>OZ010793.1:481397307-486197307 GCA_963932465.1 Maratus speciosus
ACGTATATCATAAAACTTTATTTAAATTGGATGTTTTAGCGACGTATAATGAATAAAAATTGTGAGTATTTTACTGCTTGAAGCAAGTGCATGAGAACTTACTCAAAAAAGCTATTTATACCTTATCTTTAATAAAAACTCTTAATTAATTACCAAAATATTAGAAGCCATGCGGACTAAAACATTTTTACAATTGTTAATAATAAGTACTAAGAGTTTGTGATTAATATTGGGTGTAAAATAATAATTTTTATAATTCCTGTTTCTGATGGTTACAAAAATTAGTAATTAAATGAAAAAATAAGCATTATTTCTGTTATTATATACAGAATAAATTTACCACTTTTTGACAAAAAATAGTTTTAATGGAACAAATTTCTCAAAGTGCGAAATTACTTAATTCTGTCGGAATCCTGTTATCTGTATATTTAAAACACAAGGCAGCTTTTTTATTCTGCCTGAAATTTCTACTCAACCAATTTTACTAATTATTTTTTTAAATAAAAGCTATTCATTTGCAGCTGTGCCAACACTACTTTTTTTTTTTTTTTTTTTTTTTTTTAAATATTGCTGTTTTTATATTTTAATTTTTATTTTAAACTTTTTTTATATGAAAGTTCTTCAAAATGGCGGCAAGCGGGTTATTTCGATTGTTGTAGAGAAAAGAGAAATAATGTGACAAACGTAAATAAGTGCGAGTAATAAGTCAAAATTACGTCCACTACTAACCCCATATCACAATATTAAAATATTTATTTGCTTAAAAGACGTTATAAAAACACATTAAAAGTAAATTAAAAATCTATATTTGCATGTTTCAACTCTTTTACTGAGTCGTCATCAGAATGTATTACAGAAAATTACAAATGCATATGAAAAATGGAAAAAATCATCGAATATAAACAAGTAATCATATATCGCTAATTGATAATGGATATCAGGTAAATTAATTAACAAATTGATTCAGAGCTCCTTTGATACTTCTAAAAATAAAAATAAAACAATTAATGAAGTTAATATGAAAAGGGTTGTAGCAAATTATTTCCCGGGTTTCTTTGAACATATAAAAGATCATTTAAGAAATTTTGGTTTATGTTTGATCGCGAAACCTCCTCCGAAATTAAAGCTGCTTTTAAATACTAAAATTGATCCTATTAATAGAGATGACATCTCAGGAGTTTATATGATTCCATTTATTAGGGAGGGAGGAATCAAAAATCATTATATAGGTATAACCCAACGAAAATTCAATATCAGATGTAAAGAACATATAGCGGACATAAAATATAATAATACTGCTTTATCCCAGCTGAATCATATAGAGAACATTAACATACTTTTTAACGAGAGTAAAATAATCTACAGGTCTAAATTTTATTTATAATCATTTATAAGAGATTCCATTGAAATATATTTAAGAGGTTCAAGAGTTTGTAAGGATACATTATCATTATCTTTTCGTATCCCGAATTTATGGGTTGAATGGTTGGACAACTTACGGCGTCGCGACATAGAGGGAACGAACATGCTCAATCGCGAAAATGTTGGGCACGTTATATGATTACTTGTTTATATTCGATGATTTTTTCTGCTTTTCATATGCATTTGTAATTTTCTGTTATACATTCTGATGACGGCTCAGTAAAAGAGTTAAAACATGTAAATATAGATTTTTAATTTACTTTTAATGTGTTTTTATAACGTCTTTTAAGCAAATATATATTTTAATATTGTGATATAGAAATAATGTGGTTTATTAACCATATGGAAAAATGGTTATTGTTCTCTATCAGGGTAGGAAATCAAAAGCATATCTGAAGGTTTTTATTGGTTTAATCCGCATTTTATTCGTTTTCTGATAGGTCTATACAGTAATCTATATTTCCCTTTTACATTCAACAACGATGGATACCTTCTGTTGCCACTATGACAAAAAAGTAATAAAAAGTACAAAAAAAAAAATAATAAGAAACAAATTGAGATACAGCTTTCAAACAAATTGCATTTAAAAGTACATTTTTTTTCTCTATCCGACGGTGTAAAAAGTAATATTGTCGGATGTTTAGAAGTTTAAGAATGAAATTTCATTTAAAATGTGTCATCAGATTTCTTGGAAATCTGACGATGGAAAAGCCTTTTCCCGAACAGCCAATGAAATGCTTGGATAATACGTACGAGTCGCAGGCGATTTTTGCGCTTGCAGTTTTTACGTGTCATAACACTATTAATGTTTAATTCATGGCGTATGTAATGTATGATCAACTCCGTGCGATTTTTTATGTTTTAAATTTTAGTCTTCGAAAAAATCATTTTCCAAATGGTCGTTGTAATTTGTTAAATTGCTTTTTTTTTTTTTTTTTTTTGGTCTTTGTAGATTATATTTTTACTGATGCCATTTTCTTATTACAATTCTAAATAACCTTTTCAAAAAATTTCAACAGAAGAGGACACCACGCTTTAAAAAACAGCCATTTTTCCTCATAAAGCTGTTACAATTCCATATTTTTACATTCAGCTGATACTAAATTTGAAACGCTAAGCGAAATGCTTCAGTAGTGGGTGAAAATGACGCCATATTTAAAAGAAAACAATAGTTTTCTTAAGCGATAAAACTAAATATTTTACAACGAATGTCTCTGAAAGACATACATTTGTGGAAATGTTTATTAGCTGGTACTGATATTTGAATCTCAAGTCAAGAGTGCGAATTCCCACATGCAATGTTGAAACGGACAAACGTGGCTTCAAGTTTGTAAATACATTTATTAATAACCTATTGTGCATTAAAATATTTTGTTAAATGGTGAATGTGGATATGAGAGGTGCATACATGTAAATTTTGAAATTATGAAAATGACGCCAGATTTAGATTTCTTAGGGGTTGGGAGGGGATCTATGATTAGGTCAACCTGAGATCATCTTTGCTAATTTTTCATTCAGTAATACCAAGCAAGAGAGCCTCAATTACTAACTTCATCATAGTAATTACTTACCTTGATTATGTGTAGGGTAAAACCCCCCACTAACTGGCATCTTAAGCACTCTTTCTTATTCAAATCACTGTTACAAAATTTTAAATCTTTTATACTTATTTTTCTTTTGAAAGGGTAGTAAAGACACATTAAAAAATTATTGTTGAACAAAATTCTCAAAAATTATACGTTGCATTATTAAAAATTAATTTTTTCATAAATATGGCCAATAACTCCAGTAATTGGCACCAACCCTATTTTCAAAACCAATAACTGACTCAAAGTGAACCAGTGTCTTACACTTTATTTGCAAGGATTTAAAATAACAATAATAATAATAATAAATAAAAGTTATCTTATATTTCAAGGAATTTAGGCTTTAAAAATACTTTAATCTGTATTATACAAACAAAATTTTTAAACCCTATGCATGTGTCATTGTTTCATGTTTTAAATTATGAGTAATGCAAATATTCAATAACTGACATTTATAAAACTGTCAAATGGTGTCAGGCACTGTTAGAACAACTTAAATTTTAGTTATGACTACAAGAAAAAATTAAGTTATTATTATGTTTATTTAAACAGTTCAAATAATAGATTTCAACTTTATTTAATACAACCATTAATTAACTCATCTGTCGGAGACTGGTGAAATTAAATTACTGGAGCCAATAACTGGCACCCCTCGATTTTGTTAAATTAAATAACTATTATAAACTGGAAATATATCCCTGATGTATCATAGGAATCTTTCAACTAAATTTCTACAAGTGCAGTCGGACCTCGTTATCCCGGCACCCGGTTTTCTCGTCACTCCGCCTATCACGTCAGTTTTTCAAAGTCCCAATTTTCTGTATTTGACTTTAATGTAAATAAACTCCGGATTTTACGTCGTTGTATAATTTTCTACTCCGGATATCCCGCCGGTTTAGGAAAATTGTCCATTTTTCATAATCCATCATATAAGCACGGAAATTAAGCGGTAAGATGTCTTAGCCAAACTTTTCACAAAAGTGTCTAAAATACACATTGAGATAAATCAGAAATTTTACTTCAATCCTTTATCTGAATAAATAAATCCAAACTCTATGGCCCCAACAGTGGCTGAAGGGTTCTGCTCTCGCAGCTGGTACACGGGAGGTGCTGGGTTCGAACCCAATCGCGCCCGTCGGCCTAATCGTTCGGAGTTTTCGTGGTTTTCTTCCAGCCATGGATTTCCATGCGTAAATACGGGCTAGGTTACCTTAAAAAGACCCCCACGAAGGGCACTACCCCCCTGGGCCTATATCCCTCGTGCAGGTAATTGGTCGTCAAAAATCAACCAACCAACCAAACTCTATGAATGACCCACTTAAGCTTCAGATAGACGTATCAGTCTACTCGCGGTCTTTTGTTCTGGTCAGGTGGCGCTTTCTTTTGGTTACAAGGCATTTTTCATCCGACTAAAACCGAAGCATTGCATTGCATTGAAACGATCAGAAATTATCTAACATCTTCTGAAACAACGAATATTGATAACAATTCATTGTATAATATTGAAAAAAGAATTGTATGAAGCACATCTAGGGATAAGCAAACCTTAATTCATCAATATTTCATGTAACAATAAAAAAACATGTCACCATAAATCTAATTTTTATTCTTTTCAGTTTTGTTTTTGTGTTTATTTTGTTTAATAATGTTTTATTACTTAAAACTGCAAGAACAGTTATGAATTTGAAATGATCTTAAATTACTTAAAAATGCAGCTTTTTACAAACACTTTTCTCCAACTCCGGTTACCGCGACACCCGGCTTATGACGACATTTTGTTCTGGTCCTTAGAGTGTCGGGATAACGAAGTTCGACTGTATAACTTTAAGAAAAAGTTCAGAATGGCTGCATTACAAATCGGTAATAATAATAAAAAAAAAAATGCACTACTTTAATTTTATAAAGAATATGGTTGCCTCAAAAGGGTTACTTTTTGTGTTCTCAAAAGTTTCTTCTTCATCAAATATGTTTTCTTGTCCTACTAGTAGTGAATCAATTGACTCCAAATTAAAAATAAATGTCTATGAATCAATTGACTCCAAATTAAAAATAAATGTCTATGAATCAATTGACTCCAAATTAAAAATAAATGTCTATGAATCAATTGACTCCAAAGTAAAAATAAATGACTAAGTCATCACTAGATGACATTATTTTGGAGAATTTTACAAGAAAATGCTCACTGTAAAAAGAAAAAAACGGGCTAAAATAAGGAAATTGTACTGGCAATCGAGACGCCAGTACTATTTCGGTATTTTAACGGAAATTTCCTCCCATAAATTCCAGATAAACGGAAATTTTTTTGTAATTTACGGAGGAAAAGTTCCGTTAAATTACGGAAATAGTACCGGCGTCTCGATTGCCAGTACAATTTCCGTATTTTTTTTTTTTTTTTTTTTTTTTTTTTTTTCTTTTTTCCTTACAGTGCTTATTCAAGTTAGGTTTTTGCTGAAGTGTTAGTTACCGATTATGTGTCAATAACGTTCCACACTTACTAATAAATTTGAATTTGTAAGTAACTTGAACAGTTGAAGTTTATGGAAATTGTATTTTGGTAACTTTAGATTAAAAATAATACTTGTTTTAACAGTTAGACTGGCCAGTGTAAAACGGAATTTTTAATTTATTTTGGTAGGTTTATTATAAATTCAATGTAACAGTTACTTTTTAAACATTTTCTTTTCGTCGAAATTCAACGGGTTCCAGCTCGTATATTATAATGTTTATGTGATTTCTCTGAAACAATTTTCAGTAAAGGAAGTTTATAACTTGTTGAACTTTTAAAATCTTAGAAACTTATCGTTCACCAATAAAGGTCAAGCATTTTTATTAAAATATTTTCTTTTTGAAGTTAAATATTTATTTCCTATAATCAGCGCTAAATTTTAAATGCCGTTATGTAAGTTTTCTACGCACCTTTATTTGGTATTTCTATAAATGAACATTAAAGCAGTCATAATTTCTAGAAATTAAATGCCTTTCAGATCAACCAGTTCTATCCGCATCTGGGTGGTTGTATCATGACATTGATTTAGATGGAATCCTTATAAATATGAAGCGAGTTTTTAAAGGTAATAACATAACCCATTAATTCCTATTAAAAGGTTGAGAAAATGAATATGCAAATTATTACTATTAAGATTTCTTTCTCCCTTCTGTTTAAAATTGCGTTATTATTTTTGTTCTCGTGGTCTGTTAAGGCAGTTCTCAAATTCAAAGGAGTTCTGATACCATTTTTTAATTCATTTTTGTTCGAAAACGCATAAAATAAACTAGAGTTGTTGTTCAGAAACTATGTAATTGAGCGACGATTTCTTTTTTATTTATTTTATTATATTTATTTATTTATTTATTTTGTAAACGCAACAGATCTTTCAGAAATTACTGTCAAAGTGAGCGTTTTAAACCGAATTTCCGAATGCAAACCGCGACAAAGGGAAAAAAAGTTGTACCACAATTGCTTATAACTCGACAAGCAATTTATTTATTAAAAAATGGAAAACTCATTTTGACTCCAAATCGCTTCAATAGTCAGACCTTCCAATTTTATGCCTGCGGTTCTCAAATCCGTTGCTCAATAACACGAAACTTTCTGATCCGTTTTCTGACTTATTTGGAATCAAAATGAATTTTTCATTTTATGATAAATAAATTATCGAGCCATTTTATGAGCTATTTTATAAATTATCGAGTTATAAGCAAGTGTGGTCGCATGACGACCGGTTTTTCTCTTTTCTCGCATCCGGAAATTCCGTTTAAAACGCCCAGTTTGACAGTAGTATTTTCTTAACAATATTTTGCATTTACCAAAAAAAAAAGGGGGAAACGTCTTTTGATTACATAGTTTCTGAAAAATAACTTCTGCCAATTTCATGCGTCTTCGAATAAAAATTAATTTAAAAATGTGCCAGAAACTACTCCTTTGGATTTGAGGACAGCCTCCGCGTTGTGTTCCCATTGTAGCATCATATTGACCATATTTGGCATATTGAAAGTTTCTTGGCTAATAAACGTTTCCTCCATACCAATTAAATTCTATGAAGTAAGATACTCAATTTCTAACTAATTCGTACGATAAACCTTGCACTGTAAAAGATATCTGTTGATTTTACAGAAAATATCACCAGCCAATAAAAAGACCTTTTTATGCTACGCAAATAATCTGTATTTATTGCGAACTTACGGCCAAAATCTGTTAAAATAACAGAAAATCCGCAATAAATACAGATTACTTCCGTAAAAAATATTGTTTTTTACTGGTGTGCTGGGTAGCATTTTTCTGTACAATCAACTAATATATATATATTTTTTTACAGTGTACTTTTTATCACTATGTTAACCTATTTTGTCTCTGAGATGCATCCAAAAATGTATATTACGTCCGTCAGAAAAATCTGTAAGTTGATTTCTAGTTTAATATCTGATAGTTCAGTTATTAGATATCTGTTCGTTGTTGGTTCCAACTTCCTGAGTTATGTCCTGTATTTACCTGCTTCAAATAATACATAATACGCGGTATAGTACAGTACAATAAACTATAAAAACACATAACAGTACTGTACATTGCATGTTAGAATAGCAATTTTAAAACATTTTAATAAAAATGCAACGAAAACCTTTATTAGTGAAACTTTGGACTACTTGAGATTAAGAAGAATCAGAGAATTTCTGTACTTATTTTTCTATTTTCATTAGTACCTGCAAATGAACTCGTTTTTGAATCTCAAAAAGTATGGAATTCGTTACGACAGAAATTATCGCATGTTCGAGTATGTGTGTTTCGCGTCCGTGGAAACAAACGAAGAAGAAGATTATGAAAATAAATAAAAATCAATGGATTCGCCATACTTCCTGAGCAGAAGTACAGTAGAACCTCGATTATCCGAAGTAATTGGGACCGACCCTCTTTAGGAAAATCGAAATTTTCGGATAATCGAGAAGACTTTAATTTTAAGATTAAGGACAGATATATGCAATATATCGTATTATGGTAACAAGTGCTTAATAAAAATAAATCAATAGCAAAATAGAAAAAAGACTGAATTACCTGAATTTTAATTTTGAAATTAAGTACCTTTTACATATTTCAAAAAAGTTTGAAACAAAGTTTTGTTTGTTGCAGTTTCGATTGCCTTTATTTGCAGCTCTATCACGAGGTTTTTTAATACTATTGCTTCACCAGTATCACAGTTTTTTGCATAAAAATTTTTATTTTTGCAACATCTCTCTTTATAACAATACCAATGTCGTATTCTTGAGCTTTTTTGTAATACTCACACCCGATTTTACACGATTTGTGATTCGAATTTTTTTCTTCTATACTTAAAAAAGTAAATAATTCTTCTATACTTAAGAAAATAATGAGTTTTCTTTTTGTACGCATGATAAAAATGGAAATCTTTTAAAAAAAAAAGAAAAAAAAGCTTTAAAATCGATTTCGGTTAATCGAGAGTTTCGGTTAAAAGAGTTTCGGATAAAAGAGGTTCTACTGTATTCCAATCTGCATGAATTTCGATAACGTTATCAATGTGCATCGTATATCTACACTTTGCGTTAAAAATAAATAAAACAAAATAAATCAGGACGTTTTTTCCTATACGTTTCTTCCTGCGATTGATTTGGCGAATACACTGTCACTGTTCCAGAACCGAATCAAATTTTGCTCGAATTTCTTCTTGGAGAACCGAATTATTCGCCGACTGCAGCGCTCGTGAACTGAGGTTCTTCCTGTAAAATTGAGGACGTTGAGTTTCAAAACTCGCCTTATCCAGAAAATCAAATGTTGAGAAATCTCAAAACACCTCTGACTGCGCCCATTGGTTTTCATTGTAAACCAAGATTTTACAATGACAGAAATACACGATAATAGTTTTTTTGCATATTGTAGTGTTTTTTCGAGGCAGGTTTACCACTAGAATAGATTTATGGAGAAAACTCGATTTTTTAAATTTTGGATAAGCTAGTTTTGAAACTGGCGTCCTCAATTATAAAATCGTTTGTTAAATATTGCAATATATGGATTTAGAGCAACCATCTCTTGTCTTCAGGTCAAGCAATCCCATGTTATATACTTTTCGTAATCTGATGTGTTTGTGTCAATATTTTCAAGATTTTACACAAACAAACACAATCTCCCTAACTAAATGTTGCCTGTAATTTTCGCAAAAAAACGAGGTTTTTTTTCTTTTTTTTTTTTTTTAATTTTAGATATGTTTCCACAAATCTTGGAATTTTTTTGTTTCTGAAGTTTCTTCTCTTGTGATTTCCGAAGATGAGGGAAAGGTTTCGGGAATCGTGAATAATTCTGAGGTTTAGTGAAATTACGTTATATTTTCGTAAATTTTGCTACAATTTTTACTGCAAATATATTTTATGTTCTGTTACAGAAGAACGGGATATTCTAAATTATTACTTTAAAAAAAGGTAACGAGCTATTGTAAAAATATTTTTAGTTATAAATATTTTTTTCAATAAGGTACTCTTTTTTATTTAAGTACTTCTCCGAAATTTATTTTTTATTTTATTATATTCTTTTTGGAAAATTATAGTTTTGTTTCATAATCAAATGCTTTTTCTTTCGAAAAACACAATCTGTAAATGCAAATACGAAAATGCGTTCATGCTTTAAACCTAAACGGTGTAATTCATAAGAGAAATTTCAATTAAAATTCTACTGTGAAAGTTTTCTAGGTCTCTTACGACTTTTTTTTCTTTTCTCTGCAGTCTTAGCCTCTTCAGCCATTCATGTTCTACAAGCGATTCATAGTAGCCATTCATTATTTACATGACTGAGTAATCGAGCATTTAATTAATCGTTTAGCTGAAAAGTGTATTACATCAGGATGTTCTGATCGTGAAGTTAACCTTGAAATCGAAATTTATTTCACGTTCTTTCCTAATAGGACCCAAGGCGCCTCTTTCGGACACTCTGGAAACGCCCCTTTTACCAGCTTTATACCGATTTCGGCCTACAATTTCGAAATTATTGAATTCACTGGCAAAGATTTCACATTCCTTGAATTTTCCAACAATCAATCACGTGTTAAAACCTTGTGCTGAAACTATTTTTGTAGCATAAAAATTAACTTTTATTTTTGCTGCAAACGCTTAAAATATATTTTTAGAAACATATTTTTTCTTATTTATAGTACTGACTACTTTATTTAAAGCTGTTCTCAAATCCAAAGGGTCAACATAAGTTTTAATTCATTTTTGTTCGAAAAAGCATGAAACTAGAAGGTGTTGTTATTCAGAAACTATGTCATCGAACTGTATTTTTCCTTTTCTTGTAAACGCAATAGATCTTTCAGAAAATACTGTCAAAGTTAGCATTTTGAACCGAACTTCCGAACGAAAGAAGAAAATCCAGTCAGTAAGGGAAGAAAAATACCGTGTCACGTGATCAAAATCACTTATAACTCAATAGATAATTGATTGATCAAAAAATGGAAAAAACAGTTCGATTCCAAATCGCTTCCATGGTCAGGCTTTCCAATTTTATATCTTTCCGTTAAAAAATGAATTTGTAAATGTGTCAAAACATTTTGCGCTTGTTGAGCAGAGCAGTTGAGAACAGCCTTAACGAACAATTGTGTTATCCATTATAAAAACAGTAACAAAATAAAATTCCTTTCCCAATGAACTTCTTATTTGTAATAACAAAAACACATTATGAGATAGCTTTTTAAGATAAAGTATTAATACCAATGAATCCTTTTAAGGTTTTACACTACTCAGCTTTTAGGCTTTCTTCTTTGCATGTCAACCACAGGACTTGTGATGCTTCCCAAGAAAGTAGAAATTTTCATTGCATACAATTAATTAATTCCTTCCTTCAGCTCTTCAATCGAGAAATCCCTTTTCCTTCAACTCATTTTGCATATAACGATTCATTTTACAGCTTTTAGGATTTTTATTTTTACTTTTGGGTGTAAATGATTAAGGGGTCTTGTAACTTTTTAATTCGCCGAAAATCAACAAAACATTCAAAATTTGAATTAGCGTAACTCAAAAAATTCTTTATTTATAAACATGAAATTTCGGTTATTGATTTACCCCTTAAGCGTCATACCCATTTTTTATTCAGATTGTTTGATTGCCACCACTTTTTTGTATTGGGAATCAAACAATCTGGATAATATATATATATATATATATATATATATATATATATATATATATATATATATATAATATATATATATATATATATATTACATCATTTCAAAATGCCTAAACACCATAACTCCAAAAGGAAGGTGTATATCTGCAGAAAGTTTTTAACTATAAAATACATAAAAGAACAAGAAAGATAGGTAGAAAAAACAAAAACAGTCTGTTCTTCATCAGTGGGAGGACAGACAAAAAACTAACTCCGTATATATATATATATATATATATATATAACCTACACTGCCCGTGAAACTCACGGGTACGAGAATCGAGGGGTGAAACTGATTGTGCTTTTTAATATACTGTTTTTAGAAACTGACTAGTGTTTTACAGAGTTTCAACAGTCAATTGCCACCACTTTTTTTAAGTAGAAATATTCACCTTGTTTAATGACAGATAAAAAAAATGCGAAAAAAATGGCCAATTTCACTATTTTAACCCTTCATGTCCCAAATTATGAAATAACGAAAATTTCATCTTCTAAAATATTTTTTCAGAATTTTTGAAAATACATTACAAGATTTGCTCAATCAATTAACAAATTTTAGAATGAAATTGCCAATTAAAATTAATCAACGAAATTTTTATTTGTAGGGATTTTGTGGAGTATTTACAACTCCACTTAAATTCTTTTTATAAAATCTTTTTTAAAGTATTTTATAGAATTATGAAATGTGCAAATGCTCTAATAGAAATATAGAAACATTTAAGAACTGAAACTTCCCACACACAATCTTCCAACATCCAGAAAGCTAAAAAAATGCAAATGAAAGAGAAATCTTTCTCTAAAAAAATTGTTTTGTATAACAAATAAAGCTTTTGGAACAAGATAAAGTAATGTATCTACCACTCATTGTAAATTGTATTATTGCTAATCAATGTACCAAATTAATTTTATAGCACGTTTTTTTAACCCATATTGGACCGCTGTTCTATAAATAGGACAGCTAATAAAACATTTTTAAAAATAAAATTGGTAACGATTTTCTGGATGCATTTTGTTATGACGTTTTTAAAATACATAAAAGTATAACATATAAACAAAAAAAAAAAAAAAAAAAAAAAAAACAAGTAACCAATTAAAATTTAATTGATAAAAATCTATTTAAAAAAATCTTTATAAATTGGGATCTTACACTGCAAATATAGGCGTCTTAAATTTAGACACATAAGTGACTGAAAAAGAATTTCAGTCACTTAAGCGTCTTAATCTGAAAATTCAGACACAATAGATGTCTTAATTTAAGATACATAAGTGTCTTAGTATGATCATGGTATATACGAACCGAGAAATATGTTGGAATTATCTACGAAGTGTCTTATTTAAAACAGTAGTTGAACATTTCTTTTTTGTACTTTTCTGAACAGCCAATCAGAGCATTGATTTCCGCGCATGTCATCTATGGCTCCTTCATGATATAGAAAGAATCACATTTTAAGCGTCGCCATTGCTTGGATTAAAAGAAATGCGTAATTATGGAGTATTTATCGAATGAAAGCGTAAGTCATATTTAATTTTAAATTTTTATACCAGTAGGTTTGTATCTTATGAATATAAATTAAATAGTTTTTAAAGATTGATCTCTTTTTTTGTAGTTTAATGTTAGTTTTTTGATTTCACAAGCTGTCGTCTGTTATACCTTCTTAATGTAACGGTATCGAATATAATTGTTTTGATAATTAAATTGCAATGCTTTAATTCAGCGCGCTTGTCTCCTGTGAATAAACGAATGAGTGATAACTTGTTTAATCTTCCTTTTCGTTCCTGTGATCGGAAATATCCTAATTTGTCGTTGCCCAAAAGCAAAACGTGCAACATAAACAGATTTGAAAAGCTGAATGATTCATAGTTCCATTAAAGGGAGATAAAAACATTAAATGGAAGCCGTTTGAAACTGTATTTATTCTATGTTCTGTTTCTTCTGATTTTTACTGTTTATTGATTATAAACTCTTGCAGTTTATGTATCAGCACTTATTGTATTTTTTTGTGATTATTATTTTGGAGCTAAATATGATATTCATTTATGATTATGATATTCGGAAAAGTTTTCAGATTGAAAAAAAGCATTAATACTGTGAAAATTTTCTTTACATATCACCGTTTTTAATCATAGTACTGAAACTTTTTAAAGATTTATTCTTATGATTGATGCTTTAATTTATTATTGAAAATCGGAAATTTTGATAGTCAAAGTTTCATATTTAACATTTACCAAATTTCTAAAAACATAATAGGTATTTCTTATACTATCATTCTGTATGATTTTTTAAACATAGAACAAATGCAGAAACATTTTATTCATTAACTGCAATTTCTGTTCTTGTTTAACGGTATATTTATAAAGTATTCATTAATATTTTTTGAGTTTTTTTAAATTGGTACCTATATTATTTTTTTATTTATATGTAAGCCTTTTTCTGCTATGTTTTGTTCATGATTTTAAATTTTCAAACCTGAGAAATTTCAGAAACAATTATGAAATTTCCCTTTATTGCAATCGCATATGCAACGTTTCTGATACAAACAATTATTAGTACGAAAAAAATTAAACATGATAATTTAGGCATAAATAAAAAGTTGTTTATGCTTGATATAAAGTTTATAGATAAAACTGAAATAGTATATATTTTTAAAAGTTCATATTTACTTATATATTATATATTTTTAAGCGATTAATAACTACTTTTTTTATATTCAAAGTATTTTCAAACAACTAAAAAACAGTACATATTCTGTCATTTCTTTTCCTTTTCTTCTGTTTTCTAGGTTAATTTTTTCTTATCAAATCTGTAAAATTTATGTAACTCATATTCATAAGATACAAAGTTTACAGGAATAAAAAAATAAATATGACTTATATCCTGTTGTTCCATAACAGCTAAGGAATATGTTTAAAAGGAAAACTTTTACATATTCCACAGAATGTGTAAAATTAGACACCAAAGTTAATTTTTAATTAAATTGACAAAGCACCGCAAATGCAAAAAATATATATTACACATGTTCACTACTTACAGTGACTAAACTTGTTTATTTATATGTACTACTTGAAATGCATATTTGAGGCAAGTTTTGAAACTAGCAGTAATTATTTTCTGAATGTTATTAAATTAGAGTATTTATTTATTATTTTGTATTTATAGTTAAATAGATCTTGTGATTATCTGATCTGTGTAAAACAATGTATTTGCCAATATAAATTTTTAAAAGATCTAGTTTTTAAATTGCATGATTTTTTTTTTTTTTGAGGGGGGGGGGGGGATTTTCTTTGCAATTTTCGAACATCTGATATTATAAATATCTTTATTTTTATCCACTGAGTATAATGAATATTTGAACTTTTAGAGTAAGACAAGATTACAAATATTTATATATATTTATCCATGTACCGTAAAAACCGTCAATAGGGAACACTTTGGGGCTGGGGAATTTGTCAGATAATCGGAGATGTTTCCTTTTGTGAGGTAAAAATATACAAATATGCATACATTGTGTATTAAAAAAGGTATTAGACGTCCACTTTTCGGAAATGTTCATTAACCTTCACAACGGACACTTCCAAATACCGGACACCCCTATTTAGTAAAAGATAATGCAGAGTTGCATTTTTTTGCAAAAGGACCTTATTAAAACATGGGCATGCTGGACAGTGTCCCGTCCCCCTACGATTTTAGGACTCAAAAATTTGATGTGCAATTTTTGTAAAGCTTATATTTTAAATCCATTTCGAAATTGTACTGATTATAATCAATATTTTGAATTTTTAAAGTAAAATAACATTAAAAACTAAACAAATAAAAGAAATCTAATATTTAGATGAATATCTTTTTGTTTTTAATCTTGTTCTACTCCTGAAATTCAAAATTTTTAATATAATCAGTACAAAGTCGTAAAAGATTTAAATTATGAGCTTTACAAAAATTGCATACCAAATTTGGAAGCCCCAAAATCAGGCTGTGTGGGGTGGGGGTGGGGGGGGGGGGACAAGACCACAGCTAAATATTTTTCTAGGATTCACCGTGGTCAAATATGGCTACGTATAATGCTGACAAAAATTGGTTGCGATTAAGACGTTTGAAGTGTCTGAAATTCAGACGCAAAAAGTGTCTGAAAAAATTAAGACATTTTAAAATGTCTGAAAATTGAACACACCGTTTCAGACACTTAAGTGTCTGAATTTCAGACATTTCAATTTAGAGTGTATAATCTAGAATTTTGCCGTTATTATTATCCTTTTATTGGAAAAATCATTGAGTATTTTTAAAGTAAAATAAAATATTTGCTCATAAAATTAGTTTATGTATGCATTTTATATGTCCTTACTATGTGTCCTACTAATATGTCCTGTTTATAGGACAGCTAGTTTATAGCACAAAATTAGCACTCGCCACTCGCCAGCCGTCGAGTAACACTTAAAACTTGGCGATTAACTTTATTGTCCTCACTCGCCAAACTTAATTAGCTCTACTCGCCATTCGCAGTGGTTGAAATATCGATGCGAGGGATGAAAAGGGTGAAATTCTTTCGGAATTTACGGCGTCCAGATCGGCGATTCTCCCGAACGTAAAAAAAGGAAGTAGCAGGTGTGTTTCCCTCCAGAATTTTCCTAAAATTTAAGGCATTTGGTTCCGAAAATTAAAAAAAAATCGGTCATCAGCCCGATAATTCGGACATAAATATATCGCTGATTTCGATATGGTCGCCGAAAAAAATCAATTTCGTCAATCGTTCGCAAAAAAATCACAAATTTCGGCAAAGAATCGC
This sequence comes from Maratus speciosus, assembly GCA_963932465.1. Taxonomy (NCBI): domain Eukaryota; kingdom Metazoa; phylum Arthropoda; class Arachnida; order Araneae; family Salticidae; genus Maratus; species Maratus speciosus. The sequence goes on from OZ010793.1 coordinate 481,413,255, forward strand.
GGAGAAAAAAGTAAATTTCGTCCAAGGATAGCGAAAAAACGTGAATGTCGTCCAAGAACCACATAAAAAAGCGAATTTCTTTTTAAAAAAAATAGCGGAAAAAACGCAAATTTCGTCAAAGAATCGCGAAAAAGAACCACAAAACTCTGTAGATTTCGTTAAAAGCGCGAAAACCTGCAGATTTCGTCCAAATATCGCGAAAAAAACTGCAGATTTCGTCAAAAACGCGAAAAAAATACAGATTTTGCCAAAAGATCGCGAAAAAAAATGCAAATTTCTTCAAAAAATTGCAAAAAAAACGCAAATTTCGGTAAAAGATCGCAAAAAACGCAAATTTCGTCAAGTGACCGCGAAAAAACGCAAATTTCGTCAAAAGACGCGAAAAAAAACGTAGATTTCGTCAAAAGATCGCTTTAAAAGCGCAAATTTTGTCAAAAGATCGCGAAAAAAACGCAAATTTCGTCAAAAGACCGCGAAAAAACGTAGATTTCGTCAAAAGATCACGAAAAACTGAAGATTTTGTCAAAGAATCGCGAAAAACAACCACAAAACTCTTCAAAGGATTGGTAAATAAACGCAAATTTCGTGAAAGTACCGCAGAAAAAAATGCAAATTTCGTCAAAAAATCGCGAAAATACGGAAATTTCTTGAAAGAATGGCAAAAAACGCAAATTTCGTCAAAATATCGCGAAAAAAACGTAGATTTCGTCGAAGGATCGCGGAAAAAACGTAGATTTCGCCTAAAGATCGCGAAAGAAAATGTAGATTTCGTTAAAAGATCGCGGTAAAAATGTAGATTTCGTCGAAGGATCGCGGAAAAAATGAGAATTTCGTCAAGGGATCACGGAAAAAACACGAATTCGTTAAATGGTTGAGAAAAAACGCGAATTTCGCCAAAGGGCCGCAAATAAATGCCTAGTTAGTGCCAGGAGGGGATTTCCCCCTCTCCTGTAACCTTTCAGAAAATTTGCTGCGAATTTCAGAATTTTTTAAAAAAACTCAGAATTGCCCCTGGAAAGGAGATAACTAATTTTTATTGATTCAAAGGTAATGAACCCTTCTCTCTCCTGGAGGGGGTTAATTGCACTTTCGGCCGTTCATATCATTATTTGATTTGTTAGAGAAACTAAAAATTGATAAATTTAAAGAAAATAAAATTCTAGCAAACATTGTTGAGATTTTTATAACAATTGCTTCAAGCAATGCTGAAGTGGAGGGAATGTGGAGCAGTGCAAAAAACACTCTAAAGGACAAAAATTTGTTTATAAATAAAGACATGCTGCATAATAGCCTAAGTGTTAAACATTCTAAAATTCAATTAAATGAATATGATCCTGTTGCAGTAATAAAACTCTGGTGGTATGATTATGTGCTAGGTCATGAAGGCTAAATATGAATGATAAACATTAGTGTCAAAAATGCACTTTTTGTACTTTATTTCATTGCAATTAATAGTAAAAATAAAATAGTCAAGATTTTATTAAAATAATTCTTTAAATATATTTTAATTTTCTTGTCTCTTTTATACATTAAGTATGTCTAAATATCTTCAAATATGTGTTTGACTTTTATTTTGACTGCAGTAATTTCTTGGTTATATTTTTCTGCTAGATGTAACGTTAGTTTTTTTTTTCCGTTGAGTGTAATCTTAACGAATGGTAAGTAAAAGAAGATATTAGTAAATTACAACGTTGATAGTCAGAAAAAACACAATTTTGTATGGAGCGTTCATAACTTTGTTACTAGCCAGTGGTTAAAAAAAAAAACTGGCAGGTGAAAAAAATCAGTGTACTGGCCAGTGGCCATTGAATAAAAATGTTAATTTTGACCTATAAGCTAGTTACTTAAAAAATTAATAACTTTTTTTCAAAATTTTACTAGTATCTACTTAATTACACCATATTAATGATATAATCGAAGTTTTAAAAATTTTCAAAAATATTTAATCGGTGTGGTCCAATATGGGTTAAAGTACCGTCGGGGTATAAAAGTTTTATAGAAAATATTTCTATTCAAAATTTCGAGTGTGCAGCATTTTTGTTTCTTTCCAAATTTTCAACAATAGTAAATTAAAACAGAAAAATTATATTTCTTACCTGTGTTCAGTAGCGCTGTTTAGAGCCCAATCCCGTTTTATGTAGATCCGTAATATATCGGTTGCTTGATATTTCACAATATTTATCTAAAGTATATAATAGGAAAAAAAAAAATATTATATTTGTATTGTTATAATTTTCGTGTCGTGGATAGAATTTAAATTGGACTGATGCCGTATATATCCACCTAATATGTTTAATGAAAATTTCTAGATTAAAATATTATATTAAACAATAGAAGCATCGAGAGAAGAAAATTCTTCTCGGAGCCTGGTAAGCACAACATCATACGTAGGCAGCAATAGCAGTTTGTTCTAATAGAATACGTAAAAGAAGATCAAAGTTTAGTCGTAGATGAAGTCCACACAATGATTACATATACACAGTAGAAGTAGAAACTAGGAGAGACTAAACCGCAAATATTCAATATATTAGGTTATTTGTAGAAGCACTTCTCGAAGCTTTGAAAGAGAAAGTTTTAAAGTTTTGAAATGAGATCACAAAAAGTTTTAACCCTTAAATTCCTTATTTTTCAAAAATCATTGTAATAATGTTTTTCGGCTTTCATTTTTTATATAAATCATGGGAAAAATACTTAAAAGAATCATATTTTGTTTTAAGTATGGTTTACGGCTTAAAAACTGTTTGTTACTATTCGGCAATACTGGTCTTTAATTGAAAAAATAATTTTCCTTGATAAAATTCTATAATGTTAAACACACAAGAATTTTAGGAATTATAATAAGAAATACATTTTACTTGCTCACTGCAGAACAAAATAGGGTATTTCGCAAACATCCAAACAAAACAAAAAGAACATCTAGCAACAATTGAAAAAAGAAATATATCTTTATTCTTAAACATCACATGTGTTGCCATCTACATGTTGAAAATTGATTTAATAATATTTTCAGAATGTATTTTATTGACAACATTAGGCATTATAGCTTCAATATTATTCAATAGTATTTTAGACCCTAATTTGGGTATGTTGCCGTAAAGCAACACCCGGCATTTAAGGGTTAATATTTCTGTCCGGGGTTACACACCCTAACATAAAGTGCTAAAAAACTAGCGGGAATCGGAATTTAAAAAAAAAAAAAAAAGTAGCCTATACTGCCCGTGGAAGTCACGGGAGCGAGAATTAAGGGGGCTGGTCACTCAGCTTGCGATTTCCCCTCATTAAGGCTGTTCTCAAATCCAAGAGGGCAACTTTCTGACATAAGTTTTTATTTATTTTTGTTCGGAAATGCATGAAACTAGCAGGTGTTGTTGTTCAGAAACTATGTCATCGAGCTGTTTTTTTTCCATTTTTTTGCAAACGCAATAGATCTTTCGGAAAATAACGTCAAAGTCGACCTTTTGAACTGAATTTCCGCGAGAAAGTAGAAAAATGACTCAAGAGCGGTTGAAAAACGGGTTTGTCACGTGATCGATATCGCTTATAACTCAATGGGTAATTGATTGATCAAAACATGGAAAAAACAGTTCGATTCCAAATCGCTTCCATGGCCAGGCTTTCCAATTTTATATCTTTCCGTTAAAAAATGAATTTGTAAATGTGTCAGAACGTTTTACGCTTGTTCAGCGGAGCAGTGAAGAACAGCCTTAATCTATGGTCATAGTCTTAGTCTATGGTCATTTGATGCATTCGATATTTAAAAATATCTCCTTGGGAAATTAATATTTTTAACTTCTATTTTTTGTGTACACTTCCTAAAAGTTATCTCTTTTTTTTTTTTTTTTTCTTAGTTCTCAAAATATTTCTAAAACACATGCTTAATTTTATATGAAATGTTAAAGTCTTACCCACAGTTCATCCTCTTTTAACACATAAAATATTAAATTCAGCATAGATTTTAGAAATATTTTGAAAACTAAGAAAAAAAAGAGACACCCTTTAAGAAGAGTGCACAGAAAAAAGATGTTAAAAACATGAATTTCCTGAGGAAATATTTTAAATATACGAATGCATCAAAAGTCCATAGACTTAACATTACGGAGGAGAATACCGAAGCTGAGTGACCAGCCCCTTAAGAGGTTAAACAGATTGTACTTGTTAATATATTACAGGCATGAAAGAGTGTCTCTTAAAGGAGGAATTCCACCTTTTTAAAAGCAAATTTGGACATTCTCTGGATTGATGCAAAAATGCAATGAAAATATTAGAAGCATATGTGTGTGAAGCTTAATAATTAGACATTTTCTCTAATCAAATCCTTGGAGTTTGTTTCTGAATTTCTGTACTATCAAATCAAAGGCAAGTATGTTCTTTAACTAGAAAAAGGAAGTTTCTATAAGCTTCTTTTGGTATAGAATATTTTATTCTATTTATGAAACACTTCAGGGTAATTTCAGTGATGCATTTTTGGAAATGTATTTCTGGAGTAAGTGTCAATTTGGCGTGCGTATATTTAGCACAGAGATTTTTTTTTTTTTTTTTTTTTTTTTTTTTTTTTAAGTAAAGTCTTAAACATTCAAACCATTCAAAATAATACATTTATTTTGAAAAATTAATCTCTGTACTTCACACAAGTTCATCAGATACATTTGGATGGATTTATACTTTTAGCAAACTGTTTCCAATTTTCTTTTTGATTTAATGATTTTATACATTTATTGTTTTTTTTTTCTTTTAATACTTTCTAAGTTGCAAAAAAAAAAAAAAAAAAAAAAAAAAAAAAAAAAAATCATATGTACAGTTATAATTAATTTTATCGTATGAATAACTGTTGAAATGCATCTAAATTATACAAGTTTGTCCTTATTGTATAAATAAGGGGAAAAAAATTCCATCTTTTTTCCCATTTCCCACTATCATGCCTGATAGTATCATTAGAAACTGACTAGTCTTTTACAGAATTTCTGTATTGCTGAAATTAAAATAGCTCTTTTTTTTTTTTCCTTACTCCATGAGTAAATGTGCGCATGATATTTTGAGAACATATGTAATGAAATTTGATATAGTAAACACATATTTGTTTTTTATATGTTCTACTCTTAGCTCAAAATTATTTCATTAACCTTGCATAAAAGATTCAAAATTTTTATATTTTGATGAATAAAAATAGTCATAATTAAAAACCATATCACTGTAAATATTAAAAACTAGATAATTTTAAACACACGCATGTGCTTGTTATCTGTATCAAATTTTATAAAGAACCATACATACGTTCTCAAGATATCATGCGCAAAATGACATAACGGAGTAAAAAAAAATAGTTATTTTAATTTCAATAATGCACAAATTCTGTAAAAGTCAAGTCAGTTTCAAATGGTAGTGGGTAGTACAGTACAACCTGGAAAATCCGGCATCGTCGGGATCGAGACTAAGCCGAATTTCTTCGAATTTAGCTGAATTGCCCTGAAAATTCCTCATTTTTGAAAGAATGTCAAGCGTACTTCCGGTATTCTTATTGGTGCCTTTAGTCATAATTTAATTCATAGCCAAGATATATTTATGTGGGGGAAAACAGAAAATAAAATATTAAAAAAAATAACTTACTTTAATTTGTTCTATGTTACAAAAAAGAAAAAAAAAAAAAAATCTAATAAACAATGAAGCCATTTCTCCTAATGTGATTTTCGAAACATTGATTTCAATTTTATTTGCTTCCATTGATTGCAATTTTTTTCTGCAGTTCTTTAACAAGTTTTTCTTGGATTTTATAAAGTGAAGAATTTCTATTTCGAAAATACAGTCTTGTTTCTCTGAAGCAGATATTAATTCTCCAGTCAAATGTATGCATTTTTGCAGCGACACCTTTTCATCTGCTGGCTGAGTCATTGTATATTCTCACTGCGTAATAAAAACAATTAAATTTAAAAAATAAAAAAAGTCGACTGCGAACTAATTAATTATTTCTCATCAATGTGAAACAATTTTTTTTTTTCAATTCCTACTATTAGCTCACACTCTGGCTATATATATCTTGTTCAAATTTTCAATCATTAATAAGATACTTATTATTCATCCAATCAAGCTCAAATAAATTTTTTTAAACATGTAGTGGATGACACTTAATGTTAATCCAATTTTTTTTCAAATATTAATTCATTAATTAAATTAATTAATTTTCAATAATCGAGAGAGCCCCCCCCCCCCCCGCCCTCCCCATCTTGTTCAAGGTTTTTAAGACCGAGAGAGCCCTCTTCTTGATCAAGGGATTTTCAGCGCCACTTGAAAGGAAAGAATATTGGGAGAAAAAAAATTCTCTTATTTACCTAAGTAGGAATTTACTTAAAAAATATATATATTTTTTATATTACTTGTTTATATTACTTACCTATTTTTTTTAATTTACTTGTATTGATGACTTTTAAGTTGTGTTTAACTGTTAGTTTTTATCTATAAACACTGTTTTGATGAGATCTATAGATGGCTATGATGGTTAGAGTTGCAGTAAAGCTAGAGATCCACAATACATACACAACTTCCAGGTTGTATAATATTTTAACGGAGCTTCTGAATGTAAAATAGTCAATGAAACATCGTCTTCATTTTGGAAGACCTATCCAATGATATGCCACTCAATAGGGTGCGTAATTTTTTTTTTCGTCCCTACCGCCATTTTGTATTTTACGGCCGCCATTTTGAATTTATAAAAACAAAACCTAGCCTATAACCATCGGGCCGTTAAGACGAATCGATAGAGACCTTATTCATTAAAATCCATCCAGCCGTTGGGATGTTTCGAGGGTATAAAGAAATCTACATACACAGATACGCGCGAAACACATAACCCTTCTTTTCAGTCGGGTAAAAAGATCTCTATTGGTTCTCAGATATTGATTCTCGCAGTGAGAATATATGCAATGATGCAGCCTCCATGGAGTTACAGGAAATTTGGGAAACAGATGCTCTGCAAAATAGGAAAAATTGGTATAAAATAATTCACGTTCACAAATATCCATTTTTATTATTGTACTCGATTTTATTATTGCACTTGATTTCATTATACATAAAATCTCGTGATTTGTGTTTACCAGTTTTCAATTTATTTATCTATCTATCTATCTATATATATATATATATATAATTTTTTTTTTCCGAAAATACTTGTATCATTATAGATCTTGAGAATGTCGCCAACTGAGCGATGAAACATGTCGATATGAATAATGGTATTTATTTGCCTTGTAAATGGGTTTTTATCACTTTTAGCAAGTATTAACTTAGTTTGATAACAGTGTAAATCAAAATAATTAAACATTGCGAAATTCCTTAGTTAGAAAATGAAAAACTGAAACATTCAGTTCACCAGAAGCTCTACAAACAATACTCATAATCCATTACAGCATTCCAAGTCTCATTAATATCTAGTAACATCAAATTTGTTAGATGAATAACATGTGATGTTACACATGAGGGATTATTATTTACCATGATCAATTCAATAGAGCTAATTTTACCGTCCTGCATTGAACCGGTTCAACGGGAAAGTGATCCATCTGATTCAAACCGATATGAAATGAGTGACCTATTAGTCAAGTCGAAGTTCATTTGCTCATTAATTCACGAATACACCATCCGAAACCCTAAATACATGTTTGAGGTGCTAAGGAATCACGAATTCGGTGTACCTATGATCTGCTCTATTTGCTTTACAAACTATGAATGGAGATTAACTTATTGTGGGCAATATTTTTTTCATGATTTGGATTCGATCTATTTTGATAGAAGGATAATATTGATTGACTGCTTCTCCTGCATATTTTTTTGTATGATTTCCTGAATTGGCAAGTGGGTCTTTATGGGTGGGACAAATATGTCCTCTCTCAATGCTCCAATATTGTCAGAGGACACGGATTAGCAGATTGTCGGTTCTAACACTTTTTTTTAATTCTTAAAAAAATTCAAAAGAAGGTAAAATATCATGATATATGTTAACTAGTTATGGTAAAAATGAATGATTTTTTTTACTATTCGAAGGAATCATTCAGGCATGCGCAAAAGAATAGCTACCAACCTTTTATTATTATTATTGTTAGAATTAATTTTAGTTTTTTTTTCTTTTTTTAATTAGAATTAATTTTAGAAACTTTAGAAACCTATAAAAATCTAAAAATCTTCAAAGTTTCCGAAGACAAAGGTTTTAAAGAAATTACAAATGTTGGTAACTATGATTTTTTTTTACTAAATTTGTGGCGACATTTGATTAAAAATGAATACAAAGTTTGGAAACTATGTTTTTGCGAATACCTGATTGATTCATTCGATAGTAAAATCATTCATTCTGCAAATTACTAACATTAATTGTAATTTTTCTTTTTTTCAGTATGAAATTATTTCCAAAACTGTGTTTATTATGGTGCTAATTAAAAAAGATATTGGATGGTGAATTTAGCTTTTAAGTTTTTTTTATATAGATGAACATTGGTAGATTCCATTTTAATATTAATATAGTATAAGTTTCTAAGGATGAATGATTTTAAAAAGGCCCTGTAAAGTGAAAACTCCCCCCCCCCCCCCCCGAACGACTTAAAACGGCCCTAATAGTGGACTTTATATATTAAATTTTCCTAAAATCTATAAACTTAAACTGGCAAACAATCGGTTAAACTAACTATCTGCAGATGTCATTTTCCTATAATTGTAGACTAAGTGTCTTATGAATTATGTTGCAATACGCTTCCTCTTATTTCTTTATAGTGCATTCATTAAAAAATAATAAGAAACCCCGTAGATTTTTTATCCCCATTCAGTTATCTTTAAATTATTGATGAGGTATTCGGGTGAAATGTTTATTTTATTTACTGTTATTATTATTACTAGATATTACACCTCCAGATTTGACGGGAAATAACTAGAATGTTTCATTAGAAAAATTCTTGAATTTTCAATTAGTTGCTTTTAAATTAATTAAGTATTGAAATCGGGTCAAATTGCTATATTGTATTAGTGATTCCTATTCATTTAAGACGATAGATGGTGTTGGTAGTCCAACATATTCAATGAAGTGAAAGAATTTTAAGTTTATAATTTATAACCAATTATACTCTCTTTTATCAGAGGTTTAACTAAAAATATTGGGTAAAGCATTTATTTTTATACTTACTACAATCTCTTTTTTTTTTTTTTTTTTTTTTTTTTTTTTTTTTTTTGTAAAAATAACAGTATTTTCTTTTTTCTCTCTTTTCTTTTTTTTCTTTCTTTTTCTTTCTTTCTTTCTTTTTTTTTCTTTTTTTTTTTTTTAACTACACGACCATTAAAAGCTGTCATGAATTTTATTTTATTTCATTATTTTATCTCATTCTCTAAAAGACTAAATTTAAAACTTCTAACGATTTATAATATATATATTTTTATTGCTTAAATTTTATTTTACATTTTTATACATTTTTTAAATATTAAACCATGAATATCAAGGTGATTTCTTATATGAATGTTTTTCTTTCTTTCCGATTTCTTTTCCCTTTTTTACGGAAAAGAATTGTAAACTTTTCTTTCGGACACACACACATATATATATTCTTGATAATAGTCCGAAAATATAACAAAATTTGTTGATCAGCTCAATTTATTTAATTGATAATTACATGCAAAATATTTTAGCTTAAATATTTTCAATATAAAATTATTATTTTTCAAAATATTGTTGAGTGTTAAATTTTATTTAATGATAAAGCATTCAAATAATAATAATAGAAAAATACAAATCATATAACTTCTCCTCCTAATAAAATTATTATTGAAATGAATTATCGCCAAAAATATTACAGAACTTTTTGCCTATTGTTGGGATCGAACCCGCTTCCTATACAAAAATTCAGAGCTTTAGACTGATTCTTTCGACCACTGCGCTAACCGCCTCTCCATTTTCCTCTAAATTGAAAAGGTTCTAAATTGAATTTCACGCATGCGCAAATGTGTCAGTTTTGCACTGAACTGATCTTACAGAATTACCTTAACGTTTTAATATATCTGATTTTTATTATTATTGCGTGTGTGTGTCTGTAGTAATATAGTTTTGCTCTTATATTTTCTCATTATAGTGAGCTTTTAATTGCTTATTAATATTTCTTCTTAATAATAATAAAAAAGTATTGCCAGAAATAAAAATAGACAATCTTACTAAGTGGTTATCAATATAGAATGGTGGTTGGATATTTTATAACATACCTCATTTTACAACTAAATGATACCCTTTAAAAGTCAAATTGTGATTTTCCTGAAAATGAAATTTTGATATATATTTTGCTTTCTTGAAATTTGGGAAAAAAGAAAAAAAGAAAAGAAAAGAAAGAAAGAAAGAAAAAGAGATATTAAAAATTATAACATTACTTTAATAGGAATTGTAATTTTCCAACTGGGGGAAAACTGTTGGGGCTAAGATTCGCACCAAGGATCTCTTGGCTGAAGCTGTCAATACTCTACAAACTGAGCTATCCCAGATGAATCTGGAGGACCTAATTCACCCAGCTAACCTTATTTAGCATAGCATCTGGTCTGATATCTAAATCAGCTCAACAGAATAAATCGTAGATAGTGGAACTCCAGTAAACGCTAGATACGTAATTACACTAGATTAATTTTAACACAATTATTCTAATTGGTAAACAAATCAGATGAATTGTAATTTTCCAACTGGGCGAAAACTGTTGGGGCTAAGATTCGCACCAGGGATCTCTTGGCTGAAGCTGCCAATACTCTACAAACTGAGCTATCCCGGATGAATCTGGAGGACCTAATTCACCCAGCTAACCTTATTTAGCATAGCATCTGGTCTGATATATAAATCGTAGATAGTGGAACTCCAGTAAACGCTGGATACGTAATTACACTAGATTAATTTTAACACAATTATTCTAATTGGTAAACAAATCAGATGAATTATAATTTTCCAGCTGGTCGAAAACTGTTCGGGCCAGGATTCGAACTAGGGATCTCTTGGCTGAAGCTGCTAATACCGTGTTTACTCGCGTAATAGTCGCCCTCGCGTAATAGTCGCACCCCCGATTTAAAGCAGAAAAAATCGTCGAAATATTTTCTTCGCATAAATTGAATGGATGAAAAAATTATGAAAGATTGGTTTCGCAATGTTTGGAAGAAAAGGTCTAGAGCATTGCTCAAAAAACCAGCCATGATGGTACTAGATATAGCTTTCGAGGACACCTTGTTAATGGTGTAAAGAAGGAACTTTCAGAAGGCAAAACAGATCTTGTGATAATTTCTGGAGGACTCACATCGACTCTGCGTTGGTCGTATCGGTTAACAAACCATTTACAGACAGTATTAAGACGAGTATATGGAGATTGGATGGTCAATAGGAACAAAGAAAAACTCCCAGTGGAAACCCTGGAACTAATGTGTTGTTTGATATTACAAAGCTTGACTTTAACAACAAGCGATATAATTTCCAAAAGTTTTAAAAAGATGGGTATCTCCAACGTTTTGGACGGAGGATGACATTTTCTGGAATGACGGAGATTCTTCAAGCACCGATTCACATTACAATAGTGATACTGATACGTTCAGTGAAAGTGATTTATGATGAGAATTTGTCCAAAATTTTCACAAAGACTGTATGTAAATTTTACGTCTATAAAAATATTACCATAAAAAAAGGGTATTCAATAAACAGCACATAATCTGGAAACATTTGGTGAGTTACTAATTTTATTATAATGTGTTTTTTTATACCAGTAATGTTATGGGATTAGAGTGTACAATAATATTGTGTAGTAGATTTCCCAGCATAATAGCCGTACCTAGATTTTCACAACAAAAAATGGGCGAAAAAAGTGCGACTATTACGCGAGTAAACACTGTACTCTACAGACTGAGCTATCCCGGATGAATTTGGAGGACCTAATTCATCCAGCTAACCTTATTTATCATAGCATCTGGTCTGATATATATGAATCAGCTCAACAGAATAAATCGTCGGTAGTGGAACTCTGTAAACGCTGGATACGTAATTGCACTGTATTAATTTTAACACAATTATTCTAATTGGTAAATAAATCAGATGAGTTATAATTTTCCAGCTGGTCGAAAACTGTTCGGGCCAGGATTCGAACTAGGGATCTCTTGGCTGAAGCTGCCAATACTCTACAGACTGAGATATCCCGAATGAATTTGGAGGACCTAATTCGCACAGCTAACCTTATTTTTCATAGCATCTGGTCTGATATATATGAAGCAGCTCAACAGAATAAATCGTAGGTAGTGGAACTCCAGTAATCGCTGGATACGTAATTGCACTGGATTAATTTTAACACAATTATTCTAATTGGTAAATAAATCAGATGAGTTATAATTTTCCAAATGGTCGAAAACTGTTCGGGCCAGGATTCGAACTAGGGATTTCTTGGTTGAAGCTGCTAATACCGTGTTTACTCGCGTAATAGTCGCACCCCCCGATTTAATGAAATATATGGAAATAAATTTCGTTCCATGAAAAAATGATCGTTCAGGGAGTTGGTCGCTTAATGGAGGTGGTCGCACAGAGAGGTTTCACTGTATATGAATATGCTCAACAGAATAAATCGTAGGTAGTGGAACTCCAATAAACGCTGAATACGTATTTACACTAGATTAATTTTAACATAATACAATTATTCTAATTGTAATTTTAACACAATTATTGTAATTGGTAAACAAATCATATGAGTTGTAATTTTCCAACTGGGCGAAAACTGTCCGGGCCAGGATTCGAACCAAGGATCTCTTGACTGAAGCTGATTACTTTAATAACAGACATATAGAAAAATTGTTACATTGTAAGTCAAAATTATATTTGCCAACAACAACAGTAACTTCCGTAACAAACCCTATTGTCAATAAATTTAAAACACTGCTCCTATTGTCTAAAATAAAGTAAATCACTTTTACTCATTAATTCTCCCCTAAAGCCGGTTAAAATCCTATTTCAGCCTGAATACACCCTTTTGCTGTCATCAAGATGTGTCAGGAACAATGGATCACTGGAGACAATTGTAGCAGAAAGCAGATCTTTGACAAAGACTTTATCACCTAGATAACACAGAACAGCTTCATCAACAAGTTGTGCTATCCTTTTGATGCTTGTAGTCAAAAAACTATTCGAGTCGAGAGATTTGTTGCCTTTTGGTCAACTGACAAATTCTACTGTGATAAAATACCACTTTAAAAAGTATGTCTCTTTAAAAATATCATCTAGGAAACGATGCATTTTCTTTTAAAGAATTTGTTTTTCTTTCAGCAGTATCGCTTTAGACGTCCGTATTTAATCCTTAAATGCCTGAATATTTGCCTATTCATAATTGTAAATGATAATTCGTGTTGGTTTATAATGTTTTTATATGTATATATATATATATCTATATTATAAAGGACAAACATATCTGTGCGTAACGCATACGTCATTTTGCGAATGGCCACACTTTGTAATTTGAAATAAAATTTTGGTTTTGCAATTTTCTCTGCTGCAAATTTTTAAACTTCTAAACATCGCACACTTTAAATTTTTACACCGTCGTATAAGGAAAAAAATGCTCTTTTAAATGCTGTTTGTTTGAAAGCTGTATCTCAATTTATTTTTGAGATATTAATTTTTTTGTAGTTTGTAACACCATTTTTCTTATCGTGGCAACAAAAGTACCTCATTTCTATTGAAAGTCACTGAAAGTAAACGGAAAATAGTCGAAAATAAGAGATACTGTATCTTTTTGTTGCCATTTTCTCATAAAACCTGAAAAAAAAAAGTTGAAATTAAAATATGGGCTATGTCAAGAATATTGTCTGTTATTCAGTGATAATGACGTCATATGCACACTTTTCTATAGACGAAGTTTAAGACTGGATTGTAAAAATGGATTGCTTTTGCGGATGCAAATGACGTCATTTTATGAAAAAGTGTGTATTTTAATTCTTAAACCTGAATTATGTTTTGTAGAAGTGCGTCATTTTCACAGCCCAGATCCTTTGAAATTCTTCTCAGGTGAAAATGCTTTACTGTTTAAAATAATGTAATCGAAATCACACACTGATAAAATGCAATGTTTTACAAAAATTTAGAGTCTCTTTATAAAAGAGAGGTGACATGCAAATAATAGCGATTTATATTACAGAAATTGATGATTCTCGCCTGGATGGATTAGCTTCGCCGAGTTAGACAAGCAAAAAAGGAATTCGTGGTTTAAAATAATATCGTGTTCCTGAAGTTTTTGTCGAAAATTCTCTCGAATAATAAAATTTTAATGCTATTCTTTAGGACATTGTACTATAATTTTATCAAAATAACATAATTCGCTTTAGTCATCTGCCCTGATCTTTCTGCTGAATCAATTGTACTAATGTTTCTTTTTTAACTGAAAGCTCTTCCTTTGTAGATTTTGTAGATGTGATCGCACTATCTGTTTTATTTTAAATATTCCCACTTTTATATTTTAATTTTAAAAGAATTTTATGAAATTTTTTCAAAATGATGAAAATTAGATAGCTTTCATTATTGCAGACAAGAGAGAAATAATGAGGTATTTTTAACTTTATTCATGCTATTTTCTGATAAAAACTCAAAATTGTTGATAAAAATTGTTGTATAGGGTTTAGTGGCGCAAAATCCCATTAGGAGCGGAATATTATATTAGGAGCATAATAACGGAAAATGACGTATTGCTTTTGAAAACACGCATTTTTCCCATGAATTTTCTATATTGTTTTTCCATCTGCATGTGTACTGATACTAAGTTTCAGACACTAGGTGAAATGCTTATTTAAGTGAAAATGAAGTCACATTTAAAAGAAAACGATCATTTTCTTAGATAAAACTAAACATTTTAACATAAATGCGTCTAAAAAACATAAATTACGTAAATTTTTACTCTCCGGAATTGAGATTAGAATCTCGATTAAAGAGTGCGTCTGTTCACATAAAAGATGTTGCTGACAATCGGGACTTCAAGTTTTGAGTTAAAATGATTTTTAAATGATCAAACAAAATACAATTTTTTTAAAAATGATCAATATAGATATGAGAAGTGCGTATGCAAAATTTTGAGAAGGTAAAAATGGCTGTTTTCTTTCCGGAAATCCAAGCTTAAGAGCCTCAATTGATAACCACATCCTAATAACTGATCTTTATTATATTTTACTGATTAAGCATCTATATTATAAAGAACAACCGTATCTGTGCGTAACGCTGACGTCAACAAATGGCAACACTTCACGATCAAATTTCGGTCTTGAAATTTTCGCTACTACATTTTTTTAATCTTCTAACCATCGTACATTTTCAATTTTCGTCGCATAGGGAAAAAATTTTACTTTCAAATGCCATTTGTTTAAAAACTGTATTCATTGACTGATGTATTATATTTTCTAAAATAATTTTTAAGCATGATTTTTTTAAAGTTTATCTTATCCCGTGCCGGTTTCAATACATAATAATAATAAACATTTTGCACATAAAGCAACAAACATTTTTCAGCATTTGTTTCTGACTATTTTTGCATAACGAAATTAAGACTTCCTTTATAAACAAATAAAAGAATAATATTAAAATACCACCAATCTAACGTATTTTTGAAAGACAAATTAACGAAATTAATACTTCTTTTATAAAAAAAAAAAAAAAGAATAATATTGAGAAAACACAAATCTAACATATTTGTAATCGTGCAATTTAAATTTTTAGATCATCAAATAGGATTTTTTTTTTCAAATGTAATTTGTTTGCAAAGTTCATATCAGTTTACTGATTGTCTATGGTTTTAAAAACAATTTTAAAGCATGAAATATTTTTTAATTTATCTATATTGCGCGGAGCTCGATTACGAAAGATTAATCCGTTTGCCCTTAAAAAAAATAAAGAGTTCATCATTTTCTTACGGCTAATATCCATTAAAAAAACTTCCCTGTGAATAAATAAATAAAATAATATAAATAAAACACAAATTTACCAGACATGTATAAACTCTGAAATTATCAGAATATAAAAGGATGCCATAAGTAGCAAAATCTTGGCAAATAGCTCTTAGCATGCGGCTAATAACAAAAATATCGCTTTTGATAAATCTCAAAAATTTATTTGATTGTATAATTCGTATTTTCCATATGAAAAATGCTTTTTTAATGTAAGTGGTCAATCTAAAAAAATTATGGCATGTAAAAAAATATTAGTTTTTAATTAAAAAAAAATGTTTTCACCTATATTCTTTAACCCGGGAAGCCCGGGTACGATCTCTAGTATATATAATGTTCAGACTAACAACAAGTTTGATTGAGTAGTCCTGCACATTTAGTGTGCATGCAAATGGTTTTGTGGTATGTAAGCACAAATTTTCTCTGCTTCTCTCTGGTTTTCTTGTTTTTCCTCCTGTTTTATTATCCCAATGTATTATATTGGCTGTGGTAGAGTATTCTTGGCATATTTGAAAGCCTATTATATGAAATAACTGCATTTATTTGCGAACTGTGGTGTCTTGCCGACTGACGATTAGACATCCACTTGTCGCTTAGGTTTCTTAAATTTCTATCATCATTTGATATCTACATTCCATTTGTTAATCAATAAATAAATTTTTAGTCCTATTATAATATAATTTAATACAGGGTTTATATAAATTGATGTTTTATAATTCTTTCCTGTGACAATTCTGTGGGTTATTTGCGATCTCTAAATTTGGAGTCTCAGTCACTTAATTGTTCGAGTATGTTAGTTTTTTAACTTCATATCAGGTATTCTATGCATAAATTAGTAAACATATTTCATCTTAACACTAGAGATTTTTGTCAGGTTTTGTTAAGAGAACATATTAGTTATCTTTTGATTTTCAAAGGTATTATTTGTGTGTGTGTGTGTGTGTGTGTGTATATATATATATATATATATATATATGTGTGTGTGTGTGTGTGTGTGTGTGTAATACCTTTGAAATTAAAAAATATATATATTTACAATTTCATATAACAAAAATGACCAATTATTTTATTTAAAGGTGGCATATAATAATATTCTACATTAACTGTTCTAGTAAAATATATAGAGAAAATATAATTATCTTAATAAATGAAACCTACCAGGAAATCTCAATATATTAAGAATCGTAAACATTTTAAGAGCAGATGGTGCCAAACAGAAATAAAATAAAAAGAATATACCTATTCATAAATTGAAACAGAAATCGAATATAGAAAGCATATGATGATGAAAAATGAAAAAAAAAAAGTGACACGTGAGTGTTTTAATCATCAATCGGCAAGAACATCGACTTGTCACAAAAGTATACATAATGTTATAAAATAGACAGGGGAATAAATAGCCAAGCAAGTCTATCACTGCCGAAATAATGCATTATTGAATGTAAGTAAAAAATGAAGCTATAAGAGGGGGGAGGGACATTGAATTAGTAAATCATATAAAAATGCATGGAGAATTAAAAGAAAATCCAATAATAATTATAATAAAGGAATGAACTTGCAGCCTTTCATACAACGTGAGAAGTACAAATCGACGAGTCCATCCGTTATACTATAATTACAGAAAAGAGACGTAACAAACAGCCAAGATGTATATTTATACTCATCTATTTCTACGAAGAAATATTTATTGTTTTTTGAATGGAGTAAAAAAGGGAAAAATATTTTTCTAAATATCAATTTATTTTTCAATTCAAATTTCGAATTTTATAACCCGTGACATAAATGGTACAAATTTATTTATTCAAAGGAAATTAACAAATATGACACAAAACAAGACCCACTGAAATTAACAGGGTTCACATGTTAACCAGTTACTTTTTAAAATTTTATATTCATTTTAAATAATAATGAAAAATATATCATTTAACACTTGATTCCCACTACTTTTGTTAGTGTGAAACAAAAGAAATAGTGAGTCGACGATTAATTATGTCACACTTCAAGAGAGGGTAGGGGTTCAACAAAGTGTGACGCAGTGTCGGAGGGAGAGATATGTTAACATGCTGTGACGTCACACCTAAAATATGAAAACAGTTAAAATTGTTGCAAGCAGCTTAAATTAAGCACATAAGAAATATACGTTTTTTAGTCAGGTATATTTTTCCTTTGAATTGAAATAACATTAATTTAAAGCATATATGATCTGGACAATTTTATGACATTTATTTCAGTGGATATGGCATGTAAAAAAGTAATAACTGGAATGTTTTTCAATCAAAATTAGCTCTAAATAAGTGTTTTAGTAATGTAATGTCACAACGGGGGTATGCTATCACTAATGTAATGTCACAACGGGGGTGGGCTATCACCCGTGTGTGATAACCTAGGGCATTGGTTGAGGAAGGAAATTCCAAATTTGCGCAAAGAAATTCATGGATAACCCCTAATTAGAATAGGAGTGCGGTCAAGTAGACATAATTGTTGCCTTTATATACGTGCAAATTATTCCTGACATGGAATAAGGCTCTTCTTGCGTAAATTTACTGCATGTGCGTATATAGTTTGCAGATGGGATGTTTCGCGCATTAAAATAAGTCATCTTTTGATAAATTTAGACAAATTTTTTCATGTACTTTGCATAATAAATTTCTGAACTTCATGTCAAAGACAGTGAACTTTTTTGGCTAAAATATAATGCGTAAGCAGTTTCTTTCTTTACAGTTATTTGTATCAATGAATTAAGATTACATTTAAAATAAGTCGGTGTACGTCAAACGTGGCAAATGAGGTCCGTTCGTACTCTAACTAGTTTTACAAATATGCAGATCTTGGTGCAATAGCTGTTGCACTCGAATGAAAAAATACATGAATACAAAATTGATTACCGTTATATTAAATTCAGTACTACGGTAATAATATGACATCATCTTAAATAGGACGTAATCACCATGGCAATCTAGAACTATTACCTATCATGGGATATCATTGAATTAATGACATGATAGGATTTAATAGAAGGAAGAAAACTTTTATTTATGTCTTTTTTAGTTTTGATTCGATTTTCATAAAATTTGAAATGATTCGACAGTTCAGTTATTCAAATATATTATTTTTATTGATGCACTTTAATGTTTCATAAATTGGTCTTTCTGATTCAATTATAAGAAAAGGATAAGTAAGTATTATTTCAAAAATCCCTATTATGTTTGTCTCACACGCACACACACACACACACACTCATACACAAAATCATTGAGTAAGAAAGACTA
The DNA here is from genome assembly GCA_963932465.1 of Maratus speciosus. Classification (NCBI taxonomy): domain Eukaryota; kingdom Metazoa; phylum Arthropoda; class Arachnida; order Araneae; family Salticidae; genus Maratus; species Maratus speciosus. Next base: position 481,432,469 of record OZ010793.1, read on the forward strand.
TCTTTATCTGTAATATCATTATTAGATTAGAATTGCGGTAAAAAGATTCTCATATGAATAAATTCTATCACCTTTTTTAATTAATGAAAATAATGACAAAAATCAGACATAAAACTATGATATGCATCTAAGTCATTTGTCTAAGTCTTCTTAGATTGATATAGCTAGAAGACACTGCATTAAAGTATGTCACTAAAAAGATATTACTAGACAAGCAATATTTTGTCTTTAAAGAAATATTACTTTCCTTTGATGGCCATAACGTTAGTTTATCTTCGTACGTATTTAAGAGTAATTTATTTTGATTAAGCAATTAATAAAGCTCTCGTTTGGCTTAGAAAAGTATTCTACGTCCATGAAAATAATTAATTGTATGAAATTAAACTGAAAGGCTCTACGGAATATTAAGTCACTTTCTAGTTCAATATTCTGTTGGACATGTGTGTGAAATTCTGTTTTTAAATCTTTCAAGAACTAGGGAAGTCGTGAAGAATTCCAAATAATGTAGAAGATTGAATACCAATATATGTAAATCTTAACACTATAATGGTTCTACTTTTTCAAGGTTGGGGGTTATAAATACTCTTATTAAATATGTAATACTGAATGTAACTTCAAATTCAGTGCTGAGAAAAACTATTGAATTCTACAATAAAAAAAAAAAAATAAATAAATACTGGTTTATATGTTTGTTTAATAATTTTAAGTTTGTCTCTGCAATCGTCGCAATTTTTTCATCTTAAGGACCCTTGCAAAATCCTTTACATTTTTTTTTCTGTCTTAAAAACAGACCTTTCACTTTTCTCCCCCCTTCACAAATTTAATCACTTTAAAGTAAAATTTGATCTGTCACAAAACAGCCGAAACCACCAGAGTACTTATTTTCTAGCTATAAATAAATATGTATAAAAAAAACTTGTTAAAATTGTGAAATCAGGAATGTGAATATAATGATAATTTCAAATTCACAAAATTTAAATAAAATAAGACTAAAAAAATTTTCACTATTTCAGTAAAACTGAATCCCATGAAAAAAAATCTGGACAGGTTCCCGTTATTATCATTTTGAACTTACTAACTATATTACAAGTCAACTAAAGTTTTAAGGTATTCATTTAATATATTTAACCCTTTCAGTGCGGATTTATTTATTTATTTATTTATTTTTATTTTTTTTTTTTTTTTTTTTTTTTTTTTTTTTTTTTTTTTTTTTTTATTTATTTTTTTTTTTGGGGGGGGGGGGGGGGGGTAATGCCCTGTGCGGAATATTTTGACCAAAAAAGCGATTTATTCAAAAACGCCAATGCACAATACACGCCGTGAACGCGTAGGCGACTTTTGTTGACGCTTACTCTAGTTTACAGCACCTAACTCCTAGATGTCGACGTTAGTCGACTCCCGCACTAAAAGGGTTGAGTTTATTTGAATTTCACTTCCTCAAAATTAAACCGAATAGAAACATTTAAGATGCCTAAGTGTCAAAAAGCTATTCTTTAAGGGAAGCAGCTCTTTAAGGTAACTTTAAACACAAAATGAACTTTTTCCTTCTTAGATAATGTTCAGAATCCTTGATAATTCCAAAAGTGGTGGAGAAATGAAACGTTTGACTGTGATGTCTTTAGCTATCCAAAATTTCGAACATGCTTTTACTTAAGAAACCTACTATAAACCCTTAGCGTAGCGAACACTAGCTTTTTAATTAATAATTTTATTTTTATATTCTATTTGCACCATTATAGTTAAAAAAATTAATTTTATAATATATTTGTCTTGCACATGTTGTCAAAGTGCAAATAGAGATTTTTTTTTTTTTTTAAAGTGATGCCAACCGAATAAAATTCGTGTAAGATATGCCGGACCCGATGTCACGTTGGAAGTGACATAGGACCAATAAGGGTTAATGTGTCATTTTACCATATTTTATGTTAAGATTTTCATTTTGAAAAATTTCCTTGCACAGGCTCACATTGCCTAAACTGCAAAGTACACTGTTAAAAATATCGTGAAAAATTACCTCTGTTTTTAAAGGCTATCTATTTTCTGACCAATGAGAACGACCCGTAGGCGTTTATGTAGCGTTCTCATTGGTCAGAAAATAGATAGCCTTTATAAACAGAGGTAATTTTTCACGATATTTTTAACAGCGTATGCCGCATGATTGTGTATATTATATACACATGTAAGAATATAGCCAGTACAATTTCAACCTTGGAAATTTCAAAGTTCCTTACTTAGAACTTCAACTTTACTTTTATCTGCATATTGGTATAGCCAGGTTACTTCCAGTTTTGAAAATCTTCTGAGGTTCTTATTTGAGATTTATATTTAGAAATCTTTAATTTAAAAATGTATGTTAATGAGCAACTTTCTCTTAGTATTTTATTTGCAATAATTATCACTGAGAAAAGAATTACTTCCATGTATTCGATCTCTAAAACTGTGATGGCCCACTCTTTCACACTGAATAGGAATCCGCGTGACACAGCAAAAGCATTTTAGTTTTGCAAATTTTCTTGAGATCGATATATGAAGTTTACATTTCGGATTTCCTTAGATTTATCTACAGAATCTTAAGATAAATGTACGGGTAATAAGTTGTCCTAATATTTCCATCACTGAAAATTCTCTTGTATATGTTGGATTAGCAAAACTGTAAATGATATCTCTCGGTTTTGCAAATTAAATACAATTCTGTATAATTTCAAATATGGGAATTTCAAGGTTTCTTACCTTAGAACTTCAACTTTACTTTTATCTGGAAATTGGTACAGCCAAAACCACTTCAAGTTTTGAAAATCTTTCGAGTTTCTTATTTGAGATTTATATTTGACCTCTTTAATTTAAAAAGGTATTTTTAATAAGCAACTTTCTCTTAGTATTTTATTTGCAATAGTGATATCCGATAACAAAATTCCTTGCATGTGCTCGACCTCTAAAACCGCGATGGCTCGCTCATACAAATTGACTACAAATCCACGTGACGCAGCAGAAGCGTGTTTAATTCTGGGTCTTCAATTATATGAACTTTACAGTGCAGATTTAATGATATTTATATCCAGAATCTTAAAAAAAAAAAAAAAAAAAAAAAAAAAAAAAAACATACCGGTAATAAGTAATTTTACCCTATTATTTCGAAATATTTTCATTATTGAAAATTCTCTTGTATAAGTTGAATTACCAAAACTGTAAAGGATATTTCTCAGATTTGCAAATTGAATATAAATCTGTAAGACAGTGCAAGTGCAATTTCAAATTTGGAAATTTCAAGGTGTCTTACCTTAGAACTTCATACTTAGACCTTCAACTTTACTTTTATCTGGAAAAAAGGTATAGCTAGAGTACTTCCAGTTTTGAAAATCTTTTAAGTTTTTTATTTGTGATTTATATTTAGAACTCTTTAATTTAAAAATGCATTTTTAATAAGCAACTTTCTCTTTGTATTTTATGTGCAATAATAGTCACCGATAGAAAAAAAAAAAAAAAAAAAAAAAAAAAAAAAAATCCTTTCATGTGCTCGACCTCAAAAACTGTGATGGCTCACTCATACAAATTGACTACGAATCCGCATACACAGGAGAAGCGTTTTTAATTTTGGGACTTCAGTTATATAAACTTTATAATGCAGATTTATATCCAGAATCTTAAGGAAAACGTACTGGTAATAAAGTGCCCTATTATCTCAAAATATTTCCATTATTGAAAATTCCCATAGTATAAGTTAGATTAACAGAACTATAAATGATATCTCTCGGATTTTCAAATTGAATACAATTCTGAATTCTGTATGACACAGCCAGTGCAATTTCAACTTTGGAAGGTTTCTTACCTTAGAACTTCAACTTTACTTTTATCTGGAAAAAAGGTATAGCCAGAATACTTCCAGTTTTGAAAATCTTTTAAGTTTTTATTTGAGATTTATATTTAGAAATCTTTAATTTAAAAATGCATTTTTAATACGCAACTTTCTCTTAGTATTTTATGTCCAATAATTATCACCAATAAAAAAATTCCTTCCATGTGCTCGACCTCTAAAGCTGCGATGGCTCGCTTTATACAAATTGGCTACAAATCTGCGTGACACAGCAGAAGGGTTTTTAATTTCGTGGCTTCAATTATAATGAACTTTACAGTGCAGATTTAATGAGATGTATATCCAGGATCTTTAAAAGAAACGTACTGGTAATAAGTAAGTTTGCCCTATTATCTCGAAATATTGCCATCATTGAAAATTCTCTTATATAAGTTGGATTACCAAACTCTAAAAGATATCTATCAGATTTGCAAATTGAATACAAATCTATATGACAGAGCCAGAGCACTTTCAGTTTTGGAAATTTCCCGAGTTCAATACGTGAGATGAATGAGAATTGACTTGTATACTCGTTTCAATAAAATAGAAACTATGGGACATCTAGCGATTTCTGAAAATCTATTTCAGCCATTGAAAGATGATGGCTACATGGTTAAAAAATATATATAGATATGTAATTTAACTTAATATATTGCTTCATCTCTTTTGAGAACAGAGAAAATCTTCTCTTATAAGCTATCCGCATTCGTAAAACGTTAAGAGATGAGGTAAGAGGGGGCATCTTGAAGCTGGGAGGGAGAACAGCTCTTCGAGTGAAGAAAAAGTGTCCGTCCTGAGGCCAAACATTCCTGAGTGCCGAGGAAAAGATCATGTATTCGTGTTTCTATTGAAGACGGCGCACGTGTGTTGCCCGAGGGTTCACTAACTGAAATTTCGTACGCGGCATTTAGCCTAATCGGATACAAAGAACAATGGTGTGAGTCAAAATCAAAAATAGTTTTTCAGAGGTTGATGTTCATTAAAGCGTGGGTTGCCCGGTGTTTGAGGGCACGAAGCATGACTTAATGTAATGTTACTCAACTAAGAGTTCATGTATCTCTAAAAAGGTCTGTGGACTGGATTCTCCGGGAATACCCAATGAATTTCTTTCGCGCTACATATAATGTTCCTTCTAGTACATTCAAACCAATTGTACGTCCTTCTAGAGGACGATTTTAAACATGATGTAAATGAGAAAGACACTTCCAAAAAGAAATAAATGGTATTGAATTTCATGTTACTGTTTTTTGTAGCATAGGAAATATTCCTTGTTTTCCGTTTCACTAAAAGTTGTCCTCCAGTCTGTTAACTTTAAAGTTCAGGTTTTTGGAGTATGTTAGTGTACACAATAAGATGTATTTTTCTCGTATTAGAAGTAGACACAGTTTTCATTAAAGTGGGAGTGATCTAATACTTGAGGGCACGAAGCTTGACTTAATGTATTGTTACTCAACTAGGAGTTCATACATCTCTAAAAAGGTCTGTGGACTGGATTCTCCGGGAATACCCAGATGAATTTCTTTCGCGCTACATATAATGCTCCTTCTAGTACATTTGAACCAATTGTACGTCCTTCTGGAGGCCGATTTTTAAATATTGTGTAAATGAGAAAGACACTTCCAGAAAGAAATAAATAGTAATTTAATTTCATGTACTGTTTTTTGTAGCATGGCAAATACTCCTTGTTTTCCGTTTCACTAAAAGTTGTCATCCAGTCTCTTAACTTTGAAGTTCAGGTTTTAGGATTATGTTAGTGTACACAACAAGATGTATTTTTCTCGTATTAGAATTAGACACAATGTTCATTAAAATGGAAGTGATCTAAAACTTGAGGCACGAGTCATGGCTTGCTGTGATAATACTCAACTAAGAGCTCATGTTTTTTTAATGATATCATTTTAGTTCCATCTTTTGTGAGTTTTTGGGCTTTTTTTTTTTTTTGTTCTTCTTTTGGCGCAGCTTATGGATTTTGTGCCATTAAACCCTATACAACCAAACAACCAAACTTTTACCAAAGTCCTGTAAACTTCCCCACATATGGATGTGTCTATTCCTGCATATATAGGTCCTTCTGATGCTTTTAAACTCGCATACATATGCTTTAAGAGCCCGACTTTACACGCAGTGTAAACGAGAACAATTATTGCGCTGTCGTTTTCTATCAAGGTAAAATATTCATTGTTTACAGATACATTGAAAAGATTTTGCTCTTGCTCTTCATGTAATGCTCCTTTTGTACATCCCAACAGTCCAACTTGTGCATTCTTCAAGAAACAGACTTTAAATGTCAACTCAATGAGAAAGGTTCTTTAAAAAGGAAGAGATACTTATTTCACTTCATGCACTAATTTATAATCTCACTGTATCCATGTGTGCCATTTCTCTAAAAAGGTCTTTCTTTCTCTCTATTACATCTCCTTGTACAAACTGATAGCATGTCCTTCAAGAAAACGACCTTAAACACAGGGTTCGTTGATTTAAATCGGGATTAAAATCATGATTTAAATCAATTGAAAATTTAAAAAAAAATCAATCATTTAAATCACATTTTAAAAAATTATTTTAAAATAAATTCAAGATGTAAACAAACATATTAATGTGCTTTAATATAATTTAGTTTTATATAATACAGATAATCAATAAGTTTTTAGAAAGGTAAAGCTTAATCTTTCTCAAAAAGTAAAGGGGAACGTCCATTCGTTACTCTTGTGATAATTAGAGCAAATTTTCATATATAATTCCAATTATTTTATTACAAAATATAAGGAAGATAAAAATTGATATAACCAGCTAAATAGCACTGTGTTCCACACATAAACGTATATCTAATTTATAACAACAAAAAAATTACTTATGTATATATTAAATGACTCTTGTGACACTCTGGTCACAAGAGTAACAAAATTTTGATTGATTATATAGACAAGGGAAAGGCTTTTTGTTACAAATTAGATATATATTAAATGAGTGGAGCATAATAGTATTTTACTGGTTATATCACTTTTTATCTTAATTATATTTTATAGTAAAATAATTGCAAGTATTTGTAAAAAACCGCACGAATGGTCACAAGAGTAACAGTGGACGTTCCCAAAGTTCAATGTAAAGGTTAGAAGAAATGGTTTCAAATTTCATTTGAATCAAATTGTAAAATAAACTTACAACAGTAAGGAAATCTAAGTAGAAATATATTAAACTAGGGGGCTCAGCCCGCTGCTCGCTAGCGCTCACCAACCCCTACGAATTGCTACGTAATTCATATTGGGATCGCTACGCGTTCCCAGCTCGCTTCGCTCGCTCGCCACTGTTTATGTCAACTCTAGCCAGAATTAGTGCTATCATAAATCATTACAATGTATTAAATTTACAAATATTTTTTATGTATAAAAAAGTAATGGAAAACTGTTAAAAAATGTAAATAAAAACGCACCTTGGAAACAGAATTAATTAAAAACCTTAGTGAAAACAAAATAAAAAATATTTTTAGTTGGGCCGCTATGAGATCCGAGCAAGCAACATATAAAATTTAAAACTATTTTAATTCATAAAAAAGTAATTGAAAATTTTGTTGAAAATATAAATAAAAATGCATTTATCAAAAGTTTGGCGCTATGACTTGTTGATCATCATTGAGAAAGCTAAGCGAACAGGAAATTGACGCCGTTTAAATTTAAATGGCTTGTTAGTGTCAGATGGGGTCCTTCTCCTTTCATTTTGCCTATAGTATTGAAAACCACGGCTTAAATTAATTTAAAACTATAATAAGACGCCACGCTATCGAAATGTAAACAAAACGTTTTCGCCTGTGTCTAAATACAACCTTGGATCAAAAAGCTACGTCACCGTAAAACGGACCAATAGCAATTGTCATTCATGTATTGCTCAACCGGTTTGCGTTAAAAGAGAGATTTTGTCTGGATTTTGATTTGCTGAGTGTTTTGGGACATGTGACCGTAACTACCACTGAGAAACGTCGCTTTGGCTGTTGCCAAATAGCAAGCTACAAATACAGCCCTTTTTTAGCGCTACGTAAGAGAAATATATATATAGATGAAATATTTACTTGCCTATTACTTATTTAGAAAAACTTCCGCACGTTTAAGTAAAATAAAACTGCATGACTTTGCTCGACACAAACAAGCATTGAGCCCAAGACATTTCTTATCCTATCTTTTGAATCCCCATTATGCAGGAGAGAAATTAACAAACTCTGAGGAAATATCAGCATTATTGTTTGCCGAAGAGAAATTCTCTACTTTGGTGATGCCTATTATATTAACGTTTTAAGTAAAATCTGAACCATGGAATGAATTTTTGTCTCAATCTAATATAGTGAAAGAACTCTGTCCTTTAGAATGGTGGAAGACACATATTACAGTTATCAAAAAGGATAAAAAATTTAAAGAATTCATAATCAACCAGCTTTTTACTGCAATAGTTTCATCTGCTTCAGCAAACGATTGTTTTCTTCTCTCTGTTTGGTGCATTCGAAAATTAGGAACTGTAGATTCTAAACTCGTTTCTTAACTTGCTTCCAAAATTATTTAAAATTTTTATGTGCTGCAGTTATTTCACCTATATATGTAAGGTGGAATTGATTTTTGACATCTGATTTGTAGTTTTTCATGCATTTTGTATAATATAGTGTATTGATAGCCTAAAGTGTTACAATTTTAATCATTTATGTGAATTGTGTAATAATATAAATATATATTGCATACGTGTGTGTGTGTGTGTGTGTATATATATATATATATATATATAATTTTTACTATATAAAGTAAAAGTCATATAAAATAATAATATTGTGTGAAGATTTAAAAAAAAAAAATAAAAAATGAATCCTATTTGAATAAAAAAATCCGATTTAAATAAAAAAAAATCCGATTAATTTGATTTTTTTTTATAAAAAAAATCACGAACCTTGCTTAAACACCATGTAAATGAGAAAGACTTAAAATAAGTCTTTTTATTAAATTCGTGTCTTTTTTCAATTATATTTCCCCCCTATTTACCATAAGACCTAAGATCCCACTTTAACTTTTCTATCCAAATCTCTTCATTTTAACTTTGATTGAATTTAGTTTTGATTTCGTTTTATAGTGCTGCGGATAACACTTCTATGTCAACTGGTTAACTAATCATTTTGTTTGCGGGGTGAACTTAAACCTTTTGGATATAGACAGCTTATTTTTTTTTTTTTTATTAATAAGCCCGACACGTTGTAATAAAATGCAGGTAATTTTACACATGTGTATTTGTGTGTGTTGTCGGAAATTCAAGAATATTTGTGATGTGTTCTTGAAATAAAAATTGAATAAAAGTATTTAAAAAGTTACTCATGAATACAGATACTTTTTGGTAGTTTTTTTTTTTTTTAACAATTTAAAATGATTTTTTAAAAATAGTATCAAACTCTTTTTAAAGATCAACGATCTCAACCTGTGCACTATCATTTAAAGTTTTTATTTATTTTACTTTCTTTTAAATATATAAATGAATTATAAATAAGCACTAATAACTGGTTAAAAAATGAAGCAGATACGAAGGTGACATCAGTCAGCAATTCCTCAAAAATCTAATAGTTTATGTATCTGAAGATTTTCTTCCAATCTGTGTCATACGAAATGTAAAGCTTTTATGAATATAGATAGCATGCAATAACTTTAAATATATCGTGGAAAATTAAATAACTTTTTCCCCAAAAACATGGGCTAGTTTTAAATTTAGATATTGCTCTTCAAAATTTTTAATAATTTAATTCTATCCTTGAATGTAAAAATCTTTTTACATTTTTTTTACCTTAAAAAAGGGCACTGGTATAATTTTTAAGTATAGTTCTTCAAAACTTAAAATTGCTCTTCAATCTTATGAAAAAAAAAAAAAAAAAAAAAAAAAAAAATCCAGTATTCTTAAAAAATGATAATATTGTCTTGTTTGAAAAAAAAAGTAATTTGATTTTAGAAAACAAAATTAAGAAAGTATGAAATAAAGTAAAAGATCCTAGGGCCTTTTCAAGGTATATTACAACTCTCTCATAAAAAGTATACTAAACTACATTAATTTTTCTATAAAATAAAGTAAATAAACCTTCATTCACTAAAATTAATTTGTATCTCAATAGAATAATGATTAAGACAAGACAAACTGTTGCTCTGTTGAAATATCTTCACCTCCAGTTCGAATACCCATGTAAAAATACTAAAGAAAAAAGAAAAGTGCCCAGCTAAACTGATATCATTGAGCTCACAGGCTATTCAAACTAATTGTATATTATACTCTTATTTTAAAGAATAATGCTCCTCAAAAAAAATAAGTGAAGGGGAATTAGCCCCCGTTTCCCCCTTTATACTTAACCAGTGAACCTCCAAATCTAATCAGGGAAGCTCCTTATCATAATAAACCGGTATACCAAATTTGGAGCAAATCGAATAATCCTTCAAAAAAAAAAAATATCTAAATTAAGGGGGTGGGCTAGCCCCCCTTTATCCTTAATCAATGAATCGCCAAAACGAATCAGGGAAGCTCCTTAACATAATAAAACGGTATACCAAATTTGGAGCAAGCGAATAATTCTGCATGAAAAACCCGTTTATATATATAAATTATATATAAATATATAAATTATATGTAATATAAATTAAGGGGGGGGGGTGGACTAGCCCCCTTCATCCTTTATCTTTAACCAATGAACCCCCAAAACTAATCAGGGAAGTTCCGTAACATAATAAACCGGTATACCAACTTCGGAGCAAATCGAATCATTCTGCATGAAAAACCCATTTATCTGAATTAAGGGGTGGACTAGCCCCCTTTTCGCCCTTTATTCTTAACCAATGAATCCCCAAAACTAATAAGGAAGTTCCTTAACATAATAAACCGGTATACCAAATTCGGAGCAAATCGAGTGATTCAGCATGAAAAACCCATTTATCTGAATTAAGGGGGGTGGACTAACTCCGTTTCCCCCCCTTTATCCTTAACCAATGAACTCCCAAAACTAATCAGGGAAGTTCCTTAACATAATAAACCGGTATATCAAATTCGGAGCAAATCGAATGATTCTGCATGAAAAACCCATTTATCTGAATTAAGGGGGTGGACTAACCCCCCTTTTCCCCCTTTATCTTTAACCAATGAACCCCCAAAACTAATCAAGAAAGTTCCTTAACATAATAAACCGGTATACCAACTTCGGAGCAAATGGAATCATTCTGCATGAAAAACCCATTTATCTAAATTAAAAGGGGCGGGCTAACCTCCCTTTTCCCTCTTTATCCTTAACCAATGAACCCCCAAAACTAATCAGAGAAGTTCCTTAACATAATAAACCGGTATACCAAATTCGGAGCAAATCGAATCATTCTGCATGAAAAACCCATTTATCTGAATTAAGGGGGTGGACTAGCCCCCCTTTTCCCCCTTTATCCTTAACCAATGAACCACCAAAACTAATCAGGGAAGTTCCTTAAAATAATAAACCGGTATACCAAATTCGGTGCAAATCGAATGATTCTGCATGAAAAACCCATTTATCTGAATTAAGGGGGTGGACTAACCCCCCTTTTCCCCCTTTATCCTTAACCAATGAACCCCAAAACTAATCAGGGAAGTTCCTTAACATAATAGACCGGTATACCAAATTCGGAGCAAATTCTGCATGAAAAACCCATTTATCTGAATTAAGGGGGGTGGACTAACCCCGTTTCCCCCCCTTTATCCTTAACCAATGAACTCCGAAAACTAATCAGGGAAGCGCCTTATCACAATGAACCTAGGAAAAAATTTTGAAGCAAATCGGATGTTTCTATCAAGAGTTATCGCGTTACGTACATACATACGTACGTACATACATACACACATACAGAACGGGCGGGCACATTAGCTCTCAGGCTTTGATAGCCTGTGAGCTAAAAATTAATTTTAATATGTTTATTTCTTTAATTACCATATTTCCCGGCAACGGACACTATAAACACAAATAAAAGGTGCGTTGAATGTGTCCTACGTGTTTTAAACTTGAGTACGATTGTCATACAATAATAAATAAATATATACATATTTAAATTTAGTTACTCTACTTCTTGCTTGGGGGTGTTATCGGCGTTAAATAAAGTTGAGATGAATCTGTCTTACCTAATTTAAACTTGGGATATGGTAGAAAATATTTAAAATAATCGTTTTAAAATTTCAGTTGTGTAATTTTCCACCGGGGCCACTATCAACGTAAAATAACCTACCGCACTAAAAATTTTATCAAAACATAAATTTGACTTATTAAATTAATTGGTGGTATATTATTTTAAATAGCGTAGTTATACAATTTCGATACTTATTTGAAAGCTTTTTAATCTTTTAAAATTATTCCTTTTTTTTTTTTTTTTTTTTTTTTTTTTTTAAGCAACGAACTATATGTTATACTTAACAAGGCGTTCGAATCCGAATATAAAAGAAAACCATACTTTTTTTAAATTGAAAATTAAAGATTTTTTACATTTAATATAACTTTTGTTGGGATTTTTTACTAACAATACCAACAATCATTTTTATATGAAAAATAGCAGTTATATATATTCAAATAAAAATTAAAAATTATTAAAAGCAATGCTTTCGCATTGTCTTGGTGCCGGAGAAATCGCCAAAGATCGATAGCCTTTTTTATTCTGATGATTTCAATAATTTAAGGGCAGTTCGATTACGTGTCTTAAATTTGTCTTTTATTATTCTATTTATTAATTGGTAAAGTTTTAATTTCGTTATGTAATATAAGCCGGAAACAAATGCTAAAGTCTTTTATTTATATTAATTTAAGTGCAAACAGGTTTATCTTTTGTAATAGACCGTCTGCGTGCGAGAGAGAGAGAGATTTAAAAAAAATCCTGCTGGAAAATTATTTTCAAAACCATAAAAAATTAGCAAATTGCGATGCAGTTTTCAAACAAATTGGAATACAGTTTTCGGACAAATTGCATCATAAAATAGATTTTTTTTTTATGTATATACGACGTAAAAAGTGAAAGTGTACGATGTTTAGAAAATTAAAAAATTGCATTTAAAGCGAAATTTGCTGTTACCACCGTCCAAATGACATCAGGGGAGGTGCTGGGTTCGATCCCAATCGCGCCCGTCGGCCTAATCGTTCGGAGTTTTCGTGGTTTTCTTCGAACCTTGGTTCTCCAAGCGTTAATACGGGTTAGGTTCCCTTAGAAAGACCTCCACGGAAGACACTTCCCCCCTTAGGGCCTATATCCCACGTGCTGATAATTGGCCGACATAAATACAACCAACCAACCAAATGACATCAGTATTACGGACGGACACGCGTTTGTCCTCTATAATACACATAGTTCAGCTATTTTTTTGTGCACTATTACTTAAACTTTTTAATTTATTTTATAAATAAGTTATAAGTAAGCAGGATTACTTACATAATTCATTTATAAATGAAGCAGATACGAAGATTCGATCAGTCAGCAACTCCTCAAAAATCTATCAATTATACGTCCTCAAAATTTTTTCCCATCTGTATTAAAAGAAATGTCATACCTTTATGAATATAGATAGCCTGTGCGATGATGGATGACGGTGAAACCCTTTACGATATGGAAAGAATTCAATTAATCATTTCCTCAAAGAATATTTCCTCGTCAGTGTAAATATCTTTAAAAATGGTCATTATTCAAGAGCAAGTGTTATCTATGACTGCTTACTTTTAAATTTATTTCGTTCAAAAAATTTCTTTCTCAGATGTTTAGAATTTTTGGAAAATTTTTAAATGGCGTTTCATTCAGGGCGTCTCCTTATGTCAATGAATATATGAATATTTAATGCTTATCACGGTACTTTGTCGTGAAGGCAAACCATTCTGGATGTAGCTACTCGAAACTATTTTACATCTGTGATAACTGCCGGGTTTTGTTTCTTTTGGAATTGCTTGCTTGCTTGTTTTGCATAAATGCTACAACAAAATTTGGATGTGTTCTTTACATATAACTGAATAAGACAAACCATGCAGCTAATCAAAACTGTTTTACATCTGTGGCAATCACCGCATTTTGTTTAGTTTGTAATTGGTACCTAATTTTATGTATGTGCTTCAAAGGAATTTATGTGTGCCCTTTACATATAAGGGGCATTCTCACAATCTTTTGACTTTTGGGAAAAAAAGTGGCGAAATTAAACTTGCTAAAATAACATTTCAATTTGATAGACGAATGCCTTAATGATTCAAAATAAAGAAAAAATGGTCATCAGCGAACATTTTTTTATTTAACTGAGGTTTAAGTTAAAGTTGCGTGTTTAATTTTCCTTACCGTTTTACCCCTATAACTTTTTATTTTCTTCTAAATTTTTACTTATAATGAATTTACATAGTACCCACAGGACATTCAAATAAGAAATAATAACAATATAGTACTTTTAATACAAAATTTTTGTATAACATTGTCTTAAAGGGGTGTTAGAGAAGGACGGTAAGGTAAAAAAAGGGGATGGTATTGGAAAAAAGGGACGAAATGGTAAAAAAAAGGACAGTAAGGATAGGATGGCGAGGAAAATTACCACCTATTTTCAGGAAAATCATGTTAAGACTAAGTGATAGCCACAATGTTCATTGATTTTTAGAAACAGTTGTTAACATTGGATTAAATTAATTTTTTTTTTTTTTTAATTTACCTCGAAAAGTGCAGGAATAAACCTTGGGGGCGGTGAGACTACCAATAAAGCCACGATGCTTGAAATTGATATTTAAATGCTGATTTAAATTCTACAGTAAATTTCCTGCCAAAGAATTTTAGACATTATTTCTTTAGCATACTTCTGCATGAGAAAAAACTTGAAAAAAATTCTGTAGCTGCATCTGAAATGATTTTCTGTATAATTTTAGAAGAGGGGTGGTAAGGAATCTAAAACCTAGGGACAGAGTTTAAAAAGTAATAACAACCCTAAAAATGTGTGCAGGTTAATTTTTAGCTACATATTTATATAAAACAATAGTTCCAGTTTCAGAAAAAAAAATTACATCGAATTATTTTTATTGAAACAATGTTATCCAGACAGTTCCAAACTTAAAAATCAGCATCAGGGACACGGAACGGAATAGGCGTTTTCCAGGTGTTTGGACCCCCAACATCGTCCAAAACTTATTTATCTTATTAATATTGTTGTGCAATCATGCAATGAGATGTTTCCCAGTATATGAAATTAAAAAAAAACACAAAAAAGTATATTAAATGAAAAATTATTAGTTGTGAGAATGTCTGATAACTGAATATGAAAAACCAGTCTTTATATAGTTAATCAAAACTATTTTACTTCTATGTTAATTAATGTGTTTTGTTTCTTTTGCGATGGATTGCTTGTTTTGCGCAAGTACTTAAACATAATTTGTACAGGGTGTCCCAAAAAAAAGAGTACCTATTTTTAAAAATGAATAACAAACAAACGAATAGAGTTATTAAAAAAATTCTTGCTGGAAACGGATGTGTGAAGCCTGGAATTTTGTTTAGAGTACTTTATTATGTTAGTTCAAATTATTACCGACAGATGGCGCTGTGGCTACTGTAGCTGCTACATCAACGAAACATTCATTGCGGAAACTTTTCCCATAACTTCTTTATTGCCTTCAGTTTCGGACCTTTCTTCACATTAAATCTTTTTTGGAAGCTCCTTCTTGTTGATGTGAATCTTTCGCCCAATCGGTGATGTTCTAAAACAATGAAAATTCTCCCTTCCAACGAATACAACATTTTGAAGAATTTATGCAACGACAACTAATGTTTCCCTTGAAATGGTTACTACTGAACTTTCACTAACCACGTCTCTACTTCTGTCTGGTCTCCATGCATGCTCCATTTGTTCATATAGCCACCAAAATGTGCTGTAGCACCATCTGTCGGTCTGATTTTGAACTATCATAATAAAGTGTTCTAAACAAAATTCCAGACTTCACGCATCCGTTTCCTGCAAGAATTATTTTAATAACTCTATTCGTTTGTTTGTTATTCATTTTTAAAAATAAGTACTCCTTTTTGGGACACCATGTATGTGTTCTTTACAAATAACTGAATAAGACAAACCATGTAGCTAATCAAAACTAGTTTACATCTACGATAATTGCCGAGTTTTGTACTGTTTAAAATGGATTGCTTGTTTTACGTAAGTGCTTCAACAGAATTTATGTGTATTATTTACAAATAACTAAGTAGTACAAACGATGCAGCTAATCAAAACTATTTTACATCTGTGATAATTGCCGCGTTTTGTTTGCTTTGTAAAAGGTCACTAGTTTTACGTATGTGGTACATCAGAATTCGTGTTTGTTCTTTATGTATAAGTGAATAAGCCACGCCATTCATTGTGTATAGCTAATCAAAACTAAATGTATGATAATTACTGAGATCAAGTTTAATTTGGAGTGGGTTACTAGCTTTCCTTTGTTCTTCTTTAATATTGTAGTTGGATCAATCAAGAAGAGACTAATCGCACTTTAAATTCTTTTAAATTTGTGAGACATTTTAAACAGCGTGATTTTACTTTGAAATTTCTGATTTGAGTGATTAGGAATCAATGAGCAATATATTTTTCAGACTGGTATTTTACATATTAATGTTCTAAAAGTATAATAATAAAATATCACTTTTAATAAAATTAATACAGCTAATGTTGCGGAGAAAACATATTTTTCATCGTATTGCGATTGCAAAGCGTGCATGATCGAGAAATTTGTAAAATGTGTGGCCGCGCAGGACTAAAGAACACACAAAAATGATATTGGTACTGATGTCAAAATTGGTGGCTCGGGTCTACCCTTTTAAACCGAATATTTATTATCGTGCGGGTTCGAATTTGTTAAATATTGTGACTTTCTGGCCAGTATATCAGTCTCAAAAGTCCGTGATACCTACCAATACAAAATATAAGAATAGTATGTAGTTCAGAAAGAATGGTTGAATAGATAAAAATAAATTTACTTTCTTCTGTTCCGAAAATTTCATTCCGAATTGTTTTTTGATTCTAGTGAAGGCATTGGCTTGACAGAAAACTGATCTTGTCTAATAATTCACTTATTTGTAACGACTGTTTTCATTTAGTCCTGTTTTTGCGAAATTGTGAAAAGTTTTTTTTTTTTAATTTATTTTTTAAATCAACATGCTATCTAACATTCCCGTAAGATGAAGAAATTTGCGAAGGCTCCTTTAAAGAACATAAATTTTTCCTGGACGAATACCTGTAATTGAATACACGAATAACAGAAAGTGTTACATCGCAATTTTCTGCAAAATTATTTTATTTTATCGAAATTTTCTGATTATTTTCGAAGATATGAGACATTATTTGAACCAAATAGTTATTCATTTCCATCTATTTATTTTTTAATAATTAATATTTCAGAAGCAGTTTAACTGAAATTATGAACACGTGTTATGTTTGGCCTTTTTATGTATTGCTATATAAATAAAAGAAGTAAAATACATAAATTATTACACCATCTATCCTACACTGTAAAAAAAATTCCGCAACGTTCCTGGGAAAAAATGGGCAGCTGAGTTCCCCATTATTTCCAAGAAACATTTCTTGAAAATGACTGGAACTTTACTGTATATGTTAAAAACTTTCTACAGAAACGCCAGTAAGTTTCCTGCGAAATACCAGGAATATTTCTGTTGACAGCAAAACATTACTGACATTTCACAGCATGCGGGATCCGCAGACGATTTTTACATTTCCAGTTGACAATTTTCGCTTTATTATCATTATTTGTTAGAATGAAAAAATATTTTGAAATTGACATCAAAATTATTATTTATAATTTACGCGAAAAAATAAATTTTCAGTTCAAATTCAATAAAGTAAAAATATATATATGATATATTGTTTCTGAACTTTGCTTAAAATATAAAAATATATAAATGTAAATAATAATTAGAAAAAAAATCTAGACATAAAATATTTTGGATTTTCGTCAGTAACTATGTTAGTTTACAAGTTAGATAAAATACATATAAATTTTCATGAAAAAAAAACCTAAACGTAATTGTATATTTTTTCCGAAAAAAAAAATCAAATTTGCAGCAATTCAAAGTGTCAAATATATATCAAATTTAAATCAAATTGTAATAAAGTGTTAAAATATAAAATTAATTAAGAAAGAAAAAAAAAAGTCAAGAGGTAGCATCGAACTCGGGCCGTACGGGTGGCGTGCGAGCCTTCTGCATCCACACCACGAAAAACACGTTGAGAGCTGCAAACTAATGGGTATTTGAAACGTATGCTAAACCTCGGCATCTAATTTCTGAAAATCTAAGGCCCATTTGAAGAAATCCTTTCACAAGAATAATTAGAGATAAGAACTCTAAAACAAACTTTAAATTAATCAAAATCGGTGAGAATCATGTTTGATGGTTCCCTGGTTAATGGAGATCCAAATAATAGGTGTATTTTTTTTACACGGTCTGCTCGTTAAACATTCCATAGACAAGTACGAGAGATAATCTCTTAGCGATGTCACAGAGGTATTGTATTTTCATCTGAATTGTCTTGACAATAGAGACGTAAAGGATTATGTCGTCTATTGATTTATTTGCATTCCATATTGATTTTTTTACATTCATTTAAGGAATTCGTTTTCGACACTCGCGCGCGAGCAACGGATTATAGCAAAAAAAAAAAAAAAATAATAATAATAATAATAATAATAATAATAAATGGCGGCCTCAGCGTTTTGCTGTTTCCAACTTTTGTTCAGGAACGTTTCAGATAAGAAAACCAGAATTTCACAGGAAAGAGCTAAATTATTCTGAAAACCTGAGAAAAGGCGAAACGTTCCTGGATTTTACATGGAACGTTACCATTTTTTTTTTTACAGTGTATGCTTAAATAATTGATATATCTCTTTAAGATTAATTGTTGTTAATTTACTGTTTTAAGTCAATAATTTATGTTTAACTAATCGTTGACTCAAAGTTGGTGAAAATTTGGCTTTCTAAATTTTCTTTCTTTCTCTTTTCTTTTCTTTTATCTTTCCTTTATATTCTAAGCTTAAATATCTAACGAAATTATTGGTTTACTGTTGAATTTTTAAAAGTTAATTTTTGTGCTGTATTTTCTGACAGCATAATCCTTATACATATATAAAGAACTATTACGAGTTAAATGTTAAAACGGTACGCCTTTCGTTCTTGCATAAATAAGAACTGAAGTTATAATTCTTGAAAAGGCTTTTCCTCCAAAATTCGTGGTTAAACTTCTCAGCGTCTATTGCACATTCACATGCGTGGTCTTTTATCAAAATAATCATCATGGGCCACATGTGACCCCAGGGGTCACATATTTGACAAGCTTGCACCAAGGTAATGAAAGGCGAAGCAATTGATTATCCACGAAATAAAACAAAGAGAAATCATGATGTGGAATTTGGAGAATCCGGATGAAAAGACCACCTAGTTGCTTTCTCTGAGAATTTTCTTTACTGCCAATTGTTTCGCTCGAGCTCTTAAAATCCCGTTATAAATTTTTATTTTCTCTACTCTCTCTCAGATTATTTTTTTAATCTTTCAGTGGGCGCACTTATCCCCCTTCCCCCCCCCCCCCCACACACACACAAGCAGGCGCGTAACGCATTTTTTGCGGACAATAGTTATGCTATTACAAATGAAAGATATTCCATACAGTAATAAAAGACATGTCAGAAGAGCAATTATATATATAAGAAAAAAATAATTGAATTTTAATTTAGGTAAAATAAATGTGAAAAGTGTTTCGGAAAAACCGCCTTTGTCGTAAAATTTGCGACAACGCGCCAGCTAGAAACTTGATTATATATGCATGCTATACATTAAGCTTTACAAAATACATCTGCGGTGACGGAGCATTTTTAAGTATTGCTTATTACCAATAAAACATAATGTATAAAATTGTCATAAATTCATATTTTGTAAACTTTTAAATAACATTTTGTATACATCAATTAATCGTAATACAGTGAAATACAAAAATATATTTTATTAATAATTTTTTTTATGTTTTCCAAAAATGGTTTTGCAATATGACTTACATTTCTTGGCCTACACAAAAGTAGCGCCTAAAAGTTTCATTTACGCTTTTAAAAAACCTGTTTATTTTACAGAAAAAGAACACTGGTGCCTTTACTAACAGTAAAAAATCATTTTTCCCCCGTAAAATCAGCAGTTTTTTTAAATGCCGTTCTGGCTCATAGTTTTCAGTAAAATCAATGGATTTTTTCATAGTGTTGCACATTCTTATTTTGAACAACTGTAGATTAAGATCTTCGTATTTTCAAATTATTATGCCTACGTGTGGAAAATCCCTTATCAGTCAGCTATTTATGGAATGCAACTGAAATTCATCTCAGTACATTGCCCATATCTTTCTTAATTTTCACGATATTAGACTGAACTCTTTTATATGAATTGCCCTATATAGTTTACTACTAAATTAAGCCAAATAAAAGATCATGCATGTGCAGTTAAAATTATTTTATGCAAATGCTCATATTTCATAAAATATTTAATATATTTATATTTTAATTGTAGCATATACTTTTTATTGTACTTTGTAGGTTTCCTGAAAGTGGAGTTAAATTTGATTGAAAGCCTTGCCTGTTATAAACAAACATACGGAAATTTCTTGGATTTTTTTTTTTTTTTTTTTTTTTTTTAAAGAAAACTTTATATTTCTTTGAATATATAAGCTTCTCTTACAGAAATTAACTCAAATATTGAACAAATTGGACTACTAAATTCAGCCAAATAAAAGATCATGCATGTGCAGTTAAAAATTATTTCATACACACACTCATATTCATTAAAATATTTAACATATTTATATTTTAATTGTAGCATATAGTTTCTATTATACTTTGTGAGGTCTTCTGAAAGTGGAGTTAAATTTTGTTGAAAGCCTTGCCTGCTATAAACAAACATACGGAAATGTCTTGAATTTTTTTAAAAGAAGTCTTTATATCTCCTTGAATATATGAGCTACTGTTATACAAATGAACACAAATAATGTATACGTTGACTACTAAATTTATCCAAATAAAAGACCATGCATGTGCAGTTAAAAATTATTTCATACAAATGCTTATATTTCATATTTAATATATTTATATTTTAATTGTAGCATATAGTTTTTATTGTACTTTGTCAGGTTTCCTGAAAGTGGAGTTAAATTTGGTTGAAAGCCTTGCCTGCTATAAACAAACACAGGGAACTCTCTTGAAACTTTTAAAGAAATCTTTATATTTCCTTGGATGTATGAGCTATTCTTACACAAATGTTGTACAAGTTGACTACTAAATTAATCTAAATAAAAGACCACGCATGTGCAGTTAAAAATTATTTCATGCAAATGCCCATATTTCATAAAATATTTAATATATTTATATTTCAATTGCAGCATATATTTTCTAATGTACTTTGCCAGATTTCCTGAAAGTGGAGTAATTTGGACACACATTTTTAAATCTTTATATCTCCCTAAATATATGAACTATTCTTTCACAAATGTTGTACAGAATCCAAAATCCACATAGTCATATGCTATAGCTACAATTCATTTCATACATTTTATTTCACAGGGTGATCGCAATTATTTTTATTATTATTATTCAATTTGTTGTTGATCTTCTAACAGACCTGATGATCAAACTTTCGCTGTAAAATATGAGATCAAACTTTTTCTTTATGTTCCTGAAGTTCTATAGAAGAATTTGTCAAATATTCGACAAAATGTCCGGTGACTTTTGTCCTTATAGTGTATGCTTATATCTTATATGTGTGCACAAGGAAATGCACTGTAAAAGTTTCTGTAAATTAAGAAAAATATAGATTTTATATATAATTTCTTAATTTAAAATAAATAATAATAAAATTATTTTTTTTTATCACATTTTACGCAATATTGATTTTTTGTGCCATTTTTATTTCTCAATAAGGAATAATTCAAAATGCTTACATTTACAGAAAATATTGATAATATATGCGTAATAGAAATGTGTGTTGAATTTTATTAAATATTTTTTTATATTAATATTGCATTATGATAATATAAATTATCATTATGTAATAATCCCATTATATCGTGAGTTTGAATCTTGAAATGAAAAAAAAAAAAAAAAAAAAAGTGTTTGTAATTATATTATTGCGTTGTTGCTCTCTGTAGGTCAAAGTGCACCGTCTAAAAAGGGAAGAGTAGAAAAGCCGGGTAAAATAACTTTTATTTGATTGTACATCTTCAAGTTTTATCTTAAAATTTACTCGTAAAATTTCTAAAACTTAACAAAGTTACAGCTAGTGTGTATATGTATGTGTAGAAAGAGGGACTTCATTTTCTGAAACAGTAATTCAACTTATCTCGAAAACAAAGAGATTGATTTGAAAAATTACGTGGATTTTTTTTTATACTTATTTCGACATTTTTTCTTAGGTTTTGTAATTCTTATTAGTATATGTAGAAATTTTTCTACATAAATAAAATTGAAGATCCTCTAACTTGAAAAAAATCACTTCAATTTTGGGGGGGGGGGGGAAATCTCTCCAAAAGTCATTTTTGACAAGGTAGCTACTAAAATTACCATTTATATTTCTTTAAATAAAAATTGTAGATGTTATTACGGTCAGACAAAAGGGTATAATTTCAAATGCATAACAAAGATCCTAATAAGGAATATTTTTTAATAAATGCAAAAAATCTCAAACTTTGATCTATTTTTCTGTGGCATTACAAGGTGGTTCAGAACTATATGTCAAAAATGTAAAGGCAGGTTGAGGGGACCTAAATAAGCAGATTTCGTACAGGAATCTGAGTGCGGAAATGCAGTGTTAAGAAAGTAGAGGGCGCTGTTGAATGCAGCGGATGGATGCTCTTCATTGGCTTGAACCATCATTACCCGCACAGATTTCGAGCAACATGCTTTATTGCACCAAAGCGGAGCTTGCCGACACGCATGTCATGCTTGGGATTGCACAAGGAAATTGATTGGCTGCTCAGAGGAATCATTGAACAATTCCCGGGTAGGGTTCTGCCGGAGTCCGGAACATTTAAACGTCTTCATTAGGAGGTGTGCGCAGGGTGGATCATTTTATGCTTCCAGGAGAACTGTAAGATATCGCAGAATTTCTGCAGTGGATGAAGCAGTATTACGCACAGTAGAGGAGAGCGCTTCGACAAGCCCAAGAACTGTTGGACGTGCGTTGGGTGTAAACCATTTCCTTGCTTAGCCCCATACATGAAATGCATGTCGGAAAGCTGCATTGGTGTAACGATGCATGTTGCTCGAAATCCGTGAGGGAATAACGATTCAAGCCAGCGAAGGGCTTTCATCCACCGAACTTAACATAGCCCTCTACTGCCTCAACGCTGCATTTCTGCACCCACATTCCTGTACGAAATCTGCTTATTTATGTCTCCTTTACCTGTCTTTACATTTTTCACATATAGTTCTGAACTCCCCTGTATAGTCATATAACCGATATAGATTCGATAAATTGAATGGCCTGTTTGTTCCGACAATCCTAACTTCCTAATTGTAGAATTAAGTTAATATTGATACATCCAATACAACGTTAACAAGTGGTATCATGGAACTTGAATTATATTATTTGTCTTGCAATCATGCTTTCATATTTTAAATTAAACTGTTTTTAGAAAATAATGTCCACTAGCCAATTTCTCATGCCAGAGAGTTTTAATTCATTGAACCTTATTTAAGTTATTTAATTTACATATTTTAAATGTAAAAAGGGTGGCTACAAGCTGGAAAATTCAGGGAACTTGGTAATTGGCCAAATAAGCCGAAAAGTCATGGAGTTTCAATATTTTTTACTTAATCAGGGAGTTTAGTTGTGTTAAAAGATAGCGAATTTGAATTCAAGAACGTCCTCAACTTTTGTATAATATTGACAAGCAAGTACTAGGTGGTTTAAAAGTTACTAGATGTTTTAAAAGTCAGCAATATTTAAGATATTTTTTTTTCTTTCACTGTAAAAAAAAAAAAAATAAATAAAATCTGTAAAGTTACTAAAATTTTCTAGGAAACTGGGATGCCTAGAACTTTTTATGTGACGGCAACAACAAAAATTCATATAACAGATACACGTTTGCACAGTAAATCAAAAAATATGTAAGGTTACTAAGAATTTTTTAGGAAACTGGGATGCCTAGAACTTTTTATGTAACTGCAACCCGAATTACAGATAAAATTTTAGTAAGATTACTGTAATTTTAGTAGTAATTTTAGTAAATTCTTTTGTAAAGCTACAGATTTCTGTAGGTTCACAAAAACTTGTTTCGTAGATTTGCATCTCTTTTTGTACAGTGTACAGATAAATTTTAGTAAGCATACAGATTTCTGCAACTTTACATCTGTAGAATTATACTTTTTTTTTTTTTTTTTTTTTTTTTTTTAGATCAGGAAGAGTTTTTCCCTGCAGATATAAAAGTTGAGCAAAAATTTTAAATCTTCATTCCGCAAAAAAATTCTAATTTATTGAGACTCAAAGAGCTTATTGTAGACTTTTAATGTGAGAAATTCCTCCGCACAAATGGCAATATTCAATTTAATTAATCTAAGGAGGATATAGCATTCTTTTACGATCAAAAGCTTACGAGGCGTTGATACTTTGAAATTCTGTGTTTTTGGACAGTAAAACCTCGTCTTTCTGTTCTTATTGTCAGAAAACGCTGAAAATTCTTAAAATTCAAAATAGTTTGATAAGTTTTATTCGTAAAATAATGAGTTTTTCCATGCCATTCTTAGACGCATGACAACATTTTTCTAAGTATAAGTTATAGGAAAGGGAAAGACGTATAAAAAATTAAATTTAGTATTTTAATATGTATACAGCTCCTTATAAAACAAAAGGCCTATTAAAATTCTATACTATATTTGTGTACTTTTTGTAACTAAAACTGTGTTTTTATCATTAGCTGTCTAAAAGATAATCGCCGTAACCCACATTTTCAATCATACGGTATATATCTCAGTGAATGTTGATTAGATTCGAATTAGATTTTATCGAATCAGTCTTTCGTGATAAGCTGGTGCAGATTAATAATTTGAATACTCACTTTTTCCAAGTGTTTTATACAATTCAACGAACAGTTTAAAGAAATATTTTCTTGCAAGGGAATAGTTTTATTGTAGAACGACTTGTTTCACTTTCCCTCAAAACCTACTTGCAGAAGAACTGTTTTAATATTTATGTTTCTTTGATTTTGTTTTTGCTTCTGCATGCGTTTAACCGAAAAAAAAAATACTCAGAAGAATAATGCTTGGCGTAAAACAAAGGAAAAAAAGTAATCGTGTTTCTCAAATAGCTCTATTCTTAATCTGCATTTCAGTCATTTATTTGCCATATTATCAGGAATTAACTTAATTATCTTCAGTCTAAAACTCAGCGATGAGAATTGTTTTTATTGCATTATTTGATAGATAAAAATTAACTAAACATTTTTTAAGTTCTTTCTGGTCTTTCCATATCCATGTGCGGACCGCGACCCAAAGTTTTTGAACCGCTGATTTAAAGCATTAAATGTAGTATTCTCTTATGAATATTTGTACTACTTAATATCTTTTCAAAATTTCGTGCGATTATTATTATTTTTTTTTTTTTTTTTTTCAAATTACAAGTTTACTCGAAGCTTTTCATATGTCTATTATTCTACTTACTTAAATGTTGTTCGGCATGCTCAGATGCTGATGATATCCTAAAAAGAAAAAAAAAACCCGTCATTAATGTATTTTTGCTATCATTGTACAAAACACTAATTATTTAAGCATCAAATTCCTGAATCTACAACTGTTATTTATACTATTACGTAAGCGCTAAAATTCACATGAATTTTGCGATTTTTTTCTAACAACTTTTCTAATCTGAATTTAATTTATTGCTGGTCCAAGCGCTTGCTTATCATTGCCTTAATTGTTACTTATCTTATTCAATTGTTTAAAAAATGCTATAAAAGTCGTTAAATATTAAAACGACATTTTACTTTAACACCATGAAATTGCCAAATTTAAAAATTAAGGCAATGTTTTCAGCGGTTTTGGTTATTTAAGTTTTTGTGAAAACGATACTTTTTAAATCGAAGTCTCCATTGTTTGAATTCTATCAATTATCCATTTTGTGTCTATGACTGTTTCTTAGTCTTTCGTACTATGGAGCTTTTAAAGTTAGAATTGCAAGCGAAATTGGAATATCTTACCGAGGCAGAAAACAGTATGTCACATTTTATAAATGATCATTATAACATTTATAATTTTTCAAGTTGGTGTTTGATTTTGTGTGTGTGTGTGCGTTTGTATAAACATCCTTCTGTTGCAAGAACTTTATCGTGCTCTGTAAGTAAATTTTTTAACAAAAACTAATGTAATATGGGTAAATCAAATTATAAAATTATATAAAGTTAAATTGAATTAAACGTAGTATTCTAATTCTGTGAATTATCTTGCCACATCTGTTTTTTTTTTTTCTTTCAATTTAAATGGTATTTTAGCATAGTTTAAAAGTTTAGTAGCATGATTGATAATTTATGCTATAATTTTCAGAAGAATTTAAAATATGTGATATTTTTATACTGTATATTTTTAAATACTATATATTTTTATAGACTTGAAACGTATTCGTGAATTTGGTTTATATATCCATCTATCTCTCTACCCTCAGATAATTTTGATTTGTTTTTTGTATTAAAATGTTATTGAAAAAGTGTAACATCGGAAAAAAATTTCAGAATAATTAATAAAATATAAATCAATACTTATTTTCCATTTAAGTCATAAATTAAAGTGTTTAATCTTGTAATACTGTCTTTAAATATGTCGGTTAGAAAATAAAAAATATTATACTCTTTCCTTAAGCAATGCAATAAGATTTCAGTGAATTTTCTGTAGTAAATAGATTTCAAGTTCATCACGAGGAGAAACAATGGAATTGTAGCGATCTCATCTCACATGATCAGTATAAAGCGAGTTACTAGCTTAGAGTAACTGGCTTGGCCTTTTGCTGGACGCTAATGTTCTCGCCTCCAGATCATGAGATCCCTGGTTTGTATCCCAGCGGCGCCAATTCACATGCTCCCTAAAGAATAAAATATACGATGAAATATGTAATCAGCGTCATTTATACTGTTGCGGACGTATACGTAAAAAATATTTGTAACTTTATTTTTTTTTCGCCTATCAACAGAGATTATCACATAATTTGAATCTGTCGTTATTGAAACGAAATATAGTGCCATTCATTTTCCTTTTAAGCTTTTTGGAACTGGATTATTTAATTATGAAACCTTTAGTTATTAATTAATATTCTTCTTGTAGTTGCAACGTCGCTCACAGAACAATTAAAAAAGAGAGAGAGAGATTTGAAAGGGTGCTGGGGAAAAAAAAAAATCTAAAATTGCTATTTCTGTGATATTGTTCGGTCTAGAAAATTGAAATTGGTCGCATTGTCGTTACTTTTAAGATGTAAATGCTTGCTATGAACGGTTTCTAAAAAAAAGAAAAAACAAACAAAGTCGGAAATTGTACGTCGAACATACCAAATGAGATGCGTTCATACGATAACTAGTTTTATAAATGTTCAGATCTTGGTGCAATATCTGTTGCACTCTTAGCTGCAAAAATACATGAATACAAAATTTATAACGATTATATATACTTTAAATTCAGTAATACGGAAATAATATGACTAACTCTTAAAGGACGTAATCACCACGGCAACCTAGAATCATTACCTTTCATGGTGTATCATTGAATTTTTTACGTATGATAGGATTTAATAGAATGAAAAGAACTTTTATTAATATCTTTTTAAGTTTTGATTCGATTTTCACAAAATTTGAAATGACTCGACAAAATTCTGCAACGATTTATATATATTAAATTTCAAACCATTCAGTTGGGTAGTTTTCGCGCTGTTATATGCGGACAGACGGAAGGACCAGATGACGACTATAGGTACTACGTATTTGTATAATTACGAACGCACCTAAAACATCGAAATTTAAAAGCGTGAAATGTGCTGTAAACGTTCTAAGTTACGATTTATATGGAATTGTTAGGGCTAGAATCTTGAAATTTGTCATGGTTGATACTTTTCACACGCAAATGTTCTCACAGAGCAGTTTTTAATAACCTATAAAATTCTATATAAATGTCTGCTCGTTATCCTCATTAAGCGTTTTTTTTTTCTTTTTTACTTTGTATGTTATAAGCTTTGATTCTTAGAAATGTCACTCCTGAGTCTATTAAACGATGAATTACATTCTGTAAAACAACCATTAAATGATGAACATAAATATAAATTAAATCCACTGGAAAAGTCAATAAACTTTAGCGAAAACAAAATATTAAGACCGAATTCTAATGACAGTGATATATATACTCGTATTCAGGGCATAGTTCATGTTCCCAAACGTTTTATTCAATTATAAAAGAATGAAACATTTGTTTAGAAACAAATTTAAGTTTTCTGTAATAGAGTATGAAATGTCAAATACATTTTTGCGGTTACGCAGGTGCTTGAAATGTAATTCATTAATTTGTGGTTTGTGAAAGTAGCTCACTAATTTAGCTTGTAATAATAATACTTTTTTGTGTTATATATACATGTATATATATATATATATATATTTGGATTATATAGAATAACCAAGCATTTTTTTCGCCAAAGTAGCTTTTTACTGCACTTTCTAGTTAACGGGTTGCCGTAATGCATTATTTATGTTCTTCAGGTTTATCTCACACGTATTATTTTTATACAAGTTTAATTTTCAAAACGTTGTGTAAATATGTATATCTTTTTAAAATGGTATATTTCGAACTACTACTTGGTCTACGCCTAATTCCTTCACTTGTAGTTTCCATAAAAAATAAATAAATAAATAAAATCGGTACGTTGTGTAAATACATCGTTAAAAAATGATATATTTCTAACTACTACTTCCTCAGTGCCTATTTCTTTCACTTGTAGTTTCCATTTAAAAATTTAAAAAAAAATCGGTTTTATAATGTAGCTAAATTGAACTTTTGCATGTTTCGGCGCTGAAAAAGGTTTAGGATAATATAAAACATTATCTGGCGTTACTTTACAAGTTCGAATAAATTAGCATTTACTTATAGACCGGCAAACCATCACTTCATCGAGTTGACGGCTGAAATTTCAGGATTAGTTAAAACTCGATTTGCATAACACCTGAAAATCAAATTTTAGTTGTTGACTGGTAGGTTCACGATTGTGTTTTCCGGCTCACAGCCCTCCATGTTTTCATACCTTTCGGTGCAGGAAAACATAATGATAAACCTATCGATCAACCACTAAAATCGAATCTGTAGGTAGTTTCCACCAAGATATGACTTCGCAGGCCAGTTGCATTTTAATATGCAAATCGAGTTTTAACTAAACCTGAAATTTCAGCAGTCAACTCCGTGCGGCCGTTTAACAGTCTATTACGTTTATTTGTTTTAATTAAGTAATAATCAAATCGTCTAGTTTTTAATATGGCGAAATTATGTACAGGAATCCCCGACTCACGTAAGTAATGCGTTCCGTAAACTTTTGTGTAAGTCGAATTTGTAAATTCCTTAAGTAAAATTTCGTCAGAAACTGCAATATTTAATATAGACACTCTACGGCCAAAGGCGACCGGTCACTTGCGATTTTAGATGTTTCGTTAGATATCTAGAAAAATACATGAGGAATTAACCTGAAACTGCAGGTGTGTAAACAGTATAGTATAGGTCATATATTTCCGCGAAGATTTTTTTCCCGAAACCCCATAGGAGACCGTCAACAATTTGAAAAAGAACGAATATCTTTCCGAGAACCCGTAAAAACTAATGTAGCAAAAGCGTTCAAACTCGAGATTATTAATAAGTGGCTTATTGTAATATACTGTGTTCATTTTTATGAAGATAGCGTGTATAATCGTAGCGAAATTAAGGTTTTTATAAAAACAGTCCCAAGTTTTTTGCTTATAATTTGCGGAGTTCTTTATATCAAAAAAAGTTATTTTCAGAAAATTTGACAAACAACATTGTACATAATACTCTGCAATCAGAATTAAAAAATAATAAAAATTGGATGAAAAAGGAGTTGGTTTACTAAAAAATGTTTCACTGCGCATGTGCGAATGCAATCAAAATATAATGTGCATAATATATTAGCTAAGTATATACATATAGTTGTGGTTTTTATCTGCATATTTTATTTATAAAACAATTATCAAAAGTATGCAAATGCGTATCAAACGCGCTAGTATGTTCATAAATATAATTTTTGAAATTTCTTTCATAAGTGCGAATTGACGTAAGCCGAGTATTACGTAAGTCGGAACATGCCTCTATAGTACTGATTAAATTCAAGAAAGTTTCCATTTAAAAAAATCACTTACTCAAAAATCTAGCAAAGTCAGTTCAGATCATTATCAAATTGAATACTTGCAGTATTTCCATACGATATACATAAAAATAAAATTAAGAACGAAAAATCACGCATCAGACGTAGGTTATGAAACACTTTCCAACTCTTAACCGAATATATTTAACAAATATCATAATAATAATAATAATAAAATCTAATAATAAAAAATAAAAAAAACTATTTGTACTTTTCTACTTATTAGATCCCCCCCCCCCCCCTTTAACATTTCTTTTGTAATTTCTATTTGATAATGCGATAATGTTAATATTTTTCAATTTACATTGTTAATGGGACGGGTGGTACTATAGAATGTGGTTGAGCCTAAACCACATGCAAATCAGAGTCTTAGATCTGAAAAGAATATTTAAATTATTTAATTTTTTGCGATGTTAAAAATTCGAATTGCTAATATGAGTGGCGATTTCAAAGGTTCCATTATATAAATGGTGGTGCTTCCTTTATTATATTTTTTCCATTAAAGTGATGATTTGTAATGCGCATGCCAGTGATTGTTGAAATAAACATGATAAAATCCTTTTCCTTTCCTTAAAAAAAAAAAAAAAATCGCAAGTCCTGTTTGATCATAAATCTGTCTGCCTATTAGAATTCAACGAGGAATTTCAAAAATTCTGTAATAATTACATACTTTAATGTTTACCTTACTTACGATATAACTTGGAGATAGAATCATAATAAATTGCATATAGTTTTTTTTTTTTCTTCTAAATAACTATAAAACAGAAATACTATTTAGAATTATCAGTATAACTTAAACTTCCCAATGATAAGAGGTAAACCATGTGCATCCCATTGAATTTTTTTTAAGTTTGAATTACAGTCCGGCCTATTTATATTTCCTTGAAATATACAATGGCTTCCTGGTTAAAAAACTAAGTATAAACGTATTTTAACCGTTTGAGTGCGGAACAAATCTTACGGATATATGCCAAAAATGTGAATATGTTTGGGTATATATAAAAAAAATTACTTGTAAGCCGATGATATACATAAAAATCGCTTAGTGCAACCAGCTTAAAGGCACACCAAACTGAGACAACAAATAGAAGCGCTATTATCCTCTCTGCAATTTTAGCATAAAACAAAAGGAGCGCTATCGTTTTTTCGGCAATTTCGGCGCAACAAGAGTGCACTCAAACGGTTAAGAAGCTACTTCACTCATTCGAAAACACCCGCTCACTAATGTTAATCCTGTGGAAGAGATTTTTAAAAATATCTCGATCCCATTTCAATATTTTTAAATGATTTTGCATTGGATAGGTGATGTTGATTTCCGCAAAGGCCGTTTTTTTATTTTTTCGATTTTGTTTACAGTTTTTATTAGGATATTTTAATTTTCGGAACCGGTTTCGAAATTGAAAGTAGCATAGTAAACAAAATCCGGCATCAAAACCGAAAAAAGTAAAAAACGGTCTTTGTAGACGTCGACCTCAATTGTCCAATGAAAAAAAATTCAATTAAAAATATTGAAATGCGAACGAGATATTTTTACAAATTTCTTTCATAGGATTAACATTCGAGCGGGTGTTTTTGCGTGAGTGAAGTAACCCCTTAAGGCATACTATTACATTTAGAAATGAAGACAAAACTGCTTGGGAATTTACTGTGTAACCAGGCGCTGTTTTTTTAAGTGAGACATAGGCCGGAATCCAGATAGATTTTTCGCTGTTAACGAAACGAGATTGATCAATCAGAAGCCTGCTTTTTAATAAGTAATATTATGAAATGTATATATTTTTTTAAAAGAATATTTCTACTTCCAGGTTCCTGACCATGCGCCATCGGATCTGGGCGCTTGTGCTGGTTCTTCTGCTGGTGTTTCCCTCAACTAGGTCCGCCGGAGTAGAACCCCTTGATCGTACTAGTGTTATCAAACAAGCCGAGAGGCATCTCCTCGCTATGTTTGGATTACAAGCTAGGCCAAGTCCGTCCAGAAATATTAATAAGACTGTTTCAAATTATGTGAAAGAACTTTACGAAAGACAAAAAAAATCAGATTCTCCTGACACAATCAGAGCTTTTAAAGGGCGTGGTAAGTTGTTTTTCTTTTTGTGGTTAATAGCAAATACTAGAGCATCTTCATTTATCAGAGTAGCGACATATGCACTGAGGAGTGCATACTCAGATCGAAATTTTTTGTCCAAACATGGCAGCCCTCATTTCAGAATTCCCAATACTTAGACAAATTAGCTTAAATGAAATTTTAAACAAACAGCTTGTCGATAACATGGAATAAGGAACATACAGTACTAGGTAAGGAATTTAGTTCCAACTTCTTTGGTCGATAATGGCAGGCTCAACAAGTATGTTTGTTTGTTTTTAGTTTTTGGTTTTACGTTTGGTTTTCTACAGAGTTTTTGGTTAATCAATTTTTACTGCTTGTATGTCACTACTCTGATGCAGACTCTACTACAGAAGTATTCGTTTTCTGTTGCATAAGGATTTAAATAACAACAGTGTGAACTATTCTTGATGTGAAAGTTGTCTACCTTTAATCATTCGGACAGATGCTCGATTTTGTGACAATTTCGTGCATGTTAATAGCTTTTTGTTAATGTTTCAAAAATATTCACTCTATCGATAACAAATTAAATAAAGTAATCATAAGGAACATTCCATTTAAAATTGATAAATTATTATGGTTAAAGATAAATACTAAATGAGTAAATTATTCTTTTGCACTGTGATCTAAATGACGTTGTGAAAGTTATTCATGCTTTACCTTTTATAGCAGTTCGATCGTACACTGTTAAAAATATCGTTAAAAATTACCTCTGCTTTTAAAGACTATCTAATTTCTGACCAATGAGAACGCTCCATAGGCGTTTATGCAGCGTTCTCATTTGTCAGAAAATTAGTCTTCAAAAACAGAGGTGATTTTTCACGATATTTTTAACAGTGTACGCTCTTTATATGTAATAAATATAATTCCGTGCGTATTAGCACTGCATTGTATATTAAAAACATATTAGTTTATGTTGATACTAAATGGTACTGCTTTTAATATTAATAGAAATATAAAAATATGGTTAATGGCAAATACTAAATTTGTCTTTTGCACTAAAATTTAAATGACGACCATTTTGACATTGTCTATGTAAAAGTTATTCATTCGTAAAGTAAACCTTTCAATCGTGCACACGATTTTCTGATACTCCCGCCATGTGAGCTCTTTTTTGATCGGTTGTTTTCACTCTTCATGTTTTTTAATTTGTTCTCGTGCGCTTCTGTTCCTTCTTTCGTAACAATAACACGTTTTGCAGCCTGAAGAAGAAAGAGCTTTTGAAACGCGTTGTGGTCTTTTCACCTTTTTAATGATGTGATTAAGTTTCTTTCAGTGATATTAGTTTTACACTAATTTTGAAAAAAATGCTGTTTTACACTAATTTTGAAAAAAATGCTGTATTTCATTGTTTGATACATTATTTGATGAATTATTTGACTTCCTTCTTTTATATATTAGATGCAGATTTTCACTCCAAATTCCTGAAACACGAAATTTTCAGTCACTCTTTTTATCCATGGCTCTCGCGTAGCTCCACACTGTTAAAAATATCGTGAAAAATTACCTCTGTTTTTAAAGGCTATCTATTTTCTGACCAATGAGAACTAACCATAGGCGTTTATGTAGCGTCCTCATTGGTCAAAAAATAGATAGCCTTTATAAACAGAGGTAATTTTTCACGATATTTTTAACAGTGCAGGGTGCGTGTTTGATCCCAACTATCATTAAAACATAACAGTTTTTAAACTGTCATGAACTATGATGTAATTTGTTTGTGTTTTTCTTTAGTATAGTTTTTAATATGTTTGGAGATTTATGGTAACTTCTATGTAATAAAAGGTGATGGCGTACACATCATGATTCTGTGCTCTACACTGTAAGTGGGAGAGAAAACTGTTTCATTAAATAAAAAGTACCATTGGGCCAATATAATCGATTTTATACAAAAAATATTATTAATGGAAATTAATATATTCTTAAAAATGATAAAAAAGAGAAAAAGATTCACGTCTGTCTCTTGTTCCTTCTTTTCTCAAAATACTTTGTAGGGTTAAAAATGATTTTTTTAATGTATTTCCCCTATACTTCAATCATGTACAATAACGTTCTATTAACTATTTAGCTGCCACTTTCAAAGCGCGTATAATAAATTTAACTGAATTTGATATCTTGTGAATTGACGAAGTTATGATTTTTTTTCTTCATAAAACCCTATTTTTTCGCCCCTTGAGCCCATGTTTTATTATATAAAAAATCTTGTACACATAAATTTTTGGCCCTTTTCCTAGAAGTAAAAATAACATAAAACTAATTCGATATGCATCATAATTAAGAAGTTCCGCGGTTTTTCTTTTTCTGTTTTCGCAAAGAACCCTTCCTATTTCCACCCCCTTCGTCCGATTTTGTCCATTAACGAACTTGACCGAGATATTCTGCCCCTTGATTTTATGTATCAGTTTGGAAGAGAATTTCCATAAAAAAGTGATATAAATGGATAGATAGATAAAGTTTTCAACTGGGGGTGGTTTTGAGTTCCAGGGGTCATGATCGGCATAGATCTGCAAAAATTTTACGGAAATTCCAACATAGGGGAAAATGTAATAGGCAGTATTTCTTACGAAATCTACTTAAAATGTGTTAGAAAGTAAGCCAGTTTGAATTTGAGAACAGCCATATTATATTTGACATTATAGTATATTGTTTCATTGATCGAAATACTCTACACATCCAATAACTTTTCGTGGCGTCATTGAGTTTTACACAAAACGATATAAGTCTGCTGAAAATTTCATTAAAATATCTTTATTTTTGTTAAAGTTATGAACAGTAATTATGTTCAGATTGAAGAGAGACATCTTGTATTTTTTACTGAATCAGTCGATTACGACTCTGGTTTCCAATACTCTAAAATAAATGCTGTATTTTTTCCAGTAAAATCCAGTCAGCATTGCTACCAATTTTTCTCCTGTATTTTATACAAAGAAATCTTGTTAAATTGGTATAGATTTTTTCTGTATGAAGCGTAATTTCTTCTTGTTACAAGCACAATAATCCTGTTAAAATGGAACAAAATTTTGTTTTATAGAAAATACAATCCTGTTCAATAGGTACTGAATTTCTCCATGTCAAATAACTTGTCTATTTATGAGCATGTTCTTTCTGCGAGATGACTTTCCTTTTTCTTTACAGAATTTATGGTATTAGAGGAATATTGAACACAATGCTCTTTGTACAAGATTATTATAAAATTGGACGGCTTGACTATGGAAGCGATTTGGAATCTCTGTTTCCATTTTTTGATAAATAAATTATCCTACTGAGTTATAAGCGATTTTGATTACGTGACAAAGACGTTTTTCCCCTTTCCTTGAGTGGTTATTCTTCCGCGCGGAAATTTGATTCAAAATGCCCACTTTAACACTATTTTTTGAAAGATATATTGCGTTTAAAAAAAAAAAAAAATGATTACATAGTTTCTGAACAACACCTGCTAGTTTCATGCATTTCCGAACAAAAATGAATTAAAACTTATGTTATAAAGTTGCCCTTTTGGATTT
This sequence comes from Maratus speciosus, assembly GCA_963932465.1. Classification (NCBI taxonomy): domain Eukaryota; kingdom Metazoa; phylum Arthropoda; class Arachnida; order Araneae; family Salticidae; genus Maratus; species Maratus speciosus. The sequence continues at coordinate 481,468,343 of OZ010793.1, forward strand.
GAGAACAGCCTTAAAGTTTGTATGTGTAGTTCCAGAACACTCTGTATATTGCATTTATAATTAATTACATAAGTTATTATTTTTTTACTTGAGTAAGTTTCAAGATAAAAACAGCAAGATGTGTTGAAAAAATTGCTCTATCTATAGCAAGAACATTTTCCTTTCTTTTCCTAAAAAGCGAAAATTGACGTTACAACAACGCTATCTTATCTAAATTTCACTTGAATAGTTTATGATTTTTCTGAGATGCTTACATCAGATAAACGCGGGAAAAGTGTTATTTAAGACTTGTTTACTTTCATCACTCTCTGAAACTTTATTTATTTCTTAATATTTTTAAGCGATTTTTCTTCTCCGAGCCGTAGATCCATGAATAATGAAGTGACCTTCGTTTTCTGCTGTTCCTCATTGTCTAAATAAACAGCGAGAAAATTGTATGTTTTAACTGCAAGAAAGAAGTATTTTCTGTTGTTAAAAAAAAAAAAAAAAAAAAAAAAAAAAAAAAAAAAAAAAATCATATCTTGTCAGATGTGTTATAGGTTCACTTGTATAAATAACGAGTATAAATTTATCTAAATATAATATATTATCCGTTTGTTGGTGCAGTGTTTTCTTCTTTTCAAATATTTAGATTACCTAATTTTTTAACTTGCTTTTTCGTGCACGTAATATGAAATATGAAATTGTTCTTACAGTTATGTTTGTTTTTCTTTGCGGAAAATAAGAAACGAATATGTTTCAATTATTGCTATCTAGCTTGCTGTCTGCTTGTCTCTTCGTTTAAATTTATGTTTTATATGGATGGCGAAATTATTATTATTAACACGAAAGTGAAATAAATATATATGTACATATATTTAACCTCTTCACGCCCTTGACCACATATGTGAACGATTAGTTTTTATAATCATAATTACTGTCAATAATAACTATTCGGATTTACCAATCTTAAAACTTTCTTCTATCTCATACATGTCAATACCTCAAAATTCGTTATCACTGCGCCAAAATTAAATGGCAATCTATGATCATCATGAGGATTCTAAAAAGATGAAATTCCGTGCATTAGTAATTGAGTTATGACTATCGCTGAAATCGTGTAAATCCAGCAAAATGCAGCATAGCAGAGCCACCTATAGGGTGATTTATACCAGAATCTAATCATCATCAACTTATGTGAACGTCTAACTGAATATGAAGTTTGGGGAAAATTCATGTATTAGTTCTTGAGATAGAGCTATTGCGCAAATCATGACAAATGCAGCATAGCAGCGCCACCTGTTGAGCGATTTACACCAACACATAATCAACAGCAATATTAATCAAGGTATGCTTGAATCGTTTGATGAAGTTTGATGAAAATTCGTGCATTTGTTCTTGAGATAGAGCTATTGAGGAAATCATGTAAATCCTGCAAAATGTAGCATGGCACCTACACCTACTGGGCGATTTACACCAAAACATAAACAGCACTAACTCATATCAAGGACTAACTAAATCTGAAGTTTTATAAAAATCCGTGCATTAGTTCTTCAGATAGAGCTATTGCAGAAATCCTGCAAAATGCAGCATAGCAGCGCCACCTGTCGGGCGATTTACACCAAAAACTAACCAGCACCAATTCCTATCACGGACTACCTGAATATAAATTTTTATCAAATTCCATGCATTACTTCTTCAGATAGAGCGCCCACAAAATTTGTGTCACATACATACAGACAGACTCACAGACAGACATTTTGTAAAAACATGTTTTTTGGAATTTCTGACCCCTAAAACGTGTAAATCCGTCGAAAACCGGAAGTCGAAAATTTTCATGAATCCAATACTTTCTTCTTGTAAAGATAGAAGAAAGTAAAAAGAACAAAAATTTGATAATAACTTAATCCCTCAACAACAGAAGTAAAAATTTTATAGTTTGGCTGCACTGATAACGTTATTTCCGATGTACACTCGTGGAAAAGAAAAAAAAAAAAAAAAAAAAAAAAAGTAAACACCCTCTGATGTATAATGTAAATGATGTATATAAAGTTTCCATAGGGGCCATATACACATCAAAACGAACCCAAACTTTGTTTTTTCAATACCAATACCTATGTCTGACATCATAAATAGATTCTACACCCTTCAATTAGCCTAAACCCAAATTTTCACGAAATTCGTGTGATTAGTTTCAGAGAAATTAATTATTTTAAATCGTCAAGAAAGCTGAAACGATGCAAAGGTAAAAGAAATCATCCTATTAAAAATATTTCTCGTTTGTGCAACCAATAATGCTTTTGGAACAAGATATAGTAAAGTATCTATACCTCGTTCTAAACTGTATTACTACTCGAGGTGTTAAATGAATTTTATAATAAATTTTTTTAATGGTACTAGTACCGTCGGGGCATAACGGGTTAATTTAGGGAAATTAACGCATGATAATTTGAACTAGTCTTACTTGTTGTCAGATACAAATACGTATATTACAAATATTTTGTTAATATCTGTGTGGCATAAATGAAGATGTAATAATTGTAACTCCATACACAACTGATTTAATGCTTACTAATTTAAATGAATGCATAATTAATTATTTTTTACTAATTTATATATTAAATTAATTAATCAAGTTAATTTTATCTATGCATTAATGTGTAATTAAATGTAATATTTTTAATAAAAATCTAAACTTAAGAAAATGATTTGTACTTTAACCATTAATTGTAGAAATTGTCGCATAAATACTGTAAGTGGTCTCTGCGACTGCTTGATCTTATAAATAAAAGGTTCCAATAATTTACAGATACTTTTTATGTGCAAACAGGGTCGGGGTTGTTAGAATGAAAATTCACTTATTCAGAAGTTTCTGGCGATAGTACTAGTGTTCCAAACTAAACGAATTTTCACTTGTATCTGTAGTTCAACTAAAAGTTGCAAAATAAGTAGCAAATTAACACCTTGTAATAATATACTAATTTCAACTGGCTAAAAGTTGTAAATTAAAATTTTAAAACCAGTAAAAATACGTTTATTTCTACTGTTGACATGTTCCGACTCACCTCGAGTAATTTTCAAAACAAATAAATAAAAATAAATAAATAAAAGTATAAATAAATAAAAGTTACAAAATATGTAGCAAATTAACATCTTGTAAAAATATACTAATTTCAAATGAAAATTCACTTATTCAGAAGTTTCTGGCGATAGTACTAGTGTTCCAAACTAAACGAAATTTCACTTGTATCTGTAGTTCAACTAAAAGTTGCAAAATATGTAGCAAATTAACACCTTGTAATAATATACTAATTTCAACCGGCTAAAAGGTGTAAATTAAAACTTTAAAACCAGTAAAAATACGTTTATTTCTACTGTTGACAAGTTCCGACTCACCTCGAGTCATTTTCAAAACAAATAAATAAAAATAAATAAATAAAAGTATAAATAAATAAAAGTTACAAAATATGTAGCAAATTAACATCTTGTAATAATATACTAATTTCAAATGAAAATTCACTTATTCAGAAGTTTCTGGCGATAGTACTAGTGTTCCAAACTAAACGAAATTTCACTTGTATCTGTAGTTCAACTAAAAGTTGCAAAATAAGTAGCAAATTAACACCTTGTAATAATATACTAATTTCAACTGGCTAAAAGGTGTAAATTAAAACTTTAAAACCAGTAAAAATACGTTTATTTCTACTGTTGACATGTTCCGACTCACCTCGAGTCATTTTCAAAACAAATAAATAAAAATAAATAAATAAAAGTATAAATAAATAAAAGTTACAAAATATGTAGCAAATTAACATCTTGTAATAATATACTAATTTCAAATGAAAATTCACTTATTCAGAAGTTTCTGGCGATAGTACTAGTGTTCGAAACTAAACGAAATTTCACTTGTATCTGTAGTTCAACTAAAAGTTGCAAAATATGTAGCAAATTAACACCTTGTAATAATATACTAATTTCAACTGGGTAAAAGGTGTAAATTAAAACTTTAAAACCAGTAAAAATACGTTTATTTCTACTGTTGACATGTTCCGACTCACCTCGAGTCATTTTCAAAACAAATAAATAAAAATAAATAAATAAAAGTTAGAAAATATGTAGCAAATTAACATCTTGTAATAATATACTAATTTCAAATGAAAATTCACTTATTCAGAAGTTTCTGGCGATAGTACTAGTGTTCCAAACTAAACGAAATTTCACTTGTATCTGTAGTTCAACTAAAAGTTGCAAAATAAGTAGCAAATTAACACCTTGTAATAATATACTAATTTCAACTGGCTAAAAGTTGTAAATTAAAATTTTAAAACCAGTAAAAATACGTTTATTTCTACTGTTGACATGTTCCGACTCACCTCGAGTCATTTTCAAAACAAATAAATAAAATAAATAAATAAAAGTATAAATAAATAAAAGTTACAAAATATGTAGCAAATTAACATCTTGTAATAATATACTAATTTCAAATGAAAATTCACTTATTCAGAAGTTTCTGGCGATAGTACTAGTGTTCCAAACTAAACGAAATTTCACTTGTATCTGTAGTTCAACTAAAAGTTGCAAAATATGTAGCAAATTAACACCTTGTAATAATATACTAATTTCAATCGGCTAAAAGGTGTAAATTAAAACTTTAAAACCAGTAAAAATACGTTTATTTCTACTGTTGACATGTTCCGACTCACCTCGAGTCATTTTCAAAACAAATAAATAAAAATAAATAAATAAAAGTATAAATAAATAAAAGTTACAAAATATGTAGCAAAGTAACATCTTGTAATAATATACTAATTTCAAATGAAAATTCACTTATTCAGAAGTTTCTGGCGATAGTACTAGTGTTCCAAACTAAACGAAATTTCACTTGTATCTGTAGTTCAACTAAAAGTTGCAAAATAAGTAGCAAATTAACACCTTGTAATAATATACTAATTTCAACTGGCTAAAAGGTGTAAATTAAAACTTTAAAACCAGTAAAAATACGTTTATTTCTACTGTTGACATGTTCCGACTCACCTCGAGTCATTTTCAAAACAAATAAATAAAAATAAATAAATAAAAGTATAAATAAATAAAAGTTACAAAATATGTAGCAAATTAACATCTTTTAATAATATACTAATTTCAAATTAAAATTCACTTATTCAGAAGTTTCTGGCGATAGTACTAGTGTTCCAAACTAAACGAAATTTCACTTGTATCTGTAGTTCAACTAAAAGTTGCAAAAAAAGTAGCAAATTAACACCTTGTAATAATATACTAATTTCAACTGGCTAAAAGGTGTAAATTAAAACTTTAAGACCAGTAAAAATACGTTTATTTCTACTGTTGACATGTTCCGACTCACCCCGAGTCATTTTCAAAACAAATCTATACTCCTATTATAAAGAGGAAAAAATTGTTTATTTGTCTTAGATAAGCTCAGGAACTACCCAACCGATTCCAAAAGTAATGGCATCAAAATGATGGTGTTCGCCCAACTTAGAACATAGGCTATATCTTATGTCGGTGCCACTACCCCAAAGGGGGTGCAGGAGCAAAAAACGTTCTAAAAATGCGATTTTTGCGTTACTGAAGGGCCTAGAAATATGAAATTTGGAATATTAGTTACTTACAACATATAAATGATGTCTAAGAACAGTTCTTAAACAATTCAAAATTTAAAAGGGGTGAGACTGCACAAAAAGCGTTCTAAAAAACGTTCTAAATGGTAGTTTCTACATAATCTCAGGAAATACCAAACCGATTTAAAAAATATTGGTGTCAAAATGATAGTGACAACGTTTGCTCCAAGATAGGCTATGTTTTATGTCGGTACCACTACCCCAAAGGGGGTGTAGGAGCAAAAAACGTTCTAAAAATGCGAATTATGTGTTACTGAAGGGCCTAGAAATATGAAATTTGAAGTATCAGCTACTTATTAGATATAAAGGATTTCTAAGAACAGTTCTTAAATAATTCGAAATTTAAAAGGGGTGAAAATGCACAAAAAGCGTTGTAAAAAACGTTCTAAATATGAATTTCTATGCAATCTCAGGAAATACTGAACCGATTTCAAATATAATGGTGTTAAAATGATGGTGACAGATCTTGCTCTAAGATAGGCTATATTTTATATCTGTTTCCACTACCCCAGAGGAGATGCAGGAGCAAAATGAGCGAAAAGCGTTCGAAAAACTTTCTAAATGCCGATTTGTCACCAATATCTCAGGAAAAATCAAACTGATTTCAAAAGTAATGGTAAGAAATTGATGCTGACAGCCTCTGCTCTAACATAGATGCTATTTCAAGTCGGTATCACTATCACCTAGACGTTGCAGGAGCAAAAAAGCGTTCCAAATTTCGATTTTTGTGATCGGTAGGGGCTAGCAACTTAAAATTAGGCAAGGTACATATTTATTACATATAAATGATCTTTAAGAACAGTTTCGAAAAAATTGGAAATTTAAAAAAGGGTGAAAATGCGCGAAAAGCTTTCTAAAAACGTTCTAAATTGCGATTTCTACTCAATCTCAAGAAATTCCAAAGCTATTTCAAAAGTAATGGTTGCAAATCAATGGTGACAGTCCCTGCTATAACATAGGTTATATTTTATGTTGCTGTCTCTACCATCTGAGGGTTGCAAAAGCAAAACATGTTCTAATTTGCGTTTTTTGCATAACTGAAGGGTCTAATACTTTGAAGCATGGCATGTTATTTACTTACAAGATGCAACTGCTTTCTATGAACTGTCGAAAGAAAATTTCAAATTTAAAAAGTTGAAGTGAGAAAGGGAAATCTCATTCTTAGCGAAAAGCGTTATAAATTACAATTTTTATGTAATCTTATCAAATACCAAACCGATTAAAAAAAGAATGACAACAAACTGTTGGTGATAGAACCTGCTCAAACATAAGCTATATTTTATGTCTGTGCCACTACCACCAGAGGGTTGCAGTAGCTAAAAGCTTTCTAAATATCGATTGCTGTGATACTGAAAAGGCTAGAAACTTTAAATATGGCATGATAGTTACTTATAAAATATAAATGCCGTGGAAGGACTGTCGAAAATAAATTCGAATTAAAAAGGGGTGAAGTGAAGGGGAGGTGCGAAAAGCATTCTAAAAAAGTCCTAAATTACGATTTCTACGCAATTTCAGGGAATATAAACCAAATATAAAAGTAATAGTTGCGAATCAATGGTAACAGTCTCTGATCCTACACAGGCTATATTTTATGCCGATGATTCTACCACCTGGGATTTACAGAAACAACAAACGCTCTAAAAAAGGCCTTTAAAAGCTTTCTAAATTACGTTTCTGTGGAATATTAGGAAATAACAAACCAATTTCAAAATTAATGTTGGCAAATTAATGGTGACAGTTCCTATTTCAACATAGCCCTTTATGTTGAGAGAGGTGGTAGGACTTGGAATTTGACATGATGGTTAATTTTAAGATGTAAGAAGATGGTTTCTAAAAAATTCAAAGCTTCAAATGAATACTGAAATGAGCGTATTAATTGAGCATAAAAGTTTCAAAATATTTTCTAAATTATTACTTATTTAGTTTTATTTCGTTTTATTAATTTAAGTCTCATTTCTGCCTTATGCAGTGTAACAATGATGTTTAATCAAACTGTGTTTTAAATAGTAATTTTTTTAATTATTCCTAAAAGTAATAAGTACCTTTTAATAAAATAAAATATTACCTTTTAATAAAATAAAATGTTACCTTTTAATAAAATAAAAATTTAGTTAGTACCTTTTAATAAAAATTAGACATATAAATATCACTTGGCATATTTCAAATATTACGCGAGCAAAGCCGCGGGGTTTGCTAGTAAATAAATAAAAGTAAATAAAGAAAAGTTACAAAATATGTAGCAAATTAACATCTTGCAATAATATACTAATTTCAAATGCTAAAAGGTATAAATTAAAACTTTAAAACCAGTAAAAATACGTTTATTTCTATTGTTGACATGTTTCATCTCACTCCGAATCATTTTCAAAACAAATAAATAAAAATATTCTAAATTTGCACGGTCTATGAAATGCCATCATTCAGTTTTCCACGTATTCTTTCATATTATATGCACGTTAGTTATGCACGTAATAGAATTTTTTGTAAACATTGAGTAGCTCGAGCCATAGTTTTGGTAAGTGAAATGATACTGCATCGTTACATATTGATTTATTGCGCAATTTTTTAACACGTTATGATGGCGTTTCATAGACCGTGCAAGTTTAGAATAGTTTTATTTATTTGTTTTGAAAATGACTCGGGGTGAGTCGAAACAGGTCAATAGTAGAAATAAACGTATTTTTACTGGTTTTAAAGTTTTAATTTACACCTTTTAGCGTTTGAAATTAGTATATAAGTTACAAATTAAGGCTGTTTTCAAATCCAAAGGGGCAACTTTAAGACATAAGTTTTAACTCATTTTTGTTCGGAAACTCATGAAACTGGCAGCTGTTGTTATTCGAAACTATGTTATCAAAAGACGTTTTCCGTTCTTTTGTAAAAAACACAATAGATCTTTCAGAAAATACTGTCAAAGTTGTCGTCTTGAATCGAATTTCCGGACGAAAGCCGAAAAACCAGTCGACGAAGGGAGAAAAACGCCTTGTAACGTGAACAAAAACACTTATAACTTGACAGGTATAAACATTTTTTTAAATCATTACGATTCCAAATCCCTTCCATAGTCATGTTTGCCAATTTTATACCTTTACGTTTAAAAATGTGTACGTTATAGTGTCAGAAAGTTTCGCGTTTGTTGAGTACTGAACTTTACAACAGCCCTAAACTGTGAAAATTTAAAAAACAGTGGTCTCTAAAAGAGTGCTAACAGCAGTTAAAGGCAGGGCTGAGGAGTCGGTGGGGGGAAAATAGCCGACTCTGACTAAGGGATATTTTAACGACTCCGACTCCGGGCTGACTGATGTACTAGTGTTGCCTGTTGGTCAAAATAATGATGGAATGTAAGAAAAATAAAGCTCTTTTCTTATTCTCTTTTTAGGGCTTCAAAGAAAAAAAAAAAAAAACTATGATTTTCGCTTTATTAATTTTACAATTTCGCGCCCGTAAACCCCAAGAAGAAAGTATTGGATTCGTGAAAATTTTTGACTTTCGGTTTTCGACGGATTTACACGTTTTAGGGTCAGAGAACCCGAAAAACATGTTTTTACAAAATGTCTGTCTGTGAATCTGTTTGTCTGTCTGTATGTGACACAAATTTTGTGGGCGCTCAATCTCCAGAACTAATGCACGGATTTTCATCAAACTTCAGATTCAGTTAGTCCTTGACATGAATTGAAGTTTTGTACATTTTGGTGTAAATCGCTCAACAGGTGGCGCTGCTATACTACATTTTTTACAATTTCCGAAATAGCTCTATCTCAACAACTAATGCTTGGATTTTCAACAAGCTTCAGATTCAAGTATACTTTGATATGAATTGGTGCTGTTTGTGTTTTGGTGCAAATCGCTCAACAGGTGGCGCTGCTGTGCTGCACTTTTCAGAATTTCCATTATAGCGGTATCTGAAGAACTAATGCAACAATTTTCACCAAACTTCAGAACCAGTTAATCCTTGATATGAATTGACATTTTGTACATTTTGGTGTAAATCGCTCAACAGGTGGCGCTGCTATACAGCATTTTTCACGATTTCTGCAATCGCTGTATCTCAAGAACTAATGGACACATTTTCATCAAACTTCAGATTCAGTTACTCTTTGATATGAAATGATGCTGACTATGTGTTAGTGAATATCGCCCGATAGGTGGCGCTGCTATGCTGCATTTTGCACTATTTCCTCCATAGCTCTATCTCAAGAACTAATGCACGAATTTTCATCAAACTTCAGATTCAAGTACACCTTGATAAATGTTGATACTGATTATGTGGTTGTGTAAATCGCTCAACAGGTGGCGCTGTTATGCTGCATTTGTCATGATTTGCGCAATAGCTCTATCTCAAGAACTAATGCACGGATTTTCCCCAAACTTCATATTCAGTTAGACATTGACATATGCCGATGATAATTAGGTTCTGGTGTAAATCACCCAATAGGTGGCGCTGCTATGCTGCATTTTGATGGATTTACACGATTTTAGGGACAGTAATATCTCAAGAACTAATGCACGGAATTCCATCTTTTTAGAATCCTCATGATGAGCATAGATGCACTGTGATAATGAATTTTGAAGTATTGACAAGTATGAGATAGAAGAAAGTTTTGTGATGGCCACAACATACTAGTTTTGCTATGTCCTTAAGACTCTAAAAATTTCTATGGAAATGAGGAAAAATAAAGACGATTTTGGGATTGGAAAAATTATTTTGGAAATAATTCGAATTCTGTGGATTCTAATGGAAAAATAAAAAAATTACATTTTCTGAATTAATTTGACAAATTTGGCTTTATTTCGGATTCTGCAGACTTGAAAAAAACGAAATTCAAAAGGTGAAAGATAACGAAATTTTACTATTTTATCACTATTTTGGGTACCGCCAATTCATAAAAAAAAGAATTACAATTTAATCTTATTTTGACGCCTGTGCACAAAAATAAATCAAATAAAGGAAGTGTATTGTAGAATTTTGAGTTTTGGTCATACAGATGGGAAAAAATATGAGGCAAAATATCTGAAAAAGGCTTCTATTACAATGCTATACCGGGTTTTTAATTATTTTGCCTCAAAAAAAAAATAGCACACATTTATAATTTTTGCATTACCTCCAGTAAGAGATCTGCCTGAGCCGAAAGTTTAAGGCCCGTCCCATAAAATGTTCGGCCGTGTCTTTGTATATTCTTACCCCAATCATGCCCATTGTAAATTGTTCCTATTTTATCGGCGTAGTTTGATTCTTTCTTTGTTATATTGGGTTTGACAGCCTGCTCAATTTGATTATCAATCTGATCCGGCCATTAATATAAATTTTCTTAATTCTACTGACACCGCCTGTTTGAAAATTGCCTTTATTTTCCAGGCCTTGGGTCCTTGCAGACCTTTGTACCTCGGGTTCTATCCGCATACCCCAAAAATACGAGGGTAAGTACTTATATTTACTAAATGTAAAATATCTGCTACAGTTATGAATTAAAACTGTTTTCATCACTCTGTACACGGGTACCCTGTACTTTCTCTGTATCTACCTCTGTATCTATTTTGAACATCGCAATAAATTGGTCACCTTTAACTTGAGTAGTCTGAAATTAGTCCATAAATAACAATAATTATTCATTTTATAGGTTAAAAATTACATATAATTAGTTTAATTTCACTTTAAAATGTCCAACAAAAAAATCTGGAGTTGGAGTCGGCTTGTTTTTTACCGACTCCCACTTTTTTGCTCAAAAAAGGGATCTGATTCCGACTCCGCAGCCCTGGTTAAAATTAATCCATCTTTGTTGATAATTCTTTACACGGGACTGTTACTTACGGCGCAATAATCATTTGTCAATTCGCCCTAACTTTGACTGTAAAAGTGTTTTCATTGCGCGAATACTTCTGTTGCACAAAAAGCATTACGTCGATGTATCGTCTGTAAAAGTAGTTTAGTTAAATTTATTTTTTATAATTCAATGTGTTATTTATTTGTATCATATTAACATTATGTTTTATAAGGGTTGAATAAAACTTAAATGTAAACATGAAGGTGTCAAAATTCTAAGTCAATTCAGCAAAATAGTTGCAAAATAGCATACATAATAGTATTGAATGATAAGTCATTTCAGAAACTACATAAGTTAGATTCAAAATTTTTCTAGATTACCAAAAACTATGCTTAAAGATTTTTTTCCTTTAAATAACTTTTTATATAGCGTAACTCTAGGATAGATGGCCATAGAGAAGAGATGGCCAGTCTAAATATCTCCAAAACTTGATCATAGATTGCAATATAAACATTGTTCGTATGAAATAGTTCAACGAGTTTATTTATTGCGACATGCAGTTGTGTTTTTCGATTATAAAAAGTAAGTGCAATTTTAATGTAAATTAAATAGGTGGTTGAAGATTTTTTTTGACTTAGGTATCTGAATGTTTTGCAGTACGTACGTTATATATATTTTTTACTATATGGACTTTTAAGGCATGTAAATAATCTAATCTTTACTTCTAAGACTAAACCAAAGACGTACAATGGCTATTGATGTTTTAAATCGAGCGATAATCAGTCCTTCCATTTCAGGATAGATGGCTACATGAAATCGAGGAGAGATGGCTACCTTTAATCAATATTTCAAAATTATACTTAGTGATGATTTTAACTAAATATAATTAAATTTAAAATAAATATATAACGTTACGTTTATAAATATATTAATTGATATAATTATTTAAATTGTAACTAATATAAATATTTTAATAATAATAATAATAATAATAATAATAATAATAATAATAATAATAATAATAATAATATAATAAGATCTAACCATTTATTTGTTTCAGAAAATACTGAAATATGTCGGAAACTTTGATAACAGAAACTGATAAAGTAGATAAATAAACTAAATTAACGTAATAACTCTACAATTAACGCGAGAAAAAAAACACGACAATTCCAGTAGCGAAGAAAACCAAATACATTTAAATTATCAGATTCTACAGATTCCGAGTAAACAGAATTGGATTAGGATCACTGTGTTGGTTGTGCAAAACAATATCATATCATATCCAAAAAGCATGTCTGGATACAATGCATAAGGTACCTGAGTGGGTTCTATAAACCGTGTACAAATTATCAAGACCTTTACCAAACATGTGGTAAGATTTTACGAAAAGTGAAGTATTGAAATAATACTTCAAATTTTGTTTATTCGAGTTTTATTCACTCACTTTCCATCATATGACTGCATCTTTACAAATTGCTATGTGTTTTTCATGATTTACTATATGAAATGTGTTTTTTTTTTTTTTTCTATTTAAATTAACTTTTTCTTTCTTGTATTGGATGGCCATCTCTCCTCGCTTTAAGGAGAGCCCTTTAAATTTCAATTTTATTTAATACTTTTTGTTTTCAACATTTAATTATTTTTTGCATAAAATATTATGAGTATATGTATAAGAATTTTAAATATGCATCAATATTTTTTGTATTTGCATTCTAAGAATTTTTATTTCAATCTTTAAAAACTATGGCCATCTATCCTAGAGTTGCCCTACGTGTTATATTTCTTATACCTTTGAATTTGTAAGTTTGATATTTTTCATTTTATTGGGGATAATATATATATATATATATATATATATATATATATATTAATATAACTTTTTAACTTCATTTAGCAAAATATTTATATAGTTTTTGAAATGACCAATAGAAATTTCTAATATTTGAAAAATTTACATTTCTAAATTATCACTATGAAATGAAATCACTAATGATATATTGAACTACATTTTAATAGTTTTCGAATTCGAAATTTACAAGATGGAAAAAAAAAAAAAATTCTACGAAAGTAATTTCAGGAATTTTGTCATTTTTTTATTACTTAAAATATAATTTTTAACACATTCATAGTATTTTTTTTTTTTTTTTTTTTTTTTTTTTTTTTTTTTTTTACAAACTCGTGAAAAGGAAAATACTATAACTTGTTTGCTTTGTTGGAAAATGCTAAATAATTTATAAGATGAATCGCAAAGGATATTTTTTAACCCGCCGTAACTGGACTGAGTGTAACACCAGACCTATTGAGTTATTTTAAACACGAATCCCTCCGGGCAGTGAACTGGAGCCGAAACATTTTTAATGCTCCAGCTCCAACTCCGCCCCCAGATAAAATACTGTGGCTCCGGCTCCAGCAGCGGCTCCGACTTCGCGCTCTTGAGTTGCAGATTTTAATTTACACAGTCAATTTTTTGCTCACAAATGTTTCCTTTACCTTCATTAAAGATCTGACGAAATGCATTTTTCTTCTCATCAAACTTGAAATGTTCGTTCAGAAAATGTGACATCTTTTAGCTTTTACTTAATTTTTTTTTTTTAATGCTCCAGCTCCAACTTCGCTTCCAGAAAAAAAAAACTGTGGCTCTGGCTCCTGCAGCCGCTACAACTTGGCTCCGACTTCGCGCTTTTGAGTCACAGATTTTAATTTACACACTTAATTCTTTGCTCACAAATGTTTCCTTTACCTTCATTAAAGGTCTGACAAAATGCATTTTTCTTCTCATCAGATTTGAGATGCTCGTTCAGAAAATCTGACATCTTTTAGCTTTTACTTAAAAAAAAAAAAAAAAATTAATGCTCCAGCTCCGCTCCCAGAAAAAGAGTGTGGCTCCGGCTCCGGCAGTCGCTCCAACTTGACTTCGACTTCGCGCTTTTGAGCTGCAAATTTTAATACACACAGTTAATTTTTTGCTCACAAATGTTTCCTTTACCTTCATTAAAGATCTGACAAAATGCATTTTTCTTCTCATCAAACTTGAAATGCTCATTCAGAAAATCTGACATCTTTTAGCTTTTACTTAAAAAAAATTTTTAATGCTCCATCTCCAACTCCAACTCTGCTCCCAGTTAAATACTGTGGCTCCGGCTCCGGCTCCGCAACCGCTCCAACTTGGCTCCAACTTCGCGCTTTTGAGTTGCAGATTTTAATTTACACAGTTAATTTTTTGCTCACAAATGTTTCCTTTACCTTCATTAAAGATCTGACAAAATGCATTTTTCGTCTCATCAAACTTGAAATGCTCGTTCAGAAAATCTGACATCTTTTAGCTTTTACTTTAAAAAATTTTTAAATGCTCCAGCTCCAGCTCCAGCTCCAGCTCCAGCTCCGCTCCCAGAAAAAAAAACTGTGGCTCCGGCTCCGGCAGCCGCTCCAACTTGGCTCCGACTTCGCGCTTTTGAGTTGCAAATTTTAATTTACACAGTTAATTTTTTGCTCACAAATGTTTCCTTTACCTTCATTAAAGATCTGACAAAATGCATTTTTCGTCTCATCAAACTTGAAATGCTCGTTCAGAAAATCTGACATCTTTTAGCTTTTACTTTAAAAATTTTTTAAATGCTCCAGCTCCAGCTCCAACTCCGCTCCCAGAAAAAAAAAACTGTGGCTCCGGCTCCGGCAGCCGCTCCAACTTGGCTCCGACTTCGCGCTTTTGAGTTGCAAATTTTAATTTACACAGTTAATTTTTTGCCCACAAATGTTTCCTTTACCTTCATTAAAGATCTGACAAAATGCATTTTTCTTCTCATCAAACTTGAAATGCTCGTTCAGAAAATCTGACATCTTTTAGCTTTTACTTAAAAAAAAAATTTTTAATGCTCCAACTCCAGCTCCGCTCCCAGATAAAATACTGTGGCTCCGGCAACCGCTCCAACTTGACTCGGACTTCGCGCTTTTATGTTGCAGATTTTAATTTACACAGTTAATTTTTTGCTCACAAATTTTTCCTTTACCTTCATTAAAGATCTGACAAAATGCATTTTTCTTCTCATCAAACTTGAAATGCTCGTTCAGAAAATTCGACATCTTCTAGCTTTTTCTTTTAAAAAAGAAAGTCTGGTGGAATTTTAAACACAAAAATCTTAAATTTCTTCTACACTTTTCGAACAACCAAAATTGTACAACTACGCATGTAAACAACAGGTGGCCATATTTCTTTTCAAATAGTGTTGCCACTTAGCTCATGTAGAAAGTAGAAGTGAAGAAATGTTACCGTGTTTTTGTGAGAAGTTTTCCATCTCTAATAATAATTTTTAAAAAAAAACTAAAACATTATATAATTAAAATACTGAATAATGATGTAATAAAAATATTTTAAGCCTGAAAATTTAAAAGACTGAAAAAAAAAAAAAAGATTTAAAAGAATATTAAAAAACTAAAGAAGCCCTGGAGCAGGGGAAAATTTAGAGCTTCAGCTCCGGAGCGCTCCAGCTCCGGGTGACATGTTACGTTGGGTTAAAGTATCTTCATCATGTGGCTAACTTAACCCGGCGTAATAGGTCTTAATCCATCGGAGTTCATCTTTAAATCTGTGTAATAGATCTGGTGTCACGCATAGTACTACAACAACCCATTCCGTTTCACCCTATTTCATTAACAGTGTAGGAACACGTGAATTAAAATATTATTTTGTATAAGAAAAAAGGAAAATCGGAAGTATTCTGTCATTGTGTTAATGTTTGCCCGTTATGTATTAAAATTCCCCCCCTCCCCTTACAACCAATTTTTCTGCTACGAATTTTGGTATCAGACCAAATAATTTTTCTTTTCCTCTTTAACCCTTTGAAAGGCTTTGGTACACCTTTTACGCAGTTTAGTTTTAATTCCGAACTGTCAAATAGCACCCAGAATATTTTAACAAAATTTTTCTTTTATAATGTACGTGGAGAAAATAATTTATTTTCAAATCAAATTGTTCATAAATTCTGTCATCATTTATTCATATCAACATTTTAGTGATAGAATTAATTTGCCCCTGAAAGCGTTAAAACCGGGCTGCCGTTAAATACAAGCGCGCTCGAAACAAGTTCAACTAAAGTTAGAATTTTTTATTCTTGCAATTGTTGTCTGCTGAAAAGGGGGAGGGGGGAGTAAAATTTCTAACTCTTCCTGTCACATTTTTGCTGTTGTTGTTTAATATTGGATATTCCTTTTCCACTACGTCTTCGAGATATCGAATTTTAACTATACTGGTTGAGACTTTCACTTTTTTATTTCATTTATAACTCAAATTAGACACATTTTCTAATTAGACTAAATTTCAGATCATTAACCCTAGAATACTAGACATAGTTGTTTGGCATAGACATTTCAATACTGTCGTGATAATTGCGAGTGTCTAGTATTCTAGGGTTAAAAAGGGAAAATAAAAAGCGTTATGTTTACATTTATAGGAAACATCCTGTTTTTAGCTTTAATCAAGTACTATTATTATTTTCGAAGATAAAAATAGCATACTTCAATTAGATATCCGTAAGTGCATGCAGTTTTAGAGTAGGTAGGAGCTTTGACGTAGGTTATCGAAGCAGTTTACAGTAGGCCGTAAGCATCAAGGAAGGAATGTCCACCAATGCAAACTTTGAGTGGGCATTCCCTTACTATCCGTTTGACCTCTGAGGAAATCTCTCTCCCTTGCTCTGTGTATACTTCTTGGATAGATTCTTGCCGTTTGCTCACTAGCAACCCTTGGGGCTTGACCCTGTTCCATTTAATTGAAAAGAGACAGGACAAAAAGTGGGTCCCCCAGCTGTTGTTCCCAATAGCCTGTTAGAATTTTTCCCCCACACCTCAAGAGTTTTTTTTTTATTATTATTCGTTCCAAGTGTTTTACCTTTCATCAGTTATTTTAGTTTTAATATAAAAAGAAAATAAATCTTGCGATTTCAAAGAACTAATCTGTTCTTCTTTCTCCTAATTTATTTTTTCTCTTCTAAGACTATCCTACCTAAGTCTAACTTAAAACCTTCTTCTGTCACAATTCTACAAAAGAAAATTACAAGTTTGGCTAAAAGTTTAAAGAAGGTATCTTCTGATCAAAATTTAAATTAATGTCCAACTCACTGAGTTTCTCAGTTTTCTTTTTATAGTTATTGATTTAATATGCAATAACATTTTCCATGATAAGTAAGCTTTATTATCAATTTCACTTTTTCTTCTATTCTAGAAGTAAATAAAAAATCTACTGCATAGATCCGTGGGAAATATTAACTTATAGCTACAATCGATATTTTATGGGACATCCTGAATAAGTCATTAGAATAAATTCCATCCATATGGAGATGGAGATGCTGTGGAACGAAAGGGGGGGGGGGGCAGTTTGTCCCTCCCAGGATTTTCAAGTTTAATTAGCTAAAATTTCTTTTTCTCTAAGGATAAGGAGGTTGATAATAAAATAATACAATTTATTCTTCTCAAGCGATTTACGATACTAATTAAACTGTAATAGAAGAATGTAAAGATTTTTTGTCAGGTGAGCCTTGCTACCCCCGCTCCCTTCTCATAACACTCCGAAGGAAGACAAATTTTAGCTATTTTTCTATTATATATTTCTATATTTCTGTTTATGTTTATTTGCTTAAAAATTGTCTTGCGCAAGCAATTCTGCGAGAGGAAAACTTCTTAGTCCAATTTATTTCATGTTTACATTCTCTATTTGAAAAAAGAAGAAAGACTACGGGCGCACCAATCCCAAACTCTTCTCCCTCCCTGGATTTTGTTCTACGAACGCCCATGTGCGAAACTCCAAAAGAAGTATAGAAAAGACGTTTAGCTTTTAGAATCGAAGAACGAAAAAATCAAATTAAGTGGCAAGTCGAACTTTAATGCCTCTAAGTGCATACGGTGGCAAGTTTTTATCTTCCATCCACATGTCTTGTAGGACATTCTTTGTCAGAACATGATTAGAATCATTAAACGCTTCAAGCTCATTTGTCCTTGCGTCGAATATCATTTTCATTTTTTAATCATTCTCCCTTTAGTCGCTGTCACATTTTTTGATTTACATTCTGCGTTTCCCGCGTCCACTTTTATTATTTAAGGGTGGAGATAATATTCTTATGGATTATGTGATGATAAAATTGTACGATTCACTCTGGAGTTTACAGATAAGAATTTTCTTTTTCTTGGGTCCCATTTAATTATTTTTCCTTTGCTTTCCGTAATCTGGATATCTGAAACAAAAAAACAAGATGAGGTATGTCTTCGTTTTGCTTCTAGGAAAGAAGGCCGTAAGATTTTCCCACCGATTTTGGCTGCTTATCTAATCAGGTAATTTATATATGGGTTTCTTCTCGATAAACCTTGATTTTTTTTTTCAGAATTTTTGACATTGCTGATTATTTTGTTACAAAATATTCCCCTAAAGGAGTTTACATTAACAAATCATAAAAGTGTAAAACAGAATAATGTTTGCAGACAGAAATATATAACCAAACGTTTTCTGCACAAATTTGCCTATAAATATATACTTCTTTAACTGCTAGACGATTCTTTGTCATGTTTTTGTATTTCACTTATCAAGGCGATCTTTTCTAGAAAATCAAATGTATTTTTTCTCATTTGTTTTACTGGCTTTATTTTTTGTCCATGTTTAGCTAAGGGAGAAGCTTGAACCCTGTAAAAACATTTAAAACCCGCTGCAAAGTCATAAATTATCATCACCAGATATTTGAAATATAGAACCCTTTATTATAGTTAGTAATATTTATGTAAGGATACATATTGAATTTTTATTTTCTCAATTTTAATTAAGATGATACGAAAGTGAAAGCATCCTCATAAAAAAATTGCAACTAAAAATCGAAAAAGTAAACAAGTAAAAATTAAATTTAAAAAAATCAAAAACCCCGACTAAGCGAACTAATTAATTATTTCTCATCAATGTGAAACTATTTTTGTATATTACTTACCTATTTTTTTTATTTACTTGTATTGATGACTTGTAAGTTGTGTTTAATTGTTAGTTCCTATCTATAAACATTGTTTTGATGAGGCCTATAGATGTCTATGATGGTTAAAGTTGCAGTAAAGCTAGAGATCCTACCTACGCAACTTCCAAGTTATGTAATATTTAAACGGAGCTTCTGGCTGTAAAATAGTCAATGAAACATCGTCTTCCTTTGAAAGACATATCCAATGATATGCCACTCAATAGGGTGCGTAATTTTTGTTCGTCTCTACCGCCATTTTGTATTTTACGGCCGCCAATTTTGAATTTATAAAAAAAATCTAACTTATAACCATCGGACGGTTAAGACGAATCGATAGAGACCTCATTCATTAAAATCCATCCAGCAGTTGGGATGTTTCGAGGGTATAAAGAAATCCACATACCCAGATACGCGTAAAACACATAACCCTTCTTGGCAGTCGGGTAAAAAAGGCATTTTTAGAACTCGATCTCAGCTATCTAATTAAAAGGGAAAAATGAAAAATATCGAAAGGCAAACGACATATTTCAAAGGTTTCATATGTCTAACTTTAGCTTGCGAGTGTCGTCGCGTGGCTAGTGTAAGATGGTAAGCCCTTAAAGGAAAAACACGAAATTCTAATTTCGTACACAAAAAATAATTGCCAATGATAAAAAAAAATCTGATTATAGTTGTAGCGGCAGTTGTAGCAGTACTTCTCTTATAGCAAACCCAGTCAATGTAACATCACAAGTGTCACAGACACTACGGAGAACCAAAATATGATATTTTTTATTTGTCTGATTATTACATTCAAGTAATCGCCATTTGATGACTCCACTATGAGTTACAATAACTGTTGAATTGTCATAAATCACCTGGTGATGTTAAAACGAAAGCATGTTACTGTGATTTGGAGATTCCACTGCAAAATCCACTGTGACACACTGACCAAATCATCATGACAATTACATTGTGACTAGTCCGCAAGTAAAATCACAATGAAGTTACCTATGAGTTTTCTTAAAGTAACAGCCATAGTGTGTTCACTGTCACGTCATACATGGTGTGTTCGCAATGTTTCAAGACTGGTCTCAGAATAGAAAATTTATTAAACATTTTTGTACTGCGAACTAAAATTCTTTGAAATATGACCCTTGGGCATCAACACACCGCTGCCAGCGTTTTTTCCATTATTCATAGGCTCCCTGGAAATCTTCGCGCGCAAGTCTGTTAAGGGACCTCGTCGAAGCTGGAATCGTGTCGAATCGCTTCCCTTTCAGGTTTTTCTTGATGAAGAGGAACAAAAGAAAGTCGCTGGGAGCGAGGTCAGGGCTGTAGGGGGGCTTGGGGCAGTATTGCCACGTTAACCTTAGCCAAAACTTTGGCGGCTGTGAGCGACGTGTGAGAGGGCGCGAGGGTGCGTTGTTGAGGTGAACAATCCAATTGCCTCTAATTTCTGGGAGGACGCGCCGGGTCAGGTCAGTTTTACGCTGGAATGCACCACCATTTGAAGGATCGAGTCCGGCGCGTCCGCCCAGACATCAGAGACGATTGGATTGTTCACCACGATAATACGCCCTCTCACTCGCCGCAAAAGTTTTGGCTAAGTTTAACGTAGCAATACTGTCGCAAGCCCCCTACAGCCCCGACCTTGCTTCTAGCGACTTTTTTAGTTCCCCCGGATCAAGAAACACCTGAAAGGGAAACGATTCCAGCGATCCAGGCAGCTTCGCAAAGACTTTCAGGGAGCCTGTGAACAATGGGAAAAACACTGGCAGCGGTGTGTTGATGCCCAAGGGTCATATTTTGAAGAATTTTAGTTCGCTGTACAAAAATGTTTAATAAATTTTGTATTCTCAGACCAGTCTTGAAATTTTGTGAACACACCCTGTATGACGATTCATTACAGTGCAACGGTCTTGATGCCTTCACACTTGAGCCAACAAATGAGAGTCACGTGACAGCCACCGGGTGACTTCAAAGTGGAGTGACCAAATGACGGTCACTTGAGAATAACAATAAGACGAATAAAACTTTTTTTAAACCATTGATTTTGACCGGTGATTTTGACCATTTATATGAATAAGAATTTAGCAGAACTGCGATAATACGACAATCCAAATAATGTGCCATTTATGAAGACTGACGTGACATTTGACCATTTGTCACGTAACTGTGACGTTGCATCAACTGGCTGTGTTATTGAGATAGTACTTGTTTACTAAACCTGACATTTACATCTGTTGGTTTTGACCATTCATAATAATTTTTTGTGTTCGAAAAGTATAGCATTTTGTGTATGCTTGTTAATTTATGGACACCAGAGTAAGCCGAGTTATTTGGCTTGTCGAGTTCTTTGAAATTCTGTTACATTCTTTTTCATGTAAATTCATATAAATCAAGACATTTTGATCTTTAAAATTAATATAATACTAGAAATGTAGAATTATTCTTGGTTATACTATGTTATGTTTCATGCAAACATGACATGTAAAACAAGACAGTTTAGAAAATGTCTTCTCATTGAAATTAGCAGTTGTCATAAATGGCGCATTATTTTTATTGTCGTATTATCGCAATTCTGCTAAATTCTCTTTCATATAAATCCATATATATATATATATATATATATATATATATAATAACTCAAGTTTGTGATTTTTTCTCATTGAAATTAATATAGCGCAATAAATGTCGAATTATTTGAAATATCAAGCTATTGTATTTTTTTTTCCTCGTATGAATTCAAGTGAAGAAGACACACCGAATAAGCCAAGTTAACAAATTTTTTCTCATTGTAATGTATATTGCACCGAAAACCAGAATAAAAAATGCTGAGTTATCTACGCAGTCCAGCTATCCATTAGTTAAGTGATTCATTAAGTGATTCATTAGTTGTGTTATCGTTGTTCCGCTGCACTGGGTGATTCAAAATGGAAGCATGCCTAATTCATTTTGTCCCATTCGTTTTGAATCACCCTATATTTATTCTCTTTTCTATAAATAGATCCGCTTGAAAGTCGATCATATTAGGGAAAAAATGACGAGAAAAAATAAAGAATACTTCTGTCAAATACAGGCATGAAAGAGTTCCTCCTAAAGAAGGAATTCTACCCTTTTAAAAGCAATTTGGACACTCTCTGGATTGATGCAAAAATGCAAAGAAAATATTGGAAGCATATAAGGTGGAGGGGGGAGGGGTGGGGGTCTGGAAAATTTAATAATTTTGTCTACTCAAATCCTTGAAATTTGTTTCTGAATTGCGGTAAATGAAGTTCTTTAAAGTGTTTTAAAAATTAAAAGGAAGTTTCCACTTTCCATAACGTACTTTTTTGGAATAGAATATTTTGTTCTATATTATACAAATTTTAGGATAATTTCAGTGATACATTTTTAGAGATTGTTTCGGGAGCAAAGATCAATTTGACGCGCATATATTTAGCATGGAGATTTTTTTTTCTTTTGAAAGAAAGGAAAAATCTGAAACAGCTAAACCATTCAAAATAATATTGATCTTGAAAAATTAATCATCGCCCATCATATAAGTTCATCAGATATATTTGGATTTATACCTTTAGCAAACTATCTTCAATTTTCTGTTTTGACTTAGTGAAGCTATACATTTGTTTAAATTTGTTTTTAGTACTTTCTAAGTTGCAAAAAAAGAATAACAATCATATGTACAATTATATTTCATTTTATTGTTTCAATAACAGTTAAGGCTGTTCTCAAATCCGAAGGGTCAACTTTCTGACACAAGTTTTAATTCATTTTTGTTTGGAAACGCATGAAACTAGAAGGTTGTTATTCAGAAACTATGTCATCGAACTGTTTTTTCCGTTTACTTGCAAACGCAATAGATCTTTCAGAAAATACTGTCAAAGTTGGCATTTTGAACCGAACTTCCGAACGAAAGAAGAAAATCTAGTCAATAAGGGGAGAAAAATGCCGTGGCACGTGATCAAAAATCGCTTATAACTCAATAGGTAATTGATTGATCAAAAAATGGAAAACACAGTTCGATTCCAAATCGCTTCCGTGGTCAGGTTTTCCAATTTTATATCTTTCCGTTAAAAAATGAATGTGTAAATGTGTCAAAACGTTTAGCGCTTGTTGAGCAGAGCAGTTGAGAACAGCCTTAAAATGTGTCTAAATTATACGAATTTGGCACCATTGTATAGATGAAAAAAAATTTCCATCTTTTTTCCTCTTTCCCACTTTCATGCCTGCAAATATCTGAAGTGATTCATTCGAATAGTAAAATTATTCATTCTCCCCACCACTATGTAAAACGTGTCAAATTTGCGATTTTTTTCTCATTGAAATTTTTATTTCGCCGACCACGAGGATAAAAAATGACCACGAAGTTGAATTGTCGGCGTAGTCAAGTTATCCATTAGTTGCGTTATCATGATTCCACTGTATATATTCTCTTTTCTGTAAATAGATCCGCTTCAAAGTCGATCAAGAAAAAGCAAAACAACAAAGAAGACTCCTGTCAAATATCTGAAGTAAAATCTGACGTTCAATTTCTGAGATACGCGATTCTCTCAGACGTATGGGCGCCTTTTACACGTTTTATGAAGAAGGGGGGAGAGAAAAGGGGGATGCTGCAATTGTCTTAAAAGCTGTTACAGCGGGTTGAAGGAAACTTTGGTAATAACAGTAATTTGTCCGGTTCCACCGTTAATTTCGATGGAGTTGCTGCTTATTTTTTTATTACCAATAAACCGCAATATATTTTACTGACGATCAGAGAGGAATAATCATTAAAATCGCATCTGCGTTCATCTCTTAATGTTTTTTTTTTTTTTTTTTTCCCTGCTTGTATCGCTGATGGAATTCTTTCGTATCTAACTAAAAGGAGAACTGAGATTTGCGTGCGTGAGAGATTTTCAGTTCCTTTAAGCGAAATCCCCCTCCCCCCTGTTACATTATTATCTTTAGGTAATTGAATGCAAAAATAAATAACACTATATACATTCTTCGTTTCCTTCGTTCATATTTTTTATGTAACAATTATATTTTGCTAACAGTTTTTCACAAATAGTTCTTCACTTCTAGTACATGATGTGTATTTTTGTAAATAAATTTATTTTTCTTAGAATGGGCAGAAAAGATGTGACATTATTTTTTCATGAAACACGCCATGTTAAACTGTCTAGATTTATGAAATAATAAATTTTCTTTGACCAAAAATATTGTCCTTAGTAGCAAAAAATAAGCATTTTTATCCACAAGACTTTGTCAATTTATTGCGATTGCATCAAAATGTCTCAATTTCATAGGCTCATAATTATACATCCATAAATGATACACTCTGTATGCTCTCTCACACCCGGCGATGATTGCGCTGAAGAAACTTCGTCTTGAATGTAAGAATTTCATCTCCAAGAATTAAAAAAAGAGCTTCTTATCTTCAAAACTGCACTACATATCTGAAGAAAATATCACAACTCTTTCCTTTACTTTTCAAATTCCATTGAACATGTAAATTTGGGTTTCATAGTATTAAATTTAAAAATAAATGTTTCAAATTAGTCTGGGTTTATTTTTTCCATTCCACCCTTTATTTTTTCCATACCAAAAGCTATTATTAACCCTTTCTAACGAAACAGCAATGTATCAGATTCATGCTGGCATTGTTTTCCTGCCAATGAGGTTGGTAGAATTTCTGTTCTATTAATTTTCAGAGGCGTCTTTAAGGAGGTAGGGTGGGCATGGTAGAGCAATTTCACTCCTCAAAAAGAATCTAAAAATCAGAGGGGGGGGGGGGGCAATTGCCCTCCCTAAAATGCAAACGAAAAAAATATTTTTTTTTCGTTGTCTGTTTCTTTATTTTCTTATTAGTAGTTGAAAATTTCATTGGTTTTTACCAACATATTAAAAATTGCAAGTAAATAAATTATACCAGCAATAGTAAAATATTTTAACAGTAAAGCGCAATAATGTAATGTGTGAAAAATTATAATAAAGGAAAAAGCAATAATGTAATGTGTGAAAAATAATATTAAAGGAAAAAGCAATAATGTAACATGTAAGCAAGTGTATACCATATATGTAATCAAGCATGTAAAACGTAATGTAAGCAAAAAAAAAAAAAAAAAAAAAAGTTCCTTTCAAGTGGACAGTGAATCTTGATGTCCAATGAAAATATTTTTTCCCATTAAGTAAAACTTGAAAAGACACTCCTGTCGATTTCACCAAAATCTATTAAAATTTATGAATATATAACTTTAGAAGGTGGGTAGAATAAAAAATAACGTATTTAAATATATAACTCAAATAGTCGTGGGAGGGTCCTGGCAACCATATTATTATTTAAAGCCGTACATTTCATCTGGTATAAGGGGCATTCTCACAATCTTTTATGTCCCTGAATAATAATTTTTATTTCAGTATACATTCTTATGTTTTTTTTATTTTATATACTGGGGAACATTCCATTGCATAATTGCATAAGAATATTAACGAGATAAATAAGTTTTGGACGATGTTGGGGGCCGAAATACCAGGAAAACTCCTATACCGTCCGGTGTCCCTTATGCTGATTTTTAAGTTTGGAGCTAGCTGTCTGTATAAAATTATTTCAATAAAAGTAATTCGATATAATTTTTTTCCGAAACTGAGACAATTGTTTTATATAAATATGTAGCAAAAAAATAACCTGCACACATTTTTACGGTTGATATTATTTTTTTAACTTTGTCACTGGGTTTTAGATTCCTTACCATCCCTCTTGCTAAACTTATACAGAAAATCTCCTCAGATGCAGCCACAGAATTTTTTTTCAAGTTTTTTCTCATGCAGAAATATGCTAGAAAAAGAATGTCTAAAATTCTTTGACAGGAAATTTACTGCAGAATTTAAATCAGCATTTAAATATCAATTTCAAGCATCGTGGCTTTATCAGTAAGTCTTACCGTCCCCAAGGTTTATTCCTGCACTTTTCGAGGTAAATTAATTTTTTTTTTAATTTAATCCAATGTAAATAACTGTTTCTAAAAATCAATAGACATTGTGGCTATCACTTAACATGATTTGCCTAAAAATAGTGGTAATTTTCCTTACCGTCCCATCCTTACCCTCCCTTTTTTTACCGTTATCGTCCCTTTTTTCTTACACCATCCCCAATTGTGTAAACCAAACTGGCAAAAAAATAATTGAGGATTTTAATTGATATGGAATGAGGTTGAGATACTTAGATTGTTCTTGATAACGCAATATTCAGGAAAATTCCTTTTTTTTTTCTCAAAAAAAAATTTTTTTTTATTTTTTGTGTAATAAATATATTCCATAATTCATATAGTGTGCCCTTGAATAATAGTATTTAAGGTGCAATTTAAAAAAATAAATAAAATAAGTGAGTTTGGAGGTCCCTTGTCCCCTTAATTAATTATCTTAGAAATTAAAAAATAATTTTTATAATTTTATGGGGGTTTTCAATTAATTCTAATTAAAATAAGAAACTTCTCTTTCGATACAAAATTTCTGGTAGAAATTCAATAAGAAAAAAAAAAAAGGTTAGCAGCTTTTTGCGCATGTCCGAATGATTCATTCGAATAATAAAATAATTCGTTCTGCCCATCACTAATCGTAACGAAGGTACAATACCAATTCATCTGATTCACTAATATGAATTTTTTTTTTCAGGCTTTGGACTCCAAATCACGTTACACTTGCATCTCTTATAGTACGTAATAGCTTTCACCGATACTTATTACAATCCTTATTAATCATTTAGGATATCCATAAATTATATTTCTAGTCCAAGTACACCTGTTCCCAAAATCTCATGGAGAATGAGATATAATTATATCCTACTGATATGTCAAAAATTGACAGAAACTAGCCATTTGTACATCTTCCAACTATCTTAATTGCACGATTAAGTACGTGTACGATACTATACTTCTAAATTAGTTTTCCAGCCTAAAATTCATAAATTGAACGCTAATAATTTCTCAGGTGGAAGACAAAAGTTACATTCATTTACAACATAAATCAGTGGCAGCTTCATTAATCTGATTATAGACTTTTAAGACGAAAGATTTATTGATTTGGCGATTATGATTTAGTTTTGCGATTATTAGGTATAATTAAGACTCGATTCACACTAGTTTAGTATCTTGTGATACACGAAGCAATCAGATTGATAGATAAATCTTCCTGTATGATCAGATAGTGGTTTTTTTTTTTTTTTTTTTTGTTTTTTTTTTAATTGGGAGCATCCAAACAACTCTGATTCGGGTTGTTTTTCATTTTAATCATAAATAAATCTCAATTAAGAAATTAATGATATTATCTGTTTTTTTTTTTTTTTTTTTTTAACACACTTTGTATAGAGAAACTTTTTAATATGTTTTTAAGCGGACATGTATCTTAAAATCGAACATATTTTTTCTCGTATTAAAATTTTGTTTGTTTATAAAAATTTTAAAAAAGCTTCTTGACAAAAAATTCTTAGTTTCATTTTCTCAAGGGGTATTCGAAAAAAGGTTTTTCCACCCTCAACAGCTCGAAATTTTCTGAGACATTTTCAGACTCATTTTTAAAAGTGAAAACATGAAACTTGCTGAGGTGCTTTTTGAAGAGATGTATAAGAGGCCGTGTGATTTTATTTTTCACTCAGTTAATTAGAATTTGATTTTTAAACAATTATTTTCTCAGTATGACCATTTTTTTTTTCATTCTCAGATCTCCCGCTTCTTAAAATTCGGTTCTAAACGCCAACTTTGACAGCATTTTTTGCAATATTTTCTGCATTTATTAAAAAATCACCCAGAAGCACGGCACATTATGTAGTTTCTAAATAAGAGAATTTACCAATTTGATGCATTTGAGAGCAAAAATGAATTTAAAAATAAATCAGAAAATAAGCAGTTTGGATTGGAATACACCCTTAATGTTAAGTTATTTTAAATCATTTGGAAACAATAACTTTTACTATTTTTTTAAGTACCTGAAAAAAAAAAATTAACTTTTCAAAATCTAGGAAGAAACAATTACCTCCCCCACCCCGCCTAATATCGTTTTGCTGACACCTATTTTATAAACTATTGGAATTCTGAAATTTAAATGTATAACATCCTAATTGACACCGAAGTTCTGCCAAATACTACTACATCCAAATCTGGAAGCCAAATATTGCATGTTTTATAAATTGTATATCTCTAAAAATGTTTTAAAATGTGTAACATAATGTATTATTTTCTAATTTTTTAGTATTCGACGGCGCTTGGATAGAAAAGGGAATTTAAAACACAATTCCAGTCGAAAAAACGAATCTGACGTTCTCTGAAACTTATTGTGCAAGAAAACACAGTTTATTTTACAAAATCTAAGATTAGATACTTTGTTTTCTTCGAAATTCTACAAATATTTCAATGCGTCATTTTATTCTTAAACTATTTGATGAATGCTAGATTATCTGGCTATCAGATCGTTCTCCAAGAACTTTTTTTGCAAACCAGCAAAGCGAAAGTTTTCATTCGTAAAATGAAATAATAAACAGACATTTCCTATACTGGAATCAAATTTGGAGATTAGACTACGTTTATTGTTTTTATACTAATATGCAGTAAACTACCGATTATCCGATACTCACGAGATCAAGGTTAATTCAGAAAATTGAAATTGTTCTTAGTTGTTGAAATTATTCTTAAACTATTTGATGAATGCTTGATTACCTGGCTATCAGATCGTTCTCCAAGAACTTTTTTTGCAAACCAGCAAAGCGAAAGTTTTTATTCGTAAAATGAAATAATAAACAGAAATTTCCTATATTGGAATCAAATTTGGAGACTAGACTACGTTTATTGTTTTTATACCAATATACAGTAAACTACCGATTATCCGATACTCACGAGATCAAGGTTAATTCAGAAAATTGAAATTGGCGGATAATCCTCAGGCTGTTAATCACAAGCATTTTCTAATGCTGCAATTGTTAAACTATAATTAAAATTACTATAAATGCAGTTAGCCGTTATCATAAATTGAAATAAATAACTGTTACCGTCAAAAAAAAAGGTAAAAAAAAAAAATAAAGCAAATTTAAGGAAAAATTTCTGTAATTAAGTGCTTTTTGCTATGAGCAAAAAGAAGATAATTTCAACAAAAAGAATCATTGATATATTTTCATTTTCTCTTTAATTATGACTTCTATACAGAAAGATTTCACATTCTGTATATTGACAGTACTTAAATTACATCTGCTTCTTCCAAATTTTCAAACCATCTTTGAAACCAAGAGGATTTATTAAATGCGGGGATTTTCTTGGTGGGAATTCTTACTGATTTTTAAAATTTTTCAATCTTTTTAAATTATTATTGACAAAATTATGTATTATTTAATTAAATTTTCAATATATTGAAATAATTTTACTATAATTATAATTTACTATATAATTACTATTACTACCTATATAATTACTATAACTTTTTAAATTTTAGTTTATGTATGGATTAGCTATTAAAAAAAATCTGTAGAAAATCTGTAGGCAATTGGCCCACAATTATGTTGGTAATTGGTCCATTTCTGCAGATATTTTGAAGAATATCTATAAAAATTCTGCAGATATTTTTAAGGTAAAGCTAAATCTGCAAAATTTCTTCAGATTTCTGTAGAATTTCTGGAGAAAGGGGAGATTTCTTCAGATAATCTTAAGATTAATTTTAGTGGTATAGGCTAAGAAATAACTAAATGTAGTTCTAGTTTTAAAAATCTGATAAATGTAAGGAGAATTTTGAAAAAAAAAAAATTAGAAAACTTCAAAAATGCTATTCAAAAATCGAATCATATCTGATTCAAATAGGCTTAGTATCAAAATACTTCTCATGCACTTACCTAGTGAATGGACTAAAACTTAATTATTTTAAATTAGGGATGCACCGAATATTCGATATCTATTCGGTATTCGGCCTATTCGGCCATGTTACCGAATATTCGATTTGGCCGAATATCAAACTATTCGTTACACCGAATATTCGGCTTGGCCGAATAGCAAACTATTCGGCCTGCCGAATATCGAAATATTCGGCCAACCGAATACTTAAAAAAACTTTTAAAACTTATTTTTAAAAATCTTATATGACTTATACGTTTAACAGTCAACTTATAAAGATATTCAGAATAATTAGAAACAGAATCATATATTTAAATAAAAGAGAATGTTTTTACATTATTTATTTGCTGTTTATTAGGTATTATTTAAGAAAATTAACCAATCACGAGGATTTTCATAGGAATTAATTATGTACAAATGCAAGTTCCTGAACATTGTCCAGTAAATAATCTGTTTCTTGCTAAGATTTTAAGAACAACATTTACAATCTCTGAAAATGATCGCCCACTCCAGACACCGATCTAGGATGTATTTAAAAACTTCATTGCTTAATAAAAGGGAGTAGAACAGTTATTCTTGCTGAGTTGGTACCCTATAAAATTTGAATAGATTGTATTATTTATTTACTTTTACTTTAGTCTCTTCCTGACAAACAAATAATATATGATCCTGTACAATTTTTCTTCCAATTTTTTCATAATTTCTCTTTGATTTTAAAATGGTTGTTTTAGAATTTAAGAAAATTTTATTCCTTTGTTTTAATTCACAGAATAAGCCATGATATTTAAAATTTTATTAATTAAAAAAGTTTTTTAACTATACTCTTCTTAAATAATTCAAAGCAGATTTTTTTCAGCATAAAGTTTACTTGAAAAAAGCTCTTGATTATCAAAATGAGAGTTTCTGTTTTAAATATTATGCAAAACTGTTTTAAAATTTAACATTTTAATGCCTTTAAACTTTGAAATATAAAATTATTCGACGTAAGTCGAATATTCGGAATTCGGCCGAATAGTTACTATTCGGCTGGCCGAATATTCGGTATTCGGCCTAGCAGTTACTATTCGGCTAGCCGAATATTCGGTATTCGGTTCGCCTGTAGACCGAATATTCGGTATTCGGCATTCGGCCAAAATCACTATTCGGTGCATCCCTATTTTAAATATTAATAATAAAGTCTGCAAAAATTATATTTACTAAAAAATGCGGTATTTTAATTTCGTTTGACAGCTTTAGAGACTTACGTCTGGTAATTTTAATAATCAAGTCAGGTCTGTGGAGCTTTACAAATTCTTCAATATCTTAACTTCGAAAGGACGTAAAAGCAAGATCAAATCAAGTTTTACAAAATGCTCTATTCAATAAATCCAGAAACTGAAAATGTAATTTTACGAAAATTGACCATTTCAACGTATACAAATACCGTGCATTTTAAATTCTGAAATAAAATAATAATCAAGGTTTTTCTGATATCCAACAATATTTCAGATCATTCTGCAATTTATTTGTAAAATTAAAAAATCCTGAGGAAAAAAATATTTATTTTCTTTAATATAAATTTCATACAAAGAGCATACATTACATATTTTTAATTATATATTTACATATTTTTAATTTGTTCCATTTAAAAAGGTGTTTTAAGGCAGTTTATTATTTTATACGAATATAGTTTGATAGTTTGTTATTTTATACGAATATAGTTTGATGTCCATTGTGTAAAAAAATTATGTAACGTTACTCCATAAAATTGGTGGCAGCTTTGCTGCCTCCGTTTTGTTGAATAATTTAACCGATGTAACTGGTGTTACTTTACCAATGTGTAATGTTACACCAGTTAGAAAAGTTTAAATTAGACCATTATATAAGTTAAATTACTCCATAAAATTGGAGGCAGAATGTTGCCATCAATTTTATCGAGTAACGTTACATAAATTTTTTACAGTGTACTGCATAAACGTTATTATAAAATAAACAGTTGTGCTGCCAAATATCTCAATCATAAAAAAGAAATAACTGAATATTTCTTTTGAATTCCCTTCTATAAGGTGATATATATTATCTGGTAACATATGTTATTTAAAAGTACCTGTAAATAATAGCTAGTTTCATGAATGTTTTTTTTTTTTTAATATTATTTTTGTGAAATAATTACATACATGAGATTTTATAAATTTGAAAACTTAAGTTTTCTTTTCTCTTTTGCAGATATTGGATTAAAAAACATGTGTGATCCATTTAGAGTGAAATACCATTTCGATATTCCCAGCATCCCAGGCAACGAAAAACTGTGGGCTGCAGAACTAGTCCTTTACCGAGAAGGTGAACAACCAGAGCAAAGACCATCCATGCACAGAGTACAGGTGCACGATATCATCAGACCTGCATCTAAATCATCAGACTCAATCCTCAGACTTTTGGATGTTAAAGTACTTCAAGGCACAAGCTCCGGCTCGTATGAAACTTTTGATATTCTTCCAGCCGTCAGAAGATGGCTTCAAGAACCATCTCAAAATTTTGGACTATTTGTTGAGTTGGTAAGCTCATTAAACCGTGAAGGACCACAAAGTGTTCGCCTCAAAAGAAGTGTAGATGAAGACCAATATCAATGGTCTCAATATGAACCTTTATTAGTACTATATTCTAGGGACCCCAATGCAGAATCAAAAACTGTTTCATCAAGGACTAAGCGTAGTACTCGAAAACACAGAAGGAAAGGTCGTAAAGACAATTGTAGGAGACATACACTGTATGTAGATTTCAACGATGTTGGTTGGGATGACTGGATCATTGCCCCACCTGGCTACAATGCATATTTTTGCCATGGAGACTGCCCTTTTCCCCTTCCAGATCATCTCAATGCAACTAATCACGCTATCGTGCAAACTCTGGTCAACTCTGCTAATCCAGCATCTGTGCCACGTGCCTGCTGTGTCCCTTCAGAACTCTCATCCATATCTATGTTGTATAAGGATCAGAATGATAATGTTGTCCTTCATACGTATAGAGATATGGTGGTGGAAGGCTGTGGATGCCGTTGAAGGATCTTAATCATTTTATATTGAGACAAGTATTTATAACCTTAAAGGTGTATAAGCGATATCGGATGTTGCTTAGTCAACATTACTATGGTGTTGTTTTACTTCGAGGCCTGTGAGTTATATTGCGGATATTCAGAGGTGAAGTTACGCGAGCTTAATTGGTTAGTTATGATGTTGTATGTTGCTTAGTCTACTTTTCTACGATGCTGTTGAAGTTCGTAGATACGGATGATGCTGCGAATATTTCGAAAGGAAAGTGTATGAGCTTAATTGATATTACAATATTGGATGTTGATTAGTTAATTCTTCTATCATTTTGTTGAATGTCATAGATGCGAATGATACTATGAATATTACAAAATAAAATAATGCGAGCTTAACTGGTGTTACAATAATGGATGCTGCATAGTCCACTGTTCTATAAAATTGTTGCATTTTATTGATAAAAATGGATAATATGAGCATTCCAAAATGAAATTAAATGAGCTTTATTGGAGAGTTTCTTCCATTATAACTCGTGAATAGTATGATTTCATTGCAAGAGATGTCGAAATTTCCTATAAGTGCCAGAACATATCAAGTGATATTTTTCATTGTTTAGTTCATCTCATCATGTTGTTTCATTCTTCCTGCAAAACTGTGTTTTAAATTGCATTAAAAGGCTGGAATGGAATACATTGTCATAACTTCACAGAAAGAATCACAATATTTTTTGTATATTTCAATTTGAAATGAAAAATACAAGTACAAGGATTAAGTTTACATTAACTTTTATAAGATAAAGTATTATCTTATGTATTTCTAGAACTGGTGTAATACAAATGGTTGAAAAAAATGCTAAGTTTATTCTGTTAATTTTAATATTTAAATATTTGAAGAATTTTATTCTTTTATGTAAATAAATGTACATTTGTAATTATATTTTTATGTATTCTGATGTTTTCAGTGTATATTTTATACAGTAGATTTAATTTAGCATGTAAAGCCACCAAGTATTAAAACACTCCTCACCCAGCCTTGTACATAAATTATGCGAAACTAAACTTATAAGAGACATAAATTTGGTGCTTTGGTCTGTACTTTTAAGGCCAGTGTTGTTGAATCCATGTGATTGATTGTACATAAAATTACTGTATTATTCTTTACATCTGTAAAATAAGAATCAAAGAAGAATTGAAACTGTGCTATTTTCTGATTCATTTTGCTTGGTTATGAAAATCCAATTCATGTATAGTACTTGATGTTTGTTGCAATCACAGATATGTCTTTCATTTTAACCGAATCGTTTTTCATCGAGCTCATCATTGTATTTGACTCATCATTCTTTATCAGTATAACTAAAATTATGTTTTAATGTATATGCTATTTATAAAACATGTAAAGGAATTATTTTTTTAATACTTCTTTAACATATGTATTTATTTTTATTCTTGTATGATATTTACTTATGATTATTTGCTAAAGTAGCTGGAATAGATAGAGAAAATTATAAATATGTATTGTATGTAAGGTATTTATTAATTTTAACAGTATTAGAGAGATATAATTTATGCATTGTTGATGTAATGGGACAATTTGTGATTTTTTTTTTTTTTTTTTTTTTTTTTGTAGAAAAACATAATCGAAAAAAAATTTATTTTTGATGTAAAAAAAATTACAACATATCTGTAAAAATTTACATAATGAATTAATATACGAATAAAAAATGATTATTTATAGAACAAATAAAACCTTTTAAACGTTTTTCTTAATTTATTTATTTCTCAACTTTGCATGCGAGTGAGTTTGATAAGCAAATACATGTATAATGCTAGTGAAATTTTGATTTTCTGGGGATTAACATGTTAAAATTTTAGAAATTTTAACTTTAAGTAATTTGCCATTTTTACAGAAGTATGCAATAAGAAAATTTTGCATTGAAATATCAGCAAAGGACTTTTTGTCATGGAGAAAATTTACAATTTCCTACACTTATGAATACTTGGATATCAAAATTACCTTTTTAAGTATATTTAAGTTTTTTCTAGATATATTTTTTAAATTCTACATGAGATTGTAAAGGATTAAAATTCACAAGAAAATTAAGTAACATTAATTAAAAAATATATGTATGCAACTTTAAAATTTCATTTTGAAAAAAGTTATATCTCGTTATATTTTATGTGAGAAAAACTTATTTTAGGTAATTTTTAAATAATACAAAACTATTAATTATTACAACCAATTAATTTTGTTTTCTGTAAAACCATTCATAGTGTATTGGTCATTTATTATGAGTTTAAGTAAGTGTATGGAGTAAAAAATGTTTAACTTTATACTATAAAAATATGAAATTGAAAATAATGTTAATCAATTTGAAACTTTTTATCAATTATAAAAATCATACAATGAGTTGTGAAATGGAAATTAAACAATATTTCTTCATATTTTTCAAAAGTAAATCGCAGTATTATTATTTTACATCCTTCAAAATAATGCACAGTTGAACTTCTTTAAGTCAATGTCAATAATTCGATTTTTTAATAATTAGAATATATATTAAATACATATGCCATTTTTACATTTTAAAATATTTTAAATAATTTCTTCATTATCACGATCGCATTATTGTCATTATTTAACTCGATATATCAGAATACATCGTTTTATACATTATTTTGTATAGTTAGTAGTTATGTACAGTTAATTTTATGTACAGTAAGACATAATGTACAGTTGTTATAGTTTTTTGTAAAGCATCTAAATATTTTCAGATTTCTTTGTCTTACTAAATTAGCTTGTGATTTCATTTGAATGAATTAATATCAATTTTTGGCATCAAAAAGCAAAAAAAAAAAAATTATTTTATTTAATTAAATTTCAATATGTACATTTTCAGAATTTGTAATTATATTTATGTTGTTTTTAATTCTATGAACAAACATTTGTAAATACTCTCTTAAGTTAATGTTTAGTAAGACAAAGCATTGTGTAATACCTCATTGTTGATTGCTTTTTTAATAAAAAGTGCACTCGTTATTGCATTGCTATAATGTATGTTAAAAATGTAAATAAAAGTTTCATGCTTTAACTATTTTGTTATTTATTTTCTAAAGCTACAAGCGAATGAATGAATCATCTCACAGCATAACCAATTTTGTCTTAAAGTGGGTCTCAAAATCATACTTCCCCCGCTCAACAATGCAAAAATTTCTGACACATTCATGGACTTATTTTTAAACAAGCATGAAATTGAATAATTTGTAATGGAACAGCGTTAAATTTATAGAAAATCTATATGTAAAAGAACGTCAAATTCACTTTAAAATGTTAATTAAAAACATGAATACATCAAATGATTCACAGTTTTATTACTAAAATAAGTGTAAAAACAATTAAAAGGTTTTAAGACATTAAAACCAATTTACAGATGTCAAATATGAAAAGAATTCGGCGGAATCACGAGCGCCTTCGACCAAACTCTGGTCATCATCAAGGGGTAAGTGAGAAGAAATCAGCCTGATTTCTTAAAAAAAGTAAAGTATGCAGCTAATAATTGTATAATCATATGTGTATACACTGCAAGTGTATAAAAATAATCTAAAAATCAAAGAATTTTTAGACCTTGATAACGTTATCATCGGCTAGGGGGGGAGGGGTCGAAGAATGATAATGTATAATATCATAAGGAAGGGTGTTCAAAAATAGCAAAATGTTGATAACGTTATATAGCCCCCAAATTACGAGTTTGGATTCTTAAGCGGCTACTTCAGTCAAACGAAAAGACCAGCTCGCTAATGCTAATTCTATGGAAGAAATTGATAAAGATATCTCAGTTGCATTTCAATATTTTTAAATGATTTTTTTTTTTTTTTTTTTTTTTTTTTTTTTGCATTGAATAGTTGAGATTGATCTGTACAAAGACCGTTGTTTACTTTTTCGATTTTCTTTACAGGTATTTTTAATGAGGACACTTTCATTTTCGAAAGTAAAAACATCCTTATAAAAAAAAAAAAAAAAAAAAAAAAAAAAATTCTGCAATCGAAAAAGTAAAAAACGGCCTGCATACAGATCGATCTCAGTTATCCAATACAAAAAAAAAAAAAAAAAAAAAAAAAAATCATTTAAAAATATTGAAATGCGACCAAGATATCTTTATAAATTTCTTCCATAGGATTAGCATTAGCGAACTTGTATTTTCGTTTGACTGAAGTAGGCACTTAATGCATCATCGTGCCATTTGTCTCGTGTGGTTCGATATGTCCAACATTTATATTCATAATGAGTCCCCAAAGACACAACCTTGGCGAAATAGACGCGTAGAAGACCCTCAGATGATCTCAGTTTGATTATATAATAGACGGAGGGAGGGAAGCTAGAACTATTGATGGGCGATAACGAGATGTTTTTCTCGATTCTCTCGATTGTATGGACATCTCGATAGTTTTCGATTGTGTAAATATTTTCTCGATGACTCCAGTTTGCCAACTGCTTTTATACTTCATAAATTTATCAAGAATCGTCTGCAGCTAAACTGGAATGAGTCGGCGTTAATAAGGACTAAGTGGTTTCGCCGCTAGCGGGCCCTTCCTTTAGTCGGGGCCTCTAATTTATACGTAATCTTGTAATATGACATCTCGAACTGGCTTCCCGCTGTATAAGGCACTGTATAGCAGCCGTGGTGTGCACGGACTATAAAATGTTGTAAAAAAATAATCTCGAACCGGATCCCTGGGGGGGGGGGGGTCAAGGGGAGGGGAGGAGCACAGCAGCAGCATAATAGGAATAAGTCGTCATGGGGCATTAGGCCTTTCCAACTATATGGCACATGAGGGATGTCGATCTGAATTTATAAAAATGCCCTCCCAGTGGTGGCAAAGTGGGGAG
This sequence comes from Maratus speciosus, assembly GCA_963932465.1. Taxonomy (NCBI): domain Eukaryota; kingdom Metazoa; phylum Arthropoda; class Arachnida; order Araneae; family Salticidae; genus Maratus; species Maratus speciosus. Next base: position 481,506,444 of record OZ010793.1, read on the forward strand.
AGGGGCGCGGGAGGTGCATAACGTGGGTAAGTGGTCGCAGACCTTTCTGACAATATATTACAAGGGGTCTCTGGTAAATTTAGAAAAGTCACATGAAAGTTTCCGGCTAAATTTATAAAAATGGCCCCCGTGGGACAAAGTTGGGGGGAGAGGACCGCAGGAGGTGCATAAAATGAGTAAGTGGTCACAGACCTTTCCAACAATATGTCACATGAGGGGTCTCGACTAAATTTAGAAAAATATCCCCATGGAGGCAAAGTGTGTGTGTGTGGGGGGGGGGGGGTTACCGGAGGCGCATAACATCAATAAGTAGTCTCAGACCTTTTCAACGATATGTCACATGAGGGGTCTTGACTAAATATAGAAAAGTGCACCCTTGGGGGCAAAATGGGGAGGGTGGACACCGGAGGTGCATAATATCAATAAGTAGTCACAGACCTTTCCAACGATATGTCACATGAGGGGTCTTGGCTAAATTTAGAAAAGTTCCCCGTGGGGGACAAAGTGGGGGGGGGGTGCATAACATGAATAAGTGGTCACAGGCCTTTCCAATATGTAACATGAGGAGTGTCAGCAAAATTTAGAACAAGTGGGTAAGTGTGATCACAGATCGCACAAAGGGTTTCGTTTAATATTCCTTTCAAAACACTTTTTCTTTTTGAAAAATCTGTTAGTTCCACATTTCGCAACCAGGGGGCACACTCGATTCTAAACAAACATCTATCCGAACGAAAACCCGTTTTACATACTATCCGTAGCTATATTAGTCGAGGGGATTGGGCCCATAGCACCCGAGATCAGTAGGCGCACCTGGCAGTAAAAAATGGAACTAAAATATGTAAGGCTATGGTGCATAATATGAAAGAAGGTTCAAGTGTCGGCAAAAGTTGGAAAATTTCTCCCCGGGTTAAAATGCCGGAGGTTAGAAAAATTACTTAAAATACACAAGCTAGAGCCCGGAGGGGTTAATTATTATATAAAACTTTTTAAAGATTTTATGATTTGTCGTGTGGTCTGAGGTATTCAACTATACGTATGTAAAATTTCATGTCTCCAACTTAATTAGGGGCTCTCTTAGAAAGAATTGCTTCAAATACATGAGTGGTAGCTCAAAGGGTTAAACGTAAGACTTTTTCAAGATTTTATGATTTGTCGCTTGGTCTCAGGTGTTCTGCTATAAGTATGCAAAATTTAAAATCTACAATTTAATTGGGGGCTCAGTTAGAAAGAATTGCTTAAAATACACGAGCTGTAGTTGAAAGGGTTAAACATAAAACTTTTTCAAAATTTATTATTTGACGCGTAATCTGGGATGTTGAGCTATAAGTATGCAAAATTTCACACCTCCAATCTAAATAGGGGCTCACTTAGAAAGAATTGTTTAAAATACACATGTGGGAGCCCAAAAGGTTAAATGTACGACTTTTTCAAAATTTTATGATTTGTCGTTTGATGTGAGGTATTCAGCTATATGCAAAATTTCACGCCTCCAATCTAATTAGAGGCTTACATAGAAAGAACTGTTTAAAATATACATGTGGGAGCCCAAAGGGTTAAATGTACGACTTTTTCAAAATTTTACGATTTGTCGTATGATGTGTGGTGTTCATCTATAAGTATGCAAAATTTCAAGTCTCCAACATGTATAGTTTCTGAGAACGGGCTCTGTGACAGACAGACAGACGGACGGACAGACCGACAGAGGAGCGAGACGAATAGGGTTACGTCAGATGAACGAAACCCTAAAAATGCCCCGGTGGCAAAGTGGGGAAAGGGGCAAGTAGGTGCATAATATGAATAAATGGATTTTCTAATGATGTATCACATGAAGAGTGTCGACAAAAGTTAGGAAAGTGCTCCCCCCCACCCCAAGGGGCCAACTACCGCACTCCCCGGAATACAACCCAACTTTTTGAAATTTCAGTATTATAAATAATACCGGGTGGCTCCGTAAAAAAATTCGATCTAAAATTATGAGAATGCAAAAAAAGTTTGAAAACGACCCCCCCCCCTCACAGTGAGAGCAAAATTGGGGAGGGGGAGAAGAAAGTCTCATAATATGAAAGAGTTATCCAAGAGCTTTCCTATGATATGTCACATGACGGGTTCAAAAAATGTCTGAAAATTGCTTACCCGACCCCTCTTCCTCCCCCACTCTTTCGCCCCGGAATTGATGCAGCCCCCACTTTCAAAATTTTTATGTTTAATAAATAATAAATACCGGAAGACCCCATAAAAAAAATTCACATCTAAAATGCTATTTATCATAGAAATCGCTACGGTTTTAAAAGTTTGTTCGCCCCTCCCCACCCCCAAAATTCAATTTTGGGGGAAGAAAGGTTCATAATATGAAAGAGTAGTCAGAAAGATTTCCGAAGATATATCACATGAGAGGTTTCATAAAAGTTTGAAAATTGCACCAATGTGGGTCCACTCTCACGCCCCTTGAATACTCTCGGAATTCCCCCAACTCTTAATATTTTTATATTTAATAAGTATTATTTTTCTGAAGGCTCCGACAAAAAACCCATTTAAATGATAATTATTCTAGATATCGCTACAGTTTTAAAGATTTGTCCGCGCACACCCTCACCCCCCCGCATCCTGAAATTCAACTGTGAATGGGAGAAAGGTTTATAATATGAAAGTGTTGTCAAATTCCGATGATGTATCACATGACGTATTCGGTAAAAATTTGAAAATCCCCCCCCCGTGTGTTCACTCTTGCCCCCCCCCCCCCACCTCGAAACTCACCATTCTCTGTCTTTGAATTTTTTTTATTTAATACATAATATTTATCGGAAGGCTCCATCATTTCACTGCTCATTGTCATACCTATCTCTCTTTCCAGCTCTCCCCTCGATATCTCTTCTCGGCCCTTCTTGACCGAGAACGAGAAATCAGTTTTCTTGACAATCATCGAGAGTAACATGTCGAGAATGGAAGAAAAGTGATTTCCCATTCTCGGCCTTAGTTAGAACCGAGAAGACATATCTCGAGGTAAGCGAGAGGTTTTCATCGAGGAGAGGTATCTCTCGAGGTAAGCGAGAGGTTTTCATGGAGGAGAGGTATCTCTCGAGATAAACGAAAGGTTTGCATCAAGCAGACTTTAGTTGAAGTGCGAGAGAGAGAGAGCGAGAGAGAAATGAATGAGCATATTCCATCTACGTCATGATTACGTAGGCTGGGTTGGCTAGCGTAAAGGAGGGAAGTCACCGAAATGAATGTGATGTAAATCCCAGCTTAGAAAAACAGTAATGGAGCCCTTTCTTATGAGTTAGAAGTTCTTTGGGTATTTATTTAGCTTTCACAGTCAGATTGACACTTGGTGCGTTTTTGGTTTAAGTCATAGTTTCTCAAAGAAGGATACAGATTAGGAGGCGTGTGATTCTGTTACATATACTTAAGTTGAAAAGGGTTTAATTCAGTTTGTGTGGGGCATTTTTCCATTTTTACGTTCATCTATCTTTACAAGAAGGAAGTATTGGATTCATGATAAATTGGTCAGTTTTTAGAAAATATCCGTCTTTTATGTGACAAAAATTTTGATAACGCTCTATCTCAAGAAGTAATACGCAAAATTTAATAATACTTCATATTCAGTTAGACCTAGATGTAAAATGGTGTTGATTTGTTTGTTGTGCAAATAGCCCAACAGGTAACGCTGTTGGGCTATTTGCACATGGGCATATTTCAAAAACTAATGCACGGAATTTAATCAAACTTCATTAGCTATTGCTAGAGATTGGAACCAATTCCTTGTTAGACAGGTTCACTCTTAGCAAATATATTTGTCTGGTTCCCTTTCCGATAAAGCTCTTTTGTTTTCGATCAACTTTGAAATTCTACAGCATTAGACATTTAGGATAACTTTGATCTGTTTTAAATCGTTTGCCTTTACCGAAAAAAGGAAAATGCTGTTCGATTCTAATGAGTTCGTGAATGTCTCACAAAGATACTACTTTGGATTTAGGTACAGATGGGCAACAGTCATGTTAGGGGCCCATTTAGAACCTGGAAATCAATTCCGTTTTAGAGAGATTCCGTCTTAGCTGGTTTGTCTAGTTATCCTCCCATTTTTTGATAAAGCTCTTTTTCTTTTGACCAACCAGAAAATTCCACAGAATTAGACACGCATTCAACATTTAGGAACTTTTCCTCAATCAAACCTTTTACTTTTATCGAAAATGTGAAAATGCAAATCGATTCTAGCTAATGCACCTAAGAATAAAAATGAGTTAGAAAGGCGCTACTTTAGATTTGGGTACAGACAACGAAGAGTTATGTTTCAATCGTTAGGGACCAAAGACTAATTCCGTTTTAGAGAGTTTCCCTCTTAGCTGGTATCTTTATGCGATTATCCTTCCATTTTTGGATACAATGCACCTGAGAATAAAATTGAGTTTTTAAATGAATCAAAAAGTAACTACTTTGGATTTAAGTACAAGTACAAACAGAAAAAAATATTTTGGAATCATTAGGGAATGGAAACCGGTTTCCGTCTTAGGTAGGTTCCCACTTAGCTGGTATATGAGTCCGGTTATCCTTCTGTTTTTCGGTAAAGTTCTTTTGTTTTCGATTAATGGTGAAATTCCCCAATATTAGGCTCGCATTTACGAAAATTTGAAACATTTGCCTTTAGCGAAAAAGGAAAAAATTCGATCCTAGCTAATACGCTTGAGAATAAAAATAAGTTCGTTAATGTGTCAGAAAGTAACTATTTTTAATTGGAATGCAAATTTAAAGAATCATTTTGGCATCGATAGGGAGTGGTAAGCAATTTCCGGTTTACACAGGTTCCCTTTTTAGCAAGTATATTTGTCTGGTTTTTCTTCCCCTTTTTCGATAAAGCTCTTTTTTTCCGATCAACGGGAAATCTTACAGCATTAGATATTTAGGGGAACTTTAACTTGTATCAAATTTTTGCCTTTATCGAAAATGTGAAAAAGTTATTCAATTCTATCGAATGCGCCATAATTACGCGATTTAGACATCGAACTTTCATTAAAAATAAAAGGGAACTTATAACAAAACAAAATTAGCAAAAAGATATTACAATCCTTGAATAATTTAAATAATATTTTTAAAAGTAGGCAAATGAACTGAAAGTATTTTCTTAAGTTATTTAGCGTTCCAAAATAGCGTTGTTCTTACCATTAAAACTTTGAACATATTTCTTGATAACATATTGATCTTATATTTGAAAAACTTGTTTGAAAAGAGTGTTTCGAAATATGCTGAGGGGTTGGGATTGACGTGTTCAACTCATTTTGCTGGCATCTGGTTCATCTGTAGTACTCTCAATTTACTAGACTTGCATACATAATACACATTGCCATACATAAAATAAAATTTGATATGAAAATCCATGATACTTATTATTAATATGCTCAAACATTACAAACTTAAAATGTTTTACAGTGTTTTATCGAAACATTAGTATGCACACTTTATTAAAGAAATTTATACGGAACATATCTTAAAGATATTAATCATTTAGAGTTTATTGGCCTGTATTAAAATATAGAATGGCACATAATATTTGAAAGATCAATACTATAGCGGAGATGCTGTAACATTAAAGTTAATTTCTTAAACGCATTTCTAACAATTTGTTAATTGTCATAAACCATTAGAACAGAAAAGGGGGTAGGTTTAGGGATTAACATTTCTTTCAGAAGGCTTAAAAACTGATAAGATGTATTACGTAACAAGTTGTATTAAGATTATTAACAAATGTTAGAATACAGCTTTCTAAAGGCTTCATATCAGGTGCCCCTCCATCAATTGAAGTTGAATGAAAGAGTTAATGAAAACGATAGCATCAAACTACATTACTGCTTCTGTTTTTTCACAACCTTTCATTTAGCTTCAAGGGAAGATCTTTTTTCAGAGCATCTCAGTGTTAAATTTACATCGATTTCTTGGTATGTTGTTTTACTCCATCTATCTTTAGTTGCCACGTATTTACTAAAAACTTAAAAATTACTCTATAAGCCTGTAAAATAATAATTAATAATCGATTGTAAAAACATCTCGATTGTCTCGATTGTAGATTCCGGGAAGTAATCGATGACTGTATCGATTGTATTTTTTTACGATGACGATTTTTCTCGATTGGTAAAATCTCGAGAATCGCCCATCACTAGCTAGAACCACCAAGATACAGAAATACAGTATTATGCTTTGAGTTTTATACGATTAATTTGAGTTGTTAGGTGCATGTTACAGAAATCCAATGATACACGCCATCGCTATTATTAAGAATTTCAACAGTTGTATTAGATCGTATTAAAAAAGTACTAAAAATTTTATTCTGATTGCTATGCAAAAGTTATATCTACGCATTCTTAACACTTTCCAACAAAGTTGAAAAGTGTTTATGATTTTCGGCTTTCTGGCCGTCTGTCCGTGCTCTAACTCTCGTAAATATACTCGGATTGTCCTGAAATTTTTGGATGTTGTTGACGCTTACCCTAGCACAATCCCTATTTTAAATGAAGTTTGTAACATGTTTAGTTTATTTACAGGGACAGTCAAAAGTATTCCGTTACATTACGGCCAATAGGAAAAAATCGTTTCAAAGGAATTTTAAAGATGTTGCACCCTTTCAAACATAATAAAATTGATAAGCATTTGCGAAGTGAACTAAGATATGCATTTTGTAGAATATGCGATGCAAAGAATAGTTATTATTCATTTACGGGACACACAAAAGAATTCCGTTACATAATGATATAGGGGGGGGGGGGGATTGTTTGCGGCGTGCTTTAAATATGTTACACTATTTCATGCATAATGAAATTTATATGCGTCGCTCAGGCTTACTATAAGTCATTTCATGCATAATGCGAAGTGCATAGCATTTACAGAGACACACAAATGATTTCAGATAGTATATTCTATCCGAATTACTGTCATATTTTGTCATATTAGCGATGATGATAGGAAATGCATTTTTAATTATGATATTCGCTTCTAAGTTTCACTGTATTTATGCAAACTATATGGCGTGTATATATGCTATAGTTGATATACAGGGCTACACAAAAGAATTCGTAAAGATTACTGAGTATGAACGTAAATTGCTTAAAAGTGGTTTTTAAATGAGTTACGCATTTGTACGCTGAACTGCATTTAGTTTACTAAGAAATGTTTGTAGACTATAGATAAAATGATATACAGGGGCACGCAAAGAATTGGATACATGGCCGTTCATGGATAATAATTTCTGAAAATGTGATTTTAGTAGTTTTAAGAGTGTTTTAGTTTGAATTAAATTTTAGCTAAGTAGTAACGTGTAATAAAGGTGATAGGTAAATTACAGGGCTGAACAAAAGTATTCAAGTATGTCTCCATCTATTAGTATAAATGGCTGAAAGAGAATTTTAAACCTGTTATACGTTTTGTTGCTAAACTAAATTTTCGGATTATATAGTATATCAACATACAGATGAAATACGGGGCTGTTCAAAAGAATTGGTATACATATTTATCTACGGACGATAACTGCTGAAATCAGTCTTTTAAATATTTTATTTGTTTTCTAAAATATTTACTTACTTATCTTATTTAACTAATTTATCTAAATAACGAAGTTTGGTTAAAGATTTGAGGAAGTGTTGTAAAGTGTTTCTTAATTGTGCTTGAGGCATGATTTTTCTTTCTTGTTTAATTTACGGTGATTGCAATGCGAAAATAACACATTTTACATCCCACACTTATCCATATTTTATACAAACAGGTTATAAATTGAAAATTTGAAAGCAAAAATCTGTATATATAATTTTGGAAATTTTTCATAGAAAATTTCACACTACTTGAATTTAGTAATTTTGATTTTTTTTATTAGCCCCCGGTACGGTATGCTATTTCTTTCTCCCAGCTTATTTAGTGTATTCCAAAAAATAACGTTACCTTACAGAAGCCAGCCGTAAAACAAAGCAGTACGATTAAGTACTCTATAGCAATTTTTTTAACTTCTAAGCGTCGCACATTTTCGATTTTTATACCGTCGTATTGGAAGAAAAAAAAAAAGTTCTTTTAATGCATTTTGTTTGAAAACTGTATCTCCATTTATTTTTGAAATATTAATTTTTTTGTAGTTTTTAGAGCCATTTGCATTAACAACGGAAGTACTCCATTTCTGTAGAAAGTAAAGGAAAAATAGTAATTATATATTTTTGTTGCCACATTTTCTCATAAAAACCGAAAGAAAATGTAATTAAAATACGTGTTATTTTGAAAAAAATATAAACGAATGATTTCAGTTAAAACAATGGAGCTATTATAAACTATATTTAATTGTAAGCATCTATGAATCATCAGATAGCCTTTTTTTGTCGATTTTCTTGAATGACGGCATCTTTTTGCTGCATTTGTGCATTATTTCGCGATAGTGATGTGCAATGCATACTTCACTGTAGATGTTTAAGAGTAGATCGTAAATGTGGAATTCTTAAACGGATGCGAATGACGTCATTTTACATAAAATAAAACTTGTGCTTTAAGTCTTAAAATTGAAATATGTTTTTTACTGCAGTAGAGTCCCGCTTAACCGAGTTATTTTCTTCTGATGGACTGGTGGCTTCTATTATTATGAAACAGCCATTATAAATGAAGTGTTAGGTGAAGATGAAAGAGCAGCCGTAAAAATTATGGCCATTTGTTTTTCCCCATTCTGAGCAGAAAATCAGAGTTCTAACTTTTTACGGCTGCTCTTTTGTCTTGACCTAACGCTTCATTTATAATGGCTGTGTCATAATAATAGAAGCCATCAGTCTATCAGAAGAAAATGAAGTAATGGAAATGCCGGGGGCGACACTAAATTCTGAAAAAGCAGAATTCCTGTTCTCAAGTTTTTTTTTATTATTATTATTTTTTTTTTATAGCTTAAAAGGCGTAGAACCAACAGAGTGAAAAAGTGTCCAAGCCTGGTTTTAAGTTGCATTTTGAAAATGTTTTAGTCAGTGATTAAAATACATTATCACAGATTGATAATTTCTTGTACTGTGGCAAACAAAAATTAGGACAACACACTTAAAAATAACTCCGAATTGCAACCAGAGGTTGATCCAAGCAAAATTTGGGCCCCTTCACAAAAAAAAAAAAAAAAAAAAAAAAAAAAAAAAAAATCACAAAATTTCATACCATAAAAATGTACTCTTTATTAATTATTTTTATTTTGTTAGGTTATAAAACGTATAATTTGCAAAAAAGTTCACTAAAAAAGAAAACCTTCACAGTAGAACTTAAAGAAATTTTTATTAAGGGTGTTCTCAAATCAAAAGGGACAACTTTCTGACATAAGTTTTAATTTATTTTTGTCCGAAAATGGATGAAACTAGCTGGTGTTTTTGTTCAGAAACTATGTAATTGAGCTGTTTTTCTATTTTTTTTTCTTCTGCAAACGCAATAGATCTTTCAGAAAATAGTGTCAAAGTAGGCGTTTTGAACCGAATTTCCGCGCGAAGGAAAAAAGAGGACTCAACAGCGGGCGAAAAACGTGTTTGTCACGTGATCAAAATTGCTTATAACTCAATAGGTAATTGATTGATCAAAAAATGGAAAAACAGTTCAATTCCAAATCGCTTTCATAGGCAGGCTTTCCAATTTTATACCTTTCCGTTAAAAAATGAATTTGTAAATGTGTCAAAACGTTTTGCGCTTGTTGAGCAGAGCAGTTAAGAACAGCCTTAATAGATGCTTGGTTCGAATTTGAATTGCAGAATTTCATCTTTCATGACAAAATGTTATTTTTCATAAAAATATAGTAAATTTCACAAGAATATAATAATTTTTACTTTTCACAAAATGCGCCCCAAGAAAGAAAACCTGCATCGACCTCTGTCAACTACATACAGGTATGTATTTAATTGTTAGTGTTGATTTATATGAACCTCCAGCAATGATCTGATACACCTGGTCAACTGCCGCTATGTACGACTGGACAGAAAAAAAAGAAAGTTCGTCATATTACCCTTCCTTTCCCTATAGAGTGGGTACATAGATACGAAATACGATAGCTGCACGAGTCATACTTTAGCGTGTTTAAATGCATAAGAAAAAGAATTTGCCAAATAGCATGCTTTGCACCTTCACTTTGTATGGAAATATACATTCCCATTAAGTTTAAAAGCAGCAGCAGAATAAAATTCTGTTAGACACTTAGAAATCCGCCTGGGACTGACTATAAATTAGTTAACTCTTAGAAACTATCGGCAACAAAATCCTTCCTGTAACAATTTTAGATTTAACGTTCCTAATTCAAAATATGGCAATCAAATTATTATATAACGTACCATTTATTTTGGTTGAATGGTTGGTTTTAAAATTAAAGTGATTTATCTTTTACCAAAGCGTTAGCAATTAGCTACAAATATGTAAATAACAATTCAAATAAAAATAATAGTAATATATTAATAAAAATACACAAAATATATTATTAATAATACAAAATAATATATTATTAATAATAATATAACAATAATAATAATATAGGGTCATTCCACACGAATTCAACCAATGGGTGTTGCAGCATAGTCACGGATTTTTTTTTTAATTTTTTTTTGTAGACAGACATAGTAGTGAAACCCTCAAATCTGAAATTTAAAACTAATTTGCGCAATATTCACTGAGATATACCCTTTTAAAAAATGGTCATTTTTACCAAATGGCGGCCTTGGATGCTATCCCAATGTCTATAAATGTCCATAACTTGACAACTAATGATTCAAATTTTATATTTCTGGTACCAATTTAAAGCTATTTATATAAAGAATGCATATATGATATTAAAACAATGGTAAATTTTTATTTTAATACTGTTTATTACATTTAAACAGAAAATATCACCCTCAAAAATTGGCTTACTGTAATGGGCCATAAAAAAATTGGCCCATCATAAATTTTTTTCAAACTTACTAAAAACATTGCTCCATATGTATACTTTAAACAGAAAAAAAATTGGAGAGGTAAAATTTTTCATTAAAGAAAAATAGCTTTTTACACATAGGATGTCATTTACCTAACAGTGACTGTCTTAAAACACGTAAGTATCTTTGGTTTAACAAATAATGGTTAAAAATATCTTTTTCTGGCATATGAATTAATGTATGAGCATCAATATATAAATTATTCAATTTAGAAATACCAATCAGCAGTTAATTATACTAAAAACACATACATATTAAAATAACAGTAAATTTTCATTTCAATACTTTTTATTTCATATAAAATGATAATATGTATAATTCTCAAAAAAATATACATAATGGAAAATATTTAGAAGGAAAAAGAGCCATAAAACATTTTTTTTTTTTTAAATATGGCTGAAATACTAGCTGTAAATCAGTTGAATTCAAATAAAAGATTAAAAATTAATATTAATGAGTTGATTGAGTTGACATTAGTTATTCAGTTCACTGCCAATTTCAATTTAAATGAACAAATCTTGACAAAATGAGTACACAAATCTTGTGTGATACAAATGTACAACAAAAACATCAAATATGTATAAAAGTAAGACTTAGATAAAACTTATATGAAACATATTTACATAAAATAAGAACAGGATACTTACATGGATATAATTTTATAATATATTGTTGAAAGGAACTTGATAATATGTTGTTGAAAATTACCAAGGATCTAATCTGTCTTGAAGTTTAAGAATAAGAGTTGAATTGCTGTATGCTCCGCTGGAGCAACAGTATATATTCTTCCTGTAGCAGTCATTGGGGTAGACACTACTTTCATTATATGCTCATATGGAATCCAACAAACATCTGAAGATTTTGGCCATGAATATGATGAACTAGGACCATGAGGATGCATGAACATAATTTTATAGTCATTGAGTTCCTCGCAGTAATCTAAAATCTTACCAATCCACCAATTATCACCATATACACATGCAACATATTGTTCACTTTTAAATGTTTGTGGTTTGTCGGTTTCACTAAATCTCACAGTAGCAATAAAATTTGTTGAGGAGCCTGATACTCTGGAAACCAGTATTTGGCCTTTATTTATTGGCACAAAGCTGTGATTTACCCTTGTTCCTACGATTGTATCTGCCTTTGCATATCTATCTGCTAACTGATTATTGGCAATTTCAATTTCAGATTTTGTTATAAAAAAACTTTCAATTCCTTTAACATATTCTTTTGAAAATGTATACAGATCAAATGCATTTAAGATACCATCTTTGAATGGACGCTGAAGACTTGCTTTGGTGGCCATGCGTTTTATGGTGCCGCCTATTCCATCACAAGCTCCTTTTCCGTGGCAAGAGGCAAAAAAATGCCATTCAGCTTTCACACCATGGTCTTCTTCATGATGGCAGAGATTAATAAAATTTTTATAATTTTTCTATTGGGCTGATGATCCATCACTAAAATATTTTATGTATTTAATTTGTGGAATTTGTGAAATTAAATAATTGACAATTACTTTTTGAAAAACCCAAAATGTAGTAGTGTCATGAACTAAATGCTCGCTTATTGCACACATAGGAATAGATTTCACAGTATCAGTGATACTGTCCCTTATATAAGCAAGAAAGGGGTGAACTGTAACCTGTTCTTTTTGCCAATGGATATTTTGAATAGCATCTTGCACAATGCAAGTATAGTTTTCAGAAAAATCAGCTGAAATAATAGCAGTTTCTGTATTCAATTCATCCTTTGTTTTCTTGAAATATAAACTTTCTGATTTTGCAAAAAAGGGGTGTGAACATAAAGCAAGGAGTTTTGTAATTAAATCATCAGCAAATTCGTCAGCAGGCATAATCACTTTTTTTTAATTCTGCTCCATCAGTCTTTACCCACTGTTTATAAATAATATCATTACTCATTTCCAATTCATCTAAACCCATTAAATCTTTCTTTAAAATTTCAGGAGATGGACATTCATCACACCTGTGCAACATGTATTCTTCAGATTCAATGCAACAAACAAGTTTTTTTAGCAGTGATATGTAGTCATTGATATGAATAGCATTAAGCATAAGTTTAATATTTTGATGGTATACACACACACAGACAGAATGAATACCTTTGCTTCCAGCAGTAACACATTCTCTTGGACGTAGTGAGCAAAACTTAGACAATCCAATTTTTAAGTCATGTTGTTCTTTAAATGCAATATATAAGTCCTTTAAATTGTGCAAAATCAATCTCTTTTGTTTTAATATTCTGCCGTTTTCAGTTGGAACAGATATGAAATCTTTTTTTCCAGGACACATGCAGCTGTTATTATCATCATAATAAAAATTAATAACTTTTTCTATAACGCCTGGACTCAGTTTAACACTTTTTCTTCCACTAGGCATCGATAACATCCCTTCTGTTGTTTTAAACTTCCTTGCCTTTTTTACAAGATATTGTGTAGTATTAAAATAAGTCATTGTTTGCTGTATTGTCCATGAATCTGGAACTAGTGTTAGAATTTGAACTTTTTCTTTAAAACATGAGTTTGTAAACTTCTCCAATAATTTATCCATCATAGATGTGCAGTCAGGACAAGTTGTGTCTTTACTATTTTGAGGCTTATTTATGGCTTCAACACCTAATACTGTAGCTGCTTTAGTTGCAACACACTTAGTTATTTTTGAAACTTTCTTTTGCGTGTAATTAAGTTTTCTCTTTGAGGTACGCCTACTTACCTTTATTGGCGATAACTCTAACAATTCACAACTTTTGTTTAATTGTTCTATTACTACCGTGGGTTCATTAAAATCTGAATCAGAGGGGCTTTCTGTTCCTGGGGTGGTTATCCTGTCAACAATAGACATTTTTTTCATATTTACTGATGAATAACAGGAAACACACAATTTTTTTCCTGGAATGAGGATATCTGGATTTGTTTTACACATATCTAATGATATTGTTTTTAGTGATTTTGCTCTGATGCTATTTGGATGTTTATTAAATGGATCACAACACCGTCTCTGTCTTAAAATATACCATTTTAGATATTTATTCTTGTGAACCTTGCATATACTATTTCCATGGACAAAGCATTTTTCATCTGGTATTACATAATGCAATCTTTTTTTTAATAACTGCAAATCACGTGAAGACAATTGAAGAACAGGAATCAGATCAGTACTCAATGAAACACCAAGTTTCTTGCATACAAAATACTCCATGTCCACTGTAGAATCTTAAGCACAAAATAACTATTCTATGCCAGTGCATACTACATTGAAAACATCAACAGAAATGATGTTTAAAAGGGATAGTCAAATTTTTTTGTACATTATGATGTAATATTTCATCATGCTTTAATTACAACCAATTAGAAAACAGATGACGAAACAGCAGCAATCTTTTCCCAAAATTGCATCAGCATACAACATGATGCAATAATTCATAAATTATGTGAAATATTTTTTTTTATTTAAAAATTTATATATAATGCAGTTTATAATAAGCTTACCCACAAAAGGTTTCAAAAATTTTCAACAAAAGATTTGTTGGATACATTATGATAAAATTGCATAAACATATAACATGATGCAGTATTACATCACGATAGAAGAGGATGCATTATTACATCATGTTTTGAATTCAAATAATAAGGAAAATAGATTATGCAAGATTAGCATTCATTTCATGAATTCTGTCACTCTTAGTATGTAAATTTATTGAAATAGAAAATACATAAACAGACATATTTATATCTGAATATTTAATGTAACTTGAATGATGTAAATACATGCATACAGCAGAATTTTTCTATAAAGTCACATACAAATGTAAAACTTTTTAAGTGAGCAATTTTTAAAGTAAGAAATAGAAATTTAGGTATAAAAATTGAATTTCTTGCATGGAAAACGTTTTGAATAGATTCCACATATACACATGCAGTAAAATCTCATTTATATATATTGCATTTAAAGGTTTTTCACAATTATACATTATATTCTTTATTTATTTTATTATTTTCTTCAGTGTTAATTTTTTTCAATTATACATTTTTAGCAATGACTTCTTTTTTTTTTTTGGGGGGGGGGGGGGAGCAATTGGAGGGTGGTCCTACAAAAAACTTATGAGATTATATTTCATTATAGTTTTACATTAATTCAGGGATTAAAAAATATTTAGTTTTGGCCATTATTTCTTAAATCAGGGATATTTACATGTTTTAAGATAGTCACTGCTTAGTAAGTGACATCCTATGTGTAAAAAGCTATTTTTTTTAAACGAAACATTTTACCTCTCCAATTTTTTTAATATTTAAAGTACACATATGGAGCAATGTTTTTAGTAAGTTTGAAAAAAAATTATGATGAGTCATTTTTTTTAAGGCCCATTACAGTAAGTCATTTTTTGAGGGTGATATTTTCAGTTTGAATGAAATAAACAGTATTAAAATAAAAAAATTACTATTGTTTTAATATCATATATGCATTCTTTATACAAATAGCTTTAAATTGGTACCAGAAATATAAAGTTTGAGTCATTAGTTGTCAAGTTATGGACATTTATAGACATAGGGATAGCATCCAAGATGGCCGCCATTTGGTAAAAATGATCAATTTTCAAAAGGCTATATCTCAGTCAATATTGCACAAATTATCTTAAAATTTTAGATTTGATGGTTTCACTACTACATCTGTCTGTAATAAAAATTTTTAAAAAATCTGTGACTATGGTGCAACAACTTTTCTTTAAATTGGTTGATTTCACATGGAATGACCCTATATTAATAACTAAGAGGCCACGTGCGAGCTACTCCCGCCAACCCCTGTTCAGGCTTCAGAGACTCCAAAAACACGGTAATGTGCCCTATTTAAAAAATATTACCAAGTTACGGATGATTGAATGATATTAATATAGCGATGGCTATCTTCTGCAATCGAGTTGCCATTCTTTTCCGTTTGAATAGGGTATTTTTCTATTACAATGGCCTCAAACATCGCTGTCGTAACAACTGATGGCGGTTTTCAGGATTGATAAGTAAGATCACGCATTTCTTTTAAACTTTATTTTTCGCACGGCACATATATTATTTAATTAAAAAGTGTTTGGGTATATGATTACTTGAGCTTTTCAAATATAATCTAATATTCAACATTAAAAGTTTTACACGGGTAATAATGAACAGTATTCCTGCGACGTCACAACTGGTAAAATGGCTATTTTTATAGCCACGAACCGAATGGAAGAATACGGTCCATTCACTTTAATTATGACGATATTTAATATTATGGAATTTTGACGTAATTATCTTCTTTGAATGCGTTTCGCGTGAAATAAGTTTTCATACATTTTTAATACTTACGAGTAAATATTTTGACGTAATTTTCCTCATTTTCTGCTTTTGACACATGACCATTTAATTCTTATTTTAAAACTTCTTTCATATTTTAATAATTTCTTTTTTCACGACAAAAAATAAATCTGATTTTTATTTTTTCAAATTTACCTGAAAACATAATTTATAAATTTAATCATAATATTGTTTCACTATCGGTTGAAATAAAAGGTAATTTCAATTATCAATTTGAAATTGACGAAAAAGAAGAGATCTAATAATCCCTATAGTTTTTCTTGTTGCCCCCTTTTTTCCAAAAAAGAAGAAAAAAGAAAAAACGGGAGTAATTTTGTTGCCATTACAGATTTTCACTACAGAAATATAAATAAAATTAGAGAAAAATTAATATTTCAAAAACTAATTCAAATTTTGAAATTCTATTACCAGTTTTGAAATCTGCGGATCAATGCGGATTTTTGGTGTTAATTTTACCGCATAGTATTCTGCATTTTAAGAGAAATCGCAGTGAAATAAAAACAATCCTTTCATAAATTCGTTTCATTAGGATTATATATGTATAAGATAGATATTACATGAATGATAATATATTAATAGTAATACATAAATAATAATACATTAATAATAATAAATTAATAAATACATAAATAATAATAATATAAATATCAAATATAATACAAAACTGGTGTAAATTAAAATTCGTATAAAATATTATCAGAAATACAGCAGCAAATAGGACAAAAATGTGTTAGACAATTGCTGCTGGATGCTTGCATGCGATACACCAAATAAACTATACCCCCAAGAAAGTTCAACAAAATGGCTATAACATGATTTTTTAACTAAAATAGTGAAAATATTAGGTTTAATTTTTTTTTTTCTTTTCATTGTAGATGACTTCATATTTTATGATACAATATTTTATTATTATTATCAAACTCTTTCTCATAAAAATGGTACGATTTGGATGCCATATTTAGATTTAGGAAATAAATCTATGTTGTTCACTTTTTAGCTCACAGGCTATCAAAGCCTGAGAGCTAATGTGCCCGCAGGTTCTGTATGTGCGATGTATGTACGTAACGCGATAACTCTTGATAGAAATATCTGATTTGTTTCAAATTTTGTAAATAGGTTCATTCTGATAAGGCGCTTCCCTGATTTGCTTGGGTGTTCATTGGTTAAGTATACAGGGGTAAACGGGGGGCTACCCCCCTTAATTTAGATAAATGGGTTTTTCATGCAGAATTATCCGATTTGCTTCAAATTTGGTATACCGGTTTATTCTGATAAGGCACTTTCCTGGTTAGATTTGGAGGTTCATTGGCTATATTGAGGCTAAACCACCCTTACTTTAGATAAGTGGGTTTTTCATGCAGAATTATCCGATTTGCTTCAAATTTGGTATACCGGTTTATTCTGGTAAGTCACTTCCCTGATTATTTACCGTTTTGCTCAAAAAGAGTGAGTTCTATTTTATAAATAATAGACATAAATAAGAGTATAATCACAGACTTATAGTACTATAACTGGACGCAGAAATGGTAACGTTTTCTTGAAGCACATATCATGCTTCATCACGTAATGGTGGGAGGATTGCGTGCCAAACCGGTTTTTCCCTCCAAAAACTGTCATCTGCTCCCACCGAGACCGGTATTTCATCTGCGTGCATCCGGAGCTTGACAGCAGAAACAGAAATTTTCCAACAAAGGGATCACCGCCAAAAAATGATACCCTTTTGGCGATAACATCTCAGACATGTATGCTTCCAGGTTCGGCGGATAGAACAAAGGGATTCGTTCTCTACTCAGTTTCTCCTCTAAGAGTATAATATAGTACAATTAGCGTGAATAGCCTGTGAACTCAATGTCATCAGTGCAACTGGGCACTTTCCTTTTTATTAGTCGATTTTGCTGATTAGTGTCATTGTTTCGTCTAAATTTTTAAAACGTAACTGTGGATGGAATAAAATACATAATACATATCGAAAATAATAATGAATACTAACAGCATAGGCAAAATACCAAAAATTATTTTAAATTATAAATATAATAATAATTAAATATGCAGTAATAAATATGCAATATAACATATTAATGATTCTTGAATGTCTCGACATAAAGTCTGCCTATAAGTAAAATATAAGTAGAGTCCTAGCCAAAAAAATAAGATTTTTTTTAACATGCGCATTCGCCTACTTTTGTTCATTTTAAAATAATTTTAGTAATTGCATGAAGTTTTTGCGCTTATGTATTGGATGACGATGATTTGGCTGAATGTCAAAGCACTGTCTTTCGCAATACACCTTCCCCGAACACTAGGTCTGAGCTAGCCCTGTTAATATATCCGGCTTATAACGTGCAATTGTAAATTTTGAGGAATTTTATTGTATCAAATGTGCGTGTTATACATCGGAATATACGGTATTTATCTTAACAATACTGGATCGAAAATAGGATCTAGCAATAAGGCAGTTTTCGTTTCTTTCTCCTTTTTAACACTTTCCAACAAAGTTGAAAAGTGTTTATGACTTCGGTTTGTCTGTCCGTTTGTCCGAGCTCTAACTCTCGTAAATATACTCGAATCGTTCTGAAAATTTTGGAGGTTAGTGACCTCTACCATAGCACGATCCCTATTGCAAATGAAGTTTGTAGCATGTTTAGTTCATTTACAGGGACAGTCAAAAGTTTTCCGTTACATTACGGCCAATGGGAAAAAATCGTTTCAAATGATTTTTAATGGTGTTACACTCTTTCAAACATAGTAAAATTGATATTCATTTATGAAGACCACTAAAATATGCATTCTGTTGCATATGTGGTGCAAAGAATAGTTATTGTTCATTTACAGGGCCACACAAAAGAATTCCATTCATAATGGTACAGGAGAAATTGTTTGCGGTGTATTTGAAAAGATTTCATATACTATATTGCATCCGAATTACTGTATATTAGTAATGATGGCTCGAAATGCATTTTTAATTATGATATGCGCTTTTTTAGGGTTTCGTTCATCTGACGAAACCCTATTCGTCTCGCTCCTCTGTCTGTCTGTCTGTCTGTCTGTCCGTCTGTCACAGAGCACGTTCTCAGAAACTATACATGTTGGAGACTTTAAATATTGCATACTTATAGCTGAACACCACACATCATACGACAAATCATAAAATTTTGAAAAAGTTGTACATTTAAACCTTTGGGCTCTCACATGTGTATTTTAAACAATTCTTTCTAAGTGAGCATTAATTAGGTTGGAGGCGTGAAATTTTGCATACTTATAGCTGAACACCTCACATCAAATGACAAACCATAAAAGTTTTGAAAAGTCGTACATATAACCCTTTTGGCTCCCACATGTGTATTTTAAACAATTCTTTCTAAGTGAGTCCCTAATTAGATTGGAGGCGTCAAATTTGGCATAGTTATAGCTGAATACCTCACATCACACGACAAATCATAAAATTTTTGAAAAAGCCGTGCATTTAACCCTTTGAGCTCCCACATGTGTATTTTAAACAATTCTTTCTAAGTGAGAACCTATTTGGGTTGGAGGCGTGAAATTTTGCATACTTATAGCCGAATACCACATATCATACTACAAATCATAAAATTTTGAAAAAATCGTACATTTAACCCTTTGGGCTCCCACATGCGTATTTTAGGCAATTCTTTCTAACTGAGCCCCTTATTAAATTGGAGATTTGAAATTTTGCATATTTATAGCAGAACATCTGAAGCCAGGCGACAAATCATAAAATCTTGAAAAAGTCTTACGTTTAACCCTTTGAGCTACCACATATGTATTTTAAGCAATTCTTTCTAAGAGCGCCCCTAATTAAGTTGGAGGCATGAATTTTTGCATTAGCTGAATACCTCAGACCACAGGGCAAATCACAAAATTTTCAAAAAGTGTTATATTATTTACTCCTCCGGGCTCTAACTTGTGTATTTTAAGCAATTTTTCTAACCTCCGCCTTTTTCACCCGGGGAGCACTTTTCCAACTTTTGCCGACACCCCTTTGACCATTCTTTCATATTATACACCATAGCCTTACATATTTTAGTTCCACTTTTTAACGCCTCGGGCTCCTACTTATCTCGTGTGCTATCGGCCCAATCCCCTCGACTAATATATCTACGGATAGTATATAAAACGGAGTTTCGTTCGGATAGAGGTTTGTTTAGAATAGAGTGCGTTCCTGGTTGCGAAATGTGGAACTAACAGATTTTTCAAAAGGATAAAGTGTTTTGAAAGGAATATTAAACGAAACCCTCTGTGCGATCTGTGATCACACTTACCTACTTGTTCACTATATTTATGCATACTATAAAGTGCGTATAAATGCTATAGTTCATATGCAGAGTTACAGAAATGAATTGGTAAAGGTTACTGAGTATGAGCATAAATTGCTTAAAGGTGGGTTTTAAAGGAGTTATGCATTTTTATGCTGAACTGAATCTAGTGTACTAAGAAATATTTGTAGAATATAGATAAAATGATATACAGGGCCACGAAAAGAGTTGGATACATGGCCGTCTATGGGTGATAATTTCTGGAAATGTAATTTCAGTAGTTTTAAGCGTGTTTTAGTTTTAATTAAATTTTAGCTAAATAGTGGCATGTAATAAAGGTACTAGGTAAACTATGGCTGTGCAAAAATATTCAAATATGCTTCCATCTATTAATATAAATTGCTGAAAGATGAATTTCAACCTGTTATGCATTTTCTTGCTAAACTAAATTTTCCCATTATATAGCATATATATCAACATACAGATCTAATACAGGGCTGTTCAAAAGAATTGGAATATATATATGGCTATGGGCGGTAATTAGTGAAATCAGATTTTTAAATGTTTACTTAGTTATCTTATTTACCTTATTTCCCTAAGTAACGAAGTTTCGTTAAAGCTTTCAGGGAGTGTTGGAAAGTATTTCATAATCTATGCTGTACGCATGATTTTTCTTACATGTTTTTCTTACAAAGGGATTTTTTTTTCAAAGAAGTAATAAGTTTATGAATATAATACTTTGTCCGTCACGTTGACCTTACCGCAATAAACTACTAATGGCATCCTGCGAAAAATGAGGGCATGCAGACGATAACATGCACTTGTAAATTTTCATGAATTTTCTTCCATGAAATTTGCACGTTACGCTGCAAATACAGGCGGCTTAAATTTAGACAAATATGTGATTGAAAAGAATTTAAGATACTTAAGTGTCTTAATCTGAAAATTAAGGCATCGTAGATGTCTTAATTAAAGACACATAAGTGTCTTATTATGATTATGTTGTAAACGAACCGAGAATAGTGCCTAAAATATCTGCAAGCGTCTTATTTTAAAACACTTCGTTGCTTCAAACGTGTCTTAATTTAAGACGTTTTGTTTATTTCGTTCTTCCTATGTAATAACCACCAGGGGGCCCTCTCAGTTGCGCATGCGTTTTAGATGTCTTTCGTTCGAACTTTGGTATACGTTGTAATTCAAACTGAAAGTTTGTTTTTATGTACGGGTATATTTTAATTCTTTTTTTTTTTTTTTTTGCGGAATGTGAAGTTCTGTGATTTTAATTCGCATTCACTTAGTTTATTTATTTATTGAATACATATATCTGACTTGTGTGCTTGAAACCAAATGTCTCTTATAAGCTGTCGTCGATATAAAGGCGGGATAGACACAGAAAAAGACAACACTTGAAGATTACATCCGGGAACACTACAAAGTGTGTGCAACAGACTTAGTGTTAATTTGTATTAAGTTATATGGATAATATTGTGTTATTCATCTTCGTCTTGTCAAAATGAAAAAAAAAACTTTTGTCTGGCGAGGTATGTTTTGAGGATGAAACATTTCATTCTTTAAATATGGCTAGCCGGATATATTATGGGATTTCCTTCTAAAATGATACAAGTCTTTCACCTTCACTGTGGTAGTTTTTAAAATTTCAAATCGAGGAATTTTTCTTACCTCTTGTAACAGTGATTGACGTAAGTGTAAAAAAAAAATATATATAGTACTAAAACTAGTGCCTTTTATGGTATTTTTTATAACACTACAGGGTTCGTATGCTTCAAGAACTTTCGAGCACCTTTTACCAGAGTTTTTGTAAAGCAATATTTGTCTTATTAAATGAAAATAAATGCTATCTTCAGTTAAAGCGACCAGTACTTTATGAAATTTCTGGTACTAAAACATCTAAAATACTCTGAATCCTTTGATGCTTACGAACGCTGTACTAAACAAAATCTTGCATGAGATGCAATTAGTTTTGAATCTATTTGCGAAAAAACCACCAATTATAGAAGTATATATTTTTAGACTTATGACGTTGACTTGTATTACAAATTATATATTCTAAATTCTCATCTTTATTTTCAAAATTTAAAGTTATAATATCTTTAAAAGAAAGACATTTTAAGTTAAATTCATTCTCTTGTTTTGCTAATTCTTATCTGCCATTAACCGACCACATGTTAAAAAAAAGCTTTAAAAGATTTTCTAATGCTTTCCTTCTTTGTCTTCTCATGAAGTAAACGTATTCGTTAAGTTTTAATCAGCTATTTCTTCCTATCCCAAACCGCAGAATAAAAATAAGATAAAAAGTACATGAAAATATATGACATTGACATAAGAGTCATGTGATGTTAATCAACAAGTAATTGTAATACTGCTAGTAAAAATACACATATATATTTTAGAGGTCTGCACGGGCCCGGGCTTGACCAGAGGCCCGTACCCGGCCCGGACCGCGGGCCGACACCGGCGGAATGAAGGCGAATTTTCCAACGGGCCGAGCCGGGCCGGCAGAATTAGGACAATTTTTTCAACGGGCAGGCAAAAAAATTGAACGGGCCGGCCCGATAAAAAAATTAATCAGGCCTGTCGGCCCGATATAAGAATTCAAGCGAAGCAGATAAAATACGAGCCATTTTCAATGAATATGATTTTCTCGAGAGGTATAAATGTGCGTCACGAGCCGATGCGAGTTTAACAACATCAATACAGATATGTAACATGTCCATCGTAGAGATCGGCATCGTACAAGATGTACAAGATGTCTGTACATCAGTACAAGATGTCTGATTACGGGTTTAATTTTTTTCCAGCAGACTCGTGCCGGGCCGGAACTGGTCTCAATCGATCTCAGGATGTGTAGGACAGGCATTATGTTTTGTAAAAGTATTAATAGTGATAATGAACTTCTGTTAACAGTATCTTTGGAAATATACCTTAAGGCTGTTCTTCACTGCTCCGCTGAACAAGCGTAAAACGTTCTGACACATTTACAAATTCATTTTTTAACGGAAAGATATAAAATTGGAAAGCCTGGCCATGGAAGCAATTTGGAATCGAACTGTTTTTTCCATTTTTTGATCAATCAATTACCCATTGAGTTATAAGCGATATCGATCACGTGACAAACCCGTTTTTCAACCGCTCTTGAGTGATTTTTCTACTTTCGCGCGGAAATTCGGTTCAAAAGGTCGACTTTGACGTTATTTTCTGAAAGATTTATTGCGTTTGCAAAAAAAATGGAAAAAACAGCTCGATGACATAGTTTCTGAACAACAACACCTGCTAGTTTCATGCATTTCCGAACAAAAATAAATAAAAACTTATGTCAGAAAGTTGCCCTCTTGGATTTGAGAACAGCCTTAAGGGGTTCTCATATTCACTGCTCAACAATGCGAAACTTTCAAACACATTTTCTGACTCATTTTTAACTATAAAGGCATAAAATTCACAGGCCTGACTATTGAAGGCATTTGGAAACGAATAGCTTTCTCCATATTTGATAAATTACTTAGAAATAACAGAGATTCTTGTCATGTGACTGTACGTTTTTCTCCTTTCCTGTGCTATCGCTTCCGGAAATTCGATTCATAACGCTAACTTTGGCAGAATTTTCAGAGAAAGATATATTTCTTTTATCTGTGAAAAAAACGGCATTTACATAGTTTCTGAATAAGAATACTTGCCAATCTTACGCGTTTCCGAAAAGAAATGAATTCTCAAATGTGTCGAAATGTAACTTCTTTCGATTTGAGAAAAGCCTTAAAAATGAGAGAAATATTTTCGCAAATCTACTTTTTATCATACAGCTTCAAAAGGTATCATGTTTTTAATCCTTTATTCTGAACTACATTAACTTTTTAATGAATCCTTATAGGAATTTCGAAATGTCTGTAGAGACGATGACTAAAACACCGTGTAATCGTTAATGTTTACTATTGTGTGTTTTCTGCTTTGCGAACACATAGTAATCTAAAATATACTGTAAAATTTTCCCATAAATATGTACGTAGTATTCATTAAAAGAATCTTAATTGTATGTCGAGAAAAAACGGATTTTTTTTGTAGAAATTGAATCGGGCCGGGCCTGTTTCCACTAATTTTTGTACGAGCCGGGCCGGGCCGGGCCGAGAACTGTAAAAATGCAAACGGGCCGGGCCCGGGCCCGGAAATTCCGGCCCGTGCAGACCTCTAATATATTTGATCTGAAATCAACTAACTCTAATATTGATTTTTTGATTACTTTTCAGTAAAAAAAGTAATTTGAAATTTAAAATGGGAAAAGTAAGAAGTTATAACTAGATTTTGCACTTAAAATTGTGGTTTTCATAACTTTATTTATATGCACTTATGCGAAAAATACAAAAATGACAATTAGATGTTAAGATATATATTTAAGACAAAAGAAGTTTGGAAACTATGAGTAATTTTTTCTTCATGTTATTAATATAGAATACTTATTTATTTATTTTTATTGATAGATAAGTAGGTTTTGTGATTATCCCCTGATCTACATGAAAACTTGCCCATATGGCAGTATAATTTTTTTTAAATGATATAAATGAATGAATTTAAATTTTTTTTTCGGGGAGAGTGGGGATTTTGTATGCAACTTTCGTAAAGCTGATATCTTAAATCTTTTGCGACATTGCACTGATTATAACGAAAGGTTTGAATTTTTAGAGTAGGAAGAGATTAAAAACACAAAATATATTTGACAAAATACCGAAAAATATCTCAACAGCGGACACTTCGTGAGTGCGGAATTTGTTCAATAATCGGAGGTGTCTGCTTTTGTGAGGTAAAAATAAAGAAATATGTATATATTTTGGATAAAAAAGGGTTTTTGCTAAATAGAGTTGTCCGAAATTAGGGAATGTTCATTAACCTCTACAACGGACTCTCCCGAATACCGGACACCTCTATATAGCGAGCGTAATGCAGGGTTGGACTTTTTGCAGTAAAAGGATTTAATTGAAGTATGGGCAAACTGGGCAGTGTCCCTTCCCGTCTCCTTACCATTTTAGGGGCCCCAAATTAGATATACAATTTTTGTAAAGCTTGTATATTTTAAACTTGTGTCGACATTGCTTTGATTATAATCAATATTTTGAACTTCTAAAGTAGAATAAAGTTAAAAACTAACTAAATAAAAAAATCTAAATGCAGCAAAACACCTCTATAAAGAGCATTTCTGGAACGCTGAATTTGTTTGCTATTCGAAGGTGTTCCCTTTACTGGGATAAAAAATATATGCTTATGTTGAAAATGGTGATTGTTCGCTAAATAAAGTTGCCCATATGAAGGTTTTGCAGTAAAACCTCCATTGGACACTCCTAATTAGAGAACACCACTATTTAAGAAACACATTTTTCATTCGCAACATTTATATGTTTTATATGTGTTTATACCTCAAAAAAGCAGACACCTCCGAATTGAGGACAAATTCTCTAGGTGTCCCCTATTGAGAGGTTTTATTGTATTTAGATAAATATTTTTTCATTTTAAATCTTTTTCTGCTCTAGAAGTTCAAAATATTGATTGTAATGAATACGATGTCGAAGGAAATAAATTATCAGGTTTACGAAAATTGCATACCAACTTTGGGAGCCCCTAAAATCGTGGGGGTGGAGGGGGCAGAACCATGGCGAAATACTTTTCCAGGATTCAACGTGGTCAAACATGTCTACGTATAAATGCTTACAAAACAATGGCTGCGATTTAGACGCATGAAGTGTCTGAAAAAATTAAGACATTTTAAAATGTCTAAAAATTCAACACTCCGTTCCAGACACTTAAGTGTCTGAATTTCAGACATTTCAATTTAAAGTGCATACATTGGAATAATGTCTTTATCTTAACCGTACTGGCTCGAAAACAGAATCTAGCAATAAGTCAGTTTTTGATTATGTTTCTTTTTTTTCCCCCTTACAAAGAGTATTTTTTCAAAGAAATAATAAGTTTACTAATATATTAGTTCGCCAGTCACATTGACCTTACCGCAATAAAATACTAGTGGTATTCTTCGAAAAACGAGAGCATGCAGACGAAAATGAATGAAAATTTTTCGCATTATCTAATAAGAGAGCTAACCTAATGAAAAACTGTCATTATCATAAAAAGAACAAGGTAAAATTTCGAGTAAAATAACCGATAAAAAGCTCTGAGAACTTTTCTTGTATTCCAGAGATGCCTAAGGCATAAAGCCTTGAGGACGGCGGCTTACCTGAACTACAACCTGAATGACCATTTCTATGAATGAGAAGTTTTCTTTTTTTTCTGAGAAAAGTCACTTTCTATTTTGCCGTCTTTACAAAAGCGGGCCCTTAAACAGGCATTGTATAGACAAGCCGCTCCATCATTAAGGTCTACAAGAGGGGCCAGGGGGAATGTGGGAGAATTGTTGAGGTAGGGTCTGGATCGCCCAGGTAGAGATGACGATTTCATCAAGTAGTGGCTACCCTCTTTTCTTGAAGATTAAACAAACACCGCCACTGCTGTTGTGGTCTTGCTAAAAGAGGCGGACATCGTCGTAGTGAAAAAAGAGAAAAAAATGGGTGGTGGATCCCTCCCACATCCGCCATATTTGCGATGATGTCCATAGTAGCTAGTGTGAGGTGAGTGTGGGTTATCGTAAATAATTATAAACAGTGACTTTTTGACTTCTTTATGTTTGTGCTTTTAGAGAACCGCTTAGAACTATATTTTACCTCCTGGATTGTAGTATATGGGTGGTAAGATACGGATACCTACCTATCTTTGAATAAATAAAAAATAGATACATGCTTTCAAGAGAAGATTATAAACCTGACATAAGCTGGTTCCGCTTTTAATGAAACTACAATGAATATGTTTCTTTATGACCAATATTTACTGTGGTTGATTCTGAGGGTAGTTGTAAATCAACATCTAAATGCTGTTAGTTTCGAGAAGTTACCAAAAATAAAGGCCAGTACAAGGTACCTATGAGTGCCTTATAATCGCTTTGCCTTCAAGATTCTAGTGTATGGGTGGTAAGGCACAAGTACCTGCCTGCTTTTCAATAAATAAAAAATGGATACATGCTTTCAAGGGAAGAGTATAAACTTGACATAAGGCGGTTCCACTTTTTAATCAAACTGAAATTATACGTTTCTTTATATCAAAATTTACTGGGAGTAATTCTGATTACAAATGTAAACTAATATATGTTTACTGACCATTTCAAGAAGCTTACAGAAACATAATACTTAATAAAATATATTGTAAATTAACGTGATTACACATAGTATAGAGTATAGTATGGTCGTCAAACGCAAAGTATAGGTGCGCAATGAGATTATTTTAACCAGTGTATAGCGTGAATCCCATTTCGATGTTTACTTGTAGAAGTAGAATCCTTAATTTGACGTAAGTGCAGGATTTCACTGTCCAAACTTTTAAACACGTTATGTTTAAATGCTTTTCATACACTAATTACTAAATGCATGCATGATTTCGAAGTCAAAACTAAGTGTAGCGTTTGTATAGAGTACTGTGTGTATGGTTACGCCATTTCCCTTAGAGATAGCAGGTAACTGTAATGGCCGACGTCTGCACCATACAAAATGAGATACATGCCGCACTGCTATTCCGGTATACATGCCGCAATTTCTTTTGTACGGGATGATTAAGTGTTATTAACTTTTCCTTTTCTTTTCGCACAGACTAACCATGTTAGGCATGTTATCAGGTTTACTAAAACCAAAGGATAAAAAGAGGAAAGTAAAAAGTAAGAAGTAAGAAGTGCAAGAGAGATGCAAGTCAAGATGATAATAATGAAAAATTGGATTACGCGTAACGCAGACGTTCTTTGCAAACTACTCCAAAAAAGAGGAAGTGTAATTGACTTCATTGCACCATGTGTTTAAATGTAGTTACATAAAGACTGTACTGTTAAGCTCTGGTATCTCGGCAGATGACCTTGGGAGAATCTATTTCTGATCAGGGGTTTCAGGGTCAAAGGTTGCCAAGTACAAGTGCGTAATTGGCGAACGGACAATCCGCCAAATCCCGGAAATAGGGATTTTCACCACCAGTACAAGTTTACTCTTTTATCTGTGATTTCTAAGAAGTTGGAAATAACTGTAAAATGTATATTCCTTGTTCCATGGTGATTTTACTATTTCAGATCGTAGCTTTTATTTGAGGTTGATCTTGCTCTTTGTCTTTTAAATAATTATTATTGATCTTTGTCAACTATATTCGCATTAACAAAATGCCACGGAAAAAGAAAATTATTCATTCCAAGAAGCGAAATGGGATTTTAAAAGTGGTGAAATTTTTTGAGGAGGAAAGGAATATTCTTTTAAAATTTCTCGCTTGCATTTTAACATTTTTAAATGATTTTTCCCTAGAATAGCTGATGTCGATCTATAAACGGGTTACTTTACGATTTTCATAAAGTTTTAGTGTAAAGATTTTTAGATTTCTTTTATAATACATAAAGTTACTTTCAATTTCAAAACCGACTCCTAAAGTGAAAGTGTACTCATTATTAAAAAAAGTACAATTAAATCGAAAAAGTAAAAACTAGCCCGGTTAGAGATCAACCTCAGCTATTCTACGAAAAAAAAAAAAAGAAAAAAGGAAAAAAAAATCATTTAAAAATATAAGTGATACATTTGAAGTGAATGCTCTCATAGGTTTAACATTAACATCCCTAGTGTACATTCTTAAAATATAATATATGGTTTTATAATAACTTAATTTAACACTGCAACCATGCAGAGTCACATCAAGTGTAGTTCGGATGGTCACTCAGCACTAGTCGTAAAATCTGATAGACGCTCAAGTTATTCCTATCAATGCACCATCGATTGAATAAACAAATAATTCAAAAAACCAATGCCATTAATTAAACATAAAATCCCCTCTCCCCTCCTCCCTATTTTTTAAAGGTACTATGGAAAAGCCAATAAAAAATATTGGAATTAATCAGTTATCTGTTTCTGATACTTATATATAATTTTTTTTAAATATCGAAATCTATAGTTAAAAATATCTCAATGTGCATGAATGGAATAAATGCAAAATAGAATAAATAGAGATAATAAAATAAAATTAGAAGGAAGTGAATTCATTCTCTAATTAATCTTAGGGAAAGTGTATGAAATTTCGAGCTCTTGAAAGGCATTTATATGATCCTATATATAAAAATAAAAATATGCAAACTGGGACCATAACAAATTTATCTACTTTAAAATGAGATAAAGAGTTGGTTTATTGTACATGTGTTTAATTATCGTAAGTGAATTTTTTCCATAATTAATGCATTTATTCTTCTTTAAAATTAAAGTCACGTGTAATAGCTATTAATTTATATAAATGTCTAACATTTTAAATTTAGTTAGAAAAAAAAAGATATCTATATACACAATGAAAACATCCTACAATAATGTAGGCATTTTTTAAAAATTCAGAAGCATCTTTTTAATTATAAAATCATTAATAAAGTTATATCTAAAATATTATGAAATGATCCGCATTAATTCTTATATATAAAGAATTGCCATTGTTGAAAATATGTCTAGGTGCTTTTACAGTTCATTCCGATAATTAGTATCATCATTTTTATTATCAGAAGCATCATTTAAGTTTTTAAATACCATAATTATTAATAAAAATATTGCTATTAGAAACGGCCACAGTTAAACATTACATTTATAAAAAATATATTAAAAAAAAATAAAAGAATCCGCTTATGGTTGTCACTATTTTCGGCTAACGCGCCAATTATGGATGCCATTCTCTCCAGCACGTTACAACCTTTTGCCGATTATCCAGAATAGAATCGTCCGAATCTCCGCGCGTGAAATGCCAAGATACCGGAGCTTAACAGTACTTTTTCGACACTTTTTCTGTAGATTGTAGTCGAAAAAACAGGTTTCTTAACCCATTATTGACCATAGGTGCATATAAGCACTTTCATAAAGAGCTTACAAAATTTGTTTAAGTAATATTTGCTTTGTTTAATTAGAGCATTTTCATGATTATTTAAGTAAAGGTAACTTCTTTTAAAAAAGTGGTACCAACCGAATAAAATTTGTACAAAAGCCAACGGTCCCGAACGGGTTAACAAATAAATTATTTAAACACAATTTTACTTTTTTTCTTTTCCCTTTCTAATACATTGATGTTACGTTGTTGCTGAAATAACAATTAAAATTCAATGTAAAAAAATAAGTCGATAATTTTAATAGCGAAAGTAGGCAACAATTATTAATTTGAATCGACTAATACGTTTCATTGTACTCATTTACTTTCATTTTGTTATTACATCGTTAATTATATTCCAGATATGAATATTTTTTTTAATTTTTTTATTTATAATTTCATTCTGTTCTTATTACAAGCGCGGCATAACTACCGCACAAGTGCGGCGTCTCAGCCTGAATGTACGGGTGACGCGCCGCAGTGTAATGTTTTAGAAAAAAATTATTAAAAATATTAATAATTTGTTTTGAATTTTTTGTCGCAGTACACGCGTTGTATATTTAACATTAAATAGCACAGCATGATTATTTTAATTTTATATCCACCATGGCACTTTATACACAAATTCAAAAAAATGTGCGGCATAAATCCCGGAATTACCCTAATCCTAGAATTTGTGGGCGAATGTGCAAATGTAGATTATTCGGAAAAGAGAAAAATATTTTATTTTTTATCTTAATTAGTCTAAATGCCCTTTTTTATTTACAGGGTGATTTAAAAAAAAAAAAAAAAAAAAAAAAAAAAAAAAAAAATCGTTTACCAAATGACATGGCAAATCAGGCATACAGCAAGGATAAAAAATCACATAGGAGCATAGGATCGCAAAAAGTTTATTTAGTCGCAAATACGGGGTATTTCATCCTAACTGACACCGGGGTTGACGGTAATAATTTCGAGAAAAATAAAAACATCGAAATGAAAATGCACCTGTATGTACCTTGTTCTGTGTGAAATGTGATAACATCACGAAAAGATCTGGAAAAACACGTTTCTCAAGCAATCGATGATACCATGTGCATTGATAATCACAGTCCAAAATGTGGGGTAAGTGCATACTGCTGGCGCGTATAATGAAACCTCTACCACTTTTGTTTGGTGTTAACAAATTTACAACAAAGGTGAGAATGTCTGTTAAATGTTTTATTATAATATACTTCAGCTTTCTGAAAGTTATGACTGTCAACCCAAATTGAGTTAGGATGAAACACCCTGTATTTGTGACTAAATAAGTGGTTTACGACCCCATGTTCCTATGTGATTTTTCATCCTTGTTGTATGCCTGATTTGCCATGCCATTTTGTAATTCTTTTTTAAATAATACTATACTTATATATTCCAAAGTTTATGCTATGAGTCAGAGCAATATTCCTTTTAGTCCAGGCAATAGAGACCGTATAGTGACTCTACCTAGCAAAATTAATGGTAGTACTGGAAATCGGCTTTCTAGATGTTTTTTGGGTCGCTGAATCCGAATTTTTAACTTCCCACCAAAATTTCCCCCGGCAACCCCCCCAAATTTTGGTAAAAAGCCCCCCCAAAAAAGGTTTTTATTAAAAAAATCAATTTTTTATTGTTTTAGGGGAAAAGTATGTAGAAATTTAGAAAGTAGACAAAATTTGCAACAAATTAGATATATGACATTATGACTTAGGATGCAGGGGAAGGGGGATCTGCCTCGGAACATGCGCGCGGTGCTGCGTGGACTAAGTTGCGCAATTCCACTTAACTACTCACACGTTTACATTCGCCCTCCCCTCTCCCCTACGAACTTTTCTTATAAGGTTTACTTTAAGTTTTTTGGGTCACAGAATCCGAATTTTTAACTTACCCCCAAAATCCCCCCCCCCTCGAAACCCCCCTAAAACAGTTGTTATTAACTTAAATTTCTTATTGTTTTAGGGGAAAAGCATTATAAAATTCAGAAACTAGACAAAATTTGCAACAAACAGGATATATGACATTATGTCGTAGGATAAACGGGGAGAGAGGGGGCTGCCTCGGAACATTCCGCGCGCGCTTTTCTCAAAAAACAAATTTTTTCAAAAAATCAATTTTTTGGGGGGTTGCCGGTTGAAATTTTGGTGAGAAGTTACAAATTCGGATTCAGCGACGCAAAAAACATAAAGTGAGTCGAAATCCCACCAAAATTTCACCCGGCAACCCACCAAAAACTTTATTTTTTGAAAAAATTTGTTTTTTTTTTTTTGAGAAAAGCGCGCGGGGAATGTTCCGAGGCAGCCCCCTCTCTCCCCGTTTATCCTACTTCATAATGTCATCTATCCTATTTGTTGCAAATTTTGTCTAGTTTCTGAATTTCATAATGCTTTTTCCCTAAAACAATAAGAAATTTAAGTTAATAACAACTCTTTTAGGGGGGTTCGGGGGGGGGGAATTTTGGGGTAAGTTAAAAATTCGGATTCAGTGACACAAAAAACTTAAAGTAAACCTTATAAGGAAAGTTCGGAGGGGAGATGGGAGGGCGAATGTAAACGTGTGAGTAGTTAAGTGGAATTGCGCAACTTAGTCCACGCAGCACCGCGCGCATGTTCCGAGGCAGATCCCCCTTCCCCTGCATCCTAAGTCATAATGTCATATATCTAATTTGTTGCAAATTTTGTCTACTTTCTAAATTTCTACATACTTTTCCCCTAAAACAATAAAAAATTGATTTTTTTAATAAAAACCTTTTTTGGGAGGCTTTTTACCAAAATTTGGGGGGGTTGCCGGGGGAAATTTTGGTGGGAAGTTACAAATTCGGATTCAGCTACCCAAAAAACATCTAGAAAGCCGATTTCCAGTACTACCATTAATTTTGCTAGGTAAAATTCCCTATTGCCTGGACTATTTCTGAACACTTCATTATCACAAAAATCACTTAAGAAAATGATTTGACTAAATATATGAACATTAGCTGCCTCTTCCGGGTCCCCGCCAGTTTCATTATAATTCCATTTTTATATAACAAATATATTTTTTAAAAATGTTAATTTTTTCCAATTCTAATTTTAAACTTTTTACAGATAGAAAAACCGAAAGAATAAGAAGAAAAACTTAACTTACACTATAAAATATAATTGTGTATTTTAATTTATATACCATATATACTCGTGTATAAGTCGAAGAATTTTAGACAAAATTTGGGAGTTGAAAATGGGGGATCGACTTATACACGGGTTTGTAAAAAAAAAAAAAAAATTCGCTGATGATCGGCGAACGGGCAAGTCTTTTAAGTAATCACCATGGGTATGCGTTGGAGAGAGAGATAAAAGCGGACAATGGTCATTTTCCTGTGATTGACGAAAAAAGCTTAACAATAATGTCCCTGTAACTGCTCTGCACCCATTTTCTCTTGGGATAGGATGCCCTTCAATACAGGGTGTTCCTTTCAACATTTTAATCCCCTTTTTAAAAGAGTTCAACTTGATAATGCTTCCAAATATCTCTCCCAAAAGTCCTACAATACAAAGAAGTACAATATTTTAGCAGTCTAAGAAGTTGTTTACCCTTGTAAATAAGGCTTGAATAGATTTTTGAACGAATTTTTTTAAAATATCATTAAATTGGTGTGAACAGGTTTCAAAATAGTTTAAGCTTCTTCGGTTATACATAATTATACAGTTTTAAAACGATGGATTTAGAAAAAAGACTCTGATTAGAAGTGTAAAAAAAAACAATAAGTTTACTAATTTAATGAAAATTAATAATTTTTTTCACCCTCGATTACAAATCATTTTTCAATATACTACTAGAAATGTGGTTCGACTTATACACGAAAATTACAATTTTTTTTTTTCAAAATTTTGCTTAAGAATTGAATGGGATCAACTTATACATGAGTATATACGGTAATTGTTTCTCTAAATATTTCAAAAAATATTTCTTAGTAATTTTTTAAGCATGCGAATATATTCTTATTTATACGTACTAGTAAATTTTGCTACACATCTTAAGAAGGTTCTAGGTAGATTTTAAGGTGGTTATTTTTTCCCGTTCAAGAACGCGAAACCTTCTGTCACATATTCTGTTTCATTTGCAAACATAAAAACATGATATTTTCAGGTATGATTATTGGAGTGATTTAAGAAATGAAATGGTAAGTTAGTGAAATAATAAAAAAGAAAAAAATTCCTCAAATTCCTCAATATTGGCTATAAGTGATAAAAAATAAATTTAAAAAAGGCAAAATACCTTTATTTATTCACATTTCGACATGTTTCATTGCATCCGACGGCAACATTCTCCAGAAAATAAAATGATAAAAATATTTACGCAAAAAAAATTCAAATTGAAGAACTAGTAAACAAAGACAAAAATACAAATCACACGAACACAAGCATAATGAAATTAACTGCAATATTAAAAATGTAACTTTGTGAACGTGAATTATTTTATATTATTGTTTCATTATTCTGTATAGAAGTTCTTTCCAAATTTTAGGAAACTCCATGGATGCAGAATTATTGAAATTATTCTTTCTGCGTAAGACAATCTCACTTGGTTCTCTGATGATGGAAGGCAAATAAGATCTTGATAGATAAATAATTCTAATATTTAAAAAATCTATATTTGTAAAGGTTTTTTGTTACATACCTTTGTTGTCTGGCCAGAGCTGTAGTTTTCTTGTTGTATTTTATGTCTGCTATATGTTCTTTGATCTTAGTTTTGAGCTTTCTATTTGTCATTCCTATTCCTTTAAAAAAAAAACTTTTAGGAAGAAGTTTTTATTTCAGATGATTTTTTTCTCTCTGGAATAATTAATGCAGTTTTTTCTTTCTTTTTCTTATAAGATTTACATTTTTAGTTATAAGCAATTGTTGTCTCAGGACGGTAGTTCTATTCATTTCCTGTGCTATCTCGCCCGGAAATTCTGTTTAAAAGGCCAACTTTGACATCATTTTCTGGAAAATATTCTGCATTTACTGAAAAGTGGAAAAACAGTTCCATTGCATAATTCCTTAAGACTGTTCTTAACTGCGCTGCTCAACAAGCGTAAAACGTTCTGACACATTTACAAATTAATTTTTTAAAGGAAAGATATAAAACTGAAAAGCCAGGCCATGGAAGCGATTTGGAATTGAACTGTTTTTTTCCATTTTTTGATCAATCAATTACCCATTGAGTTATAAACGTTTTCGATTACGTGACAAACCCGTTTTTCGCCCGCTCTTGAGTGATTTTTCTACTTTCGCGCGGAAATTCGGTTCAAACCGTCTACTTTGATGTTATTTTCTGAAAGATCTATTGCGTTTGCAAAAAAGTGGAAAAACAGCTCAATTACATAGTTTCTGAATAAAAACACCAGCTAGTTTCATGCATTTTCAAACAAAAATAAATTAAAACTTATGTCAGGAAGTTGTCCTTTTGGATTTGAGAACAGCCTGGCAATTTAATACGCTTTCGAACAAAAATGAAGTAAAAAATGTGGATTTGAGATTTTTTTTCAGTTTGGATTTGAGAACTGCCTAATTTATAATATGTGTTCTTCAACATTTTTTCGAGATATTTAGATAATTGTGTTGTTGAGTTTTTCTTTTAATAAATGACAATTTTCATGTAATTTTTTTCTTCATGCGAGGTAAAATTTATATCTCATTCTTAGTTAAAACATGTATTTAGCTTTTTATTGTTCCGTTTCTTTTTTGTGTTGATGATTACACTGATCTTTGATTACTAAATAGCAAGGTCAACTGCAGTTCAAATTTCCTACTCTGCAGTATTGTCAAATGTCAATTGCTGCGACTATGCAGTTTAAAATTTCTCGGGTTTTCTTCGTGGCATCCAGCTGGATCTTTATATCTTCAAGTTTAAAATGCAATTTTTAACACTTTCCAACATAGTTCAAAAATGTTTATGAATCCGGTTTGTCTATCTGTCTGTCCGCGCTCTAACTCGCGTAAATATGTTCAGATTTCCATGTAATTGATACATGTTATTGTGGTTTAGAATGGCATATTTGGTAATGAAAATGAAGTGTGTAGTATTTCTAGTTCATTTACAGGGACACTAAAAACAATTCTGTTACATTACGGTCTATGGGGGGAAATCGTCCGCCGTGTATTTTAATGGTGTTACTCTATATCAATTAGATTGAAATTGATATATATCACTGAGGTTCACTAAAAGAAGGTTATTATGTAATAGGGTGTGCATAGCATTCATCGTTGATTTACAGGGACACACAAAAGAATTCGGTTACAATTATGTCTATTAAAAATAATTGTTAGAAGGACGTTTTTTCATGTTGGTAAGCATTAAAATTAATCATATTAGTTTTCAGATTAGTCGGGTGTTTTTTCACATTAGTAGAAGGAATGCGGTTTTAATCTGTTGGTCCAATATAGTAAATTTTGTCCTCTTTTCAATAAAGTTTATTCGGAATTCATACAGAATTTTTTTTAATTTTTCGCGAATTTCTAAGCGATTTTTAGAGTATTTTCACGTTTTGCGACGATTTTTCCACATTGGTAAAATGAAGTCTGTTTCAAACTTTTACCCTAATATAATAAATTTTGTCCTCCACGATATTTAAATTTTAGGTAATTTTATTGTGATTTTTAGCGATTTTTCTAGATTTTTCACGTTCCGCGGCGATTTTTTGACGTTCGTTAAAAAATTCCGGTTAGAATATTTTAGCCCACTATAGAAAATTTTGTCCTCTGTAATTTTTGAATGT
This sequence comes from Maratus speciosus, assembly GCA_963932465.1. Lineage (NCBI taxonomy): Eukaryota > Metazoa > Arthropoda > Arachnida > Araneae > Salticidae > Maratus > Maratus speciosus. Next base: position 481,543,710 of record OZ010793.1, read on the forward strand.
TTAGCGATTTTAATGCCAGTTTTAGGATTTTATGCGTTTTGCGTCGATATTTTGACATTCATAAAAGGAATTCTCTTTCAAAAGTTTAACTTGATATGTAGTAAATTTTGTCTTCGGCTATTTTTTTAATTTTTAACGATTTTTAATGCAGTTTTCAACGCAATTTTTTGGCATTATTTTGAATTCCGTGACGATTTTTTTACATTCATAGAAGAAATTCTGTTTCAAACTTTTAGCACGTTTTCCGTAACTTTTCAAATTTTGAATTTATAGCAATTTTTAGCATTTTTTCTCGTTTGACGGTGATTTTTTGACAAATCGTACTGGGAGTTCGATTTCAAATTTAGACTAATTTAGTAAATTCTGTTCTCCGTGATTTTTGAATTTTTAGTGATTTTTTTCGTGTTCTCCAGCAATTTTTTGACATTTGTAAAAAAAAAAAAAAAAATCCAGTCACAATGGTTTAACCCACTATAAGAAATTTTGCGCTCTGATATTTTTGAATTTTTTGGCATTTTTGATGCGATCTTTAGTGTTTTTCGCATTCAGCAGCGATTTTCAAACATTTGTGAAAGAATTCCAGTTAGAATGATTTAGTTCACATTAGTAAATTTTGCCCTTTATTTCAATAAAAAAGATTTGGAATTCATATAATGATTTTTGAATTTTTCGCAAATTTTTTATGCGATTTTTTGCGTTTAGCGGCGATTTTTTTTTTTTTTTTTTTGCATTCGTGAAATTATTCCCGCTACAATGTTTCATTTCACAATAGTAAATTTTATCCTTTGCGATTTTGAAATTTTTAGCGTATTTTAATGCGATTTTTAGCATTTTTTTGCGTTTCGCGTCGTTTTTTTTTTTTTTGTTTTTTTTTTTTTGTTTTTTTTTTATGAATATTCGCAAAAGTCTTTCAACTTTCAACTTAATATGTAAATTTTGTCCCCTGCAATTTTTGAATTATTAGAGATTTTTAATGTGATTTTTAAAATGATTTTTTGCGGTTTTTTGCGTTCCGTGGCAATTTTTTGACATTCGTAAAAGGAATTTTGTTTCAAACTTTTAGCCCAGTATAGTAAATTTTGTCCGTACGATTTTGTTAAATTTTAGAGATTTTTAATGTTATTTTTAGTATTTTTTGCGTTCTGCGGCGATTTTTTAATTTGAGGAGATTTATGAAAGAATTACAATATTTTAGTTCAATATAGTAAATTATTTTTCTCTACAATTTTTGAATTTTTAGCGATTATTTCCTTTTTTCGCGTTCCACGGTGATTTTTTGACATTCGTAAGAAGAATTTAGTTTCAAACTTTTAGCTCAATATCATAAATTTTGTCCTCCGCGATTTTTGAATTTTTAGAGAGTTTTAATTTCAAGCGTTCTGCTGCGATTTTCTGACATTCGAATAAAGAACTCAGTTTCAAACTTTGAACTTAATATAGTAAATTTTTTCCTCCACGATTTATGAAGTTTTTATGCTTTTTGAATAGATTTTCAAAGCGATTTTTAGAATTTTTCCGAGTTTCGCGGTGAATTTTCGACATTCGTTAAAGGAATTCGGTTTCAAACATTTAGTAGTAATAATAGTACATTTTGTCTTCCTTGATTTTCATTGCGATATTTAGAGATTTTTTTTTTTTAATGTTTGGCGTCGATTTTTGATATTCGTGAAAGAATGCCGCGGTTGCAATGTTTTAGCGTATTGTGACCTCTGCGATTTTTGAATTTTCAGCAATGTTTTATTTGATTTTTAGAGGAGTTTATTTAGTCTTGCGGCAATTTTTACCCATTAGTAATTAGAATCCGTTTTTAATCTTTTAGTAAAATATTGTAAATTTTGTCCTCTTTTCAATAAAATTTCGGACTTCATACAGCGATTTATTAATTTTTCGGAATTTATTTATGTGATTTTTAGAGTTTTTTCGCGTTCCGAGGTGATTTTTCCACATTAGTAAAATAAATCCTGTTTAATCTTTTAGCCCAGTATAGTAAATTTTGTTCTCTTTTCAATAAAGTTTATTCGGAATTCGTGCAGCGATTTTTAAACTTTTCGCGATTTTTTATTGCTTTTTTAGAAGTTTTCCAGTTTCGTGCTATTTGTTGACGGGCCCGGACAACGCCGAGAGATTCAGATAATATTTTAATACAGTAAAAGATATTTAAAAAGCAGAAAAGCAGTTAACGTCCTATATAAAAAACACACACACAAAATAGAGTAATAATAAGATATTTTTAATGTTATTAACATAATTTGTTATTTATTATTCTTTCATTCTGTTTAAAAACACAAAATAATTCAGGTTTCATAAAAAAAAAAAAAAAAAAAAAAAAAAAAAAAAAAAAAAAAAACTTCAAGAAATGGTGAAGCACAACAAACATTTTTAGCATAGCGAATCAGTTTTGCAATCCACTTATTCAAACGATCAATAGTGCTGGGTAGATATTCATTCAGAAATATTTTCGTTTGATATCTCTGTTTTCCAACAAAACATTGAAAATTTACCAATATAAGCAAAAAATTACCTTATCTAACCTGCATTATCGTCATATTACAGGGGTGTTCTGGCAGCTGCTCAGCGATCAATCTTTTGTTTCGGTAAATAGATTTTCATGTATGTCATTTTTTCCACAAATCGTAGAAACTTAGCGAATCTAAGCTCAAAAAATTTCTCAAATCTTGCAGTTAAACGATGGAAATTTTGTTAAATCATGGTGATATTCCGTGAACAATGCTTTTCTGTACTTTTTACGTTTTTCGACTTTTTTTTTCTTTTTTTTTTCAAAGTGTGGAAACAAAATCTTAAAAAATCTTTCAAGGAGAAAAATAAAACATTCGTCTATATAGTAGGTTTGAGATCAAGCTCAGCGTTATTATTACTTCTTTTACACAAATTTTATTCATTACATTTCTTCTACAAAAGGAAAAAATAATTTTTTTTATTTCTAGCCATCTTATTTTTAGTAGTAGTAATCTTATTGTTTCAATTAAGTTTTTCTAAATATACTTCCAATTTATGGTAGATTTACTTATAATTCACATCCTCTGATTTATTTCTTAAACTTAAATTACAATTTAAAATCTGTTTTCTAATGTCAAATAAATCTAATATATATATATATATATATATATATTATATATATATTATATATATATATATATATATTAAATATGCTTAGACAAATTTATGAGTTATATCAGTTAAAAAAGGGAACACTCGTTGTATTAAAAACAGTTTTGAACTGCTGGATAAAATAAAGCCATTAACAAACGTCAAAAATATTTACTTTAGATTTGAAAGACCTTTTTAATAATATCATTCTAAAAGACTTATAATCTACTATTAATGCATTATTTATAGAATATTCCCCTTTATTAAATTTACCTGATAATATTGATACTGACTACTTTAAATCTTTGGCTAATTTTCTACTATTTCATAATTTTATCTTCCAATTCAATGCTTTTTTTTTATTCAAATAGAGGGTAACCCTCAAGGAGCTGCTTTATCAAGCATGTTATCAGATTTATATCTTTACTTTTATGAAAGAAAATTTACTAACAATGATATATTGCTCTACAGATACATAGATGATATAATTATTCTTTCTGTTAATGATAATAATTCTATATCTCTTCCTGTAAAGTACCCTTCTAATCTATAACTTAACACTTCTTATTCAAATAATTCTAGTATCGATTTTATGGATGTTAAAGTTAATATTCTTCCTAATAACACCCTAAAATTCAATATTTATGATAAACGTAATGACTTTTCATTTAATGTAATTAATTTTACTAACTTCAGTTCTTGGTTCCATATTTCAGTTTATAGAAATATTCTACTTAATCATAATCTTCGTATCAAACGTTTATGTTCCACCCAATTCTTACAGCCTAATATTTTTAAGTTAAAGCAATTAGCATTGTCTTATAATTATCCCCTATCTTTTATATCTGCATGGATCAAATCTTAATATTCATTTTTTCTACTTTTTACCAATATGGGCCTATAATATGTGAAAAAAAATTATAAAATCAAAAACGCTATTTATGGAGGGTGGGATGTGGATTGCTGAAAAAATTATAAAAAAATACACAAAAATTTATATGTTTTATGTGTATGTATGTTAAAACATACACACACACACATACTTTATATATAGATACATATATATATATATATATATATATATAACCATTAATTAAACATAACCTACCACCGTCAATTATTATGAATTAAAGCTATAAGTATTAAAAAAAAAAAAAAAATTATTATAAGAATTATGATGGAAGAAAAAGAATAAAGTGTACACCGACAAAAAATGGAAAAGCTTATATATTGAATTACGTTATCAAGGGCACAGAATTCAATGATATAAGCAAAATAGTTGTTTTCTGTGAGAAAAATAAGCTAAAGCTAAAAATTATTTTCCCCTGTGCCCAAACAACCATTAAAATCAAGTGAATTGATTAAAAATGAAAGCAGAGTAGAAACAAATAATATGAAATGGAAGAATCAATAAAACGTATTTAAATATTTATAGGATATAAAATAAAAATAATAAAAACCATACCGATTAATATTTCAGTATTTTACAAATATCCACGCGCACATGTCTACCAGAATATCATAAAGATTAAGGTGAATAAAACAGTTAAGAAATCACAGTAATTGATACCAAATGATGCAGTTAATACATTTTTAAATAAAGTTTGAAATACCTTGTTAAACACATTTAATATAATATAAAATAAATAGATAGTAATTACATTATTTAAAATGCACTATTAAATTAATTAATAACTGTTTAACAATATCGTCAAAATTTAGCTAAAAATACCCCCTGGTGTATTAAATTATAACTGAAATGGAGCTAGAAAAATTAAAATTTAGAGCTATCTTAAAGAGACAAATTTTGGTGCTGCCATCTAGTATTACTTTTATTAATCAACCGTCGCAAGATAAATATTTGTAAGCAATTGAATGTAAATAATTTTTTAAACAGCAAAACCAAACATATCCTTATATATAGAGAATTATAAACCTAATATAAACCACACAATGTATTTAAAAAAACTATTGTTAATAAAATTTAAAAGCATACAATATATTCTATTAGCTAACTTATTTAAACTAAACTAAGAATTTAAATAATTCTAGAACTTTGATAATATATAGCATATAGCTATATGCTATAAAACAAAATAAATTCAGTAATAATTAATATAAATAATTATTAAAAATAATATAAAAATTATTTTTTAAATCAATTATATATAAGATATTTATAAAATGAAGAGGAAATAAAAAACATGTGGAAGTATATAGAAGGTTAAATGATACTTAAATTCCCATTACTTAAAAAGCACAAATATAGAGTGTGGATTATTTTCATACATCCATAAAAATCCAAAAAGTATGAATGTGGGACATTCAAAAACATTAAACCGATAATAAATATTAAAAAGAATAGAGGAATAATAATAAAAATAATTACCCAATTTTAATGCATACAGTATAACTATATTTATATTAAACATACTTATATATATATATTAATCACTATAAAAATAGCATACTATTAGTAATTAATATGATATTGTCCTTAGTAAATAAAATTTAATAACAAATAATTGTAAATTAGATTAATCAATAATTAAGCTAATTATAATATTAATGAAATTCTCCAATTACATATAAAATATCAAATCAACATCCATATAAAATACGTATCAAAAATATAGTAATAATACAAAAGCCCTCATTTTTTTTAATAATTAACCATTGCGTATTATCCAGACAACACCACCCTCCTCCGTACTCTAACATCTACCCACCCAACTAACCTATAATAATTTTTTTATATTATTTTACAATTTTTAATTTTTTATAGATATTTTTTTTTATTTTATAATTTTTTTGTAATTTTGTTTACGCATGTGTTAATTTGTTTTAAAAGATCATGTAAGTACTAATACTAATACATGTAGTACTATAGTACTAATGTAAAGTACTAATACATGTAAACATGTAAAGTACTAATACATGTAGTACTAATTGTATATTAATGAATATATGAATTTTTTTGGAAAACCATGATTTAATGCATCATAAATTAGTTTTTTAATATTATTGTTAATTAGAGGAGAAGAACATAAACATTTTATTCTATATAAATGATTAAGTATTATATTCCGAAATACAGAATGATGTAGACAAGATTTAAAATTTGTAAATGTATTAACTGTGAATTTAAATTCTTTACGTTTGTCATATAAATCTGTGATTATTTTGTTGTCTTTTATTGTAATTTTAAGATCTAAGAAGTTAATTGTATTGTTAGATAAAAGGTTTTCCGTTAATTCCAAATTAGTGGGATAATCAACTGGAAATCGAGTAATTGCAGATTGATCAGTATCAATTAAAATGATGTCATCAATATAACGATATAAATGTAGATTATTATTAGTAAAATTACGTTCATAATGATATAAGTATAAGTCTGAGAGTAAACTGGAAGTACAACCGCCTTGTGGTATACCGACATGCTGTAAATATAAAGTATTATCTTGCAATATATAATTATTATAGATAATGAAGTTAGTTAAAGATTTAAAATATGCAATATCTATATTAGATGGTAATTCCAGTTTTTTATAATACTTTTTAAATAATGCATTTATAATTTTATGTAAATCTAATAGGTCTATATTATTAAAAATATCTTTGAAGTCATATGTCGTTATATTATAAACACAATGAAGATTTTTTAAAATATTGACAAGTTGATAGCTATTTTTTATACAATGTGTATTATCATTGTTTGTAGTAAGTACATATAATTGATTAAGAATTTTTAAGAGAAGTGTATTGGCTTTATTATTATATGTATTGCAACCAATAGTAACAGTCCTAAATTTAATAGGAGTTTTATGAAATTTAGGAATAAGAACTAAATATGGATAATTAAAGTTAGTAGATAAAATATTTAATAGTTTATAATAACTTCGAATTTTACGATTATTTACAATTACATTTTCATTAGTTTTTTTAAATGACTTATTAGAAGAAATACAATTTGTAAGAAGTTGGTAATAATATGATTTACATATAATAGCATAATTGTTAGGAGATTTGTCTACATATGTAATAACGTAGTTTTTTTGCAATTTAGTAATTTGTTGGAAATAATGCTTTGTATTAATAGAAACCAAATCAGCAATATTATTTTTTAAAGCCATAGTTAATTTTTCAATTACTAATATTTTCCATTGATTAAAATATTCAATAGGCTTATTATAAGAGATAGAAATTTTATAAATAAAAATATCAATATCATATGTAAACTGTTTGATAATAGATTTAACATTAAATTTAGATGGAAGTCTATATTTAGTACCATAACCCATTAGTTGTTTCAATTTAAAATCATTAACAATATCAAGATTTCCAGTGATTATATGTCCATGATCATTGTTTATGTATTTTTAGGTGCGTTCGTAATTATATAAATACGTAGCACCTATAGTCGTCGTTCAGTCCGTCTGTCCGTCTGTCCGTCTGGCCGTCTGTCCGTCTGTCCGTCCGTCCGCATATAACAGAGCAAAAACTACCCAACAGAATGGTCGGAAATTTCACATGTATGATTGGTATAAAATTTTGTCGAGCCATTTCAAATTTTATAAAAATCGGATGTATAGTTTAATTACAGGGACAGTCAAAAGTTTTTCTTTACATTACGGCCAATGGGAAAAATTATTGCAAGTGCATTTTAATGTTGTTACAGCCTTCCGAATCATCTGAAATTTTAAATATATAATTGTTGCAAAATTTTGTCGAGCTATTTCCAATTTTATGAAAATTGGATGCATAGTTTAATTACAGGGACAGTCAAAAGTTTTTCTTTACATTACGGCCAATGGGAAAAATTATTGCAAGTGCATTTTAATGTTGTTACAGCCTTCCGAATCATCTGAAATTTTAAATATATAATTGTTGCAAAATTTTGTCGAGCTATTTCCAATTTTATGAAAATTGGATGTATAGTTTAATTACAGGGACAGTCAAAAGTTTTCCGTTACATTACGGCCAATAGGAAAAAAATATTGCAAGTTCATTTTAATGGTGTTACAGCCTCCCGAATCGTCTGAAATTTTAAATATATAATTGTTGCAAAATTTTGTCGAGCTATTTCCATTTTTATGAAAATCGGATGTATAGTTTAATTACAGGGACAGTCAAAGGTTTTCCGTTACATTACGGCCAATGGGAAAACATTATTGCAAGTTCATTTTAATGATGTTACAGAATACGAATGGTCTGAAATTTTAAATATATAATTGCTGTAAAATTTTGTCTAGCCATTTCAAATTTCATGAAAATCGGATGTATAGTTTAATGACAGGGACAGTCAAAAGTTTTCCGTTGCATTACGGGGAATGGGAAAAAAAAAATGCAAGTGCATTTTAATGATGTTACAGACTATGCACTTATGAAGTGCAAAAAAATATACATTCAGTACAATATGGGGTGCAAAAAATAATTATAAAACTAGTTATAGTACGAACGCACCTCATTTGCCACGTTTGACGAGCAATTTCCAACTTGTTTTAGAGTGGGGTCTTTGCAGTTACACGGAAAATTACTTGCAGCAGATGTATTTTTTGAAAATGTATTGTAGTTAAAAATCTTTCTTCCAATTGTATTCGGATATTTAAAGGTTTTTGATATATGAAGATTATTGATAGGAAAAAAACAATTTTTATCATTAATTATAGAATTGATATTAATTTTATTAAATATGTGATTTGAAAAAGTAATTATCATTTGAGTATTCATGTTCTGAATTTTATGGGTTTTTTTGTAAATTAATATTTAAAAGATTAACCATAGTCATAATTAGGTCAAAGTAAATATCAGATAAATGTTTAGAGAAAGATTTACTTAGAAAGACATTTAAATGTTGTACAAGCTGTTTCTTTTTAATAGCAAAGATGTTTTTTCGAATTAACAACCAGTTATAATTCTCTAAGTAATTTCTTTGAAGATCATTAATTTGTTTTGTGATAGATTTTTTGGAAACTACAACTGATGATGAACCCTTTCCGCGTTTATTACGTGTTGTTTTAGCATTTAAATTATGATTAAGAGTAGGATAAATTGGAGAATAATCAATATTGTTATTTATAGATGTGAAGACTTTGACAGGTCTGTTAAATACTTCACTGTTAAGTCCATAAGGATAAATTGTGTTATAATATTTTATATATGATGATTCCATATAAAGACGTTCTGATTTATTTTTTAGAATTTGAAGGATTTCAATTGTCGTATTTTTAAATTGATGTTTATGAAAATGTTGAATTTCAGCTGTAGATTGTATATTTTTTTGTTTATTAGAGTCTGAACGATGATGATTGATACGTTTATGAATTGGACCTGATGTTTCACCGGTGAGACTACGCTGGGCACGGGTCACACGAACAATAGAATTCTCCCTAGCTTTAAATGCCCCCTAAGCTATGGCGCACGAGTAGGGTTACTGTATTAAGCAGTTTATCCCTCGTTTGGCTAACTGAATATTATTTATTATATAGAAAATAATCAACATATAGGATTGGTCCCGCCAGAAAACGAATTAGAAAAGAAAATCGCGTACAAAATAAATATTTATTTTTTAAATTGTACCTTCTCTCTATTAATAAATATTTCATGTTTATTAATATACTGGGCAAGAACAAGTTCCGAAAAAGATTTATTTAAGATAATCTGCAATTAAAAAAATATTATTGTTTAGATGTGCTTGGGTTACATGATATAGAATTGTATGCAATAAGTACAATGCAAGTATTTTGATTATGATTTTATTAAAATGAATATTACAGTTTTCTATTTTAAAAATTTGATGCATCTCAAATTTATAATATGTGTGTATATATATATATATATATATATATATATGCGTGTGTGTGTGTGTTTACAATTGTCAAGAGAATAAAAAAATATGCTTAAATTATTTAGAAAACATAACTTTTTATTAGTTTTGTTTTTGAGAAAAAAATTTCAACGTCTGGTTTTTGTAACATATAGTTATACAGATTTTTTGTAAATAATTCTAAGAGAATTATTCATAAAATTTGAATGTATCAAATAATTTGTACATTTTAATAACTTTTTTAGCAATTTCGTTTTTAAAATTTTCTTTTAACTCATTTAATATGTTTTATAATGCGCTATATGAATCCCCTTTATTTTCTCCTTACTCCACATTTAGTAAGAGAATAAGTAAAAACTAAATGCGTTAAGTAATTTGTAAATTTTAATAATTTTTTAGCAATTTTTTTTAAATATTTCCTTTAACTCATTTAATATGTCATATGTATACCCTTTCTGCCACATTTAGTACGAGAATAAGTAAAAACTAAGTGCGTTAAGTAATTTAGAAACATTAATATTTCTTTAATATTTCTAGGGTTAAAATCAGGCCATTTTTCTCCAGGAGGAATTTTTAAAGCTCCTGTGGTTGCAGGGAGGATTTGCACTTAAACTACATTAATAAGCATTAAACTCAAGCAAAACTTCCAAAAATATCCCCCCCCCCTCCCCCCCCCCAAAAAAAAAAAAAAAAAAAAAAAAAAAAAAAAAAAAAAAAAAACGCGCACATGCACACACCAAAGCCATCTCCTGAATTTATCATTGAGAATTTTTGTTTTGAAATATTTTTAAAATATGCTTTACATCAAGGAAACAAAGTACTGTGATCTATAATAAAACAGTTGAAAAGTTACATTGCAGCAATGCAGGTTTTACTCTGGGAGTGCGGCTTGTGGAGATGACTGTTTATAATATTTTTTATTTATATTTGACATATTAGGGATGGTTATTTAGTAGAAATTTGGATTTAAAGAAAATGCACATTTTTTTTAAACCTTGGTATGTCTTATGCCATTATAAAAATATTGATTAATAAAAAAAATGTGTGTGTTTGGGGAGGGGGAGGCTGCAGTAAATTTACGTGTACTGTGTGTACTGTATTATGTCTGTTCCGTATTATTGATTGTTCAATATATCAATTTATATAAATATATTCTTTTTATCAGACGTACAGGAATATATTTTATAAGGACCCCCCCCCCCCTTTTTTTTAGAGTTTAGAGAAATAGAACATAATTTTTATTTATCTCATCAGGTTAAAAAGTAACAACTATTACTGAAATAAAATATTCCAGTTTTAAAAAACTTGTAAATTATTTATCAAAATAATTTTATTGTGGTGTCAAGGAATTAAATAAAAAATCTGACAAAATGTATGCTTAAAACTAATTTTTAAGATATGCTTGCCATGAAAAGGCAGGTATACTGTATGTAATGAGCCTTTCACTATTTTATAAGGTCTTATTCTAGGTATATGTAATAATACTTATTTTTCCTAAATGAAATGATAAAAATAATTCTTGGCTAAATCATGAAAACTTTTGTTCATAAAAAATATTCAGAAATTAAAATAATACTTGTTTGAACAAAATTGCTTTGATTCGTACTTTATCATATAAGACATTCACCTTCATTTAATTTTTTTATTTTGTCTTTCAAAAAGAGTAACTTTTAATTGCTCTAAAATTAATTTAATTTCAGATTATTAAGTCAAAAATAAACATAAATAAATTAAACAAGCAAACAACCAAAAAGGAAAGGGAGAAGAGGTAGAAAAAAGTTCCAATATCACAGAATACAAGAGTAATTTTTATATAATTTAAAATTAATTTAATTTGAAAATATTAAGTTATATAAGCAATGAACATTAATAATCTAATGAGAATAGTAATTTAATAAAATAAAATAATAGATTACTACTTTAAGTACCAATATTTAAATTTAGTTACATTAGGTTTCATTATTTAAATGTAAATAACTTTACTGATATATACAATGTATGCTAAACACTGTACTATATTGCAGAAAAATGAACTTTTGTTTTTTTTTAATAATATTTCTTTCATAAATATATATTTATAAAATATTATATAAAAGGTAATTGAAAGTTTTCACTTAAAATTTCAGTCACATCCAGTGACAAATAATTACATATTGTATTTATTTATTGTTTGTGCAGTTTTAATGAAATAAAAACTTTACAATAAAAGCTATATTAATTATATTGTATACACATATTTTATTGCTTTAATTTATTAACATTTTTGTCGCAACATATTTTGACGTTGTCACGCTAACAATCAGCAGAGAGAAAGTTTGGGTCAGAGCTGGAAGTCTGCACGGGCCGAATTTTCAGGACCGGGTTCAGCCCAGCCAGGCCCGCACGGAAACTCTCCTGACCCGGTCAGTGTAAAATTAAAAGTTCGGACCGCACCCGATTCTTTTATATTTTCACAGTTCAGGGTCAGCCCGTACAAAAATAAGTAAAAACAGATCTGCTCCGGCCCATGAAATAAACAATTAAATATGCTGGGTCGGGTCACGACTACAGCGTACATATTTATAGGAAAATTTTTCAATATATTATAGATTATGTATCTTCAAGACGAATTACACAATAGCAACCTTAATTATTGCTTAGAAACTAGACTTTGCAACATTCAAATGAAGATTCATTAAAAAAGTAGATGTAACTTATTACAAAAGAAGGTTAAAATATAATAACTTTTGAAGTTGTATAATATAAGTATATTTTTGAAAATATTTCTTTGTAATTTATTATGGCTGTTCTCAAATCCAAAGGAACTACTTTCCGAGACATTTCTGAATTAATTCTTGTCCAGAAATGTATAAAATGGGCAGATTATCGTATTCAGAAACTTTGTACTGGAATGGTGTTGCCCATTTTTTGATAAAGCAAAAGATCTATCAAAAATACTGTCAAAGTGAACCTCTTGAACTTGAACGCTTTGAATTTTCGCACGCGAAGCCTGCGGAGAGAATTATAAACCTGCGGAATAAATTAAAAATCTTCCAGTGAGGTTACCCCCTACCCCCACATACACACACATACATACATGCACACACACTCGAACCAAGGCTACCTCCTGAATTTATTATTGAGCACCTTTTGTTTTGAAATATTTTAAAAATATGATTTACATTAAAGAGGCAAATAAAATCTTATGCGCTGCAATAAAACAGTTATGGGAACCGTTGAAAAGTTAGGGCTTGAGGAGAGGACTTTTATATTTTTAATTTGTATTTGACATTAAGGATGTTTATTTAGTAGAAATTAGAATTTAAAACAAGTGCCTCCCTTTTTTTAACGTGCAGGCATGTTTTATGCTATTACAAAAATATTGATTAATTAAAAAATATGTGTGTGGGTGGGGGGGTGGGGGCTGGAAAAAGGTTGTAATAAATTTTACATGTACCCTATCATATCTGTTTGTGCCATGCTTTTGATTGTGTAGTATTTCAGTTTATATAAATTTATTCTTTTTATTAGATATACAGGGATATTTTTTATAAGGGCCTTTTGTTAGATTTTTGAAATGCAAACGGAGCATAATTTTTATTTCTTTCATCAGATAAAAAAAAGTAACAACCATTACTGAAATAAAATATTGCAGTTTTAAAAAACTTGTAAACTATTTATGGAAATAATTTTATTGAGGTTGCAAGTAATCTTTAAAAATTCTAAGAAAATAAATGTTTAGAACTAATTTTTTAGATATGTGTGTCATGAAAAGGCAGCTTTACTCTATGTCCTGGGCCTTACGCTATAAGGCCTTATTCTAGGTATATGTAATACTTCCTTTTTCTAAATGAAATGATAAAAATGATTCATGGCTGAATCATGAAAACTTTTGTTCATAAAAAATATACAGAAATTAAATTAATACTTATTTTAATAAAATTGCTTTGAATTTTTTCATCATATAAGACATTCGCCTTCATTTAAATGATCTTTGAATTAATTTCAGATTAGTAAGTCAGAAATAATAAACATAAAGCAATTAAGGAAGCAAACAAACAAAAAAGGGAGGATTGACGAGGTATAAAAAGTTTCAATATCGCAGAATACGGGAGTAACTTTTATATAATAAAAAATTAATTTAATTTCAAAATATTATGTTATATAAACAATTTGCATTAATAATTTAATGAGAATAGTAATTTAGTAACATAAAATAAAGTAATAGACTACTGCTTTAAAAATCATTATTTAAATTACGATGCATTATTAACATTTAAATAATAAAAGTTAACTTACCTTGTATATATACAATGTTTGATAAACGCATATATTATATTGCATAAAAAGAACTTCCCTCTTTTTTTTTTTTTTTTTTTTTTGTACAATAAACATAAATCTAAACTTTTACATATTATTTTATAAATAAACAGGAAATTTTCACTTAAAATTTCAATTACATCCAGCGGCAAATAATTGCATATTGTATTTAATAATTATTGTTTGTAAAGTTTTAATGAAATAAAAATATTATAATAAAAGTTATATTAATTATATTCTACATGCATATTTTTATACCTTTCTGAACAAAAATGAATTGAAACTTGTGTCATAAAGTTTCCCCTTTTAGATTTGAGAACAGTCATATCCATGTCATATCATATCCATGTCATATCAGTCATATCATATCCAAGTCATATCCATGACAAAAGTTACATATTTTCAGTATTGTCAGTATATTCATATGTTCAGTTTCCTATTTTCCGACTTATGCAGGGGCATGCGGGGCTGCCGCCAAGGGGCCCATGAGAGTAATCAGGATTTTCATTAAAAGGTGTCAAATGATATAAATTAGCCAAAAGCGACCAAAATTCATATATTTCAAACATTTAGGAAGGGAGTGTGGTCCCCTTTCTTCCAGTACACGCCCCCCCCCCCACACACACACACAACACCCATGCAAAAAACAAACTACATCATTAGAAAACTAATGATTAAAATTTATTAGTATGTCATCGTTTTCAAAAGAAATTCTACATTAAGGCTGTTCTAACTGCTCTGCTCAACAAGCGCAAAACGTTTAACACATTTACACATTCATTTTTTAACGGAAAGACTGACCATGGAAGCGATTTGGAATTGAACTGCGTTTTCCATTTTTTTAATCAATAAATTACCTATTGAGTTATAAGCTATTTTGATCACGTGACAAACGCGTTTTTGGCCCGCTCTTGAGTGTTTTTTCTCCTTTCGCGCGGAAATTCAGTTCAAAACGACCACTTTGACTCTATTTTCTGAAAACTGTATTGTGTTTCCAAAAAAAAAAAAACAAGAAAAAAAAAACAGCTCGATTACATAGTTTCTGAACAACAGCACCAGCTAGTTTCATGCATTTTCGAACAAAGATAAATTAAAACTTATGTCAGAAAGTTGCCATTTCGGATTTGAGAACATTCTTAACGTTTTCCTCATAATGTGGCATGTTAAATCATTAATGATGACCAATTTGTGGCATTCTCTTTTAGACATATTATAAAATACAAATTAAAAGTTTGCAAACAAATATTCGTGTCAACCAATTTATCATTTTTTCTACTATTGTCCGACTAGTATTTTTTCTTAAGGCTGTTCTCAAATCCAAAAGGACAACTTTGACATAAGTTTTAACTTATTTTTGTTCGGAAATGCATGAATCGAGCAGATATTGTTGCTCAGAAACTATGTAATTAAGCTGTTTTGTCCCTTTTTTTTTTTTTTTGCAAACGCAATAGATCTTTCAGAAAGTAGTGTCAAAGTGCGCCAGTTGGCGTTTTGAACCGAATTTCCGCGCGAAAGAAGAATAATCACTCATGAAAGGATGAAAAGCGTGTTTGTCACGTGATCAAAATCGCTTATAATTCAATAGGTAAACTATTTATCAGGAAATAGAAAACACAGCTCGATTCTAAATCGCTTCCATAGTCAGGTCTTCGAATTTTATATCTTTCCGTTAAAAAATGAATCTATAAATGTGTCAAAACGTTTTGCGCTTGTTGAGCAGAACAGTTGAGAACAGCCTTAAAGTTGTGACCATCTTTTTGTGATATCCTGTATGTAGATGTGAGCAGTACCGGGTACAAAATTTATGCATACATATATGTATGAAGTTTAGTACTAGCCACTACCACATTATTCACAAGAAAATTCTATAGATAGATAGAAGCCCCCCCCCCCCCAGCCACCAACACCAGCAGAATGATGCTTGCCCCGGGGTCTTCTATACTCTTAGTCGGGCCCTGCATATTTTATCGGTTTCGTTTAAATTTTTATGTCGGCCCGGCTCGTTTAAAAAATTGTTCTAATTCTGCTTTAAGGCCTTTGGAAAGTTCAGTGCTTTGGCGAAGCCCCGTTCGCTGACCGCCAAAGAAAAAAAAGGCAGCAAGACGCAAATGCGCCATATCTGTCCCTTCAACTTTCACACCCCACCCCTCTTGACTTTGGGGAGGAAAAAGTAATTAAACCGTGCAGAGCGAGATTACCCCGTTTCACCAATATATTTCATATTACATAAGTTGCACTTTATACTATAAATAACATTAAATGCTTTACAAAAACTTGAATAATTAGGATCTGAGACAATTTGTGTCTGAGAAGCGTATGGACATGTCTTGCACCGAGAATCACAGCACTTACGAAAAAATAAAGGACGAGGGGGAGAGTATAAATGGTCGCTGGATGACGATCCAGGAACAACCCAATTATTGTTCCTGTACCGGGCACTACACTGCATAGATGCTAAGTGTATCTTGCCAGGATCGAGATGTTTACTAAGAACTGCCATATAAAAATTATGTTTGGAAAATGCAACAATTGCCATAAAAATAAGAAATTTTAATAATAAAAATTAATAATTTAATTAAATAAGCCTTGATTAAATAATAAAACTTGAGTATGAAAAAATATATACAATATTTACAAAAATAGAAGCAGAACGCAGAAACAATCTTCAAATTTTCCATAACCAAATAATGATAACCCAAATATCGTAGACTAATAATAGCAAGAAACCACTTGACTTTTTTATAACAAATAAGTCAAAAAAGATCCGCATAACATACAAATCCTAGAACAACTATAACCATGCAAAGACAACCAAAACGCTTACCCAACTAACTTCTCAGATCAAAGTAATATGAATTTAAACTTCTAAAGCAAATTAACATTAAATCTATGAATAGAAATAATTATTGCTACCATATTGATGCGTATATAAAATGATTATCTCTACAGAATTATGTAAAGCTATAGCAAAAATAGAAAATATATAGGACAATATCATACACTAACTACAAGAAAATTCAGATAAAATCATAACTAGAAAATTAAAAAACATTAAATAAATCGTTGCAATGATAGGAATGAAAAAATTAATGGAATCCTAAAATAGGTATCAGATAACTACATGGTAGAAATCATATTGATAATACACATAGATAGTGCGCTATTGCAGCAATGATCTAAGCGTATAATATTTAAAAGATTGCTAAATCATTTAGCGACCTGGGAATATATATAAATATATATAAGATACCATAAGGAAAAAATACATCAAAATGAATTGTTGACATTCAAAATGAAAAGATATTTAAAAATATCGTAAAAAGCATACATTCATAATTACCTGCGCAAATGCATCATAGTAATTTGAATGCTAATATATAACCATTAATTAAACATAACCTACCACCGTCAATTATTTTGAATTAAAGCTGTAAGTATTTAAAAAAAAAAAAAAAAAAAAAAAAAAAAATTATTATAAGAATTATGATGGAAGAAAAAGAATAAAGTGGACACCGACAAAAAATGGAAAAGCTTATATATTGAATTACGTTATCAAGGGCACAGAATTCAATGATATAAGCAAAATGGTTGTTTTCTGTGAGAAAAATAAGCTAAAGCTAAAAATTATTTTCCCCTGTGCCCAAACAACCATTAAAATCAAGTGAATTGATTAAAAATGAAAGCAGAATAGAAACAAATAATATGAAATGGAAGAATCAATAAAACGTATTTAAATATTTATAGGATATAAAATAAAAATAATAAACACCATGCCGATTAATATTTCAGTATTTTACAAATATCCACGCGCACATGTCTACCATAATATCATAAAGATTAAGGTGAATAAAACAGTTAAGAAATCACAGTAATTGATACCAAAGGATGCAGTTATATATATATATAAAGTATGTGCGTGTGTATGTTTTGCATACATTATATATATATATATAAACCTCAAAATACCATTATGGAGGGTTGTGGTAGGGAATGCTAAAAAAAGTTTAAAAACCTTATATATGTGTATGTATACCTGCTTATATATTGTATAGATATATATTTAAAAAATCTGGGGTATTATGCATTCAACATCATATCATAAATTTTTCATTAATATTCCACATATTGGCACATAATACAATGCTATATTTTACTATCTCAAAATAATCCTCATTGTTTTTTAAATGTATACTCATTTTTTATTTTATAATATTTGTTTTAAAATGGTTAATTTAATCAATGCCCTTTTATTTATTTATTTTTATATATTTATTTATTTTATATTTACTCATACTTAGTAAGTCTATTCCTATTTTTTCATTTTACTTTAAATAAATATTAATTTAAGTCATTACTTGATTTATTCAATTAATTTCATTTTTTATGGGTATAGATGGCAGCACTAAACATTTTTGTTAAAAATCTAGTTACAATATAGTTTTCCTTTTTCACACCAGATGCCAGCAATGTTTTGGTTTTCAGTGACTAACTGCTGGCCACACGTTTTAATAGTATTAAATCTGATTGCATCCTCACATGTTATGATCAACTCTGGGTCAACTTTCTGAAGTTTTGGATTCTAGTATCTAATTGACGCATTGTGCCCTAACCATTTTTCAATTTTTAATATCCTGTATGAGGTGTATCTTTCTTTAGAACTCTTGGTTTTTTATCATTTATTTTGTTTTATTATGCACTATTAGGAGCTGAATTTTGTCTTTTTTAGGCTTAATGCCAACAATATTGGATGAAATAACGCATCTTCACTATGAATTAAACCTGCAAGCCGCCCTAATGATTCTGTGGGTTATTCATTCTTATTTTACATACTGTTTTCCTATGTTCATATTTTGTTCATCTTTAGAATTTTACCAATTTGTTTATATATTTGTGATTTCATCTTTATTTTATACTAGGGGATCGAACCCGAGCTCCTCGGGTAACAGAATATAGGTTAAAAACATTTTTTTAACTCTAATTATTTTTTTACATGTAATATATATTTTAGATTGCCCACTAACATCAAAAAGAATTTTTGTATGAAAAATATCCATTATTCAATCAAATAAAGTTTTGAAATTCATTAAAAGCGATACTTTCACATATCACCGCATGCCAGGAGTTATTAACCCAAGATTTTGCGACTTACATCAGTCTTTCCGGTCATTTCGGAGCATAAGCGCGTGTTGTTCAATCACATGTCTGTTAAATTTGTTTCTTATTTACATTTATTTATTTATTTTTCTATAGCGGAAGTTTTAATTTTGTTATGGAACATTAGACAGAAACAAATGCTGAACTTTTTTATATTGTTTTAAGGGCAAGCGGATTAACCTTTCGTAATTGAGCTACACGTGATAGAGATAAATTTAAAAATAATTTATGCTTGAAAATCTATATATATTACGCTATCGTACGTGGCACAGAAATCGGGATTATTTGTAAAATGTTTAATGGCAACGCCCGAATGAAACGCATCTCATTGGTTATTGTGTAAAATTTTTAAAAAAGAAATAACAATAAATAAATAAAAAGTTTAATTAAGAACTGTAGAACAAAACAATTTATATAATTTAAAAAAATAAAATAAAAGTAAAAATAAACAATTTATTAATAAATAAACAACAACATCCGGGTTACCATATCAAGTAAAATAACGACACTTTGGCGCCAATAAAGTACCCCGGTGCGTATATGACAATGGCGTCAGAAAAAAAGTGGCGCCAACGTAGTGCGTATATGATACCTGTGCCGTCTTTTATTCATCTAATTTAAAATACAATAAATAAATGAAGGTACTTTTCCAGTATAGGTACTTGGCGAAATAGAGAAAAGGTCCATGGCGATAAAAGAAATTTTTCTCAGACAAACGATTTAATCAAAATATTTTTTTTCAAATAAAACTACATAAAAGTTGCCATGATCACAAAGAGTTCGTACTTTTATGTTAGCTGGGCGCAATTCTTTCCAATAGCATTTTTTAACTCGCCTGCAGCATTTTTTATTTTTCGAGGGGTAGATTAAAACAATGGTTTGATGTTGAAATTAAATGGTTTATGGTATTATTTTTTCTTTTTCTTTTCTTTTTCTTTCTTTTTCTTTTCTTTTTCTTTCTTTTTCTTTTCTTTTTCTTTTCTTTTTCATTTTTTACAGATTTTTTTTTAAGTGAAAGTTATGAATTTTAAAGGTTTAATTTTTAAATTAAAGTTATCCATTCTAAATAAAATGAGTGAAAGGATTATATTTTAATCTCAATTAACGAAGTATGAAAAAATAATGCGACGGGTACAATATTTGGCGATTTATCACCTATGCCCGAATAACATAAATATAGGGAGTTCTCGATTTCTCTATCAGAATCTTCCAATTTGGCAAAGGATTGAGCAAGTAAATTAAATTATGAATAAAAGTAACATGATACAATGCCTAGCATACATTTAAGGAAGACCGAACTGGTCGCCAAGGGCGACTAGTTATTTTAAAAACCATAATAACTCATTCAATTAAGATACAATTTTCAAGCGCATTGCATTTGAAAGTAGATTTTTTTCTCTATTTGGCGGTTTAAAAATTTAAAATATGCGATATTTAGAAATTAAAAAAATCGCTGACATAGCACGTATTTTAATTTCAGTTTTTTTTTTTTTCAGTTTTTATGAGAAAATGGCAACAAAAAGGTACAGTAATATATTATTTTCTTTCCTCCGTGATTATTTTCCCTTTACTTTCAATCCTCCAGGACTTTCAACAGAAGTGGAGTACTTCAGTTGCCACAATTACAAAAAATGTATTAAAAACTACAAAAAAATTAATATCTCAAAATTAAATTGAGATACAGCTTTCAAACAAATTGCATTTAAAAGAGCATTTTTTTCGTTATACGACGGTATAAAAATTAAAAATGTGCGATGTTTAGAAGTTTAAAAATTTGCAATAGAGAACATTGCAAAACCAAAATTTTATTTCAAATTTCAAAGTGGTGCCATTAGCAGAATGACGTATGCGTTACGCACAGATATGTTTGTCCTTTATAATATATATATATATATATATATATATATACAATTTTTTAGTATAATAATTTTTTTTCATTTGTCTGATGGTAAATAATTACAAAAAAGTTTTATTATATATGTGTGTGTATATGTTGCGACCAAAGCCCGGCATCGGCCAGTTCGCGAATTGGCCGGCCATTTCGAGAAGTAGCCAACTTCTTTTTAAATTAATTGGCCAGCTAGATCACGAAATGGCTAGAGACCGTCGGCCAGTTTGCGAAATGGTTAATTTATTTTGAATGTCTGTATATAGTTTCTACTTAATCAATCTTAACATTAATTTTTTAATGAAAGCTGGTTCATTTGCAAACGAGCTCGCACAAGATATGTATATATATATTTATCTACCCTATATATATAAAATCCCAATGAATCGAATTGAAATGAATTTATGTAACGATTCTATGAAACGACTGATTAAACAACTGATTACGTTTCACGGCGATTTCCCCTAAAATATAGAATACTTCGCGATGAAATTAACACCAAAAATCCGTATTGATCCACAGATCTCAAAACTGGTATTAGAATTTTAAAATTAGAATTAGTTTTCGAAATATTATTTTTTTTTCTAATTTTAAATACTTTTTTTTCTAATGATGGCAACTCAAATTTTAATCATAACAGATATTTTTTTCCATATTTTAGAAAAGGTTATTTTAAATTAATTTGGCGATGAGTTTGGCCTCCCTTAAATGTATGCTAAGAAATGCATCATGTTACTTTTATTCAGAATTCAATTTGTATTTCATTATCATTTTATTTAATACAAAACTTTCATTTAAAATTGAAACCTTTAAAATAAATGGCTTTTACTTCATTCTTTTTTTTAAACGAAACGAAAAGAAAAATATCAGACACAGAAATCATATAAGCAACGGGGTACCTAATTGGCGCCAAAATGGCGTTATTTTGCCTGACATGGTAACCCGGCTATTGTTGCTTATTTATTGATAAATGTTTATTTGAATTTATTTTCTTTTTATTTACAAAAAATGTTATAAATTGTTTTGTTCTATAGTTATTAATTAAACATTTTTTTATTTATTGTTATTTCATTTTAAAAATAACAAAATAATTTAAAAATACATATGTAACAGGTATTTGAAAACGAGGTTTTCGCCAAATTGTCGTAAAAAAAAAATCAAACCAAACCCGGTGCGTATGTGACAATGCAATAAATCATGATATTTAATTTCCACTTCAAAGCAACGTTTCAATGTTATTACTTCTCCCGTCGATCAATTTCGCCAAATTATACAAATTGACATATTTTTTTTATTTTAAATAACAAAAGAACAAATAAATTAGTATAACATTAATAAAAATACAAATAAAACGTCGAAATGAAAATCACTCATGGCGTGAATATGTGTAACTTCCTTAAAGTCAAGTGAATGTGACATTTACGATCAACCATTATTGGCATTTAATCTTATAGTTTGGCGACAGATTTTTGGTCGATGGGATAACCAAGTAGCACCGTTTTCATTTACCACTCGAAAAATAAAAAAATGCTAACTGGCGAGTTAAAAAAAAAGCTATTGGCGAGATTTTCACCCGGCTAACATAAAAGTACCAGGAATTCTTTGTGATCATGGCAACTTTTATGTAGTTTTATTCGAAAAAATAATTTTGTTTCTTTAATCAAAATGGAAACCTTTCAAAATGAAAAGCGAAGGAATCAGCCCGTTGTTTATGGCAGTTACACGACTTGGACTAACATAATATAAACGAAATAATGGGAATAGAATAATATTCGGCGACTTATCACACCTGTGGCTGGCTAACATTAAAGTACCAAAATGGCCGCCTGGAATATAAAAAGCAAAGGGATCCGCCTGGAGCTGTTGATGATAGTCACATTACTTAGGCTATTATTATAGAGATTGTTTTCAATTTTAAAAACAGCGCAAAGAATAATATTTCCTAACGATTAAAAATTTATTTTCACGCGACAGAAAAATTTTCACAAACAGAAAAAAAAAAAAAAAAAAAAAAAAAAAAAAAAAAAAAAAACCTTTAAATTTACTATTAAATGAGTACGTGTTAAAGGCAGGAAAATATTGAAAATTATGTCCTGAAAATTGTAGTGAATATTAAAAGGGAAAGGAAACCTTAAAATAATAAATACATTAATATGCGTTTAACCCTTTCACGGACAAGGCACTTCTATTCGTAAAATCTTGAAATCAGTGAATGGCACCAGAATTTACAAACAAATTTCGAAATACAAAAATGCTTTTGTTCACTTACTTGATCACTCTCTACCAGGGAGCCAACCATTTGTTCACTTACTTAATAAAAGGGAAATTTCTATCCCAATATTCTGATGCTAATGTGGCATTTAAGAATTAAAATTAAGTGGTCCAAAAATGAGTCACCGCCCTTGAAGGGGTTAAAGCAATAAATTTTAGTAATTGTATTATGTCAATCGTTTTATAACGCTGTTAAAAAATACCGAGAGACAAAGACTCTGTTTACTTAATTCATTTTATTTTAGCTTCTTTTCAAATGTTTAACTGATCTTCTTTAACCAAACACGAAAACAACCATTGGCTGTCTTAACAGCAACTGATTCTACCTTAACTTTTTGCAATCAAAGGGGATTGAATGGAAACCCGTTTACAGGGAGATCGCTACAGGTTTCTTTCAGTATAATTCAATCTTCTCTAATCTTTTTAAAACCGATCAGATTAGCGTGCTTTTAGATTCTACAGTGTTTGAACGGGGGTTCGCGAGCGTAGCTTGCAGGGGACAGAGCCCCCTAGTATATATATATAAATTAAATGATATTAATAAAATTTCTTCAAAATGGTGGCAGTTGTGTTACTTCCATTTTTCACGGAAAAAAAATGGGATTATATTTTAGTTATGCTTTTTTTTTTTCAATGGAAAAAAATATTTTTTCATTTGAAAAAAAAAAAAAATGTGTTTAAGATCATCAACGGCCAAGTTGCCTTAAAAGTAAATTAACATCATTTACCAAAGGAAACACGATTAGATTATTAAAGATATATGGGCGTAAAGAAGACAGAATCCCAATATAATAAATACATAAACTACTCTAGGCTGATTATGCTAAAAAAACAACGTAAAAAACAGAATAAACAAAGTAAATTTAGCTTTCAGATACTTTAAGATAACATTCCTTAGTAGAACAAAAAAGAAGAGTAAAAAGAAGCAAGAGCAATGCACATGATCTAAAGTGAATGTGAATGTGCTTTTCTATGTTGACATTACATTCATCATAAAACCTGGGCATAAACAGAACAAAATTGAAGAAGGGGCAAGATATCCGAAAAGATTTAACTGTGATCCAATTTTTTTAACACTTTCCAACAAAGTTGAAAAGTGTTTATGAACTGGGTTTGCCTGTCCGTTTGTCTGTCAGTGTTGTAACTCGCGTAAATATTGTGATATTACCATGAAATTGATATATGTTATGGGAGTTTACTATGATATGTTTGGTTTTGGAAATGAAGTGTGTAGCACTAACGGTTTATCTACAGGGACACTCAAAAGAATTCCATTACATTACGGTGTATGGGGGAAAATTGTTTACGATGCATTTTAAGGATATTGCACTATTTTAAACATATTGAAAATTATATATATCATTGAAGTGTACTACAATTGCTTAATGTAGAATCTGATGTGCATATAATTTATCGTTCATTTTCAGGGACACACAAAAGTAATTGGCTACAGCACTGCCTGTGAAGATAAATCACTGGAAATGCGTTTTCAGTTGTGATATACATTTTAAAATTTGACAATTTTTTTTTTTACATATTAAGGGGCTCTGTCCCCCTACGAACTACGCTCGCCAACCCCCATTGAGACACTGCAAGCTCTAAAAACACGCTAATTTTATCGGCTTTAAAAATATAGCAGAAGATTGAACTATAATTTAAAAAAAAGTCCTTCCGGCCAGTGCCGGTAGGAAGAGTTAGCTTTCATATTCCTTATTTTTTAAAAGCCAGCTTATATTATTCAAACACACGAAGCTCACTTTAGTGGAAGCCGATTATAGGAGATTCAATACTAATTTTCATCAATACTAAATCATTATGAATGAGAATTTCGCGAAATTAGTCAGCTTTATCCAAGCTGCTTTTATTTAATGTAACTTATATTTGGTTGCCAAATTCGGCGATATCTTGAAGTTCTTGCCATTTTAACACAACATGGTGGATGAGGATAACGAGTGAACTTGGTCGAGACCTTAGTAATTCCTGTGCACATGCTCACTCACATCGGAATCGGTTGATATATACAAGTGCTGTCGCAGGCAAAAAATTAGATTTTTCAAAATGTCACCCACAATAGAAATTGAAACTGCTATATCTGAGCCATTTTTTAAGATAAAGACAAAACAAAAAATGCTCCGGAATCCTTATATCATGGTCAAATACTTAAGAAAGAAACCTTTTTCAATTTTTAATTTCTTTGCATCTCAGTTTAAATATAATTTTTTATTTAATTTAATTGCCTCCATTTTGAAACAAGATGGCTGATGAAGCTGGCCAGCGAACTTGGTCGAGACATTGTGATATACTACACCATGCCTTCTTACTATATGCCTTCTTCACTACATATCCACATGCCATATCCACATCATTCCATATCCACATGCCTTCTTACATCCAAATAGGTTTATAAATACGCGTGTCGTCACGTGACAAATATCAGATCGTTTCAAAATGTCAGCCATGCTAGAAATTCAAAGTGCCATAATTCAACAACTTTTTAAGATATATACGAAACAAAAACTGCACCGGAATCTTTGTTGAAATGTAGTAAACCAACGTTTAAAATGCACAAAGCAAGGCTCAGCCTTGCTTTATCTAGCACGTTGTTCCTTTTTTTTCCCTCTCTTGCATTGAAGAAGAATCTCGCTGTAGATTCGAAACAGCTGTTTGCTGCTTTTTCACGCATTATTTGTGCATTTTAAACGTTGGTTTACTACATTTCAATAATCCTGCACAAAGGCTTTAATTGCTATTTTAACGGAATCTTTGTATCAAGGTCAAACACATTAAAAAAAAATCTTTTTCACTTTTCAATTTTTTGATAACTCATTTTAAATTTAAAATTTAATTTTTTTTATGGCAGCCCTTTTGAAACAATATGGCGAATGAAGCTGGCCAACGAACTCGGTCGAGACATTGGTATGTACTATGTACACACCAAGTTACATCCAAATCGGTTCATAAATACGCCTGTTATCGCGTGACAAAAATCAGGTCGTTTCAAAATGTCAGCCACAATAGAAATTCAAAGTGCTATAACTCAGCCATTTTTTTAGATATAGACGAAACAAAAACTGTTCCGGAATCTTAGTATTAAGGTCAAACAAATACAAAAAATATCTTTTTCATTTTCCGGTTTCTTGGTACCTCATTTTAAATTTTAAATTTTTAAAAAAAATTTAAATGGCCGCCACTTTGAAACAAGATGGCGCATGAAGCTGGCGAACGAACTCGGTCGAGACATTAGTACGTATTATGTATACACAAAGGTAGATCCAATTCGGTTCATAAATACGTCTGTTATCGCGTGACAAAAATCAGGTCGTTTCAAAATGTCAGCCACGCTAGAAATTCAAAGTGCTATAACTCAGCCATTTTTTAAGATATAGACGAAACAAAAGCTGCTCCGGAATCTTTGTATCAAGGTCAACCACATAAGAAAAAAATATTTTTCAATTTTCAATTTTTTGGTACCACATTTCAAATTTTAAATTTTTTTAAAAATTTAAAAGAAAATTTAAAAATTTTAAATGGC
Organism: Maratus speciosus; assembly: GCA_963932465.1. Lineage (NCBI taxonomy): Eukaryota > Metazoa > Arthropoda > Arachnida > Araneae > Salticidae > Maratus > Maratus speciosus. The sequence continues at coordinate 481,570,788 of OZ010793.1, forward strand.
CGCCATTTTGAAACAAGATGGCGGATGAAGCTGGTCAACGAACTCAGTCGAGGCATTGGTATACACTATGTATACACGAAATTACATCCAAATCGGTTCATAAATAGGAGATTTACAGTGTGACAAAGATCAGATATATATATATATATATATATATATATATATTTGGATATATATAATTCTTGTAATTAAGTATAAGGCACTTTATTTTATACATACAGTTGTATATTATAGGTTTGTGGTATCCATTTTTATTGTCATTTCATTCACAATATTGCGGTTTTTGATGATGGTCGGTAATGTTTAATTAATGGATATATATATATATGTGTGTGTGTGTGTGTATATATATCAACTTTTGAACGGAGGGTGGTTTCGGGGTCTGGGGGTCATGATCGATGAAAATATACCAAAATTTTTTGAAATCGCTTTCCTCCGAACGGCTGCAATAGGTAACTTTTTGTAATGAAAGCTACCTAAAACCAGTGGCGATCTCCCTGTAAATGGGTTTCCATTCATTTCCCTTTGATTGGAGAATTTTAAGACCGGATCAGCTGCTGTTAAACATCTACTGGCTGTTTTCATGTCTGATTAAATAAGATCAGTTAAACATTGAAAGTACACAGAGTCTTTGCCTCCTGGTATTTTTTTAACAACGCCATGGGAAAGATATGCTTTTAATAAGACATTTTAAATGTATCCTTTTAAAGCTGATGTAATTTTCACCAAAATTTTCTTTCTCCTTTTAATATTCACGTGAAAATATTTTTTGTTAGAAAGGAAAAATTATGTGGGCTGTCTTAGAATTCACAACAATAGTTAAAAAGATCATCTCAAAATATGAAATATAAATGTCTCGTGTAAATATATTTTTTAATTTAAAGTTCTTTGTAATATTATTATTCGGTTATTATTTTAAATATGATGTAATTTCTTCTATTTACTAGTTTTAACGCATACTAATGAATTTATTATTTAAAAGTTTTCTTTCTCTTTTTAATATTCATGTGGAAATACTTTTGTTGCTAGAAAATAAATATTTTTAATTGCGCTGCCTTAGGATTGGCAACAATAGTTTAAAAGATCATCTAGAAACGTGAAATAAATGTCTAGTGCAAATATATATTTTTTTAATTTAAAGTGTTTGGCAATGTTATTATTTGGCCATTTTAAATAGGGCATAATTTCCCCCATTTACGGCTTTTAACGCATATTAATGAATTTATTATTTTAAAACTTTCCTTCTCTTTTAATATTTACATGTAAATATAGGTCTTATGACGTAATTTTCAATATTTTCCTGCCTTTAATATGTAGTTATTTAATTCTAATTTGAAAGGGGTTTTTTTGTTTTATAAATGTCACGTGTAAATAAATTTTTAATTTGAAGAAAATATTATTCTTTGCGCTGTTTTTACAATTGGCAACAATTTAAAATGTTAACTTTTTCTAAAATATGTAAAAAAATATCTCTCGAAATTCTGAAAATTTGCATTTAAAATGGAAATAAACCCTCAAAAAATTAGTCAAATTAAACAAATAAATGCTGTCTGCATACCGGGAATTTTAATATATATCCTTAGAAAAAGTGATTAAATTCCTATGTATATAAACACGTGTAAATGTCTAACTTTATCTTCCTATGTATAGTTTTTGCTATATATATTTTTTAATGGAACGAGTTTGACCAACTTTAACATGAATATCTTTTTGCTATCCTTTACTAAACATTTAAAGAATTTCCTCTTTTCCTTATCTTTCCTATAAGTTTTTTATTTTGTAAGTGGGATTAAGCAGTGTATGGCACTGCTGCTTATTCCCATGTTTTTCCTTGTACTTTTTTTTTTTTTTTTTTTTTGAGGGGTTATGATGAGGCTTTTCATTTGCAGTATGATTTGTAAATTGAACATGCTCTCTGAACCTCTCTTAAAATAATTCTTCGATTTAAAAACTTCCTGTATCAGTGTGTTTATCAAACATTTGTTTGTAATATACTACCAATTTTCATATTTTTGTGTGCAGTAGCTTTCTTAATATTAGTGAAGAAAGACCATAGGTCACAAAAAAATTATTTACTGCTGCGGTGACAGCATTAGTTACTTTTTTTTAGAGTAGAGAGATTACTTGGTGTGTATAAATTCTGTAGATCATATACAGGGCTACACAAAACATCCCAACTGCATTTCCTTTTATTACTGCATTTCCGTTATTGATAAAATTGCTGAGTAGGAAATTTCAACTGTGCTATGCGTTTAAATGAAATAACTTTTAGCATACTACATACGAACATATGTGCCAAGTTCTGAGAAACATCTGCTGTTAGAACTATGGTTCTATATTATTTTGTCTTACTATATTATATATTGTATGGTCTGTGTACTTGGGAATTTCAAAGTAACATTCTTTCCTTGTCTGAAACTGGATCTGAGCAGGTGGATCGTACAGTGTGGGTGAAGAGATAAAGTTGGGGATGGAGAGGGGTTTATCCTACCTTTTGAGATGTCTGTTGGAGATGGGCAGACAAAAGGAAATGCACGAACGAGGGAAAGAGTTAAGAAATGTGTTCAGAGTAAAAAACCCGGATTTATGTTGGGGGAAGAGGAGTCCATTAAAAGCAGTGGGTTGCTAGTAGGCAGTCGCTTTGCTCAGAGGGAGTTGAAGCCGAGAGCGCAAGGCGGTAGGTGGTTCCTGTGTATAGCTCTTGGATAGAGCGTAGGGTTGAGTGAAGCTCGCCGAGCTTAGAGTCCATGTGTTGGGAGATTAAGTGTAATCTCCGGTAAAGCTAATTTAACGAGTGTAGAGTGAGAGTGATATAACGTAGTTTAACAGTACACAGCCAGCATTTACCGTATTTAATTTAATGTTGAACCGGATCACCTACATCCGAGTTTTTAAGTGTAAATAGTGTTTTGTGATTTGTAAATAGTGTGTAAATAAACTGTTAATTTAGTTAATTGAAAGAGTTGGTTTTCATTTAAACAGTCCTCTCAGAGAGTGACCGATATCACGTAATCATATCATACGTCAGCATATAAATAGCAAAGGATTTTCTTCAAAGTTGTGCGGACTAAGAGGAAACTCCGACAATATGTATCATATACAGGGCTGCACAAAAATATTCGGATATTTTTCAGATTATTCATGGTAATTGCAGAAATTTCGTTTTTAAATCCGGTATGCATTTTCTAAATTGTTTACTTAGACATCTTCCATCTTCATAGAATGTGAAGTTTTGTTTACAGTATTCTGAATGTATTGGAAAGTGTTTCATAAGATCTCATGGATATATTCAAATGTGAACTTTAAAAGTAAGTGATCTCTGTTAAATATTGCATTTTTTCCCCTTATTTTATGTAATCAGCTGTACTTTCTTTAAATATTAAAGTAATGCAAGTATTAAATTATGCACAGTATTTTAAAATAACTTAAAAGTGCTTGAAAATAAGGTTTTTGTCATAAAAATATGAAAATTATTTACAAGAAACATTTAATTGATTATTTATGAAGGAAAAGTACCAAATTATGATCAAGATACCCAAATCAAACATTTTTATGAGAAGAGCATTGTTTTCAAGGGCTTTTAAATAATTACCGTATATACTCGCGTATAAGTCGACCCCCTAACTTTCGAATTCAAATTCTGGAAAAAATCAAAAACTCACGTATAAGTCGACCCCCTAACTTTTTACTTCAATTTTGCACAAAATCAAACCAAAGATTTCACTTTCGAATGCGAAAAGGTAATAAGTAAACAAAAACCTAATCATAGAAAATTTTGAAAATGATAAATTACTATTATTATTTGTATATTTTATCTATTATTTTTTTATTCATACACATAAAAAGGCCATAATTTTGCAGTATTCGAAGTTTTTGTTTTTGCTTTTTTTTAACTGACTCGCGTGTAAGTCGACCCCCCAAATTTGCTTACCGAAAATTATCAGAAATTCCTCGACTTATACGCTAGTATATACGGTAGTTTAAAATACTGTGCATAATTAAATGTTGATATTCATTTAATATTTACGAAAGGTACAGTTGATTTTATAAAATAAGAAAAAAAATATTTAACAGAGAGCATTTTTATTCAAAATTGTCAGCAAAATATTGAAAATCCCTTTCTTCTAATTTTTTTTCTCGAATAAATCCATCTCGCTCAGCACACAGACCGGACCGACCGCGCATGGATATACGAAGCACTCATAACAACAACGCAATGTAATTATAATGCAACGTATTATAAAGGAGACCCAAGATATAGTTCCTTCCAAGGAATAAAAATGTAATGTTCTTTCCTGATTTCCAGGGTATATTGCATTGTTTTCCTATTAATAAGAACATTTTTTATGCCGCCATGTATGAAACAAACCATTACAAAGTACAAAATTTTTCGTTTGTGTTTGATAGCATGTGATGTTTCAAAATTGAAAAAGCAAAGGTTCATTTTTGATCTAAACATACTCAATTCAAGATGAGTACATCGATTTACTCATTTTTTAATACTTACCTTTTTCGGTGAATCCTTCAACCAAATTCATTTTTTATAAAGAAATTTTACAACTAAAAAGTGCAGTATGTGCGTACCATGATGTAAATATTCATGCAATTCTTCTTGGTTGGCACCAAAATCCTCCATGTAAAAATAATGTTTGGTCCTTATATATTTTCATTCATTTTTTATAAAGAAATTTTACAACTAAAAAGTTCAATAGGTGCGTACCATGATGTAAATATTCATGCAATTCTTCTTCGTTGGCACCAAAATCCCCATGTAAAAATAATGTTTGATTCTTATAGATTTTAGCTCACTAAATCAAAATTTTGTAATTAAATTATTGTATCACGTACCAATTTTTAGATTGGTTGGCTTGTTTATAAAATTTAGATAGTTTTTATTTCTTATTAGGACGCGCAAGTGGAAATTGTGTAAACAAAAATATGCATATGTTAATATGTATGTAACCTATAAGCAAACGGTATATAAACATTAGCAAAGATAGTGGCAAAATAGATTAAAATATGGTATAGTACTGCTGATCGCGAAAGAAGAGAGACACCAAAAGAACCAATGCACCAGATAAATAACAACTAAATATTTTTTCTTGATATATTTTATTAATTTAACCTGATATTGAAAACACCTTTTTCATATTCTCATTTTTATCTAGCATTCTAAAATAATATAAAAATCCTTCATTGTTTCTTATTATTAGGAAACTGTTTAGCGTGTTTAAGAATGTCAGATCTATATAATTCACATATTTTTTTCTCAGGGGGTTGGAGGGGGGCATTTTTTTTTTTTTTTTTTTGCTGACTAGAGTAATTAGAGCTCAATTTATTTTTGTTCTTTTTTTATTGTTGTTGTGTGGTCAGGACCAAAATTTTGCACATGGTCCGCCCCTGCGTATCGGGTTCAAGTTTCATTGGCAATAATCGCCCTCGGTACTCAATTATTAGGAGTTAAAAGAACATTATTTCATATTTTTACAGGGAAAATTTTGTAATCGAAATTCGAACAAAAGTATAAAACTGTCTGTAAGTTCTGTTTTGTCATTTATTCAATGGCCTTAGAAAAAAAGTGGGCTTGGCTTAACAGCTGCATAGATATATTTTGTAGGACACCCGGAGGTATAAAACAAGGAAGTGAATACTCTAAATAATGAAGATAGATTTTTGTAATTTATGATTTAAAAAAATTCCTTTACTTTTAAGTATGGTTTGCAATAAAGAAAATTCTCATTTCAATGCCTGGATTTAAATTTGTAAGGAAAGGTGTGTCTTTGTTATTAATTAGATTTTATTGTTCTGATGTGAAAAGTAAGAACACAGCGACCCTGCGTAGGCGCTGTTACCTTGACCAATGCTTTGCTTCTGCAAAGTTGGTTAATATTTCTTTTTGTATTTAATCGGTTTGTCATATATAAAAGTGATATTGCTTCATTGAAGTATTGTTTCATGTATGATTCATAAGAAACTCTGCGATCATGTTGAGGATAATTAAAATTAAAAAAACAGGAGTGGCTTATTCTGACCCACTGTCGTACGCAGTTCATGAAATAAAAAACATCTTCTGTATTCAATAAGAAAAATAATAATCATCTTTTGATTTATTAATGTAGTGATTTTTAGTATAATTTATATCTATATCAGTTTCAACATTTTATTTATCATGCCAAGCCAGTTGTTACTATTTGTTATCTTTCAGACAAGCTTCGGTTTTCTAACACAATTTCTAGAAGACGAGTCAATGGACATCTGTCGAACTTTTCATTTTAATCACTCGTTCTCTTTTATTTTATTTATCTTTTATTTATTTATTTTTTTACATAAAATGAATGATAAATTCTCGAGTTCACCAACTCCATTATTTTTAAGATTGATATTATCCAAATCCCTATCATAAGCATTCATATAAATAAAAAAGATTAATTTATAAACAAATAAAAGCTTTAAACATTCTTAAATGGAAAAACAAAATAAAATGTAATACTACTAATTTTTTTTTTTTAATCTGTACTAATATTAGAAAGAAGAAGCGTTTTATTTTAGGAGATAATCTCTAAACTTATCGAACCAATTTCAAAATTTTTTTGGTATAATAATGGTGACAGTCTCTGTTCAAACATAGGCTACTTGTTTAAAAATGTAGGCTACTTGTGTATGCTAACTTTTGTGTTGACCAGGAGAGGTCACTTTACTTCATTTCTTGCATTTACACCATTTCTTGCAGCATACAGTTAAGGAAGACATAAATTTGCAATCGAATGTGTATCTTATTTTTTTTTTCTGCGCTTATCTGGAGATAAAATAGATTAAGGTTTTCCTTTTTTCCCCTCGATCAACTGTTGGGAAAAGTTGTTATTTTAATTTTTATTTAATTTTTATTTTAATCACTAGAATTTAATTGTTCAGATAAAAATAAAATTATCTCTTTTAAGCGATTCGTTGATATTTTCATTTTTAACACTTTCCAACAAAGTTGAAAAGTGTTTATGCATTCGGTTTGTCTGTCCGTCTGTCCACGCTTTAACTCCCGTAAATATACTCGGATTTTCATGAAATTGATAAAGGTTATTTAGGGTCACCAAAGCATGTTTGGTATTGTATATGAAGTATGTAGGATTAATAGTTCAATTACAGGGGCACTCAAAAGTATCCCATTACATTATGGTATATGGGGGGAAATTATTTGCAGAGTATTTTAATGACATTACGCTATTTCAAATGTATTGAAGCTGATATAAATCACTGAATTTCACTACGATCCGTTAGAATAGGGCATTCATGGCATTTTTTATTCATTTACAGGAACACACAAAATAAATCGGTTACAGTACTGTCTTTGAGTAATAATTGCTGGAGTGTACGGTTTAAAATTTGGTATGCGCTTTTAAATTTAATTAATTTGTTGTATGTTACTCGTCATATATAAATGCTAAACCTCATATACATGGCTGCACAAAGGTATTAACGTACCATTCTCCTTATTAGAGGAAATTGCTGAAGGGAAATTTTCATCTGCTCTATATATATCTCTTAAGTGAACTAAATTTGGGCATGCATGTTAATAGATACAAATCTATCTATCCTATACAGGACTGCTAAAAAATTCGGTTAATTTTCTGATTGTATATGGGAACAGCTGATATTGGGTTTTGAAATGTGTTTATGGTTTATGGTTTATGCTTATGGTTTCCTTATGGTTGAATTAGACGTAATATTTTATTTTTTTTTAAATGGTACAGTTTTGTTACCTTATTTTGAATGCGTTGGAAAGTGTTTCATAATCTATGCTTGACGCATGATTTTTTATTTCCATTAAATTCGGTAATTAAATCATTAGTCAATAATTTGAGGATGCGTAATGCATTAGAATAAGTATTTAGGGAATTGTTTCACGATTCTAGACTACGTCCGTATTTGCGTTTGTATTTTACAATAAATTCTTCTGAGATATTTAGTATCACTAAAATGTTTAAGACGTGAAATACTAATAAATTATTCATATGAAAATTAATTAGAACATCCTTTCTCCCACCTCTCTCTCGCAGAACTTCTACTGCTTTTAAATAATTTTCAGACATAACTGCAAAATCTTCAATACTTTTGATTGGATATTCAGATAAGTAATCTTGCAAATATTTCAACTTCTCAACAGGATCTAATGAATAATTTTCATGAATGGAAGTTTCATATAATGACCAAAAATTCCCATTTCTTTCAGAAAAATTTAGCAATTTGCAATTTAGGAGTTTAATATTTATGTTTTCTTTCACGGTGGATTATTGTTTTAATATCGAATAATTAAACACCTATTCTTTAGTAAGTCTTTTCTTTTCCTGCAGATCTAAAATGCCAAGAAGCTATTTTTGCTCCGTATTCTATAGCGCTCTGAAACTTATCTTTTAATTGAATTTCTTCTACTAATTTTATAATTTGCGCGTCTGAAATGTTTAAATCTTCAGACATTTTATTTAACTATTCTACGGTTTCTTTTAAATCTAAAATGCCAATACACGTGCAGTCATTCAGGGTAACTTTGATCCGCATTTTCTCTATTTTTATGTGCCACACTCTTATTTTAAGAATATTGTTGCAACTAGGGGCATAAAAGAGAAGAAATGATCCTAAATTATTGTATGACTATAAAAAATTAAGGAATAATAATGATAAAAGCAATAAAAAAGGAATTTTTAACCTGGTTCAAAGTTACACAGCCATTTAGGGTAACTTTGCACCATATGATAAATATTATCTAAAATAATTCATTATAAAAAAAAGTATTATAGTTAGGACAACTTTGAACCCCCAAAAATGTTTTCAGATATGTAAAAACTCCGAATTTACATTTCCCAACATCACAATATTTGTATAATTTATGATATAACAACAAATATTATGCATAAGAAAAGTGGAAGAAGAGAGCCATGAATATTTAGAAAAAAAAAAAAAAAACCGTTTATTGTTCATATAAAACATAAAAATGCAGTGAAAAACAATTTTCAATGTTTTAACTCAATAATATACCCTTAGTTACATGCTAGTACAATATTATTCAAACAAGAATAAAAAATGTCGAATGTATGAAATGTGAAATTTGAGTAGCACCGCTCCTAATAACGCCTTTAAATGAATTTTATGTATATTACACATATTTGTGAAAATATTTACATGTTATATCTAATGCACACTTTCGGCATTTATATAAAATATAAGTGCAAATATGGGAAATTTTTGACAGTAAATTATAAACATCAGTATAACTTTGAGCCGGTTCAAAGTTACCCTGAAAATGTGGTAAAATGTTAGTGCCTTCTTATTTTACATTTTATTAAGTACTAATAAATAAATAATCACATAGCACATTTACAACATTTAGATAATAATATGTCCGATAAATGAGTATATTATTACTTACTATGAAAATTTAATTGAATTACAACTTCAAAACAGCATTCAAAATTAACTTCAAAACAGTACTTCACAAAAATAGTTAGATGATGCAATTAATTGAGCATAATGTTGCTAATTTATTTTCTAAAATAAAGAGTAGAAATCCCAGTTTAGAACCTTGCCAACAGAGCACAGTTCTGATGTTTATTTAGTCTTTTGGAGTCAAAAATGTTGAAAATTAGGAGGTGGTGCAAAGTTACACCCCATTGTTCAAAGTTACTCTGAATGACTGTACTTCTAATAGACTTTCGATTTTATTCATGAATGTGGCAACGCTCTCTCTAATGATAGATTTTTTTTTTTTTTTTTTTTTTTTTTTTTTGCAATAACTACAGCCATAGTTAATCAAAACAAATGCCGAAGTTTTTTATAAAATTACTTCTAATCTTAATATGTCTTCTGTAGAATTATAATTTCTATCTAAACCACATGCCGGAAATGGATATTAAAATATTGTATTTCTAACAATATTTATATTCTAATTCTTAAAGTATTCTGAATTCTAACTACAGTGGAACTTCCAGTTAACGAAGTTTTCCACTTAAAGAAATTTTCTGCTGAACCTTCATTTTGAACGCCATTAACGTGTAAATTAATCTCCATATTACGAAAAATATATTCTATACGACGAAGTTTATTCCACTTTCGTGCGTGTATAACTTTTAAACGGATAGGTTGCTGTTGCGGTGGATGTATAAATTTATTTCAACGGATTGTATAAAAATGAAATTACTTATTTATTTAATAATTTGCATTCAAAAGAAGAAATGCTAAAAGGTTTCGATACAATAAGAAGGGGATTTCAGTTTCACGAAAATGTTAGTGCGAAAATTTTTATGAACAGTGTATTTTTTATAAAAGACTTGTACAAAGTAATTTTACATAATTTTTTTTAAGTTAAGGATTTGGAATACTCAAAAAAAAAAAAAAAAAGAAAAAGTGCGCTGCGCTTCAGTTTTTGTTTACCTCTCTTTATTATGAGTTTTTTTTAGACATTGTTCTAAATATTTTTTACTCATATGTCTACATTGCACTGTAAAAATAATACTGCCAGTTTTCCGGTAGGAATCGGAAAAATAGTTGCCCTTATCGTACCGGGATAATTTCCGACCCAGCTCGGAATAAAATCCGTAAAAATAAGGAAATAGTTAGTAAAACGGTATTTTACGGATTTTATTCCGATTTTACGGATTTTATCCCGAGCTGGGTTGGAAATTATTCCGGTACGATAAGGGCAACTATTTTTCCTATTCCTTCCGGAAAACTGGCAGTATTTTTTTTTTTTTTTTTTACAGTGTGCTTAAAAAAAGTTACTGCCCGAATTAAAATATATTTTTCCAACATTTACATTTTATGTATATTTTTAATTTTATGCATGTGTATTTTTTTATATAAGTTTTAAGAATTTGAGTTGATTTCTATTTAACGAATTTTCTTCATAACGAAGTGTTTAAGTGTAACGATGAGACTTCGTTAAATGAAAGTTTCACTGTATTTTCTTGTCACCATCTTAAAAAATTGGTAAAGATAAAATAGTCCTACCTGTATGTTATAAAAGTCCCAGCAGCCGTATTAACTTCTTGTTTCTAATAAGCCATTTAATAACTAGCAAATAGAGGCAGTAAAGGAGTGCTGAGTTGATGATAACAAATTCTTGTATTAAACGTGATATTTGCACAGGGGTGCTTTACACAGACAAATTTTGTAATACAATAATATTTACAGTTAGGAAAAGTATTACATTTAATTTCTTCTAACCCATTTCTCATGATGATATCTTTAAAGTTCTATTTTAATAATCTAGTCTGATAGGTACAAAATAAAATAAAAAAAAAAAAAAACTGGAAAACAGGAATTCTGCTTTTTTCGAATTTAATGCAGCACCCGATGAAAAAAAAAATATATATATATATATCCCAACAAAAAGTTTTCGGTAAAAAAAAAAAGCGCCAAGTTCTCCTTAATGTTTCGGCCAGAAAAAGTAGTGATATCTGAAGTTCGCACAAGGGCACAAGTTAAAAGCCAAACATCCCAAATCTTTCATTGAAAATGGCTTCCTGCGACTTGGCCGTTAATGCCTTTTACAGCATTTCAAAATTAATGATTGAAAATTTCGCATTTATGAATTATTTAAATATTAAAATTAATATTAGTATGCAAAGAGGCAAATTCACATAAAGACATTATAAGTAAAAGATTTCTGATAAATACCATCAATTTCAACAAACAATAGTTTTGATTACAGATCATTTAGTCCACATGTGGTTTAAATGCCATTTCGTACGGTCGAAAGATAAAGTCATTAACGTAAAACCTAAGAAATAAAAGAAAATTTACTTTCTTCAAATCTCACAATATGTTACATTATATTTTATTGTATAATATTGAAATCTTGTGCATTGACGAAAGAGATTTTTTTCGTTTGAACATTTATTATAGTTTGTTTGCATACATTAAGAGGTATTCGATTTATAAACTGGTAAAAGCTGATACTAATTATGTTTTAGCAATTAGGGATATTACCTTCTGAATACAAGTATTTTGTTACATTTAACTTCTAAGCATTTAAATAGACTGAAGTGGTTTAAATACTTTTTTTAAATGTGTATTTTACTTCTGTACTTTGTGCCACAAAATGCCTAAAATAATCAAAAAATGTAGTTGTCATGTAGCTCATTTGTACATACTTTAAAATTTGAAAAACCCTCTCGAAGGCATTAACGGCCAAGTCGCAGGAAGCCATTTTCAATGAAAGATTTGGGATGTTTGGCTTTTAACTTGTGCCCTTGTGCGAACTTCAGATATCACTACTTTTTCTGGCCGAAACATTAAGGAGAACTTGGCGCTTTTTTTTTTTACCGAAAACTTTTTGTTGGGATATCACTACTTTTTGTATGTTTTTTCTAGTTTTTTCTAAGCTATATTAATATAAAAAAACTTAAATTTCAGTACTTTTATGTTAGCCGGGAGCAAATCTCCTAATTAGCATTTAGTTTTTTCGCCAAAAGAAGTTTTCATTTTTCACATGTGTAAATTAGAAACAATGCTTTGATTTTCAAATAAAATATTTTGGTTTAAGTTATTATTTGTTATTTATTTATTTATTTCTATGTTAAAATTCTATTAAAAAAATGAGGGAAATGCATCTATTTTAAATGAGATGACTGAAAAGTTTATATTTTTAAATGAAATAAATGCAATATGAGCAATACAGTTAGGGACAGTATTTGGCGATTTGCCATTTCGCGCCCGGCTAGCATAAAAATACCTAAATTTATTTTATTGAGCTTTATAAATTCATACTTTATTTCTTTTTATATTAAAGTAGTAGCCGACTCTAGCAAGCAGTATATACTCTATTAATTGCATATTAAACGTTGCATCATGTTACTGTTATTCATAATTTAATTTACTTGTCCATTCTTTCGAAAAGTCGGAAGCTTTTGATAGAGAAATCAAGAACTCTTTACAATCATGGAAGCACAACATATATTTTGTGTTGTTATGTATTTCATTCTTTCATGACAAATATCTCTTAACTCACTTATGCATGTTTCCTTATCAGTTACGATTCGTTCTCTAATGCAGAAATTTTTAATCTTATTAAGTAATCTTTTCTAATTGTATTTTATTACTGTATTTTAACTGATACGATTAGGTACAAGTGAAATTATTCTTATTAAATCCTTTGATAATATCTGCATTTAATAATAATATTGATAATATCTGCAACCATATTGATGCTAATATCTTTTTGTTTCATGCTAACCTTTTCAATAGACTCGATTACGGAAGAATAGAAGGTCTACGGGCTCACTGCTATGATTTATTTGAAAATCTATCATTCTTCTCATCTAATCGTGTTGAAGAACTAGCCAATTTGCCATGGTTTTAAGTTTTTAGCTAATTTTATTCGAAACCTGAAAACTAAAATGCGAGGAACCGGATTATAGAAGATTCCTTCTAACGGTACATATCGATTAACAGGTTACATATTATAAAATTATAATAATCATAAGGATAATTGTCAGTTTCGGTGCTTTAATAGTTTCAGTAAATTCTATTTATATAATACAGAAGTTTCAGCAGAGTAAAGCTTAACAACATAGTCACAGTAAGTATAATAACAGTACAATATATTAACAATAGCAGAGGTTTTGTGCAGTGACGAAACTACTGGCACTTTGGAAATATTCGTACGTTATATTATTTAACTATTCAGATGATATGCGGAAAAATATAAATAGATGGCTCGCATTAATAATTAACTCATTGAAAAATAGCCACAAACGTCAAATACTCGCCAAGCTTGGCGACATTTAGCGAAGTGTCACCAAATTTGGTAATATATCATGTCAATTCTCAAATTTGGCGACAAAAAATGTTTTGTTTGTTCTGACGTCATAATGATGCATATGTATTATTTATTATACACATACCTATAATATGTATAATGCAAATGTATTACGTATTATATGCATATGTATAATATGTATGGTGCATATGTATAAAGTTCTTTAACATTACTAAAACGCACTTAAAGGAATAGTGTTCCATAAATAGTAGGGATACTTGCCAGATTGACCAGAGTGCTATTGAGATTAGAATTCCGACATTTATAACAGACCGGGAGGCGTCTGCACACACCATCACCCATCGAGTTTACAGCTGAAATATTAGGATTAGTTAAAACTAGATTAGTACATTAAAATGCAACTGGTCTGTTAAATCATATATTGGTAGAAACAACCTGAAGACCTAATTTTAGTGGGTGACTGATAGGTTTACTATTGTATTTTCCTGCATCCAAAAGTATGGAAACATGGAGGAATGGGTGCAGGAAAACACAATGGAAAATCCACCAATTAACCGGTAAAATCGGGTCTGTGGGTGGTTTCCACAAAGATAGGACTTGGCAGACCAGTTACATTTTAATACGCTAATCGATTTTTAACTAGTCCTAAAATTTCAGCCGTCAATTCGATGAGGTGATAATCTGTGCAGACGCCTCTCGGTCTTTAATAAAATTTGTTTTAAGGAAGTAAAAGATAGAAATATGGACAGATAAACTGAAATATTTGACTTATTAAGATTTTTGTAAAAGCATATAAAATTTCATTCAGCTTGAAATCATGTAACACCTTTATAACTCAGGCTAATTTTCTGTAATCGAGTTTTGGCAACCAAAATATCTGATCTATAACTATAATCTTTTTTTTTACAGATTTAAAATTAACAATAAATTAACAGTAAGTAGGCTAATAATACAATATAATAACATTAGCAGCGGACTTCAGACGCCGCATCTGTCGCACATCGTTAAAGACAGTTTATTAGTTACACATTTCATTTAATTAAAAGCAGATTTTTAAACTTTCATATGAGAATTAGGATATTTTTCCACTATAGGGACCTTGGCGTTTTTTAAAAATCTTGGCGCAATTCGGACTTCAGAAACTGAGATATGTTGCCAAATGATATAAACAACTATGAAAACAAACCTGATGAACTTTTATGTTATTTATATATGTACTATTTATATACATATAAACA
Organism: Maratus speciosus; assembly: GCA_963932465.1. Taxonomy (NCBI): domain Eukaryota; kingdom Metazoa; phylum Arthropoda; class Arachnida; order Araneae; family Salticidae; genus Maratus; species Maratus speciosus. Next base: position 481,585,794 of record OZ010793.1, read on the forward strand.
TTTTATTTATACACGTATAAAATATTGTTTTTTATATACAAATTATTTATGTTGGTATATAAAAATAAATAAACGGGTTCCTTACATTAAAAAAATTGTATACATATGGAAAAAATTGCTTGTGTATATGACACAGTAGATAGGTTGCCGGAAAATACGTTATTATCAAATTTTTTTTCTCGTCAAGGCTATTTTCTCTATTTCGCCAAGGCTACTATATCGGAAACATACCGAATTGAGGTTATATCTTGTTAAATGTTTTATTGTTTTAATATCGTGAATATATCATAACCTATACTGATTAAAATTTTTAGGTATATTCATTTTTTTTCTATTTAACAAACATCTTTGGAAAAGCATGTATATAAAGTTTTATTCTGCTTGAAATTACGTGACCCCTTCAAAACTCTGTAATCGAGTATTGGCGACCAACACTGGCGCTATTGAATGTGAAGGAACTGTTTACGGCCAAATCAACACCCCCTGTTTTAAGGGTTTAGAGGCGGAAATTCTATGTTTTCAGATTTTTCTGGTTAATTGTGCTACAAACCCGACTTACTTGTGAAATTTCATGATTCTACGACTTTTAGAAGTACCTTAGTTATTTGATGATGCGAAGTGAGTCAGTGACAAAAAAGCGCTTTTTCGGAATTTAATATTTCGAAAACTACTAAATACAGAAACATGAAATCGTGGAACCTTAGTTCAGTTTGATCATACGAACATGTGTATAAAAGAAAAAATTCTATATCTCTCCCTAAAACGACGTTATGAGGGGGTGAAAAGCATGCCAAAATGGTTCAGGAAAAGGTAGCTTACGGCTTGTGCGAACTTGGCGGACGCACTGCCGTGCTCCCAGATAAATATAGATTGTACAAAACATATTTCAGTTTTAAGACTTAAAACACACGCTTTTATTTTATATAAAATGACGTCATTCGCATATGCTGAAGAATTACACATTTATGATCCAGTCTTAACAACATCTGTAGAAAAGTACACTGCAAAAGAAAAAAAAAAAAAAAAAAAGAAAGAAAGAAAGAAAAAAAAATACTGCCAGTTTTCCGGTAGGAATCGGAAAAATAGTTGCCCTTATCGTACCGGAATAATTTCCAACCCAGCTCGGAAAAAATCCGTAAAAATAAGGAAATAGTCAGTAAAACGGTATTTTACGGATTTTATTCCGAGCTGGGTTGGACATTATTCCGGTACGATAAGGGCAACTATTTTTCCGATTCCTACCGGAAAACTGACATTATTTTTTTTACAGTGTTCCTTTGTTTCTAACATTAATATAGATACTTAAAATTAAATATAGTTTATAATAGCTCCATGTTTTCTAAGAAATCATTCATTTAAATTTTTCAAAATAGCACCTACTTTAATTACTTTTTTTTTTTCAATTGTTATGGAAAAATAGCAACAAAAAGATGTAATTGCTATTTTCCAACTATTTTTCCTTTACTTTCTACAAAAATGGTAGTACTTGAGTTGCCGATATTAAACTAATAGCGCTAAAAACTACAAAAAAGAAAAAAAAAATATTATATCTTAAAAATGAATTGAGATGCTGTTTTCAAACAAATTGCATTTAAAAATACCTTTTTTTCCCCCTATAAGATGGTATAAAAATTGAAATTGTGCGATGCTTAGAAGTTTAAAAGATAGCAGTAGAGATTATCCGTATTTAACCGAACAATGATGCATTTGCTTTGTTTTACGGCTAGCTTATATAACGGAACGTTATTTTTTGTAGACGATATTTAAATTGCTGGCCGAAAGAAATAGCATATCGGGGACTAATAAACGCTTTATGTAACCATGTTTTTGATTTTGTCTGCACGATAGCAAGGCAATTAAGTGACGCTACTTGAGGACTGAAGTGCTTTAGGTTGATTACAAGGGCTGATTTTGTAAAAACTTTTATATCTATAATCTGTGCTAATATGCAGTCGAACTCGGTTAAGACGCGTTTCAAGGGAGTGGACAAAAGTCGCGTATTAATCCCTTAATTCTTGCTCCCGTCAGGATTGGGGTATCGTTCGTTATTTCTCGGGCTCGTCATATTTCCGGGCTGGAGATTTAACTGCAGGAAAAACTTCTGAAACCACAAAAAATTATCTGGCATTCCCGTGTGAAGTTTTGGAATATCGTTGATTTGGTTTGGTTTGTGGCGCTGATTGTGATGTTGGACTTTATATTGCATGTTTCGAAATATTAATAATCGAAATTTAATGTATATATATTATTTCAAATATTTTTTGTTAAAATTTGTCTGATGATGATAAATAAAGAACTAAGATGTGAAAAATAAAGGTTTTATTCGCGTTAATTTGTATGGTGTAAAACAAACATTAAGACTCAGATTTCTCGCATGATTGGTTTTCTACAAATGTGAATTTGTTCTATAACATCTTTTTTTTTTTTTTTCGCCTTAAAAAAATCAAAACTAAATGCATATTTTATTTAGAAATCTTATAATTATTCAATTTCTGCAATAAAAAAATAGGTACTTTTTTGATGGTTTTTCCAAATATTAAGCGATCTTTAAGGAGTTAAACGTGATTTGTATAATGATGCAGGAAATGTGGGCTTATTTATGCATCTAATCGTCTAAATGAACTTCAGAGCTTCCATTTATCTTATACTATATTGCGAGCAAAAATTGTGTGTGTGTGTGTGTGTAAATTTTATCTTAAAAACGGCTCTAACGATTTTGACGAAATTTTGTATTTTACCATTTTCGGGCATGATAAGACTATTGGGCTAGGTCACGTGTTCGAGAAAATTCGATTAGTGGGTCATTTTGGGTCGTAATGGGTCAAGGTCAAGCTAATTATATCTAAAAAACGGCTCAATCGATTTTGACCAAATTTCACATCCAACCGTTTTTCGACACGAGGAAACTTTTGGGCTAGGTCACATGTTCAAGAAACTTCGATTAGTGGGTCATTTTTGGGTCACTATAGGTCAAGCCAATTTTATCTAAAAAACGGCTCTAACGATTTTCACTAAACTCTATGTTCTACAGTTTTGGATTACGAGAAAACTATCGCGCTAAGTCACATGTTCGAGAAAATTCGTTTAGTGGGTCATTTTTGGGTCACCGTGGGTCAAGCTAAGTTTATCTAGATAACTTCTTTAACGATTTTGACGAAATTTTGTACCCTACTGTTTTCGGGCACGAAAAGACCATTGGGATCGGTCTCGTGTTCGAGAAAATTCCATTAGTGGGTCATTTTGGGTCAGGGTCAAGTTAATTATATCTAGAGAACGGCTCAATCGATTTTGACTAAATTTTCTATCTAACCATTTTCGGGAACGAAAAGATCATTGGGATGGGTCTCGTCTTCGAGAAAATTCGATTAGTGGGTCATTTTGGGTCATAATGGGTCAGAGTCAAACTTATTATATCTAAAGAATGGCTCAATCGATTTTGACGAAATTTTGTATTTTACCATTTTCGAGCATTATAAGACCATTGGGCTAGGTCATGTGTTCGAGAAAATTCTATTAGTGGGTCATTTTGGGTCGTAATGGGTAAGGTCAAGCTAATTATATCTAAAAAAATGCTCAATCGATTTTGACCAAATTTCACATCCAACCGTTTTTTGACACGAAGAAACTACTGGGCTAGGTCACATGTTCGAGAAACTTCGATTAGTGGCTCATTTTTGGGTCACTATGGGTCACGCCAATTTTATCTAAAAAAACGCTCTAACGATTTTCACTAAACTCTGTATTCTACAGTTTTGGATTACGAGAGAACTATTGTGCTAAGTCACATGTTCGAGAAAATTCGATTAGTGGGTCATTTTTGGGTCAACGTAGGTAAAGCTAAGTTTATCTAGATAACTTCTTTAACGATTTTGACGAAATCTTGCACCATTCTACTGTTTTCGGGCGCGAAAAGACCATTGGGATGGGTCTCGTGTTCGAGAAAATTATATTAGTGGGTCATTTTGGGTCGTAATGGGTCAGGGTCAAACTAATTATATCTAGAGAACGGCTCAATCGATTTTGACTAAATTTTGTATTTAACCATTTTCGGGCACGAAAAGATCATTGGGATGGGTCCCATGTTCGAGAAAATTCCATTAGTGGGTCATTTTGGGTCATAATGGGTCAGGGTCAAACTAATTATATCTAGAGAACGGCTCAATCGATTTTGATTAAATTTTGTATCTAACCATTTTCGGGCACTAAAAGACCATTGGGATGGGTCTCGTGTTCGAGTAAATTCGATTAGGGGATCATTTTGGGTCATAATGGGCCAGGGTCAAGCTAATTATATCTAAAGAACGGCTCAATCGATTTTAACTAAATTTTGTATCTAACCATTTTCGGGCACGAAAAGACCATTGGGATGGGTCACGTGTTCGAGAAAATTAAATTAGTGGGTCATTTTTGGGTCACTGTGGGTCAAGCTATTTTTATCTAAAAAACGGCTCTAACGATTTTTACTAAACTCTATATTCTACAGTTTTGGATTACGAGAAGACCATTGAGCTAAGCCACATGTTCGAGGAAATTCGATTAGTGGGTCATTTTTGGGTCACAGTGGGTCAAGCTAAGTTTATCTAGATAACTGCTCTAACGATTTTGACGAAATTTTGCACCCTACTGTTTTCGGGCACGAAAAGACCATTGGGATGGGTCTCGTGTTCGAGAAAATTCGATTAGTGGGTCATTTTCGGTCATAATGGGTCAGGGTCAAGCTAATTATATCTAAAGAACGGCTCAATCGATTTTAACTAAATTTTGTATCTAACCATTTTCGGGCACGAAAAGACCATTGGGATGGGTCACGTGTTCGAGAAAATTCGATTAGTGGGTCATTTTTGGGTCACTGTGGGTCAAGCTATTTTTATCTAAAAAACGGCTCTAACGATTTTTACTAAACTCTATATTCTACAGTTTTGGATTACGAGAAGACCATTGAGCTAAGCCACATGTTCGAGGAAATTCGATTAGTGGGTCATTTTTGGGTCACAGTGGGTCAAGCTAAGTTTATCTAGATAACTGCTCTAACGATTTTGACGAAATTTTGCACCCTACTGTTTTCGGGCACGAAAAGACCATTGGGATGGGTCTCGTGTTCGAGAAAATTCGATTAGTGGGTCATTTTCGGTCATAATGGGTCAGGGTCAAGCTAATTATATCTAGAGAACGGCTCAATCGATTTTGACTAAATTTTGTATCTAACCATTTTTGGGCACGAAAAAACCATTGGGATGGGTAACGTGTTCAAGAAAATTCGATTAGTGGGTCATTTTTGGGTCACCGTGGGTCCAGCTAAGTTTATCTAGATAACGGCACTACGATTTGACGAAATTCTGTAATCTATCGTTTTCGGGCACGAAAAGACCATTGGGATGGGTCACGTGTTCGAGAAAATTCGATTAGTGGGTCATTATGAGTCAGGGTCAAGCTAATTATATCTAAAAAAAGGTTCAAGACGTTTTCACGAAAATTTTTAATATACGTCCGTTTCTGGTCGTGAGAGGACCATTGGGCTAAGTCACATGTCCGAGAAAATTCAATTAGTGTGTCATTTTGGGTCACAATGGGCCAGGGTCAAGCTAATTGAATCTAAAAACATGCTCAAAACATTTTGACCAAATTTTATATTACGTATACCATTTCTGGGCATGAGAAGAGAATTGGGCTAAGTCACATGTTCGAGAAAATTCGATTAGTGGGTCATTTTGGCTCACAATGTGTCAGGGTCCAGATAATAGTATCTAAAAAACGGCTTAAACGATTTCGACTAAATTTTGTATTCTATCATTTTCGGGCTCGAGAAGACCATTGGACTAGGTCACATGTTCAAGAAAATTCAATTAGTGGGTCATTTTGGATCACAATGGATCAGGGTCAAGCTGATTGTATTTAAAAAGCGCTTCAAAACATTTTGACATAATTTTGTATAATACCGTTTCCAGGCATGATAAGAGCATTGTGCAGGGTCGCATGTTCAAGAACATTCAATCAATGGGTCATTTTGGGTCCTAATGGATCAGGATCAAGCTAACTGTATCTAAAAAACCGCTCAAAAGATTTTGACAAAACTTTGTACTAACCCGTTTCTGGACAAGATAAAAACATTGGGCTGGGTCGCATGCTCAAGAAAATTCTATTAGTGGGTCATTTTGGTGATAAAGGGTCGGGGTCAAGCTAACGGCATCTCAAAAAGGTTCAAACAATTTTTTTTTTTTTTTTTTTTTTTTTTTTTTTTTTTTTTTTTTTGTTATACCGTTTTACAGTACAAAAAGACCATTGAAATAGCTCACATCTGTCAATGAATTTAGGTTAGTGGTTTTTTGAATCAACGTGGATCAAGCTTATTTTACCTAGAAAACGACTAACGATTTTCACTAAATTTTGTATTCCATGTTGTTTTCAGGCTCGAGAAGAGCATTGTGATAGGTCGGATGTTCGAAAAAACTCGATAAGTGGGTCATTTTGGGTCACTATGTTTCATGGTCAAGCTAATTGCATCTAAAACATCAAGAATGATTCAGTGGGGAAAATATATCGAGAAAAACAGAAAGCTAATTTTGACCGAGCTTAGCTCGGTCATTCCTGCTAGTATGTTTTACTTGTCGAAAATTGTGTCTTTTACGTATATTTGGATTAAAATTTAATTTCGTCCCACTTTAACTCATTGTTTCTTTTTAGGGCCGACTGGATTAACAACGGGAAATAAATATGGATTCCAACATGAGTTTATTGTCGGTTAATACGTTGCTATCAGAAATAAAACAACAAAAATAATTTTCTTACTTTTTTGTCGCAGAAAGAAAAAATAAATCTTTGAAGCACAACCCAGTTTTTAAAATCATATTTATCATATTTAAGAGGCTACTTCAGTCAAGCAAAAAGACACCTTCGCTAATGCTAATCCTATGGAAGACATTTCTAAAGATATCTCGTTTGAATTTAAATATTTTTAAATGATTTTTTTTTTTTTGCATTGAATAGTTGAGATCGATCTGAACAAAGACCGTTGTTTACTTTTTCGATTTTGTTTACAGGTATTTTTAATGAGGACACTTTCATTTTCGAAATCGGTTTCGAAAGTAAAAGCATCCTCATAAAAAAAAAAATCTCCAATCAAAATCGAAAAAGTAAAAAACGGCCTGTATACAAATCGATCTCAGTTATCCAATGGAAAAAAAAAAATTCTTTAAAAATATTGAAATGCGGCCGAGATATCTTTATAAATTTCTTCCGTAGGATTAGCATTAGCGAACGCGTCTTTACTTTGACTGAAGTAGCCTCTTAATACTTGTAATATTGAGTACAATTATAATCTGTCCTTGTCGTTTTAATATAAGGAAAAGCTAGCCTTATTAATCTTTGTGTAAAAAATGTTTTTTTATTGTAAGCATAGGAAAGTAAAGAAAACCAACCGCAGTCGTATGTGTTTAATCTTTACGAGTTTCCTTTTTTGTTGTCTATAATATGCATTATAAAACATAGCAGTGATATAACATACATTTAAAATCCCACAAACAGGTATGATCATCTCTAATCATAATAATTTTTATGATGTATCTGAGTAACCTGAATTCGTCTATATCTCTTTACTACAGTAAAAACAATATATGTTAGGAGGCGGGAACAAAGCAGAATTGCAGTTTTTTTTTCTTTTTTTTTTTCTTTTTTCTTTTTTTTTTTTTTTTTTTTTTGTATTATTGAAATATCTACCACTATTTCTGATTAGTAATTTTCGCCTTAATTAATATGTTATTAAATAAAGTAAACAATACTATTCGGAAACAGTGTTTTTTGTATGAATAAAAAAAATCAGCTGAATTGGCAATACTCGAGAAGAGAGAAGGGATTCGCATATCAAGGAATGCGTCTTAAGCGTGATTTTTCCCTAAAATAACCGAAAGTTTATAGCGCATTAAGCGGGATCGCGTTCTAACCGTTCGCGTATTAAACGTTACATTTTTACATTAGCCTTATGAGCGATGTTCAAGAGATCTGAAAAAAATCCACGTATTAAGCGGGATCGCATATTAACCGTGAGCATCTTAACTGGATTCGACTGTAGGGGAGATGGGGGCACATGTGAACAAACAGTTCGCATAAATATAGCTTTTTCTCATAACTAGATTAATTTCTGTTAACAAAAACTACTCGATATAGTAAACAGAACATTCTTTTACACATGGTAATTTTTTTTAAATCATCTGTATAGTTCTTCTTACATTTTTAAATAGTTTTATAAATTCAAAAAATTGTTCACATGTGCCCCATGAGCGGGGTAGTTGTGAACACATGGAAAAAATATAGTTTAGCATGCTTTTTATTCTGTTATTCATTTGTCATCGTAATCATTAGTTATATTACTTGTTAAATTCACCATACGGGGAAAAAAATATATTTCTCTAGTTTTTGGGTAATTACGTTTAAGCAAAGGATTATAAAATGAAAATAAGTAGATTTGGGGGCGGGAGGCTTAGATAATTCATTAAGTATTGTTGCAGTAACATAAAAAAATATATAAAAAAGAAATTTAAAAAAAAGAAATTAAAACATTTACATTTTGCTTTGGGGGTTTTGTTTGGGGGAAATTTTAAGGAGGGGACATTTACATACTATTTATCGGAGATCTGCCGAAATACGAAAGATTCTCACTCCTGTATTTGCCTTATTTACATGTAAATTATAGATAAAGATGGATTTTTAATGATAAAAAAAATCTCGACGATAACTCCCCCCCCCCCCCCCCCAACTTCTTTTGCTTTTGAAAGAGGAGGGGGTGGGTTACAAACGGGATTTTACGGTAGTTATTAGTTTAAAAATTTTAACTTAAAATATTACTGATATCTATCTCCATTCAAAACATCATATACATAACTGTTTTAGAGATGGAAGTAAGCCATCATTGCAAGTTTAGAACAGATGTAATAAAAAAATTTGCAAAGTTGTTCAAGGTAATAGTTTTGTATTAACAATGCTTAAAAATATTGTTGTAAACCCTTTAATAAAATAATTCATAACACTTATTGCATGTTAGAAAACATTAAATTTATTTAAAGTACAATTAAACGTAAACGAGCTTGTTGCTCTTTATGTATTTGCTGAAAGATGTGTTTGTGGAAGTTTCAATACAAAATCAACTTCGTGTGAGGAAAATATCTTCTATTTCAGAAAAATTACAGATTATGGAACTGACATTACTTCTCATTAAGTTAACTGAAAGAAACAGAATCACAGAATGATTATTGCGGCACTTATGAACAGTTTATATCTGCCCCAACTAGTCTGTTCACAAGTGCCCCATATTGCTGCTTCTGTTAAATTGATAAATCATTAACATTTCTCAATTTTAGAAGAAAAAAAAACTGCACCAAAAATATGTATTAGAAGTCAGAGTATATGTTAAAACACTAAAATTCAAATAAATGAATAAATAAATTAAGTTATTCGCTTATCAACTTGGAACATAGATTTTACTTTTGAGATCTAAAAACAGTGTTTTGGCTTCTGAGGACAAACAAAATGTCAAAGAGATTCAAAACAATTTTACCGTATGTCTACAGGTGCTATCATCTTTAGTAATTTTTTTCAAGTAAAAAAACTTATAATAACTAATGAAAAATCGCTATGTTCACATCTGCCCCATGTTCACATGTGCCCCCATCTCCCCCTATATGTATTATACTCATTATAAAGACCGGTTAAGTTAGATCAACAGTACGGTGGTTGCAAAGTTGTATGGTTGATGTGATAATAGGAGCACCATAAATTCGGTAAAAAATATTTTAAGCCGCGGAGACCAGAGCTCTAGAACTTCATAACAAGTACAATCTCAGGAGGTCTGCGCAAGATTTTTAAAATGCATACAGTCAACATTAGTAATTTATAGAGATAGTGGATTCAATACTCCGTAGGTGTTTCTCCGTGGCAAGTAATTGTTCCAAGATGGAAGGAATCATGTTTATTATCAAACTCGTTCCACAACAGACGAAGAACTTCAGAAAAAGATAAAATATATTATATTCCGTCGAAAAATTCACGACGAAACTCCATAAAAACCAATATTCACGTGAAAATAAAAAATCACAAGCTTACTAAATGGTGTATACAAAATTTTGTAAAGTTAAAAACTAAACAAACTTTAAAATAAAATTACAATAATCGACATTTTGGTCATCATCTATGATCATCTTCAGGAGAGAGATGTTATATTGCTTTTAAAGGATTAAAAAATAAAGTCAAGCCGTCTTGAACCTGAAAAGTTCGTTAGGTTCCCAATCGATTATCGTTTCAACCAATCATAAGAGCTGAATATGCAGTGGCATTATCTATCGGACGAAAACAGAATATAAGAAAAATCGAATAAACAATACGGTATGCAGTGGCGTCATCCAGTGTAAAATGGTGAAAATAAATTAAGAACAGAAAAAAGAGAATAAAAAGAGACGAACATTGCTAGAAACATAAATAGCTGTAAATTGCCAAACGTTAAAATGCTAGGATGAATACAAATACAGTAGAATATGATTATGAAAGATGCGCTTTCAAAGTTTAGGGATAATAAATGAGAAGTTATCATTACATACTTCGTTACTTCTAACCATAATTTCGATGGATTCTTTCTGTAGACCTTTAATGACATTATCATATGGAATTTGTATCTTTGGCATTTTGAAAATCTATGTGACTGTCAGGATTGTTAAAATAAAATCTAGCTAGAGCTGTTGTCTGCTTGTTCATATTGCGAAATATTTCTTTCATATTCTTTCAAACGGTCTACAGATTTTCTTTCAGCAAAACAAAGTAAAACTTTGGTTGAATGATGACCGAAAAGGCGATTATTATAATTTTATTTTAATGTTTGTTTAGCTTTTCACAGCATTTTGTATACACCATTTAGTAAACTTGTGATTTTTTATTTTCACGTTAATATTGAAATTTTCATGGTGTAAATGTCCAGCTTTTTTATTACTCCATAAAAATATTTTATATTCCTAGAAATAATCAGTAAAAATCTGCGGGCCACTCTCTGCTGATGTCGTGCAAATGTTTTAGTCAGGCGAAAAATGAAAAAAACGGTTGCTGTTTTATTGGCAGCACTGAAAGCTATAAGATTCTAGAAAAGACCCATTTAGACCGGGAGGCATCAGCACAGACCATCACCTCATCGAGTTCACGGCTGAAATCTCAGAATTAGTTAAAAATCGATTCGCATTTTAAAACGCAATCGGTCTGTCAAGTCTTGGTGGAAAACACTTGAAAACCAGATTTTAGCGGTTGACCCGTAGGTTTACCATTGTGATTTCTTGCACCCAGTCCTCCCTGTTTTCATACCTTTGGGTGCAGGAAAACACAAGGGTAAACCTACGAGTCAACTGCTAAAATCGGGTTTTCAGGTGTTTTCCACCAAGATATGACTTGGCAGACTGATTGCATTTTAATATGCGAATCGAGTTTTCACTAATTCTGGAATTTCAGCCGTGAACTTGATGAGGTGATTGTCTGTGCTGCCGCCTAATTGTAACAAAAGCTTTTAACCATTCAGAAAGTACACTGTTAAAAATATCGTGAAAAATTACCTCTGTTTTTAAAGACTATCTATTTTCTGACTTATGAGAACGCTGCATAAACGCCTTTGGGGCATTCTCATTGGTCGGAAAATAGATAGCCTTTAAAAACAGAGGTAATTTTTCACGCTATTTTTAACAGTGTACGCTGAGGAGCTCCACTGGCGGAAGGAGAAACCTGATGTAAATAAGCTATGCAAATGGTGGGAAGAACAAATCAAACCGTCACACAGTGGGTCAAAATACCAAAAAGCTGACCAAAAGTCGAAAAATAAAGTTACTACTTAGTAAATTTTGACTATGCAGATGGCAAGAATAATGTTTGGAGGTTCAGAATCTATATTTATAAAAAGGTGTTCGTTTTGCGTTGGCAATCTGTTTCATTTCAAAAGTGACGCTTGGAGGATTATCATATGAGGCGAACAAAAAGAGCAAAACAATGGTTCTTTTAAACACGTGCTACATTTTTCCATATCATCCGATTTTAATTCATTAAAATGGATTCACACGATGACAGTGTGTACTTTTTTCGCGCATGTTACAAAAATTATATTAAGTACATAAAAATTAATAATTTCATGATTATTTTTGATAAAAAATATTTAAAAATATTTTATTTTTTTGCTTTCAAACATCAAAAAGTTCCACGAAGTACCGCAACGACATATAATGGAAACAATAGCCTGAACTATTATCTAATGAATCATGAAAAAACCAGCTGCCATAAACTGCCATTTTGAATTTCGTGCAGGTTTTTGCAACCACAAGTAAAAATATCACTTTTTTAGTCGCTTCAAAAGCTATGACATTTATTATTTTTCACAGTAATTTAGCTGGCAAACATTTTTGAAATTTTTAGATTATTCAGTTTTGTGATAGATTTTATGTATTATATTACAAATAAGTGTTATTATCATAAGCATAAAAGAATTTGATAAGCAAGATTAGTAACAAAAAACAGAAAAGAATTCTCTATCACAGATACAATAGAAATACATTTTTTTTTAAATCTTTATAGGCAATAATTTTGTGTATTCTATCGTAATTAGAAGAATTAGCTTGTCAATTGCAATCTTTGATAGATCATACTGGGGAACGTATTTTATTAATGCAAACGGAAATTATTAAGAATCTGACTTCCGAGAACATTAGCAATATAAATTTTATATTCAAGTGGGGATGTGATAGTACATCTGATCAAAGTACTTTTAAACAAAAATTTAGCGTTGAGGATGGTAGAAATTAGGTTCAAATAGCTTTTTCACTTCTCTAGTGCCACTAGAACTTAAGTGTTGCGGAAAATTCAGAAATTGTTATCTGGAAAAATTCGAGATCTTCATCTCCTCGATTTTTTAGGCCCATCAGAATCCATTTTTTGCACGAAAATACGGAAGCTACTGTCTGTGAAATGGATTATACTACAGATCAGGAGAGTAAACTTATTTCTTTCAAAACAATCTTTGATAGAAAATAAGTAGGCGTTAATTACAAACCAGCTTTAACGATGATTGATTGTAAAAATTTTAATGTCATTACTAGTAATTTGTCAACTCAACATTGATATCTATATCAGGCAACTAATACCTATATCAGTCAAACTATTTTCAAACTAAAAGTGAATGAAAATCATTTACAATTCGGGATGTCCACGTCACATGCCTGTATAAGATCTTTTAAGTGTACCATGCATTTGGCATACAAACAGGATATAAAGGAATGGCAAGTGGCAAGTGTGCACTCCTGAGGAGAAGAAAAAAATTAAATTTGCAAAACAAAATTTACAAAAAAGATTTCGTTTACAATTAGGACTTCTCGCCGATAAATCAAACCTCGGATTTAGAAGCACAAATGCTTACAATACAGCTCGTCGATTCTTTGAAAACGCAACTATTTCTGCTTTAACAAGGAGCGTAGACGAAGATTAGACCAAACGATTCCACTTATTCCATTATAAGTAATTTCTTAACATTCATTTGATCAATTTCGTGGATTATTGCTCACAAACAGCTTGTAAATTCGTCAAATTTTATTCTTAGTTCTACATGACAACTTGCAGTGTACAAACAATGGAGTTATGAATAAAGAGGAGGAGATATAAGGTGTACTGTCTACCATTTGCGAGTGAAGTAACTGAGAAGGTTGTCACAAGATGGCGACTGCTTTTTTTTACTCGGATCTTCAGTTTCTGATTATCGCCAGGGTAAAGAACCCATCAGTAAAATTTAATAGAAAATTTCATATTTTTAAAGCGTCTTATTCATGAAGAAATTTTTCTCACAAATATGGTAGAATTTTCTATTTGCTTTTACTGGTGTTAGTTTGCATGATAAAAAAGTCAGTGTGTTTCACTGGTTGTCACAATATGGCGAAAACTCAGGGCCTGACTTCCGTCAAAATAAACTTCTACCAGTAAAAATGAAAATCTGTTTCAGCCATTGTTTATGACTGAAATTTTGCATTAATAAGACGTTTAAATAAGGAGAAAATTTCTGTATAAATTAACTGGTGGAAGTTTCCACCGGCGACAATCAGCACCTGCGAAAGCGGTTACAGTTGAAGCTTCACTATTCTAAGGATATGTCAGTTCCTCTTCATTAATAGTTCCATGGTACAAACTACTTATTCATGGCACAGAAATAATAGCTTCCTCATTATTGCCTGTTAGGCAAATCTCGGGAGACGCTCAAGAATCGTGCAACAAATTGATCAAAAGGTATCGAGACGATTTCTTCCTAAAATGCAGTAGGACGTAAACAATAGGAGATTTACTATTATTTTAACACAATCAAGCTGATTGGTAAAGTTATCATACGAATTGAATATTTTTGAACTGGGCATTTTTTCGCTCAGTTGGAAATATTCAATTCGTATAATAGGAGATTTCTTTGCGGCTTTTAATGTTATTAGATCCCTTCATTTCAAGCTTACGTAAATTACCATTGAAGAAACTAATATCCTTTCACTTAGAGGCACAGAAAGGTCTGTAAAATATTTCGACACCTCCCCTTCTGAAGAGTCTTCGTAGTATACTACAGATTATTCAGAAGATGAATTTTAGAATATCCTTTCGTTTTATTTTAATAATATCCAGAAATTAAACATTGTAGTATTTTATTTTTCATTAATGTACTTAATTGCATTTTATAAACAAAGATTCATTGTTTAATTTCGATTAAAAACATCTTAGTTCCTTGAAAACACCTTGTAACGTTTAGCCTTGAAATTTTTTAATTTCGAACTCGAAATATTTCATTTAAATCTAATTGTTTTTATTTTTAATTCGCCATTTTTTAAAATTTAATCTTTGAATCGTACTTAGTATCCTCAAAAGTACCTGCATACGAAATTTCATAGAATTTGAATAACTTTCAAAGCATTTTAATTTTAAGTCCGCCATATTGGATCCGCCATTTTGTATTTTTGATTTTTAATTTTAGAATCGAGATCAGAATCCTGAAAAACACCTGTGCACGAAATTTCGTAACATTTAAATAACATTTTCATATTTTAAGCCAGCTTTTCTGGATTTTGCCCCACTGTGCGTCACTAGAAATGAAAAAAAAAAAAAAAAAAAAACAGACTTATGATCAAATCGAACATTTTGAAATCGAATGGACGGGAAAGAAAAGTTACATGACGTCATCTCCAAAATTGGAAAATGGAAATGAAAAGAAAAGTATTTTAAAGTGAAAAATTGTAAATTAAGTGCGAAAAATATAGAATAATTAAAATATACTATATGTGTATCTATAATAATAAAGAAAGAAGTTTGTGAGTATGTCAATGGTGTTTTGAAGAGATCGCTGCACGTAGAGCTACAAAATTTGGAGGAAAGGCTCTACATATGAAGTTTTGCACATCGAAACCTGATTTTCGATTTTTTATTATATATTTTTTAATTTAATTTTTAGGCGATTTTTAGCTTTTTTTTTTATGTTTCGAGGCGATAGTTCCACATTAGTGAAAAGAATACGGCCTGACTCTTTTAACCCAATATAGTAAATTTTGTCCTCTTTTCAACAAAGTTTATTCGAATTAAATAAATATAGAAAAACTATATTTCAAAGAACGACAGATTCACCTTAATAAAATAAATGAGAAATATGAATGTCAAATTCACAATATATCTTTACTTAATAGGTGCTAAAATACAAATGTTAAAACATTTTAAAAACAATGCAGATGTTGAAACATTGGAGTCATATGATGTTTAAAATCCGAGCGCTTTCGACTGAACCATCAGTCGTCATCAGGGAAAGATCACTGCCGAATGAAAGACAAACAGCTGGTTAAATATCAAAGGGCGAAACTAAACGAACCACAAAATAGGAGGGTGGGAAGGATGGAAAAACAGAGAGGAGCAGCTAATCAGAAAAAGAGAAAGGGGGGAAGGGTTGGACAGGGAGGAGGAAAAATGGTTAATCAAAACCAAATTCACCTGTTACACCTAGTATTTTAAACCAGATTCTTGGTATGTTATAAGATAGAACATCATTACAGGTACTCCTGCCTCTTGCCAAAATTTCCAACGACTCTCTAACTATACAAACATTATAAAATGAAGCATGTGCAATGATTTTAACTTCTTTGAATAGGATAGCAATGTCTTTAACTTGACTGAGCCGGGATAGAGCTGTGTATGCTTTACCCTTTTTTAAATCGGCCCCACCAGTGGCTGAGAGGTTCTGCTCTCGAAGCTGGTAGACGGGAGGTGCTGGGATCGAACCCAATCGCGCCCGTCGGCCTAATCGTGCGGAGTTTTTGTGGTTTCCTTCGAGCCATGGATTTCCATGCGTAAATACGGATTAGGTTCCCTTAGAAAGACCCCCGCGGAGGGCACTCCCCCTCTCGGGCCTATATCCCTAGAGCAGATAATTGGCCGTCAAAAATCAACCAACCAACCCTTTTTTAAATCTGTCATATGCTCTTTAATCCTTTCCAATAATTTTCGAGTGGACATTCCTACATAAGTATACTTTTTTGAACTGCCACCAATCCAAAAAGGGACAATATAAACTCCAGATTTATCATAATTGCCTATAGGATCGATCTTTCTGTGTACCAGATACTCTAATATTGTCGGTGGTTTAGCAATTAGAATAGCATTATATTTCTTCTTTCATTTCTAAATCCTTTCAAAAAGATGTGGAATATATTCCGTACTGCAAAATTTAGTAGGTTTTTCTTTATTTTTACTAACGCTTGTAGATATTTTGTTACTATTATTATATTTATAAATTAATTTGTTGATAAATTTATTCGAAAACTCATTTTCACAAGCAATCTCTTTAATTTTACTTAATTCATCATTTAGGTAAACATCCGAACAAACTTGAAAAGCCCTTTTAACATAAAAAACGGTGGCTAGTAGGCGGTTTCATTCAATAGTACATGGCTACTTTACTGAACTTAGACTCCACTTTTATGACTATAGTTCTTGCAGTTCAGAAATTATTGGGGTGACAACGAACTTTAGCGAGCACACTGTATACTACATAATCCAAACATTTTGTTCAGTTAGGAAACGCATAACTCAGTAGAAAGACCCTTTCAGCAATTTCCTAATTAATTCTGTAATAGTATCTAAAATATAAAAATGAAAATTTGTCTGCCTGTCTGTCTCTAATTCTATACAAATCCACAGTTTGGAAGCCAGAATTGTGAAATGTTACGTCCATGTGTATTAAAACACGACCGAGGCAACTAAAGTAATCCGGAATCGAAATAATTTATAGTTAATTTTTAATTAATAAAAAACCACAAATTTAACAGCAATTTCCTATCAAATGTACACATTTTTCGTTATAGCAGTTGCCAACAATTAAAATCCACAATAAAATTCTTGCCGCAACAATTACTTTTCTATTGCAAGATTTCCACGTGAAAAACGTAAATGAAATAAATAGTTTGCCGAATTTTAATAAAGTGAATATTACGTCATAACTTCTCTATTGCAAGATTTTCAAGTGAAACATGAGAATGAAATAAATAGTTTGACGAATTTTAAAAAAAAGTGAATATTGCGTTATAACTTTTCTATTGCAAGATTTCCACGTGAAAAATGAAAATGAAATAAATAGTTTGGCGAATTTAAAAATAAGTGAATATTACGTCATATTGGAAATATAATGGACGTCAGAATGTGAATATACAACGTCATATGAGCTTGAAAAAACGTATTGAAACATGGAAACTGCATATGGAAATATTGGCATATTTTAACTGCTTTTTTTAATTGTTTGTTTTATACTGTATGTGTAATTTTGAAATTGATTTTTGAAAACAAAGATTCTTAAAATTCTGGGCAACTCCGGGTTCTTTAGCTAGTACAAAATAAATACAAGATTTTTTTTTTCATTCTATTATTTCGCGCCGAATTTGAAGCTGGCAGGGCTTGCAGATGTCTATCTGAAGCAAACACTAGATAATCACTTTTTAAGGAATGCTAAAATCCTTTTTTAAATCAAGCTGTGTCTTAAAATAAAATTATAGGTGATAGTGAAGGTTTAAATTTAGTTAGTAAACTTAATATATATATAGTATATATATATATATATATATGTAGATAGATAGATAGATAGATAGATAGATAGATAAATAGATAGATAGATAAAAATGTTTGTTAAATGAAATTCACCAGTTATACTATATTTTAACTGAATACTTTACATAAAAAGATGTAAGTTCTCACATTTTTATATGTATACCTTGAAATGTTTTAAAAATAAACCTATTGCATTAAACTGGTACTATTTACTGATTTTCAATTAATGCGTTTTATTAAATTAATTACGGAGAAACTTTTGAATTAACGTTAAAACTTTCTTCCATCTTCAACTGAAGAAAGTATTGCAATCAAAATTTTTTTCGACTTTCTATTTTCGACGGATTTACACATTTTAGGGGTCAGAGATCCCCAAAAACATGTTTATACAAAATGTCTGTCTGTCCGTGTGTCGCCATTGTAGCATCAAAAAATCCCTGCGGAGGTACATTTCGAAGTTAAGCACTAATTTCACCAACAAAAACTAAATCAATATTAGAGATAAGCCCAGTTTAAAAATTTTATATGGCTGCTTTTGACGAATTTTTAATTTAATTTTTCTGTAAGAGCTGGTTTTATCAGAATCATATGAAGGCGGTATTAAAAAAAAATGTTTTTCCACGCAATATTTTTAACATATTTTTAACAAATTGAACAACAATTTTTCCATATTTTTAACAACTCGAAATTTTCTGACACATTTTCAGACTCATTTTTAAAAGTAAAAACATGAAACTTGCTCTCGTGGTTTTTTAAAGAGATTTATAAGCGACCCGTGTTTTTATATTTCTTTCAATTAATTCTTTCAGAACTTGATTTACAAACAATTATTTTCTCAGTACGACCATTTTTTTTGTTTCCACCACTATCGCTTCGGGAAATTGGATTGAAAATGCCCACTTTGACAGCATTTTTTTAAATACAGTGGCCTCCGAAAGTTATGGAACAAGGACTAGATGCTTTCGCTTGTACACGGCTAGTCGCATATCTACCAAAATTATTGGCGAATTGTTCTTGAACTTCTGGGATGTAAAAAACATGTTTGATTTCATATTCCTCGGTGACGATTTAGTCGGAAGACAATTACGGGGCTAATAACAAATTTAATAATAAAATAATATTTGCGATCACCTATGTAACGGAAAATGCTGAAAATGGTTTGCCACTTTGTTGAATGACTATTTGGGTCCTGTTCAATGTTTGTGTGCATTTGTGTAAGCATAGCACTCATATTTTTGAAGATGCTATTGTGTCTGTGAAAAATTCAAAAGTTTTTTTGTTTATAGCATACAGAGTTTTCAACAAAATTTAACACAACTTTCAGAAAACCTGAGAAAGAAGAGTAGCAACAGTATACTGCAATTAAAACGAAAATATATTGGATATTTGATGAGATATGGATAATTGTATGAAATAATTTTAACTGCGCATGCGTGGAAGATTCTAAAATTTTTATTTTATAATTTGGTAGTCAGCTATTTAGGGCAACTTATATAAAAGGTCCAGTCGCGAAAATTCACAAGGATTGGGGCGATATAGTTTTTATTGCAGTATACTGCAATCCTACAGAACTCGTGGTTAAACAATTAATAGGGCGTGAATATTTATTGAAATTTGCTAAAAAAATTGCCGTTATTTATTGAATAATAAATAAAGGAAATCAACCCTATGCTCCTACTCCTTATTTATCGAGAATTTCGTTTAGAAAATTTTAGTACATGAATCTATGCATTTTTACATGTTATTATTGAAAACATTGTTTTAAATCTTTGACCATGGCATTACATATGCGATCATGATCAAAAACATATTATCGTATTTAGCAGATCATGTTCTGTCAAGCGGATTCTAGGCGAAATCCGAACTTGTTTTGTTGTACTCTCGTGATTTGTCAGTTGACTTAAAAAAAGAGACATTTTAACATAATACAAAATAGCAAATGGATAATTATTGCGACCTTCAAATTAGTCAACCAAATTATTTCTTTGCCATATACGATCATGATCAATAACATGTGATCGTAAGCAGGCCATGTTCTGATGCGAAGACGTGATATTAGACGAAATTTTAAACTTTAAAAACCTCTTGATTTTCTGGCTAGCTACAAAAACGAGAAATTTTATCAAAATACAAAATAGGAAAACTCAACATTTTTTACACTGCATAAAATTATTTTTTTTTTTAAACTTTTATGTGAGATTTGATACTCAGTCCATCAAATTAATCTTTGTTTCTATCAAGCATAACAAGTATGCGGTGCTTCTAGACACTGCCAGGTGTTGCTAGAGGATAAACAACACAAACGTGCCTTGCTATTGTAATCTTCATAGCATTATATCAACTACTTTTGCCAACGAACTGCCAAAGGTCTTGCTTTGCCTGGATACATTTGAACTATCTCCCTGAGATGTACGAAAGATAACTTCTAAGAAGACTTCTAATTAGTCAGCCAAATTATTTCTTTGCCATATACGATCATGATCAACATGTGAACGTATCGTAAGCAAGCCATTTTCTGCAAAGACGTGATATCAGACGAAATTTCAAACTTTTCAAAACCTCTTGATTTTCTAGCTAGCTACAAAAACGAGAAATTTTATCATAATACAAAGTAGTGAAACTCAAAATTTTTTCTACTGCATAAAATTATTATTTTTTTTTCTTATATGTCAGATGTGGTGCTCAATCCATCAAATTAATCTTTGTCTCTATCAAGCATTACAGGTATGCGGTGCTTCTAGACACTGCCAGGTGTTGCTAAGGGATAAACTACACAAACGTGCCTTGCTATTGTAATCTTCATAGCATTTTATCAACTGTTTTTGCCAACGAACTGTCAAAGGTCTGGATACATTTGAACTATCTCCCTAAGATGTACGAAAGAAAACTTTATCTCCTTGGAATTTACTCATAACAAGAAGTTGTTCCTTCCAAGATGTGTTTATCAGCTTCCATTTATCTGTATTTTCGTGTTTCCCACATGTAACGTTCTCTCTCATCTCTAACAAACAAATATCTCTGCTGTATAAAGCTTGGATGTAATAACCTAACACACTGATAAAAAAATTTTTTTTAGCTGAAGTATTCAAGTTTAATCACGTATCGATTAGTATCTCAACATGTTTTACTTCACCAATTTGTATAGCCACATTAGAAGTTGATAATGAATACGTAATGAATTCCTTTCTACATTGAAAATTTCAAACGCTGTTCGTAATTTTACTTTGCGTATTTTGTTTATAACCATTTTTAGGTGCGTTCGTAATTATATAAATACGTAGCACCTATAGTTGTCGTCTGGTCTGTCTGTCTGTCCATCTGCCTGTCTGTCCGTTTGCCCGCATATAACAGCGCAAGAACTACCCAGCCGAATGGTTTGAAATTTAATATATGAAATCGTTGCAGATTTTTGACGAGTCATTTCAAATCTTATGAAAATCGAATCAAAACTTAAAAAGATATTAATAAAAGTTTTCTTAATTCTATTAAATCCTATCATACGTAATTAATTCAATGATATCCTAAGATAGGTGATGATTCTAGGTTGCCATGGTGATTATATCCTATTTAAGATGGAGTCATATTATTTCCGTATTACTGAATTTAATATATATAACCGTAATGAATTTTATATAAACACATTTTTGGATAAGAGTGCAGCAGCTATTGCACCAAGAACTGAATAGTTATAAAACTAGTTATATACGAACGCCATATTATTTCCGTATTGCTGAATTTAATATATATAACCGTAATGAATTTTGTATAAACGCATTTTTGCATAAGAGTGCAGCAGCTATTGCACCAAGAACTGAATAGTTATAAAACTAGTTATATATGAACGCACCTAATTTGCCACGTTTGAAGTATAATTTCTGACTTTTTTGCATTTCCATATAAAATTTTCATAAGTACGCATACGTTTATATAAGCATTTCAAACTAAAACTATTTATTTTAGATTTTCGACCTTCGCCAATGCATTATACACTGTTAATGCAAAGAGTATTTACTATAAAATAATCATTATCTTATCAATAGGAATGCACGATAATTATTTTAAAATTTATGTCATCAGCGCCAAATACATTTTGTTTTAACCACAGCTCACTAACCTACCGATATATTCCCGAACACTGTGTCAATTTGATTCAAACAAAAGTTAAAATTAAATTAATTTATGATTTATTAAAAACTTTTTTTCTCATAGCTTAAATCCTGGTCAAAGACATTTCGTGTATTTTTTATAAAACTTTTAATTCTATTGAACGAACTATATTTCTAAACAACACATTGCAAACTACATTCACAAGTCAAAATAATAGGTTTTAATTCAACTTGATGATAATTTACAAACTTTTAGAGTGCGTTAGAGATTTCGAGTGAAAGATTGTTAAACATCACAAAATGTAGAAGTTATTAAGTATGTAAAAATAAAAATATTTGTTTTAATGCAGTTTTTTATAACTATTCCATGTTTATCTTTAAAATCATACCTAGTTTCAAAAAAAAAAAAAAATCATTACAATAAGACAGTTTAGTATGGGTACTAAACCCGATTTTGGAAAAGTCTCTGCTTTTCTTATGCTTGGAAAAAAGCGCGACCTAGAGAATTTATTTAGTTATTTTAATTATAATTTTTGCTCTGATTCCTTTTTGAGATATGGCAACAGAAAAAAAAGAGCAAACATAAACCAAATCATAATAATATGATAATATGATAAGGGATCTTGATTTAAACTATCTTTATAGAATTTCTAAATTGACGTGTAATCACAATTTAATTAACATGAAAATATTAACTGATTAAAGCGTATTTTTTAAATATATGTATTACACTGTTTATTTTTACTTTTTTCTATCTTTACAAGAAGAAAGTATTGGATTCATGAAAATTTTTGAATTCCGGTTTTCGAAGAATTTACACGTTTTAGGGGTCAGAGAACCACAAAAACATGTTTTTACTTTCTTCTATTTTTACAAGCAGAAAGTATTGGGATTGTGAAATTTTTCGAATTCCGGTTTTCAACAGATTTACACGTTTTAGGGGTCAGAGGACCCGAAAAACATGTTTTTACAAAATGTCGGTCTGTGAGTCTGTCTGTGTGTGTGTGACACAAATTTCGCTCTATCTCAAGAGCTAATGAACGGAATTTAATAAAACTTTATATTCAGTTAGTCCCTGATATAAACTGGTGCTGATTAGTTTCTGGTGTAAATCTCCAAACAGGTGGCGCTGCTATGCTGCATTTTTCACGATTTCCGCAATAGCTATATCTCAAGAACCAAAGCGCGGATTTTCATCAAACTTCAGATTCAGTTAGTAATTGATATGACTTGGTTCTGATTACATGTTGGTGTAAATCGTCCTACAGGTGGCGCTGCTGTGCAGCATTTTTCACGATTCCCGCAATAGCTCTATCTCAAGAACTAATGCACGAATTTTCATCTAACTTCAGATTTAGTTAGTTGTTGACACAAGTTGTTGCTGATTAGGTTTTGGTGTAAATCGCCCAATAGGTGGCGCTGCTATACTGGAATTTTCATGACTTTGCAATAGCCCTATCTCAAAAATTAATGCACGGACTTTCCCCAAACTTCAGATTCAATTAGACGTCGAAATAAGTTGTTGCTTGGTAGTTTTGGTGTAAAGCACCCAATAGGTGGCGCTGCTAGGCTGCATTTTGCTGAATTCGCAAAGATTTCAGTGGTAGTCATATCTCAATGACTAATGCACGGAATTTCATATCTT
The DNA here is from genome assembly GCA_963932465.1 of Maratus speciosus. Taxonomy (NCBI): domain Eukaryota; kingdom Metazoa; phylum Arthropoda; class Arachnida; order Araneae; family Salticidae; genus Maratus; species Maratus speciosus. The sequence goes on from OZ010793.1 coordinate 481,609,653, forward strand.
CAGAATCCTCATGATGGGCATAGATTGGCATTTAATTTTGGCACTGTGATAGCGAATTTTGAAGCATTAACATTTATGAGATAGAAGAAAGCTTTGGGATTGGTACATCCAACTAGTTATTGAAAAATGTCTATCTGTGAGTCTGTCTCTGTGTGTGTGACACAAATTTTGTGGGGGCTCTATCTCAAGAACTAATGAACGGAATTTAATAAACATTTATATTCAGTTAGTACCTGATATAAATTGGTGCTGATTACTTTTTGGTGTAAATCGCTCGACGGGTGGCACTGCTATGCAGCATTTTTCTCGATTTCCACAATAGCTCAATCTCCAGAACCAATGCACGGTTTTTCATAAAACTTCAGATTCAGTTAGTCCTTGACATGAATTGACGTTTTATACATTTTGGTGTAAATCGCTCAACAGGAGGTGCTGCTATGCTGCATTTTGCAGGATTTACACGATTCCGCAATAGCTCTATCTCAAGAACAAATCCACGGATTTTCATCAAACTTCAGATTCAGTTAGTAGTTGATATGACTTGGTTGCTGATTACGCGTTGGTATAAATCGCCCAACAGGTGGAGCTGGTGTGCTGCATTTTTCACGATTCCCGCAATAGCTCTATCTCAAGAACTAATGCGCGAATTTTCATCTAACTTCAGATTTAGTTAGACATTGACGCAAGTTGTTGCTGATTAGGTTTTGGTATTACTCGTCCAATAGGAGACGCGGTTATGCTGGAATTTTCACGATTTTTGCAATAGCTCTATCTCAAAAACTAATGCACGGATTTTTCCCAAACTTCAGACTCAGTTAGACGTTGACATACGTTGTTGCTTGGTGGTTTTGGTGTAACATAGGTCTTGGTGTAAAGCACCAAATAGATGGCGCTGCTAGGCTGCATTTTGCTGAATTTACACGATTTCAGCGGTAGTCATATCTCAAGAACTAATGCACGGAATTTCATATCTTCAGAATCCTCATGATGGGCATAGATTGCCATTTAATTTTGGAAGTGTGATAGCGAATTTTGAAGTATTAACATGCATGAGATAGAAGAAAGTTTTGGGATTGGTACATCCGACTAGTTTATTTATATTTTCTACTTTTTAGTGTTTGAAATATTTTGTTATTGCAACTTCACCACCAGTTGGCTTATTTTGGTGAATCATTAAATATAGTGTTGTTCTAACTCGAATACAGTTGTAAACATAAAGAATATTTGACGATTTATCACCTGCGGTGGGTTAAAGGAAAAATTCCTTAATACTAAGTTATGAATTTATAGTCAATTCTAAAAATATTAGAATATTGCACTGTTATCAGAAACACACTTTTGTACATAATTTTTATAATTCTAGCATAACAGGAAGTGGGTTAAAATTGATTACAATATTTCATCTTTACATACAAAAACGAAGTTGAGTTAAATAAAAGAGTGTAAATATAAGTATTGGTTACACACAGCCTAGCAATCTGTGTATTTCTATTCAATTAACACTATTATATAATAAAACATATAGACTGGGAGGCGATTGCACAGACCATCACCTCATCGAGTTGGCGGCTGAAGCTCCAAGATTAGCCAGAAATCGATTAACATATTAAAATGCAAATGGCCTGCCAAGTCATATTTTGATGCCATTCATAAAACACAAGATAAAATTAAGTCAATTTTAAATGCTCCAAAACCAGTAAATATATCTCAGGTTAAAATTTTTCTAGGCCTCGTTACATATTATGTTAAAATTTGTACCAAATTTATCTACAATTTCACATGCTTTAAATAATTTGCTTAAGAAGAATGTGAAGTTTAATTGGTCTTATAAGAGTGAACAAGCATTTAAAATTACATATATATATATATATATATATATATATATATTTCTGGCAGTGTTCTTACTTACTTTAATCCTAAATTACCTTTAGTTTTAGCTACTGATGCTTCTCCTTATGATATCTCTGCAGTTAACTCGCATGTGATGCCAGATAACACTGAAAAACCTATTGAGTTTGTGTCCAGAACTTTGAATAATGCAGAAAAACGGTATAGTGAAGTTGATAAAGAATCATTAGCTAATATATTTGTGTGAAGAATTTTTTCGAATATTTCTATGGTATCATTATTTACTAACAGTAAAACTTTAGTGCCTATTTTTTCTCTTTCTAAAAGTATTCCTGCTTTTTGGCTGATAGAATGCAACGATATGCAATTTATTTACAAACTTTTCAATGTGATATCTGTTAAAAAAAAAAAAAAAAAAAAAAAAAAAAAAAAAAAAAAAAAAAAAACTACTGAACACAGAAATGTTGATTCTCTTTCACGTCTTCCTTTACGTAGTGAAGATTTACCTCAGCGATTTAATTCAAATGATGTAATTGAATGTGAAATTATGTAATTGATGAATCTGAAATTCTTCAGATCAATCAACTTTCTATTTTACCTTTAACATCTAAACCTATTGCTTCTAAAGCTACAAAATCTGATCATCTTTTACGTCAAATTTTTCATCAACTCATTTCTGGTTCTGAAATTCCTAAAAATTTACTTTTGGCAGTAAACAAAAAGAATTTACTCTTCAACATAGTTGTATTTTAACCCGTTCGGGACCATGGGTGTATATATGCACCCTCAAATAGAGCATACAGAATTTTTTTTAGGCACCGGCAAAAAATAAAAGCATTTTTTAGTTTCTTTAATTAGAGCATTTTCGTGATTATTTAAGTAAAGATAACTTTAAAAAGAAATTGGTGCCAACCGAATAAAATTTGCAAAAAGTCGCTGGTAATCTATGTATATGTATTCTTTTAATGTTATTATGTAATAAAACACAGCTTTTCAGCTCTTTTTATGCGGAATCTAATTCTAAATTCATTATGGATGTTCCTAAATTTTGAAAAAAATCACAATTATTGATCATACTGGCAGTTTCTAATGTTTTATTAGTAAAAACATCCCTCCCCCTCATGTTCTGATGAAGAATTTTTTAACTAATAAAAATATTATTACTAACTACAAACTTATTTAGCTTGTGAAAGTCACCTTCACTGTAAAAAAAAACCTGTAATTTTTACATAAAAAAATTGTATTTTTTACAGAAAAAAACTGTTTTAAAGAAAAGTAGTTTTTTTCTGTAACCAAATGTGAATTTTGTAATTTTTACTGAAAAAAATTATGTTTTTTACAGAAAAAAAAACTGTTTTAATGCAAAATTATAGATATTTTCTGTAAATTAAACGATTTTTCACTGTCGCCAAAATTGACAGGTTTTTCTGTCAGTTTGAAAGATTTTTTTTTTTTTTTTTTTTTTTTTTTTTTTTTTTTTTTTTTTGCAGTGTATCTATCTATTTGTCTGTTGATATGTAGATAGTTACATACAGACTAGAAATCTATGTATATGTATTCTTTTAATATTATTATGTAATAAAACATAGCTTTACCGATTTTTTTACGTCAAATGTATTTCTAAATTCTTAGGAATGTTTCTAAATTTTGAAATAATTCACAATTATTGACCATACAGGCATATTTTAATGTTTTCATTAGTAAAAAACAACCCTACCTTCATGTTCTGATAAAGAATTTAACTAAAATTATTGTTACTAACTACAAACTTATTTAGCTTACGAAAGTCATCTGTGTATCCATTTGTCTATTAATATGTACATAGTTACATACAGACTAGAAATCTATGTATATGCATTCTTTTAATATTATTATGTAATAAAACACAGCTTTGCAGCTCTTTTTATGCGATGTTAAAAAATGTTTTAAAATGTTTATTTCTAAAAAAAATATTTCTAAAAATGTTTATTTCTAAAATGTCAAAAAATGTTTTATTTCTAAATTCATTATAAATGCATCTAAATTTTACAAAATTCACAATTAATTGTGACATATTCAGTTTTTCATGTTTTGAATTGTAAAAACATTTGTCCTTCATCTTTTGATAAAGAATTTTTTTATTATTAGAAATACTGTCAGTAAATACTAACATTTAGCTGGTGAAAGCAGGGATATCACGAAAATCATGTAATATGAAAATGTTCTTGGTGAAAGTCAGCTGTACAACCCTTTGTCTATTGATATATACAAATTACTATCAGTTAATAGCACATATAATTATTATACATTAAATGTTAAATTAATATTACATAATTATATTTTAATTATTATAAAATAAAAATAATACATATAGTAACTAGAAACAATAAGCAAACTTTTATTGATAAATATATAGATCCTAATACTATTTATCTGATTTTTAGTCTTTTTTCCATGTTTTTACCGGTACAAACCAGGTTTGTCCCACGACTTGATAAAGACTGGATTTTACAAGTAAAAAACTAACCTTGTCATAGATGGGCTCGAAATTCAAATATCATACGCAAAACAAATGCTAACTGTACAATGCATACAAATGTCAATGTACAAAGTCTCTTGACCTTCACAATGATAGTCAGCGATAATTTATAAATTTGTCTACATGTGAAAAAAACTTTACAGAAGCTTTATGGAAATTTTTGTTTCATAGCTTTAGCACTTATGAATGCCGAACAATGTCATAAAGTTAAATATAAAAACGCAGACAAAACAAAATGAAGATGTAAGACACTTTTACAGACCAATTTATGCCAGAGAAAATTTTTTCAGTCATTTTTAGAGCTACAAGATAAAATTTTTGGCATGCTGAAAAATGTATATTTTAGAAGAATGGGTTACCCGGTGTCAATTCCGCGAAACATATGTTAATTTTTATTACATGATATTAAAATAATAATAATAATAATAATAATAATAATTACTTATATCCATTGCATTCTAAAGTCAAAGTTAATTTTTTTTTTCATGAAATTAGGCTGTTTGGACATACAAGTGATCATTCAATTCCTACTATTAGCTCACACTCTCCCTATATTTATTTATATCATAGCAAACGCGGTAGCGTTAAGCTATAATATGATTAAGAAATAGAAAATGCAAACGACTTTCTTAAATTTCTGGCGAACCAGTTGACATACGACAATGATTTTTCTTTTGAAAGATAGAACTCGACGAGACGAATAAACTGATAGCATTAAAAAAATTACTGTAGCTTTCAGTAGTTTTTTATTCAACCTTAAACGAAGAAATGAAGACACAAAATTCAACAAAGTGTAGCTAACGTTCCAGTGGGTGGATTAACTTCGTTTTTGTTTTATTTTGATCCTCTTGTTCAAACTTAAAATAGATTTTTTTTTATCTTTGAATGTTTGACGGTCGCTGAGAAAATCGAATTTGTCTTTTATAATGTCTCCATAAAATTATAGCAATCTCTCCTTTTAATTTTTTAATTTTCTAATTCAATAATTTCTTTCGTGTTGCCACTCCCTAAAAAGCAATACAATAATTAAAGAAAAGGATAACACGTGTACTTTTGTTGTTATAAGTCAATAAAAATTGAAATTCAACTGATAGATTTTTTAAATTTTGAAATCGACGTCAACCTAAGCAGATAATGCATAATTTTCATAAATATATATATGAACTTTCTTGATTAATATTTTGAACCGGGGTAATAGACACAATGGAGCACAAACGAGTTGATGGGGAAAAAAAAAAAAACAGGGTAAATCCCAAGCAGGAGCTAAATGTAAGTTTTTTAAAAATTATCATCGTAACATCCTAACTTGCACAAGCGAATGGTATGCAATAATATAAATACTTCGCATACTAAGCGTACCTTAAAAAATAGCATTCCATCTATTTTAAATAAGGAAGAGATGTCATATACGCACCAGAGTACATAACTGGCGCGATAATGGCGTTTTTATGCCTGATACGGTAACTGAGCTATTGTTGTTTATTTATTAAATATTTTTTTATTTACTTGTATTTTATTTTTTAAAATTATATAAATTGTTTTGTTCTATAGTTATTAATTAAACTTTTCATTATTTATTGTTGTTTTCTTTTTTAAATAATAGAAAGTAATTTAAAAATATATATGTAACTGCTATTCGAAAAAATATGTAACTGCTATTCGGTTTTCGTCAAATTGGCGTCAGAAAAAACCGCGCCAAACCCGTTGTGTATATGACATCTGTGCCTTAAATAATTAGGGTTTCGTTTAACTTTAGGTACTTTTGCTTGAGATACTGTCGAAAATGTACAGCAAAAATATACGGTACTACTTGATTATCCCGTCGACCAATTTCGCCAAACTATTCGCCTAATGATACAAGCTGACATAATTTTTATTTTAAATAACGGAAGAATAAATAAATTAGTAAAACATTAATAAAAATACTAATAAAAACTTGGGCACAGATGTCATATACGCTCCGTAATGGCGCGATTTTTTCTGATGCCAATTTGGCGAAAACCTCGTTAATATATCACCTCTATCCGGGTTACCATATCAAGCAAAATAACGACACTTTGTCTCCAGTTAAGTACCCGGTGCGTATATGACATTGGCGTCAAAAAAAATGTGCTAATATATATATGACATCTGTGCAAAACTTGAATTAAAAATCACTTGATGACGTAACAAACACGTGTATCGTGTTTAATGTCAAGTGAATGTAACATTTACTATCATCCATTATTGTCATTTAATCTTATAGTTTGGTAATTTTTTGATCGACAGGATAATCAAGTTGTATCAAGTATGGTACAGATGTCATATACGCACCACGTTGGCGCGATATTTTTTTGATGCCAATTTGGCGAAAACCTCGTTTTCGAATACCAGTTACATATGTATTTTTAAAAAGGGTTTAACAATAAATTAAAAAAAGTTTAATTAATAACAATAGAACAAAACAATTTATATAATTTTAAAAAAGAAAATAAAAGTAAATAAACAATTTATTAATAAATCAACAACAACATCCGGGTTACCATATCAAGCAAAATAACAAAACTTTGTCGCCAGTTAAGTATCCCGGTTCGTATATGACATTGGCGTCAGAAAAAAATCGGGTCAACGTGATGCGTATATGACATCTGTGACGTTTCAAGTACACTTCTGAACGTTACTTTGAAATCGGTGAATTTCATCGCCAAAATCGCCAAGATGCTTAATGATCATCGCCATTGAATATATAAATAATGCCATATTTGCAAACTTATAGGTCAAAATGTAAGTGGAACCTCGGTTCACGACCGCCTCTGTTTATGACCAGTTCGGTTTATGTCCAACTTCGGTGATCAAAATTTGACTCGGTTGGCGTGCAATATCTCGGTTCACGACCAAGGCTGCCGAATAGTTCAGTTGGCAACCCTTACATAACTCGTGTTATTAGTCAAGTTTGGAGTAAGGTGTGCATATCAGAGTGCTTTGTGTACCTTTATTACTATAAAAAAATTAACTTTTTGTTTTACTTTTAGTCAGGTTTGCGCTAATTTTAGCTCTCATTATGGCTTCTAAGAATGAAAAAGTGCTTAGTGATAGCAGTAGTAAGAAGCTTAAGCGAATTACTGTTCAATAAAAGGAATTGTAGCAAAACATGAGAACGATATTAGTATAACCGGTCTAGCTAAACAATACGATGTGACCTAAACCTTCGATTTCCTTGATAATCTATCTATATATATATATATATATTACGCTATCGTATGTGTCACAGAAATTGCGATTACTTGTTAATTGTTTAATGGCAACGCTCGAATGAAACGCATCTCATTGGTTATAGAACAGCATTTAATGCATCTCCATACCTATAAGGGGGGGGGTTACCATAGGTAGGACCTTGTTCTGTCGCCAAATACCGCCAAGTTTGTCATCAACTTGTAAATATATCGCCAAATTCCTATAGACTTCCATTGTAAACCAATAGGGTTTACTTGTTTAGAGAGAATCAACAAATTGCGATATTTTAATGCAACAAAAACTAATATGAGTTTAAGGAATTATATTAATTATATTTAAGGGAGCAAAAGTAAATTAAATTATGAATAAAAATAACGTGAATTTGATTTTAAAACCTTGAACCTCTTAAAACAGTGTGCATTACTTGGTTAAATAGTGCATTATTGCGCGAAATAAGAAAAAAGTATTGGGAATATTTAAAAGCAACTCAGGTTTATTTATATTCAATATATAATTATCAAAAAATTTAAATGACTAGTATTAAAAAATGCTCTGACGAGCACCAAAAAAGGCTAATATGTTTTTAAGTATGAAAAAGGGTTTGACAAGTGCTTCTAATTGGGCATGAAAAAGGACAAAGGGTCCCTTCATGGCTGCAGCTCACTGTCAATGCCAACTTTGAAAATATCATATTTGCGCTTTTTTCCTATAAAAAAAATCAGCCACAGTTACGATAAAAATGTGTAGTATAACGACGCAGCCTGATTAAACATGAATGTAAGGCGACATAGCACCAAAAGCCTTAGTTCCTGCAGCGTATCACACTAATGCATGGCCACCAAGCACGCCCGCAGTGTAGAACTGTACAAAAAACTGATTTGTAGTGCAGTGCAGACTGTTGCAGCACTCTGCACAGGAACAATTCCACATGTGCACGCATAACAGTATAATGCATTCATTGATTGTTGAAATTATATGCAAGTGGCTGTGGCTGTACAATGTAGTATGCAGTACAGCAATGCATGTAAATTATAAACGAACATTAGATGCATACACCTTTAATACGGAAGTACAAAAGCACAGTGTGAGTGTGCGCTGAGGTTCAAAAATTAAAAGCATAATAGGAATGTACAGTGTAGTATAATTTATAGAGAAATAATGGTACACAGTGCACTGTACAAAGTTGCATTGCAGACGCATGCGCAGTACAACAGTGCAACAGTGCAGTTAACATGTAAAGCACGGCGGAAAGTTTTACTAAAGTACCGCGAATTTATGTTATATAGAAAAAGCGCAAATATGATATTTTCAAAGTTGGCATTGACAGTGAGCTGCAGCCATGAAGGGACCCTTTGTCCTTTTTCATGCCCAATTAGAAGCACTTGTCAAACCCTTTTTCATACTTAAAAACATATTAGCTTTTTTTGGTGCTCGTCAGAGCATTTTTTAATACTAGTATTTATATATTTATCTTTTACAAATTTTCAATCGTTAATAAAATACTCATTATTCATCCTATCAGGTTGAAATAAATTTTTTTAAACTTGTACTGGATGACAATTGATGCTAATAAAGTTTTTCAAATATTAATTAATTAATTAAATTTTAATTAATTAATTTTAGTTTTGCATGGGAAACAAAATGGCCGCCATTGGTTATTGAATTTCAATGAAAGTATTTTCAATAAGGGTTACCGTAGGGGGGGGGGACCTGTTCTGTCGCCAAATACCGCCAAGTTTGTCGCCAACTTGGCGATATGTCGCCAAATTTGGCGGCCAAAATGAGTCCCCAAAAGTGACGCCAACTTGGCGATATCTATAATATTTCGCCAAATTCCCATAGAGTTCCATTGTAAACCTACTTGCTTATAGAAAATCAACAAATTGAGATATTTTAATGCAACAAAAACTCATATTAGCTTGATTATATTAAATTTTTCTTTGATTGCCTAAGTAGGAATTGACTTTAAAAACAAAATTTTTATATTACTTGTTTTCTAATTAGCCTAAAACTGCATAATTTCATCGCAAGGAGTCTGAAAAAAAAATCAGACTGAAAAATAAATGGACAATTTCTTAGTTTACCCCCAACGGGCGCTTTGCAATAACCGTAAAAATATAAGACTAATTGAGAAACAACTGATTATTTTCTAATTAGCCTAAAGCTCCTTAGGTTTTTTCGCAATAAGCCTGAAAAACATCAGGCCGATTAGAAAAAAGATGATTCTCCAATTAGCTAGTTTCTTTGCAAAAACCTAGATTCTTTGCAAACAGCCGGATTTCTCAGTTAGCCTACTACATATATATTAACAAACGCCAAGATTTTCAACACATTACCTACCGCGCATGATTACGATTTTTCATGGAAACATTCATTCCATGGGTATTACATTACTATATGAAACACAACTCTGTTTTTATATTTATTTTATAGATGAAACATATTTTAATAGAAATAGTTGTTATTGTATCATATGTATCGCTGCACAAATATAAATATTAAATGATTTTTTTGTTACTGTAATATTATTTAACAAAAAATGCATGTGATATTTTTATCTTATATTATTGTCATATCCTTATATTTGTATTTTGTATATTTATATCTTCTATTACTTGATATATCTATCTACTATATACAGGGTGTCCAGTCTCAACGGCTAATTCGGTGTCCAATAGCTAATTCCTAAACCGTTAGTCATAGACACATAGTTCCAATTACAACTAGTATGTTGTGGTCATCACAAAACTTTCTTCTATATAAATCACGTCAATTAAATCCTTTAAATAGTACAAGAAATAACAACGATTTAGCACCAATTCATACCAAAGTATATCTGAATTTGAAGTTGGATGAGAATTCGTGCATTAGTTCTTGAGATAGAGCTATAGCGGAAATTCTGAAAAAATGTAGCATAGCAGCGCCACCTGTTGAGCGATTTACACTAAAAGTAAACAGCACTAAACTATACTAAGGTATACCTGAAACTGAAGTTTGTTGAAAATCCAAGCATTAGTTCTTGAGAAAAAGCTATTGCGGAAATCGCAAAAAATACAGCATAGAAGGGCCACCTGTGGAGCGATTTACACCAAAAATTAAACAGCACTAATTTATACGTCAATTCATGTCAAGGACTAACTAAATCTGAAGTTTGATGAAAATCCGTGCAATAGTTCTTGAGATACAGCTCTTGTGGAAATCGTGAAAAATGCAGCACAGCAGCGCCACCTATTGGGCGATTTACACCAAAAATTAAACAGCACTAATTTATACGTCAATTTATATCAGGGACTAACTGAATCTGAAGTTTGATGAAAATTCGTGCATTTTTTCTTGAGTTAGAGCTATTGCGATAATCATGAACAATGCAGCATACCAGCGCCACCTGTTGGGCGATTTTCACAAAAAGTAATCAGCACCAAACTATATCTTGGACTAACTGAATCTGAAGTTTTATCAAAATCCGTGCAGTAGTTCTTGAGATATAGCTATTGCAGAAATCGTGAAAAATGCCACATAGCAGCGCCACCTGTTGGCCTTTTTCACCAAAAACTAATCAGGTCCAGTTTATATCAAGGTCTAACTAAATATGAAGTTTTGTGAAATTCCGTGCATTATTTCTTGAGATAGAGCGCCCACAAAATTTTTGTCACATACAGACTCACAGACAGAGTGACAGAGTGACGGAGTGACAGAGTGACAGAGTGACAGACAGACTCACAGACAGACATTTTCTAAAAACCATAAAATCGTGTTCTGGGCATTCTAAAACGTATAAATCCGTTGAAAACTGGAAGTCGAAATTTTTCACGAATCCAATACTTTCTTCTTGTAAAGATAGAAGAAAGTAAAAATCTTTTAAATGAGGTAAAGAAATATTCTAAAAGCAATTTGTGTCAATAAAAACATTTCTTAAAAAATTACGAAATTTAAAATTTTACATGGTCCCCCTGTCCTATAAGCTATATTAGAAAAAAATTTCCTGTTACACTGACAAGTACACTGACAAGTAAGTACGCAACACAAGTACACAACACTGACAAGTAAGACAATGTGGCAAAGCAAAAGACAATAAATTTATTTATTCGATCGTTTTCATCGGCAGACGATAATTGAGACGAACTAAAACAACTCTTCTCCGATGTTTTGAGAAGGACACGGAAAGTTTGTGTACGCTCGAATGTTGTTGGCGCCAAGATGTGTTTGTTACTTTGTAAATAATTTAATTTTAAAAGTTTTAATTAAAGTATATTTTTGCATCATAATGTTTAAGGCATACCTTCTTCTGCTACTCTACGCCACAACAAAAACTAGTATGTTGTGGCCATCACAAAACTTTCTTCTATATAAATCACGTCAATTAAATCATTTAAATAGTAAAAGAAATTACATCAATTTACAACCAATTCCTATCAAAGTATACCTGAATTTGAAGTTTCATGAAAATTCGTGCATTAGTTATTGAGATAGAGCTGTAGGGGAAATTCTGAAAAATGTAGCATAGTAGCGCTACCTGTTGAGCGATTTGCACCAAAACACAAACAGCACTAATTCATATTAAGGTATACCAGAATCTGAAGTTTGATGAAAATCGGCGCATTAATTCTGGAGCTAGAGCTTTTGTGGAAAACAAAAAAATGCAGCACAGCAGCGCCACCTGTTGTGAGATTTACACGAAAAGGCACAAAACATCAAATCATGTCAAGGACTAACGGAATCTGAAGTTTGATGAAAATCCGTGCATTAGTTCTGGACATTGAGCTAATGTGGAAATCGTGAAAAATGATGCATTGCAGCGCCACCTGTTGAGCGATTTACACCAAAACATAAACAGCACTAATTCATATCCAGGTATACCTGATTCTGAAGTTTGTTGAAAACCCAAGCATTAGTTCTTGAGATAGAGCTATTGCCGGAATCTCAAAAAATTCAGCATAGCAGCGCCACCTGTTGAGCGATTTACACCACAAGGGGCAAAACGTCAATTCATGTCAAGCACTAACTGAATCTGAAGTTTGATGAAAATCCGCGCATTATTTCTTGAGAATGAGGTATTACGAAAATCGTGTAAATGCTGAAAAATGCAGCATAGCAGCGCCATCTGTTGGGCGATTTGCACCAAAACGTTACCAGCACCAATTCATATCAAGGATTCACGGAATCTGAAGATTTATAAAAATCCATGCATTAGTTCTTGAGATATAGCTTTTGCGGAAATCCTGCAAAATGCTACATAGCAGCGCCACCTGCAAGGCGATTTACACCAAAAACTAATCAGCACCAATCTATATCAGGGACTACCTGAATATAAATTTTTATTAAATTCCGTGCATTAGTTCTTGAGATAGAGCGCCCACAAAATTTGTGTCACATACAGACAGACAGACGGACAGACAGACGGACAGACAGACAGACAGACGGACAGACAGACAGACAGACTCACAGACAGACATTTTGTAAAAACATGTTTTTTGGAATCTCTGACCCATAAAACGTGTAAATCCGTCGAAAACTGGAATTCTAAAATTTTCATGAAACCAATACTTTCTTCTTGTCAAGATAGAAGAAAGTAAAAACAGTCCCATTCTCTACGATTAAAATTGACCGAGTAATAGCTATTTAAAGTGGAGCATATTTTTTGCTGCAAATTACGAATCATTCACAAATTGAGTAGAAATATAATTTCGTCAGATATATTTAAAAAATGGTTGAGAGTAAAACTAACATTTCAATATAAATTTGAAATCATTAATCATTCCGGCCTATTAATGCAAAATATTAATGCAAAATATAAAAAATTCTAACGTGATGGTTAAAAATTGAGGTCATTTTCAGATTCAGTGATAAAACGTACTTAAAAACCGTTTATCAAAAGTTAAAAAACACAGCCATCTCCTCTATTTTATAGTATCTGATTTTTGTTATTTTTTAACTTTGACAGTTTATGATTTGCGAAAACTCCCAACGTGAAGGTTAAAAATTAAGGTAATTTTCGGATTCATTATTTTATAGTATCCGATTTTTATTGTTTTTTAATTTTGACAATTTATGATTTGCGAAAACTCCTGACATGAAGGTTAAAAATTAAGGTAATTTTCGGATTCAGTGCTAAAAAATACATAAAAGTTAAAAAACACAACGATCGCAGTCTTGTCTTATCTAATCTGAAACTTCTTCTTAAACTTCTTGGCCGTAATCTATTCGAAATTTTTAGTGCTATTTGAAAGTGTGTTAAAGTTCGAGTGCAAATTTTGAACTGGAAAAACATACATACGGTCGTTGAAGTTAAATAAACATAAAAATAACATAATTTTTGTTAAAAGAAATCATGAAAAGAAACAGTCTCTAATACTTACAAAATAAAACATATGTTAAAATACAACTATTTTAGCCAATTTGAAACATAATAAAAGTTAACTCAATCGTGATACCTGTACGATTTTTTTTAAGCGCAGATACACATGAAATAAGATCTTCAAATACTTTAAGCACTTGATATATGACCTCTCAAAGTATGGCCGAACTCATTTGTGTTCAGATCAAGAAAAGTGGTAATAAGCCATGCATTTTATAAAGTTTCATAACTCGGTTAATTTTTGTGTTGGGAGTTTTTCTGTCTTACTTGTCAGTGTAATCGGAAAATTTTACTAAATATAACTTTTAGGACCGGGGGATCGTATAAAAATTTAAATTTCGTAATTTTTTGAGAAATGCTTTTATTCACCCAAATCGCTTTTAAAATATTTCTTTACCTCATTTAAAACATTTTGGTAATTAGAACTATATGTCTATGACTAACGGTTTAGGAATTAGCCATTGGACACCTTTGAGAGTGGACACACTGCATATAAAATACAAATGGAAATTTCGTTCTGGCTATACTTATAACTCGAGTTATGCTAGGTAAATTTTTATGAGACTTGCACTGTTAATTAGATAATTTTTCAGGGAAGGTTTTAGTATATAACATATTATTCTATGTTGCTTAGTTAACGATCTATGCGAGTAGTTGTATAATTAGATATGAAAGAGAATTTCATTACTAACGCTTATAACTCACATTCTGCTGAACGGATTTGTATGGGAATTAAATAGTCAATTCGGTAATTGTTAAGGACAGGTCTTAGTGCATAGCACATCATTCTACGTTGCTTAGTTGAGGGTCTATGCAGAAAATTCTATAATTAAGCCAACCCAGTTATGAATGGGAATACCATTAATTAGGCCAACTCGATTATGAATGGAAATTTCATTACGAATGCTTACTTTTAAACAGATTTGTATGGACTTACTTTGTCAGTTAGGTAACGTTTGAAGGAAGGGTTTAGGTATAACACGTCGTTCTATGTTGCTTAGTTATAGAGCTACAGGAGAAAGTTCTATAATAAGGTTAACCCTATTATGAAAATTAGCTTTTTTAAAAGATCTACTTAACAGATTTTGATAGGAGTTGCACTATTAATAAGATAAATTATGCAAAAAAATATAAAGATATATATGTAAAATTAGTATTGCGATTTTCAAAACATATTCTACGTGAGCGGAACCGTGAGCTTATGCTAGTCTTATATAAAGTAAATGCTCATGAATTGTGGCTCAGACACAGCGCAGATAGTATGAGTTAATTTGATACAAAACGACGCATTTTTCACGCCTCTGGTTATTAAGGCTGTTCTCAACTGCTCAGCTCAACAAGCGTAAAACATTTTGACACATTTACAAATTCATTTTTTAACGGAAAGATAGAAAATTGGAAAGCCTGACCATAGAAGAGATTTGGAATCGAACTGTGTTTTCCGTTTTTTGATAAATAAATTACCTATTGAGTTATAAGCAATTTTGATCAAGTGACAAAGACGATTATCATCCTTTCTTAAGTGGCTATTTTTCTTTCGCGAGGAAATTAGGTTCAAAACGCTTACTTTGACACTATTTTCTGAAAGATCTATTGCGTTTGAAAAAAAAAAAAAAAACAGCTCGATTGTATAGTTTCTGAACAACAACACCTGCTAGTTTCATGCATTTCCGAACAAAAATAAATTAAACTTATGTCATAAAGTTGACCTTTTGAATTTGAGAACAGCCTTAAAGTGTTAAACACACTAGAAATTTAATTGAACCGTTCAGTACACAAATCGATTAACTCCATCGAATGAAAATGTTCAGCATAAACAGTTAAAGTTATTGTAACTATAAAAATATTGTATCTATATAATAGTTTTTCTCAGGATATTTTGATTGAACTCATTAATTTTCTTTTAATCAAGGGTAACTTTTTATCACTGTATAAATATAGAGAAAATTTTCAATGTTCCTTTGTTTTAAAAAACGCCTCTTAAAATGGAGTCAGTCGGATTGTATTCTGAACGCCTCAATTTTCAAAATATCATCGATGTTAAAAAGTCAGAAATAATTGAATACACAAATGGAAATTCTCTGTAACAAAACTAATTTTTTTTAATGACCTGAAATTTTTTCGTTGTATTTTTTCTGTTTTATTTCATTCATCGTAATATATGTTCAAAATGTTAATAAGGATAATTAAATTCTCTCAGAAAGACTTAATAACATTTAGTTTTTCGATAGTAATTTGTTTTATTATTATTTAAATTTTTAAAAATAGATATTATAAGTATTAATAAACAATTAAATTTAAAAAATCAAAAAACCCGATTGCGTAAAAAGCGAACTACACTGGTGTCCAAAATTAAGGACCAGTCACAAAATGCTAATTTTTAAGTAAGCGAATACTCAAAAGGAAATAATATAATTCAAATAATCACTATCCCTACAGCACAGCTAGTCCATATAGCATCTCATTCATGTCACACATGGTCACACATGGTCACAAGTGTCACAGTCACTACGGTGAAACAAAAAGTAGGAAACTCCACACATCTCATTATGAGTCTCAAATTATCACTATATGTGACTCCACTGACACATCAATGTGACTGCTGCTTTGTAACGAGTCACCAGGTGACTTTACAATGTAGGTACTTTGTGACTCTCATGTGACTGTCATTATTAGACTCAATTTCAAAGTCATCATGAACGTTGTATTATGATGTCACCAAATAATATCACATTATAGTCAGATGGTGACTTTTCACAAAAGAGCATAATGGTGACTTCACAGTAGTTGTCACCTGAAAGTCATAATGTGACTTTAATGGGATATTATTTGGTAACTTATCACAATGCAGCGTTCACGATGACTTTGAAATTGAGTCTGCAGATGGCAGACACATGAGAGTCACAATGTAACTACATTGTAAAGTCACATGGTGACTCGTCACAAAACAGCAGTCACAGTGACGTCTCAGTGGAATCACACATAGTGATCATTTGAGTGATCATTTTCATAATGAGATATATGGAATTTCCTATTTTTTTGCTTCACTGCAGTGACTGTGACACTTGTGACCATGTGTGACATGAATGAGATGTTATATGGACTAGCTGTGCTGTAAAGATAATAATTATTCGAATTATATTATTTCCTTTTGAGTATTCGCGCACTTGAAAATTAGCATTTTGTGATTGGTCCTTAATTTTGGACATCAGTGTAATTAATTATTTCTCATCAATGTGAAACTATTTTTTTTTTCAATTCCTACTATTAGCTCACACCCTCGCTATATGAGGTCATTGTGTTTAAAATGCGACGCGATTCCCCATTCTTTTGTCGCATTTAGGGAATATTTGGGATTCTGTTAATAAATATATATTTTAATAAGTAGAAAATAGTTGAATACTGTACCTTTAGTTCAAAACTAACTTGTTTCGTAAAAATTGAATCGTTATTTTTACTATAAGCCAACAATATACCATTGACGTATTTAGGTCATTTTTGTCACATTTACTGTAGTTAAATCCTAAATGAGACATATTCAATGTCCTAAATGTGACAATGCGTTTTACACATGTAATTTCATCTTAAGATATTCATTTAATTGCTATACATATTTTAATTACTTAGTAAAGAATTGAAATCCTTCAAATTGAATGTTGAATAGCTTATTATTGAACAATTGAATAAACTAATAAGTTACATAAAAAATCATAACGGTACATAATCTTGAATACATTTAACTTAAATAATGCATACTTCAAAATCCATATTTAACAGACTTTCAACTTTGATCATCGATAAAACAGGGAGTAATTAATGAATGACTGATACAACAAGTTTTACCAAATATTTTAAGTTTGCTTTTAACGCATTTCTGATTTTCACCTTCCATGTAGGCCTTAATTTTTCTTTTTGATATCTGAATGGTATGTATCTATATACGCTTAATGTTTAAGTTGTTGAAGCTTTACTTCCAGGTTGTTTTAGTGACTGACTTCAGGTTTTTCACAATTTTATTTTTGAAATGCTGTTTTTGATTTTTTACGCTTTAATTATTCTCTCTTTTTCATTTTTTGATGCTGCTTTTGCTTTTTCATTGTCCTATTTTGTTTTTCTATATTATGCTACAGTTTTTAAACATGCAGCAAAGTTGGACTTTCAAACGACTTTCAAAAGTAGAGGATGGATTTGTTTCCGCTAAGTACGAAAATGTAGGGATGTCCCACGGTTCCATTTCAAACGAGCGTTTGGCATTAACCCCTTAACTGGTTATTTTTTTTTTTTTTTTTTTTTTTTTTTTTAGGTAGATTTCGTAAGAAATACTACCTATTGCAGTCGTTACTATGGTGCGACTTTTGAAAAATTCCTTCATAACTTTTCATTATATGACCCCAGGAACCCAAAACCACCCCCACCTAAAAAGTTTATATATATATATATATATATATATATATATGTATGTATGTATGTACTAAATTTTGTCCGCACGATAAAAGTCGCAATTATGCACGGATCGTCCTCAAACTCGCCAAGAACTTTGATATGGCTAATATCTCGGCGGGGATTGAAAATGGGCGAAATCGGCCCAAGAAGGTGGAAATGGGGAGGGTTCAAAATTTTGAATACTGTCTTAACATGATTCTGATAAAACCAGCTCTTACACAACAATGGTAGGAAAAAATAAAAGTTTTTCATTATAGCTGTTGCCAACAATTAAAAAAAAACAATAAAATTCTCACCACAACAATTACTTTTCTATTGCAAAATTTTCATGTGTAAAATTAAATAGTTTGACAAATTGAAAACAATTTGAATATTACGTCATAAGTTTTCTTGAGCAATATTTCAGCATGAAAACTCAAAATAAAATAAACAGTTTGACAAATTAAAAAAATATGTATATTGCGTCATATTGGAAATATAATGGACCTCAGCAGGTGGATATTTAACGTCATGTGAGTTTGAAGAAACGTATTAAAACATGATAAAAACCCGACTATGGAAATATTAACATATTTTAACACTTTAAGGTTCTCTGAATTTTTTGTAGCCATTTTTAAACCTGTTTCATATACATGTGTATTCGTGTATATTGTAATTTTCACAAAAAGTTTAGCTCCCTACAGCTCACTCTTAGTGAAGAAACTGGGTTTATCTCTAATCTTGATTTAAGTTTTGTTGGTGAATTTAGTACTTAGCTTCGAAATCTACCTCTGCCTGTAGGCCAAGCTGGCTGGGATTTTTTTTTTTTTTTTTTTTTTTTTTTTTGACACACTAAATTAAAAATAAGGACTCGGCACCACTTTTTGTTTACTGAAATATTTGGCTTTGTACAATCGAAAAAGTTGTGCCATTTAAGAAACCAAAGATTACAGTTAAAATTAAGTGGTATCCAAAAGCTTTTTGTATCGAAGATAGCAAACTCTTTTTGCCCGAACGCCGTTCGGGCAAATCAGTTAAGGGTGTATTCGAAAAAATACTTTTCCACCCTCAACAACTCAAAATTTTCTGTGACATTTTCAGACTCATTTTTAAAAGTAAAAACATGAAACTTGCTGAGGTGATTTTTGAAGAGATGTATAAGAGGCCGTGTGATTTGATTTTTCGCTCGATTAATTAGAAATAGATTTTTAAACAATTATTTTCTCAGTATGACCATTTTTTTCATTCCCAGATCTCTCGCTTCGGAAAATTCGGTTCAAAACGCCAACTTTGACAACCTTTTTTGCAATATTTTCTGCATTTATCAAAAAATCGACAAGCACGGTACATTATGTAGTTTCTAAATAAGTGAATTTGCCATTTTGGTGCGTTTGAGAGTAAAAATGAATTTAAAAATAAATCTGAAAATGAGCAGTTTGGATTGGAATACACCCTAAAGGGGTTAACAAACAACTCCATGGGATGGTACCGTTTACGTTCAGGGCACACACCAGAACCTGGCAAGCGTGATACCAAATATGTTAACTAAACTTACATTTCAACGTTGCTTTTAGTGGAAACTGGTGGCAATGAAGATTTGCATAAGCAGATTAAAAACTTCACATTGGAAGCATATTTGAAAGCAGATAAACATTTTAACCTGTGGCGTAGCCAGGGAGGTGTTTCAAATGATCTGTATACCACTAATATTTAAAAGTTTTCTCCGTATTAATGAATAGCAGAAAATTCTCAGAGCTAATAAGGCGAAGAAAACTTTACACAACTATTAGTACACAGAGCATCTGGACCCCCGCCCTGGCTACGCCACTGATTTTAACCTTTAGACTTGAAAACAAATGATAAAGTTCCTCGTATATTTCAAAGACGTTTGTCCTTTTGAAACTTTTTTATAAGAATTGCAGCATTTCTTAAAAGTTCTTTTTATTTTTCCTTATTAAAACATTAGTTCCATAATTTCTGTCATTAAATAAATTGCTCTTCAGAAATAGTGATGGCAGTTTGTCCACTGTCAACGGGTTTGCCAGCCCTGCTTTACAAAATACAGATTTGTTTTATGAAGTTTAAAATGTTTAAAAATTTTCGAAATTGTTTACGATATAACAATTTTTCCCGAATTTGACTAACAAATAAAATTTATATTCCCACCAGTTTACATTAAAAGCATTGTTTAAATATTATTTCTCTCTGTGTCTCTGAATTTATGCTGGTACCGAGTGAAAAAGGCATGCCCGTAATCCGTGATACTTCATTTTGAAACGCTTTTTACAATGTGAATTGTGTTTGCTGGGGGTGCACTTGCGTTGTGCTGCATGTCTTTATTTGGAAAACGTTAGAAATGTTTTAAACTAACTTAAGATTTTCTAAATTATTCTGGAACGTTCTACTGAAGAATCTGTAAACTTCCTGTGAAATGAATAGATACATTGGTGGCGAATGCACGTGCTAGCGAGTTAATTGTTACCCATACATACGAGTTGTAGGAATATTTCAGAAAGAAAATTAAAAATTCCTGTTATAAAAACTTATGAAAAGGGAAAACGATCCCGGAATAAACGCGGAACGTTACCATTTTTTTTACGGTGCACTGACTGAATTATAAAATGGCATTTTCTAAATTAAAAATTTTAAAGATGAGTATTTTTCTATTTTGCTCAAATACACGTATATATTTTCAAATACACGTTTAAGTGCGCGGTAAAAGAAAACACTATTGGAGGATCATCTTGAAATTCTTAATTTATTGACTCAACACAGCTTATTTAAACACAATTTCTGCTTTACACATAATTTTAACCCCTTCTGGACGAGCTTCTTTTACAAATTTTTTTATCGTTTATCACCGGTCTTTCAAAACAGAAATTTTTGCCTAATTGAATCGGGAAAATGCTCGGATTAAATAAGGCAAAATTTACAATAAAAATTTACTGTTGAGAATAATCACTGATTCTGAGCACCTTACGCGACACGAATACCGGTCACTCGTCCCCAAGGGGTTAATGCATTTTATGAAAATACCATATAAATATACCTTAGTTTATATCGTAAAAGTCTCTGCGCATTTAAAGCTGAAACTCTTCGGATTTTTCGTACCACAAAAATTTAATAGATATTTTTTTCTTATTTAATCGGCAAATTACAGGTAAAATTTACTGTAAATTTTTTGTGGTACAGAAAAGCGTAAGATGTTGGCAGCTATGCCGCATTTAGAACGTTATCTTTGTCGCTAATAGGCAAATGAAGAAAACAAGTTGTCTAAATGCGTGGAAAACTTTAGAACTCAAATTTGAAAACTTTTCGCGTTTTCACGAGCTAACTTTGCTGGTAAATGAAATACACATTAGCCATTGACGTCCGTAATTTTATTTGATCTTCAAAGTTAACAGAAAAAAAAAACTTTAACCAATTTCGGGATTTTTTATCACATTTAGGAAACACTGGGGCGCTATAAAATGAGCGATGTCTATTGTAATGGGAATTTGTTAAATATAAAACGTTTTAAATGTCGATAAATGTTTCGGGTTTTGTTCATTAAGATTGGATGCCTTATTATACACCATTTATTTATAATTCTT
Source organism: Maratus speciosus (assembly GCA_963932465.1). Classification (NCBI taxonomy): domain Eukaryota; kingdom Metazoa; phylum Arthropoda; class Arachnida; order Araneae; family Salticidae; genus Maratus; species Maratus speciosus. The sequence goes on from OZ010793.1 coordinate 481,631,602, forward strand.
GTATTAAGATTACAAGAAAACGAACATTATCGCATTTAGGGGGTCGTCACATTTAGGCGCACTGACCTTATATCTTGTTCAACTTTTCAATCGTTAATAAAATACTTATTATTCATCCAATCTTGCTCAAATAAAATTTTTTAAACTTGTAGTGGATGACACTTGATGTTAATCCAGTTTTTTTTTTCAAATATTAATTTATTAATAAAATTAAATTAATTAATTTTCAATAGTCGAGAGAGCCCTCTTCTTGATCAAGGTATTTTAAGACCGAGAGAGCCCTCTTCTTGATCAAGGTATTTTAAGACCGAGAGAGCCCTCTTCTTGATCAAGGCATTTTAAGACCGAGAGAGCCCTCTTCTTGATCAAGGCATTTTAAGCGCCACTCAAGAGGAAAGCAGAATGGGAGAAAAAAATTCTCTTATTGACCTAAGTAGGAATTGAGTTAAAATATTTTTTTTTTACATTACAGTCGTCCCCGTTTAAACGAATGTTGACGGTTCCAGTTACAATATTAGATTAAGTGGGGTATTTGATTAAACGAAGAATCATAACTGTAATATTTAATGCGTAATAAAAAAGCAAAATAACCATCTACGGTATATTTAAATAACAGCATGATAAAATCGTTAATAGAATAACATAAACTAAAATAAATACAAATTCTAATATAAAGTAAATACGTATTAATTTAATGTCAGTACATACATTTATATGATTTATACCAAACTGAATGCAGCTCGTTTGAATTTGGTCAAAACTTTGCTAGTTCTAATTTACGTTACTTATATATACTTTATATACTTTACTACCTTAAAAAATCGTTTAAAGTGGTTTGTTTAAGTGGAATTTTAAAGGAGTAAATATCGAGTTATTTTTCGATTAAATGCAAAATATCACAACTACCATCTCGAGTCTCAAAGTAACGGCGTATTGCCTGGTTAGCAAAGACTGATGGTGGGGAGATCATTTGACCTGTCCATTATACACCTGCTGGCCGAAATCATTGCCGGAAAATTTGTTTTCAGCGTAAAAGAACCGAAAATGACAAAAAGGTGGAAGGAAATTACTGCTGAAACGTGCCTTTCGCGCCTATTTTCAAACATCGGTCACACAGTTGTTATTCGATTAAGCGGGAACAGTTCGTAAAAGGTATTTGGTTTAAGCGGGGAAAAATAACATAGAACCAACAGGAATAATTTCGGTTCCGGAGAATTCTATTCGAATAAGCGGGGTGTTCGATTATCCGTGACCCGATTAAGTGGGGAGGACTGTACTTGTTTATATTACTTACCTATTTTTCTTTTATTTACTTGTATTGATGACTTTTAAGTTGTGTTTAATTGTTACTTCCTATCTATAAACACTGTTTTGATGAGGCCTATAGATGTCTATGATGGTTAGAGTTGCAGTAAAGCTAGATATCCTACATACACAACTTCCAGGTTGTGTAATATTTAAACGGAGCTTCTGACTGTAAAATAGTCAATGAAACATCGTCTTCATTTTGAAAGACCTATCCAATGATATGCCACTCAATAGGGTGCGTAATTTTTTTCTTTTTCGTCTCTACCGCCATTTTGTATTTTACGGACTCCATTTTGAATTTATAAAACCAAAGCCTTGCCTATAACCATCGGGCCGTTAAGACAAATTGATAGAGACCTCATTCATTAAAATCCATCCTGCCGATGGGATGTTTCGAGGGTATAAAAAAATCCACATACATAGATACGCGTGAAACACATAGCCCTTCTTTTCAGTCGGGTAAAAATAATGTCTCATGATACCTTCAAGAGTGAGAATCTTAGTACTTTAGCTTTACCAAATGACATATTACTTCATAAATCCTTTATCCATGAAAGAATTTCATGGAACAAGTCCTTTCACTGGTATCTTTAATTAAAAAAAAAAAAAAAAAATCTATATTTGCTACAATTTTTTTTTAATTATTATTATTAAAGCGGTAGGAGGGGGTTATGTCAGTGTTACCCGTTAAATTAAAACTATTTTTGTAGGGTTTTTTTTTTTTTTTTTTTTTTTTTTTTTTTAAGAGCTATAATGATTTTGAAGGCGCAATAGTCATCCGAAATATTAACCGACCCGGCCGTACCTTTCCCGCTGGTCAATGCATTACAGTTGTGGAATTTTAAGGTGACAGTTTACCTCAAAATTGATCAAAAAATTGATTTTGTTTTTAAATATTAAATGAAAACCTGTTTAATTGTGAATATTTTGACACCTCATTTTTATCCATACGGCAATTATATCGCGAAATATTGTACATTTTGTTAATACACCCAGCTCAATTACCCACACAAATGAAAAATTTACATGGTTTTTGCTCCATGTTCATATTTTCTCCTCTTTCATGTTTCAAAATGTTAAGGCTTTTTTTGTATTTGAGATAGAGATTTAAACATTTTTTTTTCACATGTTCTTTATTATATATGTGATAAATCTGCGCATGGAATTAGCCTTCAGGTTTTTTGTTATTTTTTTTTTTTTTGTTGTTATTTATTTTTTTTTTTTTTACAATAAAAGTATGTGAAGCTATGTTAGATTTCATCGGATTACACTATATATATCAGTAAAAAAATTATATTAAATGTAATATTAGATGTATCTAAAAATCCATGCGCAGTCTTGTGTAATATACATTTAAAAAATAATTTTTTTAATCTTTTTTAAAATTTTAATTAAATATGCAGTCTAATTTTTTTTTTTTTCAAAATGTACTTTTATTTTAATATTGAAATGCAGTGAGTTTACTATTTGAACCATATTTTTTAAAATAAGAAAAATCGTTGAAAAGATAAACTATCACCTTAATTTTTTTTTCATTGTAGTTGTTATTTCCAAACGGAAAATTTTAATTAGATTAGACAAACATTAAACAATAAAATCCGTAAAAATAAAATTGATCACAAGAAAACTCAGAAGAAGAAAGTGGTTCATAACTTTCCATTGTAGAACCCTTCTGACTAATGCTTAACCCTAGAATACTAGACGCTCGTAATTATCACGACTATGTCTATGTCACGACTATGTAATCTAAACTATGTCTAGTATTCTGGGGTTAAAAACAAACAAGTGTTTAGCCATTTTAAACTGCATGTAGGAATGTATCTGCCAAAGCATTCATTTTCACAAATATTATTATTAATAATATTATTATTTAAAACAAATTTTGGAGGGGTGAAAGCAAAAGATTTTAGGTAAAATTAATAATGACAAGTGAACAAAAGTGAATTTTAAAAAACATTTCCTTATATTTTGCCTTACATAAGAAAAACTATTTTTGAAAAAAAAAAAAATAAAATAAATAAATAAAAACTGAAAAAAAAAAAATCTATCACTATTGTTCAATTGGCTCATAACAATTGTTTGGTGCATTTTGGAGCAATTCTTGTATTCTTGAACATTTTATCAAAGTGGTGTAAAAAAGCTAATATGATTTAACTTTTTGTAAAAATGCTTCAATAAAAACACAATCTTTAACGCAACAAAAGCGGTCTTTGTTTTATCAATAACAAAAATAATTATCGTTTCGACAGCTTTTTTTCATTATCATTAGAGGATAGGTTGAAATTTTTAATTTTTTCATGGTTTATTATATTATTGCATTTACAAAATCTAGTATTTTTTTCTTAGTGATTGTTCTGTATATTAAATTATGCTCTGTATATTATATGTATCTCTGTATATTGAAGAATATTAAAAGAATCAATCAAAAACATAATAGTAAATTCTAGTTATACGCTCTAACGTCTTATAGACGCAATCTGGTATGCAAAAATATGGATAATTATCGTAATTATGAGACTTATATGGTTTCATTCATTGAATAAAATTTCTGGTCCAAAAAATGTTTGTATTAACTTGAAAAAAAAAATCTCAGCAAAGTTAACAATCTAGAACAGAACTTTTAGAAGTGTTAGTTGAACATGTCCAACTAGGTTTCTTTTTGTGTGTGTTGTGTATACACTTGTTTGTCCAGAAACGTATTATTATTAGTGAAATACTAACTTTGGATTATCCAAATATAAACTACAAAAATTCTAATTGAACATAAATTTAATGTTAGTTTAAATAGGAATTTGAAGAAAATTGTATTTGTACCAACAAATGCAACCAATTTACGTTTTTTAATGTGTGTGGTTTTTTTTTTTTTTTTTTTTTAATTCCTTGTATCGATACGGGTACTTGATGATTCGGATAGCGATTCTGGGATTCGGATAACTGACATTTTACTGTATCATGATAACTTGGATGAATATTAGCAAAAATTATTCTGTCTCTGAATAATTTACACAAAAAATGTGTTTTATACGATAAATTTAACAATTTTACGAACGTAGTTATATATAGTCGTTATATATAATATCTCTGACCACGCCCCTTTGCTAGGCTGACCATAAATTTTCCAAAATACCACAAGTCACACTGACTCTTCAAGATTACAAAAAGTCATTTCTTGCTGAAAACGAAAGCTAAATTGCTAAAGAAGATCGGACAATGACAATGAATAAGTGCGTAAATATCTGAGTTTTGCACAACCTATAGTGAGACATTCGACATACTCAAATGAATGTTACTTATCATTTACAGAATCTTTGCGACAGGAAACAAAAACATCCTTTTTCACTTCTAAGAATTTTATTTTTTCACTATTATTTTTACTTTTCTTGGTCATCCCTGAGGCGCCGGTAGGACTTAATGGTACGTCCAACGTAATGACGAAGGGTCCCAAATCTTATCCCAAGGTGGTCTATATCTGTCCCTTAGGTGTACCCAGGGATAGCTCACCTGTCAAAAACAACACTGATAAGGACTTCAGGGTGCACTGAAAGCATTTTTCACGAGGCCTTACCTGAAAGCAAGGCTTCAAAAGTTTTCAGCTCCTTATCAACTTTCATTCCTTGCAGAGTTACTTAGTTTGTTTATGGCTGCTACGGCCACTTACGACAACCTCGATGAAATACTTTTACGGCATTTTCTTTGTGTTCAAGTTTTGTTTGGAGTAAACATAGTTGAGTTCTAAAGAACATTACTAATGGATTGAGGAGGAATGCAGCTGTCTTCACATTGTGAAACTGCAAATTGTTAAAAAAAAGACGAGGGGCGATAAGAAGCAATAATGAAATATTATAGTACACGGGAATTTAAGAAAATTAGAGCCGTTGTCTTATGATAGAGATACTTATATAATTAAATCAAAGAATAACCGAAAAATGTTTGCACATAAAAACACATAGTGCAATACGATTATATCCGGAGAACTGCGAAAAAAATTTTGAACTTTAATTTTAATATTATTTTAATAGTGGTAAGTTTTCCTTCATATCATACAACTGATTTTGTTCTTAATTGGATTATTGTAATTAAAACCGTCAGATTGAGTGCTACCAGCCCACTATGTTTTTTTTTTTTTTTCTTGTTATTCAAATTGCTTCATATCTACCACTTTTAGGAAATATAGCAATATTCGCCTTATTTAATGACAGATTAAATAAAGCGAATTATACTATTTCCCAAAAGTGGTAGCAATCTGAATTTTAAAAAAGAAGTAATACAAAGGATCAGACTAAAACATTGTGATTAGTTTCTTTCTTCCAAAACGACGGATTCGACTCCGTTATCGCAATAATGATACTTTCAATAACTATCATTGTTTGTCACCTTCAAAATATTTGCATTTCGCAGTTTGCAACTTTTCCGATATTAAGAGTTTTTTAAAGTAATAAGTAGAGACCGCATTATGTACAATTGGATATCTGTATATACATTTGCATATTTTGTCCATATTTTCTATAAATGCACATAAATGGATATACATGCATATAAGTGTATATTTATGCATAGACGTTTATAAAATCGATCAAAAGTGCATAAATTTCTCATTCGATAAAATATATATATATACTTGAAATCCAAATGTATTTACTTTAGCATTAATCTTTCAGTTAACTATATTTAAATGTTTGTTTGTTGTCCCTCCCATCTAAAATTATTATCACTCTTCTTCTTCTTCTTCTTCTTTTTTTTTTTTTCAACCTATTGTTTATTTCAAATTTAGCCTTTTACTTATGTTTTTCTTTCTTACATGTACTTGTTATTTCATCACTTTTCCCCACAGTCCTGCCATATATTTTATACTAAACACATATTATCTTATATTATTTCTTAATTTTTCATTATATATGGGAAGGTTTGTGATTTTTTCTGCGGTTTTTTTTTTTTTGGGGGGGGGGGGTCAATTATTATTATTATGTTATAGCATTTTGCCTTTGTCTTGATATTTTTTAATATCATTTTCCTAATCTGTAGATTTTGGTGAGGTAGTTTTGTATATTAATTTACATTTAATCTAGTTTTCATGCTAGCAACATAATTATTATTTATAATTTTGTTCTGGTACATGATTTTTATGTTATACCAGTTATTTTCTTTTTTAATTAATTACTTTCTTCATTATGTTTTTAATTCGTTATTTTAATGATGTTTTCAACAGTTCATATTATTTCAAATGAATATAAATCTATTTTAACTGCTTTATAAAAAATAAATAAATAAATAAATAAAAACTAAAAAAAACCTTACAAAAACTAATAAAAATATTAAAATAAAAACAAAATAAAAATTTAAGATACATTATTGCTTCTTGTAACTATTCTTATTTTATATATATATTCTAGATTGTATCTTTCTCAATTATTTATATTACTTTTTTCATCATATTCATTACATGTTTAATATTATGTCTCCTTATTCCTAATGGCAATTCTTAGTAAATTTTTAGCGACTGGCAAATTGGGCTTTGATAACTCTCAGCGTAATGCCCGGTACATGGTTAATTATAGGCTTGACCATGGATCGTCATCCAGCTACCTATTTTCATCTCCCTCACCACATTTACAATTTAGCAAATGCTCATCTCCTCGCTGCTTGACCTGCCCTCATGCAGATCCATCACAAATTGTTCATAACACTTCCCATATTAATTTTTGTAAAGCTTTTAATGTTATTTATCGTATTAAATGTAATTCATGTAACATGCAATATATTGGTCAAACTGGTGGCCCAATTCATAAACGTATCAACGGATATCGATCTGCCAACAGTAAGTATAAATGCTCTCGCATCCTTTAAACTGCAATGTTGAATATAGGCACTTTAAAATGCACAAATTTAGTTATATCACTATTCATATCCTTAATATACAAAATAAATTCCATGAACGTATTTTTCCGGAATCTGCTTATATCAAACATTATAACGCATTTTATCCATATGGACTAAATCAACTCTCAAACAATAAACATCATGTCGTATATTCTACGTCATCACATACAATTAACTATCAATCTATCTTTCTCTTAATCATAAATTATATAAGCAAACCACACGCACACAAAGAGGGAAATCTACTACTAAACATTCATCATCTAAATTAACTAATACTCATATTAAAAAAATCATTAATATGCCTACAATCTTCTTTCAGTAGTAATTACAACTGGATGTCTCTCCGTAAATTTATATTTGCAATTCCAAAATATCATATTAATCAATATCACAAAGTTTTTACATCAAATACATTCAATTCTCATTTAAGTGATACATTTTTTGATTTTACTCCATTATAGGCTAACTGCTCTTAGAGTCAATATTAACAAAAGACCACAAAAATTAAATAAAAGTAATTCACATTTAATCGTTACTTTTACCAATCCTGTTTTTAATAAAATTAAACTTAATCAATTATTTCACAACGAGCAATGTAAATTCCTACTTCAAAGTGTTAATCTAAAAAGCTCTTTTAAATATCCTATTAGTTTAGGTCGTAAAATTTTCAATTATAATAAGTTTTCAAAAAATTTCACACACACTAATACTTTTACGTGTAAATGCAATGATCCCCATCTAAATACATATATTAAAGCCCATCATGGACATGTTATAACTGGTAATTTAGACATTGTGAATAATATTCATTTAAGATCTTTGATGAGTCATGGCACTAAATATCGTATTCCTTCACAGTGTAACATACAGTCCATCATTAAACAATTCACATATGATTTAGACTTCTTCATTTACAAAATTGCTATCAACTATAATAAACCTACTGAATATTTTGTAGATTGGAAGCATCATGGCATCCTTCTTTTGAAACAACAATTATTAAAACTGCATATTGCCAAAAATTCAGTTTCTTTCTCCACCCTTAAACCACATATCGCAGAACTTCAAAATAATTTCATTATTACATATGTAGATAAGGTTGCTAACAACTATGCTATCATATGCAAATATTACTATCATCACCTCCTAACTAAAGCAGTCACTTCTAATAATATTTTCAAACTTCATCATGTTACTTTAAAGGAAAATAATAATCATATATTAAGCTATCACAAATTATTAGGCATTAAAAATAACAACCTCAATTATCCTTATGTAGTCATGATTCCAAAATTTCACAAAAATCCTCTTAAATTCCGCACTGTCACTGTAGGATGTAATACATATAATACTCGTGCTAATACACTCTTTTTAAATATTCTTACACAAATTTATGAGTTATCAGTTAAAACAGACAACACTCACTGCATTAAAAACAGTTTTGAATTGGTAGATAAAATAAAGCATTAACAAATGTCAATAATATTATTACTTTAGATTTCAAAGACCTATTTAATAATATCATTCTAAAAGACTTGCATTCTACTATCAATTCATTATTTCTAGAATATTTTCCTTTATTAAATTTACCTGATAACATTGATACTGACTACTTCACATCTTGGACTAACTTTCTACTATTTCATAATTTTATTTTCCAAGACAATGCTTTTTTTATTCAAATACAGGGCATACTTCAAGGAGCTGCTTCATCAAGCATGTTATCTGATTTATATCTTTACTTTTATAAACGTAAATTTATTAATAATTATTTATTGCTCTACAGATACATAGATGATGTAATTATTCTTTCTGTTACAGATAATAATTCTATATCTCTTCCTGTAAAGTACCCTTCTAATCTAGAACTTAGTACTACTTTTTCAAATAATTCTAGTATCAATTTTATGGATGTTAAAATTAATATTCTCCCTAATAACACCCTAACATTCAACATTTACGATAAACGCAATGAACTTTCATTTAATGTAATTAATTTTACGAACTTTAATTCCTGCTTGCATACTTCAGTATATAGAAATATTCTGCTTAATCATTGTCTTCGTATCAAACGTTTATGTTCCTCCCAATTCTTACAGCCTAACATTTTTAAATTAAAACAATTAGCATTGTCTTATAATTATCCCATCTCTTTTATATCTGCAGGGCTCAAATCTTAATATTCATTTTTTTTCTACTTCTTACCAGTATAGGCATTTAATATGTTTAAAAAAACTAAAAAATCGAAAACACTATTATGGAGGGTGGGATGTGGATTGCTGAAAAAATTATAAAAATCATACACACAAAAAATTATATGTATGTATATATAATATATATATATATATGTTTTTTTTAAGAATATATATATATATATATATATATATATATATATATTCTTTAAAAAAAAAAAGTTTGGTGTATGTGTGTATGTTTTTTCATACATTATACACTAAAAACATAAAAAACATAAAAAAATAAAAATACCATTATGGAGGGTTGAGGTCGGGAATGCTAAAAAAAGTTTAAAACTTTGTATGTTTTTATGTGTGTGAGCGTGTATAAGTGTATGTATATATGCTTATATATTGTATGGACATATATTTAAAAAAAAAAATCACTCATTTAACATAATATATTTTCACATATTGCATCATAATTTAAGGATATATTTTTCTATCTCAATATCCCTCATTGCTTTTTAAAATTTCAAATTTATTTACATAATACAAGGCTAAATTTTACTATCTCCAAATATTCCTCATCTTTTTAAATGTTATTTATATTCTCATTTTTTCATATTACAATTTTTTTGTCTTTAAAACGTTAATTTAATCCATTGCCCTTTTATTTATTTTTATATAATTCTTTATTTATTTATTTGTATTAATTTATTCCTTTTCTTTATTTTATTTTGTATTCACTCAGTACTTATTAAGTTTATTCCTATTTTTTCATTCTAGTTTAACTAAAAGTTAATCTAAGTCTTTTCTTGATTTCTTCAATCATTTTCATTCATTTTATTTTTATTTTTATTTTTTTGGGGGGGTCTTAAGATGGCAACTCTAAACATTATTGTTATTAATCCAGTTCCAATTTACATTTTTCCTTTCTCACACCAGATGGCAGCACAGTTATGGGTTTCACTCAGATGCTCAACTGTAGATCACATGTTAAAATAGTCTTAACTTTGTTTTCCATGCTGATACGCAGTAGTTTTGACTCTTAGTATGTCATTCAGGTATTGTGCTCTAATAATTTTTAAAATCCTGTATGAGGTGTATCTTTCTTTGGATCTCTTAGCTTTTTATTATCTATTTTCTGTAATGTTTGCGTTATAAGGAGCTAAATTTTGTCATTTTAGGCTTAATGTCGACAAAATTGGATGAAGTAACGCATCTTCTATGAATGAACTCACAAGCTCCTCTGATGATTCTGTGAGTCATTCATAGTTTCTTATATTACATACTGGTTTCATATGTTCATTTCTAAATCATCTTTAGAACTTTACCAATTTCTTCATATATTTGTGATTTCAAATTTATTATATATATATATATATATACAGGGTGATTCATAAATATCGAAACAATAGGCTATTTTCTTAAATATTGCCCCTAGACCCATACTTCCAATTGCAAAGTTTCATAAAAAAAGGTGCAAATTTTATTGACATAAGTTTCAATTCCATGGGGAGTGTATTTAAGAAAATACAAAAGTTAAATTTTTTTACAGCCCCCGTAGAGTAAAATTCCCAATTAGGAAATTTTTCCTTATCCATTCCTGAATTAAACACAAAAAAATTCATTTCGATATCTTCAAAATTCGCAGAGATATCAAAATCCAAAATTGCTGACTTACACCATTTATCCATGCCTCTGAGCGAAGAGTTTTTGACTCATTTTGAGTGCAAGATAGGGATCATCCACAAATTGTACATTATTAAAAGTCGATTTAAGACAGTGCCTCTCTTTTGGATATAAAATAGGCAGCGTATAGATTTTACGTTAAATCTGCTTTCAAAATATGCTGTGCTCTGCACTAGAGGTCTGCACGGGTTAAAATATCTAGGTCCGGTTCCGAACCGACCCATAGGGAAAAAAGTTCGGCCCTGCCTGAAAAAAAGTTCACATCGTATCCTGGCCCGGCCTGACTGAATTTCTACATAGCTTTTTACATCGATATGGTTAAAAGTTGTTTCGTATGGAATAGTTCTGACCAAAAATACTTATTATAGCTTTTCTTTTTTTATTTTTATAATTATTATTTTTAAAGAAGCGTCAAAAGCTGTGATTATTTGTTTTATTAATGAATTTCTATTGATGCGTAAATGATTCACTCCTCCTTTAATATCGTTAATCCATATTCCATGTGTTGGAGACATTGAAAAATGCTATAAAGTAAAATCTTTTAAGACGGAATCACATAAGAAAGAAAAAAAAGCGTTATAGACAACTTCCCTTCTTAGGAGTTGTAAATGTAGTCTATTTTTTCTCAGACATTATTATATTCATTTCCCATGTATCAACAGATTTTTCCGTTTAAGAAAGTATTCCGTCATAGGCAGATTTTTTTTTACTAGTTTTACTAGTTTTTACTAGTTTACTGTATTTTAAATTTTTTGCCTTAAAATCTACTCTCCTTTAAAAATGTGAATTTTAAAGCTTTATTGCAAAATAATGGCCATTTAAAAATATATGCAATTGTTTTAAAAGTTTTTGGGCTGAGCCAAAGTTTACTTATTTTTGCACGGATTAGGTTAGTCAGAGATAATGATTTTAATACGGATTGTCTCGACACCAGGACTGAAAATTTCGCCCCGTAGAGACCTATAGCCAGTACCGGGTCTGGCCAAGCCCGGCCCAAGAATACAGACTTTTTTGTAACTGCTTCACCGGGACGATAAAAAGCCTGAAGTTCTGAGAGCTAAAATTATGAAAAACGCTTAATCGGCATGTTAGAAAAAGCATTGTTTCAAGTTACACATTTAACATTTATTTATGGACATTTAAATAGTACAAAAAGGAAGTGGAAACGTCAAAAGTAAAACTGAATCCGAAGTTTAAGCTACTGAAGTTTAAGCTACAGAAAGAAGTTTTCTGCATGATGTTTTTTTTTTTTTTTACCATTTTTCGTCTTTAAATTCATATAAGTCAAGAATCGTAAATAAAAAAGGTGCAAACTTGGAACGTGTCTCTTTTGATTAGTTTACATTAATTTTGCTTCGCCAAATTTGAAAAAAAATTACTTTTGAAAATAAGTTTTTTTTTTTAAATAAGTTACGTAATTTTTTAAATAAATATTTCTAATATTTTTAAAATTAATATTTAAAAAAGTCCTGAAACAAAACTAAAATTATACTTTCTTCTTCAATTAATTGAAAAAAAAATAAATCCGATGAGTAATGTTTCGAGTTATAAAGATTTTAAATTAAATCCGCTTAAAAAAATACTAATCATTTAATTTTTTTTTCAACCTTATGAGAAATATTAGGATGTGATTTTGTTTGCAAATTATATGGTTAACCAGTACAAAAAAAAGAAAAAAAAAATCAAAATTCTAACTCAACAAATACATTTTTTACATGTTTCCTTGAACTCTTAAAGTAACATTGTTTCTTGGATTGCACGCTTTTCAATTTGTGTCTAATCCCTAAAAACCTGATGAATTATTTAAACGGCCATAACTCTGCGAGTTTTGCAGATATGAAGATGCAGTTTTTTGAGTTTAATTCAGGAGTGTATAGGGAAAGTTTTCCTAACTGGAATTTTTACCCTACGGGGGCCGTATAAAAATTTAATTTTCGTATTTTTTCAAATAGACCCCCCCCCCCCCCCATGGAGTTGCAACTTATGTCATTAAATGTTGCACCTTTTTTTATGAAACTTTTCAATTGGAATTATGGGTCTAGGGGCACTATTTAAGGAAATAACCTATTGTTTCGATATTTATGAATCACCCTGTATATTTACCTTTTGTCCCAAAAACTACAGACCTAATCAGAAAATGAAATTTTAAGAAATGGAAAGCGAGAAAATGCATCATTTTCTGCGATGTACTTGCAAAAACAGAAAATGTTGAGACACAGAATAATATTTAAATAATATTTATTTACTATAAATAAAATAATGCAAATTTTCAAATAAAACCGTCATTTTTGGACACGTCGTATTTATGATTTCCCAAATCTTCCTCGATAAGAAGTTATTTAACCAACGATTGTGAAATTGGAAGTTCAGAGATAGTTTCTATATTGGAAGATATTTGGAGCCATCCATTCGCATGTTTAAATGTCTTTGATTTGTAAAATAGAGGGGCTAGGAAATAGGCGATCTATTTGAAAGGTGCCCATTCATTACCTTGCTTTGATTAGTAATATATCATTTTATCTAACAGCTATTTTCGCAAATAAAAAGATGTGTGATTAAAATAATGCCCAAAATAAATTAGATAAAAGTCGTTTAATTCAAACGTTGATTAAAGGAGAGAAAGAACATAATGAAGAACTTGTATTCTGAACTTATACATTGCGTCATATTTGAAAAAAAAAATTATACCTCATGAAAAAAAATTCCAAGTTGACCAAGATTTAAAATCTGCTAGTCGTATATCACAAAACAATGGTAGAAGTGACCATTCAAATTCGCAAACGTTTTTGACAAATCGATCAGATAAGGAAAAGAAAAAATTCCTACCGGCTCGGCCTACAGGCGGAGGTAGATTTCGAAGTTCGTACTAATTTCACCAACAAAAACTAAATCAAGATTAGAGATAAACCGAGTTTAAAAATTTGATCTGGCCGCTTTTGACGAGTTTTTAATTTCATTTTCCCGTAAGAGCTCGATTTATCAGAATCATGTTAAGGCGGAATTAAAAAAAATATTCTTCCATGCTCAACAACTCAAAATTTCCTGGAATATTTTCCGACTCCTTTTTAAAAGTGAAAACCTGAAACTTACTGACGTGATATTTTGAAGAGATTTATAAGCGACATGTGATTTTATTTTTCGTTTAATTATTTAGAACTTGATTTACCAGCAATTATTTTCTCGTCGATTTCGACGTGATATTTTGAAGAGATTTATAAGCGACATGTGATTTTATTTTTCGTTTAATTATTTAGAACTTGATTTACAAACAATTATTTTCTCCCTCCGATCATTTTTTTCGTTTCCAGCACCGCTTCGAGAATTTCGGTGGATTTTTTTCTCCCTAAAACCCTATTCTTTTCGTCCCTTGAGCCCATTTTAAACTTGATCAAAAGTCTGTTATATACATAAATTTTTGGCTCTTTTCCTAGAAGTAATAATAACTTTAAACTGATTTGATATGTATATTATAATTAAGAAGCTATAGGGTTTTTTTTTTTACTTTCACAAAACCCTCCTTATTCCTACCCTCTTTGTCCGGTTTTGCCCATTAACGAACATGACCGAGATTTTATGCCCTTTAATTTTACGTGCCAGTTTGGAAGAGGTTTGTGTAGAATTATGGAAGTTATCGTGTGCATAAAAAAATGATATACACTGTAAAAAAAATTCCGCAACGTTCCTGGGAAAAAATGGGCAGCTGAGTTGCCCATTATTTCCAAGAAACATTTCTTGAAAATGACTGGAACTTTACTGTATATGTTGAAAACTTTCTACAGAAATGCCAGTAAGTTTCCTGCGAAATACTAGGAATATTTCTGTTGACAGCAAAACATTACTGACATTTCACAGCATGCGGGATCCGCAGACGATTTTTACATTTCCATTTCACAATTTTCGCTTTATCATCATTATTTGTTAGAATGAAAAAATATTTTGAAATTGACATCAAAATTATTATTTATAATTTACACGAAAAAATAAATTTTCAGTTAAAATTCAATAAAGTAAATATATATATGATATATTGTTTCTGAACTTTGCTTAAAATATAAAAATATATAAATGTAAATAATAATTAGAAAAAAAATCTAGACATAAAATATTTTGGATTTTCGTCAGTAATTATGTTAGTTTACAAGTTAGATAAAATACATATAAATTTTCATGAAAAAAAAACCTAAACGTAATTGTATATTTTTTCCGAAAAAAAAAATCAAATTTGCAGCAATTCAAAGTGTCAAATATATATCAAATTTAAATCAAATTGTAATAAAGTGTTGAAATATAAAATTAATTAAAAAAGAAAAAAAAAGTCAAGAGGTAGCACCGAACTCGGGCCGTACGGCTGGCGTGCGAGCTTTCTGCGTCCACACCACGAAAGACACGCTGAGAGCTGCAAACTAATGGGTATTTGAAACGTATACTAAACTTCGACATCTAATTTCTGAAAATATAAGGCCCATTTGAAGAAATCCTTTCACAAGAATAATTAGAGATAAGAACTCTAAAACAAACTTTAAATTAATCAAAATCGGTGAGAATCATGTTTGATGGTCCCCTGGTTAATGGAGATCCAAATAATAGGTGTATTTTTTTTTTTACACGGTCTGCTCGTTAAACATTCCACAGACAAGTACGAGAGATAATCTCTTAGCAATGTCACAGAGGTATTGTATTTTCATCTGAATTGTCTTGACAATAGAGACGTAAAGGATTATGTCGTCTATTGATTTATTTGCATTCCATATTCATTTTTTTACATTCATTTAAGGAATTCGTTTTCGACACTCGCGCGCGAGCAACGGATTATAGCAAAAAAATAATAAATGGCGGCCGCAGCGTTTTGCTGTTTCCAAGTTTTGTTCAGGAACGTTTCAGATAAGAAAACCAGAATTTCACAGGAAAGAGCTAAATTATTCTGAAAACCTGAGAAAAGGCGAAACGTTCCTGGATTTTACATGGAACGTTACCATTTTTTTTTTTTTACAGTGTATATAGTTTTGAACTGGTGGTGGTTTTAGGTTCTAGGGGTCATGATCGGCGTAGATCTGAAAACATTTTTCAGAAATTCCAACATAGGGGAGAATGTAATAGGTAGTATTTTTTACGAAATCTACCGAATATGCTTGAAAGAAAAAGTGACTTTGTTTCGGATTTGTGTCACAATGATTAGGAGAAATATATCATTAAACAAACTGAATTTTTCCAATAACAAAATTTTTCAAAGAAATATTTTAATAACCAGACTACTCAATGAATCATTTAATTTATATGACATGTTTGGCTCACGCTCTTCGCCGCATTGCCGCGCCGAACAAAGCAGGGGAAAGTTTCGAACCAAGATATAAAATAATATCTTATCTTGCATTAAAAAAAATATTTCTTAAAGCACCAACCTGGAATTATAAGGAAATGAATCCTGACCATATTCTACCACTAGAACCAATATTAATGAGATGAATGACCTGTATTCATGCGGCTTAGCTTTATGGAAAGAAACTTGAATGTTATACAGAATATGGTTAGTAAAACATTTGACGGTTCAGACTCCTCTGCAATATTTATAGCTAAGGAAAAATTGCCAGACAATGTTTAAAAAATATTATCTATGACTGAAAACCAATTTTGATGGCTACCCGAGACATTGAAAAAATTGTTGCAGTTAGAGAAATAGAGATGATTAGAGATCATATATCGTTAGTCCTAGAAAGACATGTATGTGATAAAAAGTACAAGAAAGATTCAACAAAGTGTTCGATAAATATTCGGACTGTTTAAACTTAAAGAGATACAACAGCTTCATGAACGGTGAGGGAAATGACCTATCAGAATAAATCACATCATCTATTGTAAAATAGTATAAATATTTCCCTATTACGTCAGTAGATGTTGAAAGAATATTTTCTTTGCTAAAGAACATCATTGATGATTGAAGACAAAATTTCCCTTTGTGTAATTTGGAAAAAAATAAAAAATACATATATCTATATATATATAAAAGAAAGTCTGGATTTTGTATTAATCAACGCGCAGCCCAAACTACTGAACCTAAAGTCTTGAAAATTGGGGTAAAAATACTTCTTATGATATAGAGTGCCGCTAAGAAAGGATTTTCCAAAATTCCACCCCTAAGGTGGGTAAAAAAAAGAACGAACTTCTAAAAAATTCCTTAAAAATCTGATTTTATAATTATTTTTCAAGTGATAACATATTTTAGTGTAATTTTGTATGCTGAATCGAATGGTACTAACCAAATTATTTTAAGTCCAATAGTTCGTGAGATATTCCATGTTTTTCTAATTTGGCGATGTCTTTTGCGCCAAAAAATCAAATTTTCGAATAATAAATGATAAAAATACATCCGTTACTATAGCAACGGAAAAATTTAAATTGAGTAATTTTGTTAATCAATTCTTTAGGTTAAATAATTAAAACAGCTATATGAGTTTTAAAAAAAATTTACAAACGCTTCGAAAACTAAAATTTTTAAAAAATTGTTACTTTTCCCCTTTACCATGCCAAAATGTATGCTATTGTGCCATTTATTTCAACCCTAATCGTGTAAAGGATTTTTATTGCAAACCGTAAGAAACATTAAAATTTGCTATTTATTGAACGTGAATATTTTTTATAAGTATCATTTAATCGTAGCATCGCAAAAGTCTTAATTTATTATTTTTCGAATAGTAAATATTTATTATTAAATTATAACTTACATTTATTGCTTGACATGGATTTTTTTACCATTTGGCAGTTACTTGATGATGAGGAAGGTGTAATAAAATCATTTCATAACTTAGGAATTATATTTATAAAAATGTTTTGTTAAAAAAAAACCATGAATGTCTTCATTCCAAAAATGAAACGTTTACTCTTTACTGTAATGACAGACATGCGTATTACGTGCGGAAATATTTAATTTAAATATGAAAGCAATGTTTGTGTTGCTTAAAAAAGTTTTCATTTTCAAAGGTTTAAAAT
The DNA here is from genome assembly GCA_963932465.1 of Maratus speciosus. Classification (NCBI taxonomy): domain Eukaryota; kingdom Metazoa; phylum Arthropoda; class Arachnida; order Araneae; family Salticidae; genus Maratus; species Maratus speciosus. Next base: position 481,649,643 of record OZ010793.1, read on the forward strand.
GAAAAAAATATTTTGCAATTTGTCAGCCGCTCCTGGATAAAAAGAAAAAAATGGGTATTCTTATGTTAGCCGGGCACAAATCTCTCTATTAGAATTTTTGCTACTTCTTAGTTATCCCATCGACCAATTACACCAAATTATATAAATCGCCAAACCAATCGCCAAATTATACAAATTGACATCATTTTTATTTTAAATAAGAAAGAACAAATAAATTAGTATAATATTAATAAAAGTACAAATAAAATGTCGAAATAAAAATCACTTGATGACGTAAACACGTATAACTGGCTTAAAGTGAAGTGAATGTGACATTTACAATCAACCATTATTGGCATTTAATCTTATAAATTGGCGATAAATTTTTGGTCGACGGGATAACTAAGTAGTACCGATTTTTTTAAATCGCAAATACGAGCACTTCAGTTTTTACTCATCATTATCTACTATATATACCGGGTGTCCCAAAAAGGACTGACTGATTTTAAAATTCAATAACTTGCAAACGGTGACAGATATTTAAAAAAATCTTGCAGGAGGGTTATGCATAATGTCAAAAGTTTTTTTACAGTGATTTTCAATTTTAGTTCGAATTACAAAGAATAGATGGCGCTGCGATCAATAGACGCTGAATTCAGGCTCGATTTTTGGTACTTCGTGGCCCGGATAATACATTTCCATCTCCTTTTTCAGCATGGAACAAGAGAAAGGACTAGAAATCGAGCCTGTATTTAGCTACTATTGCTTACAGCGCCATCTATTGTTTGTAATTCGAACTAAAATCGAAAATCACTGTAATAAAACTTTTGACCTTATGCATAAACCTCCTGCAAGAATTTTTTAAATATCTGTCACCGTTTGCAAGTTATTGAATTTTAAAATCAGTCAGTCCTTTTTGGGACACCCGGTATATATATAATGCAAATATTTATTTCATTCCGATTGGCTATAACTCAGGTTCTACTGAACAGAATTCTGTAGAACTTACACTGTTAGTTAGATAATTTCATTTAGCAGTGTTTTAATGTAAAAAAAAAAAAAAAGTTCTAATTTGCTTAGTGATAGCTACGCGAGTTTTAAAACTAGGTGAACCCGATTATGAAAGATTACCTTTTATTTAAAGTTCTACTGAATGGATTTTGATGCTATGCCGGAAAGTTCTCAGTGGTGTAGTAAAAAACTAGAGGATGTACGCTATATTCAGAGAGTATATAATATAGAATATATATGCTATAGCTATGGAAAGTGTGCAGAGTTTCTTAAAATATCCAGAGGGTAACGTAGAGCTACACATATATCCCTGGAGTTCTATAATCTGGTTAACGCAATTATGAAATATATTTAAATTTAACTACCTATAATATATATGAAATGCAAAGAGAAATTTCGTTCCGGCTGCTTGAAACTTGAGTTCTGTTGAATAGATTTTGATGGGGCTCATATTATTAAATAATTTTTCTGAAAGATTTTAGTATATCATATCATTCTACGTTGCTTAGTTAAATAATCATGGGGGAAAATTCAAAATCAGATAAACACGATTATGAAAGATTGACTTTCTTAAAGTTTCTGCTGAATGGATTTTGATGGGACTTAAACTGTTAATTAGAAAATTTCTAGGGGCGCTTTTGGTACATTTGCCAGTTTAAAAGATTCTGCTAAGTGGATTTCGGTGGAACTTGCTCGGTTAGTTAGTTTTTCAGGGAATGTTTTAATATAAAACACACATCGTTCTACCTTGCTTGGTTATAGAAATTTGGCTGAAAGTTCTAGAATCAGGTGAACCCAGTTATGAAAGATTAGCCATTTTAATAGGTTCTATTGGACGGATTCTCTGAGGAGAATTGCATTGATAAATTTTCAGAAGAAGGATATAAATATATTACATGTTGTTCTATCGTACTTTATCAAATCCTACTTTAAAGAATCAACTATAGAAGTTGGTCCTTAACAGCTCAAATTTTGTCTGTCTCAATAGAAAATATAATAGCATAATGACGTCGATATCGTTTGTAGCAATTCGGATGGGCATTCCAGGTTAATGTCCATATTGCTTTCAAACGCATGATCAAATTCACAGATATATTTCGTTTGATTCGCGGTCTGTTTAAAAAAACCAACCAGCGTAGCGGGCGAAGGCTGCTAGTATATATATATAGGGGAAATATGGGATACAGATTATAAAAAATGTTATTCAATGAAAAGCAAAAGGCTTGCATTTAATAGTGATTATTGTTCCCTTTTTCTCGGGATTTAGTAGTTACAATGAAAATACCCGACTTTACATGAAATTTAGAGGTAAGCGAAAATTAATTAGTGCATATTTTAAAAGCTTTCAGTACATATTTGTGAATGTTTTAGAAGTTTTTGTTCGTGTTATTGCATATTTAAGGCTGTTCTCAACCGCTTTGCTCAACAAACGCAAAACGTTTTGGCACATTTCAAATTCATTTTTTAACGGAAAGATATAAAACTGGAAGACCTGACTATGGAAGCGATTTGGAATCTGTGTTTTCCATTTTTTGATAAATAAATTACTTATTGAGTTATAAGCGATTTTGATTACGTGACAAACACGTTTTTCGCGCTTCCTTGAGTGGTTATTCTTCTTTCGCGCGGAAATTTGGTTCAAATCGCCCACTTTGACACTGTTTTCTGAAAGATCTACGGCGTTTGTAAAAAAACGAAAAGCACAGTTCGATTACATAGATTCTGAACAACAACACCTGCTGTTTCTTGCATTTCCGAACAAAAATAAATTAAACTTATGTCATAAAGTTATCCTTTTGAATTTGAGAACAGCCTTTAAGGTTTTTTGTGCATATCTATGTATATTTCAAAAGGTTTTAGTGCATATTTGGGGGGGGGGGGGGTATGCATATAATCCGAACTCTAGTTATGAGAATAACATGGTTGCTAGTTCCGAGGTCTTATCACGAGAGGTATTCTAAAAATTTGACATAGCTTTTGAAAGTAATTAAATACCAAAGCATTTCCTTGTAACGTTCTATTATATTTTAAGTCCTGTTTACGTGCTTTTATTAGAGGTCAGAGCACATAGTCTCGACAGTACCGTATGCATAATAATATTTCACCTTCAAAGAAAGTCATAAATTTGAATCTTACTGACCGAAGCGATTTGCTCTCAACAAATAAAAAGCTGATATAAAAACTATTTAATTATACTCCATAATATTATTTTGCTTTTGCTTTTTTTTCGGGGGTGTCTATTAACATACAGGATCTTGGCTAACATTGATGACCCTCAGTCTTTTCATGCGATCTCAGTGATAGATGGAAAAGAGCTTTTTTTTCTTCCTTTCTTTTTTCTTTTTTAACGGGAACGGTTTTGTTTTTAAGCTGTGGCCTTTTTAATTTAATGTTTCCAAGAGTTGACGAACACACTTGACGAAAAGGTGCGTCGTCATCAGTAATTCAGCTCGGATGCAACATATTTCGCAGGTGCGGTGGCTGATTTTAAATTCCTAGTAAACGAGCTGCGAGAACAAGGTTTGACCTGCTGGGGTCGTATTCCAAGAAATACAAGTTTTCGGCAAGCAAATAAATGCAAGTACACAATGAACTTCAACTGTATATATTAATAAAAGTGGTAGAAGAAACTAATAAAGTAAATGACAATTGAATTCCCTATATCAAATAAAAAATCCATTAAAAAAATCCCAAATACATTTGTACTCCAAGAAATGCATTTCTGGTAAGTAGCGAAAATAAATGCAAGTAAACACTATTAACGGCTTCTTGAACCTTATTTATATATTAGTATGTGTGTGAAAAATGCTTATAGATGTAAAAACTTGGTTTGATTTCATTATGATTGTATTCTAAGGTGTACAAATTTCCAACAGATAATAAATGAAGGTAAACAGTAAACTTCGACCGTATATTTTGATATGAATAATAGAAGAAACCAATAAAGTAAAAGATAACTAAATTCCCTATATCAAATAAAAAATCCATTAAAAAAATCCCTAATACGTTTGTACTCCAAAAAATGCATTTATGGCAAGCATAGCAAATAAGTGCAAGTAAACACAATTAACGGTTTCTTCAACTTTATATATTAATAAGTATATGTGTGAAAAGTGCTTATAAATGTAAGACTTGGTTTGATTTCATTATGGTCGTATTCTAAGGTGTACAAAATCCCTACAGATAATAAATGCAAGTAAACAGTAAACTTTAACTGTATATTTTAACATGAATAATAGAAGAAAGAAATAAAGTAAAAGATAATTAAATTCCCTATATCAAATAAAAAAATCCATTAAAAAATCCCTAATACGTTTTGTACTCCAAAAAAAAGCATTTCTGGCATTCAAAGCAAATAAATGTTAGTAAATACAACGATTTCTTCAACTTTATATATTAATAAGTATATGTGTGAAAAGTGCTTATAAATGTAAGACTTGGTTTGATTTCATCATGATCGTATTCCAAGATATGCAAATTTCCAACAATTAAATAAATCCAAGTGCAGAATGAACTTCAACTGTATATATTAATAAGAGTATAGGAGAAATTAGACCACTAATGCGTTTTACAAATCTTTGTACTCTAAGCTACTTGAAGAAATGAATGTCGGTCAAGTCGCGCAAATAAACGCTAGTAAAACGCAATTAACTACTTTTTTCAACTTTATATATTAATATATATTTGTGAAAAATGTAAAAACTTTGTAATGTAAATGAATAAATGTAACAACTTGGTTTGATTTGATTATGGTCGTATTGCAAGGTATACAAATTTGCGACAATTTAATAAAAGAGTAGCACGATAAACTTCAACTGTATAATGATAGAGGAAACCAAAAATTTAAAAGATAATTAATTTTCTCTATATCAAATAAAAGTTCTATTTAAAAAAATCACTAATACGTGTTACAAATCTGGTACTCCATAAAATGCATTTCTGGCAAGTAATACAAATAAATGTGAGTAAACACAAATTAACGGTTAACTTTATGTATTAGCCCTTCCCGGCATGGTGGGTTAAATTCTGTCACACTTAATTTTAATCCCGAAATGCCACAATGGCACCAGTATCTTTAAATGAATTTTCCCCTCTTAGATTGTACGTGAAGAAAAGGTTTTATGTATTTTCAAATAAATTTATTTGCAAGTACCGGAGTCATTCAACTATTTCAACATTTTAGCAACAGAAGAACTTTGATTCGTAAAGGGTTAATATTATACAGGGTGTTTCAAAATTATGTATCAGAAATGTAAAGACAGGTAGAGGGGACCTTAGTAAGCAGATTTCGTATCGGAATGTGTGTGCGGAAATGCAGCGTTAAGGCGGCAGAGGGCGCTGTTAAGTTCAGTTGATAAAAGCATTTCGCTGGCTTGAATCGTCATTCTCCGCACGGATTTCGAGCAACATGCGTCGTTACACTAATGATTAGCTTGCCGACATGCATTTCATGTATGAGGCTGCGCAAACGGCTGTTTAAAGAATGTACATGGAACGATTTCCAAGTAGGAATCTGCGGGATCGCCGAACATTTGGGTGTCTTCATCGGGATTTGTGCGCGAGTGGATCATTTTATGCCTCGAGGCGTGATACGGGCACTGGAAGATATCGCAAAATTCCTGCAGTAGAAAAAGCAGTATTATGCACAGTAAAGGACTGTTCTTCGAAAAGCTCGAGAACTGTTGGAAGTGTTGTTGGGTGTCAGCCATTTCCTTACGCAGACACATACTTGAAATGCATGTCGGCAAGCTCCGTATTGGTGTAACGATGCATGTTGCTTGAAATCCGTGCGGAGAATGACGATTCAAGCCAGCGAAATGCTTTTATCCACTGAACTTAACAGCCTCAACGCTGTATTTCCGCATCCACATTCCTATACGAAATCTGCTTACTAAGATCCCCTCTACCTGCCTTTACATTTCTGTATATATGAAAAATGCATGTAAATGCAAAAAATTAGTTTAATTTAATTTGTTGATTTATTCCAGCTACGCAAATTTTTGCCAAGTAATTAAATGCAGGGTAAAATAATAAAACTTTGTACAAATCGCCATATAAATATAAAAACACACAGGACGCATTTCGAGCTGGAAATTTTAACAGCCCGTCATCAGTCGAAGTAAACACGTGTCCGTAAGGGGAAAGGTCACAAATGAACTGAAAGGTAGAGAGTAGAGCTTACAAAGAATGCGACAGGTGGCGCTAACTGAAAGGTAAACACAATCAAAGAGAAGAACATGCAGAAGAGGAAAGTGTTGCCAAAAAGATAAAAAAAAAAGAATAAAAGGAAATAAAATGGAAATGAAAGAAATGAAAAAATATTCAAGAAGTAAATTAAACAAAATTAAAAAATGAATTGAAATAAATAAATAAATGAAAATAAATAAATTAATGAAAATAAATAAATTAATAAATAAAATAAATAAATAAAATAAAAATAAACAAAAAATAAATAAAATAAAATAAAATAAAATAAAAAATAAAATAAAAATAAAATAAAACAAGAAAAAGAAAAGAATTGTAACTTTTTTTTAATTAATCAAAATAAAATTAAAAGAGACAAAAGAAGGGGGAAAAAATTACAAAAGTAAATTCCCAGCTGAAGAGAGAGAAAGAGATGGTGAGAGATCATTGGATAGCTGCCAACTTTTACGCTTTTTTTTTTTTTTTTTTTGTTACCACTAAAATTTAACAGAAATTTTTGCATTATTTGATAGGAAGATTTCGTCGATTACATAAAACAACATTACTACTGAATTTCAGTGGTGAGACAAAAGCGTAAAAGTTGGTAGCTATGACATTGAAAAATTTATCAGAATTTTTTAAAATAAAATATGCTTCATAAAAATCCAAGTGAGTGGGAGCGTGATTATTTCTTCCCCTGTCTCTCCCACTTGCTGGGATTTTCATGAAACGTATTTTATTCTTAAAAATTCCGATAAACTTGTCAATGATCTATCATCATCTCCTTTTCTCCTTTCAAATTGGAAATTACTTTTGTAATTCTCTTCCCTCTTCTCTTATCGCTTTTCATTTTATTTTGATTAATTAAAAAAATTGAAATTCTTTTCTTTCTTTTGTTTTTCTTATTTCATTTCATTTTATGTTAATTTATTTATTTTATTATTATTATAATAATTATTATTATTACATTTATATAATAATAATAATAATTATTATTATTATTATTATTATTATATAATTACTTTTATTTATTATTATTTTTATTACTTACTTCTATTATTTTATTTTATTTTTATTTATTTCTGTTATTTCCAATTTTTCCCTTTTTATTTTATTTCAATCTTTTTGGCAACACTTTCCTCATCTGCATGTGCTCTTCTTTGATTGTGTTTACCTTTCAGCTAGCGCCATCTATCGCGTTCTTTGTAAGCTCTACTTTCCACCTTTCAGTTCATTTGTGACCTTGTCCTTTTACGGACACGTGTTTACTTCGGCTGATGACGGGCTGTTAAAATTTCCACTCGAAACGCTTCATGTATGTTTTTATATTTATATGGTGATTTCTATAAAGTTTTATTATGTTTTATCGCCAGTTTTTCGGTGCTGTTTCATCTAACTAAATGCAGGTATGTGCAATGAACTTCAAGTCATGTCAACTTGAAGTCCGGTATATTGTCGGTTTTTAAGGCATGGATAATAATTTTGTGAGTTTAAAGTATCTATCTTAAAGGCATGCTTGTACTCGCTTAAAACTAGAAAGGCCAGAAACTTTACTCAAGTTTTATAAAAAATATTTTACTCCAGAATTTTTATTTAAAACTGTTTAACATATATAACTTTTTTTTTTCTTTTTGTATCTTTTAAACGCATAAGAAATTTCAGATTTGAACCGAAATATATTAATATTACTTGGTAAGGGTTAAAATTACACCTCACGGTCCTTTTAGTGTTAATCTTATATCCAAATTGCGGCCTGTTTTTCCTATATAGACGAAATTACAATTACGGTAGGCTGTGCTGTGAACGCTGAACAAGCCCTTTTTTGTGTGCTTTTGGATACTTGTGTTTAAAATCACTGAAGAAATATATCTTATATTAAACAAAAACATAATTTGAAGAACAAATTAAAAAAAAACAAAATTTATTTCCTACATTGTTTAGGCCCGAGAAGGGACAGATATTAAGTTATTTCATTCAATTAGTTCTGCATTTAATGTTAAATTTTTGTAACAAATTAGTTAAGCCAATTGAAGATTATAAAATAAAAATAAAATTCATACAATATGATACTTAAAACACCCTAAAAAATTAGATTCCGTTCAAATGAAATCGAAATAAATCTTAGACTTCTTCCATCTTTAATTGAAAATATTTGTATTGCAGATTTTGTATTATGTTTATGACAATTGTGCATAAAATGATACATGCATGCAAAATACAAAACTTAAAAGAAAGTCTAAGATTTATTTCGATTTCATTTGAGCGGAATCTAATTTTTTAGGGTGTTTTAAGTATCATATTGTATGAATTTTATTTTTATTTTTTAATCTTTAATTGGCTTAACTAATTTGTTACAAAAATTTAACATTAAATGTAGAACTAATTGAATGAAATAACTTAATATCTGTCCCTTCTCGGGCTTAAACAATGTAGGAAATAAATTTTGTTTTTTTAATTTGTTCTTCAAATTATTAATGTTTTTCTTTAATATGTCAAGTTTTGTAATAACTACAGCACTCAGACGAACGCATTTCAAAATTAATAGAGAGTAGCATCACCAGACTTTGATGTATGCGGTATTGCATCACAATGTGGGATGCAGTTTACCAATATGTAATTCAAAATGTTTCACCACTGTGGTAATGCAGGTTGCGGTAGTTTGGACAAAAACTTCCAATCTGAACATAAAAAATCTATAATCAAAACATAAAAAAATAACTTCACTTAAATTTAGATACCCTATTTCCCATTCAGGAACTCTTAAAATGCAAAAATAAATTGTGTTGAATCCTTACTGCTAATATTTAACAATATTATAGCTGTGATACAGTAAAAAATAAAAAATGAAAGTTTTACTTAAATTTTTAAACCTTATACTCCCTCTAAGGGGTGATTTGAACACATCAGAAAATTATTACCTAAGTTTAACTTGGGGTATATATAGTTCTCATCTCAAAAAAAAAAAAAAAAAAATACATTTTAAAATTTAAGTTATGTAATTTCCCACTAAGTTCGCTACCTGCGTAAAAATAGCTATCATTAGAAACTTTTTACTAAAATATAAACTTGACCAAAGCAAAAACTTATTCTGAAAATACCCTTTTTAATTCCACTATGACGCCATATTCACCTTTTTAATTTTTGAAAGAAAAAAACTTGCTCAATTTAATATTTCACGTGAAAATCTTTCAACTAAAAAGAAATAAATTATTATTACGGCTTTTGAAATTTGTGCAACAATGAAGTAAAAATGTTACATTTTCTATGAAAAATGTTCGTTGATTTTCAATGAAAAAAGTGAAAATTGGAATTATTAAGAAAAATATTTGAATAATGCAAAAAAAAATTGTCCCATGTTTCTCTCTGGTTTATAATTCATCCATCTGCAAAGGCATTTTACCACTCGTTTTGACCCTGACGTCAGGCAAACGTTTTTACACTTTATAATATCATTAGAATTAGTAAAGAATAAAAAATGAGTGGCATCAGGGACAAAAAGGTGGGAAGAAAAAATGAAAAAGTTATGATCTCCATAGGCTTTTCCATGTTAAATTAACATTGAGAAGTGACACTGGAAATAAATAAGTATTGCGCTGCCGCGCAATACTTAAATTCAATCTTAAATTCAATTGTATATATTATCCCTTAAAATGGATTTTTGGAAAAAAAATAAATGACATTTTATAGGGTTTTCTGTTTTTTCAACTTTATATATTAGTAACATGTAAAAGATGGGTAAAAATACGAGGACATGCTTCGACCTGCTACAGGGTCGTATTACGAAAAATAAAAATGTTTTCTGCAAGCAAATAAGCGTGGTTACACAATGAACCTACAACTGTGTACAATAATCATAATGTTGGAAAGGTAAACAATATAAAATGTAACAAAATTTCTGTATTTCACATGAATATGAACATTTATCAACAAATTAGCTGGCAATACACATTTTACAAATCTTTGTATTCGAAACAATGCATTTCTGGCAAATAAATCAACACAAATTCACAGTTTTTTTCACCTTCATCTATTAATAATGTATGAAAAATGGGTAAAAATGCAAGAACAGGGTTTCATCCTCTAATGTTAATAAGAGTGTTTGAAAAATACCAACAATGTAAAAACGAAATAAAAATTCCATCAAAGCATTCACTAACAACACATATTTTACAACCTTTGTAATCCGAGAAATACATGTCTGGGAAAAAAAAATCAGCGCAAAATCACAATTTTCTTCAACTTTTTGTATTAGCATATATCAACATCTGAGAAAAATGTGTAAAAATGCGAAAATTTGTTTGATTCTATGGGTTCATATTCCAAGAAATGTAAGTTTTTGGTAATCAAATAGATATAAGGACACAATGAACTCAAACTGCGTATATTATTAGCAAAACCCGTGCTTTGCACGTGCATTATTTAAATATGCCAAACTTTGAGTGTTTTTTTTTTTTTTTTTACATTAAAGAAAAATATACTTCTCGGTTAATTTAAATATTATTAGACATATATTGATATTAACATATATAATAATAGCATATATGAATATAAATTATGTTACTGTATATTAATATATGTGTTATTAATATTAACATTAATATTGACATATATTAATATAATTGAGTCACATTTTGGCGAAACCTTATTCTTAACCTGCCATAGATGAACATGAGACTTGAATTAAGACAATATTCAATCCAACCCACGTGTACTCACCCCTTTTTAGAAAACAGATACATTGCAGTCTACTTGGGAACTCTGTTTATTACGAATCGTACAGTGAAAACAATTTTTAATTCAATTCAGTAGTCTGAGAGTTAATTTTTAGGTAGCTTTCTTTACAAAAAAGCTACCTATTGCAGCCGTTCGGAGGAAAGCGATTTCAAAAAATTTTGGTATATTTTCATCGATCATGACCCCCAGACCCCGAAACCACCCTCCGTTCAAAATTGATATATATATATATATATATATATATATCTGACCTATGTCACACTGTAACTCCCGTAATTATGAACCGATTTCGATGTAATTCGGTGTGTACATAGTACATACAAATGTCTCGACCGAGTTCGTTGGCCAGCTTCATCCGCCGTTTTGTTTCAAAATGGCGGCCATTTAAAATTTTTAAAAAATTTTAAAACTTGAAATGTGGTACCAAAAAATTAAAAATGGAAAAATATTTTTTTCTTCTGTATTTGACCTTTATACAAAGACTCCGGAGCAGTTTTTGTTTCGTCTATATCTTAAAAAATGGCTGAGTTATAGCATTTTGAATTTCTAGCGTGGCTGACATTTTGAAACATCCTGAAATTTGTCACGCGATAAAAGGCGTATTTATGAACCGATTTGGATGTAATTCAGTGTGTACATAGTACATACCAATCTCTCGACCGAGTTCGTTGGCCAGCTTCATCCGCCGTTTTGTTTCAAAATGGCGGCCATTTAAAATTTTAAAAAAAATTTAAAACTTGAAATGTGGTACCAAAAAATTAAAAATGGAAAAATATTTTTTTCTTATGTATTTGACCTTTATACAAAGATTCCGGAGCAGTTTTTGTTTCGTCTATATCTTAAAAAATGGCTGAGTTATAGCATTTTGAATTTCTAGCGTGGCTGACATTTTGAAACGTCCTGAATTTTGTCACGTGATAAAAGGCGTATTTATGAACTGATTTGGATGTAACTTCGTTTATACATAGTACATACCAATGTCTCGACCGGGTTCGTTGGTCAGCTTCATCCGCCATCTTGTTTAAAAATGGTGGCCATTTAAATTTTTAAGAAAAATTTAAATTTGAAATGTGGTACCAAAAAATTAAAAATTGAAAAAATATTTTCTTCTTATGTGTTTGACCTTGATAAAAAGATTCGGGAGCAGTTTTTGTTTCGTCTATATCTTAAGAAATGGCTGAGTTATAGCATTTTGAATTTCTGGCGTGGCTGACATTTTGAAACGTCCTGATTTTTCTCACGTAATAACAGGCGTATTTATGAACCGACTTGGATGTACCTTGGTGTGTACATAGTACATACAAATATCTCGACCGAGTTCGTTGGCCAGCTTCATCCGCCATCTTGTTTCAAAATGGCGGCCATTTAAAAAAATTAAAAAATTAAAAAAATTAAATGAGATACCAAAAAATTGGAAAGTGAAAAAGATTTTTTTTGTATGTGTTTGACCTTAATACAAAGATTCCGGAACAGTTTTTCCTTTCGTCTATATCTAAAAAAAATGGCTGAGTAATAGCATTTTGAATTTCTCTTGTGGCTGACATTTTAAAACGACCTGATTTTTGTCACGCGATAACAGGCGTAATTATGAACCTATTTGGATGTAACTTGGTCTGTACATAGTACATACCAATGTCTCGACCGAGTTCGTTGGCCAGCTTCATCCGCCGTTTTGTTTCAAAATGGCGGCCATTTAAAATTTTTAAAAAATTTTAAAACTTGAAATGTGGTACCAAAAAATTAAAAATGGAAAAATATTTTTTTCTTCTGTATTTGACCTTTATACAAAGACTCCGGAGCAGTTTTTGTTTCGTCTATATCTTAAAAAATGGCTGAGTTATAGCATTTTGAATTTCTAGCGTGGCTGACATTTTGAAACATCCTGAAATTTGTCACGCGATAAAAGGCGTATTTATGAACCGATTTGGATGTAATTCAGTGTGTACATAGTACATACCAATCTCTCGACCGAGTTCGTTGGCCAGCTTCATCCGCCGTTTTGTTTCAAAATGGCGGCCATTTAAAATTTTAAAAAAAATTTAAAACTTGAAATGTGGTACCAAAAAATTAAAAATGGAAAAATATTTTTTTCTTATGTATTTGACCTTTATACAAAGATTCCGGAGCAGTTTTTGTTTCGTCTATATCTTAAAAAATGGCTGAGTTATAGCATTTTGAATTTCTAGCGTGGCTGACATTTTGAAACGTCCTGAATTTTGTCACGTGATAAAAGGCGTATTTATGAACTGATTTGGATGTAACTTCGTTTATACATAGTACATACCAATGTCTCGACCGGGTTCGTTGGTCAGCTTCATCCGCCATCTTGTTTAAAAATGGTGGCCATTTAAATTTTTAAGAAAAATTTAAATTTGAAATGTGGTACCAAAAAATTAAAAATTGAAAAAATATTTTCTTCTTATGTGTTTGACCTTGATAAAAAGATTCGGGAGCAGTTTTTGTTTCGTCTATATCTTAAGAAATGGCTGAGTTATAGCATTTTGAATTTCTGGCGTGGCTGACATTTTGAAACGTCCTGATTTTTCTCACGTAATAACAGGCGTATTTATGAACCGACTTGGATGTACCTTGGTGTGTACATAGTACATACAAATATCTCGACCGAGTTCGTTGGCCAGCTTCATCCGCCATCTTGTTTCAAAATGGCGGCCATTTAAAAAAATTAAAAAATTAAAAAAATTAAATGAGATACCAAAAAATTGGAAAGTGAAAAAGATTTTTTTTGTATGTGTTTGACCTTAATACAAAGATTCCGGAACAGTTTTTCCTTTCGTCTATATCTAAAAAAAATGGCTGAGTAATAGCATTTTGAATTTCTCTTGTGGCTGACATTTTAAAACGACCTGATTTTTGTCACGCGATAACAGGCGTAATTATGAACCTATTTGGATGTAACTTGGTCTGTACATAGTACATACCAATGTCTCGACCGAGTTCGTTGGCCAGCTTCATCCGCCGTTTTGTTTCAAAATGGCGGCCATTTAAAATTTTTAAAAAATTTTAAAACTTGAAATGTGGTACCAAAAAATTAAAAATGGAAAAATATTTTTTTCTTCTGTATTTGACCTTTATACAAAGACTCCGGAGCAGTTTTTGTTTCGTCTATATCTTAAAAAATGGCTGAGTTATAGCATTTTGAATTTCTAGCGTGGCTGACATTTTGAAACATCCTGAAATTTGTCACGCGATAAAAGGCGTATTTATGAACCGATTTGGATGTAATTCAGTGTGTACATAGTACATACCAATCTCTCGACCGAGTTCGTTGGCCAGCTTCATCCGCCGTTTTGTTTCAAAATGGCGGCCATTTAAAATTTTAAAAAAAATTTAAAACTTGAAATGTGGTACCAAAAAATTAAAAATGGAAAAATATTTTTTTCTTATGTATTTGACCTTTATACAAAGATTCCGGAGCAGTTTTTGTTTCGTCTATATCTTAAAAAATGGCTGAGTTATAGCATTTTGAATTTCTAGCGTGGCTGACATTTTGAAACGTCCTGAATTTTGTCACGTGATAAAAGGCGTATTTATGAACTGATTTGGATGTAACTTCGTTTATACATAGTACATACCAATGTCTCGACCGGGTTCGTTGGTCAGCTTCATCCGCCATCTTGTTTAAAAATGGTGGCCATTTAAATTTTTAAGAAAAATTTAAATTTGAAATGTGGTACCAAAAAATTAAAAATTGAAAAAATATTTTCTTCTTATGTGTTTGACCTTGATAAAAAGATTCGGGAGCAGTTTTTGTTTCGTCTATATCTTAAGAAATGGCTGAGTTATAGCATTTTGAATTTCTGGCGTGGCTGACATTTTGAAACGTCCTGATTTTTCTCACGTAATAACAGGCGTATTTATGAACCGACTTGGATGTACCTTGGTGTGTACATAGTACATACAAATATCTCGACCGAGTTCGTTGGCCAGCTTCATCCGCCATCTTGTTTCAAAATGGCGGCCATTTAAAAAAATTAAAAAATTAAAAAAATTAAATGAGATACCAAAAAATTGGAAAGTGAAAAAGATTTTTTTTGTATGTGTTTGACCTTAATACAAAGATTCCGGAACAGTTTTTCCTTTCGTCTATATCTAAAAAAAATGGCTGAGTAATAGCATTTTGAATTTCTCTTGTGGCTGACATTTTAAAACGACCTGATTTTTGTCACGCGATAACAGGCGTAATTATGAACCTATTTGGATGTAACTTGGTCTGTACATAGTACATACCAATGTCTCGACCGAGTTCGTTGGCCAGCTTCATTCGCCATCTTGTTTCAAAAGGGTTGCCATTTAAAAAAAATTAAATTTAAAATTCAAAATGAGGTATTAAACAATTGGAAAATAAAAAGATTTTTTTATGTGTTTGGCCTTGATACAAAGATTCCGGATCAGTTTTTGTTTCTGAAAATTTGTTCTTTTGTTTATATCTTAAAAAATGGTTGATTTATAGCACTTTGAATTTCTAGCATGGTTAACATTTTGAAACGATCTTGTATTTGTCACGCTATAACACACGTATTCGCCTATTTCGATGTAAGAAGGCATGTGGATAGTATACATCAACACTTCGACCAAGTTCGCTGGTCAGATTCATCAGCCATCTTGTTTCAAAATGGCGACCATTAACTTAAAATATATATATATATTTAAAGTGAGGTGCAAAAAAATTAGAAATTGAAAAAGGTTTCTTTCTTAAGCATTTGACCTTGATATAAGGATTCAGGAGCATTTTTTGTTTGTCTTTACCTTAAAAAATGGCTCAGATATAGCAGTTTCAATTTCTATTGTGGGTGACATTTTGAAAAATCTGATTTTTTGCATGCGACAGCACTCCTATATATTAACCGATTCCGATGTGAGTGAGCATGTGCACAGCAATTACTAAGGTCTCGACCAAGTTCACTGCTTAGCCTCATCCACCATGTTGTCTTAAAATGACAGGCACTTTAAGAAATTGCCGAATTTGGCAGCCAAATATATGTTACTTTAAAGAAAAGCAGCTTGGATAAAGCTGACTAATTTCGCGAAATTCTCATTCATTATATTGATAAAAATTAGTATTGAATCTCCTATATTCGGTTTCCACTAAATTGAGCTTCGTGTGTTTGAATGATATAATTTGGCTTTTTTTAAATAAGGATTATGAAAGCTACCTCTTCCTCCCGGCACTGGCCGGAAGGACTTTTTACAAACAAACAATTGTTTCTTTTTCACAGTATTAGTATATAACTTGAATCATTATAAAAATTGAAATGCTATTAAGTAGTAAGTTAGACAAAAGTAGTTTAGTATTAAACAGTCATTTTTTGTACGGCGAAAAGTTAAATATAAAGTAGTTGCTAACTTAGTTGTCAGTCGTATTTCTTTATTATTGTCCTTTTTATTCATTATAGTAGTTACTAGTACTTACGTTTTCCCATATTGCTCGGAAAAGTTGCATCAAACACTAGCAAGAAAATAATTAATATTTCTTGACTTTTTAATTTTAAAAATTTTAATTAAAAAAGCATTCTTCGTGCGCGTCTGCGTCTTCGTTATGTCTGTGCCAAATTAAAATTTTTTCGCCCTTGCATCCCTTTGAGGGCAATTGCACAGAAATAAAAGTAGCACAGTATTAAGCAGAGAATATCATCAAATATTATTCTCAAAGGATTTTTGAAATCAGCTCAGCAATTAAATAACAATGGTTAGTTTAGAATGTTTTTCACTCATTTTATCTTTCTTAATTCCATATACAGTATGGAAGAAATCGTAATATTAGAACTTTTTTCCCCACACCATTTTAATTTTTTTTTTGTATATACGTCCTGAAAGTAAGAGCCATACCAAAGTTCAAGTTTCTATATCTTACAATTGGAAACAAACCGTGATTTAGGAAGTTTTTATAATGTTTTTGAATCAATTAATATTTTAAATTTCGAATTTTTCAGAAACATTCAAACTTCGTTCTTAGCGAGCAGTTACATCTTATAAGTAACCACCATGCCGAATTTCAAGTTTCTACCACAACAGTATTACAGAAATCGCAATTTTAGAACATTTTTTTCGCTTGCCCCTATTTAAATTATTAATTCTTTTAAAAGGGTTCTATGAGCGCGTTCACGACTTAAAAGTAATAGTCATGTTAAGTTTCAAGTTTCTATTTCTTACAATTCCAATATAACTCGTAAATTAGAACTTTTTGGAAAGTTTTCCGCTCACTTCACCTATCTAAATGACTTAAATTGTATGAGTCGAGTTGTGAATCACATCTTTCACACCTCCAAAAATGCATACTACTTCGATTTAGGCACAAATAACAGTGGAATTTCTGTATCTACTTTTATTCTTTTTAAGCTTTATATTAGATGTTTTATTTTGCATTACCGCTGTATATCACGAAGCATTTTACCGAGCCAATTCTGTAAAAAAACTTTTTCCGCAACGAAAGCATAGTTGCGGTAAAACCTTTTTCTGGCAGTCTATGATGAATGAGCAGTACGGAACTGAAAAGATATAAATTGTATGACTAAATCAACATTCGAATTTAATATTTCCAACTGAGCGAAAAAATGCCCGGGCTGGGAAACGAACCCAGATCCTTGGCTTACAAGGCCAATGCTTTTCCGTTTAAGCTAACTGGGCCGAAAACCAGCCAGCATATTTCGCTCAGAAAAACCTTATTGGTAATAACATCTGGTCTGTCATCTAGACAGCTCAACAGAATAAACCGCAGGTAAAGGAACTCCATATAAACGATGGATACGTAGATGAACTATTATTTTAACACAATCAAACTGATTGGTAAAGTTATCATACGAATTTAATATTTCCAACTGAGCGAAAAAATGCCCAGCCCGGGCATTTTTTCGCTCAGTTGGAAATATTAAATTCGTATGATAACTTTACCAATCAGTTTGATTGTGTTAAAATAATAGTTAAATCAACATTCCTCAAAAAATGAAGAATTCAATTTAGGAAAAAAATCATATAGGGAACTGCGGTGTCTTACTTCTTTATTTCTTTTAAAAAGGGAAAATAAAACAGGCGAATTTCTAAATTAGGTGATGCTTTTTTCTGTGTTGGTTTATATTAAAGGTATTTTACTGCGCATTACTATTGAGTGTCACGAAGCACTTTACCGAGCCTGAAATTCTGCAAGACTACTTTTCGCACAATGGTAGTTTCGGTAAAATATTTCCTGAAAGTCTATGATGAATGAGCTTTACGAAACTGAAATAACTTGAATTGCATGAATCGAGTTCTGAATCACATATACCCCAAAAATGAATAGTTCAATTTATAGACAAATACATTGAAACTGCTGTACCTATTTAAAAAGAAAAAAAATTATATTAGATGTTTTACTTTATTGTATATCACTGTCGTATATCACGAAACATTTTACTGAGCCTGAAATTCTGTAAAAATACTTTTTATGCAAAGTTAGATAAGTTTCGATAAAACCGTTTTTGGCAAGCCGAACGGTACAGAACCGAAATAAATTAAATTGTATGGGTCGAGTTCTGAATTAACACTCTTCAAAAACTGAACTGTTCGATTTTGCAACTAATACATTGGGACTTTGGTTCCTACTTTTTTATTCCTTTTTAAAATGGAAAAGGAAAGGCAAATTTAAATTAGTTGATGTTTTTGTACGTGTTGCTCTATATTATATATATTTTATTGTACATTACTGTTGAGAATCACGAAGCATTTTACCAAGACCTAAATTTTGCAAAACTACCTTTCCCTTAATGTTAGTACAGCTGCAGTAAAAATGAATGAGTCGAGTTGTGAATCATACCCTTCATACCACCTCCAAAAATAAATAGTTCGTTTTAGGTACAAATACAATGGAACCGGTATAAATATATAACCATTAAATAAACATTACCGACCACCAATAAAAACTGTGAAATTATGAATAAAATGACATTAACAAATACAGTTCCCCCCAACACACTTAACATAGATTCCAAAAACATAGTAAAAAACAGCAGAAATTGAATAACAGAAATGGAATAATGGAAATTTGTAGAGCTTAGACAGAATTGCCGAGTCCCAAATGCCTTAAGTTCCACAAATAAAATGTGTGGTTTCATCTTCATTAGCCATAAATTAGCTAAAGAATATGAATTTGGGACTACCATACACATAAAACTGAGAAATAAACCATTGAACACCAATTAAGCTCAAAATAAAACAAGATTAAAAAGGATAAAAGAAAAATAAAAAACAAATTACCAAATTAAAATCCATTCTGTCATAGCATTAGGTATAACAAATACACTCATTATGCATTTTATTCTCATTTAAGATAGTATACTATTAGAAATTAATATGATATTGTCCTGAGTAGGCTAAAATTTAAATACAAGTTAATCGTTAACTTTATTAAATATTAATGCATATGAATAAATATAATATGAATTGATAATATATAAATATAACTACACCAATACACACACACACATACACACATATATATATGTATATATATATTAAACTTTATGTTAGGCGTATTATTTTATTTTATATTACTGTTGTATATCACGAAGCATTTTTCTGAACGTGAAATTCTGTAAAAATACTTTTTCTGCAATGATAGTATAATTGCGGTAAAACCTTTTCTGGCTGTGTATGACGAACTGTACGGAACTGAAGTTAATTAAATTGTATGCGTCGAGTTTTGCATTAACAGTCCTCAAAAAATGAAATGTTCAATTTTGGAGCAAATGCATTGGAACTTCTGTGTCTACTTGTTTACTTCTTGTGGGGAAAAAAAAATAAAGTAATGAATATTTTGGTTTAGGGACAAACACAGTGGAATTTCGGTATCTACTTTTTAAAAATTTAAATTAAACGTATTATTTTATTGTATATTACTGTAGTATATCACGAAGTATTTTACTGAGCCTGAAGTTCTGTAAAAATACTTTTTCTGCAATGATAGTTTAGTCGCGGTAAAACCTTTTCTGATGGTATATGTTGGACCGTACGGAACTGAAATAAATTAAATAGTATGAGTCGAGCTCTGAATCACACCAGTTTTACCCTTCATATCCCCTCTACACCCCCCCCCCAAAAATATATATATATATATATATGTATATATATATACCGGGTGTCCCAAAAAGGACTGACTGATTTTAAAATTCAATAACTTGCAAACGGTGACAGATATTTAAAAAATTCTTGCAGGAGGGTTATGCATAAGGTCAAAAGTTTTATTACAGTGATTTTCGATTTTAGTTCGAATTACTAACAATAGATGGCGCTGTAAGCATTAGTCGCTAAATACAGGCTCGATTTCTGGTACTTTCTCTTGTTCCATGCTGAAAAAGGAGATGGAAATGTATTATCCGGGCCACGAAATATCAAAAATCGAGCCTGAATTCAGCGTCTATTGACCGCAGCGCCATCTATTGTTTGTAATTCGAACTAAAATTGAAAATCACTGTAAAAAAACTTTTGACCTTATGCATAACCCTCCTGAAAGAATTTTTTAAATATCTGTCACCATTTGCAAGTTATTGAATTTTAAAATCAGTCGGTCCTTTTTGGGACACCCGGTATATATATATATGGAGAAATACAGTGAAACTTCCATATATTTGTTTATTTATTTTTTAAACTAGAAAAAGTAAAAATAAGTCGTCATTCTAATTTAGGTGATGATTTTAGAACTTTATCTTTGAAAATTTCATAATTATCTACCAGTGAAAATAGTAATCATAAACAGTTGAAACTTCAATTAATTACACTGAAAGAAAAAATATAACGCCTTCACCTAGAACGAATAGGCAGTCATTATCTAAATGCCTAAACAAAAATATAGATTTCCGAGTTATGCGAATAAGGTAAACAAATAAACTGAATAAACGAAATGATCGCGAATTTCTAGTCTATAGTTTTCTAGGTGATGGAACTACATTATATATTATGAATCGTTTGAATTGCGAGAAATTATCACTTGATTTAAAGAATTAATTCATAAACTAGAATTATTGTTACTAAAACTCACTTCTTGTGTTCGCTTTTATTTGCAGATATTTTAAACAAGTTTGACCGCGATAATATAGGAAAACACCATTGAATTTTAATACGGATAACTAGAACTCTCTAGCAAAGGGAACTAGAATTTAATAGGATGACATAGAACTATTTTTTTTAGAGCCACAATTTATTTTCTAGATGCCAGTGGCAGAATTTTTTTTTTTTTTTTTTAGTGTACGGTTTAATCTAAATACAACATATTTATTAAACATTCTTCAACGAAAATTATAAAAGTTTTGCAAAGCACTCTTATATACCCTATATCGCCATTAATCTCCGGACACTTCCAATTTTAGATATTTTATCGAATATTTAGAGATTTATTTGTCGGATTTTTCTGGAATTTCAGGATTATGAAGAATATGTTCCACTTCATATTTATAAACGGCGATTTGAACAGAAGGACAATTAAGGGACCAATAAAAAATCTAAGAAAAATAATAATGTTTGGGACCACCCTATAAAATAAAATGCACGAAATGATCTATCGCTATACCTTACGAATATATGGATATTGTACAATATATGTATTCATTTGTGGAAGAATAGAACGTATATTCATGGAGATACACCGATTTTTTTTTCTTTTAGTTCAAAAAATTCTTGCATGTTTTTTGTTTATATCATGCTGGGTTTTTTACCAAATTTAACACGTTTCAGAAAATTTGACAAAATGTAGTAGAAATAATATGGTGTAATTGGAATGTAGATATATTAAATATTTGATGAAATATGAGCAGTTGAATGAAAGATTTTTTTTTATCTGCAGATGCGCGCACCATAAAAAATATTTTTTTCCATGGTTTGATAGATAACTCTATGGAGCAACTCTTAAAAGAAAACAGTCAAATATCGTGAAAATTCATAAAGATATCGGCACTAGACTGAGCTGATTTTTAGTTGTTGTCAAAAAACAGCTAAATGATAAGGGATTTTCCATAAATTGTCGTTTTTACTTTTTACTTTTCATTTTTTATTGATGCTTTAGTTCTGCTTGGATAACAACCAGAACGAGCCTATTCCAAGGAAAAAAGAAGTATCAAAATATAAGCATTTCTTCTAAATCTACTCATCGATATTCATTAAGTACTAACTCCTTTGCTGAAAGCCATATAATAAATAAACGGTCAAGTGCGAGTATTACTCGCGCACGGAGGGTTGCGTACAATAATATATGAATTAGTAAGTGTATTATTAAAAAAATACCGTTGCTAAAAGAATACTAAGATTTTGTAAAAACTATATAACGTAGGGTTGGGTATAGCTGTATAGTATCCAGGGTGCAAAGGAAAGTCCCTTTAACCTGAAAATACTTGCGAACGGAGAGAGCTACAGCTATACAAGTGAGGCAACGGTACAGTAAAGCGACTACGCCAGACCTAATGCAAACGACAGCAGCACCTTTAGTGGCAAAATTTGGAAGATAGCCATTGCAAATCGAAAACGAAAAGAGGTAGTTCAAATTTTCCAATTACAAAGTTTTAGAGCATCAATTAATTACTACGAAATGACATTTCGTTCACACTGATAAGATAAATCTTCGCCTGCATATCCGAAAATTTCCGAAATCGATGAGCGACGATTCTACTTTGCCTATTCACATTCCGGAAATGTAGCAGTGCACAATTGCAGATTGTGACGTTGTACTGTGCTGCAATGTCTGTAAAGAGTTAATTTCCAATGCATTTAAAATTTTAGAATAACCCTTTCAGGGACAGAAGAATTCTGTTCGTAAACTGATGAAATAATTGACTGACACCAGAATATTCAAACGAATTTCTCAGAAAACAAAAACCCGCTAATTTGCACTTTCATTACAAAAGCAAAATTTTATTAAAATATTCTTGGTGCCATTTATCAGTTTTGGAATTAAAGTTAGGTGGCTAGACCATCTAGTCACCGCCCTTGAAAGGGTTAAATCTATGTCATCGTATTGAAGAGGCTTGCAATATGCGTTCCATGCTGAGAAATGTGCACGCAGAATTACTCTAACGAATACAAACGTGTATCGTGAGCAATTGCGAACTTTTCGAACATACTGAATATTAACTTTTTATCACTGTGAGACAGTTTGTCTTTTTTTTTTATGTGATGTTATCAAAATGTATTGAGATAAGTACGTATTTATAGCATAAATTGTGCGTACTTCTTCATACTTCTGACTATTCCATTCAAACGTTTACACAAAATGGAGTATATCGATTGCGGGTATTTTGGGGTAAACAGGCGAAGATTTATCTTATCCATGTAAACCAAATGTCGTATTCTACTAATTAATTGATGCTCTAAAACTTTCTAACTGGAAATTTTGCTCTATCTTTTTTCGTTTTCGATTTGCAGTGGCTATCGACCAATTTTCGTCATTAGGGAACGCTGCTGTCGTTTTCATTAAATCGGGCGTAGTCGCTTTACTATATCGTTACCTCACTTGCATAGATGTAGCTCTCTCCGTTCACAAATATTTTCAGGTTAAAGGGACTTTTCTTTGCACCCTGTATACTAGAAAAGTATAAATGGATATACCATGAAAGTTCAAAGATATATAGAACCTAAGTAATAGCAAATATAGCTATTCTGTATATTTGTTATCCCATATAGGTTTTTAGTTAACCTTTAAAGACATAGTAGGTGTATTGAGAAAGCCACTCAGTGGAAACTGGTCGCGAATCCCATAGTATTTAAGTGATTAATTCTCATTAAATTAGTCTGTTTTTGACAATTTGACGTTTATTGCTTTTATACTGCTACTGGGCATTGCATTATATAAATATATACTTAAAATTTGTTATCTAGGCTTTAAAAGCCGATGGAGCATAGAGTACGCCGTCCTTGTCATTATGTATGTCCAAACCGTCCGTGTCTTTAAGGGTTAATATCTCGGCTAATTACCGACGATTTTTTCGAAATTCATGATCAACAATGCTTTTATACTTCTGCTACGATAGGTACCTCCAGCTTTGCTCAACACGTTTTCTGAAGCCCGTAAATCGAAATTTGAGTGTAACGGAAAAATGCGATTTTCTCAAAAACTATGTGACCTAGGGTAATCGCTATAATTTTCCTGCAAGGTTTAAATTAATGTTTACTACCTCTAATTTTTTTTTAATTTTAGTCTCAATAGATTCGGAATTAGATGAGGGGAACATATTTTTGCGCTACATTTTCCACCATAACTTTGAAAATATAAAACCTAAAATTAAATGAAA
Source organism: Maratus speciosus (assembly GCA_963932465.1). NCBI lineage: Eukaryota > Metazoa > Arthropoda > Arachnida > Araneae > Salticidae > Maratus > Maratus speciosus. Next base: position 481,673,816 of record OZ010793.1, read on the forward strand.
TATATTTTTTATTTCAGCGTTACGAAAGCTTTCACACGATATGCAAAGAAAAGATTTTTTTTTTCAATTAACTTAATTAGCCCCTCTACATTTTTCCTAAATATATTTATGAATATTTTTTAATCTGTAAATATGTGGGTCAATAATCTTTATTACTTCCCCGAATTTGAACTTTCCACGTTGCATAGTTTACGAGTAAAAGGGCTGTGACAGACAGACGGACAGACACAGGAGTGATCTTATAATGGTTCCGTTTTTACTTTTTAAGTACGGAACCCTAAAAATGATAATTTGTGGAAAATCCCTTATCATTCAGGAACTTTCAAAGAGCAACTAAAAATTCGCTCACTATGTTGCCGATATCTTTCTGAATTTTCATGATATTTGACTGTTTTTTTTTTTTTTCTTTTTTTTTTCAGAGTTGCTCTATAGAGTTGACTATCAAATCATGATTTTTTTTTTTCGTGCGAACATGCACACATAAAAAATATTTCCTTCAACTGCCCATATTTCCTCAAATATACAATATATTTACATTCAAATTACACCATATGATTTCTACTACATTTTGTAAAATTTTCTGAAACTGGCGTTAAATTTGGTAAAAAACACTGCATGATATAAACAAAAAACATGCAAGAATTTTTTGAACTTTAAAAAAAAAAATTGATATATCTCCATGAATATACGTTCGATTCTTCCACAAATGAATACATATATCGTAAAATATCCATATATTCGTAAGCTATAGCGATAGATAATTTCGTGCATTTCGTTTTACAGGGTGATCCCAAATATTATTATTTTTCTTAGATTTCTTTATTGGCCCCCTTAATTGTCCTTCATATCAAATCGCCGTTGATAAATATGAAGTCTAACATAGTCTTCATAATCCTGAAGTTCCAGAAAAATCCGACAAATATATCTTTAAATATTCGACAAAATGCCTAAAATAGAAAGTGCCCGATCATCAGTGGCCATATAACGTATATTATATTATATACAAAGCTCCTTCTGTTTATTGTAGCTATTATGAACTGAAGATTGTTAATCCCCGTTTCATTATGAATGACATTCTAAGAAGTTGCACTTTATTCCATCGTGGAATATTTATAAGATTTCTACGCAGAAAATGAAATTCATAAAAAGTTAACTGCTTTCAATAGCTTGTTAAATCGGCATTTGACACCCTATTTTCAAGCCCCACCAGTGGCCGAGGGGTTCTGCTCTCGCAGCTGGTAGACGGGAGGTGCTGGGTTCAAAGGCAATTGCGCCCGTCGGCCTAATCGTTCGGGGTTTTCTGTGATTTTCTTCGAACCTTGGATTTCCTTGCGTAAATACGGGTTAGGTTCCCTTAAAAAGACCCCTACTGAGAGCATCCACCCCGGGCCTATATCCCTAGTGTAGATAATCGGCTGTCATAAAACAACAACGCCAACACCCTACTTTGAACGCTGGGGAGAGTGGAATTATAAAATGGATTATAAAAGTAAGTTTTGCAAAGCACTTTCACATACAAGATGTATCTGATAAAAGGGGCAAAACTTTACGGGGTGAAAGAACGCAGCTATACGAACAAATTTCGTCATAGAATGTATGGTCGGAACGCAAGCGTCGAGAAGTTAAAAGGTAGTTTTCTACTGTCGCAGTTAAAGAATTAACACAAGAATGAGAGGAGATACTTCAGAAAACATTTTATTAACATGAATGTAATTAATGTACATGCTCAAAGAAATTGCTCAAAAGGTCTTCCGCCAGCCGTAATGCACGCTTCACACCTGCGGGATAGAGACTAACGCACATTTGAGAAGGCATCAGGCATTTCCCGAATATCGCCAGCTACAACGGCAATCCCGGCGACTAGATCCATATCGTTTTCAATGGGGCACTCTTAGATTAGGCTTTTCATATTGCCTCACAGGAAAAAGTCCAAACACGAGAGATCCGGAGATCTTGGTGGTCAAGCTATGGTACCCCCTCGACCAATCCATCGCCCTGGGACAGTAGAAAACTGCCTTTTAACTTCTCACTGCTTGCGTTCCATCCATACATTCTATGACGAAATTTTCTCGTATAGCTGCGTTTTATCATCCCGTAAAGCTTTGCTCACTTTTTCAGATACACCCTGTATATCATATTATATAAAAGCTCCTCCTGTTTATTGTAGCGATTATGAGATGAAGATGGTTAAGCGCTGTTTGATTATGAAATGACATTATAAGAAGTTTCACTTTATTCCATCATGAAATATTTATAAGATTTCCAAGCAGAAAGGGAAATTCATAAAAAGTTAACTGCTTTCAATAGCTTGTTAAATCGGCATTTGACACCCTACTTTCAAAACAGGTGAGGGTGGAGGTGCTCACGAAATGTTTTGATTATCATTTTTGAGTCATAAGTGACAATGACATTAAATGAATGGCATTCGAAGTCAAAACATTTAGAGTAGAACGCCCTGTAACTGTTTCTATAAACGAAGGTAAAAAATAATGTAGATGACGCAAGATCATTTGCGGTTAAGAGTATCAATCATACAGCAATCACTAACTACAACTAGATCCTGCCCATAGCTTGGGCGACTCAGTCACCTGGAAGGGGCGGGAGTTAGTCATTTGGGGTAGAGGAAGGCAATTGGCCCTTCCTGAATTTTCATATTTAATTAATCAAATTTCCCTTTTCTCTCGTGATTATGAGCCAAAAAGTAAAATTTATTCTTCTCAAATGATTTTAAATAATTTGACACAAAGAGAAAAAGGAATTAAGGATTTTTCGTCAGCGGGTTGTAGGGAGCGCTGAACCTTGGATACAATTTTCAGTTCTGTTTTGCTTTTTACGTTCGTGTATTTAAAAGTTATTTTAAGAGCGTTTAAGGGAGCAAAGCGCTCGGATGAAAAAAATAATAAACCGTTTCAGTTCTTCGTTTTGAAACAAGTCGGAAATTGTACGTCAACCGTGGCAAATGAAGTGCGTTCGACCTATAACTAGTTTTATAAATATTCAGATCTTGGTGCAACGGATGTTGCACTCTTATGCGAAAATGCATGAATACAAAATTTATTACGATTCTATATATTAAATTCAGTAATAAGGAAATAATAGGACTCTATCTTAAATAGGGCGTAATCACCATGGCAACCTAGAATCATTACCTAACATGGGATTTCATTGAATTATTTACGTATGATAGGATTTAATAGTATGAAGAAAACTTTTATTAATGTATTTTTAAGTTTTGATTCGATTTTTATAAAATTTGAAATGACTCGGCAAAATTATGCAACGACTCTATATATTAAATTTCAAACCATTTGGTTGGGTAGCTTTTGCACTGTTATATGCGGACAAACGGACGGACCAGATGACGACTATAGGTGCTATGTATTTTTATAATTACGAACGCACCTAAAGATAGAAGCTTATTTTAAAGGTTTTGACATATATTTTTTGTTACATTTCTATATTATTTTTATGTTGGTAAATTTTAAAATTATCTTGCATATTATGGGGCTTTCACAATAAAGTTTCTTAGTTTCGTTTAGGTTGTGTTTATATTTTTCATTAAAATATATATATATATTGGCAGCGGATTACAGACACATCTATTTCAAAATCTTGCGGACGCCCTTGTTTGCGGTTATAAATATCAATCATATAATAACCACTACAAATAAACTCTGCCTGTGGTAGATAATCTCTGGCGTCTAACAAGTAGTGAAAGGGATTTCAATTGTGGTTTTTTTACAATATTAATTATCGTTTAGTTTAAACAAAAAGCCGACTGTACAAAAAAATTAAATTGCTTTGGTAAAGCCGCAAATCCATATAATTCTCATTTAATATGCTTTGTGGTATATATAGCCAAAAAAAAAAAAAAAAAGTAATTTTTTATGCATGTAACTGTCTTTAAATATACCTTTCGTCAACCTACGCTTTAACCAGGATGTGAACTCTGAATCATCAGTACAGTTCATCATTACAGCATAAAAGTCTTAATGCTGTTATTAACCTAAACTGTTCGCTAGATTAATTACGATTTCGCGTATTATATGTAAGTATCTATATTATAAAGGACAAACGTGTCCGTGCGTAATGCTGACGTCATTTTATCGGTGGCAACAGCAGACGATTAAATTTGACTTTTATTAATTTTTATTGTAATTTTTTTAACTTCTAAATACCGCGCATTTTCAATTTTTATACCTTCGAATAGGGAGAAAAGGTGTACTTTCAAATGCAAACTGTTTGAAAACTACATCGGAATTTTTTTGAAAACTGTATCGTAATTTATGTAGTTTTTATTGTTTTTAGGTGCTTTCGTAATTATATAAATACGTAGCACCTATAGTCGTCGTTGGGTCCGTCTGTCTGTCTGTCTTTCTGTCCGTCCGCTTATAACAGAGCAAAAACTGCCCAACCGAATGATCTGAAATTTTAAATATATAATTGTTGCAAAATTTTGTCGAGTCATTTCATATTTTATGGAAATCGGATGTATAGTTTAATTAGAGGAACAGTCAAAAGTTTTCCGTTACATTACGGCCAATGGGAAAAAATTATTTCAAGTGCATTTTAATGATACTACAGGCCTTTCGAACAGAATGAAATTGATATGTACTTATGAAGTGCACTAAAATATACATTCTGTACAATATGCAGTGCAAAAAATGTTTATAAAACTAGTTATAGTACTAACGTACCTCATATGCCACGTTTGACGTGCAATTTCCAACTTGTTAAAATAATTTTAAATTATGATTTTTTTTTTTTTTTTTCAAATTTAACTTTATCGCGTGTAGACGATTGCGAAAGCCGTTTGCACTTAAGGCTCCTGTCCCCTCCGGTGAAGGTACTCATGAGCTAATGCTAATCCTATGGGGAGGGATTTTCCTAATATCTCGTTTGCATTTCGACATTTTTAAATAATTTTTTTTGCATTGGATAGCCGAGATCCGTCTCTACATCGCACCTTTTTTACTTTTTCGATTTTGGTTTCAGGTATTTTTTAGAATGACACTTTCATTTTCAGAACCGGTTTTAATATGTTTCAAAACTTTATTTGAATGCATTATTGTTATTTTTCATATAAATATGAATTTTGGTATTGCTAGCGGCAATTCTAAAAAAAAATATATCAAATGTAAAATATCTTAATACATATTACGTGATTTATCACATTGCTAACGAAGCGTAGAACCAACAATGTGAAAAATGTTCAAGCCGATGATCGAACCCGGAACCCTTAGAATAGCGCTCCAAGTGCGACAAGCTTTGGTTGTGTTTATGACAGCCAATTATCAGCACGAGGGATATAGGCCCAAAGCGGGGGGAGTGCCCTTCGTGGGGGTCTTTCTAAGGGAACCTAACCCGTATTTACACTTGGAAAACCAAGGTTCGAAGAAAACCACGAAACCTCTGAGCGATTAGGCCGACGGGCGCGATTGGGTTCGAACCCAGCACCTCCAGTCTACCAGCTTCAAGAGCAGAACCTCTCGGCCACTTGTGGGGCACGACAAGCTTTGGAGATACGTAGAATTCCAATAATATTTTCAAATTGCGTTTAAGTGTTATTAGGCATTTTCGCTTCTTAAAATATTTTCTAAATAATACTTTGAAATGGCAAAAAGAAAGTTACCGAAAGAAGTGTAGGCATAGATGCCGTAATTTCCCTCAGCCGTTGTTGTTTTGAATTGTTTGGCGATTTTTTGTTGGCGTGCTGGCGGTGTTTACGGATATGACAAACTCGATATGGAAACCCCGTGTGACGTGTCGTGTTCTGGCAACACCTGAGAAGCTTAGAATTTTTTGCATGTATTTTGATATCGTGTATCGTGTTCTATCGTTGTCTTTTTATTTTTATGTTAAATTTATTGGATGTATTTCATTGACTATAGTTTCTGTAGTCCGTTTAAACGCTCTTGCTGAAGTAATTAAGAAATATGAGGAAATTTTGACAAGAAAGGGAGGTTTGTTTATAGCGTGTCAATGCGTATTAAGCCTATTTTGGAAAATGACGGCGGTGTTATGAGAGATATTTTGTGCTGGAGGCTTCAAGAAAGCAGATGTCTGTTAAGGTATCTTGATAATTTTATGTATATTTTGTTGCTTTAAGAGTTTTTTTACATTTTGAGATTACTACAAAACGAGAACTGCTGAATTTTGAGAATGCTATACCGCGAAAAATGCTGAATTCGGCGATGTTTTTTTTCCGGTAAATGTGCGCGAAGCGCTCATACAACTATTGCTGATTGCCACTTTAGGGAGTTTCGTTTTTTATGTATATTTTGCTGCTTTAAGAGTTTTTTACGTTTTGAGATTGCTACAAAACGAGAACTGCTGAATTTTGAGAATGCTATCCCGCGAGAAATGCTGAATTCGGAGGTGTTTTTTTTCGGTAAATGTGCGCGAAGCGCTCATACAAGGATTATTGATTGCCAGTTTAACGAATTTTGTTTATTATTTCCATTTTATTTTCGGTAACCCAAAACATGCGTATAAACGGGTGCTTGGCGACATTTACTACTTGGCGAAAAAGGGGTTTTCACGCCAAGAATTCCAAAATGGCGGCCGGGGGGAACTTATGACATCTTTTTCGAAGTGTACCTTGAAATTTAAAGTAGTTAAAACAAGATAAGATAAAGATGTAAAGAGTAAAGATTCTTCTGTGTGTTCAAACTGAAAAAGTAAGAGCTGCCTATTAGAGACTGCTTTGAAAGATGCCACACGATGGAGAACTATAAAATATGATTTTTACACAAAATTAAAACATATATTACATATATCTAAAGTTTAAAAAATAATTACTTAATTTTGTTTTTTCTTCATAATCTTGCATATTATGTATTACTGTTCGTTCAACGAAAATTAAGTGCGACCGCCATGACAATTACGTATAAACTTAATACGACCGCAAAGGGTTAAAATTATTTCACTTTATTCATTGAATCGGTTAGACTGAAAGCACCATCTATCGCATTATATGCATAGAAATCTCTTATAAGCACTACAATATAGCAATTCATCAAGGTTTTTAATGCTTAAAAAAATAAAAAGCAATTGAGTAAAAATTTAAAACTATTTTCTAATGAAACCACCAAGATGCTTACTTTGACGGGTACTATGTAGTTGTTTCTTATTACACAAGCTCAAAAAGTAACATACATAAAATTGTTACGTAAAATTACTTAAAATTCTTCAAAAATCTCACATGATCAAATGTACTCGAATTCTGAAATTACTTGACTGTAAAATTGCCACCTACACTGTAAAAAAAAAAAAAAAGAAAAAAAAAAAAAAAAAACCTTGTAATTTTTACAGAAAAAAAAATTGTCTTTACAAAAAAATTACAACTGCAAATTAAACTGCTTTCCACTTGGCGCCAAAATTGACAGTTTTTTTTCCGATAATTTAACACACACATATATATATATATATATAACCATTAATTAAACCTAACCTACCACCATCAAAAACCGCAATATTATGAATTAAAGCTATAAGTATAAAAAAAGTGCCAAATAATATTTATAAGAATTAATATGGAAGAAAAAATAAGAAAGTGGACACCGACAAATAATGGAAAAGCTTATATATTGAATTACGTTTTCAAGGGCACAGAATTCAATGATATAAGCAATATGGTTGTTTTCTGTGAGAAAAATAAGCTAAAGCTAAAAATTATTTTTTTCTGTGCCCAAACAACCATTATAATCAAGTGAATAGATTAAAAATGAAAACAGAATAGAAACAGATAATATGAAATGGAAAAATCAATAAAACCTGTTTAAATATTTATAGGATATAAAATAGAAATAATACACAACATACCGATTAATATTTCAGTATTTTTCAATATATCCACGCGCACATGGCTACCAAAATATCGTAAAGATTAAGGTGAATAAAACAGTTAAGAAATCACAGTAATTGATACCAAAGGATGCATTTAATACATTTTGAAATACCATGATAAATGGAATTAATATAATATAAAATAAAATAAATAGAAAGTAATTACATTATTTAAAATAACTAAAATGCACTATTAAATTAATTAATTACTATTTAAAAATATCGTCAAAATTTAGCTAAAAAATCCCACCTGGTGTAGGAAATTATAACTGAAAAGGAGCTGCAAAAGACAAAATTTATAACTTATCGTCAAAAGACAATTTTTGGTGCTGCCATCTAGTAGTATTTTTATTATTCAAATGTCACAAGATGAACAATTGAAAGCCTTAGAATGTAAAAAATTTTATTAACAGCAAAACCAAACAAATCCTTATATATAGATAATTATAAACCTAATATAAACCACACTATATATTTTTTAAAAACTATTGTTAATAAAATTTTTAAAAAAAGCATACAAAATATTCTATTATCTTACTCATTTAAACTACACTAAGAATTTAAATAATTCTATAACATTGATAATATATATATATATATATATATTACCAGGGGTAAATTAATTGTTTCACGACTAAAAGAAAACCCACACTGCTTAAAAATAGAAACATCTGAAATTGGAAAAATAAAAACTATAAGTAAGATAACTAGTCTTTTCTACTTTTAATTTACTCGTCAAGTGTATTACGAAAGAAAAAAAACTGAACGAAAACAATAATTTATTAATAAATTTAGCGTTTCAAAAGAGTTACAATATACGAATGGATGCTTAATATTATTCGTTTGCGTGGATTTTTGCTCTGTATGAGTTTGAATCCTGTTTTGAAATTTCAAAAGTTGCTTTTTATTTATAATTTCTCCAAAATTATAACTGTTTTAGTCCAGAAATTTCACATATTTTCCCACTCTTTTATTTAACTTAACCTGGTTTTTGTATGTAAAGAATGAATTTTGTAATCGATTATTAACTGAGTTCCTGACATCTAGAATTATAGAAATTATTTGCAAAGCTGTGTTCCCAATTAGAGTATGGCATTTTAATAGTATTAGAACTTTAAGATATTTTTCCGTTAGCCGCCTCAGGTGATAAAATCCTCTATGGCTATAATTTTATACAAGTTACAGCAATAAGTATTTAATTATGCGTCAAACGACGCTCCCCAAAATAGGCTAACTGAATGTGAAGCTTAATAAATTAATTTTAAGGCTGCTTTCCTTTAGCCGGTCGCAGGTGATAACTGACTAAATATTCTTTATGGTTATATATTTGAAGAGTCCGAAAAAAGAACCCGAACTCATCTCTAGTGCAGCCATCTAATGCTAACCGTACGCAAAGATGGGTTTTTCTTCTTCAAGATTAATCTTGAAACAATTTTAAAATGTTGTTAACAATTTTCTTCTGCGTACGTTCGGTATCGGTTTCGGTCGGACTCAGATTATAAATAGTCCGAAAAAAGAACCGGAACTCATCTCTAGTGCAGACATCTAATGCTAACCGAACACAAGATGGGTTTTCTTTCTTCAAAGTCAATCTTGAAACAATTTTTAAATTTTCTTCTGTGTACGTTTATTTTCGGTTTCGGTCGGGCTCTGATTATAAATCGTCCGAAAAAAGAGCCCGAACTCATCTCAAGTGCAGACCTCGAATCTTAACCGTACGCATGATGGGTTTTCCTTCTCCAAAATTAATCTTTAAATAATTTTAAAATGTTGTTAACAATTTTCCTCCGTATTCATTTGGTATCGGGTTTAGTTGAACTCAGATTATAAATAGTCCGAAAAAAGAACCCGAACTCATCTCTAGTGGAAACATCTAAAGCTAACCGAACGCAAGATGGGTTTTCTTTCTTTAAAATCAATCTTGAAACAACTTTTAAATTTTCTTATGCGTACTTTTGGCATTAGGTTCGGGCAGACTCAGATTATAAATCGTCCAAAAAAAGAGCCCGAACTCATCTCAAGTGCAGAACTTCGAATGCTAACCGTACGCATGATCGGTTTTCCTTCTTCAAAATTAATCTTTAAACGGACTCAGATTATAAATCGTCCGAAAAAAAGAGCACGAAAATCTAGTGCAGACCTCTAATACTAACCGCTCACATGATGTGTTTTTCTTCTTCAAAATTAATCTTGAAACAATTTTAAAATGTTGTTAACAAATTTCTTCTGTGTACGTTTGGTATAGGGTTTGGGCGGACTCAGATTATAAATCGTCCGAAAAAAAGAGCACGAAAATCTAGTGCAGACCTCTAATGCTAACCGCACGCATGATGTGTTTTTCTTCTTCAAAATTAATCTTGAAACAATTTTAAAACGTTGTTAACAAATTCCTTCTGTGTACGTTTGGTATCGGGTTTGGTCGGACTCAGATTATAAATACTCCGAAAAAGAACTCGAACTCATCTCTAGTGCAAACATCTAATGCTAACCGAACGCAAGATGGCTTTTCCTTCTTCAAAATTAATCTTTAAACGCACTCCGATTATAAATCGTCCGAAAAAAAGAGCGCGAAAATCTAAGTGCCGACGTCTAACGCTAACTGTATGCATGATGGATTTTCCTTCTTCAAAATTAATCAAACAATTTTAAAATGTTGTTAACAAATTTCTTCTGTGCACGTTTGGTATCGGGTTTGGACAAACTCAGATTATAAATCGTCCGAAAAAAAGAGCACGAAAATCTAGTGCAGACCTCTAATGCTAACCGTACGCATGATGGGCTTTTCTTTTTCAAAAGTAATCTTTAAACAATTTTAAAATGTTCACAATTTTCTTCTGCACGTTTGGTATCGGGTTTGGGAGAACTCAGATTATAAATCGTCCGAAAAAAAGAGCACAAAAATCTAGTGCAGGCCTCTTATGCCAACCGTACGCATGATGGGTTTTTCTTCTTCAAAATTAATCTTTAAACAATTTAAAAATGTTAACAATTTTCTTCTGCACGTTTGGTATCGGGTTCGGGCGGACTCATATTATAAATCGGTCGAAAGAAGAGCTCGAACTCATCTCTAGTGCAGACTTCTAATGCTAAATGTAAGCAAGATGGGTTTTCCTTCTTCATTTGCCATTCTCCCGATTTTAATCTTTTGGACATCGGACCATATTAATCATGTTTCTTTATTGCTACTCTGAACCCACTGAGAAAAAATCAATCGAGATTCTGCTCAATGACTAGTGTTTATTACATTAAAAAGATAACATTTACTGCACTAATGAAGCTATATCTTTCCTCAGCGCGAAATGAAGAACAGAGATAAGATAAATAATTTCAAACATAAATATAGATAAATACACACATTTTAAACAGAGAAGAAAGATTCAAAAAGATAATTGATAAAATCTAGAGCGAGTTTCAGCATTTAGAAAGTTTTGGGAATGATAAAGCTTTTTTTTTTTTTTTAAACAGCATAATTATAGTTAAATGTCACTATCTTTTTTCCCCTTTTCTCATATTTATGAAAGAAATTGCAATTCATTTGATTGTATCAAATAAGAAGTTAAATACATTAGAGAAAAGGGTAGTGAAACTCGTTTTCGGTAAGCTCGGATGTAACAAGAACCTGGTTTTAGCGAGATAAAACGCCGAATTAGATTTTGGTACATTATAAGAACAAGTGCATAATCCCTGGCTTCCGGAATATACAGGGGGTCCTAAAAAGGACTGACTGGCTCTAAAATTCAATAACTTGCAAACGGTGACAGATATTTAAAAAATTCTTGCAGGAGCGTTATGCATGATGTCAGGAGATTTTTTACTGTGATTCTCGTGTTTAGTTCGAATTAAAAACAATAGATGGCGCTGCGAGCGATATGGGCTAAATCCAGGCCAGCTTTTTGGTACTTCGGGACCCATTCAATACAGTTTAATCTCCTTTTTTGGCATGGGAGAAGAAAAAGGCCAAAAATTCCAGCTTGAATTTAGCGCCTATTGCTTGCAGCGCCATCTATTGTTTGCAATTCGAATGAAATTCGAGAATCACGGTATAAAAAACTCCTTACATCATACATAATCCTCTTACAAGAATTTTTTTAAATATCTGTCACCATTTTCGAGTTATTGAATTTTTAAATTAGTCAGTGCTTTTATGACACCCGGAAGATGGAAACCATTTTTTTAATTGAAAATCCATTAGACATTGTACATTACCCTAGAATACTAGACGCTCGTAATTATCACGACTATGGTATTGTAACGTTAACGCTATACTAATTATGTCTAGTATTCTAGGATTAAATATATTTTTTTAGAATGTCCATTAACAGTATCAAAAATAATTGTACATAAAAAATAGCAATTATGCATTCAAATAAAGTTTTTAAATTTATTAAAACTATACTTTTGTACCAGCCTCGTTCCAGGAGTTAACCAAAGAAGGAGTTTAAGCAATTAACGGAGAATTCGCCAAAGACATCAGCCGTTATTATTCTGATCATTTCAATGGTTTAAGAGCGTAATTCGATTGCATGTCTTAAATTTGTGTTTTATTTATATTTTATTTATTGATTGATGAAGTTTTAATTTCAATATGGAATATAAGCTGAAAACAAATTCTGATCTGTTTATATTAATTTAAATACAAACGGATTTGTCTTTCGTAATCGCCTAGCCGCGATAGAGATCGATTTAAAAAAATTCACGCTTAAAGTTGATTTTAAAACCAATAAAAAATGAGTAAATTGCGATACAATTTTCAAACAAATTGTGAGAGTTTTCAAACAACATGTATTTGGAAGTACAATTTTTTTACTATTCGACGGTGTAACAATTCAAAATAAGCGAGATTTAAAAATTTAAAAAACTGCAGTAAAAGATAAATTTAATCGTCTGGTGTTGCCACCGTCAAAATGATGTCAGCGTACGCATGGACACGTTTCTCCTTTATAATATAGATATATTGCCAAAAGCTAATTTAAATAAATGCATGAATATCATGGCATATAAGGCATATAATTTTACAACATTACTAATTAAGACACAGTTTGACTAAACTTCATTATTACACTGCATTAGGCAGAAATGAGACTTAAATTAATAAGAACTAAAACTAATTCTAAATACATGATAATTTAGACAGTATTCTGAAGCTTTTATGCTAATTTCATGCGCTCATTTCAGTATTCATCCGAAGTTTTGATTTTTTTTTTGAAACCATCTTCTTAGTAGGCACTTACATCTTAAAATTAACCATCATGTCAAATTCCAAGCTACTTGTCTAATGCTCTGCCACCACTCTGGCGGTATTAACACCAACATAAAATGCCTATGTTGAAACAGGAACTGTCACCATTAATTTGACAACATTAATATTGAAATCTGTTTGGTATTTCCTAATATTTCATAAAAAAACGCAATTTATAAAGTTTTTAAAGGATTTTTTAGAATGTTTGTTGTTTCTGCCAACCCAAGACGGTAGTTTCACCAGCATAAAATATAGCCTCTGTAGGCTCAAAAACTATCGCCATCGATTCGCAACCATTATTTTTGGAATCGGTTCATTATTTCTTAAGATTGCATTAGAAATCGTAATTCAGGACTTTTTTAGAACGTTTTCACTCTCCTTCCCTTCGCTTCATCCCTTTTAAATTTCGAATGTGTTTTCGACCGTTCTTAGAGGGCATTTATATTTTATAAGTAATTACCATGCCATATTTCAAATTTCTAGTCTCTTCAGTATAACATAATTCGCAATTTAGAATCTTTTTGCTCCTACAACCCTCGAGTGGTAGTGGCACCAACATCAAATATACGTTACGTTTGAGCAGGTTCTATCACCACCAATTTGCAACCATTATTTTTTAAATCGATTTGCTATTTCATAAGATTGCACAAAATCTTATTTCAGGACGTTTTTAGAACGTTTTTCGCTCACTTCATCTTTTTAAATTTGGAATTTTCTTTCGATGGTTCTTAGAAAGCATTTGCATATTTTAAGTAGGAATTATCATGCCAAATTTCAAAATGTTAGACGCCTCTCAGTATCACAAAAAACGTAATTTAGAAATTTTTTTGCTCCTGCAACCCCCAGGTGGTAGTGACAACAACATAAAATATTTCCTATGTTAGAGCAGAGACTGTCACCATCAATTTCCAACCATTATTGCTGAAATTGGTGTGGTACTTCTTGAGATAGAAAATCGTAGCGTAGAAATCACAATTTAGAACGTTTTCAGAAAACTTTTCGCGCATTTTCACCCTTTTAAAATTTCGAATTTTTTAGAAACTGTCCATAGAGAACATTTGCATCTTATAAGTAACTATCATGCCAAAATTCAAGTTTCTAGACCCTGCAGTATCAGGAAAATCCCAATTTTGAAAGTTTTTTGCTGGTACAACACCCAGGTGGTACGCTGTAAAAAAACGGACTAAAAAACGGAGATTCTACTGGCAATCGAGACGCCAGTACTATTACCCTATTTTAACGGAAATTTTTCCTCATAAACTCCAGAAAAACGGAAAATTTTCTGTAATTTATGTGGAAAATTTCCGTAAAAATACGGATTTCAGGAACTTATGGGGGTGAAATTTCCGTTAAAATACGGAAATAATACTGGCGTCTCGATTGCCAGTAGAATCTCCGTTTTTTTTTTTTTTTTTTTTTTTTTTTTTTTTTTTTGTTTTTACAGTGTAGTGACAGCGACATGAAATAGGGCCTATGTTGTAGTAAAGGCTGTCACCATCAATTTCCAACCATTACTTTTGAATTTAATTTGGTATTTCCGGAGACTGCGTAGAAATCACAATTTAGAACGCTTTTCGAACATTTTCATCCCTTTAAATTTTCGAATTTTTTTTAAAAGAAATGTTCTTAAAGATCATTTATATCTAATAATTAACTACCATACCAAATTTCATGTTTCTAGGCCCTTCAGTAGCACAAAAATCGCATTTTCAGAACGTTTTCGGCTCCTACATATTTTTTGGGGCAGTGGCACCGAGATAAAATATAGCCTATTTTGGAGCAAGGGCTGTCGCCATCATTTTGACATCATTATTTTTTAAATCGGTTCAGTACTTCCTGAGATTGCGTAGAAATAAGAATGTTTTTTAGAACGCTTTTCCCGCATTTTCAACCCTTTAAAATTTCGATTTTTTTAGAAAATGTTCTTAGATATCATTTATATCTTATAACTAAATACCATGCCAAATTTCATGTTTCTAGGCCCTTCAGTAAAAGAAAATCCCAATTTAGAATGTTTCTTGCTCGCGCATCCCTCAGGAGGTAGTGACACCGACATAAAATAGAACCCATGTTATAGCAAGGGTTGTCACCATCAATCTGCAACCATTACTTTTGAAATCGGTTTGATACTTCCTGAGATTGCGTAGAAATCGCCATTTAGAACGTTTTTTAGAACGTTAGAGGTCATTTATATCTTACTAGGGGCTCAGCCCCCTGCAAGCTACGCTCGCCAACCCCCGTTCAGACACCGCAGAATCTAAAAACACGCTAATCTGATCGGTTTTAAAAATATTATAGAAGATTGAATTATACTGATAAAAGCTGTGCAAATCTCCCTGTTAACGGGTTTCCATTCAATTTCATTTGATTTAAAAAAATTAAGGCCGAATCAGTTGCTGTTAAGACTTCCAATGGTTGATTTCGTGTTTGATTAAAGAGGATCAGTTAAACATTTGAAAAGAAGCTAAAATAAAATGAATTAAGTGTACAGAGTCTTTGTCTCCCGGTATTTTAAAACAATTTCTATAACAATAGCCTAAGTCAGGTGACTATCATCAACAGTTTCAGGCGAACCTCTTCGCTTTTTACATTCCTGGTGCCATTTTTGTACTTTAATGATAGCCAGGTACAGGTGATAAGTCGCCAAATATTATTCTATCGCCATCATTTCAGCCATATTATAATAGTCCAAGTCATGTAACTGCCATAAATAAATACGCTCTGATCCCTTCGCTTTTCATATAAAAGTTTGGCCCAGATATCATATACGGCCCCATATTGGCGCGATTTTTTTCCGACGCTAATTTGGGGAAAACATCAACAGCATAAACAACAACATCCGGCTTACCAAATCAAGCAAAATAAAGATACTATGGCGCCAGTTAAGTACCCGTTGCGTATATGCCGTTGGCGTCAGAAAAAAATCGCGCCAATGTGGGTCTGTATATGACATCTGTGCCGAAAGTTTTCCCTTTTGATTAAAAAAATCAAATTTCTTTTTCGAATAAAACTACATAAAAGTTTCCATGGTCGCAAAGAATTCTTGGTACTGTTGCGCTAGCCGGCTGCAAATCTCGCCAATAGCTATTTTTCAACTCGCCAGTCAGCATTTTTTTTTTTTTTTTTTTTTTTTTTCGAGTGGTAAATTAAAACATTGCTTTCAAGTTGAAATTAAATGTCATCTTTTGTTACATCATTTAATATTTGGCCAGATGTTATATACGAACCGGGTTTGGCGTGATTTTTTTAAAGAAAATTTGGCGAAAACCTCGTTTTGTAATACCAGTTACATATGTATTTTTGGTACTATTTAGTTATCCCGTCGACCAAAAATCTATCACCAAACTGTAAGATTAAATGCCAATAATGGTTTATCGTAAATGTCACATTCACTTGACTTTAAGCAAATTACACGTCTTTACGTCACAAGTGATTTTTATTTCGACGTTTTATTTGTATATTTATTAGTGTTTTACTATTTTCTTTGTTCTTTTGTTATTTAAAATAAAAATTGTGTCAATTTGTATAATTTGGCGAGTGGTTTGGCGATTTATATAATTTGGCGAAATGGGTCGACTGAATAACTAAGTAGTACCGTATTTTTTAATTATTTTCTATTATTTTTAAAGGGAAATAACCAAAAAAATAATTAACTATAGAACAAAACAATTTATGTAATTTAAAAAAAATAAAGTAAATAAACATTTATTATTAAATAAACAACAATAGCCGGGTTACCATGTCAACCAAAATAATGCCATTTTGGCGCCAATTAGGTACCCCGGTGCGTATATGACATTTGTGCCTAATATTTTTCTTTTCATTTCGTTCAAAAAAAATAAAGAAGTGAAAGCCATTTATTTTAAATGTTTCAGTTTGTATTAAATAAAATGATAATGAAATACAAATTGAATTATGAATAAAAGTAACATGATACATTTCTTAGCATTCATTTAAGGGAGGCCAAACTTCTCGCCAAATTAGTTTAAAATAGTAACCTTTTCTAAAATCTGGAAAAAAATATCTGTTATGATTAAAATTTGAGTTGCCATCATTAGAGAAAAGTATATAAAATTAGAAAAAAATGAATATTTCGAAAACTAATTCGAATTTAAAAATTCTAATACCAGTTTTGAGATCTGCAGATCAATACGGATCTTTGGTGTTAATTTCATCGCAAAATATTCCGTATTTTAGGAGAAATCGCCGTGAAACGTAATCAGTTGTTTAATCAGTCGTTTCATAGAATCGTTACTTAAATTCGTTTCATAATATCCGTTTCATTAGGATTATATATATATAGGGTAGATAAGTAACTTGCATGCCAAATTTTATGTTTCTAGGTCCTTCAGTAACACAAAAATCGTATTTTTAGAATGTTTTTTGCTCCTGCACCCCCTTTGGATTAGAGGCATCGATAACCTAAGATGACATAAGATATAGCCTATTTTGGAACAGGGACTAACACCACCATTTTGATACCATTACTTTTGAAACCGGTTTAATACCAGAGATTACTCCCTACAAACAAACAAACTTTACTTCTTTATAATATTAGTATAGATTGTTAATCAAACATCTCTTAAATAACCAATGTGAGAAATTGATGCTGTCTGTAAAAAACTGATGAATGATTTTTCAATGTTATTGGCAATGCTAATCGATTTATTTTTTTTCAATCACCATTTTTCATTTAACCCTTTATTTCCCAAATCAGGAATTCATGAAATTTCATCTTGTAAAGCATTTTTCGTGAATTTCTGAAACTATATTAGAAGATTTACACAATTATTTGATAAATTTTAGAAGGATTTTACCAGTAGAAATTTATTAATTAAATTTGAATTTATAGGAATAATGTGTAATATTTATAACTCCACTCAAATCTTTTATTTAAAATATTATTTTTAGTTTTTTGAAGAATTACGAAATGTAAAAAAAATAATGTCCATAAAATAAAATATACAAATATTTCCGAACTGAACCCCCCCCCCCCCCCCCCCAATCTTTCAACTTCAAGAAAGCTTAAAAGATGCAAAGGCAAAAGAAATCATCCTCATAAAAATATTTTTGTTTTCTGAAACCAATAATGCTTTTGGAACAAGATAAAGAAAAGTATCTATAACTCATACTAAACGGTATTACCACCAATCGATGTATTAAATGAATTTGATAACAAATTATTTTAATGGTATTTTAAAGTACCGTCGGAGCATAAAGGGTTATTCAATTTGAAATTTTGATTAAAGCGGCAAGAAAACATAAATTGGTCTGACAGAGTCGTTCAATTTTATTTCCAAGATCGAAATTCGTTGCATTTTTTTTTTCATTTTTTGTATACACTCAATTTTGAATGTAATACTTATTTTTCTTGCATTTTTTTTTCAATCACTAGGGAGCTCTGCCCCCTACGAGCTACGCTCCCCAACCCCCGTTCACATACCGTAAACTCTAAAAGCACGCTAACTTGATCGGCTTTTAAAAAATTTCGAAAGGCTAAATTATAATAAAAAAAAACAGTAGAGATTTCCCTGTTAACGGGCAGTTTTCGTCTGTGATTAAATCAGATCAATGAAACATTTCAAAATAAGCTAATATAAAATTAATTAGTAAACAGAGTCCTTTTCTACCGACATTTTTTAACAACGCTATTAGAAAGTTCTTTTAAGTAAGATATTTTAAATGTATCTTTTTAAATCTGACGTAATTTTCACCAAAGTTTTCTTTCTCTCTTCAATATTCACGTGAAAATACTTTTGTTGTTAGGAAGGAAATATTATTTGCACTTTCTTAGAATTCACAACAATAGTTTAAAAGATTATCTCAAAATATGAAACAAATGTCTCGAGCAAGTATATTTTTTAATTTAAACTGTTTGGCAATGTGATTGTCTGACCATTTTAAATATGACATAATTTCCTGCCTTTACGACTTCTAATGCATATTAATGAATTTATTAGTTTACAATTTTCATTCTCTTTTAAAATTCCCTTGTAAATATAGTTTTTATGACGTAATTTTCAACATTTTCCTGTTTTTTAATACGTAATTGTTTAATTCTTATTTGAAAGGTTTTTCTCTGCTCATAATTGACACGTGTAAATAAATTTTTAATTTGAAGGAAATATTATTCTTTGCTCTGCTTTTAAAATTGGTAACAATTTAAAATAATACCCTTTTCTAAAATATGTAAAAAATATCTCTCGAAAAGCTGAAAATTTGAATTTAAAATGGAAATAAATCCTCAAAAATTGAGTAAAAAAAATAAATGTTGTTTGCACATCGGGAACTTCCAATGTATATACTCAGGAAAAAAAAAATTCCATCCGATGTATAGTTTTTGCTCCTATAAAACTTTTTTGTGTAACGATTTTGACCAAATTTAACATTAAATATCTCTTAAAATAATTATTCGATTAAAAAAAATGTCTGCATCAGCGTATTTACGAAACATCTCTCTATAATACCAACTATTATCATATTTTTGTATGCAGTAGTTTTCTTAATATTAACGAAGATTCAAAATGTCACAAAAAAATTCATAAACAGCGTCACAAAAAATTCGCAAACAGCGACGGTGACAGCGTTAGCTACTTTATATATATATATATATATAACCATTAATTAAACATAATTGTGATAGTATGAATGAATTTACAACAATACAGTGTCCCCAAACACACTGAAATATATATATATATAACCATTAAAAAACATTACCGACCACCAACAAAACCTGTGAAATAATTAATCAAATGACATTAACAAATTGACAAAACACAGTTCCCCCCAACACACTTAACAAAGATTTCAAAATCCTAGTAAATAAAACTAGTATGTTGTGGCCATCACAAAACTTTCTTCTATATAAATCACGTCAATTAAATCATTTAAATAGTACAAGAAATAACAACGATTTAGCACCAATTCATATCAAAGTATATCTGAATTTGAAGTTGGATGAAAATTCGTGCATTAGTTCATGAGATATATGAGCTATAGCGGAAATTCTGAAAAATGTAGCACAGCAGCGCCACCTGTTGAGCAATTTACACCAAAAATAAGCAGCACTAAATGATATCAAGGTATACCTGAATCTGAAGTTTGTTGAAAATCCAAGCATTAGTTCTTGAGATAAACCTATTGCGGAAATCGCAAAAAAAGCATTGCAGCGCCACCTGTTGAGCGATTTACACCAAAAATTAAACAGCACTAATTTATACGTCAATTCATGTCAAGGACTAACTAAATCTGAAGTTTGATGAAAATCCGTGCAATAGTTCTTGAGATACAGCTCTTGCGGGAATCGTGAAGAATGCAGCACAGCAGCGCCACCTGTTGGGCGATTTACACCAAACATTAAACAGCTCCAATTTATATCAGGGACTAACTGAATATGAAGTTTGATTAAAATTCGTGCATTTTTTCTTGAGTTTGAGCTATTGAGATAATCATGAATAATGCAGCATAGCAGCGCCACCTGTTGGGCGATTTTCACAAAAAAGTAATCAGCACCAAACTATATCTTGTACAAACTGAATCTGAAGTTTTATGAAAATCCGTGCAGTAGTTCTTGAGATATAGCTATTGCAGAAATCGTGAAAAATGCCGCATAGCAGCGCCACCTGTTGGGCGATTTTCACCAAAAACTAATCAGGTCCAGTTTATATCAAGGTCTAACTAAATATAAAGTTTTGTGAAATTCCGTGCATTAGTTTTTGAGATAGAACGCCCACAAAATTTTTGTCACTTACAGACTCACAGAGTGACAGACAGAGTGACAGAGTGACAGACAGACATTTTCTAAAAACCATCAAATCGTGTTCTGGGAATTCTAAAACGTATAAATTCGTCGAATACCGGAAATCGGAAATTTTCACGAATCCAATACTTTCTTCTTGTAAAGATAGAAGAAATAAAAAACAGCAGAAATTTAATAACAGCAATGGAATAATGGAAATTTGTAGACCTTAGACAGAATCGTCGGGTCGAAAATGCCTAAAGTTCAACAAATAAAATGTGTGGTTTCAGCTGCGTATTAGCCATACATTAGCTAAAGAATATGAATTTGGAACTACCACACACATAAAACAGAGAAATAAACCATTGAACAACAATTAAGTTTAAAATAAAACAAGATTAAACTAGTATGTTGTGGCCATCATAAAACTTTTTTCTATATAAATCACGTCAATTAAATCGTTTAAATAGTACAAGAAATTACATCCATTTAGCACCAATTCATATCAAAATATATCTGAATTTGAAGTTTGATGAAAATTCGTGCATTAGTTATTGGGATAGAGCTATAGGAGAAAGTCTGAAAAATGCAGCATAGCAGCGCCACTTGTTGAGCGATTTGTACCAAAACATAAACAGCACTAATTCATATCGAGGTATACCGGAATCTGAAGTTTGCTGAAAACCCAAGCATTAGTTCTTGAGATACAGCTATTGCGGAAATCATAAAAAAGCACCATAGCAGCGCCACCTGTTGAGCGATTTACACCAAAAGGTGCAAAACGTCAATTCATGTCAAGGACTAACTGAATCTGAAGTTCGATGAAAATCCGTGCATTAGTTCTGGAGATTGAGCTATTGTGGAAATCATGAAAAATGCTGCATAGCAGCGCCACCTGTTGAGCGATTTACACCAAAACATAAACAGCACTAATTCATATCCAGGTATACCTGAATCTGAAGTTTGTTGAAAACCCAAGCATTAGTTCTTGAGATAGAGTTATTGCGGAAATCACAAAAATGCACCATAGCAGCGCCACCTGTTGAGCTATTTACACCAAAAGGTGCAAAACTTCAATTCATGTCAAGGACTAACTGAATCTGAAGTTTCATGAAAATCCGTGCATTATTTCTTGAGATAGAGCTATTTCGAAAATCGTGTAAATCCTGCAAAATGCAGCATAGCAGCGCCATCTGTTGGGCGATTTACACCAAAACGTTACCAACACAAATTCATATCAAGTAATAACTGCATCTGAAGTTTGATGAAAATCTGTGCATTAGTTGTTGAGATAGAGCTATTGCAGAAATCGCAAAAAATGCAGCACAGCAGCGCCACCTGTTGGGCGATTTACGCCAAAAACGAATCAGCACCAATTTATATCAGGAACTAACTGAATATAAAATTTTATTAAATTCCGTGCATTAGTTCTTGAGATAGAGCGCCCACAAAATTTGTGTCACATACAGACAGACAGAACCACAGACTCACAGACAGACATTTTGTAAAAACATGTTTTTCGGGTTCTCTGACCACTAAAACGTGTAAATCCGTCGAAAACCGGAATTCGAAAATTTTCATGAATCCAATACTTGTAATATATATTCTTGTAAAGATAGCAGAAAGTAAAAAGATAGAGGGAAAATAAAAAACAAATTACCAAATTGAATTCCATACTATCTTAGCATGAGGCATAACATAATACAATCATTGGAGATCATCAGCACATGTTGCCAAAAAAGTTTTTTATATGATGGTGGACCAAGGATAAAAAATATACAGGACAGTCAAGCACACTCCCATTATATATAATCAGCTCCCTCTATAGATAATTTAGAATTGAGAATGAACTGCTCCATGTATTCAAATGAATCAGTGTGGTGCTGCTATCTATTGATTTATTAGTAAAATAAAAACTATTATATAATAAAAACTATTTATAACTATTAATGGATTAAGTTTTAAAGCAAATACTGTTTAGAGACAGATATTTGATAATGAAATAATAGTTAATAATATGTTAATAACTATATACAATTGTATTAAAAAAATTAGTAATTGATAGATTAAATCAAAATGATATGTAAAATGGTGAGATTGGTGATTATCAATGCTTCACATGAATATTTTTATCTGGCTATATCATATCACAATTTAAATTCCTGTGACAACGTTGCATCATCCTTAAATTAATGTATAATTAAATATAAAAATTACTAAAATTACGATGCTAAGGAGTTAATATTAATAATAATTAAATTGAAATTAATTAGTTACATTTAATGTGTCTACAAACTTTTTTAAATATTAAGTACACATAATTTAAGGGCAGAGGGAAGAATAAATAATAAAATTATTAAAACATGCATTTTATTCTCATTTAAGATAGTATACTTTATATTTGAAATTAATATGATATTGTCCTGAGTAGGCTAAAATTTAAATACAAATTAATCGTTAACATTATTAAATATTAATGAATATAAATAAATTTAATATGAATTGATAAATACAAAAATATAACTACACCTTTATACATATAAAAGTATCGAATCAACATCTATTATAAAATGTGTATTAGCAACGTAGTTATAAATCAAATGCCCCATTTTAAAAAAATAAATTAACCATGGCGTATTATCCAGACAACGCCACCCTCCTCCGTACTCTAACATCTACCCACCCACCCGTCCTATAATAATTTTTTATTATTATTTTACATTTTTAATTTTTTATAATTTTTTATAATTATTTTCTTATTTTATATACATTTACCCTATATATATAAAATCCTAATGAAACGAATTTATGAAACGAATATATGAAACGCCTCAAATGTAACGATTCTTTGAATCGACTGATTAAACAACTGATTATGTTTCACGGTGATTTCTCCTAAAAAAAGGAATACATTGCGATGAAATTAACACCAAAAATCAATATTGATCCGTAGATTTCAAAACTGGTATTAGAATTTTAAAATTCGAATTAGTTTTCGAAATATTAATTTTTTTTCTAATTTTATATACATTTTTCTAATGATGGCAATTCAAATTTTATTCAAACAGACATTTTTTTTTCAGATTTTAGAAAAGGTTACTATTTTAAACTAATTTGGCGAAAAGTCTGGCCTCCCTTAAACGTATGCTAAGAAATGTATCATGTTACTTTTATTCATAATTCAATTTGTATTTCAATATCATTTTATTTAATACAAGCAGAAACATTTAAAATAAATGGCTTTAACTTCTTTATTTTTTTTTTAACGAAATGAAAAGAAAAATATTAGGCACAGATGTCATATACGCACCGGGGTACCTAATTGGCGCCAAAATGGCATTATTTTGGTTGACATGGTAATCCGGCTATTGTTGTTTATTTAATAATAAGTGTTTATTTACTTTATTTCCTTTTTTTAAATTACATAAATTGTTTTGTTCTATAGTTTATTATTTTTTTTTTGTTATTTTCCTTTAAAAATAAAAAATAATAGAAAATAATTAAAAAATACGGTACTACTTAGTTATTGCATCGAACCTTTTCGCCAAACCACTCGCCAAATTATACAAATTGACATAATTTTTATTTGAAATAACGAAAGAACAAAGAAAATAGTATAAGATTAATAAATATACAAATAAAACGTCGAAATAAAAATCACTTGATGACGCAAAGACGTGTAACTTGCTTAAAGTCAAGTGAATGTGACAATTATCAACCATTATTGGCATTTAATCTTATAGTTTGGTGATAGATTTTTGGACGACGGAATAACTAAGTAGTTCCAAAAATACATATGTAACTGGTATTCGAAAATGAGGATTTCGCCAAATTTTCGTAAAAAAAATCACGCCAAACCGCGTGCGTATATGACATCTGGCCAAATATTAAATGATGTAACAAACGATGACATTTAATTCCAACTTCAAAGCAATGTTATAATTTACCACTCGAAAAATAAAAAAAATTGCTAACTGGCGAGTTGAAAAATAGTTATTGGCGAGATTTGCACCCGGCTAGCGTAACACTGCCAAGAATTCTTTGCGACAATGCTTTTATGTAGTATTATTCGAAAAAAAATTTGATTTTTTAAAATCGAAATAGAAAACTTTTGCATAGATGCCACATACGGTCCCATATTGGCGCTATTTTTTTCTGACGCCAATGTCATATACGCAACGGGTGCTTAACAGGCGCGATAGTATCGTTATTTTGCTTGATTCGATAAGCCGGATGTTGTTGTTTATGCTGTTGATCTTTTCCCCAAATTAGCGTCGGAAAAAAATCGCGCCAATATGGGGCCGTATATGATATCTGGGCCAAACTTTCATATGAAAAGCGAAGGGATCAGAGCGTATTTATTTATGGCAGTTACATGACTTGGACTATTATAATATAGATAAAATGATGGCGATAGACTAATATTTGGCGACTTATCACCTGTACCTGGCTAATATTAAAGTACCAAAATGGCACCAGGAATATAAAAAGCGAAGTGATTCGCCCGGAACTCTTGATGATAGTCACATGACTTAGGCTATTGTTATACAAATTGTTTTAAAATACCGGGAGACAAAGACTCTGTACACTTAATTCCTTTTATTTTTAGCTTCTTTTCAAACGTTTAACTGATCCTCTTTAATCAAACACGAAAACAACCATTGGATTATAATTCAATCTTCTATAATATTTTTAAAACCGATCAGATTAGCGTGTTTTTAGATTCTGCGGTGTATCAACGGGGGTTGGCGAGCGTAGCTTGCAGGGGGCAGAGCCCCCTAGTACATATATATATATTTATTTAGTTTTCTTTTTTACGCATGTGTTAATTTGGTTTTTATGATCAATTAAGTACTAATTATGTATTAAAGAATATATGAATTTTTTTTTGGAAAACCATGATTTAATGCATCTTATATTAGTGTTCACTTTCTTCTATCTTCAATAGAAGAAAGTATTTTAATCGAAATTTTTTTCGACTTCCGGTTTTCGATGGATTTACACGTTTTAGGGATCAGAGACCCCAAAAAACATGATTATACAAAATGTCTGTCTGTTGGTCCGTCGGTCCGTCTGTCCGTGTGTCGCCAATGTACCATCAAAAAGTGTATGAAGTTATGTATAGAATTGAACCAATTTTTACTTTGTTCTATCCTCAAATGAAGAAAGTATTGTAATCGAAATTTTTTTCGACTTCCGGTTTTCGACGGATTTACACTTTTTAGGTGTCAGAGATCCCAAAAAACATGTGTATAGAAAATGTCTGTGTGTCCGTCTGTCGCAATTGTATCATCAAAAAGTGTAAGAAGTTATGCATAGAATTGAACCAAATTTTTATTTTCAGCTTTTGGCTATGGCAAGCAGGTCCTACCTGAATTTGGAAAAATATTCGCCGGTAGGGGGCGCAGTAATAGTGATTTTTGTGCGATTTTTAATATTGTACAATCCAAAAGTGTATGAAGTTATGCATAGAATTGAACCAAATTTTTATTTTAAGTTTTTGGCTGTGGCAAGCAAATTCTCACTGTATCTGGAAAAAAATCGCCGGTAGGGGGCGCTGTAATAGCGATTTTTGTGCGATTTTGAATATTTTACCATCCAAAAGTATATGATGTTATCCATAGAATTAAACCAAATTTTTATTTGAAGGTTTTGGATATGGAAAGCAGGTCCTCCCTCAATTTTGAAAAATTCACCGGTAGGGGGCGCTGTAATAGTGATTTTTGTGCGATTTTGAATATTGCACCATCGAAAAGTGTATAAAATTATGCATAGAATTGAACCAATTTTTTTAAAGTTCTTGGCTACGGCAAGGAGGTCCTTATTTAATTTGTAAAAAAATCGCCGGTAAGGGGCGGTGTAATAGCGATCTTTCTTCGATTTTTGTGCCATTTTGAATATTGTACCATCGAAAAGTGTATGAAGTTATGCATAGATTTGGACCAAATTTTTTGTGTTTGTTTTATGTCATGGCACGAAGGTCCTCCCTGAATTTGGAAAAATTTCGCCAGAAGGGGGCGCTATAATTGCGATGTCTGTGCCATTTTCATTATTGTACCATCGAACAGTGTATAAAATTATGCATACAATTGAACCAAAATTTGTGTGCATGTTTCTGGCTTTGGGCAACAGGTCCTCCTTCAATTTGGAAATATTGCGCGGTAAAGAGGCTCTCTGATAGCGATTTTTGTATACTTTTCTTGATTTTTCGTAGTTCTATTGTGCATCGGCGGAAACTCGCTTCCTGCTAAGCCGGCTATTTGCAAACACCTGATAACAACAGAATAAGGAAAAATTAATAATTTTAACAAATATCATGATATAGATTAACTCGTTTTTAGTCGGTTTAATTGACTGGAGCAGAAATTTAAGATGAAAATCAAAGTTGGTATAGTATTGAACTGATAATATTGAAGTATTAACATAGGTAACTAGGTTTTGAAATATTAAAATGTATAAGATCGAAGAAAGTTTTGGGATTGGCACATCCAACTAGTTATTTTAAGTTTTTGGCTATGGCAAGCAGGTCCTCCCAGATTTTGGAAAAAGTTCGCCAGTAGGGGGCGCTGTAACAGCGATTTTTGTGCGATTTTGAATATTGTACCATCCAAAAGTGTATGAAGTTATGCATAGATTTGAACCAAATTTTTATTTTAAGTTTTTAGATATGGCAAGTAGGTACTCTCTGAATTTGGAAAAAATTCGTCGTTAGGGGCGCTGTAACAGCGATTTTTGTGCGATTTTGAATATTGTACGATCCAAAAGTGTATGAAGTTAGGCATATAATTGATCCAAATTTTTATTTTAAGTTTCTGGCTATGGCAAGCAGGTCCTCCCAGAATTTGGTTAAAATTCGCCTGTAGGGGGCGGTGTAACAGCAGTTTTTGTGCGATTTTGAATATTGTACCATCCAAAAGTGTATAAAGTTATGCATAGAATTAATCCAAATTTTTATTTTAAGTTTTTGGCTATGGCAAGCAGATTCTCCCTGAATCTGGAAAAAATCGCCGGTAGGGGGCGCTGTAATAGCGATTTTTGTGATATTTTTGACTATTGTACCATCCAAAATTGTATGAAGTTATACATAGAATTGAACCAAATTTTTATTTTAAGTTTTTGGCAGTGGCAAGCAAATTCACCCTGAATCTGGAAAAAAATCGCCGGTAGGGGGCCCTGTAATAGGTTTTTTGTGCGATTTTGAATATTTTACCATCCAAAATTGTATGAAGTTATACATAGAAATGAACCAAATTTTTATTTTAAGTTTTTGGCTATGGCAAGCAGATCCTTCCTGAATTTGGAAAAAAATCGCCGGTAGGGGGCGCTGTAATAGCGATTTTTGTGAGATTTTTGAATATTGTACCATCCAAAAGTGTATGAAGTTATGCATAGAATTGAACCAAATTTTTATTTTAAGTTTTTGGCTATGGCAAGCAGATCCTCCCTGAATTTGG
The DNA here is from genome assembly GCA_963932465.1 of Maratus speciosus. Taxonomy (NCBI): domain Eukaryota; kingdom Metazoa; phylum Arthropoda; class Arachnida; order Araneae; family Salticidae; genus Maratus; species Maratus speciosus. The sequence continues at coordinate 481,702,098 of OZ010793.1, forward strand.
AAAAAAATAGCCGGTAGGGGGCGCTGTAACAGCGATTTTCAATATTGTACCATCCAAAAGTGTATGAAGTTATGCATAGAATTGAACCAAATTTTTATTTTAAGTTTTTGACTATGGCCTCCCTGAATTTAGAAAACAATCGCCAGTAGGGGGCGCTATTTTTGTGATTTTTGTGCGATTATGTATATTATGCCATCCAAAAGTGTATGAAGTTATGCACAGAATTGAACCAAATTTTTATTTTAAGTTTAAGTTTTTGGATATGGCAAGTAGGTCCTCCCTCAATTTAGAAAAAAATAGCCGGTAGGGGGCGCTGTAATAGCGATTTTTGTGCGATTTTGAATATTGTACCATCCAAAAGTGTATGAAGTTATGCATAGAATTGAACCAAATTTTTATTTTAAATTTTTGGCTATGGCAAGTAGGTCCTCCCTGAATTTAGAAAAAATTCGCCGGTAGGGGGCGCTATAATAGCGATTTTTGTGCGATTTTGAATATTCTACCATCCAAAAGTGTATGAAGTTATGCGTAGAATTGAGCGAAATTTTTATTTTAAGTTTTTGACTATAACAAGCAGGTCCTCCCTGAATTTGGAAAAAATCGCCGGTAGGGGGCGCTGTAATAGCGATTTTTGTGAGATTTTTGTATATCGTACCCTCCAAAAGTGTATGAAGTTATACATAGAATCGAGCCAAATATTTTGTGTTTATTTTTGGTCATGGCATGAAGGTCCTCCCTGAATTTGGAAAAACTCCGCCAGAAGGAGGCGCTATTATTGCGATATCTGTACCATTTTCATTATTGTACCATCGAAAATTGTGTGAAGGTATGCATGCAATTGAACCAAATTTTTTGTGCATGTTTTTGGCTTTGGCCAAAAGGTCCTCCTTGAATTTGGAAATATTGCGCGGTAATGGGCCTCTGTGATAGCGATTTTTGTAGCTTTTTTTTATTTTTCGTAGTTCTGTTGTCCATCCGTTGAGCGTGCAGATGCGGAAACTCGCTTTTTGCTAAGCCGGTTATTCGCAAACATCTGATAACAACAGAATAAGCAAAAACTATTAATTTTAACAAATATCATTATGTTGATTAACTCGTTTTTAGTCCGTTTAATTGACTGAAGCAGAAATTTAGGATGAAAATCAAAGTTGGGATAGTATTGAACTAATAATATTGAAGTATTAACATGTGTAACTAATTTTTGAAATATTATGTATAAGATAGAAGACAGTTTTGGGATTGGCACATCCAACTAGTTTTGTGTATGCATTTGGCTATGGCAAGCAGGTCCTCCTTCAATTTAGAAATATTCTGCCGGAAGGGGGCGCTGTAATAGCAATTTTTGTGCCATTTTCATTATTGTACCATCGAAAAGTGTATGAAGTTTTGCATAGAATTGAACCAAATTTTTTGCGCATGTTTTTGGCTATGGCCAGCAGGTCCTCCCTGAATTTGAAAAAATCCTGCCGGAAGGGGGCGCTGTAATAGCGGTGTCTGTGTCGTTTTCATTATTGTACCATCGAAAAGTGTATGGAATTATACATAGAATTGAACTTATTTTTTACTTTCTTCTATCTTTAATAGAAGAAAGTATTGTAATCGAAATTTTTTTCCACTTCCGGTTTTCGACGGATTTACACGTTTTAGGAGTCAGAGATCCCAAAAAACATGATTATAGAAAATGTCTGTGTGTCCGTCTGTCCGTCTGTCTGTCGCAATTGTATCATCAAAAAGTGTAAGAAGTTATGCATAGAATTGAACGAAATTTTTATTTTAAGTTTTTGGCTAGGACAAGCAGGTCCTCCCTGAATTTGGAAAAAAATCGCCGTAGGGGGCGCTGTAATAGCGACTTTTGTGCGATTTTGAATATTGTACCATCCAAAAGTGTATGAAGTTATGCATAGAATTGAACGAAATTTTAATTTTAAGTGTTTGACTATGGCAAGCAAGTCCTCCCTGAATTTTAATATAATTCGCCGCTAGGGGGCGCTGTAATAGCGATTTTTGTGCGATTTTGAAAATTGTACAATCGAAACGTGTATGAAGTTATATATATAATTGAACCAAATTTTTATTTTAAGTTCTTGTTTACGGCAAGCAGGTCCTTCCTTAATTTGGAAAAAAATTGCCGTTAGGGGGCGCTGTAATAGCGAATTTTGTGCCATTTTGAATATTGTACCATCGAAAAGTGTATCAAGTTATGCATAGAATTGAGCCAAATTTTTTGTGTTTGTTTTTGGTCATGGCACGAAGGTCCTCCCTGAATTTGGGAAAATTCCGCCGGAAGGGGGCGCTATAATTACGATGTCTGTACCATTTTCATTATTGTGCCATCGAAAAGTGTATGAAGTTATCCATATAACTGAACCAAATCTTTTGTGCATGTTTCTGGCTATGGCAAGTAAGTCTTTCCTGAACTTTAAAAAATTCCGCCAGAAGGGGGCACTATAATTGTGATCTCTGTGCCATTTTAATTATTGTACCATCGAAAAGTGTATGAATTTATGCATAGAATTGAACCAAATTTTTTGTGTACGTTTCTGGCTATGGCAAGTAAGTCTTCCCTGAACTTGGAAAATTCCGCCAGAAGGGGGCGCTATAATTGCGATCTCTGTGCCATTTTCATTATTGTACCATCGAAAAGTGTATGAATTTATGCATAGAATTGATCCAAATTTTTTGTGTACGTTTCTGACTATGGCAAACATGTCCTCCCTGAATTTGAAAAAAATCTGCCGGAAGGGGTGCGCTGTAATAGCGATGTTTGTGCCATTTTCTTTATTGTACAATCAAAAAGTGTATACAATTGTGCATAGAATTGAACCAAATTTTTTGTGCATGTTTTTGGCTTTGGCCAACAGGTCCTCCTTGAATTTGGAAATATTGAGCGGTAAAGGGGCTCTGTAATAGCAATTTTTGTATTCTTTTCTTGATTTTTCGTAGTTCTGTTGTCCAACGGCGACTCGTGCAACGGCGGGAACTTGCTTCCTGCTAAGCCGGCTATTCGCAAACATCTGATAACAACAGAATAAGGAAAAACTATTAATTTTAACAAATATCATGATATAGATTAACTCGTTTTTAGTTCGTTTAATTGACTGAAGCAGAAATTTAAGATGAAAATCAAAGTTGGTATAGTATTGAACTAATAATATTGAAGTATTACCATGTGTGACTAGTTTTTGAAATATTAAGATGCATAAGATAGAAGAAAGTTTTGGGATTGGCACATCCAACTAGTTTGTGTATGTTTTTGGATATGGCCAGCAGGTCCTCCCTGAATTTGAAGAAATTCTGCCAGAAGGGGGCGCTGTAATAGCGATGTCTGAGCCATTTTCATATTGTACCATCAATAAGTGTATGAAGTTATCCATAGAATTAACCAAATTTTTTGTGTATGTATTTGGCTGTGGCCAGCAGTTTTTCCTTGAATTTGAAAATATTCCGCCGTAAGGGGTTGCTGTAATAGCAATTTTTGTGCCATTTTATTCATTTTACCATCGAAAAGTGTATGAATATAAAAGTGTATGAGTATAGTATACGAATAGAAATGAACCAAACTTTTTGTGGATGTTTTTGATTATGGCCAGCAGGTCCTCCTTGAATTTGGAAATATTCCGCCGGAAAGGGACGCTGTGATAGCGATTTTGTATAATTTTATCGGTTTTTCGTAGTTCTGTTGGACATTGGCGGCTGGTGCAGCGACGGGAACTCGCGTCCTTCTAAGCCGGCTTTTCGCAAACAGCTGATATACAACAGAATCTATATATATATTATGCTATCGTATGTGGCACAGAAATCGCGATTATTCGGTAATTGTTTAATGGCAACGCCCGAATGAAACGCACCTCATTGGTTATTATACAACATTTAATGCATCCCCATACCTACAAGTTGGAGTTACCGTAGGGGGGACCCAGTTCTGTCGCCAAATGCCGACAAATTTGGCAACCAAATCTAGTCGCCAAAACTGACGCCAACTTTGTGATACCTCTAATATTTCTCCAAATTCCCATAGACTGCCATTTTGAACCAAGAGGATTTACTGGCTGACAGAAAATCAACAAATTGAGATATTTTAATGCAACAAAAACTAATATTAATTTAAGGGATTATATAAATCATATTTAACGGAGTCCAAGTAAATTAAATTATGAATAAAGGTAACATGATACAATGCTTATCATGCTTTCCCAAACATAAATTTTAAGGGAGACCAAATTGGCCGCCAAGGGCGGCTAGTATTCTTTAGAATACTAATGGATTAGAATAGAATGGTGCAAATAAATCTGAATTGCCGCTCAGTTGCCGCACCAGCGAAAGTGTTGCCGTAGCAACGTTGCACACCACGACTCAATGTGCAATGGCAAATCGATTATCGATATTACTCGGATTCGAAGACATCAGTCATCGGGTTTCCATTCAATTCACATTGCCGTGAGACGCACGATATTGCTATGGCAACACCTCCTATTGGTGCATTAACTGACTGGTGATTTTATTAGCTGTAACAGCTAATCAATCACATACTAGCCGCCCTTGGCGACCAGTTTTCTCTCCTTTCAATAACGAAAAACTATTGATTTTAATAAATATCACGATCGAGATTAACTCGTTTTTACTCCGATTAATTGATTGAATCAGAAATTTAAGATGAAAATCAAAGTTGGTATGGTATTGAACTAACATCTGTAACTACTTTTTTACACACTAACATGAATGAGATAGAAGAAAGTTTTGGGATTGGCATATGCAACTAGTTTAATATTGTTGTTAATTAGATGAGAAAAACATAAAACACTTTATTCTATATAAATGATTAAGGATTATATTATACGGTATACAGAATTATGAAGACAAGATTTAAAATTAATAAATGTATTAACATTGAATTTAAATTCTTTACGTTTGTCATATAGATGTGTTATTGTTTTGTTTTCTTTTATTGTAATTTTAAGATCTAAAAAGTTAATTGTATTGTTAAATAGGTGGTTTTCCGTTAATTCTAAATTAGTAGGGTTGGGTTGATTTTTTACGGCCAATTATCTACACGAGGGATATAGTCCCGGGGGGAGTGCCCCCCGTGGGGGTCTTTCTAAGGGAACCTAATCCGTATTAACGCATGGAAGATCCACGGCTCGAAGAAAACCACGAAAACTCCGAACGATTAGGCCGACGGGCGCGATTGGGATCGAACCCAGCACCTCCCGTCTACCAGCTTCGAGAGCAGAACCTCTCGGCCACTGGTGGGGCCCTAAATTAGTAGGATAATCAACTGGAAATTGAGAAATATTAGTTTGATCAGTGGCAATTAAAATTATGTCATCAATATAACGATATAAATGTAGATTACTATTAGTAAAAGTACGTTCATAGTGATATAAGTCAGATAATAAACTAGATGTAAATCCACCTTGTGCTATACCGACGTTCTGTAAATATGATGTGTTGTCTTGCAAAACATGATTATTATAGATAATTAAATTTGTTAGAGTTTTAAAATAAGCTATATATATATTCGATGGTAAATCCAGTTTATGATGATTATAAATAATTCATTTATAATATTATATAGATCTAATAAATCTATGTTATTAAAAATATCTTTAAAATCATATGTCGTTATATTGTTTACACATTTAAGATTTTTCATAATATTGACCAGTTGATAACTATTTTTTATACAATGTGTATTATCAGTGGCTGATGTCAGTATATATATTTGATTGAGAATTTTTAATAGAAGTTTATTAGCTATATTATTATATGTATTACATCCAATAGTTACAGTCCTAAATTTAATTGGTTTCTTATGAAATTTGGGTATAAGAACTAAATAAGGATAATTAAAGTTAGTAGAGAAAATATTTAATAGTTTATAATAACTTTGAATTTTACGATTGTTTACTATTACATTTTCATTAGTTTTTTGAACTGATTTATTAGAAGAAATACAGGATGTAAGAAGTTGGTGATAATAAGATCTACATATGATTGCATAATTATTAGGAGATTTGTCTACATATGTAATAACGTAGTTTTATTCTAATTTAGTAATTTGCTGGAAAAAAATGCTTTGTGTTAATAGTAACCAAATCCGAAATATTATATTTTAAAGCCTTAGTTAATTTTTCAATAACTAGTATTTTACATTGATTAAAATATTCAATAGGTTTATTGTATGAGATTGAAATTTTATAAATAAAGATATCTACATCATATGTAAACTGTTTTTTAATAGAATTTGCGTTAAATTTAGATGGAAGTCTATATTTAGTACCATAACCCATTAGTTTTTCCAATGTAAAATCATTAACAATATTAAGATTTCCAGTGATTATATGTCCATGATCATTATTTAAATATTTTTTTAGAGCGGGGGTCATTGCATTTACACGGTAAAGTACTTGCTATAGATGTATTTTTTGAAATGTATTATAGTTAAAAATCGTTCTTCCGATTGTATTCAGATATTTAAAGGTTTTTGATGTTTGAAGATTATTAATAGGAAAATAACAGTCTTTATCATTAATTATAGAATTAATATTAATTTTATTAAATGTTTGATTTGAAAAAGTTATGATCATTTAAGTATTCGTGTTTTGAATTTTACGGGTTTTTTTTTTTTTTTTTTTGTAAATTAATATTGAAAAGATTAACTCTGTCATAATCCTTCTATATATAAAAAAAAGTTTTGATTTGGAAATGGACCAATGAAAACCTGCGTAGATATTCCCGTTAGATCGGCATCCAATTTGATGCTTAAGCATGGCCTTTCCTCGTTAATATTAAAAAAAAAACTGTTGCATACAAAAATATGAAAATCGGTGGTATTATAGAGAAATGTTTGATAAACACGCTGATGCAGACAGTTTTCAAATCGGAGAATTATTTTAAGAGATATTTAATGCTAAAGTTGGACAAAATCGTTCCATTAAAAAAGTTTTATTGGAGCAAAAACTATACATGAAAATTTAATCATTTTTAGATGATTTTATACGTTATAATTTGCCGGTGTGCAGATTGCATTTATTTTTTTTATTTGACTCATTTTTGAGGTTTTATTTCTATTTTAAATTCAAATTATCAGCATTTCGAGAGATATTTTTTACTTATTTTAGAAAATGTTATTAATTTAAACTGTTGCCAACTGTATAAACAGCGCAAACAATAATGTTTGCTTCAAATTAAAAATTTATTTACACGTGACTATTATAAACAGAAAAAAAACTTTAAAATTAGAATTAAATGATTACATGTTAAAATCAGGAAAATTACATCATAAGAACCATATTTACACTTGAATTTTAAAAGAGAAACAAAATGTTAAATAAAAAAAATCATTATTATGCGTTAAAACTTGTAAATGGAGGAAATTACGTCATATTTAAAATGGCCAAAAATATGGCAAAACAATTTAAATTAAAAAATATATTTGCACGAGACATTTATTTGATATTTTGAGATAATCTTTTCAACTATTATCACGAATTCGAAGACAGCGCAAACAATATTTCTTTTTAACAACAAAAGTATTTTCACGTGAATATTAATAAGAGAAATAAAACTTTGGTGTAAATTACGTCAGATTTAAAACAATACATTTAAAATGAATTATTTAAAAGAACTATCTTATAGCGCTGTTAAAAAATACCGGGAGGCAATGACACTGTTTACTTAATTCATTTTACATTAGCTTATTTTCAAATGTTTAACTAATTTTTTTAATTAAATACGAAAACAGCCATTCTATCTCTTAACAGCAGCAGATTTGGTCTTAAAAATCCCCAATCCAAGGAAAACGAATGGAAACCTGTGTACAGAGAGATCGCTACTGTTTTTTTTTTTTTTTTTTTTTATTCAATATTTTTAAAGCCGATCAAATTAGCGTGCTTTTTGGATTTTGGTGTGCCTGAACGGGGGTTGGCGAGCGTAGCTCGTAGGGGGCACATCCCCCTAGTAAGATAAAAATAAACGGTCAGGTGCGAGTATTACTCGCGCACAGAGGGTCCGAAGAATAAATATATCAATTTTAATTGTATTATTTAAAAAAAACGTTGCTAAAAAAATAATAAGACTTGGAAAAAAAACTATACAACGTAGGGTTGGGTATAACTGTACATAATAGAAAAGTGTAAATGGATATACCATGAAAGTTCAAAGAGATATGGAATCTAAATAATATCAAATATTGCTATTCTGTATAACTCTTTTTTTTAACCCTATCCTAATCTGTTTATGATGAACTTAATTCGGTACTGACAATAAAAGCAGTGCATTCAAACTTCATTTGGCATTTCATAAAACTAAATTTAGCGTAGTAATAACCTTTCTTTCTTACAGTGTAGCTAAAACAAAACCTTTGTTCAAAGTTTAAATCTGACATTGTGCAAGCACGCTTCGAAAGGTGATCGCAAAGTTGAAACGCCGCCATGGTCCCTGCTGCGTTTTTCCAGATAGGTTTTTAATTAACTTTTAAAGTCACTCGAGGCGTATTGAGAGATCCACTCAATGCAAACTAGTCGCGAATCCCATAGTATTTATGTGATTCATTCTAATTAAGTGGTCTCAGGACTCCTAAAGCTTCAAAATTTTAGACATTTTAATTTTTTTAGATGTTAAACTCCTATCTTTTCTTAACATTTTAATATAATTGTTTCCTTGAAATTCCGTTTAGAACAGAAGTACTTTGAAGTCATTTTTCTCCAAATGACGTTTTTGGGCATAACGCGCAGGATACCTCAAAAACTTCAGAAAACTTTTTCATGAAATTTTCAAACCATACATTTCACGTAAGTCTGTATAAACCGAACCTAAAATTTCCTTTTTATTGTTCAAAAAAAATATTTTCTACAGTTGAAATTTTCAAAATTTCTATTAGCTAAATACAACTTTGCATTAAAAATATAAAAATGCTTTAAATACAAATTTACTTAAGTTCAGGATAATTATTACAGTCTGAAGTATAAGTATGCACCAAAATTTTCATTCTAGTTACAATATTTATTTGGTAATCCTGCGCGTAAGCTGTTATGCCAATTTTTTGCTCGACAAATGTCTAACAGTTTCGAGTCCCCTATAAATACTAATTCTGCGTCTTGCAATTTTTTAAATACGTGAAATGAAAGAACATACTTATATCTTTCATCCTAATGAAAATTGTGTTTTAAAATCATATACATTTTAAGGCATTAAATGTTGAAAATGGTCTTTTTTTTTCCAAGTTTAAGAGTCCTGAGACCCCTTAAATTAGTCTGTTTTTGACAATTTGACGTTTATTGCTTTTATACTGCTACTGGACATTGCATTACACATATATATCAGTAAAAGTTGTTAACTAGGGCTAGAGTACGCCACCGCTTGTCATTATGTATGTCCAAACTGTCCATATCATTAAGGGCTTTATAATCTCGGCTGATTACTGACGATTTTTTTCGAAAGCCATTATCAACAATGCATACTTCTACTACGATAGGTACCTCCAGCGCTCCTAAACACTTTTGCTGAATGTCCGTAAATCGAAATATGTGTGTAACAGAAAAATTCGATTTTCTCAAAAACTATGAATCTTAGGGTAATCGCTATAATTTTCCTTCAAGGTTTAATTTAATGTCTACTACTTCTAATTTTTTTTCATAATTTTAGTTTCAGTAGATTCGGAATTAGATTGGGGGGGGGGGGGGACATATTTTTGCGCTACATTTTCGACGATATTTCTGAAAATATAATACCTAAAATTAAAAGGAATGTATTTTTGAGTTCAGCGTTACGAAAGCTTTCATACGATACCCCACACGATATACACGATATACAAAGAAAAAGAGCTTTTTTTTTTTTTTTTTTTCAAGTAGCTTAATTAGCCCCTCTACATTTTTACTAAATATATTTATGAATGTTTAATAATCTGAAAATATGTGGGTCAATAGTCTTTATTACTTCCCCTAATTTGAATTTTCCACGTTCCATGATTTACGAATAAAATGGCTGTGGCAGCCAGACCACAAGAGTGATCTTATAATGGTTCCATTTTCACTTTTTAAGCACGGAATCCTAAAAAATATCAGAGAAATGTTTAGAGAAAGATTTACTGAGAAATACATTTAAATGTTGTACAATCTGTTAGGTAGTGTAGATTATACATGACCATACAATAATTCCAAAATAGTATCGCAATAAAATAAGTATTGTTTTTTTGGGGGGGAGGAGGGGGGGGGGGGAATTCGGTTTTTCTAAAAATTTTAAAAACCGATTCATTGCATGGATAATCTTTTAAATAAAAATTTGAATAAAAACAAGTCGGAAATCGTACGTCAAACGGGGCAAATGGGGTGCGTTCGTATTATAACTAATTTTATAAATATTCAGATCTTGCTGTAATAGCTGTTGCAATCTTACGCAAAAATGCTTGAATGCAAAATTTAGTACGATTATATATATTAAATTCAATAACACGAAAATAATATGACTCCATCTTAAATAGGGTGTAATCACCACGGCAACCTAGAATCATTACCTATCATGGGATATATTTGAATTAATCGCGTATGATAGGATTTAATAGAATAATCACCATGGCAAAATAGAATCATTACCTATCATGGTATATCATTCAATTAATTGCGTATGATAGTATTTAATGGAATGAAGAATACTTTCATTAATATCTTTTAAAGTTTTGATTTGATTTTCATAAAAATTGAAATGACTCGACAAAATTCTGCAACGATTAGGGTAACTCCGGGAGAGTCGCCGCATACCGGATAGATGCCGCACCCCTTGTATTTCTTGTAATTATCGATAGATGTTCGTCAAACGCACAGTATAGGTGCGCAATGAGATTATTTTAACCAGTATCTAGCGTGAATCCCATTTCGATGTTTACTTGTGGAAGTACAATCCTTAATTTGACGTAAGTGCATGATTTCACTGTCCAAACTTTTAAACACTTTATGTTTAAATGCTTTTCATACACTAATTACTAAATGCATGCATGATTTCGAAGTCAAAACTAAGTGTAGCGTTTGTATAGAGTACTGTGTGTATGGTTACGCCATTCACCTTAGCGATGGCAGGTAACTGTGATGGCCGACGTCTACACCTAGATTGTAGTCGAAAAAACAGGTCTTTTAACCCATTCGGTTCCATAGGTGCATATAAGCACCTTCATAAAGAGCTTACAAAAATTTTTTCTGGCACCAGTAAAAAAGAAAAGTAATATTTGCTTTGTTTAATTAGAGCATTTTCATGTTATTTAAGTAAAGGTAACTTCTTTTAAAATAGTGGTACCAACCGAATAAAATTTCTGTAAAAGCCACCGGTCCCGAAAGGGTTAACAAATAAATTATATAAAAGTAATTTTGCTTTTTTTTTCTTTTCCCTTTCTAATACATTTATGTTACGTTCTTGCTGAAGTAACAATTAAAATTTAATGTAAAAAAAATAAGTGGATAATTTTATTAGTGAAAGTAGGCAATAATTATTAATTTGAATCTACTAATACGTTTCATTGTACTCATTTAGTTTCATTTTGTTATTACATCGTTAATTATAGTCCAGATATGAATATTTTTTTAAATATTTTTATTTATAACTTCATTCTGTTCTTATTACAAGTGCGGCGTCTCAGCCTGAATGTACGGGTGACGCGCCGCAGTGTATTGTTTTAGAAAAAAATTGTTAAAAAATATTAATAATTTGTTTTGAATTTTTTTGTCGCAGTACACTCGTTGTATATTTAACATTAAATAGCACAGCATGATTTTTTTTATTTTATGTCCACCATGGGACTTTATACACACATTCAAAAAAATGTGCGGCATAAATCCCGGAATTACCCTATACATATTAAATTTCAAACCAGTCGGTTGGTTAATTTTTGCGCTATTATATGCGGGCAGACGGACAGACCAGACAACGACTATAGGTGCTACGTATTTTAACGAACGCACCTAAAAAATGAAATATGTAATTTTAGTCAAAATGCCATTTTAAAGATGCCACATATTTATTTAGTTGGGCATTTAAACTTTTGGGGTAAGCTCGTGTTTAATATCGCTTACTCAAAAATATAGTCAAAGAATTGTATAATTTTCTTTTCTCATAAACAGATGATAAACTGTGATAAACATTAATTGTTCATATTTTTACTTATGTCCGCAAAGTTACCATTATCAGACATATAATTTTAAAAAGAAAAATCAGAATGGATAATTTTTTCGCTTTCTTGAATTATTACGCCATCTGTTGGTACGATGGCGCATTACATTAGCTTTTCGTTCAAATTGAAATTTTCATTAAGGCATTACTCAACTGCTCTGCTCAACAAGCGGAAAACGTTTCGACACATTTACAAATTCATTTTTTCACACAAAGATATAAAATTGGAAAGCCTGCCCATGGAAGCGATTTGGAATCGAACTGTTTTTTCCATTTTTTTGGATCAATCAACTACCTATTGAGTTATAAGCGATTTGGATCACGTGACAAGGCATTTTTCTCCCCCTTATTGACTGGATTTTCCTCTTTTGTTCGGAAGTTCAGTTCAAAATACCAACTTTGACAGTGTTTTCTGAAAGATCTATTGCGTTTACAAGAAAACAGAAAAAACAGTGCGATGACATAGTTTCTGAATAACACCTTCTAGTTTCGTGCGTTTCTGATCAAAAATGTATTAAAACTTATTTATGTCAGAAAGTTGACCCTTTGGATTTGAGAACAGCCTGGCTGCGTACAGACGCGAGTTTTGCCTTCATTCTCCAGTTTTCGTGGAAAATCTTTTATTCTGAATGGTTCTGTGGTTTATTCACAAAAGAATGAGGGGAATGAACAATGGGTCAGGAGATAAGGAGCTCGACTCTACTTGAAGGAAAGGTTCCTCTTTTGCAGGACATCAGTCCCTTTCCTGCTAAAGTCATTAAAAATCAAAAACACCGCGTGGCCACAACAATCGACGCTGACACTGATAACAGTTAGAAGGATGGTGCGTTCGCAGCCTTCATTTCTGTTTCTATATTATAAAGGAGAAACACGTCCGAGCGTAACGCTGACGTCGTTTCGACGATGGCAACACCAGACGATTAAGTTTAACTTTTACAGCATTTTTTTAAACTTCTAAACATCGTGCATTTAAAATTTTTATACAGTCGGAGGGGGGGGAGGGGGGGATGTACTTTCAAATGAAATTTCTTTAAAAACTCTATCGCAATTTGTTCGAAAAATGTATCGCCATTTACTCAATTTCTATTATTTTTAAAATAATTTTTAAGCATGAGTTTTTTTTTTTTTTTTTTTATCTCTATCGCGTGTAGACGATTACGAAAAAGAAATCCGTTTGCATTTGAATTAATATAAACAGGTCAGCATTTGTTTCCAGCTTATATTCCATAACGAAATTAAAACATTCACCAATAAATAAATAAATAAAATATCATACGTAATAACGCAAATTTAAGACATGTAATTAACTATGCACTTAAATTACTGAAATGATCAGAATAAAAAAGGTTGATTGTAAATAGTGAATCTTTGCCGATTCCTTCGGCTATCTCCTGGAGCTTTATTTAACTTTAAGCTTTATTTAAAAACTTTATTTAAACGCATACTTGCTATTTTTCCAATAATATGATTATTGGCATTGTTAGTGTGCATTCTAAAAAATCTATTAAATGTAAAAAAATCTATTAGAGTTATCAATTTGAAAAAAATTTGTTTTCACCTATATTCTGTAAGCCGGGAAGTCCGGATATATAATAGATTATACCGGGTGTCCTAAAAAGGACTGACTGATTTTAAAATTCAATAACTTGCAAACAGTGACAGATATTTAAAAAATTCTTGCAGGAGTGTTATGCAAAGGGTCAAAAGTTTTTTTACAGTGATTTTCGATTTTAGTTCGAATTACAAATAGTAGATGGCGCTGTAAGCAATAGGAGCTAAATACAGGCTCGATTTTTTGGCCTTTCTATTCTTCCATGCGAAAAAAAGAGACTAAAATGTATTGAGTGGGTCCCGAAGTGCCAAAAAACGAGCCTGAATTTAGCGTCTATTGATCGCAGCGCAATCTATTGTTTGTAATTCGAACTAAAATTGAAAATCACTTTAAAAAAAAAACTTTTGACCTCATACATAACCCTCCTGCAAGAATTTTTTAAATATCTGTCACCGTTTGCAAGTTATTGAATTTTAAAATCAGTCAATCCTTTTTAGACACCCGGTAGTTCCTCTTGTGTATATAATAAACTTAAACAATTCAATCCTAAGTGCAATTTTTTAGAAGAAAGATTAATTAGACATCTGTCAAACAAAGGAAAAAGCGTGAAATGTTCATGTTTTATTTAATAAAATGCATTTTAACTACCTTTAGGAGCATATAAACCAGGGAGTAAAGGAAGTGTAGCGCTTGGGGCAAAACAATAATCTGGAGCCCCCTTCCCTCTCCTTCACATACACACACAGTTATTCTCCTCACTATATTCTTCCAACACAATTTCGGTTTTTTTCTGCCAGTGATGAATTTCTTCAAAGGTAAAAGATTGAAATTACTATTTTTTTCTTTAAACATACAATTGCAAATGGGGAAAGAAAAAAAAAAAAAAAAATCTGTTTTTTCAGAATTTAGAGTCGCTCCCGATGAAAAAAAATATTTATCTATATATAAATAGTACAAAACATATTTCAATTTTAAGACTTAAAGCATACGCTTTTATTTTATGTAAATAGATGTCATTCTCATCCGCTTAAGAATTCCACATTTATGATCCACTCTTAAACAGCTACACTAAAGTATGCATAGGACGTCACTTACGCGAAATAATACACAAACGAAGCAAAAACATGTCGTCATTCAAAAAACTCGACAAAAAAAGGCTATTTAATGATTCACAGACCTTTAATTGTTTGTAACATTAATATAGATAATTAAATTAAATGTAGTTTATAATAGTTCCATGTTTTAACAGAAATCATTAGCTTATATTTTTTCAAAATAGTGCGTATTTTAATTACATTTTTTTCGGTTGTTATGAGAAAATGGCAACAAAAATTTGTAATTACTATTTTGCAACTATTTTTCCTTTACTTTCTACAGAAATGGAGTACTTCCGTTGCCAATATTATGCAAATGGCTCTAAAAACTACAAAAAAAATTAATATTTCAAAAATAAATTGAGATGGAGTTTTCAAATAAATTGCATTTAAAAGTACATTTTTTTTCCCAATACGACGGTATAAAACTTGAAAATGTGCGATGCTTAGAAGTTTAAAAAATTGCAGAAGAGTACTTAACAGTACAATGAGACATCTGTTTTGTTTTACGGCTGGCTTATACAACGTAACGTTATTTTTTAGAGACGACAAAAAATAAGCTGGGAGAAAGAAATAGCATACCGGGGGCTAAAAAAACTATTGCATTCATAAAAGCAGAATGACATATCGAATGATATAAAAGAGTTTCAATATAAAAGAAAAACTATTTCAGCAGCACTTTTCCAGCTTCCTGATAAACAAAATGATTGATAATTTTGTCCTAATTGAATTTCTAAAAATTCTAACCATTTTTCTATATTCTAGTACCAGGAATCTAGTACCTCTGTCCAGAAAATATAGATATTTTGAAATTACTTTTCAAACAAATTTTAGTTGTAACCTATGGCTTTTTTTACAGAAAACAATTTCTAAAATTAATACATGAATCCAAAATTACAGCTCATTCCGGAAATTAGTTTTGGGTTTTGCTTAAAGCACTTGCCGTACTGCGATCTGTTTTGCAACGATTTAAAATGAAGTTAACGTTGTTAGGAAGGAGTAGTCAGTGCCATCGGGAAAACGGGCGGCTGCCCAGGGACCCGCGACATTTTCAGTCTTGTTAGGGGCTCCATGCGTTTCTATACAATTCGAATTAACGTTACTCTGTGTAAAATAATGATGCTATTGCTCTAAATTTTTACCCGACTGCCAAGAATGGTTATGTGTTTCACGCGTATCTGGGTATGTGGATTTCTTTATACCCTCGAAACATCCCAACGGCTGGATGGATTTTAATGAATGAGGTCTCTATCGATTTCGTCTTAACCGTCCAATGGTTATAGACAAGATTTTGTTTTTATAAATTCAAAATGGCGGCCGTAAAATAAAAAATGGCGGTAGAGACGAAAAAAAAATTTGTTACACACCCTATTGAGTGGCATATCATTGGATAGGTCTTTTAAAATGAAGGCGATGTTTCATTAACTATTTTACAGTCAGAAGCTCCGTTTAAGTATTCCACAACCTGGAAGTTGTGTAGGTAGAATCTCTAGCTTTACTGCAACTCTAACCTTTATGGACATCTACAGGCCTCATCAAAACAGTGTTTATAGATAGGAACTAACAATTAACCACAACTTAAAAGTCATCAATACAAGTAAATAAAACAATAGGTAAGTAATATAAAAAATAGTTTCGCATTGATGAGAAATAATTAATTAGTTCGCTTTTTACGCAGTCGGGTTTTTTGATTTTTTAAATTTAATTACTTTCTTTCTTTATTCGTTAATTGCCTTTTGGCAAAAAAAAAATAATAAAAATAAAAGTAAAAATAAAATAAAATAAAATAAAATAAAAATAAAAATAAAAAATAGCAATTTAACAAATTACAACGACCATTTGGAAAATGATTTTTTCAAAGACTAAAATTTAAGACATAAAATATCGCACGGAGTGGATTCTACATTACGTACGCCATGGATTAAACGATAACATTCCTGGACCCATCATGATCAAATTTTAAAAGAAATTTCAGTTTTACAATTTTTGGTACTGTAAATTTTTAAACTTCTACGGAGCTGGTCATACATTACGTACGCCATGAGATTAATAGTGTTATTACACGTAAAAATTGTAAGCAAGAAAAATCGCATGCGACTCGTCAGATTTCGTATGAAACTTAGGTAATAGCCAAGCATTTCATTGGCTGTTCGGGAAAAGGCTTTTCCATCATGAGATTTCCAAAAAATCTTACGACCAATTTTAAATAAAATTTCATTCTTAAACTTCTAAACATCCGGCAATATTACTTTTTATACCGTCGGATAGAGAAAAAAATGTACTTTTAAATGCAATTTGTTTGAAAGCTGTATCTCAATTTGTTTCTGATTTATTAATTTTTTTTTTGTAGTTTTTATTACTTTTTTGTCATAGTGGCAACACTCTGTTGTCCATCGTTGTTGAAACCAAAGGGAAATACAGATTACTGTATATACCAATCAGATAACGAATAAATTGCAGATTAAACCAATGAAAACATTCATATATGCTTTTGATTTCCTACCCTGACGAGAACAATAACCATTTTTCCAAATGGTTAAAAAATGTTAGTATTAACTTTATTTCACACAGCCAAATTGATATAATCGTCGGGGAATGTATAAACGTGAGGATCCTGAAAGTAACCGTAAACGCAAAAAATTAATATTCTGAATAATAGAAGATTTTTAAAAATTAAAAATAATTATACACATTACATGTGAAAGAATTTATTGTTATTTTTCATACATTTTATACTCTATATTATAAATTATTCCATGATATATACAATTTTTAAAAAGGATTTTTCTTAGTCGAATATCTCGGTCAGAGACGTTGGCCCCGTGCAACATTGCGCCGGCCCTGGTAGCACTAAATTTATAATCGGCATGATTTTTAAACTACTTGACTAGATGGCTTCCCGTTTGTTATCCGAAGGTAAAACTTATCGAAAAATTCTAATGTGTTGTCAAAATTAGGTGTTAGGAGTGGAAAAAATTGACACAATTTCTATATGTAGATGTAGATTATTGAGATACAGTCGAGCCCCGATTCAACGAATCGCGATTTAACGAATTTCTCGATTTAGCTAATTTTTTTATGGTCCCGGCGAAAATGGAACAAAAATACTTCGATTTAACGAATTTATAATCCCGATTTAACGAATAACTTTCTATGTAAAAAAAGTGAAAAATTGAAGAAATTTTCTAATATTTATAAAATGTTTTCTGTGTTCCTGATTGTCGATTTTCTGAACATGTATCATATGATGCAGAAGTATCTACATGCGAAAATGTACATTATAGTATCGAGGTTATTCATGCTGTAGTAATGGATCGGATGAAGAAGATGAAATGCAGATGAAGCATTCAACATTCAAAGAAACAGTTAGCAGTTCTTTGAAATGGAATTTGATGGCTTATAATGCTGATAATACTATTTTCATAGTTTCAGGAAAAAATCGATAAATAAGTTTGGAATATAAAATTTAAATAAAGCACACAGACATCTATAAAAGATATCTTATAATTTATCTACAAAATTTAAATAAATAAGATTTTTTTCTTAATTAAAATTATTATAATTTATAGCGGTGCGTACAAAAAGAATGAAATTTTATACAATGTATTTTCATAATTCAACAAATGTTTAAAATCGTTATTTAAGTAAGTGAGCAATGTTCTTTTTATTTACAGCAATTTTTTAACTTGTGCAGTTGTATAAAAAAATTCCTTTGATTATCCCGATTTAACGAACAAGTTACTAGTCCCGAACGATTCGTTAAATTGAGGTTCGACTGTATTACTATTTACGAGACTATTTACGATATTATACTTACAAGGGTATAAACCCGGGCTTCCCAAGTTGGAGAATACTAGGTGAAAAACAACTTGTATAATATTTATGATCTCAACATTGTTTTTTTTTTCTTTAGATGCTAAAGGCCAGCGATGAATGAGGTATTTTTTACAGGTTCAGCAAGCGAATTTTGACATATACTTATACAGGGTGTCCATAATTAAACAACCCTACTTTAAAGTTTTCTACAGACAAAACTATTGTTCATAAAGTTGTGAAATTTTGGGAAAAGCATAATAAAGGTATGGGAATTTGTTTAAGCTAAAAATTATATAAATAAAAATAGTTTACAATTTCGCCACCAGAGGGCGATTTTTAATAAATGACATATTTAGCATTAAGATAGTTTAGAAATTTTATTTACAGGATGTTCATGATTAATCGACCCTATTTTAAAGCTGTCTACAGACGAAACTGTTGTTCAGAATATTGTGAAATTTTTTGGAAGACATAATAAAAGTATGAGAATATGTTTGAGAGAGAAAAAAAATTAAGAGGCTGTTTTTTAACGAATTACACATTTAGCATACATTTACGATAGTTTGACAACTTTGTTATAAGCAAGCATGTTCTGCATGACTTTCATCATTTTCAGATACCATCTGAAATCGTAAGATAGCATGTTTCCACAGTTGACCGCAGTATATTCAGGGGAAAGCTAGGAAAATGTCGTGAAATGCTGTCTTTAGAGTAAAGTTAAGTTAATAAATAAAATTTCTAAACTATCGTAATGATAAATGTGTATTTTATTAAAAAACATCCTTTGGTGGCGAAGCTTAAACAAATTCCCATCGCTTTATTATGTCTTTCACAAAATTTCACAACTTTATGAACAATAGTTTTGTCTGTAGACAACTTTAAAGTAGGATCGTTTAATTATGGACGCCCTGTATATATCGTTAAAGCACGTTAAAGCACGTTGTTTAAAAAAAAAGAATTGCAGCTAATCAAAAATTAATGAAACAATGTATCAGCAAGCAATCTCAAAGATTGCGGTGAGAAAGCTTTGCACATATCTACTGTTTTTTTTTTCTCTTTTAATTGATAACTCTAATAATTTTTTTACATCTCTCTATTCTAAAAAAAGGTAACTACCGCTGTCACCGCCGCCGCCGCCGCCGGTTTTGAATATTTTGTGACCGTAGGTCTTTTTTCTTTAATATTAAGAAAAATAATGCATACAAAAATATTAAAATCGGTAGTATTATACAGAAATGTTTGATAAACACGCTGATGTAGACAGTTTTCAAATCGAAGAATTATTTTAAGAGATATTTAATGCTAAAGTTAGACAAAATCGTTCCATTAAAAAAGTTTTATAGCAGCAAAAACTATACATGGGAATGTAATCATTTTTTGATCTTTTTATGCGTTAGAATTTGCCGGTGTGCAGATTGTATTTCTTTTTTTAATTTGGCTTATTTTTTGAGGTTTTATTTCTATTTTAAATTCAAATTTTCAGCATTTCTAGAGATATTTTTTACAGATTTTAGAAAGTGATATTAATTTAAACTGTTGCCAACTGTATAAACAGCGGAAACAATAATGTTTGCTTCAAAAAAAAATATTTATACGTGTAATAAATTAAAAATTTATTTACACGTGACTATTAGAAACAGAAAAAAACATTGGAATTAGAATTAAATAATTATGTACAAAAAGCAGGAACGTATTAAAAATTACGTCATAAAACTATAATTACACGTGAATTTTAAGAGAGAAAGGAATTTGTAAAATAATAAATTTATTAACATGCGTTAGAAGTCTTAAATAGGAGAAATTGCGTCATATTTACGTCACATTACAGTTATTACATAAAACGAACACAAAATAATACTGCAAAACGGTTTAAATTTAGAAATTGCTCTAGACATTTATTTGATATTTTGAGCGGATACTTTTCAACTATTTTTCTTAGGAAAGCGCAAATAATATTTCATTTCTAACACAAGTATTTTCACGTGAATATTAAAAAGAGAAAGAATAGTTTGGTCAAAATTACGTCAGATTAAAAACGATTAATTTAAAAGAACTTTCTTTTCGCTTTGTTAAAAAATACCGGGAGACAAAGATTCTGTTTACTTAATTCCTTTTATATTAGCTTATTTTGAAATGTTGTTACACGTGTCTACGTCATCAAGTTATTTTTATTTCGACGTTTTATTTGTAATTTTATTAATGTTGTACTAATTTATTTGTTCTTTCGTTATTTAAAATAAAAATTATATCAATTTGTATAATTTGGCGAGTGGTTTGGCAATTTATATAATTTGGCAAAATTAGTCGACGGGATAATCAAGTAGTACCGCAGCGGATTTGGCGTTAAAATTTCCCCCAATCAAAGAGAAATGAATAGAAATCCGTTTATAGGGAGATCGCCACTGTTTTTTAAATTATAATTCAATCTTTCGAAATCTTTTTAAAGCCGATCACATTAGCGTGCTTTTAGAGTCTGCGGTGTCTGGACGGGGGTTGGCGAGTGTAGCTCGTAGGGGGCCGAGCCCCCTAGTTTAATATATATTTTTTAGAATGCCCGCACTAACAATACTAAACATCATATTCATGTGGGAATAAAAGATAAAGTATGGAACAATAAAAGATAATAGACCCAAGTGTTCAATGAACATAATATCTGTAGCGAGACTCATAAAAAGTGAAGTGAAAAGAGGAGACCGAGATGCTGTTGTTCTATAGATTTCAGCAATAGAGGTGGTTGAGGATTTTTAACGCAAGACTCAGGGAAGCTGTTGCGGCAATTATTGTTCAGTTCTACAATGTTATTTGAATGTTAAGCTGTATGTTTGGTGATGTATTAAACCTTTTTATCCATATTCACAGTTTGAAGAGTATCAGTTTTGATTAAGCAATACAGTACTCACCTTTAAACCCACAGTTTTGGGGGATCAGATCGGGATTTGGACGATTTGAATTTGAATAACGGAGCTATTTTTTACTTTAGGCGAAAAAGAAAAGTATTTTTTTAAACTGAAATGTATAATAATAATTTAAAAAGTGAACTGTTTATCTGATGTATAATAATTAGAGATCATCAGTAATCAAGCCTACGAGGTAGTGTAATATTTTATTCTGTTGAAGTGACAACAATTTGAATAATCTCCGTTCTGAATAAAGCTGAAAATCAGATTTGTTTGCATTGTGTGATGACCTAGGTATAGTTGCGCGTCAGAGTTCAAGAATTATTGATTGGATAAAGTTAGTGACGGAATCAAAGGATTATGAAGAAAATTTTGTTAAAGTTCGACTTGAAGTCATTGCCGCTGAGAGAGCAGAAAAGGAAGAAAGAAAGCTAGAAACAGGAAATGAAGAAAGAAAGATAGAAGCAGAAACTTGATTAGAGGAAAAGAAATTAGAGGTGGAGTTTGAAAGAGAAGAAAAGAAATTGGCGATGGAATCAGAAAAAGCAGAAAAGAAATTGCAAATGGAGTACGAATTAAGAAAAATTGAGCTTCAAGGCAATATGACGAATATAAGGGACGGTTCAGCAGTATCTGGTTCAGGTAAACAACCAGATTTATTCAAATTAATGTCACATTTTGACGGGAAGGGTGATATTAGCATCTATTTAGCTTTATTCAAGAGTTAAATTTCTAGGATGAAAATAGTAAAGGAAAATTGGGTAATGCACTTATTAAGTTTAATTCCGTTGGAAATTGCTAATGTTTAGCTAGAGAACCAGAAACATTAACAAATGACTACGTTTACGTAAAAAATTTGCTTCTTAAAAGATTCAAATGACGCCAGAAGAGTTTAGGCAAAAATTAATGTCGCATAAGAAAGAATATTCAGCCACTTGGCGCGATCTAGCATTTGAGTTGAGAAATTATTTGAAAGAATGGATTAGCGGTCTTAATGTATCTAATTTTGAAGCCTTGAAATAATTAATAGTAGTAGATCAAATAAAGCGAAGATTACCGATAGAAATGAAAGAACATTTTACCGATGATCTTCCAAAAATTAAAAATTCTGAGGTAATAGTAAATAAATTAGACGATTATGAAACAGCAAGACGTAATGTTAAAACCATGAATAGAAATTCTCACCAATTTGAAGATAGGAAGTCAAAAATGCGTGAAAATAGTAATGCAAAACCATGGTTACCAGCTCAAAGTTATGATACTTTAAGAAAACAACAATTATAAATAGTACCTAATAGCAGCCAAAATCATCGGAGCCAAAACCCTTGATTATCCAATCACAAAGAAGTTAATTGCGCAGTAATCAAAGGAACAAATAGCTTCAAGCCGGATCGCATGATAGATAAAGATATTAACGGCGAAAAGGTACATGGCCTAATCGACACAGAAAGTGATATGAGTTTGGTGAGTTATGAATATTATACAAAGATGGGATCGCCAAGATTATTTTCAAATAATATCTCTTTGTCAGACATAGATGAAGCAGTTATTTATCCTAAAGGATATTTTCCTTATGAGTTTAGTATTGATGGGTTTCTAATCGCAGCAAATTTGTCTGTGTTAAAATCTCTTGCATATAATATTTTATTGGAATATGATGTGATTAGCAAATTAAGTTTGGCGATAGACGAGAACGGAATTAAAATCGTTAGCAAACGCAATAATGTTCAAGTAGGTTACATTGAAATTCTGAAGAATTCTATTGTAAAATTGAATCATGCTGCCAGGATTAATACTGAAATGAAAGCGTCAACGTTTGATAATTCACGTGATGAAAATATTATACTTCAAAATGATAATAACGCAGGAGATAATTTCTTGATTAATTTAGCGAGCGTCATAGATGATAATGAAATTGATTTGAATCACGTGAGAAATTTGAAAATAAGAAAAGAAATAAATAAATTGGTAAATGCAGTGCATTTTAATGATGTTAAACATTTCAAACATAATGAAATTGATATATATTTATGAAGTATACTAAAACATGATTTGTGTAGAATATTGTGTGAATTTATCATTTATTTATAGAGTTACCCAAAAGAATACGGTTACATAATGGTCTATGGGAAAAAATCTTTGCATAGGGTAATTTTAATCCTGTTACAATGTTTATACCATGATGAAAATTATATACATTATTGAAGTCACTACAAGATGCATACTCTAGAGTATGACGTTAGATTCTCATTCATAAATTCTGAAAAAGAAGAAAAATGATCATAAATGAGAAATATGAATATCAAATTCACAATATATCTTTACTTAGTAGGTGCTAAAAATACAAATGTTAAAAACATTTTAAAAACAATGCAGATGTTGAGAACATTGAGTCACATGATGTTTAAAATCCGAGCGCTTTCGACTGAACCATCAGTCGTCATCAGGGAAAAGAGCACTGCCGAATGAAAGACAAACAGCTGGTTAAATATCAAAGGGCGAAACCAAACGAACCACAAAATAGGAGGGTGGGAAGGATGGAAAAACAGAGAGGAGCAGCCAATCAGAAAAAGAGAGGGGGGGGGGCAGGGAGAAGGGAAATGGTTAATCAAAACCAAATTCCCCTGTAACCCCTAGAATTTTAAACCAGATTCTTGGTATGTTATAGGATAGAACATCATTACAGGTACTCTTGCCTTTTGCTAAAATTTCCAACGACTCTCTAATTATACAAATATTATAAAATGAAGCGTGTGCGATGATTTTAACTTCTTTGAATAAGATATCAATGTCTTTAACTTGACTTAGCCGGGATAGAGCTGTGGATGGTCTACCCTTTTTTAAATCTGTCATATGCTCCTTAATCCGTTCCAATAATTTCCGAGTGGTCATTCCTATATAAGTATACTTTTTTGAACTGCCTCCAATCCTAAAAGGGACAATATAAACTCCGGATTTATCAAAATTGTCTATAGGATCGACCTTTCTGTATACCAGTTGCTCTAATTTTGTCGGTGGTTTAGCGATAAGTGTAACATTATATTTCTTTAATGCATACTTAATTCTTTCAAAAAGATGTGGAATATATTTCATACTGCAAAATTTAGGTTTTTCTTTATTTTTGCTAACGCTTGTAGATATTTTGTTACTATTATATTTATAAATTAATTTGTTGATAAATTTATTCGAAAATCCATTTTCACAAGCTATCTCTTTAATTTTATTTAATTCATCATTTAGGTAAACTTCCGAACAAACTTGAAAAGCCCTTTTAACATAAAAACGATATGCAGCAGTTTTGTAGTTGAATGGAACATTACTGTCATAGGATATTGTATTGTTTGACCTGCAAGGTTTTCTATAGACTTTCATATCGATGCTTTTTGTTGAAATGTTTTTAACCAGTTCTACATCTAAAAAAGGTAACGAACCATTTTCTTCTATTTCACAAGTGAACTTTATATTGTTATCTATACTGTTAGCATGATTCAAAAACTCAGTTAATGTAGAGTTTCCGTGATTCCAAATTATCAGAATGTCATCGACATACTTAATCCATAATGCGGGTTTAAGGGTGGAAGAAGAAATTATATGATTTTCCAGAGGTCGTAATTTAAGTTCGGCCAATAATCCAGAGATTGGTGAGCCCATTGGGGCCCCTTCTGTTTGCTTGTAATACTTTCCATTAAAAAGGAAGACATTATTGTTTGTAATTAAATTTAAGCTTGAAATAAGTGTATTTTTAATATCGTCGTTATATAATGGGTTACTTGAAATGAAATCTTCAATAACAATTTTAACTTCTTGAACATTAATGGAGGGATATAAAGATTTTATATCAAAACTTACTAGTATGCTGTTATCTTCTAATTTATAATCTTTTAGTATCTTAACTAGATCTGCAGTAGAGTTGATAACATGTTCAGATGGGGGCAATATATCTTTAAGTAGAGGCACAAACACTTTTTCAATAGTGTACGTTTCAATAGTGTGCAGTAGTCAACTCTACTGCAGATCTAGTTAAGATACTAAAAGATTATAAATTAGAAGATAACAGCATACTAGTAAGTTTTGATATAAAATCTTTATATCCCTCCATTAATGTTCAAGAAGTTAAAATTGTTATTGAAGATTTCATTTCAAGTAACCCATTATATAACGACGATATTAAAAATACACTTATTTCAAGCTTAAATTTAATTACAAACAATAATGTCTTCCTTTTTAATGGAAAGTATTACAAGCAAACAGAAAAGGCCTCAATGGGCTCACCAATCTCTGGATTATTGGCCGAACTTAAATTACGACCTCTGGAAAATCATATAATTTCTTCTTCCACCCTTAAACCCGCATTATGGATTAGGTATGTCGATGACATTCTGATAATTTGGAATCACGGAAACTCTACATTAACTGAGTTTTTGAATCATGCTAACAGTATAGATAACAATATAAAGTTCACTTGTGAAATAGAAGAAAATGGTTCGTTACCTTTTTTAGATGTAGAACTGGTTAAAAACATTTCAACAAAAAGCATCGATATGAAAGTCTATAGAAAACCTTGCAGGTCAAACAATACAATATCCTATGACAGTAATGTTCCATTCAACTACAAAACTGCTGCATATCGTTTTTATGTTAAAAGGGCTTTTCAAGTTTGTTCGGAAGTTTACCTAAATGATGAATTAAATAAAATTAAAGAGATAGCTTGTGAAAATGGATTTTCGAATAAATTTATCAACAAATTAATTTATAAATATAATAGTAACAAAATATCTACAAGCGTTAGCAAAAATAAAGAAAAACCTAAATTTTGCAGTATGAAATATATTCCACATCTTTTTGAAAGAATTAAGTATGCATCAAAGAAATATAATGTTACACTTATCGCTAAACCACCGACAAAATTAGAGCAACTGGTATACAGAAAGGTCGATCCTATAGACAATTTTGATAAATCCGGAGTTTATATTGTCCCTTTTAGGATTGGAGGCAGTTCAAAAAAGTATACTTATATAGGAATGACCACTCGGAAATTATTGGAACGGATTAAGGAGCATATGACAGATTTAAAAAAGGGTAGACCATCCACAGCTCTATCCCGGCTAAGTCAAGTTAAAGACATTGATATCTTATTCAAAGAAGTTAAAATCATCGCACACGCTTCATTTTATAATATTTGTATAATTAGAGAGTCGTTGGAAATTTTAGCAAAAGGCAAGAGTACCTGTAATGATGTTCTATCCTATAACATACCAAGAATCTGGTTTAAAATTCTAGGGGTTACAGGGGAATTTGGTTTTGATTAACCATTTCCCTTCTCCCTGCCCCCCCCCCCCTCTCTCTCTCTTTCTGATTGGCTGCTCCTCTCTGTTTTTCCATCCTTCCCACCCTCCTATTTTGTGGTTCGTTTGGTTTCGCCCTTTGATATTTAACCAGCTGTTTGTCTTTCATTCGGCAGTGCTCTTTTCCCTGATGACGACTGATGGTTCAGTCGAAAGCGCTCGGATTTTAAACATTATGTGACTCAATGTTCTCAACATCTGCATTGTTTTTAAAATGTTTTTAACATTTGTATTTTTAGCACCTATTAAGTAAAGATATATTGTGAATTTGATATTCATATTTCTCATTTATATTATTAAGGTGAATCTGTCGTTCTTTGAAAATATAGTTTTTCTATATTTATTTATTTAGAAAAATGATCATTTTACAAATAGTAACTGTCGCATAAATACGGTAAATACCTTTTAGAAAGAATATGACAATGGCTAACAGTTCATGTTTAGGCTTCATGATGGTCTGTCTCTCACTCTTAATTAGGTTGTATGAGATTTTGGCAAGTAAAAGACAATCATTTATAATAATAATAATAATAATAATAATAATAATAATAATAATAATAATAATAACTTTTTCACGTCAGTAAGAAATTCTTTACGTTAGATTCGCATTCATAAATTCTAAAAAACAGAATTAATGAAATAATGTGATAAATAATGCTTTTACCAAATATTATTATAAAGAAAATGTAAATAAAATAGGTAAAATTTTCTGAATGATTGACTACACTTCTATATCACTTCAGAATTTCATTCATGCTTTATTATTGTACGAAAATCGTAACACTAACAAAAGCATAAAAAATATCACGACTTTTTTTTTTTTTTTTTTTTTTTTTTTTTTGCATTTCTTAAGTTGGATGCAGACAAGGATATCATCCGACAAAATTTTAAAGCCGTACAAGGTGAGTACTTTGAGGTCGGTTTAGAGGTGTGGCTAGTCACTAATGCTGTATGGTTAAAAGGATTCCGACTGTATACACCGTGAATGAAAACAACTTGTGCTTGTTAAAATCTGTTATAGGTGGTAACTAAATCATTTAAATCACGATTCCTCGCTAGAGAGTTCCCTTAATTGATTTATTCAGCTGCGTTCAAGGACAAACACGTAACTGCAGCCAAGAAGCAACAGCCAATAATTTCGAAATATAGATGCACTATTATTACTTTGAATATAGTACATTAAATTCTTTGGATTCATGCAGGTGTCATCATTATGTTTTAAATTGTTATCTAACATATCATTTCCTAGGTTGACGGTGAATGTGGGAAAGTACAAACGATAGTCATCTAAAAAAGGTAAAAGTGTAGATAATTGTACGATAAAATATGTAGAATAATTTTAGAAAATGGACTTATAAAAAGCTTGTGGGAATCCCACAAGTCTCGAAATCCCAGAAGGGTTATTGTTTTCTTTTTTTAAGATTTTGGAGCAACATAAATAAAATCTAATTGCTGCTATGCAACCTGAATAACGTCTAAAAAAATATATTATGGAACGTGTACGAAAAACATACATGAATATTTATTTGGACCACTCACACTGCATTGTATCTTAAAGTCGTTGGCTCTAACAACAAAACTTTGAATTTGCAATCTCAAAGAAAGATAATATTGAATAATAGTTACTGACTGCGCACTTGGCTCTGCCTATAACATTGCGCCAATACAGGTACACATATGACATAATTCCCAAAGTCTCTCATAACTTTCTTACACTCACACTATACACATCTAGTTTTCTCACAGGCCATGGCCCCTTTAACACCTACTTGCACAAATTCAAATGTGCCAGCTCCTCTCGCTGTGAGTGTGAGGAATTGGGGACCGCTACCCATTCGTTCCATCACTGCACACTCATGCAGGGCTGGCACATCATTCGCCCCTCCACGCTCCCTAAGAGTTGGTTAAACAATATCCTCTCACGCCCAACACTACTATCAAAGCTCAAAAACATTCACAACTTTTTCAGTGACCTTTCCAACTTAACTAATTAGTCGCCTGGGCTTTTATCGGACCCTGTTCCTTTATCGTGTGGTGCTGCCCATGCCCAGGGTCGCAATTTGAGCTTGCTCCGACGGCACTGCTATGACCTGACTGCTCAGTGCCGCGGAGGTAATCTGTTTTCCGGCAGTGAGGAAATGTTTTGTGCATCTATTTTCATTTACTTTTTTTACCCGCCTCGCCCCGTGTCGCGTTTGGGTTTCCAAGGCAGGTTGGGGCCTCTCCCCCCCTTTTTTTATCCCGCCCCTTGTCGCAGTTTTGGCGGGATGTCATTGTGAGTTGACGTGCTAATCAATGTATTTTTTTTTCAGTCTTTAATAAGGGAATTCGGAAGGGACATTATGCTCTACGGACTTGGTTTCTCGTCTGAGCAGTCCCTCTTAGGCTATCAAATCAAAGCAACATTGCGCCAATAAACTTTATTGACTTAGCGGCCATACTGTGTACTTATTTTAGCAACTTGAATTTTGCCTTAGATATTGAATTAGGGGCGACCGAAATAGTTTGCAGTACAGGGAATAAAATTTGACGCCCGCACACATAAAAAATACTGCTATGCTAAAACTTAATCTTCGTATTAAAATTCAAATTTTAGAAATGGGAACAACCACAAAACAGACAAAGTTAATTGGCGAAGTACCACCAATACAACATGGCAATAGGAGCAGATTTCAAGTGTCTGAGATGCCAAGTAACAGACATTATCATTTGAACCAAATAAGGTAGGGGAGGTAGGGGAGGGTTGATACATGGGGAGGGTTGATACATTGACAATTTTTCTCAACAAATGGCATTAAGAGCCATTCTAACACATGTGAAGGCTTCTTTTATTTGCTGAAGCCATCATTAACTGGACTAATCAGTGAAGAACTGACGACTTTTCTTTTCTTTTAATTTTGAAGGTTTTTGGAATGTCAATGTAAATTTTTTCATTTATTAAATTTCTTTCATAACTGTTATTATTGTGAAGATAATATCTTGTAATTTTGTTATTTATAAAGCACATTGTTAGGATTAGTTTTACTAGAAAGTAGATTACCATTTTGCAACTGCATTTGTACAAAGTGATTGAAAATCCAATAAGGCGTAATAGGGAGAAATGATACATCAGTACTGGAGAGAAATGATACACTTGTATATTTGAAATTTAATAGTTTTTTTCAGTTTGCGAACTAATATAGGACTACAGTCCTATTCATTATTGTTTTACAGCAAGAGCTACTGAAATTGGTAAAGAAGAACAAAGAGACTATTCATAGACATTATGTAGGTTACATAGAAAAGCAGTGCGATGATAGATGGTTAGTTCGCTTTGCTCGTCATGTAGAAGGGAAAAAGTTTAAACGGCCTGAAAGGGAAAATGTTTCTATAATTTACGAAGGGCAAATTGAAAAAACGTTAAATCTACCCAATTTTACTTATCAAAATGATAGAGTTATAAGTTTTTCTTTTAACCATTTCTGGGGTGGTGGTATGTTTATGAAACTACTTAATTTTAATTCCCAAACGCCACATTGGAACCAGCATTTTGGTAAAGTATTTTCAGTTTAGTATGTAAGTGAAATATATCCCTTTTCTTATTTCTAATTAAATTTGTTGATAAATTCCGGTGCCATTCATTTATTCAACACTTTAGCATTGAAAATGCTTTGCCCCTGAAAGGGTTAAAGGAATCTTAAATGTGCTAAATTTATGTTAACTTGTTTGCAAATCAGCAATGTTCACTTCATTTTTCCTTGCAGTTAGATCTCTAGGGGTTATTTTCATTATTTATTTTCTAAAAAGTGTGTTAATAGGATTGTTTAAATAATAGCAATAGTTTAAATATTTTTATAAAAAACATTTCTGAAACAAAAATATGTCAGTGCCATTTCGTTTCAAATTTTGCTTAAATATTTTAAGATTTATCATAAACTAGTTGGATGTGCCAATCCCAAAACTTTCTTCTATCTTATACATCTTAATATTTCAAAAACTAGTTACACATGTTAATACTTCAATATTATTAGTTCATTACTATACCAACTTTGATTTTCATCTTAAATTTCTGCTTCAGTCAATTAAATGAACTAAAAACGAGTTAATCTATAACATGATATTTGTTAAAATTAATAGTTTTTCCTTATTCTGTGGTTATCAGATGTTTGCGAATAGCCGGCTTAGCAGGAAGTGAGTTCCCGCCTTTGCACGAGCCGCCGATGGACAATAGAACTACGAAAAATCAAGAAAAGTATAGAAAAATCGCCATCATAGAGCCCCATTACCGCGGGATATTTCCAAATTCAAGGAGGACCTGTTGGCCAAAGCCAAAAACATGCACAAAAAATTTGGTTCAATTGTATGCATATTTTATACAATTTTCGATTGTACAATAAAGAAAATGGTACAGACATCGTAATTATAGCGCACCCTTCCAGCGGAATTTTTCCAAATTCAGGTAGGACCTTCATGCCATGAACAAAAAGAAACACAAAAAATTTGGCTCAATTCTCTGCATAACTTCATACACTTTTCGATGGTATAATATTCAAAATGGCACGAAAATCGATATTACAGCGCCCCCTACCCGCAATTTTTTTCCAAATTAAGGAAGGACCTGCTTGCCATAGCCAGGAACTTAAAATAAAAATTTGGTTCAATTTTATGCATAACTTCATACACTTTTCGATGGTACAATATGCAAAATCGCTATTACAGCGCCACCTAGTGGCAAATTTTTTCCAAATTCAGGGAGGTGCTGCTTGTCATAGCCATAAACTTAAAATAAAAATTTGGTTCAATTCTATGCATAACTTCATACACTTTTGGATGGTACAATATTCAAAATCTCTGTTACAGCGCCCCCTACCGGCGAATGTTTTCCAAATTCAGGGAGGATCTGCTTGCAAAGGCCAAAAACTTAAAATAAAAATTTGGTTCAATTCTATGCATAACTTCATACACTTTTGGATAGTACAATATTCAAAATCGCACAAAAATCGCTGTGACAGCGCCCTCTACTGGCGAATTTTTTCCAAATTCAGGGAGGACCTACCTGCCATATCCAAAAACTTAAAATAAAAATTTGGTTCAATTCTATGCATAACTTCATATACTTTTGGATGGTACAATATTCAAAATCGCACAAAAATCACTGTTACAGCGCCCCCTACCGGCGAATTTTTTCCAAATTCAAGGAGGACCTACCTGCCATATCCAAAAACTTAAAATAAAAATTTGGTTTAATTCTATGTATAACTTCATATACTTTTGGATGGTACAATATTCAAAATCGCTATATCAGCGCCCCCTACCGGGGAATTTTTTCCAAATTCAGGGAGGATCTCCTTGCCATAGCCAAAAACTTAACATAAAAATTTGGTTCAATTCTATGCATAACTTCATACACTTTTTGATGGTACAATGGCGACAGACACACGGACAGACGGACACACGGACAGACAGACAGTTTCTATAAACATGTTTTTTGGGATCTCTGACCCCTAAAACATGTAAATCCGTCGAAAACCGGAAGTCGAAAAAAATTTCGATTACAATACTTTCTTCTATTGAAGATAGAAGAAAGTAAAAATTGTATGACGCATAAATTGAATTGCCTGCATTTTTTTTTCAATTTACATAACACTGTATCAAAGCTCCCTTGCTAGTGTATCAATCCTCCCCAGTAATAGGGAGATTTGATACAGTAGTAGTCATTCAAAATAATTGGGATATATTTTTTGAATGACTATTTTTTAAATTCACAATATTTTTAATAAATGAATAAAAGGTCTTTTTATAAGAAAACAAGAAAAATTTGTTTAAAAATAGCTTTCTAAGGGTTGTAAAAAATTAGTAAAAAAAAAAAAGTGTATCATACCTCCCCTACCTCCCCTACTACTTGGATATCCCGTTAACAAAAAAACTGCCGCCAATCTTTAAGATTAAATGCCAATAACGGATGAGCGTAAATGTCATATCCACTTGACATTAAACATGTGTTTGTTACGTCATCAAGTCTCTTTAATTCGACGTTTTATTTGTATTTTTTTAATGCTTTACTAATTTTTGGGGGAACTACTTGATTATCCCGTCAACCAAAAAACTATCATCAAACTATGAGATTAAATGCCAATAATGGTTGATCGTAAATGTCACAATCTCTTGACATTAAACACGATACACGTGTTTGTTACGCCATCAAGTTATTTTTAATACGACTTTTTACTTGTATTTTTAGCCCCCCGGTACGGTATGCTATTTCTTTCTCCCAGCTTATTTTGTGTCGACTCCAAAAACTAACGCTACCTTACAGAAGCCAGCCGTAAAAAAAAAAAGCAGTACGATTAGATACTCTATAGCAATTTTTTAAACATCTAAGCATCGCAATCTAACATCTAAACAAACATCTAAGCAATTTTTATACCGTCGTATTGGAAAAAAAAAAGTAGTTTTAAATGCAATTTGTTTGAAAGCTTCATCTCCATTTTATTTTGAAATATTAATTTTTTTGTAGTTTTTAGCACCATTTGTTTAATTTTGGAAACTCAAGTACTCCATTTATCTAGAAAGTAAAGGGAAAATAGTTGAAAAGTAGCAATTATATCTTTTCGTTGCCATTTCCTCATAACAACCGAAAGAAAATGTACTTAAAATACGTGCTATTTTGAAAAAATATAAACGAATAATTTCTGTTAAAAAATGGAGCTATTATAAACTACATTTAATTTTAAGTATCTATAGACGCTTTCAGTGTGACGTTAGTCATGACATTTTGGTTGGAAACTGACTCCAAACAAACGGTTGATATGCGTTATTTCTTTTTAAATATAAATCGTGGAAAATATTACCAGTACATATCAAGTATTAAAACACTTAGATGTGAGATATAGAGATAAGATATAGCTGCAACACACAAACAAAATAGAAAATACAACATAGCAACCGTTTGTTTGGAGTCAGTTTCCAACCGAAACGTCATGACTGACGTCACGACTGAAATCGTCTATATTAATGTTACAAACAAATGAAGGCCTGTGAATCATTAGATAGCCGTTTTTTGTCGAGTTCCTTTAATGACGGCATCTTTTTCCTGCATTTGTGTATTATTTTGCGATTTTGGCATCCTATGCATGCTTTACTGTAGATGTTTAAGAGTGGATCGTAAATGTGGAATTCTTAAGCGGATGCGAATGACGTCATTTTACATAAAATAAAAGTGTGCGCTTTAAGTCTTAAAATTGAAATATGTTTTGTACTATTTATATATACACTAGGGCGCTCTGCTCCCTGCAAGCTACGCTCGCCAACCCCCGTTCAGACACTGCAGAATCTAAAAGCACGTTAATCTGATCGCTTTTAAAAAGATTAGAGAAGATTTGATTATACTGAAAAAACGTGTAGTGATCTCCCTGTAAACGGGTTTCCATTCAATTCCCTTTGATTGCAAAAATTTAAGACAGAATCAGTTACTGTTAAGACTTCCAATGGTTGTTTTCGTGTTTGATTCAAATCTGTTGAACTGTTATATCTAAAATCTGTTGCCAAAGTATAAGATTAGATGCCAATAATGGTTGATCGTAAATATCACATTCACTTGAGTTTCAGGAAGTTACACTTGTTTACGCCATCAAGTGATTTTTATTTCGACGTCTTATTTGTATTTGTATTAATGTTATACTAATTCATTTGTTCTTTCGTTACTTAAAATAAAAAATTATGTCAATTTGTATAATTTGGCGATTTATATAATTTGGCGAAATTGGTCGACGGAAGAAGTAGTACCATTAAAACATTGCTTTGAAGCTGAAATTAAATGTCATGGTTTGTTGTATTGTCATATACGCAATGGGTTTGGCGTGCATTTTTTTTACGACAATTTGGCGAAAGCCTCGTTTTCGAATACCAACATATGTATTTTTAAACTATTTTCTGTTATTTTTAAAATTAATTAACAATAAATAAAAAAAAAATTAATTAATAACTATAGAACAAAACAGTTTATAACATTTTTTGTAAATAAAAAGAAAATAAATTCAAATAAACATTTATTAATAAATAAGCAACAATAGCCGGGTTACCCTGTCAGGCAAAATAACGCCATTTTGGCACCAATTAGGTACAGCGTTGTGTATATGACATCTGTGCCTAATATTTTTCTTTTCATTTCGTTTGAAAAAAAAAAAAAAGAAGAAGAAGAAGGAAGTGAAAGCCATTTATTTTAAAGGTTTCAGTTTTAAATGAAAGTTTTGTATTAAATAAAATGATAATAAAATACAAATTGAATTATGAATAAAAGTAACATGATACATTTCTTAGCATACATTTAAGGGAGGCCAAACTGGTCGCCAAATTATTTTAAAATAATAACCTTTTCTAAAACACGAAAAATAAAATCTGTTATGATTAAAATTTGAGTTGCCATCATTAGAGAAAAGTATATAAAATTAGAAAAAAAATAATATTTCGAAAACTAATTCGAATTTTAAAATTCTGATACCAGTTTTGAGATCTGTGGATCAATACGGATTTTTGGTGTTAATTTCATCGCAAAGTATTCCATATTTTAGGAGAAATCGCCGTGAAGCATAATCAGTTGTTTAATCAGTCATTTAATAGAATCGTTACATAAATTCGTTTCAATTCAGTCGTTTCATAATATCCGTTTCATAAATTCGTTTCATTAGGATCTTATATATATAGGGTACATATATTTATTTTCATCGGGGGCAAGACTAAATTCTGAAAAAGCAGAATTCCTGTTTTCTAGTTATTAATGTTTTACTAATTTATTTGTTTTTTCGTTAATTTAAAAAAAAAAAAAAAATGTCAATTTGTATAATTCGGCGAATAGTTTGGCGATTTGTATAATTTGGCGAAATTGGTCGACGGGATAACCATATAGTACCCAAATTAACTTATTATCGTGATTTGATGACATTCACCTAGATATAAAAATCGGCGTAGGGCGCTGATTCTAGATCCAAAAGAGTACAAAAGAAAAATTCCGAAAATGCATTTTTACTTTCTTCTATCGTCAATAGAAGAAAGTATTGTAATTGAATTTTTTTTCGACTTCCGGTGTTCGACGGATTTACACGTTTTAGGGGTCAGAGATACCAAAAAACATGTTTATAGAAAATGTCTGTCTGTCCGTGTGTCCGTATGTCTGTTGCCATTGTACTATCAAAAGTGTATGAAGTTATGCATAAAATTGAACCAACAATTTTTTTAAGTTATTGGCTATGGCAAGCAGGTCGTTCCTTAATTTAGAAAAAATCCGCCGGTAGGGGGCGCTGTAATAGCGATTTTTGTGCCATTTTCAATATTGTACCATTAAAAAATGTATGAAGTTATGCATAGAATTGAATAAAATTTTATGTGTAGGTCATGGGAAGAAGGTTCTGCCTGAATTTGGAAAAATTACGTGGTAGGGGGCACTGTAATAGCGATTTTTGTACCATTTTGAATATTGTACCATCGGAAAGTGTATGAAGTTAAGCATAGAATTGAATAAAATTTTTTGTGTAGGTTTTTGGTGATGGCAAGAAGGCTCTACCGGAATGTGGAAAAATTCCGCCGTTAGGGAGCGCTGTAATAGCAATTTTTGTGCAATTTTCAATGTTGTACCATTGGAAAGTGTATGCAGTTATGCACAGAATTGAACCAAAAAATTTTTTTTTAAGTTTTTGACTATAGCAAGCAGGTTTTTCATTAGTTTGGAAAAAATCTGCCGAAAGGGGGCGCTGTAATAGCGATTTTTGTGAAATTTTGAATATTGTACCATCCCTAAAGTGTATGATGTTATGCATAGAATTGAATCAAATTTTTTGTATATGTTTTAGGTCATGGCGAGAAGGTTCTCCCTGAATTTCGAAAAATTCCGCCGGTAGGGCGCGCTGTAACAGCAATTTCCAATATTGTACCATTGAAAAGAGTATGAAGTTATGCATAGAATTGACCAAATTTTTTATGTATGCTTTTGGCCATGGTAAGAAGGTCCTCCCTGAATTTGGAAATATTCTGCCGAAAGGTGGCACTATAATAGCGATTTTTTTGTGTAAGTTTCTTGATTTTTCGTAGTTCTATTGTACACCGGGCGCTGATGAAGCGACAAGAACTTACCATCCTGATAAGTCGACTATTCGCGAACAGCCGATTACAACAGAAAAACGGAAAACTATTGATTTTAATAAATATCATGATCGAGATTAACTCGTTTTTACACCGATTAATTGACTGGAGCAGAAATTTAAGTTGAAAGTCAAATTTGATATAGTATTGAACTAATAAAAATGAAATATTGACATTTGTAACAACATTTTGAAGTATTAAAATATATGAGATAGAAGAACGTTTTAGGATTGGCACATCCAACTAGTTTACAACTGGCAACATTATTGCATCTTACATGTTATTGATAAAATTGAATGGAAAGTATGTTAATGCAAATTCAATGTAAATAAACCACTGCAGCTAATTTAAATGTATATGTAGCACATGAACATATGCCTGGCAACACCATAACATAAAAAAAACAGAAATTCTTTCATTAAAATTAATTAATTTTCACATTCAAGTTCTTAAAAAAATTGTTTATTTTTCTCTATACTAGGGGATTCTATCACCTACGAGCTACGCTCGCCAACCCCCATTCAGACACCGCAAAGTCTAAAAGCTAAACTCTAATTTGATCGGCTTTAAAAAAATTCGTAAGACTGAATTATAATTTAAAAAAATTAATTAAGTAAGCAGATTCTTTGTCTCCCGGTATTTTTTTAAAACAGCGCTATAAAAAAGTTCTTTTAAATAAGGCATTTTAAATGTATCGTTTTAAATCTGTCGTAATTTTCACTGAACCTTTCTTTCTTATTTTAATATTCATGTGGAAATACCTTTGTTGTTAGAAAGGAAATATTATTTGCGCTCTCTTAGTATTCACAACAATAGTTTAAAAGATTATCTCAAAATATGAAATAAATGTCTTGTGCAAATATATTTTTAAATTTAAACTGTTTGGCAATATTGTTGTTTGACCATTTTAAATATGACGTAAGTTCCTCCATTTACAAATTTAACGCATATTAATGATTTATTATTTTACAATTTTCTTTCTCTTTTAAAATTCACATGTAAATATAGTTTTTATGACGTAATTTTCAACATTTTCCTGATTTTTATACATAATCATTTAATTCTAATTTGAAAGTTTTTTTGTTTATAATAGTCACGTGTCAATAAATCTTTAATTTGAAGAAAATATTATTCTTTTCGCTGTTTTAAAAATTGTCAACAATTTAAAAGAATACCCTTTTCTCAAAGATGTAAAAAATGTGTCTCGAAATGCGAAAATTTGAATTTAAAATGGAAATAAGTCCTCAAAAAATGAGTCAAATTAAAAACTAGTCGGATGTACCAATCCCAAAACTTTCTTCTATCTCATACATGTTAATACTTCAAAATCCGCTATCACACTGCCAAAATTAAATGGCAATCTATGCATCTCATGAGGATTCTAACGATATGAAATTCCGTGCGTTAGCTCTTGAGATATGACTATTGCTGAAATCGTCTAAATTCAGAAAAATGCTACCTAGCAGCGCCACCTATTGGGTGATTTATACCAAATCCTAATCAGCAACAATTTATGTCAACGTCTGACTGAATGTGAAGTTTGGAGAAAATCCGTACATTAGTTTTTGAGATAGAGCAATAACGAAAATCGTGAAAATTCCTGCATAGCAGCGCCACCTATTGTGTGATTAACACCAAAACCTAATTAGCAACAACTTGTGTCAACGTATGACAAAATCTGAAGTTAGATGAAAATTCGCCCATTAGTTCTATAGATAGAGCTATTGCGGTAATCTTGAAAAAGGCAGCACAGAAGCGCCACCTGTTGGGCGATTTACACCAACACATAATCAATACAAAGTCATATGAAGGACTAACTG
Source organism: Maratus speciosus (assembly GCA_963932465.1). Taxonomy (NCBI): domain Eukaryota; kingdom Metazoa; phylum Arthropoda; class Arachnida; order Araneae; family Salticidae; genus Maratus; species Maratus speciosus. Next base: position 481,740,891 of record OZ010793.1, read on the forward strand.
AATCTGAAGTTTGATGAAAATCCGTGCATTAGTTCCTAAGATAGGGGAAATCGTGTAAATTCTGCAAAATTCATCATAACAGCGCCACCTGTTGGGCGATTTACACCAAAACGTAATCAGCATCAAATCATATTAAGGACTAACTAAATCTGAAGTTTCATGAAAATCCAGGTCTTAGTTCTTGAGATAGAGCTATTGCGAAAATCGTGAAAAATGCAGCATAGCAGCGCCACCTTTAGAGCGATTTACACCAAAAACTAATCAGCATCAATTTGTATTAGGGACTAACTGAATATCAATTTTTATTAAATTCCGTGCATTAGTTCTTGAGATAGAGCGCCCACAAAATTTGTGTCACATACACACAGACAGACAGACTCACAGAGTCACAGACAGACATTTTGTAAAAACATGTTTTTTGGAATCTCTGACCCCTAAAACGTGTAAATCCGTCGAAAACCGAAATTCGAAAATTTTTATGAATCCAATACTTTCTTCTTGTAAAGATAGAAGAAAGTAAAAATATGCAGTCTGCACACCGGAAACGTCTCATATATATCCTCAGAAAAAATTATTACATTCCTATGTATAGTTTTTGCTCCTATAAAGCTTTTTTAATGGAACGATTTTGACCAAATTTAACATTAAATATCTCTTAAAGTAATTGTTCGATTTGAAAACTGTCTGCATCAGCGTGTTTATCAAATATTTCTCTATAATACCACCGGTTTTCATATTTTGTATGCAGTAGTTTTCTTAATATTAATGAAGAAAGACCCCCGGTCACAAAAAAATCAAAACCAGCGTGGTGACAACGTTAGTTACTTTTTTTAGAATAGAGATATATTTTCTATACTCTCGCTGATTAATTCTGTGTATTTTCATCTGCTTCTTCGCGTAAATGAAAGCAGGAATGAAATGATAGATAGTATGCCGCAAAATAACAATGTAGCACCAAAAGATAGGGGAATCAGAAAATTATAGAAGATGTCTTAAATAGCATAATATCGTTTTAATAGTAAAGTTAATGAACTCCCGTTAGAGTGCGGTTTTACAAGGCCTTACATATTTCGTCCACGCGTATCGAAGTTAAACTATCCAAACATTTGAATGGTGAAGAAATAATTCCTTCCGTTGAATTAATTGAATTATCTTTTTCACAAAAATGAAATAGTTTATCATTTGTATGTCTAAATAACTTTTCTTTTAATTTAGTAAATTTAGTGAAGAAGATAATAAAAGGGCTAATGAAAATTTGCTAGTGTGAAAAATTTGATTATTTAAGACGAACAATAAACCAAAGTCATGCCAAAGTTTCTTTTAAAAAATTAAGTACAAAACCAGTTGCGATTCTACATTGTCAATTTAAGAAAAATTTACCCCTATTATACGATGTGTAAGCACGCATTAAACGATGTCTTTAATATTAATTGCAAATAGAAAATGATGGCGAAAACGAAATTGTGCTTATTAACCTGTGATATCCCTTAAGAGTAAACGCATTAACAAGAGTCTACTGTAATATATCTTCTACAATATTCTACCAACGGGGAAAACCCAGCTAAGCCTGATTAAAACTAGTTTTGTGTTCAACTCGATATAACAATAAATTCTCGCTGTATTGCTATAAATCATTTTATTTTATAGCAGTATTATTTACAAAAACAATCAATATTAACACTATGTACAGTGCTGGAGAAAAGTTTAAGACAATATGCTAATTTGTTGTTTAGAATAAAATTGAGAAAAGAGTTATATATCTTGAATTTAGACACAAATATCTGATATAATATGTGAAGTTAATTCAATTGTAAAAGTAAAGAAGTATTTTTATTTTCTTCTATCGTCAATAGAAGAAAGTATTGTAATCGAAATTTTTTTCGACTTCCGGTTTTCGACGGATTTGCATGTTTTAGGGGTCAGAGATTCCAAAAAACATGTTTATAGAAAATGTCTGTCTGTCTGTGTGTCCGTCTGTCCGTCTGTCCACCTGTCCGTCTGTCTGTCGCCATTGTACCATCAAAAACTGTATGAAGTTATGTATAGAATTAAACCAAAATTTTATTATAAGTTTTTGGCTATGGCAAGCAGGTCCTCCCGGAATTTGGAAAAAATTCGCCGGTAGGGGGCGCTGATATAACAATTTTTGTGCGATTTTGAATATTGTACCATCCAAAAGTGTATGGAGTTATGCATAGAATTGAACCAAATTTTTAGTTTAAGTTTTTGGCTATGGCAAGCAGGTCCTCCCTGAATTTGGAAAAAATTCGCCGGTAGGGGGCGCTGTAATAGCGAATTTTGTGCGATTTTGAATATTGTACCGTCCAAAAGTGTATGAAGTTATGCATAGAATAAAACCAAATTTTTATTTTAAGTTTTTGGCTATGGCAAGCAGGTCCTCCCTGAATTTGGAAAAAATTCGCCGGTAGGGGGCGCTGTAATAGCGATTTTTGTGCGATTTTGAATATTGTACAGTCCAAAAGTGTATGAAGTTATGCATAGAATTAAATCAAATATTTATTTTAAGTTTTTGGATATGGCAAGCAGGTCCTCCATGAATTTGCAAAAAATTCGCCGTTAGGGGGCGCTGTAATAGCGATTTTTGTGCGATTTTGAATATTGCACCATCGAAAAGTGTATGAAGTTATGCATAGAATTAAACCAAAAAAAAATTTTAAGTTCTTGGCTATGGCAAGGAGGTCCTCCCTTAATTTGTAAAAAAATCGCTCGTAGAGGGCGCTGTAATAGCGATTTTTGTACAATTTTTGTGCCATTTTGAATATTGTACCGCCGAAAAGTGTATGAAGTTATGCATAGAATTGAACCAAATTTTATGTGTTTATTTTTGGTCATGTCACGAAGGTCCTCCCTGAATTTGGAAAAATTCTGCCGGAAGGGGGCACTATAATTGCGATGTCTGTGCCATTTTCATTATTGTACCATCGAAAAGTGTATGAAGTTATCCATATAATTGAACCAAATTTTTTGTGCATGTTTCTGGCTATGGCAAACAAGTCCTCCCTGAACTTGAAAAAATTCCGAAAGAAGGGGGCGCTATAATTCCGATCTCTGTGCCATTTTCATTATTGTACCATCGAACAGCGTATAAAATTATGCATACAATTGAACCAAAATGTTTGTGCTTGTTTTTGGCTTTGGCCAACAGGTTCTCCTTGAATTTGGAAATATTGCGCGGTAAAGGGGCTCCGTGCGAGCGATTTTTGTATACTTTTCTTGATTTTTCGTAGTTCTATTGTGCATCGGCGGCTCATGCAGCGGCGGGAACTCGCTTCCTGCTATGCCGGCTATTCGCAAACAGCTGATAACGACAGAATAAGGAAAAATTAATAATTTTAACAAATATCATGATATAGATTAACTCGTTTTTAGTCCGTTTAATTGACTTGAGCAGAAATTTAAGATGAAAATCAAAGTTGGTATAGTATTGAACTAATAATATTGAAGTATTAACATGTGTAACTAGGTTTTGAAATATTAAGATGTATAAGATAGAAGAAAGTTTTGGGATTGGTACATCCAACTAGTTTTTTCTACTAGTGATAAAATCTTGTAAATATTAACAAATGGAAATAAGTTTAGGACCAGTATCTTCTTTTAAATCAAGCAGGACGGTCGTTCTGCCAAGCCAAGCTGAAAAAAATGCTAACCCCGCCAAACAAACAAACGCCAAGAATAAGGCAAGACACCGTAACTGCTTATTATACTGATGACAACTTCTCCATGTTAAATGAACGAAATATGCCAGCGTAAAATTTCCCATATCAAAAGAAGCAATCATCGCAGAAAAATAAAACCAACACTAGAAGGACCTAATAAAGAAGATCTTCAATTTGAGATCAAATGCATCCTCATAAATTAATTATAAACAGAGATATAGATTTTTTAAAATAACGTCGAGATACTGAAAATGATCATTTTATTTTCTTCGTCACAACTTATGTTTAAATCGAGGTAGAGACTTAATTATTGGACATAAAAAAGTAAGGATTGCATTTTTGGACAGATATTTACTCAATCTACGTGCTTTTATAAAATTCAGCTTTAAAAACATTAATTTTCTATTCATAATTAGCGAAAAACTGTTAATTAGTTCTAAAGTTTACAAATTATGCCAAATAGCGATAAACCCGCCAAAATATTTTAGAAATCTTATACTTTTCTTTTATATTATCCTTTTGCAGTGATTTCATCGAAGATAACTATGGCTGAGATTCAGATAGATTTTTCGCTGTTAGCGAAATGAGTTTGACCAATCAGAAGCCTGCATGTTTGAGAATATTTGCTGTTTGTGGATCCCGGCTTATGTCATGAAAGTTTTGAGTCATTTTTTTAGTGCCGTGGATGAAGTGCAATGTTTGTAGAAATGTAGGTTAGGATCCAGATAGATTTTTCGCTGTTAGCGAAACGAGAATCGCCAATCAATAGCCTGCATTTCTGCAAACAGCGAAAAGTTCACAAAAATGCAGGCTTCTGATTGATGAATCTCGTTTCTCTGACAGCCAAAAATCTATCTAGATTGCGCACAATGGAGGATATTCCAAATATGGGTTCGAGGCTGCAAAAGTCACGTGATACCGGTAATTTATCCAAGGAACTTCTATCTGATAAGAAGGGAAGATACTACTACTTTGCCTCATGAACCGTTTCATTGGCTAGCGGGGATTTACATTACACGTCTACGGAGCCTTCCCTTCTTTACGATAGAAGTTTTTACCTTGACCACGTGATCAAAATGTAGATGGAATATCCTCCATTATGTTGAACACAATTTTGCATTTCCACATCCAGGTAGGGTATTAATTGTCATAACAACAATACATATTCGAAACTATTTAAGGCACTGATTCTCAACTCCTTTGCTATACCTTTCAGTATTAAAGAAGTTGTTGCTTCCATAGTAACAGTGCTTTTCTGTATTGCTTTCTCTAAAACACAAATATAGAAATTTAACAAAGAGCGCTCAGAATCAACACCATAACAGAGAGCCTTTATACATAAGAGTGGTGATATATGCACAGGAAGCATGCTCATTTCAAGTTTTTGCCGAAAGTATGGCTACAGCGTCTAGAATACCTTGTGTGGAAATATGCTATCCAAACAACGCTAAAAATTTGTATCCCTTAAATGTGCGACGATACTGCTAAAATCCCAAGTATCGATCACAGCGACATCTGCGGGATTTAGTATTACATTGTATAGACTAGCAATATCTTGCAGTTTGAGAAAATATCCTGCAGATGTCGCTGTGATCTGTATATTTCAGCAGCATCATTGCACAGTTAAGGGATACAATATTTTAGCACTTTTTAAAGTATTACAGGGATAGCCAATTTCCACACTATATATACAGCGCCTAGAAGATACAGTGTGGAAAACGGCTACAAAATAGTGCTAAAAAATTGAATCCCATAAATGTACAACGATGCTGAATAACAAGATGTCGATAGTAGCGCCATAGTAGTGATTTAAAAACGATAGACATTCTAAAAGAGACTCTTTAACCTATTTCACGTCATTCCTTAACTAAATTAGCTTATAACAGACCAAAATATCTTATATTTATAGTTTCCGATATTTAACATTCTATAATTTTTGAAAACTCAGTGTTTATAGTGAAAAGAGTTACGAGATGGCGCTCGTATCAGCATATTGCCGCTGAGCATTGTTGGAGATTTATGGGATACAAGTTTTTAGCACTTTTTAAAGCATTATAGGAATAGCCGTTTTCCACACTGTATCTTCTAGGCGCTGTACTATAGCTCCGTTATAGGTCTAGATTATATGTTGTAGAAATCGACTATCCCAGCAATACTTAAAAAAGCGCGGAAATAGTGAATCTCTTAAATGTACAACGATGTTGAATTCCAAACAGTCATTTACAGCGACATCTGCAGGATATTATTTAAAGAAGAAAGAGACACGTGTAATGCACCGCTATAGCGTCTAGAATACATACTGTGGAATTTTGCTATCCAAGCAGCGCTTAAAAGTTGTATCCCTTAAATATGCACTGACGCTGAAATCCAGGGAGCTGATCGTAGCGACATCTGTGATAAACTTTCAAAGTAAACATCGTATTATTACAGCGGGCTTGACGCCAAGCACATAGGTCAGATGTATGTTAATAAAATGTAAAAAAAAAAACGCTACAGCGTCTAGACCAAATTATAGCGCCTAGAATATATAGTGTGGAAATTGGCTATCCCTGTAATACTTAAAAAAGTGGTAAAATATTGTATCCTTAAATGTGCAACGATGCTGCTGAAATATACAAATCGCAGCGACATCTGCAGGATATTTTCTATAACTGAAAGATATTGCTAGTCTATACAATGTAATACGAAAATCCCGCAGATTTCGCTGCGATCGACACTTGGAATTTTAGCAGTATCGTCGATCATTTACGGGATACAAATTTTTAGCGTTGTTTAATAAAATATTTCCACATTAGGTATTCTAGACGCTGTTACCAAATCGTCATGAAGTTTTAGGAAATATCCTGCAGATATCGCTGTGATCGACTCATTGGATTTCAGCATCATTTGAAATTTAAGAGATCCAATATATTAGCACTTTTTAAAGTATTACTGGGATAGCTGATTTCCACACTATATATTCTAGGCGCTGTAGCACCGCGGTAGCCTGTCTTTTTCGTTTACCTCGGAGTAGATATAGATGAAGTCATTTGTAGCTGTTCCTAAACTGTGGCCAACAACATAAAAGGCCAGTTCATAACGTCACACGGAGTTGATTATCTGTACACGGCAATGGACACAAAAAAATCGGCTCGCAGCTTTGTACTAATCATCGTGTAAAGATGATCCAACTCTGAGACTAACGAAAAAGACAGGCTACCGCGGTGGGTCCGATTCTTCTTTTTTTACAAACCGCTGGAGTCACGTGATGCTCGATGTACCAAAGAAGGTGCGTGAAAAGAGCATCACGTGACTCCAGCGGTTTGTAAAAAAAGAAGAATCGGACCCACCGCGGTAGCCTGTCTTTTTCGTTAGCCTCGATCCAACTGCGTGTGACTTTTAAACATCATGAACTGGCCTATTATGTCATTGGTCGCGCTAACACCCTCCCTCCTGCGTCCACCGTATATAGCGGCATCTTGTACTGGAGACTGCTAAATGGGCTGCTATCGGTCAAAATCAAGAGAGAAAAGGGCAGAAGAGAGGGAAATAACTCGATTTTTTTGGTAACTAGTTTTTCACACGGGAAGATTGACATGTCTGTTCCTCTCCTTTCATAACTTCATGGTGGTGAAATACGCCAAAGCATCCTAAATATCTGAGAAAGTCTTGACTCGCGTCACGAAAACATCACACAAAGCAGGCAAAGCAAAGAAACAAAATCATTCATCGGCTCGTGAATATGAACGAGCCAATGAATGATTTTCTTCTTTGTTTTGCCTGCTTTGTGTGACGTTTTCTGACACGTGTCAAGGCTTTCTCCAATATTTAAAGGGCGTTGAATAGGCCGGGATCAAGATAGATATTTCGCTATTAGCGGGATGGGATTGATCAATCAGACGTCTGCATTTTTCCGAACTTTTTGATGTTTGCAGTAAACACCGAAAAACCTGCAAGGATAAAGGCTACTGATTGGTCAATGTAATTTTACTAACAGAGAAAAATTTATCTGGATCTCGGACATTAACTTTGGTTGGTTAAAACAATTTTGAATAAAATCAAATCAGGAAGCCAATGTTTGTTAACTTTTCTGGTTAGTTTAATTGAAATCTTGCTCGTCTATTACTGAAAACTGAGTTACCGTACTTTGGACAAAAAATTGAATATGAGTACACGACTTGTGCATATGTCACCACTCTAACACAGTGTTGCCAGATGGGCTACTTTTTTTAACTCAGATACTTGATTGGCACCACTTTTTTGAAATTGTTAAATGTGCCTTATTTAATGACATATTAATTAAGGCGAAAACAATGGGAATTTTACCGTTTATAATAAGTGCTGGCAATCAAGAAATCTGAATTTAAAAAAAAGTAGCCCACTGGCAACACTGCTCTAACATATAAATGTTCTGTGTTATGACCATGATTCTAAGTGCAGTTGGTTAAACTTGAGTATCTGAGCATTAGAGAAAGCAATAGTGGCCCACTGTGGCTGAGTGGATAAGACACAATGCCGCTAATCGCTTGAGAGCGTAGGTGGAAGCAGATTCGAATCCCGCCGTGATCCGCATGTGATATGATGTATGTGTTCAATAAATCAAACAAACAAACAAGCAAGCAATAGTGAAAGGTACAGTTGGCATGGAAACAACGACTTCTTTAATTCGTATAGAAAATTAATGATTAGTAGTAAATGACTCAAGTTTAAAATGTAGGCAAATGGTCTGGAAATATCAATGGCTCCCATCTAGTATTTCACAAAATTAATTTAATAGATTCACATGATGTATAACTTGATGCAACTCTTAACTAATGAAAATTCTGCAACAAGACTTATGTAGGTAGATCTTTTGAATGAATAATTCAGAATTCTGAGAACAAAACGAAGTTCTTAAGGCTCTTCCTCACACCCCCCTCAAAAAAGGAAATACGATAGAAAGATATAAGAATTTGGATAGCTTCAATATGTCTGTGATCTTTTGTCAGAGTTCAGAAAAAGAGTCTGGGCATAAAAGAAAGACAAATTTAACTAACGATAAGACTATAGATTTCAGGCAATTTTTAACCGAAAAATATTTAATTCTAATGTATATGCGACTTTAATAATAGACTATTAAAGCTAATCAATTTAGGGGAAATTTTATAGTAAATTAATATCCTCACATTTATGCAAATAGGCATGGATAAACAGACTTGAGTAAAATTACATATTTATTCTTTCTTCTCTATAACACGATCTAAATGAAGATGAAGTTATATGTACAGTTTATATCTCTAAATTTTTAGATTTTTTTTGTCAAAAATGTTCCTTTATTATGTCTAGAATTGCTAGATTTACAGATCTTCGATTCTTTAGATGCCTGGGGGTTTTCATTCTCGGATTAACCGTAGGTATTTATAAAGGTAAATTTATTTTGCAAAACCGTCAGCAAAAAAAGTTAGAAAAAACAGTTAACTGACAGACTAACTGTAAATATATATTTTATTTCGACTCTGTTTTTTACTAAATTTTCATCTTTCGTAGAAAATTTTAAGGAGATATAAATTGAGAAAGACTGATACTTTGAAAGAAGAAATTGACTTTCCTTACTTTTAAATTATTAATCACTATAAAAAATGAATGATAGGTAAACAAAATGTATAATATTGTGTTTGCTTCCTGCTTATAAAGGCTATACAAGGACTAATTTTAATTTGAGCTAGTAGAATTATTTCAGTTATATATCATTTGTTTTAAAAAAAGAACTGATATCTACTAAAAAACAACTTTTCAAAAGTAAAAAATAAGCCAAGCAAAAAAAAAAAAAAAAGAAAAGAAAAGAAAATAGGTGAAAGTTGTGGCTAAAAAATAGTGTGATATCAAATTTCCAAGCTTATATTGCGGTACTTATTTAACATTTTTTGATAAAAATTTACCATATGTAAGTCGAGTACCTAAGTATGCGTTGATAGAAAGCCTTTTCTCCTTTACTAAATACATCATAACGTGTTTCTGAAAATTAATTTTTTTAAAATTATGCATGATGGGCTTGGCGGCCATCTTTCCATATTTTACACAAATTTCTAAGCACTCAAGCTCGTAACATATTTGCATTATTAAGAATTTCGAAGTTATAGTTTTAGCTACAGACAGATAAATTAAGAAAGTTTTTTATTTTGAAAAAAACAAATTGATTTTTACTGCTTTAACTAATTAATTAACCCCCCTCCGAAAAAAGAGAATCATAAGATGAAACCTGAAGTTACTTCAGCTTTATTTTTAGACACAAATTTTTAGGCACTCATTTCCATAAATTAAAAGAATAAAATGTTTGCTTTAGTAACAATTTCGAACTTCCAATCTTAACAATGAACTTGTGTGCTTAGAAATTTGTGTAAAATATGGAAAGATGGCCGCCAAGACCATCATGCATAATTAAAAAAAAAATTAATTTTCAGAAACACGTTATGATGTATTTAGTAAAGGAGAAAAGGCTTTCTATCAACGCATACTTAGGTACTCGACTTACATATGGTAAATTTTTATCAAAAAATGTTAAATAAGTACAGCAATATAAGCTTGGAAATTTGATATCACACTATTTTTTAGCCACAACTTTCACCTATTTTCTTTTCTTTTCTTTTTTTTTTTTTTTTTGCTTGGCTTATTTTTTACTTTTGAAAAGTTGTTTTTTAGTAGATCTAGTATAACGAAATGACGACATGACTGCAGTATTTTATGCGGATTCATGTGGGATGATCTTTATAGATTATAGGGTTAGTAGTCGCTAGATTTGAAGTTTGGGGATATGCAACTGCTGTTTTCAGCGTGGTTCAAGGGAAAGTGTTGACTGAAGGGGAAAATGGTAAAATAAGTCATTTTTTACGGGCTGACTGAAAGGCAAATTTCCCTAAAAATAAATAAATTTAAAATTGTTGAGAACTTTTTTCTTTATGATCCAGTGAATTCCGTTAGAAATAAAAGAAGCATATGGCTATCAAAACTCTCAGCACTGTGTAAACGGAACGTTATTAGAATGGAGGTTCAAGATTGGGGTTATTCTTCTACTATAAAATCCTCTCTAGGAACTGCAGTAACATACAGAACAGTTAGAAATGTCTCAAAAGGTGCCGAGTGCTTGAATTATGATAAAATAAAAGTCAAGCCAAAACTAACAAAATGCCTCACATTGACTAAAATCCGCATCTTCGAATATTTTAAAATGTATTCTATGACGCAAATTAGTTTTTACTAATGAAACAATATTCACCCTTGATTATAAGAATGATTTAAGATATTACTGGTATGATTTACTAAGTGAGCCATATCTACTTTCAGAACTTGTTCAAGAAGGTGGCTCAGTGGTGATTTGGGAAGGCTTTAATGAAAAAGAAAAAACAATTTCGGTTTTTACCGCGATAAAGATGAACTTCTTTGACTATCATGGTACTCTTGGTAATAGTTTTGTTCTACTTAAAGATGAACTTATGAATTAGAATTTGGTATTGCTTCAAGATAACACTTCTATTCGCAAATCTGTGTCAACTTCAAATTGGATATCTGCAAACAACATCAAAACTTTAGACATTCCATTTAAAAGTTCTGACATAAATCCTATAGAAAAGATGTGGGGAATCTTGGTTGTACAAATCATTTACATGTGTAATTTAGATTTTAAATATACTGGTCCTAAACTTTTTTCCATCAAATTGTGTTATTTAGAAATGAATTTTTGTTTGTTTTCTAAAAAATATAATACTGTAATTTAAAACAAATAACACAACTTCTATAAATTTATGCGTACACTTTTACAAGAATATATTTTTACTTTCTTCTATCATCAATAGAAGAAAGTATTGTAATCGAAATTTTTTTCGACTTCCGGTTTTCGACGGATTTACATGTTTTAGGGGTCAGAGATCCCCAAAAACATGTTTATAGAAAATGTCTGTCTGTCCGTGTGTCCGTGTGTCCGTCTGTCCGTGTGTCTGTCGCCATTGTACAATCAAAAAGTATATGAAGTTATGCATAGAATTGAACCAAGTTTTTGGCTATGGCAAGCAGATCCTCCCTGAATTTGGAAAAAAATTCGCCGGTAGGGGGCGCTGTAATAGCGATTTTTGTGCGATTTTGAATATTGTACCATCCAAAAGCATACGAAGTTATCCATAGAATTGAACCAAATTTTTATTTTAAGTTTTTGGATATGGCAGGTAGGTCCTCCCTGAATTTGGAAAAATTTCGCCGGTACTGGGTGCTGTAACAGCGTTTTTTTGTGCGATTTTGAATATTGTACCATCCAAAAGTGTATGAAGTTGCGCATAGAATTGAACCAAATATTTACTTTAAGTTTTTTACTTTGGCAAGCAGATTCTCCCTGAATTTGGAAAACATTCGCAGGTAGGGGGCGCTGTAACAGCGAGTTTTGTGCGATTTTGAATATTGTACCATCCAAAAGTGTATGAAGTTATGCATAGAATAGAACCAAAATTGTATTTCAAGTTTATGGCTATGACAAGCAGGTCCTCCCTGAATTTGGAAAAAAATCGCCGCTAGGGGGCGCTGTAATAGCGATTTTTCATATTGTACCATCGAAAAGTGTATGAAGTTATGCATAGAATTGAACCAAATTTGTATTTTAAGTTCTTGGCTATGGCAAGCAGGTCCTTCCTTAATTTGGAAAAAATTCGCCGGTAGGAGGTGCTTTAATAGCGATTTTTATGCCATTTTGAATACTGTACCATCGAAAAGTGTATGAAGTTATGAATAGAATTGAGCCAAATTTTTTGTTTTTCTTTTTGGTCATGGCATGAAAGTCCTGCCTGAATTTGGGAAAATTCCGCTGGAAGGGGGCGCTATAATTACGATGTCTGTACCATTTCCTTTATTGTACAATCGAAAAGTGTATAAAATTATGCATACAATTGAACCAAATTTTTACCTTCTTCTATCTTCAATAGAAGAAAGTATTGTAATCGAAATTTTTTTCGACTTCCGGTTTTCGACGAATTACATGTTTTAGGAGTCAGAGATCCGAAAAAACATGTTTATAGAAAATGTCTGTCTGTCCGTGTGTCCGTGTGTCCGTCTGTCCGTGTGTCTGTCGCCATTGTACCATCAAAAAGTGTATGAAGTTATGCATAGAATTGAACCAAATTTTTATGTTAAGTTTTTGGCTATGGCAAGCAGATCCAACCCTGAATTTGGAAAAAATTCGCCGGTAGGGGGCGCTGATATAGCAATTTTTGTGCGATTTTGAATATTGTACCATACAAAAGTATATGAAGTTATGCATAGAATTGAACCAAATTTTTATTTTAAGTTTTTGGATATGGCAGGTAGGTCTTCCCTGAATTTGGAAAAAATTCGCCGGTAGCGGACGCTGTCACAGCGATTTTTGTGCGATTTTGAATATTGTACTATCCAAAAGTGTATGAAGTTATGCATAGAATTGAACCAAATTTTTATTTTAAGTTTTTGTTCTTTGTAGGCAGATCCTCCCTGAATTTGGAAAACATTCGCCGGTAGGGGACGCTGTAACAGAGATTTTGAATATTGTACCATCCAAAAGTGTATGAAGTTATGCATAGAATTGAACCAAATTTTTATATTAAGTTTTTGGCTATGGCAAGCAGATCCTCCCTGAATTTGGAAAAAATTCGCCGGTAGGGGGCGCTGTAACAGCGATTTTTGTGCGATTTTGAATATTGTACCATCCAAAAGTGTATGAAGTTATGCATAGAATTGAACCAAATTTTTATTTTAAGTTTTTGGATATGGCAGGTAGGTCCTCCCTGAATTTGGAAAAAATTCGCCGGTAGAGGGCGCTTTAACAACGATTTTTGTGCTATTTTGAATATTGTACCATCAAAAAGTGTATGAAGTTATGCATAGAATTGAACCAAATTTTTATTTTAAGTTTTTGGCTATGACAGGTAGGTCTTCCCTGAATTTGGAAAAAATTCGCCGGTAGGGGGCGCTGTAATAGCGAATTTTGTGCGATTTTGAATATTGTACCGTCCAAAAGTGTATGAAGTTATGCATAGAATAAAACCAAATTTTTATTTTAAGTTTTTGGCTATGGCAAGCAGGTCCTCCCTGAATTTGGAAAAAATTCGCCGGTAGGGGGCGCTGTAATAGCGATTTTTGTGCGATTTTGAATATTGTACAGTCCAAAAGTGTATGAAGTTATGCATAGAATTAAATCAAATTTTTATTTTAAGTTTTTGGATATGGCAAGCAGGTCCTCCATGAATTTGCAAAAAATTCGCCGTTAGGGGCGCTGTAATAGCGATTTTTGTGCGATTTTGAATATTGCACCATCGAAAAGTGTATGAAGTTATGCATAGAATTGAACCAAAAAAAAATTTTAAGTTCTTGGCTATGGCAAGGAGGTCCTCCCTTAATTTGTAAAAAAATCGCTCGTAGAGGGCGCTGTAATAGCGATTTTTGTACAATTTTTGTGCCATTTTGAATATTGTACCGCCGAAAAGTGTATGAAGTTATGCATAGAATTGAACCAAATTTTATGTGTTTATTTTTGGTCATGTCACGAAGGTCCTCCCTGAATTTGGAAAAATTCTGCCGGAAGGGGGCACTATAATTGCGATGTCTGTACCATTTTCATTACTGTACCATCGAAAAGTGTATGAAGTTATCCATATAATTGAACCAAATTTTTTGTGCATGTTTCTGGCTATGGCAAACAAGTCCTCCCTGAACTTGAAAAAATTCCGAAAGAAGGGGGCGCTATAATTCCGATCTCTGTGCCATTTTCATTAATGTACCATCGAACAGCGTATAAAATTATGCATACAATTGAACCAAAATGTTTGTGCTTGTTTTTGGCTTTGGCCAACAGGTTCTCCTTGAATTTGGAAATATTGCGCGGTAAAGGGGCTCCGTGCTAGCGATTTTTGTATACTTTTCTTGATTTTTCGTAGTTCTATTGTGCATCGGCGGCGCATGCAGCGGCGGGAACTCTCTTCCTGCTATGCCGGCTATTCGCAAACAGCTGATAACGACAGAATAAGGAAAAATTAATAATTTTAACAAATATCATGATATAGATTAACTCGTTTTTAGTCCGTTTAATTGACTTGAGCAGAAATTTAAGATGAAAATCAAAGTTGGTATAGTATTGAACTAATAATATTGAAGTATTAACATGTGTAACTAGGTTTTGAAATATTACGATGCATAAGATAGAAGAAAGTTTTGGGATTGGTACATCCAACTAGTTTTTTCTACTAGTGATAAAATCTTGTAAATATTAACAAATGGAAATAAGTTTAGGACCAGTATCTTCTTTTAAATCTAGTATAACGAAATGACGACATGACTGCAGTATTTTATGCGGATTCATGTGGGATGATCTTTATAGATTATAGGGTTAGTAGTCGCTAGATTTGAAGTTTGGGGATATGCAACTGCTGTTTTCAGCGTGGTTCAAGGGAAAGTGTTGACTGAAGGGGAAAATGGTAAAATAAGTCATTTTTTACGGGCTGACTGAAAGGCAAATTTCCCTAAAAATAAATAAATTTAAAATTGTTGAGAACTTTTTTCTTTGTGATCCAGTGAATTCCGTTAGAAATAAAAGAAGCATATGGCTATCAAAACTCTCAGCACTGTGTAAACGGAACGTTATTAGAATGGAGGTTCAAGATTGGGGTTATTCTTCTACTATAAAATCCTCTCTAGGAACTGCAGTAACATACAGAACAGTTAGAAATGTCTCAAAAGGTGCCGAGTGCTTGAATTATGATAAAATAAAAGTCAAGCCAAAACTAACAAAATGCCCCACATTGATTAAAATCCGCATCTTCGAATATTTTAAAATGTATTCTATGACGCAAATTAGTTTTTACTAATGAAACAATATTCACCCTTGATGATAAGAATGATTTAAGATATTACTGGTATGATTTACTAAGTGAGCCATATCTACTTTCAGAACTTGTTCAAGATGGTGGCTCAGTGGTGATTTGGGAAGGCTTTAATGAAAAAGAAAAAACAATTTCGGTTTTTTACCGCGATAAAGATGAACTTCTTTGACTATCATGGTACTCTTGGTAATAGTTTTGTTCTACTTAAAGATGAACTTATGAATTAGAATTTGGTATTGCTTCAAGATAACACTTCTATTCGCAAATCTGTGTCAACTTCAAATTGGATATCTGCAAACAACATCAAAACTTTAGACATTTCATTTAAAAGTTCTGACATAAATCCTATAGAAAAGATGTGGGGAATCTTGGTTGTACAAATCATTTACATGTGTAATTTAGATTTTAAATATACTGGTCCTAAACTTTTTTCCATCAAATTGTGTTATTTAGAAATGAATTTTTGTTTGTTTTCTAAAAAATATAATACTGTAATTTAAAACAAATAACACAACTTCTATAAATTTATGCGTACACTTTTACAAGAATATATTTTTACTTTCTTCTATGATAGAAGAAAGTATTGTAATCGAAATTTTTTTCGACTTCCGGTTTTCGACGGATTTACATGTTTTAGGTGTCAGAGATCCCCAAAAACATGTTTATAGAAAATGTCTGTCTGTCCGTGTGTCCGTGTGTCTGTCGCCATTGTACCATCAAAAAGTATATGAAGTTATGCATAGAATTGAACCAAATTTTTATTTTAAGTTTTTGGCTATGGCAAGCAGGTCCTCCCTGAATTTGGAAAAAATTCGCCGGTAGGGGGCGCTGTAATAGCGAATTTTGTGCGATTTTGAATATTGTACCGTCCAAAAGTGTATGAAGTTATGCATAGAATAAAACCAAATTTTTATTTTAAGTTTTTGGCTATGGCAAGCAGGTCCTCCCTGAATTTGGAAAAAATTCGCCGGTAGGGGGCGCTGTAATAGAGATTTTTGTGCGATTTTGAATATTGTACAGTCCAAAAGTGTATGAAGTTATGCATAGAATTAAATCAAATTTTTATTTTAAGTTTTTGGATATGGCAAGCAGGTCCTCCATGAATTTGCAAAAAATTCGCCGTTAGGGGCGCTGTAATAGCGATTTTTGTGCGATTTTGAATATTGCACCATCGAAAAGTGTATGAAGTTATGCATAGAATTGAACCAAAAAAAAAATTTAAGTTCTTGGCTATGGCAAGGAGGTCCTCCCTTAATTTGTAAAAAAATCGCTCGTAGAGGGCGCTGTAATAGCGATTTTTGTACAATTTTTGTGCCATTTTGAATATTGTACCGCCGAAAAGTGTATGAAGTTATGCACAGAATTGAACCAAATTTTATGTGTTTATTTTTGGTCATGTCACGAAGGTCCTCCCTGAATTTGGAAAAATTCTGCCGGAAGGGGGCACTATAATTGCGATGTCTGTACCATTTTCATTATTGTACCATCGAAAAGTGTATGAAGTTATCCATATAATTGAACCAAATTTTTTGTGCATGTTTCTGGCTATGGCAAACAAGTCCTCCCTGAACTTGAAAAAATTCCGAAAGAAGGGGGCGCTATAATTCCGATCTCTGTGCCATTTTCATTAATGTACCATCGAACAGCGTATAAAATTATGCATACAATTGAACCAAAATGTTTGTGCTTGTTTTTGGCTTTGGCCAACAGGTTCTCCTTGAATTTGGAAATATTGCGCGGTAAAGGGGCTCCGTGCGAGCGATTTTTGTATACTTTTCTTGATTTTTCGTAGTTCTATTGTGCATCGGCGGCGCATGCAGCGGCGGGAACTCGCTTCCTGCTATGCCGGCTATTCGCAAACAGCTGATAACGACAGAATAAGGAAAAATTAATAATTTTAACAAATATCATGATATAGATTAACTCGTTTTTAGTCCGTTTAATTGACTTGAGCAGAAATTTAAGATGAAAATCAAAGTTGGTATAGTATTGAACTAATAATATTGAAGTATTAACATGTGTAACTAGGTTTTGAAATATTAAGATGTATAAGATAGAAGAAAGATTTGGGATTGGTACATCCAACTAGTTTTTTCTACTAGTGATAAAATCTTGTAAATATTAACAAATGGAAATAAGTTTAGGACCAGTATCTTCTTTTAAATCTAGTATAACGAAATGACGACATGACTGCAGTATTTTATGCGGATTCATGTGGGATGATCTTTATAGATTATGGGGTTAGTAGTCGCTAGATTTGAAGTTTGGGGATATGCAACTGCTGTTTTCAGCGTGGTTCAAGGGAAAGTGTTGACTGAAGGGGAAAATGGTAAAATAAGTCATTTTTTACGGGCTGACTGAAAGGCAAATTTCCCTAAAAATAAATAAATTTAAAATTGTTGAGAACTTTTTTCTTTATGATCCAGTGAATTCCGTTAGAAATAAAAGAAGCATATGGCTATCAAAACTCTCAGCACTGTGTAAACGGAACGTTATTAGAATGGAGGTTCAAGATTGGGGTTATTCTTCTACTATAAAATCCTCTCTAGGAACTGCAGTAACATACAGAACAGTTAGAAATGTCTCAAAAGGTGCCGAGTGCTTGAATTATGATAAAATAAAAGTCAAGCCAAAACTAACAAAATGCCTCACATTGACTAAAATCCGCATCTTCGAATATTTTAAAATGTATTCTATGACGCAAATTAGTTTTTACTATTGAAACAATATTCACCCTTGATGATAAGAATGATTTAAGATATTACTGGTATGATTTACTAAGTGAGCCATATCTACTTTCAGAACTTGTTCAAGAAGGTGGCTCAGTGGTGATTTGGGAAGGCTTTAATGAAAAAGAAAAAACAATTTCGGTTTTTACCGCGATAAAGATGAACTTCTTTGACTATCATGGTACTCTTGGTAATAGTTTTGTTCTACTTAAAGATGAACTTATGAATTAGAATTTGGTATTGCTTCAAGATAACACTTCTATTCGCAAATCTGTGTCAACTTCAAATTGGATATCTGCAAACAACATCAAAACTTTAGACATTCCATTTAAAAGTTCTGACATAAATCCTATAGAAAAGATGTGGGGAATCTTGGTTGTACAAATCATTTACATGTGTAATTTAGATTTTAAATATACTGGTCCTAAACTTTTTTCCATCAAATTGTGTTATTTAGAAATGAATTTTTGTTTGTTTTCTAAAAAATATAATACTGTAATTTAAAACAAAAAACACAACTTCTATAAATTTATGCGTACACTTTTACAAGAATATATTTTTACTTTCTTCTATCATCAATAGAAGAAAGTATTGTAATCGAAATTTTTTTCGACTTCCGGTTTTCGACGGATTTACATGTTTTAGGGGTCAGAGATCCCCAAAAACATGTTTATAGAAAATGTCTGTCTGTCCGTGTGTCCGTGTGTCCGTCTGTCCGTGTGTCTGTCGCCATTGTACAATCAAAAAGTATATGAAGTTATGCATAGAATTGAACCAAGTTTTTGGCTATGGCAAGCAGATCCTCTCTGAATTTGAAAAAAATTCGCCGGTAGGGGGCGCTGTAATAGCTATTTTTATGCGATTTTGAATATTGTACCATCCAAAAGTGTATGAAGTTATGCATAGAATTGAACCAAATTTTTATTTTAAGTTTTTGGATATGGCAGGTAGGTCCTCCCTGAATTTGGAAAAAAATTCGCCGGTAGGGGGCGCTGTAATAGCGATTTTTGTGCGATTTTGAATATTGTACCATCCAAAAGCATACGAAGTTATCCATAGAATTGAACCAAATTTTTATTTTAAGTTTTTGGATATGGCAGGTAGGTCCTCCCTGAATTTGGAAAAAATTCGCCGGTACTGGGTGCTGTAATAGCGTTTTTTGTGCGATTTTGAATATTGTACCATCCAAAAGCGTATGAAGTTGCACATAGAATTGAACCAAATATTTACTTTAAGTTTTTTACTTTGGCAAGCAGATTCTCCCTGAATTTGGAAAACATTCGCAGGTAGGGGGCGCTGTAACAGCGAGTTTTGTGCGATTTTGAATATTGTACCATCCAAAAGTGTATGAAGTTATGCATAGAATAGAACCAAAATTGTATTTCAAGTTTATGGCTATGACAAGCAGGTCCTCCCTGAATTTGGAAAAAAATCGCCGCTAGGGGGCGCTGTAATAGCGATTTTTCATATTGTACCATCGAAAAGTGTATGAAGTTATGCATAGAATTGAACCAAATTTGTATTTTAAGTTCTTGGCTATGGCAAGCAGGTCCTTCCTTAATTTGGAAAAAACTCGCCGGTAGGAGGTGCTTTAATAGCGATTTTTATGCCATTTTGAATACTGTACCATCGAAAAGTGTATGAAGTTATGAATAGAATTGAGCCAAATTTTTTGTGTTTCTTTTTGGTCATGGCATGAAAGTCCTGCCTGAATTTGGGAAAATTCCGCTGGAAGGGGGCGCTATAATTACGATGTCTGTACCATTTCCTTTATTGTACAATCGAAAAGTGTATAAAATTATGCATACAATTGAACCAAATTTTTACCTTCTTCTATCTTCAATAGAAGAAAGTATTGTAATCGAAATTTTTTTCGACTTCCGGTTTTCGACGAATTACATGTTTTAGGAGTCAGATATCCGAAAAAACATGTTTATAGAAAATGTCTGTCTGTCCGTGTGTCCGTGTGTCCGTCTGTCCGTGTGTCTGTCGCCATTGTACCATCAAAAAGTGTATGAAGTTATGCATAGAATTGAACCAAATTTTTATGTTAAGTTTTTGGCTATGGCAAGCAGATCCAACCCTGAATTTGGAAAAAATTCGCCGGTAGGGGGCGCTGATATAGCGATTTTTGTGCGATTTTGAATATTGTACCATACAAAAGTATATGAAGTTATGCATAGAATTGAACCAAATTTTTATTTTAAGTTTTTGGATATGTCAGGTAGGTCTTCCCTGAATTTGGAAAAAATTCGCCGGTAGCGGACGCTGTCACAGCGATTTTTGTGCGATTTTGAATATTGTACTATCCAAAAGTGTATGAAGTTATGCATAGAATTGAACCAAATTTTTATTTTAAGTTTTTGTTCTTTGTAGGCAGATCCTCCCTGAATTTGGAAAAGATTCGCCGGTAGGGGACGCTGTAACAGAGATTTTTAATATTGTACCATCCAAAAGTGTATGAAGTTATGCATAGAATTGAACCAAATTTTTTGTGTTTGTTTTTGGTCATGGCACGAAGATCCTCTCTGAATTTGGAAAAAATTCGCCGGTAGGGGGCGCTGTAACAGCAATTTTTGTGCGATTTTGAATATTGTACCATCCAAAAGTGTATGAAGTTATGCATAGAATTGAACCAAATTTTTATTTTAAGTTTTCGGATATGGCAGGTAGGTCCTCCCTGAATTTGGAAAAAATTCGCCGGTAGAGGGCGCTTTAACAACGATTTTTGTGCTATTTTGAATATTGTACCATCAAAAAGTGTATGAAGTTATGCATAGAATTGAACCAAATTTTTATTTTAAGTTTTTGGCTATGACAGGTAGGTCTTCCCTGAATTTGGAAAAAATTCGCCGGTAGGGGACGCTGTCACAGCGATTTTTGTGCGAATTTGAATATTGTACTATCCAAAAGTGTATGAAGTCATGCATAGAATTGAACCAAATTTTTATTTTAAGTTTTTGGCCTTTGCAGGCAGATCCTCCCTGAATTTGGAAAACATTCGCCGGTAGGGGGTGCTGTAACAGAGATTTTGAATATTGTACCATCCAAAAGTGTATGAAGTTATGCATAGAATTGAACCAAATTTTTATTTTAAGTTTATGGCTATGACAAGCAGCACCTCCCTGAATTTTGAAAAAATTTGCCACTAGGGGGCGCTGTAATAGCGATTTTGCATATTGTACCATCGAAAAGTGTATGAAGTTATGCATAGAATTGAACCAAATTTTTATTTTAAGTTCTTGGCTATGGCAAGCAGGTCCTTCCTTAATTTGGAAAAAATTTGCGGGTAGGGGGCGCTGTAATAGCGGTTTTCGTGCCATTTTGAATATTATACCATCGAAAAGTGTATGAAGTTATGCAGAGAATTGAGCCAAATTTTTTGTGTTTCTTTTTGTTCATGGCATGAAGGTCCTCCCTGAATTTGGAAAAATTCCGCTGGGAGGGTGCGCTATAATTACGATGTCTGTACCATTTTCTTTATTGTACAATCGAAAATTGTATAAAATATGCATACAATTGAACCAAATTTTTTGTGTCTGTTTTTGGCTTTGGCCAACAGGTCCTCCTTGAATTTGGAAATATCGCGCGGTAATGGGGCTCTGTGATGGCGATTTTTGTATACTTTTCTTGATTTTTCGTAGTTCTATTGTCCATCGGTGGCTCGTGCAAAGGCGGGAACTCACTTCCTGCTAAGCCGGCTATTCACAAACATCTGATAACAACAGAATAAGGAAAAACTATTAATTTTAACAAATATCATGATATAGATTAACTCGTTTTTAGTTCATTTAATTGACTGAAGCAGAAATTTAAGATGAAAATCAAAGTTGGTATAGTAATGAACTAATAATATTGAAGTATTAACATGTGTAACTAGTTTTTGAAATATTAAGATGTATAAGATAGAAGAAAGTTTTGGGATTGGCACATCCAACTAGTTTGTCCATGTTTTTGGCTTTGGCCAACAGGTCCTCCTTGAATTTGGAAATATCGCGCGGTAAAGGGACTCTGTGATAGCGATTTTTGTATACTTTTCTTGATTTTTCGTAGTTCTATTGACCATCGGCGGCTTGTGCAAAGGCGGGAATTCACTTCCTGCTAAGCCGGCTTTTCGCAAACATCTGATAACAACAGAATAAGGAAAAACTATTAATTTTAACAAATATCATGATATAGATTAACTCGTTTTTAGTTCATTTAATTGACTGAAGCAGGAATTTAAGATGAAAATCAAAGTTAGTATAGTAATGAACTAATAATATTCAAGTATTAACAAGTGTAACTAGTTTTTGAAATATTAAGATGTATAAGGTAGAAGAAAGCTTTGGGATCGGCACATCCAACTAGTTTTTTATTAAAGTAAAAGCTTTACTGTTTTAGTTTGTGCTCCTAAAATTTTTTGCAGCACTGTACATATTTCTAAATTTTACATTTCTTGCATATTTACAACGGAAGGGCATCCCTTCAGACTACATTTTTAGTTGGACTCTGATTGGTTGAATCATGTATCCCGGCTCTTATTAAAATTTCTAGAAAATTCCTTCAGATTCTGGAAGCCAATTATTTCGCTAAATGTGGTGAGATTCTTTCATTGGGAGCGACGCATGAGTTTTGGCATTGATAATCTTGAAAATCGATTTCCCCGTCAATATTTCGCCAAATATAGCCAAATTTGGCGAAATGTTACCTACTTTGAGACTTCGTTTTCTGCCAACTCTTCAACAACTTAATAACTGTTTCAACCACCATTCCAACTGAAATACATTTACCCGCAGTAACCTCAAAAGGTCCCATTTATCGAACTTTTCTCGAAGCCCCTTGTCACTTTATGTTCTAAATTTTCACTAATTGTGCTATTTCATTATTCGAGTATATGTATAATGCATTTACTATTGTAATTTCAGTAGATTAACCATCTCCTTGTACAGCGGATTTTATCTTAGCCCTAAAAGAATGCTCCTTTTTCAACCTCGAAACATCCTCATATGTTCCAGAAATTGAATAAAATTTCGTGTAATAAATATACTTATACAATAATGTTAACTGCTCTTATGACACTTGTGTTCCATTAACACATCCAACGTTTTTATAATTTTCGTTTGGAAAACCGTTTCGGTCATCTTTCCTTAATTATTAAAACAAATCCTCGCCTATTCTATTATTCTGGTCACATCTACTACTTAATATTACTGGATCCACTCGATAGCTAAATTTATTTAGAATAAGATTCTATGTAACTATGGTAACCATGTAAACACGACAGTACATACAGTTCATAAATCTAAAATTAAATATGTAAATTTTTTTACCATAATCCTACGTCCAGCAACGCACACATATATTTCTTCTCCACACACATACACTAACGTGCCCTTTTTTAACACTTTCCAACATCGTTGAAAAGTGTTTATGAAGTTGGTTTGTCTGTCCGACCGTATGTCTGTCCGTACTCTAACTGGCGTAAATATTGTCCGATTGCCATGAAATTGATATATATTATTGGTGTTTACTATGGCACGTTCGGTACGGAAAATGAAATGTGTAGCTCTTACGGTTCATCTACAGGACACTCAAAAGAATGCCGTTACATTGCAGTCTATGAGGAAAAATCGTTTACGGTGTAATTTAATGATATTACACTATTTTAAACATATTGAAACTGATATATAACACTGAGGTCTACTACAAGGCTCTTATTATAGAATATGATGCGCATAGAATTTGTCGTGCATTTACAGAGACACACAAAAAAAATTGGCTACAGAAGAAAATGAACAATAATTAAACTATTGAAACTTACAAACAATAATTGTTGCAAGTGCGTTTTCAGTTGTTGTATGCGTTTTTAAATTTAACTATCTCTCTATTCTAAAAAAAAGTAACTACCGCTGTCACCGCCGCCGCCGCCGCCGCCGGTTTTGAATTTTTTGTGACCGGAGGTCTTTCTTCGTTAATATTAAAAAAACTGTTGCATACAAAAATATGAAAATCGGTAGTATTATAGAAAAATGTTTGATAAACACGCTGATGCAGACAGTTTTCAAATCGAAGAATTATTTAAAGAGATATTTAATGCCAAAGTTGGACAAAATCGTTCCATTAAAAAAGTTTTATAGGAGCAAAAACTGTACATAGGAATTTAATCATTTTTAGATCATTTTATGCGTCAGAATTTCCCGGTGTGCAGATTGCAGTTAGTTTTTTAATTTGAATAATTTTTCGAGCTTTTATTTCTATTTTAAATTCAAATTTTCAGCATTTCGAGAGATATTTTTTACAAATTTTAGAAAATTGTATTAATTTAAACTGTTGCCAACTGTATAAAAAGCGCAACCAATAATGTTTGCTTCAAATTAAAAATTTATTTTACACGTGACTATTACAAACAAAAAATATAAAAAGCAGGAACTCATTGAAAATTACGTCATAAAAACTATAGTTACACGTGAATTTTAAATGAGAAAGAATATTGTAAAATAATAAATTCAGTAACATGCGTTAGAAGTCCTAAATAGGAGAATTTACGTCATATTACACTTATTACGTAAAATGAACAAAAAATAATATTGCAAAACAGTTTTAATTTAAAAATTGCGCGAGACATTTACTTGACATTTTAAGATGATCATAATATTTCATTTCTAACAAAAGTATTTTGACGTGAATATAAAAAAGAGAAAGAAAAGTTTGGTGAAAATTACGTCAGATTATAATTGTCAGATTCAAATTATAATTCAATCTTCCGAAATCTTTTTAAAGGCGGTCAAATTAGCGTGCTGTTAGAGTCTGCGGTGTCTGAACGGGGGTTGACGAGCATAGCTCGTAGGGGGCAGAGCCCCCTAGTTATTTAAATATTACTTGGTGTTTATGAATTCTATAGATCATACACAGGGCCGCACAAAATTTCTCAACAAGATCCGTTTATTCGCGGAAATTTTTGAATGGAAGTCTTCAACAGTGGCTATGCGTTTATTTGAACTAACTTACAGCATACTGTGTAGTATACATACCTATCCATAGATCGTATACAGGGCTGCACAAAAAAATCGTATATTTCTTAACTATTCATGGTAATAGCAGAAATTTGGTTTTCAAATACATTCTGGTTATGCGTTTTCCAAGATGTTCATTTAGATATCATCTTTCACCTTAAAAAACTGTGAAGTTTTGTTATAGTATTGAAAATGTGTTGGAAAGTGTTTCATAATCTATGCTGTACGCATGATTTATATATATATATATCTATATATATATATATATATATATATATATATATATATATATCTTGTTCTGAAATATCTAGTTCTAGAATATGAAAATTATTTCTAAGCGAGAGAACAGATGGATTACTAGGCTTCAGCAGTTTTTGTTAACTGTTTTCTCTGCACTTTTGTTTTTCTGCTCACCTTCCTTGGTATATCTCTCTAACATCAGTGTCGAAATATGAGTTATTTATGAAAGAGAGGTTGAGATTTTATTTTTATTTTTTCTTGGTTTTGATTTTTAGCCACCGATATGCTATTTCTTTCGTCCAGCAATTAAAATGTCGTCTCTCAAAAATAACGTTCCATTACAGAAGCCAACCGTAAATTAAAGCAGATGTATCATTGTACTGTTAAATACTGATAATCTCTATTGCATAGCAATTTTTTACACGTCTAAGCATTGCACACTGTCAATTTTTATACCATCGTATAAGGGAAAAAATTACTTTTAAATGCAATTTGTTTGAATATCATCTCAATTTATTTTTGAGATACTAATTTTTTTGTAGTCTTCAGTGCCATTTCTTTAATTTTGGCAACCTCTATTTCTGTAGAGAGTAAAGGAAAAATAGTTGGAAAATAGTAATTATATCTTTTTGTTGCCATTTTCCTATAAAAGTTGAAAAAAATGTAATTAAAATACATGCTATTTTGAAAAAATATAAATGAATGATTTCTAATAAAACATGGATCTATTATAAACTATATTTAATTTTAAGAATCTATATTAATATTTCAAATGAAAATCAAATTTCAAATTATTTTTGCTTAAAAGGCGCAAAGACCAACTTAGTGAAAAATATTCCATGCCGGGAATCGAACCCGGGTCATCAGTATAGCGCACTGACGTTCTACCGCTAAACCACATGGAACGATACCCAGCCTGGAACTTCTCACTATTACAAGTTGGCAGGGCTACAAACGCAGCACAAGATGGAATATTTTCCGTGAGCCACCAACATGGGGCAAACACAGACACTTAATTAAATCCAGCATCGATGAATCTATAT
Source organism: Maratus speciosus (assembly GCA_963932465.1). Classification (NCBI taxonomy): domain Eukaryota; kingdom Metazoa; phylum Arthropoda; class Arachnida; order Araneae; family Salticidae; genus Maratus; species Maratus speciosus. The sequence goes on from OZ010793.1 coordinate 481,767,421, forward strand.
TAATATTTGGAAATTTTTCCAGAGAGAAACATTCGCCTTGAATACAATATTTCAAATGAAAATCAAATTATTTTTGCTTAAAAGGCGCAAAGACCAACTTAGTGAAAAATATTCCATGCCGGGAATCGAACCCGGGTCATCAGTATAGCGCACTGACGTTCTACCGCTAAACCACATGGAACGATACCCAGCCTGGAACTTCTCACTATTACAAGTTGGCAGGGCTACAAACGCAGCACAAGATGGAATATTTTCCGTGAGCCACCAACATGGGGCAAACACAGACACTTAATTAAATCCAGCATCGATGAATCTATATTAATATTTGGAAATTTTTCCAGAGAGAAACATCCGCCTTGAATACAATATTTCAAATGAAAATCAAATTTCAAATTATTTTTGCTTAAAAGGCGCAAAGACCAACTTAGTGAAAAATATTCCATGCCGGGAATCGAACCCGGGTCATCAGTATAGCGCACTGACGTTCTACCGCTAAACCACATGGAACGATACCCAGCCTGGAACTTCTCACTATTACAAGTTGGCAGGGCTACAAACGCAGCACAAGATGGAATATTTTCCGTGAGCCACCAACATGGGGCAAACACAGACACTTAATTAAATCCAGCATCGATGAATCTATATTAATATTTGGAAATTTTTCCAGAGAGAAACATTCGCCTTGAATACAATATTTCAAATGAAAATCAAATTATTTTTGCTTAAAAGGCGCAAAGACCAACTTAGTGAAAAATATTCCATGCCGGGAATCGAACCCGGGTCATCAGTATAGCGCACTGACGTTCTACCGCTAAACCACATGGAACGATACCCAGCCTGGAACTTCTCACTATTACAAGTTGGCAGGGCTACAAACGCAGCACAAGATGGAATATTTTCCGTGAGCCACCAACATGGGGCAAACACAGACACTTAATTAAATCCCGGCATTGGATTCCCGGCATGGAATATTTTTCACTAAGTTGGTCTTTGCGCCTTTTAAGCAAAAATAATTTGAAATTTGATTTTCATTTGAAATATTGTATTCAAGGCGAATGTTTCTCTCTGGAAAAATTTCCAAATATTAATATAGATTCATCGATGCTGGATTTAATTAAGTGTCTGTGTTTGCCCCATGTTGGTGGCTCACGGAAAATATTCCATCTTGTGCTGCGTTTGTAGCCCTGCCAACTTGTAATAGTGAGAAGTTCCAGGCTGGGTATCATTCCATGTGGTTTAGCGGTAGAACGTCAGTGCGCTATACTGATGACCCGGGTTCGATTCCCGGCATGGAATATTTTTCACTAAGTTGGTCTTTGCGCCTTTTAAGCAAAAATAATTTGAAATTTGATTTTCATTTGAAATATTGTATTCAAGGCGAATGTTTCTCTCTGGAAAAATTTCCAAATATTAATCTGTATTAATGTTACAAAAAAATGAAGACTTATGAATCATTAGATAGCCGATTTTTTGTGTCGATTTTCTTGTATGACAAAATCAGTTTTTGCTGGATTTGTGTGTTATTCAGTGATAGTGACGTCATATGCATACTTTTCTCTAGAAGTAATTTTAAGACTGGATCGTAAATGTGGAATTCTTCAGCGGACGTCAAATGATGTCATTTTATATAAAATAAAAGCATATTTTTTAAGTCATAAAACTGAAGTGTGTTTTGTACTATCTATATTTATATGCATATATATATGTATATATATTTTCCCTCGGAGCTGACACTAAATTCTTTAAAAAAAAAAACAGGAATTCTGAAAAAGCAGAATTCCTGTTTTCTAGTATTTAATTGTTTTTTCTTCTATTATTTTTTATGTATGTTATATGCCGGTGTAATCGGAAATTCAATTTCTTTTCCTTGCACCTAATAAGTTTTACTTTGAAAGTGTTTTATAATCAATGCATAATGTAAAAGTAATCTTTCTCGTTAATGCATGATTTTATTATTGCAAACATGATTGCTGAAAAAATTTAAATGAACACCTTAAGAAAATTTCTGTAAACAAATATTTCGTCAAACTCAACTCTGACGTTCAAGGTGTGAAATGTTGTTTTCATTTCAATAATTAACAAAGGTTAATTACTGAACCTTAAACTAATGAATAATAAGCGCTTCAGGTAATTATACCGATCCATTCATATTCCATGTAATTTCGTAATTACGTGATATGACTAATCAACGTAGCATTTAAGATATTGGCGCGTAAATAAGGTCACTTTTTGTCAATCGTTATGACGTAAATGTTACGTGTTACAAATGATGTCATACTGATTTTCCCGAGAGAAAATTCCATACTTTTTTTTATTTGTTTCAGTTCAAGAATATTCGAACCCTTCTTGATTAATAGTTTTTCTCTGATACAATGAGTAAAAGGGCGGTTTTAAAGATGCTTAAAGTGGGTGTTCCTGTTGAAAGTTTATATAGTTGACACGTTGGAATGTGTTTGCACGCCTTGAAATATGCATGAGTTATTTCTCTTTTCGTTCGATTTTGTCATTTTTGTTGCATAGTTTTATCGAAAGTCGTCGAAAATTTTTCTTCCAAGACATTATTTAATAAAACAGATTGTAAAAAAAAAAAAAAAAAAAAAAAAAAAAAATGTGCGTACTCTGCAAGGTATGCAGTTACTCCGCAAGTTGCGAATGTGTAGATAAAGCTAAAGTTTTACGGTGCTAAACCCGTAATAAGAGACGCGAAGAAGAAAAACATAACAGAGAAAGAACGCCCTTTCTCAAAGACCTCATTTATTTATGGATCCAATAAAGCTTCCTTATGTAAGAGGATCCGGGACACATTTTAAAATTATTTTTATTTGTTGAGTTAAAATTTTGAAAATTTTTTGTGATGGTTAACCAAATCATTTTTAAACAAAATCGCAGGATGAAACTTCTCATATTTTTTTTTTTATTATTTATTTAAAATTTATTAAAAAAGTGGGGTAATTTAAAACTTATAACTCGAAATTTTATTTGTAGAATTTCAATTTTTTTTTTCATTTAAATAAGCAGAAATATATAAGTTTTAAGTTTAATTCGGCATTTTAAAAAATATTAATTTAAATAAAAATTAAAAATATTTAAATAAAAATTAAAAACAAAATTGTGCAATTTTAAAAAATATATATATTTAAAAGTAACTATTTTTTTTTTTCAAATTTGCTAAATGAAAATTAAAGTAAAACAATTGAAAAAGACATCTTTCAAGTTTGAACCATTTATCTTTAACGGTTCTTGACTTATAGCAATTTAAATACGAGAAATGGTGAAAAAACTCAGCATGGTGAAAAACACATTTTGACAAGAAGTCGTTGCCATGTCAGCCATTGCTTGAAAGCCAGATTCTGAAAGCAAACCAAAACGAAACTAGTTGGATATGCCAATTCCAAAACTTTCTTCTATCTTATACATCGTAATATTTCAAAAAGTAGTTACACATGTTAATGCTTCAATATTATTAGTTCATTACAATACCAACTTTGATTTTCATCTTAAATTTCTGCTTCAGTCAATTAAACGGACTAAAAACGAGTTAATCTATAACATGATATTTGTTAAAATTAATAGTTTTTCCTTATTCTGTTGTTATCAGTTGTTTGCGAATAGCCGGCTTAGCAGGAAGGGAGTTCTCGCCGCTGCACGAGCCGCCGATGGACAATAGAACTACAAAAAATCAAGAAAAGTATACAAAAATCGCTATCACAGAGCCCCTTTACCGCGCAATATTTCCAAATTCAAGGAGGACCTGATAGCCAAAGCCAAAAACATGCACAAACTAGTTGGATGTGCCAATCCCAAAACTTTCTTCTATCTTATACATCTTAATATTTCAAAAACTAGTTACAAATGTTAATACTTCAATATTATTAGTTCATTACAATACCAACTTTGATTTTCATCTTAAATTTCTGCTTCAGTCAATTAAATGAACTAAAAACGAGTTAATCTATATCATGATATTTGTTAAAATTAATAGTTTTTCCTTATTCTGTTGTTATTAGATATTTGCGAATAGCCGGCTTAGAAGGAAGTGAGTTCCCGCTTTTGCACGAGCCGCCGATGGACAATAGAACTACGAAAAATCAAGAAAGTATGCAAAAAAGTCCTTCCGGCCAGTGCCGGGAGGAAGAGGTAGCTTTCATATTCCTTATTTTTAAAAAGCCAACTTATATTATTCAAACACACGAAGCTCAATTAAGTGGAAACCGAATGTAGGAGATTCAATACTATTTTTTATCAATACTAAATCATAATGAATGAGAATTTCGCGAAATTAGTCAGCTTTATCCAAGCTGCTTTTATTTAAAGTCCCTTATATTTGGCTGCCAAATTCGGCGATTTCTTAAAGTGCCTGCCATTATAAGACAACATGGTAGATGAGGCTAACCAGTGAATTTGGTCGAGACCTTAGTAATTGCTGTGCACATGCTCACTCATATCGGAATCGGTTGATATATACGAGTGCTGTCGCAGGCAAAAAATGTGATTTTTCAAAATGTCACCCACTTTAGAAATTGAAACTGCTATATCTGAGCCATTTTTTAAGATAAAGACAAACAAAAAATGCTCCTGAATCCTTATATCAAGGTCAAATACTTAAGAAAGAAACCTTTTTCAATTTCTAATTTTTTTGCACCTCACTTTAAATATAATTTTTTTTTTATTTAATGGCCGCCATTTTGAAACAAGATGGCTGATGAAGCTGGCCAGCGAACTTGGTCGAGATATTGATGTATACTATCCACATGCCTTCTTCCATCGAAATAGGCGAATACATGTGGTATCGCGCGACAAATACAAGATCGTTTCAAAGCGTTAGCCATGATAGAAATTCTAAGTGCTATAATTCAACCACTTTTTAAGATATAAACAAAAGAACAAATTTTCAGAAACAAAAACTGCTCCAGAATCTTTGTATCAAGGCCAAACACATAAAAAAATTCTTTTTTAATACCTCATTTTAAATTTTAAATTACATTTTTTTTAAAATGGCAACCCTTTTGAAACAAGATGGCGAATGAAGCTGGCCAACGAACTCGGTCGAGACATTGGTATGTACTATGTACAGACCAAGTTACATTCAAATCTGTTCATAAATACGCCTGTCATCGCGTGACAAAAATCAGGTCGTTTTAAAATGTCAGCCACAATAGAAATTCAAAATGTTATAACTCATCCATTTTTTTAGATGTAGACGAAACAAAACCTGTTCCGGAATCTTTGTATTAAGGTCAAACACATACAAAAAAAAATCTTTTTCATTTTCCAATTTTTTGGTATCTCATTTTAAATTTAATTTTTTTTTAAATTTTTTAAATGGCCACCATTTTGAAACAAGATGGCGAATGAAGCTGGTCAACGAACTCGGTTGAGTTATTTGTATGTACTATGTACACACCAAGGTACATCCAAATCGGTTCATAAATACGTCTGTTATCACGTGGCAAAAATCAGGACGTTTCAAAATGTCAGCCACACTAGAAATTCAAAATGCTATAACTCAGCCATTTTTTAAGATATAGACGAAACAAAAACTGCTCCCGAATCTTTTTATCAAGGTCAAACACATAAGAAAAAAAATATTTTTTCAATTTTCAATTTTTTGCTACTACATTTCAAATTTAAATTTTTCTTAAAATTTTAAATGGCCGCCATTTTTAAACAATATGGCGGATGAAGCTGGCCAACGAACCCGTTCGAGACATTGGTCTGTACTATGTATAAACGAAGTTACATCCAAATCGGTTCATAAATACGCCTTTTATCGCGTGACAAAATTCAGGACGTTTCAAAATGTCAGCTTCGCTAGAGATTCAAAATGCTATAACTCAGCCATTTTTTAAGATATAGACGAAACAAAAACTGCTACGGAGTCTTTGTATAAAGGTCAAATACATAAGAAAAAAATATTTTTTCATTTTCAATTTTTTGGTACCACATTTCAAATTTTAAATTAAAAAAAAAATTAAATGGCCGCCATTTTGAAACAAAATGGCGGATGAAGCTGGCCAACGAACTCGGTCGAGACATTGGTATGTACTATGTACACACCGAATTACATCCAAATCGGTCCATAAATACGAGAGTTACAGTGTGACATAGGTCAGATATATATATATATATATATATATATAAATTTTGAACGGAGGGTGGTTTCGGGGTCTGGGGGTCATGATCGATGAAAATATACCAAAATTTTTTGAAATCGCTTTCCTCCGAACGGCTGCAATAGGTAGCTTTTTGTAAAGAAATCTACCTAAAATCGCTATCACAGAGCCCCTTTACCATGCGATATTTCCAAATTCAAGGAGGACCTGTTGGCCAAAGCCAAAAACATGCACAAAAAATTTGGTTCAATTGTATGCATAATTTTATACACTTTTCGATTGTACAATAAAGAAAATGGTACAGACATCGTAATTATAGCGCCCGCTTCCAGCGGAATTTTTCCAAATTCAGGGAGGACCTTCATGCCATGACCAAAAAGAAACACAAAAAATTTGGCTCAATTCTATGCCTAACTTCATACACTTTTCGATGGTACAATATTCAAAATGGCACAAAAATCGCTATTACAGCGCTCCCTACCAGCGATTTTTTTCCAAATTAAGGAAGGAGCTGCTTGCCATAGCCAAGAACTTAAAATAAAAATTTGGTTCAATTCTATGCATAACTTCATACACTTTTTGATGGTACAATATGCAAAATCGCTATTACAGCGTCCCGTAGCGACGAATTTTTTCCAAATTCAGGGAGGACCTGCTTGTCATAGTCATAAACTTAAAATAAAAATTTGGTTCAATTCTATGCATAACTTCATACGCTTTTAGATGGTACAATATTCAAAATCGCACAAAAATCGCTATTACAGCGCCCCCTACCGGCGAATTTTTTCCAAATTCAGGGAGGATCTGCTTGCCATAGCCAAAAAATTAAAATAAAAATTTGGTTCAATTGTATGCATAACTTCATACACTTTTTGATGGTACAATGGAGACAGACAGACGGACAGACGGACACACTTACAGACAGACATTTTCTATAAACATGTTTTTTAGGATATCTGACCCCTAAAACATGTAAATCCGTCGAAAACCGGAAGTCGAAAAAATTTCGATTACAATACTTTCATCTATTGAAGATAGAAGAAAGTAAAAATTTGGTTCAATTGTATGCATAATTTTATACACTTTTCGATGGTACAATAAAGAAAATAGCACAAACATTGCTATTACAGCGCCCCCCTTCCGGCAGATTTTTTTTCAAATTCAGGGAGGACTTGCTTGCCATAGCAAGAAACATACACAAAAAAATCCCTGCCGGCTCGGGCCTACAGGCGGAGGTAGATTTCGAAGTTCAGTACTAAATTCACTAACAAAACTTAAATCAAGATTAGAGATAAACCCAGTTCCTTCACTAAGAATGAGCTCTAGGGAGCTAAACATTTTGTGAGAATTCTAATATACACGAAAACAAACACGCATGTATATGGAATAGGTTTAAAAAACAGCTAAAGCAAATTCAGAGAACCTCAAAGTGTTAAAATAAGTTAATATTTCCATAGTCGGGTTTTTATCATATTTTAATACGTTTTTTCAAACTCACATGACGTTTCATTTTCACCTGCTGAGGTCCATTTTATTTCCAATCTGACGTAATATATATATTTTTTTTATTCGTCAAACTATTTATTTCATCTTGACTTTTCATGCGGAAATTTTGCCCTAGAAAACTTATGACGTAATATTCAATTTGTTTTCAATTCGTGAAACTATTTATTTAATTTAATTTTTCACGTGAACTTGCGATAAAAAAGTAATTGTTGTGGTGAGAATTTTATTGCTTTTTTTTTTAATTGTTGGCAACTGCTATATCCAAAAATATTTATTTTTTCCTGTCATTGTTGTGTATTATCATTGTAAGAGCTGGTTTTATCAGAATCATGTTAAGACGGTATTCAAAATTTTGAACCCTCCCCATTTCCATTCCCTTGGGCCGATTTTGCCCATTTTCAATCCCCGCCGAGATTTTAGCCATCTCAAAGTTGTTGGCGAGTTTGAAGACGATCCGTGCATAATTTCGACTTTTATCGTGCGGACAAAATTTAGTACATACATACATACATACATATATATATATATATATATATATATATATATATATATATAAACTTTTTAGGTGGGGGTGGTTTTGGGTTCCTGGGGTCCTATAATGAAAAGTTATGAAGGAATTTTTCAAAAGTCGCACCATGGTAACGACTGCAATAGGTAGTATTTCTTACGAAATCTACCTAAAATTTGATTCAATCCTATGCATAACATCATACACTTATTGATGGTGCATAATGAAAATGGCGCGGGCATCGCAATTATAGCACCCCCTTCCGGCGGAATTTTTCCAAATTCAGAGAGGATCTTCGTGCCATGACCAAAAACAAACACAAAAAATTTGGTTCAATTCGATGCATAACTTCATACACTTTTCGATGGTACAATATTCAAAATGGCACAAAAATCGCTATTACAGCGCCCCTACCGGCGAATTTTTCCAAATTAAGGAAGGACCTGCTTGCCATAGCCAAGAACTTAAAAAAAATTTTTGCTTCAATTCTATGGATAACTTCATTCACTTTTCGATGGTACAATATTCAAAATCGCACAAAAATCGCTATTACAGCACCCCCTACCGGCGAATTTTTCCAAATACAGGGAGGACCTGCTTGCCATAGCCAAAAATTAAAAAAAAAATGGTTCAATTCTATGCATAACTTCATACCCTTTTTGATGGTACAATGGCGACATACAGACGTACACACGGGCACACGGACAGACAGACATTTTCTATAAGCATGTTTTTAGGGGGTTTCTGATCTTTAAAACGTGTAAATCTGTCGAAAACCGGAAGTCGAAAAAAATTTCGATTGCAATACTTTCTTCTATTGAAGATAGAAGAATGTAACAAGTTGGAAATTGCTCGTCAAACGTGGCAAATGAGGTGCGTTCGTACTATAACTAGTTTTATAATTATTTTTTGCACCCCATATTGTACTGAATGTATACTTTTTTGCACTTCATAAAGCGCATAGTCTGATACATCATTAAAATGCACTTCCAATAATTTTTTCCCATTCCCCGTAATGTAACGGAACACTTTTGACTGTATCTGTAATTAAACTATACATCCGATTTTCCTAAAATTTGAAATAGCTCAACAAAACTTTGCAACAATTATATCTTTAAAATTTCAGACCATTCGGAAGGCTGTAATATCATTAAAATGCACTTGCAATAATTTTTCCCATTCCCCGTAATGTAACGGAACACTTTCGACTGTCCCTGTAATTAAACTATACGTCCGATTTTCCTAAAATTTGAAATGGCTCGACAAAATTTTGCAACAATCATATATTTGAAATTTCAGATCATTCGGAAGGCTGTAATATCATTAAAATGCACTTGCAATAATTTTTCCCATTGGCCGTAATGTAAAGAAAAACTTTTGACTGTCCCTGTAATTAAACTATGCATCCGATTTTCCTAAAATTTGAAATGGCTCGACAAAATTTTGCAACAGTTATATCTTTAAAATTTCAGATCATTCGGAAGGCTCTAATATCATTAAAATGCACTTGCAATAATTTTTCCCATTGGCCGTAATGTAAAGAAAAACTTTTGACTGTCCCTGTAATTAAACTATACATCCGATTTTCCTAAAATTTGAAATGGCTCGACAAAATTTTGCAACAATCATATATTTGAAATTTCAGATCATTCGGAAGGCTGTAATATCATTAAAAGGCACTTGCAATAATTTTTCCCATTGGCCGTAATGTAAAGAAAAACTTTTGACTGTCCCTGTAATTAAACTATACATCCGATTTTCCTAAAATTTGAAATGGCTCGACAAAATTTTGCAACAGTTATATCTTTAAAATTTCAGATCATTCGGAAGGCTCTAATATCATTAAAATGCACTTTCAATAATTTTTCCCATTGGCCGTAATGTAAAGAAAAACTTTTGACTGTCCCTGTAATTAAACTATACATCCGATTTTCATAAAATTTGAAATGGCTCGACAAAATTTTGCAACAATCATATATTTGAAATTTCAGACCATTCGGTTGGGTAGTTTTTGCTCTGTTACATGCGGACAGACGGACGGACGGACTGAACGACGACTATAGGTGCTACGTATTTATATAATTACGAACGCACCTAAAAATTAATATTTCATGATCCAATTAAGATAGAAACATGATTTAAACGTCATTTTAAACAGAAAAAAAAACAGAGAAAGTTTTAATGAAATAAAGTGTTTTTAGAAAATTTGAAGATTTTTGTGTCCCGGACCCCCTTAAATATTAGTGTGAAGTTGTAAAAATGTGTTCTTTGAATATGGAACATTAATTGTCCCAGAGAACGCAGCACAAATTCGAAGAAAGTTCGTTCTGAAGATAGTTTTTAAACATGGGGTATAATTTATTATTTAGTTATAATATTACGAGTGCTTTTTTCCCCTCCTACGATGAGGCGAAATAATAAAGACAAGTGTGAATAACAAAATGGTTTTATAACTAGGAGTCAAATACAATCAAAGTTACTTTTCGACATAGTCATTGTGAAGGGTGACACATTTAACATACACTGTCAGAAATATTTTCTTCAAATCACGGAAATTGCACTGTTGTTGTTTGCAGCAGTGCTGCCGGAACATTTCCGTTATTTGAAGAATTTCCGTTCCTTTTTTTCCGTTACAAAAGGTAAAATTTACGTCAATTGAAGAAAGTGGAGATAAAATAAAATTCGTTGACCTTGGAGTCGAACCAGGTACCTAACTGTTATGAACCGAGTATCTTAACAGTTTTTGCTACAGTTGTTCAGCAGTGAAATAGTTTGAAATAAATATATGATGTTTGCTTCAGTTGGGTATGGTTTGATTAATTTCTTTAAAAAGATGGGAGTTTTGAAGTTAATTTCGAGAAATTTTCGTCTTTTATGAGATTGTGCTGGTATTTTAATACTTTAGTATTAATATAGGATAAAAATATTAATTAAAATATTTTTAAGTAGACTGTTAGATGTAAAATATGAATATTATATTTCTATTCGAGAAACGTTTTTGTTTCTATTCTTTTGAGCAAAATCGATTTTTTTTTCTATATAATATTTTCATTTTAATTAATATATCTATTTAAAATATGTTCATTTAGAACATATTTTAAATGCGAACATTTTTTATACCTTTAAAAGATAAATTGTGAGTACTTTTAAATGAATGAGAAAATTAATTTTTAATTATTTTTAAATCCAAAAACTTTTTTTTAAAAGTAAATTAGAAATCTTAATTTATAGAATTTTTGGTTTTTAGTTTTTAAAATAAATTCTGATTGTGGTATTAGTAGAGCCAATATGCATGCGTGCTGGGAATGTGCGGAATCCCCCCCCCCCTCCCTCTTTTTCAGACTTTCGGGAATAATTCGCGGATGAAACATGTTTTCCAGGAGTTAGGAATTTATTTGTAAAAAAATCAGGAATATTTTAGTGTATATAGACGAGTTTCTCTGACAGTGTACGGTGGACTAATTTTCCAATACCCTCTTCATAGAAGGCTGCCGACAGCGTGTTGAGATAAAAGTTGCAAAGAGTTGAAAAAACCCGATCTAAACCTGTGAATAAACCGGGATTTTTAGGAATAAACCGGAATTTTGGGGAATAAACTGGATGCTTTTGAAATAAACCTGGTAATAAACCGTGTCTATTGGAAATAAACCGGTTTCGTAACTCTAGTTGAGATAGGTTTTCACGGCGGCGTCTTGAAGATTTATGCTTGTGCTTAAACGCAATCCTCCAGACTTACACTTGTCTTCAGTTCTCGAAGAAGGGAAAGTCAATCAGTGCTAAATATTGGCTGTACGCCGGATGACCAAACATTTCCCATCAAAATTGTGAAAGTAGCTGCTGGGCCATCAGTTCGGCCTGGCACCAGCTATTACTTTTTCCGAGATCTGAAGCCAGGTCTAGGAGGACAATGCTTCCATCGCAAATAAAATCTCCAAGACACCATGAAGCCCTATTCTCAAGACGCTGGCGGCAACCTTCTATGAAGAGGGTGTTGGAAACCTCGTCCACCGATATGGCAGATATGTATCAGTCTTCACGGTGAGGGGGAGGGTAACTATGTCAAAAAGTAACGTTGATTGCACTTGATTCCTGGCCATAAAAACATTTTGTTACTGACACTTGTCTTTATTTTTCTCCCCATCGGAGGTTGATAGGAAATGCCACTCATATAATTTAAATAAACTAGTTGTCTAACCCGTTCTACACACGGGAGTTCATGAATTTAATTCTGAAACCAAAATTAAAAATAACTATTCGATTTAGCAAAATATTTTCTACTACAGTGCATTTTTTTTATGAAATTAAATTTATCATTTTGCTATGGCAGCAGACGATAAAAGGATGTCTTTGGAATAAGGGAATAAACAGAATAAAAAGTTTTGTTGATGTTTGTGATAAAATGTTTTTCTTTATATTAATACATGGAAATTATTCCAGAGAGAAACATTCGCCTTGCATACAATATTACAAATGAAAATCAAATTTTTAAAGTAAAGTTTCCATCTTGTGCTGCGTTTGTAGCCTTGCCAACATGTAATAGTGAGAAATTTTCCGAGCTAGGTATCGTTCCAAGTGGTTTAGTCGGTAGAACGTCAGTGCGCTATACTGATGGCCCGGGTTCGAGTCCCGGCTTGGAATCTTTTTCACTATGTTGGCCTTTGCGCCTTTTAAGCATTTACTTTAAAAATTTTATTTTCATTTGTTTTTCTTTATTTTTTAAAAAAGGTAATAACTAAGCGCAATTAAAAAATCTCTAATTATTCGCATGTGAGGTAAAATAATTATCGTAATACCCACTACAGCTTCTTAGTATTGCAGCGTGTCGTACGTAATATGTATATCTCTAATTATTTGCATGTGAGGTAAAGGAATTATCGTAACACTTGCTGCAGCTTCTTAGTACTGCAGCGTGTAATACGTAATATGTATATGGGACATTCTCACAATCTTTTAACGTCCATGTCCCTGAATAATAATTTTTCATTTAATACACTTTTTTGTGTTTTTTTTTTTATTTCATATACTTGGGAACATCCCATTGCATGATTGCACAACAATATTAACGAGATAAATAAGTTTTGGACGATGTTGGGAGCCCAAACACATGGAAAATTCATCTCGTCCCGTGTACCTGATGCTGATTTTGGAGTTTGGAGCTGTCTGGATAAAATTGTTTCAATAAAAATAATTCAATTTAATTTTTTTCTGGAACTGGAACTATTGTTTTATATAAATATTAGCTAAAAATTAACCTGCATACATTTTTAGGGTTGATATTATTTTTTGAACTCTGTCCCTGGGTTTTAGATTTTTTACCATCCCTCTTCTAAAATTATACAGAAAATCACTTCAGATGCAGCGACAGAATTTTTTTCAAGTTTTTGCTCATGCAGAAGTATGCTATAGAGGGAATATCTAAAATTCTTTGACAGGAAATTTACTGCAGAATATAAATCAGCATTTAAATATCAATTTCAAGCACCGTGGCTTTATTGGTAGTCTTACCGTCCCCAAGGTTTATTCCTGCACTTTTCGAGGTAAATTAAAAAAAAAAATTAATTTAATCCAATGTTAAGAACTGTCTCGAAAAATCAATGAACATTGTGGCTATCACTTAGTCTTAACATGATTTTCCTAAAAATAGGTTGTAATTTTGCTTACCGTTCCATCCTTACCGTCTCTTTTTTTACCATTTCGTCCCTTTTTTCACCCTTTCATCCCTTTTTTTACCTTACCGTCCCTTCTTTAACACCCCTTTAAGACAATGTTATACAAAAATTCTGTATTAAAAGTACTACATTTGTATTATTTCTTATTTGAATGTCCTGTGGGTACTATGCAAATTCATTATAAGTAAAAATTTAGAAGGAAATAAAAAGTTATAGGGGTAAAATGGTAAGGGAAATTAAACTCGCAAGTTTAACCTAAACCTCAGTTAAATAAAAAAAATTTTCGCTGCTGACCCTTTTTTCTTTATTTTGAATCATTAAGGCATTCGTCTATCAGATTAAAATGTTATTTTAGCAAGTTTAATTTCGCCAGATTTTTTTCCCCGAAAGTCAAAAGATTGTGAGAATGCCCCATATCTCACACAGGTTAGAACTCACGTGATTACGGGTTGGACATAACAAAGGCAAAAATCCGCCAAAAACATTAAAAAAAATCTATTTAAAATTTTCGAATTTTTTGTCCCAAACGTTCATGGCCCCCCTACCAGCAACCCGTGTGCTAAATTTCGTAGCCCTGCACCTTGTGGTTTCCGAGTTTTTCAGGTTACATATATACGCGCACGGATTTTAATAGTGCAGATTGGTGAATTATTGGAACAAATTAATGTAAGTTAAATATGTAAGATACTTATTAATTTACCATATAAATCCCACCTAGCAATTATGATTATTAATAATTAAAAAAATGGTTAATTAATTTGGAATAACAATTATGAATTTTGAATTTAAATATTATAATTAAAATTTATTATTGTTTGAAAATTATAATTTAAGTAACTCATAATTATCAAATTAAATATATGAATTACATAATAGATGGCAGACCTAAATTCTTTAATAAAATATATATATATATATTTTGCAATATACATTTCTGCAACTGTTCATAAGTCTTAAAATCCAATAGGTCAATTGTCTTAAAAATTAAATATAAATAATTATATTTAGTTTCTCTTTTTGTATTTTATTTAATTGTAATTAATAACATTTTATTGATGGTTAATTTTAAATTCATGAACAACGTAACTATTTGTATTAATACATCTTAACCGTAAAGAGAGTAATTAAACATATCATTTGTTCGTTTCTACTCTTACCTGTAACTGTAAACCTGTAGCCTGTAACGTAAATCTGTTGGTTTCAGCTATAGTTGTTTCTCCCATTTTTTGAAAGGCTGTAAGTACAAACCTTTTCTTTTATTACTATTATTAGATTTTTCTTTTAATTTTCCCGGTGTTTTTATATGTTTTACTTATTAATTGTTTAATCGCTCTTCTATTTTCATTTTTTACATCCAATGCATTATATTGGCAGTGATAGATTGACTCGGCTATTCTCCTGTCTATTATATGAAATAATGCATTTTTGCAAAGCGTCTTTTTTTTTTTTTTTTTGATTGAGGCACACTCATTCGTCACTTTGATTTTAATTTTCCATCATCATACGATTTCTGTATTCTATTTATGTTCCAATTTAAGATTAAATTCTTTTTATTTCATTTATTGTTTAGTATCATCTGCCTTTAAAGTATTATTCTTAATATATAGAAATTAGATAATAGGTTTTTATTTACTGAAATGTTTGTTACATACATATATGTTTTACTATAAGAATCAATGTAAAATATTATTACTACATGACATCTTTAAAGGAGAGATTTGGTAATTTATTTTATATGGACCTGTAAATCTATTTGTGTTATACGATTTTCACATATTTCGTTTTTGAAATCTTACTTTTTACTTTTAATATATATTTTATAAATTATTCAAAATACAATTGTTACTTCATTTTTAGCTTATGCCAATCTTATAACTATTACACATATGTCAATTGCTGCATTTGAGCATTTTCATGGTGCGTTATTTCCATGATTTTTACATTTCCATGATTTTTTGTAGTTATTAATTATCTACTGTAATAAGATTTATTATTTAACATTATTTCATAGAGTAATTTTTCCCTACATTATTTTCTTATTTCGATGTATTGTATTCAATAATGCTAAAATGTTTTTTTTTTTTTTTCGCATTCTTCTGGTATTGTCCATTTTAGTATTGGTTCTTTTATTTGTTCAGATTATATTAATCACTTTGGTATACAGTGAAACTCGTTTAAGATACGAATCAAGGGACCGAGAGCATTTCGTATCTTAAGCGGGATCGTATCTTATCCGGATTTCATAAATTCTCGAATAATAATGCATATAAAGCCAGTGTACATTGTTATTAACGCATTTTAGCCATTTATGACTCTCATTTTGCCCATTTCTAACGATTTTTAGATATTCTAGGAAATTTGAGTTTAAGATTTTGAAATAAAGATTTTATTGAGTCACCGTTTGTACAATAAAAAAATTAAAACGCCTTTATGCAATACTCTCTACCAATTGAAAACTAGTCGGATGTACCAATCCCAAAACTTTCTTCTATCTCATACACTAGGGGGCTCGGCCCCCTACGAGCTACGCTCGCCAACCCCCGTCCAGACACCGTAGACTCTAAATGCACGCTAATTTGATCGGCTTTAAAAAGATTTCGAAAGATTGAATTATAATTTAAAAAACAGTGGCGATCTCTCTATAAACGGATTTCTATTCATTTCTCTTTGATTGGGGAATTTTAACGCCAAATCCGTTGCGGTACTACTTGATTATCCCGTCGACCCATTTCGCCAAATTATATAAATCGCCAAACCACTCGCCAAATTATACAAATTGACATAATTTTTATTTTAAATAACGAAAAAACCAATAAATTAGTACAACATTAATAAAAATACAAATAAAACGTCGAAATAAAAATAACTTGATGACGTAGACACGTGTAACAACATTTCAAAATAAGCTAATATAAAAGGAATTAAGTAAACAGAGTCTTTGTCTCCCGGTATTTTTTAACAAAGCGGAAAGAAAGTTCTTTTAAATAAGACATTTTAAATTAATCGTTTTTAATCTGACGTAATTTTGACCAAACTATTCTTTCTCTTTTTAATATTCACGTGAAAATTCTTGTGTTAGAAATGAAATATTATTTGCGCTTTCCTAACAAAAATAGTTGAAAAGTATCCTCTTAAAATATCAAATAAATGTCTAGCGCAATTTCTAAATTTAAACCGATTTGCAATATTATTTTGTGTTCATTTTATGTAATAACTGTAATGTGACGTAAACATGACGTAATTTCTCCTATTTAAGACTTCTAACGCATGTTAATAAATTTATTGTTTTACAAATTCCTTTCTCTCTTAAAATTCACGTGTAATTATAGTTTTTATGACGTAATTTTTAATAAGTTCCTGCTTTTTGTACATAATTATTTAATTCTAATTCCAAATGTTTTTTTCTGTTTATAATAGTCACGTGTAAATAAATTTTTAATTTATTTACACGTATAAATATTTTTAATTTGAAGCAAACATTATTGTTTCCGCTGTTGTTGGCAACAGTTTAAATTAATATCACTTTCTAAAATCTGTTAAAAATATCTCTAGAAATGCTGAAAATCTGAATTTAAAATAGAAATAAAACCTCAAAAAATTAGTCAAAATAAAAAAATTAATGCAATCTGCACTCCGGTAAATTCTAATGCATAAAATGATCTAAAAATGATTAAATTCCTATGAACAGTTTTTGCTCCTATAAAACTTTTTTAGTGGAACGATTTTGTCCAACTTTAGCATTAAATATCTCTTAAACTAATTGTTCGATCTGAAAACTGTCTGCATCAGCGTGTTTATCAAACATTTTTGTATAATACTACCGATTTTCATATTTTTGTATGCATTATTTTTCTTAATATTAACGAAGAAAGATCTCCGGTCACAAAAAATTCAAAACCGGCGGCGGCGGTGACAGCGGTAGTTACTTTTTTTTAGAATAGAGAGATGTTAATACTTCAAAATTCGCTATCACACTGCCAAAATTAAATGGCAATCTATGCATCTCATGAGGATTGTAACGATATGAAATTCCGTGCATTAGTTCTTGAGATATGACTATCGCTGAAATCGTCTAAATTCAGCAAAATGCGGCCTAGCAGCGCCATCTATTGGGTGATTTATACCAAATCCTAATCAGCAACAATTTATGTCAACGTCTGACTGAATCTGAAGTTTGGAGAAAATCCGTACATTAGTTTTTGAGATAGAGCAATAGCGAAAATCGTGAAAATTTCTGCATAGAAGCGCCACCTATTGGGTGATTAACACCAAAACCTAATTAACAACAACTTGTGTCAACATACAACTAAATCTGGAGTTAGATGAAAATTAGTCTATTAGTTCTATTGATAGAGCTATTGAGGCAATCGGGGAAAAGGCAGCAGAGAAGCGCCACCTGTTGGGCGATTTGCACCAACACCTAATCAGTAGCAAGTCATATCAAGGACTAACTTAATCTGAAGTTTGATGAAAATCCGTGCGTTAGTTCTTAAGATAGAGCTATTGGGGAAATCGTGTAAATCCTGCAAAATTCATCATAACAGCGCCACCTGTTGGGCGATTTACACCAAAACGTAATCATCATCAATTCATATCAAGGACTAACTAAATCTGAAGTTTGCTCAAAATCTGTGCATTAGTTCTTGAGATAGAGCTACTGCGAAAATCGTGAAAAATGCAGCATTGCAGCGCCACCTGTTGAGCGATTTACACCAAAAACTAATCAGCATCAATTTGTATTAGGAACTAACTGAATATCAATTTTTATTAAATTCCGTGCATTAGTTCTTGAGATAGAGCGCCCACGAAATTTGTGTCACATACACACAGACAGACAGATAGACAGACAGACAGACAGACTCACAGAGTCACAGACAGACATTTTGTAAAAACATGTTTTTTGGAATCTCTGACCCCTAAAACGTGTAAATCCGTCGAAAACCGGAATTCGAAAATTTTCATGAATCCAATACTTTCTTCTTGTAAAGATAGAAGAAAGTAAAAAAAAGAAGGTGATAAAACGAAATTATTGTTAATCATTAGAAAACAGAAACTAAAATACACAACATATTTAAAGAGAAGAAATAATAAATTTTCATAATTTATTTTTAGAAAGACAAACTAAATGTATGCCAGGAACAATAATTATTTGATACATTATCAAAGTTAAAGTACATGAAGTAGTTTTAGTTCGTTGAAAAAATGTCGTTTACCTTGGTTTGGTGCAACGTAGGACGAGATTTTATCACTAAGTTTTCTGCCTTGTTGATGTGGTAGAAAAAAATCTTCGACGGAATGACCAGCATCCATTGAAGAGGCGTACAGTCGAAGTAAGCTGAACGAGCTCATTACAGATGCGAATGATGGTATGGCTGGTACATTCGTTTCTTCATCCGCGCTGTCTTCTGCTTCTACTAAAGGCCTAGGTTCATCGGAACTTTTGACGTCCGCGACTATATCCGCGATAGAACGAACTTCAGTTGTTACAGCCTGATCGTCAATTTTGACAAATGAGTCCTAATGAGCATCCTTCTCGATGCTGCTCCTTTTCTGCGATGTCAACGTTTTGCAAAGGGCCGTCGACGTCAAAGGCTTTACAGAAGCAGTTCTCAATAGTGGTTGATGTTACGTCTTCCCATGACGCACTCAGGAAATACATGGCGTCCAAGCGGTTAATACGCTTACAGATTGGACAGGACATATCCTTTTCGCGATGATCCGTTTGGTGTAGATGACGTACAAAGACACGACATTTGTATTTCTTTTTTAGAACATGGATTACACCTTGATCCATGGATTGAACCACACTAGTCACATTGGGTGGTTAAAAAGATTAGTCGATGTTTCGTAAGCTGGGGATATCCTTCGGATGGGCGAGACAGTTGTCGGCGAGACACAATACTTTCCTGGACTCCTTTTTCATTCGTTCATCGAACTTGCGAATCTACTTAACGAATATATCGCTTGTCATTCATGCTTCGGCTTGTCTTTCATAATCGCAGGGGGCAGATTTTTAGCATTTTTAAAGCAGCGATGATTCCGCGACTTGCCGATGACGAGGGGTTTTAATTTATCCGTTCCGCTCTTATTTGATCCACTTAAAACAGTGATACATTCTTTTTTCAGTTTGCCTCCAGAACATTTCTCACCCTTAAACGCCATTGTTTTATCAGGCATTAATATAAACAAGTTAGAAATTGCACGTCAAACGTGGCAAATGAGGTGTGTTCGTACTATAATTAGTTTCATAAATATTTTTTACACTGCATTTTGTACTGAATGTATATTTTAGTGCACTTCAATAAGTGCATATCAATTTCATTCTGTTCATCATTAAAATTCACTTGAAATAATTTTTTACATTGGCCGTAATTTAACGGAAAACTGTTGACTGCCCCTGTAATTAAACTATGCATCCAATTTTCATAAAATTTGAAACGACGCGACAAAATATTGCAACAATTATATATTTAAAATTTCATACCATTTGGTTGGGTAGTTTTTGCTCTGTTATATGCGGACGGACGGGCTGAACGACGACTATAGGTGCTACGTATTTATATAATTACGAACGCACCTAAAAAAGGCCCATCTCTTCGATATTGTAAATATCGCATTTTGAGTACTTTTTCAATAGCAGGGCGAACACGTTATTTTTCCAACAATTGACATTGTCTACATTCACAGCTGTCGACTGTCCTCATACTTTCCTGTTAAACTAAGCCGCATCTTTGAAGCGCTCTAGTCAACCGCAGCTAGACGTGAAATCCACTACAAGACGTGTAGCAATTTTGTAGGCAGTCATACGTTAGTTGGGATGTTCGTCGATCGGGTTTGGGTGAACCACTCCAGTAAAATCGTCTCCAATTCTTCGAATTTTGCCACATTAATATTCTTTCTGCCAGAGCCTCCAGCTGATGCACTGTTTTCCATGTTCTGTCTATTTTTTAACAGACCTCGAAGTGTTGATTAGTGTATTCCCACAGATTTGGGAAAGACAGTCTTGCTTAACATTCGAGGCGTCGTATTTCCTTAAGACATCCAACTTTTCAGTCAAAGAATGTGCTTTTCTCTTTACTTTCAGTATTACATAAGCACCATTTCGTATATTAAGCGGGTTTTTTGACATCAATGGACAAATTTTCTTCGTATATTAAGCGGGATCGTATCTTATGCGTACGTATATTAAGCGGGTAATTTTACACAGGTTTAATAGGCATTTTTCAAGGGACCGAAAATAATTCGTATCTTAAGTGGGATCGTATCTTAAGCGGGCGTATCTTAAACGAGTTTCACTGTATTTTGCATTAAATCCATTTATTTTTCCTTCACAATTTTCATAGCAACATTTGATTTCAGTTATATTATTCCAACATATTTAGTTTGATTAATGAATGCAACAGAGGTTGTTTTTTAACACTTTCCAACAAAGTTGAAAGGTGTTTATGGCTTCGGTTTGTCTGTCCGTCTGTCCGCGCTGCAACTCTCGTAAATATACTCGGATCGTTTTGAAATTTTTGAATGTTAGTGACCTCTACCGTAACACGATCCCTATTCCAAACGAAGTTTGTAACATGTTTAGTTCCTTTACAGGGGCAGACGAAACTATTCCGTTACATTATGGTCAATGGGAAATAATCGTTTCAAGTGATTTTTAATGGTATTAAACTCTTTCAAACATAGTAAAATTGATATGAATTTATAAAGTCCACTAAAATATGCATTCTGTAGAATATTTGGTTCAAAGAATAGCTATTATTCATTTACAGGGCCACACAAAAGGACACACATAATGGTATAGAAAACATAAAACATAATGGTGTAGCGGCATTGTATATTGTTTGAGGCGTATTTGAATTATGCTAAATTAATTCATATATAATGAAATTGATATACGTCGCTGAGCTTTAGTATAAGTTATTTCATGTACAATACGAAGTGCATAGCATTTACAGAGACACACAAAATATTTCAGATACTATATTGTATCCGAATTACTGTATATTAGCAATGATTGCTCGAGATCTATTTTTAATTATGATTTGCGCTTTTAAGTTTCACTATACTTATGCATAGTATATGGTGTGTATAAATGCTATAGTTCATATACAGGGCTACAAAAAAGAATTCGTGAGGGTTACTGAGTATGAGCGTAAACTGCTTAAAGGTGGGTTTTAAATGAGTTATGCATTTTTACGCTGAGCTGAATTTAGTTTACAAAGAAATTTTTGTAGAATATAAATAAAATGATAATGACCACGTGAAGAATTGGATACATGGCCGTCTATGGATGATAATTTCTGCAAATCTGATTTCAGTAGTTTTAAGAATGTTTTAGTTTGAATTAAATTTTAGCTAAATATTGGCGTGTAACAAATGTTCAAGGTAAACTACAGGGCTATGCAAAAGTATTCAAGTATGTTTTCATCTATTAGTATAAATTGCTGAAAGAGAAATTTCAACCTGTTATGCGTTTTCTTACTAAACTAAATTTGCCCATTATATAGTATATATATCAACCTACAGATCAAATACCAGGGATATTCGAAAGAATTGGAATAATTGGCTATGGACGGTAACTGCTGAAATGAGCTTTATAAATGTTTTATGCGTTTTATAAAATGTTTACTTAGTTACCTTATTTCCCTAAATAACGAAGTTTTGTTACAGCATTCAGGAAATGTTGGACTGTGTTTCATAATCTATGCTTAGCGCTTGATTTTTCTTTCTTTTTTATGGTTATTAACGATTTGTCTGCAGGATATAGCACATCGAAAATTATTATTTTTGCAGCAGGAAAATACATAATAAATTTAAATCCACCCTTAAAGCCCATATCTCGTTCAAATATATGTATGCATTATGATTAATAAGAATTTTTAAAATGTCCTAACACAAAAAATTACTATTTGGGTTTAAATATAAATTTAAAATAACAATGTAAACATATATATTTTTTCCTCGTGAAAGTTTTGAGGAATTCGCTTTGGTACCCTTAAAAAAAAAATAACTATTGAAAATCTTACCTTGAAATCTTGTGTGATGACCAAAAAGTACCTCGTTTTATATACTTAACCTATTTTAATTTTTATTACATATTCTCACAAAATTAAAAAAAAAGTGATAAATTTCACTTTTCTGAAATCTGCATATTTTTTTTCATACATATTCGCCATTTGCAAAAATATCCTAAGGTTTAAAAAAAATGGGTTTACAAGATTCAGTAGCACGTACTCTGTCATATATTTAAATTACAGAGACATACTTGCAACAGATTTTGCACAAAGCGTACCATTTCACGAAAAAAAATCACGTTTTGAGAAAAATGAAAAAAACGCTTCCCCCTTTAAATGGGATTTAAATGTTTCTTAACATTTTTAACTGGTAATAATCGGTTTTAGAGAATTAAAAAGGTACAGTCGTGGGGGAAAAAAGATAAACACACACTGCGAACTCTGTAACAAATTATCGCAGAAGAATGTTACAGGTACCAAAGGATTGGAAATAAAGTCTACTTTTAAATGATGCATGTAAAATTTTCTTAGGGGCCATCTACATATCAAAACGAACCCAAACTTTGTTTTTTTTTCAATAGCAATACCCGAGTTTAACACCATAAATAAATTCTACACCCTTTAATTAGCCTAAATCCAAATTCTCATGAAATTCGTACGATTAGTTTCCGAGAAATTAATTATTTTAAAATGAGCATATTTTAGATGTTGTATCCAAATTGAAGTTCAGCACTCTATTATTGAAATGCTACAGAAGGACTGTGTCAGTTCTATTAATGTATTATTTCTTGCCAATATGACCATTTCACTCGCTTAATATGTTTCAACTATTACCAGCCCAAATACTTCAATAAGATGCGTAAAATATTTTTTTTTTCAAATTATGAATTTTCTGCACATCATAGACGGTTCCTTAAACCATCATTTTGACGTTGTTTAATGATAATTCGAAAAATACTTGAAAGAAAATTTTGAAATTGAGAATTCGCATAAAACAGGACATAAGAAATATAAATCTATCAAAAAAAAATTGTCAATTGCAATTCATATTCTTTTCGAATATTAATTTCATAATTCATATTATAAATTTTTTTTAATTATAAATATCAATGTATTTATGTTTAGGTTTTTTAGTATTATAACCACACACAAAATTATCACATTAGGATAATAATTTTAGGAGATATTAATAAAAATATGAAAAGGTAATTTCACATTAGAAGCTCTAAATTTTGAATGTTTCTAATTCAAAAACTTATCATTCAAATGACTAGAAATTTCGTTTCTAAGTTAAGTTTGAGCCGAAGATTTAAAATATATTGTCAAAATTGGGTGTTGCGATTGATTAAAAAGAAGTTTGGTCTGGTTTTGATTTGTAAATGGCCCCCTAAGCAAATTTTATATGCATCATTTAAAAGCAGACTTTATTTCTAATCGAATGGTATCAGTAGCTTTCTTCTATTGTAATTAGTTGCAGAGTTAGTAGGGGATTTTTACCTTTTTTCCACGACTGTTCATAAATTATATATTTTTTGTCATCTATAGTATCTGCTCTATTTTTTAGGTCACAATTTGAAAAATGGATTTTTTGAAGGTACTTGACGTACCATCAATTAAGCAATTCACCCCATGAGACACACACCCTTACACTCCAATTCTTATAAAAATTTTATAAATTTTGGCCTAAAATTCTAATATACTAAGTGCATAAATTATTTTGATATAAAATTAATATTTGAATCTGGCTAATGTAGTTTTTTTTTTAAACATGTTCGTCAGACGTCGCCCATTAAATTAAGGTCCGTCACAAAAAGTTGACAATAATTTTTAGAGTCAGCTTAAAATGAAATAAAATAATACATTTAATGAGATTTAGTCGATAAATTTTGCAACTTATTCTCCTATAGCTTTAAACAGCCTTCGAAATTACAAGATTTCATAAATGAATTATTTTATTAGATTTTAAAATGAAAAAAAATAACACATCTAAATTACATTTTTAGTGCTTAGAACATTCGAAATCGTTGCAGCAAATGAGATAATTGACACCTTCAAGCCTTTAACTAAGCATTGGGACATGTAAGTCCCAGTGAATTTTTTTTTTTCTATATGCATAACTGTTTGTAAAATAATCTCTGTCATCCAAATGATATTTTCAAAAAAAATCCACCACAAAGAGCAATTTTGTAAATTGTGATACGATTAAACATAAAAATAGTCTCTAGTCCCGGCCCGTAATAAAGGGTTAATCTGTCACTTAATTTTCTGTATGATGTTAAATGAAAAAGCAGAAAGTGATATTACGAATCAGAATGAATAATCAGAAAAATGACTTTCCCATTTCAATACTATTAATGTTGGAAAAGTAGTTTTACAGTTAGAGATGTAGTAGCTTTGATTTTTATGGAGTTTTTGAGACCCGTGTATATTATGATATGAAAACTGTATATATATATATATATACATACATATATATAATATATCTACTATCTCTATATATATAAAATCCTAATGAAACGATTTTATGGAACGACTGATTATGTTTCACAGCTATTTCTCCTAAAATATGGTATGCTTGGAGGTGTACTTAGCACCAAATATCCGTTTTGATCCACAGATGTCAAAAGTGGTGTTAGAATTTAAAAAATTTAATCAGTTTTTGAAATATTATTTTTTTTTTTCTAATTTTAATGACATCTCTCTAATGATGGCAACAAAATTACTACATTTTTGCGGCATAAAGGGAGAAAATGAAAACCAAAAGGATTATTAGATTTCTTCTTTTTTGCCATTTTCAAATTGAAAGTGAAATGGCCTTTTATTTCAATCGATAGTGAAGACAATATTATGATTAAATTGTGTTTTTTAGAAAAATTGGAAAAAATAAAAACTTTTTCTCATATTTCAATCGTCAGGAATCAGATTATTTTAGAAACTGAAATTGTAAAGTAAAATTATTAAAAGCAGAAAGAAAAGTTTGAAATAAGAATTATATGACCACGTGTTAAAAACAGAAATAAATATTAAAAAAATACGAAAATTTTAAAGTAACGAATTTATTACACACGAAACGCATTTAAAGGAGATAATTACGTCATAGGTAAAATTCCCAAATATTAGATATCGCCATAGTTACAGTGCCCAAACTAATTAAAATATTACGCGTAAAAAACTTTTAATGGAGAATATTAGGTCATATTTTAAAAGCCCAAACTTTATATTCCCAAACACTTTTTAATTAAATAATATATATACCCGTAAGTCTTAAAAGAGAAAAAAAAAAAAAAACTTGGAGAGGAAGAAAAAAATGAAGTTTTATCTTTTATATATAAAAAAATATATATATAAATATATTGTAATATTAAGCGAGAAAAGAAATTGAAAATAGAGTAAAACACTGTATATCGCAAAAATATTGGAAATATGGCAAAAATATATATACACACGTTAATTTCAAAATTATTACAAGTAAACAAATTTAGCATCTTCATACTTTAATGTGTAATTTCATTTTCTACTAGCCTTAGGATGTTAAAAGAAAAATCAGAAAGTAATATTACAACACACCACAACAAGAAAGAAAAATCATGCGCCTTGCATAGATTATAAAACACTTTCCAACACACTCAAAATACGGTAACAAAAGTTCTCTGTTTAACCCCTTACCTACTGACGGTACTTATAAGTACTATTAAAATAACTTGTTATAAAATTCATTTAATACATCGATTAGTTGCAATACAGTTTGTAATGAGTTATAGATACATCGCTTTATCTTGTTCCAAAAGCATTATTCGTTACACAAAACAAAAATATTTTTAAAAGGATGATTTCCTTTGCCTTTGCATCTTTTCACCTTCTTGGCGTTGGGGGAAGGGGGGATAATTTTTCAATACGAAAATATTTCTATATTTCTAGTATAAGAACATTATGTTTGTACATTTCATAATTCTACATAATACTAAGAAAAATATTTAAAATAAAAGATTTGAGCGGGTTTATAAATAATGCACAAAATCCCTATAAATTCAAATGTAATTAATCCTCCTAAATCCTTCAATCCTTCTAAACCTCTTCTAAATTTATTAAATGATTATGTAAATCTTCTAATGTAGTTTATACAATTCACGAAAAATGCTTTAGAAGATAAAATTTTCAGGAATTCATAATTCAGTACATAAAGGGTTAATAGAGTGAAAAAGTAGACAATTTCGAAAACGCATAATATATTTGAAAATACAATTGTGGAAATCACCATCGATTGTCGGAAAATAATTCAAATTATTTTATGAATCTCTGCATATGATCCTGCGTATGATTTGTATGCATATTTAGCATACTACAAATGCTAAATTTA
Organism: Maratus speciosus; assembly: GCA_963932465.1. Taxonomy (NCBI): domain Eukaryota; kingdom Metazoa; phylum Arthropoda; class Arachnida; order Araneae; family Salticidae; genus Maratus; species Maratus speciosus. The sequence goes on from OZ010793.1 coordinate 481,794,588, forward strand.
GTTTGGAAAGCATAAAATAGTTGCAATTTCCGTCAATAAACGGAAATGCACTCAAATTGTTTTGAGCAGATATGCAGAAATTATAGCCAACGAGTAATATGCAAAAAGTTACTTAACCCGTTCGGGACCATGGGTGCATATATGTACCCTCAAAAAGAGTATACAAAATTTGTTTTAGTCACCAGTAAAAAAGAAAAGTAATATTTAGTTTCTTTAATCAGCGCATTTTCGTGATTATTTAAATAAAGGTAACTTTTGTAAAAAAAAAAAGTGTTTCCACCGAATAAAATTTGTGTAAAAGCCGCCGGTCCCGAAGGGGTTAAATTTAAAAACGCATGCCACAACTGAATAAACTTCCAGCAATTACGGCTCATGCACAGTACTGTAACCAAATTATTTTGTGTATCCCTGAAAATTAACTGCAAAGCTATGTACTTATATACACCATATTCTACAGTAAGCATTTCAATTTCAATATCTTTGAAATAGTTGTAACATCTTTAAAATACATTACAAACAGTTTTCCTTATAGAACATAATACGGTGGGTGATCGGTTAACGAAATGTTCGGTTTACGAACAGATCGGTTAACGAACATTTTCGCGAGAGGTTTTTATGTTCGGATAACGAACATATGTTCGGTTAACGAACACCTCACAAAACAAAGCCAAGAAGAAGCAATGTTGTGTTTCAGAGTTTCAGAGCTTTATTTAATTGCATCTATTGTGGACTTAGAGAACATTTTAACAGTTGTATACGTATGGTCTAATTAATTCAGGGGCTAAAGCGGATTCGGGCCCTATAATTTAAGGCCACCAAATTAAAATGAACAGATTTGAAACATTAATTAGCCTCCGGTACGGTATGCTATTTCTTTCTCCCAGCTTATTTTGTGTCCAAAAAATAACGTTACCTTACAGACGCTAGCCGTAAAACAAGCATTACGATTAAATACTCTTTAGCAATTTTTTAAACTTCTAAGAATCGCACATTTTCAATTTTTATACCGTCGTATTGGGAAAAAAAAGTTCTTTTAAATGCATTTTGTTTGAAAACTGTATCTCCATTTACTTTTGAAATATTAATTTTTTTGTAGTTTTTGGAGCCATTTGCTTAATATTGGCAACGGAAGTACTCCATTTCTTTAGAAAGTAAAGGAAAAATAATTTTAAAATAGTAATTATATATTTTTGTTGCCATTTTCTCGTGACAACCGAAAGAAAATGTAATTAAAATACGTGCTATTTTGAAAAAAATATAAACGAATGATTTCTGTTAAAACAATGGAGCTATTATATACTATATTTAATTTTAAGTATCTATGAATCACTAGATAGCAGTTTTTTTTTGTTTTTTTTTTTCGATTTTCTTGAATGACGGAATCTTTTTGCTGCATTTGTGCATTATTTCGCGTTAGTGATGTGCTATGCATGCTTTACTGTAGACGTTTAAGAGTAGATCGTAAATGTGGAATTCTTAAGCGGATGCGAATGACGTCATTTTACATAAAATAAAACGTGTGCTTTAAGTCTTAAAATTGAAATATGTTTTGTACTGCAGTAGAGTCCCGCTTGATCGAGTTATTTTCTTCTGATGGACTGGTGGCTTCTATTATTATGAAACAGCCATTATAAATGAAGTGTTAGGTGAAAATGAAAGAGCAGCCGTAAAAAAAAAAAAAAAAAAAAAATGGCCATTTTTTCCCCTATTCTGACCAGAAAATCAGAGTTCTAACTTATTACAGCTTTTCTTTCATCTTCACCTAACACTTCATTTATAATGGCTGTTTCATAATAATAGAAGCCATCAGTCCATCAGAAGAAAATGAAGTAATGGAAATGCCGGGGGTGGCACTAAATTCTGAAAATATAGAATTCCTATTCTCTAGTTTTTTAATTTTATATTTTGTGTCCCTTTTTAAAGAAGTATTTTTAATTAAAAATGAATTATTTTAATTGAACTTTAGTTCACAAATTATTAATAGGTTCTAGGCTCTACTTGAGTTTATAAGGGCCCTGCAGTAAACACGATTTTTTAGAGAAGTAAGGAGTTTTTGAAAGGTTAAAGTGACAAATTGATATGATTTAATTCCGTAGTCAATGAATGTAATTCTAAAGGTTTTTACAAAGGGCATGTCATTTTTTTTTTTTTTTAAATACTCCACGACACGGACTTACCATCAAAATATGATCTGTCTATATTAAATAAGGACGTACCCTATTATAAAGGGAAGATCTATATACATATTTTTTTACATTATTTAGATTTTAAGAACGAATTAATTGCATTCCCATACGAATCAATACAAAATCTATGATCGGTTATCGAACACTGTTTTGGAACGGATTAAGTTCGTTAACCGATCACCCACTGTATAAGAAAACTCTTTTGAGTGTCCCTTTTAACGAACTATAAACGCTATATATTTCATTTTCAATACTGAACATCCCATAGTAAGTCTCTATAATATATATCAATTGCATGGCAATTCGAGCATATTTACGTGAATTAGATCACGGCAGAGACACTGCCAGACAAATAAAACTTCCAACTATGTTGAAGTATAAAAAATGGCTTGTCCGTTTCAATGTGAATGACGGAAAATAGTTGATGAGCTAGCCGTGCCAAGTTTCGGATTTTGTCCGGCAACAAGTAGGGTGGGGTTTTTTTTTAAGTAGATTTCATAAGAAATACTACCTATTTCAGTCGTTACCACGGTGCGACTTTTGAAATATTCCTTAATAACTTTTCATTATATGACCCCAGGAACCCAAAACTACCCTCACCTAAAAAGCTTATATATACATTAAACGCTTTTCAATTGTAGGGTAAAACAGGTCGAAAATACACAGTGAAAATACACCCGTCATACATCACCAACTCAAGAATTAAATGTTTGCAGTCGTAATTCGTGGTCAGCGTAGAAGGTCAGGTCGTAAATCCTTGGGTGTTTTCCCGTAGATAATAAAAGAAGCCGTATTCTTCGTCAAATAGTTTATTAGATGTCTTATAGAGTGACAAAATTCCACCAGTGATTCAGTTACCCATGCTCGGGTCGTGTCACGTTTTAAAGATAGACTTAAAGGTGTTAAATGATTAGAAGCAACATTGCGAATTGACGAAAAGCAGCTCTCCCAGTGACATGGATTTTTTAACCCTCTAAGTGTTTTGGGCGTAATATTCCGTTCACTAAGCTCCAGGTTTCACAGCAATACAAGGAATATTTAAGATAATATAATTCTATAGATTTAATGAATTTTAAATACATTGAAGAATGATTAATACTCTCAAGGATTACATTCATATTTCTAATTGAGTTTTTTTATAATGTTGAAAGAATCATATTTTCTTAGCATTTAAAACATAATGCAAAGAAAACAACATTACAATTTTACCCTTTTGCAAGACGCTCGGAGGGAAGCAAGACAAAAAACATAAAAATCATCCCTCTCAAGTCAGTGTAAGCTGTATAAATATATTAAAAGAACGCGGAAAGGTACACTGATTTGTTCTACGCTCGAGCCAACCCAAAGTAAGTTATGGGGGACGAAAGGAGAGGGCACGCTAAGCGATAAGACGAAAACAAGGAAAGAGGGGGGGGGGACGTAGAGACAGAACTCTTTACTTAAAGCTGAACTTTAAAAGGGGAAAAAAACTAGAAACGCCAAACACTTGCAATGACTTATGAGATATCGAATAATACTTTAATAAAAAGATAAAATGGTATCAATAAACATTCGAAAGAAATAAGAATTTAATGTATCAAAATATGAAAGAATAAAATAAATTAGTGGGTTTTTACAAAGAAGTGCAACTATTAACACTAAAAAGACCGGGAATTTTACTCAAGTTTTATAAAAATATTTGTCACCAGAATTTTTATTCAAAACTGTTTAACTTATTTATCTAACTTTTTCTTCTTATTTATCTTTTAAACTTATTTTGTAAAGAAATTTCTGGTTTCGAACCGAAATATATTCATTTGATAGATGTCAAATGACCCCTCACGGTTCTTTTAGTGTTAATAGGTTAAGTTTTTTTTTTTTTTTTTTTTTTTTTTCAATAAGAAATTAAAAAAATGCGCTGAATTAAAGGCATTGCATTAAAAGATAACGGATATTTAAGATATTATTAAAAGACAGGTAAAAAAGGTAGATATTATAAGAATTTGGAATAAATTAACTAAGGTAAAAGGCGAATTTTTTTTATTATTACGTATATATATATATATATATATATATTTATGTACTAAATTTTGTCCGCAGATAAAAGTCGTAATTATGCACGGATCGTCTTCAAACTACCCAAACACATTGAGATGGATCAATATCTCCGCGGGGGTTGCAAATGGACAAAATCAGCCCAAGGGGTTGAAAATGGGGAGGGTTAAAAATTTTGAATACCGCCTTAATATGATTCTGATAAAACCAGCTCTTACTGAAAAATGACAGGAAAATGTAAACATTTTCGTTATAGCTGTTGCCAACAATTAAAAAAACGCAATAAAATTCTTACCACAACAATTACTTTTCTATTGCAAGATTTCCATGTGAAAAATGTGAATGATATAAATAATTTGAAGAATTTAAAAAAAGGTGAATATTACGTCATAACTTTTCTGCAGCAAGATTTTCACTTCAAAAATGAAAATGAAATAAATAGTTTGGCAAATTTTTTTTTTAAAGTGAATATTATGTCATATTGGAAATATAATGGACGTCAGCAGGTCAATATATAACGTCATGTGAGTTTCAAAAAACGTATTGAAGCATGATAAAAACTTGATTCTGGAAATATCGGCATATTTTAACATTTTGAGGTTCTCTGAATTTGTTTTCGCCATTTTTAAATATATTCCATATATATGCGTGTGTGTATGCGTGTATATTAGAAAAATGAAATTAAAAACTCGTCAGAGGTGGCCAGATAAAATTGTTAAACTGTATTTATATCCAATCTTGATTTAGTTTTTGTTGGTGAAATTAGCACTTAACTTCGAAATCTACCTCCGCCTGTAGGCCGATCTGGCGGGGATTTTTTTTTTTTTTTTTAACTTCAAAATTCTTACAAATACGATTGGCATCTTTAAATTTTAATTTGTCACTTAATTTTCTATCACTCTTGATATTAAATGATAATCGAACAATCCTATGCTATTACAGAATAATATAAAAAACTGGTGGAACCAGAGAGAAAAGTAAAGCTCGATCTAAAAAAGTTACAGTAAAAAAATGTCAAATAGTTTCAGTTTAAAAAAGTAAGTAGTGCGTAGAAAATTAATGGAATCAGATTATCTGTAAAGCTCATGAAATTACCCAAATTTTTGTTGATAGCTGAAAATGTGGACAGAGCTTTACTGGTGCCTTAAAATCAATCACGGAAGTAAAGGCATTTTTAACTCATTCTAATTTCCAATCATTCATAGCCAGTTAAAAAATTTGGGCTCATAAGAATATGTTAGAGGTTGATGTGGAAATGAGCGAGAACATGAGAGGTATCGAGAACATAAGAGATCGTTCAGTACGAAGTATGGACCAAATTCCATTCCAGGGGTTACTGATAAGCCTGGAAGAGCAAAGTACAAAATAAGCCCAAAACCCTAAGCATGTACGATTCAACAATATACTAACTACTTGTCTGGCTTAAGTTCATTGACATAAGGCTCCCTTTTTACGGTAATTACATGAAATAGAAATTATTACGCTGCATGTGTTATGTCAGAAATGTTAATAACAACAATTCCTCAACAACTTGACTATATTAATGTTATACTTAAAATATTACTTCATGGTTTACATTCTTTCAGCTTTGTGGAGTTTAGCTTGACTTGATGCAACAATATCACAATTCTGGGCCTGACAGAAATTTTTTTGCACATAACTACACATTCTGTTTACTATACCCAGTACTCATTTTGAGTCTATAATATGATTTTGAATATAAGGCACCAGTAAAGCTCAGTCCACATTTTCAGCTATCAACAAAAATTTGGGTAATTTCATGAGCTTTACAGATAATCTGATTCCATTAATTTTCAACGCACTACTTACTTTTTTAAACTGAAACTATTTGACAATTTTTTACTGTAACTTTTTTAGATCGAGCTTTACTTTTCTCTCTGGTTCCACCAGTTGTTTATATTATTTCACATATTTTTCGGATCCTTTCAGGAACTTAATCAACCAACTTCAACTAATCAAACAACCGCTCCAATTAACCAGCCAATGATCCCAATTAACCGACCCAACTAATTGTCCCAATCAAAAACTAACAGAAAAATTGGTTCACCAGTGTATTTCAAGAGCTCTGATGACCCCATACTTATTGCTAAACCCCATATTGGGATATTGACCTATACTTTACTCAGGACTGACCGCCAGACTAGTCCTTAGACTAAGTTTTATACATAGTGTGATTTCTTGAATTTTTCTGCTATGTACCTACGCTTCTGTGGTTTAAGGGACTATGCAGTATCCTAGGCCAACCCCTCAAACACTCAAAAAGGTAGGGTAAGAAACAGTAATAAGAAATGAATTAAAACTGCGAAAAAACTATAAAAAGGGAAAATTTCTGTCTTTGGAACTTAATGGGAATTTAAAATTTAAAAAAGTCTGAAAACGACTGAATGCAGAAAAATGATCAAAAGTGATTGAAAATATTATACAATACACCTGTAAATAATATCAGAAATATTACTAATATTGGATATTTATAATAATATTTCGGATGTCAAACTAAAATATCACGGTAATGACCAACATATTTACATCTAACTGTAACCATTGATCAAAAAATCAGGAAAATTGGAAAGTAGGTGTCCTTTGTAAAGTATGCATTAATTAAGGAGATAAATTACGTAAACGAGTCTATTGACAATTGGTGTATTTGGGCTACGGATAAATTATATAATTGAGCCTACAGACAATTGGCGCATGTTACCGGGCGTCGTTTAGGGCATAATTAACTGAACCGTTAGCGCATGCACCTATTTTTGTAACGTTAACACACGTGTGGAGTAAATCTCACCTCATTTTGTCTCGCATTATATTTTTGGCTAAATGCGCTTTAAAAATGTCTACTACTCTATATTGTAAAATGCATCAATCAGTACTACTTCTTTTTAGGGAAAAATCAAGCGTTTCATATTTATTTTCCGATTTTATAAGAGTTTCTGTAAAAATGGCGGGTTTTTTTCCTTAGAAAATATGCAACGACATCTTAAAACAAAACTTTTTACCTCTTAAAACATGAATTATTTTATAAAATTTACAGTAATTACATTTAATTCACTTTCTTCAACATATGAAGACAGCTTTTACTTCACTCTTTCAGTAAAGTTATTTTAGTGTGTGTTATCCCGTAACGAATGAACATATCGAAATGTAACGTTTGTACACGCGCGGGATTATTTAATCCCAAAAGTCATCTTTCTTCTTTTCTAGCCAACAAGCTAAAGACATTCCTTCATACAACCTTTCTCAAGCTTGGCCTTGAAAGGTACAAATAAGGTCAGAAGTGTTTCATGACGTAATTTTGAAGTTATTTCACCTGCATAATCCCTTCTCCCGCAGGTAAAAGCAACGTCTCCCGCCAGCCAGAATGTCCGCATACATACTACACCATAAAACGGAAGAGCATATAGAAACACGAGCCTTGCTAAAATGACGTAATTTTGAATTTTTTTCATTTGCATAACCCCTTCTCCCGTAGGTAAACGTAACGTCTGCCGCCAACCAGAGCGTTCGCATACATACTACACCATAAAACGGAAGAGCATATAGAAAAATGAGCCTTGCTAAAATCAAGAGATAAAAACGCTGCTAGCTCTTAGACCAGGGTTGGCGAACCTTTTCACGTCCACGTGTCAAATTTCCTCAAAGATGTACATTACGTGATCATGAGGTGCCAACAATAAAAAAAAATTAATGGATCAAACAATAATGAATCAAAACTAATTAAAATTTTGTTTTTAGCATTAAAAAAATAGAGGTGATATTTGATGTTATACTGTAGAAATTTATTTCAAAAATATTATTTCTGCTGTGTCATCATAAATGCCAAATAATTTATTTCCGCTTTGTACTTAGTTATTTTCGATAGAATGCAAATTTAATTGCACTCACTTGACAAGACGTTTTTAGTTGAATATATATATATATATATATATATATATATATATATATTTTTTTTTTTTTTTTTTTTTTTTTACGAAAAGAATGTCTTACAGAAAAAATTGTCAAAATAACAAGCGCCAAAAACTATAGCTTTTAGTGTCTGGAATTGAATTCCAAGTTGTTATAATTTTAAAATCAACATTTTTGGTTATTACACTTTTAATTTTTGTTTAGCGATAATCTTCTAATTCTCAAAATTTTCTAAGTCAATATTGAGCTAGATTCGGATAAATTAAGTTATATTTCAATTCCTTCCATCTGTGTGACAATCACAACCAACCGAACTAATCGGATTCAAGTGACACAGACAACATCTATATTAATTAATGCCTTTTGTGAAATTCTACTATATTTTTATGTAAAACTTAAATCTATGCCGTGCCAAAAATAATCTGCAGCGTGCCACTTATGGCACGTATGCCATAGGTTCGCCGTTCCTGTTTTTTAACTCTCGAAATTGAATTTCATTTGGCGTTATAATGACGTAATTATACTAAAGTGTTTCAGCTTTTTAAATTAAAATGCATGTTTTCTTTGGCGCGTGCAATAGGAGTATACGATTTCCTTGACAATACGCAGGAAAATGCAGTAAGTACAACCAAATGAACTAGCATTTACCGAAAATTTCTTTCGTATGACTCAAAAATAAATCTTTCGTTTTATGGATGATAATAATAAGAATTTATTTCAAAATATCAGGAGTCTCTTTTCAGAATAAAACACCCTCACAAAGTTATGTCAGTTAAACAGAAATTGACGTCATACCTAGCAAACGATTTTTTTAATTATTATCTTTTCCTAAATTGTTTTTATTGAAATTTAAACTCCTGTATTAAAATCGATTTTTAAACATTAAAATCATTCAAATGAAGATACTGCGTCATTTTAACACTTGTTTAGTTAAAAGTTTTACATATATATAGGAAATATTTTCATTTTCTGATTAGAATGACGTCGATTTGAAAAATGCAAAAATATAGCGAGAAAATCTGATTTTTATTTAAAACAAAATACGTGTGTTATTACTTTTTTTAAATTATTTTGCCGCTTTTTAGGATGTGGCAACAGTAAAGAAAAATTGAAGGAGATATTTTTGTATTGTAAAATTATGGAATGCTATGTAAAGTTTAAATGGGTGCCATTCCCTTAATATTGGATATTTTTTGACCCGACCTTCGAAAGGCACATCGCTAAATTAAGACCTTTCCAAAAAGCCATTATTCATCACTGAATGTTTTTTGGTTTGGATTGTAATTGAGTTGTTGTCTTTTCATCATGTTTCAAAACGTAAAAGATGCGGCTGAGCTCTACTATACAGCACGATCGTGCTGTATGATATCAGAAAAGTTGCTTTCCTACTTCAATACTGTTAATGTTGAAAAGGTAATTTTACAGGTATATACGGTATCATATAATAGAAGTTTGGACTAGAGTAATGCATTGCCCCATCCCTTTTTTTTCTCTCTTTTTGCACTGCGCGTAAATTTTACTCTAGGTCTTTTTTTTTTTTCAGTTTTTCTTCTTGTTGTGTTGGTTCTGATTTTAGGTAGATTTCGTATGAAATACTACCTATTGGGATCGTTCCTATGTTGGAATTTCTGAAACATTTTTGCAGATCTACACCGATCATGACCCCTAGAACCCAAAACCACCCTCAGTAAAAAACTTTATCTATCTATCTATCTATCTATCTATCTGTCTATCTATATATATCACCTATCACTTTCTTCTGGACACGATAACTTTCGTAATTCTGCACCAATCTCTTCCAAACTGATACATAAAATCAATGGGCATAAAATCTCGGTCAAGTTCGTTAATGGGCAAAATCGGACCAAGGGGATGGAAATAGGGAGGGGTTTTGTGAAAACCGAAAACCCCCCATAACTTCTTAATTTTTGTACATATCAAATCAGTTTAAAGTTTTTATTACTTCCAAAAATAGGGCCAAAATTTTATGTATCACAGATTTTTGATAAAGTTAAAAATGGGCTCAAGGGGCGCAAAAAATAGGGTTTTTGGGAGAAAAAAATTCATAACTTCGTCAATTCTCAAGATATCAATTCCAATTAATTTTATTATAAATCTCCTTAACATTATCTACAACTTTTATATTCACAAGTTTTTGATAAGACCAATTCGTACCGCAAAAAAAAAAATGAAAACGAAAACAAAAAGAGGGTTTGAAGAAGTAAAAAATCTATAACTCCGTCAATTCAAAAGATATAAAATCCCCATGAATTTATCATATATCTTCTTAATATTGTCTACAACATATATATAGACAAGTTTTGGATAGGACCAATTCTTACAGCAAAAACAAATTAAAAATACATAGCGGTTGAAGAAAAAAATCATCTAAGTAAGGGTGTATTCAAATCCAAACTGTTTATTTTCTGACTCATTTTATAATTCATTTTTGCTCTCAAAGGCTTCCAATTGGTACGTTTTTTTACTCAAAAACTATATAATGTACCGTAATGGTCGATTTTTTGATAGAGGCAGAATATATTTTTAAAAATGCTGTTAAAGTGGGCACTTTGAACCGAATTTTCCGAAGCGGATTGTGTTGGAAAAATCATTGCATTAAGGATGCACTCAAATCCAAACTGCTTATTTTCTGACTCATTTTTAAATTCATTTTTGCTCTCAAACGCATTTAATTGTAGATTCACTTATTCAGAAACTATATAATGTACCGCAATGATCGATTTTTTGATAGAGGCAGAATATATTTCAAAAAATTATCTCAAAGTGGGCATTTTGAACGGAATTTCCCGAAGCAATTGTGTTATCACTTTCTTCTGGACACGATAACTTCCGCAATTCTGCACAAATCTCTTTCAAATTGATACATAAAATCAAGGGACATAAAATCTCGGTCAAGTTCGTTAATGGGGAAAATCGGACAAAGGGGGTGGAAATAGGGAGGGGTTTTGTGAAAACCGATAAACCCCCATAACTTCTTAATTTTTGTACATATCAAATCAGTTTAAAGTTTTTATTACTTCTAAAAATAGCGCCAAAAATTCATGCATCACAGATTTTTGATAAAATTTAAAATAGGCTCAAGGGGCGCAAAAAATAGGGTTTTGGGGAGAAAAAAATTCCTTACTTCGTCAATTCTCAAGATATCAAATCCAATTAATTTTATTATACATCTCCTTAATATTATCTACAACTTTTATATTCACAAGTTTTTGATAGGACCAATTCGTTTTGATCTACATAAGCTTCCATTTTTCCTTTTACAATTTCCAATATTTAAAAGAGAAAAAAAAATAAATAAAAAACAATCAAAAATCACATTAATTGAATAAATAAATCAATATTTTTTCTTCCTTCCCTCCCTCCTGTCCTTCCGTTTCCTTTTCTTTTCCATTCCCTTTCTATTTTTAACTATCTTTAGCCAATTTTATAATTATTATTATTCATTTTACTGTCCAATTATGTAATTATATTTAGTAATAATGAAAAATGATATTATTTCCCTAGTAATTAATTTTCCCATGTATTTAAATAAAGGCAGCATAGTAACCTTATTGAAGCTAATGCACTCAAATTTTACCATCTGCTTTACCCAACATATCATAATAAATAAATATTACCATAATATATATCATTATTCGCAAAAATATTAAATAAATATAAATGTTATTAGATTAACCACATTATTATTCTTAAGATACAATGTATCATAAAAACATAAATACACATGCCTATAATGAAATTTAACTATAACCGATGTAATATCAAGTTATTAGAATGCATGCAATATATTCAACTACCCTACCCAATTAATCTATACGGAGAATTTAAATAATTTTATAACATTGATAATAATATATAGCAATATGCTAAAACATATAAAATAAATTATATATATATATATATATATATATATATATATATATTACAGTTAAAAAACATTACAAATTATCATCAAACATAAAGAAAATAAATAAATAAAATGAACAGAAAAAGAAAAAAGGATATTTGTAGAACTTAGACAGAATCTTCAGGTCCCAAATGCCTAAAGTTCCACAAATAATGTGTGTGGTTTCATCGTCATATTAGCCATAAAAAATGGTAAAGAATGTGAATTTGGGACTGCCACACACAGAAAACCGATAAATAAACCATTGAACACCAATTAAGTTCAAAATGAAACATAATTAAAAAGGATAGAGGAAAAATAAAAAACAAATTACCAAATTACAATACATACTGTCATAGCATAAGGTATAACAAATACACTCATAATGCATTTTATTCTCATTTAAGATAGCATACTATTAGAAATTAATATGAATTTGTCCTTAGTAGACTAAAATTTAAATACAAGTTAATCTTTAACTTTATTAAATATTAATGAATATGAATAAATTTAATATGAATTGATAAATAATTAAATATAACTACACCATTATACATATAAAGTATCGAATCAACATCCATTATAAAATGTGTATTAGCAACGTAGTTATAAATCAAATGCTCCCCCCCTTTTTTTAATTAACCATTGCGTATTATCCAGACAACTCCACCCTCCTCCGTACTCTAACATCTACCCACCCAATCGTCCTATAATAATTTTTTATTATTATTTTACAATTTTTAATTTTTTATAGTTATTTTCTTATTTTATATATATTTTTTGTCATTTTATTTACGCATGTGTTAATTTGTTTTTTAAGATCATTTAAGTACTAATTATATATTAAAGAATATATTAATTTTTTTTTGGAAAACCATGATTTAATGCATCATAAATTAGTTTTTTTAATATTATTGTTAATTAGATGAGAAGAACATAAACATTGTATTCTATATAAATGATTAAGGGTTATATTACGATATACAGAATTATGAAGACAAGATTTAAAATTAGTAAATGTATTAACTTTGAATTTAAATTCTTTACGTTTATCATATAGATCAGTTATTGTTTTGTTTTCTTTTATTGTAATTTTAAGATCTAAGAAGCTCATTGTATTGTTAGATAGGAGGTTTTCAGTTATTTCTAAATTAGTGGGATAATCTACTGGAAATTGAGAAATATTAGTTAGATCAGCGACAATTAAAATTATGTCATCAATATAACAATATAAATGTAGATTATTATTAGTAAAAGTACGTTTATAGTGATATAAGTATAAGTCTGATAATAAACTGGATATACAACCACCTTGTGGTATAGCGACGGGCTGTAAATATAATGTGTTATCTTGCAAAATATAATTATTATACATAATTAAATTTGTTAGAGTTTTAAAATAAGCTTTATCTATATTAAAGGGTAAATCCAGTTTATGACGATACTTTTTAAATAATGCATTTATAATATTATGTAGATCTAATAAATCTATATTATTAAAAAGATCCTTGAAATCATATGTCGTTATATTATTTACAGATTTAAGGTTTTCATAATATTGACCAGTTGATAGCTATATTTTATACAATGTGTATTACCAGTGGTTGTTGTCAGTATGTATATTTGATTGAAAATTTTTAATAGATGTTTATTGGCTATATTATTATATGTATTGCATCCAATAGTTACAGTCCTAAATTTAATTGTTTTCATATGAAATTTGAGTGTAAGAATTAAATAAGGATAATAAAAGTTAGTAGAGAAAATATTTAATAGCTTATAATAACTTTCAAATTTACGATTATTTACTATTACATTTTCATTAGTTTTTTGAAAAGATTTATTAGAAGAAATACAGGATGTGAGAAGTTGGTGATAATATGATTTACATATGATTGCATAATTATTAGGAGATTTGTCTACATATGTAATAACGTAGTTTTTTTTGCAATTTAGTAATTTGATGGAAAAGATGCTTTGTGTTAATAGTAACCAAATCGGAAATATTATATTTTAAAGCTATAGTTAATTTTTCAATAACTAGTATTTTCCATTGATTAAAATATTCAATAGGTTTATTGTATGAAATTGAAATTTTATATATATAAAAAAATATCTATATCATATGTAAACTATTTTATAATAGATTTTACGTTAAATTTAGATGGAAGTTTATATTTAGTACCATAACCCACTAGTTTTTTCAATTTAAAATCATTAACAATATTAAGGTTTCCAGTGATTATATGTCCATGATCATTGTTTATGTATTTTTTTAGAGCGGGGTCATTGCATTTACACGGAAAAGTACTAGCTACAGATGTATGTTTTGAAAATGTATTATAGTTAAAAATCTTTCTACCAATTTTATTCTGATATTTAAAGGTTTTTGATATTTGAAGATTATTAATAAGAAAATAACAGTTTTTATCATTAATTATAGAATTAATATTAATTTTAATAAATATTTGATTTGAAAAAGATATATAATATTTACACACACATATTCGTTTTACTTCATAATAGATAAAACTGTTAACAATTTTTCCATTCCTGTATTTAAATACATTATTTTTCTTTCATTTCAGGTTTCGGGATATAATATTTTAAGTTCTGTTCGAAATGCTGGTCGACGTGCTGGATACGTGCGTCGAACAACCTTTTTTACTTATGCGAAGTCATTAACTACTTGTCAAGTGCATATTTGCTTAGGTGAATATTTCTTACAAATTAATTGCCATGTATAAAACCCATTGGTATTGTAGAGAAAGGAGCGATTTTATTAAGCATCGTCCAGTTTTCACTATATTACTATAAGATTATATTGCCTTTAGGGAGGACTTTTGAAGGGAAAGTGACCGGAATTATCGTTCTCGTAGAAAAAGGCCCATAGAACCTTTCACAATCACTCTGCCATGACTACATCGATATCAAACCTATAGGTGAAATAGAATGTATCCTCTAATGGCGAGTACCGAGGTTTGAATCCAGAGGAAGGTAAAAAGAATTAAAAAAAGGGTGTGACAATCTACTTTACATAAAATGCAAATCGGAATTTCGTTCTTTTAACTTGGGTTCTGACTAATGAATTTTTAATGGAGTTTTTTTTAAATAGATTTTTACTGAGTTATGTGGTTTTTTTTAATTGCTTATTATCTAAGCGAAGCGAAGACTTTTATATATATATATATATATATATGTGTGTGTGTGTGTGTGAAGGCAGGACAAAGTTGTTCACAAGAAATTCATTTACGGCGGTGATAGCGTTAGTTACTTTTTTTTAGAATATAACTTAACAGTGTAAATATACGTTTCCGTAAGAATGACCCATTTGTATTAATTCTTTCAGCTATCGTATCATTAAATTTCGGATATTAGATTCGTGAAAAGTCAGCAATAACAAATAACAAATGTCCTTAAGTTTCGTCCCATAATCCTTCCTAATAACTTTACTTTCGATTAAGACAGAAAATGCTGGGCAATTAACTTTCCTCTTGCTTTACCAAACCCATTTCCCCTCTTTTTTTCTCCGTCAAATTTAAAACACTTCCACCATCTCAATTGCGTCAGAAAGAGAATGGGTCTTCCTTGCTGGGAGGCTCGCGATAGCTGACCCTACACCTGCGCAGGGTCAAGGCTTACACCTGCAGTAAAGAGATGGAAAAAGAGAGAAGCCACTTCAGTATTTATCATGTCAATAACAACACGTGCGTCAGACTACACTGTAATACTTGCTCAAACACCAGGTGGCTAATGGCAAAGGGCTGATGCACTTGGCAAGTAGTTAATGCTAACAGTTCATCACTGGACGTCGTCAGAACTCATTGAGGAAAAGACGGCTAAGAACGTTGATCCGAAGATAAATATTTTAAAAATGAATTATTCTTAAGTAATATTACTGCAGAGTTCGATATCAGTGACCGTGAGAGTTTTAAGCATGGCAATTACCTTGTGATAACTATTCTATGGAAATTACTTTGAAGATCTTACTAACCATAGTACTGGTTTGGAAAACAGCCCGAAACTGCGCAGTTAATGCGCCCTAATTCAACCAATTAGTTAACTGACTTGGGGTGCTATGATTATTATTTTATATATATATATATATATATATATATATATATACGAAGGTAGCAGTTGTCCGACCCACTGCAAACGTTCATACTTGAATCGGGAATCGAACACATCACCTAAACTAATAGCCAACATCCTCCCTAACAACCAGAAAAGCAGGCGTGCCTTAATTCAATCTGTAAGGATTATAACGATACGTGAGTCAAGTAACCTTTTTTACTTGTGTGAAGTCATTAACTACTTGTCAAGTGCATCATCTAGTTCACGCCAACAGTTCGTCACGTGATAACTTCGGAACTCAGGGAAATATGGCTATAATTTGACAGAAGAACTTTGATCCGAAGTATAAAAGTACTTCAAAAATAAAATATCCTTAAATAATAGCTCTGCAGAATTCAATACCAACGACAGGGTCCACTCAGCCCAGTGGTCAACATGCTGGCCTTTTTATGACCTCTGGGCTCAACAGTGACCTAATCCGCTTTAATAAAAAGCTACGCGTCGCTGACGACTGGCTTTTTCGCTAACCTTGCCACAGTTGGTTGATTGGTTGATTTTTTGACGGCCGATTAGCTGCACTAGGGATATAGGCCCGAGGGGGGAGTGCCCTCCGTGGGGGTCTTTCTAAGGGAACCTAACCCGTATTAACGCATAGAAATCCATGGCTCGAAGAAAACTACGAAAACTCCGAACGATTAGGCCGACGAGCGCGACTGGGTTCGAACCCAGCCCCTCCCGTCTACCAGCTTCGAGAGCAGAACCTTTCAGCCACTGGTGGGGCCCTTGCCACACATTAATCTCGGAAAAGGAAACATTTGAATTTAAGGAAAAAATTAATAGCTCGAAAAGTATTTGTCAAAAAATTGTTAGACAAACTGCGTTAGAAAGGTAAAAAATTGTATTTTTCTACAAACAACAGATTACAGATTTAAACAAACGAACATTTCAGAAATTGCGACTAATTTTACAAATGTAAACAATGTGTGATTCATTAATTTTTTAAATTCATTGATAAAAATTAAAAACTTTCGCGCATTGAACATTTTTACTCCTATAGTATTAATATGCCTTTGACATTTTTCGCCTATGAACCAATGAAAATTTAATTTAAAAGCGAAGTCTTAAATAACTCAAGTCTATTTTCGCTACTTTTATGTTATTCAGGGGCAAATCTCTCCAATAACAGGGTTTTTTTTTCAGCCAATAGTAGTTATTTTTTTGCGTGTGTGATTTAGAAACAATGCTTTAAAGTTTAAATAAAATTCTATGGTACCTATTTATTATTATTGTTATGTAATTTAAAGGAAATGAGTGAAAGGCGTGTATTTGAGTATTGCGCGGCACCGCAATACTTATTTATTTCCTGTGTCACTTCTCAGTGTTAATTTAACATTGAAAAGCCTATGGAGATCATAACTTTTTCATTTTTCTTCCCACCTTTTTGTCCCTGATGCCACTCATTTTTTATTCTTTACTAATTCTAATCTATAATAATAAAGAAAGAAGTTTGTGTGTGAGTGAGTGAGTGTGTCGACGGCGTTCTGAAGAGACCACTGCACGTAGAGCTACAAAATTTGGGGAAAAGGTACTTCTATATATGAAGTTTTGCACCTCGAAGCCCGATTTTCGATTTTTTAATTAGATTTTTTTAATTCAATTTTTTATGCGATTTTTAGCGCTTTTTTATGTTTCGAGGCGATTTTTCCATATAAGTGAGAGGAATATGGTTTCTTTCTTTTAACCCAATATAGTAAATTTTATTCTCTTTTCAAGAAAGTTTATTCTCAATTCGTGCAGCGATTTTTGAACTTTTAGCGAATTTTTTATGCAATTATTGAACAGAATTTAATACATTTCCATACCTATAAGGAGGTTACCGTAGAGGGACATAGTTCTGTCGCTAAATGCAGCTAAGTTTGTCGCCAACTTGGCGGTATATCGCCAAATTTGGCGACCAAAATTAGTCGCCAAATGTGACACCAACTTGGCGATATCTCTAATATTTCGCCAAATTCCCATAGACTTCCATTGTAAACCAATATGGATTACTTTCTTACAGAAAATCAACAAATTGAGCTATTTTAATGCAACAAAAACTAATATTAACTTAAGGGATTATGTTAATTATTTTTAAGTGAATCCAAGTAAATTAAATTGTGAATAAAAGTAACATGATACAATGCTTATATTATTGTATTTTATTGATATTTTCAACGAAAGTTTTGCCAGTGGTCATTTTGCCGAAAATTATAGTTGATAAATGAATTGAAATGGCTATATCCGTTATAAAATAATGTAAACAACTCGCAAATTAAAAGAAAATAACTGTTATTTGTTTAATTAAAAAAAAAAAGAATCAAAAACCTTTTTAATGCGAGTTAAAATTTATAAAATGAAAATATTTAATTTAAATATGAAAGGAATGTTTATAAAACTTAAAAAATAAATTAGTATGAAAGAAGCAATTGATACATTATTTGGCGATTTTTCGCTTCGCCAGGTTAATAAAAATGTGCCTGAAAAAACTTGAAGAAATAAAATTTAAGTAACAGTCTTTTAGTCCTTCTTTTTTTTTAATTCAATTTAATTATCATTTTTATGTAATTTTCCCATCGTATGTCTTACAGGAGAAAAGCTTTATTTGTGAGTTATATGCTATTTAATTATTACCTTGGTCGCCAAACAATGCAATTTTAAGCCACAAAGGCAGAAGCGTGAAATAAGCCAGGCGAAGGTAGCAGTAATTTTTTTTAAGTATAGGAGAACATTTTGGAGTAAATCTTTATATTCAAATGTAAATTATATAAAAAGGATTTAAAATTATAACTATGTAGTCAAGTATTTAAATTTTAGTGTAAAAATGTGCCATATACACACATATTTTATAATCTTCGATAATCAAGCCACCATCAAATGACATATTTATTATATTATTGAAAGTTTTGTTGGCACAGATGTCATATACGCTCCATGGTACATAATGGGCTCCAAAATGGCGTTATTTTGCCTGACATGGTAACTCGGCTATTGTTGTTTATTTATTAATAAATTGTTTATTTACTTTTATTTTCTTTTTTACAGTTATATAAACTGTTTTGTACTATAGATATTAATTGAACTTTTCATTATTTATTGCTATTTCCTTTTAAAACAATAGAAAACTAGTTGGATGTGCCAATCCCAAAACTTTCTTCTATCTTATACATCTTAACATTTCAAAACCTAGTTACACATGCTAATACTTCAATATTATTAGTTCAATACTATACCAACTTTGATTTTCATCTTAAATTTCTGCTCAAGTCAATTAAACGGACTAAAAACGAGTTAATCTATATCATGATATTTGTTAAAATTATTAATTTTTCCTTATTCTGTCGTTATCAGCTGTTTGCGAATAGCCGGCATAGCAGGAAGCGAGTTCCCGCCGCTGCATGAGCCGCCGATGCACAAGAGAACTACGAAAAATCAAGAAAAGTATACAAAAATCGCTAGCACGGAGCCCCTTTACCGCGCAATATTTCCAAATTCAAGGAGAACCTGTTGGCCAAAGCCAAAAACAAGCACAAACATTTTGGTTCAATTGTATGCATAATTTTATACGCTGTTCGATGGTACAATAATGAAAATGGCACAGAGATCGGAATTATAGCGACCCCTTCTTTCGGAATTTTTTCAAGTTCAGGGAGGACTTGTTTGCCATAGCCAGAAACATGCACGAAAAATTTGGTTCAATTATATGGATAACTTCATACTCTTTTCGATGGTACAATAATGAAAATGGTACAGACATCGCAATTATAGTGCCCCCTTCCGGCAGAGTTTTTCCAAATTCAGGGAGGACCTTCGTGACATGACCAAAAATAAACACATAAAATTTGGTTCAATTCTATGCATAACTTCATACACTTTTCGGTGGTACAATATTCAAAATGGCACAAAAATTGTACAAAAATCGCTATTACAGCGCCCTCTACGAGCGATTTTTTTTACAAATTAAGGGAGGACCTCCTTGCCATAGCCAAGAACTTAAAATTTTTTTTGGTTCAATTCTATGCATAACTTCATACACTTTTCGATGGTGCAATATTCAAAATCGCACAAAAATCGCTATTACAGCGCCCCCTAACGGCGAATTTTTTGCAAATTCATGGAGGACCTGCTTGCCATATCCAAAAACTTAAAATAAAAATTTGGTTTAATTCTATGCATAACTTCATACACTTTTGGACGGTACAATATTCAAAATCGCACAAAAATCGCTATTACAGCGCCCCCTACCGGCGAATTTTTTCCAAATTCAGGGAGAACCTGCTTGCCATAGCCAAAAACTTAAAATAAAAATTTGGTTTAATTCTATGCATAACTTCATACACTTTTGGACGGTACAATATTCAAAATCGCACAAAAATCGCTATTACAGTGCCCCCTACCGGCGAATTTTTTCCAAATTCCGGGAGGACCTGCTTGTCATATCCAAAAACTTAAACTAAAAATTTGGTTCAATTCTATGCATAACTCCATACACTTTTGGATGGTACAATATTCAAAATCGCACAAAAATTGTTATATCAGCGCCCCCTACCGGCGAATTTTTTCCAAATTCCCGGTGGACCTGCTTGCCATAGCCAAAAACTTTTAATGAAATTTTGGTTTAATTCTATACATAACTTCATACACTTTTTGATGGTAAAATGGCGACAGACAGACGGACAGACGGACAGACGGACGGACGGACAGACGGACAGACGGACACACAGACAGACAGACATTTTCTATAAACATGTTTTTTGGAATCTCTGACCCCTAAAACATGCAAATCCGTCGAAAACCGGAAGTCGAAAAAAATTTCGATTGCAATACTTTCTTCTATTGAAGATAGAAGAAAGTAAAAATCTATAATAATAAAGAAAGAAGTTTGTGTGTGAGTGAGTGAGTGTGTCGACGGCGTTCTGAAGAGACCACTGCACGTAGAGCTACAAAATTTGGGGAAAAGGTACGTCTATATATGAAGTTTTGCACCTCGAAGCCCGATTTTCGATTTTTTGATTATATTTTTTTTTAATTTAATTTTTTATGCGATTTTTAGCGCTTTTTTATGTTTCGAGGCGATTTTTCCATATAAGTGAGAAGAATATGGTTTCTTTCTTTTAACCCAATATAGTAAATTTTATTCTCTTTTCAAGAAAGTTTATTCTCAATTCGTGCAGCGATTTTTGAACTTTTAGCGAATTTTTTATGCAATTATTGAACAGAATTTAATACATTTCCATACCTATAAGAAGGTTACCGTAGAGGGACATAGTTCTGTCGCTAAATGCAGCTAAGTTTGTCGCCAACTTGGCGGTATATCGCCAAATTTGGCGACCAAAATGAGTCGCCAAATGTGACACCAATTTGGCGATATCTCTAATATTTCGCCAAATTCCCATAGACTTCCATTGTAAACCAATATGGATTACTTTCTTACAGAAAATCAACAAATTGAGCTATTTTAATGCAACAAAAACTAATATTAACTTAAGGGATTATGTTAATTATATTTAAGTGAATCCAAGTAAATTAAATTGTGAATAAAAGTAACATGATACAATGCTTAGATTATTGTATTTTATTGATATTTTCAACAAAAGTTTTGCCAGTAGTCATTTTGCCGAAAATTATAGTTGATAAATGAATTGAAATGGCTATATCCGTTATAAAATAATGTAAACAACTCGCTAATTAAAAGAAAATAACTGTTATTTGTTTAATTTAGAAAAATAAAGAATCAAAAACCTTTTTAATGCGAGGTAAAATTTATAAAATGAAAATATTTAATTTAAATATGAAAGGAATGTTTATAAAACTTAAAAAATAAATTAGTATGAAAGAAGCAATTGATACATTATTTGGCGATTTTTCGCTTCGCCAGGTTAATAAAAATGTGCCTGAAAAAACTTGAAGAAATAAAATTTAAGTAACAGTCTTTTAGTCCTTCTTTTTTTTAATTCAATTTAATTATCATTTTTATGTAATTTTCCCATCGTATGTCTTACAGGAGAAAGGCTTTATTTGTGAGTTACATGCTATTTAATTATTGCCTTGGTCGCCAAACAATGCAATTTTAAGCCACAAAGGCAGAAGCGTGAAATAAGCCAGGCGAAGGTAGCAATAATTTTTTTTAAGTATAGGAGAACATTTTGGAGTAAATCTTTATATTCAAATGTAAATTATATAAAAAGGATTTAAAATTATAACTATGTAGTCAAGTATTTAAATTTTAGTGTAAAAATGTGCCATATACACACATATTTTATAATCTTCGATAATCAAGCCACCATCAAATGACATATTTACTATATTATTGAAAGTTTTGTTGGCACAGATGTCATATACGCTCCATGGTACATAATGGGCTCCAAAATGGCGTTATTGTGCCTGACATGGTAACTCGGCTATTGTTGTTTATTTATTAATAAATTGTTTATTTACTTTTATTTTCTTTTTTACAGTTATATAAACTATTTTGTACTATAGATATTAATTGAACTTTTCATTATTTATTGCTATTTCCTTTTAAAACAATAGAAAAAAATCTATAATAATAAAGAAAGAAGTTTGTGTGTGAGTGAGTGAGTGTGTCGACGGCGTTCTGAAGAGACCACTGCACGTAGAGCTACAAAATTTGGGGAAAAGGTACTTCTATATATGAAGTTTTGCACCTCGAAGCCCGATTTTCGATTTTTTAATTAGATTTTTTTAATTCAATTTTTTATGCGATTTTTAGCGCTTTTTTATGTTTCGAGGCGATTTTTCCATATAAGTGAGAGTAATATGGTTTCTTTCTTTTAACCCAATATAGTAAATTTTATTCTCTTTTCAAGAAAGTTTATTCTCAATTCGTGCAGCAATTTTTGAATTTTTAGCGAATTTTTTATGCAATTATTGAACAGAATTTAATACATTTCCATACCTATAAGGAGGTTACCGTAGAGGGACATAGTTCTGTCGCTAAATGCAGCTAAGTTTGTCGCCAACTTGGCGGTATATCGCCAAATTTGGCGACCAAAATGAGTCGCCAAATGTGACACCAATTTGGCGATATCTCTAATATTTCGCCAAATTCCCATAGACTTCCATTGTAAACCAATATGGATTACTTTCTTACAGAAAATCAACAAATTGAGCTATTTTAATGCAACAAAAACTAATATTAACTTAAGGGATTATGTTAATTATATTTAAGTGAATCCAAGTAAATTAAATTGTGAATAAAAGTAACATGATACAATGCTTAGATTATTGTATTTTATTGATATTTTCAACAAAAGTTTTGCCAGTAGTCATTTTGCCGAAAATTATAATTGATAAATGAATTGAAATGGCTATATCCGTTATAAAATAATGTAAACAACTCGCAAATTAAAAGAAAATAACTGTTATTTGTTTAATTTAGAAAAATAAAGAATCAAAAACCTTTTTAATGCGAGGTAAAATTTATAAAATGAAAATATTTAATTTAAATATGAAAGGAATGTTTATAAAACTTAAAAAATAAATTAGTATGAAAGAAGCAATTGATACATTATTTGGCGATTTTTCGCTTCGCCAGGTTAATAAAAATGTGCCTGAAAAAACTTGAAGAAATAAAATTTAAGTAACAGTCTTTTAGTCCTTCTTTTTTTTAATTCAATTTAATTATCATTTTTATGTAATTTTCCCATCGTATGTCTTACAGGAGAAAGGCTTTATTTGTGAGTTACATGCTATTTAATTATTGCCTTGGTCGCCAAACAATGCAATTTTAAGCCACAAAGGCAGAAGCGTGAAATAAGCCAGGCGAAGGTAGCAATAATTTTTTTTAAGTATAGGAGAACATTTTGGAGTAAATCTTTATATTCAAATGTAAATTATATAAAAAGGATTTAAAATTATAACTATGTAGTCAAGTATTTAAATTTTAGTGTAAAAATGTGCCATATACACACATATTTTATAATCTTCGATAATCAAGCCACCATCAAATGACATATTTACTATATTATTGAAAGTTTTGTTGGCACAGATGTCATATACGCTCCATGGTACATAATGGGCTCCAAAATGGCGTTATTGTGCCTGACATGGTAACTCGGCTATTGTTGTTTATTTATTAATAAATTGTTTATTTACTTTTATTTTCTTTTTTACAGTTATATAAACTGTTTTGTACTATAGATATTAATTAAACTTTTCATTATTTATTGCTATTTCCTTTTAAAACAATGGAAAATAATTTAAATATATATATGTAACTGGTATTCGAAAACGATGTTTTCACCAAATTGGCGTGAAAAAACATCGCGCCAAACCCGGTACGTATCTATGCCTAATAGTTATTTACATTATTGTGATTACTTAGTATCAGGCAACAGATTGAAGAGTATTTGGTATATTTTTAATGTATGGGCTTTGGTGAGTTAGAGACAATGGCCTTGGCGAGTGAAGTGAATTTTACGTATATTTACTGGCAAACTATTTACTTTTCATATACATATAAGCATTTTTTTTTTCAATATTTATTTTATTTATTTATATAAAGAAGAGTTATTTATCTACTTTTAAATACGAACAGAAATAATTTGTGGTTCTACCTGATTATCCCATAGCCTAAAAAAAATATCGCCAAACTATAAGATTAAATGCCAATAATGGGTGATCGTAAATGTCAAATTTACTTGACATTAAACACTTTACACATGTTTGTTACGTCATCAGGTGATTTTTAATTCGATATTTACGGTTCTTCGCGATCTGCTGCACTTTTTTGACATTCCATTTTTGACCTATAATACTAAAGTAATTTGTACCTTCATTTCAATAAAGTTTATTCGGATTTCGTATAACAATTTTCTTATTTTTCGGGTATTTTGTATGTGATTTTTAGTGTAGTTTAGCGATTTTCTACCATTTTTCCACATTAGTGAAAGACGTTGATAGAAGTTGAATCAACTTTCAATCTTCGAACACAATATATATATATATATATTCTCTCTTCGAAATTTGCGCAGCGATTTAAAATTTTTTCGCGATATCTTATTGTGATTTTCAGAGGTTTTTCGCAATTCGTGCTGTTTTTTTACGTACCCGGACAACGCCGGGCAAGTTAGCTAGTGATATTATAAATTTAAAGTGTAAAAACGTTTACCTGACTTCAGGGTCAAAACGAATGGTAAAATTCTTTTGCATATGGGTGAATTATAACCCAGAGAGAAACATGAGTCAATTTTTTTTTTTTTTTTTTTTTTTTTTTTACATTATTCAAATACTTTTAACTTAATAATTCCAAATTTCGATTTTTTCATTGAGAATCAACGGACATTTTTCTTAGAAAATGTAACATTTTTTCTGCATTGTTGCAAAAATTTCAAAAGCCGTAATAATAATTTATTTCTTTTTAGTTGAAAGATTTCGACATGAAATATTAAATTGAACTAGTTTTTTTTTTTTTTTTTTTTTTTTTTTTCAAGAATTAAAAAGGTGAATATGGCATCATAGTGGAAATAAAAAGGATATTTTCAGAATAAGTTTTTGCTTTGGTCAATTTTATGTTATAGTAAAAAGTTTCAAATTAATAGCTATTTTTACGCAGGTAGCGAACTTAGTGGGGAATTACATAACTTAAATTTTAAAATGTATTTTTTTTCCGAGATAAGAACTATTTATACCCCAATTTTAACTTAGGTAATAATTTTCTGATGTGTTTACATCACCCCTTGGGAGAGAATAAGGTAGAAAAATTTAAGTAAAACTTTTATTTTTAATTTCTTACTGTATCACAGCTATAGTATATATATTGTTAAATATTAGCAGTAAGGATTCAACACAATTTATTTTTGCATTCATAGCATTCCTGAGTGGGAAATATGGTATCTAAATTTAAGTGAAGTTAATTTTGTATGTTTTGATTATAGATTTTTTACGTTCAGGTTGGAAGTTTTTGTCCAAACTACAGCAACTTGCATTACTACAGTGGTAAAATATTTTGAATTATACATTGGTAAACTGCATCACACATTGTGATGCAATATCGCATGCATCAAAGCCTGATGATGATACCCTCCATTAATTTTGAAACGAGTTCGGCTGAATGCAATAGTTATTAAAAAACTTGACATATTAAACAAAAACATAATTTGAAGAACAAATTAAAAGAAACAAAATTTATTTCCTACATTGTTTCAGCCCGAGAATGGACAGATATTTAGATATTTCATTCAATTAGTTCTACATTTAATGTTAAATGTTTGTAACAAATTAGTTAAGTCAATTGAAGATTAAAAAATAAAAATAAAATTCATACAATATGATACTTAAAACACCGTAAAATTTCAGATTCCGTTCAAATGAAATCGAAATAAATCTTAGATTTTATTTTAAGTTTTGTATTTTGCATGCATCTTTTCATTTGATATACAGTTGTCTGTCATAAACATAGGGGAGAGTAGCCATATTTGGACCGCCGCTTTAATTGGACCGTTGCCATTCTGCCGTTAATTACTGGTAGAGACGCCATCTACCGCTAAAATCCTACTCATCAGAATGACATCATTTATGAGTAGAAGAAGCGCCCACTTATCACGTGCTGTTTTAAGACAATTTTAAAAAATCTAAAGTTAGCTGTTTTGATCTAATTTTTTCCTACTAAACATAAGTGAATACTCTGAAACTACGGTAAGTTGTTGTGTTTTCATATACATATCTAAATTCATCTGTTAATTGCGCATATTTTTCACGCGGATTTGTTTGATTTCGTTTTTGTTCTTAGTCTTGAGATTATCTGTTTTGAAAAATGGCGCAGTTGCCATAATTGGGCCAATTTAAGTTGCTTAAATCGGACCAAATATACGATCATATATTTGGAAAATAAATAATGAATTTCGAGGGCGGTGTGCTTTGTACACTATTTTTTTTTTTTTTTTTTTTTTAATATTTTATAATGGATTACTATCTCCATGCACATTTTTTTTTTTTTTTTTGTATATCTGGATTAATTTCTTTATACTGTTTAGGCCTATATAAAAATAAAAATATTTTTACATGCTTATGCAATAACTTCTGTTTGCAATTTCTTTTATCTGTATTTGTATCTATTTCCTTTGAATTCTTTATTTCTACGGCGTTTTTGGTTTACAGAGTTGAATTCAAACATTTTCTTCCTGGAGAATATTTGCGATTCCGTGAGGTGTGTATGAGGGGGGGGGGGGGCAGACTTTTTTGCAGTTCTGGGGAATGGAATTACACTTTTTCGCCATTAAGGGGACACAGTACCTTTTAAACCACTTTTTCAATTTTGAATAATACTGTAATATACTGTAATATCAGTAATGACATTATATTTAATACTATAAAGCAAATATAATTTCATATGATTTCAAAAAAAAAATCTTGTAGAACAGCCTATTTAACTAAAATTTAAATATAAAAAAATAAAAAAAAATTTTTAAATCCCTACTACTTTTTTTAAATATGAATATTTTTGCTTCAATTTTTTTTTTTCTTTTTCGTAATCCTGAAAACATACTACATAAAATTGTGCATGGATTTAACATTCAAGGTTATAGTTATTTTTTTTTAAGAATTTCAATTATTTTTCCTTGATTTTTTACTATACAAAAGAGAAAAAGATTGATATTAAATGTAATATCCCATACATCTAAAAATCCATGCATAGTTTTATGTAGTATAATCTAAGGAATATGGGAAAAAAATTTCAAGCAAAAATATTCATATTTAAAAAAGTAGTAGGGATTTAAAAAAGAAATTTATTTTTTTTTAAATTTAAATTTTAGTTAAATAGGCTGTTCTACAAGATATTTTTTTTTAATTAATGAAATTATATTTGCTTTATAGTACCTAATATCTGTAGTGACATTATATTTAAGTGTATTAGAGTATTATTCAAAATCGAAAAAGTAGTTTAAAAGGTACTGTGTCCCCTTAAAACGCATAAAATCTCAAACCTTCCGTGAGGAGTGGTTATTTCATGGCTCCGGGTAGGGGGCGGGGGCGTGAATTCAACACTGTTTGAATATATAATGCTTGCGTTTGATTAATCATAGCGTATTTTATAAACACTTTTTTAATATAATGTTGAAACTGTTGAAAACGACACAGACAAACTGTGTGGAAGAGAAGCACGCATGACAGCAAAAGCTGTTAAATATATAGGAAACAGAAAGGAGAGAGTAGGATGTGAAGAAATTGATCTGCAAGAAGGCTACAGCTACAAATCCCCCCCCCCCAAAAAAAAAGCCGAAAAATCATTAGAAATATTATTTCCCTTGCTAAAGTCAGTTAAATCAAAGTACAGAGGGTGCAATAAAACAGTTGTGTTAACATCATCGCCATATAAAGTAAACCTTGAAATGAGAAAAAAAAAACGACAAAAAAGAAGCTGTTACAGCACAAAAGCAACTGGAACATCAAGTTTTAAAAAATAGGCGTAATTCAATTGGAAAGAAAATGATGGAAAGAAAGAACTACAAACATAATGTAAAGAAAACTTCTGTTGCAAACAGATGTCTAAATTTTCACAAACTAAAAAGAAAAATCAAGGCAGTGATGATTGGTTTTGCCTAATTTGCAAGAAAAATAAAATAGAACAAATGATTCAGTGTTCAGATTGCCAAATGCGGTTTCATGTTGTGTGCGCTGGAAAAATAAAATCAATAAACGAAATTCACGAATGTGTAAGCTTTGCATCACTCATTACATGATATTCAAGTAACTGGCAA
The DNA here is from genome assembly GCA_963932465.1 of Maratus speciosus. Lineage (NCBI taxonomy): Eukaryota > Metazoa > Arthropoda > Arachnida > Araneae > Salticidae > Maratus > Maratus speciosus. The sequence goes on from OZ010793.1 coordinate 481,823,471, forward strand.
TCAGTTCCATAATTTCTATTCTTAATTATTGATAACTTTGATTTATATTTTGAATACATTTTGATTTAAAACAATTACTCTTATTTTTAGATATTTGATTTCATTATATTTCCTTGCTGTTATTTTGTTTGATTGTTTCATAAATCGCAAACTTTGCTTTTAATAAAATTAGTTATATTCCCCAGTTATTAAAACAACCTGATACTGTTTGGTCCAATTAAAGAGACTAGGGGTCCAACTTAGGCGACCAGTTGCTGAATTTGACAAAGTTTTCAAAGTTTTTTGACAAATTTTTCAAATTAAAATTAAATAAAGGTTTTCAAAAAGAAATTGATCTAAAGGTACATTTAATTAGTAGATGACTAAATTGACCCTGTGTAGTGATGTTTTGCATATATTCCAAAAATTAAGTGAGTTACACCTGAAAATAAGTGAAGTGGTCCAAATTCGGCTACTCTCCCCTAATACAAAATCTCCAATGCAAATATTTTCAATTAAAAATGGACGAAATTTAAGATTTATTTCGATTTCATTTGAACGGAATCTAATTTTTAAGGTGTTTTAAGTATCATATTGTATGAATTTTATTTTTATTTTTTAATCTTCAATTGACTAAACTAATTTGTTACAAAAATTTAACATTAAATGTAGAACTAATGAAATGTTGAATGAAATATCTTAATATCTGCCCCTTCTCGGGCTTAAACAATGTAGGAAGTGCATTTTGTCTCTTTTAATTTGTTCTTCAAATTATGTTTTTGTTTAATTTTAATTGTATGCAATATATATATTTTGAATGTTTGTATTTTAAATAAAAGTTATGCTTTTTAAATGGTTTAAAGGTTTATATTTTAAGTGAAATTAATGCGGTATGAATGATGTCAATGGGAACAATATTTGGCGATTTATCACATCGCCAAGCTAACATAAAAGTACTCTATTTTCTACCTACCGTCCTAGGACGGACGTTTCCACTAGTCATTTTATTAAGCATGGCGGGGTGATTGTGAAAGGTATGCTTTTTTTTCTACGAGAGCGGTAATGCCGGTCACTTTACCTTCTAAAGTCCTCCCTAAAAGCAATATAAGCTTATAGCAGGGCCGTAGCGACCGCCCCGCCGTAACCCCCTCCCCCCATTTGTGGAAGGGGAGCAAAGTCAGGGGCTCAGTAGTAAGCTATTGTACCTTTAAGCCAAATAATGATTTTTTTTAACATTTAAAATTATTTTTTTACCTATGTATTTTTAATAACACTAAAGGACTCTGCCCCTAACGAGCTACGCTCGCCAACCCCCGTTCAGACACCGCAGACTCTAAAAGCACGCTAATTTGATCGGCTTTAAAAAGATTTCGGAAAATTGAATTATAATTTAAAAAACAGTGGCGATCTCCCTATTCACGGGTTTCTATTCATTTCTCTTTTATTGGGGAATTTTAAGGCCAAATCAGCTGCTGTTAAAAGATACAATGGCTGTTTTCGTCTTTGATTAAATAAAATCAGTTAAACATTTCAAAATAAGCTAATATAAAATTAATTAAGTAAACAGAGTCTTTGTCTCCCGGTATTTTTTAACAAAGCGAAAAGAAAGTTCTTTTAAATAAGACATTTTAAATGTATCGTTTTTAATCTGACGTAATTTTGACCAAACTATTCTTTCTGTTTCTAATATTCACGTGAAAATACTTTTGTTAGAAATGAAATATTATTCGCGCTGTCCTAAGAAAAATAGTTGAAAAGATCATCTCAAAATATCAAATAAATCACGGGGTCTCCGTGGCCCAGTGGTCAAAGCACCACGCTGCTACTTGCTTGCGAGCGTAAGGAGATTGTGGGTTCGAATCCGGCTGGTTCCATTGCACATACTGTTTGTGTGGAACTTCCAGGATGTATTTCTCTTGTGTTGTAATATTTCCTAGTGCTATCTTGTCTCTGACTTATAAGCGGGCTCTCATGTCAAGCACACAAGTCTTATGTTTGTTGTACAATCTTCTATACTACTATTATAAAGAGGTAAAAATTGTTTATCTGTAGGAGGTAAGCTCTGGAACTACCAAACCGATTCTAAAAGTTATGGTATCAAAATGATGGTGTTAGTCCAACTTAGAACATAGGCTATATCTTATGTCCGTGCCACTGTCCAAAAGGGGGTGCAGGAGCAAAAAACGTTCTAAAAATGCGAGTGTTTTTTGCGATTTATCACATGAAATTTTTGTGTTACTGAAGGGCCTAGAAACATGAAATTTGGAATGGTAGTTACTTATAAGATACTAATGTTCTCTAAGGACATTTCTTTAAAAAATCGAAATTAAAAAGGTGTGAAAATGCGCAAAAAGCGTTCTAAAAACGTTCTAAACGGCGATTTTTACGCAATCTCAAGAAGTACCAAACCGATATAAAAAAAAAATAATGGCGGCAAAATGATGGTGACAACCCTTGCTCCAAAATAGGCAACATTTTATGTCGGTGCCACTACCCCAAAAGGAGGTGCAGGAACAAAAACCCGTTCGAAATTGCGAATTTTGTGTTACTGAAGTGCCCAGATACATGGAATTTGGAATGGTTGTTACTTATTACGTATAAATGATTTCCAAGAACATTTCTTAAAAAAATCGAAGTTTAAAATGGGTGATAATGCGCGAAAAGCGTTCTAAAAAACCTTTAAATGGCGATTTTTACGCAATCAAGAGAAGTACCAAATCGATTTCAAAAATAATGGTGTCAAAATGATGGTGATAACCCTTTCTCCAACATAGGCTACATTTTATGTCGGTGCCACTGCCACTAAAAGGAGTGCAAGAGCTAAAAAACGTTCGAAATTGCGATTTTTGTGTTACTGAAGGACCCACATACATGGAATTTGGCATGGTAGTTACTTATTAGCTATAAATTATTTCCAAGAACATTTCTTAAAAAATTCGAAATTTAAAAGGAGGTGAAAATGAGCCGAAAGCGTTCTAAAAAATGTTCTAAATGCCGATTTTTACGCTTTCTAGAAAAGTACCTAACCGATTCCAAAAATAATGGTGTCAAAATGATGGTGACAACCCTCTTGCTCCAACATAGGCTATGTTTCATGTCGGTGTAATTGCCCCCAAAGGAGGCGCAAGAGCAAAAAAACGTTTGAGAGTTCGATTTTTGTGTTACTGAAGGGCCTAGAATCCTGAAATTAGACAGGACAGTTAGAAGATACAAATGATCTCTAAGGATATTTCCTAAAAAATCGAAATTTTAAAGGGGTGAAAATGAGCGAAAAGCGTTCTAAAAAACTTTCTAAATTGCGATTTCTACAGAATATCAGGAAGTACCGAACCGATTTAAAAAATAATGGTGTGAAAACGAAGGTGACAGCCCTCGCTCCAACATAGACTGTATTTCCATGTTGGTGTCACTATCCCAAAGGGGGTGAAGGAGCAAAAAACGATTTAAATTGTGCTTTTTATAATACTGCAGGAGCTAGCAACTTGAAATTAGGCATGGTAGTTACTTATAAGATATAAATAATCTCTAAGAACATTTCCTAAATAATTCGAAATTTAAAAGGGGTGAAAAGGGACAAAAAACGTTCTAAAAAACGTTCTAAATTGCGATTTCTCTGCAGTCTCAGAAAGTACCCAACCGATTTCAAAAGTAATGGTTGGAAATTGATGATGACATATTGCTCCAATATAGGATCTATTTCATGTCAGCGTCACTACCACCTTGCGGTTGCATTTTAAAAGACGTTCTAAATTGTGATTTTTGGGATACTGAAGGGGCTAGCAACTTGAAATTTAGCATGGTAATTACTTATGAGATGTAAATGCTCTCTAAGAAGAGTTTCTTAAAAATTTGAAATTTAAAAGGTGCGAAAATGAACGAAAAGCGTTCTAAAAACGTTCTATATCGCGATTTCTACGCAGTCTCAAGAAATATAAACCGATTTCAGAAGTAATGGTTTCAAATTGATGGTGACAGTCCCCGCTCCAACATAGCCTATATTTTACGTTGTCACTACCAACTGGGGTTTACAGCAGCAAAAAAATGTTCTAAATTGCATTTTTTGTGTTACTGAGGAGGTCTAACATTTTAAATTTGGAATTACTTCAAAGATGCAAATGGTTTCTAAGAATTGTCGAAAGAAAATTCCAAATTTAAAATGATGAAGTGAGCGAAAAGCGTTCTATAAGCGTTCTAAATTACGATTTTTAGTTTGCCCTTGAAACAAGATAAAGAGTTCATCATTTTCTTACGGCTATTATCCATTATAAAAAAACTTCCTTACGAATAAATAAACTAGAAAACAGGAGTTCTGCTTATTCAGAATTTAGTGTCGCTCCCGATGAAAAAAATATGTATGCATATATAAATAGTACAAAACATATTTCAGTTTTAAGACTTACAGCACACGCTTTTATTTTATGTAAAATGACGTCAACTCGCATCCGCTTAAGAATTCTACATTTACGATCCACTCTTAAACATCTACAGTAAAGTATGCATAGGACGTCACCATCGCGAAATAATACACAAGTGCAGCAAAAAGATGCCGTCATTAAAGAAATTCGAAAAAAAAAAAAAAACGGCTGTCTAAGGATCCATAGGCCTTCATTTGTTTGTAACATTAACATAGATACTGAAAATTAAATATAGTTTATAATAGCTCCATGTTTTAATACAAATCATTCGTTTAAATATTTTTTCAAAAAAGCACGTGTTTTAATTACATTTTCTTTCGGTAGTTATGAAAAAATGGCAACAAAAATATATAATTAATATTTTACGACTATTTTTCCTTTACATTCTACAGAAATGGAGTACTTCCATTGTCAATATTAAGCGATTGGCCACAAAAACTACAAAAGTATTAATATTTAAAAAATAAGTGGAGATGCCATTTTCGAAGAAATTGCCTTTAAAAGTACTCTTTTTTCCCAATGCGACGGTATAAAAATTGAAAAAGGGTGATGCTTAGAAGTTTTAAAAAATACTGTAGAGTATTTAATCGTACTGCTTTGTTTTACGGCTGGCTTCTGTATGGTAACGTTATTTTTTCGAGACGACATAAAATAATCTGGGAAAAAGAAAAAGCATATCGTACCGGTGACTAATAAAATAATATAAATAAAACACAAATTTAACAGATATATGTATAAGCTCTGAAATTATCAGAATGTAAAATGCCATAACTAGCAAAATCTTGGTCCAATAACTCTTAGCATGTGGCTAATAAGAAAATATTGCTTTTGATAAATTTCAAAAATTTATTTGATTGTATAATTCGTATTTTCGATATGAAAAATGCTTTTTTAATGTAAGTGGGCAATCTAAAAAAATTATTGCATATAAAAAAATTATTAATTTTCAATTTAAAAAAATCTTTTCACCTATATTCTTTAACCCGGGAAGCCCGGGTACGATCACCTAGTATATATAAAATCCAAACGGAAATTTCGTTCCGAACGCCTAGATTTAGAGTTCTACTGCATGGATTTTTACAGAACTTATACCGTTAGATAGGTATCGTTTCAGTGAAGGTTTTAAGCTATAACACATCATTCTACCTAGATTAGTTATGGAATTATGACGGAAGGTTCTGTTATTTTGGACGATAAGGTTTACCATTTTATTTCTTGGCGAAATTTATCGTTGATAGAAAAAATCGAAACAGCTATTACACCTCGAAACATAAAAGAAAAAACTGTTACTAATTTTAATTAAAAAAAGAAGAAAAAAATCCGTTTTAATGAGTGATAATATTAAAAAACGAAAATATTTAATTTAAACATGAAAGGGAATGTTCGTAATGCTTAAAAAATTACTCAGTTAAAATATTGCAATTGAAATAAGATTTGACTCTTTATCTTTTGCGTCAGGTTAAGAAAAATGCATCTGAAAAATTGATAGGATGATATCAAGGAAGTTTCGGTAAGTGAATGCTCAGAAATATTTGAAAAAATATCTTCTCATGAGGAATATATAGAAGATTCTTCTCGTGACATATAATATGTTTATAAAAAAAAATCCGCAGAACCTCGATTTAGCGTTTGTAAAAAAATTATGAAAATTTAATTTTTTTGGCGATTTAATGCTGGTTGGCGGCACAGTAAAATTTTGAATGATACTTTCTTTATCATAAATAATTTTTAAGTAAAACCTTTTTCTACTCTTCATACGAAGATAGTTAGATTAAGTTTAACTTAAATAAATGCATTTTTATTACTACAGTTTTGTCATATACTTTTATATGTGTATATATTAAAATTTTATTATCGTAATTATACGGTTTAAAACAAAATTTCAGTTTATTAAATTTTTTCCAAATTCAAAATTAATGTCCGATTCGGAACATTGGCAATTTGACTTCGATATTGTTAGTATCAGAAACAAGAAATGAAGGTTATTGTTGCCATGGAAACAAGTATTTAATATAAAATGTTTAATGGTAGCATTTTTAATTAGCCAGCTACTTTTAAAACAAACTTAAAACGGTACTACTTTATTATCCCGTCGACAAAATAACTATCGCCAAACTATAAGATTAAAGGCCAATAATAGCTGATCGTAAATTTTACATTCACTTGACATTAAACACGGTACACGTGTTTGTTGCGTCATCAAGTGATTTTTAATTTCACTTCTATTTGTAATTTGATTAATGTTTAAAAATTTATTTATTCTTTTGTTGTTTAAAATAAAAATTTTGTCAATTTGTATAATTTGGCGAGTAATTTGGCAATTTATATAATTTCGCGAATAGTTTGGCAATTCATATAATTTAGCGAAATTGGTTGAATGAATAATCAAATAGTACCCTTAAAATATTTTCAGCCGGTGAAGCCATGTAAAATTAAATAACTACTGCAACACGCTATTTTGTATATTATATACGCTTAAAGATAAAAAATAATACGCTAATCCTTCGTTTAAGTTTAAATTCATTGAGTTTTAGGCATTTAAACACTTAATTAACAAGCAATTTTCAAATGCATTTAAATATCTTGCATTTGGGATGGAAATGTGTTGGCTAGCCAAATAGCGTGGAACATTCGTCTTTTTTATGCCAAATACTCGAATATATATACATTTTTTTTTTTCAGAATTTTACTGAGATTCCGCCGCCAAATTTGTCTGATGTTTTACTACATACATGAGTAGTTTTAAAAGCATTTTTCTTTTCAAAATAATTTGAGTATACTCTTTAAGGAGACCTTCCTTGTGGTAACAATTTTGTTTTTGATTTGTTCTTTTTTATTTCTAACTCTTCCATCATGTGACTCACAGACGAAACTAGCAGATGTAATTGTAAACAAGTTGGAAATTGCTCGTCAAACGTGGCAAATGAGGTGCGTTCGTACTATAACTAGTTTTATAATTATTTTTTGCACCCCATATTGTACTGAATGTATACTTTTTTGCACTTCATAAAGCGCATAGTCTGATACATCATTAAAATGCACTTCCAATAATTTTTTCCCATTCCCCGTAATGTAACGGAACACTTTTGACTGTCCCTGTAATTAAACTATACATCCGATTTTCCTAAAATTTGAAATAGCTCAACAAAACTTTGCAACAATTATATCTTTAAAATTTCAGACCATTCGGAAGGCTGTAATATCATTAAAATGCACTTGCAATAATTTTTCCCATTCCCCGTAATGTAACGGAACACTTTCGACTGTCCCTGTAATTAAACTATACATCCGATTTTCCTAAAATTTGAAATAGCTCAACAAAACTTTGCAACAATTATATCTTTAAAATTTCAGACCATTCGGAAGGCTGTAATATCATTAAAATGCACTTGCAATAATTTTCCCCATTGGCCGTAATGTAAAGAAAAACTTTTGACTGTCCCTGTAATTAAACTATGCATCCGATTTTCCTAAAATTTGAAATGGCTCGACAAAATTTTGCAACAGTTATATCTTTAAAATTTCAGATCATTCGGAAGGCTCTAATATCATTAAAATGCACTTTCAATAATTTTTCCCATTGGCCGTAATGTAAAGAAAAACTTTTGACTGTCCCTGTAATTAAACTATACATCCGATTTTCATAAAATTTGAAATGGCTCGACAAAATTTTGCAACAATCATATATTTGAAATTTCAGACCATTCGGTTGGGTAGTTTTTGCTCTGTTACATGCGGACAGACGGACGGACGGACAGACGGACGGACAGACGGACGGACGGACGGACTGAACGACGACTATAGGTGCTACGTATTTATATAATTACGAACGCACCTAAAAATGATGGTACTTATGATTTACATGTTATATGTTTATTGGTGATTTTTGAGTTCACTTTTGTCGCCAAACAATTTGATTTTAAGCCAAAAAGACGAGAGCGTGAATTGGGTTCAAGCGATGTTTACAATAAAGGTGATTTTGCAAGTGTACGAAAGCATTTTTTGAATATTTTTTAAAATTCAAATGTACAATATATAAATAGCAATTAATATTTTAAAAATGGAGTCAAATATTTTAATTTTAGTATAAATGACTCCCACACACGCACATACATATTGTAAAATAATTTAATTTTAGACATTTAAAAAATTTCTCATCATACTTTACTGCGAAAGCATGTCGGTTTGTTTTCCCCAAATTTGTGACTTTTATAACCTCGAAGCCAGATTAGCTAATATTGTCCATTCTTTTTTTAATAAAAAACATATCGCCAATTTCCCTTATACAAACGTTCAATGTTTGCAATGTTAGGTAGTTAAGATTATTCTTAAGAAAATGTAAGCAATTATGCGTTATTTCTATCACGAAAAAAGACATTTTCCAATAAAAATTGCTTTCTGAAATCACTTTTCGATATTCCATTCCATTCGTCATTTCTTTTTTTTTCATATCTTCCCTTCTTTTAGAAATGTTATAAAAAGATATTGGATGAATCTTCCATAAGCAGCTACCTTACAATTGGCGAATTTACTGTATAGTGTTGGAAGATTCGTTTATATTTGAAAAGAACCGTGGACGGTAAATCCGATTTCAGAAGATTACGCGAAATTTGTACTTTTAGTAATTAGCGATTAGTAAATTTATGTTTTTACTTTCTTCTATCTTTACAAGAAGAAAGTATTGGATTCATGAAAATTTTCGAATTCCGGTTTTCGACGGATTTACACGTTTTAGGGGTCGGAGATTCCAAAAAACATGTTTTTGCAAAATGTCTGTCTGTGACTCTGTGAGTCTGTCTGTCTGTGTGTATGTGACACAAATTTTGTGGGCGCTCTATCTCAAGAACTAATGCACGGAATTTAATAAAAATTGATATTCAGTTAGTGCCTAATACAAATTGATGCTGATTAGTTTTTGGTGTAAATCGCTCAACAGGTGGCGCTGCAATGCTGCATTTTTCACGATTGTTGCAATAGCTCTATCTCAAGAACTAATGCACGGATTTTGATCAAACTTCAGATTTAGTTAGTCCTTGATATGAATTGATGATGATTACGTTTTGGTGTAAATCGCCCAACAGGTGGCGCTGTTATGATGAATTTTGCTGGATTTACACGATTTCCCCAATAGCTCTATCTTAAGAACTAACGCACGGATTTTCATCAAACTTCAGATTAAGTTAGTCCTTTATATGAATTGCTACTGATTAGGTGTTGGTGTAAATCGCCCAACAGGTGGCGCTTCTCTGCTGCCTTTTCCACGATTGCCTCAATAGAACTAATGGACCAATTTTCATCTAACTTCAGACTTAGTTGTATGTTGACACAAGTTGTTTTTAATTAGGTTTTGTTGTTAATCACCCAATAGGTGGCGCTGCTATGCAGAAATTTTCATGATTTTCGCTATTGCTCTATCTCAAAAACTAATGTACGGATTTTCTCCAAACTTCAGACTCAGTCAGACGTTGACATAAATTGTTGCTGATTAGGATTTGGTATAAATCACCCAATAGGTGGCGCTGCTAGGCAGCATTTTGCTGAATTTAGACGATTTCAGCGATAGTCATATCTCAAGAACTAATGCACGGAATTTCATATCGTTAGAATCCTCATGAGATGCATAGATTGCCATTTAATTTTCGCAATGTGATAGCGAATTTTGAAGTATTAACATGTATGAGATAGAAGAAAGTTTTGGGATTGGTACATCCGACTAGTTTTATTATGGAGTAAACGGACAAAAGAAGATTTACTAATAGATATTTTTCATGTGCAGTTATTTTGCTATCACTAAAAAAGCATTAATTTGAATGTACAAAAAATTTTTTTCAAATGCCAAAGGTAGCCAATGGAACAATATTTGTTCATTTAGCCTAGGTTTTTTTTTTTTAAAAGTACCTCAAATTTAATTAAAATTTCAATCATTATAAAATTTTGGCTGATGCACAGCCCGAGCAGCTGATCGTAGTGACAAATTTTAGGTTTACTTTACTATTACTAAAAAAGCATTACTTTGAACGCATAAAAAAAAAAAAAAAAAAAAAACTTTCAAATGCCAAAGGTGGCCAATAGAACAATATTTGTTCATTTACCCTAGGTTTTAAAAAAAAGTACCTCGGATTCAAATAAAATTTCAATCATTATAAAGAAATTTTGGCTGATGCACAGCCCGAGCAGCTGATCATAATCACAAATTAACGTTTTTAGTTTTATTTAGGCAACAAACTGATGAATAATGACACCTTGAAAATAAAAGCATGTTTATTTCTCCGTCTCATTACGCTCATTAGAGAAATGCGAAAAAAATCTTCGGTTTGCCAAAAAAGATCACAACTAAAATTTTTGCATAACTACCTTTATTTATCATTTGCAAAGAGTTTTGATAGTGAAAGATCTAAAATTCAATCAACAGTAATTTGACATTATTTAATGGAATGTAGTTTGGAACGTAATTAACTTTGTTTTGTAGCTAACTCTGGTACATTTTTAGCCATACCTTTACGAACATTTCTAATCTTGCACATCAAACTTGGTTGTCGATCCGATTACGGATGATTGGGAAGATTTAATTGAATGAAAACTAGAGGTTTAGTTTTCTATTTGAATTAGTTATCGAGGTTATTTTCCTAGGATAATAGTTGCATGATTAAAACTGGTATGTAAAAAGAAACGGCAGTTCAAATGACATTATTTTAATTTTATTCACACAATTCCGCTTTAAATATCCACTTTTACATGATTCACATTTTAAAGTATAAAAGTTAAATACTGTGTTGATTGTGTTTACTCTACTTGAAATCGAAGATAAGAAACTGTAGAGAAAACCTGGCAAAAGAAGACGTATATTACCAAATATAATGTAACGTAGAGAGAGATTGTATGTATGTTATCACATCTGTACAAAGTACCAAGCTGAGAAGCCCGGAGTAAAAGAACTAACAAACGAAAGTGAATAACCCGAACATTCTTTAAATTAAATGGTCAATCTCTGCAGTCATTGTAATTATCTTTTTTTAGTAGTGTGGTGATATGATCGTAATGGCCGCATTTCCCTCCCAAACTCTACATGTATACTAAAGATTTGCTTCTGAATTACCCGTATTTCGTCTAACGCATCAGGTAATATAATAGCGCAATTGCGTCCGATGCGTATTCAGAAAATGCGGAAGGACCTTCCAGGTGAAGGTCCATATTAATTTAAAATACAGGGTCGGATTTTCCATTTCGTTTGATTGAAGGTTTATTTGAAAAATGGTCCAGCGCAGCGGGCTCAGCCTGCTAGTCTATTATCTATTATCATCATATCATATCTATACTTCCTATTATAAAGAGGAAAAAATTGTTTATTTGTAGGAGGTAAGCTCAGGAACTACCGAACCGATTCCAAAAGTAATGGTGTCAAAATGATGGTGTTAGTCCAACTTAGAACATAGGCTATATCTTATGTCGGTGCCACTACCCCAAAGGGGGTGCAGGAGCAAAAAAACGTTCTAAAAATGCGATTTTTGCGTTACTGAAGGGCCTAGTAATATGAAATTTGGAATATTAGTTACTTATAAGATATAAATGATGTATAAGAACAGTTCTTAAACAATTCGAAATTTAAAAGGGGTGAAAATACACAAAAAGCGTTCTAAAAAACGTTCTAAATGGTAGTTTCTACATAATCTCAGGAAATACCAAACCGATTTCAAAAGTAATGGTATCAAAATGATGGTGTTAGTCCAACTTAGAACATAGGCTATATTTTATGTCGGTGCCACTACCCCAAAGGGGGGTGCAGGAGCAAAAAACGTTCTAAAAATGCGATTTTTGCGTTACTGAAGGGCCTAGAAATATGAAATTGGGAATATTAGTTACTTATAAGGTATAAATGATGTCTAAGAACAGTTCTTAAACAATTCGAAATTAAATAGGGGCGATAATGCACAAAAAGCGTCCTAAAAAACGTTCTAAATGGTAGTTTCTACATAATCTCAGGAACTACGAAACCGATTTCAAAAGTAATGGTATCAAAATGATGGTGTTAGTCCAACTTAGAACATAGGCTATATTTTATGTCGGTGCCACTACCCAAAGGGGGGTGCAGGAGCAAAAAACGTTCTAAAAATGCGATTTTTGCGTTACTGAAGGGCCTAGAAATATGAAATTTGGAATATTAGTTACTTATAAGGTATAAATGATGTCTAAGAACAGTTCTTAAACAATTCGAAATTAAAAAGGGGTGATAATGCACAAAAAGCGTCCTAAAAAACGTTCTAAATGGTAGTTTCTACATAATCTCAGGAAATACCAAACCGATTTAAAAAGTAATGGTATCAAAATGATGGTGTTAGTCCAACTTAGAACATAGGCTATATTTTATGTCGGTGCCACTACCCCGAAGGGGGGTGCAGGAGCAAAAAACGTTCTAAAAATGCGATTTTTGCGTTACTGAAGGGTATAGAAATATCAAATTTGGAATATTAGTTACTTATAAGGTATAAATGATGTCTAAGAAGAGTTCTTAAAAAATACGACATTTAAAAGGGGTGAAAATGCACAAAAAGCGTTCTAAAAAACGTTCTAAATGGTAGTTTCTACATAATCTCAGGAAATACCAAACCGATTTAAAAAATATTGGTGTCAAAATGATAGTGACAACGTTTGCTCCAAGATAGGCTATGTTTTATGTCGGTGCCACTACCCCAAAGGGGGTGTAGGAGAAAAAAACGTTCTAAAAATGCGATTTATGTGTTACTGAAGGGCCTAGAAATATGAAATTTGAAGTATCAGCTACTTATTAGATATAAAGGATTTCTAAAAACAGTTCTTAAACAATTCGAAATTTAAAAGGGGTGAAAATGCGCGAAAAGCGTTCTAAAAAACGTTCTAAATGGTGATTTCTACACAATCTCAGGAAATACCAAACCGATTAAAAAAATAATGGCGTCAAAATGATGGTGAAAACCCTCGCTCCAACATAGGCTATGTTTTATGTCGGTGCCACTACCCTAAAGGGGGTCCAGGAGAAAAACGTTCTAAATTGCGGTTTTTGCGTGAGGAAGGGCCTTGAATCGTGAAATTTAGAATGGTAGTTAGTTATAAGATATAAATGATCTCTAAGGACATTTCCTAAAAAAGTCAAAATTTAAAAGGGGGGGGGGGTCAAAATGCGCAAAAAGCGTTGTAAAAAACGTTCTAAATTGCGATTTCTAGCAATCCCAGGAAATACTGAACCGATTTCAGATATAATGGTGTAAAAATGATGGGGACAGATCTTGCTCCAAGATAGGCTATAGTTTATATATGTTTCCACTACCCCAGAGGAAATGCAGGAGCAAAATGAGCGAAAAGCGTTCTAAAAACGTTCTAAATGCTGATTTGTCCCCAATATCTCAGGAAGAATCAAACTGATTTCAAAAGTAATGGTAAGAAATTGATGCTGACAGCCTCTGCTCTAACATAGACGCTATTTTAAGTCGGTATCACTATCACCTAGACGTTGCAGGAGCAAAAAACTATTCCAAATTTCGATTTTTGTGATCGGTAGGGGCTAGCAACTTAAAATTAGGCAAGGTACATATTTATTACATATAAATGATCTTTAAGAACATTTTCGAAAAAATTGGAAATTTAAAAAGGGGTGAAAATGCGCAAAAAGCGTTCTAAAAACGTTCTAAATTGCAATTTCTACTCAATCTCAGGATATTCCAAAGCTATTTCAAAAGTAATGGTTGCAAATCAATGATGACAGTCCTTGCTATAACATAGGTTACATTTTATGTTGCTGTCACTACCATCTGAGGGTTGCAAAAGCAAAACGATGTTCTAATTTGCGTTTTTTGCATAACTAAAGGGTCGAACACTTTGAAGTATGGCATGGTATTTACTTACAAGATGCAACTGCTTTCTAAGAACTGTCGAAAGAAAATTTCAAATTTAAAAAGATGAAGTGAGCGAAAAGCGTTATAAATTGCAATTTTTATGTAATCTTATCAAATACCAAACCGATTAAAAAAATAATGATGACAAATTGTTGGTGATAAAACCTGCTCAAACATAAGCTATATTTTATGTCTGTGCCACTATCACCAGAGGGTTGCAGTAGCTAAAAACTTTCTAAATTGCGATTACTGTGATACTGAAAAGGCTAGAAACTTTAAATATGGCATGGTAGTTACTTATAAAATATAAATGCCAACGAGGGACTGTCGAAAATAAATTAGAATTAAAAAGGGGTGAAGTGAAGGGGAAGTGCGAAAAGCATTCTAAAAAAGTCCTAAATTACGATTTCTACGCAATTTCAGGGAATAAAAGCCAAATATAAAAGTAATAGTTGCGAATCAATGGTAACAGTCTCTGATCCTACACAGGCTATATTTTATGCCGATGATTCTACCACCTGGGGTTCACAGGAACAACAAACGCTCTAAAAAAGGCCTTTAAAAGCTTTCTAAATTACGTTTCTGTGGAATATTAGGAAATAACAAACCAATTTCATAATTAATGTTGGCAAATTAATGGTGACAGTTTCTATTTCAATATAGCCCTTTATGTTGATAGAGATGGTAGGACTTGGAATTTGACATGATGGTTAATTTTAAGATGCAAGAAGATGGTTTCTAAAAAATTCAAAACTTCAAATGAATACTGAAATGAGCGTATTAATTGAGCATAAAAGTTTCAAAATATTTTCTAAATTATTATTTATTTAGTTTTATTTCGTTTTATTAATTTAAATCTCATTTCTGCCTTATGCAGCGTAACAATGATGTTTAATCAAACTATGTTTTAAATTGTAATTTTTTTAACTATTCCTAAAAGTAATAAGTACCTTTTAATAAAATAAAATATTACCTTTTAATAAAATAAAAATTTAGTTAGTACCCTTTAATAAAAATTAGACATATAAATATCACTTGCCATATTTCAAATATTACGCGAGCAAAGCCGCGGGGTTTGCTAGTATATTATAAAGCAGTAAGATCTAAAAGTTCCGCCCGAATGTTTTCAAAAACTACCAGGTGGATTTTTATGCAAATAGTGTCATTCGATAGAGAATATTCACGTGGTGGTTTATGAGTAAAATATACACGGATAACTATGATTTTTGGTAATAAATTTCGCATTTTATTGTTATTTTGAACGAAAAGGTTGCCAGAGGTTATTTTTTGGCGACAAATGAATTGAAATCGCTGTATTCGTTAGAAAATAAATGAAACTAGTATGTTGTGGCCATCACAAAACTTTCTTCTATATAAATCACGTCAATTAAATCATTTAAATAGTACAAGAAATTACATGAATTTAGCACCAATTCATATCAAAGTATATCTGAATTTGAAGTTTGATAAAAATTCGTGCATTAGTTCTTGAGATAGAGCTACAGCGGGAATTCTGAAAAATGTAGCATAGCAGCGCCACCTTTTGAGCGATTTACACTAAAAATAAACAGCACTAAATGATATCAAGGTATACCTGAATCTGAAGTTTGTTGAAAATCTAAGCGTTAGTTCTTGAGATAAAGCTATTGCGGAAATCGCAAAAAATACAGCATAGCAGCGCCACCTGTTGAGCGATTTACACCAAAAATTAAACAGCACTAATTTACACGTCAATTCGTGTCAAGGACTAACTAAATCTGAAGTTTGATGAAAATCCGTGCAATAGTTCTTGAGATACAGCTCTTGCGAAAATCGTGAAAATGCAGCACAGCAGCGCCACCTGTTGGGCGATTTACACCAAAAATTAAACAGCACTAATTTATATCAAGGACTAACGAAATCTAAAGTTTGATGAAAATTCGTGCATTTTTTCTTGAGTTAGAGCTATTGCGATAATCATGAATAATGCAGCATAGCAGCGCCACCTGTTGGGCGATTTTTACAAAAAAGTAATCAGCACCAAACTATATCCTGGACTAACTGAATCTGAAGTTTGATGAAAATCCGTGCAATAGTTCTTGAGATACAGCTCTTGCGAAAATCGTGAAAATGCAGCACAGCAGCTCCACCTGTTGGGCGATTTACACCAAAAATTAAACAGCACTAATTTATATCAAGGACTAGCGAAATCTGAAGTTTGAGGAAAATTCGTGCATTTTTTCTTGAGTTAGAGCTATTGCGATAATCATGAATAATGCAGCATAGCAGCGCCACCTGTTGGGCGATTTTCACAAAAAAGTAATCAGCACCAAACTATATCCTGGACTAACTGAATCTGCAGTTTTATGAAAATCCGTGCAGTAGTTCTTGAGATATAGCTATTGCAGAAATCGTGAAAAATTCCGCATAGCAGCGCCACCTGTTGGGCGATTTTCACCAAAAACTAATCAGGTCTAGTTTATATCAAGGTATAACTAAATAATAAGTTTTGTGAAATTCTGTGCATTAGTTCTTGAGATAGAGCGCCCACAAAATTTTTGTCACATACAGACTCACAGACAGAGTGACAGAGTGACAGAGTGACAGAGTGACGGAGTGACAGACAGATTCACAGACAGACATTTTCTAAAAACCATCAAATCGTGTTCTGGGCATTCTAAAACGTGTAAATCCGTCGAAAACCGGGAGTCGAAAATTTTCACGAATCCAATACTTTCTTCTTGTAAAGATAGAAGAAAGTAAAAATAATTACTGATATTTAATTGTAAAAAAAGAAAGAAAAATCCATTTAAATGAGGGATTATGTTAAAAAACGAATATATAATTTAAACCTAAAAGAAATATTTGTAATTTAATTTAAACCTGAAAGAAATATTTGTAATGCTTAAAAATTAATTTTATGAGAAAGATTACAATTGATACGCAATATTTGGCTCATTATCGCTTGCGTTAGATTATAGAAATGAATCTGAAAATTTGATTAGATGAATTTTTAATGACCTTTTTTTTTCTTTTTTTTCTTTTTATTTTTATCTAATTGCCCTATCACGTAACTTATAGAGAAAAAAAAAAAGGGAGATGTAATTGTGAGTCACATGTGCAATTATTATTTATTTATTTACGATTTTTACTTTCTTCTATCTTTACAAGAAGAAAGTATTGGATTCGTGAAAAATTTCGACTTCCGGTTTTCGACGGATTTATACGTTTTAGAATGCCCAGAACACGATTTGATGGTTTTTAGAAAATGTCTGTCTGTGAGTCTCTCTGTCACTCTGTCACTCCGTCACTCTGTCACTCTGTCACTCTGTCACTCTGTCTGTGAGTCTGTATGTGACAAACAATTTGTGGGCGCTCTATCTCAAGAACTAATGCACGGAATTTCACAAAATTTCATATTTAGTTAGACCTTGATATAAACTGGACTTGATTAGTTTTTGGTGAAAATCGTCCAACAGGTGGCGCTGCTATGCGGCATTTTTCACGATTTCTGCAATAGCTATATCTCAAGAACTATTGCACGGATTTTCATAAAACTTCAGATTCAGTTAGTCCAAGATATAGTTTGGTGCTGATTACTTTTTTGTAAAAATCGCCCGACAGGTGGCGCTGGTATGCTGCATTGTTCATGATTATTGCAATAGCTCTAACTCAAGAAAAAATGCACGAATATTCATCAAACTTCAGATTCAGTTAGTCCCCGATATAAATTAGTGCTGTTTAATTTTTGGTGTAAATCGTCCAACAGGTGGCGCTGCTGTGCTGCATTTTTCACGATTTCCACAAGAGCTGTATCTCAAGAACTATTGCACGGATTTTCATCAAACTTCAGATTTAGTTAGTCCTTGACATGAATTGATGTATAAGTTAGTGCTGTTTTATTTTTCGTATAAATCGCTCAACAGGTGGCGCTGCTATGCTGTATTTTTTGCGATTTCTGCAATAGCTTTATCTCAAGACCTAATGCTTGGATTTTCAACAAACTTCAGATTCAGGTGTAACTTGATATCGTTTAGTGCTGTTTACTTTTGGTGTAAATCGCCCAACAGGTGGCGCTGCTATGCTACATTTTTTCAGAATTTCCGCTATAGCTCTATCTCAAGAACTAATGCACGAATTTTCATCCAACTTCAAATTCAGATATACTTTATATGAATTGGTACTAAATCGTTGTTATTTCTTGTACTATGTAAAGGATTTAATTGGCATGATTTATATAGAAGAAAGTTTTGTGATGACCACAACATACTAGTTTATTCTACTTTTGGTCGCCAAACAATGTGATTTTAAGTCAAAAATGCATAAGTGTGACACTAGCTTGAGGATATTCTCATAAATAATGTTTTTTCAAGTGAACGAGATCTTTTTTTTGAGTACATTTTTATATTCAATTGTAACTTATATAGATATCAGTTAATATTTTAAAAATGGAATCAAATACTTAAATTTTAGTGTGAATTTCTGCCACACATACATATTGTAAAATAATTTCATATTTTTAAAAATGTTTTTCACCGTAATTCCGAGCGCATGTGATATTTATAAACTCGAACTCAGATCAATGACTATTATCCATTTTTTTAAGCAAATATTATCTATTGTTTATTTCATTTTTTCTTAAGACATATCGCCAATATCATTTATAAGAAAATTCACACCTTCGAAATCTAGGAAATGAAGATAGTTTTTAAGGAAATTTATACAATCATGCGTTATTATTATCGAAAATTTCAACATTTTGAAAAAAAAAAAATTGCAAGTCTTTTGTAATTTGTCATTTCTTCTTCGTCTTTCTTCGTAATTTCTCCTCTTTTATGTAATATTTCAAATGATATTAGACTAATTTTCGATCATCGAGTCACCGCCAAATGGCATATCTATATAGTATCGCTAAGAAAGGATTTTCTAAAGTATCACCCCTAACGGCGTTTTTGCAAAGGGAGGGAAAAAAATTCCTTAAAAATCGGATATTATAATTAAGGGTCAGATGATAGCATAATTTAATGTATTTTTGTATGCTGAATCGAATGGTGCAAAGTAAATTCTTATAAGTCCAACAGTTCATGACATTTTTCATATTTTTCTAATTTGGCGGTGTCTTTGGCGTCTAAATCTCAAAATATCTAACATTACATCCGTTACTTTAGCAACGAAAAAAATTCAAATTAACTCTTTTGGATAAAGAATAAAAACGGCTCTATGAGTTTGAAAAAAAAATACTAACATCTTAATAAAAAAAATGGTACTACTTAGTTATCCCGTTGACCAATTTCGCCAAATTATATAAATCGCCAAACCACTCGCCAAATTACATTAATTGACATAAGTTGTATTTTAATAATAAAAGAACAAATAAATTAGTATAACATTAATAAAAATACGAATAAAACGTCGAAATAAAAATAACTTGATGACGTAAGCACGTGTAACTTCCTTGAAGTCAAGTGAATGTGACGTTTACGATCAACCGTTATTGGCATTTAATCGTATAATTTGGCGATAGATTTTTGATCGACGGGATAACTAAGTAGTACAAAAAAAAAAAAAAAAGTTAGTGATTTTATGCAAAATAAAAGAAACAATTTTACTAAGAAATTAGCGTTATAGAACGAAAGGGTACTACTTAGATATTCCGTCGACCAAAAATCTATCGCCAAATTATAAGATTAAATGCCAATAATGGTTGATCGTAAATGTCAAATTCACCTGACTTTAAGCAAGTTACACGTGTTTACGTCTCAAAGTTATTTTTATTTCGACGTTTTATTTGTATTTTTATTAATGTTATAATAATTTATTTGTTCTTTCGTTATTTAAAATAAAAATTATGTCAATTTGTATAATTTGGCGAAATTGGTCGACGGGATAACTAAGTAGTACCAACGAAAATATTTAAATATGAAAGCAATGTTTGTAATGACTTAAAAATTATTTTCAAAGAAAGAAATTGGAATTGGAATAATATTTGGCGTTTTATAATTTGCTCCTCGATAAAAAGAAAAAATGGGTACATTTATAACAGCCGTACGCAGATCTCGCCAATAGCATTTTTTAAATTGCCAGTAGCAGTCGTTACATTTTGCGTATGTAAATTAAAAATAATTCTTTGTTTTTAATTATGAAATTATTTTCTGTTATTGCTTATCTTTTCAGTTTTTTAAATGAAAATAGTGTAAGGCATGCATTTTAAATGAAATGAATGAAAGGTTTATATCTTAAATGAAAATAATAAATATAAGAATATGGTATGAACACAATGTTTGTTGATTTATTACCTGCGCCCGGCTAACATAAAAGTATCACAAAAGCCACATATTCACTTGGTACAGATGTCATATTCGCCCCATATTGGCGCGATTATTTTCGGTTGCCAATTTGGCGAAAACATCAACAGCATAACCAACATAATCCGGGTTACCACATCAAACAAAATAACGACACTTTGGCGCAAGTTAAGTACCTGTTGCCTATATGATATTAGGTGGTACAGATGTCATGTACGCCCCATATTGGCGCGATTTTTTACCGACACCAATTTGGCGAAAACATAAACAGCATTAACAACAACTTCCGGGTTACCATATCAAACAAAATAACGACACTTTGGTGCCAGTTAAGTATTGTTGCGTATTGCAATGTTTCTGACATTGGCGTCAGAAAAAAATCGCGCCTATATGGGGCATGTATGACATCTGTGCCCAAGTTCTTAGGTAATAATTTTGGAAAGGTTTTAGTGTATACATATTGTTCAACGCTACTTAGTCATAGAGCAAAAAAAAAAAGTTAAAAAATTAAGTGAACCTGATTATGAAAGTTTACCCTTTTTTAAAAAAATCTAAAGAACGTATTTTGATACAAGTGGCACTGTTACATAACGTTTCAGGAATGGTGTTAGTATATAAAATTTCATTATATGTTGATTAGTTATAGAGCTATTAATTCCTGTTGTCATAACGGTCTCATTACCCTGCCAAAAGTGCATTGTTAGTAATCAACTAAAAGAATTACTTCTTAATAGCTAAATTTTGACCAACGCTTTAGGTAATATTATATCACAATGGCGTTCGCATCGTTTTCAGCAATGAGTAAGGTCCAGCTGAAGGTCCATATTGTTTAAAATGCAAATTCAAATTCACCAATGTTCATTTGGAAAAACTGACCAGCGAAGCGGACATAGCCGGCTAGTATATATTATAAAGCAGTAAGATCTAAAAGTTCCGCCTGAATGTTTTCAAAAACTACCCGGAGATTTTTTTGCAAATAGTGTCATTCGATAGAGAATATTCACGTGGTGGTTTATGAGTAAAATATACAGGGATAACTATGATTTTTGGTAATAAATTTCATATTTTATTGTTATTTTGAACTAAAAGGTTGCTAGAGGTTATTTTTGGCGACAAATGAATTGAAATCGCTGTATCCGTTAGAAAATAAATGAAAAAATAATTACTAATATTTAATTGTAAAAAAAGAAAGAAAAATCCATTTAAATGAGGGATTATGTTAAAAAACGAATATATTTAATTTAAACCTAAAAGAAATATTTGTAATTTAATTTAAACCTGAAAGAAGTATTTGTAATGCTTAAAAATTAATTTAATGAGAAAGATTACAATTGATACGCAATATTTGGCTCATTATCGCTTGCGTTAGATTATAGAAATGAATCTGAAAATTTGATTAGAATTTTTAGTGACTTTTTTTTTTCTTTTTGTTCTTTTCTTTTTCTTTTTATCTAATTGCCCCATCACGTAACTTATAGAAAAAAAAAGCAGATGTAATTGTGAGTCACATGTGTAATTATTATTTATTTCTTTACGATGTTTTTATATTTCACTTTTGGTCGCCAAACAATGTGATTTTAAGTCAAAAATGCATAAGTGTGACACTAGCTTGAGGATATTCTCATAAATGGGGTTTTTTCAAGTGAACGAGATCTTTTTTTGAGTACATTTTTATATTCAATTGTAACTTATATAGATATCAGTTAATATTTTAAAAATGGAATCAAATACTTAAATTTTAGTGTGAATTTCTGCCACACATACATATTGTAAAATAATTTCATATTTTTTAAAATGTTTTTCACCGTAATTCCGAAAGCATGTGATATTTATAAACTCGAACTCAGATCAATGACTATTATCCATTTTTTTAAGCAAATATTATCTCATTTTTTCTTACGACATATCGCCAATATCATTTATAGGAAAATTCACACCTTCGAAATCTAGGAAATAAAGATAGTTTTTAAGGAAAATTATACAATCATGCGTTATTATTATCAAAAATTTCAACATTTTGAAAAAAAAAATTGCAAATCTTTTGTAATTCATTTCTTCTTCGTAATTTCTCCTCTGTTATGAAATATTTCAAATGATATTGGACTAATTTTCGATCATCGAGTCACCGCCAAATGGCATATCTATATAGTATCGCTGAGAGAGGATTTTCTGAAGTATCACCCCTAACGCCGTTTTTGCAAGGGGGGGGGGGGGGGGATTCCTTAAAAATCGGATATTATAATTATGCGTCAGATGATAGCATAATTTAATGTATTTTTGTATGCTGAATCGATTGGTGCCAAGTAAATTCTTATAAGTCCAGCAGTTCATGACATTTTTCATATTTTTCTAATGGCGGTGTCTTTGGTGTCTAAACCTCAAAATATCAAACATTACATCCGTTACTCTAGCAACGAAAAAAATTCAAATTAACTCTTTTGGATAAAGAATAAAAAAGGATCTATGAGATTAAAAAAAAAAAAAAAAAAAAAAAAAAAAAAAAAAATACGGACATCTTAATAAAAAAATGGTTCTACTTAGTTAATCCGTTGACCAATTTCGCCAAATTATATAAATCGCCAAAAGACTCGCCAAATTACATTAATTGACATAAGTTGTTGTTGTATTTTAATAATGAAAGAACAAATAAATTAGTATAACATTAATAAAAATACAAATAAAACGCAGAAATAAAAATAACTTGATGACGTAAGCACGTGTAACTTCCTTGAAGTCAAGTGAATGTGACATTTACGATCAACCCTTATTGGCATTTAATCTTATAATTTGGGATAGATTTTTGGTCGACGGGATAACTAAGTAGTACCAAACAAAAAAAAAAAAAATTAGGGATTTTATGCAAAATAAAAGGAACAATTTTACTAAGAAATTAGCGTTATAGAACGAAAGGGTACTACTTAGATATTCCGTCGACCAAAAATCTATCGCCAAACTATAAGATTAAATGCCAATAATGGTTGATCGTAAATGTCAAATTCACCTGACTTTAAGCGAGTTACATGTGTTTACGTCACAAAGTGATTTTTATTTCGACGTTTTATTTGTATTTTTATTAATTTTATAATAATTTATTTGTTCTTTCGTTATTTAAAATAAAAATTGGCACAGATGTTATATTTTTGCCCCATATTGGCGCCATTTTTTTCTGTCGCCAATATCATATAGGCAACGGGTACTTTACTTGCACCAAATTGTCGTTATTTTGCTTGATGTGGTAACCCGGATTATGTTGTTTATGCTGTTGATGTTTTCGCCAAATTGGCAACCGAAAAAAATCGCGCCAATATGGGTCGAATATGACATCTGTGCCTAAAAATTATGTCAATTTGTATAATTTGGCGAATTGGTCGACGGGATAACTAAGTAGTACCAACGAAAATATTTAAATATGAAAGCAATGTTTGTAACGACTTAAAAATTATTTTCAAAGAAAGAAATTGGAATTGGAATAATATTTGGCGATTTATAATTTGCTCCTAAATAAGAAGAAAAAATGGGTACATTCATAACAGCCGTGTGCAGATCTCGCCAATAGCATTTTTAAAATTGCCAGTAGCAGTAGTTACATTTTGCGTATGTAAATTAAAAATAATTCTTTGTTTTTAATTATGGAATTATTTCCTGTTATTGTTTATCTTTTCAGTTTTTTAAATGAAATTAGTGTAAGGCATGCATTTTAAATGAAATGAGTGAAAGGTTTGTATCTTAAATGAAAATAATAAATATAAGAATATGGTATGAACACAATATTTGCTGATTTATTACCTGCGCCTGGCTAACATAAAAGTATCACAAAAGTCACATATTCACTTGGTACAGATGTCATATTCGCCCCATATTGGCGCGATTTTTTTCGGTTGCCAATTTGGCGAAAACATCAACAGCATAAACAACATAATCTGGGGTACCACATCAAGCAAAATAACGACATTTTGGCGCAAGTTAAGCAGGGGCGGATCCAGAGAATCGTTTTGGGGGGTCGATCCCGAGTGACATATAATCAACGTAGTCATAAATTCTGTTGCTCAAATCACTCCTTGCAGTTAATTTTTAAATGAATATGAAATAATTAATGCGATTTGAAAATGTTACAGATTTTCGATTATCCGACGTTCGATTAATCGAAACACTCGGTTATCCAACACTCTTATTATATAATCCCGCCCTCTCAAAATATGGTTTATTGTTACTTATTAGGTCGTAAAATTAAAAACGTTATAACAGAATTTATTTATTAAATGTCTTATTTTTTTTCTTTTTCTTTTTACTCTTGTACTATGGTAATTATTTATCTTATTTTCTGTTCTTTTAGTTATAGTGAACAACATTAATAACACAAGCCTGCGATCATTGTGTTTTTTAACATTTGGTAATTGATTTTGATGTATTTTTTTAGCACTGGATGCGAAAATGACCTTCATTTTTAACCATCACGTCACGATTTTTGCAAATCGTAAATTTCAAAGTTAAAAAGTAAAACTAGAAAACAGGAATTCTGCTTTTCAGAATTTAGTGTCGCCCCCGATGACAAAAAATATGTGTATATAAATATAGATACAGTAGAGTCCCGATTATCCGAGTTAATCGAACTTATACCTTTGGAATGGATCATTTTCTTTTGATGGACTGATGGCTTCCATTATTATGAAACAGTAGTTATAAATGAAGTGTTAGGTGAAGATGAAAGAGCAGTCGTAAAAAGTTAGAACTCTGATTTTCTAATGAGAATGGGGGGGGGGGGGGGGAAATGGCTATAATTTTTTTTGGAAAAAAAAATGGAAGCCATCAGTTCATCAGAAGAAAATAACTCGGTGAATGCGGAAACTCCGATAATCGGGGCTCTACTGTAGTTCAGTTTTAAGACTTATAACATACGATTTTATTTTACATAAAGTGACGCCATCCACATCCGCTGAAGAATTCATCATTTGCGATCCAGTGTTAAACAACATCTACAGTAAAGTACGCTTAAGACGTCACTATCGCTGAATAATACACACACACACACACAAAAAAAAAGAGATTTCGTCATTCAAAAAACTCGACAAAAAATCGGCCATCTAAAGATTCACAAGCCTTCATTTGTTTGTATTATCATTATAGATATTTAAAATGAAATTTAGTTTCTAAAAGCTCCCTGTTTTATCAGAAGTCTTTCATTTATATTTTTTGAAAATAGCACGTATTTTAAATTTTTTTTTCAGTTTTTATGGGAAAATGGCAACAAAAAGATATAATTGCTATTTTTCTTTCACTTTCTACAGAAATGGAGTTCTCCCGTTGCCAATATTAAGCAAATGGCTCTAAAAACTACAAAAAAAAAAAAAATAATAATAATATTTCAAAAATAAATGGAGATGCAGTTTTCAAACAAATTGCATTATAAAGTACTTTTTTTTCGAATATGACGGTTTAAACATTGAAAATGTGCGATGCTTAGAAGTTTAAAAAATTGCTATAGAGTATTTAATCGTACTGTTTTGTTTCACGGCTGGCTTCTGTAAGGTAACGTTATTTTTTGGAGATGTCACAAAATAAGCTGGGAGAAAGAAATAGCATACCGTACCGGGGGCTAAAAATAGCGAAAATCTCTCAAAGCAATTTGTAAGTACAGCAACAAAAGAAGGTATATGCTTTAAATACATCTGCCACAAATTTCCCAGCTTTATCAACCGCCAAAATAAAAGAGGCTACCGAGATGAACCCCATAGAGAAGATTAAAAGAAAAGCGCGAAGCAGAGCATGAGCGGTTCAAAGAAACTTCCACGCATGGAATAAAATTATAAGGATTTTAAATACTAAATATTTTATATGTTTAACTGTAAAAATCCATAGTATAAGCAAAAAAAGAATAAGTTATTATGAAAAAAAGTTACGTCTATTTTACAGCAGCAGATTTTCGCAATATTTCCACTATTTAAAAATTTGCGATTTGTGAAAAATCCTGACGTGATGGTATGGTAAAAAATGAAGGTCATTTTTGCATTCAGCACTAAAAAATACATAAGAACCAATTACCGTAGCTGAAAAACATAACAATCACATCTATTTTTTAATATCAGATTTCTGGAAGAGAGTAATCTCTGAAAAAGGATCGCCTTCAGAAATTTGAAGGGCCTTAACATCCTTGAAAATCAAAATGTGTCATCTAAGTGGTGTTTATACCTCTTCATAGGCGCAAATCCCCCCCCCCACCCCACCCCTTGGTTTAAAAAATATAAATCCATCGATTATCGTGAATTGCGGCAAATGGTTGCCGAAAAAAATCGATTTCATCAATCGTTCGCAGGTCAAAGGATCTCTCAAAAAAACGCGAATATCGTTAAAGGATCGCAGAGAAAACGCGGCTTTCGTCAAAGGATGGCTAAAAAAACGCGAATTTTGTCTAAGAATCGCAGAAAGAAAACGCTAATTTCGCCAAAGGATTGCAGAAAAAACGCGAATTTCGCCAAACAATTGCTGAAAAAACGCTAATTTCGCCAAACAATTGCGGAAAAAACGTTAATTTTCGCGAAAGAATCGTACAAAAAACGCTAATTTCGCGAATTTCGTCAACAGATCTCAGAAAAATGCGAATTTTGTCAAAGAATCGCGAAAAAAATACGCGAATTTCGTCAAAGGGACGCGGAAAAGACGCACAATTAACACCAGGAGGAGCGCATCCACGGGGGGGGTCGATCGGGGAGGTCGCCCCCCATGATATAAATCCAACGCTTTTAACGGCAGTTTTCGCGGAACACACATACAAGCAAACGAAAACCAAACACTTTTCGGGTATCAATGGTAAACCTCTCTGACGTTTCGGCAATTAGTGAACAAAATAGGATTATGTCCAGTCAAAGGGCATATGGCGACATAATTTTTGACACTATGGGTTGAGGTGGGGGACGATGCCACTTCGTGTACCTTTTGTTGAATCTCTACAACATAAATTGACAACGTTATGCGGATCCCTTTAAAGTGTTGAAACTTTTTCGTTCATTCAAAGAAGCTACAATTCTAATTTCTGTATAACAATATTTTTGAGGAGTGCATTATTGTTTGAGAAAAGAATGGGATTCATACGATTTCCAAAGAAAGAAAGAAACAAGAAAAAGAAAGGTCCTTTGAAAAATTTAAGCATCTTAATGTTTTCTGAAGACAGCCACTAATGTGCAAAAAATGTACTGTTATTGCCACCCACATTGGTAAATTTTAAGGGTATTTGATGAATGAACAAAAGAGGATTATATCATAATCCCAGTCAGTTAAAATGCGTATGGTGTGTTGATTTCTTATAAACCAACTTGGTAAATTTGTTCTTCTCTTCTTTGCCCCGGTCGAACCCCCCCCCCCCCCCTCGTAGATGCGCACCTAGGGGAATCTCTTCCCTGTGCTAATTGTGCGTTTTTTCCGCGGCCCTTTGACGAAATTCGCGTTTTTCAGCGATTCTTTGGCGAAATTTGCGTGTTTTTTCGCGATTCTTTGAAGAAATTCGCCTTTTTTCAGAGATCTGTTGATGAAATTAGCGTTTTTTGCGCGATTCTTTCGCGAAATTAGCGTTTTTCCGCAATTCTTTGTCGAAATTGGCTTTTTTTTTCTGCGATCCTTTGACGAAATTCGAAGTTTTTTTTCTGCGATCTTTTGACGAAATTTGCGTTTTTTTCGTGGTCCTTTGATGAAATGAGCGATTTTTTGACGAAAATCTCATTTTTCCGCGTTTCTTTGACAAAATTCGCGTTTTTTCGCGATCCTTTGACGAAATTTGCGTTTTTTCTCGATCATTTGACGAAATTGGCGT
Organism: Maratus speciosus; assembly: GCA_963932465.1. Taxonomy (NCBI): domain Eukaryota; kingdom Metazoa; phylum Arthropoda; class Arachnida; order Araneae; family Salticidae; genus Maratus; species Maratus speciosus. The sequence continues at coordinate 481,851,816 of OZ010793.1, forward strand.
TTTTTGCGCGATCTTTTGACGAAATTCGGGTTTTTTGCGACCCTTTCACCTGCGAACATTTCACGAAATTGTTTTTTTTTCGGAGACCATTTTGTCGAAATTCGCGATAATCGTTGGATTTTGGGGGGGGGGCGATCGCCCCGATCGCCCCCCCCGTGGATCCGCGCCTGAAGTTAAGTACATGTTGCCTATATGATATTAGGTGGTACAGATGTCATATACGCCCCATATTGGCGCGATTTTTTACCGACGCCAATTTGGCGAAAACATAAACAGCATTAACAACGACTTCCGGGTTACCATATCAAGCAAAATAATGACACTTTGGCGCCAGTTAAGTATTGTTGCGTATTGCAATGTTTCTGACATTGGCGTCAGAAAAAAATCGCGCCTATATGGGGCATGTATGACATCTGTGTCCCAAGTGGTTAGGTAATAATTTTGGAAAGGTTTTAGTGTATACATATTGTTCAACGCTACTTAGTCATAGAGCAAAAAAAAAAAAGTTAAAAAATTAAGTGAACCTGATTATGAAAGTTTAGCCTTTTTTAAAAAAAATCTACAGAACGTATTTTGATACAAGTGGCACTGTTACATGACGTTTCAGGAATGGTGTTAGTATATAACATTTCATTATATGTTGATTAGTTATAGAGCTATTAATTCCTGTTGTCATAACGGTCTCATTACCCTGCCAAAAGTGCATTGTTAGTAATCAACTAAAAGAATTACTTCTTAATAGCTAAATTTTGACCAACGCTTTAGGTAATATTATATCACAATGGCGTTCGCATCGTTTTCAGCAATGAGTAAGGTCCAGCTGAAGGTCCATATTGTTTAAAATGCAAATTCAAATTCACCAATGTTCATTTGGAAAAACTGACCAGCGAAGCGGACATAGCCGGCTAGTATATATTATAAAGCAGTAAGATCTAAAAGTTCCGCCTGAATGTTTTCAAAAACTACCCGGAGATTTTTTTGCAAATAGTGTCATTCGATAGAGAATATTCACGTGGTGGTTTATGAGTAAAATATACAGGGATAACTATGATTTTTGGTAATAAATTTCATATTTTATTGTTATTTTGAACTAAAAGGTTGCTAGAGGTTATTTTTGGCGACAAATGAATTGAAATCGCTGTATCCGTTAGAAAATAAATGAAAAAATAATTACTAATATTTAATTGTAAAAAAAGAAAGAAAAATCCATTTAAATGAGGGATTATGTTAAAAAACGAATATATTTAATTTAAACCTAAAAGAAATATTTGTAATTTAATTTAAACCTGAAAGAAGTATTTGTAATGCTTAAAAATTAATTTAATGAGAAAGATTACAATTGATACGCAATATTTGGCTCATTATCGCTTGCGTTAGATTATAGAAATGAATCTGAAAATTTGATTAGAATTTTTAGTGACTTTTTTTTTCTTTTTGTTCTTTTCTTTTTATTTTTATCTAATTACCCCATCACGTAACTTATAGGAAAAAAAAAGCAGATGTAATTGTGAGTCACATGTGTAATTATTATTTATTTCTTTACGATGTTTTTATATTTCACTTTTGGTCGCCAAACAATGTGATTTTAAGTCAAAAATGCATAAGTGTGACACTAGCTTGAGGATATTCTCATAAATGGTGTTTTTTCAAGTGAACGAGATCTTTTTTTGAGTACATTTTTATATTCAATTGTAACTTATATAGATATCAGTTAATATTTTAAAAATGGAATCAAATACTTAAATTTTAGTGTGAATTTCTGCCACACATACATATTGTAAAAAAAATTCATATTTTTTAAAATGTTTTTCACCGTAATTCCGAAAGCATGTGATATTTATAAACTCGAACTCAGATCAATGACTATTATCCATTTTTTTAAGCAAATATTATCTCATTTTTTCTTACGACATATCGCCAATATCATTTATAGGAAAATTCACACCTTCGAAATCTAGGAAATGAAGATAGTTTTTAAGGAAATTTATACAATCATGCGTTATTATTATCAAAAATTTCAACATTTTGAAAAAAAAAAATTGCAAATCTTTTGTAATTCATTTCTTCTTCGTAATTTCTCCTCTGTTATGAAATATTTCAAATGATATTGGACTAATTTTCGATCATCGAGTCACCGCCAAATGGCATATCTATATAGTATCGCCGAGAAAGGATTTTCTAAAGTATCACCCCTAACGGCGTTTTTGCAAGGGGGGGGGGGGGGGGGGAATTCCTTAAAAATCGGATATTATAATTATGCGTCAGATGATAGCATAATTTAATGTATTTTTGTATGCTGAATCGATTGGTGCCAAGTAAATTCTTATCAGTCCAGCAGTTCATGACATTTTTCATATTTTTCTAATGCCGGTGTCTTTGGTGTCTAAACCTCAAAATATCAAACATTACATCCGTTACTCTAGCAACGAAAAAAATTCAAATTAACTCTTTTGGATAAAGAATAAAAAAAAATCTATGAGATTTAAAAAAAAAAAAAAAAAAAAAAAAAAAAAAAAATACGAACATCTTAATAAAAAAATGGTTCTACTTAGTTATCCCGTTGACCAATTTCGCCAAATTATATAAATCGCCAAAAGACTCGCCAAATTACATTAATTGACATAAGTTGTTGTTGTATTTTAATAATGAAAGAACAAATAAATTAGTATAACATTAATAAAAATACAAATAAAACGCAGAAATAAAAATAACTTGATGACGTAAGCACGTGTAACTTCCTTGAAGTCAAGTGAATGTGACATTTACGATCAACCCTTATTGGCATTTAATCTTATAATTTGGGATAGATTTTTGGTCGACGGGATAACTAAGTAGTACCAAACAAAAAAAAACAAAAAATTAGGGATTTTATGCAAAATAAAAGGAACAATTTTACTAAGAAATTAGCGTTATAGAACGAAAGGGTACTACTTAGATATTCCGTCGACCAAAAATCGATCGCCAAACTATAAGATTAAATGCCAATAATGGTTGATCGTAAATGTCAAATTCACCTGACTTTAAGCGAGTTACATGTGTTTACGTCACAAAGTGATTTTTATTTCGACGTTTTATTTGTATTTTTATTAATTTTATAATAATTTATTTGTTCTTTCGTTATTTAAAATAAAAATTGGCACAGATGTTATATTTTTGCCCCATATTGGCGCCATTTTTTTCTGTCGCCAATATCATATAGGCAACGTGTACTTTACTTGCACCAAATTGTCGTTATTTTGCTTGATGTGGTAACCCGGATTATGTTGTTTGTGCTGTTGATGTTTTCGCCAAATTGGCAACCGAAAAAAATCGCGCCAATATGGGTCGAATATGACATCTGTGCCTAAAAATTATGTCAATTTGTATAATTTGGCGAATTGGTCGACGGGATAACTAAGTAGTACCAACGAAAATATTTAAATATGAAAGCAATGTTTGTAACGACTTAAAAATTATTTTCAAAGAAAGAAATTGGAATTGGAATAATATTTGGCGATTTATAATTTTCTCTTCAATAAGAAGAAAAAATGGGTACATTCATAACAGCCGTGTGCAGATCTCGCCAATAGCATTTTTAAAATTGCCAGTAGCAGTAGTTACATTTTGCGTATGTAAATTAAAAATAATTCTTTGTTTTTAATTATGGAATTATTTCCTGTTATTGTTTATCTTTTCAGTTTTTTAAATGAAATTAGTGTAAGGCATGCATTTTAAATGAAATGAGTGAAAGGTTTGTATCTTAAATGAAAATAATAAATATAAGAATATGGTATGAACACAATATTTGCTGATTTATTACCTACGCCTGGCTAACATAAAAGTATCACAAAAGCCACATATTCACTTGGTACAGATGTCATATTCGCCCCATATTGGCGCGATTTTTTTCGGTTGCCAATTTGGCGAAAACATCAACAGCATAAACAACATAATCTGGGGTACCACATCAAGCAAAATAACGACATTTTGGCGCAAGTTAAGTACCTGTTGCCTATATGATATTAGGTGGTACAGATGTCATATACGCCCCATATTGGCGCGATTTTTTACCGACGCCAATTTGGCGAAAACATAAACAGCATTAACAACGACTTCCGGGTTACCATATCAAGCAAAATAATGACACTTTGGCGCCAGTTAAGTATTGTTGCGTATTGCAATGTTTCTGACATTGGCGTCAGAAAAAAATCGCGCCTATATGGGGAATGTATGACATCTGTGTCCCAAGTATTTAGGTAATAATTTTGGAAAGGTTTTAGTGTATACATATTGTTCAACGCTACTTAGTCATAGAGCAAAAAAAAAAGTTAAAAAATTAAGTGAACCTGATTATGAAAGTTTAGCCTTTTTTTTTTAAATCTACAGAACGTATTTTGATACAAGTGGCACTGTTACATGACGTTTCAGGAATGGTGTTAGTATATAACATTTCATTATATGTTGATTAGTTATAGAGCTATTAATTCCTGTTGTCATAACGGTCTCATTACCCTACCAAAAGTGCATTGTTAGTTATCAACTAAATTAATTACTTCTTAATAGCTAAATTTTGACCAACGCTTTAAGTAATATTATATCACAATGGCGTTCCCATTGTTTTCAGCAATGAGTAAGGTCCAGCTGAAGGTCCATGTTGTTTAAAATGCAAATTCAAATTCACCAATGTTCATTTGGAAAAACTGACCAGCGCAGCGGGCATAGCCTGCTAGTCTATATTATAAAGGACAAACATATCTGTGCGTAACGCATACGTCATTTTGCGAATGGCAACACTTTGAAATTTCAGTTAAAATTTTGGTTTTGCAATTTTCTCTACTGCAAATTTTTAAACTTCTAAACATCGCACATTTTAAATTTTTACATCGTCGTATAAGGTAAAAAATGCTCTTTTAAATGCAATTTGTTTGAAAGCTGTATCTCAATTTATTTTTGAGATATTAATTTTTTTTTGTAGTTTTTAATACAATTTTTCTTATCGTGGCAACAAAAATACCTCATTTCTATTGAAAATCATTGAAAGTAAACGGAAAATAGTCAAAAATTGGAGATACTGTATTTTTTTGTTGCCTTTTTCTCATAAAACCTGAAAAAAAAGTTCAAATTAAAATATGGGCTATGTCAAGAATATTGTCGGCTATTCCGTGATAATGACGTCATATGCACACTTTTCTATAGACAAGTTTAAGATTGTATTGTAAAAGTGGATTGCTTTAGCGGATGCAAATGACGTCATTTTTTAAAAAAGCGTGTCTTTTAATTTCTTAACCTGAATTATGTTTTGTAGAAGTGCGTCATTTTCACAGCGCAGCTGCTTTGAAATTCTTCACAGGTGAAAATGCTTCACTTTGGAAATAATGTACTCGAAATCCAACACTGATAAAACGCAATGATTTACAAATATCTTTATAAAAGAGAGGTGACATGCAAATAATAGCGATTTATATTACAAAAATTGATGATTCTCGCCTGGATGGATTTGCTTCGCCGAGTTAAACAGGTAAACAAATAATTCGTGGTTTAAAATAATATCGTGTTCCAGAAGTTTTTATCGTAAATTCTCTCGAATAATAAAATTTTAATGCTATTCTTTAGGCCATTCTACTATAATTTTATTAAAATAACGTAATTTGCTTAGTTTAATTTCTCCTAATTTTATATAATCTATAAAAACAAGTGTGTTTTTTAGTCATCTGCCTTTATCTTTCTGCTGAACCACCAATTTTACTAATATATATTTTTTTTAACTGAAAGCTCTTCTTTTGTAAATGTGATCGTACAATCTGTTTATTTTTTAAATATACCCATTTTTATATTTTAATTTTAAAAGCATTTTATGAAATTTCTTCAAAATGATGGAAATTAGATAGCTTTCATTATTCCAGACAAGAGAGAAATAATGAGGTATTTTTAACTTTATTCATGCTATTTTCTGATAAAAATTCAAAATTGTTGATAAAAAATGTTGTATAGTGTTTAGTGGCGCAAAATCTCATTAGGAGCAGAATATTATATTAGGGGCTTGATAACGGAAAATGACATACTGCTTTTGAAAACACGCATTTTTCCTCATAAATTTTCTATAATTTTTTTCCTTCTGAATGTGCACTGATACTAAGTTTCAGACACTAGGCGAAATGCTTAATTAAGTGAAAATGAAGTCATATTTAAAAGAAAACGATCATTTTCTGAGATAACACTAAACATTTAAAACAAACGCGTCTAAAAAATATGAATTACGGAAATTTTTACTCTCCGGAATTGAGATTAGAATCTCAAGTAAAGAGTGCGTCTTTTCACATGAAAGATGTTGCTGACAATCGTGACTTCAAGTTTTGAGTTAAAATGATTTTTAAATGATCAAACAAAATACCAATTTTTTAAAAGTGATGAATATGGATATGAGAAATGCGTATGCAAATTTTGAGAAGGTGAAAATTGCTGTTTTCATTCCGGAAATCGAAGCATAAGATCCTCAATTGATAACCACATCCTAATAACTGATCTTTATTATATTATACTGATTAAGTATCTATATTATAAAGAACAAATTTAACTGTGCGTAACGCCGACGTCATTTTGCGAATGGCAACACTTCACGATCAAATTTCGGTCTTGAAATTTTCTCTACTGCAATGTTCTTCTGACCATCATACATTTTCAATTTTCGTCGCATAGGGGAAAAAAATTACTTTCAAATGCAATTTGTTTAAAAACTGTATTCATTGACTGATGTAGTATATTTTCTAAAATAATTTTTAAGCATAATTTTTTAAAGTTTAACTTATCAGATGCAGGTTTCAATACATAATAGTAATATACATTTTGCACATAAAGCAACAAACATTTTTCAGCATTTGTTTCTGTCTTTTTTTGCATAACGAAATTAATACTTCCTTTATAAACAAATAAAATAATAATATTAAAAATCGACCAATCTAACATATTTGTGAAAGACAAATTAACGAAATTAATACTTCTTTTATAAACAAATAAAAGAATAATATTGAAAAAACACAAATCTAACATAATCGTAGAATTTAAATTTTTAGATGACCAAATAGGATTTTTTTTATCAAATGCAATTTGTTTGCAAAGTTCATCTCAGTTTACTGATTGTCTATGGTTTTAAAAACAATTTTAAAGCATGAGATGTTTTTTAATTTATCTATATCGCGCGGAGGCCGATTACGAAAGATTTATCCGTTTGCCCTTAAACCAAAATAAAGAGTTCATCATTTCCTTACGGCTAATGTCCATTAAAAAAGTCTTCCCTATGAATAAATAAATAAAGTAATATAAATAAAACACAAATTTAAAGGACATGCATAAGCTCTGAAATTATCAGAATATAAAAGGATGCCACAAGTAGCAAAATCTTGGCAAATAACACTTAGCACGCGGCTAATAAGAAAATATCGCTTTTGATAAATTTTCGAAATTTATTTGATTGTATAATTCGTATTTTCCATATGAAAAATGCTTTTTTAATGTGAGTGGTCAATCTAAAAAATTTATTGCATATAAAAAAAGTATTAGTTTTCAATAAAAAAAAATGATTTCACTTATATTCTTTAACCCGGGAAGCCCGGGTACGATCCCCTAGTATATATAAAATCCAAACGGAAATTTCGTTCCGAACGCCTAGATTTTGAGTTCTACCGCATGGATTTTTACTGAACTTATACTGTTAGATAGGTATCGTTTCAGGGAAGGTTTTAAGCAATAACACATCATTCTACCTAGATTAGTTATAGAAGTATGACGGAAAGTTCTGTTATTTTGGACTTTGTTGCTTCATATTTCCTTAAATATCTGGTCTCCTATTGGTCGTAGAGCTTAGATCTCGCGCCAAAAGTCGCTCCGAAGCACCCAAGCAAACTTTTCCCTGCGATTATTTTGACGTCTTCCGATTTCCTCTAACTCTATTAGGGGCCCACGTAGGGCCCCTTTAAAATATTTTTCGTAGTAACTTCAGCAGTTATCTTAAATTATTGGTTAAGGCCCTACTTCAGTCACGCGAAAAGACCCGTTCGCTAATGCTATTCCTATGGAAGAAATTTATAAAGATATCTCGGTCGCATTTCAATATTTTTAAATGATTTCTTTTGCATTGAATAGTTGAGATCGATCTGTATGCAGGCCGTTGTTTACTTTTTCGATTTTGATTGTAGATATTTTTTATGAGGATTCTTTTACTTTCAAAACCGGTTCCGAAAATGAAAGTGTCCTCATAAGAAATACCTGTAAACAAATTCGAAAAAGTAAAAAACGGCCTGCATACAGATCGATCTCAACTATTCAATGCAAAAGAAATCATTTAAAAATATTGAAATGCGACCGAGATATCTTTATAAATTTCTTCCATAGGATTAACATTAGCGAACGGGTCTTTCCATTTGACTGAAGTAGCCTCTTAAGACCGACACCCTCCCGATTCATGTATCTACGGAAGGGTTGCATGAAGGAGTTTCGTTCAGATACGCTTTCGTTAAGAATAGAGTGCGCTCCCTGGTGGTGGAATGTGGAACTAACATAACGCGATATTGTTAAAATTAGGAAATCTAACAATGCGTTCTGTTTTAAACTTTGAGATAGTTCATAACACATAATCTATTATCTATTCTATTATATATATATAAAATCTATTATCTATTCTATTATCTATCTATTATATATATAAAATCCAAACGGAAATTTCGTTCCGAACGCTTAGATTTCGAATTCTACTGCATGGATTTTTACGGAACTTATACCGTTAGATAGGTATCGTTTCAGGGAAGGTTTTAAGCTATAACACATCATTCTACCTAGATTAGTTATAGAAGTATGACGGAAAGTTCTGTTATTTTGGACGATAAGGTTACCATTTTATTTCTTGTCGAAGTTTTTTGTTGTTGAAAAAATTGAAACGGCTATTACACCTAGAAAAATGAAAGACAAAAAACTGTTACTAATTTTATTTAAAATCTTTAAAAAAGAAAAAAAAAAGAAATCCATTTTAATGAGTGATAATATTAAAAAACGAATATATTTAATTTAAACATGAAAGAGAATGTTCGTAATACTTAAAGAATTACTCAGTTGAAATATTGCAATTGAAATAATATTTGACGATTTATCTTTTGCATCAGGTTAAGAAAAATGCATCTGAAAATTGATAAAATGATATCAAGGAAGTTCCCCATAAGCGCATGCTCAGCATTATTTGAAAAAAATTATAGAATATTCTTCTCATAAATATATATATATCCATAAACAAAAAAAAAAACGGCAGAACCCCTATTTAGCATTTCTAAAAAAATAATGAAAATTTCACTTTTTGCGATTTAGCGCTGGATGGCGCCACGATAAAATTTTGAATAATACTATGATAAATATTCTTTAAGAAAAACTTTTTCAACTCTCGATACGAAGTTAGTTTAAGTAAGTTTAACTTAAATAAATACATATTTATAACTGCAGTTTTGTCATATACATTTATATATGTAACAATGAAATTTAACGATCGTATTTATGCCGTTTACAATGAAATTTAAATGGATTAAAAGTGTTTCAAACTCAAATTAAGGTCCGATTCTGAGCATTGGCAATTTGACTTCGATATTGTTAGTGTCAGAGACAACAAGAGAGTTTTATTGCCATGGAAACAACAATTTAATATCGAAATGTTTAATGATAGCCAGGGTTGTGCAAAATTTTAATTAGATTAACGATTGAAAGTTAACGATTATTTTTTTAATCATGATTAAAGATTGACCGATTAAGCTTAGTTTCAATCCAACTCATAGACTAACGATCAGTGATTATTTTAATGTAATCAATGCTTTGATTACGATTAAATCAATTCAATCCTACTCATAGACTAATGACCAATGATTATATGGTTGTAATCGTTTGCTTTTTTACGATTAAATCTATTCTTAATCTAAATAGTCAATCTAATTATTCAATGTAATGATGGATTTATGATTGAAATCTTTCCGTATTGTTTCTGGCTTTGGGGCCTTTATTTTATGTTTTTTTTTTTTTTTTCAAGCTTCTTCTGGTTTAATCACTCTTGATCGTTGCTAAGGTCTTGCATCGGGTATTTTCTTGGATAGGGTTCTCTTTAAATATTTTGGATTTGTTTCGGTTTCGAGTAGGTTTTGACTCTTTCTGGTCGGGCTCGGTATGACTTGATTTCTTTTTTTAAGTTCTGAATATTTTTCAAATGAAAAAATCTGTATATAAATACAATGAAGCTAAGGCAGGCGAGTCATTATTTTATTTAGTCTTTATAATGTTGTCCTACATCATAATTTTTTCTCGTAATTCTATGACTGAGTCACTTTTATTCACGACACCCGCTCTACAACAGTTGATACTTACAATTTGGAGTAAAGGTTATCTAAATAATACTAGATGATTAATAATTAAATACTAAGCATTGATTAAAAAACAGAAAAATAATAAGTAATAAAAACTTCTTAAATTTAAGTTTTTGACGTTATCCAACATTCCATATTCCAAGAGTAGGGGAGACCGGGGGAATGGCGACCCCTTAAGGGAATTTAATTTTTTTCACCTCAAAATATATTTATTTTTTAATAGTAAAAATTCTGAAGCTGAATCATTATCTTTAGTATCCGTATAAATTTAACCGTAATCATACTGTAAAGTAAGGACACATAAAAAATTTTTCTTTCAACCTCTGTATAGTGGCGGGATTACCCAGGACACAGGGGTAATTCCGCCACTGTATCGGGGTAATGACGCCACTCTATAATGACCTAGTAAGTACATAAAATGGATACTAGGAAACACATAACCTACTAAAAATTTTTAGAAAAACAATAATTTATGAAAATAATGTATAATTACAATGTTCCTTAAGCCAGATTTATTAATGTGCTAAGCTTACAATTTAACTCAAATTGGAAAAGTCACCCTTTGCCATGGTGGCGGCATTACCCCGAGAGGACAATACAGTGGAAAACCCCCAGCAAAGCCGAAAGAAGAACCAAATTTGTTCAACAAATTGCATCAAAATGTCGGCGAATGCATGTAGATTACAGATAATATTTACTTAAGTATCTAATTTTTCAATAAAAGTTGTTTACCTCTATTCATTTGAAGTTCCAAAATAAGAAGCAGCTAGATGAAAACGAAATTTTTCACTAGAACAAGTTAACGACATACAACAAAACCATTCTCACTCTAGGCACTGTTTCTATTGTTGGCGGCTACAGTGCAGGTGCAATCACTATCTCAAACTGCCGTTAGTTTTTAAACTAGACGGGGTGGCGGCATTCCCCCGGTCTCCCCTACACAAAGGAGTACAAAAAACTAAAAAAGGACAGGAAAATATTAACCTTTAACTCATGTTACCGATTTCACAGGCTTTTTTCAATTTTTATAGTTTAACTTGTGACTTTCAGTTTAACTACAAATATCACCGAAATTTTGCTTCGTTTGGAACTTTAATACTGTCACCAGAGACTTTTGAATAAGGGAATTTTAATTGTAACAGTACTGCACAAAAAGTTTAGTACAAAAACACTATCCTGAAATTTAATCGCGTCTTTTACTTATCTTTCGATAGAGCGGTCTCACAGACCACTTCACAGTAGTTATGTGACAATTTATGTGACATCAGATAAAGGTTAATTCAATATTACTTTGGCGAGAATGGGGGGAGATGCAAAGCGTCCCCTTTGATTTATTCTTACACTTTTATGATGTGAAGCTGACATCAAACTGTTTCATTTTGCTTTTACGATACACTTTCTTTATCAGTTTGTTGCAAGTTTATTTTTATGATATAAGCATAATTTTGTATGTTACCGTAATGTCGAATGTTTAGCATAATTTAGTACGTTTATTAAACGCAATTTGCAGCTGCAAATCAGTTATCTGATACAGAATCTTTTTTTTTTTTTTTTTTTCCATTTCAATTCTTCAAACTGTTTAAAAATTGTCTAAACATATGTAAATGTGCACTGTAAAAATATTTCTAGGCTTAATAAATAATACTTATAGATCATTTCTTTATATTTAATTAGATTAAAATTCCAACAAAAAAAATATATATATATATGTATCTTTTTTTTTTATTTTGTTTCAAAGTTTGAGTTGCAATTAAGGGAAATAAATACACTTGGTACACAAATCTTAAGATTTTATTTTATTCATTAACAGTGTTTAATTCAGGCACTTTTCTCCGGGAGGGATTTTTGTGGCTCCGGAGGAGAAGGGGGTTCACTTTTTGACCATTGTAAATACAAAATCTCAAATCTTCCGGGAGTTGACATGTCATCGCTCATTAAGTATGGTTAAATATAGATATATTTTTTTCTTTTCCGTTAGGAGTTTCTACACTAGAAACTTATAAAAAAGTTCAGTTGAATCTTTTCTATTTTTAACTTGAAAATTACTGCCATTCAAGAAGGAACAAAAAACACATTTTTATGAAATTTTCTTATATTTCCTGTTAAAAGGCGCTTTTTCTCCCACAGATTTTAATATTTCAATCTAAGAAAGTGTAAGGCGCATATATTTTTGTCTTAAAAGTAGTAACCGTGTATAATTTCAAGTTTGTATCCTTAACATTTCCACAAATATCGTAATTTTAAACTTTTTTTTAACGCTTTTCGTCATTCATTTCAACCTTTAAAATATCTAAACTTTTTAACTGTTCTGTGAGACTAGTCTTAAAAGTAATGTCCACATCAAATTAAAATTTTCTATCCTTAACAATGCTATTGAAATCGTAATTTAGGACGTTTTTAGAACACTTTTTGCTGATTTCACCGTTTTAATTTTCGATTTTTTTAGAAACTGTTCTTACATAGCATTTAAAACTTTTAAGTAATTACCATCACGCAAATTTCAAGTTTCTCTCCCCATCGATATAATAAAAATCGCATTTTCAAAACTTTTTCACTTCTGCATCCATTGAAGGTAGTGGCACCGACATGAAGTACAGTCTATGAGGGAGGCCTATCGCCATCGATTTGTGACTATCAAATGATTGATATTATTGCTCCTATTTGCCTAAAATAATTATAAAAGAATATATCAGTTTTATTAAGCGGGTTTCAATTGACCCTAATCCCTTTTAAATAATTTAAACATATTGACCTCGGTTTATATGAATAATTTTGTGTGACACTGTATAATCAATAAGGAAAATCGTACAGTGACTCTTAAAAAGAATTTCGTAGCAATGAAAGCGATTTTAAGAAAGTAAACAGGGCAGTCATATTTAATTTTTATCTATCTATCTATATTATAAAGGACAAACATATCTGTGCGTAACGCATACGTCATTTTGCGAATGGCAACACTTTGAAATTTGAAATTAAAATTTTGGTTTTGCAATTTTCTCTACTGCAAAATTTTAAACTTCTAAACATCGCACATTTTACATTTTTACACCGTCGTATAAGGAAAAAAATGCTCTTTTAAATGCAATTTGTTCGAAAGCTGTATCTCGATTTATTTTTGAGATATTAATTTTTTTGTAGTTTTTAATACCATTTTTCTTATCCTGGCAACAAAAGTACCTCATTTCTATTGAAAGTCATTGAAAGTAAACGGAAAATAGTCGAAAATAAGAGATACTGTATATTTTTGTTGCCATTTTATCATAAAACCTGAAAAGAAAGTTGAAATTAAAATATGGGCTATGTCAAGAATATTGTCTGTTATTTCGTGATAAGGACGTCATATGCGCACTTTTTTATAGACGAAGTTTAAAACTGTATTGTAAAAGTGGATTGCTTTAGCGGATGCAAATGACGTCATTTTATAAAAAAGCGTGTATTTTAATTCTTAAACCTGAATTATGTTTTGTAGAAGTGCGTCATTTTCACAGCTCAGCTGCTTTGAAATTCTGCACAGGTGAAACGGTTTCACTTTTGAAAATAATGTAATCGAAATCACACACTGATAAAACGCAATGTTTTACAAAAATTTAGTGTCTTTATAAAAGAGAGTTGACATGAAAATAATAGCGATCTACATTACAGAAATTGATGATTCTCGCCTGGATGAGTTTGCTTCGCCGAGGTAGACAAGCAAACAAATAATCCGTGGTTTAAAATAATATCGTGTTCCTGAAGTTTTTGTCGAAAATTCTATCGAATAATAAAATTTTAATGCTATTCTTTAGGACATTCTACTATAATTTTATCAAAATAACATAATTTGCTTAATTTAATTTTTCCTTTTTATATAATCTATCTATATTTTAAAGGACAAACATATCTGTGCTTAACGCATACGTCATTTTGCGAACGGCAACACTTTGAAATTTGAAAGGAAAATTCGGTTTTGCAATTTTCGCTACTGCAATTTATTAAACTTCTAAATATCGCACATCTTCAGTTTTTACGTCGTGGTATGGGGGGAAAATGTACTTTTAAATGCAATTTGTTTGAAAGCTGTATCTCAATTTAATTTTGAGATATTCATTTTTTTTGTAGTTTTAAATACATTTTTTGTAATAATGGCAACTGAAGTACTCCATTTCTGTTGAAAGTCATGGAGGGTTGAAAGTAAAGGGGGGGGGGGGGGGAAATAATCACAGAGGAAAGAAAATAATATATTACTGTACCTTTTGTTGCCATTTTCTCATAAAAACTGAAAAAAATTTGAAATTAAAATGCGTGCTATGTCAGCGATTTTTTAAATTTCTAAATATCGCACATTTTCAATTTTTACACCGTCAAAAAAAGAAAAAAATCTACTTTCAAATGCAATTTGTTTGAAAATTGTATCTTAACTGACTGAGTTATTATGGTTTTTAAAATAACTATAGCCACCTGTAGCGACCAGTTTGGTCTCCCTTAAATGTATGCTAGGCATTGCATCATGTTACTTTTATTCATAATTTCATTTAGTTGCTCAAACCTTTGCCAAATTGAAAGATTATGATAGAGAAATCAAGAACTAGATATTTTTTTGTTAGTCGGGCACAGGTGATAAATCGCCAAACATTGTACCCGTCGCATTTTTTCACATTTCATTAATTTAGATTAAAATATAATCCTTTCACTCATTTTATTTAAAATGGATAACTTTAATTTGAAACAGAATCATTTAAAATTCATGACTTTCACTTAAAAAAAAAAATCTTTAAAAAATGAAAAAGAATAAGTAATACCATAAACCATTTAATTTCAACATTGTTTCGACATTGACTTTCAACATTGTTTTAATTTACCCCTCGAAAAAATAAAAAATGTTGCTGGCGAGTTAAAAAATGCTATTGGCGAGAATTGCGCCTAGCTGACATAAAAGTACGAACTCTTTGCAATCATGGCAACTTTTGTGTAGTTTTATTCGATAAAAATATTTTGATTTAATAGGTTTCCAGAAAATACGTTGCCAATTTTTTTTCTCGCCACGGACCTTTTCTCTATTTCGCCAAGTACCTATACTGGAAAAGTACCTTTATTTATTTATTTATTGTATTTTAAATGAGATGAATAAAAGACGGCACAGATGCCATATACGCACCACGTTGGCGCGATTTGTTTCTGACGCCAATGTCATATACGCACAGGGGTATTTAACTGGCGCCAAAGCGTCGTTATTATGCTTGATATGCTAATTCGGATGTTGTTGTTTATTTATTAATATATTGTTTATTTACTTTTATTTTATTTTTTTAAATTATATAAATTGTTTTGTTCTATAGTTATTAATTAAACTTTTTTTTATTTATTGTTATTCCCTTTTTAAAAATATTACACAATAACCAATGAAATGCGTTTCATTCGGGCGTTGCCATTAAACAATTAACAAATATTCGCTCTTTATGTGCCACGTACGATAGCGTAATATATATATAGATCTTTAAGCATAAATTATTTTTTAATTAATCTTTATCACGTTTAGCTCGATTACGAAAGATTAATTCGCTTGCCCTTAAAACAATGTAAAAAGTTCAGCATTTGTTTCCGTCTAATGTTCTATAACAAAATTAAAACTTTCTCTATAGGAAAATAAATAAAATAATGTAAATAAGAAACAAATTTAACAGACATGTGATTGAACCACGCGTTTAAACCACTGAAATGATCGGAAAGACTGCCGCAAGTTGCAAAATCTTGCGTTAATAACTCTTGGCATACGGTGACATGTGAATTTATCGCTTTTAATAAATTTTAAAATATTTGATTGCATAATTGATATTTTTCATATAAAAATTCTTTTTTATGCTAGACGGCAATCTAAAATATATATTACACGTAAAAAAATAATTAGTTTTCAAAAAAAAAAAAAAAAAAAAAAAAAAAGAATGGTTCTCACCTATACTCTGTAACCCGAGGAGCTCGGGTTTCATCCCCTAGTGTAATTAATGATTAAATTAATCACGATTAAATTAATCAAGATTGAATTCATGCAGATTGAAAAAATCATAAAAAAAACTTTTTAAAGAGCAATTACTTTTTCCATTTCAATCATGATAAATTGAATTAGGCGTCAATTTCGTATGATTGAATCTTTAATCGACTAATCAATCGATTAAAAAAGTAATCGGTTAATGCCAACTCTGATGATAGCATTCTTAATTAAAATACCCTTAAAACTTATCCAGCCGGTGACACCGTATAAAATTAAATAGCTCAATACAAGTAACACGCAATTTGCATATATTATATAAGCTTACAGCAAAAGTAGTAAACTAATCCATAGTTTAAGTTTAAATTCATTGAGCATTAGGCATTTAATTACTTATTTAACAAGGAATTTATAAATGCATTTCAATCTCTTGCATTTGGCGAGGAAACCTATTGGTTCGCCAAAGAGCGTCGAGCGTTCGTCTGTTCGCGCCAAATACTCGAAAAAATATTTTTTTACAGATTTTCTACTGCGATTCGACCGCTATATTTTTACCGATCTTTTTTACATACATGAGTCATTTTATTAGCGTTTCCTTTTTCAAAATATTTTGAGTATGCGTTTTAAGGAGACTTTCCTTGTGAGTAACAATTATTATTATTATTATTATTATTATTATTATGTATCTCTTACAGAAAAAACTAGCAGATGTAATTATAAAAATAATGATATACATAAATAGCAGTTAATATTATAAAAGTGGAGTCAAATATTTAAATTTTAATGCAAACGTTTGCCCCCCCCCCCCCCCCACACACACACACACACAAATATTATAAATAATTTAACTTCAGATATTTAAAATATTTTTCGCGTACTTTACTACGGATGCATGCTATTTTGTTTTTCCCCTAACTTATGACTTTTATAACCTCGAACTCAGATCAACAAATATTGTCCACTCTTTTTTTTTTTTTTTTTTTTTTTTTTTTTTTTTTTTTAAACATATATCGCCAATTTTTCTTTTAGAAAAGTCTACCGTTTCAAATGTTAAGTACTAAAGATTATTCTTAAGAAAATTTATGCAATTTTGCGTTATTAATACCACAAAAGAAAATATTTTGCAATAAAAATTGCTTACTGAAATACATTTTTGATTGTCTTTTTAATTCGTCATTCCATTTTCAGTTTTTTTTAAGTTTTTTGATATTGGATTAATCTTCCGTAATCAGGTTACCTGCTAATTAGTGTATTTACTGAACTATTTAGATGTTTCTTTTATATTTGAAAGAGTCAGATCAGTGATCAGACAGTGACTGTCAGACAGTGATTGCGATTGTAGGAGATTACATGAAATTTGTACTTAGCTATTAGTAAATTTATGTTTTTTCATTATGAAGCAAACGGAGAACAGAAGATTTAGTATTATATATATTCTTATTTGCAGTTATTTTACTGTCACTAAAAAATAAATACTTGGGGAAAAAATTTGAAATTCCAATGGTGGCTGGTGGAACAATATTTGTTGATTTATCATTTTAGCCTAGATAAGAAAAAAAGTACCTGAAATGCAGATAAAATTGAAAATAGAAATCATTATAAAGCAAGTTCTTCTGACGCACAATCCTATTCGCTAAACTGAGGAAAAAATTAACGATTTCAGGTTTATTTAGGCAGCAGACTGAAGAATAATGTAATTTTGAAAATAAAAAGTGTATTTATTTATCCGTGTTATTGCACTCTTTAGAGGAATGATAAAAGGTTTTCGGAGTATCAAAAAGATTATTTTGTTATATTATAACGTGTTAGGTTATTAAGTTTTGTATAACTGACTTTATTTGTCATTTACAAAGAGTATTTTTGGCGAAAGATCTATAATTCAGCCAACAGCAATTTGATTTTATTTAATAGGATGTAGTCTGGCGCATAATTACGTATGTTTTACGAGTGTTAACTCTGGTAAATTTGTAACCATATAGTTTGCAAACACTTCTAATGTTTCCCGTAAAACTTAGCTGTGCACCCGATTATGGACGATTGGGAAGATTTTGATTGGATGAAAACAAGAGGTTTATTTTTCTATCATAATGAGTTATCGAGTTTTTTATTTTCAGGTTAACAGTTACATAATTGCAAGTGGTATATATATAAAAAGGAAATGGTAATGAAAATGACATTATTTTAATTTTATTCAAACATTTCATTTTTAAAAATCCACTTTTATGTGGTTTACATTTCTTTTAATGAAAGTTAAAGACTTTTTGTGTGCAAACAATTTATTACTTTTTTTTACCGTATTTACTCTGCTGTAATTCGAAGATAGAAAACTGCAGTAGACCTGCTAGAAGACGTGTATTACAAAATATAATGCAACGTAGAGAGAAATTGCATTTAAGCTACCAGAACTACACATAGCACCAAGCTGAGAAGCCCGGAGTTCAAGAACTATCAAACGAAAGTGAATAATCCGAACATAAGTAATGTTCAGTGGTCACTCTCTGCAATCATTGTAATTATCTCTCCTTTTAGTAGTGTGGTGACTAGAGAACATTTTAACATTTCTGATTATCACAACGGCCGTATTTTCTTCCCAACCTCTACTTTAAATATATACTGTAAAAAGAATTTCTTCTGAATAGTCCGAATTTTGCCTAACCCACAAGATATTATAATAGCTAAATAGCGTTCGCATAGTATTCAGCAAATGCGGAAAGATTTTCCCGGTGAAGGTCCATATTAATTTAAAATACAAGGTCGAATTTATAATTTTGTTTGATCAATGATCATTTGGAAAATGGACCAGCGAAGTGGGTGTAGCCTGCTAGTGTATATATAAAATCCAAATGGAAATTTCGTTCCGAACGCCTAGATTTAGAGTTCTACTGCATGGATTTTTACGGAACGTATACCGTTAGATAGGTATCGTTTCAGGGAAGGTTTTAAGCTATAACACATCATTCTACCTAGATTAGTTATAGAATTATGACGGAAAGTTCTGTTATTTTGGACGATAAGGTTTACCATTTTATTTCTTGGCGAAATTTATCGTTGATAAAAAAAATTGAAACAGCTATTACACCTGGAAACATAAAAGAAAAAACTGTTACTAATTTTATTTAAAATTTAAAAAAAGAAAAGAATAAATCAGTTTTGACGAGTGATAATGTTAAAAAATTAAAATATGTAATTTAAACATGAAAGGGAACGTTCGTAATGCTTAAAAAATTACGCAGTTGAAATATTGAAATTAAAACAGGATTTGGCGATTTATCTCTCTTTCGCGTCAGGTTAAGAAAAATGTTCTTCATAAGCGCATACTTAGAAATATTTAAAAAATATATAGAATATTCTTCTCATGAGGATATATATATTTATTTTTTTAAAAATCGCAGAACCTCGATTTAGCTTTCGTAAAAGAAAAAAAAAATCATTTTTTTTGCAATTAACGCTGGCTGGCGACGCAATAAAATTTGAAATAATTGTCTGAGCGAAGCGAAGGCTAATACTCAGCGAAATATTACTGTCCGGACACTTTACTACTACGATGGATATTAACGCCATGTCCTACTAAAAAAAAAAGCCTAATAAAAACCTTTCGTCAAGCATAACTCAAAAAATATTTGTCGGATTTCGTTTCTGATTGCACCAGAAGGTACCTATGAGGGTCGCCTACTGAATGCACCTACTATGAAAAATAAGTTCCAAACCGTTTAAAAATTATATAGAAAAAACTCTTAAAAAAGCACAATTTATCTGCATACGTCACAGAAATTTGGTGTGCGTCACTTTCACCGGTTGATGTTTTCGTAGACAACTGGTTTGAACACATGGAGCAAATAAAAAAAAATACGCACGCAGTAATATTGAATAGATCAGTTTCAACCACGTGATCACAAACCTTGCAACAACCCGTGGCAACCAGTTTTGGTGGGCAAACAAATAATAATACTGTATTCCGTACCACGGTGACTGTTTTTAGCCTGTTGTATAAAATCTGGCATGTTGTATGACATACAATTGTGGATGATTAAAACAAAAGACATGAGTGCTTATTGATCCGGAGGTTATCTTTCTCTGGATGTCTGTCTGTCTATCATACAGCATGCAATTTTCTTGTAAAGGATGATATTATTATGCAGTA
Source organism: Maratus speciosus (assembly GCA_963932465.1). Classification (NCBI taxonomy): domain Eukaryota; kingdom Metazoa; phylum Arthropoda; class Arachnida; order Araneae; family Salticidae; genus Maratus; species Maratus speciosus. Next base: position 481,872,286 of record OZ010793.1, read on the forward strand.
AAACCTCCATAACGGACACACCCGATTAGTGGACACCTCTATTTAGCGGTCATTTTTTCGATTACCAACCCTTAAATAACTGTACATTTTTTACTCTCAGTAGCGAACACCTCCAAATAGAGGACAAATTCTGCCCTCCCGAGGTGTTCGCTATTCAGAAGTTTTACTGGTAACCTGCATAGCGGACACACCCGATTAGCGGATACCTCTATTTAGCGGACATTTTTTCGATTACCAACTCTTAAATAACTGTACATGTTTTACACTCAGTAGCGGTCACCTCTAAATAGAGGACAAATTCTGCATTCTCGGGGTGTCCGCTATTCAGAGGTTTTACTGTATATAATATTGATAATTATTTTACAGGGCCGCACAAAAGAATAAGAATATATGAAACGAATATAAACTAAATTCGAGATTGGTAGATCGCTGATGGTAATCTAATTTTAGGATGTCGTTACAGTCATCCGCAGCATGTTTTTAGAGTTTCGTGCATCTAACGAAACCCTACCTGTCTCACTTCTTTGTCTGTCTGTTTGTCCGTCTGTCACAGAGCCCGTTCTCAGAAACTATATATGTCGGAGACTTGAAAATTTGCATACTTATAGTTGAACACCACACATCAAACGGCAAATAGTAAAATGTTGAAAAAGGTCTAATATTTAACCCTCTGGGCTCTAACTTGTGTATTTTAAGCAATTTTTCTAACTCAGCCCCTAATTTAATTAAGTTGGAGACTTATAGCTGAACATCTCACATCAAACGACAAATAATAAAATTTTGAAAAAGGCTTAATATTTAACCCTTTGGGCTCTAATTTGTGTATTTAAATCAATTTTTCTAACTCAGCCCCTAATTAAGTTGGAGACATGAACGTTTGAATACTTATAGCTGAACACTTGCGATAACACGATAAATCATAAAATTTTGAAAAAGTCATATTTAACCCTCCGGTCTCTAACTTCTGTATTTTAAGCAATTTTTCTAACTCAGCCCCTAATTAAGTTGGAGGCATGACATTTTGCATACTTATAGCTGAACACCTCACATCAAACGACAAATAATAAAAATTTGAAAAAGTCTAATATTTAACCCTCTGGGCTCTAACTTATGTATTTTAAACAATTTTTCTAACTCAGCCCCTAATTAAGTTGGAGACATGAAATTTCGCATACTTATAGCTGAAATCCTCACATCAAACGACAAATAATAAAATTTTGAAAAATGCCTGATATTTAACCCTCTGGGCTCTAACTTATGTATTTTAAGCAATTTTTCTAACTCATCCCCTAACTAAGTTGGAGAATTGAAAGTTTGCATACTTATAGCTGAAAACTTGCGATAACACAATAAATCATAAAATTTTGAAAAAGTCATATTTAACCCTCCAGTCTCTAAATTCTGTATTTTAAGCAATTTTTCTAACTCAGCCCCTAATTAAGTTAGAGACATGAAATTTTCCATACTTATAGCTGAACACCTCACATCAAACGACAAATAATAAAATTTTGAAAAAGGTCTAATATTTAACCCTCTGGGCTCTAACTTGTGTATTTTAAGCAATTTTTCTAATTCAGCCCCTAATTAAGTTGGAGACATGACATTTTGCATACTTATAGCTGAACACCTCACATCTAACGACAAATAATAAAATTTTGAAAAAGTCTATTACTTAATCCTCTGGGCTCTAACTTGTGTATTTTAAGCAATTTTTCTAACTCAGAACCCTAATTAAGTTGGAGACATGACATTTTGCATACTTATAGCTGAACACCTCACATCAAACAGCAAATAATAAAATTTTGAAAAAGTCTAATATTTAACCCTCTGGGCACTAACTTGTGTATTTAAAGCAATTTTTCTAACTCAGCCCCTAATTATGTTGAAACATAAAAAATTGCATACTTATAGCTGAACACCTCACATCAAACGACAAATAATAAAATTTTGAAAAAATCTAATATTTAACCTCTAATATTTTGTCTCGCGCAATTTTTAAATTTAAACTGTTTTGCAATACTATTTTTTGTTCATTTTGCATAATAAGTGTAATGTGACCTAATTTGTTCTATTTCAGATTTCTAACGCATGTTAATGAATTTATTTTACAATATCCTTTCTCTTTTAAAATTCACATGTAAATATAGTTTTTATGGCGTAATTTCCAATAAGTGCCTGCTTTTTATACCTAATTATTTAATTGTAATTTGAAGGGTTTTTTTCTGTTTATAATAGTAACGTGTAAATAATTTTTTATTTGAAGCAAACATTATTGTTTGCGCTGTTTATACAGTTGGCAACAGTTTAAATTAATACCATTTTCTAAAATATGTAAAAAATATCTGTCAAAATGCTGAATATTTGAATTTAAAATAGAAATAAAACCTCAAAAAATGAGTCAAATTAATGAAATCTGCAGACCGGGATCTTCTATTGAATAAAATGATCTAAAAATGATTAAATTCCCATGTATAGCTTTTGCTCTTATAAATTTTTTTTAATGGAACGATTTTGTCCAACTTTAGCATTAAATATCTCTTAAAATAATTCTTCGATTTGAAAACTGTATGCATTAGTGTGTTGATCAAACATTTCGCTATAATACCACCGATTTTCATATTTTTGTATGTAATAGTTTTCTTAATATTAACGAAGAAAGATCTCCGGTCACAAAAAATTCAAAACCGGCGGCGGCGGCGGCGGCGGCGGTGACAGCGTTAGTTACTTTTCATAGAATAGAGAGATATATAAAAATGAAAACTTGTCTATCTGTCTGTTTGTAATTCTATAAAAAATCCACAATTTGGAAGCCAAAATTGTGAAGAGATACGTACATGTGTATTACAACATGGCCGAGACAACTAAAGTAATCCGGAATCGAAATAACTCATATTTAATTTTTAATTAATAAAAAACCGCCAATTTAACAGCAATTTCTTATCAAATTTAAACATTTTTCGTTATAGCAGTTGCCAACAATTAAAAAACACAATAAAATTATTACTACAACAATTAATTTTCTACTGCAAGATTTCCACGTGAAAACTGAAAATGAAATAAATAGTTTGCCGAATTTAAAAAAAAGGTGAATATTACGTCATAACTTTTCTATTGCAAGATATTCACGTGAAATATGAAAATGAAATAAATGGTTTGACGAATTTAAATGAAAGTGAATATAACTTCATAACTTTTCTATTTCAAGGTTTCCCCGTGAAAGAGGAAAATATTACGTCATATTGGAAATATAAAGGGCATGGTGGATATAGTATAACGTCATATGAGTGTGAAAAATGTATTGAAGTATAATAAAAACTCGATTAGGGAAATATTGGCGTATTTTAACATTATTGCTCCAATTATAAATTGAAATAAGTTCATTTATAGCTGTATTCTTTTGCGTCTGTTATATACATTTATACATTTTTATAGAGCGTTTTCATATGATTCATTCAACAACATTTCGACTGCTTTTTTTAATGTTTCTTTTGTGTTGTATGTTAAATTTTGAAATTGATTTTTCAGAACAGACATCCTTTAAATTCTGGGCAACGCCGGCACTTTAGCTTCTAACAGATAAATGGCTTTTGTATCTGTACATCTAATGCTAATATTATAAAGCGTTATAATATTATAAAGTATATAATATTATTAATGCTTATACGTTTGTGAGGTGTTATCTGTGAAACTACATAGCCAACTTAAAAAAATGTTGGTGGCCATCTCTGCTCCGAAAAAAAGACTATTTTATGTCAGTGCAAGAACCTACATCGCTGCAGGAGCAAAAAAGTTCTAAAATTGTGATTTCTGCGATATTGATTGGGTTAGAAACTTTAAATTTGGTGCGGTAGTTACATTTAAGATGTAAATACTCGTAATGAACGCTCTCTAAAAGGTTCAATTTGACAGATAAACGTAAAAATTTCTAGAAAGGTTCTAAACTATGATTTATTTGGAATACTGAAATTTTTGGGATACTGTTGGGGTTAGAAACTAGAACTTTGGCATGGTAGTAATTAATAAGATGTAAATGCTCGTTGTAGAACGAATTCTAAAAAATAGAAAGACTAAACAAAGCGGAAAAAGATCTAAAGATGATCTAAGTAACGAAGAACATGGAACTGTTAGGTATATAAACATGAAAATTGACATGGCTGTATTTATCATGACGTAAATTCTCGCAATAGAACAATTTCTAAAAATGTCGCTATAAAAAACAGTGCAGAAACAAAAAAATTTCAAAAATTTTCTATTTCTCTGTTACTGCTGAGCCCAAAATCTTGAAATTTTGCTTCGGGTTAGTTTTAAAATATGCAATTGTCTCTATGAATGGTTTCTAAAAAATTTTTAATTTAAAAAGATGAAATTAACGGAAAGCGATCTCAATTACCATTAATTGGGAATTATTAGGTACAGCAACTTTAAATATTTCATAATGCTGCATTTTCTCCGCAAAACATGCGATTTAAATGCAACAAAACTGATAGATACCCACCTAGCATTAAATAAATTGTGTAAATATTGAATAAAGACCTGTATGAAACAGTGAGTAGGTTGCCCGAAAGTACTTGTTAAAGTGTTCCTTCTCTAGGCTTTTCTCTCTCTCGCCAAGGCCACTAACAGAGGGAAGTGCCGTTTTAAATGTGATATGAATTTTTTATCCGATTCATTTTTCTAGACATTTTATCATAAGGTCATATTCTCAATCATCATTAGTAGATTTTTTATATATTAACTTATTCTGGTGAAATTTTGTAATCGGGTTCATATTGGCGTATGTTAGCTTGCATGATTTGCTGAATAAATATGTATGGATTTGTAAATTACTTCAAATGACACTTTGACAGCTCAAAAGTTATGCAGACGATATAATCAGATCTTGTGTCATACTTTATGTTGTAATCATTGCCGATTTCTTTTATTTAATACATGCTAAATACAGCTCAACTTGTGCAGAATATGTTTGAAAACAAAACAATACAGCGTATGTAGTGGCCAGCATACACTCATCATTTAAATCCGATCGAGCATATCTAAAACACACTCTAACGAAGCATTGCATGCCACTTTTGATGTATTCAGTACTTTGATACTATATTAGATTTTGAGAAGAGAATTCCTTAAATGTTATGGACAACCTCATTGCATCCGTGGAAAACAGATATTGTACAATATTAACTATTCCGGGGGAGCACACACTTTATAAAGTATAGTTCATTCTTTTTAAACATCATATATTTGTCATTTAAAGTTACTCAAATTGGTACGGAGCGTCTGATTATGCCCTTGGCATCATTTTATACAGTTGAAATTCCGATATAAGTAAATTAGTGTTTCATTTTCTATTTTACTTTTAATATATTGCGTGCTTTCAATTTTATATCCATGCATGGCTGTCTTGAATGGTTTGATTTCCCATTTTTTTAAACAGTGTATACGAATTTATATATAAGATTTTGTAATTCTACAATTCGTTTATTTTCATCATTTCAATTTTTTGCAGTATATGAACAATTAAAGATAACATCTCATTTTCTTTGCTTCCACATGTTATTATTAAATCTATGTTCTCAGTAATATCGCTCAGACTAATCCCTCTGAGGGAAGTCCTAGTACTATGATAAATATTCTCCAAGAAAACGTTTTAAAATCTCCATACGAAGTTAGTTTAAGTAACTTTAACTTAAATAAATATATTTTTATAACTGTAGTTTTGCCATGTACATGTATGTGTATATAATGAAATTTAAAGATATTAATTATGCTGTTTAGAACAAAGTTTAAATGAATTAAAATTGTTTCAAACTCAAAATTAAAGTCCTATTCTGAGCATTGGCAGTTTGACTTCGATATTGTTAGTGTCAGAGACAACAAAAGAAAAGTATTGTTGCCATGGAAACAACGACTTAATATCGAAATTTTTAATGATAGCATTCTTAATCAAAATATACTTAAAACTTATCCAGCCGAGGACACCGTATAAAATTAAATAACTACAGCAACACTCAATTTGTATAGATTATATAAGCTTACAGAAAAAATAATAAACTAACTCATCTTTTAAGTTTAAATTCGTTGAATAATAGGCATTTAAATACTTATTTAACAAGTAATTTATAAATGCATTTCAATCTCTTGCATTTGGCACGAAATGTTTTGGTTCGCCAAATAGCGTGCAGCGTTTGTCTTTTCGCGCCAAATACTCGAAAATATTATATTTTTTACATATTTTCTACTTGGATTCTGCCACTACATTTGACTGATCTTTTTTACATACATGATTAATTTTATTAGCATTTCCTTTTTCAAAATATTTTGAGTATGCCCTTTAAGGAGACCTTCCAAATGAGTAACAATTTTCTTTTTGATTTATTATTTTTTTATTATTATTATCTAACCCTTACAAAAAAAACTAGCAGATTCTACTTTTGTCGCCAAACAATTTGATTTTAATCCAAAAAGGCGTAAGCCTGACATCAGCCCCAAAGATGTTCACATTATAGGTGATTTTTAAAGCGTAAGACAGCATTTTTGAGCAATTTTTTATATTCAAATTTAAACTATATAAATAGCAGTTAAAATTATAAAAGTGGAGCTAATACTTACATTTTAGTTCAAAAGTCTACACCCCCTCCCCCCCATACACACACGCACACACATATTGTAAAATATTTTAATTTCAGACATTTAAAATATTTTTCACATACTACGGAAACATGCAGGTTTGTTTTTTCCAAACTTGCGACTTTTATATCATCGAATGTAGATCAGCGAATATAATCCACTCTTTTTTTTTAAACACATACGGCCAATTTTCCTTTTATCCTCTACTACTACTTCAAATGTTAAGTACTAAAGATAATTCTTAAGAAAATGTATGCAAGTATGCGTTTTTAATACCACAAAGGAAACATTTTGCAATAAAAATTGCTTACTGAAATAAATTTTCGATAATCTTTTTAAATCGTCATTCTCTTTCAGTTTTTTTTTTTTTTTGCATATCTTTTTTTTTTTTTTTTTTTTTTTTTGAAGGCTTTTTTTAAGATATTGGATTAATTTTCCGTAATCAGGTTACCCGCTAATTACGTATTTACTGTACCGTTGGAGGTTTCTTTTTATATTTGAAAGAGACTCTGGACAGTGAACCCGATTGCAGAAGATTACATGAAGTTTGTAGTTAGCGATTAGTAAATTCATGATTTTTCATTATTACTGAAATTATTGTGTTTCATCATGAAGCTAACAAACAAAAGATGTTTTGTTATTATTTATTCTTTATCTCAAATTATTTTACCTCATAAAAAACAATACTTTCATTGGAGGTGAAAAACTTTATTATTCCAATGGTGGCAAATGTAATAATATCTGTCGACTTAACATTTTAGCCTGCATATGATAAAACTACCTCAAATTTCGATCATCATAAAGCATATTGTCCTGACGCACACCCTAGCAGCTATTCGTAGCAATAAATTAAGAGTTATTTTCATAATCTGGGTTATTTACACAATAGACGGAATTATAATTTACACTTGATAATGTAACTATCAAGCCTATTTATTTCCCCGTGTCCCTGGCTCTTTAGAATAACACAAAATAAATCCTCATTCCGTATTGACCAAAATGCATATTGCTAAAAATTTTGTATAACTAACTTTATTTATCGTTGTCAGTCCTATTTGAAGTAAAATAATTGAGTCAATAAAAACTGCATTATTTATTGTAACGTAATTTGTCGGGTAATTTTGTTTTGCAATTACCTCTGGTGCATGTGTAGCAATATTGATGCATCCCTTTTAATGTTTGCCCCAACCAACACAATGAGGTCGATCATGGATGATTAGAAATATTTTATTAAATGCATGAAGTTTATTTTTCTAAGTCGTAGAGTTTCTTCCCTGGTTAACGGTTACATGATTTCAACTGGTCTACAAAATGAAAAAGCAATGAAAATGAAATTATTTTAATTTTATTCAAACGATTCAAATTTATAAACACACATTTTTATGCGTCACTTTTCTGTTAAAAATGAAAGTTAAACACTCCTTTTTGTCTGCAAATCATTTAATAAAGTACATGCAATCATCTTAATACATTTTGGAGGTATTTACTCTACTGGAATTTCAAAGAGGGAAAAAGTAGTAATAGAACTGTCAAGAGAGGACATTTATTATGAAGTATAACGTATAATTCAGTGAGATTGTATTTAAGCTACCAAAACCACATATGCTCAAGCTGAGAGACCAGGAGTTCAAGAAGAAGCAGCCAAAACCCAAAAGTTAACTATTCTAACATTATTCGCATTCAATGGTCAATCTCTGTAATCATTGTAATGCTATCTAATTTAATAGTGTCAGATTAGAGACCATTTTAATTCCTGTTGTCATAATGGCCTCATTTCCCTACTAAAATGCACTGTAAATGATCAACTGAAAGTATTGCTTCTTAATAGCTCAAACATTCTGCAATTCAGCGGTAATATTGCAATGACATTCGCATCGTTTTCAGCATTGTGGAAGGATATCCCAGGTGAAGGTACACATTGTTTTAAAATACAAGGTCAAATTCACGTTTTGTTTGACTCAAGGTTCGTTTGGAAAAATCGACCAGCGTAGCGGGCGTAGCCTGCTAGTATTGAATAACTTGAAGTACATTGAATATATATATATTTTTTTATTGATTAAATTCTTTATTTTATGATGGATCTGGAGACTCTTAAGAAAAAAAGAGCCACGATTCGTAGTCAAACTACGAAAATATTTGACAAAATAAAAGATTTATCAGATAATACACAAAACTTAGATCTCGAGAATAGAAAAACACAGCTGGATCTTTTTAAACAGCAATTGAATGATAAAATGGAAAATTTTAAATCATTAAATTCTGAGATTGAACCACTGGTTCTAAGAACTAAATTTGAAAAAGAAATCGAGAAATCTGAATCTTATAATGAGAATATTAGTGAATGGAAATATAAAATTTCCAAATTTTTAAATGATAACACCGTTACTCCTGAAACTAAACAAGATTCTTCAGACATTGAAAGTGATAGTAGTAGCAGCAATAGTTCTCTACTAAAAAGTAAGAAAATTCTGAATCAAAATTTGGTAAAACTTCCTAAACTTAATATATCTAAATATTATGGTGATTCGTGTTTATGGCTTGAATTTTGGAGTCAATTTTTGAATGCGATTGATAATAATGACTATTTAACTCCGATTGATAAATTTTCCCACTTAAAGTCATTTTTGGGCGGAAGTGCTGCACATACTATAGCAGGCTTTTCGCTGACTAAGGAAAATTATGCTCATTCTATAGAATTATTGAAAAATCGTTTTGGTTGTAATGACCTAGTGATAAATAGTCACATGACTAAACTACTAAATTTGAAACCTGTACGAAATTCTAGTAACATTAAAGCTCTTAAAGATTTATATGGTGAATGCGAAATTCAAATAAGAAATCTTAATTATTTAGGTGTTGCATCAGGTTTATATGGGCACTTGTTATGTCCGATTCTTCTGAAACTTATTCCATCAGATATTGCACTAGAATTTAATAGAAAACGTATTAAACATGCTGACTGGGATGTTAATGAGCTGATAAATTTCATTAAAGACGAAATTGAATCTCGCGAGGCCACTATCCAATTAAACTATTTTGAAAAAATCCCTGAGAAGCAGGAAAATTATAAGAAAAATTATAAAAAAAATCGTACCATCACCTTCTGCCTTAACCACAAATATTAAAAATAACTGTATTTTTTGTAACCAGACTGATCACAATACTGAACATTGTAAGTCTTTCACCATTCCGGAAATGCGAGAAAAATTGAAAAGGGAAGGAAGATGCTTTAAATGCTTCCGTAAATTTCACATCGCTAATTTTTGTAAATTTTCGAAAGAAAATTGCAAAGTGTGTGGCAAAACATATCACAATACTATACTTTGTAATTCTAATAAAAAAACAGAAGTATCAAAAAATTCAAATAGTATTATTTCCTCCGTATCTCATTGTAAAAGCAATATAAATAATATCAGTAGAGAAGTAATATTGCAAACAATTCATGTAAAAGTAGAAGCGGATGAAAATTTAGAAACTGCACTTTGTTTATTTGACTTTGCTAGTCACCCAACTTTCATTACAGAAAATTTAGTTTCAAAATTAAAACCTGAGCCCATTAGAAAGGAAAAATTAATTGTTTATACTTTCGGTTCGAAACGGAATTCTTTTGTGTAGCCCTGTAAATGAACAATAACTATTCTTTGGACCGCATATTCAACAGAATGCATATTTTAGTGGGCTTTAAAGGCCATCAGTAATTTTTCACGGTATTTTTAACGGTGTACAGCGGGCTTGACGCCAAGCACACAGGTCAGATGAATGTCAATAAAATGTAAAAAAAAAAATGCTACAGCATCTAGACCAAATTATAGCGCCTAGACTATATTGTGTGGAAATTGACTATCCCTGTAATACTTAAAAAAGTGCTAAAATATTGTATCCTTAAATGTGAAACGATGCTGCTGAAATATACAGATCGCAGCGACATCTGCAGGATATTTTCTATAACTGCAAGATATTGCTAGTCTATACAATGTAATACAAAAATCCCTCAGATTTCGCTGCGATCGACACTTGGGATTTTAGCAGTATCGTCGATCATTTATGGGATACAAATTTTTAGCGTTGTTTAATAAAATATTTCGACATTAGGTATTCTAGACGCTGTTACCAAATCGTCATGAAGTTTTAGGAAATATCCTGCAGATATCGCTGTGATCCACTCATTGGATTTCAGCATCATTTGAAATTTAAGAGATCCAATATTTTAGCACTTTTTAAAGTATTACTGGGATAGCCGATTTCCACACTATATATTCTAGGCGCTGTAGCACCGCGGTAGCCTGTCTTTTTCGTTTACCTCGGAGTAGATATAGATGAAGTCTTTTGTAGCTGTTCCTAAACTGTGGCCAACAACATATAAGGCCAGTTTATAACGTCACACGGAGTTGATTATCTGTACACGTCAATGGACACAAAAAAAATCGGCGCGCAGCTTTGTACTAATCATCGTGTAAAGATGATCCAACTCCGTGTGACTTTTAAACATCATGAACTGGCCTATTATGTCATTGGTCGCGCTAACACCCTCCCTCCTGCGTCCACCGTATATAGCGGCATCTTGTACTGGAGACTGCTAAATGGGCTGCTATCGGTCAAAATCAAGAGAGAAAAGGGCAGAACAGAGGGAAAGAACTCGTTTTTTTTAACTAGTTTTTCACACGGGAAGATTGACGTGTCTGTTCCTCTCATTTCATAACTTCATGGTGGTGAAATAAGCCAAAGCCTCCTAAATATTTGAGAAAGTCTTGACTCGCGTCACGAAAACATCACACAAAGCAGGCAAAGCAAAGAAACAAAATCATTCATTGGCTCGTGAATATGAACGAGCCAATGAATGATTTTTCTTCTTTGTTTTGCCTGCTTTGTGTGACGTTTTTCTGACACGTTTCAAGGCTTTCTCCAATATTTAAAGGGCGTTGTATAGGCCGGGATCAAGATAGATTTTTCGCTATTAGCGGGATGAGATTGATCAATCAGACGTCTGCATTTTTCCGAACTTTTTGATGTTTGCATTAAACACCGAAAAGCCTGCAAGGATGGAGGCTACTGATTGGTCAATGTAATTTTACTAACAGAGAAAAATTTATCTGGATCCCGGACATTAACTTTGGTTGGTTAAAACAATTTTGAATAAAATCAAATCAGGAAGCCAATGTTTGTTAACTTTTCTGGTTAGTTTAATTGAAATCTTCTTCGTCTATTACTGAAAACTGAGTTACCGTACTTTGGACAAAAAATTGAATATGAGTACACGACTTGTGCATATGTCACCACTCTAACACAGTGTTGCCAGTTGGGCTACTTTTTTTAATTCAGATACTTGATTGGCACCACTTTTTTGAAATTGTAAAATGCGCCTTATTTAATGACATATTAATTAAGGCAAAAACAAAGAGAATTTTACCGATTATAATAAGTGCTGGCAATCAAGAAATCTGAATTTTAAAAAAGTAGCCCACTGGCAACACTGCTCTAACATATAAATGTTCTCTGTTATGACCATGATTCTAAGTGCAGTTGGTTAAATTTGAGTATATGGGCATTAGAGAAAGCAATAGTGGCCCATCGTGGCTGAGTGGATACGACACCATGCCGCTAATCGCTTGAGTGCGTAGGTGGAAGCAGATTCGAATCCCGCCGTGATCCGCATGTGATATGATGTATGTGTTCAATAAATCAAATAAACAAACAAGCAAGCAATATGTCGCCCAGTGGCGTGGTCGGTAGCGACAGCTACTGCCACGGCTCGGGCCCGGGTTCGAATCCTCGGGTAAGACATGGATGTAATTGTGAATGTCCCATTGTAGTAATATAATATATGTAAGGGAAAATAAAGTTGTTGTGACTTGTTGCTGTTTCTGTATAATAAGGATCATTCGAGGCGACAGCCATAGTAGCTATAGGCCCCAAAGCATTGCACTTCGGTGGACTTCAAATGTCAAAGCAAGCATGAAAGGTACAGTTGGCATGGAAAAAACGACTTCTTTAATTCGCATAGAAAATTAATGAATAGTAGTAAATGATTCAAGTTTAAAATGTAGGCAAATGGTCTGGAAATATCAATGGCTCCCATCTAGTATTTCACAAATTAATTTAATAGATTCACATGATGTATAACTTGATGCAACTCTTAGCTAATGAAAATTCTGCATCAAGACTTATGTAGGTAGATCTTTTGAATGAATAATTCAAAATTCTGAGAACAAAACGAAGTTCTTAAGGGCTCTTCCTCACACACCCCTCAAAAAGGAAATACGATAGAAAGATTTAAGAATTTGGATAGCTTCAATATGTCTGTGATCTTTTGTCAGAGTTCAGAAAAAGAGTCTGGGCATAAAAAAAAAACAAAAAAAAAATTGACGAACGATAAGACTATAGATTTCAGGCAATTTTTAACCGAAAAATATTTAATTCTAATGTATATGCGGCTTTAATAATAGACTATTAAAGATAATCAATTTAGGGGAAAATTTATAGTAAATTAATATCCTCACATTTATGCAAATAGCTATGGATAAACAGACTTGAGTAAAATTACATATTTATTCTTTCTTCTCTATAACACGATCTAAATGAAGATGAAGTTATATGTACAGTTTATATCTTTAAATTTTTAGTTTTTTTTTACCAAAAATTTTCCTTTATTATGTCTAAAATTGCTAGATTTACAGATCTTCGATTCTTTTGATGTCTGCGGAGTTTCATTCTCGGATTAACCGTAGGTATTTGTAAAGGTAAATTTATTTTGCAAAACCCCCAGCAAAAAAAAGTTAGAAAAAACAATTAACTGACAGACTAACTGTAAATATATATTTTATTTCGACTCTGTTTTTTACCAAATTTTCATCTTTCGTAGAAAATTTTAAGGAGATATAAATTGAGAAAGACTGATACTTTGAAAGAAGAAATTGACTTTCCTTACTTTTAAATTATTAATCACTATAAAAATTGAATGATAGGTAAACAAAATGTATAATATTGTGTTTGCTCCCTGCTTATAAAGGCTATACAAGGACTAATTTTAATTTGAGCTAGTAGAATTATTTCAATTATATATCATTTGTTTTAAAAAAAAAGAACTGATATCTACTAAAAAACAACTTTTCAAAAGTAAAAAAAAAAAAAAAAAAAAAAAAAAAAAAAAAAAAAAAAAAAAAAGTTGAAAGTTGTGGCTAAAAAATAGTGTGATATCAAATTTCCAAGCTTATATTATGGTACTTATTTAACATTTTTTGATAAAAATTTACCATATGTAAGTCGAGTACCTAAGTATGCGTTGATAGAAAGCCTTTTCTCCTTTACTAAATACATCATAACGTGTTTCTGAAAATTATATATATTTTTTTAATTATGCATGATGGGCTTGGCGGCCATCTTTCCATATTTTACACAAATTTCTAAGCACTCAAGCTCGTAACATATTTGCATTATTAAGAATTTTGAACTTCTAGTTTTAGCTACAGACAGATAAATTAAGAAAGTTTTTATTTCGAAAAAACAAACTGATTTTTACTGCTTTAACTAATTAATTAACCCCCCTCCGAAAAAAGAGAATCATAAGATGAAACCTGAAGTTACTTCAGCTTTATTTTTAGACACAAATTTTTAGGCACTCATTTCCATAAATTAAAAGAATAAAATGTTTGCTTTAGTAACAATTTCGAACTTCCAATCTTAACAATGAACTTGTGTGCTTAGAAATTTGTGTAAAATATGGAAAGATGGCCGCCAAGCCCATCATGCATAATTAAAAAATATATATAATTTTCAGAAACACGTTATGATGTATTTAGTAAAGGAGAAAAGGCTTTCTATCAACGCATACTTGGGTACTCGACTTACATATGGTAAATTTTTATCAAAAAATGTTAAATAAGTACCGTAATATAAGCTTGGAAATTTGATATCACACTATTTTTTAGCCACAACTTTCACCTTTTTTCTTTTCTTTTCTTTTCTTTTCTTTTTTTTTTTTTTTTTTTGCTTGGCTTTTTTTACTTTTGAAAAGTTGTTTTTTAGTAGATATAACTATACTATTGCAGCAGATCCCATGGAGGAAAGGGATAGATGGAGATGCAGTATGCGTAAAAAACGTTTGCAATATGAAACCATTTATCGCTCAAATTTAAACGCCCACAGTAGGCCTAAACAAAACATGCACCTGGAACAGGGGCCGAATTATTTGACATCACCTGTGCATTTTTTCCTCTAAATGAAAGTGATCTGCTTATTTTTAAGCATTCTAAAGCAGCAATCCATTGTATTATGAATTAAAAACTGTATTACTAAAAGTTTTCTTCTTTTTTTTCGTGAGCAAACGTTCTTGTGTTTGGGCCTACTGTAGCGGATTTTAGGGTTACTTTTTTGGCGTCACCCCCACCACCTTACTGCATCTCCATCTATCTTCCTCCATGAGCAGACCCCATAGCTATAGCGCCTAGAATATATAGTATGGAAATCTTCTATCCCTGTAATACTTAAAAAAGCGCTAAAATATTATATCCCTTAAATGTGCAACGATGCTGCTGAAATATGAAGATCGCAGCGACATCTGCGAGAGATTTTCTACAACTGCAAGATATTGCTAGTACAATGTAATACGAAAATCCCGCAGACGTCGCTGTGATCGACTCTTGGGATTTTAGCAGTATCGTTTAGTAGTCGCACATTTAAGGGATACAAATTTTTAGCACTGCTTGGACAGAATATTTCCACACCAGGTATTCTAGACGCTGTACCATAGCTGACATAAAAGTAGCAGCCTCTTCTTCTGGTTTAGTATTTTCCAAACCTTCCATTTTCCAAACCTGCCATCTTCAATGACTTCCAATTTTGCAGGAAGGCGAGACACCATGTAACATCCTGTTAAGAGGCTACTTCAGTCAGGCGAAAAGACCTGTTCGCTAATGCTAATCCTATGGAAGAAATTTATAAAGATAACTCGTTTGCATTTCAATATTTTTAAATGATTTCTTTTGCATTGGATAGCTGAGATCGATCTGTATGCAGGCCGTTTTTTACTTTTTCGATTTTTATTACAGATTTTTTTTTATGAGGATGTTTTCACTTTCGAAACCGGTTCCGAAAATGAAAGTGTCCCCATAAAAGATATCTGTAAACAAAATCGAAAAAGTAAAAAACAACCTTTGTACAGATCGATCTCAGCTGTCTAATGCAAAAAAAAAAAAAAAAAAAAATCATTTAAAAATATTGAAATGCAATCGAGATATATTTATAAATTTCTTCCATAGGATTAGCATTAGCGAACAGGTCTTTTCGACTGACTGAAGCAGCCTCTTAACAATACCAAACTGTCCATAACGAAAAGAAACTGTTACGCGAAAGTAGAAATATGCAAACTGCTCACGTGACAGTTACATGCGTAAAAGAGTGTGTTCAAGAAGCACGAGCGCCGCGCGCGCGAGCTCAGGAGACAGGAACATGGAGTGGTTCTTTATCATGGATGCAATAAAAGTTTACCGCGTTCACTAATAAATAACGGTTTGATTAATTATGGTGCTAATTATAAAGATAATTTGTTGCAGATAAAAGACGAGCTAGATGGCTGAATGGATAGCGCTTTGAACTCGAGACTAGGGGCTATGGGTTGGAATTCTTCGCGTCCCAAAATGTATTCGTGATTTTTTTTTTTTGATTGCTTTATATTTTTCATATAAAGTAAGATATTTTTGATAAAGATAATTTTTTATATTAATAATACAGAAGCACATGTATTTCTATTATAATAATAAAATACTTATTTAAATATGAGAAAATGAGGTATTTCTCGATGAAAGTTTTAGATTTGAACGCCTTTTAATATTTAAAGTTTCGTTTCAAAGTGATATATATGTATATATAGGTTATATATATATATATATATAAAGCAAATGAAAAAATAAGTATTGTGCGAAAATATCCGTTTGAGCGTAGGGTAATTTCTTGATGTTTTTCTTTCTGAGTACTTTAGGAGTGAATTTTTATCGAGATTAGGATGCTAATAATATTTTATGATATTAAAATCAATATGAAAATATTATAAAAATAAAATGTATTACATGTATATTATTTTAACTAAAAATATCTGCACAATATTTTATCTCTTTTTTAAAGAGATAAAATATATGGAGTTTGCCATCTAGTTTTGTAGTGAATAAAATATTATTAGAATGCTTATAAATTTTTTACTGAAAGTATAATTAAGTATTTTGCTTATACTAACGTGATTTTGAGTGTCATTTGTTTCTCATGTTTTATGATGCATTTTGTCTGTTATTCACACGGTATTAATCCGCACGGCAATCATAAAATAAGAAATATATATACTAAAACCTTCTCTGAAAAATTGTCTAACTAACATTGCAAATTTCAAAATCTTGTAATATGTTGATATCACAATTTTGGTTTATTAACAGCATTCTATCACGAAAAGCAACTGAGCAACGAGAGCTCACGAGAGCAACTGATAAAACATTTTTAAACAAATAAAAAGAAAATTGTTAAAAAGTTAAAATATTTAGATCTCCAATTGAATTGTTAAATTGTATCAGTCAACCTACCAAACAAAGCATAACCAATGAAACATAAGCACAAAATGCACAATCACGTGATCAAATCGCCCACATAATTTTTTTGGGGTAGTTTGCGCCGAGGTTTGCGCGATATTTGTGTGCGGTTGACTGATTGCTGATCAAGCTGAAGTGGATAAAATATGTCACGTGACTCTTTTCGGAATATTTTGAATTTTATCTGAGGGAACATAGGCATCTATTTCTGTTACAAAAACCATGTTTTGAAAAGATAAAGAAATATAGTCGTTGGTTTTACCTGTTTTGAACCATAAAAATAATGAAATAATTGAATTATTTGAAAATTCCTTTCTTCGATAAGACCTACTCCTTGGCAAAAACTTCTGAGCGCGCGGGTGGCGTGAGCTGCACTTCTGAACAGGCCCAAAGTCTATGATGCGTAAACTTGCAATAGTTTGTTTACCTTGAAGCTTGCAGCTGAATATCCGTACCTGATATCTTTAAAATCTATTAATGGCAACGAGAAGATTTGTTGTTATTTACGATTTTTGATTTCACGTCGTGAGTATTTTGAGTCTGTTCTTTTGTTTTTTCTGATGGAATGTTTTTTAAATTTACAGCATGAATTTACTTTTGCATATGATAGCCTAAGTCTCTAAATTTGATGCGTGGAGTGTATAATTAATAGCTCTATGTTTAGTAAATTTATGATTAATTACACGTTTTCTTTTACATTAAATTCTTTTTTGGTTTTTAGTTTAGAGTAATGTCTGATATCAAAGGAGCTCCAGTAGAATCACCAGAAAGCCCCACTCTGTCTGCCGTGCAAAAACTGATATTTTCCATTGGACATCTCAAATTTTCTATGAGAGCTATATCGTCCATGCATCTACAGTCTACCCTGCTTTCGCAAAATGTAAGTTGGATTCATTTCGCGCTTGAAAATTTAAATTTATTGCTTCAACTTGCTTCTTGTATCAAGTAATACTCTGTTGAAGATCAGAAATTTTGTTTGCGTAGAAACAGACAAATTTTATTGAGTATTTCTAAGATTTAAAAGTTCTGGTGTGAGTGCATTATTTAATGCAGTAAATGAGTATTAATTTTTTCTGTCATAGTAATTACAATTTGAGAAAAAAATACTAAACACAAGAATAATCTTTTTTATAAAAATAGATACGAATATTATTAAGAATATACAAACAAAATATATTGACTAACATGAAATATTAGATTTTTTACTTCGTGTTTGGTAATTCCATTTCTGTACCTTATCAAAGTTTTTAACTCACCTAAATAGAAAATTATAATTTCTGTACTTGATAATTTCAGCCATTATAATGTGCAAACTACTAAAAATGCACACACGCACACAAAAAAGTTTTTAAAAGTGTGTTTGCAACATAGAGGTAGGAGGGAAGTAGAGAGGAAACATGATTGCTTTGGCATGAAAGCAAAAGTATAACTCTAAAAGCGGTTACACTTCGGCACAAACACTTTCAGCTCGCTTTGAAACACTTGTGCGTCTTGTTTTGGCTGAATAAGGGCAATTAAATTTCAGCAGTAACTGCCTTCATATTGCAAAATGTTTTGGCAGTACACTGCATCTCTATTATACTTAGAACTCAATGTATTTGCATTGCACCCCCCCCCCCCCTTCCACTCCCTTGAAAAAAAAAAATGTATAATTTAATATTTAACAGTCACGTTTCGCTTTGTTTTTCCCTTTTTCCATCATGATTTTTTTTAATCCATTTTTGCTCAATTTTCCGATTAAATCTGTATTATTTTTTTGTTTGGTAATCATCTATCTTTAAAATCTTTATGATTTTAATAGATTAAGAATTTCTGGTAGAGTCACTCGGGATAATTCCTGGTCACTGAGTTTCAGAGGTAATTCATGATCATTTTCACTTTTGTTATCAAAATAAAAACTTATCAAACTGTAAAAAATGTGCAAGATACTTTGAAATCTTTTGCATTGCAATGAATGCTTTAATGCCCTTAATTATTCTTTTTGTTGAAATTCAATATTTAAAAAAAAAAGAACTATTCAAAACTGCTACTCAAATTTCTGCAAAACAACATTGACCTTGATTTTTTTCACATTTTACAAAGATCTGTGTCATTCTTTCAAACTGTAAAAAATGTGCACGGTACTTTGAAACTCTTTGCTTTGCAATGTATGCCTTAATTATTCATTTAGTTGAAATTAAATATTGAAAAAAAAAATTCCAAACTGCTATTCAGATTTCTGCAAAACATTTGACCTGGATTTTTTCACATTTTTCAAAGTACAAAGATCTGTGTCATTCTTAAATTTTATTTATTTTATTTCAACTATGACATACCACAGTTTTAAAAGTGATTAGAAAATTTTCTTCCACTATATTAAAAACTTTTTTATGAGCGAGCCTAACTAAGCCCATACTCGTGGGGTAATTCCTGGTCATTGCTTAATAATGTGATTTTACAATATTTATACTTGGTATTTTATCTGTTATGGCTGTGCATTCTAAAAACTATTGCCTTACAACTATTTTTTAACCATAACTGTAAAGTAGCATCCTTAATTGTAACTGTAAAGGAGGAAAACACTAAATGCTCTGCGCATAACACACACTACTATATGACTAAGCAATTAAGTAGAAATACTATCTCATTGCAAAATGCCAAAATGGTGCTTAAAATATACATAATGCAATAGAGGAATATAATTATGATGTATATTATGAAAAAGATCCATTTTATATTGAAAAAGTCACAGTGTACAAGGTAGTAAAGTTTGTG
This sequence comes from Maratus speciosus, assembly GCA_963932465.1. NCBI lineage: Eukaryota > Metazoa > Arthropoda > Arachnida > Araneae > Salticidae > Maratus > Maratus speciosus. Next base: position 481,892,232 of record OZ010793.1, read on the forward strand.
TAAAATTTCTTGAAAAAGGAGCCGGAAACTTCCGTTGACTTAAGCGACATAGATTCAGGGGCCAATCCAGGCAAAATTTGGGGCCTATTTAGGGCCCCTTCACAAAAATAAATTTAATAAAATGGTCCCCTTTACAAAAATGAACTGAATAAAACTGGCCCCTTCACAAAATTCCTTTTAATAAAATAGGCCCTTTTCATAATGTTCTTTTTTATAAAAACTGTTTTAAAATGTGAAATTTGTAATAAAACCAGATCACGAAAAACAAAAACTTTAGCAAGGGATTTTAAAGAAGTTTTTGTTAATAAATTCTTGATTTGAATTTGAGTAACTGGATTTGAACTTGTGTTACAAATTGTTATTTTTCACAAAAATATTATAAAATTCACAAAAGTAACTTTTACTTTTCACAAAATGGGCCCCAAGAATAAAAACCTGCATCGACCCCTGAGATTCAAAAACATATAAGCATTCAGTATGTATTTTATGGACCAATAAATATGCAAGGTATTAATCCGTTCACAATGGATGAAGAAAAATAAATACCATATATTTCCGTGTATTAAGCCAATCCAGCCAAGTATAGGGCTTTTTAGTAAAAAATTATTGAAAATCGGAAACCCATGTATAAGTCGATGTTAAACAAAGGTGATGAAAAGTTCAGCAAAAGGAATTCTAGCACTTTTTTTTTTTGCATAGCTAATAGGAAAAAAATGTGCTTTCTGAAATTATTGATATCTACAAATCTTCGTTAGATCCCAAAAATTTTTAACTTCTAATGTTAAATTTATTTTTAATAGCTACAAAAAAAACTAGTCGGATGTACCAATCCCAAAACTTTCTTCTATCTCATACATGTTAATACTTCAAAATTCGCTATCACACTGCCAAAATTAAATGGCAATCTATGCATCTCATGAGGATTCTAACGATATGAAATTACGTGCATTAGTTCTTGAGATATGACTATCGCTGAAATCGTCTAAATTCAGCAAAATGCTGCTTACCAGCGCCACCTATTGGGTGATTTATACCAAATCCTAATCAGCAACAATTTATGTCAACGTCTGACTGAATCTGAAGTTTGGAGAAAATCCGTACATTAGTTTTTGAGATAGAGCAATAGCGAAAATCGTGAAAATTTCTGCATAGCAGCGCCACCTATTGGGTGATTAACACCAAAACCTAATTAACAACAACTTGTGTCAACATACAACTAAATCTGAAGTAGGGATTGACCGAATACCGAATAGTCGATTCGGTATTCGGTGATTCGGCATGTAAACCGAATATTCGGCTTCGGCCGAATACTTTTAAGTATTCGGCCGAATAATTGCGGATAAGTATTTTCTTAGAAGTAGAAGGATTCTCTTTTACTTAGAAGTAGAATAGGCTAAATGATGAGTTTCAATATTATGTGCATGAGTTCAAAGTTCAGCTGCACTACCAAAAATAAGTCAAAGGCCATTTTTAATTACAAAAAACTCTTTCCTTCCTAAAATAGTCTATATGGGTGAAATCAGAACAACTGTCTATGATAGAGAAAAGAATAAAATAAGGAATATGGGCATCTTTCCCTTACTATTTAATTTTAATTATTTCTACATTAGTTTTTTCAATTTAAACTTATTTAATGTGTATTTTCTTTAATATACACCTCAAATAAGTATATCAGAGTTCATCTCTGTATACTAAGGTTTATATTAAAGAAAATACACACATCAAATAAGTATACCCCTATGTAGTGATGCAACGAATAGTGGTTTGGCCGAATACCGAATATTCGGCCAAGTTACAGCCGAATATTCGGCCTATTCGGCGGCCGAATAATGAACTTATTTTTGCCTAAAAACAAAATATAGTATGCACTATATGCACAATTCTTGTATATTTCCCAATTAAAATGTATTGTTTTCTTTTTAAAAATTATTTATATACAAATTTTTAATTTTTGAAAGCATTATTTTACTCTGAAAAAATATTCGGCTATGTTCGGCCTAAAAATTGCCTCAATAATATAATTCAGCCAAAAAAAGAAATCCTTAGCAAAAGTTCCTCATCAGGTACTGTCTAGTTACATTTTAATAGATATTATGTGTGTTGTTAAATTTTAAAATAATGACAAAATTTTAAAAGTACTAGGAAACATAAGTTTCAAGCTTTCAGATGAAATAAAATAAAAAATAAGAAATCTTAATATCTTAAGAAAAAGCACTGATAGAAAGGATGAAAGGAATACCCTCTAAAATGGTGGAAAGAGATCATTGTAGACTATATAAAGCTCACAATTAACAATTTTTTTTTTTTATCATTATTATTATCATTATTTTTTTTCTTTGCTGTCAGCATATAGAACTACTAAGAAGTGTATAGTGAATGTTTTCAGATTCAGAGGAAGGAAATATCTGTAAGGAAAAGCAAATTACACTCATTGCATTTAACAGTATCTGATGCTCTAACATACCAAAGATCAATAAACGATTTCATTGTTGTAGGTAAAAAAATCGTTTACACATTTTAATCATTCGCCATTAGCATGTTCAAGATTAACTGATATACAAATTAATGAGTTAAAAATCCCTAAGAAGAAATTAGTTCAACGTGTGTAGTTCAAACTACTTAAAAGGTGACAGAAACATATAAAAAATATTATTTAACGCAAGCCTGAGATCTATGAGATATGTTTATGTCACCTTTTAAGTAGTTATAATAAGCATGTTTGTATGTTATAAAGTTTATTAATAACAAAGTGAAAATTTCCTTCACGACTCTAGTGTTTAATACAGTGTTTTGACTCTATTGATTAATTTTAAATTTAACAGATTATGTTAGCTTATTACAGATATTTTTTGTACTTATTGATACAGCATAAAATTTTTTTAACCTGATTCCTAAATTAGCCTCTTATATAAAAATGGGTAGATAAAATCCATTCGAGGTATGAAAGTTAATGGAAAAAAAAGTGTTTGTTAATTTCAAATAAAATTTTTATTATACATGATGAATATAAATTGTCAAATTAAAAAGTTATACTGTGTAAATATAAAAACATTTATTACAGTATTAGTATTCGGCCAAGGCCGAATAATAGACTTGATATTCGGCCGAAGCCGAATATTCGGCAGATAGGCCGAATGGGCCGAATATTCGGCTTCGGCCGAATATTCGTTGCATCTCTACCCCTATGCCTATCTTATAGCTTTTATAACCATTAAATTAAAATCGCTTAAATTTATCTTCATCACCACAATGATAAATATTAATCAAAATATAAATATGTATCAATAATTTCACAGAAAATAGTTAAATGTACAAATTGATATACCTTTTGTATTTGAGAACATTCCAATTCAATATGTATATAATTAGACAATCAGTAAATCAGCTTAATAACAACATTGTTTCTTTTTATTTGAATGAACTTTTGTTTTTCTGAGAATCCCTATCCTTAATAATAGCCTGTATAGTTAATACTTTCATTAATGTGGATATTGACTAGTGATAAAATAATAAAAAATAAGTGATGGGTTAATGAATTTGTGAGTTGAAAGAAGTCATTAAATTTTTTTGTGTAATTAGATTTAAGGATAAAAATGTAACTAAATTAAATTATTAAGAATTTAATTTTAATTAAAGTTTATTAAAAAAGCTAATGTATGCAAAAATGTGTATTAAAAATTTTTAAGTATTCGGTTGCCGAATACCGAATATTCGGTGTACACTTAGACCGAAGCTTCGGTATTCGGCAAAATTGCTGATTCGGTCAATCCCTAATCTGAAGTTAGATGAAAATTGGTCCATTAGTTCTGTTGATAGAGCTATTGAGGCAATCGTAGAAAAGGCAGCAGAGAAGCACCACCTGTTGGGCGATTTACACCAACACCTAATCAGTAGCAAGTCATATCAAGGGCTAACTTAATCTGAAGTTTGATGAAAATCCGTGCATTAGTTCTTAAGATAGAGCTATTGGGGAAATCGCGTAAATCCTTCAAAATTCATCATAACAGTGCCACCTGTTGGGCGATTTACACCAAAACGTAATCATCATCAATTCATATCAAGGACTAACTAAATCTGAAGTTTGATCAAAATCCGTGCATTAGTTCTTGAGATAGAGCTAATGCGAAAATCGTGAAGAATGCAGCATTGCAGCGCCACCTGTTGAGCGATTTACACCAAAAACTAATCAGCATCAATTTGTATTAGGCACTAACTGAATATCAATTTTTATTAAATTCCGTGCATTAGTTCTTGAGACAGAGCGCCCACAAAATTTGTGTCACATACACACAGACAGACAGACAGACTCACAGAGTCACAGACAGACATTTTGTAAAAACATGTTTTCTGGAATCTCTGACCCCTAAAACGTGTAAATCCATCGAAAACCGGAATTCGAAAATTTTCATGAATCCAATACTTTCTTCTTGTAAAGATAGAAGAAAGTAAAAAGGTGAATTGCTGGTAGTTTTTTAAGCATAACTCAAAAACTATGTTACAGAATGAGCTGAAATAATGAACTTTCATATTTGAAGCTTCTAGGTATCTATTTCTCTTAAAAATTTTATAGGTTATATTTCTTTCGAACCTTAATTTTAAGATATATCTAATATATAAATTATGAAATTAATATTAAAAAAATGTATTATATAACCTAAAGGTTTTTAACAAAAATCAATTTCTAAATGTTTCAGTCAGTGGTGTAGTCGAGGGGGGACAGCGTCCCCTGACTTTTTTATTTTTTGTCGAGCGTCCCCTTACTTTATATTTTCATGGGGGACGCTAGAGACGCGGCAGGACGCAGACTTTCCAAACTTATTAATTGTATTTTGAATGAACACACCAATAAATTAACAATTTTAGAAATAAGGTATTGATTTTTAATACTTTTGAACAAAGTTGAAAATGCTTACTGAGCTGGTTCGCCTATTCACATTTTAACTTCCATAAGCTTGTTTGTACTGCGGCAAAATTTTATGTATATTTTTGAGGTTCAATGTAGTACATCACTATTGTAAATGACGTGTATAGCATCAGTATTTCGTTTACGCGAAAAGAAAAAGAGAGTTCTTTCATATTACGCTTTATTGGCAGAAATTGTTTGAAATAGACATTAATAAAGTTATAATATTTTAAATACAACGAAAATGACATTTGAAATTCGTTACATGTTCCCTATCGGAAATAGCATTTATCGTTCGTTTACAGGGACATAAAAAATATTTCCAAACACTACGGTCCTTTAATGATAATTATTTGAAATGCATGGAAAACTATGGGAAACGATACTATGGAAAACTGTTAGAGGTCTGCACGGGCCCGGGCTTGGCCCGAGGCCCGTACCCGACCCGGCAGAATTAGGAAATTTTTTTCAACGGGCCGGCAAAAAAATTAATCGGACCTATCGGCCTGATATAAGAATTTAAGCGAAGCAGATAAAATACGAGCCATTTTAAATGAATATGATTTTCTCGAGAAGTATAAATGTGCGTCACGAGCCGATGCGAGTTTAACAACATCAAAACAGAAATTTAACATGTCCATCGTAGAGATCGGCATCGTACAGCTACAAGATGTCTGATTCCGAGTTTAATTTTTTTTTTCAGCAGACTCGTGCCGGGACGGAACTGGTCTTAATCGATCTCAGGATGTGTAGAACAGTCATTGTGTTTTGTAGTATTAATAGTGATAATGAACTTCTCTTAACAGTATCTTTGGAAATATACCTTAAGGTGGTTCTCATATTCACTGCTCAACAATGCGAAGCTTTGAGACACATTTTCTGACAAAAATTTTAACTATAAAGGCATAAAATTGACAGGCCTGCCTATTGAAGGCATTTGGAAACGAATAGCTTTTTCCATATTTGATAAATTTCTTACAGAGATTCCTGTCACGTGACTGTACGTTTTTCTCATTTCCTGTGCTATTGCTTCCGGAAATTCGATTCATAACGCTAACTTTGACAGTATTTTCAGAAAGATATATTGCTTTTATCTATAAGGAAAACGACATTTACATAGATTCTGAATAAGAATACCTGCCAATCTTACCCGTTTCCGAAAATAAAAGAATTCATAAATGTGTCGAAATATAGCTCCTTTGGATTTGAGAAAGGCTTTAAAAATGAGAGAAATATTTTCACAAATCTACTTTTTATTATACAGCTTCAAAAGTTATTATGTTTTTAATTCTTTATTCTGAACTACATTAATCTTTTAATGAATCCTTATTTCCATTTTGAAATGTCTGTAGACACGATGACTAAAACACTGTAAGTAATCGTTAATGTTTACTATTGTGTGTTTTCTGTTTTGCGAACATCATAGTAGTGTAAAATATACTGTAAAATGTTCCCATAAATATGTATGTAGTATTCATTAAAAGAATCTTAATTGTATGTTGAGATAAAACGGATTTTTTTTTTTTTTTTTTTTTTTTTTTTTTTTTTTTGTAGAAATTGTGTCGGGCCGGGCCTGTTTTCACTGATTTTTGTACGGGCCGGGCCGGGCTCCTGGCCGAACTTCCAATTTTTACACCGGGCCGGGCCAAGATAGCTTTCGTTCGGGCCGGGCCGGGCCCGGGCCTGGAAATTCCGGCCCGTGCAGACCTCTAAAAACTGTGCACAAAACATTTATAATACATTTACAAGGCCAGACAAAATAATCCATCACATGTCATCTATGGGTTCAGTCTGAAACATGTTTACGATTATATTATAAGGCTCCCAACACATTTTAGTCCCCCAAAAGTATGAAAGGGGTCATTTTTATTTAAAAGAGGATTTCAAGGAATCATTTATATAAAAAAGGGGGACTAAAAGGGGCCAATCGTCAAAAAATACTGCACAGAAATTTTCTAAATAAGCAAGCAATTTTTTTTTTAAATACCCTAGAAAATATGTCAATTCGTTATCTTTATAAAGATAGTCATTAAGCAGTGTACGCAGCTTTATTTAAACATACTTAAATATTCTACTGCAAGAAGATAGAAAGTGTTCAATATTGAGCACTCACCTTCATAATTCTCCTTAGAAGTATGAACTTTTAATTCAGATTTTTGAGTATTAAAATTTTAAATTAGTTTAACATATATATTGTTAATTATTAATATTAAACATTTTAATTCAGAAAAAGCATAGTATGGCAGCTCCCCCTGGGGAGTGATCAAAAGTAATATTGAATCAAAAGAGTTATTCATAATCATCTTACATATTAAATTTTATAAAATTCCATCCCAAGCATGCAGAGATCTGGCTATGATGGAAATCGTTAAAAATGCGACACATAGTAATACCGCCTGTTGGGCGAAATACACAAAATTTAATCAGCATCAATTTATGTCAAGGGTTAATTGAATGTGAAATTGGGTGAAATTTCATACCAAAGATGCTGAGATATAGATATGTAAATTGTGAAAATTGCAGCATAGCAATGCCATCTGTTGACCCATATACATCAAAACCTGATTAGCACTTGTATGTGCTAAGGTCTAATTAAATATGATATTTGATTAAACTCTATACTTTAGTTTTTGGAATAGCGTGGCTAGGCTACAACATATGTATCATATACAGAGAGAAATTTTCAAAAAATTGTCGAATCATATTCAGGCCAACCTAAAACGTGTAAAACCATCAAAAAGATTCCAATACTTTCTTCTGATAAAAATATATTTAAGAGGTGTAACAAAAACAAGAATAAATTTTAATTAAGATTTCCTTTAATAGAGGGATATGCTTCTACACCAAAATCGAAAACAAAACTAAATCTATAATAATACAGACAGAGTTTGGTCTGAGTGGCCTGGGTCTGTGTGGTCTTACGTGCTGAAAAGACTGCTGCAGACACAGCTACAAGATGGAGGCGATGTACATTTATGTCTAAAATTATGCACTTCGAAGCCAGTTTTCGGATTTTTTTAATTTAACTAGGGGGCTCTGCCCCCTACGAGCTACGCTCGTCAACCCCCGTTCAGACACCGCAGACTCTAAAAGTACGCTAATTTGATCGGCTTTAAAAAGATTTCGGAAGATTGAATTATAATTTAAAAAACAGTGGCGATCTCCCTATAAACGGATTTTTATTCATTTCTCTTTGATTGGGGAATTTTAAGGCCAAATCCGCTGCGGTACTACTTGATAATCCCGTCGACCAATTTCGCCAAATTATATAAATCGCCAAACCACTCGCCAAATTATACAAATTGACATAATTTTTATTTTAAATAACGAAAGAACAAATAAATTAGTGCAACATTAATAAAGATACAAATAAAACGTTGAAATAAAAATAACTTGATGACGTAGGCACGTGTAACTTGCTTAAAGTCAAGAAATACATTTTAATATTATTTGCGCTTTCCTAACAAAAATAGTTGAAAAGTATCTTCTCAAAATATCAAATAAATGTCTAGTGCAATTTCTAAATTTAAACCGTTTTGCAATATTATTTTGTGTTCATTTTATCTAATAACTGTAATGTGACGTAAATATGACGTAATTTCTCCTATTTAAGACTTCTAACGCATGTTAATAAATTTATTATTTTACAGATTCCTTTCTCTCTTAAAATTCACGTGTAATTATAGTTTTTATGACGTAATTTTTAATAAGTTCCTGCTTTTTGTACATAATTATTTAATTCTAATTCCAAATGTTTTTTTCTGTTTATAACAGACACGTGTAAATAAATATTTAATTTATTTACACGTATAAATATTTTCTTTTGAAGCAAACATTATTGTTTCCGCTGTTTATACAGTTGGCAACAGTTTAAGTTAATATCGCTTTCTAAAATCTGTAAAAAATATCTCTAGAAATGCTGAAAATTTGAATTTAAAATAGAAATAAAACCTCAAAAAATTAGTCAAATTAAAAAAAGAAATACAGTCTGCACTCCGGCAAATTCTAACGCATAAAATGATCTAAAAATGATTACACTGCCATGTATAGTTTTTCCTGCTATAAAACTTTTTTAATGGAACAATTTTATCCAACTTTAGCATTAAATATCTCTTAAAATAATTCTTCGATTTGAAAACTGTCTGCATCAGCGTGTTTATCAAACATTTCTCTATAATAACACCGATTTTGATATTTTTGTATGCAATATTTTTCTTAATATTAACGAAGAAAGACCTCCGGTCACAAAAAATTCAAAACGGGCGGCGGCGGTGACAGCGGTAGTTACTTTTTTTTAGAATAGAGAGATTTTTTTGCAACTTTTAACTTTTTTTTTTCTTTACCGCTCACGGTGATTTTTTTCACATTAATAAAAGGAATTCAGTTTCAATTTTTTAGTCCAATAGCAGCTAATTTTGTCCTTTTTTCAACTTTCTCAATAAAGTTTATTGAGAATTTGTACAGCGATTTATTTTTGGAGAATTTTTTAATGCGAATTTCAGCCTTTTTTTCGCGTTTTGTTTCAATTTTATGACATTCGAAAAAGGAATTTGGTTTCAAACTCTTAGCCCTAATGTAATAGATTTCGTCCTTTCGCGATTGCGTCTTCAGATTGTAATTTTTGCCGATTTTTACCGCTTTTTTTTTAAATTCAGCGACGCAATGTTTTAGCCCACTTTAATAAATTTTGTATTTTGTATGAATTTTTAGCGATTTTTATACATTTCGCCGTGATTTTTCCATATTAGTAAAAGGAATCCTGTTTAATTTTTTTAGTCCCATTACAGTAAATGTTGTTCTCTTTTCAATAAAGTTTATTCGGAATTTGCACAGCGATTTTGGAATCATTCGCAATTTTTTATGCAATATTTAGTGTTTTTTTTTTTACCTGTTCTAATCTGCTACTGCAGTTTAACATATTTCGTCCTCTTTTCAATAAATTTGTTTCGGAATTCCTAGCGTGATTTTTGATTTTTTTTTCTAATTTTTTATACAACTTTTGAGTTTTTTGTGTTTTGAGGCAATTTTTTGTCATTCGGTTTCAATTTTCTGGTAGTTTAAAGTAGTAATTTTTTTCCTCTGCTGTTTCTGAATCTTTAGCGATTTTTAATGCGATTTTCATTGAGTTTAACGTTTTTCCTCATTCCGTGCGATTTTTTTGACATTCATAAAAGAATTTCTGTTACAATGCTATGCTATGCAAGCCCACTATAGTAGACTTTGTCTTCTACGATTTTTGGAGTTTTTTACATTTTTCGGCGATTTTTTCACATTAGTAAATTTTTAATTTTTTTTTTTCAGTCGCCGTTAAAAGGACGAAGTGGACCTTTTTCTAAAAAAGGAACTTTAGGGCGAAAGGGTACCATTTGGGAGCTCTGCATTATACATTTTATATACATATATATATTTTATATTATGCTGAAAAAAAAAACATTAATTAGGTATGTAAATGAAATTTGTATACAGAGTCACACAAAAAAATTCAAATACACTTCCATCTATGGCCAGATATTTATTGAAATGCGTTTTGCAGCTGGTTTAAATTTTAGTGTGTTATGTGATGCGCATAATAATTATTACTTTCTATATATGGCCACTCAAAATAATTCAAATGAATACATTACCATTGATAAACAATTATTGCTTGATGTTTGTTTAAACTAAACGAAATTTTATTTTTGATAAAAAATGCTACACATGCTTTTTCATCACAGATTATTGCTCTAAAATTAAATTTAAAACATTTGTGAATAATTAATATATTGGCCGGTATACAGGGTGTAATATAAAGATTGGTACGGGCTTTAATTTTATACCTTTTGAAGATAAGTAGGTAATGTAGATTATAAAAATGCTTAAAATAAGATAATAAAATATTATTGAAATATTATGACAGTGAAATAATATTCTCGTTAACTAAAAAAAAAAAAAAAAAAAAAAAAAGAATACAATTTTTTAAAAAACTTTTATGCGGCTATTCTATTCAAAATTTGTCAGTTAGAGAATTTTATTTTTGCTGCAACAAAATCATTAAAAAACTACTTACTCCAAGCTAAAACCACAGGCTTACTCAAAATTTGAAAAATGGAAAATCATAGAATAGCTACTGACACGAAATCTACAAAAGTATAAAGAGTTGAGAACTTTTATGAGAGCAAGTATTTCTTAAAAGTTCTCTGACAGAGGAAAAGTAATGCATATTATTAAACTATGACAAAATGAAATATATTGCTGTTGTTTTAAAACCATTTTTCAATTTTATTTAAATGTTTAATTAAAATTAATTTGAAACACTTTTTTTTTTTTAACTTCAAAACTAATTTATTAGGAAAGTGCTTCTTAAACAACTCATCTAGTACAAATGTAAGTGTTATTTGGTATCGAAACTCTTCTTCAAAAAGCTATCTTTTAAAAATTTCTGCTCGACTCTTTAATCATTTTATAGAATGTCATCAATTCAAATAAATTTATAATAAGAGTAGATTTTATTCTTGTTAATAATGTGGTAAACATTCACTGCACCGTTTCACACATTCAAATTTCAATGCTATTTCATTCTGTCAATCAGAATAACTACGCATTAAAAATAACTTCTATGTCAAATTTAAAGTTTCTAGCCCTGATAGTTTCAAAAGAATAACAACTTCAGAAGGTTTTCAGCTGATTTCATCACTTAAAAATTTTAAAAGCCGTGCTTCGTGAGCATCTACATGTTAATAACTATACTACTATATTTATTTTCCAGTTTCTTGTAAAAAACAGCTTCAGATAAATCGTGATGAGACGATTTTAAGGGAATTTCCCATCAATTCACCGTATAAAAATTTTAATTAAAAATAAAGTTTTAAGCGAGTATGTAAGTCCTGAAAATACAGTAAGTGTACTGTTTTATGTTTCTTGAGAAATCGTGATGAAACTGAAATTTTAGAATCATCTTTCCACATTTCACACCGTTAAAATTCTAATTTTGAAAAAAAGAAATCAAATATTGCATTTACATATTAGAAGTAACATACGGTTACTAATTTAAAGTTCCTATTTCAAGTTTTTTTTAAAAGAAATCTTCATGAAACGCAATTTTTGGAAATGTTCCGTAAAAGGATATTTATCTATTTCCATTCTTTAAAATTCATATTTTTAAAAAATTCGATTTGGGTCAGCATTTGAGTACTAAACGTATTCTTCGGGCCAATAAAAAGCATTATTTATTGATTATCTTCGTCCTTGGTTACATTTTTTGATATTTTTTTCTCACGTAAACAGTACTTATTTGTTACTTCTGGTCAAAAGGTGGTTTAAAAATTGCCTAGATGCGAAAAACGTGTCAAATTTCTTCCAAATTAGAGTTTGGACAGTTGCATATAGTCTCAGGATATTAAATAGTCTGTTCATCATGTATAACTTACTTGCAAAATTTGAGTCCAGTCGAAAACACCGTTTGAACGCTATCATGTTCAAACACACATGGGGGAAAAAGACTAAGGAAATACCAACATACACACATGTATACACATATACATAGAGAATTGTTGTAAAAATAGGCAAAATGGATTCAAGGGGGCATCAAAAAGTAAAGATATACCAAAATTTCACAGTCTTATTTTTCTTTTTCATGATTACAATAAATTCCTTACATTGACCAGAAAGTAAAAGTGCAATAATTTTCAATGCGCTCAGTGGAAGACAGTTATTTTATAACTATTTTCCAAAATAAATAATGTAACACAAATTCTAATAAAAATTTCGTTGCCTGAATAGTGTTACTGAATTACGAATTCTATTCAAAAAATTTTCGGTCATGAAATAAGGTTTTAAATTTTTGAATTCTATAGCAAGCTATTTAGTGTCCAAAAGAAAATAATTAAATTAATTTTAATTTAATTTTTAATTTAAATTTAATTTCTAATTACTTTTCTCTGCAATTGAAAATGGAAAGAAAGATTCAAAATAAAGTTTGCCTTGTGTGCGATATAGACCCTAATGTTCGAAACTATGAGCGTCCCCCCACTTTTTTTCCCAGGACTACACCACTGGTTTCAGTTATCTTAATCCAAATTCTCAGCTAATTCCACCAATTAGTTTTGATGCTCAAAAAACTCCCTGCATTGCACTTTGTTTTATAACTATTAAAATAAAAATTAATTGAACATTAGGAGTTCAAAAATTTCTATATGCATAATTCCTAAATTTCGTAACTGAATGACTTTCCATTTGGTATCTGAAGGTAAAATTTCCTGGTGAATCTCCCGTAGACTTGAGATAAGACAGACTATTCTTCATGACTCGGGGTAACCCTGAAAAAGGAAGCTGGTGTCTGTCACATGTGTTGTTAGGTATTCTTTGGAGTAGGATTTCGAAAACTGGCAATTTTTTATTACTCTTGACTAGGGTGTCAACAATTTTAATCAGTTGATTTAACTCAGCGATTAAATCATGATTTTAATCAACCGATTTTTAAAAAAAAAATCATTGATTAAAATCAAAAATTTTCTAAATGTTTAAAATATCAAAAAAATTATCAAAATCTAAGATGAACATAATTGGAAAGTTTCTACATGTATTTTGACTTATATATAAACAAAAAAAGAGCCTTAAATTATTGTTTCCAAGCTTAATTCCAGATTATTGTAAAAAATTAAAAACAGTTAAGTTTGTGAAAAGCATTGTTTTTATCCAACATACAACAGTTTCATTTAAAAATGATACTTAAATCTGAATATAATTTGCAATGTCATAATTTCCTTTAGGAAATCAATTTATGCATTATTTTATATAAAATAAACGTAGCAAGTGTAATAAATTTCTGCAAGTAAAAGAATAAATAGTCAGTGTCTTAGTTTCTCGTTTTACTTTTGTAATAATAAATTAATAGCAATCTCGGGTTAAAGAAGAATGAAAGAGTGACATCAGCTCAACAACTAAATTGTAAATGAATGCATAAGAAAAGAAGAACTAATTGTTATAAAAATTTTAAACACAGCAAGAACTTCTTCGGTGTAGGTTGAATAGTTTATTTTGTAACTCATATAATACTAAATAAAAAAAGTTAATTAGTTATTGAAAAGGCAGCAAAACTTTTCTTAAAAAGAAAAAAAAATTGAACCGTTGCAAGCTAATAATCCCCACTGAGAGGTTATAATGCTGTTATTTAAATATTTTGAGGATTTCAGATATAACTGGCTATCCTTAGGGGAGAGTGTTGTACCTTGGGACATTGACAATTTCTAATAAACTATTGGCAACAGTTATCTTTTGTGTATTTCTAATAGTGACCTATAACCAACAGATCTCATCATAATAACAGACAACATCAGAAGCATTGAATTTTAACAGCTAGGTGAAAAAAAATAAATTTCATTAGTCCAAAGTAAATATTTTCCTCCATTCTAACTTCATTTTTTTCCTATGTATTTCTACAACAAGTCAAGTGCAATTTATTTTTTTATAAAAGAGAAGATTTTTAAATGTTTTGGATATGAGAAAATAATGATAGTTCTTCTAGATTTACCGCCATTTTGATTTTATTTAAACCGTGTGGTGATTGTACCTCGGGACAGTAAAATATGTTGTACCTTGGGACATGTCCAATGGTACAAGAAATACGTGGTTTGTAATAATTTGGATAAAAGAAAGTATTTTTATTACTTATTTTACAGAAAATTTCACAAATCATGTGAAATGCAATAAATAAAACAACTCAATTTTATTTTGGATCTTGAACTTGAGTTTCATTCTCTATTTCCTTGGGAAAAAAAAAAAAAAAAAAAAAAAAAAAGTTTTGTTTGTTGGCATAAAATTAGTTATTGTTATTGTACAAAATATTGTATTAGTTATTGTATAAAATTATTGATGAGTTATATGCCTATTCCCTGAATTATGCAGTATGTCCCGAGTTACAACAGGATGTTGTACCTTGGGACAGTTTGCCTTCCCTACTTTAAATGAATGGCATTTTTTTATTTTCAAACTGTCTGAATTTCTAAAATTATATTATTGAGAAATATGTTGGTGTATTGAAATGTTACTTTTAAATTTTAAATTTGATTATAATCATCGAAGTAAAAAATTAAAATGTGAAAATTGTCCCAAGTTACAACACTCTCCCCTATATTTATTCTGTATATATGTGTGAATGGGTTTAACTCATTTTCATAATTTTTTTGGTTAGCATACACATACATGTGTGTAAGTTTAGATTTTGGTGATTTTTTAAGTACAAATGCAAAACGAGCTGCAAATAATATTTGTTAGTTTTGTTATTTTTGCTACTAACTAATGAAATTACTTATTTGCAGTTTTTATTAATTCTGGGATTTCTGCACAAAATGCACCCTGGCTTTAAAAAGTTAAACTCACCTGTAGTTGTAGCCAGAGATTTCTTGTAAAAACTTCCCCATTCAACAGTATTTCTAGATTCATGTGTCCAAGATCTTGCAAAAATAATAGAAGTTTATTTCTTTAGAAAAAAAAGGATATTATTAAAATTAAAACATGTTGTTATTTAATTGTATTTTTCAAACTAGCATCCTGCCCCTTTTTCTTTCTAAAATGAATATTACATTATTAATTATCATTTTAATAATTAAAGCTTAAAAATGTATAATATGTTCCTTATTAGAGAGTTCATTGTTTAATAATTATTAAGTTGAAGTAGTGTTAACTATTTAATTTTAAATGCAGTTAATAATTTTAATATGTTAAATATCACTAGTATTTAATAAAGTTTTGCATAATAATTACAATATAACGTTATTGTAAGATACTACCTAATGAAATTATTCATTTACAGGGTCACACAAAAGAATTCCGTTACATAATGATATAAGGGTAGAGGGAATTGTTTGTGGCATATTTTAATTATGTTAAATTATTTGATGTATAATGAAATTGATATATGTTGCTGAGGTTTACTATAAATTATTTCATGTATAATACAAAGTGCATAGCACTTACAGGGACACACAAAAGATTTCAAATACTATATTGTATCCAAAGTACTGTACAGTAGCGATGATTGCTGGAAATGCATTTTTAATTATGTTATGTGCTTTTATATTTCACTATATTTATGCATAGTATATGGTGTGTATAAATGCTGTAATTCAAATACAGGGCTACACAAAAGAATTTGTAATGGTTACTGAGTATAATTGCAATTTGCTTAAAGGTGGTTTCTAAATGAGTTAAGCATTTTTACGCTGAACTGCATTTAATGTACCAAGAAATGTTTGTAGAACATAGATAAAATGATATACAGGTCACGCAAAGAATTGCATACATGGCCATCTATGAATGATAATTTCTGGAAATGTGATTTCAGTAGTTTTAAGAGTGTGTTACTTTGAATTAAACTTTGGCTAAATAGTAGCATGTAATAAAGGTACTGGGGGGTTGCAGGGTTATACAAAAGTATACAAGTATGTTTCCATCTATTAGTATAAATTGCTGAAAGAGAAATTTCAATCTGTTATGCGTTTTCTTGCTAAACTAAATTTCACCCATTTTATAGTATATATATCAACCTTCAGATCAAATACAGAGCTGTTCAAAAGAATTGAAATACATATTTGATATGGACGGTAACTGGTGAAATCAGTTTTCCAAATGTTTTATGCGTTTTCTAAACTGCATTACTTAGTTCTCTTATATACCTTATTTTCCTAAATAATGAAGTTTTATTAAAACATTCAGGAAGTGTTGGAAAGTGTTTCATAATCTATGCTTAACACATGATTTTTCTTACTTGTTTCATTTGGATATGTTTCCTTCCTCAGTTTAATCAGGAGTGTTTTTTGTTTTATAGTTTAGTATTTTAGGATATTTGGATTTTTATCAGTGTCCAGTTTGTCTTTTTTTAAATATATATTTTATGTTCGAATTGGCATGAGAATTTCTATTAAGCATGAAGATCTAACTTGGAAAATTTAGGAAACATTAAAAATGTATAAAATGCAGTATTTTATGTCTGCTTGAAATGTTAAATGTAAAAATTTCGTACCTGCTTCACATTTTTTGAGCACATAACAGGGATATGTTTAGGAAAATTTTAGGTCCTTTAAAGGACCCTTCACAAAATAATTTTATCCCAAAACAGGACCCTTCACAAAATTATTTTTCCCTTAAATAGACCTTTCACAGAATTTTTTTACTTTCAAATTAAACTTTTCACAAATTTAGTCATTTAAAAATAAAATCTGGCCTGTAAGTAAGCAGTTGAACTCACCGAAGAGCATATTACTTAGCTTTTTATATATGAAAGATAGAACATGAAGATATCAATAATTTAAAATTCACAAAATTGTGACTAGAATTTTCACAAAAATAAGAAAAACTTCACAATTTTACAAAAACAGGACCCTGTGAGAAAAGTCTGGACAGACACCTGCATAAGAAAACATATTTCATAATCCATATTAATAAAAGAAAGATATGTTTGTGTATCATCTGCCAGTTAGCAATTACTCGGGAAATCTACTGCACATAGAGGTCTGAAAGTTTTGACGAGGAAACAGGTCCCTCCAAATGCACATGAGGCTCACGATTTTCATTCTTTGATAATTACTCGAGATATTAATTGAAAACCATAAAGATCATCAAAAAATAGTGGGACTTAGTGCATCCTAAATGGCACATCTGCTTGAAGGGGTTAATGATTTTCTGCCTTCCTCTTGTCCAATGCTCTAAAATCAATATAATTCAGAAAACTGCAAAGTGCATGGTCCATGGTTGTGCTAGTTTTTGAAAGTGTACTGTATAAAAAATGTGATTTAATAAAGCATATGATTTGATAGCATTGTAATTATTGCAGTAAATATAATGTGACAGCAATAAAGAAAAAAATTAATTAAAACATAATTTCCACTCAAATTTTAGTTTTTTTTTTTTTCCCCTTGTGGAACAATTTGGCAGTTAAAAAATATGGAGTGTGCTCACCCCCCCCCCCCCCTTCTTTTTTTCGCCTGACCCCAAAAATTGCAATAACTAATGGGGATCACTGCACTTTTCAGATAAGAGTGATAAGCCTAATGTTCTATGTAGTCTGATGAAAAGCATGAGTTTTTTAATAAATACAAAAGTATTTTTAAAAATTCACAAACAAGTAAAATTATTTATTTGATGTTTTAATACATACTACTAATTTCATGAAACTTTATTATCATTTTTAAACAAATAAAAGATAATGCCATTAAATTTTATTTGTACATATATATTGTGTGTGTGTTATGGAAAATGCCTTATTTAATAAGTATATGTTATATTAATGTATTATTAAATATGTTATAATAATGTAATACAAATGCCAACCTATTACAGATTCTCCACAGTTGTTGGGTTCATTTTCCATAAAATTAGATGCATGTTCCTATTAGAACCTGAGAAATCTGATCTGATTACCTTCCATTGGTGAAATGTCTGATTATGATCATTGAAAGTCTCATGTTAGCTAGTCGTTGAATAAATCATTTAAGAATGAAATGATAGGCAATTGGTAAAATTCGATGCCCAGTGGACATCACACATACATAAAAAGTGGAAATATGAGGAAAGCACCTCTTACTGAGGTAGGATGGGTAGGCATTAGGCGATTCGTTGCATGAATCGCCTACCCATTAAAGGAAAGTAAAAAAAAAAAGCTCGATGATATCCAGGTTTAAAGGAGCTGATATTATCGCAAAAAATTGCTGATTTATCAGGCAGTTCCAATGTTGATTCAGATGAAATTGATGGTGAACTGTTATAGTTATTTGATTTTGCTAGTGGGGATTCTGATTTTGACAGCTTTACTTTATAAATTTGTTTTTTCTTAAATAACTGAAATTGTTAACATTTCATTATTATTATTTTCTTCTCTGTTTCGTTTCATTTTTATTAAATGATTGGAAATTCAAAGGCTTTGTTTCATAACTTTATTTATTTTTAATTAATTAAAATTGTTGATATTTGACATTTAAAATCCTGAGTATTGTTTGTTTTTTTTACTTCACTTTTATTGCTTTATTTTGATTTAGCAATGATTCAATAATAAAATCTTTTGCTACCATTTTACATTGTGCAGTTCATATGCGGTTGTTCTGCAAAATTCTATTTTTTTCCTATGCATTTTCCGTTTGTGCAGACTATGCAAATGCTGCTTCTTCCAGTTTTTACAGTGCTTTGTTTTTTATTTATTGAAAAGTTCCTATCAACTTGATAAGTATTTTTATTAC
This sequence comes from Maratus speciosus, assembly GCA_963932465.1. Taxonomy (NCBI): domain Eukaryota; kingdom Metazoa; phylum Arthropoda; class Arachnida; order Araneae; family Salticidae; genus Maratus; species Maratus speciosus. The sequence continues at coordinate 481,911,342 of OZ010793.1, forward strand.
CTTTTATGAATACAATGTTATCTATATAGTTTATAATTTAATTCAATTGTAAAACTTTCTTTTTTAGAATTAATATTTTTTTATTTAAAAGTCTCTATAGGCTAAACTTTATTTTTCTAAGAATGATAACATTTATATATCCAAAACAAGACTCATAAGTGGCCACATTTTTATGGTGTGCTAGACTACAAAAAATCAAAAATACAGTATTTTTATCATTTAAAACAAATTGATTTTCTGTATGATGTAAACCTGAAAGTGACAATCATAAACTACATCATATGAACTTTACAAAGTTCACCGTTTACTTAAAAGGTGACACATAATAATAATATAGATGTTGCAAGTTTAAAAATATACATTTTATTTAAATTTCCTAGTACTTTCGATCTGCAATCCCACAGCCATCATCAGGGAATATTTTCATTAATTGCCGTTCTATTTATTCAAATACGTCACTTCATTTGAAAGGGGAGAGTCTGTAATTTCTAGTATATCTGGAAGTTGAAGTAGTAGTGCTTTGGATTAAACTTGTGTAGAGGAAAATATTTAATTACTGTTCTATTCATTTTTAATATGTCACTTTGTTTTAAATGCGCAGCTGGAAAATAGTAGAAGTAGTAGTCCTTTGGATTAAACTTGTGTAAAGGAAAATGTTGTTAGCAATATTTAATCTTTGCTATCATAAAATTTGCGTGATATTCATTTTTATCCTCAAAAACTAATTATCTATTTCTCAATATAAAAAACATAGGTAAGATAAATTGGGCTTATGTATGAGTATTTATGTATATCCGATTGTCATCTCATCTGGTATTTTTCCTCCGGAAAGGGTAAATGAATCTATATCTTCTTCCTGTATTTCTTATTTATCCGTATATGTGACTGATGGTCTGAACTTCATGTTGTTTAAAAAGACGCATATTTTGAGTGACTTGTGAAGTTAAATTTGTGCCGAACTTATAAATAGAAAAGTAAAATTAAATTTAATAAGAGCTTTAACATACACATCTCTCAGTTTGAGAGTTTGAGTTACAAGTAAGAGTAGAGGAAAAAATACATGAATAAAATATCATTAGTAATAAAGAACAGGAAATTAATGCCATAAATCAGCATAACAAGTAATTTGTATCAATATTTATATTTACGATAATTTAAAGTGAAAGTATATAAATGTCTTATAGTTCATAAGTATTGCGAAAATGTTTATAATAAAGTATCTGTTTACGATTGTGCAATCACTTTTCAATTTCACTTCCTTCTTTTAGATCATAAACACTTTCGATAATTACTTTTGTAAATCACATTTGACACATGAAAAAACAATTTACTTCGCTTGATTATTTTAATGTCCTTGTTTGGAGATTATATTTCACAATATATCTGTCAACAATTCCCCCCTTAATCTCCTAACGAGGATTGTTCTGTAATTTCAGTTTGTTTCTATTATTTAGAAAGCCTGTTTCCATTGGAGCGCCATATGGCTTAGAATCTTCTAAATTAAATTTTTTTGCGATTTCTATTATTTTTGCTGTTTGATTTAGTTTAAAGCCGTTGTGAGTCTTTTGTATTTTTATCCTGAGGTAATTGGAAATTTGACCTAAATCTTCAAGTGCATACTTAGATTTTAGTTTATCTATTATCTCATTTATATTTTCATCTTTTCCTGCGATGAGAATATCATCTACGTATACTGCTATATAAACCTTGTTTTCCCCTTCTTTTCTTATAAATAAACAATTGTCAGCATTGCTCTGTTTAAATTTTAATTCCTTTAGTGTTTCACTAATGTTTGAATACCATGCTCTTGCAGCTTGTTTTAGTCCATATAGGGCTTTTTTTAACTTACAAACCTTATTGGGTTCTGTAGTGTTTATATACCCTTTAGGTTGTGATACATAGACATTTTCTTCCAATTTACGCAGATGTAAGAACGCAGTTTTGATGTCAATCTGCCTAATATTGAGATTGTGGTATGCTGCGGCAGCTATGAAGACTCTTAAACTTGTATGGGAAACTACTGTCGCATAAGTTTCATCGAAATCTACTCCGTATTTTTGTCTAAATCCTTGTGCGACCAATCTCACTTTGTAACGCTTGATTTTTCCAAATTCGTCATATTTGGCTTTAAAAGTCCATTTCGACCCAATTACTCTTGCTCCTTGTGGGGGATCAACTAAACACCAGGTTTCATTTTCATTAATGGGAATTCATTTCCTCTTCTGTCGCTTTTATCCAGTTCTGTTTTTCTATAGGATTTTCTATACTCATCATATCTTCTTAACTGTTAGGTACACATACTGGATCGTGCCGGACTGCATAAGCAAACCTGTCCGGCGGCACACTTCTATTGGTTCTCTCTGATCTTCTCACTTGTGGAATTTGTTGTTGTGACGCGGGTGGTGGACTTAGTTCATTTTGTGTTGGTGTCAGATCTATTTCCATTTCATTCGTGTCTTTCTGTTGTGTTTGTTTGTTTCCGCGATTAATTTTCTTCTATCTAGATTTTCGTAGTATCTGGATTATTTTTATTTTCTATAAATTTTACACTTCTGGCCAATATTACTCTTCCGTCACTTGTATAGATTCTGTACGCCTTAGAGCGACTGTCGTATCCGACAAAAGTGCCTTTTTCTGCTCTATTATCTAATTTTCCTCTCTTTGATTTGTGTATGTAGGCGTATGCAGTACAGCCAAAAACTTTGAGATATTTCAAATTTGGTCTCCTATTCGTCCATAATTCATAGGGTGTGATGCTTACCGATTTTGTAGGTAGCCGGTTCTGTAAGTGATTCGCGGTACATATGGCTTCCCCCCATAATTTGTGCGGGAGATTTGCTTCATTTAGCATACTTCTAACCATATCAAGTAGGGACCTATTCTTATGCTCTGCGACACCGTTTTGGCTTGGGTTAAATGGTACGGTAAGCTGATGATGAATCCCATTTTCTTTTAGATATTTTTCTATTTCGTTGGCCGTATATTCACCACCGTTGTCCGATCTGATCTCAGTAGGCATTTTTCCGAATTTGTTTTTCACCATTGAAACGTATTCTTTCAATTTTTCTGAAGCCTCACTTTTATTTGCCATTAAATAAATTACACAAAATCGTGTATAATCATCGATAAAAGTGGCGAAGTATTTTTTCCTCCCAATTGTGGGTGTATTTATAGGGCCGCATACATCAGTATGGACTAACTCGAGCCTTTTTGTAGCTCTATATGCACCTGATTTAGGAAATGGGGTCTCGATGATTTTTGACTTGATGCATACCTCATATTTAGCATTATGTTTGCAGTTGTTGATTTTAATTCCCTCAACTAAGTTCTTTGATAACATGGACTTTATTGTGTCGTAGCTCCTATGCCCCATTCGCCTATGCCACAAATCTATGCAATTTGCATTTGAGCAGTTGTAGGTGACATTTGCATAGTGCTTGTGATTTTAATCTTTACTAACATGTATTTCGTACAGATTGTTTTTAAGTTTACCTTGAAGTATAACGTTGCCTTCGTAAATTATATCACATTTATCTTTTTCAAATTTGACTTTGCAACCGTTTTTAGTTGCCCTACTCACTCACAGCAGGTTAGTTTCTATGTCAGGAACGTATAGTACGTCACGCAATATAACTTGTTTGTTTTTATTTTCGGTATGAATTATTACCTCTCCAGATCCATATGAAATCAGTTTATTACCATTAGCGACTGGGACGTTTGTTTCATTATAATTTTAATTTTGGTAAAAAATTCCTTTGAATTTACTATGTGGCTGGAACTGCCACTGTCCACTATAAAAGTGCCTTTATTTTCGGACTCTTCGGTTAGTAAAGCAACACTGTTGTTTTCATTTACTGTGTCTTTTCTTTCTTCATGTTCCGCATTTTTATGTAAATTATTTTCTTCATAAACTAGTGATGTTGAATTGTTTTTATTTTTATAGTGTCTGTTATTAGTGTGACTGTTGTTGTTTTTCGTTTTTAGAAACCAGCAGTCTTTATTTGAGTGGTTTTTCATTTTACAGTGTGAGCAGTACTTATTGCTGCCTCTTTTCTGTTCTGAATGATTAAATTTACCTTGGGTTTTATAGGCTTTATTGCTGTTTTCAGAATTTTCACGATTATCTACTCTACAAGTATATTCGTCCGTAAGCTTGCTTTTTATAAATTGTACGGTTAACTCAGCTTCATCTCTGGCCTCCAGGGCAGTAACTAGGGTATCGTAGGACGGTGGCAACGAGCATAGCAGCAGTGCTGAAATGTGCGAGTCAGTTATGTTTTCACCTATTCCTGACAGTTTATCCACTATCTCTAAAATTTTAGTAATGTGGACTGTCATATTGCCACCTTCAGTTAATTTTGTACTGTATAGTTTTCTTAGTAAGTACAGCTTACTAGAGAGATTAGATCTCTCATGGATTTGTTCAAGTGCGTCCCATGTTTGCCTAGCTGTATTTAAATTTTTGACATGCACTATTTGACTGTCGTCAATGGACAAATTTATTAAAGCCCTTGCTTTTCTGTCTTTCTTGGTCCAAGCATCATTCAATGGAGTGGGGGCCTCTTGCGTGATAACTTCAATAAGTTCGTCTCGAATTAATAGCATTTCGACCTTGAACTGCCAATTTGTATAATTGTTGCCGTTCAATTTTTCAATGGTCGTGCTGTCTTTTGTAGAAGAAGCCATAATGTTGCTAAGATTCGTTTTATTTTTTCTAATAAATTACCCTATCGGATTACCAGATTTGTATTCTTATTTTTTTCAGTGACAATGTTTTTTATTGAGAATTTTTTTTCATTCTCATAATCAATTTGTTAGCAATATTTAATCTTTGCTATCATAAAATTTGCGTGATATTCGTTTTTATCCTCAAAAACTAATTTTCTATTTCTCAATATAAAAAACATAGGTAAGATAAATTGGGCTTATGTATGGGTATTTATGTATATCCGATTGTCATCTCATCTGGTATTTTTCCTCCGGAAAGGGTAAATGAATCTATATCTTCTTCCTGTATTTCTTATTTATCCGTATATGTGACTGATGGTCTGAACTTCATGTTGTTTAAAAAGACGCATATTTTGAGTGACTTGTGAAGTTAAATTTGTGCCGAACTTATAAATAGAAAAGTAAAATTAAATTTAATAAGAGCTTTAACATACACATCTCTCAGTTTGAGAGTTTGAGTTACAAGTAAGAGTAGAGGAAAAAATACATGAATAAAATATCATTAGTAATAAAGAACAGGAAATTAATGCCATAAATCAGCATAACAAATAATTTGTATCAATATTTATATTTACGATAATTTAAAGTGAAAGTATATAAATGTCTTATAGTTCATAAGTATTGCAAAAATGTTTATAATAAAGTATCTGTTTACGATTGTGCAATCACTTTTCAATTTCACTACCTTCTTTTAGATCATAAACACTTTCGATAATTACTTTTGTAAATCACATTTGACACATGAAAAAACAATTTACTTCGCTTGATTATTTTAATGTCCTTGTTTGGAGATTATATTTCACAATATATCTGTCAACAAATGTTTCACTGCCGTATTTACAAGTTTAATCCGAAGGAATACTGCTAATATTTTCCAGCTACTCATTTAAAACAAAGTGACATATTAAAAATGAATAGAACGGCTGTTAAATATTTTCCTCTACACAAGTTTAATCCAAAGCTCTTCTACTTCTACACTTCCAAGGAATTATAGATTCTCCATTTCAAATGAAGTGACGTGTTTGAATAAATGGAATGGCAATTAATGAAAATATTCCATGATGATGGCTGCGAGATTTCAAGCCGAATGCACTTGGAAATTTAAATAAAATGTATATTTTTAAACATGTAACATTTTTACTATTTTTATGTAGTTTATGATAAGAATCAAAGTGGAATATTGCATTTCGTCTTATGAATTTATTTTATTTACTTAAAGTGACAGTTCATTTGAAAATGACCCTGTTGACTTCCTGATAAAAATGTACCATAAAACACTACCTATATTCAGTGTTACCAGACAACCGGACCTTCAATAATTACTGTATTTGTATAATAATTTAGTGCATTTTTTTATATTTGATAAAATGAAAAAATATTTAATGTATAAATTATCTTTGATTTTTATATTTCACGAAGAATTGATGAACATATAGCATGTTTTCCATCATCATATTAGTTTTTTTAACCAATTTTCACAAAGTCTTTTGTATTGTATGCTTTACAGCTATCAGAATATATTGTTGATCCTTCTCCGGCTTCATGTTTCTTCTACATACTTTATGATTATTGAAAAGTGGGTCTCTGCATAAATTCAGGTGAAAAGTAAAATATACCTTTTGCCTGAAAGAATAAAATAGCTTCATTTTCACTTAACCATTTCAGGGATAAGTAATTGTGTATTTGTAATGTTGAATTCACACCGGAGTTTTAAAGAAAAATTTATTTCAAAGTAAGGAAAAGTAATTTTACAACTTTTTCCATCAAAGTGTTAAAAGTAAAATTTAATTAAAATTTAGTGGTGTGAACCTTGATTAAAAAGGTGAGATATAATATATCCCTTGAGGGGCAGTGAGATATAATATATCCCACTGTCCCTCAAAGGATTAATGAATTAGTCATCAGTTTGAATTAAAAAAAAAAAAAAAAAAAAAAAAAAAAAAAAAACTCACAAGCAAACAAATTTATCTTGCTATTCTATAATAACATTTTCTTCCCTATTTCCAAATCTTAAAATGAAACTGAGTAAAATATGAGAAAGAATGAAAATAATTTTATTACTGTCCATTAATTATTACTTTGTTTTGGTTATAGTTATGCATTTGCTATAATTTTTAGTGTTAAACATCAATAAAATTTGCAATTAATCTATAGTTGCCAGTAACCTGAAAAGTACCTAATTTCATTTTCATGTCAGTTCTAATAAATATCAAGGAAATTTAATTTTTTTTTTAAATACCAAAGAAATTTTTCTTCTTAATTTCTGTAGCCATCCTAGAAAGATTACCAGGTAGTGCACAGTAAAACCTACTAACTTGACCATGTTTGTATCTCTTTAAGAGTGGACCACATAGATCTTTTATAAGTTGGCCAGAAAGTGATTGCACTGCTAGTAATCAACTTACATAGTTTTCACTGTATGGGTGCTGGATCACGAAAAGATACAGTCATTGGGGGGGGGGGGGGGTGGAGAGTAAACACCTCCTACTAACTCTGCAACTAATTATAATAGAAGAAAGTTACTGGTATATCAAACGATTAGAAATAAAGTCTATTTTTAAATGATGAAATGATGTACAATATAAAATTTGCTTAGGAGGCCATTTACATATCAAAACCAGGCCAGTCTTTGTTTTTTTCAATAGCAACACCCAATTTTGACAATATATTTTAAATCTTCAGTTCAAACTGTGCCTAGAAACGAAATTTCAAGATATTTGGATGATAAGTTTTTGAATTATGAACATTCCAAATTTTGAGCTTCTAATGTTAAATTACATTTTTATTTTTTATTAACATCTTCTGAAATTGTAATCCTAATGTGATAATTTTTTGTGTAGTTATAATACTAAACCACCCAAACATAAATACATTGAATTTGTAATTTTAAAATTTTTATAATATAAATTATGAAATTAATATTTGAAAACAATATGAATTGCAACCTACAATTTTTTTTGATAGATTTATATTTATTATGTCCTGCTCTATGCGAATTCTCTATTTCAAATTTTTCTTCCAAGTACTTTTCGAATTATGATTAAAAAATGTCAAAATGATGGTTTAAGGGGGCCATCTATCATGTGCAGAAAAGCATAATTTGAAAAAAAAAATATATTTTACTCATTTTATTGAAACATTTGGGCTGGCAATAGTCGAAATACATTTTGCGAGTGAAATGGTCATATTGGCAAGAAATAATAGAAGTGACATAGTCATTCTGTAGCATTTCAACAATCGAGTACCAAACTTCAATTTAGATACAGCTGCTAAAATATGCTCATTTTAAAATAATTAATTTCTCTTAAACTAATCATACGAATTTCATGAAAATTTGTTTTTAAGCTAATTGAAGGGTGTAGAATTTGTTTATGGTGTCAAATTTGGGTATTACTATGAAGAAAAACAATGTTTGGGTTCGTTTTGAAATGTAGATGGCTCCCAACGCCAATTTTATATACATCATTTAAAAGCAGACTTTATTTCCAATCATTTGGTACCAGTAACTTTCTTCTGCAATAATTTGTTGCAGAGTTAGTTGGGGGTGTTTACTTTTTTTTTCACGACTGTACATTTTACGTTCCACAACGTATATGTTATGCAAATTTCCTAATATTTTCATTCATATGTATATTTAAGTTTTAAGAAGCCTATTTAATACATTTCTGACAAAATAATTTTAATATTTAGCTATAATCTTGCTAAATATTAAAATTATTAAAATAATTAAAATTATTAAATTATTAAAATTCACTACAGTTGGTGAGTGTAGCGAGCAGGGGGGCAGAGCCCCCCTACTAGGTACACTCACCAACCCCCTGTGTAATCGCTTTGTGATTCCATTCGGTATCGCGAAGCAATCCCTGTTTTCTTGCCAACCCCAGACATAATCGCGTTTCCATTCTGGATCACTTCGCGATCTCTTATTTTCTATGCATTCAATTTTTAAATTCCACTTGGTAAAAATGCGAGCACATAATAATTAAATAAAATCATAAATTAATAGAAAATGTAAAATTAAAAACATTGTAAATTTAAAAAATGTTAAATCTAAGAAGTAACAAATTTATTAAAGTTATTTGGAATTCATTTTCCTTATCTTTGTAATGAAGTGTCGCTAATTTGTAGTTACAGTAAATAATCTTATCATATATATCTCTTCTCCTTTGAAATGTTTACTTTGCCGCCTTTTCTCTGCCAACATATCTATGTAAAATTATATATATAGTGTTACAAATATTGTAAATAGTTAGTGTTTGTGCTTAAAAATAATGTAAATATATCAATTAAGCTCTATTCATAAGATAATATTAGTTTTTGTTGCATTGATATACCTCAATTTGATGATTTTCTACAAGCAGGTAAACCCTATTGAATTTCAGTGGGAGTCTATGGAAATTTGGTGAAATACTGGAAATAGTGCCAAGTTGGCGACCAATTCTGGTCACCAAATTTGGCAATATATCGCTAAGTTGGTGACAAACTTGGCGACAGAGCTGAGTCTCCCTCCCCTGGCAACCCCCCTTATAGCATCAGAAAGCTCTGACCAATCATATGCGTTTCGCGGTATCTACACAGATTTTCATTGTTCCATTTCCAAAGCGTTACTTTTTTTTATATATATAGAAGGATATATATCGAAAGTCCCCTCCGTGGCTATCCCTACATCTAAAACACAATGTCCATTTCACTGACGTTTAAACAATTTCTTTCTTTCTTTTTTTATTTTTTTCAATAATAATTATATAAAAGTTTCTAGTTAAGATACATCATTTAAATATTTGTATAATATATTTATATTATTGCATTATTTATATATATGTGTTATTGGTTTTAAATCATATTGTTTAGTGACTACTCCACACATTTATTCAGTTATCTGTACATGTATCTGAAACCAAAAATTATTCAGGGGGTTACATAAAATCATGGAAATTTCGTATGAGTATGTTATGGTGTTATGCTTATCTATTATTGACGTTAAGTCATACAGATTTTATTTATCGAAAATGATCAATGGAAAGGAAACAAGTTCCAATATTTGAAGTAACAAGTAATTTTTTTATGCACTATAAACAATTTATGAATAAATTTCATATATGTGTGTACATATGTATTTATTTATTTATATATATATAGCATCATCTTTTTTTTTCCAGAAATCAGAGTCAACTTCAAAGCTCAAGCCATTGGAATCAAATAGGCTTTTAGAAAACATAATCAATGAGATTTCAGTTAGAGAGCAAAGCGAATGCAGTGAAAATACTGGAGCATGTAAGACTAATAAAGCTGACTCATCTATATCTATTGATGATTTAGAAGAAGTTCAGAAAAAGCTTCAAGAAGAATTGGAAATGAAAAGACAAAACTATCTTGAGTCTATATCAAAGAAGTGTAATGTATGATCAAATATAAAGTATGTGCACAATTAGCTTATTTTGAAAATTTGCCCATGTTCTTGTACTTTTATTCAAAATTTCGCTTTTAATTATTTAAATCTGATTACTTTGAATACCAAAATATCCTCTTTTACAACCAAGAAGATTCAGGTGTTTCTGCATTCAGTACGATTTCTTTCAAATATATGTATCTATATCAGTGTGGTATATTTGTTTGTACTTAATGCTATAAAATTCTAATTTATTGAGATGATTATTTTTTTGTTATATCATGGTTTGGTAGTACTGATATTTTGAGTGTTTGTTTTCACAAAATTAATCTACAGTACACATTGTTCATGTTATAATAATTATTGGTATCTTTCTTATCTTTAAATTTTCATTACCGGGGGTTGATCCAGGCAAAATTTGGGACCTATTTAGGGCCCTTTCAAAAAAATCTATTTAATAAAATAGACCCCTTCACAAAAATAAATTTAATAAAATAGGCCCTTTCACAAAAATAAATTTAATAAAACGAGCCCCTTCACAAAAATGAACTTAATAAAATGGGCCCTTTCACAAATATTCCTTTTCATAAAATTCCTTTTAGTAAAATAGACCCCTTTTGTAAAATTCCTTTTCATAAAAACTGTTTAAAATATGTAATTTGTCAATAAAACCAGGTCACGAAAAGCATAAACTTTAGCAAGAGGATTTAAAGAAGATTTTGTTAATAAATGCTTGGTTCAAATTTGAGTAAATGGATTTCAGCTTTCGTTACTAAAAGCTATTTTTCACAAAAATATAATAAAATTCATAAAAATAACTTTTTCTTGGGCCCCAAGAATAAAAATCTGCATCGACCCCTGATTACTAAAAGACTGACATTTGCAGAATATGTATTTAGCACTAAATATTGTTCTGTCATAGTTCTTTTAATTTGTATATATTTAACATGCTTTAAAGTAATGAGAAATCTATTGTTATTTATTCACATTTACCTTTTTTTTTCTAAACAGTTTTTTATTTTTTCCCTAATTCATTTATTTAAAATCTTGTTAACAAGGCTATATTTTCTTAATGGGCCTTTTTGCTAAATTTCTGATTTCTAAGAAACTTCACTATAAAGGAATGTGACTTTATTTTCTCTAAAATCACACATTTAAATCTAATAAGCAAATTAATAATTAAATAAAAAGAAAAAGATTATCCAATTTGTATTTGTTTAAAAGGTATCTTCAAGGCTACGGATTCTTAAGTTTCATTTTAAAAAACATGGGAAAATAGATGTATTTATAAAGTTAAAATACTAAATAAAGATGGTACTGTCTTCATGTAAAGATAAATTTAAAAAATATAAATTGAAATGTTTTGTGTCAACTTCTATAATTTGCGTTGGATGTTTCTCCTGAAAGATTATGCAAGTTTGTTACTTTGACATTATCAAGTTATCAAAATTATCACACTTTCTCAAGAGCTTGTAGCTTAAAAAAACATCATTTAACAGTCAAAGCTCAGTAAAATATCAAAAAAGTTATTTTGGTCCATTTATATATGCAGGAAAAATTGGTACTTCTTTGTTATAGATGCCTTAGCGAGATAGAGAAAATGACCTTGGCAAAAGAAGGAAATTTCACACACATTTTTTGGCAATATGTTCATACATATACATGTTTCATACATATTCAAGTTTTTCAATATTTATACAATTTATTTAATACAAAGAACCTATTTATCTATTCTTATATAGAAACAGAAATAATTTATCTAAATCATTTAATTAAAAGTAGTTTTGAAAATATATTACATAAACAAGCATAATAGTTCATCAGTTCAGGAATAAATTTTATGATGACAGTAAAAGCCTACAAAGTTAGACAAATACAAATTGAATAATCTTTTTTCTTGGAATTTTTTATTAATTTGCTTACTAGCTTTACATATATGATTTTAAAGAAAATACGGAAGTTTTTTAAAAATGAGAAATTCAGTGGTGATGAAAGATCACCTATAAATTAATAATTCCTCTAATATATGCATAACTTTTAAAAGTTTTTTAACAAATGTAGGATGTTAACAGCATGTGTAGAGTGGAAAAAAAAAGTTTCAAAACTTTGCTAAAATTTTCTTGGAATTTCTTACCAAAGATATTTGTGTTAGATATTATTCATAGTAAATATAATAATATAAAAAGTTTAAATCAGCATAAAATTACTTAAAAGGTGCCAAGATTTACAAAGATGTTATTATATCCCGAGATCTTTCGAATTAAGTCTCGCTCATTTTCAAGGGAAAAAAGTGTGACTGACTCGTTATAAAAAGTCACGCTTTTTTCCCTTGAAAATGAACGTGGATTCGTTCGAAAGATCTCGGGATATAATAACATCTTTGTAAATCTTGGCACCTTTTAAGTAATTTTATGCTGGTTTTAACTTTTTATATTAATAACAAGGTGAAAATTCCTTCACGGCACTAGTTATATAGTGTTTTGATTTTATTAAATATAATAAGTCAATAATTAATATAAAAATTCAATAATTATTTAGAATTATAACAATCAGCTTTAATTTTTGTTAAGATACTCAACTTAAGATATTAGAAGCTTTTTTTTTTTTTTAAAAATATATATAGAAAGATTATTGTTACTAAATAATAATTTTAGCTGCAGAAACTTTATTTTTCATTATGAAAGATTCTTCAATTTAAATATATACTTTTTAGCAACGCAGTGATAATTCTTTCAGATAGCCCTCAAAGCAGTATTAAGGCTTCTTTTTCTTTTCTTTTTTTTTAAATAATTGAAAATTTCTTTTTCTTCATGATCTCATTCTCCATAATATTTTTGATGATGTTCTTAAAAAAAATTAAAATCTGCCTCGAATGCAGGTTTGTTTTGCATCAGAGTGTGAAATGTTTCTTTTAAAATTAAAATTTAAAACATAGTTATTAATCTTGATCATTCTGGCATTTAAATATGATCTGCCACTAATTCAGTTTCTTTCTTTTCATTTTGTTTTCCCCTCAACGGTACTTGAAAGGATAGGCAGGGCCCGACTAAGCACATTTGGGGCACGGGGCAGATTTCAATTTTACCTTCCCCCCCCCCCCCCCCCCCATACCAAAATTTTCATAAAACAATATTTTTGCTGCGATAACATTGCACATATAAAATGTTTTTATATAATTTTTAAAATTATCGAGCAAATTTAAAACTGTGCATACTGATTTGATATCTCGGACTTCTACTAGTTGGATCAGGCTGAAACTTTCCCAATCAGATAAGATTATGTTTCCATAGGACACAAAATTTCATCGTTAGTACTTTTAAGAGTCATTTGCAAAAAACACTTTTAGATAGCATTAAAAAAACAAAAAGCTATTCAGGCATTTTGTCTTCTTTTACCAAGGTACAAAATTACAAATGAATTTACCAATGTTTAGAAATGCACAAATACTTCTCTTACTTGTCAGCTATTTTCAGTATTGACCTGATTACTGTCTGATAAATATTCTATTTAGAAAAATATTGTATTAATAAGTAGAATGTAAATATAAAAAATCAGTCGTTTTATTCTTTACATCAGGTAACAAGGCAGTAAATAAAATTTACCATTACTTCATTTATCTAAAAATATGTAGATCAAGTACAAATTAAACAACATTTTACAAGGTTGTGAACTGATATTAAATGCAAAACAATTATTCGTAAATTTAACATTTAACAAGTAGAAGAACAAAATTTAACTAAATATCTTAAAATTTACGTAATGTGTTAAGGAACGTAAAATAATTTTTAAGAGTTAATGCACAACTAAAATGAATCACCTGTTGTTAGGTACAATGGATAATTATAGAATTACAGATAAAATTACAAAAAGAAAAACTTTTCAATAAACACATACTCCAAAACAATCCCCCATATATAGCCATAAAATTTTTTATTTTTAAATATAAGTATCAGCAAATTCCATTTTATACATGCAAATGCAATATCAATATTGTGATGGATAGTCTTATTTTATTAAAGTTAATTATTATGGAATCGTCAGCATATTTTCAATTACAAAAATATATATGCAATTGGTTAATTTAACTCACTTGTTAAGCCTTGTAATGGTGTTGAACATATTACTTCTTATTTTATTTTATTTTTTTAGGTGTTTCTTTCTAATTTTGCATTCAGCAGAAGAATCTATTATATCATTATAATCACGTTTATTAGTAACATCTCCATTTAAGGGCAATATAGCTAAGCATGAAAGCTTTTTCTGATGAAGATAGGATCAAAGACGAGATTTTAACCTTTTTCAGTAAAGAAAACGATCTTTCTCCTGAGCAACTAGAAATAGGCATTGTTAAAAAAATTCATAAAGCAGTTTCTGCATTAGGAAATTCTGAAGATAAATGAGGTTTTTGTAATATCTTTATCATTTTGAAAAGAGTTTTATCTTTTTTTTTTTTTTTTTTTTTTTTTTACAAATGAGCTAAATTGATTCAGTTCATCATAAAAATCTTCTTCTAAATATGACGGATAACTTTGTTGTAGAAATTATGCATCTTCATGTAGCAAAGCATTTGAATGCAAATTTATAAGAGCAGAAAACTTTTTTGTCAATTTTTCATATGGCTGTTTGCATTTTGAGAGATGGCTTATTAAGAAGTCACAATGTACATAATGGCATGTTTTTATAAATTTATCATGTGATTCAAAGTTAACTTCAGTACTATTTGTACCATTCAAAAATCTACTTCTTGGAGTTATCTTTTTTCTTGCAACCTCATAGGTAACAGGTTCTGATGAAATTTTTACAGTTTCACTCTCATACATGTTAAAATTGTCTCTCACAAATTTAATAAATTCTATTAAACATTCAAATAAAGGAGACAGTTTCTCTAAATTTTCTGTGGAATTCTAGAAAATTTTACTGGTTTAATTTAATCTTATTTATATTGTATCCGAAATAACAGTGTTCAAATCTGTTTAAAATTTTGATAACTTTTTGAGGAGTGACTTAGCTTCAATTTTTATACTTGCAGTTTGATCATTACTATCATCAAATTGACGTAATGTGTCAACAATTTCTTGATAATTTTTTTCTCAGTACATTTGTTGCGTCTGCACACAGTTTTATTCCTGAACTGCTCTTTAATGCCAGTTGCTTGTTAGTTGTTACGCTTTCATGAAGAATTTTCCATCTATAGCTTGATGCAGAAAAAAAAGTTGTACAATTCCTACAACAAACAAAAAAAGTTAACTATAGCAGTGCAGGATTCCGCAGCATGTACACCCACCAGATTTAAGGAATGCACAGCACATGGTATAAAGTCTGCCAGTGCATTTAACTTTTTATTCTGGCTTGTAGACCTGAATACTTTCCGACCATATTTGATGCTTTGTCATATGTCTGTCCTCTGCAATTCTGTTTGTCTATGTTTAGCTCCTTTAAGCAACAAATAATTGTATTAGTCAAGTACTCTGCACCATGGCCATAAATGGTATAAAATTTAAAAACCTCTCAACAGGATTACAGTCAGGATTTATGTAATGTAACGCAAAGCACATCTGGTCAAGATGTGTTATGTCAGATGTAGAATCTAAAATGAATGAGAAGTATTTTGCTGCCAGAATTTCATCAATTGTTTTCTTTGATACTTTATCTGTCATCAATCCAATGAACTCATTAATGCTAGTTAATGAAAAATAACTCATATTCCCAGTTCCTGGATTACCATACTTAGAAAGATGTGATGCAAGGAAAGAATCAAATTGAGCCACTAATTCTAGGCATCCTAAGAAGTTTCCTTTATGGGTAGATCTTATTGTCTTGTCTTCACCAAAGAAAGCCATGCCTCTAAGGGACAAAAATGTTATAGTGGCAACAACTCAGATATGTGACAGAGTTCTATCACATATCCTTATTTCTTCAAAATTAATTTAATTCATTTATTTTGGGCTTTTGATACATGTCGTTTTTTTCCCTTCATTAGGTAAAATTTATTATTTAACTCAACGCTTAAAATCCATTTAGAATCTTATCTGTTCGTTCTTTTCTTTCTTTCGTTAACCTAATGCAGTAATTTTCACTTCAGAATTTATTATTGTTTATCAATAACATTTGAGGCCATTAAGATAAAATAAAATAAAAAACAGAAGAGCTAAAACCACCTGCTTTTGATTTCAAGGCATGTTATTTTGTTTTTGTTTTCTTTTGTGTCACCAGCGATAGATATAATTATGTCTCATTCTTTACTTAAGTAAGTGACCGTTGAAATAATATATCTAAAATGTAAAATGAAAGTTTATTGAGGCTGTCTTTTAAATCACTTTTCATGTATGTTAATTTATTTGTCAGTTGTTTTAAAACATATCTTTCTCAGTATTTCGCAATTTTAAGCCACTTCTACACCATACCATTAGCATCGATTGCCAATAATAAACTTCATTTTTGTATTTAAGTACTACTGCAGAATCAATTCTTTGGATGGTTTTCAGTCTAGAAGACATTTTTAAAACTGACTCTTGGTGCAAAAAGGAATTTTCATGCTCTGTCAACCTTAAAGAAACATACTTCCAGTCATTAAATTCAGAAGTGGAAAGTTTGCTTCTATTGTTGGAAAAAAGTTTGCAAAAACAACAAAATTTAGATTTATTTGTTGGAGGAAGCACAAGCCATTCTCTGAGTACTTTTTCCTTATTTTTTTTAGTGAGATAAAAGTTATTTTCAGTCAGATGTCATTTACAGCCAAAAATAATTTTTTTCAGTTTCATATTTTGCTTTGGTGGATTGTTAATAAAATGTTCAATCATGGCAGGTGAAACAATGTTCCATGATGCTGGATCAGAATTTTAACCTGAACTCACACCCAATGTATCATCTGTTGTCGTTACATTTCCTGTTGTTTTCATCACCTCTTCTTGAAAATCATCTTCGTCACCACTTATATTTTTGGAATTATCTATTTCTTCAGGTAGTTTATCACTGCTTTTATCCATTTCTCTTTCAATGGAACTTTTCTTTGTATATTCTAGTATCATCTTTCTTTCATTTTTTTCGCTTGTTTATGAGATATGAGATTTTTTCAATTTTCTTTTTGCTGCATGATGTATGCAAATATAGGAATGCAGCATCAATTAATATATGATAAAAAGACAAATAAAAAGCTTAAAATCTGTATTCCTTCGCAGCTAAAGCACAAGACAAGGCAACACACGTGTATTAGATAGCATGAACAAAGCATAAACACGTAGGCACAGTTACAGTTAAGTTACCATGCCAGTTAAAATCCCTGGAGGAAAGAAGGGAACTCTGTGGCAGTGCTTTGGTTTAAGTAACGGTAGAGAGAGGGAAAAGTTTCTTTACAATATTTGTGTATCATGAATTCTGGAATTGCGAATAATGATCTCTGGTTCTCTTTAGAATTATATTTGTTAGATCCTCAGATTCCATAGATCTTATATAAAGAGAAAGAAAAAGTATTTTTATTTTCAATTTTTTCATTCTTACTTACATATCGAAACAAAAATTGGGCTACCAAAATTTGTCATTTGGGGACTCCCTTGAGATGGGGGTCCGGAGCAGCTGCCACGTTTCCACCTGCAGTAATCAGGCCCTGAGGATAGGTTGTTATTTATTAAGAATATGTACTCTTTTCACATTCTCATGATTGATTAGGTAAACTTTCAAAGTTTTTTTTTTTAACTTTCATGTATAATAATAACACAGTAAATAATATAATATGTAGCAAGCAATCAGTTAGAATGCATAGAAGATGATAAAATAAAGTTGATTACAGTGCTTTTTTATTTCTTTTAATATATTTTGGATAATTATTTATTGCAGGATATAAATTGTGTTGTTGTTACCATAATGCTAATTTTATAATTGTCTTAATATAACTTAAGAGAAAGATATTTTATTTAGAGTATATTTTGAGATATTTGTAGCTTACTTCCCATAAACTTTAGAGATGTTATTTTATTAAACCACATTAAAAGTTATGTCCTTTTTTTATGCATCAAAATCTGAGATTGAATCCTTGCATTAAATATGCTTTGTACCTTGTTTTATTTCATTCAAAGAAAAATGATAAATATTCTGCAATGTGCCAACACATTTTTTAATTAACCCATTTTTATTTATCTGTAAATACCCAGTATTTTGTCTTAGTTTATTTATTGATTATTATTATTATTGCTAGGCTGAATCAAAAATTTGTAACTGAAGTGCCACAAGTTAGTTTGTGTCTGAGAACTTGTCACATCACAGTTTAACTTTTGTTTGGGTCAAACATGCCTGACAGGTGCACTGCCAAGGATTAGGGCAGTCTGCCTCAGAAATTTCTTAGTGTTTTACTTTTTTTAGATAATTAAAGAAGACTTTTTTAATCAGATTTCAAATATTCTCTCTGTGTTTTTCTAATGAATGTCAATAATCACTTTAATAGCATTAGAATTGGCTTAATTAGGTGCTAAAAGCCATTTTAAAATAAACCCCTGTTAGGTCACCTCAAGCAAACTCGGGAGTCCAGAGGTATGCTGATGGAGGGTTAAAGTAGCTCTTTAACAAAAATTCAAATGAGCAAATTCAAAAGAAAATACTTTATAAAAATAAAATGTAGAAAAATAAGTAATACATTTAAATTTCATCGATAACTTATTTCTCTCATTACATGTCGCGACTGACATCTGTATGCATTTTGGCAGTGCCTAGCCTGATTACTCAAGAGTGTTGGAAAGGTAACGTGGCTACAAAATAGCTCAAAGTGAATTTAAGTTATTTTTGTTAAGTAAAAGGCATCAGAAAGCAGTTTAGGAAGGTATGGGGTATTTAATAATTGCAAATTGAGTTATTCATTGATTTTTGTGATGGTCAAAGGAGGGAGGGCCGAAAAACATCTATATATACTGCAGCAATATTTAGTTCGTTTCCGAAAAGACATATGAAAAGCATTGGAAATTTAACCTTTGATTTCTCAGGCCTCAGATAGAATTAAAAAACTTAGGACAGGTTATGACCACCTGTCTCTTACTGAGATCTATGTTAGTTTTAAGTTGCATTGTAATTGATCAAGCCATTGCTGCAAAATTATTTTTATTTCATTGTCAGATTAGAGTGCATTCATATAAAGCTTCGCTTGCCTTTGACTCACTGTGCTTCAGCAAAACAAAATGTTTTTTATGAGAATAATGTCATAAACTAAAGACACTTTATTTCAACATCAATGCACTATTTTGTAATGTAGGAGACGGTGGTATACTTTGATAATGAACACACTTGATGAATGAAGAGGCCATCGTGTGGTTTTCTTGATTTAATAGACATTCACAAACATAAATTTACGTACACAAACAAAAATTATAATCAGGAAACATTTTCTTTTTTAACTACATCACTCTAACGTCGAGTCACCTTCACAACCAAAACAAAAAAAAAACAACTCTCTGCACTTACTCCTGCTTCTTGCTTCAGAGTTCGAAAATGCAGAACAACCTTTTATCATCAGATGACTACCGCCATCTATCGGTGGAAAATGTTAGTTTTCTGTAATGAGTTAGTTCTTTACAATTTATAATTTGCACAAAAAAAATGAAAGTAGCTATTGGGGGAGAAAAAAAACTGCTTCAAATAAATATGTATTTTCAAAAAACATATTGAAAATATGGAATTATAATTATAACACAAATCCTGCTAAAATTCAAACGAATTATAAGAGAGTCAAATTTAACAATATACTAGCCAGTGTACTAAAATTCTAATTAAAAGCCAATTTAAACAAAATTCATAAATCATGCAACTACATAAGTGATAATTTTTCAGAGTGTGTGATGATTTCATATTTCTTCAACTCTTCTAAAAGGTTACCAGCCTTTACTCCTCTCCTTAACTTCAAAGCCAAATTGCTGTTGCAGAAAAGTTTATTGAAAAAATTTTGCAACATTCTTTAACCAATTAAAAATAAATAAATAAGGTGATTAGTGATAATATCATTTCCGAAAATTCTATCTCTATGACTATATTATTTGAATATATATACAGGGTTGTTATAATTAAAGTTCGCCTATTCAAAAGGCTCTAGAGCCGGTTCTATGGCTCCAAACGAAACAAAATTGCACTAGTACGTAGTTGAAGAGATGTGCTCTGCGAAAATCGAAAAAAAAAATAGTTAAAATTTTTGTCAATAGGTGGCACTGGGGCAATATTTAAGGCGATGTTTGCAGATTCATTATATCAATTTCAGTCAATCCAGACGAAGCACACAAATTTAAAAGTTTCAACAAACTTCGGGGACTGCGAACTGTTATAATTAAAGTTCACCTAATCAGACATCTCTAGAGCCTGACTTATGACTCCAAACAATACAGAAAAATGAATATAATTTCATGTGATGTAAACTGCATCAACAAAAATAAAACATGTCGCTCGGCAATGAGACAATAACGAAGAATAACATTACGCATGCTCAATGAATCCTCCACCATTTTCAATAACGCATTCCATTCTCAGAATTGTGCTTTATACAGCATTGCATAAACTGTTCTGTGAGATTGAGCGAATATGAAGTCTAATACTCTCTTTCAGATCAGAGATTGTCTGACATCTGTCTTTAGATACAGAATCTTTCAAAAATCTATACAACCAAAAATCGCATGGTGTTAGATCAGGCGATCGTGGTGGCCAGACTGTTTGAAAATAACGACTTATGATGCGGTCTTCTGTAAAATAGTTTGTTAAGAAAGTCCGAACTGTTCTAGTAATGTGCGGTGACTGCACCGTCTTGCATAAACACGATATTTTGAAGCCATCCTCGCTGTTGCAGCTCGGGAATCAGAAAATTTGACAACATATTGACATACCTTCTCCCATTTACGGAACATGTAATGGGTCCTGTGGATGTTAGTTCCTCAAAAAATAATATATCATAACATAAACGTAATATATCATAAACGTAGCTATGAAACCACACCACATCGTCACTTTAGCTGCATGCAATGGAACTTCTTGGACAACATTAGGATTCTCTTTCGCCCAAATTTGACAGTTGTGTGTGTTCTCTTGTCCGTTTAAATAAAAATGCGCTTCATCAGTCCATAGAATATTCCAGGGCCAAGAATTGTCCACATTCATTCGTGCAAGAAACTGCAGTGAAAATGATAGCCGACTTTCGGTATCACCCTATATTAGTTGTTGCACCCTCTGAATCTTGTATGGATAGTAGCGCAAAATTTGACGCATCACTTTTTTCACAGTGGAAATCGGCATATTGACTTCATTCACAATAGCTGGCACACTTGCATTACCAAATGATGACTGGCTTGGTAAATCCACGGCAGCAATAGCAATACCTTCAATGCTAGAAATGTCTACCTTTTTTCGTCCTCTGCCAGGAAGATTGTCGAGTTTTCCTGTTTCCTCGAACTTTTTAATCATTTTGTGAACTCCACGATCCAACATTATTGGTCCACGTCTAACATCTTTTAGTTTCCGGAATTCTCGAAGAGCTGCAGCTGTGTTGATGTTATTTTGATAAAATAACTTTACAAGAAGAGCCTTTTCTTTCAAAGTTACCATTCTCTACAAAGCGTAGATTCAGATGCTTTTCAGAAACAATCAACTGTTCCAGTGTCAAAAGAAATCACAGACACACTTTATCAGCAAGTTTTAAATCGTCAGGTGGTTAGAAGAGTATTTCAAATTTTCGAAGTTGCAACGTCACTTTGACGTCGTTCGTCGAAAATTTATATAAAATTTGAATTTTGAAGCGTTGGGTGAAAATTTGCGATTTTGTGTGTTTCATGTGGATTGACCGAAATTGATATAACAAATCTGAAAAAAGTTTACTTTTACCAACTGTGAAATAAAATTTCCTGTATTTTGTTTTTTACAAAATAAAGGAATCTGCAAATATCGGCTTAAATATTGGCGCAGCGCCACCTATTGACAAAAATTTTAACTTTTTTTTTTCCGATTTTCGCAGAGCGCATCTCTTCAACTATGTACTAGTGAAATTTTGTTTCGTTTGGAGCCATAGAACTGGCCTTCTGAATAGGCGAACTTCAATTATAACAACCCTGTATATGAAATTTTTAATAGAAAGTCAATTTCCAGAATCTTTAAATGTGCGACTCCAAAATTGTGGCTCATTACATGCAGTAGTTTTTGAGTTATGCTTAAAAAACAATCTGCATTGTAGTCTGTTTTGCAATAATTAAAAATGACTTTAACATCAGGAATTCAAAAATTTGCATCCGCATAATTCTTTGTACTACATTGTTACATCATCAAATTTTGAATTTATTATCATCTATCCACATAGTGTTTCGATGTGAGTTATTATGCTAAAATACACTAATCAAAATCGCCATAAGATTTACATTAGTAGGACTTTGATGTTTAATAACACGAACTATAAATCGAATTTCAAAAATCAGTCTGTATTATTACCTCAGTCTTATGAAGACGTACATTTGTCGTAAATTACATTGTAATTGATCCAGCCATTGCCAAGAAATCATGTCCATTTTGTAATCAGATTGGAGTGGAAGCTTCACTCACTTAAATCTTGCTGCGCTTAGATTAATATATTTTGAGTACCCGTATAATTTTCCGTTGGTCATTTTTGGTAAACTGAATCTGTTGCTTTGTTTTATGTATCCACCTCATCCTAATTCGTTGACTGGAAATGTATCAATGTAATTGACAACAATGAAAATGATGTCACACTTATGTATTATTTACATTACATCGTATTGTTTGGCAACAGTTTTTGTTTACCTTAAATACTCAATGGAAAAATAAACAAATACCTTATCAGTAATAGTACAGTGTTAATAAGTATTTTATTTACTAACAGTTTTCAATTATCAATTTTAACAGACTGTTTTAAATGGTTTTATTCTAATGTTCATTGCAACAATTTTCTTTGATTCATAAAATCATTTTTAATGTTCATTTAAATTATGTATCATAAATGTTAACAACAATCTTGGGTTCCTGGCATGTTTATTGTGTTTGCGCTTTCTGAAATTCATGTTTGTGCCATATTTAGAGTAACTTATCCTTGTTTTCAGATTGTCTTTTTATTTTTGTTTTTTGTCATTTAATTATTGTCACAATATTTTTTTACTACTACTATTAACATTGGAAAACATTCAGTATTATTTTTATAAGTATTTAATTGTACATTTTCACGTTCTTTGAACTATATCAAAAGTTACCACAAACTCTGCCTTCTAAATTTGTTATTCTGTCATTGTAAAATATCAGTCAGTCATTACGCCTATTCTGGTGTTATTTTCTATCAAAATTGTTTAGACAAGTGTTTCTTAATTTTTTTGTAATCCCCTTTCAAACTCAAAAATGAAAAAGAACACCTTCACCTATAGAACTATAGATGTGAATAGAAAAAAAAAAAAAAAAAACTGTGGGAGGAATGGAGAAAGCAGATTTAAATTCAGAATTGGTTTTTTTATTTTTATTTGTTTAATCTAATTTTTATTATTAAAGAATGTTTACAGATTATTTTTTTACCTTATTTACAGATTTTATTTTGGCTAGTTTTTATTTCACAATAAAAATCTATTAACAAATTCTATTGTATGTTAGAACAAAATATCTGTAATGAAAGTAATAACAATCACAATCATCTAAAAGTTAAATAAAATTGTTAGAAGAAGTCATAATATCTTAGAGTAAAGAAGAAAAAATGCATGGTAAATGTCAGTGTGATCTAAATTGTAATTTTGTGTACATGCATTTTAACATAAAAATTAAAGTTACAGAAATTTAAATGTTTGATTCAATGTGATGGTTGAACCTGTTTCTTTATGTAATAAATTAAACCTTGGTTGAATGTAGGCCAATCCAGGTCTCATAGTGATTTCTTTGTTGCTAAGACGAAAGTGTTCTTTTGTTTTTATGCAAACCATTATCAAAAGAGCCGTTTCTCATAAGAGAAAAAAGAATTGCAACTGCAAGAGTAGTAATAGTAAAGGGGCAGACGGTTGTGGGTATTTTGTCTTCATACTAAACCAAAGAAAAATTAAATTTTCTTATTAAACTCAATTTTAAGTTTTGTATCATTATGAAAATCTACAAATGACTCTTGGGCATTTAATGGAATATGTCTCATTTCTAAATGATATGGCTTTAGAACCAATATAAACTGTTTAGTATTTAAGTCTGACAGATAAGGTTTCTGATACTTTTCATACAAACATCCTAAATAATTAGTTATTATTTTCATAATTAAAATATCTATTGTTTTTTTTTCTGTGATAAAATCATATGTACATGAAAGGGGGGAAAAATCATCAATTTTGAATATGACATTTTCGATACTTTCACGAGTTTATTTTTTACATACCTGCACAAATTTTGTTACTTAAAATTAATATTCTTGTACAATAACCTTGCACTGACTTATGTCAGCACTCTAAATTTATCCAGTATATCTCATAACTTAGGTAGTTTGTAATCTCAAATCGGAATGTAAAAGAGATTAGAAAAATTAGACTTACTTTCTTATAAAAGTATCATTACCTCATCTATCAAATGTCTTAGTAATTTCAAACCCATCTCTTCAGCATCAACTTCCTTTTCTGTATGTAGTGAACTTTGTTGGTAATTTTACTTATCATCTTTTCATAAATTTGCAAATAACCAACTGTTAAGTCCATTTTATGGAATTTATAATATTTATGGCATTATGTGAGGCTACATTGAGATTTGTAGATATTATTTTAACTACTAACAGCTTGATAAGTCTGATTATGAATAAAGATAATATAACATTTGTAATATATTTAACTTGTGCTAGAAATCAAATGTGCTGGCTTGTCATTGTTTTGGCTCAATCAGAACATTATACATAGAATGACACAAAATGTATAACGCTTCCGGGGTTGAACTCATCCGTTTCCTGATAATCCAAACGCGGCTACGTTAGGCTTAAGCATTCCAATGCCGTATTTGCCGACTGCCTTATTTAATCTGTCTATCTATTTGTTGTGTAACATATTCTTCTTCAATTATACATAGAATGACACAAAATGTATAACGCTTCCGGGGTTGAACTCATCCATTTCCTGATAATCCAAACGCGGCCACGTTAGGCTTAAGCATTCCAATGCCGTATTTGCCGACTGCCTTATTTAATCTGTCTATCTATTTGTTGCGTAACATATTCTTCTTCAATTTTTCTCAAACCTTCAAAAAGTATACAATTATAACGCTTTAAGATCTAATTTAAAAATAACCAGATACCAACAACACGGTTCCGATGTATACAAGCGATTACCGTTGCCATTCATAAGCACAAATTACAAATCCAAAAACAAATGAATGACTCTTTCAGCTATTCATTAAATGCTCTTAAAATATTTTGCAAAAGCATATTAATATTTTGAAATACGTTTTTCACTTTTGTTACATTTATTTACAGTTTGAATTCAGTATACACGGTTAAAAATATCGTGAAAAATTACCTGTTTTTCAAGACTATCTATTTTCTGATCAATGAGAACACTTTATGGTGTTCAGTGAATATAGCTATATTCGGTGATTCATTCCCGTGAATTATTTTGTACCGAATTAACGTTTCCTTTCTAAAAACAAACGTATTTCAAATTATTTAAAAGCTTTATTATGGTTTTACAAATATTTTAAGAGCAAAATCGGATGTCGACCGTATTTTTAATGATTCGTTCAAAGAGTCATTCAATTGCTTCTGGATTTGGAATTTGTGTTGTACATGTGGCATTACGACACACGAGTGATTGTTGATTTTGATTTTCAATCTTAAAACGTTGAGTAAAACGTTGAGTAAAACGTGCTTTCTTTTCCACTATTCGCAAAAGTTACATTTTTAGACAGATTATTCAAAATAATATTTAAGAGATTACATTCAATTATCTAATATTCTGCTGCGATAACTTTAGTTTAAATTAGATTGGTAGCTTTATCTATCCCTATATGAAAGTAAACAAACAATTGATTCATTCGTCTTGAACTTTTAAAATATTAAAACAAACGTTTATATGCTCCGTTGCGCCATCTATCGGTAGTTAAAAAAAAGAAATTTTCTTTTTAAAATGTTTTTTGAATTCTGAAGACATTGGGGGGGGGGGGGGGGAATGAATATTTCTTATAAAATGAAATTAGAATATCAGAAATATGTAATGCCGTGTATTACATATATATATATGTATATAGTATATCAATGCATTATTATAATAAATAAAATTTTGTATTTTGTAGGGAAAATAAATTTGTAACTTAATAACAAAATTTGGGAAAATAAATTGTTAATGTAATTAATAGTTGCAATTTACTTATGTGATAAAAGATGATTTTTAATTATCAAAATTTATTACAGGTTTCTTTTATGCATGTTTAAAAAAAATCGGGATTTTCTCCGTTCAACTTTTTAAAATTTAAGTTATATAATTATTATTTTGGCAATTAATAAAAACAAATAAACTTTCTGTTGGAATTGTCTTTTATTTTACCACATACCATCAGATAAAATAGTTAATTGACAATATGTTTTAAAATAACATTATTAGTACTAATTTGAATGTTTTTGTAAAATATTTCTTCAAATTTTGTGAGTGAAGTTCATTTGCATACTTTATATCAGTATTTTACCAGTTCAATTAATAATTTTCTTGCCAATTAAATTTCAATGAAAAATGGGCTGTTTTTACTTTACCCCACCTGACCCTATTAATCAGACAAGACAAAATTTATTACTTCACAATTCTTTTTATAATGCAATGCTATATAATTTTTTTGAAAATGCAAACACGTCATTCTGACGGGCTATATTCTAGTACACTAATAGTTATTCTAATACCATCCTTCTTCTTTGAAAGAATGATTAACTTGTATAAAAATATCTTTGCCTGTTGTACGATTTTTTTTTATTGGCTGACAAAGCAGTAAATTTTCATAGATATTGCTGAAGCATCAATATGTAACATAAACCAAGAGTTGAACTAAATTAATGCATGTCAATTCATCCATTTCAATATAAAATTTTGGTTTTTCTTTAATCCTCTGAATAAATTACTAAAGTTAATCACCATCAATTTCCAAAATTCTTTTATTAACTGCATCACTATAGGGGGAGATTTCCAAAATAATCTCTGTACTTTTTTCTTTGAACAGCTCCTGTAAGTTGTGCTACATTAATAAGACAAAGTTCTTCACAAATTGTATGAGATTTTTTAGACTTCTCTATTAAATATGATGCTTGGTGAGATACTAACAGATATTTTACTTCTTTCTTAATAAACCTTTACATTGATTAGAGGAATTTATTACTCTTACAAAATGTTTTATAATCTTTTTTGAATAAGAAATATCTTTTGCGTTCAAATACCTCACCTATTTTGCATTCTTCATACTTTCAGCTACCAAAACTTCAATTAAGAGTCTGCACGGACCAAAATTTCCAGGCCTGGTAAAAAACTTAAAAGTTTGTCCCGGGCCTGGCCCATCCTGGAAAAAAGTTAAAATCTTGGCCTGAGTGAATTTCTACAAAACATTGATTTTTACATCGATTTGGTTAAAAATTTTTCTCGTATGAGGAGTTCTGACCAAAAATATTTATCTTAATTTTTTTCTTTCATGTTTATAATCTTCATTTTTATAGAAGTGCTGCAGGCTGCAATATTTATTTTTTTAATGAATCTTAATTTCTTCTAAGTAAATGTTTCAGTTATCATTAATATTATTAATCCATATTCCATGTACTGAAGTTTTAAAAATCTGAAAAATGCTATACAGTAAAATCTTCTAAGACGGAATTGCATAGAAAAGAAAAAAAAAAATGTGTTATAGACAAGTTCCCTTCTTAGCAAGTGCAACTGTATTATATATTGTTTTCTTACCTATTGGTATATTAATTTTGCATGGATCAACACGTTTTTCAGTTTAAAACAGGATTCCGTCATAAGCAGGTTCCTTAGAATAATGACGATTTAAAAATGTATGCATTTTTTGGGCCAGGCTTAATTGCCTTTGAATGGACCATGCCATGCTTAGACAATGATTTTCATATGGGCTGGATCAAAACTAGGACTGAAAATTTTGGGCCGTGAAACTAGGAATGAAACCATTCCCAGCTCTGTACAGAAAAAATAAGTTAGACCTAGCCCGAGCCTTCAGAAAAAAGTAAGGCCCGGCCCAAAAAAAGAGAGGAGACCAGACCTGGCTCGAGAGCCGTGAATGAAAATCGGGCCATGGGCCGGCCCGTGAAGATCTCTACCTCAGTGCATAATTAGCAAATGATGGCTCAGGTTCATGATAGCATCAGGTTATTGCCTATTGTTATAGGCAGAAAATTTAAATCCATATTTTAAATATTTATTATACATCTTAGTTAAATACTGATGCTGGTCCACATATTCATAGCATGCTTTCTAGAAAAGTCTGTCTGAAGTTTACTCAAAGTTAACAATCTGAACACCTTGTTGATTTTAACGACTTGTTTTGAAGCTGTGTTTGATAAAAACAAAAGTTTTCTTAAATGCTTATAGTTGCGGTTTGATTTAGGAAAATATTAAAGATAATTAATAAATAATAATTTCAGTACTTATTTTTGCATGTTTCTATTTTCTTTATCCACATAAATACAAATATTTATAATTAGTAAATTTATAAAATTACTTAAAAAATGGATAACTGACCAAATTATATGTAACCTCTTAAAATATTTTCGCAATCTCCACCTGGGGGTCATGGTTCACATTTTAAGAAACACTGTTCTAGATAATGTTAAAATTGTGGGGTTTTTTTTTAATTATTATTATTCTTTCAGGATCAATAGGGTTTATTTTGCAAAAAAAAAAAAAAAAAAAAAAAAAAAAATAATAATAATAATAATAATAATAATTGTTATGCCGTTTACAACCTTAAAATTCTTAAATAATTCTTATTTTAAGATTTTTTACTGTAAGAACTGTGTTTAAAGCTATTTTGGCATGATGGTCACAAAATTTTAATGCCTTTTGTTTTTTAAATTTGAAACATTCACTTGTATTGTTGCATACAAGCTTCTAGACAAACATAGAAGCATCTGACATATTTTAAAACTTTTGCCATAAATTATTTGATTAAAAAGAAACATCTATAATGTAATAATAATTATTTTTTTTAAATTAAAGAATAAAAATTGTGTTTGTGCGTTTTGAAATTTATGTTTGTGCCATAGATATTTAGAATAGCTTTTTTGTTTATTAATTTGTAAGTTAAATCATATTTTTTCATTTTTTAGTCTTTTTATATTGCCAATTGCTATAGCACAAAATATTTTAAATTGTTAATATTACTGTTATTAATAATTTAAAATATTCATATTATACTTAAATGTATTTATTTGTACATTTTATTTTTATTAATCAGGATGAAAATACTCATAAATGTTAATTTGTCAAGTTTTATGTTTAAAGGTTTCCTTTTTTATGAATAATTACTTTTTTGTGACATTTAGCCATTGGTTTTTTTTTTCTTTTTTAGATGTTCAAAAAGCATTTATATTTAATTGGCTAGTATTTAAGTTCATGAGATTAAATTTATAAAGTCACAACAAAATTCGTCATTTTTTCTGTACAAAATAATGAAGGCTTTGTATATTGAGCTCAGAAAATACGAGAATATAACAAAATTCACTAAAAATCCTTACCTATGTTAGGGATGTACATGGCACGTTAAGAATTAATCCATGCATTTAACAAAAATTTATCCTTTATTAAGCATTTTTGAATGCTATGTTTAATTGACAATCATACAATTAAAAAAAAGTTTTTAATGATATCAATTTTATAGGTATCGCATGTTTATTAGATGATACTATTGTTTGATTTCAAAATATTTAACCAGCCAAATATCAAAATGCATTTAAATTATTATCCTCTAATGTAATAGATATGATTTAACAATAAACACAGTGCCTTATGCATGTTTTATGTTGAGACTTTCTGTTTAAATACCATATCTACAGTGTTTGCGAGTACAAATGTCCAAGAACATGGTAGAAATAATCTTCATTGTTATAGATTATATCAGAAATATTTTCAAAAGTTTGAACTATAATTCATAGATATTTGATGAACCAATTCATATCTTTACTGGTGCAGGAGCACAATATTTTAGCATTTTAATTTCAGTGTTACTCTTGTGATTTTGTCCAGGAACATGGTAGAAGTCATGTTCGTAATCATAGCTTTTACCAGGAATATTTAAAGTTTGATCTTTTGAAATGTATAAACTATTTATATAGATTTTTGATGAAATAATTCATATCTTTAATGATGCAAAAGCACAATTTTTTTAATAATTTTTATTCTAGTGTTGCTTTAAGATTTTGCTGAGGTTTAGAATCTCTTGGATATTCTGAGATAATTGGGATTGTAGTCCTTTAAAATAACCTAAATTTTACATATATTTATAGGTACTTTACCGTGACTTTAGCATTTATTTATAGTAATATTTAAAGCACAGATTGATTATTACAATGTTATACTACTGATCGCTTAACCAATATTACGTGGTAAAATATATATTTCAACTTCGTTTTGTATTTCTGCTTTCTTAATGAAAATAAATAAAGAATAATATGTGTTACAATTTTTTCCACATTGTATGTTTATTTTGATAATTTTAATGACAAAAGTCATCTTTAGTTATTCTTTCTTTATGTATAAGTTTGCTATTAAATTCAATCAGAAAGTGGCACAATTTTTATTTTTAAAAGATTACTGTTAATAATTGTTAATTGTTTTAAGGATTTTTGATTGTTTCATTTTGTCCTATATTTATTAGCTGACATATTTTTTTATTCTTTATTTCATTAATATATGCTATTACTGTCAAAGTTAATTCCTTTTAAAAATTTCTTATTATATGCATTTAAAGAGGAAATTAAATGTTTTTAATGAAAGTGACAAAGTAAAAATCAATTTCACTGTATTTTTTCTCTAGTCATATCACATATATATTTATACTGCATTTATATATATTCCTTTAAATATAAATCAAAAAACTTGTTTTGCATTTTTATTATATTGTTGCTAAATGTTTATTTTTGGTAAAATTGTATTTATTGGGATTGGGCATGACACTTCCTGTTTGAAAAGGGAAGTGTACTTTTACAACCAATAATTTAACAGGGTTTATACTCATCAGGGGATTATGGGATTCAGGGGATAAATTTTGGGTTGTAAAAATCAGGGGATAAGGTAAAAAATTCCCAAAACCTGGCAAAATGACTGGCTGCTCTGGGAAATTGGGCAATTGCTGCTGTTTGTGTGCTTTATGATATCACATTTGTCAACATCCATTCAGTTACTAGACCTGCTTTCTAACATCGTGAGGTTTGACAACAGTTCAGGGGGAACTTAAGAAAAACAAGTAATATAAAAATTTTGTTTTTAAAGTCAATTCCAACTAATGTCATCAAAGAAAAATTTAATATAATCCCTTAAGCTAATATTAGTTTTTGTTGCATTAAAATATCTCAATTTGTTGATTTTCTATAAGCAAGTAGGTTTACAGTGGAAGTCTACGGGAATTTGGCGAAATATTAGAGATATCGCCAAGTTGGTGTCACTTTTGGCAATAATGCACAATTGGTGAATTGGCACAAATTTGGTGATATGTCACCAAGTTGGAGACAAACTTGGTGGTATTTGGTGACAGAACAGGGTCCCCTCTATGGTAACCCCCTTATAGATGTGAAGATGCATTAAATGCTTCAATGGCCGCCATTTTGTCTCCCATGTAAAACTAAAATTTAATTAATGAATTAATATTTGAAAAAACTGTATTAACATCAATTGTCATCCAGTACAAGTTTTAAAACATTTATTTCAACTTGATAGGATGAATAATAAGTATTTTATTAACGATTGAAAATTTGATATTAATTAATTAAATATAATATATAATTATATATATATAATTATATATATAATTATAATAAATTAGATATATAAATAAATAAATAAATATAGGAAGAGTGTGAACTAATAGTAGGAATTGAATAATGGACATTTTTTAATTGATATTGGCCATTGTAGCCTTCATATTATTCATAATGCTTTTCAAAGAGGTAATAAAATCATGAAGTGGAAATTAAATTAAATTCTTCCAGAAAGCTGTCAAGTTTTTAAGGACAGCCCCACAAGGCATATTGACTTCATCTCTGTTTTACACAAATTAATGTTTTTCCTTTAAAATTCTGTTCATATTGTTTATATACGTGATGTATAAACTTTATTTTTGATATTATCTTTTTTATTTATTTTAATTTGCGGGAGTGGCGTGATAATGGTTAAAAAAATGTCGTTAATTATTTACATGGAAAAATCGTACTTCCTGAAAAATACGTCAGGGGATTTTTCCTTGGAAAATGAGTATGAACCTTGTTTAAAGAAATGTGCTCTATAGACTGTCAAAAAGACCAACCTTTTCAAATTCTCTATATGGTGAACATCCTTTTAAACTAGAAGTTAACTGCTTGGCTGAAGCATTAACATAAACAGCACCCATTGCAATGTATTTATCTGTAGCTTCCAGTTTTTTAAGTACTCTGTCCATTTGAAAAGTGAACATTGATGTCATTTTGTACAAGCAATGAACGCTTTTTCTATTTAGTTACTAGATGTAAAATTCCTGTTGTCAAAATGACATTAAAGTGCAGTGTAGTAACAATATAAACCCTCTAAAACATTTAGGCGAAATAGACAAGTAGAATATGTTTGTGATAGGATTTGTGTAAGTAATAGTTTGGTAAATGAGTAGCAGCAGTGTGCAAATCCATACAAAATTTTTGTATGAAATTGACTCAGAGAACACACTTTCAGTGCATCATATGCTTAGAAAAATTAATTATTTCTTCGTTTAAGTATTTTAAAGATATAGTCTACAAATAATAATTTAACGGATGTAATCATAATGTAAATATATTCCTTTGTGTGTTTCTGTTTTTATGTTGAATTTTCCCCTATTTATCTTAACCCCTTGGGGACGAACGACCAGTATTCGTGTCGTGTAAGATGCTCAGAATCGGGGATTATTCTCACCAGTAAATTTTTATTGTAAATTTTGCCTTATTTAATCTGAGCATTTTCCCGATTCAATTAGGCAAAAATTTCTTTTTTAAAAAAACGGTGATTAATGATTAAAAATTCTGTAAAAGACTCTCGTCCCCAAGGGGTTAAGAAGTGATGTTTACTATATACCATATAATAGATTTTAACCTACCAGAATTTTTCTTGGAGTATCTTGATTGTTTCTTCTAGATCAGTGGTTCCTAAACTTTTATGCTTAGGCCTTGAAGAATTATATGTGTATGGCATACCTCCTATTTTATATACTTGTAAGCATCACAAATAGAAAAATTAAAACAAAGAAAACAAAAAAAAATTCTTTGTTTTAATTTTCTATACAAATAAATATAGAACTATTATTTTGCTTTTACGTAAGATTTACACATAGCAAGATTTTAATGTAATTTGGGACACTTGTTTATCCCTGCATAGATATTGAATGTTTGGTATTAATTTGTTGGGATAGAATCCTACATTATTTTCAATATCTAGTGTATTTATAAATTTTGCTTTTTAAACAGTCAATGATAATGAAATCCCTTTTCACTAACTCATTTAGTTGTGCTGTGCCACTTGCTTGTTATTGAATAGTTCATTGCATACTGCATTTCAATCTCTTCATGTTCTTTCAAGGTTTATGTGTGCCCCACTTTGAAAACCCTGTTCTAGATAATTAATCTGTCTGGTTCAAATATGTTATTTATTATTACTCTATTGAAAATGTACTTTTGTTATATTTTAACTGTTTTTGCCCTCTTTGTGACATGTTATTCTAATTGTAACATTTGAAGGGTGTGTGTCCCTTTCCTGATTATCCTGAGTTATCTTGGGTTCGTATATATTGCAATTAATTATAATCCGAAGAAAACTCGAGCGTAGCAGAATTTGTCAGTATGATTTGTTTTATCATGTTTTTATGCTGCCTGAAGCTTAAATAAAATGAAAATATCCTGCTTTGATTGGCAGTTTGTCAAGTTTTGTTGGAGAGTTTTGCCATTGAATGGCGGGGCTGGACATGTGTTTTGCTTGATTGTATTAAAGGAGGCTGCTGGTTAAATAAGAATAGTTACATTGAAAAAGAGTTTAAAAAATGGCAGCTGCATACGAAAGCGAAAGAAATGATTTTTCATATAGTGATTATGAAGAGGTGGACTTTGAATATAGTGAAAGTGATTCTTCTGTAAGTAGCCTTATAAAAGATGATAGTTTAAGTGATTCGGATGATTTGGTTGCAGCTCGTCAATGCTATGAAATTCAAAAAACGAAGTTGCCACCTACTCCTGCTCATTTTAGTTTTACTGCAAAACCAGATGCAAATTTTAAAATTGACAATATCAGTAATGTTTTGGATTTTTTCTATAAATATTTTGATGATGAATTGATTGACATTATTACAACCGAAACTAATTGATATGCAACAGAGTGTTCTCGTAGATTGCATTCAAAACCATGGCGTCTTCTTCTCAAAATGAAATAAGAGTCTTTTTGGGAATAACTATTCTCTAAGGTGTAATAAAGAAATCGCATCTGCAAGATTATTGGAGTAAAAATCAGTTGTTGAATATGCCATTTTTTGCAAAAACTTTGTCATACAGACGATTTTGCCAGATAAAGCAGAACTTGCATTTCAACAGCAATGATGCATATGATGCAAGTACACATCCTTGTCCGAAAGTATATAAGATATAGCCAATTCTGCAACATTTAATTGAGAAGTTTCAGAGTTTGATTATACCTGAAAGAGATATAAAAAAAGAGTTGGATGGGTGCAGTGCATTTCTTTGAAGAAAACTCGATTTGGAATAAAGACTTACTTGCTGTGCGAATCAAAGAATGAGTACATCTGGAATGTTATAATATACAGTGGAGAGGGAACTAATTTCAATAATTCATTCAGAGATCTTCTTATGTCAGCCCGAGTTGTCATGTCTCTTATAAAACTACAACTGGACAAAGGACATTGGACAATTTTACATTGAACAACTTTTACAATGCGCCAGATTTGGCTGATACTTTGATCAAAAGAAAGACTGATGTGTGACGTGGAACACTGCAATTGAATAGAAAAGATTTACTTCAAGATCTAAACACAAATAAATTAAAAAAAGGAGAAATTATTGGGTATCAGTAGAGGAAAGTAACTGTAATGAAATGAAAAGATAAGAAAGATGTTAGTCTAATTTCCACTATACATACAATTGAAATACAGAATATGACAAACAGGGAGAGACAATGTCCAAACATAAATGTGCAATTGACAACAATTGCAAACTGGGTGGTGTGGATAAAGTCGACCTGCATTTAGTTGCTTATTCTTCACCAAGAAAAAGAGGGGACAAATATAAGATTTTCTTCCATTTATTGGATTTGGCTTTGTGGAATTCCTACATTTTGTGTTATAAATCAGGAGGTTCACAATCACTTAAACAATTTAGATGAAAAACTAATTGCAGAAAATTATTGTGACAAGTTTTCTGCCACATCAGGAAGACCCAGCATTATTAGTCCTTCACCACTTAGCCTAACTTCAAGGAATTTTCCAGATGTTATTCCTGCTACTGAGAAAAAATCAAATCGAACGAGACAGTGTGCCCTATGCTCCTGTAAAAGAGATTCCAGAAGTAAGCCAGTAAGAAAAGAGACCGGATACCAATGTAATGAATGTCACTTTGTGATGTCCCTTGTATTAAAAACTATCTTACAAAGACAAATATTTAACTTTTTTCATTTGTCCGAGATAACTCAAGATAATAAACTGATGATAAAACTAAATGCTTTCAAACCTGTAAAAAATAAAAAAATCAACTGAAAACCTGTATATTATGTTTTGTTTCAGTTCTTTATATTTAATAATTGAATAAAAAAATATGATTTTTTGCAATTTTTTTCAAAAAAATTGGTAAGGGAAGCGGTTAAATGATGCACACAAATATGAAAGACTGTCAACCATCCACCTCTTCACTCCTGGTATCCGCTAACAGAAAGATGATTTGTAGTGTTATTCAATCTGGGAGCGATGGGGCTAATGGAATCATTTATAATTTATTTACATTCTGAAATTATATTTCAACACACTATCAGTATTTATGTCTTATAATTCTTCATAATTTACTTTAGATACATGATCTGTAGAGTTATTCAATCTGGAAGTGATCGGGCTAATGAAATCATCTGTAATACATTAACATTTTAGCACACTATCAATATTTATATGATTTGTAATTCTTGATAATTCACTTTAAGGATTGTTTTACATTAACGTAATTGTAGTATTTTACTTATTTTCAAGAGAAAATACATATGTTAATAGTATTGTCTTAAATTTTGATTCTCAAAAGATTAAAATTGATACAAATGAAAATTGATAAATACTTGTTCAGTTTGTGTCTTTGAAATTATTTGCAGTTGTTCCTTAGAAGTTAACTTCTGAATTATAAGACAATAAATTAATTTTTTTTTCTTAACTATGCATTTAATAACTCTAAAAGTTGTGATGTGGGAATTTTATCATTCTTTTTATTGCTGTTTTTGTTATTCTGTGTTTTTAATAAATCTTACATAAATTGGTAATTTCAGGAACATCATATGTTTTGTTATTGTACAAATGTCACATGTGCCTCTTCTGAAATAACCAATTCATATTATGACATTAAAACTATAATTTTTAATGTAGCATAAATTTAGTATTGTAATTGCTATATGATTTACACATTATTTGTTATTTTAATAAAATAAAATAAATTTTATCTATAATATCAGAATTTTTGTTTTCTTAATGTTGTGAAATTCTGATTATCCAAACCTCTTAGAAAATGCTGTTTCTCTAAAGTTACTATATGGCTACACTATTTTCTGCAAATGATATTAAGATATTTCCTTCCATTATTCAATATAAAATAGCTTTCATTATATTTTTTCCTAATCTTGCCTTTTGTAAACTTTCTTAGTAGCAGTTGCATATATATATACTTTTTTTCTTGTAATGTGACTACCAAGCTATTGTTTCTGAAAACATCACTAATATTATAAATTTCTTTATTATTTAACTTCTTAACTTTTTACAAATTTGATATTTTCAGAACAGAAATACTCCATTTGATAGTATACAAAATAAAATCTGTTATGCACAAATGCACATCATAAAGTTTTGTGTGGAAAATTTCAAACTAGTCATAATTTCAAATTTATTTCAGTAAAGTTTGTTTAAAATTGATAAATCATACAAAACAGGATATCCAACCATACTTTTTTGTATTACTGAACATAATGCACAGTATACAGAACATAGGTGAAAAATTGTTCATTTTTAATTAAAAACTCTAATAGATTTTTTTCATATTATCCACTAACACTGGAAAAAACCTTTTTGAAAAATATTAATTACACTATATGGCCATTAATGACTGGGCCTTTTTAGTTTTAGATATTTTGTCAAATATTTAAAGATATACTTGTTAGATTCTTCTGGAACTTCAGGATTATAAAGGATATGTTTGACTTCATATTTATCAACAGAAAGAGGACAATTAGGAGGCCAAAAAAAAAATCAAAGAAGAAAAATATTATTTGGGATCACCCTGTAAAATAAAATGCACAAAGTAATCTATCGCTACAGCATACAAATATGTGGCTATGGTACAATATGTGTATATTCATTTGTGTAAGAATAGCATGTATGTCTCCGTTCATGGGGACATAGCAATTTTTTTTTCAAAAAATTGTTCAAAAAAGTTTTCAAAAAAAGTTCAAAAAATTCTTGCATGTTTTTTGCTTATGTCATGCAGGGTTTTCAGCCAAATTTCACACCAGTTTCAGAAAATTTCGCAAAATGCAGTAGAGACAATACATTGCAACTGGAATACAAATATCTTAAACATTTGATGAAATATGAGCAGTTATATGAAATATTTTTTATCTGTGCATATGCAAACGATAACAAAGATTTTTCTTTCATTGTTTAATAGTCAAGTCTATGGAGCAACTCATATAAAAAAGACAGCCAAATATCGTGAAAATTCAGAAAGATATCGACGATAGATTGAGCAGATTTTTAGTTGCTCTCTAAAAATAGCTGATTGATAAGGGATTTTCCATAGATTATCATTTTTTAGCTGACTTTTCAACAAAGGAGTTAGTATGTAATGAATGTCAATGAGTCAATTAGTGGATTTGGAAGAAATACTTCGATTTTGATAATTCTTTTTTTATTGGAATAGGTTCATTCAGGTGTTTTCCCAAGAAAAACTAAAATATCAATAAAAAATTTTAAAAAAAAATTAAAAATTACAATTTATGGAATATCTCTTATCATTCACCTGCTTTTCGAGAGCAACTAACAATCAGCTCACTCTATCGCCGATATCTTTCTGAATTTTCACGATTTTTTAGATTAGTTGCTCCATAAAGTTGACTATTAAATTATGAAAGAAATCTTTGTTATCGTTTGCACATGCACAGATAAAAAATATTTCATCAAATATTTAATATATTTATATTCCAATTGTACTATATTGTTTCTACAACATTTTGCCAAATTTTCTGAAACTAGCATTAAATTTGATTAAAAACCCTGCACGATATAAGCTAAAAACATGCAAAAAAATGTTTAACTTTAAAACAAAATTGCTATAACTCCATTAATATAAATGCTATTCCTACACAAATGAATAGACATATTAGGCATATTTCTATGCTACTGCTATAGATCATTTTGTACATTTTATTTTACAGGGTGATCCTAAATATTATTAATTTTCTTTGATTTTTTGTTGGCCCCCTAATTGTCGTCCTCATCAAATCGACTTTGATAAATATGAGGTCAAACATGTTCTTTTATAATCCTGAAGTTCCAGAAGAATCCAACAAGTATGTCTTTAAATATTCAACAAAATGTCTAAAATTGAAAGTGTCTGGTCATTAATGACCATATAGGGTATTATTCAAATCAAGTTCATAAATATATTAAAAATGGTTACTTAGGAATGGTTATTGTTAGCCACATGCAGTGGTTAATAGTCAAAGAAATCATCACTATAGATTTTGGTATTTATAGCAACCTTTTCAGTGTTTGTAGTTTTATTACATGTCTGTTTAAACTTGCATTTTATTTATCTATTTATTTTTGGTAAAGTTTTAATTTCATTGTGGAACTTCAGCTGAAATAAAATGTTGAACTATTTATATTGTTTTAAATACAAATGGGCTAATCTTCCATAATAGGACCTCTTATTTTTTAAAGATATGCTTGAAAATTACTTTAAAAACCATAAAAAAAAAATCAATATGTTGAGATACAGTTTGAAATGAAATTTTTTTATCTATTGTATTTAAATCTGTTTTATCCAAAGTTAAACTATGATATATAAGAATTATAGAAACTTGTTCATTGTTTTTATTAATTGAATGATACAGTAGAACACTGCTAATCCGAACTAATTGGGACTGGTGTCTGTTCGGATTACCTGAAATTCTGATAAAAATAGAAAAGAAAAAGGTGCATGCTAAAAAATTTTAGGTTATAAGTACTCAGTAATACAGTAAACATTCTCTAATCCAGCTTCTAATGTCTGGCATACTGGATAATCTGGTAGGACTTTTGGAGAAAAAATACTATTCCTTGTTTAATCACTCCTATTGTTTATAATAATCCAATGGAACTTAATGGGGAATTACATAACAACCCATTACAAACGATTCAAAATCATGAATCTATAAACAGCTGTGTCACCACACCGACAAGGGGGGGAAGAAAAAACATTTCTGTGTATAATTTTCTAAATCAAACTGTTGAACGAAAAAATAAATTTTTATCATCTGAATTAAATACTTTTTTAATATATACACGATATTTTTAACAGTGTACATTACTGCAATTTAACTATTTAACTAGGTTTTAGTTTTAAAAAAATCTCATAACTATTTTATTAATAATTAGAACTATTACCAAGAAAAGCAAGTAAATACATTTATTTACCTATAATCACATTTCAAATCCAGAGTCTATCAAGCCAAAAATTTGGGCATGTTCACATAATTTTAATGAAAAGGGCCTTTTCACAGAGTTCAATTTAATAAAAAGGGACTCTTCTAAAAATTCAAATTTACAAACAAGATTCTTTTAGTCCAAGAGCCGACAGCACAAAAACTTATGTTATCCAGCACAAGAAAAAAACCTTTATTTTATGGGAGAGTAGAAGTAGGGGAATCTAATGATCCATGTCTGCCGGAAGTGAAGTGGTGCATAAGCCAAAAAATAATACCACCAGTGGTTGACTCGTAGGTTTATCATTACGTTTGTCCTACAAACAAAGATATGAAAACATGCAGGACTGGGAGCAGGAATACACAATGATAAACCTATGAGTCAACCACTGGTAGTATTAATTTTTGGTTTATGCATCACTTCACTTCCGGCAGACATGGATCATTAGATTCCCCTACTTCTATTCTTCCATAAAATAAAGGTTTTTTTTTCTTGTGCTTGATAATATTAGGTTTTTGTGCTGCCAGCTCTTGGACTATTTATACAAACTTCACTTTCATAAAAGTAAACTCGTCATAAACTTATCTTGTTAAAATTTGACATGCATATTTTATAAACAATAATTTGTTCAAAGAAAGAAAAAATGTTTGGAATGGGCTTATAAAAAAGCAAATTTTAATAAATTCTTAATTTTCATTGTAATGTTTTTGTTTTATCTTTTACAAAATGAAAAGAATTTACATCAGTCACTGCATATAAAGTATGAAAATAAAATTACATAAATCGCTGCATGTAAGGTATGTCACTTTCTTTCCTTTTCCCTTCCAGAATACGTAAAAAATGCTAATTGTCGAAAAATATCATCTTAAAATATTTTATTTTATGGTTGCTAGATGGCGGCACCAATTTTTGTAACTCGAATGCAGTTCAAAGTTCAAACGTCAATTTGGTGTGCTCAAGCACGCATGCGCATGCTCTGTTTGAGAAAACTGAACTTTTTGAAAATCAGACAGCTGCGTTTCGCTGCTAGCTGTTTGCCACTGGATTTTTTCTATGCCGTTAGTACCCATGAGTACTTGCAGGAAAAGGTGGGGATAGTAATAAAGCCCACTGGACAGTAAGGTGAAATTATTGCTTAGAGTTAGCTTAATTAAAGTTAGTTAAATTATCGCTTAGGGGGTTTTCAAGCACATATATTAAGGAGCAAGATGGGACATTTATGGCAAAATCTGTAATGGCAACAGTACTAGCGTCACTACCGAAAAGGGGGAAGAATTAACAAGCCACCGAAATTTACCTATGTTGAAGAAATATATTTACCCTCTATGCTTTGAATATCTATTCTTTCCTAAAACGAAGCAGGTGTCAGACGATATTCTTATTCATGCTTGCTTTATTTATTTAGCTGCTTGTTTTTTTTTTTTTACCGTACTTGTATTGGTCGTCTTTAACTTACAAAATGATAATGGACTTTACCCACGAATGGCAACAGCCACGCCTCTGCGGGGAATAACCCTTCAAAAAAGACTGTTTATTGGACGAATGGAGAGCAATGTTAAAATGTTCTTCGCGTCTATTGGTGATTTTCTTCTGCTTACCCGTGCCTGACGTCACATGGGTAAAGTACAATATAACAATATAAAAGAAACCCTAGAAAATTCTGTTAATTATGTAAATATGTAAGTTTATGAGATTAAATTGTAAAAAATCAAATTCCGGTATTGTGTTAATTTATTCATATCGAATAAAACTTTATTAAGTGTCATGTCAGTACCTCTATTTATTTTTAGCTGTTAGATTTATATAATTCTCAAAATTTTCCGAAATGAATTTTTCCCCATCTGTAATTTTATTATTATTTCTTATAGGTTAATATTATAAATATTATTGAATTGATTGTACGTTATTTACATTAAAAAGAATATTTTTATTTTATCTATAAGAAAGCGAAAATATGTAAATTTTAAAAGATTATTGTAACGATTGTTTAATACGTTAAACTTCATAAATTAATAAAACTTCACCTATAAAAATTTTGCTACCGAATGAGAATATTTATGAAATTTTCTGGGATTTGTAAAGTGCAATACTTCGTATATTTTTATATTACATCATTACTTTGTAGCTTTAAATCCAATTATATCATATTTACTTCATATATAGTATTCAAGACGAAATTTTTACCCTGTTTTTCGTTGCACTTATATCGTTCACTCATCATGTAAAAATAAATAAATAAATATCAGTGCATGAACATAGAATAGATATTAGATATATAAAATAGAATATCTATTCTATGTTCATGTATCGGTGTGAGATTCTATTGAAAACGTAAACATGAAACATTAAAAAAAGAAAGATTCCAATAAGG
Source organism: Maratus speciosus (assembly GCA_963932465.1). Classification (NCBI taxonomy): domain Eukaryota; kingdom Metazoa; phylum Arthropoda; class Arachnida; order Araneae; family Salticidae; genus Maratus; species Maratus speciosus. Next base: position 481,953,917 of record OZ010793.1, read on the forward strand.
TAGATGCTCAATGATAAAAATTTTACAAGGATGGGGAGTTTCTTCCCCATTGTCACTAAAGGTGCTACGATCGCATTACCATTATGCTTTATGGGAGTGTCCTATCTTGGATGTTAATCTATGTTCAAGCAGTTCGTCGGCGCAAAATCCAGACCAAAGACTTTTAAGATACGTAGACCGGCAAACTGTCAGTTTAACAGAGGATTTTTGATCACAGCTGTTTTACGGCAGTATATATGTTTTATATTTAAATTTACCTAAGAAAATGCTTTTATCAGCGTATTTTTTAATGCGTATCATTAAGTATTAGTCTATCCTATTTCATTTTGGCCTTTAAAAAAAAAAAAAAACTTTATTATTCATCAATTTTTTTTTTTTTTTTTTTTTTTTTTTCCCGTATAGCAAGTAAGTATTTCAATAAACATCCTCCAAGGATAAAAATATAGTCTTATTTTCGTTAATATGCATTTTTTTAATTACCTTTTTCCATAAAAATTAGTTTAAAAAACATAGATTTCTTTACAAGTAATTTTAAATTTTGTAAATTACTGTATTATGTTACAGTTGCTACCTTTAAACTAAACTTCCCTTCCCTACCATTTACTTTTGTAAGTCAAACTTTAAAAAAGGTGGAATTATAATCTTTAATAATCTGTTTCCATATAAATTTCGCCTTTATTTCGGTTTATAAGCATTTTAAAATTACTCTTTTTCAAACATACCATCCATAAAATTATTAATAAATCACCTTATTTAACTTTATTTCTGAAAATTCAATATTTATAATGCATATTTAGATATAAAAAATAGCTTCATGTAAAAAATATGCCATAAACTTCATATATATTAATAAAAATTAATTTTTAAGCTCATTCTAGCCGTAGCACAATGGCAAATAACTCGCAGCTGACATACAAACCTTGCGGTTGAGGTGTTTCAATTTACTTCAAATCAGATGGCTGCCATGCTTTTGAATGGGGAATGGCCGAGGAATGGACTACATGCAATGGGCGGGGCTCAATATACAGTAGAAGATCTTTATAACGCAATTCTATATAACGCACAACTTCTCAGATGTAAACAATGATTTTTACAGTTAAAAAACACCTGCATTTTCACATTGTGAAATATTGCTACTCTCTAGAGGACTAAATTTGATACATTAGTTCAACTTTACCTTCTAATTTAAGACCTTTTTACAGAAAAAAAAAGCTATTATTACAATAAACATTTTTGAAAATGTCTAATATAAGGGGTGGTTGTGTCAGTTATATTTGGATCATGTTTATAAAGTAAATTTAACACTGTCTGACCTATATTATGCAAAAATTTATAATTTTGATAACTCTTGGTAACAAGAAATGTAGTATAAAGATATTCTAATGTATTTTGATATGTGTCAGACATATTTGGCCATGTTTACAAGGTGAATTTAATGATGTGATCCATATAATGCAAAATTCTATATAACGCACAACCTTGCGTTTTTAGGTTTGCGTTATAAAGATCTTCTACTGTATTTCCCATAAGCATTGCGGTATTTGAATGGCTTTTCATAAACGCTTGTGGGCGAAATCGAGAAGCTGATTAGCTGTAATCCATCGTAACGTTGTATGACGTCAGAAATGCTTGTTGTCCATTGCTAGTCTAGTATCTTAAAAGTCTTTGATCCCTACACCATGAAAAATTACCTCTGTTTTTAAAGGCTATCTATTTTCTGACCAATGACAACGCTCCATAGACATTTAAGTAGCGTTTTCATTGGTCAGAAAACAGATAGCCCTTATAAACAGAGGTAATTTTTCACGATATTTTTAACAGTGACTGCCCCTGCGTGCTTCAGAGCTAATCCGGTTCTAGTAACGCATGTTTAAGTTTAAATTTGTAAATATACCACAGATGTCGCTGCGATCGGTTCTTTCAATTTCAGTATCATTGTACATTTAAGGGATACAAACCACACTATCTATATTATAAAGGACAAACGTATCTGTGTGTAACGCATAAGTCATTTTGCGAATGGCAACACTTTGAAATTTGAAATAAAATTTTGGTTTTGCAATTTTCTCTACTGCAAATTTTTGAACTTCTAAACATCGCATATTTTAAATTTTTAAACCATCGTTTGAGGAAAAAAATGCTCTTTTAAATGCAATTTGTTTAAAAGCTGTATCTCAATTTATTTTTGAGATATTAATTTTTTTGTAGTTTTTAATACCATTTTTCTTATCATGGCAACAAAAGTACCCTATTTCTATTGAAAGTCATTGAAAGTAAATGGAAAATAGTCAAAAATAGGAGATACTGTATCTTTTTGTTGCCATTTTCTCATAAAACCTGAAAAAAAAAAATGAAATTCAAATATGGGCTATCTCAAGAATATTGTCTCTTATTCCGTGATAATGACGTCATATGCATACTTTTCTATAGACAAAGTTTAAGACTGGATTGTAAAAGTGGATTGCTTTAGCGGATGCAAGTGACGTCATTTTATAAAAAAGCGTGTATTTTAATTCTTAAACCTGAATTATGTTTTGTAGAAGTGCGTCATTTTCACAGCCCAGCTGCTTTGAAATTCTTCACAGGTGAAAATGCTTCACTTTTGAAAATAATGTAATCGAAATCAGACACTGATAAAACGCAATGGTTTACAAAAATTTAGAGTGTCTTTATAGAACAGGTGACATGCAAATAATAGCAATTTATATTACAGAAATTGATGATTCTCGCCTGCATGGATTTGCTTCGCCGAGTTAGGCAAGCAAACAAATAATTCATGGCTTAAAATAATATGTTCCTGAAGTTTTTGTCCAAAATTCTCTCGAATAATAAAATTTTAATGCTATTCTTTAGGACATTCTACTAAAATTTTATCAAAATAACATAATTTGCTTAATTTAATTTTTTCTAATTTTATATAATCTATATATTTAAAACACAAGTATGTTTTTTAGTCATCTGCTCTGATCGTTCTGCTGAACTAATTTTACTTTTTTTTTTTTGTTTTTTTTTGTTTAACTGAAAGCTCTTCATTTGTAGATGTGATCGCACTATCTGTTTTTTTTTTAATATCCCCACTTTTATATTTTAATTTTAAAAGCATTTTATAAAATTTCTTCAAAATGGTGAAAATTAGATAGCTTTCATTATTACAGACAAGAGAGAAATAATGAGGTATTTTTACCCGACTGAAAAGAAGGGTTATGTGTTCACACGTATCTGTGTATGTGGATTTCTTTATACGCTCGAAACATCCCAACGGTTGGATGGATTTTAATGAATGAGGTCTCTATCAATTCGTCTTAACGGTCCGATGGTTATAGGCTAGGTTTTGTTTTTATAAATTCAAAATGGCGGTCGTAAAATACAAAATGATGATAGAGACGAAAAAAAAAAATTCACGCACCCTATTGACTGGCATATCATTGGATAGGTATTTAAAAATTAAGACGATGTTTCATTGACTATTTTACAGTCAGAAACTACGTTAAAATATTATACAACCTGGAAGTTGTGTATGTAGGATCTCTAGCTCTACTCCAACTCTAATCATCATAGACATCTATAGACCTCATCTAAACAGTGTTTATAGATAGGAACTAACAATTAAACACAATTTAAAAGTCATCAATACAAGTAAATAAAAAAATAGGTAAGTAATATAAAAAAATATTTTAGGTCAATTCCTACTTGGGTCAATAAGAGATTTTTTTTCCCTCCCATTCTACTTTCCTCAATAGTACCTTAAAATGCGTTAATCAAGAAGAGGGCTCTCTCGATTATTGAAAATTAATTAATTTAATTTAATTAATGAATTAATATTTGAAAAAAAAACTGGATTAACATCACGTTTTATCCACTACAAGTTTAAAAAAATGTATTTGAGCTTGATTGGATGAATAATAAGTATTTTATTAAGAATTGAAAATTTGAACAAGATATATATAGCGAGAGTGTGAGCTAATAGTAGGAATTGAAAAAAAAAAGTTTCACATTGATGAGAAATAATTAATTAGTTCACTTTTTACGCAGTCGAGTTTTTGAATTTTTTTAATTTAATTGTTTATTATCTTTATTCATGCTATTTTCTGATAAAAATTCAAAATTGTTGATAAAAATTGTTGTATATGGCTTAGCAGGGACCCGGAGCTGGAGCTGGAGCCCGGAGCCGGAGCGCTCCGGAGCTGCGTTTTCCCTGGAGCTGGAGCTCTAAATTTTCCCCAGCTCCAGGGCTCCTTTAGTTTTTAATATTCTTTTAAATCTTTTTTTTTTTCAGTCTTTTAAATTTCTAGGCTCAAAATATTTTAATTATCATTATTCAGTATTTTAATTATATCATTTTTTAGGTTTTTATTATTATTATTAGAGAAGGAAACCTTCTCAAAACATGGTAACACTACTTTACTTCTACTTTCTACTTGAACTAAGTGACAACACTATTCGAAAACAAATATGGCCGCCTGTTGTTTACATGTGTAGTTGTACAATTTTGGCTGTTTGAAAAGTGTAGAAGAAATTTAAGATTTTTGTGTTTAAAATTCCACCAAACTTTCTATTTTAAAAGCAAAAGCTAAAAGATGTCATACTTTCTGAACAAGCATTTGAAGTTTGATGAGAAGAAAAATGCATTTTGTCAGATCTTTAATGAGGTAGAAAGTATTTGTGAGCAAAAAATTAAACGTGTAAATTAAAAATCTGCAACTCAAAAGCGCGAAGTCGGAGCCGAGTTGGAGCCGGAGCTGGAGCCACGGTATTTTCTCTAGGAGCGGAGCTGGAGCATCAAAAATTGTTCGGCTCCGGGTCACTGGGGCTTAGTGTCGCATTAGGAGCAGAATATTAGGGTCATAATAACGAAAAATGACATACTGCTTTTGAAAACACGCATTTTTCCTCATAAATTTTCTATATTAATTTTCCTTCTGCATGTGTACTGATACTAAGTTTCAGACACTAGGCGAAATGTTTATTTAAGTGAAAATGAAGTCATATTTAAAAGAAAACGATCATTTTCTTAGATAAAACTAAACTTTTTAACACAAAGGCACCTAAAAAACATAAATTACGGAAATTTTTACTCTCCGGAATTGAGATTAGAATCTCAAGTAAAGGGTGCGTCTGTTCACATATCTGTTCACTGTCATCTGTCTGTTCACATGTCAATCGTGACTTCAGGTTTTGAGTTAAAATAATTTTTAAATGATCAAACAAAATACACATTTAAAAAAAAGATGAATATGGATATTAGAAGTGAGTATGCACATTTTGAGAAGGTTAAATTGCTGTTTTTCATTCCGGAATACCAGGCATAAGACCCTCCATTGATAACCACATCCTAATAACTGATCTTTATTATACTTTACTCATTAAGTATCTATATTATAAAGAACAAACGTATCTATGCGTAACGCTAACGTCATTTTGCGAATGGCAACACTTCACGATCACATTTCGGTCTTGAAATTTTCGCTACTGCAATTTTTTAATCTTCCGACCATCGTACATTTTCAATTTTCGTCGCATAGGGAAAAAATTTACTTTCAAATGCAATTTGTTTAAAAACTGTAACTTAATTGATTGATGTATTATAGTTTCTATAATAATTTTTAAGCATGATTTTTTTAAGTTTATCTTATCACGTGCCGGTTTCAGTACATAATAATAATAAACATTTCCCACATAAAACAACAAATATTTTTCAGCATTTGTTTATGACTATTTTTGCATAACGAAATTAATACTTCCTTTATAAACAAATAAAAGAATAATATTAAAGGAGCCACCAATCTAACATATTTGTGAAAGACAAATTTACGAAATTAATACTTCTTTTATAAACAAATAAAAGAATAATATTGTAAAAACACAAATCTAACATATTTGTAATCGTACAATTTACATTTTTAGATCACCAAATCAGATTTTTTTTTTTTTTTTTTTCAAATGGAATTTGTTTGCAAACTTCATCTCAGTTTACTGATTGTCTATGGTTTCAAAAACAATTTTAAAGCATGAAATATTTTTTTTAATTTTTCTATATCGCGAGGAGCTCGATTATGATTAATCCGTTTACCCTTAAAACATAATAAAGAGTTCATCATTTTCTTACGGCTAATATCCGTTAAAAAAACTTCCCTATGAATAATTAAATAAAATAATATAAATAAAACACAAATTTAACAGACATGTATAAGCTCTGAAATTATCAGAACATAAAAGGACACCATAAGTAGCAAAATCTTGGTCAAATAACTCTTAGCATGCGGCTAATAAGAAAATATCGCTTTTGATAAATTTCAAAAATTTATTTGATTGTATAATTCGTATTTTCCATATGAAAAATGCTTTTTTAATGTAAGTGGATAATCTAAAAAAATTATTGCATATAAAAAAATTATTAGTTTTCAATTAAAAAAAATGTTTTCACCTACATTCTTTAACCCGGGAAGCCCGGGTACTATTCCCTAGTTTATTCTAATGCTGTAACTTGGTGATACCAATACTAGACAGCTTGGCTACAGCGTCTAAAATACCTCGTGTGGAAATGTGCTATCCAAACAATGCTAAAAATTTGTATCCCTTAAATGTGCACCGATACTGATAAAATCCCAAGTGTCGATCACAGCGACATCTGCGGGACTTTTGCATTACATTGTATTAGGGCTCCTATAATACTATAAAATATAGTATTATAGGAGCCTTACATTGTATAAGGAAAGGACAGCTGACGTCACTGTTGGTCAGCACATAGCCGACGTTACTATGGCCCGGAAGCGAAATCGAAACTAGAAGGTCACGTGACCCAGATAGACGAAGTCGTCGATGGTCGAAGCATTGCTTGCGTTGAAAATTAGCTCGGCGCCGCATGCGATATTTATTACAATATAAATACTTTCATAAACATAATTAAAGTAACTTCCGCCGGGGGGGGGGGGGGGGCAGTCACTCCTTTTCGACGAAAACTTCTTAATTATATTTTCTGTTAGTGTTTAATAATTTTAAATCACTCAGAAATAATAAGATTTTTCTTTTTAAATCCCCAGAGAAAAAAAAAAAAAGTTTATTATTATTTTTTTTAATTTAGGGAGAGGCAATTTACTTCCCCCCCCCCCCAAAGGTTCCATTTGGGAGAAGTTACAGTTGGGGGGGGGGGGAGTTCTCCTCTAAGGAATCTGGTATTTCAAAATACATCTCATCACAAATCAGCCACAAAGGGAAAAAAAAAAAAACTTTTCAGAACTTGGTTGCACAAAAGCTAAAATGTCTATCCAGGGTTGTTTTATTTAAATCAATTGTATTAAATCAAATAGATTTTCCAGTGGAGAGTTACTTCTCCTAAAGAATTTCTCAATCAGCCTATGACATGTATAATAAATATTATTTTGAAATATATCTTTCAAAAAATAGTAATACACCTTATACATTTTGAAATTACAATATGTTTTGAATATTTGAACAATAGCAAATTTTGAGTATTCATAAAACATTTAAATGATCTGAATTATTTAAATAATTATTTAAAATCCTCTTAATTTCAATTTTATATGATATAATATAAAAAAAATGTTTAAACAGCCTTAGATAGGATTGGACATTTCGTCTCATTTGCAGCATCCACTCTTGTCCCTACAAACTTGGGAAATGAAGGGAGGGGGGCGGTGGCAAGGAAGAAAAATAAAAATAAGAATATTTTCTTGCAGTCAAAATTCAATGAAAATCCATAAATATTTTTTTTTCTTATAAATATATAAACAACTTGTAACTATCAATTAAGTTGTGAAAAGTAATTCATTATGAAAATAGTACTAAATAAAAATTTATTTTCAAACTTCTAATATTTATTTTTTTTAGTTTTGTTTTGGAGGTATGAAGACAACAACCCAAAGATAACAATGTATAGAAAAAATAATTATTACATATAACAACAAGGAAAAAGAAACTAAATTACTTTTAGTAAAGAAAGTTACTTTCAATGGCGTAAAAGCAATAATCTTCTATTGCTACTGTTGTAGAAGTGTGAATGTATCCAAATCACATCAGTAATTGGAACATATAGTTGTATAACATATATATAAACTGCAACTCTCTATGACAAATTTGACTGATTTTACAAGTAATGTTTCATTGTACCCCGTCTTCCCCTAACCTCAGTGCGGGGTACAATGAAACACTTGCAGACGGGGTACAATGAAACATGTTTTATTATAGTAATAAAAGTAGCAAATAGAATATATTAGAAGTAAGAGTAGGGAAACAGAAAAAAAAAAAAAAAAGTTTTGTTCTAACCAGGTCAGTAAAAAATACTCTTGTTAAGCAATTAAAAAATAGAAAGAGAAAAAAAGCTGAGAAAGGATTGTTTTGTAAACAAACTCTGCCTGCTACAGACTCTGATGATGATCCAGATTTTTTTCCAGGCCCAGCTGGTCATCGAGGTACTAAGAATGAGATATTCACACACAACATGTATGGCACAAGCAGTATCCGTATAAATGAAAACATAAAGAAATATATACTGTTGGAAAAATCATACATTTAAATGAAGTCAAATGTGAAATACTTGATATAAAGACTCCAACCTAGTTTTTTTTTTTTTTTCTTAGAAACTTACATTTAAAAAAAAAAACTCATTCTGTTGAAACTACCACCCCATATTCCTTCAGGATCAACTGAAATATAAACAGAAATGCTAATTTTTGAAACTGACTTGCGCCAATTTAATGTAAAATGAAAGGTATTTCTTAAACTAATAGAATTTTCTTATTTTTCATCTTAGACTATAATATTTTTATCAAGTTCCTTATTAATCAAGTTTTGTTTTTGTATTTATCTCATTTTTCATAAAATAAACTATACTGGGTGAAAATTGCTTCCATCATTTAGAGTGTTTCATTGTACCCCAGTATGTGTTTCATTGTACCCCGGCATACGGGGTACAATGAAACACTGTAAGACATTTATTTTTTGTTATTTTTCAAGCATAAAGATATTGTTTAGAACCTAATAAAAATTTATTTAGATGGGGAAAATACAAGATTAAAAATATGCATCAATTATATTTTTGTGCATGCAAAATTGTGGATAGGAAAAAAAAATTAGTAAATTTTGTTTCATTGTACCCCGTCTTCCCCTACATTTCATTTCAAAACATGAAAAGCAATAAAGAATTAGGGTGAACTACCCAGTAATTGATCATTTAGTAAAAGTTCCTTCGCATTTTTTTTTTTCTCTGCTAAATTTAAGGAGATATTTCTTGAAACTTTTTTTTTAAAGCAACAATCACTTATAAGGATCAATAATAAATAAACATTTTTTGTCTACATTTTTCCAATTTTATTTTATTTAATATAATAGTTGTCAAGTGAGATTTTGCCAGTAATTGACCACTTAATGTTAGAAAATGACCATCACTATGTCAGTAATTGACCACTCTGAAGTTGAACTGATAAACCTTCTTAAAATTAATCATATGAAAAAATGGGAAAGTTTGCCAAGTTTTATGCTACAGAAACTGAATGTCTAGCCTACTGGACAGCCAGAAAAAAATTGGGGAAATTTCAGATTTCTAAAAAAAAAAAAAAAAACTGACGAATTTAAAATTTCTGAGAAATTTTTTAGAAAAAGAATTTCAATCATAAAGCCAAGGATTTTTAAACTGCAGTAGTAGCAAAATATGTAGCTGTGCTCTTTATAAAGACTGTTCGAATCTCTTAAAAATATATATATTTTTTTTTTTGCTTATCCTCTTTTACTCTTTCCTTGGCAATTATTAAGGTTTTCGGTATGTAACATCACACAATCTCGACATCCGAAAAATTATTGCCACCTGGCTAACCGAAAAGCACCAATTGTTTTTATTGGCATGGAAAACTTAGAAAAGTAAAGGAAATTCATCACTGAACTTGGCTAGTCTGTCACTCTGTATGGAAAATATAGGTGTACATTCTATATATATGAGCACATCATGATCTGCTTTTAAAAAACTAGTCAAGAGATTTTTTTGTAAAAAAAATTAAAATTGTTTCTGAACAGAAAACATATTAGTGAATTTCCACAATGTTTTGTAAGATTGAAATTAGTGGTAAAACATGATATTTAGATGTAAATATAGACAAGAAAAGGATTGTTACTATTTCGAAATTTATTCATAAAAAAATCCATTAATTATTAAAGTTAACACAAAAATGAAACTTAATCCTCATCTGTTTCACCAAAACAACTGACACACATGAAGTTAACTTCTTTGTCACTGTGTCATCCAATGCAAATTGTTGCCTGTGTCTCGTGGACACACGTTTTAGTATGATAGGGCTCATACCAGATTTCTTTAATTCCTGTCATATCTTCTTCCATCCAGATTTCTTCACATGCATTTCGCACCCAATCATTTATCAGACTTTGCTTATATGTAGAAGTCTTTATTGCTGCTTTTTCACCCTTTTTTTTTTGTTTTGTTTTCTTTAATTTTTTAACTTGCCTTACTTCCTGTCTTCTTTCTCCTGTTTCTCTTCTTTACTTTCCCTATAATTTAGTCATGCTTTAAAGCAGCCATGCTCAACCTGCAGGTCACATATGGCCCAGTAATCTTTTACTTGTGGCCCGAGATACATAATCATTAATCTCTATATAAAATATATTTAAGATTTTCCCTATTGTTTTATATTCTTGTGGGATGACAAAATCTGTCATATTATTTATAATTAATTTTAAATTATATTTAAATATTCTAAATGCCCTTTTCGTTTAGTGAAAAGTTTTTTTTTTAGTTGTAGTCCTATTTGTGCTACAGTTATGCATACATTTCTGAAGCACTTGACAATCAACACTCTACTTTTGTCCCTCAAAACTTACTGTAATGTTAATGTAAATTCTGTATTGTTATTATGTTTTATTATTATACAACTGCACTTAATTAAGGTTGAACTTTGTCATGGATAAAATTAGCATAAAAAACATTTTATACAGCATACTTCCACAACAATTTTAATAGAAATCTACCACAAACTATTTTTGGAGCTGATGGTGGTAAAACTTTTTTTATAAGATTTGTGTGACAAACCCTAATTATATTTAGAGCCTCATTATACTAATTTTGTTATCTTTACATTTTAATTACACTTTTCTTGCATTATTATTATATAAATGTGTTATGACCCTCTTAACATAACAAATGTGTGCTTGCTTGATCAGTAATTGACCAAGCACATTTAGTTATTAACCACCCTGGTCAACTACTGAAAGAACTCATTTTTTAAATAAAAAATTGGTGAATATTGCTTTCATAATAGAAATCTATGTATTTTTTTAAGTATCAAAAGGAATGGATGCAAACAAGCAAAAAGTCAGTAGTTGACCATTTTGGTCAATTACTGAATGCTTTCAACATTCACACATCTAGTAGTTGACCACCCCCCTTAACGTCATTTAATTTATGAATTTAATATTAAATGCATAATGATTAACTTAAAACAAACAAAAATGAACTACACACCTCATTTGATGAACCAATGGAACTAAATTAAACTTGATGCTGCAAGATTAATAAAACAACACTACTATTACAGAATGTATTCACTTTTGATATTGTTAGAAGGTGCATTTTCTTTAATTTTTTACATTCAATCAGAATATAGATAGCAAAAGTAATTTTTTCCTATGCAATTCATTGGATGTTAGATATTTTTATTCAGCATTCAAAAATACTTTATCAACACATTGATTCTTGTTTTTAACACATAAATGTGTTTTTGGTCAATTACTGGAAGTTCACCCTACTTAAATATTTTTTAACATGAAAATTAGCAGATAAAAACAAACAAGGCATTTTTTTTTATTTAAAATTATTCAAAAGAATTCAGACTATTTTCAGCTATAGTTGTTTGAAGAAAAGGGCTAATAAAACGTGGACTCTTGATAATGATTGTAAAAATAAACTAAATATGTGCTAAACTGGGAGCTATTAATCTATGAATTGAAACAGTTTATAGGAAAAAATTAATTTCTTTTACATGAAAATATTAATTGAAAGTTGGTCTTTCAGCTAATATCTTTTTAAGTATATATTTAGAAGTAAAAAATTAAAACTTTGTCAATATTTAAATGAATTTTCCATGCTTTATACGTTTACTTTGATTTTAAAAATATTTATAAAATTCAATAAATCATCTTCCAATTAAAAATAACAAACATGAAATATCATATGGAAAAATATTGAACGTATTTCAATATATTGTTATAAGCACATAAAAAAAATGGATTAGAATTGTATTATCAATAAATATTGAAGTATTTAATTATTAACCGGTATTGTTAAAGTGGAAAATATTTAAAATAATTCAATCTAGATATTGTGTTATTGAGTAAAACTTGCCAAAGAAGCAATTCTTTTTCTAAAGCATACCTAGATTTAAAAAAGTAGGATACCTAATAATAAAAATACATAACTTAACCCTTTCAGGGGCAAGGTATTTGTATTCATAAAATGTTGAAATAGTTGAATGACACCAGTATTCACAAGAAAATTTATTTGTAAACAAGTATATTTTCGCATACTTCATTACCCAGCAGCAGAATTTTTTTCTGCAGTCTGCAACACAAGTAGAAACTTTAAAAACAGTCTGCGGAACTTAAGGACAAATGCCCTCTTTTCAATCCCTCGTGCACTCACCCCCCCCCACACACTCCAGTATTTGTGATTAAAAAAAAAGAACGTACTTTTTAAAATAATTTACCTTTGTCCTCAAAATTTTTAACACCACTATCTGAAAAATCTTTCATAAAATTTGCCAAAATTTCTGTGAAGTTAGAAAACAGAATAACAGTAAAAACAACATATGAACACCAATTTCTAAAATTATTGAAAAGATTGATGCAATGTGATAATATCAAAAATTATGTATAGATGTGATAATACAGGGATTAAAGTGCACTAAAGCCACTTGGAATCAGCAAAAATCTAATTTTGTAGCAGTAAATTCCCTTTATGTAGCAGCAAAAATCTAATTTTTAATATTCTTAGAAAATCAAATTTGAGTAATTCATGCAAATACTATATGTAAGTCTAATGCAATGTTTTATTTAGCAATCTTAGCTAGTTGTGCAATTAAAATTTAACATGCTTTCACTCAAAACACAACTAACTAATATTTAACCTGCCACTCAGTTGTAAAAAAATCTCATAAAAACATCAATGTTCCAGCAAATTTTCCCGCGATTATTTGACGGAATTGACTTTTTTCCTCGAATCTTTGACGAAATGCGCGTTTTTCTCGATCTTTCGACGATGTCAGCCTTTTTTATCGCGATCTTTTGACGATGTCCGCCTTTTTTATCGCGATCTTTCGACGATGTTCGCGATCCTTCGGAAATGTTCCCGTTTCTTTCGCGATCTATCGACGATGTTCGCGATCTTTCGACGACGTTCGTGGTTTTTTTTTACGATCTTTTGACGATGCTTGCGATCTTTTGACGAAATTCGCGTTTTCTCCACGATCTTTTGACGGTATACTTGTTTTTTCGCGATCTTTTAGCGAAATCCACGTTTTTTAGCGATCTTTGCGCGAAATTAGCTTTTTCCCGCGATTTTTCGACGAAATTCGCGTTTTTTCCGCAATCCTTTGAGGGAATTCGCGTTTTTTCCGTGATCAATTGTCAAAATTAACATTTTTTTCCGATCATTTGGCGAAACTTGCGTTTTTAAGCCATCCTTTTGGGAAAGTTGCTATTTTTCCGCAGCCCTTTGATGAAATTGGCTTTTTTTCGATCTTGCGTCAAAATTTTCGCCATCTTTTGACGAAATTCGCCTATTTTCCACGATCTTTTGAAGAAAATCTCATTTTTTAGCGATCCTTTGACGAAATTTGTGTTTTTTCCGCAATCCTTTAATGAAATTTGCGTTTTTCTGCAATCCTTTGACGAAAAGTTGCTATTTTTCCGTAGCCCTTTGACGAAGTTCATGCTTTTTCCGCGATCATTTGACAGAAACCGCATTTTCCAGTCAGCCTTTGACGAAAGTTGCTATTTTTCCGCAGCCTCTTGACGAAATTGCCGTTTCCTTTTTGACCTTATGACAAAATTTCGTTTTTTCTTTGCGACCTTTTGACGAAATTCACGTTTTTCTCGCGATCCTTTGACGAAATTGGCTATTTTAACTGCAAGCGATTGACGAAATTGTGTTTTCGGCGAACATTTCTCGAAATTCGTGATATTTACGTCCGAATTTTCGGACTAATGACCGATTTTTTAAAATTTCTTAAGAAATCGCCCCTACGAGGATTGACTCATTTAATAATGGGCGTTTCACGATCGCGTGTCTAGACTAGTTTTCTCCGTGAATTATTTATATTTTAAAGGGAATCGGAGCTTCGTCAATCGTAAGTGGCGTGGATCATATTATTATGGCACATGGCAAATAACTGCTAGCAAACTTTTTTATTTTCTAAATGTTAACAGTTGAAAAATAGTCTGCAGACCTTCTCAAGAGTCTGCGACGTGCGTCGCAGCGTTGCGCCGATTCTGCGCCCGGGCTTCATTAAAGTGAAATTTTCATTGGGTTGATGCCATCACTGCTTTACCGCCCTTCAAGGGGTTAAAAACAGCAACAATACTAAAATTGATGTTTTCACTTGCTATAATAAAACATGAATGAGGATTAAAAAAAAGGGGGAGGGGGAATCAATAAAACTTTTAATGTAGGGAGACTAACTTCATACATAAAATTTGCTATTTAGCAATAGTTAGAAAAGATTTAAAAAAAAAAAAAAACTTTCTTATGGTATTCACAACATGTGCTTTGTTTCTTTATTAAACATTGAAAATATTTAACTCATATGAATCACTTCATTTTAATTTAGTTGCTACAAATTTTAGAATTCTTATTGCATTTGTAATAAAAATACACTAAATAAAAATAAAGAACTTTTTAATAGAACTGTTATCCAAAAGTGCACAGGTAAAGTAACTTTCAAACCCCAAATAAACATAATATTAACAAACTGTAATTGAAACCAGATCATCAGCCAGCGTAGTGTGGTAAACAAGTACGACTTTGACAACAAGTTCGAAATATATTCTTGTGGGAACATCCAGCATAAACTGACTAGCAAGTTGCACTCACAGACAGAAAATTAAAAAAAATCCTGCCTCGCAAGTGCACCCAGCTGTCATAAAAATTCAAAATGATCCTTCTTGACTCAGTCCCTTGACCGCAGAAAGATGACATCTTCAATAATTGCATTGGTTTATACATTAAGTTAATATTTGAAATTCATTTGGGATTTGGAAAGTTATTTTAATTGTACATTTTTGGATAATAACAATATTAAAATGTTCTGTTTTTCAATAAATATTTTCATTTATACCAGTATCTGAAAGTGTTTATACAAGAAATTATAAAATTAATCAGAGCAATCTATAATTGTTAATTAAAATGAAGTTAATCAAATGTGTACTACAATTAAATAACCAGTACTGAGTATTATCATTTTCATTGTTTAAAACAAATGTACATACATTAAACTGAATAATTTTGCTGTTTAAAAATAAATACTTTTGTTTATATAAAAATTGAGAGCTACTCTCACAGAAAGACCACTTCAGAACCTAGAGCTGGAAAGTGAGAGTATTTTCAAAAAATGAGATACTTGAAAAAGAGTACTTAAATTTTTAAAGAGGGGGGGGGGGGGGAGGGAGAAGATATTGATCTCTGATTCACTGTTATTATATCTTACAAAATGAGTACTATTCTCCATAATACATAAAGAAGGGTTACACTTACTGATTATACACTGAGAACAATACTAAACTTTTTTTTGAGCACCTATTTCTAGATATCACAGTACTGTATTAATGAAAAATATATATACATCACACTTCAATTATAAGTGCTTATAAAAACACATTTTAAACATACATATAAAATAAAAAGAGAAATATAATTATATATGAACTCACATTACTTCCTCGGATAATGCAACAACAGTTAGGCCTAAACTGATGAGCTCTTTTTGGCAGCAAAATAATTACTGCGCTAAAAATTTCACCGTACACGATGTAATCCGTGATCAGCGGTTTAAGAGCACGTCTCAATAGCATTTAAAATAAAAATTTTCAAAATTTTATCACATCTACACACAGATGTATAAAGAGAGACAGCCGGCTATAGCACACAACAGCATAGCGAGATATCAACTACGGTCGGATTGCGCGCGTTCAACCGTCTATCTGGATCACGTGACTTTTTCGCTTCCAAGCCATTGTAAAGTCAGCTTTGTGGTCAGCAAGAAAAACCTGTTCATTCATTATGACTCCTACTATACACATGAACTCCGGGAATGTGATTGGTCTTTAACAGATCTAAGATATGATTGGCCTACGTCGCCAAGTTGATGTTCTGCAATGATCGCTATGGTAAAAATGTAGTGGTAGATTGGTGGACGGATGTGTTTGTTTGTAAACATGCCCTTTCCTTATAGACTAGCAATCACAGACTTCTAATATAAGTAGACTCCCAATTCCATTGTTCTTTCGGGAAAGTTTTGACTCCAACATCTTTTGCTTTCATCGCCAAAAGGGTGCCGTATTTTGGCGGTAATCTCTTTATTGGCAAAGCAAAAGTGCGGTCAACTCAAGACAAACGCTGACAGACGATCTTTCGGCAGGAATCTGGAGAGAGATTCCGAGGAGAAAAACCGGTTTGACGCGCTAAATCTGCCTTCCATCACGTGATGGAGGGCAGAGATGTAGGAAACAAGAAAAGGTTGCCGATTTGGAGTCTACTTATATTAGAAGTCTGTGCTAGCAATATCTTGGGGTTGTAGAAAATATCCTGCAGATGTCACTGCGATCTGTATCTTTCAGCAGCATCGTTGCACATTTAAGGGATACAATATTTTAGCACTTTTTTAAGTAATACAGGGATAGCCAAATTCTACACTGTATATTCTAGGCGCTATAGCATGGCATATAATCTCAGGCATCAAAGATGCTTGGCAATTCGCTTTTGCTTTGTCTTGACCAATAACATTTTATATCCCTTATTAAGCCACTCTCATATAGAGGCACCCTAAGTACCATAAGCTGAAAATCTTCAAATTTTACTATGAATTTTCGAGACATCACTTTATGTGGCGAAATATATCGCTTATGAATATCAAAATTTCTTCAATATTTTTATAATAACATAAAATTTTAAATGCTACTGAGTTATAATATATTGTCTCTATTATAAATCAACCAGTAAACCAACCAATCAATCAAAAAACAACACAAAATTAATAACTATGAACGGCAACAATCAATCCGGCGAGTGTGCAAAATAATGTAGCAGTAGAAAAATATATGATTTCAATATGTTATTTACATTGAATACTGCAGGTAAGATTTCTGTTTACATTTGCATTTTTTTTGTGCATTTTTCAGAGCTTTGTTTCATTAAGCTTGACCTTTTCTTTTCCATTCGTAATTTATTTCCGATTCGCATAACTTTTTATTTAGCTAACTTTCTTTTAACGCAGTCTTATGAAAGATGCAGCAGTTTATTTTGAAATGAAATGGTTTTGTTTCCTTTGTATTATATTGTATTTAAAATGGTTTATTTCGTGAAGATGTACATTTCAAAAATCCATTAATTTTGAGTCATTTCGCCCACAAAATTGATACAAATTTACAGGTAATATTTTTCTTAAAGTACTTCAGAGTATGTATTTTTTAATTCTTTGTTTAAAACTGTCACTGTGTTTTGTTGCTTTTTCATCTGAATCTCATGAATGTGTTTTTCAGCTATTCTGATGTTAAATATAAGCTCCATAATTTAAAAATAATGTCTTTGTTGAGATTTATAAAACTAGTGAGAGGGAGTGAAAGAATGGAAATCTTTCAAAAGAGAAAATTTTACTTTAAAATCGTAATAAACTTTAAAAAAATATTTACATATCTTATCTATATACATGTACAAAAAGTTTTAGTATAATGTACATATAAATATACTAAAACTTTTTGCAAATGTTAACTGTTAAATCATAGGGAAATCGAAAATACATTAATGAGCCAATCATCACAATACAATATAAAATGTATAACTTTCTAAAGCAATGAACAAAATTATGAAATCTCAAATGTTGGATTCAATAGTAAGCGTTAGAAAAAGTAAGGGTGAAAAAAGAAGTAATTTTACACCTAAAAAATTGAATTTGTATATGTATGGTAAATAAATGTATAAATATAATACATAATATAAATACTAAATGTGCATATGCAGCAATGAAATTATGTATTTTTAATTTGATTAATTTAAATTAATTAGCCAAAATAGGGCCTAAGAGGTAGATGATAAAACAGTGTAACAACTGCATAATGATTTTAGATATGAAACTAATACTATCGAATAATAAATGAGCATTTACAGCTATTCATTAATCCTCCACACGCGGTCTACTTTTTCAGTAGGTTACTTTTGGGTCATTCCATGGTAACTTATGTTACATTTAGAAAAATTTACTTCAGTAATTTTAGTAATATAATACCAAAAATAGAATTAAAAATATAAAGTTGACATAATTTCTTAATTAAACCTATTCAAAGCTCAATTTAGATGAAATTTATCTAATTTTTGTGTTATTTATTGAACTCTGGTAGTTATATTTATTATGTAATTCTGACATTACTGAAAAAGGAACATAAGTTAACATAAAAAATATAATTTTCATTCTCATTTTCTAGGTAATTTTGGTACTTTTCAGTTAGCCGGGCACCAGTGTTATATATACATATTTATATACGTACATATATGTAAATATACATAGTAGTATATATATGTATGTGTGTATATATACAATATGTGTATATGTATATTTACATATATACGTATGTGGGTCATTCCCAAAAAAAGTGTAAAAACTATGTCCAAGAAGTTAATAATTTTTATTTAAATAATAATATGCTTTTGAAAAATATTTATGATTATTTCTTAATCTTCATCTTATTGTTCTTAGTTGAAAATATTTTGCAAGTTTAAAAATGAATTACAATAATTTACAAAAAGTAATGTTTATAAACTTGGCACAGAAAACAAGCTGTCCCAGACTCAAATTTAAAACATTTGAATATGTTTATAATGAGCTGGTTGTTAGCTATAATAATAAGTTATATACTATATAATGGAACATCTAATTAAAAAAATTACTAACAAAACACATTTTTTAATTTATTGTTATTTTTAGAGATATAAATTTTTATGTGTGTGTCCCAAATTTTATTCAACTCCAGTAAGTCCACTCTGTTACATGGAGTTTTAACATAAAAAATGAAAATATATTAAAGTGGGCAATAGTACTCTCTAAAGGGCATGTGTTCACTTTGTCAGTCAAATTAGATTGAATCTCCGTGAACAAAAAAAAAAAGATGGCTTTTATGTCTATGGATTACCGAAATGTAAATAGTAAATGTCCACTCTGTTACATCTTTTTTAAAAATCTAATAACTACTTTTTAACACAATAAACCATTAGGAAGAAGATCATTATTAATAGCTGTTAAATACTCCTTAGTTTTTTTACTGTGCTTGAAAATTTAAGCTACAATTCTACTTTTTGAGTTAGTTGTCTACTCTGTTACATTGTCCACTCTGTTACATATACTTTGTAACAGAGTGGACCAGTATTGTAACAGAGTGGACAATTTGTAACAGACATGCTATTTCTTTTACTAAAAAAATATTTTACTATTATAATTTATATTTTTACTTTTAAAAGTATTACATACATTTAATCTAACACTCGAATATCAAATATAATTTTTCGGATAATAGCAAAAGATACTTACAGAACGTCAATGTCATTAACGATGACGTTAAAAATTAGATGCTCAGAGAGTGTAAGAAATTTTTTTTAAATGACAGAAAAGCTATTGCAGATACAAAAACAAACCACAATGTAAAACAAAATTAAAAAAAAAAAAAAAAAAAAAGAGATGATGTCAGCAGGACAACAGCTGGGAGAAATGGAACAGTAACTAAAAAGCAGGATAAAAATCGTAAAGCTATTTACTTAACACACTTTTTAACCTGCCATAAAAGGTACATAAGAGAAGAGGGAGAAAAATTTAGCTATCAGACATTTTCTAGATATCGTTTCTTTAATGTTGTATTCCCAAAAATAAAAGACAAATACTTGTTTATGTTTACAGTATTGTAATATCCACACAAATCTATTGCTTTATTTAAGAAAGGAATAATTGACTGTGCAGACTCAGAAAAATCAGCTAAGGATATGTTTGTAAATCAACACGAAAATTTTGCATGTATGATGAGTGTAAAAATTGTACCAATACAGAGGGTATTGGACTATAATATGATTTTGGAATGGCCAGAGTGGATCAGGAAAAAAGAATAAATCCTTAAGATTTGATGAACAAGAAATATTAAAACAATAACAAAGATAGTGAAGAAGACAAAGTTGAATCAAATTGGTGAGCTTGTTAATGTGTTTAAAAAAATATATCAAACTTTTCAAAAAACATATCTTTAACATTCAATACCGAACGTGCCTGAAGAACTTGGGAGAAGATGAAGCTGCACTTCATCTAGATTTCAGTGAGAACTTCAAAAGCAAATTGGATGGGGAATTAGTTACCATTTTAGATAGGGATTGACCGAATCAGCAATTTTGCCGAATACCGAAGCTTCGGTCAAAGTGTACACCGAATATTCGGTATTCGGCAACCGAATACTTAAAAATTTTTAATACACATTTTTGCATATATTAGCTTTTTTAATAAACTTTAATTAAAATTAAATTCTTAATAATTTAATTCAGTTACATTTCTATTCTTAAATCTAATTACACAAAAAAATTTAATAACTTCTTAACTCACAAATTCATTAACCCATCACTTATTTTTTATTATTTTATCACTAGTCAATATCCAAATTAACCCAATGAAAGTATTAAACTATACAGGCTATTATTAAGGATAAGAATTCTCAGAAAAACATAAGTTCATTCAAATAAAAAGAAACAATGTTGTCATTAAGTTGATTTACTGATTGTCTAATTATATACATATTGAATTGGAATGTTCTCAAATACAAAAGGTATCATATCAATTTGTACATTTAACTATTTTCTGTGAAATTATTGATACATATTTATATTTTGATTAATATTTATCACTGTGGTGATGAAGATAAATTTGAGCGATTTTAATTTAATGGTTATAAAAGCTATAGGATAGGCATAGGAGTATACTTATTTGATGCATGTATTTTCTTTAATATAAACCTTAGATATACAGAGATGAACTCTTACTCTGATATACTTATTTGAGGTGTATATTAAAGAGAATACACTTTAAATAAATTTAAATTGAAAAAACTAATGTAGAAATAATTAAAATTAAATGGTAATGGAAAGATGCCCATATTCCTTACTTTTTTTTTCCCTATATCGTAGACAGTTGTTCTGATTTCACCCCTATATAGACTATTTTAGGAAAGAAAAAAAAAGTTTTTTGTAATTAAAAATGGCCTTTGACTTGTTTTTGGTAGTGCAGCTGAACTTTAAACTCATGCACATAATATTGAAACTCATCATTTAGCCTATTCTACTTCTAAGTAAAAGAGAATTCTTCTACTTCTAAGAAAATACTTATCCGCAATTATTCGGCCGAATACTTAAAAGTATTCGGCCGAAGCCGAATATTCGGTTTACATGCCGAATCACCGAATACCGAATCGACTATTCGGTATTCGGTCAATCCCTAATTTTAGAGGCTCTCGAAAGCAAGTATGCTTACATATGGGGTTCTGCACATGAAATTGCAGGAAAAAACAGTGATATTTTGTTCTATTTCATCTAAAGATAAAAATAAGCACTTGACGATTAAACTTTAAAAACTGGTGATTAAAAATATGGAAAGAACCGGTTAAATTCAGGATTTTCTGATTTGATCTTCCGCATTCCCTTTTTTTCCCTACACCTCGGACGTTTCTGATTTCATATTGCACTGGCAATTCGATGATCTATTTATTCTCATACCTGCTAGTCGGTGGATAAGCATACCTATTTTATTATGTTGTCAGATCTTAATTCTAGACAAATTATTAAAAAAAGGTACTTATGTAGTTAGCTACATAAGGATGTTGTATATAACTTTGCTGCTAACTTATTTTAAAATAGATGGGAAATTAGTATCTCAAGTTTATTCAAAATGATATAAATAAAAATATTTTATTTAGTATATAAATTATTTGTTGACTGTAAACTCATACATATTTTAAATTAAATATTCAGTGACATAAATGTACTTACCGGCTACTAAAGAAATTGTTCTCACTAGCCAGTAACTGATTACTATAAAACAAAACCTTCCGGCCAGTGGCTACTAAGCAAAATTCCTTATTTTCATCCTTAGTCTTATCTTCTTTAGCGCATGGCCTAGCAGTAATTTGGGTCCACTTGGAATGAGTATTGAAAATGACTAGCGATAATTACAAGATCACCATAGTTCTTTTCTTTCAGATAAACCTTTTAACTAGTACAAATGCCCCAAACAAATTTCTACCTATTTAATAAACATGTTGATAAATTTAAATTTCAGTAGAGCACACAGAATTGTTTTGAGTCAGGCAATGGCACGGCAGCCGCTAATGGGGTAGGAGGAATGCTAAAGAGCATGGCAGATGTTAATGATTTTTTTAGACAACTAAAAGACATCACCAATGTGAAATTGTATCTTATTTCAGAGATAGATAAGATGAGTAGAGCTATTCCAAATAAAATTCCCATCCTTAAAGGAACATTGTCTGTTCAGCAGTTGGTGACAACAGGTAATGGATTATTTAGGTAGAAAAGTGTATCTTGTTTTTGCCGAAAAAAATAGTAAACTTTGCCCATGCTTTAAAGATAAGTAATACAACTGTCAAATAACATCAAACCTTGCTTCTCATAAAAATATTCACAAAATACTCAAAGCATCAGATGTTTATTTTTCTGACTCGGACTCGAATGGAACCTCCACAAACGAAGTGTGTGAAGTGAAAGTTGATGATTCCATGCAAAATGTTTTGCCGGATAATATAAAAACTGATAAAATACATGTTGGCTGCATTTAAAACAGATGAAGCTATGTGTAATTTGAAATACAAGTATGTTGCAGTTATTTAAGAAGTAGAACATGAAGATAGAGAAGTAAAAGTAATGTATTTAAAAACTATTAAGGACTGTGAGAGGTTATTTTGAGCTGATGAAAACAATATTTCATACATTCATTTAGAAGAAATCATAACAATTCTTCCTGAACTTAAATGCAAGCTGTAGGGTGGTCATCTGTACTATGAATTTCCAAATAACGTAGATGTATTCCAGAAAGTGCAAGTTTCATGTAAATCTTCTTAGATGGCAATTAAAATATTAGGTGGAAGGTAAGGATATTTTTATTAATTTATAGTATATAATACTGTTGATATTTTCCCAAGAAAATACATTTGTCCACTCTGTTACATTACAGATTTTTTGCATTCTAGGATAAAATTGCTTAAATAATATGAAGTAAAAGTATCCTCCTATTATTTTAGAAACTGTGCTTCATGTTTTAACATATAAAAATAATATTTTCTAAACTAACACAACACTTAAATAAACTTTTATCCAGTATTATTCCAAAATTTGTAACAGAGTAGACTGCAATATCATTAAAAAACATACGATTTAAGATTTTTTGTAATTTTTTTTATATGTATAAGAAGTATACAGTACTTGCAAAGATATAAAGTCAAAAAGCTTAAATTGCACTGAATAATTTACACAGGAAAATGAAGTTTATTCATGTAACAGAGTGGACAAAATCTTTCATTTCTCATCACAAAACCTTATAAAAAATATAATATAATTTTTTTTACAAAGTTAAAATTTATAGCATGATAAAGTTCAGAGTCTTGGCTGTCACTGAAGCATAAAATTATTGTGAAAATATAATTTTAGAAAAAAAAGTTTCAAAAGATCAAATTTACATTTTTTTTTGGGAATGACCCATGTATATAAATATGTGTATATAACACTGGCGCCTGGCTAACCGAAAAGTACCGTAATTTTTATTCAAATTGAGCTTTGTGTAGGTTTAATTAACAAATCATGCCAACTGTACATTTGAATAATTTTTGGTGTTACTAAAATTACTGCAGTAAATTGCTCTAAATGTAATGTAAATTACCATGGAATGACCCTTTTTTAAAATTAAGATTGTTTGTTTCCCACCACTTTTTTAAAGTAGAAATAGTCACTTTATTTAATAACAGATAAAATATTGCGAGAATAAGCCAAATTATGGGCTTTTAAAAAGGTGGGGGAATCAAGCAATCTGAATTTTTAAAAAGTAGCCCACTGGAACACGAAAATAGCATTTTCCACAACTGGAGGATTAAGGAAGTTTAATATACTAATAAAACTTTTTATGAACCAATAATTAAAATACTTTAGAAAAAGTATAACATTGTAAAGCAGTGGCCGAAATTAAGAAAAAGTAAAAAAAAGTAAGAGTGAAAAAATCAGCAATTGTACGTTAAAAATAATTGAATTAATATATTGGAAAATAAATATATGTAGGGTAGATATGCCAGTAGTGGACACCCTTAAGGAATTTCTTTTTAAATTATTTTTTAATTAATAGTTATAATTATTATATTCCAGTTTTTTCAATATATTAATCTATCAACAATATTTCACCATTCTTATAGCCTCATTTCCCAATATGAATAGAAATTTAATTTTAAATAACAGAAATATATCAAAAGCCCAATAATGGACACTTGGACACCCTCTGGTCCAGTAGTGGACACCTTCTGTTCCAGTAATGGACACTCCATAAAAAGTAATAAATATAATTGTTTTTATGACTGTATTTAAAACCAGAATTTAATGAATACATACTAATGAAACAAAATAGTTATTTTCAAATAAATTTAACAATTAGGATACCAGTAATTAATAAAATGTTTATGATAATCATTTACTGTTTGCATCAATTATTGTAATTATCAGAAGATCGATGCTTTAATTATTTTAGATAGACAGAGAATATTAAATATCAGGCAATTACAGCTATCAAATTATTGAAACAGTGGGATATTTAAAATGTAATTAAAAAAAAAGTTTTGCAATATTAATGTTTAGTTTTGTCTCACTATTTTAAACAATCGTCCAGAAACTACTTGATGCATCATTTATAATAATTAATATTACAAATATGAAAGAAATGATATTGTGAGTTGAATATTTTAAATACTAAATAAAATAATTTCAAAATAAAACTGTAGAACTGATGTTTGAGGTTACTGATCTGCAGATTTACTAGTTTCATGAATAATTTTTTAAATAAGGAAACATTTAAGACATAAAATAGATTTTGAATAGCTTCTGTAACTTAATTATTTTTATTTAAACGGAGAGGGATTAAGCTCTATGAGCCCCTCTTTGACTGTGCTCTTAAACAATATTTTCTGCTTTCTGGCTGGTTTGATTGCCAGTTTATAAAATATGCAAGGTATATGTACTACATAAAAATAATAATAAAAATAAAATACTGAAATTTTATGAATCACATAAAATAACTTAAAAGCAGCTATTTATAAAAGTTTGTTTTATTACATTTTGGTAAGTATAATTTAAAAATTAAATTTGATTATTTTGGTTTGTAGTTAAGCCAAAGTATTTTATACACTATAAACATTACTGAAATTGCATTTTTAGCAATGTCTACATGGGGTGTCCATTACTGGAAAATGACTAATTAATCATCCCAGTAATGGACACCCCCTCTTAAAACCTTAAAAATAAATGAAATTTTGTAAATGGCCATTAGTATATAAAATTCTAAGTTTTCTATTGCTATTGAAACAAAAACATTCGAATTTTGCAAGAAAATAAATAATATATAAATTAATTAAACGAAGGCAGCTCTTAGCCTCTTCATTAAGATTTTCACAGAAAAACAGCGAAACTTTAAAACATTATTTTCTGCTTCCCGATTGGTTTGATTAAAAGTGTCAACAATAACCCAGTTTTATAAAACATGCAAGGGAGAGTTATAAAAAAAATAATTAAAGCTAAATATTTATTAAATTATTATTTTATGAACCAAAAACATCAAGGGGTGTCCATTACTGGCACATCTACCCTATATAAATGAGCTGCTTATTACTTATTCATTTTTGATAAGGTAAAATTGATAAGTATACTTGCTTTTTAACATGAGCTGCTTAAATAAAATATTTAGTTGATGAATCTTTCTTATATTTTATATGAAAGTAAAGATATGGTATATGAAAGTAAAGAATTTTATTTATCGTAGGTAAATGTTGGATATTTGCTGAAATGTTATTAAATTAATTATTGAGTGTTAAAAATTATAAATTATCATACAATGAAAAAATTATATGGATAAATTATTAGCCTGGAGACGTTGTATTTTTCGAAGCAGGTTGTTTCGACGCCGACGGTTCGACGCCAACGATTCGACGCCAACGTTTCGACGCGTGGTCAGTTCGACGCCGGGGCAGTTCGACGCCATATATTTTTTTCCGTATTTTTATTTATTTTTAGAATAAATATGCAATATGCCTGATATAATATATATATATTTTTGTTATGTATATGAAGCGTGATTCAAATAAATAAGCAATATGACTGATTTTTATTTATTGAATTATCGATTGTTTGCATGCATATTTGAAATAAATATATGTGTGAAAGTGTTCTAGATTTTTTTTTTTTTTGTCCCAGATTAGTGAGAAGCCCCCTCGCCAACGTCAAGGCCCTGGGACATGAGGGAGGTTGTTTTTTTTTATTTATTTATTTCACAAAACAGCATCAAAAAGGCAAAATACAGAAATGGTAAATAAACATATGGTTACAAAAAAGTTATATTGCAGACAAATTTAATTACAGAGTAACAAGATTACACATAAATAAGATTACATCACAAAACTGTTATTATACTAATCCATTGCAAAATTATGCGCCACACCTTTCAGGTATTCCATTATTTCTCGATTTTCAAAATCTTCAACTATTACTTTAATTCTCATATCAGCTCGCAGATACTTATTCCGCTTGTGCGGCGGTTCATCTCCACGTACAAATTGCTCATAACATTGGTCAATTGTTTTTTGAACACGTCTGAGACCATCTATGAATTTCCATAATGTGGGGTGTGAAACACCAAATTCGGACTGTAAACGTCTGTGTGCTGCTTCCGCGAAATTATTGGTGCGTCCTTCGTTATTTAAGGTTCTAGCATAACATGACCACATTTCTGGTTTAAAAATAGGACGACGGCGACGATTATTTCTCTGAATCCTTCCAACATAATAATCTTCAAAGTAATCTAAAATTGGGGTTAACTGATTAGGTAAATTCTCACTCAAAACTTCTAAAGCATTTTCAAGTTCTTCGATAGGCACAAAACTTAACGCAGGAATCATACGTGCATAGAGAGCAAAATCAGCATCGGTATTATATCGTTGCATTAAATTGAATTCTGCTAATTTGCGCTTCATATTTTTCACAAGGTGGAACAAGCACCCTTGAATTTCGGCGTCTGGAAACTTGCTTGAAAAAGTGTTAATTAAGGCAATTTCAAAATCTAAAGAAATTTTTTTCGCCTTAAAAAATGGCCAACTGTCTTGAATCATTTCAAGCATTCGTGTATATGTTTCTTCCGCCTTGTCGGGTAAGAGGGCATAAATGATTGGCAATACAAAACCTCCACGTTCGGCCATAATAACAAAAACCTGGTAAAAATGATGTGGTGCTAGACTAAAAGTTCCATCAACGTAAATTTTTGTTACGAGGTGAATCCAATCGCTGACACTGGCTTTTCCGAAAATTAAAATTCGGTCTTTATCCCCCACTCCCGAATCGGCGATAACAAAATTTTCCTTATTTTCTCCGTAATATTTATAATTTTCTGGCAATTCAATGGAAGCTCTGTCAATTGGTTGCGACGGGAGTGCATTTATGTCTTTTCTACGTCTTTTAATAACTAATCTTACAGCTTCTCTGCTTGGAAACTGTCCTAATGCTCCAACAGACAGCTCTTGCGTTTCTTCAATGCGAATTACTGCGGGAGTTTCTTGTGTTTCACCTGCCCTTCGCTTTATTGATGTTAAAGTGCGGACAACTTCAACACGTGCTGCATTTCCTTCATGAGCATGATTGCGAACAAGTTTTAAAAATTCACTCGTAACTGCATCAGTGTAAATTCTTCCTTTACATTTATTGTTTTTGGAAAATTCAACTTCACAACGCCACGATTTTTTTGCTCCATTTTCTATATATTTATCGAAACAATATAAATATCCATCGTGCTCATACTTTTCTTTACCTCTCTTAGTCATATATTTTCGGCTTTCAGACATTTCTACGGTTGAAAGTGCTAACATTGAATTTAAAAATATCGACAGGCTTCCAAATAGATTACGGGCGCTTTAGAGAAGATAAGAAATGCGCATGCGTTGACAATCGGCAATACTTAACGACAAATCTGAGGCGATTTCATAACCCCCAACTGGAGGAGGGGGGGGGGGGGGGTTGCACTTGTCAAAAAAGAGTTAGAGTTATTTACAAGCCTGTAATATGTTTCAAAGAAAGAAGAATAGATAAGGATAAGCTAGTCACAGGCGTCAATGCGAAGTTTCAACCCGTTTCTTCTTATATCGGCAAGGGTTTCTAGGGGAAGCGGTGTTAGCTTTTCTGTGCAACATTTCTTCCCCCCTGAGTGGGAATGTCACGGTTCCTTTGTACATTTACGTGCGCCCTCATTGTCCCCTTTATGGACGCTCCCTATCCCTTTGTCAAGGTGAGGACAAAGGAATTGCATGTGAATTCTAGTTAATACGTTATGGAAGCTGCTTTACTTACACTAAAGGTATTTCCAAATTCTGAACAAATAACGTTAACAGTTTTACTGCGTTTTAGTCTTTAAAATTTACACAACTATTCAAGGATTAAAAATTACAAAACAGGTCTTTATTAAAGAGTTTCATTTAATTAGTACTTTTAAAATGTGGATATTTGTGAATTATATTCCTATAGCAAAAAATAGAATAAAATACATTGTAAAGGAATTTAAAAGTTTTGAAGAAAATAGCTCATTAGCAATTAATTTAAATAAGAATGGGTGTTTTTTAGTAAGAACATAAAAATAAAGATATTTTACATTGTAAACATTTTTTCTTTTCTTTTTTTAACACAGAAAAGTAAAAAAAAAAAAAAAAAAAAAAAAAAAAAAAAAAAAAAAATATATATATATATATATATATATATATATACTGTTAGAAAGTCTAAATAAGCTGTGCAAACGTAAATAAAATCGGAAGTTCCTAAGTTTCATAAAAAATATATGGCGTCGAACTGCCCCGGCGTCGAAAAGTACGGCGTCGAACTGACCACGCGTCGAAACGTTGGCGTCGAACAGTTGGCGTCGAAACGTTGGCGTCGAACTGACCTGTACCGGTATTTTTAATGAGTTAACATCATATTTAATAAATGATTTAAATACTTTCAGCATGAAACTAGTTACAGTAGCTAGTAATTTTCATTAGACGAATACTAGTTGTAATTTTGTGCCGAATGTGGGATATTGCTTATTTCATCTCAACAAGTGTATTTTATCTGATTATTAAACTTAAACAGAAAGGGTTTTCTTCGGTACTTTTGGGTTATAGTAGACCTCGACAATGAATCGCCAAATGATATATCGCCAAGTTAGGTGTAAAATCTCATCAAATGCTTGCAGTCCTAAAAAAAAAACTGTTCCGTGTTTATGGTATCATCATATTAACTTTTCTTTGATGTTCTGGAATATATTTCACATGTTTGTTTTTTAAATCATATGTTATATTGTTTTTTCTTTAATCAGCTGCATTTATTTTAATAAATACAGAAATAATTTTATTTACTGAGTAGCGCGATTGATTAAAAAGTTGTAAAAAAAAAAAACTTCCTGTCTGAACTAGTTTATTGGTTTGAGGATGAGATACAGTTCATAATTGATTTAAGGTACTTTTCCAATATAGGGCTTTGGCGCTTTTAAAAAATAAGTTGGTGCAATTCTGTCTTCAGAAAGTGATATTCGTTGTCAAATGATATTAAACAGCTATGAAAATGAACCTGATGAGTTTTTATGCTTGCGTATATATGTATTTATGTATATACAACATAAACATTGTCAGGTTCTGGGGAACATACACTATTAGAACTATGGTTATATATTATTTTCTTGCTTGTATATTGTCTGTGCACTGGGAATTTTAAAGTAACACTCTTTTCTTATCTGAAATTTAATCCGAGCTAGTGGGTTAGATAGGGGAGTTGAAGGAATGTGTTTTATGAATAGGGTGGGGGGTGGGGTCCCTGCAATTCAAATGCATACCTGAGATAAGGCTGACAAAAGGATTTCACCAGATAACGAAATAACGGGCGTCATGGCTCATGGGAGGTGACAGGGGAAGGTTCAATGGATTGGAGGAAGGGAAGGGGATCCTGATGGCAGAAGGAAAAACTGCGTTTTATGTTTTTGGGAGAGGGGTGATATAGCTGAGGGAGATCAGTTAAGACGTATAGCGAAAAGTGGGTGGTCGCTTTCTCGCAGAACACAGTTGATGCCTGGAACTCAGTGTGTGAGTTTGTTCCAGAGTAGCTCGTGGATAGAGCTCGATTAGGCAGTGAAGCTCTTAGAGTATAGAGCTAATGTGTTGGGAGAATTAATAGTGATCTCTGATAAATCTAATTTAACTAGCGTAGGGTGAGAGGAATATAAAGTAGTTTAACAGTACACAGCAATTATTTACTGTATCTAATTTAATGTTGAACTGGATCACCTATATATCCGAGTGCTTAAGTGTAAATAGTGTTTTGTGATTTGTAAATAAACTGTTAATTAAGTTTAATTGAAAGAGTTGGTTTTCTTTTCAATAATCCTCTCATAGCGTGACTGATATCACATAATCATATCGGCGGTGGCAGCATATAAATAGTAAAGTTGTGTCGACTTAGAGGAAACCTGACAAACGTTTTATTTATATTTATAGGGGAGAGTGACTTACCTTGGGACACTTTTTTTCTTTCTTTTTTCATTTTTTTTTTTATATTGATCAATTGTCAGAATTTTACCTGGGATTCATACTTTTAACCTTTGCCTACGTTATTAAATAGCTTTTGATCTTATATCTATTCAGGGCTTGAAATTCAATTTTTCATAGGAGGGGAGTCTCCCTACCAACATTTACAAATGGAGGGGAGTTGAGCTATTTGGGAGGGAGAAAAAAATATGAAACCCAATGTTATTTTACGTGCTTTTTAAAGATTTGCATTAATTATTTTGTCATGCCTGTATTAATACAGGCTTGACAGAATACCATTGAATCAATTTAAATCAACAACTCAGAATAATAATGCAAAATGTTTTTTTTTTATTATTATTATTTAAAAAAGTAAGAAAGCAGGAGTGATTCTGAGTAAAAAAAAAAAAATTCTGAAACTGACAGCAAATTTTCTGAAAGGTTACAACAGAGGGGATGAAGGGGGGGGGGTGGGCGGGATCACTTTCAGCACTAGCTATGTGTTTTTTCGTGCCCCTTTGATGAAATTTCCGTTTTTTGCGATCTTTTGACGAAATTTGCCATTATTTCGCGATCTTTTGACGAAATTTGTCGTTATTTCGAGATCTTTTGACGAAATTTGCCATTATTTCGAGATCTTTTGGCGAAATTTGCCTTTTTCCGCGATCTTTTGACGAAAATTGTCGTTTTTCCGCACTCCTTTGACGAAATTCGAGTTTATTGTGCGATTCTTTGACGAAATTCGTGGTTTTTTTTCCATGATCTCTGGACAAAATTCGCAATTATTTGACGAAATGCATGTTTTTTTCGCGATCCTTTGACGAAATGCGCGTTTTTTTTGCGATACTTTGTCGAAATTCGCATTTTCCGCAATCTTTTGACGAATTGTGCGTTTTTTTCGCGATCTTTGACAAAATTCGTATTTTTTGCGATTCTTTGATGAGATTCGCGTTTTTTTTCGCGATTGTTTGATGAAATTCGTGGTTTTTTCTCAGCGACCGTTTGACTAAACACTAAATTCGTGTTTATTCCGCGATCCTTTGATGAAATTAGCTTTTTTCCGCGATCCTTTGACGAAATTAGTTTTTTCCGCTATCCTTTGCCAAAACTCGCATTTTTTTTGGCGTTCCTTTGCCGAAATTTATGATTTTTTTGCTATCCTTTGATGTAATTTGCATTTTTTGCGATCGTTTGGTGAATTTCAAGTTTTTTTTCCTGCAATCTGAAGAAATTCACGTTTTTCCGCAATCCTTTGACAAAATTTGTGTTTTATTCGCAATCCTTTGCAACGAAATTGGCGATTTTTTCCTCGAACGATTGACAAAATTGATTTTTTCGGCGATCATTTGTCGAAATTCACAATATTTTTTTGCTGAACTGATGACCGATTTTTCACAATTTCAATTCAATTACGATTTTTCAACCTAATGCCTTAACTTTTCGGAAAATTCGTAACAGAATCACCCCTGAATTCGCCAATCGGTCGCGGACACTTGTTAACTGATCTCGAGAAAAAAATAATGAAATTTGTCTATCGGTCGCATTGAAAATTTGTGAGTTTCAACGATCTTTCACAGTAAAGAAAAAAAAAAAAAACGCAAAATGTGTCAATTAGTTGCGCGAAAATATCGGGAAATTTGCAAGGCTTTCGCGGGAGTTAATCGTAATTTCAAAATTTTCGGGAAAAGAGTGAATTTTTTTTGGACGGGAGTCTCCCACCCATGATATTATTTTGGGCGGGATTTCAAAATTTTGGGCGCAAATCCCGCCATCCCACCCTGAAATTCAAGCCCTGCTATTATAGAAAAATTCAAAAAATATATTTATTAAACCTTTGTAGCAAGGTGTATTACCTGGTGGGGTACTTTGGGACAGTTAAAAATAGATGTGAAAAGTTCAATAACTGAATTACAATATATGGTATGATCCATGTCAATTCAGGCAGCCAAAGAAAAAATCTTACCTTCATAGTCTCAGAAGTTTTTGAATTGAACATATGTTGAAATTCAATAAAAAATAAGATACTTGTATATTTTGGTTTTGCCCAAAAAAATTCCTGGCCCGAGATACAGGCCGCCAAAGATGGCATCCCGGGCACCATTTCCAATTCGCCATTTTGATAAAAAATTTAAAGTACTATATCTCTAGAATGGTGCAAGATATTTTGTTGCGGTTTTTTTTATTTTAAAGATAATATTCTTCTGTTTAAAATGATATACCCAATTTTGAAAAATGTATTCAACTTTTCTTGTGGCAACCTTTTGAAAAAAAATTTTTTTTTTCAAAAAAAATTTTTTTTTTGAAAATGCCAATCCCAAAAATTTTGATTTTTTTGCTGTTGATCAATACCATTGGGAACTATCTTCACTGTAAAGGAGAACTTCCACTTTTGAGTTTAACAAATTTTAGAAACATTTAAAAAATTCAGAGAATTTTACAGGAACTGTGTATATACAGTTCCAGTAAAAGTCACTGAATTTTTGCTTATTTGTATCATATTTGTAAGGATAAGCCTACTATATATCCTAAACCAGTTAGAAATTGCAATATCAAATGTGGCAAATGAGGTGCGTGCATAGTATTAACTAGTTTTATAAATATTCAGATTTTGGGGCAATAAGTGTTACACTCTTGGGCAAAAAGGCATGAATACAAAATTTACTATAATTCCATATATTAAATTCAGTAATACTGAAGTAATATGAATCCATCTTAAAAGGACTTAATCGCCATGGCAACCTAGAATCATTGCCTATCATGGTATATCATTGAATCAATTATGTATTAT
Organism: Maratus speciosus; assembly: GCA_963932465.1. Classification (NCBI taxonomy): domain Eukaryota; kingdom Metazoa; phylum Arthropoda; class Arachnida; order Araneae; family Salticidae; genus Maratus; species Maratus speciosus. The sequence goes on from OZ010793.1 coordinate 481,987,809, forward strand.
AGGATTTTTATATAGAATGAAAAAAACTTTTATTAATGTCTTTTATGTTTTAATTTGATTTTCATAGTATTTGAAGTGAAACATACTTTATTGCAGAGGTTTACAAAAAATTACTTCCTGTGTCATAGAAAGTGCATAGTGTTTACAGGGACACACAAAAGATTTCGGATACTTTACCTTATTGGAAATACTGTACATTAGCGATGATTGCTAGAGGTGCATTTTTAGTTGCGATATGAGTTTTCAAGTTTAATTAAATATTTCCATATTACGTTGTGTGTATAAAGGCTGTAGATCATATACAGGGCTACACAAAAGAAATCGTAAGGGTATTGCTGGAAGTGCATTTTTAGTTGTGTTTGAGTTTTTAAGTTTAACTAAATTTTTCCACGTTACGTTGTGTGCATAAATGCTGCAGATTATATACAGGGCTACACAAAAGAAATCTTAAGGGTTTACTGAGTATGAATGAAAGTAGCTTAAAGGTGATTTTTAAATGAGTTATGCATTTTTACACTGAACTACATTTAGTATACTAAGATATGTTTGGAGAATATAGATGAAATAATATACAGGTCCACGCAAAGAATTAGATACATGGCCGTCTATGGATGATAATCTCTGGAAGTGTGATTTCACTGGTTTTAAGGATGTTTTAATCTGAATTAAATATTAGATAAATAGTGGCATGCATATAAAGATAGTAGGTAAAATACAGGGTTGTATGAAAGTATTCAAGTATGCTTCCGTCTACTGACATAAATTTCTAAAAGTCAAATTCCGACCTATTTATGTGTTTTTAACAATTTCCAACATAGTTGAAAGTCTTTATGGATTCGATTTGTCTGAACTCTAACTTGTATTAATATAATTTGTATTGCTGTGTAATTGATATATGTTATTGAGATTGTTTTACTATGTTCGGTATTGAAAATAAAGTATGTATCACTTCAAATGCTATGAAAATCAAATTAAAACATAAAAGACATTAATAAAAGTTTTCTTCATTCTATTTAAAAATCCTATAATACATAATTGATTCAATGATATACCATGATAGGTAATGATTCTAGGTTGCCATGGCGATTAAGTCCTTTTAAGATGAATTCATATTACTTCTGTATTACTGAATTTAATATGTAGAATCATAATAAATTTTGTATTCCATGCCCTTTTTGCCCAAGAGTGTAACTTATTGCACCAAGACCTGAATATTTATAAAACTAGTTATAGTACGCACGCACCTCATTTGCCACATTTGATATTGCAAGTTCTAACTTGTTTAGGATATATAGTAGGCTTATCCATACAAATATGATACAAATAAGCAAAAATTCAGTGACTTTTACTGGAACTGCATATATACAGTTCCTGTGAACTTCTCTTAATTTTTAAAATGTTTCTAAAATTTGTTAAACTCAAAAGTGGAAGTTCTCCTTTACAGTGAAGGTAGTTCCCAATGGTATTGATCAACAGCAAAAAAATCAAAATTTTTGGGATTGGCATTTCCAAAAATAAATTTTTTTTTGAAAAAAAAATTTTTTTTTCAAAAGGCTGCCACAAGAAAAGTTGAATACATTTTTCAAAATTGGGTATATAATTTTAAACAGAAGAATATTATCTTTAAAATAAAATAAACCGCAACAAAATATCTTGCACCGTTCTAGAGATAGAGCACTTTAAAATTTTTATCGAAAATCGCGAATGAGAAAGGATGCCGGGGATGTCATCTTTGGCGACCTGTATCTCGGGCCAGGAATTTTTTTGGGCAAAATGAAAATATACAAGTATCTTACTTTTTCTTAAATTTTAACATATGTTCTTCTCAAAAACTTCTGAGACTATGAAGGTAACCCCCCTGCCTGAGTTGATATGGATTCAGCCATATGAATTGTTCGTTCAGGAAAAGAAATTTATTTAAACTGGTAAAAATAGTAAATTTTCTAAATTTTAGGGATGCAACAAATATTTGGTTGATATTCGTAGCCTTGTACTCGGACTTGGTGTATTCCTTTCCAGTTTTTTTTTTCATTCTCCTAATTTGAAAGAATGTTCTTTTTATTTGCTGAAGCATATTCATAAGCAAGGGTACGTACATCATTAATTGTTAGTTCTGATTGATATTTTGAAGCTTATAAAATGTTGTTTATCGACTTTTCTTCCTTATCATTGGTGAATATTTTTTGACTTTGTATCTTTGATACTTAAAGTTAAATTTGTCTTTTTAAAAAAGTATTAACATGTTAGGCTTAGCACTAGAACTATTATTACACATCAGTTTTATACAGGGTGATTCATAAATATCGAAACAATAGGCTATTTCCTTAAATATTGCCCCTAGACCCATACTTCCAATTGCAAAGTTTCATAAAAAAAGGTGCAAAATTTAATGACATAAGTTTCAACTCCATAGGGGGTCCATTTGAAAAAATACGAAAATTAAATTTTTTTACGGCCTCCGTAGTGTAAAAATTCCAATCAAGAAAACTTTCCTTATCCATTCTTGAACTAAGCACAAAAAATTGCATATTCATATCTGAAAATCTCGCAGAGTTATGGCCGTTTAAAATAATTCATCAGGTTTTAAGGGATTAGACACAAATTGAAATGCGTGCAATCGAAGAAACAATGTTAGTTTAAGAGTTTTAGGAAACATGTAAAAAATATATTTGTTGAGCTAGAATTTTGATTTTTTTTTTTTTTTTTTTTTTGTGATGGTTAACCATATAATTTGCAAACAAAATCACATCCTAATATTTCGCATAAAGTTTTTTTTTTTAATTTTAAATGTTTAGCATTTTTTTAAGCGGATTTAATTTAAAATCTTTATAATTCGAAACATTATTCATCGGATTTCAATTTTTTTTCATTTGATTAAAGAGGAAAGTATAATTTTAGTTTTGTTTCAGGAATTTTTTTAATTTTAATTTTAAAAATATTAAAAATATCTGTTAAAAAATTATTTAAAAAAAAATCATATTTTCAAAATCAAAAGTAAATTTTTTTTCAATTTGCCGAAACAAAATGAATGTAAAATAATCAAAAAAGACATGTTCCAAGATTGCACCTTTTTAATTTACGATTAAAAAAACATCATGCAGAAAAACACATTTAAAGTTTTAAACATTGATTGGCTCCTAATAAAATGTTTAAATGCATTTTTAAAAATTGCACGTGAAAAAGTAACTTCTTTCGGTAGCTTAAATTTCCGATTCAGTTTAATTTTTGCCGTTTCCACCACCTTTTTGTTCTTTAAATGTCCATAAAGAAATGTTAAATGTATAATTTGAAACAATGCTTTTTCTAACATGTCGATTAAGAGTTTTTCATAATTTTAGCCCTTACAAATTCAGGCTTTTTATCGCCCCGGTGAGGCCAATAAAAAGTCTATGTATTGGGGACGGGCCAGATTCGGGATTGGCGACTTTTTTCTGAAGACTTGGCCAGGCCGGGCCTAACGTATTTTTTTTTATACCGAACCGGGTGTTGGTGGGATTTATGACGGCAATTATCTATACGAGGGATGTGGGCCCAGTGATGCCGCTGTACTTGAAAAAACCTGGGTCCCCGGGACCCAGGATTTCCAAAAATCTGGGTCCCTTTTTTACAAAAGCGGGTCCCCATCAATAATAATTTATATTTTAAAGGAATAAATGAAAGTTGTTTATTAAGATAAATGAAATGCATTAATTATTGTTTTAACAATAATTAAATAATGAATTAAAACCAGCATTATTTGCACTCAAATAAGATATTTTTTAAAAATATTAAGAGAAATTTTCTTTACTTTTTTAAAAGTAAAAATGCAAGATACAATTTTAATTGTAAAATAATGTTTATTTGAGAGTAGAAGATACCAAGTTCCACTAACAAGTATCACTAATGTTCGCATTCTTTTAAAAAGAGGCAAGGCGGGTTTATTGAAAAAGATATTTTTGCTGAAAAAAAGAACACTTATGTTAAGTAAAGGTGTACTTTTCGTTGAATGAATGGGTGCTTTCATTATTATACTTCCCATTGAATTATTTGTCAGCATAGATCTGTGTTGGAATCAGACATTTTCCTTGGAAGGGAAATTTATATCTAAATCACTAATAAGCATCAAATCTTAAATGTTCTGAAGGCGGGAGACATTTCAATGCAGTAAGAACGAGGGTGGGGGGGGGGGTGATTTTTACTGGTCCACCTAATGAATATAAATATTATCAAAGTACACTGAAATCATGCTGTATTTTTAAGAATCTCATAAAAAAGAAATTAAATCCCATTTTATGAATTTTCTACCTATAGGTTTAGTTTGCACATCTTTTTTGGTGCTTTGACTAAATTCACGTTTTTTCTGCGTTACTTTGACGAAATTCGCGTTTTTCCGCGATCCTTTTGTTGAAATTCACTATTTTTTCGCGAGTCTGTCACGAAAATCGTGTTTTTTTCCGCGATACTTTGACAAGATTCGGCTTTATTCCGCGATTTTTTGACGAAATTTGCTATTTTTTCGCAATCTTTTGTCGAAATACACTATTTTGTCTCAGCCCTTTTACGAAAATAGCGTTTTTTCCGCTATATTTTCACGAAATTTGTGCTTTTTTCGCGATCCTTTGACGAAAATCGGCTTTTTTACATTATTTTTTGACGACATTTGCTATTTTTTCGCGATCCTTTGACGAAAATCGGCTTTTTTCCGCGACTTTTTGATGAAATTTGCGCTTTTTTCGCGATCCTTTGTCAAAATTCGGCTTTTTTCTGCGATTTTTTGACGAAATTCGCTATTTTTTCGCGATCTTTTAACGAAATACGCTAATTTGTCGCGGCCCTTTTACGAAAATCGCGTTTTTCGCAATATTTTGATGAAATTTGCGCTTATATCAGCGATATTTTCATGAAATTTGCGCTTATTTCCGCGATTTTTTGACGAAATTCGCTTTTTATTTCGCGATGCTTTGACGAAATACGCTATTTTTTCGCGGCCCTTTTACGAAAATCGCTGCTTTTGCGCGATATTTTGATGAGATTTACGCTTTTTTCGCGATTCTTTGACGAAAATCGTCTGTTTTCCGCGATTTTTTCACGAAATTACGCGTCCCACGGGACGCGTAAGAGCTATTTTTTTGCGTCCCGTATCCGATTTTTCGCGTAATTTACGCGCTATAGCGCGTCCGCGGCATCCCTGGGGCCCGAAGGCGGGAGGTGCCTTCCATGGAGGTCTTTCTAAGGGAACCTAACCCGTATTTACGCAAGGATATCCAAGGTTCGAAGAAAACCACTGAAAACTCCGAATGATTGGGCCGAAGGGCGCGATTGGGTTCGAACCCAGCATGAGAGCAGAACCTCTCGGCCACTGGTTATACCGAACCGGGACTGGCTTCCTTATTCCTAGTTCTCACTCGGCGAAATTTTCAGTCCCGGTCTCGAGATAACCCGTATTAAAATCATTATCTCTGACTGACCTAATCCATGCAAAAATAACTAAAATTTGACTCTGTCCAAAAACTTTTACAACAAATGCATATATTTTTAAATGGCCATTATTTTACAATAAAATTTTAAAATTGATATTTTTAAAAAATAGTAGATTTTTAGGCAAAAAAATTAAAATACAGTAAAACTAGTGAAAAAAATCTGCCTCTGACAGAATCCTTTCTTAAACGGAAAAATCTGTTGATCCGTGAAAAAGGAATATAATAACACCTGAGAAAAAATAGACTAAATTTACAACTCCTAAGAAGGGAAATTGTCTCTAATGTTTTTTTTTTTCTTTCCTATGTGATTCCATCTTAAAAGATTTTTCTTTATAGCATTTTTCATTGTCTCCAACACATGGAATATGGATTAGCAATATTAAAGGAGAAGTGAATCATTTACATATAATAGAGATTCATTAATAAAACAAATAATCACAGCTTTTGGCACGTCTTTAAAAATGATAATTATAAACATGAAAAAAAGAAAAGATATAATAAGTATTTTTGCTCAGAACTCCTCCATACGAAACAACTTTTAACCATATCGCTGTAAAAAACGATGTAGAAATTCAGTCAGGTCTGGCCAGAACCTGACCAGGATTTGAACTTTTTTCCAGGCAAGGCCGAACTTTTTTTCCTATGGGTCGGTTCTGGGCTGGACCTAGATATTTCGACCCGTGCAGACCATCAGCATACTTTGAAAAAAGGTTTAACGTAAAATCTATATGCTGCCTATTTTATGTCCAAAAGAGATGTACTGTTTTATACCGACTTTAAATAATGTACAATTTGTGGTTGATCCCTATCTTGCATTCAAAATGAGTCAAAAACTCGTCGCTCAGAGGCATGGATAAATGGTGTAAGTCATGAATTTTGGATTTTGATATCTCTGCGAATTTTAAAGATATCAAGATGAATTTTTTTGTGTTTAATTCAGGAATGGATAAGGAAAAATTTCCTAATTGGGAATTTTACTCTATGGGGGCTGTATAAAAATTTAATTTTTGTATTTTCTCATATAGACCCCCCATGGAGTTAAAACTTATCTAATTTTGCACCTTTTTTTATGAAACTTTGCAATTGAAAGTATGTGCCTAGGGGCAATATTTAAGAAGATAGCCTATTGTTTCGATATTTATGAATCACCCTGTAGAGAATGCTTTAAATTTCATTATACAGTAGACTCCCTCAAATCTGCAACCCTAAAATCCGCAAACACTTGAAATCCGCACATCATCGCAGATGTAAACAATGAAACTTTCAATTCAGATGCAGGGTCAAAATTACAGAATTTTTTTAGTTTTATATCATTTCATATATATTTTAATATCTGATTCTCGATAATATGACTGAACTTGTAATTTTTCATGAAGGAAATATAAGTTTATTTCTGAAAAAAATCAAATTTTACTGATATGACTGGTAATCACAATCTTTTTACCAAATATATTTATGTATTAATCAAGCTTTTTTGGTTATTAAGACTGGTTAAATCTGAAATAAAACTTATTGTATGATTTTGATGTTAATAGGGTATACCTTTAAGAGGAAAGTTTCATTGGATAATTCAAGGAAAGTGTATCTCATTTTTATTATGCATATTTAATTATACATTATTAACTATTTACTTGACCTTTAGTGTTAATAATTTAATTATTTTTAAAATTATCTTATTTTTTATCATTTTATTTTATTACTTTACTTAATTAGATAATATTTTACTATATTGCAAGCATTCATTATAATTTTGATTGCATTATTACATTCAAATTATTGTTTAAAAAATGTAAACAAAGCAATTATGGTGGAGATCGGGTTCGATGAGTTGGGGCGGACATCTGGTGGTTCATGTGTTCGCTGAAATGGTGTAAAAAAACTCTAACATAACATATAGATGTAAGCACAATTAGTGTTTATTCATTTTTCAATACGCAGAAGGACATCTCACAAAGAGGGAGCCTCAAATACGAAGCTCTGAAAAAGCAGAGATTAAGTATATTTATCTCTATGTGTAGAAGCATATCCATTAATGAGAAAGAAACTGCTACACAACGTCACAACAGGAAAAAGAAAAAAAACAACAGCGGTCCTTTTTGCGGACCATTAAGCAGGGCGGTCGGGGGTGATCTCTTCGATGATGCATACACAGATCATAAGCCTTGGCATCATGTATTATCGCCAACTAATCAAGTTTTTGACGCCGATATTATAGAGACAAAGGATTGGCTGTAGGATTAGCCGACAAATAACGTGGCAGCTCAGCCTTTCGGCGCACCCACAGGATGGGAAGCAACTCTACATGCTTCAAGACTGAGGGCGACAGCAAGTCTCGATTATGTTTACATTAACAGATTGCAGTTAAATGTGATTGAGTAATCTTTAATAAATGTATGTGAACTGTAGAAAGTGCAGATAACATCTGCAACAGCAATGACCAGAAATCCACAAAATTCTAAAATCTGCACAACTCCTGGTCCCAAGCTGTGTGGATTTGAGGGAGTGTACTGTATTACATTTCATTTCAAAATATTTTCAATCAAATTCCACTTTGCAACTTATCAAACTTTTACATTAAAGTTACTAGACATGTCTGCAAAATAAAAATCTTAAAAAATTCTTGCCTGCTTCATCAATGGAATCAAAACATGTCTGAAAGTTAGATTGTGCTGCTATCTATCTGCATCTGCAAGAGCTAAGAGTTAATTTAAAATCTAGGGCAAAAAATAAAGCTGTCTCGAGGTGTACTGTGTCCCAAGGTGAGCCACTCTCTCCTATTATTATTTTTATATACAAATTATTTCAATTTGTATTATAGGTGCAGATTTACAGTCGCCAGTGACTAAATTTTTTGCTTTGACAATTAATTTTCGGTGTCTAAGTCGCCATCCGTTGGCAAATTTTATGTGTTTTCTCTCCTGTGACGAAAATTGCATTTGTTCTGCGCTTCTTTGACAAAAATCACATTTTTTCCGCAATCTTTGTGATCTTTTGACGAAATTTGCGGTATTTTTCGGGATTCTTTGGCGAAATTGGCTTTTTCTCCCCGATCCTTTGATGAACTTGACGATTTTTCTGTGAAGATGTGCGAAATTCACATTCTCCCTGCAATTCTTTGACGAAATACGTGTTTTTTGTGATTCTTTGGCTAAATTCAAGAAGTGTTTTCAGGGATCTGTTTAGGAAGAAATTGGGTCCTTTAAAGGATCCTTCACAAAATTTTTCGTTTCAAAACAGGACCCTTCACAAAATTTTTCATCTCAAAACAGGACCCTTCACAAAACTTTTCACCTTAAAAAAGGACCCTTCACAAAATTCTTTGGTCTTAAAGATAGGCCTTTTACAAAATTTTTCTAACTCTAAGCTGAACCTTTCACAAATTTAATCATTTAAAAGTAAAATCTGACCTGTCACTTTTACATAAAGAAAATATATGTATATTTTACATACATATACCTTCTTAAAAATATATAAAAAAGAACCATGAGTATAACATTCATTTCAAATTCACAAAATTGGGACTAGATTTTTCACAAATGTAAAAAAGCTCTTCACAATTTCACAAAAACAGGACCCCGAGAAAAAAGTCTGGACAGACCCCTGGTTTTTAGATTTTTTGATGAAATTCTAATTTTTCTATGGTCCTTTGATGAAATGGACGATTTTTCTGTGAAGATTGGGGAAATTTGCATTTTTTTCGTAATTCATTGAGGAAATGTAACTTTTTTTTAGCAATTCTTTGACGAAACTTGTAGTGTTTTTTTGCAATCCTTTGACGAAATTCGCCTGTTTTTTTGTGATCCTTTGACGAAATTCCCGCATGTACTCTTGTATCATAAAATGAAAATAAGAAACATTGTTTTCCTAATATTCCCCATTACCATGATTGCTTAAGCTTATTCTTACGGATTTTTTTTAACCTCTGTCTTGCCTATCTTTATCTTCTCTGTGCATACCTTAAGGTTTATATAGTAGACTCCCTCAAATCCACACAGCTTGGGAGCCGAGGTTGTGCGGATTTCTGGTCATTGATTTGTTTACTTTTTTGAAACATTAATTTGATTGGTAGTTAAGCAAGGGAAATTATAATGAATGCTTACAATACAGTAAAAAATTAAAATAAGTAAAATATTAAAATAATTTATTAGTTTAAAAGTAAGTAATTATTAAAATAATTATGTAAAATAAAAATTTAGAAATATTAATTTATTACCGATGAAATCGATTCGATTCCAAAAGTCCTATGCTGCCATCTAATGGTAAAGCGATCGTAAGATCGATACGTCATTATTCGTTCTTAGCACTACGTGGACCAAAACCAAAAGTAATGTAAATTTATTTATTAATAAATCAGCTGTAATAGCCAAAAGAGAATGATTAACAAAAAATTTAGTGAAAGAAACTTTGTGGTAGTTGCTGATTTCGGTGCCATCTTGAATTTTGTTCCTGCAACTTAACTGTAAATTTCATTGTTTACATAAAAAAAAAAAATGCGGATTTTAGACATTCGTGGATTTTAGGGTCGCAGATTTAAGGGAGTCTACTTATTATACTTAATTTATATCTAAATTAAAAGAATTGTGTGATATGAAATGTACACATTTCATGTAATTAGACTGTGTTTTTTTGTACATGTATAGATTATTTTTCACTTTGAATTCCTGAGTTTTTTTTCCATATAAATGCTATTGCTTTTGTGTGTTTTTTTGCATAATGTGGCCACTGGATTATTTTTGTTTAGGAGCCACAGGCTTCTTAAAATTTTTGGGAATCGTCACCTATTGTTCACATGTAAAAATAGATAAATGGCTTCTTTTGTTAAATAAATTGTGTATTTATATATTGAAAAAAATTGCTTGTATATAAGAAACAGTGAATAGGTTGCCAGAAAATATGCTGCCGAAATTCCTTCTCTTGCCAAGGCCATTTTTGGTATTTCACCAAGGCCCATCTACTGAGAAAGTACATGCTTTAAAATTTATGTACTGTTGAGCACAGGAATTAAATTCCATAAAATGGTGTGAGAAACAGCTATATATGAGTTAAAAATGAAAGCAAGCACTTGCCACTCACCGATTAAACTTGAAAAACTGGCAATTAAAAATATGGAAAGAACCAACCAAATGCAAGATTTTTTGATTTGATCTTTCCCCATTCCTTTTTTCCATACGTGTCTTTCATTTCCGATTTCACTTTGCATTGGCAATTCAATGATATTTTCATTCTCACACCTGCTAGTCAGTGGATAAACATACCTATTTTATTATTGTCAGATCTTAATTCTAGATTTAAAAAAATAGTACTTATGGAGTTAGCTACACTAGTATCTAAGCTTAGTGGGACTTATGTAGTTAGCTACATAAGCATGTTTTGTATAAATAACTTATTTTAAAATTTAAAATAGATTGGAAATTAGTATCTCAAGTTTATTAATAAATTAAAATTATTATGTAAATTAAAATATTTTTATTTAGTGTATAAATTACTGGCTTACTGTAAACTCATATATTATATACAGTAGACTCCCTTAAATCCGCAACCCTAAAATCTGCACATTATTGCAGATGTAAACAATGAAATTTTCAGTTCAGATGTAGGAGCAAAATTACAGAACTCTTCAGTTTTATATCATTCCGTATGTATTTTAATATGAAATTCTCAATAATATTAACTGAACTTGTGGTTTTTCATGAAGGAAGTACAAATTTATTTCTGAAAAATAAAATCATGATACTGCAGATATCACTGGTAATTACAATCTTTTAACCAAATATATTTATGAATTAATCAAGTTTTTTGGTCATTAAGACTGTCTAAACCAGAAATAAAACTTCCTTACTTTATGATTTTGATGTGAATTAGTAGGGTACCTTTATGAGGAAATTTCAATGAATAATTCAAGGAAAATGTATCTCATCTTTATTATGCATATCCCTGAATTAAATACATTTAATTATACATTATTAATTATTTACTTGACCTTTACTTTTAATAATTTAATCATTTTTTAAATTTCATACTTTTTATCATTTTAGTTTTTTACTTAATTATTTTACTATATTGCAAGCATTCATTATAATTTTGATTGCAATATTATTACATTGAAAAAGACCTGCCAACCTTTGAAAATGAGAAATCGTAGCACACAAAATTTAAATTAATCTGGAGATTGGTTGGTTAGTTTTTTGTGTTTCACAACCATCTTTTGACATTCATAAAAGGAATAAGGTTTCCGTCTTTCAACTCAATCTAATAAATTTTTTCCTCTGAAAATTTTTATACGATTTTTAGAGTTTATTTTCGTTTCGCAGCGTTTTTTTTAAAGGAGCCTGGTTCCAATTTTTTAGCTCAGTGCAGTAAATTTTGATGGAATTCGCAATTTTTTTCCCGCCATCATTTCAGAATATTCACGATTTTTTTCCACAATCGTAATTCACATTTTCCTATCATGATTCTTTTTTGAAATCTGCACTTTTTACCATGAACTTTTGATGAAATTCGCATTTTTACGCGATCCTTTTGACGAATTTTGCGTTTTTTTTTACCACGATCCTTTGACTAAATTAGTGTTTTCTTTCTGTGATCTTTCGGTGAAATTTGCGTTTTCTTACTAATCTTTCGATGAAATTTGCATTATCTTACTGATCTTTTGACGAAATTCGCGTTTTCTTTCTGCGATATTTTGACAAAATTCACGTTTTTGCCACGATCCTTTAACGAAATTTATTTTCTTCTGCGACCCATTGACGAAATTGATTTTTTTTAAACAGTCATTTGTCGAAATTCACGATAGTTTATCGCAAATCGTGCGATTTTGCACACTATTTCAAACCTTGCTCCTCAAGGAACACCCTCCAGAATTCTTAAAATGGCACTCTTGTTTCTGAGGAAGGGAATTCCTGTATATAAATATTTACAAAAACACGATTAGACTGTTTTATGTTAAAAAGTTTTTTTTGCAGCCCAGAATTTTTTTTTTTTCTCATGAGCATTTTTTAATGTCCGAATTTTCGGAACAATGGCCAATTTTTTAAAACTTTCGGAATTGAATACTTGGAAATTTCAGAACAGAATCGCTCCTGAAAAATATGCTGCGCGGGATAAAAATCGCAACTAGAAACAAAAAATGCTTTTGCGTTTTTTGCAAAAAATCATAGTTTAAGACCGATTTTCGTAGCATCATAGCTTATAGTTCCAAATCGTAGCAACTAGATTTTTTCGTAGCAGTTGTCAGGTATGCATTGAAATGACCATTTAATAATATGTAAACAAAGCAATGACCAGAAATCCGCAAAATTCTAAAATCTGCACAGCCTCTGGTCCCAAGCTCTGTGGATTTGAGGGAGTCTGCTGTATAATTAAATATTCAGTGACCTAAATGTACTTACTGGCTACTAAAGAAATTATTCTCACTAGCCACTAACTGGCTACTAAAAAAAACCAACCTACCAACCAGTGGCTACTAAGCAAAATTCCGGATTTTCATTTTTTGAGTAAAAATGCAACAGTTGATTGGAATAGTTTCGTGAGAAAAGTGTGCCCCTACACCTAATACGACAATTTAGTAGATGAATTGGTGGTGCCAATAAAATTGCCAGGATAGGTGAAAATTTATTGGAAAAACGATAGCATCAAGATACTTCCACAACCAGGGCCGTGCAAAGTAAGTCGCCCCAGCGTGGAAATTGAGGGGGTGCCAAATTTGTACTACAAACCCAGTTTTTTCTTTTTTTTTTGTAAAAATAAAATACATATTGGAAAAAATTTTCCCAATAAAAGTACGTTCATTTTTCGTTTCAAAGGTATATGTGCATAGCTAGTGTTGACTCTAGAAAAAAAGGGCCGCTGGGCGGGAATTTTTCAAAAGGGGAACACTATTCTAAAAAAGGGTACATTTTCCAAAAAGGGAACAAACACTATTCTAAAAAAGGGTACATTTTTTCAAAAAAGGAACAGTATTCTAAAACAAAGGGCACATTTTTTAAAAAAAGGGCACACTTGTACCTTGTTCACAAAAAATATGTTGAACTGGTTTGTTTGAGTCCCTAGAATTTGCGATATTTTCTCGGGATCAATTGAATTGCCACGGTATTTATAGGAAGTGTTAAAAAGGGTAGCCGGGTGCATCTGAAGGGTTTAAAAGAGCCACCGGGTGCAAAAAATAAATAAAAAGGGCCGCCGTGCATTGCGCCCTGCTAAAGCGGCTTATAGTCAACACTATGCATAGCATAGTCCCTTACCCTGCACCCAAATACAAATTTATGAATAAGGACTTTTTTTCTGTTCAAAACTTGTTTTAGGTTTTTGTCTTAGTTTCTGTCGTTAACCTTCTCTTTTCTGAGTCTGTAATTTTCCTTCTGTGCTTGTGACAAAAACTTATGCTCTCAAACTAGCATGGGGTTTTCTTCTGGGAATACAAAAGTGTTGTAAACTGCTATATTGTACTGTTAGATAAATTTTTCTACACTCATTTCCCAGATTCTCTTTGCCAAAATCTAAGTGCAATTTTCTTTTATGCTATTTAGTTGTTTGGAGTTTCTGAATTAAAATTAAACAAAGTTCCAAAATAAATGTGAAATATGTATTCAACAGAATTTATTTCTGTTTCTGCACTTTTCAATTTTGTGACACATGTGACAAAGAAAAAGTGTGTGTGTGTGTGTAGGGGGGGGGGGGGGGGTGGACAAATTGAAACTTTGCCCCGGGTACAGTTTTCTCTTTGCACGGTGCTGTCCACAACAGTGCATTTTTGGAGGCATGTGCCAGGAAAATGGTGAATGCTTACTCATTCAAATTCCAAATAGAAATGTACTAGTACAGTAGACTCCCTAAAATCAGCACATCATCGCAGATGTAAACAATGAAATTTTCCATTTGCACCATTGACTTTTAAAGCCTAGATAAATATTGCAGGTGATTTCAATGTCAGCTTCAGAAACAATACTGGAAATGAACTGTCAGAATATTTTTAACACTTGGTCTAACAAGGAGAGGGCCAACCTTGTTAATCACAGATTTTGATTATTTTAATATATGTTGTAGGGTAGAGGCCCCTTAGTGTCAGGTTCAACGGATTTTATCCAACGCTCCTTAGTTCTTGAGAAACCGGGGGGTCTAATAATAGTACACAACTTCAATACTTAATTTTGAACCGCAATGACATCTTTCTGTGATCTTTCGGTGAAATTTGCGTTTTCTTACTAATCTTTCGATGAAATTTGCATTATCTTACTGATCTTTTGACGAAATTCGCGTTTTCTTTCTGCGATATTTTGACAAAATTCACGTACAATAACGTACAATCACGTATCTCAGTTGGTATGGCATTTGCCGGCTGATCCGCGGGCCCGGGTTCGATACCTGAATGCGCTACATTTGTTTTTCTCATTTTTTGTTTTATAAATATACTTGTAAGTATAATTAATAATCTCATAATCAATTAAAATTTATAATATTGTATATCAATTATAATTTTAACCTATTTAATTTTTTACTTTTAACTAAATAGTTGTATAAAACATCATAAAACTGTTAATTTTTTAAAAATCACTTTTAAAATGTATTTCATATATTCTTTATCGATGCAATGATATTGAGCATTGTGTCAATTCGTGATTTTAAAGAAACATCATTTACACATTGTTTTAACAAAGGAAGTCAATGCGATAACACTATTATTCTGTTTTTAAAGTAACAAGCATAATTATATTAAAAATTAGCATCAGAATTAAATTACAATCGATTTTTTGCATATTAAAATTTTTTTAATTTGTAATACATATGCTTGTGCTTTCAATTATTTTGCTTTCACCTTTATCTTCAATTCTGTTTTTATTTTTATTTTATTTGAATATTCTTTTATTTTATCATAACTAGATGGCACCACAACAAATTTTGTCACGATTTTGGAATTTTTATCATTTAATAATAGATCCAATTTCTTTTTAAACCTCTTTAAAGGATGAGAAATAATAGTTTAAAAATAAAAAAATGATAAATTTAAGTTTGTTAATATTATAATTAATGTATGATATTAAAATTTGTAGGCACGCTCGGGTACCGAACCCGGGCCTGCAGACCAGCCAGCGAACGCCGTACCAACTGAGCTACGACCGACCTATCATTGCAGTTGCAATGTAAGTATTTAAGTTATGTACTATTATTAGACCCCCCGGTTTCTCAAGAACTAAGGAGCGTTGGATAAAATCTGTTGAACCTGATACTAAGGGGTATCTACCCTACAACATATATTAAATTAATCAAAATCTGTGATTAACAAGGTTGGCCCTCTCCTTGTAAGTGCATTCATTCACAATACAATTATTGACAATGTATTCACCAACATCCCTGTGCAATGTGACACTATTCATTTATTTTTTATTCATCATAAACAGATTTCGATAAGATTTAAAAAAAGTTATACAGAATAGCAATATTTGATGCTATTTAGGCTTCATAACTCTCTGAACTTGCATGATATATCCACCTATACTTTTCTAGTATATATAGCTATACCCAATCCTGCGTTGTATGGTTTTTTACAAAGTCTTATTATTATCTTAGCAACAATTTTATGTAGTACCTATACAGTTACCAATTAAAATATTTATTATTATTGTGCGGAACCCTCTGTGAACAAGTAATACTCGCACTTGACTGATTTTATTTTTTTTTAGGTTCCCTTAAGTCTCCTTCACATGGTCTTGATTTCTCTCCATGGTCCTTTTGTCCTTTTTGTAATATTTTATAATTTTATTATGATTCTTTTATTTTTTTTTTCTTTTAGGAATAGTTTCAACAGTCTCTGTATGAAAATAATGTAAGAGAACCATTTTTTAGAATGTGGAACTTCTATTCTTAATTGGTATTTCCCTATGGATGCTGTGAGGAGGTCTCGTTTTGCTTCAAGGCAAATGAGGGCTGGACCAGCACCCCTAGCATCATTTGAAGACTTGCCATCTGACGAACTCGAGAGTCCAGAAGATTATTCTCACCTAAAAACAAATGCTCTTGATGATGAGTCTGTTAGTAGAGATCTCCAGTTTGCTACTCCAGATTCTCTTACAATTTCATCTCAATCAACACCACGTATTGAGAGTGACTTTGATTCACATTTTACACTGACTCCTGGTGGTGATTCTTATCAGGGGCAGTCAACTTCAGAATTAAGGACTGCATCTTTGTCTTCTCTTTCTAAAGAAGATTCAACTTTAAATGTAAAACAGAAAAAGGGTTCTGCAGTATCATTAGGTATATTAGAGGCCACTGATGTAGAATATACTCATAGAAAAAGCTCATGGACTGACATTTTCAGAAGTCACAATCAAACCAGTGCCAAAACTTCATCCACTACTTCACAACAAGGTTTAAGTGAAAAAACTGTACAAAAGAAGTCCAAAACTGATCATTATAAAAAAGAAACAACTCCCGAGAAAAAATCTAAGGACAAAGGTAAATTTTTATCGATTTTCAAAAAGAAAAGCAATAAGCTGACAAATTCTCCTGTTTCAAGTGATAATCATATTTTGCCAAATGAGAGTTCAAATGTTACTGAATGCCTCAGTGATCTCCCTGAAGGTGTTGTTGCGACTAAAGTCAGTAATGTTAAAGTTTCTAAGGGTAAAGAAAACGAGTCTCCGATAGATAAAGAACGAAATCAAGTCCCCTGTGAAATCCAGAATGACTTAGGTAAAGTGAATTCTGATCGTCCTAATAAAATTCCTGATGAAAGGAGGTTAAATCGAAAAGTTATAAATATTCCAGAAAAAGCAGTTGATAAAGAATATAATATTGTATCACAACAAATAGAACAAAAGAATGTTGACAAGCTTTCAAAAGTCGAGAACATTCAAGCTATAGTTGAAGTTTCTATAGAGGAACAAAAACATGTTGATATACTTCCTAAAACTGATAATATTGCAAGCAGTGGTAACGATGAAGACATTGTAGATGACAATAAGGAGGATAAAAATGATTCTGAGTCTCCAGAATGTGAATTAACTACTGAGTCTGTAGATGCAACAATTGAAAAAAAGGAAGATGATTTTGAAGCTGAAATCTTATTACCTCAAGATTTATCAGAAATGGATGATGAACCAGTAGTTGATTTACATCCAGTAATTGAAGTTTCAAAACAAATTATGATACCATCCAAACAACAACGTTTAGAAATTACTACAAAGCCTATCGATAGGCCTCGTAGTACCACTCCTATCAACGTAGCTTCATTAGAAGCTTTTATACAATCTGTTTCCCCAACTTTTGATGGAAAAGTGGAAAAGATTAAACTTTCTTTACCTGGGGAACAATTTGTAGGAAGAGTTAAAAGTCCTAAAAAATCCTCTTTAAAAAGTTGGACAGATTTCTGTGAACGAGGCCTTCATAGTCCAAGAATGCATAGAAAATTTGATAAAGACAGCCCTAAGAATCCTTTTGAAAGTTCAGATGGTGCTATTATATCTGATAATCCACAGTTTTCTTCTGAAAATTGGGCAGCATTTGATTCGCGCTTTACTGTTGTAGAATCCAATATTTTTGATGACAGTTTCAGTACGGATTTTGGGGCTGCTGAAACTTTGCCAAGAGATCAATCAAAAACTTCATTTGAATCATCATATCAATATTTTGAATCAGATTTCAGTTGTAGTTCCATTTCTTCTGAATGTCCTTCATGTTCCAAATTCAGTAGCTTTGGACCAAATGATGCTCAATCTTCAGATCAATCTGTTTCTTCAGCACTTTGTGAAGGTTGTTCCTGTCAGTGCCACTCCAAACAAAAATCAAGCGTTAAAAGTCCTGAACATTGTAGCAATATTAATGCATTTGGTGCTTCAGAGATTTTGAATTTAGTTAATGATGAACAGTTTTAAATGTGATCTTATAATTCGTAAGTATATTTAAAATTCTTTTATTCTGTATAATTTAAATATTTATTATATGCAACATTTTATGGTTCTTTTCTATTAATTATTTTTTCTATATTTACTACTATTTTTTTGTGTATACTTTGCAGTTTTTCCTACCCAAAATTTTCTTAAAAAATTGAGGCACACTAGAGGTTACTCTTCTGATACACAATTATTTTAGATTTGAATGACCTCTGTATATATGATTATTGGTCATGGACCCTGTATAAAATTATCGGTGGCAAAAATCAACATCACTGCATAAAGCTAACCATTTTTTAGTTAAATTTATGGAACCAGTTAGAGCAATATACAGGGTGTCCACTCTCAACAGTGGCCAATGGCTAATTCCTAAACTGTTAGTCATAGACATATAGTTCCAATCACAAAAATGTCTTAAATGAGGCAAAGAAATATTTTAAAAACGATTTGGGTCAGTAAAAACATTTTAAAAAATTACGAAATTTAAATTTTTATACGGTCCCCCAGTCCTATAAGTTATATTTAGTAAAATTTTCCTGTTACACTGACAAGTAAGACATAAAAAAATCCCGTTATTCTGGAATTAAAATTGACCGAGATATAAATTGACTGAATCATGCTATTTAAAGTTGGAACACATTTTTTGCTGCAAATTAGGGGTCATTCACAAATTTAGTAGAATATAATTTCGTCAGATATATTAAAAAATGGTTGAGAGTAAAATTAACATTGTAATATAAATTTGAAATCTTTAATCATTATGACATACTAATGCAAAATATACAATTTGTAATAAACATATAAGAAGAAAAAAAAAAAAAAAACAGAATTTTTGTTAAGCAAAATGATGAAAATTAACAGCCTCAATTCTTTACAAAATGATATATTTTTTTAAATGTTATTAGATTGCAAAAGTTGGTTGGGTTATGTCATGTTTTTTAGCTTTTGATAATTGATTCCTATGTATTCTGTATCGCTGAATCCAAAATTGACCTTCATTTTTTACCATCACGTAAAGATTTTTTTTCATATCGTAAATTTTAAAGTTAAACAAAGAAGAAATAGCGGAAATTTGATGCTTATAAAATATTTGTGATTGTTGTGTTTTTAACTTTTGATAATTGATTGTTATGTATTTTTTACCGCTGAATCCAAAAATGACTTTCATTTTTAACCATCACATGTGGATTTCTCGTAAATTGTAAATTTTAAAATAAAAAAAATCAAGGTTAAAATTGAACCTCTTTTCTCACTTCATCGGACCCCTCAGGTGTTTAGCTCTAAGAATCACAGTATAAGCCAAAAAATTGAATAAATTATTGAATTAAATAAGAAAAAAATTACATCTGTTTTATAGTATCAGATTTTCGCTATATTTTAACTTCGATGTTTGCGATTTGCAAAAAAATTCTAAGGTGATGGTTAAAAATGAAGGCCATTTTCAAATTCAGTGCTAAAAAGTACATAAAAGCATTTATCGAAAGTTATAAAACACAGCCATCTCCTCTTTCTAATAGTATCCGATTTTTGTTACTTTTTAACTTTGACAATTTATGATTTGTGAAAAATCCTGACGTAATGGTTAAAAATTAAGGTAATTTTCAGATTCAGTGCTAAAAAATAAGTAAGAGTTAAAAAAAAATCACAACCATCGCAGCCTTGTGTTATCTAATCTAAAACTTTTTCTTAAATTTCTCGGCGGTAATCTATCCGAATTTTTTTGTGTTACCCTGTAAAATAAGTAGGATGTCAACGATTTTAATCAGTTGATTTAAATCAGCGATTAAAATCATGATTTTAATCAACTGATTTTTAAAAAAAATCATTGATTTAAATTAAAAAAAAAATTCTTATGTTTAAAATGTCAAAAAAAGTATTAAAATCTAACATGAACATAATTTGAAAGTTTCTACAGGTATTTTGGGGTCATTCTCCCAAAACAGGCAACTTTTCAATATTAAAACATTTTTTAAAAAATGATGCTATAAATGTATGGTATATATTTTTTGTTATTATTTAGGCTTTATACAATAAGAAAAAAATACCAGCATCGCAAAAAAATGTTTATTGTGCGGAAGAAAAAATATTTAAAAAATTCTAATGCCAGGACAATGATGCCCATATCAAGACAACGCAGGCCCGTAGCTAGACAATGCCTCCAGGTCGGGCAAATGTTTTTCCAAGAGGGGCAAAATTACTTCGTCATTTTTTTTTAGTCTTTTACGATCATTTAAAAATATATATTACGTATTCAGAATAAGTTTTATAGCTCTTCCGAATGTAGTTGAAAAGTGATATTCTTTCATCTCGCCGTCTATCCACAAATTAATTTTTGTAAATAAGTATTTCCCCAAAAATGTGAGATGTTCTTGAGGATTGCTAGAAACAGCGCCACTAACGCCCCCCCCCCCCCCCCCCACACACACACATACACATCTCCGCAGAAAAATAGAGAGACTTGCATTTTTATGTTTTATTAATAGTAAACTAATAATACAGCATTCCAAGAAATTCATTTACAGTAAAACCTTTAAAAATGAAATAGCAAGGGATTAAAAAAAAAAAAAAAAAACCCGACAAGTTTCCATTTTAGCAAGCATAACTGCAGTGTTGTATTTAGGCACTTGTTTCCGGGAGGGTTTACTGATGCTCCCGGTGTGGTATGACAGTGTGGAGCGGGTGAGAATTGCACTTCTACAACTTTAATAAGCATAAAATTACAAAGCTTCCGGGAGCGACATTTCGATGCTCAGAGAAGAACCCTCCTCCGGGGTTACCCCCTAAATTCTAATTCCCCTAAAAAAATAATCCGCGCCCTTTAAAATTCTAAATCCGCTATTTTTTGTTGAAATACGGAAAAATATGCAACATCCTTTAACGAGCGCACATTTTAATTTTACTTTAAAATGTCCTATTCGGTATAAATATTGCGGGGCCTCCCATTCGAGGTTCGTTTGAAAATTTGGTTTTTTGTTTAAAAGTATAATTTTTTTTTAAAAATCGGATTAAAGATATAAACTAAAACAAATTTAAGGTTAATATCATCAGATCACGGGCGACGCCGAGCTGGTAAGAAAGTATCACTCAAATAAAAACCATCATGAAAATATATGTCAACATAATTCACTATTATGGCCTCCATTCGAACTCTCTATTCTCTAACACAATCACAAAGTCATTTTTATGCTTAAATGCCATAAAATTGCAATTATTTTTATTCTGACCCCACGATAGCAAGTAGTGTTTTCTGTTTTCTATAAAGACAAAGGATATTTCAGAAAAAAGTGCAAAATATGTGTTAAAAGTCCTGAAATAGAGGTCTGCATGGGGCCGGGCTTTGCGCGGGGGCCCGTACCCCACCCGGCAAAATGAAGGTGAAATTTCAAAAAGGCCGGGCCAGCAGAATTATGATAATTTTTTCAACGGGCCGGGCCAATAAAAAAAAATTAAGCGGGCCTACCGGCTCAATATAAAAATTTAGACGAAGCCTATAAAGTATGAACCATTTTCAATGAATATGACTTTCCCGAGAATAAGTATAAATGTGCGTCACGAGTCGATGCTAGTTTGGCAACATCAATACAGAAATGTAACATGTCCAGCATAGATATCGGCAGTGGATAGTTCCATTGTGTTTGAACGCAGGCTTAATTTTTTCAGAAGACTCGTGCCGGGCCGAGAACAGGCTTGCATTTTTTTTTTCTCTACATAGTCGAGCCGGGCCGGAACTGCACTTAATTGTTCTCAGGATGTGTAGAGCAGGCAATATGTTTTGTAAAAATATTAATAGCGATAATGAATTTCTGTAACGGAATCTTTGGAAATATACCTTAAGGTCGTTCTCAAATTCTCTACTCAACATTGCGAAAGTTTCTGACACATTTTCAAACTAATTTTTAACTGCAAAGACATAAAATTGACAGGCCTGCTTATTGAAGGGATTTGGAATCGAATAGCGTTTTTCATGTTTGATAAAGAAATTACTTATCGAGATACAAGATATTCTTGTCACGTGATTGCAGATTTTTCTCTTTCCCGAGCTGTCGCTTCCGGAAATTCGATTCAAAACGCTAACTTTGACAATATTTTCTCACTTGATATATTGCCTTTATCAAAAAATGTATAACGTCATTCTATTACATAGTTTCTGAATAAGAATACCTGCTAGTCTTATGCGTTTCCAAATAGAAATGAACTCAGAAATTAGTTCCTTTGGATTTGAGAAAAGCCTTAATAAAGGACAGAGAAATATTTTCACAAATCTACTTTTCATTATACAGCTTCAAAAGTTATCAGGTTTTTAACCCTCTTTTTTTCTTTTATTCTAAACTACATTAATTTTTTAATGCATCCTTATTTGAATGTTGAAACGTCTAAGACTCCGAGTAATCGGCTATTGTGTATTTTCTGCCTTGCGAACACATCATAATTTAAAAATGCTCTTGCAGTATTCTTTAAAAGAATCCCAATTGTATGTTAAGAAAAAACTGATTTTTTGTAGAAGTTGAGTCAGGCCGGATTGGGAATGATTTAATTGATATTTCTACGGGCCGGGCCTGGAAATTGCACCCCGTGCAGATCTATAACCTGAGACACAATCGTTTAAAGCTCAAGATTCCAAACATTTGTCAAAAAATGAGAAATGCTATTTGATCCTAAATTACTTCAATAATTTTGCCTGCGAATGTCATGCTTTTACATTTAAAAATAAGTCCGCGAACACATTATAAAGTTTCGCATAGCCGAGCAAACAAAAATATTTTCTACAAAAAGCCTTTAAATAAAAATGAGTATTTCATAGTTTAAAAATATTCATGTTCGTTTAGTATTTTAGTTAATTTTTCAATTTATATTTCCGTTTCACAATCCTACATTTATTTCCCCTTTTCATGCAGAAACTATGTGACTGATTTAGATATTTATAGGAAGAAAGGAATAAAACAACTAAAAAGTAGAATAAATAACATAGGGGCGGGAAAGCACCAGAAGGAGCAAACACTTTTTGTACTTATAAAAAGGATAAAATTAATTTCTGTAATATTCTCGTTTCTAAATTACATTTATATCATTTAATTAGCATAAAATATTCAAATAATAAAATATTAAATGCAAATAGTCATAAATGCCATTTATAATGTAATTATAAAACCCCTTTGCTCTGAAAAACACATTCTAGATATTGCGATTCTGTGTGACACTGTGACACTGATTTTACAAACTTTTATAATTTACAACAGTGTCAAGAAAGCTCTCAAAAAACAATTTCCACTTTTGTTGAAAAGCCCCCAAAAGCAACATAGTGAAGTTAACAATCACAAAACCACATGATTGTAACACATGATAGTTGCATGTTATGTGTAACCTGTCCTGTCAAGCCATAAATAGGTAGCCAACTGCAACCTGAAATACAAGCCTTTGGTTTCCCGTACCCGATTAGAATCAATTTCATGTACGACAGTTGTACAAAGAAAACGATTTTCGCGGACATCAGTTAATCAGTTTGAGGAAAGGATAATCTCTAAACCCTATTATTCTCTAAAGGCTGCAGTTTGACACATTGGGGAGGCGGTAAGTTAAATTTCTACAAAGCAACAAAGCGAAAAATGTCCTACAGCTCTTGAACAGGAATGAAAGAAAAAGAAAACTCTTCACAAATGAATTTTTTGTTAAAATTGTTTTGTTTGAATTGAGAAGTTTTAGGAATGGGTGTCTGTTAGTTAAGTTATGGTCTATTCTAAAAAAAAAATTTTTTTTTTTTTTTTTTAATGAGGGAGAGAAAAGTTCGGAAATTTAATGTGTCGATCAGGTTGTCTAGTCAATTCTGCTAGGACGGGCAAATATTTTTCCAGGTCGGGCACTGCCCGACCTGTCCCCCTCCTAGCTACGGTCCTGGGACAATGACTGAAACAAAGTAAAAAAAAATCGAAAAAACATTTCATATAGACATATTTAGTTGAATATATATTTATTCTTGATTACATATGATCAAAATTAACTAAAGAAAGCAGAAAAATGGAATTAGGGTAAAAAAACAAATATTTTATGCTAGCTTAAATAAACTAAGGGAAACCATTAAATTTAAATTGCGATGCTTGATTGCCACACGGTTCTGGAGATTCAATCTTTCTTATTATGTCAGTTTTGTTGTATGAAAAGATATCCCACTTTCTGTGTTCTCTGTAGCATTCAGGATAGAACTTTCCATCGTACTGTACAACAGCCAGGCTTGAAATCGTCCAGAAAATCAGAATTGTTGCTGGAACTTTTCAGTGTATCATAATCGCTAGAAAAGTTGTTTATTAAGTCTGTATTTACAAAATTTTGAATAATTGGCTTTATAATACATTTTCAGTTAAATACTTTCTATGCAGTGATTTTAGTGACTCATTTAACAATCGTTTGTTTATTTATTTTTTTGTGTGTGGGGTACTATCTGTTTTTGAATTTATCAGGCGATAATATCGTGTCTTGTATTTTTGATAAGACATTTTTGCTACTTTAAGTTCGTGTTCTAATTTCTTGATGTGTAAGCTTTTGATCTATCTCTTCTGGCTCTTATCCTCCCATTTGACTGTCTTCCATCACTGTTTGCGATAGCATTTGAAGGACCAGGTGTATAAGCAATTATTAAATTTGTACTATCATTCTTTTCGATATTACTTGATGGTGTTTTAGCTACAAATTCTTTTTCTATCACTTTCTTGTTCTGGCGATAGCGTGTAGAATTTTCTCTCCATTTTTTTACTGTGCTTTTTTTTCTCTTGATGACATTTTATTTACTGGTTTAACAGTTCCCTTCTTTTTTTGATTTTCATACTTGAGTTGTCTTTTAAGTTTTTCTTGGAGAAGGTGATCTGGATCCTTTTTAATTTTCTCCTGGTTTTTCTTTTCAGCTAGCCTATATTTTGACAAGCAAATCTCATTTGTTTGTTTCTTGGTTCTTTCCATTTTTAGAACTTGCAAATAATTATACTTTATTACAATTAATTACGTAATAAATACAATTGAAAACCCGCTAACAGAATCACAAGTGACAATTCCCCTTTTAGACAGGTTACCTTTCCTTATACGTGTACTGCATATTTTTCAACATAACCATGAAAAATTTCTGTTTAAGGTAGGTGTTTGATATACATAGGCTTTTACTGTATATTATATCAATTAAACTGAATACTATATCCAAGGGGAAGGATCTTAAAAAGTTAGTCTTGCTTTCTTAAAAAATCCAATGAAAGGAGCAACATTTAAAAATAAATATAAATATACCAATGAATTGAGTTCTGCCAACAATAAAATTCAATTACTTAAAAAAAAAAAAAAATTGATGCTAATTAAAAGATATTGCATAAAAAATACTGAAGACTAAAACATCAGTTAAACATTTGAATCTTAATTTGTGTGTTGATGAAAGATAATGTTGTTAATAAATACATTCATTTATGATAAATTCTTGAAAGCCAATTTAGACCATAATTAAAATTAATTTTTCAAAAATGCATGAGTTCTGCCAACAAAATAATTTAATTCCTTAATAATAAATGGTGATTATATATTCCATAAAAAAATACTGAGGACTAAAAGCTAATTAAGTACTTGGATATTAACAGAAGTTGTTTGTTGATGGAATATCCAATGTAATAGTAAATACAATAACTTGTGATAAATTTTTGAAATCCAACTTAAAATTATAATTAAAATTAAATTTTCAAGTTTAATTACAATATTATTAGGATTTTATAGTTTTAACTTGCATCTTTATATATGTACAGTACAGAACCATTTATCCGGAATGGTTGGGGTCAGATGTATGATGTATTCCGGATAACTGGTTTTTCCGGTTAACTGGTTGGGCATTAAAGCAGCATCCATTTGAGTTTTGTGGAATATATCTATCTGGTTGTGGCATTATTTCTGAATTTAAATTAGATTATTTGGATTAAAAATCAGATGGAAGAAAGATCAAAAGTTAACCAGAGTTTGAAAGGAGGTAATTTATGGGAATCCCTTGGGAACAAAAATTCTTCTGTTTCCTCTGCAGAAAAATTAAAACATCTAAATTCAACTAAATATGTTTCCATTTCAAATACTAGATATTGACATCAAATTATACAATTGTTTCAAACAATGTATGTCAAACTGGCAGTGCATGACACTTTTTTCTGCAAAGATTCTGAAATAAGTCTATTAGAAATATCATTCCGTATAACTGGTTTCCGGATAAATGGTTCCATATCCATACAGTATTAATTTAAAATAAATAACAAGCATCATTACCCTGGTTTGCTGTCATTGTCCTGTTCTTTATTTTCCAGGGCAGTGATGGCCAGGATAATGATGAAATTGATGTAATTAGAAGATGGCACATTCTGTCTAAAAATTTTAAAGTTAATGTATATATTTTCTAAAAGAACTTTATTATATATTCTATAATGTAATATAAACACTTTTCTACCTCACCTAGTACTTTCTGTAGATGCCAGGAAAATGATTTAAATTAAACATAACTCTGAAGGCAAAGAGCTTCAAAATTCAACAAAAAAGAAAATAGTGCCAATTGAGAATAATTACTTATACAGCTTACTAAAAAAATAAAAGTTCTTGCAATAGCTAAAAAAAATACATCCTTGCTGCCATCTGTAGGGAAAATATTGAGTGTAATGCAATCTGCCAGGACGATGATATTTTTTTCAGTTACACACATTTTAATAATTTTTTTAATCATGAAAAACAATAAAATTATTTGAAAATATACCCCATTGTATAGAATACTTTATTATGAATCTATTAAATGAATTGTTTGTGGAAAATTAGTTTTATTATTGATTTTTTTAACATTTAAAACAGCATAGATGGCTCTAGTTACAAGCTAGGATAATGATTTTTGAACAACTTATACATTTTTAAATAAATTTATTAATTTTTTTTCAAATTTGTAAGATAACAGTAGGTTAACTCAAAACATTAAAAAGTTATTAAAATATTTTTAATTATTTTTGTATTTATTTTTAAAATGATATAAGATAGTTACATGTATTTTTCCTGTTTTGGGAGAATCACCCTTTGACTTACGAATAAACAAAAACAGAGTTTTAAATAATTGTTTCTAAGCTTAATTCATGGGTATTGTAAAAAATTAAAAACAGTTGAGTTTGTAAAAACTCTTGTTTTTACTCTAGTTTATTCTGGTTTGTAAAAACTCTTGTTTTTAAGTTTTTATCCGAATTAAAACAGTTTCATTTAAAAATGATATTTAAATCTAATATAATCTGCAATGTCATAATTTCCTTTAAGTAGGTAATCAATTTATGCATTATTTTATATAAAATGCACATAGTAAGTGTAATACATTTCTACAAGTAAAAGAATAAATAGTAATTAATGACAATCTCTAGTTAAAGAAGAAAGAAAGAATAACATCTGCTCAACAGCTAAATTTGTAAATGAATGCATACGAGAAAAAGAAATAATTGGTATAAAAATGCTAAGCACAGCAAGAGCTTCTTCGATATAGGTTGAATAAATGCTTTAACTTTGTAACTTATATATGTTGTAGGCTAATTGAGATATCTGGCTCTTTGCAAACAGCCTAGGCTGTTTGCAAAGAGCCGGGCTAATTGGAGAATCCATCTCCCTTTTTCCAATTAGCCTGATATTTTTCAGGCTTATTGCAAAGAGCCTAGAAAGCATTAGGCTAATTGAAAAATGACCACTTATTATCCGATCAGGGTTATATTTTTAGCTCACAGGCTATCAAAGCCTGAGAGTTCATGTACGATTCTGTATGTACGTGTGTATGTACGCAACACGATAACCCTTGATAGAAATATCCGATTTGCTTTAATTTTTTTTTTCTAGGTTCATTCTGATAAGGTGCTTCCCTGCTTATTTATTGGGGGTTCATTTGTTAACGATAAAGGGGGAAAAGGGGGCAAGTCCCCCCCCCTTAATTTATATAAATGTGTTTTTCATGCAGAAATATTCGATTTGCTCCAAATTTGGTATACCGGTTTATTGTGTTAAGGAACTTCCCTGATTAGATTTGGAAGCTCATTATTTAAGTATAAAGGGGGGAAAGGGGGCTATCCCCTTAATTTAGATAAATCGGTTTTTCATGATGAATTATTCGATTTGCTCCAAATTTGGTATACCGGTTTATTAAGTTAAGGAGCTGCCTTGATTAGATTTGGAGGTTCATTAGTTACATATAAAGAAAGGGGGGGGCTAGCCCGCCCCTTAATTTAGGTAAATGGGTTTTTAATGCAAAATTATTCGATTTGCTTCAAATTTGGTATACCGGTTTATTATGTTAAGGAGCTTCCCTGATTACATTTGGAAGATCATTATTATGTATAAAGGGGGGAAAGGGGGGCAATTGCCTCTCCCCTTAATTTAGATAAATGCGTTTTTCATGTAGAATTATTCAATTAGCTCAAATTTGGTATACTGGTTTATTATGTTAAGGAGATGGCTTGATTAGATTTGGAGATTCATTAGTTAAATATAAAGGGAGGAAAGCGGGGGGCCAGCCCGCCCCTTAATTTAGGTAAATGGGTTTTTAATGCAAAATTATTCGATTTGCTCCAAATTTGGTATACCGGTTTATTATGTTAAGGAGCTTCCCTGATTAGATTTGGAAGTTCATTAGTTAAGTATAAAGGGAGGAAAGGGGGGCTAGACTCCCCCCCCTTAATTTAGATAAATGGGTTTTTAATGCAGTGTTATTCGATCTTCAACCAAATTTTGTATACCGGTTTATTATGTTAAGAAGCTTCCCTGATTAGATTTGGAGGTTCATTAGTTAAGTATAAAGGGAGGAAAGGGGGCTAGACCCCCCTTAATTTAGATAAATGGGTTTTTCATGCAGAGTTATTCGATTTGCTCCAAATTTCGTGTACCGGTGTATTATGTTAAGGAGCTGCCTTGATTAGATTTGGAGATTTATTGGTTAAGTATAAAGGAGGGACAGGGGCTAGTGTCCCCTTAATTTAGATAAATGGGTTTTTCATACAGAATTATTCGATTTGCTTCAAGTTTGATATGCCAGTTTATTACGATATGGCTTCCTTCATTTGATTTGGAGGTTCATTGGTTAAGTATAAAAGGGGGGAAAGGGGGAAAATTGTCCCTCCCCTTAATTTAGATAAATGGGTTTTCATGCAGAATTATCTGATTTAGTTTAATTTTTTTTCAACCGGATCCGAACTTGAAGGTTCCATTTGAAGTCAACCCAAAAACCGACCACAACCAGGTTTCGGATTGAG
The DNA here is from genome assembly GCA_963932465.1 of Maratus speciosus. Classification (NCBI taxonomy): domain Eukaryota; kingdom Metazoa; phylum Arthropoda; class Arachnida; order Araneae; family Salticidae; genus Maratus; species Maratus speciosus. The sequence continues at coordinate 482,017,416 of OZ010793.1, forward strand.
TTCAATTAGAACTTTCAGGTTCGGATTGGGTTGCCGGTGGACGAGAATATTTTGTCTGGCTTGCATCGGGTTATAGTTCTTTGGAATATTTTTGACGGTTAAGATTCAGTTAGGGACGGGTTTCAGGTTGACTTCGAATGGAATTTTTAGGTTCTGGTAGCATTGCGTGTCCACGGAAACTAATTTGCCTTGTTCCGATCTGGTTATGGATATTTGGAATATTTTTGTCGGTTATCAGATTTAGTTCGGGATTTCGGGTTTTTTCAAATGGAACTCACAGGTTCGGGTCGGGTTGCATGTAGACTGAAATTATTTTGTCTTGCTGGGATCGGGGTACGGTCTGTTGTAATTTATTTTTCGGGTTTGGGTAGGGTTATGCGTTAATAAACCTAATAAAAAGAAAATTGCCCAGTTAAACTGATGGCATTGAGCTCACAGGCTATTCACACTAATTGTATATTATACTCTTATTTCAAAGAATAATGCCCCTTGAAAAATAAATGAAGGTATTAGTCCCCGTTGCCCTCCTTTCTACTTAACCAAAGAACCTCCAAATCTAATCAGGGAAGCTACTTAACATAATAAACTGGTATACCAAATTTGAAGCAAATCAGATAATTCTGCATGAAAAAAACCATTTCACTAAATTAAGGGGGGGGGGGGGGTATTAGCTCCTCCATTTCTCCCTTTATGCTGAATCAATGAACTTTCAAATCTAATCAGAAAAGCTCCTTATTAGAATGAACATAGAAAAAAAATTAAACTAAATTAGATAATTCTGCATGAAAACACATTTATCTAAATTAATGTGAGGGGCAATTGCCCCCCTTTCCCCTCTTTTATACTTAACCAATGAACCTCCAAATCAAATGAAGGAAGCTATATCGTAATAAACTGGTATATCAATTTTGAAGCAAATCGAATAATTCTGTATGAAAAATCCATTTATCTAAATTAAAGGGACGCTAGCCCCTGTCCCTCCTTTATACTGAACCAATAAATCTCCAAATCTAATCAAGGCAGCTCCTTAACATAATAAACCAGTATATGAAATTTGGAGCAAATCGTATAACTCTGCATGAAAAACCCATTTATCTAAATTAAGGGGGTGTCTAGCCCCCCCTTTCCTCCCTTTATACTTAACTAATGAACCTCCAAATCTAATCAGGGAAGCTCCGTAACATAATAAACCGGTATACTAAATTTGGAGCAAATCGAATAATTTTGCATTAAAAACCCATTTACCTAAATTAAGGGGGGGGGGGGGTGCTACCCCCCTTTCCTCCCTTTATACTTAACTAATAAACCTCCAAATCTAATCAAGTCATCTCCTTAACATAATAAACCAATATACCAAATCTGAGCTAATCGAATAATTCTACATGAAAAACGCATTTATCTAAATTAAGGGGAGAGGTAATTTCCCCCCTTTATACATAACTAGAATATAGCCCGTCAGAATGACGTGTTTGCATTTTCAAAAAATTTATAGAGCATTGCATTATAAAAAGAATTGTGAAGTAATAAATTTTGTCTTGTCTGATTAATAGGGTCAGGTGGGGTAAAGTAAAAACAGCCCATTTTTCATTGAAATTTAATTGGCAAGAAAATTATTAATTGAATTGGTAAAATACTGATATAAAGTATGCAAATGAACTTCACTCACAAAATTTGAAGAAATATTTCACAAAAGCATTCAAATTAGTACTAATAATGTTATTTTAAAACATATTGTCAATTAACTATTTTATCTGACGGTATGTGGTGAAATAAAAGACAATTCCAACAGAATGTTTATTTTTTTTTATTAATTGCCAAAATAATAATTATATAACTTAAATTTTAAAAAGTTGAACAGAGAAAATCCCGATTTTTTTTAAACATGCTTAAAAGAAACCTGTAATAAATTTTGATAATTAAAAATCATCTTTTATCACATAAGTAAATCGCAACTGTTAATTACATTAACAATTTATTTTCCCAAATTCTGTTATTAAATTACAAATTTATTTTCCCTACAAAATACAAAATTTTATTTATTATAATAATGCATTGATATATATACATATATATATATGTAATACACGGCATTACATATTTCTGATATTCTAATTTCATTTTATAAGAAATATTCATTTTCCCCCCCAATGTCTTCAGAATTCAAAAAACATTTTAAAAAGAGAATTTCTTTTTTTTAAGTACCGACAGATGGCGCAACAGAGCATATAAACGTTTGTTTTAATATTTTAAAAGTTCAAGACGAATGAATCAATTGTTTGTTTACTTTCATATAGGGATAGATAAAGCTACCAATCTAATTTTAACTCAAGTTATTGCAGCTGAATATTAGATAATTGAATGTAATCTCTTATAAATATTAATTTATTCTGAATAATCTGTTTAAAAATGTAACTTTTTCGAATAGTGGAAAAGAAAGCACGTTTTACTCAACGTTTTAAGATTGAAAATCAAATCAACATTCACTCGTGTGTCGTGATGCCACATGTACAACACAAATTCCAAATCCAGAAGCAGTTGAATGACTCTTTGAGCGAATCATTAAAAAATACGGTCGACACCCGATTTTGCCCTTAAAATATTTGTAAAACCATAATAAAGCTTTTAAATAATTTGAAATACGTTTGTTTTTAGAAAGGAAACGTTAATCCGGTACAAAATAATTCACGGGAATGAATCACCGAATATAGCTATATTCACTGAACACCATAAAGTGTTCTCATTGGTCAGAAAATAGATAGCCTTGAAAAACAGAGGTAATTTTTCGCGATATTTTTAACCGTGTATACTGAATTCAAACTGTAAATAAATGTAAACAAAAGTGAAAAACGTATTTCAAAATATTAATATGCTTTTGCAAAATATTTTAAGAGCATTTAATGAATAGCTGAAAGAGTCATTCATTTGTTTTTGGATTTGTAATTTGTGCTTATGAATGGCAACGGTAATCGCTTGTATACATCGGAACCCTGTTGTTGGTATCTGGTTATTTTTAAATTAGATCTTAAAGCGTTATAATTGTATACTTTTTGAAGGTTTGAGAAAAATGGAAGAAGAATATGTTACTCAACAAATAGATAGACAGATTAAATAAGGCAGTCGGCAAATACGGCATCGGAATACTTAAGCCTAACGTGGCCGCGTTTGGATTATCAGGAAACGGATGAGTTCAACCCCGGAAGCGTTATACATTTTGTGTCATTCTATGTATAATAATGATCTTCCAAATGTAATCAGGGAAGCTGCTTAACATAATTAACCAGTATACCAAATTTATAGCAAATCGCATATTTCTGCATGAAAAAACCATTTATCTAAATTACGGGGTCGGATAGCCCCCATTTCCTCTCTTTATATGTAACTAATGAACCTCCAAATCTAATCAAGGCAGCTCCTTAACTTAATAAACCGATATACCAAATTTGGAGCAAATCGAATAATTCATCATAAAAATCCGATTTATCTAAATTAAGGGGGGTAGCCCCCCTTTCCCCCCTTTATACTTAAATAATGAGCTTCCAAATCTAATCAGAGAAGCTCCTTAACTTAATAAACTGGTATACCAAATTTGGAGCAAATCGAAGATTTCTGCATGAAAAACCCATTTATATAAATTAAGGGGGGGGACTATCCCCCTTTTCCCCCTTTATCCTTAACCAATAAACCCCAAAAAATAATCAGGGAAGCACCTTATCAGAATGAACTTAGAAAAAAAAATTGAAGCAAATCGTATATTTCTTTCAAGAGTTATCGCGTTACGTACATACGTACGTACGTGCGTACACACGTATACAGAATCGGCGTGCACATAAGCTCTCAGGCTTTGATAGCCTATGAGCTAAAAATATCACCCTGATCGGATAATAAGTGGTCATTTTTCAATTAGCCTAACGCTTTCTAGGCTCTTTGCAATAAGCCTGAAAAGTATCAGGCTAATTGGAAAAAGGGAGATGGATTCTCCGATTAGCCCAGCTGTTTGCAAAGAGCCGGATTTCTCAATTAGCCTACGACATATATACTAAATAAAAATAATTAATTGGGGATTGAAAAGGCAGCAAAGCTTTTCTTAAAAAGAAAAAAAAATTGAACCACTGAAAGCTAATAATCTACACTGAGAGGTAATAATGCTGTTACTTAAATATTTTGAGGATTTCAGATATAAGTGGCTAACTTATATTTATTCTATATGAATGGATTTAACTCATTCTCATAATTTTTTTTGGTTAGCATACACACACATGTGTGTACTGTGTAAGTTTAGATTTTGGTGGTTTACAGTAATTTTCCTAAATACAAATGCAAAACGAGCTGCAAATATTTGTTAGTTTTGTTATTTGTGCTACTAACTAATGAAATTACTTACTTGCAGTTTTTATTAATTCTGTAATTACTTATACTGTTTCTTCTAGTCCAATTTTTTTTTAATGGTGACACACCATGCCCCTTTTGAAATCGGCAAAATGCACCCTGCCTTTAAAAAAAAAAAAAAAAAAAGTTGAAATTCATCTGTAGTTGTAGCCAGAGATTTCTTGTAAAAAACTTCCCCATTCAACAGTATTTCTAAATTCATGTGGCCAAGATCTTGCAAAAATAATAGAACTTTATTTCTTTACAAAAAACAGGATATTATGAAAATATGTTATTTAATTACATTTTTCAATTTGTTATTCATAAAATTATTAAAAATTAAGGACATTTTATTTATCATACTAAAAATTATTTTTTTTTCTTATATATTACTAAACACATTATACTAATATATAATGTTTAAATAATAATAATTATAATATAATATATAATTATACTAATATCCTCATGAAATTGTGCCCTTTTTTGGAACTAGCATCCTGTCCCTTTTTCTTTCTAAAATGAATATTCTTAAAAATGTGTAATATGTTCCTAATTAGAGAGTTTATTGTTTAATAATTATTAATTTGAAGTAGTCTTAACTGTTTAATATAAAATGCAGTTAATAATTTTAATAAATGTTAAAGATTCACTAGTATTTATAACGTTTTACATAATTATTACAATATTAATGTACATAACATTATTGTATGATACTACCTAATGAAACTACTAATTTACAGTTTTTATAATTCCTGTAATTACTAACTAATAATTATAATTTTATTAATTAAAATGTAAAAACATAGATTATGTTAGCAATTAGTGGTTTAATTGTTTTGGAAACCTAAAACTCTTGGTAGCTATTCAGTATTTGAACAATGGGAAAAAAATCATAAAAATCCGATTTAAATTAAAAAAAATCCGATTTAAATAAAAAAAAAATCTGATTTTTTTTATTTTTAAAAAAAAAATCATGATTTTTTTACACCTTAAAAATAAGTATAAATGGTAACCACCGAAAACCATAATAATATTAGATTGTCATCAGATTTGCGTCAGTATGTAAAATTTAATCTCTATCGTATATATTTGAAAGTGAGTTAAAGTTCGAGTACAAATTTTGAACTGGAAGAACATACATACGATCGTTGAAGTTACATATAAACTTATAAAAATAACATAATTTTTGTTAAAAAAAATCATGAAAAGAAACAGTCTCAAATCCTTACAAAATAAAACATATGTTAAAATACAATTATTTTAGCCAATCTGAAAATAAAAGTTAACTCAGACGATTTTTTCCGAAGTGCAGATACACATGAAATAAGTTCTTCGAATACTTTAAGCACTTGGTATATAACCCCTCAAAGCGTGGCCGAACTCATTTGTGTTCACATGCAGAAAAATGGTACAAGTCATGCCTTTTTAAAGTTTCATAACTCGGTCAATTTTAGTGTTATATGAACGGTATGTTAGAATGTTTTTTTTTTATCTTACTTGCCCGTGTAATAGAAAAAAATTACTAAATATAACTTATAGGACCGGGGGACCGTATAAAAATTTAAATTTCGTAATCTTTTAAGAAATGTTTTTATTGACCCAAATCACTTTTAAAATATTTCTTTACCTCATTTAAAACATTTTTGCAATTGGAACTATATGTGTTTGACTAACAGTAACGGTTTAGGAATTAGCCATTGGACACTGCTGAGAGTGGACACCCTGTTTATTGTGAGTACTGTGCAATTTTAGGAAGGAGAACATTCAGCCGAGTGTCGAGCATGCTGACCACAAATTGAAGAGATTAGGCTGATATGTTCACAGTCTAGGTGTGTAAGGAGGAGGACAGTGTAATGTTTTGTATACAAAATGATAATAAATACTTTTCATTAAAACATTCATATATCACCATTCCTGTTTTCTACCTAAGTTAAAACACTTCCGCATATATTTTTCTTAATATTTGTGAATGGCGTCTTTGTTAGTTTTTCCACCGACATTTTTACTTGCTTGAAATATTATTAATCTGATGGAAAAGTACCCATTTTTCTGTGTTGCTCATAAATTAAAAATAGTAAACATAGTGAAAATTGTAGGACTAAAAAAATGTTAATTTAGCTGAGGCAAATTTCGTCCACTGAAGAAAAATAACTTATGTGCAAAGTACCTAGATTTTATAAATCTTGCCATTTTACTTTCAAGTCTGTTTATAATATTTGGCAAGAAATTGTAATTTCTTAAGACTGATTTATGCCAATGTCCCTAGATAAAGGAAGTATCAGAGATTGTAGACTCTTGGTTGGTTATATAGCAATTAGTGCAGGGCCGTAACTGTAAACTTGGAGTCCCCGGCCCGGGGCAAAACTTCATAGTGAGGCCCCTCAATATTTTGGCCTAATACTAGTAACCTTAGCGCTCCTCCCCCTCTCCACCATCACTCTAATCCGCATACTTAAATTTCATACATTATTTGCAAAATTTGAAGCATTTTTTTTTTTCTTTAGCAAAATAAAAATTTTAAATATATCTGCAACTCAATTATTCCACTTTTCAGTTATCACTCCTTCCGAATAGAAATCTTTGCCTAATTTTAATATTAATTAATTGCAGGATCCTGCGAGTAAATAGAATCTAACAAAAACATAACTGTGAAAAAAGGGAGCCAAGTTCTGTAAAGACAATGGCAAGAAAAGAAGTGATATCTAAGTGTGTGCCAAGTTCAAATAAAATTCACTCAAACTTACCTGCTGAAGTATTATAGCATTTTTTAAATTGTTTAGAAATAAAAATTATTGATAGCATATTAATAATAAATCTAGAACTTGGCAAGTTTTTGATAAATGTTATGCCTATCAATTTCATGTCTTAATAAAATGATGATGTTAATATTAACAACAATGTCATTATAAAAAAATTAATATAGTTATTATTATAAACAAATGACTCATGTTAAAGATTTGATAAACTATTAAAATACACAAATACACTCCCGCTCGTGTTTGGTTATCACTCTAGCACCCACCCTTCGGAAACCTCAATGCAAATAGACTAAAAGGCCTGACAAAGAGACAGATACACTTATGCTTTTTCTTGGTCATCTCTCTAGAGACTGCACCTTTTTAACCCTTCAAAGGCAAAGAGCTTTTATTCGTGACATGCTGAAATGATTGAATCAGACCAGAATTTAAAAACAAATTTATTTCAAAATGGGTAAAAGCTTCTTTTCACGTATTTAATAAAATTAAACTTTTTAGTCCTGAATTCTAGTGTCAATGTGGCATTTTGCTGTTAAAATTAGGTGGGATATATTTTATTCCACCACCCTTCAAGGGGAAGGAGATCACTCAGATTAAGGCTTCAAAACATGAAATAACAATTTTTGATATAATAATGTCATTAATAAAAATAAATGACTCGTAGGTAAAAACTTGCCAAGTTCTAGATTTATTATTAATATGCTATCAATAATTTTTATTTCTAAACAATTTAAAAAATGCTATAATACTTCAGTAGGTAAGTTTGAGTGAATTTTATTTGAACTTGGCACCCACTTAGATATCACTTCTTTTCTTGCCATTGTCTTTACAGAACTTGGCTCCCTTTTTTCACAGTTATGTTTTTGTTAGATATCATTACTTTTTGTAAAGTTACAATATATTTAGATACTTTACTTAATGCTTCTTAATGTGTTTACATGTGACTATTTTATTCACCAAGCAACTTTCAATTTTAATTTTAATTTCCTACAACAAACTATTTGGCTGTCAATTTGCGGCAGAAATCTATATTTTAATACTGCTACATTGAATGCATGTTTTGAAACGAAATGTATTGATTCGAAATTTTTATTGTTTCTGAAACAAAAATTCCTATTAAATTCCTATGTTAAATTTTCCTATTAAATTTTCCAATTAAATGTTCTATAGCTTGGCCTGCTTTTTTGTACTGAAAGTGAAAAATATAGTTATGTGCTTATGCCACACTATGTATCATTCATCCATGGGTGCCGGCAAAGAGGCAGTGCAGAGGAAGGACATTGCCCCTCTCTGAATTTTCAAATTTAATTAACTAAAGCACACTTAAGCGTAAGACTTTTTCAAGATTTTATGATTTGTCGCCTGACCTCAGGTGTTCTGCTATAAGTATGCAAAATTTCAAATCTGCAATTTAATAAGGGGCTCGGTTAAAATGAATTGCTTAAAATACGCATGTGGAAGCCCAAAGGGTTAAATGTACGACTTTTTCAAAATTTTATGATTTGTCGCATGATGGTGTTCAGCTATAAGTATGCAAAATTTCACGCCTCCAACCTAATTAGGGCTCACTTAGAAAGAATTGGTTAAAATACACATGTGGGAGCGCAAAGGGTTAAATGTACGACTTTTTCAAAATTTTATGATTTGTCGTTTGATGTGAGGTGTTCGGCTATAAGTATGCAAAATTTCACTCCTCCAACCTAATTAGGGACTCACTTAGAAAGAATTGTTTAAAATACACATGGGGAGCCCAAAGGGTTAAATTTACAACTTTTCCAAAATTTTATGATTTGTCATTTGATGTGAGGTGTTCAGCTATAAGTATCCAAAATTTCACGCCTCCAACCTTGTTAGAAGCTCACATAGAAAGAATTGTTCAAAATACACATGTGGGAGCCCAAAGGGTTAAATGTACGACTTTTTCAAAATTTTTTGATTTGTCGTATGATGTGTGGTATTCAGCTATAAGTATGCAAAATTTCAAGTCTCCAACATGTATAGTTTCTGAGAACGGGCTCTATGACGGACAGAATATCTCAATTTGTTGTTTTTCTGTAAGCAAGTAAACCCAGATAAACCCCCAGTAAGCAGATAGGTTTACAATGGAAGTCTATGGGAATTTGGCGAAATATTAGAGATATCGCCAAGGTGGCGTCACTTTTGGCGACTAATTTTGGCCGCCAAATTTGGTGATATATCGCCATGTTGGCGAGAAACTTGGCGGTATTTGGCGACAGAACAGCGTCCCCTCCTACGGCAAATTAAAAATTCGCCTAATAGACGTAATGTTAAAGTAAAAATGAGCACCCCCAGGGGGCTAATACATCGATTTTCACAGTTTTTTTTATTTTTTTTTCCTTAGTTTTATAGTGTAAACGAACTTCGCACCAAATTTGAAGTCTGTAGCTGCAGTAGATATACGAGATCTTTTTGATGAGTGAGTCAGTCAGTCAGTGGTAAAATTATCGATTATCAGACATTTTCAAATGTCATTATCTCAGAAACTAATTATGCGTTATTTATAAAATTTTGGATTTTAGTTAATTAGGGTGGCCTTACTACACATTTCGTATAACAAGTACGTAGGTCTCATAGATTTTCAGTAGTAGAGCATTGAAATTTGACGAAAACAGCTCGAAATGGTTCGTGTAAATCAGTGACCCGGAGCCGAACAATTTTTGATGCTCCAGCTCCAGCTCCGCTCCTAGAGAAAATACCGTGGCTCCAGCTCCGGCTCCAACTCGGCTCCGACTTCGCGCTTTTAAGTTGCAGATTTTAATTTACACGTTTAATTTTTTGCTCACAAATACTTTCTATCTTCATTAAAGATCTGACAAAATGCATTTTCCTTCTCATCAAACTTGAAATGCTTGTTCAGAAAATATGACATCTTTTAGCTTTTGCTTTTAAAATAGAAAGTTTGGTAGAATTTTAAACACAAAAATCTTCAAATTTCTTCTACACTTTTCGAACAGCCAAAATTGTACGACTACACATGTAAACAACAGGCGGCCATATTTGTTTTCAAATAGTGTTGTCACTTAGTTCAAGTAGAAAGTAGAAGTAAAGTAGTGTTGCCATTTTTTGAGAAGTTTTCCTTCCCTAATAATAATAATAATAATAAAAACCTAAAAAATGATATAATTAAAATACTGAATAATGATGTAATTAAAATATTTTAAGCCTAGAAATTTAAAAGACTGAAAAAAAAAAAAATTAAAAAGAATATTAAAAACTAAAGGAGCCCTGGAGCTGGGGAAAATTTAGAACTCCAGCTCCGGCTCCAGCTCCGGGCTCCAGCTCCAGCTCCGGGTCCCTGGTGTAAATAACACACGGCTATGTCAGGCGAACTTGGCTGACACACTGCCGTGTGTCTAGATAAGGATTATGATTCGAAAAAGTGTTAAAACAGAAATAGCGATAGTTCGCAGCTATACATTTTTATGAAAATATGAATGAAATTTACAGAAATGAATACTGATATGCTAAAGAATCAAGCGTTTTTCAATTTCCTATAAAAGCTGCATATCTTAAACTATAATCGATTCCTTCCGTAGAACAATCTTTCGTGGTGAGTCAGTGAAAATCAGATTAAATTAAACATTTGACACCGTGATGGGAAAGATTCAGTGCTTTTGTAGAAAAAGAGGAAACGCTGCTCTATTGCTTACTATAAAAATAACAATACATGACAATTATATCTACTTACAAATGACTACTACTTACAACTTTGTAAATCTGCAGAGCAGAGCCGCATTCATGATGAAAAATAAATAGAGAAATCATTAACGTTATTTTCGTACTCGTACGCAATGGAAGACAAAAAACCACAAACAAACAATATCTCAAGCTGATGCTCGTTGACTAAAAGAAGAAAATATTCTTTTCCGGTTAGATATCTAAATTAAAAATAATTATCCAATTAAAAAATATCCTAGTGTCAGAAAAGAAAATCAAACTGAAAGCAAATTCATTGTTCGCACTCTTGAATGGCACCAATATATATGTCACCGAAATCAATGCCAGACATAAATCTGCAAATATCAGTAGGATAAACAAAACACGATTTCTGTTTCTCCTATTCTAATCGAAATAGCATTAAAAAGGGGAAAGAGTTATTTTATTTTTTCTATACCTGAGTAAATAAAATTTTTAATTTACAGACGCATTGATTTCGAGTGCTTCGGTTTTTTGAGCGATATTGCACTAGGCTCCGGAGACCTGTATTTATGGGCTCCAGTGAATTACGACCAATATTTAAATATGTACTAAAAACAAAAAAGTGTCGGAGCTGGCCTCCGGCGCAATTTAAACCCTGAACATAACATTCCTTCAATTTTTTTACTTTTTTTAATGCAGAAGGCTAAAAGATAGCATAAAGATATTACTATGGGATGAAATTACAAAACAAAGCGCATTCGAATGGTGCTTCCGTTCGAAAGTGATGCGTGGAAATAGTGCTTTAATTATAAACTTCAAAACTACTTTTGCCGATTGCCACGTGTAGGGTTAACAAAAGTAATTTGTTTTGGGCATATTCATATACAGTCAAGCTTGAGTAATTCAAAGTCCAAGGGACCGCTAAAATATTCGAAATACCCAAGATTTCGAATTAGACAAGTTTTGTTTTTTCCAACTTCTACCTTACTTAAATATTTATTGACACCTAAGTTGTATGTTCCAATTAAAAACTACATATAATACGGAGGAAAAATGTATATCATACATAAAATATTTAATTTTTTTAAAAAATATAGAATATACAAAAGTATATCCAGGGCCGTAGTGAAAGATTTTTTTTTTTGGGGGGGGGGGGGGGGGGGCAAAAGGCAAGACTGGCCGACACAAAAATGTTTCAAATCCGACTAAAGTAAAATAGTCAATCTATTGCATTATTTCTTATTTAACAGTTTTTACAATTAATTTTAACTGATTAATTATAATGTACATTTAAAAATAAAATATATGATTTTGTATTCCTAAAGTGTTTCTTAGATATAACTCAGTAATTATTTAAAAGATTTACCAAGAACTTTACTGGAGAAAAAAAAATGAAAATATGTATTGATAAGAGAAAATCTTAGTTATATTTGTGAAAAACACATTTGTTTAGAATGATTGGAATGAAGTGATACTTTAGTAAATAGAATGTAGTGATTTTCAAAATAAAAGCTAAATAAAAATGTGATCTCTTAGTTCTAAAAATTATGATAATGTAATGAATGGGAAGTACTTTCAATATTTCATTAGCATGCGATAGAAAATAATTTGAACTATATATTCCAATTAGCGAGAATATTGTGTTTAATTAACAACATACTCTTTCAGTAATTCTAATTGTAAAACTAAAAAATGCACACTATAATGCTACTGAAAATATTTGGAGGGGTCTCAAAATACAATTGCGCCTGGAGCCTCTTAAGTGCTTAATCCACCACTGATTGTGTTTTATAAGAATGTCAAGGGACCGACAGAAACATTTGAATTATCCGCGATTTCGAATTATCAAGTTTGACTGTACTATTTTTACATGGATTACACATCATGCTGAATAAAGCAAACCATACATGTATTTCTTATCACCATTCCCTGTCGAGTGGTTTCCACTGTCCAGCCATATTGATAACTTCTTCGAACTTTTTGCAGCTGCCAAGTTTCTTCTTTTTAGAATCTGTCTTTTTTTTATTTCCACTTGGCTGGTGCCAAATTCGTTTCATAATATAAACTACTATCTCAACACAAGCAAAGTAAGACTAAGTAATAAACTATACGCGTACTATCACTACTATGCGACTCTCAACTGCACTGACAGTCCGATATTCATGAGCAGTTAGCAAACCAATGAATCATCATGAATAGCACTAGCTCACTGCACATCCCAGTCTGCACTCGACTCATCACTCGGCAGGCACCTGACGCGACATGAAACATTCGACTCGACATTCTGCTGTCTGTTCTAGAGCTGCTTTTGTATGCGAAGCATATGGAGTATATCAACGAACACGCAAAAACATTTACTCTAGCACTTTGATGGATTTTTCTTTGGTATTAACTTTTAATTAGGTGTTGGTTATTTTATAAGAAGTTAGATTAGATATTAAAATACAATAATTTTTTAACCATCAGTTTGGGGCCCCGGGCAGTGCCCCGGCTTCCCTGTGGTAGTTACGGGCCTGAATTAGTGCAATATTTGATATATGTGTTAAACAAATTAATTCATTTACTGTCTGTTTTAGCCCATTAAATAAAAAAAATATTTAATCCGAGTTCATTCTAGGATCAAGGGCAGGCAGGGTGCACTTTGCCATAAAAGGGCACTTTGAAGAAAAAAAGGGCACATTAATGTAATGCTAAATAACTAATAACTCTTCCACCCTGACACCACCCCCTAAAAAGTCTTTGCTACTAACCCTTTACCTGTAGGTCAAAACTGGGAAATTTCATTAGCGGCCACTGGCCGGTAGAACTAGTTTTTTAAGTGGTCACTTTTTTTAAACTAGTGGCCACTTTTTTATTTAAAAATACTAAACAGTAAAATTTCTATAAGTATTCATAAAAAAGTGAATAGCAGAAATAAATATGTTAATATAAATATATTGGAACAAAAAAAAAAAGTAGAATCCTTGATGAAATGCAAGAAAATTTTATTCTCTCCTTGTAAAAAAAGTGGCCGCTGATAGACAATTTTTCACGAGCCACTTTTTCTCATTTACTGGCCCAGTGGCCGGTGGCTAGTGCTAATTTTGACCTTTACCCCATCCTTGCAGTGCAGGGATGCATCCATACCCCACACTTTGCAGTGCAGGGATGATTCTTTTCAGAAAAATTAAGGCAGTCATTTCTGAAAATTAAAAAAAAATCGGTCATAAATCCGAAAATTTGGACATAAACTATATCGCAAATTTTGAGAAATGTTTGCCGAAAAAAAAAAAAAAACAATTTCGTCAGAGAATCGCAAAAAAAAAACACCAATTTCATCAAAGGACCATTCCTCTTTGTTTTCCTTCTTATTTCGTCTGAGTTTTCACGGTAGCTGAGAAACGGGGTATAGAGACAGAAAGAGAGAGATTTATGACTGTGTCGGTGCTGGAATTTTACTGAAAATAATTGGTGTCTGTATGAGGATGTAGAGCGGGGGAGGGGGGTGAAAAGGAATAGATTAGGAGCAAAATGGGGCTAGGACGTTATATAATGTTTACAAATAGTTTAAGTTTGTCTGAAATAAGCGATGAAATTAACTTAAAAGGTGCTATTTTTCCCTCGGTCGATTTCCCAAGTGATAGGGTTCGCGGGGAGGGGCTTTCGGACAGTGGGGGCATCGGGGCGCCAAATTTTGTAAAGAAGAGGAGGCAGGGCGGCCCGCTCCGCGAAAAACACCTAGAATGAACTCTGATTTAATATTTCAGTTTTATAAATAAAGTAAATTTGTTAATATTTCTCTTTGTACTGTAGTAAAGTTATCTAGAAGACTTTTAATTCCACAAGTATCTTTCAATTGATGTAAAGTCAGTAAAATGTAGTTTTTAGGTACTTTCTTGTTACTAGCAGTCCTCACAAAATGTATTCTTGCATTATAGGTCAAAATTAACATTTTTACCCACTGGCCAGTGCACTGATTTTTTTCACTGGCCAGTTTTTTTTTTTAAACCACTAGCCAGTAACAAAGTTATGTACGCTCAATACGAAATCGTGTTTTTTCTAACTATCAACATTCTAATTTACTAATATCTTTTACTTACCATTCAATATGATTACACTCAACTGAAAAAAAAGCTGGCATTAACATCAAATAGGAAAATATAACCAAGAAATTACTGCTTTCAAAATAAAAGTCAAACACGTATTTGAAGATATTTAGACATACTTAATGCAATGTATAAAAGAGATAAGAAAGTCAAACACGTATTTGAAGATATTTAGACATACTTAATGCAATGTATAAAAGAGACAAGAAAATTGAAATATATTTTAAGAATTATTTTAATAAAATCTTGAATATTTTATTTTTACTATTAATTGCAAGGAAATAAATTCACAGCAAATTTTCAGAAAGGTCAAGACGGGTCCCCCCCCCCCCCGGAACTATTCATTTTCCTGCGATCCTTTAACGAATTTCGCGTTTTTTCCCGCAATCTTTTGACGAAATTCACGTTTTTTCGTGATCTTTTGGCAAAATTTGCGTTTTCTTTTTCGCGATCTTTTGGCAAAATGCGTTTTTCCGCGATCTTTTGACGAAATCTGCCTTTTCCCGTAATCTTTTGACGAAATTTGAGGGTTTTTTTCTCCATTTTTTTGAAAAAATTTGCATTTTTTTTTCGAGTTTTTTTGACGAAATTTACGTTTTTATGTGATCTTTTGACGAATTTTGCGTTTTTTTTGCAATCTTTTGACGAAATTTACGTTTTATCCGCAATCTTTTGATGAAATTTGTGTTTTTTCTGCAATTTTTTCGTGAAATTTGCGTTTTTCCACGATTTTTTGACGAAAGTTGCGTTTTTTCCGCGATCTTTTCACGAAATTTGTGTTTTACCCGCAATCTTTTCGTGAAATTTGCGTTTTTCCGCGATCTTGTCACGGAAATTACATTTTTCTGCGATCTTTTCACAAAATTTGCGTTTTTTTCGCGATCTTTTCACGAAATTGATGGGTTTTTTCGCGATCTTTTGACGAAATTCAGTTTTTTTCTGCATTCTTTGAAGAAATTTGTGTTTTTTTTTTTCGCGATCCGTTAACAAAATTTACGTTTTATCGCGGTCTGTGGATGAAATTTGCGGTTTTTTCGCGATCCTTTGACGAATTTTGTGGGTTTTTTCGCGATCTTTTGACGAAATTCAGTTTTTTCTCTATTCTTTGAAGAAATTTGTGTTTTTTTCGTGATCCTTTGACAAAATTTGCGTTTTATCGCGATCTTTTGATGAAATTTGCGTTTTTTTCGCCAGTCTTTGAAGAAATTTGCATTTTCCGCTATTTTTGACAAAATTTACTATTTTTTCGCGATCCTTTGACGAAATTTGCGTTCTTTTAGCGATCCCTTGACAAAATTTACGTTTTTTTCGCGATCCTTTGAAGAATTTTTTTCGCGATCTTTTGACAAAGTTTGTGTTTTTCCGACATTCTTTGAAGAAATATGCGTTTTTTTTCGACGAAATTTGCGTTTTTTTTGCGATTCTTTGACGAAAGTAGCATTTTTTCCTCAATTCTTTGACAAAATTCGCGTTTTTTCGCAATCCTTGGATGAAATTAGCTTTTTTCCTCCGCTATTCTTTGACGAAATTGAGGATTTTTTTCAGCGACCATGTCAAAATTAGCTATATGTTTTATGTCTGTTTTTTCGGACTGATGACTGATTTTTTTTTAATTATCAGAAAATTCGGAACAGAATGACCTTTCTTTTCTTACGTTCGGGAGAATCGCTGATCTAGATGCTGTAAATTCCGAACGAATTTCACCCCTTTCCTTCCTGGCAATGATACATCTTTCAACCATAGCGTTTGGCAAGTGGTGCCCATTAAGTTTGGCGAGTGAGGACAATAAAGTTAATCGCCACATTTTAAATTTTACTCGACGAGTGGCGAGTGCTAATTTTGTGCTATATCTTGCATGAGTGTTACAACTCGCCAAAGCTTGTTGAAAACTTGGCAGTGACTTTTCAGTACAGTTATCCTCTTCTTCACTGATAGTTTCCTCATTTGCGATCATTTCATCGATTGTGAGAAGAGAACATGTTGCAAGTTTCGAATCACATTGCACAAAATCTTCGAATGTAGTAACATCACTTAAATTTGACCAGTTTTCTGGTGGAGCAAAATGATCAGGTTCGCCATTTTCAATAGGATTGACATCCACTGGAGTTAAAAATCAGCCAAGGGTGAAGCAGTTTTTTATTGTTTTGAGTAAAACATTTTGCCAAGCTATCATTATGGAATTCATAGCTTGTAAGATGTTAATGTTCACATTTTTGAAGTCACCGTGGTCTAAACTGGCGATAGCTGTTTTCACCAAAAGTTTTCAATAATGTTATTTAGGGATTTTATGACTCCTAAATCCAGTGGTACAATTTGCATGGCCGTATTTGACAGTTATGTTTGTTAGAAAGTCCATATCAGATGGATGAGCTGGACACTGATCAATGAATAAAATGATTCGCCGCTTCTGGTTTTGCATTTTATAATCTAATTCTTTTAACCAATCGGTAAAGAAGAACATTGTCATCCATGATTTTTTATTGGCCAGGTACATTGTTGGTAATGTTTTCACATTTTTGAAGCAGCGGGGCTTTTTTGATTTTCCAATAATCAAAGGAGGTAATTTTTCTGGTCCATCTGCATTGGCACACAATAACACTGTTAATCGCACTTTACTCTTTTTTCCACCATGACACGTATCTGATTTGATTGCAAGAGTTTTAGATGGCAGAAGATTATAAAACAAACCGGTTTCATCTGCATTGAAAATGTCTTTTTGTTCACATCCTTTTATCAGATCTGGCAATTGGTTTTAAATCCAATCATGCACTGTTTCGCAACCAACATCTCCAGACTCTCCACTTACAATTTTTGCCTGTTATGCCATGTCTTAATTTAAACTTGTGAAGCCATCCTGAAGAAAATGATGCATCACATTCCACATTCAGCTTCTTCGAAATTTCTCGTGCTGTCTCCATGAGCAAAGGACCGCTTATAGGAATTTTTACACTACGAAACTGATTAAGTCACTGTAAAAGAAATTTTTCAACATCAGCATATTTTCTGCTTTGGACTCGAAGTTTTTTTTGCAGCACTACATCCACTTTGATGATGGCTTTCCTTGATGATCTTACGCTGATAAATTAGTGTGTTTAAAGTTGAAACTGGTTAGGGATGAAACGAATAGTGATTTGGCCGAATACCGAATATTAGGAAAGTTTTAGGCCGAATACTGAATATTTGGCAGCCGAATACTGACTTAAAAAAAATTATTTAAATTGTTTATTTAATTTATTTTTTCAATTTGAAAATCAAAAATTAAATTAAGGACTAATTGAAATTAATTTTTTGTTTGTGTGTTCAAAAATCATAACAGCTGAATGTATTTTTTGTAATATTTTAAATACTTTGATGCCAGTAAGATAACATGACTTTAAAAAATGTAAATAAAAATTTAATTCATAACTTTTTATTTAATCCATAGATAGTTCTAGTAATTTATATATATTTTATCTAAAATAGAAACTCATTACCTCTGTAAAATTGAAACTTTTTTATTTTAGTAAAATCATTTCACCCCCCAAAAATAAGAACTTGCATGTGTCCTCTGTCTTTTTATATCCTTTTTCACTTTCTCATTCATCTCAAACTTAGCAAATTTACATTCTGTATGTAAAGAAAAAGGTTGTTTTCTTAAAATATAATTATTCATTCCATTAAAATATAATTATTCTTTTCTGCTACCAAGATATACTTTTCTCTTTTCTTTCTCTCAAAATTAACAAGCCCCTCATAATACTTCCTCCACCCCATATTTCACTATGAGATGCCTCCTGAAGTTTATGTAATATCATTATATATAGTTATTTAAAAGTTGTCATGAAGCTTTAAAATTGAGTAAGTATTAGGATTTCTTTTTTTATAATAATTAATGTATTTAGATATAATTTTTTAATAATGTTTTTTGAAAATATTTAAAATCACATTTTGTTTTTATTTTCTGGAACTTATTTAACCAAATATCTTAGAATATTCGGCCAAATATGCAACTATTCAGCAAAATATCTAATTATATTCGGCTACAGGTATTCGGCCAAATATGCAACTATTCGGCAAAATATCTAATTATATTCGGCTACAGGTATTCGGCCGAATATTTGGCAAAAGGGCCGAATATTTGTTACATCCCGAAAACTGGTAAACCTAATTGTTTGGCAAAATGTAGTCTTTTTAAATGTTGGTTTCCATCCACTTTTTTTTTAAATGCACATTTTTTCCTTCAACGACAGAGATTTTCTATTACGCAAAGTCATCGTGAACTGCTATTGAACGATACAAATCCAGACACTGAAGCTGCCAGGAAAAGAACTTGCCCTGCTGGGCCTGGGGAGAGCACAACAACAACCCTTATCTGTAGAAAGTAGGATGTTCACATTCCTTAGGATTACGGCTTTTGTTCAACTGGGCAGGTGTTAGTCAAGGTCACATGCCTTTTGTAAGACGTGAAATCCCAGAAGTATAATCCCAACAATCAGGAGTTGGGAATCTGAGGTTGAAATGCACATTTTCTCTCTTCTTGACTTGTTGAAAAATAATAAATGATTGATGAAATGAAAATTTATAAATGAAATTTGCGATTTAAGGAAAAACGTACAAATGAAATTATTTAACATTACATTAATATCCATTGGATTTTGCCGGGACCATAACCCCCCCCCCCCCCCTTTAAATGATAAAAACGTATAAATGAGAAACATATAAGCGGTGCCCCACTGAATAAACATATTTGATAAAGTACAATAGAACTTCAATTATCCGAATCAATTGGGACCGGACCCCATTCAGATAATCAAAAATTCGGATAATTGGATTTTTTCCGAAAAAAGGGTATTTTTTAATTAATTTCTGTATTATGATGAAAATGGGAGAAAAAACTATTTTTAAAGAAAAAGAGCTTTTAATTAATTAAATGAAAAGACAACACTTTTACATGTTAAGCGTACTTACAAGTGCTATACATTAGTACGGTATGTACATACCATACTGTAAATGAAAGTCATTGCTTGTTGAACATCTCGGTCAAAGTAAGCTGTTTGACTGCCTTCCTCTGTTTTCCGGCAGGCAAGTCGCGCATTTGCTTGACAGAGAGAAGTTGCATGTGGTCACACTCGCGCTGATACTCCATCCACTTCAACACAGTTTCAAGACCGGCAAATGCTTCAATAGCTGATGGTCCCGTGTCTGCTTCAACTTCGACATTAAGGACATCTTCTTCTTTGATACTTTCTGCTCTCACATTTTAGCCAATGACACTTTTAGGACGATAGCTTGCGTAGACAGAATCATTATTTTGCAAATCACAGTATGTTTTCGTCTTAAATTTTTTTTTCTGAAATTCTGAGATTGATTCGGATAGTCGTAGTTCGGATAATTGGAGTCTCACTGTATTTCCAACCTCCTCTTTTAATATATGTACCTACTGTACTACATAAATTCTTTGATATATCAACATTTACCTTTTCTACTTACAGTTATTCTTTTAATGTTTTATCTTGATTAAAAAAAAAAAAAAAAAAAAAAAAAAACATTCTATATAAGTAATTTTTCACTTTTTTTTTCCAGATATTTTTTATTTAACATGATTGGCTGGCCAGTCTTCATTTGAAGAAATTATACAAACACAATATTTTTATTCAATGACTGAATTAAATAACCTGTAAAATGTATTTATTAAGTTAAGTGTTCAAAATTTTATTTTATAAACATTCTGTTATAATTGAATTTATATGAAAATCTTTATATTGGAAATTAAACATAAATGAGTGATTTAAATGTGAATATTATGTTACTGACTAAGAAATTTTTAGATACTTTGAATAATTATGAATTTTTATCGAACGTTGTGACAAATTGTTTCAAATTAAATGTTTTTATTACATTATTGTAAATATTATTATAAGCATATAATGAATTTTAAAGTGTCATAAAGGAATGGCAATTTTTTTCCCTGAAACGTATTGTAATAAGATTTTCTTGACTGCATAAATGTTTCTTAATCAGAAACATATATATATATATATATATATTTTTTTTTCTTTCCTTCTTTTTTTTTTTCTTTTTTTTTTATGTTAACTTAAATAAATTTGATTTTTCATGTTGTAATGTGGATAAGAAAAGAAAAACTTGAAATGATTTTGCATATACTAAGTCATATAAAAATTTATTTTGATATTCAACAAGTGAATATCCCCATGATAACACATTATATATATATAGATGTATAATAAAATAATTCATTATTATTTTTAATTAAATATTTTAAAGAGAGCATTATTGTTTGATTCATGTAAATAATCTAACATGTATTATTTGTTTTTTACCTTTTGACAAATAAATTATCTACCTTATATTTTCTTTAAAAATGTGGAATAAGTATCTAGGTTAGATTCGGTGTGTTTAATTTAAAAGAAGATTTTCTTTTAAAATTCGTTTTTGGAAATTTGCTAAAAATATTTTTTCATAAGGCACTTTTCTAAACTATAATTTACAGATGTATTTTTCCAGTTAAAAACCAAAATTTATAGAATTTGGAATCTTTATACTTATATTTTGCTTTATTTAAAAATAATAGTTTTCTTTTTACTGTAAATCAAAGATTTGGTTACAAAATACTTTTTGACAAATAAGTTATCTATCTTATATTTTCTTTAAAAATGTGAAATACTTAAGTATAAGTATCTAGGTTAGATTTGGTGCGTTTAATTTAAAAGAAGATTTTCTTTTGAAGTTCGTTTTGCAAATTTGCTAAAAATATTGTTTCATAAAGCACTTTTTCTAAACTATAATTTATACATGTATTTTTCCAGTTAAAAACCAAAATTTATAGAATTTGGAATCTTTATACTTATATTTTGCTTTATTTTAAAATAATGGTTTTCTTTTTATTGTAAATCAAAGATTTGGTTACAAAATGTGAAAATCCATAGTAAAAGGCAGTGGCACAGCAGGAGGTCTGATTTATCCTCCCCATGGCTAAAAAAGAAAACAGTTATTGTCACTTATATGAATTATTGATTAAATCAAATTAACCACTTTTATGAATAAGTTGAAACCAAAATCAATATTAGTATTTTTACCTTAATTGAAATCCATCACTCTACTGAAACAAATTTTATTGAAAAAACATGATTCATTTAAATAGCAGTTGTTGTATTTAAAAATAGCAGAAAGACATGTTCAATGCATATGAAAATTGGTCAGTTGTTGAGAAAAGGGCATTATCCCTATACAGTAGATTCCTTCAAATCCGCAACCCCAAAATCCACGAATGCCTAAAATCCGCACATCATCACAGATGTAAACAATGAAACTTTCAGTTCAGATGTAGGGGCAAAATTACAGAAATTTTTAGTTTTATATCATTCCGTATGTATTTTAATATGTAGTGCTCAATAATATGACTGAAGTTTTTCATGAAGGAAGTATAAATTTATTTTCTGAAAAAAATCAAGATATTGATGATATCACTGGAAATTGCAAGCTTTTTATCAAATATATTTATAATATTTACATTAAAATCACAGACAATACATTAAACAATTAAAATTATTACATAAAAACATATTAAAATTGGGACGTTTCGGGATCATCACGATCCCTCCTCAGCCAATTATAAAAGTTAAGTCAATACTATCAACAGTTACAAGAAAAACACAACAGAAAGTCATCAATTTCAGGTTACAGTTAAAATAAAATAGAATACTCAGCCGACACAGATGCAGCTTCGTTAATCACTAAATCCTTGGTTTTAGTATGCCAGGCCTCTAAAAACACTCTCCCTGTGTAATTGTTGCAGCCGAATCGGATCACAAAAGCTTTATTAAATCTGGAAAATGGTCGGTTGCAATAGTATGTTGAACGATATTTGAATTCAAATTTCTACATCTAAATGCCTGTTTACGCTCTTTAAACCCTATTTCAAGTGCCCTGCTAGATTCAACAATACAAACCGCTTCACACTGCTCACACAGAATTCCGTAAACGATAGATCCATCCTGCAGTTTAAAGACATCGTTTACCGAATTCCATGTGAGCAGTGTGAAGCGGTTTATATTGGTGAATCTAGCAGGACAATTGAAATACGGATTCATTGAGTAATTCAAGGAAAATGTACTTCATCTTTATTATGCATATTTAATTTAGTCCAGGCAATAGGGAATTTTACCTAGCAAAATTAATGGTAGTTCTGGAAATCAGCTTACTTTATGTTTTTTGGGTCGCTGAATCCGAATTTGTAACTTCCCACCAAAATTTCCCCCAGCAACTCCCCCGAATTTTGGTAAAAAGCCCCCAAAAAAGGTTTTTATTAAAAAAATCAATTTTTTTTATTGCTTTATAGGAAAAGTATCTAGAAATTCTGAAAGTAGACAAAATGTGCAACAAATTAGATATATGACATTATCACTTAGGATGAAGGGGAAGGGGGGGATCTGCCTCGGAACACGTGCGTGGTGCTGCGTGGACTAAGTTGTGCAATTCCACTTAACCACTCACACGTTTACATTCGCCCTCTCATCTCTCCTCCGAACTTTCCTTATAAGGTTTACTTTAAGTTTTTTGGGTCGCTGAATCCGAATTTTTAACTTACCTCCAAAATTTTTCCCCCCAAAATAGTTGTTATTAACTTAAATTTCTTATTGTTTTAGGGGAAAAGCATTACCAAATTCAGAAACTAGACAAAATTTGCAACAAATAGGATATATGACATTATGACGTAGGATAAACGGGGAGAGAGGGGGCTGTTTCGGAACATTCCCCGTGCGCTTTTCTCAAAAACCAATTTTTTTCAAAAAAATCAATTTTTTTTCAAAAAATCAATTTTTTTGTGTTGCCGGTATTAATTTTTCCAGGTAAAATCCCCTATTGCCTGGACTTCATAACTTAGTGCACGTAGTGCCACTGTGCATGTTCAGAGGCAGCCCTCCCCCTCCCCATTCATCCTACGTCATAATGTCATATATCCTATTTGTTGCAAATTTTGTCTAGTTTCTGAATTTCGTAATGCTTTTCCCCTAAAACAATAAGAAATTTAAGTTAAAAACAACTATTTGGGGGGGGGGGGGGGGGAGAAATTTTGAGGGGAAGTTAAAAATTCGGATTCAGCGACACAAAAAACTTAAAGTAAACCTTATAGGGAAAGTTCGGAGGGGAGATGGGAGGGCGAATGTAAACGTGTGAGTGGTTAAGTGGAATTGCGCAACTTAATTCATGCAGCACCGCGCGCATGTTCCGAGGCAGATCCCCCCTTCCCTTCATCCTAAGTCATAATGTCATATATCTAATTTGTTGCAAATTTTGCCTACTTTCTGAATTTCTAGATACTTTTTCCCTAAAACAATTAAAAAATTGATATTTTTAATAAAAACCTTTTTTGGGGGGCATTTTACCAAAATTTGGGGGTTGCAAGGGGAAATTTTGGTGGGAAGTTAAAAATTTGGATTCAGCGACCCAAAAAACGTATATAGTAAGCCTTTTCCCAGAACTACCATGAATTTTTCTAGGTAGAGCTCCTATACGATCTCTATTGCCTGGACTAATTATACATTATTATTATTTACTTGACCTTTACTTTTAATAATTTAATCATTTTAAAATTATCTTAATTTTTATGATTTTAGTTTATTACTTTACTTAATTATTTTAATATTTTACTATATTGCAATCATTCATTATAATTTCGATTGCATTATTACATTCAAATGACTGTTTAAAAAATGTAAACAAAGCAATGACCAGAAATCTGCAAAATTCTAAAATCCGCACAACCTCTGGTCCCAATCTATGCGGATTTGAGAGAGCCTACTGTACTATATGAATGGTAATTTCCTGTCACACTGCTTACTGCTATACAGCAAAGATTTTTTTCTTTTTTCTGCATGCATTTCTTTGTTCCTTTTCCTGAAATGAGAGTACGCTAGACTAGACCATCGAATCTCAGGTCTGAGTTCCTTTTTTATAGCTGCCGATTTGAGTCAAGAGTAGTTTTTAGGTTCTTACATTTTTCTGATACAGGACCTCATGCTTTCCAGGCCTAGTCTGATCCTACATCATGTTGGAATTTTTCTTGTAAAAATAATAGTAATATTGTACATTTGTTTGGCGAGATCTTTAGGAATGTACTGTATATTTCCGTGTATAAGCTGAGTATGCGACTTTTCAATGAAAAATCGTCCAAAATTGGAAATCCGCATATAAGCCGATGGTAAACAAAGGTGATGAAAAATTCAGCGAACGAAAACTTAGCACTTTTTTTGCATAGCTAATAAAAAAAAATTAGCTCTCTGAAATTATTGATATCTCCTTGAGATCTTCAGTAGATCTCCGGTGGCCTTACTTCTGTTCTTCTACAATTAGACCATTTTCTAAATGAATCATTTAAAGACAGGCTCTGTTTGAGATAGACTGAATGGATGTCATCTGCAGATGCAGCTGCGGGTGTGGTAAATGGCGGTAATAAAAAAAAAAAAAAAAAAAGTTTGAGATCGTTTCAATCTCTGAATGGAGAAAAAAGCTTGTCTTGAAGTACTATAAGAAATGGTCGTCCGATCTTTAAAAAAAAAAAATGAACTAGATACTGACGATATTCATCCTGATGTACCAATGAAAGCAATTTTATGGAATTGCTTTTATTTTCATAATGACTTGGATAGTAAATGATGACTGGTGACTTTTTCATTGTAGATGACTAGAGTATTACAATTATTTTTAGAAATTTTTGTCTTTTTTTATCTTTTTTATATTTACCATTCTTTTATTTCTGAATATCAAATTTGGAAATTTTCCTAGACTCGTATATAAGCTGACCCCCTCACTTTAGAGCCAAAAAAATGCCCAAAAATTCTCAGCTTATACAGGCAAATATACGGTAACTTAAATAAATCATTCAGAAATTAAAAAAAAAAATCTATTTTTTTTTCTTTATAAAATTATGATTTCGTTTCTTTAAACATCTCTCATTCTAAATTAAATTTTTAATGAGTGCTCATGCAAGTTATTATTTCTAACTGGTTATTAATATTTATATTCCGTATTTCATAAATTGCTAATATATAATATGTTGTACCTTAAAATTTGTACATAAATATGGATGCAATATTCTTTAAAAATAACTTTAATTCCAAGATGATATTGCTTAAGAAATATCAGTATGTTTAGCCAGAATTGTGTCAGGACGGTCCCTATAGGTAAAAATTGGGAAATTTCATTAGCGGCCGCTGGCTGGTAGGACTAATTTTTTAAGTGGCCCCTTTCTTTAAACTAGCGGCCACTTTTTTATTTCAAAATGCTAAGCAGTAAAATTTCCATAGTATTAATCTAAAACTGAGTGGCCCAAATAATTTTTTTAATATAAATATATTGGAACCAAAAAAGTGGGATCCTTGATGAAATGAAAGAAAATTTTATTATCTCCTTGTAAAAAAGTGGCTGGAAGGTGGCCGCTGATAGTCAGTTTTTCACTAGCCACTTTTTTTCATTTACTGGCCCTGTGGCCGGTGGCTAGTGCTAATTTTGACCTTTAACAGTCCCACTATGAAAAATAAACAGCCTGTACCAATAAAGCTTTCGTAGGGGTCCTTGCTGATCTTTTGGCTATTATTAACATATCATGTTTTTGGCTGGTCAGATGGTTTGCTAACCTGGTTTCCTACATAAGGAATATTTGCTGTAATATGCTCTTCCATGCTTTAAGGGTGTATTCCGATCCAAACTGCTTATTTTCTGATTCATTTTAAAATTCATTTTTGCTCTCAAATGCATCAAACTTGGAAATTCTCTTATTTAGAAACTGTATAATGTGCGGTGCTTCTTAATTTTTTGATAAATGCAGAAAATACTGTAAAAAATGCTGTCAAAGTTGGCATTTTGAACCGAATTTTCTGAAGCGGGCGATCTGGGAATGAAAAAAATGGTCATACTGCGAAAATAATTGTTTAAAAATCAAATTCTAATTAATTGAGCTGAAAATGAAATCACACGGCATGTTAAACATGTCTTCAGAAATCACCCCAGCAAGTTTCATGTTTTTACTTTTAAAAATGAGTCTGAAAATGTCTCAGAAAATTTCGAGCTGTTGAGGATGGAAAAATATTTTTTCAAATACACCCTTAATGGTTTGTCTGATTTTTTTGAAACAGTTTGCATAAATGTAATATTAGTTTTATGTTATTTCATTGGTGTGTTTTCTATTTTGTAACTCTAAGACACTAAACGCTGTTTCAGTGAAACATGCGTAATATAGTTGCTGATTCTGAAATACGAAAATAGTAGTCTTATGATTTAATTTATTAAAAAAACTAATTTTATTAACCATTAATTCTAGTAAGTGGCTTTTACTGCTATTTTTAATAACTCTTTCCCTAGAGCCGACTTCTGGCTGTGTCAGTGAAAAGTGTATAGTGCCAAAATTTTATTCACAAAAATATTGGTTCTGAGGATTATCGGTTATTTCTTGTGAAATTAAAACTCACAAGGGAACCACTTTTGGTGCTGCTTGCACCTACCATTGAGACCTGGTGCATTTTAATGCCCTACATTAAAAAGTTTGAGAATCGATAAAATTTTTCTGTTAAAATAATATTTCTTGATTTTACAGCAGCATAACTGTCTGAAAATGCAATTTTCGAGACCACATATCAGACTATTAACATTCATATTAGATGTAAATTTCCAACTGGGCGAAAAATATCCGGACCAGAATTCGAACCCGGGACCTCCTGGCTGAAGCCGCCAGTGCTTTGCCATCTGAGCTATCCCGGACGATTCTGGTCGAACTTTTTCACCCAGCTAACCTTGATGATTACAGCATCTGGTCTGAAACCTGGTTCAGCTCAACAGAACAAATCTCAGGTAATGGAACTCCAGAAATTGATGGCAAAGCACTGGCGGCTTCAGCCAGGAGGTCCCGGGTTCGAATCCTGGTCCGGACATTTTTCGCCCAGTTGGAAATTTACATCTAATATGATTTGTTTACCAATTAGAATAATAGTGTTAAAGTTAATCTAGTATTAACATTCAATTTTTTTAAAGAAACGCATTTAAAAATACTAATTAGTTAATAATAAGTTTAAAATATTGAAAAATGTTTAAAAATTCTTCCAAGAACCCACGAATTTGATTTTTAAAAATTGCAACGCTATATTCATATTTTTGGCGGGGATAACGTTGGCGTTTTTTTTTTTTTTTTTCAGAAGTAGAGCTTTCCGGCAACCCCTGGCCAAATGTTATATCTGTTTGTCTTGCGTGAGGAGTGGTTTTTGGACTTCAGTAGAAATTGTAATGTCCAACCTAATTAGCCACAGCCACAGTAATTTTTCTAAATTGGGTAAAATTATTAATTTACTTTATGATTACTTTTACCAAAGAACCATTTAATACAGCAACATTTCATTTTAAATATTCGAAACTATATTCCATTCGATTTCAAAAGAAAATAGTTTGCTTATTTCATGTTTCACTAAAAAATAGTTTTCAATGATTTTGAAAGCTTTTATAGAAATATATTTACTATTTATATATTTATCGTCTGCATAGGAAAAAAAAAAAGAAAAGACCTAACTCATGTTTCTTATGCTATCAATTATCAAACATATCGCAATCTGATATAATTCTAAACTTACTCCCAGGATGAAGCAGATGGAAAAATTGTAGTGTCATATTTGGCGACTTAACTCACTTTTGACATTGTTCGAGGTCTTTTTCTGAGCAGTTAAATTTCCACCTAAATTGAATCCTGTATATAAAATCATAACAATAACTTCTAGCTGAATTACTAAAATTACTGAAAAGATAAACTTTAACCCTAAAATATCAATGCCACACTTAAGGAATTTTAAAATTGTAACAAAATACTAAAGCAATACAGGGTTCTCAATTTATCTGCTCAGATCAACCCCAACAATTTTCATAGAGTTAGAGTTTTCATGCATGACCAGAGAGAAATCACTTAAAAATAAATGAATGTATTTAATTAAATGAAATTTTAACATACCGCAAGACAATTTACTAAAAGAAATATTAATGAACTGAGAAAGTAGATTAATTTAAGAATTTTGAATAAGTTAATAGTCAAGAGCTGAAATATGAAAACAAATTTCAAAGTCATACATAAATAGAATCTAACTCTATGGACTGTGATCGTGATATGGCTAATTTCATTGCATTGTAGTATTCGCTGTATATCTACATTTCTCTTTTTTTTTTTTTTTTTTTTTTTTTGTATTTCATTTAAATAGAAATGTTTTCATCTACTTATGTTATTTCCTCACAATACACAAAAAAAAAAACTAAAAAAAACTCTGTTCATATTCTCTATATACTTCAATTTATTAATGATTTCTTTTAAATCTTTATTTTTAAACTAATATATGATTCTAATATGATTACTCTTACAGAAACAGACCATAGCTTTTTTTTTTTTTTTTTATTAGGGCCTGTATACTTAATTGTTATTGTTGTTATTGTTAATTTGTATATAAACATTATAGCTCATTACTTAAAGGATATTTACTAAATTCAATAAAAACAGAGATTTAATTAAAGTAAATAAAATAGTTTTATTTAATTAAATGCAAAGGCTAAGTATCTCACTCTAAAGTACAGTTAAATATAATCCAATTACTTTTTGTTTTTATAACTCAATTACAAAATCTCAATCTTTTAAAATATTTTACAAGTATTATGATGCATACATTTTATATTGAAATTAATAAAAGAAAATTTATCTGTATAGTTTGAGAAAGGTGGTTATTACAAGAATTAAAACATAACAGATTGGAATTAATAAAACAAGACTTACATTTCTCTTTTTTTTTTTTTTTTTTTTTTGAAAGTGTTGACTTTTTCTACATCACTAACAATGTCCATTTTTTTTTTCTTGCTGGCAGTGCTATAGTTCTGTTATAAAGAGTTTATGTTATTTCATTCCGGTCTTGAAGAATTTTCTAATTCGTGCACTGGGACCTGGATATATCGTGCACTGGGACCTGGACTGAGATATCCCTCTCGTCAATATCTCATCTTGTGAGAGCGTCTCCAGTAGGGCTGGTATCGCTGTTTAAACTCTGAGCTCCTCTGGTGAAATTTTTGGGTTGTCATGTCAGCTAGACATCGGATGTTAAACTTCTCTTTCAATTTTCCGCTTTGCAATCCTCATCTACCATCACTACACAAATATAGATGAAACCGGATTGTCGGGGACTGGGAAGTTCAACGATTTCTTCTTGTCTAACTCCAAAAACCTCTGATTTGGGTCTGCATATTGCATGTATTCAAAAAATACGCATTGCTTTTACGACTGCACTCCTCGAAAACAACGACAGCCTTCTCCAACACAAACGTCTTCTCTGAGTTAGAATCACAACTGCTCTGCTCAACAAAAATGTCTACTTTCTATCACCAACATGACTGTTCTCTCCAAATACAACGAAAGTTCTGGCCCACAGATGTAAGAAAACTTTTCGTAAAAAGGGCCAAAAAACAGGGGGGGGGGGGGCAAAGGGCCCCTCAAGCCCCTTCAAATTTTATTGTTGTCTTACATATTACTGGACTCAGGACACACCTAGAAAAACGCTACTCGACCAACAGACCACGCACTCGCATCTAGAACCGTCTAAATCTTCCCGCGTTACTTCCCAGGAAGCAATAAAGGTTGGGGGGCGTAAACTGTCCCCATTGGTCAATTTCCCTCTCTGACGCCAAACACTACTTGTTGCTATGTCCCTCTTACCACGGGGACATCACATGAACACAAATTCTCGGAAACCAAGGCAATACTTGCAGCTGCTTAAAAAAATGTTTTTCGTAAACAAAGTCATAAAAATGCATTGTAAAAGGGGCTGGTACGCTATGAGAAAAGTACCATTTCCACACAATAATCCTGTGTTTAAAATGTATACGTGTGTGGTCCCAATTATTTCTGGAAACTGAATTTGCCGTATCTGAACACAGCTGACAATTTACCCCACGTTTGCTAGTAAAAGAAAGAAAGGTGGATTTTTTTTTGAATCCGTGAGAGAGTATCCCAAAATAAAAAGGTTTTATTTACAGAAAAAAAGGAATGGTTTTTGAATAACAACATTTATATGTTGTAACGTAATTTAAGTACGAGAAATTAATAAAAAGAAAGGGGTTATTTAGTAAATTAATTTTATTTATTTACTTTTTAAAAAACACAACTGGCTTTAAACTTAACTCTTAAAAAATAAAGAAATTGTATAATGAATAATTTTGAATAGAACCAAGCTATTAATGATATACAAAAAAAAAAAAGGGGGGGGGGGCGTGCTGTGCACAAATAATATATTTTAAAGGAAAATTGCTTAAAAATACGTAAAATACTCCTAACAACATGAAATAAACAATTAAAAATGTAATAATAAAAAATTAATATTATAAAAAAGTATATAAAATATTATTTTAACAAAGAAATTTTATTGTTTTTCTAACTTTTATGTATAGGGCTACAAAATGCACCAGGTCTCGATGCTAGAAGCACCAAAAGTGGTTCCCTTGTCAGTTGAATATATTTTTTCCTTTTAATATCAAGTTGATTCATACATATCCATTTCTGATGCAATAATGGTTAACTTAGTTCAGATGTTTATATATTGTTAAGTTCATTAGAAGAGACACTGTTACAGTTATATTTAAAAAATTCTTTTTTACTAATTTCCAGAGGCGTAGCAATTCAAAAATTATGAGAGGGGGCTCTAGAAGTCATTTTCAAAAATGTGATTATTTAAGATTATCACTAATTAATAAAATATTTATCTGAATAATTAATCTTTCAAACTAATTATTGGTGTCATTACCACAAAATTAATATTTTAATTAATTTAGATAAAAGATTTAAGGTAGAAAGTTCTAGACGAAATACGATTATCAAATAAATAAGTCAATGGAGACTTACTGTTAAGCAGACCTGCAGAGAGGAGGATGGAGCTGGTACAAAGTACCATGTCTTCAATCTTTTAAAGGACCCACCACTGATCCTACTTTTTAAAGAAAATAGTAAAGAAATATACTCAATCACCTTTTTTTTTAGTGTAAATTTTTAAGTAAAAGGAACTAACAAGTTAAAGAATAAAAAAAAAAAAAAAAATCAGAACTTGAGCTGCATAAATTGTGCATGTGTGGTAATATTATTACACAGTCTTAAAGAAAGAAAAAAAAAATAAAGCAAAACATTCCATCTAATACTATACTTAAGGCCATATGTTCGAATCCCTATCAAGACCCACAGTTCCCCCCTGCAGCTCTGTTGATATAATAAAAAGTTTTTATAGAAAGTAAACTGTTCTGGAGTGTCATTGTTTGTATGTAATCATATTGCACGTTACTGTTTGCAAGAGTTAAATCTCATAAAAATTCTTGGATAATATTGTATGTAAAATAAAAATACAGCTTGAGAGTTTCAAATATTAAGTAAAATCAGTTAAAAATATGACTTCCGGAAGTGGTGTTAAGACACCTGATCTACAGATTTAAAGATAGAAATATAATTCATATTTATAGCATTTCTTTATGCACAGAGTTGTTTTTGACGGGAGAATTATCAAATACTGAAGACAGAACATAATAGTAGTTGATAAAGCTCATGTGATTTAAAAAGAAATTGTCTTCATTTGAATTGGCAGGACAGTCCCATGAGGCCAGAAGTGTTATTTCAGATTTTACTCCGAGGTGCAAATGGATATAGTGAATTCAGATTCTCTACCTACTTATGAAATGGCCTATTTTTATGCATTTACTTTTCATACATAATTTTAAAGAAATATTTTTATTGTTAGAATTTACTTACATGCAAGTATTAATTTATTGGTAAAAATAAATGATGCATTCGAATAATAATTAGAAAGTAAAAAAAAAAAAAAAGATAATGATAAAAGAAAGTCTGAAACTCAGAGAGAGGAAATTGCTCTAACATTCCCTCCTTAAATGACACCAGCATGAGCCTCTCTTTTTCATTGCCACTGTTAATTAATGGAGTCAGACAAATTGAAGTATTTTAACTTTGTGAATAAAATAAATAACATTAATTGGTTGCTTTTATTTTTAATGTTATTCATTTTTTTAAAATTAATGTTTTATATATGTTATATTTTTTTAGTTTTATCCAAGGGCAGATCCCAAGGGAGGATCATATGAATCATGATCATTAAAGGGAAAAATTGGGAAATTTCATTGGTGGCCAGTGACAGTTTTATTAATGGCCACTTTTTTATTTAAGAGTGTTAAACAAACTTCTGTTAAATTTCTATTAGTATTAATACGAAATTAAATAGCTCAAATAAATATGTTAATATTAACATATTCCAACCAATAAAAGTGAAATTATTGATGGCATGCAAGAAAATTTTGCCCTCTCCGTGTAGGAAAGGTGGCCTCTGGCAGATAATTTTTTAATAGCCACTTTTTCATTTAGTGGCCCTGTAGCCAGTGACCGGTGCTAATTTTTCTCTTTAATGGTCAGGTCATGACATATTATAGTCGAACTTGTTTCTAACAAGCTCAGATTTAAGGTGAGCTCAGTATCAATGAACAAAAAGTATGAAATCTTATACTTGGTTATTGCAAGAACTTTGCTATAACGAGCAAATACTCTCCTTTCATACTTGTTATAGCTGAGTTAGATTGTATTATTGACAGAAGGCTTTATTTAACAGATGTGTTCAGATACCCCCCTCGAAACATCACATTCGTAAAAAACCCATAATGTCTCTCTTATCGAGAGCTGGTTCTGGTTGGCTCTGGTTGGTTAGTTTGGTCCTTGACTTTATCTCTGCATTTGCTTAAAGATAAAATATGTTATTTGCAAACATATTATCCAGATTCTATATAAATTTGCTTAAAA
This sequence comes from Maratus speciosus, assembly GCA_963932465.1. NCBI lineage: Eukaryota > Metazoa > Arthropoda > Arachnida > Araneae > Salticidae > Maratus > Maratus speciosus. The sequence continues at coordinate 482,051,135 of OZ010793.1, forward strand.
TGTTTATTAACCCTTTGCACTTGAGGGCTCTGGAGTGGAGCCATTTAAAATTTGTCTTCAAACTTGAGGGCTCTGCTACGAAGACAATGCAAATAATTTTGTGATACCTGTCTAGAAAAGCCAAGATTACATATTGGCAATTGCTACGAGAGGTATCACACTTTGGACGATTACAAAATGTAATAATTATATATATATATATATATATATATAAATTATATATATCATAACATTTGTATTCATAAGGAATTAAAAAAATAATAAGATATAACTAAAATCGTTTCGAGTTGCTGGTAATACAAATGAAAAAAACTTTGAGTGCAAAGGGTTAATATGACCTTTTTTTAGAAATTCTAGTCATTGTAAAAAAAATAAAATAATAATAAAAACAAAACAAAAAAACTGTATTTCTCTTTTAGAATGTGTGCTTTCAATTATAAACACTTTGCATTTTATTTTGGTAAACAGCTTTATTTTACTTCATTTATTTAAATCGTTAGTTACATTTTCCTTTTTTTTTTCTTTTCATTAAAACTATTCATTTTCACTAAAGGCTTAACTGTAATTACTTTTTTCTCTTCACGTTTTATTCACTCACTGTAAAATGAGAATGAAACAACGTATTGTGTTTTAGATGTCTATTGTTTTTATATTGTACATGTAAAAAAAATATGTATAAAAAGTAAATGTAGTGTATTAAAAATACCAATTCATATTATTCTTTCTTTGTTGCTGTGATTTTGATACTTATGTATCATTAAATAAAATTTGTTGAGTGGAATGAATGCATCTCGGTGTAATAAAATACTAGTTTTTATGCAAATATTTTTGGTCGTATAATTTTGTTGGCAATAATGGAGATGGTTTCTTATAATATTAAACATCTGCAGGAAAGAAGAGTTTTCATTTTAATCTTTATAAATGTGAAAATTTTTAATTTTGGAAATAACTTTATTAAAAGTTTTTAGCATAATTAAATGTTAATTATTTGCTGAAAAACTTTGAAATTTAAGATAAAAAATATTAAGATAGTCTTTTTCAGTATTTTATGAGTTGTTATACAAAGTTCATGACAACATTTTTAAATATGTGCAGAAAAATTTCTGAAAGGGCATAATGACTATTTTAGGACAGTGGTTGCCAAACTTTCATACCTTATGGACCACTAAATTCATAATTTGAAATTTTGTGAACTACTGATATGAATTTTTAAAAAACATAAATACATTTGTATAATAATGATCAGAGAACTTTCATTTCATTAATACGAAATGCACCTATTTATTATAATAAAATTATAAATGCTTTTTAATTATTATAAATGTTTATTTAATTATAAAAAAATTGTAAATGCTAATAATAACAAAAATATTTTAAAGGTTATTTTATTGTAATTTAATTATTACAAAGTAAATGTTTTAAATATCACTGGTGGTCCACCGACAAATAGTTCATGGGTGCACGACTTTCAGTCTCAGGACTGATTTCAGTCTTGGACATATTTTTGACTGATAGTAAATTCTACTTTATATACTTAAATTATGGTAATTTTACTATTAAGCACTTTCTTTTATTGCAAGAAATCAATTGTTAGCCATAATGCAAGACTTAGAAATCCTCTAGTCTATTTTCATTTGTTTTTTCCTAATACTTGGAAAAATTTTCACTCTTGGTATAGATGGACTTCTTGCACCCATGCAATAGTTGGCAACCTCTGTTTTAGGACATACTTTTTAAAAATTATATTTCATTTCATTAATTCATACATCTGAAGATTTATTCTGTTAAAATTTTAAGAGCATTGTTTTCTTACTTTTAAAATGTATATTCAGTTTTCTATGCATATAACTTTTGCAGTTTGTGTGAATTTCTTCATATATATATTTAAATAAGATTGTTTTTGTTCTAGATTCTAACTGTACTGCATGACACTAAATAATACTTACAATAACTTCATTACTGCTTTTTCAATGCAGATCAAATCCCATCCTTACTATAATTAGCTATATTCTGAATGAAAAGCATACTTTGAAGCTTGTTTCATTACTGTACCTTAGTATCATAATTCCATCTTGTATATAAACTCACTAAGAAAATTCTGTCCTGGTGGTGCCAATTTAGTATATATTTGAAAATTAATATTTTTGAAAATAAAATCCATAAATATCTTAATATTGGCATCCTTCCTAGTCTTTATTCTGTTTTATTAATTTCAGTTTTCTAACTTCAAAACTATCTTAATAATAGTGCATTTTTATAACAGAAAAATATGATAAAAGCCTTTTACTACCATTATATTTACAGAGGCAGATTATTATAAATTATATATTTTTCATGAATTCTTTCCTGATCTTTGAATTACTCAAATATACCTGCCACATGTATGATAAGCTTTCTTACAATTTTTACTGCACAAGAAGTAGATTTTTCCCTTATGCCTTATTAGTATAAAGATACTTTTATGCTTAGTAACCCAGATAAAAGTTTATTCTTCTTTGTCTATTATCGTCTAATTATTAATACTCTGTTTAATATGGACTTATTATACAAATATTTATAGTTGTAGCTTGCAATATTTTGGTTATAAAAGTTTTGTGTCTATACATTTGTGAACACATATGTAGTGACTTTAAGTATGCATATTGAGTAAAAGTCACAAAATTTTGATATTGCTTATTTATTTTATATCATATGCCTTGAATAATCACACAATGCATTTTTTTTAAATTCTTTACTTGCCATTTTTACCTATTAGCTATGCAACATGTAATTTATCTGATATTTCCTTTTGTTGAATAGATTAGTCGTACACTTCTTTTTTAAGCCTTTATCACTAGCTTGAGGATTTAAGTAAAGTGGTTGCCAATTTGTCTGTCAGATGGAAAAAAAATCATATTATGACAATTTATTTACAGAAAAATACTATTTATCTGTAGAAGACCTACAAGTTTTATTATAAGGAATTTTATAAAAATATAAAATAAAACAATATATTACATCCATTTAAGACATTCATTACAAATAAACTGTATGCTTGCCACAGATAGTTTTGTTACAGAATTTAGAAAAGCATTGGGTTATTTATTCTATGCAATTTTATGAGGAAAAATGCATATATATATATATATATATTTTCATTGTACCCATGCTCTTGCAATTACTCTTAAATAAGGGCTTTCTTACTCTTTGTTATTAATTAATTAGAAAATGTTTTTGATAATTAATCTATAAAAGTTTAAGTTGTTCATTCATTATTTTCTTTTTTTGTTTATAGTTATGTTTTTAATGTCATCCTATTACCTTAATTCAGACAAGTATATATACATATTAAATTGTTCATCACTGTTTAAATGTTACTCAAATATTCTAGAATTAGGCTTTTTATTAAATGTGTTTGTTATCATTTACTATTTGTTTTATTCATATAAAAAAGTTTTTTAAAAAGTTTTTTATGGTTTTTTGTCAATAATTATCTTTACGAGTTTAATGCCATATTATCTCAATTCAGACAAGTGTTCTTTTGGATTTTATAATCATTGTTTAAATGTTACTCAAATATTGTTGAATAAAGCTTCCCATTTAAAATTGTTTGTCTTCATATACTATTTATTGTTGCATTCTTATTAATGTTTGAAACTAATTATCATTTGTTCATATGACATGTCATTTTGTAGTAGTGCTTGTACCTATTTGCTGATATTTAATCTTTTATGCATTATGTAATACTCTTATTATTGTTTTTTAAACATTAGATCATAGTGCATTTATCTATATTTTTTGAAGTGGATGTTTTAATAATTTGCCTCCTGCCCTAATATTGTGTCATTGTTTTAGAAATGGTTAATTAAAAAATATACTTGGTTTATAGTTTCTGTATTAGTTCAGTATTATAAGAAAGTATGCAAATGGTAATTCTCAAACAGTATAACTTGCCCCCACCCATTATCCTTATATAAGAGTATTTTTCATAATTTTAAACAAACATTTTGCATTTTTTTCCCCTTTTAGATTTTTAATTTATATAAGATGTTCCTGTTAAGTAATTTTTGTATTTCATGTTTGATTATAAATTTTGATGTGATACACTGAAAGCACTTATGTTTTTTATGCATTTGAAGCATTTAAGATAGTGTATACCGGGTGTCCCAAAAAGGACTGACTGATTTTAAAATTCAATAACTTGCAAACGGTAACAGATATTTAAAAAATTCTTGCAGGAGGGTTATGCATAAGGTCAAAAGTTTTATTATAGTGATTTTCAATTTTAGTTCGATTTACAGACAATAGATGGCGCTGTAAGCAATAGTCGCTAAATACAGGCTCGATTTTTGGTCCTTTATCTTGTTCCATGCAGAAAAAGGAGATGGAAATGTATTATCCGGGCCACGAAGTACCAAAAATCGAGCCTGAATTTAGCGTCTATTGATCGCAGCGCCATCTATTGTTTGTAATTCGAACTAAAATTGAAAATCACTGTAAAAAAACTTTTGACCTTATGCATAACCCTCCTGCAAGAATTTTTTAAATATCTGTCACCGTTTACAAGTTATTGAATTTTAAAATCAGTCAGTCCTTTTTGGGACACCCGGTAGATAAAAATAAAAGAAGTAACTGATCTGTTTTTCTTTGTAGACTTTGCTAAACTTCTTTTCTATTTTCCTTTATAGATTTTTTGACAACTTCTTATTTTTTTAATACAAAAATATTGACGATTCTTATAAAGTTAATTTAAAATGACATAATATATTAAAATTACTTGAGTATTCCATAATATAAGGAACCAAAATGAAAAAAAAATTTAATGTAAAAATTGCCAACTTTTCAAATTGTTTAGATTATATAAATTATTGTACATGGACTTGATCAATGTAAAACTTACTAATGGTTAAAAAAAAAAATCTGGTATAAAAAAATTAAATAATTTAATTTAATGAATTTAGTGCATTTTAAAAGTAAAATTTGAAAAACTTTGTATATGCAGTTATTAAAAGAATATTGATCTAGTTAAAGAGTTAAAAAAATTGTTTCATATTTTATTAATAAAATATTTAAATTCTGTTGCGTATAGTCATATATTTATTAAAAAAAAACTTGTTAAAACAGTCTTCGTATGTTTTTAACTATTATAAACACAAATGCCTTTTTTATATATTGTTTGGTTATTATAAATAAAGAAAATATTTATGGTTTAAGAAAAATATTATTACAAAATTTAAGAAAAATGTTGAATGAATGTCTGTTGTCTTATTGAAGGATGAGATATTTTGTTAAAAAAAAAATGTAAATATTGTTTTGTTTCCAGTGAAGTTGACAGTTATAAAAAAAAGATATAACTGCATTGTGTTATGAAGTAGTTTATTAGCAACTAGATATCTGAACTTTCTCAATATATTTGTGTATTTTTTCGTTTGCTTTTTAGACATTTTTTGAATTTCTCTCATTGGTAAAAGTTCTGCAGAAAATACGCAAAGTCATGGGTGCAAGACCTTCAGTTTCGGGAAAATTTTTGACTGATAGTAAATTGTACTTTATATGTTTAAATAACAGCAATTTTATAAGCAAAAACTTTCAATCATTATCTTTTATTGTAAAATAACAATTTAGCCATAATGTAAGACAAATAGGAATTTCTAGCCCTTCTGCATTTGATTTTACCTAATATCCAGTGAAGTTTTCAGTCTTGGTTTGGATGGACTACTTGCACCCATGCACAAAGTAATTCTGCTATTTTTTGTGATGAGTTGTTCAAGGACATGCATTTATCATTTAAAATAATTGTGTATTTTTAGCAGTTATATAAAAAAGCGATTTTTTAATAATATTTCTTTTGCAGGTCAAATAAAAATTGAACATTTCAAAATTTTCTTTATATTTTGTTGCATGATATGTCAAAGAAATGCTGTACCAAATATTTTCTCTTCCTTTTTTGTGTGAAGAAAAACATGCTTATAACTTTTGTACTTAAGTGAAATATTCTAATTAAATGGCATTATTATTACTGTTAGAAATAGGTTTCTCTGTGTATTTTGTATTTGTTGTGCTGTCAAATTTAGTCATTTTGCTGTATTTGAAATCATTTGAGCAAATTGAATCATTTATTTGACTTTTACCTCCATGTAGTTATTATCTATGTGCAATTTATTTTAGTGATTTATATTTTTTTGTAGTGCTTCGTTACTGTGATTGTTTTTGAATTATGGAAAGTTTAATGAGAGTAGGTGGTTTACTTGAAATGCAAAACAAACTTATGCTTCTTGCCATGTTCTTTCCATTTCTTTGTTTTATTTGGGATACCCATAATTAATGTCACATTTAAAATGCATCAATGTAAATGTTAAAATGCATCATTTATAAGCTTATTTCTTTAGTGTTGCTTAAGTTAGGATTTTTTTTTTTTAAATAAATAAAGGTCTGGGTGGGGGGATGGGGGTTAGAAACCCATGATAACTAAGCTGATTAAATGCTACATTAAAACAAGAAAGAAAAAATCATGCATCAAGCACAGATAGTGAAACACTTTCCAACATATTCAGAATAATGTAACAAAACTTCACCGTTTACATTTAGTAAGTTGAAATATGATGTCTAAATGAACCATTTGGAAAGACATAACACATTTGAAAACCCAATTTCAGCAGTTCTAGTCCACAATGGGAAAACTATCTGAATTCTTTGAGCAGTCCTGTAATATGATATGTAGATTCGTATCTATAAACTACATGCATGCAAAAAATTAGTTGAGTCAGGAAATAAGTACCTCATTTGAAAATTCCCCTTCAGGAATTTTCGCTAATAGGGCGAATGGCATGTGAATTTTTTTGCCTGCACTGTATACGATGCATAGAATTTATACACAATGGATAACATCTGAAAAATTAGTTAAATTTAAAAACGCATACTGAAATTGAAAATGCACATTCAGAAACTATTGCTCAAAGTCAGTACCGTAACCGATTTATTTTGATTGTTCCTGTAAATGAATGAAAAATTCTATGCCCTATTCTATAGTAATCATCTTGTAGTAAAATTCAGTGATTTATATCCATTTCAATATATTTGAAATAGCGTAATGTCATTAAAATACATTGCAAATTATTTTTCTCCATAGACCATAATGTAACGAAATTCTTTTGAGTGCCCATGTAAATGAACTGTTAATGCTGCACACTTCATATTCAATACTGAACGCTGAACATGCTATGTTAAACATCATCAATATATATCAATTGCATTAAAAACCATGTCCACAAGTTAGAGCATGGAGAGACAGATGGCCAGACAAACCGAATTCATAAACACTTTGTTGAAAAGTGCTAAAAAGAACAACATATATGTCATGATAAAAGACATTAATTATGGGTATGATGTCTAATATTTGTTCAGCAGCCAGAAATTTATTGTTGGATAAAATATTTTTTACCGCAAAAACTGTTTATTTCCCCCAAAACATACAGAGTGTCTGTAAAATAACATGTCCTGTTTAGAAGTATCAGTAGCCAAAACTAATAATCTGATTGAGATTACAGTTTATATTTAAATCTTTGATGGCGTGGAGAGATGATGGGAGGGGAGGGGGAATGAGTACTGTGTAATATAAAAATTGTCGCTAAGGAAAATTTTGGTATTGTCAGAGTTAAAAAATGGTTAGATATTTGCATTAATCATTAGGAAAATCCAATTATGTATTTTTTCTTGTGTTTACAGGAAAACAGCACCACTAATTCCCATTAAAAGGAATTTGGTAAATGCAGAAAAGTATGTGAGAAAATAGCCTCACTCTAAAAACGACATTTTCAAAACAGCAAAAAATACTCATCTGAGTATGTCGCATAGTCAAAATGGCTCTGAATCAAATTTACTCAAGTTTGAAACACGTATATACAGTAGAACCTCTTTTATCCGAAACTCTTTTAACCAAAACTCTCGGTTAACTGAAATCCATTTTTAAAGCTTTTTTTTTTTTTTTACTATCACATTCCTCGTGTGCAAGTGGTCCTTTCCGAACCACGAGTACAGATAAATATTTTGGATCCATTTTCTTAGAATTTCTTAGAATTTGACTTGAGCTTCCGCACAAGATTTTTATTGGTGTAAAAATTTTCATTTTTATCATATGTAAAAAAAAAAAAAAAAAAAAAAAAAGCATACTTTAAGTATAGAAGAAAAAATTCAAATCATAAATCACTTAGGTGAGAGTATGACAAAATAAGCTCAAGAATACGGCACTTGCATAGTGTTATGAAGAGAGATGCTGCAAAAATGAAAAAGTTTTATGCAGAAAGCAGCAGAATGACTGTGATACTGGTGAACCAATAGTATTTAAAAAATTTCATGATACAGCTACAAAGCAAAGGCAATTGAAACTTCCACAAACAAAACTTTGTTTCAAACACTTGTGAAATATGTAAAAGGTACTTAATTTCAAAATTAAAATTCAGGTAATTTATTCTTGTTTCTATTTTTCTATTGATTTATTTTTATTTAGCACTTGTTACCATAATAAGAAATAGCACACATATTTGCCCTTAATCTTAAAATTGAAGCATTCTTTATTATCTGAAAGGTGGTTGGTCCCAATTACTTTGGATAATCGAGGTTCTACTGTACTCATTTTTGAAAACATGGACATACTCAAATATCAGGTAACCAAAAAAGTTCTGTCGTTTTTATGAAACTGCAAACGTCAAAGAATGTTACACGCAATGGATATTAGATGGTGCTACAATTGCCGAAATATGTTAATCAAGATGTAATTCAGAGTCATCGTATATAAAGAGAATTGGAATGGTTATTTCGTAAAAGTGGAAAATGGACGTGAACAGGAGTACTCCAAACTGTATAATTCATGATTGTATGTTGTATGAGTTTAAACATGGAACAAATGCTGTGTCCATGACTCAAAAAGTATGCCAAGCTTTCAGAGAAGGTTGTGTCAGCATTCGCACCATCCAAAGGTAGTTTAGGGAATTTACTGCCAGCGATGAGTCGCTAAATATGCCCCACGAGCATATTGTGCGTAAGGTGTTATTGTGCGCATAGTGGACAGCAAATGGAATTGTTCACTATGAACTGTTACCATCTGGTCAGACGATTACTGCGAACATCTACAGTAACCAACTGCGTCGAGTTCACTAATCACTTAAAAAAAAACGTCCAGCTTTGGTGAACCGTAAAGGCTTTCTTTACCAACAGGATAATGCTAGGCCGCATGTAGCGCGTGTGACCTCTGACACAATTCAGACCCTTGGATGGGAATCGTTTTTGCACCCTCCTTATCCCTCTGACATTAACCCTTCTGACTATCACCTATTTTTAAGCTTCAATAATCCTATGCGCAATCGACATTTCAGCAGTCGAGAGGCTATGACATCGGAGTCCAGAACTCTTTGAACTTTAAAGATCGTGACTTTTATAAAAATGGAATTTATGAGCTTGTTTCTTATTGGGAAAAGGTTACTACATGTGAGGATGGTTATTTTGATGAATAAATTGTATTATTTCCTATATATTTTGCTGTTTGTTTTCTTTTACCTAAAAACGACAGAACTTTTTTGGTCACCTGATATGAGCACATGATTCTTTTTTCATTAAGTTTATTCACGATTATACAGGATGTTTGTATTTATATATTGTTGATGGTTGTCAAATTCCACCTGCAAAGTCTTTCTTTTACGAATTTATCCATTCTTCTGTTTTTAAGGCAACAAACTCTACGCTTCTGCGATTACATTACAATGGCTTTTAAGTATTCTTCCGCGAATACGATAAAAATGTAGTTCGCCACATTTCATGTTATAAAATATTACTGAAAGCAGCATTTCGCTCGAAATCTTAACAAATGAATTAATATGAATAAATTCAACTACCCATGTGAAATTGACTGCATTTAATGAATAAAAATTAATTTTGTTTGAAACTGAGTATTTCTGGTATTTTAGAATCGAAAACATTAGGTCGTCATATTTGAAACAAAAAGTTTTATAACAAAATGAAAACATCGATTTACTCAGATTTGAAAGTGTCATTTTTCTCAGTTCTCGCCTTCATTCAGAGATCTGTTTAAAAAAACTTGGGGCCCTGTAAGGATCCTTCACAAAAATGCTTTCTTTGAAACAGCCCTTTCTTTGTCTTCATAACATTTCAGAATTCTAATCCATTTAAAGTAAAACTTGACCCATTGCCAAAGATAATTATAGAATAAGCATTGCAATATAATAAGCTTTTACATTTTAAACAGGATCTTATGAAAGGTAAGTAGGTAAGTAGGTACATGAATAAAGCAATAATTTCAAATTCATAAAATTATGACATGATTTTTCACAAATATAAAAAGATATTAACACTTCCACAAAAACAGGAAAAAAGTCTGTCAGACCTATGATAGTAGAATCGTGTTTTAAATGGAAAAGAATTCATGGTTTAGACAGAAGGAATAATACTTTCTAGGTCTGGAACCTATTTAAAGCAATCTTTTTCAATGGTCCTAACAATTCTGTTTTTGCAATTTTACTGCAATTCATTCAAATTACTCACGAATTTTGCTCAGCATGTGCCCAGTTTTGCAGTACTAAAATACAAGGCTTTGGTATTGACTTTTGGAAATAACTAAAAAAAAAAAAAAAAAAAAAAAAAAAAAGAGTAAAAATCTCATCAAATCTAAATATAAAATGTGGTTTCATTCGGTTCATTAATTTTAGCTACAGATGCTTCCGAACATGGAAGTTCTTTTATATTTATAACCATCCTGCATTGTATCAATTCTTCAAATTAGCATAATAATAATAATAAATTTTTGCTATATTTATACTTTACTGCATTTCAAGAGTGCCTGTTGAACATTTTATAAACGAATAATATTTCTTTCTCCTTTTTTCTGAATAATAATTCTTAATTAGGTAAATTTTGGCTTTTAGAACTGAAATTGTTTTGCCTTTCTTCAATTTGTTTTAGATGAAACAAAACATATTTTCATTTTTCTTCTTGCCACCTTTTCTTTTTAAATGTGAACTGTTTTATTATTATCTTTTGGAGTGGTAATAAAACTATTTTGTTGATAACTTTATTGCTTTGAAAATGTAAATAACAGGTGAATATTTTTTTCTGTTACTTGTATCTGTATGGGGAAGGAGGATTATAATCCCTAATTCAGTACAATTATGTTAAAATATAAACATTTTCATTATAGTGTTACCTTCTATGATATATATATTTCTTATTTTCTGTATATTTTAGTTACAAGTTGTAAAAATGTTGATAAGAACCACCTACTTCTGAATTTGAGTTATCTTGTTTGGTTTTATCTCATAATAACCTCACAAAATTTACTCAAGTGCTCAATTTTTTTGTTGTGTTTAAGCCCGACTCTATAGTATATGGGTCATTCCGATTGAATCATGTTACAATATAGTTATAATGTTCTTTAGTATTGTTGAAATTTGATCTGGAAAGTATTTATTAAAATAAATGTTCTTGTTACCACAATATTTTGTCATTTTATTTATTTCATTTTGTGTGACTAGTTCTTTTAAATTTTCTGATTTTTTACCTTCACTTGTTTAAATTATTTTTAACTGAATGAAAAACTTTTTGCCCTTAAAATAGATTTTAAATGGATTATTAAATAAATCATATTGAATTTTTTAAAAATTTATATTTATTACAAAATTACAAAACAAATTTCATATAAGTTTACAAGCAATACAAATTCATTATTAATAGTTTTTAAACTGTATTTTATGATAATTTAAACTTAGAATGTATTAACATGAAGTAGAAAGTAAAAAAACATCTTGGGTCACGTTCTTTGTTTAGCTCCAAGACTGCTTGAAAAAAAAGTCTTTTCTCCTGCAAAGCAAAATTTGAAATTATTGTATTTCACAAATATCATTAGTAGTTTTTAAACTTTATTTAGTGATAATTTAAGCTTAGTCTGCATTAACGCACTGCATGCAGGTATATTTCGGCACAGACTTTTTCTCTTTCAGTAAAAGTACAATAAATCAAAAATTCTTTTTTTTTTTTTTTAACGAAACTTTTTTTATTATACACTCGAATATATGCAGTGTCATTATTGTTTAAAAAAAAAAAAAAAAACGAAATTTTTTGAATAGGTAAATATGGAATATTGAAGTAAAAAAAAAACTATAAAGTAGGAATTCTGCTTTTTCAGAATTTAGTGTTGCCCCCGATGAAAAAAAATATATGTATATATAAATAGTACAAAACATATTTCAATTTTAAGACTTAAAGCACACACTTTTATTTTATGTAAAATGACGTCATTCGCACCCGCTTAAGAATTCCACATTTACGATCCACTCTTAAACATCTACAGTAAAGCATGCATAGGATGTCACTATCGCAAAATAATACACAAATGCATCAAAAACATGCCGTCATTAAAGAAACTCGACAGAAAAAAACGGCTATCTAATGATACATAGGCATTCATTTGTTTGTAACATTAATATAGACGATTTCAGTCTTGACGTCAGTCCTGACGTTTTGGTTGGAAACTGACACCAACCAAACGGTTGCTATGTTGTATTTTCTATTTTGTTTGTGTGTTGCAGCTATATCTTATATCTATATCTCACATCTAAGTGTTTTAATACTTGATATGAACTGGTAACATTTTCCACGATTTATATTTAAAAAGAAATGACGCATAGCAACCGTTTGTTTGGAGTCAGTTTCCAACCAAAACGTCATGACTGACGTCACACAGAAAGCGCCTATAGATACTTCAAATTAAATATAGTTTATAATAGCTCCATGTTTTAACACAAATTTTTCATTTATATTTTTTCAAAATAGCACGTGTTTTAATTACATTTTCTTTCGGTTGTTATGAGAAAATGGCAACAAAAATATATAATTGCTATTTTTCAGCTATTTTCCCTTTACTTTCTAGATAAATGGAGTACTTGAGTTGCCAAAATTAGACAAAGGATGCTGAAAACTACAAAAAAATTAATATTTGAAAAATAAATGGAGATACAGTTTTCAAACAAATTGCATTTAAGAGTACTTTTTTTTTTCAATACGACGGCATAAAAATTGAGAATGTGCGATGCTTAGAAATTAAAAAAAAATTGCTATAGAGTATTTAATCGTATTGCTTTGATTTACGGCAGGTTTCTGTAAGGTAACGTTATTTTTTGAAGACTACACAAAATAAGCTGGGAAAAAGAAATAGCATACCGTACCGGGGGCTAAAAAAGCTCTCCAGCACAAGTCCAGGGGTGCCCAGAGAGGGGTTTGGTGACGCAAAATGCGTCATAAAATTAAATTTTGGGGGGGAATTTAGAGAAAAAGCACATTTGGGGGGGATTTTTAAAATCTTAATACTATTTCCTTTTTTTTTTCACTATTAAAAAAGTTTTTGATTTTTTTAATATCACTTTTAACTTCTTTTCAACATTCAATTTCCAGAAATGGTCATGTTTTTTACACTCTTTAAATTCTAGATAAGGGCAATAAGAACCGATTTTGCATCTTAATATATTTGAAAGTGCAGGAATAAAAAAAAATACTTGGTATACAGGTGGGAAAATGTTTAACACATTCTGAAAGGCGATTAGGATCGCAAGACGTGATAAAAGGAATAGCTTTCCAGAAGCGTCTTAAGTAATTTATTATATTGTTTGACAGGGTCGAATCGTACAGTCCGAGTGCAAAAATACATTCTTGATGGGTATGATAAGAAATAACAACAAAATAAGCATTTCAGAGACAACGCTAGAAGAGACAACGCTAAAATTACTTGACGATTTTCAGAAAACTAGGATTTAAGTACAGTATATTTTAGTGATGTTAGAAGAGTAGTATTGTATGTCATTAAAACAGTATAAGGTAAACAACCAGTACAGAGAAAAAGACTTCCAGCTAGTGATGGGCGAAAACGAGATGTTTTTATAGATTTTATCGATTGTATGGACGTCTCGATATTTTTTTATTCTGCAAAATTTTTCTGGATGACTCCAGTTTGCCAATTGCTTTTATACCATACACGATTCGATTTTATCAAGAATCGTCTGCGGGAAAACTGCAATGAGTCGGGTTAATAAGGACTAGTTGGCTACGCCCGCTAGTGTGCCCCTTCTTTAATTAGGGCCTTTAATTTATACGTAATCTTGTAATATGAAATCTGAAACTGGGTCCCCGCTGCATATAGCACCGTATAGAAGGCGTGGTGTGCACACACTGCAAAATCTTGTAAACAAAAAAATCTCGAACCGAACGAACCTCGGACCGGATCCTTGGGGGTGTCAACGGGCGGGCACAGGAGCTGCATGATATGAATATGTGGTCGCAGAGCTTTTCAACGATATATCATATGATGGTTATAGGCAAAATTTAGAAAGTGCCACCGGGAGGGCAAAGTGGAGGAAGGGTCATCGGAGGGTATAATATCAATAAGTGGTCACAAGCCTTTCCAACCAAATGTCACATGAGGGGTCTTGAGCTAAATTTATAAAAATGCACCCCGGGGTGACAAAGTGGGGGGAAATCGGCGCGGGAGGTGCATAACAGGAGTAAGTGGTCACAGTCCTATCAAACAATACGTCACATGAGGGGTCTCAGCTAAATTTGGAGAAGTGCTTCCCGTGGGGGCAAAGTGAGGGGAGGGACACCGGAGGTGCATAACATCAATAAGTGGTCACAGGCCTTTCCAACCAAATGTCACATGAGGGGTCTCGAGCTAAATTTATAAAAATGACCACCGCACCGTGAGGGAAAAGTGGGGGGGAGGGGCGCGGGAGGTGCATAACAGGAGTAAGTGGTCACAGTCCTATCAAACAATACGTTACATAAGGGGTCTCAGCTAAATTTCGAGAAGTGCCTCCCGTGGAAAGTGAGGGGAGGGACACCGGAGGTGCATAATATCAAAAAGTAGTCACGGACCTTTCCAACGCTTTGCCACATGAGGGGGTCTTGGCTAAATTTAGAAAAGTACCCCCGTGGGGCCAAAGTGGAGAGGAGCTGCATAATATGAATAAGTATCATAGTCCTTTCATACAATATGTCACATGAGGGGTCTCGGCTAAATTTAGAATACCTTGGGTGTCAAAGTGAGGAAAGGGGCACGGTAGGTGCTTAATATGAATAAGTGATCGCAGGACTTTCTAATGATGTACCACATGAGGGGTGTTGGCAAAAATTAGGAAAGTGCTCCCCCCCCCCCGGGGGTCCAACTTTCGCAACCCCCCAGGAATTCAGCCCCCCTTTTTGAAATTTCATATATTATAAGTAATATTTTTCGGAAAACTCTTTAAAAAATTCGAATTAAAATGATGAAAACGCTAAAAAGTTCAAAAACTGCCCCCCGCCGTGGGGGGGCAAATCGGGGAGGGGAGAAGAAAGTCTCATAATATCAAAGAGCGATCCGAGGGCTTTCCAATGATATATCACATGAAGGGCTTAAAAAAGGTTTAAAATCCTCCCCTTCCCCCCGGTTTGTCCACTCTTTCAGCCCGGAATTCACGCATGCCCCACTTTTAATTTTTTTTATTTAATAAATAATATTTACCATCAAAGGACTCCATCAAAAAAACACATCTAAAATTATATTCATTGTAGAAATCACTACGGTTTTAGAAATTTGTTCGCTTCCTCCGCACCCCCCTCTTTGAAATTTTTATATTTAATAAATGGTATTTATCAGAGGGTTCCAGGTATGTGACAGTTTGATAGGGCTAAAATAAGAGAAACTTTGAAAATTAGGGCTTCATTTCACAGCCTCTCATTGTCATGCCTCTTTCTCTATCTCATCTCGATAAATCTTCTCACATCTCTTCCTTGCCCAGAACGAGAAATTGAATTATCGTTCTCGGCAACCTATGAAAAGACACTAATCGAGAACAACATTTCGAGAAGAGAAGAAAATTGATTTCTCATTACGAAATGTTGAAAAGTGCGAGGGGAATAATCGAGAAGTCAAAAGTCGAGATGCCGGTGAAATCATCGAGATGAGATTTGCGGAAATGCCAGAGAAAGAGAGAAATGAAGCTTTTAGAGTCAAATTTAGCGCATTTCTGGTTTAATTCATAATTTCTCGAAGGAGTGCATTTGCTTATCCAATCTCTTTTGTTATTAGCCGATATGGGTTAGGAGGCATAGTGGTTTATTTATTCAGTTCTGTATAGTCCTAATTTCAATAATTACTGTTGAATCTAGTGTCATTTTGCCCCAAATTTTCAATGTTTCTCTTACTTTAGCTCTGTCAAGCTGTCCCATACCAGGGGCCCTCAGATAAATATTATTTATCAAATATAAAAATTTCAGATGAGGAAGGTGAGTGAATTCTGGAAGGCGCGAGAATGAACCGACGGGGGATTAATTTTCAAACTTTTACCGAACCCCTCCTGTGACATATCATCGGAAAGCCCTTTGACCACTCTTTCATATTATGAACCTTTCTCCTCCTGGAGTAAATTTCTGTGGGGGGGGGGGGAGCAGTAAGGGGGTGAATTTTTTAAATCGTTGCGATTTCTACAAGAAATATAATTTTAAGTGTTTTTTTTTTTTTTAATGGAGCCCTCCGGTAAATATTATTTATTAAATATAAAAATTTAAAAGTGAGGGTTGTGTGATTTCCGGGTGTATTCTGGGAAGAAAGAGTGAACCCATGGGTGAGGGGTAAATTTCAAACTTTTTGGACCCGTCATGTGATATGTCATCGGAGAGTTTTCGGTCCACTCTTTCACATTATGAATCTTTCTTCCAACCTCCCCAATTTGGCGCCCCGGATGAGGCGCTTTTCGAACTTTTTGAAATCGTAGCGTTTTTATCATTTTAGATCGGATTTTGTTACGGAGCCGTCAGATGAATAATTTATAATACATTAAAATTTCAAAGAGAGGGGAGGGGAGGGTGTATGCCGGGGGCACTTTTCTATCTTTTTCCGTCACCCCGTCATATGATATATCATTGGAAAGCTCTGTGACTATTACTTCATTTGTACATACCTCCCGCGCCCTTCTCCCATTTGACCCCGCGGCGGGTCACTTTTCTAAATTTAGCCGACACCCCTCATTTGATATATCGTTGGAAAGCCTTATGACCACTTATTCATATTATGCATTTATTGCTCCTCCCCTACTTCCCCCCAGGGGAGTCGTTTAACGCATTCCAGTAGATGGTCTTCTAATAAAGGGGAAATCATAGAACTGATTTCAAATGACGTAAAAAAATCAATAAAAAATATTGATATTATTTACCATCCTTTTAGTTCATGTTTTTACCCCTAGGGGTACTTTTTATTCTTATTTCTTTGGCCAATTTGCTGCTAATTGTCGAAAAATTCTAAATTTTGATACTTAAACTCCCTTTACCGTTTCATACCTACTCGCGACTTTTCAACTTTTTGCAACCAAAGAACGCCGTCACATGACTTTTCCACTATTATGGCTCCATTATAGCCTCCCTTCGGTTTGTTGTTTTTTAAATCCATCTGTTTTCAGTTACCATGTATTTACTAAATACTGCTTTATAAACATATAAAACAATGATTTTCATAAACGATTGTAGAACATCTCGATTGTAGGTTCTCGGAAGTAATCGATGACTATATCGATTGTGTTTTTTACGATTACGATTTTTTTTATTGGTAAATTTTTCGAGAATCTCCCATCACTACTTTCAGCCACAAATCGCTTTAGGGGGGAGGGAGAAATTTATGGAAAAATTAGATTTTTTTGGGAGGGAAAGGAGGATTAATTACTAGGTAATAAGACTGAAAAATTATAGTGTGAAAGAAAAACATACCTATACAGAATACAGGGGCTTATAATAGATTTAGGGCTATGTTTTAATGGTATAATGTCTGCCATTTTATAAGAATCGGTACTTGTATAAGAGTATATTGTGTGTTGTTAAAGCAGTATAAAGCAACACTTGTACTGAAATAAACGCTTCAATCCACAGTTTATTTATTTATTTATTTTTTTTTTTTTTGGGGGGGGGGTGATTTAGAGAATTTTTTGGAAGGGTGAGATTAAACTGTATGACTAGATAGTATTAAAAAAATGATTGGGAAATCTTAAGCGTTAAGATTTAATCTTAAACAAGGGCGTATGTACATGCAAATGTATTTGATATGCGTTTGATATAAACGACTCGTCTTTAATATTTTAGTTTTCTTAAAACGATATGCAATCTTTATATTTAAGATTTATTTTGTAATAATATAAAAGATTTTTATTTTGAATACTTGTAAGTAAATATTTATTTTCATAAAAAAGTAGCTTTATTTATTAAAACGTATATAGTGATGTTATTAACACGGGCTTGTCAGTCAGGACTTATAAATGTGAAAACAATCAGACTGCTAATAATAAAAAATATATATTTTATTATTTATTACGCTGTTAAAACTTTTATTTTATGACAGTACGTAAGAATACTATTATTAAATAATTTAATAATAAGAATATATCTTACAATTGATGTTCTGTTTAGGGGGGGACTCAGTGTTAATGTATGAAGATTTTTTGGGGGGGAATTTGCGTCATTGGGTTTGGGGGGGATGGTCACCACTGCACAAGTCTACTGAAAATGTACTTTTGCTGATACGCGCTCAAGTGACAGACTTCAAAAAACGTAAAAGTACGTTTCTCACTTTCAATGTGTTAACATAAAATAGAAAGTAAAAAACATCTTGGGTCATGTTCTTGGTTTAAATCCAAACTAGGAACTGCTTGAAAAAGAATCTTTTCTCTTGCAAAACAAAAATAAATTTTTGAAAGACTTATTTTCTAACTGAATGTGAATATATCAAAAGAAAAGGATTCTGTCATCATCTATTGTTGTATTTCAAAAGTATTAATATGTTATTTATATGTGATAAAGGAATAAAAAGGGAGCGTTATTCAATTCCTACTATTAGTTCACACTCTCCCTATATTTATTTATTTATTTATTTATATGTCTTGTTCAAATTTTCAATCGTTAATAAAATACTTATTATTCATCCTATCAAATTGAAATAAATTTTTTAAAACTTGTACTGGATGACAATTGATGTTAATACAGATTTTTCAAATATTAATTCATTAATCGTAATTAATTTTAGTTTTACATGGGAGACAAAATTGCGGCCATTGGTTATTGAAGCATTTAATGCATCTTCATATCTATAAGGGGGGGTTACCATAGGGAGAACCCTGTTCTGTAGCCAAATACAACCAAGTTTGTCGCCAACTTGGCGATATCTCTAATATTTCGCCAAATTCCCATAGACATCCATTGTAAACCTACTTGCTTGTAAAAAATCAACAAATTGTGATATTTTAATGCAACAAAAACTAATATTAGCTTAAGGGATTATATTAAATTTTTCTTTGATGACCTAAGGGGCCATCCAGAAATGATGTCACGCTTGGAGGGGGGGGGGGAGGGGTGTTAGTGAAATTGTGACAGTTTGTGACCAGGGGGTGGGAGGAGGTAAGAAGATGTGTGACATCACACATTTTGGTAAACATTAGAGGTCTTACTATCATTTCATTGGCATTAGAGGGCTTACTACCACCGAGGATGAGTGTGATGCCAAAATGCATGTGTACTCTATGGACGAGCATATATCTTCTCCAAGGGAGGAAGACTCGTAATAGTAAATGATTCAGAGTAATGTCTATTTTATGATTTAATATATAATTTTATAAATGTTCATATTAATGTAACAAATGAAATGTTATGGCAATTCCATTTAAGTAAAACTAATATTGAGGCTCCTCCTTCAAAATCAATCTTTTTTTAAGTATTTTGTGCTCATAAAGTAAATATAAGATTTAAAAACCAAATATATTAAATTCCATTTCAAATTCTAAAATGCTACTGTTAGGTAGCTTTCATTACAAAAAGCTACCTATTGCAGCCGTTCGGAGGAAAGCGATTTCAAAAAATTTTGGTATATTTTCATCGATCATGACCCCCAGACCCCGAAACCACCCTCCGTTCAAAATTGATATATATATATATATATATATATATATATATAACCGTTAATTAAACATAACCTTCCACCATCAAAAACCGTAATAATGTGTATTAAAGCTGTCACACTCTAACTCTCGTAATTATGAACGGATTTCGATGTCATTCGGTGTGTACATAGTACATACCAATGTCTCGACCGAGTTCGTTGGCCAGCTTCATCCGCCGTTTTGTTTCATAATGGCGGCCATTTAAAATTTTTAAAAAAATTTAAAATTTGAAATGTGGTACCAAAAAACTAAAAATGGAAAAATATATTTTTCTTATGTATTTGACCTTTATACAAAGATTCTGGAGCAGTTTTCGTTTCGTCTATATCTTAAAAAATGGCTGAGTTATAGCATTTTGAATTTCTAGCGTGGCTGGCATTTTGAAACGTCCTGAATTTTGTCACGCGATAAAAGGCGTATTTATGAACCGATTTCGATGTAATTCGGTGCGTACATAGTATATACCAATGTCTCGACCGAGTTCGTTGGCCAGCTTCATCCGCCATTTTGATTGTTTCAAAATGGCGGACATTTAAAATTTAAAAAAAAATTTAAAATTTGAAATGTGGAACCAAAAAATTGAAAATGGAAAAATATTTTTTTCTTATGTATTTGACCTTTATACAAAGATTTCGGAGGAGTTTTTGTTTCGTCTATATCTTAAAAAAGTCCTTCCGGCCAGTGCCGGGAGGAAGAGGTAGCTTTCATATTCCTTATTTTAAAAAAGCCAACTTATATCATTCAAACACACGAAGCTCAATTTAGTGGAAACCGAATATAGGAGATTCAATACTAATTTTTATCAATATAATGAATGAGAATTTCGCGAAATTAGTCAGCTTTATCCAAGCTGCTTTTCTTTAAAGTAACTTATATTTGGCTGCCAAATTCGGCGATTTCTTAAAGTGCCTGCCATTTTAAGACAGCATGGTGGATGAGGCTATCCAGTGAACTTGGTCGAGACCTTAGTAATTGCTGTGCACATGCTCACTCACACCGGAATCGGTTGATATATACGAGTGCTGTCGCATGCAAAAAATCAGATTTTTCAAAATGTCACCCACAATAGAAATTGAAACTGCTATATCTGAGCCATTTTTTAAGGTAAAGACAAACAAAAAATGCTCCTGAATCCTTTTCAAGGTCAAATACTTAAGAAAGAAACCTTTTTCAATTTCTAATTTTTTTGCACCTCACTTTAAATATATATATTTTTCTTAATTTAATGGCCGCCATTTTGAAACAAGATGGCTGATGAATCTGGCCAGCGAACTTGGTCGAGGTATTGATGTATACTATCCACATGCCTTCTTACATCGAAATAGACGAATACGTGTGTTATCGCGTGACAAATACAAGATCGTTTCAAAATGTTAGCCATGCTAGAAATTCAAAGTGCTATAATTCAACCATTTTTTAAGATATAAACAAAAGAACAAATTTTCAGAAACAAAAACTGCTCCGGAATCTTTGTATCAAGGCCAAACACATAAAAAAAATCTTTTTCTTTTTCCAATTTTTTAATACCTCATTTTAAATTTTAAATTATTATTTTTTTTTTAAATGGCAACCCTTTTGAAACAAGATGGCGAATGAAGCTGGCCAACGAACTCTGTCGAGACATTGGTATGTACTATGTACAGACCAAGTTACATCCAAATCGGTTCATAAATACGCCTGTTATCGCGTGACAAAAATCAGGTCGTTTTAAAATGTCAGCCACAATAGAAATTCAAAATGCTATTACTCAGCCATCTTTTCAGATATAGACGAAACAAAAACTGTTCCGGAATTTTTGTATTAAGGTCAAACACATACGAAAAAAATCTTTTTCATTTTCCAATTTTTTGGTATCTCATTTTAATTTTTTTATTTTTTAATTTTTTTTAAATGGCCGCCATTTTGAAACAAGATGGCGGATGAAGCTGGCCAACGAACTCGGTCGAGACATTAGTATGTACTATGTATAAACGAAGTTACATCCAAATCGGTTCATAAATACGCCTTTTATCGCGTGACAAATTTCAGGACGTTTCAAAATGTCAGCCACGCTAGAAATTCAAATTGCTGCAACTCAGCTATTTTTTAAGATATAGACGAAACAAAAACTGCTCCGAAATCTTTGTATAAAGGTCAAATACATAAGAAAAAAATATTTTTCCATTTTCAATTTTTTGGTACCACATTTCAAATTTTAAATTTTTTTTAAAAATTTAAATGGCCGCCGTTTTGAAACGAAATGGCGGATGAAGCTGGCCAACGAACTCGGTCGAGACATTGGTATGTACTATGTACACACCGAATGATATCGAAATCGGTTCATAAATACGCCATGTATCACGTGACAAATTTCAGGACGTTTCAAAATGTCAGCCTCGCTAGAAATTCAAAATGCTATAACTCAGCCATTTTTTAAGATATAGACGAAACAAAAACTGCTCCGGAATCTTTGTGTAAAGGTCAAATACATAACAAAATAATATTTTTCCATTTTTAATGTTTTGGTACCACATTTCAAATTTTAAATTTTTAAAAAATT
The DNA here is from genome assembly GCA_963932465.1 of Maratus speciosus. NCBI lineage: Eukaryota > Metazoa > Arthropoda > Arachnida > Araneae > Salticidae > Maratus > Maratus speciosus. The sequence continues at coordinate 482,073,659 of OZ010793.1, forward strand.
TTAAATGGCCGCCATTTTGAAACAAAACGGCGGGTGAAGCTGGCCAACGAACTCGGTCGAGACATTGGTATGTACTATGTACACACCAAATTACATCGAAATCTGTTCATAATTACGAGAGTTACAGTGTGACATAGGTTATATATATATATATATATATATATATATCAATTTTGAACGGAGGGTGGTTTCGGGGTCTGGGGGTCATGATCGATGAAAATATACCAAAATTTTTTGAAATCGCTTTCCTCCGAACGGCTGCAATAGATAGCTTTTTGTAATGAAAGCTACCTAAAATGGCTGAGTTGCAGCATTTTGAATTTCTAGCGTGGCTGACATTTTGAAACGTCCTGAATTTTGTCACGCGATAAAAGGCGTATTTATGAACCGATTTGGATGTAACTTCATTTATACATAGTGCATACCAATGTCTCGACCGGGTTTGTTGGCCAGCTTCATCCGCCATCTTGTTTAAAAATGGCGGCCATTTAAATTTTTAAGAAAGAATTAAATTTGAAATGTGGTACCAAAAAATTGAAAATTGAAAAAATATTTTCTTCTTATGTGGTTGACCTTGATAAAAAGATTCGGGAGCAGTTTTTGTTTCGTCTATTTCTTAAGAAATGGCTGAGTTATAGCATTTTGAATTTTTAGCGTGGCTGACATTTTGAAACGTCCTGATTTTTGTCACGTAATAACAGGCGTATTTATGAACCGATTTGGATATACCTTGGTGTGTACATAGTACATACAAATATCTCGACCGAGTTCGTTGGCCAGCTTCATCCGCCATCTTGTTTCAAAATGGCGGCCATTTAAGAAAATTTAAAAAATAAAAAAATTAAAATGAGATACCAAAAAATTGGAAAATGAAAAAGATTTTTTTTCGTATGTGTTTGACCTTAATACAAAGATTCCGGAACAGTTTTTGTTTCGTCTATATCTAAAAAAATGACTGAGTAATAGCATTTTGAATTTCTATTGTGGCTGACATTTTAAAACGACCTGATTTTTGTCACGCGATAACAGGCGTATTTATGAACCGATTTGGATGTAACTTGGTCTGTACATAGTACATACCAACGTCTCGACCGAGTTCGTTGGCCAGCTTCATTCGCCATCTTGTTTCAAAAGGGTTGCCATTTAAAAATAAATTAAATTTAAAATTTAAAATGAGGTATTAAAAAATTGTAAAATGAAAAAGATTTTTTTATGTGTTTGGCCTTGATACAAAGATTCCGGAGCAGTTTTTGTTTCTGAAAATTTGTTCTTTTGTTTATATCTTAAAAAATGTTTGAATTTATAGCACTTTGAATTTCTAGCATGGCTAACATTTTGAAACGATCTTGTATTTGTCACGCGATAACACACGTATTCGCCTATTTCGATGTAAGAAGGCATGTGGATAGTATACATCAATATCTCGACCAAGTTCGCTGGCCAGATTCATCAGCCATCTTGTTTCAAAATGGCGGCCATTAAATAAAAAAAAAAATATATATTTAAAGTGAGGTGCAAAAAAATTAGAAATTGAAAAAGGTTTCTTTCTTAAGTATTTGACCTTGATATAAAGATTCAGGAGCATTTTTTGTTTGTCTTTACCTTAAAAAATAGCTCAGATATAGCAGTTTCAATTTCTATTGTGGGTGACATTTTGAAAAATCTGATTTTTTGCATGCGACAGCACTCGTATATATCAACCGATTCCGATGTGAGTGAGCATGTGCACAGCAATTACTAAGATCTCGACCAAGTTCACTGGTTAGCCTCATCCACCATGTTGTCTTAAAATGGCAGGCACTTTAAGAAATTGCCGAATTTGGCAGCCAAATATAAGTTACTTTAAAGAAAAGCAGCTTGGATAAAGCTGACTAATTTCGCGAAATTCTCATTCATTACATTGATAAAAATTAGTATTGAATCTCCTATATTCGGTTTCCACTAAATTGAGCTTCGTGTGTTTGAATGATATAAGTTGGTTTTTTTAAAATAAGGAATATGAAAGCTACCTCTTCCTCCCGGCACTGGCCGGAAGGACTTTTTTCAATTGCTCTTTCATATTAATATTTTATTATTATTGTATATTAATTATGTTTTTTGTTGTAAACCTTAATCTTATTTCATGCAAAATAAGTACACGAATCATTTTTATTGTTATGCTCACAAATGTCCTTAAAACACATAGTTAAAGTTCAAAAATAAAATTTGAAATATGACGCATAACAGAGTGCTTTGTTTCTGAGCTGCAAGTATTTATGTTTACGTAATATAGCATGACATGTGACAAGGGGAGGGGAGGGGGTATGGTGAAGTGTGGCATTTTGTGACAAAGGGGAGGAGGGGGGTAAAAAATGTTGATAAAAATTGTGACATCATTTATGGATCGCCCCTAAGTAGGAATTGACTTTAAAAACAAAATTTTTATATTACTTGTTTTTCAATGCAGCCTCATATAATGTTACTATGTATGAGAAGGTTAAAACAGTTTTCTTCCTGAAATTCTTTCTCCAGGTGAACTAACTGTCTGGCAATTTTTGCTAACCCCTCTGCTATGTTTTGACAATGCCTCTATTATACAAGGGGATTTGAAGTGATATATTTAGTTCCATATGGTTGCATTTCCTGAACTATTCATTGCATGTAAATTATATTTGATTATACTCCACACAAAAGCTTATAGATGTTTAATGTGCCCCACAAGAGCTGCACAGGTAACATGTAGGTGGTAACTAAATTCACTCCATGCCTGCTGAAGAATGTCTTATATCACCATAGCTGTGTTACCGTTTTTTAGACCTTCAAAAATTGTTGCTAGATCCAGATGTGGAAAATCATTTCCCCCAGTGCAAATGGAGCAGACATCTGGGGTCCAAGTTGAAAGGCTAGTTATCAATGAGGGTATAATTCTAAATATCCCAAGCAAGATAAGTGTATGAGATTTGTCACTGTTTTCTTTACATAATAATAGTGAGAATTCGATACTTTCCATTGACAGCGAAGACAAATGAAGTAAGTTTTTCTTTGTTTTTTAGTTTATCGGTACACTTTTATTAGCCATACATTGCCATTTAAGGTTATTAGAATTTTTCTTACATATAATTAACTTAACTATAGAAAATCGCCAAACTAAAAGGGTTTTATAACAAAATCTCAAAAAAAAAAAAAAAATTATAACAAAATTTTCGAGGAAAGGAAAATTTTCGTTGTTAATTTTCGGTGCTCAAACTTGTCAAATATCGCTAAAGAAGGAGCCTGTCGTTTTTCTATCAGACTAACATTATGTATTATTTGAGAATTCCTTTTGATGTTATCAGTAAAAATTTATGAAGAAAGTTGCGATAGAATCAATATTAATACATCATTATGATTGTCACAGAGAGCGGGCGATGAACTTAAAAGAAATGCCGAACTCATCATACAACATGGAATCCTAAGAAATGCCATGGATATCAGAGGTTAACCTTGAGCAGTGTTTTTGAACTGTGCTCGAATGTAAGTCGCGACTTCAGCCAGCTTGATTGAAAATAATTTATTTGTATCGCTTTTACTTACGAGAGATTTTTTCAAAGTATTCAGTATATGTCTTGCGAATCTTTTGGAAAGTCGTTTTAAATTTTTTTTTAAATATGTCTTCCAATAATGAGGGAATGTTTCGCTCTGTGTTCTCTGAGGGAATGTTCGCAATGGCCTAGCATGCAAGCGACAAATATGAAGAATTTAAAGGAAAATTTCCCATGATTGATTTTCTACTGTCTAAACAAGATGTCTGTGTAACGTTTCATACGATTTTTACTTTCTTCTATCTTTACAAGAAGAAAGTATTGGATTCGTGAAAATTTTCGACGGATTTATACGTTTTAGGGGTCAGAGATACCGAAAAACATGTTTTTTACAAAATGTCTGTCTGTGACTATCTGTCTGTATGTGACACAAATTTTGTGGGCGCTCTATCTCAAGAACTAATTCACGTAATTTAATAACAATTTATATTCAGTTAGTCCCTGATATAAATTGGTGCTGATTAATTTTTGGTGTAAATAGCTCATCAGGCGACGCTGCTATGCAGCATTTTTCATGATCCCCCCAATAGCTCAATCTCCAGAACTAATGCATGAATTTTGATCAAACTTCAGATTCAGTTATAGCTTGATAAATATTGTTGCTGGTTATGTTTTGGTGTAAATCGCCTAACAGGCGCGGCTACTATGCTGAATTTTTCACGACTTTCGCAATAGCTGTACCTCAAGAACTAATACACGAGTTTTCATCTAACGTAGGATTCAGTTAGACGTTGATACAACTCTTTTCTGATTAGGTTTTTGTGTTAATCGCCCAATAGGTGGTGCTGTTATGCTGCATTTTGCAGGATTTACATGACTGTAGAGACAGTCATATCTCAAGAACTGATGCATGGAATTTCATATCTTTAGAATCCTCATGATGGGCATAGATTGCTATTTAATTTTAGCACTGTGATAGCGAATTTTGAAGTATTAATGACATGTATTAATAACATGTATGAGATAGAAGAAAATTTTGGGATTGGGGCACCTCTGAGCAAAGTACCGCCCAATGACAGTAATGCATATTTTTTGCGCATCTCCGTATTTGAGCTACAGAAATTTATTCACGCCACGTAATGTACTAAAATTTGCTTAAGCTTTAAAATTCACCTCCCAGCAATTATTTCACATAGGCATTATACTGTAACGGAATTCTTTTTTGTGTCTCTGTAAATGATTAAATAAATTTTATGCACACTATTTTCTACAGTATGCATCTTGTAGTGCATCTCAGTGACATCAATTTCAATATGTTTGAAATAGTGTAACATCATTAAAATTCACTGCAAACGATCTTTCCTCATAGACCATAAGGTGACGAAATTATCTTGAGTGTCCCTATAAACGAATTATAAATGTTACATATTACCATGGTAAATCCCAATGACATGTACCAATTACGTAGAAATCGAAGTATATTTACGTGAGTTAGAGCAAGAGCCCAGACAAACTGAAGTCACAAACACTTTTCACCTATGTTGGAAAGTGCTAAAAAAAATTCGAAATACCCCATGTATCGATAACATCACTCGCCCATTTTCAAATTTAACGAACTAACATTTATTTATTTGCAACTTTATATTACTTATTTTTGTATAAAATAATCGAAAAAATAATTAAATACGAAATACAATTAATTATTTCTATTTCCGTATCTAAAATTTTAAGACAATGGCAAGCTTTTCGAAATGGAATTATTTGATTTGCCTCCAGTATTTTTGCTCTTCCCCAACATCCGCTATCTCCAGACTTCATAATTAGCATTACCATTTATTTATTCATTTTTCAAACGACATACTAACCACTGCTCTAATTTACAGCGTCACATCCTAATTAATGCATGGTAGTTTTTGAGCGGAAAATGAATGTAAAATAATACTCTTATGTTAATGGGTGACGATTCAATTACTGCGAGGAACTTTGATCTGGTATTCTATTTTTTTAAAATGCATTTTCGGTGTCAGGTTTTTTTTAAAGCTGACTTTCTTATACTACTACAATACGAAGTATTAATGCTTCCGCAAATTTTCGGTTTCAAGGTTTCCTAGAATTTCGTCCGGTTGGAGTATTGGAACTGTAATGGCAAAAATTTCAAAATATTGATTTTTCGAATATCATCTTAGAAATATCGATATCCGAAAACTATATACATAAACTACCGGACAGAAGCTATTGATAATATATCGATATATCGCAACGTTTTCATTCCTACTTCATGTTTTTACACGGAATTATTTATTCACTGTTAAAACTAGTTGGATGTGCCAATCCCAAAACTTTCTTCTATCTTATACATCTTAATATTTCAAAAACTAGTTACACATGTTAATACTTCAATATTATTAGTTCATTACTATACCAACTTTCATTTTCATCTTAAATTTCTCCTTCAGTCAATTAAATGAACTAAAAACAAGTTAATCTATATCATGATATTTGTTAAAATTAATAGTTTTCCTTATTCTGTTTTTATCAGATGTTTGCGAATAGCCGGCTTAGCAGGAAGTGAGTTCCCGCCTTTGAACGAGCCGCCGATGGACAATAGAACTACGAAAAATCAAGAAAAGTATACAAAAATCGCTATCACAGAGCCCCTTTACCGCGCGATATTTCCAAATTCACGGAGGACCTGTTAGCCAAAGCCAAAAACATGCACAAAAAATTTGGTTCAATTGTATGCATAATTTTATACACTTTTCGATTTTACAATAAAGAAAATGGTACAGACATCGTAATTATAGCGCCCCCTTCCAGCGGAATTTTTCCAAATTCAGGGAGGACCTTCATGCCTTGACCAAAAAGAAACACAAACAATTTGGCTCAATTCTATGCATAACTTCATACACTTTTCGATGGTACAATATTCAAAATTGCACAAAAAACGCTATTACAGCGCCCCCTACCAGCGAATTTTTTCCAAATGAAGGAAGGACCGGCTTGCCATAGCCAAGAACTTAAAATAAAAATTTGGTTCAATTCTATGCATAACTTCATACACTTTTCGATGGTACAATATGCAAAATCGCTATTACAGCGCATCCTAGTGTCGAATTTTTTCCAAATTCAGGGAGGACCTGCTTGTCATAGCCATACACTTAAAATAAAAATTTGGTTCAATTCTAAGCATAACTTTATACACTTTTGGATGGTACAATATTCAAAATCGCACAAAAATCACTGTTACAGCGCCCCCTACCGGCGACTTTTTTTCAAATTCAGGGAGGACCCACTTTCTATATCCAAAAACTTAAAATAAAATTTTGGTTCAATTCTATGCATAACTTCATATACTTTTGGATGGTACAATATTCAAAATCGCACAAAAATCGCTGTTACAGCGCCCCCAGCCGGCGAATGTTTTCCAAATTCAGGGAGGATCTGCTTGCTAAAACCAAAAACTTAAAATAAAAATTTGGTTCAATTCTCAGCAAAACTTCATACACTTTTGGAAGGTACAATATTCAAAATCGCATAAAAATCGCTGTTACAGCGCCCCCTACCGGCGAATTTTTCCAAATTCAGGGAGGACCTACTTGCCATATCCAAAAACTTAAAATAAAATTTTGGTTCAATTCTATGCATAACTTCATATACTTTTGGATGGTACAATATTCAAAATCGCACAATAATCGCTATTACAGCGCCCCGTACCGGCGAATTTTTTCCAAATTCAGGGAGGATCTGCTTGCCATATCCAAAAACTTAAAATAAAAATTTGGTTCAATTCTATGCATAACTTCATACACTTTTCGATGGTACAATGGCAACAGACAGACGGACACACGGACAGACAGACATTTTCTATAAACATGCTTTTTGGGATCTCTGACCCCTAAAACATGTAAATCCGTCGAAAACCGGAAGTCGAAAAAAATTTCGATTATAATACTTTCTTCTATTGAAGATAGAATAAAGTAAAAATCTGTTGATTTTACAGAAAAAAATGGCTGTTCTGTTTATTTTATGGAAATAATCTGTATTTATTATGAACTTAGGGGAAATTCTGTTAAAATAACAGAAAGTTTGTAATAAATACGAATTTTTTCCGTAAAATAAACAATTTTTTACTGGCCCGTACAGAGCAAAAACTAGCCAACCCAATGGTCTGAAATTTGAAATATATAATTGTTGCAAAATTTTGTCGAGTCATTTCAAATTTTATGAAAATCGGATGTATAGTTTAATTACAGGGACAGTCGAAAGTTTTCCATTACATTACGGTCAATGGGAAAAAATTATTGCAAGTGCATTTTAATGATATTACAGCCTTTCGAACAGAATGAAATTGATATGCACTTATGAAGTGCATTAAAATATACATTCATTACAATATGCGGTGCAAAAAATATTTATAAAACTACTTATAGTACGAACGCACCTCATTTGCCACGTTTGACGAGCAATTTCCAACTTGTTTTCATTCTGTTAGAAAGGCTGTAACATCATTGAAATTTACTTGAAATAATTTTTTCCCATTGACCGTCATGTAACGGAAAACTTTTGACGGTCTCCTGTAATTAAAGTACACATCCGATTTTCATAAAATTTGAAATGACTCGACAAAATTTTGCAACAATTATATATTTAAAATTTCCGACCATTCGGTCAGGTAGTTTTTGCTCTGTTATATGCGGGCGGACGGACCGAACGACGACTATAGGTGCTACGTATTTATATAATTACTAGCAAACCCCGCGGCTTTGCTCGCGTAATATTTGAAATATGCCAAGTGACATTTATATGTCTAATTTTTATTAAAAGGCACTAACTAAATTTTTATTTTATTAAAAGGTACTTATTACTTTTAGGAATACTTCAAAAATTACTATTTAAAACACAGTTTGATTAAACATCATTATTACACTGCATTAGGCAGAAATGAGACTTAAATTAATAAAACAAAATAAAACTAAATAAATGATAATTTAGAAAATATTTTGAAACTTTTATGCTCAATTAATACGCTCATTTCAGTATTCATTTGAAGGTTTGAATTATTTAGAAACCATCTTCTTACATCTTAAAATTAACTTTCATGTCAAATTCCAAGTCATACCACCTCTCTCAACATAAAGGGCTATGTTGAAATAGGAACTGTCACCATTAATTTGACAACATTAATTTTTAAATCGGTTTGTTATTTCCTAATATTCCACAGAAACTTAATTTAGAAAGCTTTTAAAGGCCTTTTTTAGAACGTTTGTTGTTCCTGTGAACCCCAGGTGGTAGAATCATCGGCATAAAATATAGCCTGTGTAGGATCAGAGACTGTTACCGTTGATTCGCAACTATTACTTTTATATTTCCTGAAATTGCATAGAAATCGTAATTTAGGACTTTTTTAGAATTCTTTTCGCACCTCCCCTTCGCTTCACCCCTTTTTAATTCGAATTTTTTTTCAACAGTCCTTCGAGGGCATTTATATTTTATAAGCAACTACCATGCCATTTTTAAAGTTTCTAGCCTTTTCAGTATCACAGAAACCGTAATTTAGAAAGTTTTTAGCTCCTGGAACTCTCTGGTGGTAGTGGCACGAACATAAAATAGAGCTTATGTTTCAGTAGGTTCTATCACCAACAATTTGTCATCATTATTTTTTTAATCGGTTTGGTATTTGATAAGATTGCATAAAAATTGTAATTTATAACGCTTTTCGCTCACTTCATCTTTTTAAATTTGGAATTTTCTTTCGACTGTTCTTAGAAAGCAGTTGCCTCTTGTACGTAAATACCATGCCATACTTCAAAGTGTTAGACCCTCAGTAGTGCAAAAAACGCAAATTAGAACATGTTTTGCTTTTGCAACCCTCAGATGGTAGTGACGGCAACATAAAATATAACCTATGTTATAGCAGGGACTGTCACCATTGATTTTCAACCATTACTTGAAATAGCTTTGATATTTCCTGAGATTGAGTAGAAATCGCAATTTAGAACGTTTTTAGAACGCTTTTTGCGCATTTTCACCCCTTTTTAAATTTCCAATTTTTTCGAAACTGTTCTTAAAGACCATTTATATCTAATAAATATGTACTTTGCCTAATTTTAAGCTGCTAGCCCCTGCTGATCACAAAAATCAAAATTAAGAACGCTTTTTTGCTCCTGCAACGTCTAGGTGATAGTGATACCGACATAAAATATCATCTATGTTAGAGCAGAGGCTGTCAGCATCAATTTCTTACCATTAATTTTGAAATCAGTTTGATTCTTCCTGAGATATTGCTGACAAATCGGCATTTAGAACGTTTTTAGAACGTTTTTAGCGCATTTTGCTCCTGCATCTCCTCTGGGTGTAGTGGAAACAGATATAAAATATAGCCTATCTTGGAGCAAGATCGGTCATCATCATTTTTACACCATTCTATTTCAAATCGGTTCAGTACTTCCCGAGATTGCATAGAAATCGCAATTTAGAACGTTTTTTACAACGCTTTTTGCGCATTTTGACCCCCTTTTAAATTTCGATTTTTTTAGGAAATGTCATTAGAGATCATTGATATCTTATAACTAACTACCATTCCAAATTTCACGTTCTAGGCCCTCCCGTAACGCAAAAACTGCAATTTAGAACGTTTTTCTCTGCACTCCCTTTGGGGTAGGGACACCAACATAAAACATAGCCTATGTTGGAGTAAAGGTTGTCACCATCATTTTGACGCCATTATTTTTTAAATCGGTTTGGTATTTCCTGAGATTGTGTGGAAACCGCCATGTAGAACGTTTTTTAGAACGCTTTTCGCGCATTTTCACCCCTTTTAAATTTCGAATTTTTTAAGAACTGTTCTTAGAAATCCTTTATATCTAATAAGTATCTAATATTTCAAATTTCATATTTCTACGCCCTTCAGTAACACATAAATCGCATTTTTAGAACTGTTTTTGCTCCTGCACCACCTTTGGGGTAGTGGCACCGACCTAAATTATAGCCTATCTTGGAGCAAGCGTTGTCACCATCATTTTGACACCAATATTTTTTAAATCGGTTTGGTATTTCCTGAGATTATGTAAAAACTACCATTTAGAACGTTTTTTAGAACGCTTTTTGTGCATTTTCACCCCTTTTAAATTTCGAATTGTTTAAGACCTGCTCTTACACATAATTTATATCTAATAAGTAACTAATATTCCAAATTTCATATTTCTAGGCCCTTCAGTAACACAAAATTCGCACTTTTAGAACGTCTTTTGCTCCGGCACCCCCTTTTGGACAGTGGCACGAACATAAGATATAGCCTATGTTCTAAGTTGGACTAACACCATCATTATGATACCGTTACTTTTGGAATCGGTTCAGTAGTTCCAGAGCTTACCTTTTACAAATAAATAATTTTTACCTCTTTATAATATGAGTATAGATAGATAGATATAGATGAAGTATAGATATATGATAAACGTTTCAATTCTAAGAGCATATCACATCTTTACAACTTATAAATGGACGATAATGCTTTTAAATATTTCACGTAATTATAAAATTATCGCGTATAACTAAATTTAGCACAAAATTTAAACATTGGTATACGAAATCCAGCTTTGGATTTGATATATAGGATCCGAAATATATTATTTATTATATTCTAAGAAGAAAATAATATTGATTTTCTGAGATTCCTGATTTTCCTGAGATTGCATAGAAATCGCAATTTAAAACGTTTTTTACAACGCTTTTTGCGCATTTTGACCCTCTTTTAAATTTCATTTTTTTTAAGGAAATGTCCTTAGAGATCATTAATATCTTATAACTAACTACCATTCCAAATTTCATGATTCTAGGCCCTTCCGTAACGCAAAAAACCACAATTTAGAACGTTTTTCTCCTGCACTCCCTTTGGGGTAGTGGCACCGACATAAAACATAGCCTATGTTGGAGAAAGGGTTGTCACCATCATTTTGACGCCTTTATTTTTTTTTTTAAATCGGTTAGGTATTTCCTGAGATTGTGTGGAAACCACCGTGTAGAACGTTTTTAGAACGCTTTTCGCGCATTTTCACCCCTTTTAAACTTCGAATTGTTTAAGAATTGTTCTTAGAAATCCTTTATATCTAATAAGTAGCTAATATTTCGAATTTCCTATTTCTAGGCTCTTCAGTAACGCAAAAATCACATTTTTAGAAAGTTTTTTGCTCCTGCACCCCCTTTTGGGTAGTGGCACCGACATAAAATATAGCCTATGTTGGAGCAAAAGTTGTCACCGTCATTTTGACACCATTATTTTTCAATTCGGTTTGGTATTTCCTGAGATTATGTAGAAACGACCATTTAGAACGTTTTTTAGAACGCTTTTCGCGCATTTTCACCCCTTTTAAATTTCGAATTGTTTGAGAACTGTTTTGAAACATCATTTATATCTTATAAGTAACTAATATTCCAAATTTCATATGTTTCTAGGCCCTTCAGTAACGCAAAAATCGCATTTTTAGAACGTCTTTTGCTCCTGCACCCCCTTTGGGGTAGTGGCACCGACATAAAATATAGCCTATGTTCTAAGTTGAACTCACACCATCATTTTGATACCATTACTTTTGAAATCGGTTCGGTAGCTCCAGAGCTTACCTCCTACAAATAAACAATTTTTACCTCTTTATAATATGAAGTATAGAATAGATATAGATAGATGAGTATAGATATAGATAGATGAACGCACCTAAAAAGGAGGAGGTTTTCCATTGGACGCATACATGTATTTTTCCTTTTTAATGCATGTTCACCAATTTCTCCAAAACTACGCGACCGATTCCTGTGATTGTTTTTGGGTGCGTTCGAAATTAAATAAATACGTAGCATCTATAGTCATCGAACTACCCAACTGAATGGTTTGAAATTTTAGTATTTATAATAATGTTTTTACTTTCTTCTATCTTCAATAGAAGAAAGTATTGTAGTCGAAATTTTTTTCGACGGATTTACACGTTTTAGGGGTCAGAGATCCCCAAAAACATGTTTATAGAAAATGTCTGTCTGTCCGTGTGTCCGTGTATCTGTCGCCATTGTACCATCAAAAAGTGTATGAAGTTATGCATAGAATTTAACCAAATTTTTATTTTAAGTTTTTGGCTATGGCAAGCAGATCCTCCCTGAATTTGAAAAAAATTCGCCAGTACGGGGCGCTGTAACAGCGATTTTTGTGCGATTTTGAATATTGTACCATCCAAAAGTGTATGAAGTTATGCATAGAATTGAACCAAATTTTTATTTTAAGTTCTTGGCTATGGCAAGCAGATCCTACCTGAATTTGGAAATCATTCGCTGGTAGGGGTCGCTGTAATAGCGATTTTTGTGCGATTTTGAATATTGTACCATCCAAAAGTGTATGAAGTTATGCATAGAATTGAACAAAATTTTTATTTTAAGTTTTTGGCTATGTCAAGCAGGTCCTTCCTGAACTTGGAAAAAATTCGCCGCTAGGGGGCGCTGTAATAGTGATTTTTTGTGCGATTTTGAAAATTGTACCATCGAAAAGTGTATGAAGTTATGCATAGAATTGAGCCAATTTTTTTGTGTTTGTTCTTGGTCATGGCACGAAGGTCCTCCCTGAATTTGGAAAAATTCCACCGGAAGGGGGCGTAGTTGCGATGTCTGTACATTTTCATTATTGTACCATTGAAAAGTATATGAAGTTATGTATATAATTGAACCAAATTTTTTGTGTATGTTTCTGGCTATAGCAAGCAAGTCTTCCCTGAACTTGAAAATATTCCGCTAGAAAGGGGCGCTATAATTGGATCTCTGTGCCATTTTTATTATTGTACCATCGAAAAGTGTATGAATTTATGCATAGAATTGAACCAATTTTTTTGTGTATGTTTCTGGCTATGTCTATGTTTAATGGTATAGGGGACAACATAGTTTGCGGCGTATTTTTATGTTAAACTATTTCACATATAAGGAAATCGTTTTACGTTGCTGAAGTTTACTACAAGTTACTTCATGTATAATAGAAAGTGTATTTACCGAGACACACAAAAGATTTCGGATACCGTACTGTAACCGAAGTACTGTATATTAGCGATGATTGGTGGAAGTCAATTTTTAGTTGTGATATGAGTTTTTAAGTTTAACTAACTTTTTGCATATAACGCTGTGGGTATAAATGCTGTAGATCATATACAGGGCTGCACAAAAAATTCGTAAGGTTTACCGAGTATGAACGAAAATAGCTTAAATGTGGCTTTTAAGTGAGTTATGCATTTTTACGCTGCGCTTCATTTAGTATACTAAGATATGTTTGTAGAATATTAGATAAAATGATTTACAGAGCCATGCAAAGAAGTGATACATGACCGTCTGTGGATGATATTCTCTGGAACTGTGATTTCAGTAGTTTTAAGCGTGTTTTAGTCTTAATTAAATTTTAGCTAAATAGTGGCGTGTATATAAAGATAGTAGGTAAAATACAGGGCTGTACAAAAGTATTCAAGTATTTTTCCGTCTATTTGTATAAATCGCTGAAAGTGAATTTTCACCTATTATGCGTTTAACACTTTCCAACATAGTTGGAAAGTATTTATGAATTCGGCTTGTCTGTTCGTCTGTCTGTCCGAACTCTAACTTGCGTTAATATAGTTGGATTGCTAATGCTAAATAAAATAAGTGATGTATGTTATTGCAATTTACTATGACATGTTCGGTATTGAAAATAAAGTATTTAGCGTTCATAGTTTATTTACAGAGGCATTCAAAAGTATTCCATTACATTATGGCCTATGGGGAAATGTAGTAATTATATAAGTACGTAACACCTATAGTCGTAGCCATAAATATATCCAAATGACAGTTAAAAACTACCTAGGGCACTACAAAAACATAAAAATTAACATATCCACTCTAAAATGTGCTTAAAAAAATAAAATGGGTAAAGAAAAATTGGAATTTACTAACACCTGGTCGAATACCACGTTGACTCACATACTTCGCCATATTACAAACAAACGAGAAGCCGTTGCCAGATTCTAAAAATTTAAAAGTAATCTTTGAAGTGTATTAAGTATTGCGCGGCAGCACAATACTTATTTATTTCCAGTGTCACTTCTCAATGTTACTTTAACATAGAAAAGCCTATGGAGATCATAACTTTTTCATTTTTTCTTCCCACCTTTTTGTCCTTGATGTCACTCATTTTTTATTCTTTACTAATTCTAATGATATTATAAATTTAAAGTGTAAAAACTTTTGCCTGACGTCAGGGTCAAAACGAATGGTAAAATGCCTTTGCATATGGGTGAATTATAACCCAGAGAGAAACATGGGCCAATTTTTTTTTTACATTATTCAAATATTTTTCTTAATAATTCCAAATTTCGCTTTTTTAAATTTAGAATCAATCAACGGACATTTTTCATAGAAAATGTAACATTTTTTCTTCATTGTTGCAAAAATTTCAAAAGCCGTAATAATTATTTATTTATTTTTTAGTTGAAAGGTTTCCACGTGAAATATTAAATTGAACTATTTTTTTTTTCAAGAATTAAAAAGGTGAATATGGCATTATAGTGAAAATAAAAAGGATATTTTTAGAATAAGTTTTTGCTTTGTTCAAGTTGATGTTTTAGTAAAAAGTTTCAAATGGATAGCTATTTTTACGCAGGTAGCGAACTTAGTAAAGGAATTACATAAATTAAATTTTAAAATGTATTTTTTTTTCCGAGATGAGAACTATTTATACTCCAAGTTAAACTTAGGTAATAATTTTCTGATGTGTTTATATCACCCCTTGGGAGAAAATAAGGTAACAAAATTTAAGTGAAACTTTTATTTTTTATTTTTTACTGTATCACAGCTAAATCAGGAGGACAGTCAGGATTCAACACAATTTATTTTTGCATTAAATTTAAGTGAAGTTAATTTTTTATGTTTTGATTATTGATTTTTTACGTTCAGATTGGAAGTTTTTGTCCAAACTACAGCAAACCTGCATTACTACAGTGGTGAAATATTTTTAATTATACATTGATAAACTGCATCACACATTGCGATGCAATACCGCATACATCAAAGCCTGATGATGATACTCTCTATTAATTTTGAAATGAGTTCGTCTGAATGCAGTTGTTAATAAAAAAAATCTTGACATATTAAACAAAAACATGATTTGAAGAACAAATTAAAAAAAAAAATATTTCCTACATTGTTTAAGCCTGAGAAGGGACATATATTAAGATATTTCATTCAATTAATTCTACATTTAATGTTAAATTTTTTTAACAAATTACTTAAGCCAATTGAAGATTAAAAAATAAAAATAAAATTCATACAATACGATACTTAAAACACCCTAAAAAATTAGATTCTGTTCAAATGAAATCGAAATAAATCTTAGACTTTTTTAAAAGTTTTGTATTTTGCATGCATCTTATCATTTTATGTACAATTGTCATAAACATAATACAAAATCTGCAATACAAATATTTTCAATTAAAAATGGAAGTCTAAGATTTATTTCGATTTCATTTGAACGGAATCTAATTTTTTAGGGTGTTTTATGTATCATATTGTATGAATTTTATTTTTATTTTTTAATCTTCAATTGGCTTAAGTAATTTGTTAAAAAAATGTAACATTAAATGTAGAACTAATTGAATGAAATATCTTAATATATGTCCCTTCTCGGGCTTAAACAATGTAGGAAATAATTTTTTTTTTTTTTTTTTTTTTTTTTTTGTTCTTCAAATCATGTTTTTGTTTAATTATTATATTGGAGTATCAGGACTTGCTTCCAAAAAAAATATTTGCTGTGATTAGCAGGTTAAAACAAAATATCCATTTTAATGGATGCTGGGTCTCAGGAGGATATAATCGTTGCAGAATTGTGTCGAGTCACTTCAAATTTTGTGAAAATCGAATCAAAATTTAAAAAGATATTAATAAAAGTTTTCTTCATTCTATTCAATTCTATCATACGTAATAAATTCAATGATATTCCATGATAGGTAATGATTCTCGGCTGCCATGGTGATTACGTCCTATTTAAGATGGAGTCATGTTATTTCCATATTACTGAATTTAATATATACTATAATCGTAATCAATTTTGTATTCATGTATTTTTGCATAAGAGTGCAACAGCTATTGCACCAAGATCTGAACTAGTTTTTGTACGAATACGTACATTTGCCACGTTTGACGTATAATTTCCGACTCTTTTTTTTCTAAGATTGTTGGTTAATATAGGGTGAGTCAACCACCCCTATTAATTTTTTTGATTTAGTATAAAATTAAGTAATTAGCGTAATAGAGTGCGGTTGACAGTACTGTAAATAAATAAAAAATAATTTCTAACTGTCCACATGATTGGATCAGATTCAGAAAAAGCCGCGCACGCAGCTGCTGCTATAGCAGTGTATTGCCATGTAACCGATATATATTATTGAGATTTAATATAGCAGGATCGCTATTGGAAATTAAGTGTGTAGCATTTATAGTTCGGTTACAGGGTCGTACAAAAGAATGAGGTTACTTAATGGCCTACGGTGGAACATTGTTTGCAGTGTATTTTAATGATGTGTATAAACGGTGAAGTTTTGTTACAGTAATCTGAATGTGTTGGAAACTATTTCATAATCTACGTTTGGCGCATGATTTTTCTTTCTTGCTTTTTATAGATAAACTTAATCTAGTTAACTCAATTTAAAAATGTTCGTGAAAGTACTTAAAGTTGACTTTCACATGTAAAATGTGAATTTCTTAAAAGTATCGATATATCATACGTAAAAAAAATATATATTATATTCATATGGATCGAGAGTCGTACATCGATGTCAAAAATCGGTATTTTTTGACCCGATAGATCGATATTTTATTCATATTTCTCTGCTATCCCTATTGGAACTGGCTGAATGATAAGCTCGTCACTAATTTAGCACTTAAAAATAAATAAATAAATAAATAAAATACGTACCAAAGGTTTTTAGTAGTAATATTTGCTTAATTTAATCACGAAACGTCTGCCATTTAGTAAAACGAAAATTGCTATTTATTGTAACATTCTGGTAGATATTTTGTAATTAAAAAAAGTGGTAAACTGGCAATACTATTGGCCAAAAAAATGTATAAGGTTGCTTTTATTTTGTTCCAAATTTGCGCAAACAAGATAAATATTTTGTATAGAACTTAATTGATTAATAATTTTTATGTCTTAAAAATACTTTCGACAATTTTTTTTATAAATTTAAAAAATTTGTTTCTTTAAACTCCTGGTGTGCTATTTCTTGACATTTGTGAAATCTGCATTATTTATAAACTAGAAAGATAGCCCGTCAAAAATTACGGAAAATGAGATTAAAGATATATTAAAGAATGTGTTTTTCTCGCTTGTTCAGCAGTGATAGATGAAAATAACACATTTTAACCGTTTGAGTCCCAAGCAGCGCGATCGCGCTGTTGAGATTTTATGCCGAGAAATCCAGTACATTTCGAACATTGTGGGCAAATGACGGTGCGTTACCGATTGTTGGAGTCGCGCGCTCAAATTTACTGAAAACAGTCGCGTAATCAATACAATTATTAACAATGAGAAACACTTACGCAAGAATACGTCAGGTCGCTTTGCGAACTGCAATAAATGTGACGGAGCTATGAGAAAAAGTCGATAATCGCGTTACCTAACAAATACAAGAAGCGCTATTGCTCCGATTGGGATTCATCTATGTAAAAATAAACAAAGCGTTATCGCGCTTGGTATAAGGAAAGGGCATGTTTACAAACAAACTCTTCCGTCAACCAATCTACTACTACATTTTTATCTTAGCAATCATTTCAGGAATCCCACTTGGCGACGTAGGCCAATCATATCATAGATCTGTTAAATCAATCTGTTAAAGACCAATCAAATTCCCGGAGTTCATGTGTATAGTAGGAGTAATAATGAATGAACAGGTTTTTCTTGCAAACCAACAGTAATTTGACCAACAGTGACGTCAGCTGCCCTTTCCTTATTTCTCGACATAAAATAAAACAAGCGCTATCGCGCTGCTTAGTTCTTTCGTACTCATTTAGAGAAAGAGCGGTTTCGCTGTTTGGGATTCTTCCACAGTGTTTTTTCAATACCCCCTGGGACTCAAACGGTTAAAAACAAAACACATTTATGAAAAACTATGTAGAGTAGAAGACCACTAATCCGCACAGCTTGATTCCAAGTGTTGTGCGGATTTGATCCATTTCGCGGATTACAGGTCATATCTATTCAATGTTTGTTCAAATTTTTAAATTCCATATTTTGGATAATTCAGATTGTTTCTCCCCTCCTCCGCGTCGTCCCTTCCTGCATATAGTACAAACTATGGTGCAGATAGTTTAGAATAGAGAATTTGGTACTTTTCCACTAAAAAACTTTTGTCCTTGGCATTTTTTTTTTTTTATTTTCAAGTTGCGAAATTCGGACATCAGAAAGTGAGATTTGTTGACAAATTACATAAACAGCTATTAAAACAAACTTGATGATTTTTTTTTGTTTGTATATGTATTTTAATTAAATGTGTGTATATTTTTTGATGCACAAATTAGTTCTGTTTCTGAATAAAATTATATAAATGGCTTTTTTATGTTACACAAAATTGCATAAATATTGAAAAAAAAAAATGCTTGCTTTTATGGGATGAAACAGGGAATAGGTTGTCAGAAAATATGATGCCCAAATTTCCTTCTTCGCCAATGTAGTTCTCTCTATTTCACCAAGGCCCCGGGACTGGAAAAGTACCGAGAATTTAATTTTTGCATCCGGTAATTTAAAGTACATTAAAATCGGGCAGTTAAGAGCTCAGATAGTACAGCGCCGTGACGATTATTTTATTAGTAGCATCAGGATGACGATATAAGACGTAGGGTAGAGCGGGGCAAGTTGGCCAGCTTTTTCTTCTAATAATTTAAAAAAAATTACAATTCAACATTTTGAATTTCTTTTTATGTTACCACTATCAGTGTACTTTCAGGTAGAAGTCACAATAATAAAACTTGAAAATATTAACAATAAGTATTAGTTAAGAAGCTCAAACTGACACCAAGTCGCTTGGGCCAACCTGCCCCGATTGTGGGGTAAGTTGGCCCGCCACTTTTGACGACACATTTTAATGTTCTGATAGTGTAGAAGTTTAAGAAATGATCAAAATTTTACCAAATCTTAATTTTTATTTCTTGCGAACGAAAACACAATATAGCCTCCAAAATTAAAATAAAAAATTTAAATATTAAAACTGTGACTTATTCAAATTATAAACTTCGACGAAAAATTGCTTTAAAATTTGAATTTAATTTTCTCATAAAAAATGTCTTTAATACATTACGTAACAGTAATAAATTTTAATAAGGGCATGCTAGGTGTTAAAACACCGTAAATCTTAGAGTACATTAATTAAAAAAAATAATTCATCCTTAATTAGGTGATTTATTATAAACACCAGATGATAAATAAATTGTATCAAGGCCTCTGTACATCTGTTAAGTGTTATAATTCTTTTCTTTCGTTTATTATGTTTCTCTAACGCATGTTTCTGTAGTGCATCATTCCCTTCAAATTTCTGTCAGTAAAATGAAATATTTCTTGATGATGCTTTGGCTAATGGCAGCTTCTGTGAAATAATGATAATTTTCGTTTATATAAAATTTTAATTCCTAATTAAGTATTAAAAAACACAGTTTGTTTATCATAAAACATATATATTATTGATTACATTCCTGATTTATTATTGGTATAATGAGATTTAGATAATCTAATAAGTTAGTATATAGCAATGTGCTTGATATAATTATGTTGGATGATATCATTTTTTTATATTTTTTGTTTGAACTACTGATCTTTATCAACGGATAGGGAAGTATAGTTCTATTCTGTCTGTGGAAGGGACAACATGTCTCTTAAAGGAAAATATAGCTGTTGATAATTAAATTTTTTTTCCTGAAACTGCCCTTTTTATGGATCATGAAGAGAGAAAGGATGATTTAATTTCAACGAATAAGTACCCAGGTAAGAGGTTTTCACTTCATAAAATGTGATGCTATTAAAGGATTATTTGTGGCAAACCCTTCTCTGGACGGGGGAACAAAGGGATTTTATTAATAATTGAGAAATATCAGAGTCGGATAGATTTTGATTGTTAGATTTGATACTTTTAGCGGTAGTATGTAACACTAGGAGGCCGAACTTTTAGGTAGATTTCGTATGAAATACTACCTATTGCAATCTTCCATATGTTGGAATTTTTGAAAAACTTTTGCAGATCTACACCGATCATGACCCCTAGATCACAAAATCACCCCCAGTTCGAAACTTTATATATATATTACTTTTCTATGGATACGATAACATATCCAATAAGTTTAAAGTTTTCAAAACTTCTAGGAAAAGGGCTAAAAAATTATGCATTACAGATTTTTGATATAATTAAAAATGGCTTCAAGGAGTGCAAAAAATAGGTTTTCAGGAGAAAAAATTCCTAACTTCGTCAATTCACAAGATATCAAATTCACTTAAATTTATCATAAATCATCTTAATATTATCTACAATTTTTGTATTGACAAGCTTTTGATAAGAGCAACTCTTACAGCAAAAAGAAATTAAAAACTAAAAAAAAGTGTGTGTGTGTGTGTGTGTGTGTGGGGGGGGGGGGTTGTATAAGAAAAAAAAATCACATTTCCCTTAATCTGTTAAATTCTTCGTGAAATTGCTACTTAACTTCGAAATCTACCTGCGCCTGTAAGCCAAGCCAACAGAGATTTTTCTATAATTATGAAAGTTATAAATGTTTTTGTACAACAGGAGAAGCTGATTTAATTTGGGGAGGAGGTAAACAACGTTATAACTTCATTTTTTAAAAAGATTGACTGAAATAACCAGGAATTCAATTAATAAAATAATTCCTTACTGTTTATTAATAATAAATCAATTAAAAAAATAAAAAAATGTTTATTAAAATAATTCATTAAATATATCAAAATTCCAATACCACAGAGTCAAATTCCTACGGGGCATGTTGGCCCGGCGGGCCAACATGCCCCGTGCCAAATGGGCCAACTAACCCCATATTGACATTTTTGTTTTTCATGACTATAAAGAATTATTCTGAAAGTATTTCAATAAAAAAACATGCCCTACAATAACTACGAATAATTATTTTTCTGAATTATTATGTATCAAAACCTAAAATGAAATCTACAAACAAATAAAAAAAGATTATTTATAAGAGAGGAAATTTACTCACCTTTGCAGAATTTAGAAAATTCTCAATAATTCTTTAACGGACGCCCCGACTTCAATGGTGCTGATGTTGGAGGTGGAAAGCGAAGCAATGCATAACCTGGCTGGACTGACAATGTCATCTAACGCAAAGTTTAAAAAATATCGCGACTGGGCCAACGTGCCCCCATGGCCAACTAGCCCCGGTCTACCCTACATTTTCATATATTACACTTTAAATTCTGACCGATTGATTTTGAAAAAATCCCTGCCGGCCCGGCCTACAGGCAGAGATAGATTTCGAAGTCAAATATACTAATTTCACAAACAAAAACTAAATCATGATTAGAGATAAATCCATTTTAACAATTTCATCTGGCCGCTTTTGACGAGTTGTTATTTCATTTTTATATAACAGCTGGTTTTATCAGAATCATGTTAGGGCGGTATTCAAAAAAATACTTTTCCATGCTCAACAACTCGAAATTTTCTGGCATAATTCCAGATTCATTTATAATAAATAAATAAAAAAAAAATATATATATTTATGTATATGAAACTTGCTGACGTGATTTTTGAAGAGATTTATAAGCGACCTGTGTTTTTATTTTTTGTTCAATTAATTAAAACTTGATATATAAACAATTATTTTCTCAGAAGGACAATATTTTTCGTTTCTAACACAATCGCTTCGGGAAATTCCGTTCAAAATGCCCACTTTGACATCGTTTTTTGAAATATATTCTGCCTCTATCAAAAAATCGACCATTACGGTACATTATATGGTTTCTGAGTAAGAAAACGTACCAATTGGAAGCCTTTCAGAGCAAAAATGAATCGTAAAATGAGTCGGAAAATAAGCAGTTTGGATTTGAGTGCATCCTTAATAGAATGATTTTTCCAACACAATCCGCTTCGGTAAAATCGGTTCCAAATGCCCTTTTTAACAGCATTTTTAAAAATATATTCTGCCTCTATCAAAAGATCGACCATTACGGTACATTATATAGTTTCTGAGTAAGAAAACGTACCAATTGGAAGCCTTTGAGAGCAAAAATGAATTGTAAAATGAGTCAGAAAATAAGCAGTTTGGATTTGAATACTCTTAATAAGATGATTTTTTAATAAGATATCTTTTGAATTGACGGAGTTATGGATTTTTTTCTTGTTCAAACCCTTTTTTTGTTTTCGTTTTAATTTTTTTTTTGCTGTACGAATTGGTCCTATCAAAAACTTGTGAATATAAAAGTTGTAGATAATGTTAAGGAGATTTATAATAAAATTAATTGGATTTGATATCTTGAGAATTGACGAAGTTATGATTTTTTTCTCCCAAAAACCCTATTTTTTGCGCCCCTTGAGCCATTTTTAAATCAAAAATCTGTGATACATAAATTTTTGGCCCTATTTTTAGAAGTAATAAAAACTTTAAACTGATTTGATATGTACAAAAATTAAGAAGTTATGGGGGGTTTTCTGTTTTCACAAAATCCCTCCCTATTTCCATCCCCTTGGTCCGATTTTGCCCATTAACGAACTTGACCGAGATTATATGCCCATTGATTTTATGTATCAGTTTGGAAGAGATTGGTGCAGAATTACGAAAGTTATCGTGTCCAGAAGAAAGTGATATATATATATATATATAAATTTTTTTCCTGAGGGTGGTTTTGGGTTCTAGGGGTCATGATCGGTGTAGGTCTGCAAAAATTTTTCAGAAATTCCAACATAGGAACGATCCCAATAGGTAGTATTTCATACGAAATCTACCTAAAAACCTTAAATGCGCGGAATTTAAATTAAATTGGGGTGAGCTCGATTTTGAAAGATTAATGGGTTTCAATGGGAACTTCGCCAAATTAGGCAGATATCGGCAAGTTGGCTTCATATATGGTAACTTATTTTTGTCGCCAAAATTGGCGAAATTTCGCCAATTTTGTAAAAATTTGACGCTTCTGTAGTAACCCTGCACACTTAGAAATGAATACTCAGATTTAACGAAATTTTCTTTGTTTTTGACGAAACAGTTTCCTGGGAAATGCCCCGAGCGAATATTTCGTCAAATTGATGAAATTACTTTCTTCACTTGCTTGACGATATAAATTTCGTCAAAAGTTGGCTGGTGGCGCCATCTATCGAACAGTTTGGAAGCTTCTTATTGACAGGGGGGAAGAAAAAATTCACTTCTTGTTTCCCTCGGGGTGATTCGAACCCGCGGCCTTTGGCGTGGGAGACCGTTGCTTTTCCAACCTGGCTATTGGGTACTTATATATATTTGCTTCTAGATTGATGTAATGAATTCTGCTGCGTGTTTGTGTTTTTATAAGGTAGATTGTAATTTTATCGGTGCTGCTATAATTTCTGAAAGTTTTAAGTAAGTTTAATTTATTATTATGGTTTTCTCATGGTTAATGAATAATTATAGTATGGCTTGATTAAATAATTTATTAGTGAAATTTTCTTTGCTCAATGAATGGTTAGAATATGGTCTGGTTAATTTGTTACTCACAAATAACGAATTGTGAAGTGCATATTGCGTGAGATTTTATCACTTTGAATTGAGGGTTAAGATTTTAACACTTTATTGTTTATAAAGGGGGAGGGATCAATTATGTTTATTTTTAATTTGATTGAAAACAAAATATACTTCTTAAATAAATTAAAAAAAAAAAAGATATTCTGGAAGTTTGAACTTTTATTGCCTAAATTTTCTTTTTGAATGGTTTTGAAGAACACGGGAAATTTATTCTTTTCGAATTAAAACATAACGAACAACATAGAAATAAATAAATAAATAAATAAATAAATAAAAATAATAAGCATTCCTATAAATTTTAACAGCTAAAAAAATAACTAATGAAGAAACATAACTACCTACATTTCAGTATTTTCTGAAAGGCACTAAAAAGTGCTGTTTTAAAATAAATTATTACAGGACTAACATAAACAAGCAAATATCTGCTTGCTAAAATCGCAGGATTTGAGGAGGTACAGCAACTGTTTCCTTAAAATGTATTGAGTCTGACCGTGATTGCGGCAAAACTTCCGTCAAATATTTCTGAGTTTGCCTTTCGTTAAAAGTCACGTGATGTTGATAGGAAATGATCGTCAAAAACGACGAAATACAGCTCAAGGATTTCTGAATCGTCAAAAGTGAGAGTTTTATTTCTGAGAGTGTGGCATTATTACTTTTCAACAATTACTCATTATTAAAGCTGATAACAAATTTCTTCGTAGGAAGCTTAACATAGCTGCGATCAATGAGGTGGTCCTACCGGAATTGTGAGGAACACACAGAAACTTGAATTTTATATAAACAGACTAGAAAGATAGACCGTCAAAAATGACGGAATATGAGATATAAAGATATATACAGCACATGCGCAAGAATATGAGTTTTTCTCGCTTGTTCCGCAGTGATAGATGAAAATAACAGATTTTAAAAACGAAACTCATTTATGAAAAACTGTAATACAGTAGAAGGCCACTAAACAGCAGAAGTTGGTTCCAAGTGTTGTGCGGATTTGAGGCTTTTTGCTGATTACAGGTCATGTTTACATTATAAACTTAGATATATGGCTTCTTTATATTAAATAAATTGTATAA
This sequence comes from Maratus speciosus, assembly GCA_963932465.1. Taxonomy (NCBI): domain Eukaryota; kingdom Metazoa; phylum Arthropoda; class Arachnida; order Araneae; family Salticidae; genus Maratus; species Maratus speciosus. The sequence goes on from OZ010793.1 coordinate 482,098,992, forward strand.
ATATTGAAAAATTACTTGAGTATGAAACAGTGATTAAGTTTCTAGAAAATATGTAGTCAAATTTCCTTTTCTCTATCTCGCCAAGGCCTCTTTACTGGAAAAGTATCTAAAGCACATTAAAATCGGGCAGTTAGGAACTCAGACAGTACAGGGACGTCTAATGGCTGTTATGTTGTTAGCAGCATCGGGATGAAGATGTAAAGACGTACATTTTCGTATATTACACTTTAAATTCTTACCCATAGATTTAGAAAACCCCCTTAAAAGCGAAGAGTTTAAATTAAATTGCGGTGACCTCGATTATGAAATATTAATGGTTTTAAATGGGAATTTCGCCAAATTTGCTTGCTATCGCCAAGTTGGCTTCATATATGACAACCTATTTTTGTCGCCAAATTTGGCGATATTTCACCAAGTTGGTCAACTTTTGGCGCTACTGTGGTAACCCTGCATTAGTAATTTTCAACAATTACTCATTACAATCACGCGGTCCTACCGGAATTGTGAGGGACACACAGAGACTTGAATTTTATACATAAATAGATAGTATCCACCAAAATGAAATGATGAAACTGAATTTCATTTCTTTTCTCGGTTTTGGAGGAAAATGAAACCGAATCTCTTCTTTCAGGGAATTTCAAATCACATTTATAAAGTAATAATATTAAAACAATTTCTCCCTTTCTCCCACACACACGGACATCCTCTCCCACTCTCATTCACTCACACATTCTCTCTCTCTCCCACTCTCATTCACTCACTCATTCCCTCTCTCTCCCACCCTCTTCACACATTATATCACATTTTATTTACGCACCAGGGTGGCTAAAATTAATAAATACTTTTTAAATTACCTATATAATTTAATACTTTATCTCCAGACTTAATACCGAATGACGTCATTCGAATGACGTCATTTTATATATAATAAAATCGCATGTTTTAAGTCTTAAAACTGAACTAAAGTAGAGTCCCGATTATCCGAGTTTCGCTTAAAAAAAACTATGGTCATTTTTTCCCCCATTCTGACCAGAAAATCAGAGTTCTAACTTTTTACGGCTGCTCTTTCATCTTCAGCTAACACTTCATTTGTAATGGCGTTTCATAGTAATAGAAGGTATCAGTTCATCGGAAGAAAAGGATCCATTCCAAAGGTATAAGTTTGATTAACTCGGATAATCGGGACTCCACTGTAATTATATTTATATACATATATTTTTTTTCATCGGGGGCGATACTAAATTCTGAAAAAGCAGAATTCCTGTTCTCTAGTTTTTTTTTCTTTTTCACACAAAATAAAGTTGATGTTAGAACTATATTTATAGAGTATTTTTCCATAATTGCATGCAACTATGGATAGATTTTCTTTTCATTTCGTGTTTCGGATCGGGTTCGGGCTGACTTTAGACCGAATCTTTGGGTTAACTCGATCCGTGGAGGACTCTAATGTGGATTTTAATAAAGGGTTGCAACAAAATTACGAAGATAAGAAGCAATCCCTTGAATTGGATTTTTCCTTCTTAAAATTACTGGAAATGTACAAACTTAATGCTCCATACTTTATACAATGCCCCCATCTCTGTTTACTTACATACTTACATATATGTATATAGAAATAAATTTTTAAGCAACTATTAACTACGCTAATGCGTTTGCAAAATTTTCACCCAATCATAGAAAGTGGCAATCTCAGTTTCTTTTTAAATATGATGTCATTTTCACCGACAAGAATTTCGCGATTATCCCTTGGCTCAAGGAGAACTTCATTAATCATAATGAAAATTGCCCAATCTAAGTAACTATTTAAAGCTTCCATGTGAAATTTCAATTTAAATCCTATCCTTGAGTTATTCATAGATTTAACATAATATTTTTATTAAGCACGAGCTTTCGGTGAAAGAAACACAAAAATGTGCTTATTATTTTGTTTTTACTTCAATTTGAAGAACTTCATCTTGAATATTTGATGAGAGATGGGGACGAAGAGTTTAACAGCAATCACTGGAACTGTGTATTTATTTTATATGATAATTGGCGGAGTTCTTTTTATGGTTTTAGACGAATATCATGCACTCGATATGATAAGTCGTGAAAAATCGAACACATCAGCTGTATTCACAGGTATTTGTATGCTTTATTGAAACGTATCATGATTACTTTCAATCCAATTTGATATTTAAAAAGAACTTTAAATGGATGGTATTGTTTATTATAACCTGTTTGCAGTTTTCTTTTAAAGTTATTTGGTGATAAAATGTATTATAATTACTAGTAAAAGTACTTTTCTAGTATTCTAATTCTAATAATTTGTTTGTGATGAGTTAAAGGAAACACAAAAAAGCTTATTTAATGGAACAATATGAGGTACAGATGTCGCAAATGTACCAGTGTTTCCCTTTGGCGCCAAAATGGCGATTTTTTGCATGGGATGGCGTCCCGGCGATTTTGAACCCTCTAGTATTAATATTCCAGTCAGTTGTATTTTTGACATTGTTTGTCTTTTAAATTAAACGCGTGTGTTTTATGATAACTTTAACGTTACTTTTCTAGTAAATGTGATTGGCGTATTTTTTAAAGCTTGGCGAAATTTGGGCTTCAGAAAGTGAGATTTGTTGCTAAATGATATAAACAGCTACGAAAACAAACTTCATGAACTTTTAAGCTTCCTTATATATGAATTTATATAATCTATAAACATTTTATTTATATCTATATTATTGTTGTTTTTTATGTACAATTTACTTCTGTTTGTTTATAAAATTAGATAACTGGCTTCTTTATATTAAATAAATTGGTACTTATTTTATTATCCCGTCGACCAAAAAACGGCACAGATGTCATATTCGCCCCATATTGGCGCGATTTTTTTCTGTCGCCAATATCATATAGGCAACGGGTACTTAACTTGCGCCAAAGTGTCGTTATTTTGCTTGATGTGGTAACCCGGAATATGTTGTTTATGCTGTTGATGTTTTTGCCAAATTGGCAACCGAAAAAAATCGCGCCAATATGGGGCGAATATGACATCTGTACCCAAAAAACTATCACCAAACTAAAAGATTAAATGACAATAATGGCTGATCGCAAATGTCACATTCACTTGACGTTAAACACGTTACACGTGTTTGTTACAAGTGATTTTTATTTCGACCAAAGCCTCCTTCGACGTTTTATTTGCATTTTGGAACAGATGTCATATTCGCCCCATATTGGCGCGATTTTTTTCTGTCGCCAATATCATATAGGCAACAGGTACTTAAATTGCGTCAAAGTGTCGTTATTTTGCTTGATGTGGTAACCCGGATTATGTTGTTTATGCTGCTGATGTTTTCGCCAAATTGGCAACCGAAAAAATCGCGCCAATATGGGGCGAATATGACATCTGTACCTGCATTTTTATTAATGTTATACTAATTTAGGCACATATGTCATATACGCTGCATATTTGCGCAATTTTTTCCTGCGCCAATTTGGCGAAAACATCAACAGCATAAACAACAACATCCGGGTTACTATATCAAGCAAAATAACGACACTTTGGCGCCAGTTAAGTACCCGTTGCGTATATGACATTGGCATCAGAAAAAAATCGCACCAATATATGACATCTGTGCCCTAATTAATTTGGGCACATATGTCATATACGCACCACGTTGGCGCGATTTTTTTTCTGACGCCAATGTCAAACACGCACCGGGGTACTTAACTGGTACCAAACTGTCGTTATTTTGCTTGATATGGTAACCCGGATATTGTTGTTTATCTATTAATAAATTGTTTATTTACTTTTATTTTTTTTAAATTATATAAATTGTTTTACTCTATAGTTATTAAGGTACTTGTTAGATATCCCGTCGACCAATTTCGCCAAATTATATAAATCGCCAAACCACTCGCCAAATTATATAAATTGACATAATTTTTATTTTAAATAACGAAAGAACAAATAAATTAGTATAAAATTAATAAAAATACAAATAAAACGTCGAAATAAAAATCAATTGATGACGTAAACACGTATTGTCAAATGAATCTGACATTTACGATCAATCATGATTGGTATTTAATCTTACAAGTTTGCGACAGTGATTTGGTCGGCGGGATAACTAACAAGTACCGTTATTAATTAAACTTTTTTTTATTTATTGTTATTTCCTTTTTATAAATATATATGTAACTGGTATTCGAAAACGAGGTTTTCGCGAAATTGCCGCCAGAAAAAAATCGCGCCAAAGTGGTGCGTATATGACGTCTGTGTCTTTATTTGTTCGGTACTACTTAGTAATCCTGTCGGCCAATTTCGCCAAATTTTATAAATCGCCAAACCACTCGCCAAATTATACAAAACGACATAATTTTTATTTTAAATAACGAAAGAACAAATAAATTAGTATAACATTAATAAAAATACGGTACTTCTTAGTTATCCCGTCGACTAATTTCACCAAATTATATAAATCTCCAAAACACTCGCGAAATTATACACATTGACATATTTTTTTATTTTAAATAACGAAAGAACAAATAAATTAGTAAATCATTAATAAAAATACAAATAAATCGTAGAATTAATGGTTTTATTGGCCATTATTGGCATTTAATCTTACAATTAATTAATTAATGGCAACCATTATTGGCATTTAATCTTACAATTTGGCGACAGTAATTTGGTCGACGGGATAACTAAAAAGTACCAAAAATACAAAAAAAAAAAAAAAAAAAAAAAAAAAAAAAGAAAAGAAAAAAATGCAATTTAACAAATTACAACGACCATTTGGGAAAAATGCAATTTAACAAATTACAACGACCATTTGGAAAATGATTTTTTCAAAGACTAAAATTTAAGACATAAAAAATAGCACGGAGTTGATCATACATTACGTACGCCATGAATTAAATATTAATAGTGTTATTACACGTAAAAATTGCAACCGACAGAAATCGCTTGCGACTCGTACGTATTATGGTGTTATTACACGAGGGGTCAAAGACGCTTCAGATTCCGGGCGTTTCCATGTATTCCTATGGCTCCACGCGAGTCGCTTGGAGCGCGAGCGTCTTTTTTCTGTCGGAGCATCTTTGACGCCCGAAACGAGGCGAGTCGCCAGTAACAGCCAATCATATGCTTGAAAATCTGATAATAGAAAAGCCTTTTCCGGAACAGCCAATGAAATGCTTGGAAAAGACGGGCTGTGAGGCGGCTGTTGTCGCTAGACGCCTGGGATTCCAAGCGTCTTTGAGTCCTCGTGTAATAACACCATTATCCACCTGAAACTTACTTTATCCAAGCCTTTCATTGGCTGTTCGGGAAAAGGCTTTTCCATCGTCAGATTTCCAAGAAATCTGATGCGGCCAATTTTAAATGAAATTTATTTCTTAAACTTCTAAACATCCCACATTATTATTTTTTATATCGTCGTATAGAGAAAAAAATGTACTTTTAAATGCAATTTGTTTGAAAGCTGTATCTCAATTTGTTTCTGAGTTATTAATTTTCTTTTGTAGTTTTTATTACTTTTTTGTCATAGTGGCAACACTCTGTTGTCCGTCTCTGTTGAAAGTAATGGGAAATACATATTACTGTATAGACCAATCAGAAGACGAATAAAAGGATGATTAAACCAATAAAAACCTTCAGATATGCTTTTGATTTCCTACCCTGACGAGGACAATGACGATTTTTCCAAATGGCTAATAAAACGTCGAAATAAAAATCACTTGATGACGTAAACACGTGTAACTTGCTTAAAGTCAAGTGAATGTGACATTTATGATCAAGCATTATTGGCATTTAATCTTATAGTTTGGCGATAGATTTTTGGTCGACGGGATAACCAAGTAGTACACTGTAAAAAAAAATCTGTAGTTCTACAGATGTTAAAATACATGCTTACTAAACTTTTACCTGTAACTGTACGAAAAAAGCTGCAAATCTACAAAACTAGTTTTTGTAAAGCTACAAAAATCTGTAACTTTACAAATGAATCTGCTAAAATTTCAGTAATCTTACTAAACTTTTATTTGTAACCCTGGCTGCAGTTACATGAAAAGTTCTCGGAATCCCAGTTTCCAAAAAAATTCTTAGTAACCTTACAGATTTTTTGATTTTCGGCGCAAAAGTGTGTCTGTTACATGAAATTTTGTTGTTGACGTTACATGAAAAGTTCTAGGAATCCCAGTTTCCTAGAAAAACTTTAGTAACTTCACAGATTTTTTTTTACAGTGTACCATTTGTTCTTTCATTATTTAAAATAAAAGTTACGTCAATTTGTATAATTTGGCAATTAGTTTGGCGATTTGATACTTGTTAGTTATCCCGTCGACCAATTTCGCCAAATTATATACATCGCCAAATTATACAAATTGATATAATTTTTATTTTAAATAACGAAAGAACAAATAAATTAGTATAACAATAATAAAAATACGGCACAGATGTCATAGGCGTGATATTTTTCGGACGCCAATGTCATATAGGCACGGGGTACTTAACTGTCGCCAAATTGTCGATATTTTCCTTGTTATGGTAACCCGGATGTTGTTAATGTATACCATTTTTCGCCAAATGGACGAGGGAGAAAAATCGCGCCAATATGACATCTGTGTCAAAAATACAAATAAAACATCGAAATAAAAATAACTTGATGACGTAAACACGTGTTGTCAAGTGAATGTGACATTTACGATCAACCATCATTGGCATTTAATCTTACAATTTGGCGACAGTACTATGCCCATTATGAGGATTCTACAGGATATATTTATATGAAAGTGTAACAGAATATGAAGATTAATTAAATTCCGTGCATTAGTTTTTGAGATATAGCTATCGCGAAAATCGTTAAAAATGCAGCATAGCAGTAACACCTGTTATGTGATTTACACGAAAACCTAATCATCACCAATGTATGTCAAGGTCTAATTGAATCTAAAGTTTTATTAAATTCCGTAAATTAGTTCTTGAGATAGAGCGCCCGCATTTTTTTTTTTTTGTCACGTACAGACAGACATTTTCTAAAAACAGTCAAATCGGGTTCGAGGACCTTCTAAAACGTATAACTCCGTCGAAAACCGGAAGTCGAATATTTTCACGAATCCAATACTTTAAAGTAAAAATGCCAACGTCCGTATACTGGAAAAGTATCCAATTTTTTGTCGTTACTTTTTCGTAATCACAGTTCTCGCCCAACACTATCGGTAAATGATAATTACCACGCTTACGGATAAATGACTACGGACGATTTCTACTCTAAAGGAAATGTAATGTAAGTCGAACTTTGTGTATATCTGCTCGAAATTTTTTTCGACTTCTGGTTTTCGACGGATTTACATGTTTTAGGGGTCAGAGATCACCCCCCCCCCAAAAAAAAAACATATTTATACAAAATGTCTGTCTGTCAGAGTGTCGCCATTTTACCATCGAAAAGTGTATGAAGTTATGCATAGAATTTAACTAAATTTTTTGTATATGTTTTTGTCTGTTGCAAGTAGCCAAAAACATACAAGCATCCCTCTTCAATTTAGGAATATTCCACCGGAAGGGAACGCTGTAATAGCGATTTTTGTGCCATTTTCAATATTGTATCATCGAAAACTGTATGAAGTTATGCACATAATTGAACCAAATTTTTTGTGTACGTTTTTGGCTATGACCAGCAGTTTCTCCTTGAATTTGAAAATATTCCGCCGGAAAGGGGTGCTGTGATAGCGATTTTTGCATAATTTCCTCAATTTTTCGTCGTTCTATTGTCCATTGGCGGCTCGTACAGCGACAGGAACTCGTGTCCTTCTTAGCCGGCTATTCGCAAACAGCAGATGACAGCAGAATAAGGAAAAACTATTGATTTTAATAAATATCTTGATCTAGATTAACTCGTTTTTACGCCGATTAATTGACTGAAACAGAAATTTAAGATGAAAATCTAAGTTGGTATAGTATTAAACTAATAATATTAAAGTATTAACATGTGTAATTTTGAAGTATTAAGATTTATGAGATAGAAGAAAGTTTTAGGATTCGCACATCCAACTAGATTTAACTACTAAATGTCGCAAAATTTAAATTTTTTTTTCCCCCGTCAAACAAGGTAAAAAATTTACATTCAAATGCAACTTGTTCAATCACTGTAAGTTTACGGATTTTTCACGGTTTTTAAAATAGTTTTCAAGCATGATTAAAAAATAATGTATCTCTATCGCGTGCAGTCCGAATACAGAATATTGACCTGTTTGCACATAAAACAATTTCATACTTGCCTATCTCCGGCTTTTTAAAAATAACAAGAAAGAAAAATCATGCGTACGGCCTAGATTATGAAACACTTTCCAACACTCCCTGAAAGCTTTAGCAAAATTTCGTTATTTAGGGAAATAAGGTAAATAAAAAAACTAGGTAAACATTTAAAAAACTGATTTCAGCAGTTACCGTCCATAGCCAAATATTTATTCCAATTATTTTGAACAGCCCTGTATTTGATCTGTAGGCTGATATGTATACTATATAATGGAAAATTTAGTTTATCAAGAAAACGTATAACAGGTTGAAATTTCTCTTTCAGCAATTTATACTAATAGATGGAGACATACTTGAATATTTTTGTTCAGCCCTGTAGTTTACCCAGTACCTTTATTACGCACCACTATTTAGCTAAAATGTAATTCAAACTAAATCAATCTTAAAACTACTGAAATCACATTTCCAGAATTTATCATCTATAGACGGCCATGTATCCAATTCTTTACGTGGCCCTGTATATCATTTTATCTATATTCTACAAACACTTCTTAGTAAACTAAATGCAGTTCAGCGTAAAAATGCATAACACATTTAAAAACCACCCTTCAGCAATTTACGGTCATAATCAGTAACTTTTACGAATTCTTTGCGTAGCCCTGTATATCAACTATAGCATTTATATACACCATATAGTATGCCTAAATATATTGAAACTTAAAAGCGCATATCATATTTAAAAATGCATCAACGCTAATATATAGTACTTCGGATAGAATATACTTGTCTGAAATCTTTTGTGTGTCCCTGTAAATAATATGCACTTCGTATTATACATGAAATAACTTTCATAAGCCTCACCGACGTATATCAATTTCATTATATATGAAACTGCATAATTAAAATATGCCGCAAACAATTTCCCCTATACCATTATGTAATGGAATTCTTTTGTGCGGCCCTGTAAATGAATAGTAACTATTCGTGTCACTGCATATTCTACAGAATGCATAGTTTAGTGCACTTCGTAAATGCATATCATTTTATTATGTTTGAAAGGGTGTAACATCTTTAAAATTCATTTGAAACGATTTTATCCCATTACCCGTAATGTAACGGAATACTTTTGACTGTCCCTGTAATAATAACTAAATATGCTACAAACTTCATTTGAAATAGGGTTCGTGCTAGGCTAAATGTTAATAACATCCAAAAATTTTAGGGCGATCCGAGTATATTTACGAGAGTTTGAGCGCGGACAGACGGACAGACAAACTGAAGTCAATAACACTTTTCAACTTTGTTGAAAAGTGTTAAAAAACATACTTTGAATCATAATATTTATTTAATTAAATGTATCATGCTTCTATATGGTGATCATTTTAAATCTACTTAATTTCATTCATTAAATAAATTTCTGGTTCGAAGTATTTTTTTTTTTTATTTAAAAAAGGCATTTATGCAATATACATAGTGTAGCATTTGTCTCCGACTAATATTCCGTAGCAAAATTATAAGTTAGTCGAAAAAATAAGATAAAAATAAAAATAAACTAGTAAACATTAATTCTGCTTTTTTCAGAATTTAGTGTCGCCCCCCCCCCCCATTAAAAAACTAGTCGGATGTGGCAATCCCAAAACTTTCTTCTATCTCATAGATATTAATATTTCCTGAAAAATAAAACATGTTATTGCTACCGGTTAGGTGATTTACACCAAAATCTAATCAGCAAACAACTTATGTCAAGTTGTAGCTGAATCTGAAGTTTGGTGAATATCCGTGCATTAGTTTTTGAGGTAGAAATATTGCGGAAATCGTAAAAAAATATACTTAGCACCACCACTTGTTAGTCGATTTACTTCAAAAACTAATTAGCACCAATTTAAATGCGGGACTAACTGAATCTGAATTTTGGTGAAAATTCGTGGATTAGTCCTTGAGATACAGTTTTTGCGGAAATCATGATAAATGCAGCCTAGCAGTGCCACCTGTTGGGCGTTGCTGTTGAGTGCCTGTTGAGCACCTGTTGAACGCCACCTGTTGGGCGATTTGCACTAAAATCTAAGCAGCGGGAAACTAACTGAACCTGAAGTTTGGTGAAAATTCAGGCATTAGTTCTTGAGATAGTGCTATTGAGATAATCATAAATAATGCCGCATAGCAGCGCCACCTGTTGGGCGATTTACACTAAAAAGTAATCAGCGCCAAATCATATAAAGGACTAACACAATCTGAAGTTTTATAAAATTCCATGCATTAGTTCTTGAGATATAGCTATTGCGGAAATCGTAAAAAATGCAGCATAGCAGCGCCATCTGTTGGGCGATTTACACCAAAAAGTAATCAGCACCAGTTTATATCAGGGGCTAACTGAATCTAAAGTTTTATTAAATTCCGTTCATTAGTTCTTGAGATAGAGCGCCCACAAAATTTGTGTCACACACACACAGACAGACAAACGGACAGATATACTCATAGACAGACATTTTGTAAAAACTTTTTTTAATGGTTCTCTGACCCCTAAAACGTCTAAATCCGTCGAAAGCCGGAATTCAAAAATTTTCATGAATCCAATACTTTCTTCTTGTAAAGATAGAAGAAAGTAAAAATATAAATATAGATAATACAAAACATAATTCAGTTTTAAGTCTCACGTCTTTATTTTATACTAGCAAAACGCGCGGCTTTGCTTGCATAATAGTTGAAATATGCCAAGTGATATTTGTATGTCTAATTTTATTAGAAGAAATTATACTTTTAGGAATAATTGAAAAATTACTCATTAAGCCACAGTTTGACTAAACTTCATTATTACATTGCATTAGGCAGAAATGAGACTTAAATTAATAAGAAGACCTAAAACTAATTCTAAACTAGTCGGATGTACCAATCCCAAAACTTTCTTCAATCTCATACATGTTAATACTTCAAAATTCGCTATCACACTGCCAAAATTAAATGGCAATTTATGCATCTCATGAGGATTCTAAAGATATGAAATTCCGTGCATTAGTTCTTGAGATATGACTATCGGTGAAATCGTCTAAATCCAGCAAAATGCTGCCTAGCAGCGCCACCTATTGGGTGATTTATACCAAATCCTAATCAGCAACAATTTATGTCAACGTCTGACTGAATCTGAAGTTTGGACAAAATCCGTGCATTAGTTTTTGAGATAGAGCTATAGCGAAAATCGAGAAAATTCCTGCATAGCAGCTCCACCTATTGGGTGATTAACACCAAAACCTAATTAACAGCAACTTGTGTCAACATACAACTAAATCTGAAGTTAGATGAAAATTCGTCCATTAGTTCTATAGATAGAGCTATTGAGGCAATCGTGAAAAAGGCAGCACAGAAGCGCCACCTGTTGGGCGATTTACACCAACACATAATCAGTAGCAAGTCATATCAAGGACTAACTGAATCTGAAGTTTGATGAAAATCCGTGCGTTAGTTCTTAAGATAGAGCTATTGGGGGAAATCATGCAAATCCTGCAAAATTCATCATAACAGCGCCACCTGTTGGGCGATTTGCACCAAAACGTAATCAGCATCAATTCATATCAAGGACTAACTAAATCTGATGTTTGAACAAATTCCGTGCATTAGTTCGTGAGATACAGCTATTGCGAAAATCGTGAAAAATGCAGCATAGCAGCGCCACCTGTCGAGCGATTTACACCAAAACCTAATCAGCATCAATTTGTATTAGGGACTAACTGAATATCAATTTTTATTAAATTCCGTGCATTAGTTCTTGAGATAGAGCGCCCACAAAATTTGTGTCACATACACACAGACAGACAGACAGACAGACAGACAGACAGACAGACAGACAGACAGACAGATAGACTCACAGAGTCACAGACAGACATTTTGTAAAAACATGTTTTTTGGAATCTCTGACCCCTAAAACGTGTAAATCCGTCGAAAACCGGAATTCGAAAATTTTCATGAATCCAATACTTTCTTCTTGTAAAGATAGAAGAAAGTAATAAATGATCATTTGGAAAGTATTTTGAAGCTTTTATGCTTATTTCATTCGCTGATTTCAGTATTCCTTTGAAGTTTTGAAATTTTTAGAAATCATCTAAGTACGCATTTACATCTTAAAATTAACCATCTTGTCAAATTCCAAGCTTTTTATCTAACGGTCTACTACCCCTTTGGCGGTAGTGGCACTAATATAAAATGTCTATGTTGAAACAGAGACTGCCACCATTAATTTCCCAACATTGATTTTGAAATCGATTTGGTAGGGTAGACCGGGGCACGTTTTCCGAAACGAGTTATAACTGGCGCGTCACCAGTCATGCCAGATTGATGCTGTTCCCTAGCGGGTATTCTCACACGTTTTTGAGCGCCAGTCGAGCTTCGGTCTAGCATACGGAAAGGATAACCTGTTTTCTGTCAAGGTGTGTAAATTTTGTGTTGAACGTATTGAAACTTATTGTGAACTAATAATACTTAGTTAAGGATAAACAAATATATGGACATTAGCAGAATTTTATCCTTTTTTGAGAACTGTATTTGTATGAACATAAATGTTATTAATTTTCGTTGCACGTTAAAAATAAATCCAAACATGGCGACGGGGCACGTTTACGCATTGACATCGGGGCACCTTTACGCACGTTCTTACTGCGTAAACGTGCCCCTGAAGCTTTTTTGCTCCGTACTGTCTCAAACCTTTTTAGTATTTTCAGGCTATTTAGTTTTGCAAATCATCATTTAATGTTTAATTGAGTAGCCTTACACCTAGCAGTTACTCCAGCAAACATAATAGCTGGATTTATAAAGTGACAGGGATTCTACCGCTAAACCCACTGATATTTTCTGAGGCTGATTTCATGCCATTGTACGTGACTGACAGACCAGAACCAACATCGCCCTCTACTAATAGGCCTACTAACGCCTCTGGCACCTGCAGCAGAAGTCTTTGAGACATATGCCTATCGATGCTCCAAGTATTTCTCTTAGCAGGCCTTCCACTTCGTCACACGTGGACTACCCAACACCTGAACAACTGAGACCATTTGAAAAGGCAGAACCAAGGCTTGGCACCAAGAAAGGAAGAAAAAGAGGAAGTCATCAATCTTAACTGATACTCCGGTTAAAGAAGCCCTCAGGCAAGAGCAATTAGAAGCGAAAAAGAAGAAAATGATGACACAACAAAACAAAATGAAGAAATTACGTAAAAATTTACTAGTTTCTATGGAAACAGAACAAGAAGACAGCAAAGGAAAAAGTATGAAACCAAAAACTGCAAAAGGGAAAAAGTTGGTACACTCTGGAAAAAAGAAAATAGTGAATGAATCTGATGACGAAGATGAAAACTGTGTGTGTATTTATTGTTTGAAATCATACAACCAATCGAAAAAAGGACAAGACTGGGTTTCAATGTCTTAGATGCAAAAGATGGTCCTATGACATACTTTATTTTTTGTTTGTAAAAACTGTAACAGTGATGATGAAGATGACTAAATAGTTTCTGTTTTTAATTAGCAATAAGCCCCATGTTTTCAGTTAAGCCTATAAAATGTTCTTTAATTAATTATCTTTAATTTTTTTTTAAACAGTGTTTTAAGTTATAAATAAAACATTTCAATTTGATTAAATATTTATTTCACTTACTTCTTGGTATCACTTATAATATGCGTAAACGTGCCAAAAGACTTGGACCTAAAAATTTTTTTTATTACGGTTAAAAACACAAATAGGGCAACAACTGAATACATAAATTTGTCTTTATTAACTGCTTTATAAAACCATAATGTCTAAAATTTCGTAAGTTAAAACATAAAAATTCATTGAAAATTCACTGAAAAAAACCCGCGTAAACGTGCCCCGGTCTACCCTATTTCCTAATATTTCATAGAAAACGTAGCCTGGGTAGGATCAAAGACTGTCACCATTCATTCACAACCATTACTTTTGTAATCGGTTTATTATTTCCTGAGATTGCACAGAAATCGCAGTTTAGAACTTTTTTAGAACGTTTTTTGCTCCTTCCCTTCGCTTTACCCCTTTAAAATTTGAAATTTATTTTCGACTGTTCTTAAAGAGCATTTATATTTTATAAGAAATTACCATGTCATATTTAAAGTTTCTACACTGTTAAAATATCGTGAAAAATTGCCTCTGTTTTTAAAGGCTCTCTATTTTCTGACCAATGAGAACGCTACATAAAAGCTTATGAAACGTTCTCATTGGTCAGAAAATAGATAGCCTTGAAAAACAGAGGTAATTTTTCACGATATTTTTAACAGTGTATGCTCTTCAATATCAAATAAATCGCAATATAGAACGTTTTTTGCTCCTGCAACCCCCCCTCCCTTCCCCAGGTGGTAGTTACAACGACATAAAATATAGCCTATGTTAGAGCAGAGACTGTCAACAATTTGCAACCATTACCTTTGTAATCGTTTTATTATTTCCTGAGATTGCGTAGAAATAGCAATTTAGAACGTTTTTAGAACGCTTTTTGCGCATTTTCATCCTTTTAAATTTCAAGTTTTTTTAGAAACTGTTATTAGAGAGTATTTATATCTTATAAGTAATTACCATGCCAAATTTAAGTTGCTAGCCCTGCAGTATCACAAAAACCACAGAACATTTTTTGCTCTTCCAACCAACAGGTGGTAGGGACACCGACATGAAATAGAGCCTATGATTTAACAAGGGCTGTCACAATCAATTTCCAGCTATCACTTTTGAAATCGCTTTGATATACTTCCCGTGATTACGTAGAAATCGCCATTTAGAACGTTTTTTAGAACTCTTTTCGCGCATTTTCACCCCTTTTGAATTTTGAATTTGTTAAGAAATGTTATTAGAGATCATTTATATCTAATAAGTAACTACTATACTATGTCAAATGTCATGTATCAAGGCCATTTAGTAACACAAAAATAGCATTTTAGACCATTTTTTGCTCTTACACCCCCTTTGGGGTTGTGGCACCGACATAAAATATACCCTATCTTGGAGCAATGGCTGCGACGATCATTTTAACACCATTATTTTTAAATCGGTTCGATACTTCCAGGGAATATGTAGAAAACGCAATTTATAACGTTTTCTGAACGCTTTTCGCGAATTTTCACCCCTTTTAAATTTCGATTTTTTAAAGAAATTTTCTTAGAGATAATTTATATCTAATAAGTAACTATCATGCCAAATTTCATGTTTCTAGGCTCTTTAGTTACGCGCAAATCGTAATTTAGAACGTTTTATTTTCTCCTGCAATCCCCAGGGGGTAGTGACACCAAACTAAAAAAGAACCTTTGTTAGAGTAAGGGCTGCCACCATCAATTTTCAACAATTACTTTTGAAATCGGTTTGATACTTCCTGAGATTGCGTAAAAATCGCCATTTAGAAGGTTTTTTAGAACGCTTTTCGCGCATTATCACCCATTTTAAATAGCGATTTTTTAAGAAATGTTCTCAGAGATCATTTATATCTAATAAGTAACGACCATGCCAAATTTCATGTTTCTAGGCCCTTCAGTAACACAAAAATCGCATTTTTTGAACGTTTTTTGTTCCTGCTCCCCCTTTGGGGAAGGGCACCGGCATTGCCTATCTTGGAGCAAGTGCTGTCACCATAATTTTCACACCATTGTTTTTGAAATCGGTTCGGTCTTTCTTGAGACTGTATAGAAATCGCCATTTAGAACGTTTTTTAGAACGCTTTTTCGTATTTTCACCCCTTTTAAATTTCGAATTTTTTAAAAATATTCTTAGTGATCTTTTATATGTTATAAGTATCCAAATTTCATGTTTCTAGGCCCTTCAGTAACACAAAAATCGCATTTTTAGAATGTTTTTGCTCCTATATCCCTTTTTTGGGTAGTGGCATCAACTTAAGATATAGCCTATGCTCGAACGTGGACTAACACCATCATTTTGATACCATTACTTTTGAAATCGGTTCGGTAGTTCCCGAGATTACCTCCTGTAAACAAACAAACAAACAAACTTTACTTCTTTATAATATTAGTATCGATAAAATGACGTCATTTGCATCCGCTGAAGAATTCCACATTTACGATCCAGTCTTCTGGCTGCTAGTCACTCAGCTTTCGAATTCTCCTGGTAATGTTAAGTCTATGGCCGTTTGATGCATTTTTATATTAAAAATATCTCCCCAGGAAATTAATATTTTAACTTCTTTTTTCTGTGTACTCTTCTTAAAAAATTTCTCTTTTTTTCTTAGTTTCCAAAATATTTCTAAAATCTATGCTTAATTTTATATGAAGTGTTAAAGTTTTACTCCCAGTTCGTCAGTTTTTAAATCATAAAATATTAAATTAAGCATAGATTTTAGAAATATTTTGAGAACTAAGCAAAAAAGCGACACCCTTTAAGAAGAGAACACTGAAAGAAGAAGTTAAAAATATTAATTTCCTGAGGAGATATTTTGTGTATAAAAATGCATTAAACGCCCATAGACTTAACATAACGGAGAGAAATTCGGATGCTGAATGACTAGCAGCCTTAAACAATATCTAAAGAAAAGTACGCATAGGACGTCACTATCGCGGAATAATACACAACTTCAGCAAAAAGTGATGTCGTCATTCAAGAAACTCGACAAAAAATTCGGGTATCTAATGATTCATAAGCTTTCATTTGTTTGTAACATTAATATGGATACTGAAAATTAAATATAGTTTATAATAGCTCCATGTTTTATGAGAATTCATTCATTTATATTTTTTCAAAATTCGGAAAATGTTATTACGCATGGATTAATAGCTTTGCATTCTTTCAGATTTTTGATAGGAATTAAGTAAATGCGGAGGAAAAATGTCACACTTATGTACTTTAAAAAACATTTTTATAGCAAACGACATTCTTGGTATAGCAAGTATTTTAATTAAATTTTTTATGAGAAAATGGCAACAAAAATATATAGTAATCTACTATTTTCCCTTTATTTTCTACAGAAATGGAGTACTTCAGTTGCCACTATTACAGAAATGGTTTTAAAAACTAAAAAAAAAAAAATAAATAAATAAAAAAAAAATTAATACCACAAAAATAAACTGAGATGCAGTTTTCAAACAAATTGCATTTAAAAGTACTTTTTTTCCCTATACGAAGACGGTATAAAAATTGAAAATGTGCGATCATTAGAAGTTTAAAAAGTTGCAGTAGATATTATCAGTATTTAACCATACAATGATACATCTGCTTTGTTTTACGGCTAGCTTATGTAACATAATGTTATTTTTTAGAGACGACACTTTAATTTTTGCCCGAAAGAAATAGCATATCGGGAGCTAATAAACAAATAAAATACAAATTCAACTGATATGTAATCGAACTACGCACTGAAATAATCAGAATTAAAAAAGTCTTTCCGTCCTATACTGGGAGGAAAAGGTAAAAGGTAGCTTCCCTAGTGCTTGGTTTTAACAATATATGCTGGCATTCACCGTTTACCTGAACCTTGGAAAACTTCGGTCGAATACTCAAACGGTATTCATCCTTGATGTGATTGGACTTCAGCCGCGATCAGTCCAATCACGTTAAAAAATAATTTTATTTGAGTGTTTGCCAGAGGCTTTCTAGGTTGAGGTAAATGGTGAATACGAGTATTAGCTAATTTTACTCAAAAACGCAAAGCTAAAATGCGAAGAATCCGATTACAGAAGATTCGTTAGTACAGAATTTGAATGAAAATTCGTTAAAACAGTCTGATATAGCCAAATTGGCTTCATTTATGGCGACTTATTTTTAGTCGCCAAATTTGACGGTATTTTGCCAAAGTCACCTAACTTGGTGATAATTTGACTCTGACGGATATGAATATATAGTTTTATACGCATGATCATAGAATAGAGAAGGACTTCTCACGAAATAGGTTTTCGAAGAAGAAAACCGTTCCTTGAAAAATATGTGAAATAGATGGCGCTGTGTAGCACGGTTCTACTGGGTTGGTCTGTTTCAATAATGCTCTATCAATAATCTCTCAGATCATTGAGAACCAGCCAATGAACATTGTTCGCTAGAGGCGCTGGTATGTACACGGTTCTATTTTACACCGTTGCCATTGCCTTATTTTCATCCAATGTCGCGACACGATATTAACACTATTTCTATGTTCATTTTTATACGCATGACTGGGAAAATGATTACAACAATGAAAGATAATTTGCGAGAAATCACATTCACTAACATTCATAAATTCATCTCTGATTTCTTTTTATCTGCTGTCTTGTTTCAAAATGTCAGCCACCGTATAATTTCAAACGCTTTTATGTCAGCCATTTTTACTTTCTTCTATCTTTACAAGAAGAAAGTATTGGATTCGTAAAAATTTTCGACTTCCGGTTTTCGACGGATTTACACGTTTTAGAGGTCAGAGATTCCAAAAAACATGTTTTTACAAAATGTCTGTCTGTGACTCTGTGAGTCTGTCTGTCTGTCTGTGTGTATGTGACACAAATTTTGTGGGCGCTCTATCTCAAGAACTAATGCACGGAATTTAATAAAAATTTATATTCAAGTAGTCCCTAATATAAATTGGTGCTGATTAGTTTTTGGTGCAAATCGCCCAACAGGTGGCGCTGCTATGCTGCATTTTTCGCGATTTCTGCACTAGCTCTATCTCAAGAACTAATGCACGGATTTTCATCAAAGTTCAGATTCAGTTAATACTTGATATGAATTGGTGCTGGTAACGTTTTGGTGCAAATCGCTCAACAGATGGCGCTGCTATGCTGCATTTTGCAGCATTTACACGATTTTCGTAATAGCTCTATCTCAAGAAATAATGCACGGATTTTCATCAAACTTCAGTTTCTGTTAGTGCTTGACATGAGTTGACGTTTTGCACCTTGTGGTGTTAATCACTCCACAGGTGGCGCTGCTATGCTGCATTTTTTGTGATTTCCGCAGTAGCTCTATCTCATGAACTAATGCTTGGGTTTTCAACAAACTTCAGATTCAGGTATACCTGGATATGAATTACTGCTGTTTATGTTTTGCTGTAAACCGCTCAACAGGTGGCGCTGCTATGCAGCATTTTTCTCGATTTCCACAATAGCTCAATGTCCAGAGCTAATGCACGGATTTTTATCAAACTTCAGATTCAGTTAGTCCTTGACATGAATTGATGCTTTGTACCTTTTGGTGTAAATCGCTCAACAGGTGGCGCTGCTGTGCTGCATTTTTTGTGATTTCCACAGTAGCTCTAGCTCCAGAACTAATACACAGATTTTCATCAAACTTCAGATTCCGGTATACCTTAATATGAATTAGTGCTGTTTGTGCTTTGGTGCGAATCGCTCAACAGGTGGCGCTACTGTGCTGCATTTTTCAGAATTTCCCCTACAGCTCTATCTCAATAACTAATGCACGAATTTTCATCAAACTTCAAATTCAGGTATACTTTTATATGAATAAATTGATGTAATTTCTTTTACTATTTAAATGATTTAATTGACGTGATTTATATAGAAGAAAGTTTTGTGATGGCCACAACATACTAGTTTAAGATGGAGACAAAACAAATTAGTTGAATGTACCCATCCCAAAACTTTCTTCTGATACATCTTAATATTTCAAAGGTCAATACTTTAATTTTATTAGTATAATACTATATCAACTTTGACTTTCATCTTAAATTTATGCTTCAGTCAATTAATCGGTTTAAAAACGAATTAATCTCGATCAAGATATTTATTAAAATCAATAGTTTTCCGTTATTCTGTTGTTCATCAGCTGTTTGGAAATTGCCGGCTTATCATGATGTGAAGTTCCCGTCGTTTTATGAGCCGCCGGTGTACAATAGAACTACTAAAAATCAAGAAAATTATACAAAAATCGCTATTACAGTGCCCCCCTTTCGTCGGAATATTTCCAAATTCAAGGACAACCTGCTTAGTAGGGTGGTTTAGCCATCTATGTAAAAAAAAGAACTTTCTCATATATACTAGGCCACCCCTCAAGTTTTTTAGACTTGTATGCAGTAATATTCTGGCAGAATTTAAACTTCATATTTCAAGTGCAAGAAGGTGCTCAACTCCCACTAACTTCATAAGTTAGTGTATTCCATTGTAATTTTTCTACATATTTGTTAAAAAAAAAGACCTCTAAAATTAACTTTTAAAAAAAGAATAAAACAATATAGAAGTAAAAAATAGAAATGTAATCATATTTCGTCTTTAATAATAGAATATAGTGTCTAAAACTGGTTCTTCGTTGTTTCTGATGGAATTGCATTTTCTATTTACTTCTATGACCTGCAGCAAGAATTTCTTTTCATATTCATCATTTGTTATGATTTTATTGAAATTTCCAATAAGCTTAACTCCTCGTTCCTGACTTGTAAATTTTGAAGCCGTTCCTTTCCTTTGGGATAGTCATTATTGTCATTTCATTTTTCGGGAGAAAGGCTTAACAATGACTTGCTTATATTCATATGAGGTAGGAGTTCTGCTATTCTCTTTGT
This sequence comes from Maratus speciosus, assembly GCA_963932465.1. Classification (NCBI taxonomy): domain Eukaryota; kingdom Metazoa; phylum Arthropoda; class Arachnida; order Araneae; family Salticidae; genus Maratus; species Maratus speciosus. The sequence goes on from OZ010793.1 coordinate 482,119,691, forward strand.
CTCAAAGTTTGACAGTTGCACACCATCTCCTTTAAAAATCTTATGGTGTTATTACACGAGGAGTCAAAGTCGCTTGAAATTCCGGGCGTCTCCATATTATTCCCATGGTTACAGGGGAGTCGCTTTGAAAGCAAGCAACTTTTTTCTGTCGGCACGTCTTTGACGCCTGAAACGAAGCGAGTCGCCAGTAACAGCCAATCAAATGCTTGGAAATCTGACGATGGAAAAGCCTTTTTCCGAACAGCCAATGAAATGCTTGGATAATACGTAAGTTTCAGGTGGATAATACGTAAGTTTCAGGAAATCTGACGAGTCGCAGGCGATTTTTGTCGTTTGCAATTTTTACGTGTAATTAAGTTCTCATCATACATAACGCTTCTTACGTTCTTGCATATCCGTAAATCGCTCTACAACAATTTGTTTTTCTTCCATTGAAATTTTGTCAGAAAAGAGAGTCTTATTTAGTCATCAGAGTACTCAGATGTGTGATGTTTCATCACTTTGATAGCAGAAAGCTCAATCTCTTAGTCTGTTGACAGATAATTTTCAAGATCTTTAACAGTGTTGGAATAAATTCAACGTCTGAAGGCTCAGAGTTTTTCGTTACACTATTTAGACAAATATTGGATGAACAGATGGTAGCTGAAGATAAAGAGGCTCTAATGCTTCCTTCTTCTTTTAGTCTCTGAAGAGAACGTTCATGCGTTTTTTGGTAACTATCTTTTAAACCCATAAAAATCTTATAATTGGTTCTTTGATCTAAAGATGAAAATAAGCACTCGCCAGTCGCCACTCGGCGATTAAACGTGAAAAACTGGCGACTAAAAATATGGAAGGAACCGGCCAAATGCAGCATTTTCCAAAAGCAATTTTGTCAATGAATCGCGAAAAATACCGCGAGTTTTGCCAAGAGATCGCGAAAGAAACGCAAATTTCGACAAAGGATCGCCTTTAAAGTAGTCACCGTAGTCGCCTCCACTTGCGTTAATGCAGCGCTGCCAGCGAGGTTTCCACACTTCGAACGTTCCCTGGAAGTCAGTTTCCGACATGTCCTTTAGAGTTTTGGTCCCGGCCGCTTGGATGGATGCAACGTCTTCAAAACGCGCTCCTTCCAAGAAGGTCTTCAGCTTGGGGAACAAAAGGAAGTCGGCCGGACTCAGATCTGGGCTGTAGGGAGGCTGCGGCAATGTTGGAACTTCGATTCGAGTCAGGTAGGAGGTCACGACAAAGGCAGTGTTGGCCAGCGCATTGTCCTAATGGAGATTTCATCAGTCGGCGATCCTTGAAGTTAAACGACAGCTGTTGAAGGGCGTCCAACTTTCTCCAAGTCCTCGACGTTCTCTCGTCCCTTCCAAAATTCACTGTGTCAGTGCAAAACCTGGTCTTTTGATAGGGCTTCTTCCTTGTAGGCCTTCTTGATCAGGGAAGGCGTCTCAGTAGATGATTTGCCCGAGCGTACGCAAAATTTGATTGAGTAACGCTTCTAGAGCTAACGCTCCATTTTCGTCGTTTTTCTCCGTGACCAAAATTCGCATAAGCACTCCGCACCACTAGCGATACACAATCCGTCACAGCTCGGACGCGCTGTGCGTTGCTTAGCATAGATCCACCAAAGAAACTGTACTCCGTACTATATCCCCTCTATATTCTTTGGATCCCCCACCACAATTCCCGCCCATTGCGCTGTAACGACTGGCGCGCCGCCCATCGGCCAGCCTCATTACTTAAAATACTGTACTAGTTTATTGTTGGTTTTATTGTATGTACAAATTGTTATTCTGAATTATTATTACTATTATTATCACATTTAGATATGGAAACCGTACTCTTGAAAAATTTCTCGAAAAGCCAGATTGAGGACGCCATTATAGAATGGAAGAGAGAATTCACAGAATTTTATTTTTCCAACGGAACTGTTGAACTTACAGATATTGACTGGACCTATGCGAATTCATTCTTTTTTGCCTTTCATCTGTGTTCTACAGTTGGTAAATTTATAATATCTTACTACTCCTCATTTATTTTATGCTTTAAGTGGAAATTGCAATTATGTTCTTGTTTTCAAAGTTCGAACGTGGAGTCTCACTAAAAAGAAAGCCCAGAAAATGTTGGTTTAAAAAAAAGTACTAGAGGAAATACAACAAAACAATTGCATATCATACCTGTATGTTTAAGACATGCATAGCTTGTGGTTGTGGCCCCATCTTGTTGATAATAACCGAGTGTGATTCCTCATCATCTAACTGATTTACGACGCCACTTGACTTTTACCAGTTGTTGACCAATCCTTCGTTGCAAGTGTTACGCTTACATAGCTGCCAAGTTTTACGCTTTTTTCCTACCACTATTTTTAAACAGAAAAATATGTCTTGTTCAATCAGCGAAAACACAGGATCAAATAAGAGAAATTTTTCTGATCAAAAATAGTGGTAGGAAAAAAGCGTAAAAGTTGGCAGCTTGCGCTTATATACAACTAAATTATCACTTACCCATCATACGTAGCATAGGGTAAGTCTTGTAATCATTTTAAAAATAGAAATTTTTTTTGTCGGATTTACACGTTTCAGACACTGGATATTCCGAAAAACACATTTAATTTTTTTTTTTTTTTTTTTTTTTGCCGTTCGTCTGTCTGTGTGTTTGTGTGTGTGTCTGTAAACGCTCTATCTCCCGAAAAAATTGAGACATAGACTTAAAATTTGGTGTGTACTTTGGAAGTAATAATGGGAAGAAGCCTATTGAATATCAGTAACCTCGATTATCCGGAACTATATTTTTCTCACTCTCGAAGTATTCGTTCTGATAAAAGGTATACGAAAATTTTCGAAATTGTTTATTTGAAGGAGTGAATATAAAAGACAATGAAAAAACATAAATTTTGCATAAATAATGAAGTCGATCGGATTATTAGTTGCCGAGATATTTGTAACCCTATTTTTCACACTTTTCGATTTTTCATGACCCTGTATTTCATTCAAATTTCAATTCAAAGATACAATTTAATTGGAAATCAGACGCTTAATCCGACGCAGTAAATTGTTAGTTAATATGATTATCATTTTTGGAGTTATAAGGATGTTTCTTTTACGCAATTTGGTACTACTCGATTATCCCGCCGACCAAAAAACTATCTCCAAACTATAAGATTAAATGCCAATAATGGCTTATCGTAAATGTCAAGCATTTAATGCATCTCAGTACCTATAAGGGGGGTTACCATAGAGGAGACCATGTTCTGTCGCCAAATGCCGCCAAGTTTGTAGCCAACTTGGCGACCAAAATGAGTCGCCAAAAGTGACGCCAATTCGGAAGTATCTATAATATTTCGCCAAATTCCCATAGACTTCCATTGTAAACCAATAGTGTTTACTTGCTTACAGAAAATCAACAAATTGAGAGATTTTAATGCAGCAAAATGTAATATTATCTTAAGAGATTATATTAATTATATTTAAGGGAGTCCAGGTAAATTGAATTATGAATAAAAGTAACATGATACAATGCTTAGCATGTCCCAAACATAAATTTTAAGGGAGACCAAACTGGTCGCCAATGGCGGTTAGTTTGTCGAAGGCATAATCAAGTAGTACCCGCAATTCAGCAATAGAGCATTACTATGTATTAAAATTTTTTAAATATACGTTTAAATTTTATTTTGGAATTGCAATGCATTTTATTAATAGTTTACACATGTTTTATTTTCATATTTTATATTATGTATATCCATGATGGGTAAGTAATACGGTGGCCCCCAAAGACTAGTTGCTGTACGTAACGGATTTAAGCCCTAAGCTTTTATAGCACATATGTTTATGTAGAAGTAGCTTATCTTAACACATTAGAATCAGGGCCATCGCGAAGACTTTTTATTGAGGGGGAAGAGGACCTTAAATTGCCAAATCAAATTTCAGTATTTGCCAACTAGATTTAAGATCTAAGCTTTTATAGCACATATCTTTATGTAGAAGTAGCTTATCTTATTAGTAGCTTATCTTACACATTAGTATCAGGGCCATCGAAGACTTTTTATTGAGGGGGAAGAGGACCTTAAATTGCCAAATCAAATTTCACTATTTGCATTGCAAATAAGGACGTCTTAAATTCAGACACATATGTGACTGAAAAAGTAATTCAAACACTTACGTGTCTGAATATGGAATTTCAGACATCATAGGTGTCTGAAATTTAGACACTTAAGTGTCTTACTATATTATCATGGTATAAACACTGTAATCTGAAATGTCTGAAATTCAGACACATAAGTGTCTGAAACTGGAGTGTTCAATTTTCAGACATTTTAAAGTGTCTTAATTTTTAAGACACGTGTATGCGTCTGAATTTAAGACATTTCAAACGTCTGAATCGCATCCATTTTTGACCAATCTGGAAGTTCGGTAGGCAGTCAATTTTTCACTTTTTTTTGTAAGCTTTATACAATGTAAAAAAATATCCGTTAAAATATGGAAATTATACTGCCAATATACGTATTTTAATGTAAATTTTCTTCCTTAAATTCCAGAAAATTTTCCATTTTTTGCAGATTTCTGTATTTAAAAATTTCCATTTAAAAGGTAAAATATACTCTTTCAAGGACAAATCCACATATTTCGCAATCAGCATTTTCTAAACCCATGTATATTAGACATGATTTATTTATTTATATTCAAACCAGTGCATTGCGCACCCACGGGGTGGGGGAGGGGCTAAGAAGGCTGAATCCCTTCCCAGACTAGACTAGATATTATTATTTTTTTAATTATGAAAGAATATTATTATTATTTTTAATAGGTTTAAAAAATCGGAATTTTTGAAAAGATATGAATTTTGTCACATAATTTTTTTCTCTTTTATAAATTTTATAATGAAATTCGAAATTATAGCATGTTTGAAATTTACTTAATTATAAACTTAAGACCTAGTGTAACCTCTTGTTCACTTTTACCTTCATAATATTTTGCTAATTTAATAATAAAACTTTAAATTGTTTGATTGCAAACACACTTTAAAATTATCCAAATATAGAAACACACAGAAAAAAAATCGCAAAAACTAAGATATATTTTAGTACAGTGTTTGATTATTTAACATCTTAAAAGCATTCAGAATTACACCCACTAAAAATTTCCAGAGCTTCCTCTGGCTTCCCTGGCTGGTTACGACTATCAGTGTTGAATTCAGGGGGTGGCCCGGGGGAGAGAAATTTCCCCCCGGAGCAAAGAGATGTCCCTCCGGAAAATTTGAGATTTTGTGTTTTCAATGGTCAAAAAGTGCAACCTCCCGGAACTCTATAATATCCCCCCCCCCGGAGTTTCAGAAATCCCTCCCGGAGAAATGTGTCTGAATTCAATACTGACGACTTTGCTCAAGTCAGCGGAAAAATAAAAGTCAGGACCTGATCTGGCATGTCCCATCAAATCAAATGAAAGAAAGACCGGGCCAGATCTGAGCACATATACTCCTCTAAAATATGCCCGTCCAAATCGCTATCCTGGATAGAAAATGTCAAGTTTAATTACGAAAATTTCCCAAGAGAAAAATGATTTGAATACACGAAAAGCAGTAGCGCCATCTAGTTTGAGTCGAACGTATTATTATTAGTCGAACGTATTGTTATTAGAACGTGTTATTAAGAAGTCAAACGTATTAATTTTTTTTTTAAATTTATGGAATATTTCTGAAAATTCTTACTATGTAACTTTTTAGCTAATGATTCAGTATCGATCTACTCCAGGTATGATTTCACCGTGGGAAAATTAGTTTCATCAAAAAATTTTACTCTGTATTTTGATCGGGGAAAAAAAGGAAGAAAAAAATTTGTGCGTAACCAATGATTTTTATTATTTTTGCAGAAAAATTATACACAATATTTATAACTGAAAAATTTTGTTCAGAATATTTAGCATATAGGAGGAAGTAATGAGTCCAATTTCAAAAATTGTGCCATATATTCACCTGATCAAACGAAAAAAAAGAAGAAATAATCAAAGAAAACAGAACACTATATTCCTTCACACACTTTCATATACACATACCTTCGAATTAAAATTAAACACACACTTTTGGCAATAAGAAATGCATTTATTTTTGAATGGAAAATTGATTTTATTTTTAAAGGTTGCCCTCCCCCCACACACACAACTGAAACGGGACAAGCCCCAATTAAATATATATATATATATAATATATATATACATACGCACTGTTAAAACATTTTAAATATTTTAATATTTCAAAAATAACGTGTCTTCTGTATAAACAATAATATTTGTGTTCTGAAAATTTCTTCGATAGAAGTAAAAAAAAATTTCTACTGGTTCTACATCGCATGAGATTAAAAAGCAAAATATTCAAAATTCTAGAGAGAAGATATGTGAAATCTTTCAGAATTATAAGCAGATTAACTAATATAACCTGCGGTTTATTCTGTTGAGCTGTCTACATGACAGACCAGATGTTATTACCAATCAGGTTTTTCTGAGCGAAATATGCTGGCTGGTTGTCGGCCCAGTTAGCTTAAACGGAAAAGCATTGACCTTGTAAGCCAAGGACTGGGTTCGATTCCCAGCCTGGGCATTTTTTCGCTCAGTTGGAAATATTAAATTCGTATTATAAGCAGATTGTCAAAATATTTACCGTTTCCGTAAAATAAATTGTGAGTCATAAATAAGTAACAATATTTGAACTTGTTAGCTGTGAAGGCGTGGCCGAGAGGGATTATCGCCTAGTCTACAGACCATAAGGTCCCGAGTTCGTATCCTGCGACGGGTAAGTGTAATGTTTTAAAATGAATTAGATGAGTAAATCATGTAAAATCTCTGAGACCTTCTACTGAAATGTGGGTGAAATGTCCCTAAGCAATTTTTATTTTTTAAATACAGAAATTTCCAAAAAATTTAAATATTTCTGGAAAGTGAAGAAAATTTCTACTAAAATACGTAAATTGTACTGGCGTTTTGATTGGCGGTACAGTTTTTATATTTTAAAGGATTTTTTTTTCTGTGTATTAAGGCTTACCGAAAAAAAGGTGGAAAAATGCTTTTGCAGAGAAATTAAAGGTGGTCAAACATGGATGCAATTCAGACGTTTGAAGTGTCTTACATTTAGACACATACAAGCGGCTTAAAAATTTAGACACTTTGAAATGTCTGAAAATTAAACACTCCGTTTCAGACACTTATGTGTCTGAATTTCAGACATTTCAGTTTACAGTGTGCCAACTAGTTTTATTATTTTGCCAAGTTACCGTAATTAGAAAATGTAATATAGTTTTTATTTGTAAAAAGTTTAATAATATTCTCAATTAAATTTATAATCTTTGCTACATCTATCAGAAATAGATAATGTATTATAGTTTTTATTAAAGTTAAAAAAAAAATTGCCATCTAAGTTTGTAAATTTGCCAAGTGTAGCAGCATTCTCGAACGCTTTTGGGGGTAGGCTCCCCTCTGCCCCCCCATTAGCGAAGGCCCTGATTAGTATACAGTTTTAAAAATAATTTCCTCCCATTATAAAAAGAATAATTTTAACACTTTTCAACAAAGTTGAAAAGTGTTTATGGATTGGGCTTGTCTGTCTGTATGTCCGTGCTCTACCTCGTGTAAATATAGTGTGATTACCATGAAATTGATATATGTTATTAGGGTTTACTGTGGTATGTTCGGTATTGAAAATGAAGTTTTAGGTTTATTTACAGGGGCACTCAAACGATTCACAAAACATTACGGGCTGTGGGCTAAAATCGTTTACAATGTATTTTTAAGATATTATATTATTTTAAAAATATTGAAAATTATATATATCACTGAGGTGTACTACAAGTGCTTACTGTAGAATCTGGTGTACATATAATTTATCGTTCATTTTCAGGGACACACAAAAGTATTTTTCCACAGTACTGCCTATGAAGAATAATTGCTGGCAGTGCTTTTCAGTTGTGGTATACGTTTTAAAAGTTAACCATTTTCACTTTCTTCTATCTTTACAAGAAGAAAGTATTGGATTTGTAAAAAATTTCGACTTCCGGTTTTCGATGGATTTATACGTTTTAAAGGTACTGAACACGATTTGATGATTTTTAGAAAATGTTTGTCTGTGACTCTGTCTATCTGTATGTGACAAAATTTTGTGGGCACTCTATCTCAAGAACTAATGCACGGAATTTAACAAAACTTTAGAGGTAGTTAGATATTGATATAAACTGATGCTGATTAGTTTTTGGTGTATATTGCGCAACAGGTGTCGCTGCTATGCTACATTTTTCCCGATTTCCGCAATAGCTTTATCTCAAGAACTAATGCACGAATTTCCCCCAAACTTCATATTCAGGTATACCTTGATAAATATTGATGCTGATTATTTTTTGGTGTAACTCGCCCAACAGGTGTCGTTGCTACGTTGCATTTTAACGACAGTTTTGTCTCAAGAACTAATGCACGAATTTTCATCTAATTTCAGATTCAGTTAGACGTTGGAAAAGTTGTTGCTGGTTATTATATTCTAATTGGCTCTATTCCAATTTTCATCAAGCATTTTAATAGTAGAACCTTGTGTTTCGCTTTCAGCGATGTATAAAATCTATTGTTGCTTTCTTCTCTCTTAAACAAGAAAAAGTATTGGATTCGTGAAAAATTTCGACTTCCAGTTATCGATGGATTTATACGTTTTAGAAGGTGCTGAACACGATTTGATGGTTTTTAGAAGATGTCTGTCTGTGAGTCTATCTGTCACTCTGTGAGTCTGTATGTGACAAAAATTTTGTGGTCGCTCTATCTCAAGAACTAATGCACGGAATTTCACAAAACTTTAGATTAAGTTAGACCTTGATATAAACTAGTGCTTAGTTTTTGGTGTATCTGCCCAACTGGTGTCGCTGCTGGGCTGCATTTTTCACGATTTCCGTAATGTTTCTATCTCAAAAACTGAAGCACATATTTTCATCAAACTTCAGATTCAGTTAGAAGTTGACATAAGTTGCTGCTGATTAGATTTTGGGGTAAAACACCTAACCTGTGGTGCTGCTATGCTACATTTTCAGGAAGTATTAACATGAATGAGATAGAAGAAAGTTTTGCCACATCCGACTAGCTTTTTAACAATCATTTAACATATTTAGCAAACTCAGAAAAATTGCTCTCTTTCTAGCAGAATTGGAAACATATTTTAATGTCACCCTAACCATTTGCAATTCCTTTACCATGTAGTTTTTTTTATTTTAAAAAAAGACCATGTTGCATGGACAATATATTACTTTTGTAATACATTTAAAATAATATATTGTACCTTTGGAACACCTTCAACGTAAAATGTATGATTAAAAAAAAAAATCTGTTCTTTTCATGAAGTTGGTCGATGGAGATATTCATAATCAAACAGCATGTTTATCAAGGTTCGAATTAGTTGAAACAACGATTTCTTGAAAGTTTCTTGCAAGGAATGAAGCTACTGTCGCAAACATGTAAATGTGACCAGTGGACTGCTTGAATTTACTTTTGAATTACAAATGAATAATTCTGTGCAAAATCAATTTGCAAGACTATTTCCCCCTTCAACAAGATTATCTTTCATTTTCTGGAAGTGCTTAATAGTACACTTCTTTGATGTAGGAATGTTATCATATATCATATTTGTTTTGTCATCATTCTTTTTTCTCAACTAATATGTAGCGTAAAACGATGATTGAAGTATCATTGGATAGGATTTTTTGTCCATATGTGACATCGCATAGTGAATTTAACTAATATATAGTGTACAATGACGAATGAGGTATCACTGGATAGCATTTTTTGCCCAAATCAGACTTTACATAAAAAAGTTTGTTAAAAGACTTTGTTTAAAACTTTAACTTAAGTAAAAAATTGGGGATATGAAGAGATAACCGAGGGATAATGGAGGAGGCAGGGAAGCTAAGTGTCTCCAGTGGTATTGTTTAGTGTTGCGAGTATGAATTTTAATCAATGTCATTTTCGCAGCCATTCACATTCATTATAATGGTGTGCACAAAGTCCCGTTATAATTACAAAACATTATAACTCATGAAATATTTGAGATAAATGTTTGCGTTCATTTTTTTTTCTAATAAGTTTTTTAATATATAAATTTTTGTTTTCATTCACAATTCTTGGGATTTAAATGGTAAAGCTAATTATACAGGGTGCGTTATTCTGCATTTAGTTAAGTAATAATGCCTAGATATCCTGCGAGCAACCAAAGGCACACACGGAGTCTGGTGTGTGATTTGCATAAACTTTAACTTCTGTTGAACAGTTTGCGAAACTCTGCCAGCATATACCTCCAATATTTCATGAGTTATAACGTCTTGTAATGATAACAGGACTCTGTGGGCACCCGGTACCATTACATTTACTTCATACATTTTTCGATGATACAATAATGAAAACGGCACAAAAATCGCTATCGCAGTGCCTTTCTTCCGGTGGAATACCCACAAATTCAACAGGAATCTGTTGGCCACCATAGTGAAAAACATATCAGTTAAACTTGGATAATTCAAAGTTGAAGGGAGCAGAGAAAAGTTCGAAATATCCAAAAATTCGAATTACATATATTCTCTCAAAAAGAAGAGATAAAAAAAAATAATAATAACTCCACGATGAAAGATTTAACACGTAAACTTTATCTAAGAATACTGCTACATTTTTTTCAGTAAGTCAGATATTTTTCACTAGCTCAATCATTCATCACTTTTAAGGATAAAAGTCAAATATTTTTGATTGCTTCTTTGAGTGCAATCTTAGAGTCATAGCATAAGATTCAAACCTATCTATTGATACAAATATAGAATCTTCAATATTGGGCTGACCTTCAAATAAGAACCTTTTAAAATAAACTATTAAAATATTGTGCCCAAAAAAGTCTCAGGAACAATTTTTACCGCAAAATTTTAAGGGCAATCGTACAAAAAATTCAAATTATCCAAAATAAAATTCGAAATATCCATGATTTTTTTTTACATTATTTTAATACAGAATTCTAGGGACCGCGCAAAAAATTCGAATTATAAATAATTTTGAATTAAACAAGTTCGAATTATCCAAGTTTCACGGTATATGAAATTTGGTTCAATTGATAACTTCATACACTTTTCGATGATACAATGAGGAGATACATAATCACACACGGACACACTGACATTTTGTAAAAAAAGTATTTTTCAGGAACTATGACCCTCAAGAATTCCGTCAAAAAAATTTCAATTACAATACTCTCTTCTACTATATGAAGAAGAAAGTAAAAATGAGGAAAAATGCTTTGAAATATGAAAGTTTCTTTGATTCATAATGTGGGTCATAAAGGGTTAATTTAAATTAATACATGTTTGTGTTCCTCGAATGAAATTAAATTTTTTCCAAGAAACACGCGAGCAGTTGCCATTGCCATTTAGTGTAGGTTAAATTTGATTTCCTTTCTTTCATTAAAAGAATCTTCAATTTTCGTAGATTTTTCTTATGTCTGGCAAAAAGTTATTTTTTAAAATGTCTTTTTCATATAACTTGCTCAAGGTTTTATTCCTGTTAAATATGTAAAAGTATGCATTTTGAAAATATTTTCTTTCAGAAAGGAAGAAAGAATTGCAAGGAGTGCGTGAGAAATATATATTTGTCCGAAGCTTCGTGTTTCATTATAAACATAATGCTTAATTATGTGCGCAGTCAGAGCTTCGTTTGGCCGGATATTCATTATTCATTAATAAGCAATGAAGTAATGATTCCTCGTTGGTGATCCTTAACACAGTTAAAATAATGAAAACTAATTACCCCAATCTATAGCGGCGGTTCTGAATCTTTATTGTAATGCGACGCACCTTAAAGTTTGAGTTTTTTTTTCTAGGCCCACCTAATAAATAGGCACAATAACAGGCTTTTCTGTAATCTAGCCTCAGGAAAGGGGAATATCTGTATAAAGAATATACCGGGTGTCCTAAAAAGGACTGACTGATTTTAAAATTCAATAACTCGCAAACGGTGACAGATACTTAAAAAATTCTTGCAAGAGGGTTGCGTATGATGTCAGGAATTTTTTTACTGTAATTCTCTAATTTAGTTCAAATTACAAACAATAGATGGCGCTGCAAGCAATAGGCGCTAAATTCAAGCTGGATTTTTTTACTTTTCTCTTCTCCCAAGCCAAAAAGGAGATTAAAATGTATTGAATGGGTCCCGAAGTACCAGAAATCCAACCTGGATAGAGCACATATTGATCGCAGCGCCATCTATTGTTTGTAATTTGAACTAAATTAGAGAATTACAGTAAAAAAACTCCTGACATCATACATAATGCTCCTGCAAGAATTTTTTAAACAACTGTCACCGTTTGCAAGTTATTGAATTTTAAAATCAGTCAGTCCTTTTTAGGACACCCGGTATATCAAAATAGTAATAGGAATGATTAATGTGGGTAATCTTAATAAAAACTAGTCGGATGTACCAATCCCAAAACTTTCTTCAATCTCATCATGTTAATACTTGAAAATTCGCTATCACACTGCCAAAATTAAATGGCAATCTATGCATCCTATGAGGATTTTAAAGATATGAAATTCCGTGCATTACTTCTTGAGATATGACTATCGCTGAAATCGTCTAAATCCAGCAATATGCAGCATAGCAGCGCCACCTATTGAGTGATTTATACCAAATCCTAATCAGCAACAACTTATGTCAATATCTGACTGAATCTGAAGTGTAGGGAAAATCCCTGCATTAGTTTTTGAGATAAAGAGAGCTATTGCAAAAATCGTGAAAATTACAATATAGCAGCGCCACTTATTGAGCGATTAACACCAAAACCTAATTAGCAACAACTTGTTTCAACGCATAACTAAATATGAAGTTAGATGAAAATTCGTCCATTAGTTCTATAGATAGATAGATAGAGCTATTGCGGGAATCGTGAAAAAGGCAGCACAGAAGCGCCACCTGTTGGGCGATTTACACCAACACGTAATAAGCACTAAGTCATATTAAGGACTAACTGAATCTGAAGTTTGAGGAAAATTCGTGCATTAGTTTTTGAGTTAGAACTATTGGGGAAATCGTATAAATCCTGCAAAATTCAGCATAACAGCGCCACCTGTTGGGCGATTTACACCCAAACGTAATCAGCATCAATTCATATCAAGGATTAACCGAATATGAAGTTTGATGAAAATCCGTGCATTAGTTCTTGGGATAGAGCTATTGCGGAAATCGTGAAAAATGCAGCACAGCAGCACCACCTGTTGAGCGATTTTCACCAAAAAACTAATCAGCATCAATTTGTATTAGGGACTAACTGAATATCAATTTTTATTAAATTCCGTGCATTAGTTCTTGAGATAGAGAGTCCACAAAATTTGTGCCACATACAGACAGACAGACAGATTCACAGACTCACAGACAGACATTTTGTAAAAACATGTTTTTTGGAATCGCTGACCCTTAAAACGTGTAAATCCGTCGAAAACCGGAATTCGAAAATTTTCATGAATCCAATCCTTTCTTCTTGTAAAGATAGAAGAAAGTAATAATAATGAGGGATAATAATAAAACACCACCTTCTTTTACTGAGCAGAAAAATATACTTCAGCACTTTTATTAATACTTGTATTATATATATATATATATATATATATATATATATATATATATATATATATATATATACATATGTATATATATATATATATATATATATATATATATATACATATGTATGTATGTATACAGTATAACCTCGGACACTAAGCCGAATTTTTGAAAATTCCGGATTTCTGAAAGAATATCAAAAGTACTTCCGATATTCTTAACAGTGCCTTTATTCATAATTTAATTCATAGCCAAGAGATATTTATGGGAGAAAAAGGTAAATAGAAATATCTATATCTATATATTATACTATCGTACGTGGCACAGAAATCGCGATTATTTGTTAATTGTTTAATGGCAACGCTCGAATGAAACGCATCTCATTGGTTATTAAACAGCATTTAATTCATCCCCATACCTATAAGGGGGGTGGGTTACCATAGGGTTCTGCCGCCAAATACAGACAAGTTTGCCTCCAACTTGGCGACCAAAATTAGTCGCCAAAAGTGATGCCAACTTGGCGATATCTCTAATATTTCGCTAAATTCCCATAGACTTCCATTAAACCAATAGGGCTTGTTTGCTTACAAAAAATCAACAAATTGAGATATTTTAGCATGCTTTCCCAAACATAAATGTTAAGGGAGATCAAACTGGTGACCAAGGGCGGCTAGTAAAAAAAAAATTCTTTAGTTAATATTTTCTGTTTTCAAAAAAAAAAAAAAAAAAATCACGTTTCAAGCATAGATTATGAAACACTTTCCAACACATTCAGAATAATGCGCTAAAATTTAGTTCAGTTAAGAAATACATATAACTCAGTTGAAAATTCCTCTTCAGCAATTTTAGCTGTTAAGGAGAATGGTACGTGAATTCTTTTGTGCAGCCATGTATTTGAGATATAGAATGTGAGGTATACAATTAGTAAAATGCAAAAAAATACTTAAATTTAAAAGCAATGCCGAAGTTGAAAACGCACTTTCAGCCATTATTACTCAAAGACAGTACTGTAATCGATTTCTTTTGTGTGTTCCTGCAAATGACAGACAAATGCTATGAATGCTCTATTCTATCGTAATCATCTTGTAGTGAAATATTCAGTCATTTATATTAGTTTCAATACATTTGAAATAGCGTAATGTCATTAAAACACTCTCCGAACGATTTTCCCCATATACTATAATGTAATGGAATTCTTTTGGGTGCCCCTGTAAAGGAACTATTAATCCCACAGATATACAATACTAAACATGCTTAGGTGACCCTAAATCAATTGTATTCCTTATCAATTGTACGGAAATCCGAGTATATTTACGGGAGTTAGAGTGTGGACAGACGGTCAGACAAACCTGCTTTCAACTTTGTTGGAAAGTGTTAAAAAGGAAATCTAATAAATATTTCTTCTCGTGCAATTTCCGAAACATCGATGTTAATTTTATCTGCTTCAACTTTTCGACCATTCTTTAATAAGTTTTTCTCCAATTTTATACAAGTGAAAAATATTGATTTCGGAAATATTGTCTTGTTTCTTTAAAGTAGACATCAATTTTCCAGTCAAATTTATGCATTTTTCCAGTAACACCTTTTTTTCTACCGGTTCCTCGTCCTCATTCCTCTGAGCTGCTATCAGCGTTATCGGCGGTTGTATTTAGTCAGCATCAGCGATCTCGCTCTCCTCTAATCCACCGCTTTCGATTTACAAGATTTTAATTCGTAAACAGTTGCTATTTTTCTTTCTACCGTAAATCGAAAGTGTAAAAAAAAAAACAAAAAAAAAAACTAGTATGTTGTGGCCATCACAAAACTTTCTTCTATATAAATCACGTCAATTAAATCATTTAAATAGTAAAATAAATTACATCAATTTATTCATATAAAAGTATACCTGAATTTGAAATTTGATGAAAATTCGTGCATTAGTTATTGAAATAGAGCTGTAGGAGAAATTTTGAAAAATGTAGCATAGCAGTGCCACCTGTTGAGCGATTTGCACCAAAACACAAACAGTACTAATTCATATACCGGAATCGTAAACCGGAATCGCCAAAACACAAACAGTACTAATTCGTATACCGGAATCTGAAGTTGGATGAAAATCCGTGTATTAGTTCTGGAGCTAAAGCTACTGTGGAAATCACAAAAAATGCAGCACAGCAGCGCCACCTGTTGAGCGATTTACACCAAAAGGTACAAAACATCAATTCATGTCAAGAACTAACTGAATCTGAAATTTGATGAAAATTCGTGCATTAGTTCTGGACATTGAGCTATTGTGGAAGTCGAGAAAAACGCTGCATAGCAGCGCCACCTGTTGAGCAATTTACAGCAATACATAAACAGCACTAATTCATATCCAGGTATACCTGAATCTGTAGTTTGTTGAAAACCCGAGCATAAGTTCTTGAGATAGAGCTATCGCGGAAATCAAAAATAATGCAGCATAGCAGCGCCACCTGTTAAGAGATTTACACCAAAAGGTGCAAAACGTCAACTCATGTCAAGCACTAACAGAATCTGAAGTTTGATGAAAATCTGTGCATTATTTCTTGAGATAGAGCTATTACGAAAATCGTGTAAATGCTGCAAAATGCAGCATAGCAGCGCCATCTGTTGGGCGATTTGCACCAAAACGTTACCAGCACCAATTCATATCAAGGATTAACTAAATCTGAAGTTTGATGAAAATCCGTGCATTAGTTCTTGAGATAGAGCTAGTGCAGAAATCGCGGGAAATGCAGCATAGCAGCGCCACCTGTTGAGCGATTTACACCGAAAACTAATCAGCATCAATTTGTATTAGGGACTAACTTAAAATAAATTTTTATTAAATTCCGTGCATTAGTTCTTGAGATAGAGCGCCCACAAAATTTGTGTCACATACACACAGACAGACAGACAGACAGACTCACAGAGTCACAGACAGACATTTTGTAAAAACATGTTTTTTGGAATCTCTGACCCCTAAAACGTGTAAATCCGTCGAAAACCGAAAGTCGAAAATTTTCATGAATCCAATACTTTCTTCTTGTAAAGATAGAAGAAAGTAATAAAAACGGGGGGAATCATTTCCGTTAATTAATAATTATAGTAATTAAAATAATAATTGATTTACACACCAATTAATTTATAATACATAGTACCGATTTTAGAAATAACTTTTCTTTTGCAAGCGAAAAAGAATAATTCAAATCTGTATGTGTATTAGAAAATTCTTATGTGAGAAAACTAGACAGGAAGAATGATGACAGCTTTGGATACTTCTTGAAAACTCAGTCATGAAAAATCTGATTTCTTTCAACTCTTGAAAAATGCATGATTATTGTTTGCTTGAAATATCCAAGGTTTCTCATCATTTTTACTTTCTTCTATCTTTACAAGAAGAAAGTATTGGATTCGTGAAATTTTCGACTTCCGGTTTTCGAAGGATTTACACGTTTTAGGGGTCAAAGATTCCAAAAAAACATGTTTTTACAAAATGTCTGTCTGTGAGTCTGTCTGTACACTGTTAAAAATTTGCAGCATTCTTGAAGGTCATTTGACCGTTTTTCCCGAAAACGGTTACACAACCGTAATTTAACACTATTCTGACCATATTATTGGCCATTTTATGGTCAGAATATAGTTAAATTAAGGTTATGAAACGATTTTTCAAAAACGGTCGAATGATCTGCCAGAATGCTGCAATATTTTTTACAGTGTATGTGACACTAATTTTGTGGGCGCTCTATCTTAAGAACTAATGTACGGAATTTAATAAAAATTTATATTCAGGTAGTCCCTGATATAAATTGGTGCTGATTAGTTTTTGGCGTAAATCGTCCAACAGGTGGCGCTGCTATGCTGCATTTTGCAGGATTTCTACAATAGCTCTATCTCAAGAACTAATGAATGGATATTTATAAAATTTCAAAATCAGTTAGTCCTGGATATGAGTTGGAGCTGTTTACGTTTTGGTGTAAATCGCCCTACAGGTGGCGCTGCTATGCTGCATTTTGCAGGATTTACACGATATCCGCAATAGTTCTATCTCAAGAACTAATGCACACATTTTTATCAAACTTCAGATTTGGCTAGTCCTTGATATGAAATAATGCTGATTGCGTGTTGGTGTAAATCTCCCAATAGGTGGCGATGCTGTGCTGCGTTTTGTACGATTTCCTCAATAGCTCTATCTCAAGAACTAATGCACGAATTTACACCAAACTTCAGATTCAAGAATACCTTGATTAATATTGCTGCTGATTATGTGTTGGTGTAAATCACGTAACAGGTGATGCTTCTATGCCGCATTTGTCATGATTTGCGCAATAGCTCTATCTCAAGAACTAATGCACGAATTTCCCCCAAACTTCATATTCAGTTAGACGTTGATATAAGTTGATGATGATTAGGTTCTCGTGTAAATCACCCTATAGATGGCGCTGCTACGCTGCATTTTGCTGGATTTACACGATTTCAGTGATAGTCATATCTCAAGAAACTAATGCAGGGAATTTCATCTTTTTAGAATCCTCATGATGAGCATAGATTGCCATTTAATTCTGCCACTGTAATAACGAATATTGAAGGATTGATATGTATGAGATAGAAGAAAGTTTTCAAATATCAAAAATTTTAGTGACACAAAAGTTTTATTTTAAACTTGATATATGAACACAAATTAGCTGCTGCAATGCAAGTACACTCTCAAAAATAATTTACTTAAAAATGAGAACTTCCATGTACTCGTATTTTTTTAAGTACAATTGTTTCAAAAAGAAGTACATTGTTAAAATTAATCTACTTAAAAATGAGCATTTCTATGTACTCATATTTTTTAAGTACAATTGCTTCAGAAAGGAGCATTAATCTACTTAAAAATGAAAATTTCTTTGTACTCGCTTTTTTTAAGTACAATTAATTCAGAAACGAGTACATGATATTTTGAAGATTTGTATACTTATACTTGATTTATAAATGTATGCAGAAATGAATACACATATTTTGTATTTTAAAGTCTTAATATTCATGTTTAAATCCTATGTGCTCAAAAATATGAGTTTTCTGATAAACCCTTTTCTTATACCGAATTGACAGGCTTTTATTTAAAGATATATCTATCTTTGTTATAATTTTTAATTTATAATACGCACTTTTCAAATTTATTTACAATTTCATTAGAAATGTTAAAGAAGAAAATTTAGTTTAAAAATTGTTTTATTAGAAATTAGAATATTTAAGAAAGGGAAAATTCATCTCTGCTGTTAGTGATCTTCCGTCGCTGATTCATAAAAGGTGTCATTTGGAAGCAGCTGGTAACTGCTCTTATAGCTCAATCAGTACAGTACTGATCTCCCACCTCGAGAACTCGGGTTCAAATCTCGGGGCGGCTCATACACAACATTTCAAGAATTAAAATAGTAAATTTGTTGTTCTTTACTCTGAAGATTGTAGTTCCTCGCAATTAAAAATGGTGATTTGTCGGTTCTTTGTAATTTCGCTTTTTTTCCCCTTATAGTCTATGTGTGTTTCTATACATACTTATTTTCGAGTCCCTGCATGTACTCAAAAAATGAGTACATGCGTTTTTCAAATTTAAGAGTTAAGTACTCGGAGCTATTTTAAGATCGGGAAGTGCTCAATAATTAGTACAATTTACTTATTTTTAAGTATAGTGTTTTAACAGTGTAAGTCATGAAAACGAATTTAGAAATATACACATGTATTTATTACTTTTTGTAAAACCTATGAAATTTTCATGATGCGCATAACAGTTTGGCTCATACTGTCCAATCGAAAACGTCTGCATAACAGTAACATACCATGACTGAGCAGTGTATCCTTTGATTTTTCTCTCGGGTAAATCTGTCATAAAAAAAAAGTTGGTTAACCCCTTGAGAGGCAAATGATTGTGTTCCTGAAATGCTGAACTCATACCGGAATCTTTGAAAAATTCTATTTCAAAATATTTGAAAGCAATTTTACAGCTTTTTTCCACCAAAGTTAGAAAAGTAAAATTTAATAAAATTTTTCTGGTGTAAAACTTCATTAATCGTAAGTGGTATATAATATATACCGGTGCCCCTCAAGGGGTTAATCAGTAGTAGATGATATCATACACAGGGTCGTCACTGTCGACTATTTTTATACTATATTTGTACCACTATTTACAAGATAAAAAAAGTTTGTAGTTCTTGAACATGTTGTAGAGTTATGTGAAAGATTTTTGTTTTTAGAAAGTGGTACGAATCGAATAAAAAAAATAGCCGCCTGTGGCCATCCTGTATATATTTTTTTACCGATATGTGTGAGCTGGCTGGCTTAAATATATTAAAAAATCACTGTTATTTGGTCAGCCTTCATCTAGGAATCTCTTAAAATAACTTCATTTACTGAAAATCCGCCATCATACTAGACTTCTTTACTATAAATCAAGTCAAAATCGTCAACTGAAAGTGAAAATGACGGGGTTTTGTTTTAAGCTGTCAATATAATTAAAGGCAATTAAAATATTTCAAATATCGAAAATTTGAAGTATCCAAATGATCGTGATAAAATATTCAAGTAAAGAAGAACTTCGATGTCGTGATTAACGGTAATTCAAGTGATCTAATGTGTGCTATTAATGTTTCTAAACGAATATTCTAATTTTCTGGATTTATTATTATATAAGCACAACAGACACAACACAAAGGCACACTGGTTAACATAAAAATTAATTATACCTATCCTATATGTATAAAATCCTAATGAAACGAATTTATGAAACGGATATTATGAAACGACTGAATTGAAACGAATTTATGAAACGATTCTATGAAACGACTGATTATGTTTCACGGCTATTTCTCCTAAAATATGGAATATTTTACAATAAAATTAACACCAAAAATCCGTATTGATCCGCAGATTTCAAAACTGGTATTAGAATTTTTAAATTCGACTTAGTTTTCGAGATATTAATTTTTTTTCTAATTTTAAATACTCTTCTCTAATGATGGCAACTCAAATTTTAATCATAACAGATATTTTTTTTTTCATACTTTAGAAAATGTTATTATTTTAAACTACTTGGCGACCAGTTTGGCCTCTTTTAAATGTATGCTAAGAAATGTATCTTGTTACTTTTATTCATAATTCAATTTACTTGAACAATCTTTCGCCAGATCGAAAGATTCTGATAGAGAAATCAAGAACTCAGTATTTTTATGTTAGCGGGAGCAGGTGATAAATCGCCAAACATTTTTCCCGTCGCATTTTTTTTTTTTTGTATTTCATTAATTTCATTTAAAATATAATCCTTTCATTCATTTTATTTAAAATACAAAACTTTCACTTAAAACTGAAACATTTAAAATTGATGGCTTTCACTTCATTCTTTTTTTTTATTTTTATTTTTTTTAAACAAAACGAAAAGAAAAATATTTGGCACAGATGTCATATACGCACCGGGGTACCTAATTGGCGCCAAAATTGCATAATTTTGATTGACATGGTAACCCGGCTATTGTTGTTTATTTAATAATAAATGTTTATTTACTTCTGTTTTCTTTTTTTTTAATTATATAAAATGTTTTGTTCTTTAGTTAAATATTTTTTTTGGTTATTTTCTTTTAAAAATAATAGAAAATAATTAAAAAATACGGTACTACTTAGTTATTCCGTCGACCAATTTCGCCAAATTATATAAATCGCCAAATTATACAAATAGACATAATTTTTATTTTAAATAACGAAAGAACAATTAAAATAGTATAACATTAATAAATGTACAAACAAAACGTCCAAATAAAAATCACTTGATAACGTAAACAAATGTAACTTGCTTAAAGTCAAGTCAATGTGATATTTACGATCAATCATTATTGGCATTTAATCTTATAGTTTGGTGATAGATTTTTGGTCGACGGGATAACTAAGTAGTACCAAAAATACATATGTAACTGGTATTCGAAAACGAGGTTTTCACCAAATTTTCAGAAAAAAAGAAAAAAATCCCGCCAAACCCAATACGCATATGACATCTGGCCAAATATTAATTAATGCAACAAGCCATGACATTTAATTTCAACTTCAAAGCAATGTTTTAATTTACCACTCGAAAAAAAAATTGCTAACTGGCGAGTTGAAAAAAAGCTATTGGCGAGATTTGCACCCGGCCAGCGTAACAGTACCAAGAATTCTTTGCGACCATGGCAACTTTTATGTAGTTTTATTCGAAAAAAAATTTGATTTTTTAATCAAAATGGAAAATTTTCGGTACAGATGTCATATACGGCCCCATATTGACGCGATTTGTTTCTGACGCCAATGTCATATACGCAACGGGTGCTTAACTGGCGCCAAAGTATCGTTATTTTGCTTGATATGGTAAGCCGGATGTTGTTGTTTAAGCCTTTGATGTTTTCCCCAAATTGGCGTCGGAAAAAAATCGTGACAATATGGGGCCGTATATGGTATCTGGGCCAAACTTTCATATGAGAAGCGAAGGGATAAGACCGTATTTATTTATGGCAGTTACATGACTTGGACTATTATAATATTAAAGAAAAACATAATTTGAAGATCAAATTAAAAAAAAACAAAATTTATTTCCTACATTGTTTAAGCCCGAGAAGGGACAGATATTAAAATATTTCATTCAATTAGTTCTACATTTAATTTTAAATTTTTGTAACAAATTAGTTAAGCCAATTGAAGATTAAAAAATAAAAATAAAATTCATACAACATCATACTTAAAACACCCTAAAAAATTAGATTCCGTTCAAATGAAATTGAAATACATCTTAGACTTCTTCCATTTTTAATTGAAAATATTTGTATTACAGATTTTGTATTATGTTTATGTCAATTGTGCATAAAATGATAAGATGCATGTAAAATACCCCTATGCTCATGAATCGTGAAATATATGCTTCGAAATGCAAAAATCATAAACTTGATAACACTAATCGGAAATTTTTTGCCAAGGGTTGTATTGCTATTTTAATTTTCTGGTGTGAATTAGGTATCCACGAGAATAAAAAATTTTATTAAATTCAAAACACTGTTGTTTGCATATATGCGAAGCTGCGCACTAAAGGGTTAAGATAAGTCCGTATAAACATGTAAACTGTAATCTGAAATTTGTCCAATTATTTTTTAATTATTAATTTTCAATATCTAGCAATAGATTACTCATTTTTCAGCATAAATGTAATATCTGTATAAGATGATATGTGTAAAATGCCACTGTATTCTTTTTATAATTTGAAATTATGAATTATAATGATCTTTTCTTTGTTTTTACCAAATTTTATAATCTTTTTTAAAGGTTATGGTGACATATATCCGAGTACAAGTTATGGGCAACTTTTTGTTGTGTTTTTCACCATAGTTGGTATGCCTCTTCATGTACTATTATTCACGATGATTGGAGAGTCATTCGCTCGGAGTTACCAGGAAATCATGATAAGAGTGAAAGGAGATCAAGATGCTCCTCTAAGGAGAACATTAGGTTATCTAGGATTTTTTCTACCATGGATTATCGTATTATATGTCCTGCCGTCGATTGCTTTTATTTTTATGGAAAACTGGAACTTCATTGACGGCATTTATTACTGCTTCATTACATTAACAACAATAGGTCTCGGAGATTTTATAGCAGGTAATATATTTTTAAAAGTATTCTTCTATAAAGATCGCTCATATGGTAAACATTTTCAGAAGCAATTTGCAAAAAGGTTTCAATTAAGTTAACCACTTGCGTTGGAAAGACGTGCCATGAAGTCTCGTACCGCTATTTTCTAAAAGTATCTTCGTCTTATTTGATGACAGAAATTCTGTTATTAAATAAGACGAAGATTACACTGATAAACGAAAATTGACATTTTATTTTTTTCTTAAATTTAAAGCTAATATTCCAATTATATACACTCTTGAGTAAATAAAAATGATATTAGAAATTTTAACTTGATTCTTAATTTTTTTTAAACGAAGGATATATATTTATAGTTATTACGATATATCACAATTTAGGAGATCGTACAATAATGCATAATAATAATACATAAATGTGAAATTTACCTGCAGTATACTTGTACACTGTTTACACACATTTTCCACAGATCTTACGCAACTGAACACAATTTGAGTGTATTAATATGAGTACATTAGTACCTATTTTTACGTTTATAATTATGTTCAGTATCTTCTCTCTTGATGAACCGACAGTAATCGGCAAGCATTGCTGCATTCCATTGTGATTGATAACGAGACTCCATAGCATAAATTTGTTTGCGAAATCGTTCAGCATGTTCGTCGCTAATTGCTCCCATATTATCCGGGAAAAAGTCAATGTGAGGAGAGTGCAAGAAATGAAGCTTTAATCACATGTGACAATTTAGCTTTTTAAAATTGTTTACCATATTTTGAACTATACACTTGGAATTTGTAGCTTTGTTATTCCCTAAAAAATTATGCACAACGTCCTTGAAAGAGAGCCATCAAACTTTAGATTAAGGTATACCTTGATAAATACAGGAGCTGATTATGTTTTGGTGTAAATAGCCAAATAGGTGACGTTGCTATGCTGAATTTTTCATGATTTCCGCAATAGCTCTATCTCAAGAACTAATGCACGAATTTTCATCTAACTTCAGATTCAGTTACACGTTGATACAAGTTGTTCCTGATAAGGTTTTAATGTTACTCGCCCAATAGATGATGCTGCTGTGCACATTTTTTCCGATTTTCGCAATAGCTCTATCTCAAAAATTACTGAACTGATTTTCATCAAACTTCAGATTCAGTCAGACGTTAACACAAGTTGTTGCTGATTAGGTTTTAGTGTAAAACATCCAACAGGTGGCGCTTCTATGCTGCATTTTACAGGATTTACACTATTTTAACAATAGTCATATTGTAAGAACTAATGCACGGAATTTCATATCTTTAGAATCCTCATGATGAGTATAGATTGCCATATAATGTTGGCACTCTGATAGTGAATTTTGTAGCACAGTAGAATCTCTTTTATCCGAAACTCTCGATTAACCGAAATCCATTTTTAAAGAATTTTTTTTTTTTTTACTATCACATTCATTTTGAAAGCTTTTTTAACTACCATATTCCTTGTGTGCAAGCGGCCATTTCCGAAATACGAGTACATAGAAATATTTTCGATTTCCTTTCTTAGAGTTCCTTTGAATTTAACTTAAGCTTCCGTAAGCTGCGTAGTGAAACGAAGAAAACGAACCAATCAGCAATTCTGAAACTTTTGAATGTTTTGCAAAAGTTTTGGTATAGCTGGAGCAGCAGAAAGACTGTGATACTGGTGAACTAATACTATTAAAAAACTCCGTGACAGAGCTTCAAAGCAAAAGCAATCGAAACTGCGATAAACAAAACATTTTTTCAAACCCTTGTATTAGTACATTTAAATGGGTAGAATTTCAAAATTAAAATTCAGGTAATTTATTCTTGTTTCTATTTTTCTATTGCTTTATCTTTATTAAGCACTTGTTACCATAATACGATATATTGCATATATTTCTCCTTAATCTTAAAATTGAAGCATTCTCGATTATCCGAAAATTACGATTTTCCGAAAGAGGGTTTGTTCCAATTACTTCGGATAATCGAGGTTCTACTGTATTGACATGTATGAGATAGAAGAAAGTTTTGTGATTGGCACATCCGACTAGTTTTTTGGTCTGCTGTATTTATTATTTTAAAATTTTCTAAATTTCTACTGCCACACGCTGAAATCCCCCCCCCCCCACCCTTCCTGGCCATTTCAAAGTTTAAAACGTGTATTTACAAAAATGAAACCCTTTATTAAAAAATGCATATTATAATTTATTAGTTTATTTAATTTGTGGGTCCTTACATTATCTTTATTTTAGTCCTTGAAAGTCCTTAAAAGTCCTTGATTTTTATTTAAAGAAATGTGTACGAACCCTGAATCTATCTATCTATATATATATCTATTTCTGCTATCTCCTTCCCCTCTAAAAAGTATGCAAAGTTAAAATAGTCCTTCATATGAATTGCTGCTGATTATGTTTTGGTGTAAATCGCCCAACAGGTGGCGCTTCTGTGCTGCATTTTCACATGGACGAAATACATCTTATTGGCGAGGAGATATATTATAAGTATCAGATATTTGTTCACTTTCAGGGTCATTAGACTGTAGAAACAAAGTATTTTAAGAGGCAATAAAATAACATAATGAAATATATTTAAACACAGATATCTCTGAAATGAAAACGAACTTCGCCTTTTTGTGAATATTTCCTAAATTTCCAAGGGTATGCTTACTTAAATCTGTTAAAATTTTTCAAGAAAAAATTTCTTGTTTATCAGTGTTATTATTAAAAGTAGTGGTATGATACATGGTAGATTACTAATTCAGAAAAATCGACGTGTATGGCATTTCTTTCCAAAGCAAGTGATTAATTACGTTTGCGCCGCCAGATGTTTTATATTATTATTTGGGAATGGGCATAATCTGACAATCTCGAAAAAAGTTCTATAATGTGTTTAAAATTTTCAAGTATTTTTTCCCTTCGATATATGTCTTAAGATAAATGTATTTTTTTTGTCGGTCAAATAAGATTTACAGAAAAATCAACGAGTTAATTAAGAGAAAATTTCACTCCCGATAACTTAAAAAATATAAAATCAACCAGCTTGTAATATTTTACAGTAAACGAGCTGGAACCCGTCGAATTTTGACGAAAGAAAATCTTTCAAAAAGAAAAGTTACTTTGATTTATAATAAACCTACAAAGTTAGTCCGACTCATAAAACGAATATTACTTTAATCTAAAGTTACCAAAATATTATTTCCTTAAACTTCAACTATTCCAAACTATTGACAAAGTAAACTTTACTCGTATACGTAACTGGTAAAATATAATCAAGATAAGTAAATAGGATGAAATTATCAACTGAGATTCTTATTACGGAACGAAAAATCAGAAAAAAAATTATTTCGCTCTGATCATTATTACTTCAATCATAGAATTTTTTTTGGGGCTTGAAATCTAAACCTTGCGCCATTTTCACCATCTCAAAATTTAGATGCGCACCTCTCATATACGTGCTTTTCTAAACTTGAAGTCACGTTTGTGAGCTGCCACTTTACATATGAGCATTCGCACTCTTGGCTTGAGGTTCTAATATCAGTACCGGCGACTAAAAATTCCAGAAATTCATGACTTTTTCGACGCCGCATTTGTGGTAAAATATTTAGTTTTATCAACGAAAATGTCAGTTTTCTTTTAAATATGACGTAATTTTCTCTCATATTTCTCTCATTTCAATGAAGCATTTAGACGAGTGTCTTATTAATATCAACGGAACGAAAAAATATTGAAAAGTAATAGTTTTATGAGGTAAATGCACATTTTTTAAAGCGTGACGTCACATTCTGTTAAAAATTTTTAAAGTTATTTTTAATTGTAATGAGAAAATGGCATCAATAAGGATCCTAATCAATAAAAATAAACAAATTCCGTTTTTTCTTTTCTCTGCAACAATGAAAGAAATTCGATTGCCACCATTTTAAAGAAATTTCACAACTTTTTTTTTTAAATTTAAAAATAAAATATAAAAATGGAAATAAATTTAAAAAATAGCTAGTACGGGCACATCTTCAAACTTAGCTTTTAAGGAACAGCTTTCATTAAAAAAAATAATTTTCAAAATTGGTTCAGTAGAAAGTTCAGAGGGCTGATGACTAAAAAACAGCCCTGTCTTTTAAATATCTATCTATCTATCTATCTATCTATCTATCTATATTATAAAGGACAAACATATCTGTGCGTAACGCATACGTCATTTTGCGAATGGCAACATTTTGAAATTTGAAATGAAATTTCTGAACAATATAACATACATATAACTACTTAAAAGGTGACTCAAACATATAAAAATATTATTTATTGCAACCCGAGATTTTTCGAACACACATGCGTTCATTTTCAAAGGGAAAAAAAAAAAGTTTTTTTTTTTTAAGATCTCGGGTTGCAATAAATAATATTTTTATATGTTTGAGTCACCTTTTAAGTAGTTATATGTATGTTATATTGTTTATTAATAACAAGGTGAAAATTTCTTTGACGACACTAGTGTTTAATACAGTGTTTTGACTCTAATGAAATTTCTGTTTGCAATTTTCGTTACTGCAAATTTTTAAACTTCTAAACATCGCACACTTTCAATTTTTACACCATCGTACAGGAAAAAAAATTGCTTTTAAATGCAATTTGTTTGAAAGCTGCATCTCAATTTATTTTGAGATATTAATATTTTTGTAGTTTTAAAACAAATTTTGTAATCTTGGCAACTGAAGTACTTCATTTATATTGAAAGTAAAGGGAAAATAGTAGATTACTGCATCTTTTTGTTGCCATTTTCTCAAAAAAAAAAAAAAAAAAAAAAAAAAAAACTGAAAGAAAAAATTGAAATTAAAATATGTGCTTATGTCAAGAATATCGTCTATTAATTAATCAGGTGAATTTTGGTTTTATTTCGTTTTTATTTATCAATTTAATAAATTGTAGTTTATTGCAAACTTACTTTACAAACGATACAAAGCAGAATGAATGCAGTTTTATTATTTCGTGTATAATAACATTTCCCGAATTTTGAAAAATTATACAGGAATGATTTCTGATAAACGATGGAGCTGTTATTGATTTTTCCTGGGTTTGTATATTATTCCCCGATAATGACGTCATATGCCTATTTTTTTACAAATGTTGTTTATGACTGGATAGTAAAAGTGGTGGGCTTTATCTGAAGCAAATGACGGGATTTGACAAAAAAAAAAAAATAAAAAAAAAAAAAAAAGTGCGCAGAAATATGTTTTATAGAAGTGCGTTATTTTCACCTTGAAATTCTTCAAAGGTGAAAAGGCTTCACTTTTGAAAATAATGTAATCGAAATCACACACTGATAAAATTCAATGTTTTACAAAAATTTAGATTGTCTTTATAGAAGAGCAGTGACATACAGTGTGCATACACATATTGGAAGCCTTTGTCCAAAAAATAGCAATTTATATTACAAAACTTGATGATTCTCTCCTGGATGAATTTGCTTCGCCGAGTTAGACAAGCAAATAAAGAAGATCTTGGGAATAATCCGAGGTTTAAAATAATTTCAGGTTCCCAAAGTTATTGTACAAAATTCGCCCCACTAATAAAATTTTATTGCTATTCTTTAAGACATTCTATTATAATTTTATTAAAATAACATAATTTGCTTAATTTAATTTTTCATAATTTTATATAATCTATGTATATTTAAAACACAAGGCTGTTTTCTAGTCATCAACCCTGAGCTTTTTGCTGAACCAATTTTACTAATATATATATATATATATTTAACTGAAAGCTGTTTATTTGTAGATGTACCTGCAGTAGCTGTTACTTTTTTTAAATATCCTCATTTTAATATTTTAATTTTAATAGTAATTTATGAAATTTATTCAAAATGGTTGTAATTAGATAACTTTTAGTATTGTAGAAAAGAGAGAAATAATGATGTTTATTCATCTTTATTCATGCCATTTTCTGATAAAAATTAAAAATTGTTCATAAAAATTGTTGTATAGGGCACAAGACGGAAAATGATGTACTGCTTTTGAAAACACGCATTTTTACTCATAAAGTTTCCATATATATATTTTTTTTCCTTTTGCACGTGTATTGATACTAAGTTTCAGACACGAGGCGAAAAGCTTAAGTGAAAATGACGTCATATTTAAAAGAAAACGATAATTTTCTTAGATAAAGCTAAACATTTTAACACAAATGAGCTTACAAACATAAATCAGGCATTTTTTACTCTCCGTTACTGAGATTAGAATCTCAAGTAAGGAGTGCAGCTGTGTTCACTTGAAAAGATGTTGCTGACAATTGTTTACTTTAAGTTTTGAGTTAAAATGATTTTTAAATGATCAAATTAAAATACCATTTTTAAAAAAAGGTGAAAACGGACATGAGAAGTGCATATGTAAATTTTGAGAAGGTGAAAATGATGTCGGATTTAGATTCTATGGGGAAAAAATTCTATGATCGGGTACAAGTGGAATAAATTTTGTTGTTTTTCATTCCGGAATACCAAGAATAAGAGCCTCAATTGATAACTTCATCATAATAACTGATCGTTATTATATTTTACTGATTACATATCTGTCTATCTATATTATAAAGTACAAACATACCAGTGCGTAACGCTGACGTCATTTTGCGAATGGCAACACTTCACGATCAAATTTCGATTTTGAAATTTTCGCTGCTGCAATTTTTTAATCTTCTGACCATCGTACATTTTCAATTTTTAGAACGTCGTTTAGGGAAAAAATCTACTTTCAAATGCAATTTGATTAAAAACTGTATCTTTATTGACTAATTTATTATGATTTTAAAAATTATTTTCAAGCGTGATTTTTTCTAATTTATCTTATCACGAGCGGGCTTCAATACATAATAATAGTAAAGATTTTGCACATAGAAGCAATAAAAAATTGTTTAGCACTTATTTCTTACTAATTTTCCACAACGAAATTAATTCTTCCTCTATAAATAAATAAAAGAGTAATATTAAAAAAACACATTTGTAATCAAAGAATTTAAATTTTTAGATCGCCAAACAGGAAAAAAAAAAAACATTCAAATGGAATTTGTTTGCAAAGTGCATTTCAGTTTGCAGATTGTCTATAGTTTTAAAAACAATTTTCAAGCATGAAATATTTTTAAATTTATCTCTATTGCGTAGAGCTCGATTACGAAAGATTAATCCGTTTGCCTTTAAAACAAAATAAAAAAACTTCCTCTTTGAATAAATAAATAAAATAATATAAACAAAACACAAATTTAACAGACATGCAATTGAAGTATAGCGCCTAGAATATATAGTGTGGAAATTGGCTATCCCTGTAATACCTTAAAAAGTGCTAAAATATTGTATCGCTTAAATGTGCAATGATACTGCTGCAATATGCAGATCGCAGCTACATCTGCAGGATATTTTCTACAACTGCAAGAAATTGCTAGTCTATACAATGTAATAGTAGTAATACGAAAATCCCGCAGATGTCGCTTGAAATTTTAGCAGTATCGTCGCACATTTATGGGATACAAATTTTTAGCACTGTTTGGATAGCATATTTCCACACTAGGTATTCTAGGCGCTGTAATTGAAGTACGCGCTTAAAGCTCTGAAATTATCAGAATTCAAAAGGATGTTGTAGGTAGCAAAATCTTGGGTTAATAATTCTTAGCATGCAACTAATATGCAAATATCGCTTTCAATGAATTTCAAAACTTTATTCGGTTGTATAATTCATATTTTTCATATGAAAAATGCATTTTTATTGTTAGTGGGAAATCTAAAAAATATATTGCATGTAAAAAAATATTAGTTTTCAATTAAATTTTTTTTTCACTTATATTCTGTAACCCGGGAAAACTCGGGTACGATTCCCTAGTATAAATAAAATTTCTGATGTTTCAATTCGTATTATACCTATGTTTTTAAAAATAAGATCATTTATAATTGCTTCATGTGTTCAATTTCGTACTCTTTCTCCAAGATTAAGTGTCTTAAGTAAACTTATTTTATTATTATTATATTTTGTCATTTCTATTTATTCTACTTTATAATTTTTTAATTCATGTATAGGGTTTTATCCGATGCTTGAACACAAAATAATACAGATTAAATCAATTTCTAGCTGGTACTACTTTTAGGAATGCTTTTAATTAATCGGTCATTTTAGACGTAATTTTGGGGGGATTTAGCGTAATAAAAAATTCAACATGCATATATTATGTTTCTGTTCTAAAATACTTGGCACTTGGAACAAATTGCAAATATACATTAATTAAAAGAGAAATTAAAACGTGGCAAATTATAAAACAAAAATCTAAAAGTGTATCAAACTGTAATATAATTATTGCATTTTGTTTCACATGGTCATATTTTTTACAGTGGTAATATAGGGGAGGTCAGTGGCGTGGCTACATATTCAGCGTCCAAGTGACGTCAAGTCACTGGCAAGTGAATTTTGTGCGCCCTTTTGTCACTCGAAAAAGTTCTGCTCAATTTTGTTTTGAAGTTAAAAATTTATATAGGTTAACTCCGGGAGAGTCGCCGCATACAGGATAGATACCGCACCCCTTGTATTTCTTATAATTATCGATAGATGGTCGTCAAACACTCAGTATAGGTGCGCAATAAGATTATTTTAACCAGTGTACAGCGTGAATCCCATTTCGATGTTTACTTGTAGAAGTACAATCTTTAATTTGACGTAAGTACATGATTTCACCATCCAAACTTTTAAACACGTTATGTTTAAATACTTTTCATACACTAATTACTAAATGCATGCGTGATTTCGAAGTCAAAACTGCGTGTAGCGTTTGTATAGAGTACTGTGTGTATGGTTACGCCATTCCCCTTAGCGATGGCAGGTAACTGTGATGGACGACGTCTGCACCATGCAAAATGGGATACATGCCGCACTGCTATTTTGGTATACATGCCGCAGTTTCTTTTGTACGGGATGATTAAGTGTAATTAACTTTTCCTTTTCTTTTTGCACAGACTAACCATATTAGGAATGTTATCAAGTTTACTAAAATCAATGGAGAAAAAGGGCAAAATAAAAATAAGAAGGGCAAGAAAGATGCAGGGGAAAATAAAAAGTAAGAAGGGCAAGAAAGATGCAAGTCAAGATGATAATAATGAAAAATTGGATTACGCGTAACGCAGACGTTTTTTGCAAGGAATGATTAGAAAACTACTCCAAAAAAGAGGAAGTGTAATTGGCTTCGTTGCATCATGTGTTTAAATGCAGTTACATAAAGACTGTACTTTTTCGATACTTTTTTCTGTAGCTTGTAGTCGAAATAAAAAAGGTCTCTTAACCAATTCGGGACCATAGGTGCATATAAGCACCTTGAAAAAGAGCTTAAAAATTTGTTTCTGACACCAGTAAAGAAGAAAAGTAATATTTGCTTTGTTTAATTAGAGCATTTTCATGATTATTTAAATAAAGGTAGCTTCTTTTTAAAAAGTGGTACCAACCGAATAAAATTTGTGTAAAAGCCACCGGTCCCGAAAGGGTTAACAAATAAATTAAGTCAACATAATTTTACTTTTTTTCTTTTCCCTTTCTAATACACTGATGTTATGTTGTTGCTGAAATAGCAATTAAAATTTAATGTAAAAAAAATAAGTCGATAAGTTTAATAGTGAAAGTAGGCAACAATTATTAATTTGAATCGACTAATACGTTTCATTGTACTCATTTAGTTTCATTTTGTTATTACATCGTTAATATACATCCTGATATGAATGTATTTTTTTTATTTTTATTTATATTTCCTTTCTTTTCTTATTACAAGCGCGGCATAACTACCGCACAAGTGCGGCGTCTCAGCCTGAATGTACGGGTGACGCGCCGCAGTGTAATGTTTTAGAAAAAAATGTTAAAAAATATTAATAATTTGTTTTGAGATTTTTTGTCGCAGTACATGCGTTGTATATTTAGCATTAAATAGCACAGCATGATTTTTTTTATTTTATGTCCACCATGGAACTTTATACACAAATTAAACAAAATTGTGCGGCATAAATCCCGGAATTACCCTACTGTTCTTAATTCGATTTAAAACCTTAGTTTTATTTATTTAAGTATTGCGCGGCAGCGCAATACTTATTTATTTCCAGTCTCACTTCTCAATGTTAATTTAACATAGAAAAGCCTATGGAGATGGTAACTTTTTCATTTTTTCTTCCCACCTTTTTGTCCCTGATGCCACTCATTTTTTATTCTTTACTAATGCTAATAATATTATAAATTTAAAGTTTAAAAACGCTTGCCTGACGTCAGGGTCGAAACGAATGGCAAAATACCTTTGCATATGGGTGAATTATAACCCAGAGAGAAACAAGGGCCAATTGTTTTGTATATTATTCAAATATTTTTCTTAATAATTCCAATTTTCGCTTTTTTCATTGAAAATCAATGGACATTTTTCATAGAAAAATGTAACATTTTTACTTCATTGTTGCAAAAATTTCAAAAGCCGTAATAATAATTTATTTCTTTTTAGTTGAAAGATTTTCACGTGAAATATTAAATTGAGCTAGTTTTTTTTTTTTTTTTTTTTTTTTTTTTTTTTTTTTTTCAAAAATTAAAAAGGTGAATATGGCGTCATAGTGGAAATAAAAAGGATATTTTCAGAATAAGTTTTTGCTTTGGTCAAGTTTATATTTTAGTAAAAAGTTTCTAATGGAAAGCTATTTTTACGCAGGTAGCGAACTTAGTGGGGAATTACATAACTTAAATTTTAAAATGCAATTTTTTCCCGAGATGAGAACTATTTATACCCCAAGTTAAACTTAGGTAAAAATTTTCTGTTGTGTTTGCATCACCCCTTGGGAGAGAATAAGGTTTAAAAATTTAAGTAAAACTTTTATTTTTTATTTTTTACTGTATCACAGCTATAATATTGTTAAATATTCGCAGTAAGGATTCAACCCAATTTACATTTACATTCATAGCGTTCCTGTGCGGGAAATAGGGTATCTAAATTTAAGTTAAGTTAATTTTCTATGTTTTGATTATAGGTTTTTTACATTCAGATTGGAAGTTTTTGTCCAAACTACCGCAGCCTGCATTACTACAGTGGTGAAATATTTTGAATTGCACATTGATAAACTGCATCCCACATTGTGATGCAATACCGCATACATCAAAGCCTGATGATGATACTCTCTATTAATTTTGAAATGCGTTCGTCTGAGTGCTGTAGTTATTAAAAAACTTGACATATTAAACAAAAACATAATTTGAAGAACAAATTATAAAAAACGAAATTTATTTCCTACATTGTTTAAGCCCGAGAAGGGACATATATTAAATTATTTCATTCAATTAGTTCTACATTTAATGTTAAATTTTTGTAACAAATCAGTTAAGCCAATTGAAGATTAAAAAATAAAAATAAAATTCATACAATATGATACTTAAAACACCCTAAAAAAATAGATTCCGTTCAAATGAAATTGAAATAAATCTTAGACTTTTTTTTAAGTTTTGTATTTTGCATGCATCTTATCATTTTATGCACAATTGTCATAAATATAGTACAAAATCTGCAATACAAATATTTTCAATTAAAAATGGAACAAGTCTAAGATTTATTTCAATTTCATTTGAACGGAATCTATTTTTTTAGTGTGTTTTAAGTATCATATTGTATGAATTTTATTTTTATTTTTTAATCTTCAATTGGCTTAACTGATTTGTTACAAAAATTTAACATTAAATGTAGAACTAATTGAATGAAATAATTTAATATATGTCCCTTCTCGGGCTTAAACAATGTAGGAAATAAATTTTGTTTTTTTAATTTGTTTTTCGAATTATGTTTTTGTTTAATTAGAATTTTAAGAACGTATTAAATATAAAATTATTAAAAATAAATAATGAATAATGAAATGAATTATAATTCTTTAAGTACTGAGTTCGTATCAATATTTTTTGCGAATTGTGAGGGATTTTCGTACTAAATGCGCCAATGGGCCAGTACAATCTGCCTCGCTTAATATCTTTTCTTCTTTTCAAGGTTTTCGAAGCATTAGAATACTAGCAAAAAAACCCACTATTGTCAAGACTTTTTTTTTTTACTTGTCGCATATGGATGAAACACGTAGGGCCAGAAAATATTAAAATTCCATAAAATTAAAAGTATCGTGACTCAGTAAGTTTTAGTCGTACAAAAAAGGATTTTTCAATTATTTTACCTCTTAAAGTACGGAGAAAATAGCGTATACCCAGGGCCGGAATAAAAGCGTAAACGTTGTAACTTTTCAAAAATAACTATTTTGACATAAATTACTTTTAAGAGGATGAAGAACAACTTTGAAACTTTTTTACTATCACACCTTTATTTCTACAGCTAATGTTTTAGAAAATTGGTCAATGGAAAACGATAAAAGTTTACACAGGGGTTCTTATTGGCTTTTGCCTAATCTGAGCAATTTAGGTAATCACTAATGAAAAACTAGTAAATTAAAAAAAAAAAAAATCTAGAGAACAGGAATTCTGCTTTTTCAGAATTTAGTGTCGCCCCGCCTTTTCCATTACTTCATTTTATTCTGGTGGACTGGCGGCTTCTATTATTATGAAACAGCCATTATAAATGAAGCGTTAAGAAAAATTATGGCCATTTTTTTCCCATCCTGACCAGAAAATCAGAGTTCTAACTTTTTACGGCAGCTCTTTCATCTTCACCTAACGCTTCACTTATAACGGCTGTTTCATAATAATAGAAGCCACCAGTCCATCAGAAGAAAATAACTCGGTTAAGCGTGACTCGGATAATCGGGATTCTACTGCAAAACATATTTCAGTTTTAAGACTTAAAGCACACGCTTTTATTTTATGTAAAATGACGTCATTTACATTAATATAGAAACTTAAAATTAAATATAGTTTATAATAGCTCCCTGTTTTATCATAAATCCTTCATTTATATTTTTCTCAAAGTAACACCTATTTTAATTAATTTTTTTTTCAATTTAATTTTTTTTAATTAATTTTTTTTCCATTTTATGAGAAAACGGCAACAAAAAGATATAATTGCTATTTTTCAGCAATTTTTTCTTTACTTTCTACAGAAATGGCGTACTTGAGTTGCCAAAATGAAACAAATGTCGTTAAAAACTACAAAAAAAATTAATATTTCAAAAACAAATAGAGATGCAGTTTTCAAACAAATTGCATTAAAAAGTACTTTTTTTTCCCAATACGATGTTATAAAAACTGAAAATGTGCGATGTTTAGAAATTAAAAAAATGCTGTAGAGTACAACGATAGTGTAATACAATGATACATATACTTTGTTTATTGCTAGCGTCTGTAAGCTAACGTTATTTTTTGGACACAAAATAAGCTGGGAGAAAGAAATAGCATACCGTACTGGGGCTAAAAATGCAATTTAACAAATTACAACGACAATTTGGAAAATGATTTTTTCGAAGACTAAAATTTAAGACATAAAAAATCGCTCGGAGTTGATCATACATTACGTACGCCACGAATTAAACATTAATAGTGTTATTACACATAAAAATTGCAAGCGACAAAAATCGCCTGCGACCCGTCAGATTTCTTAAAACTTACGTATTATCCACCTGAAACTTACTATTATCCAAGCATTTCATTGGCTGTTCGGGAAAAGGCTTTTCCATCGTCAGATTTCCGACATCTGATGACCCCTTTTTAAATGAAATTTCATTCTTAAACTTCTAAACATCCCACAATAATACTTTTTACACCGTCGTGTAGAGAAAAAAATGTACTTTTAAATGCAATTTATTTGAAAGCCGTATCTCAATTTGTTTCTGAGTTATTAATTTTTTTTGTAGTTTTTATTACTTTTTTGTTATAGTGGCAACAGAAGTATCCATTTCTGTTGAAAGTAAAGGGAAATACAGATTACTGTATAGACCAATCAGAAAACGAATAAAATGCGGATTAAACCAATAAAAAGCTTCAGATATGCTTTTGATTTCCTACCCTGACGAGGACAATAACCATTTTTCCAAATGATTAATAATAGTAGTAATAGGTTCATCGTGAAACACTAAGAATAGAAATAATTTCTTTTAACTGTGTATTAAAGCATCTTTTAAATAGAAATAGTTGAGGTTAAACAGAAGATAAAATATCATAGGAATATGCTGATTGTAACAAGATTCACCGATCTGCTTAGTAATGAAAAGAATATGCAAATATTTTTATAAATCTTTATTTTGCTGTTTCTAATTTTGCGCCCTTAGGATTCCTCCGTCTGGAGCAGTTTGTTCCAATTGCTCCACGGTAACTACGCCTCTGGGGGAGGCTTTAGTAGCCAAAGCTCCAGCGCCCTGTACGAAATTTCTTTTCAGCGCCTCTACGAATGATATCTTCTAATGAAACTATTATGTTTTAACTTTTAACCAAGTATTTTACTTATTTTCCACCCCTTAGGTTTTAGTAATTGCCATTCCTTCCCTCTAAAGCCAGCTCTGGCGGTATATTTACCAAAACGTCTAACGCCCGAATGGCTAAACATATTTAAATTCTTATTTGTTAACCCTTTCCGGCGCGGAGTAAATTTGTTTGTAAAATGATTAAAAGATAGACTGACACCAGAATTTACAAACGAATTTATTAGAAAATAAAAACTTGCTTAGTTTCCCGTAATTTATAAAAGGAAAATTTTATTTAAATATTCTTGGTGGCGTTTGTCAGTTTTGGAATTAATATTAGGTGCCCTTTTTGTGGACACTGCCGCTAAAGGATTAAACGACAGACCAACTTATTGCATTGGATCGTCGACATAAAGCCCGTCAATAATAATAAAATCACTCCGATTATGGAAAAAAACCACTGTTGTATAAATTGTTGCATTGTGATTTAAAATTATGGAATATTTAAAATTTGCCTGGAATATACTCCAATAGAAGGACAGAGAATACTTTGTGAGATAAGTTCAAAAACAGATTTAGATATTTTAAAATTTAAAAGAATGATAAATTATGCTTATGCAAAAATCTTACGCAGCCAAGATAATTTATAATTATTGGGATTTGTAACTGTTTTTATTACTTTTCCCATAACCAAGGTGACATAAATTTTTATTTATTTATTTATTTTTTTTTGGGAGGGGGGGCGCTTTATAGAAATTTTTAAATTTAATATTTAAACTTTTCTCCCCCCCCCCCCTCTGCATATCATGGTGCAGATAGTGCAAGATAAGAGGGAATTTGGTACTTTTCTACAATAGGGCCCTTTGCGTTTTTTTTTTTTTTTTTTTTTTTTTTTTCTTTTTAAAGTTTGGCAGAATTCGGGCATCACAAAGTGAGGTCTGTTGCCAAATGTTATCAACAGCTAATGAAAACAAACTTGATAGAATTGTTTGCTTGATTATGTATGTATTTTAATTAAATGTATATTGTTTTTTTATGTACAAATTACTTCTGTTTCTGCATAAAATTGGATAAATGGCTTCTTTATATTAAATAAATTGTATAAATATTGAAAAAAAAAATGCATGTGTATATGAAATGAAACAGTGTATACTGCAGAATATACGTTGCCAAATTTTCTTTTTCGCCAAGGCAGTTTTCTCTATTTCGCAAAAGCTCCTATACTGGAAAATCACCGAGAATTTTATTTCCGCATTTGGCTATGTAAAGCAAATTAAAATCTGATAGTTAATTAAAATCTGACGCGCGCATACCCAGGGTATGAATGGTTTTTATTTTGTCACCAATAAATACAAATAAAGATCGTCACCTTATTTAATTGGAGATAATTTTGCGATAAAAGAAGTTGAAGATTACTTTTATAAAGATAGTGGTGACAATTAAAAAAAACTGTACGGACTCCGGGCCTAACAGGCTCGGCGCGCGTCCTCCTTAATTAGTAGGCTTAACCCTTTATCGTCTTTCAATGCTTGAATCAGTTCAGTTGTTTTAGATTCAGTCATCGGAACAACTAAATGAATTTCCATCTGTAATTCAGGCATATCTAAATTAGAATTAAGATTACAATCTTGGCTCAAAGTATCAACTATAAACATTTCAGTTCCTTTTTAATGAATAATTTCAGGACGATAAGGCATGATGTCCAACATGATTCTTTGCAGACGGGGAGGAGCTAAATATAATGGCTTCTTTGAAATTGATACTAACGGTTTGTGGTCCGTTTCCACAGTTAGTTTTCTGCACCCCTAGACGTATTGATGAAAACGTTAGACATCCAAATTTGATTGTAAATGCTTCTTTTTCTATTTGGGAATAATTCTGCTGCGTCTTGTCTAATGCTTTGGCTGCATAAGCTGCAGGACGTCCTGCATAATTACAGCTCCTACAGAATGTTTGCTTGCGTCTACTGACAATGTTATAGGTAAATTCACATTAAAATACTTTAATACAGGTAAATTCTTTAAGATTTCTTTCAGCTTTTCAAATGCTGTCTGTTGTTCACTCTCCCAAATCCATTCGGCGTCTTTTTTACATAATGCTCTCAACGGTC
Organism: Maratus speciosus; assembly: GCA_963932465.1. NCBI lineage: Eukaryota > Metazoa > Arthropoda > Arachnida > Araneae > Salticidae > Maratus > Maratus speciosus. The sequence continues at coordinate 482,159,350 of OZ010793.1, forward strand.
GAGTTAATTAAGACAAGTTCGGAACAAATTTAAGCCAAGTAGGTAACCATTCCAAGAAAACGCTGTAACGATGCTACATTTTCTGGAACTTTTAACTGAATAATAGCTTGGATTTTTTCAGGATCGGCTATCAGTCCTACATCAGTAACTATGTGTCCCAAGAACTGAACACTGTTCTGTGAATATATGCATTTTTATTTCTTACATTTTCACTATTTAATGGTTTATCTTTAAGAGAACTCAACTGTGATCGAGCTTGTTCGCTAGCTTTACAAATTTTCGTAGCTTTATATAAAGTTAAATCATCTTCAGACAGTAATTTTTCTAGATCAGAATCACTGTAAACATCGATTACAATTCTATCAGTCACTAAACTATCATGTAATGTACCAAACTGACAAGATTTGCTTTTGCTAAGTAATTCCGTCAGAAAATCATCAAATTTCTCATTTTCACTTTGAAATATTTTTTTAAATAAAAATCTTTCATACATGATGTTTACTTTAGGCGTGAAATATTTTTTAACAGCTTCAATTAAAACATTCAATTTAGTTTTTTTTATCATCAGTAAAAGTATTATATATGCTTACCGCTTCATGTCCCATAGCTGACATAAACAAAGCTAACTGGATTTTATCCGGCTTTTTCTCCAATTCGATGAGCGTAGAGTACCATTCAAACTGTTGATACCATTCTTGCCATGATTTCGTAACATCATTGGTCGTGAGGCTTAGTGAAGGCGGCGGTCGAATATTTACACTATTATTGCTGTTGTTATTATCTCCCGGCATGACGATTTCTTTAAAATGTTATCAATTCGGCACCATGTAATGTTTACGATTCATACGAACGTTATCTTAAAACCAATTAATAACAAACTAACAATAAGTTAATAGACGATGCGCACATACACAATAACAAGATATATTTGGAACACAGTTAAAGGTTACAGGATATCAGGTAATGCATACACAGTTATGGTTACAGGTAATATCATGACACCTAACAGACTTTTTTTTTTTTTTTTCTATTGATGATAATTTCTGAAAGTAGTTTTAAGTTGTGTCGTACGCAAGGTTCGTAAATATCATGATATTTTGGAAAATATAAAAAATTTCCGATATTTTGATACATATCCGATATTTTTTATATATAATATTTTCAAAATAGTCAACTTATGAAAAAAAGTTGAATTTCAAAGTTGATAATCTTTTATCTCTATTTAATTATAAAGGCCAAACATATCTGTGCGTAACGCATACGTCATTTTGCGAATGGCAACACTTTAAAATTTGAAATAAAATTTTTGTTTTGTAATTTTCTCTACTGCAAATTTTTAAACTTCTAAACATCGCACATTTTAAATTTTTACACCGTCGTATAAGGAAAAAATGCTCTTTTAAATGCTATTTGTTTGAAAGCTGTATCTCAATTTATTTTTGAGATATTAATTTTTTTGTAATTTTTAATGCCATTTTTCATATTGTGGCAACAAAAGTACCCCATTTCTATTGAAAGTCATTGAAAGTAAACGGAAAATAGTCGAAAATAGGAGATACTGTATCTTTTTGTTGTCATTTTCTCATAAAACCTGAAAAAAAAGTTGAAATTAAAACATGGGCTATGTCAAGAATATTGTCTGTTATTCCGTCATAATGACGTCATATGTATACTTTTCTATAGACGAAATTTAAGACTGGATTGTAAAAGTGGATTACTTTAGCGGATGCAAATGACGTCATTTTATAAGAAAGCGTGTATTTTAATTCTTAAACCTGAATTATGTTTTGTAGAAGTGCGTCATTTTCACAGCCCAGCTGTTTTGAAATTCTTCGCAGGTGAAAATGCTTCACTTTTAAAAATAATGTAATCGAAGTCACACACTGATAAAAAGCAATGTTTTACAAAAATTTAGAGTGTCTTTATAAAAGAGAGGTGATATGCAAATAATAGCGATTTATATTACAGAAATTGATGATTCTCGCCTGGATGGCTTTGTTTCGCCGAGTTAGACAAGCAAACAAATAATTCGTGGTTTAAAATAATATCATGTTGCTGAAGTTTTTGTCCAAAATCCTCTCGAAAAATAAAATTTAAATGCTATTCTTTAGGACATTCTACTATAATTTTATCAAAATAACATAATTTGCTTAATTTAATTTATCCTAATTTTATATAATCTATATATTTAAAGTTTTTTAGTCATCTGCCCTGAACTTTCTGCTGAACCAATTTTACTAATAATTTTTTTAAAACTGAAAGCTCTGCATTTGTAGATGTGATCGCACTATCTGTTTTTTTTCTTTTTTTTAAATATCCCCATTTTTATATTTTAATTTAAAAAGCCATTTTATGAATTTTTTTTTCAAAATGTTGAAAATTTGATAGTTTTTATTATTGCAGACAAAAGAGATATAATGAGGTATTTTTATCTTTATTTAAGCTATTTTCTGATAAAAATTCAAAATTGTTGTATAGGGTTTAGTGTCGCAAAATCCCATTAGGAGCAAAATATTATGTTAGTGGCATAATAACGGAAAATGACATACTGCTTTAGAAATCACGCATTTTTCCTCATAAATTTTCTATATTGTTTTTCTTTCTGCATGTGTACTGATACTAAGTTTCAGACACTAGGCGAAATGCTTATTTAAGTGAAAATGAAGTCATATTTAAAAGAAAACGACCATCTTCTTAGATAAAACTAAACATTTTAACACAAATGCGTCTAAAAAACATAAATTACTGAAATTTTTATTCTCCGTAATTGAGATTAGAATCTCAAGTAAAGAGTGCGTCTGTTCACATAAAAGATGTTACTGACAATCGTTAATTCAAGTTTTTAGTTAAAATTATTTTTAAATGCTCAAACAAAATACAATTTTTTTAAAAATAATGAATATGGATATGAGAAGTGCGTATGCAAATTTTGAGAAGGTGAAAATTGCTGTTTTTTATTCGGGAATACCAAGCATAAGAACCTCAATTGATAACCACATCCTAATAACTGATCTTTATAAAGTATCTTATAAGTATCTACATTATAAAGAACAAACGTATCTGTGCTTAATGCTGACGTCATTTTGCGAACGGCAACACTTCACGATCAAATTTCGGTCTTGAAATTTTCGCCATTGCAATTTTTTAATCTTCAGATCATCGTACATTTTCAATTTTCGTCGCATAGGAAAAAAAATTATTTTCAAATGCAATTGGTTTAAAAACTGTATCTTAATTGACTGATGTATTATATTTTCTAAAATAATTTTTAAGTATGATTTTTTTAAAGTTTATCGTATCACGTGCCGGTTTCAATACATAATAAAAATAAATATTTTGCACATAAAGCAACAAACATTTTTCATCATTAGTTTCTGACTTTTTGCGTAACGAAATTAATACTTCCTTTATAAACAAATAAAAGAATAATATTAAAAAAAAAACACCAATCTAACATATTTGTGAAAGACAAATTACCAAATTAATACTTCTTTTATAAACAAATAAAGAATAATATAAAAAAAAAACACAAATCTAAAATATTTGTAATCGAACAATTTAAATTTTTAGATCACCAAATAGGATTTTTTTTTCAAATGGAAATTGTTTGCAATGTTCATCTCAGTTTATTGTTTGTCTATCTATATTATAAAGGACAAACATATCTGTGCGTAACGCATACGTCATTTTATGAATGGCAACATTTTCAAATTTGAAATAAAATTTCGGCTTTGCAATTTTCTCTACTGCAATTTTTAAACTTCTAAACATCGCACCTTTTAAATTTTTACACTGTTGTATAAGGAAAAAAATGCTCTTTTAAATGCAATTTCTTTGAAAGCTGTATCTCAATTTATTTTTGAGATATTAATTTTTTTGTAGTTTTAATGCCATTTTTCTTATCGTGGCAACAAAAGTACTTCATTTCTATTGAAAGTCATTGAAAGTAAACGGAAAATAGGAGATACTGTATCTTTTTGTAGCCATTTTCTCATAAAACCTGAAAAAAAAAGTTGAAATTAAAATATGCGCTATGTCAAGAATTTTGTCTGTTATTCCGTGATAATGACGTCATATGCACACTTTCCAATAGACGAAGTTTAAGATTGGATTGTAAAAGTGGATTGCTTTAACGGATGCAAATGACGTCATTTTATAAAAGAAAGCGCGTTTTTTAATTTTAAATCTGAAGTATGTTTTGTAGAAATGCGTCATTTTCACTGCCCAGCTGCTTTGAAATTCTTCACAGGTGAAAATGCTTCATTTTTGAAAATAATGTAATCGAAATCACATAAAATGCAATGTTTTACAAAAATTTAGTGTGTCTTTATAAAAGAGAGGTGGCATACAAATAATAGCGATTTATATTACAGAAATTGATGATTCTCGCCTGGATGGATTTGATTCACCGAGTTAGGCAAGCAAACAAATAACTCGTGGTTTAAAGTAATATCGTGTTCCAGAAGTTTTTGTGGAAAATTCTCTCGAATAATAAAATTTTAATGCTATTCTTTAGGACATTCTACTATAGTTTTATCAAAATAACATAATTTGCTTAATTTAATTTTTACTAACTTTATATAATCTATATATTTAAAACACAAGTGTGTTTTTTAGTCATCTGCCCTGATCTTTCTGCTGAACCAAATTTACTATTTTTTTTTTAAAATCTGAAAGCTCTTCCTATGTAGATGTGATCGCACTATCTATTTTTTTTAATATCCCCACTTTTATATTTTAATTTTAAAAGCATTTTATTAAATTTCTTCAAAATGCGGAGTTATAGATAACTTTCATTATTGCCGACAAGCGAGAAATAATGAGTTATTTTTAACTTTATTCATGCTATTTTCTGATAAAAATTCAAAATTGTTGATAAAAATTGTTGTATAGGGTTTAGTGGCGCAAAATCCCATTAGGTACAGAGTATTACATTAAGGGCATAATAACGGAAAATGACATACTGCTTTTAAAAAACACGCATTTTTCCTCATAAATTTTCTATATTGTTCTTCCTTCTGCATGTGTACTGATACTAAGTTTCAGACACTAGGCGAAATGCTTATTTAAGTGAAAATGAAGTCATATTTAAAAGAAAACGATCCTTTTCATAGACAAAACTAAACATTTTAACACAAATGTGTCTAAAAATCATAAATTACGGAAATTTTTATTCTCAGGAACTGAGATTAGAATCTCAAGTAAAGAGTGCGTCTGTTCACATAAAAGAAGTTGCTGACAATCGTGACTTCAAGTTTTGAGTTAAAATGATTTTTAAATGATCAAACAAAATACAATTTTAAAAAAAAATGATGAATATGGATATGAGAAGTGCGTATGCAAATTTTGAGAAGGTGAAAATTGCTGTTTTAATCCCGAAATCCAAGCATAAGAGCCTCAATTGATAACCACATCCTAATAACTGATCTTTATTATATTTTACTGATTAAGTAGCTATATTATATAGAACAAACGTATCTGTGCATATAGCTGACGTCATTTTGCGAATGGCAACACTTCACGATCAAATTTCGGTCTTGAAATTTTGGCTACTGCACTTTTTTAATCTTCTGACCATGGTACATTTTCAATTTTCGTCACATAAGAAAAAAAATTTATTTTCAAATGCAATTTGTTTAAAAACTGTATTCATTGACTGATGTATTATATTTTCTAAAATAATTTTTAAGCGTGATTTTTTTAAAGATTATCTTATTATCAGTTTCAGTACATAATAATAATAAACATTTTGCACATACAGCAACAAACGTGTTTCAGATTCAGTCTATTTTTGCATAACGAAATTAATACTTGCGTTATAAACAAATAAAAGAATAATATTAAAAAAACCCCACCAATCTAACATATTTGTGAAAGATAAATTAATGAAATTAATACTTCTTTTATAATAAAATAAAAGAATAATATTGAAAAAACACCAATGTAACATATTTGTAATCGTACAATTTAATTTTTTAGATCACCAAATGGGATGTTTTTTTTTCAAATAGAATTTGTTTGCAAAGCTCATCTCAGTTTACTGATTGTCTATGGTTTTTAAAACAATTATAAAGCACGAAATATTTTTTTAATTTATCTATATCGCGCGGAGCTCGATTACGAAAGATTAATCCGTTTCCTCTTAAAACAAAATAAAGAGTTCATAATTTTCTTACGGCTAATATTCATTAAAAAAATCTTCCCTATAAATCTATACTCCTATTATAAAGAGGAAAAAATTGTTTATTTGTCGGAGGTAAGCTCTGGAACTACCGAACCGATTCCAAAAGTAATGGTATCAAAATGATGGTGTTAGTCCAACTTAGAACATAGGCTATATCTTATGTCGGTGCCACTACCCCAAAGGGGGTGTAGGAGCAAAAAACGTTCTAAAAATGCGATTTTAGCGTTACTGAAGGGCCTAGAAATATGAAATTTGGAATATTAGTTACTTATAAGATATAAATGATGTCTAAGAACAGTTCTTAAACAATTCGAAATTTAAAAGGGGTGAAAATGCACAAAAAGCGTTCTAAAAAACGTTCTAAATGGTAGTTTCTACACAATCTCAGGAAATACTAAACCGATTTAAAAAAATATTGGTGTCATAGTGATGGTGACAACGCTTGCTCCAAGATAGGCTATGTTTTATGTCGGTGTCACTACCCCAAAAGGGTGTAGGAGCAAAAAACGTTCTAAAAATGCGATTTTAGCGTTACTGAAGGGCCTAGAAATATGAAATTTTGAAAATTGGTTACATATAAGATATAAATGATGTCTAAGAACAGTTCTTAAACAATTCGAAATTTAAAAGGGGTGAAAATGCACAAAGAGCGTTCTAAAAAATTTCTAAATGGTAGTTTCTACACAATCTCAGGAAATACCGAACCGATCTAAAAAATAATGGCGTCAAAATGATGGTGACAACCCTTGCTCCAACATGGGCGATGTTTTATGTCGGTGCCACTACCCCAAAGGGGGTGCAGGAGAAAAACGTTCTAAATTGCGGCTTTAGCGTTACGGAAGGGCCTAGAATCGTGAAATTTGGAATGGTAGTTAGTTATAAGATATCAATGATCTCTAAGGACATTTCCTAAAAAAATCGAAATTTAAAAAGGGGTCAAAATGCGCAAAAAGCGTTGTAAAAAATTCTAAATTGCGATTTCTATGCAATCTCAGGAAGTACTGAACCGATTTCAAATATAATGGTGTAAAAGTGATGGTGACAGATCTTGCTCCAAGATAGGCTATATTTTATATCTGTTTCCACTACCCCAGAGGAGATGCAGGAGCAAAATGTGCGAAAAGCGTTCTAAAAACGTTTTAAATGCCGATTTGTCGGCAATATCTCAGGAAGAATGAATCTTATTTCAAACGTAATGGTAGGAAATTGATGCTGATAGCCTCTGCTCTAAAATAGACGCTATTTTGTGTCGGTATCATCATCACCAAGACGTTGCAGGAGCTAAAAAGCGTTCTAAATTTCGATTTTTGTGATCGGTAGGGGCTAGCAACTTAAAATTAGGCAAGGTGCATATTTATTAGGTATAAATGATTTTTAAGAACAGTTTCGAAAAAATTGGAAATTTAAAAAGGGGTGAAAATGCGCGAAAAGCGACCTAAAAACGTTCTAAATTGCGATTTCTACTGAATGTAAGGAAATACCAAAGGTATTTCAAAAGAAATGATTGCAAATCAATGGTGACAGTCCCTGCTATAACATAGATTATATTTTATGTTGCTGTCACTACCATCTGAGGGTTGCAAAAGCAAAACATGTTCTAATGTGCGTTTTTTGAACAACTGAGGGGTCTAACACTTCGAAGTATGGCAAGGTATTTACTTACAAGATGCAACTGCTTTCTAAGAACAGTCAAAAGAAAATTCCAAATTTAAAAAAATGTAGTGAGTGAAAAGCGTTATAAATTACAATTTTTAAGCAAACTTATAAATTACCAAACCGATTAAAAAAATAATGGTGACAAATTTTGGTGATAGAACCTGCTCAAACATAAGCTATACTTTATGTCTTTTCCACTACCACCAGAGGGTTGCAGGAGCTAAAAACTTTCTAAATTGCGATTACTGTGATATTAAAAAGGCTAGAAACTTTAAATATGGCATGGTAGTTACTTATAAAATATAAATGCCCTCGAAGGACTGTCGAAAATAAATTCGAATTAAAAAGGGGTGAAGTGAAGGGGAGGTGCGAAAAGCATTCTAAAAAAGTTCTAAATTACGATTCTATGCAATTTCAGGGAATATAAACCGATTATAAAAGTAATAGTTGCGAATCAGTGGTAACAGTCTCTGATCCTACACAGGCTATATTTTATGCCGGTGATTCTACCACCTGGGGTTCACAGGAACAACAAACTTTCTAAAAAAGGGCTTTAAAAACTTTTTAAATTACGTTTCTGTGGAATATTAGGAAATAACAAACCGATTTCAAAATTAATTTTGGCAAATTAATGGTGACAGTTCCTGTTTCAACATAGCCCTTTATGTCGAGAGAGGTGGTAGGACTTGGAATTTGACATGATGGTTAATTTTAAGATGTAAGAAGATGGTTTCTAAAAAATTCAAAACTTCAAATGAATACTGAAATGAGCGTATTAATTGAGCATAAAAGTTTCAAAATATTTTCTAAATTATCATTTATTTAGTTTTATTTCATTTTATTAATTTAAGTCTCATTTCTGCCTAATGCAGTGTAATAATGATGTTTAATCAAACTGTGTTTTAAATAGTAATTTTTGAATTATTCCTAAAAGTAATAAGTACCTTTTAATAGAAAAACTTAATAAAGTAAAATATTACCTTTTAATAAAATAAAAATTTAGTTAGTACCTTTTAATAAAAATTAGACATATAAATATCACTTGGCATATTTCAAATATTACGCGAGCAAAGCCGCGGGGTTTGCTAGTAAATAAATAAAGTAATATGGTACTTCTTAGTTATCCCGTCGACCAATTTAAACGACGCCGTCAAATTATATAAATAGCCAAACCACTCGCCAAATTATATACATTTGGCATAATTTTTATTTTAAATAACGAAAGAACAAATAAATTAGTAAAACATTAATAAAAATACAAATAAAACATCGAATTAATGGTTTTATTGGCCATTATTGGCATTTAATCGTACAATTAATTAATTAATGGCAACCATTATTGAAATTTCATCTTACAATTTGGCGACAGTAATTTGGTCGACGGAATAACTAAGAAGTACCAGTAATATAAATAAAACACAAATTTACCAGACATGTATAAGCTCTGAAATTACCTGAATGTAAAAAGTAGCAAATACTTGGCAAATAACTCTTAGCATGCGGCTAATAGGAAAATATTGCTTTTGATAAATTTCAAAAATTTATTTGATTGTATAATTCGTATTTTCCATATGAGAAATGCTTTTTTAATGCAAGTGGTCAATCTAAAATATTTATTGCATATAAAAAATTATTAGTTTTCAATTTTAAAAAATGTTTTCACCTACATTCTTTAACCCGGGAAGCCCGGGTACGATCCCCTAGTGCTTTTAAAAACAATTTTAAAGCATGAAATATTTTTTAATTTATCTATACCGCGCGGAGCTCGATTACGAAAGATTAATCCGTTTGCCATTAAAACAAAATAAAGAATTCATCATTTTCTTACGGATAATATGAATTAAAAAAAACTTCCCAATGAATAAATAAATAAAATATAAATAAAACACAAATTTAATAGACAGGTATAAGCTTTGAAATTATCAGAATATAAAAGGATGCCATAAGTAGCAAAATCTTGGTCAAATAACTCTTAGCATGTGGCTAATAACAAAATATCGCTTTTGATAAATTTCAAAAATTTATTTGATTGTATAATTCGTATTTTCCATATGAGAAATGCTTTTTTAATGCAAGTGGTCAATCTAAAATATTTATTGCATATAAAAAATTATTAGTTTTCAATTTTAAAAAATGTTTTCACCTACATTCTTTAACCCGGGAAGCCCGGGTACGATCCCCTAGTGCTTTTAAAAACAATTTTAAAGCATGAAATATTTTTTAATTTATCTATACCGCGCGGAGCTCGATTACGAAAGATTAATCCGTTTGCCATTAAAACAAAATAAAGAATTCATCATTTTCTTACGGATAATATGAATTAAAAAAAACTTCCCAATGAATAAATAAATAAAATATAAATAAAACACAAATTTAATAGACAGGTATAAGCTTTGAAATTATCAGAATATAAAAGGATGCCATAAGTAGCAAAATCTTGGTCAAATAACTCTTAGCATGTGGCTAATAACAAAATATCGCTTTTGATAAATTTCAAAAATTTATTTGATTGTATAATTCGTATTTTCCATATGAAAAATTCTTTTTTAATGTAAGTGGGCAATCTAAAAAAATTATTGCATATAAAAAATTATTAGTTTCCAATTTAAAAAAAAAAAATGTTTTCACATATATTTTTTAACCCAAAAAGCCCGGGTACGATGCTCTAGTCTATATTATAAAGGACAAACATATCTGTGCGTAACGCATACGTCATTCTGCGAATGGCAACACTTTGAAATTTGAAATGAAATTTCGGTTTTGCAATTTTCGCTACTGCAAATTTTTAAACTTCTAAACATCCTACATTTTAAATGCTTACACCGTCGTATGCAGAAAAAAGTGCACTTTCAAATGCAATTTGTTTGAAAGCTGTATCTCAATTTATTTTTGAGATAATAATTATTTTTATAGTTTTTTATACCAATTTTCTAATCGTGGCAACTGAAGTACTTCATTTCTATTAAAAGTTGTTTAGTTATCTTTATTGATTTTATTCTTACTGATGCCATTTTCTCATTACAATTAAAAATATCTTTTTTAAAATTTTAAACAGAAAATGACGTTACACTTTAAAAAAGATACAATTTCCCTGATGATGCTGTTATATTTCACTATTTTTTTCATTTCGCTGATATTGAGTTTGAGACAATGGGCAATATTTCAGCGACTGAAAAGGACGTCATAGTTAAAATAAAACGGTAATTTTATTTGATAAAACAAGATATTTCCCCTTGAATACGTCTAAAAGATATAAATTTCTGGAATTTTTACGCGCAGGTACAGAGATTATACTAAGATCTCAAAACACGAGTGGGAATTTTAACATGGAAAGTTGTAATAGTTGACAAACGCGACTTCGAGCTTGAAAATATCTTTATTAATCGCGAAATATTGCGGGTTAAAATGTTTCTAAATGGTTAATATGGATGTGAAACGTGGAAAATGACTTGATTCGGTTTAGATTTAAAGGGGGAGGGGGGGATTCTATGATTATGTCAAGGTGAAATTATTTTTGCTGATTTTTCATTTCGTAATACCAAGCATCAATTGATAACTTAATCAAAATTACTTGATTATACGTTACTGATTACGTATATGAATAAAATTTAATTTTTCAATAATTTTAACAGTTGAAGTTTATGAAAAAAGTATTTTGTTAATCTTAGGTTAAAATATGTTTTTGGAGAGTTAAACTAACAAGTGTAAGATGGATTTTTTTTATTGTAATTATTGTTGGCGATGTATTATAAATTTCATGCATCAGTTCCTTTGTAAACATTTTCTTTCGTCGAAATTCGACGGGTTCCGACTCGTATATATAAAATCCAAACGGAAATTTCGTTCCGAACACCCATATTTCGAGTTCTACTGCATGGATTTTTATGGAACTTATACTGTTAGATAGGTATCGTTGTATTGTTTCAGGGAAGGTTTTAAGCTATAAATCATCGTTCTACGTAAATTAGTTATAGAATTATGACTGAAAGTTCTGTTATTTTGGACGATAAGGTTACCATTTTATTTCTTGGCGAAATTTATTGTTGATAAAAAAAATGAAACGGCTATTACATCTCGAAAAATAAAAGATAAAAACTATTACTAATTTTATTTAAAAGGAGAAAAAAAGAAAAAAAAAAAAGAAGAAACAAATCCGTTTTAATGAGTGATAACATTAAAAATGAAAATATTTAATTTAAACATGAAAGGAAATGTTCGTAATGCTTAAAAAAATACTCAGTTAAAATATTGCAATTGAAATAAGATTTGGTTATTTATCTTTTGCGTCAGGTTAAGAAAAACGCATCTGACAAATTGATAGGATGATATCAAGGAAGTTTCCATAAGCGCATGCTCAGAAATATCTGAAAAAATATCTTCTCATGAGGAATGTATACAATATTCTTCTCATGACATATAATATGTTTAAAAAAATCGGCAGAAACTTGATTTAGCGTTCGTAAAAAAATAATAAAAATTTAATTTTTTTGGCGATTTAATGCTGGTTGGCGGCACAATAAAATTTTGAATGATACTTTTTTTAGGATAAATAATTTTTAAGTAAAACCTTTTTCTACTCTTCATTCAAAGTTAGTTAAATTAAGTTTAACTTAAATAAATACATATTTATTACTATAGTTTTGTCATATACCCTTATATGTGTATATATTAAAATTTTACTATCGTAATTATACGGTTTAAAACAAAATTTAAGTTTATTAAATTTGTTCCAAATTCAAAATTAATGTCCGATTTTGTTATTGCCATGGATACAACTACTTAATATAAAAATGTTTAATGATGGCATTTTTAATTAGCCAGCTACAATTAAAATAAACTTAAAACGGTGCTACTTTATTATCCCGTCGACAAAAAAACTATCGCCAAACTATACGAATAAATGTCAATAATGGCTGATCGTAAATTTTGCATTCACTTGACATTAAAGACGGTACACGCGTTTGTTGCGTCATCAAGTGATTTTTAATTTGACTTCTATTTGTAATTTTATTAATGTTTACAATTTTTTTTATTCTTTCGTTCGTTTTTATTTTCGTTCGTCAAATAGTACCCTTAAAATTTTCCCAGCCGGTGAAGCCATGTAAAATTAAATAACTACTGCAACACGGAATTTGTATATATTATATACGCTTACAGATAAAAAATAATACGCTAATCCTTCGTTTAGGTTTAAATTCATTGAGTTTTAGGCATTTTAACACTTATTTAACAAGCAATTTCCAAATGCTTTTAAATATCATGCATTTGGGAAGGAAATGTGTTGGCTAGTCGAATAGAGTGGAACGTTTGTCTTTTTTGCGCCAAATACTCGAATTTATTTCTTTTTTCTTTATTCAGATTTTTACTGAGATTCCGTCGCCAAATTTGACTGATGTTTTACTACATACTTGAGTAGTTTTATAAGCATTTTTTTTCTAAATAATTTGAGGAGACCTTTAAGGAGACTCTTTAAGGAGACCTTTGTGAGTAACAATTTTGTTTTTGATTTGTTCTTTTTTATTTCTAACTTCTCCCTCATGTGTCTTACAGACGAAACTAGCAGATGTAATTGTAAAAATGATGGTACTTATGATTTACATGTTATATGTTTATTTATGAGTTATTATGAGTTCACTTTTGTCGCCAAACAATTTGATTTTAAGCCAAAAAGACGTAAGCGTGACATAGGTTCAAGCGATGTTGACAATAAAGGTGATTTTGTAAGTGTACGAAAGCATTTTTAGAGTATTTTTTAAAATTCAAATGTACAATATATAAATAGCAATTAATATTTTAAAAATGGAGTCAAATATTTAAATTTTAGTATAAATGTCTCCCACACAGGCACATACATATTGTAAAATAATTTAATTTCAGACATTTAAAAAATTTCTCACTATACTTTACTGCGAAAACATGTCGGTTTGTTTTCCCCAAATGTGTGACTTTTATAACCTCGAAGCCAGATTAGAAAATATTGTCCACTCTTTTTTTAATAAAAAACATATCTCCAATTTCCCTTATAGAAACGTTGAATGCTTGCAATGCTAAGTAGTAAAGATTATTCTTAAGGAAATGTAAGCAATTATGCTTTATTACTATCACGAAAGAAAACATTTTGCAATAAAAATTGCTTTCTGCTGCAATAAAAATCACTTTTCGATATTCCATTTAATTCGTCATTATTTTCCATATCCTCCCTTCTTTTAGAAATGTTATTAAAAGATATTGGATGAATCTTCCATAATCAACCATATTACAATTGGCGAATTTACTATATAATGTCGGAAGATTCGTTTATATTTGAAAGGAACCGTCGACGGTAAATCCGATTTCAGAAAATTACGCGAAATTTGTACTTAGCGATTAGTAAATTGATGTTTTTTTTATTATGGATTAAGCGGATAAAAGAATATTTACTATTATATATTTTTCATCTGCAGTTATTTTACTATCACTAAAAAAGCATCACTTTGAATGTACAAAATAAGAAAAAAAAAAAAAAAAAAAAAAAAAAAAAAAAAAAAAAACTAGAGAACAGGAATTCTGTGTTTTCAGAATTTAGTGTCGCCCCCGGCATTTCCATTTTTTTCATTTTCTTCTGATGGACTGATGGCATATATTATTATGAAACAGCCATTATAAATGAAATGTTAGGTGAAGATGAAAGAGCAGTCGTAAAAAGTTAGAACTCTGATTTTCTGGTCAGAATGTGGGAAAAAATAGCCATAATTTTTTTACGGCTGCTCTTTCATCTTCACCTAACACTTCATTTATAATGGTTGTTTCATAATAATAGAAGCCACCAGTCCATCAGAAGAAAATAACTCGGTTAAGAAGGTCTCTACTGCAGTACAAAACATATTTCAATTTTAAGACTTAAATCACACGTTTTATTTTATGTAAAATGACGTCATTCGCATCCGCTTAAGAATTCCACGTTTACGATCTACTCTTAAACATCTACAGTAAATCATGCATAGCACATCACTATCGCAAATGTAGCAAAAAGATTCCATCATTCAAGAAAATAAAAAAAACCGGCTATCTAATGATTCATAGATACTTACAATTAAATATAGTATATAATAGCTCCATTGTTTTAACAGAAATCATTCGATTATATTTTTTTCAAAATAGGACGTATTTTAATTACATTTTCTTTTTGTTGTTACGAAAAAATGGCAACAAAAATATATAGTTACTATTTTAAAACTATTTTTCCTTTACTTTCTACAGAAATGGAGTACTTCCGTTGCCAATATTAAGCAAATGGCTCCAAAAACTACAAAAAATTTAATATTTCAAAAATAAATGGAGATACAGCTTTCAAACAAAATGCATTTAAAAGAACTTTTTTTTTTTTTTTTTTCCAATACGACGGTACAAAAATTGAAAATGTTCGATGCTTAGAAGTTAAAAAAATTTCTAAAGAGTATTTAATTGTAATGCTTTGCTTTACGGCTAGTTTCTGTTAGGTAACGTTATTTTTTGGATACAAAATAAGCTGGGAGAAAGAAATAGCATACCGTACCGGTGGCTTAAAAAAAAAAAAAAAAAAAAAAAAAAATTCAAATGCCAAAGGTGGCAAATGGAACAATAACTGTTCATTTAGCCTAGGTTTAAAAAAAAGTACCTCAGATTCAAATAAAATTTCAATCATTATAAAGCAATTTTGGCTGATGCACAGCCCGAGCAGCTAACCGTAGTCACAAATTAACGTTTTTAGTTTTATTTAGGCAAGAGACTGATGAATAATGACGTCTTGAAAATAACAAGCATGTTTATTTCACCGTCTTATTACGCGAGAGAAATGTGAAAAAAATCTTCGGTTTGCCAAAAAGATCATTACTGAAAATTTTGCATAACTAACTTTATTTATCATTCGCAAAGAGTTTTGATAATAAAAGATCTAAAATTCAATCAACAGCAATTTGACATTATTTAATGGAATGTAGTTTGGCACGTAATTAACTCTGTTTTGTAGCTAACTCTGGCACATTTGTAGCCATACCGTTACGAACATTTCTAACGTTTCACATCAAACTTGGTTGTGGATCCGATTACGGATGATTGGGAAGATTTTATTGAATGAAAACTAGAGGTTTACATTTTATTTGAATCAGTTATCGAGGTTATTTTTCTAGGTTAATAGTTGCATGATTAAAGACATTGTTTTAATTTTATTCACACAATTCAGCTTTAAATATCCACTTTTACATGATTCACATTTTTTAAAATATAAAAGTTAAATACTGTTTTGACTGTAATTACTCTACTGGAATTTGAAGATAAGAAACTGTAGAAAACCTGATAAAAGACGACGTATATTACCAAAATATAATGTAATGTAGAGAGAGATTGTATTTATGTTACCATAGATCCACACATAGCACCAAGCAGAGAAGCCCGGAGTAAAAGAACTAACAAACGAAAGTGAATAACCCGAACGTTCTTTAAGTTAAATGGTCAATCTCTGCGATCATTGTAATTCTCTCTTTTTTGGTAGTGTGGTGATTAGAGAACATTTTAATTTTAATTTCTGATGACCGTAATGGCCGCATTTCGTTCCCAAACTCTACATGATGTACTGAAAAGTTGCTTCTGAATTACCCGAATTTCATCTAACGCATCAGATAATATAAAAGCTGAATGGCGTCCGATGCGTATTCAGAAAATGCGGAAGGACTTTCCAGGTGAAGGTCTATATTAATTTAAAATACAGGGTCGAATTCTCCATTTTGTTTGATTGCAGATTTATTTGAAAAATGGACCAGCGCAGCGGTCTCAGCCTGCTAGTTATAAATATTTTCAGACTTAAAGTGTCTCAGGACTCTTAAAATTGGAAAAAAATGAGAAAAAAGGACCATTTTGAACATTTAATATCTTAAAATGTATTTGATTTTTAACCAACTTCAAAAAGAAGAAGGTTATCAATTCGACCTGTATGTATGTTTTGGCCATGTTCACGTATAACTTTCTTAAATATGAACCGATTTTGATAGTTTTTTTTGTTTGAAAGTGTAAGTCAACCCTCATGAACTGTTTCATTGGCTAGCAGGGATTTACATTACACGTCTACGGAGCCTTCCCTTCTTTACGCTAGAAGTTTTTACCTTGACCACGTGATCAAAACGGAGATGAAATATCCTCCATTTACCCAAGGAAATTTTAACTGATAAGAAGGGAAGATACTACAACTTTGCCTCATGAACTGTTTCATTGGCTAGCGGGGATTTACATTACACGTCTACGGAGCCTTCCCTTCTTTACGATAGAAGTTTTTACCTTGACCACGTGATCAAAATGTAGATGGAATATCCTCCATTATAAGCACTCATCTTTCATACTGTTACTCTTACAGAGATACGAGATTTTCAAAGTGCGAAAACTTAGCTGGACAAGGGCCGAGATCCAGATAGATTTTCGCTGGTAGTGAAACGAGATTGATCAATCAGAAGCCTGCAGTTTTGCGAACTTTTCGCTCTTTTCAAAAATGCAGCCTTCTGATTGGTCGATCTCGTTTCGCTGAGAGCGAAATACCTATCTGGATCCCGGCTATTCTGTCATCCACCAAACCGGAAGTCCTACAAAGGCACAAACCGATATCGGAAGTCGGTGTCGAAAAGTTGAAAATCAACCTTTAAATTTTCTCATGTATCAGAGCACAAGTATAACGCCTAGAATAAATAGTGTGGAAATCTGCTATCCAAAAGCACTAAAGAAATGTATCCTTTAAATGTGCAATGATACTGTAATCCAATGAGCCGATCGCAGCGACATCTGCGTTATAGTTTCAAATTTCAGTGTAAACATTGTATTATAACAGCGTCTAGACCAAATGGTTTTGGAGTTTTAGAAAATATCCTCAGATGTCGCTCCGATCGACTCTTTGGATTTCAGCATCGTTTTACATTTAAAGGATACAATATTTTAGTACTTTCTAAGTACTACTACTACAGAGTCTAGAATATATAGTGTGGAAATCGGCTATCCCAGTAATACTTAAAAAAGTGCTAAAATATTGGATCCCTTAAATGTCAAACGATGCTGAAATCCAATGAGTCGATCACAGCGACATCTTCAGGATATTTTCTATAACACCAAGACGATTTGGTCTAGACGTTGTAATAATATGATGATGTTCACTTTGAAATTTGAAAATATATCGCAGATGTCGCTGCGATCGGCTCCCTGGATTTCAGCATCATTACACATTTAAGGGATACAACTTTTAGCGCTGTTTGAATAGCGGATTTCCACACTATGTATTCTAGACGCTGTACTACTGCGATAGTAAGTCAATATGTTCTGGATATCTGAATCTGGAGAACCAATGAGAACGGTTCAGGATCGGAACCCAGTAGGTATTGTGAACATGCTTACAACATCTAGAGCTGGACCAAATTACAGCTAGAAGAGTGTTTATCTTTACAAAATTATCTGAAATTATTTTTCTTTAGCTCCTATTTTGTATTACTCTAAGTACCTTGAAATATCATCATTTATTTTTGTTACACAGTCCTTCCATGGACATTTATTTATTATTTACTCATTCTTTTATCATATTTAATCATATTTAATCCAATATATAAACTTAAACTTAGTGGTAATTACTTAAACTTGCACAAATTGTTCTTTACTATAATATGTTGTAAATATTGCTGAACCTGTACATGAAGTTCAATGAAAATAAATTTTCGGCATCGGAAGGCGGGACGGTTCGGTTCTGGTGTCTTCCCCTAGGGACTGCACTAAAACTCTAGACGCTGTAGTTATGTAATAGAAAATGCCTAGGTTTGCTATAGTTTGGACATAAGTTTCTCTTAAAGGACTTTGCCGTGCTATGATGTGTAAACATTATTGATGGATTGTCAGCTTTTTCACACCCAATTTCGATGTTCGTAGGTATCGATGTGGATCTTATAGTTTACTGGATGCGGTAAGTTTTCGAAGTGCGAGATCTTGTCTAGAAAAGATGCCGCATTCAGAAAAACCCAAATGTCTGAAACGATGCTAACCGACATCGGAAGTGGATATCAAAAAGCTTACAATGGAGGATATTCCATCTCCGTTTTGATCACGTGGTCAAGGTAAAAACTTCTAGTGTAAAGAAGGGAAGGCTCCGTAGACGTGTAATGTAAATCCCCGCTAGCCAATGAAACAGTTCATGAGGCAAAGCAGTGATATCTTTCCTTCTTATCAGTTAGAAGTTCCTTGGGTAAATTATCGGTATCACGTGACTTTTTTCAGCCTTGAACCCCTATTTGGAATATCCTCCATTCAATAGCAAAGTGGCTTTATACATCAGAGTTCAGCAAAGTGTCTCCATTAGTCGGTACACTGCAAAGTGAATATATACAGTACACATAAAAGTGCCTTTTTATGTGTAGCAGCACTGTCTTCGGTTATCAGATTCAGACTAAACGCCTAATCATTGACGCTCATTTCTGATGTCTTTACTGCCTAAGGATCGAGAGTATTGGTATGAGAATGGTGACATACGGAAAAAAATTATTGATTGATAGATTCTGGACAAAAGCTATCGCCATGAATCTTGAAGAGCTTGACATTATTGCCAAACTAATGCTTGTTAAATGGAGGATATTCTATCTACGTTTTGATCACGTGGTGAAGGTAAAAAGCTTTTGCGTAAAGAAGGGAATGCTCCGTAGACTTAATGAAAAACCCTCGCCAGCTAGTGAAACAGTTCATGCGGAAAGCAGTAGAGAGCCTCCCTTCTTATCAGTTAGAAGTTCTTTGGGTAAATTACCGGTATCACGTGACTTTTTTCAGCCTCGAACCCAGATTTGGAATAAAGTCCATTATCTGCTACTTGTATAATCAAACTTGTCCAAGGAGTATCGCATAGTTTTGGAATAGAAAATATCTAGTTTTGCCGTTGTTTAGGCAAACACGTATGTATAAACAGAGTCTGAGCATTGTATGTCACCACTGTCAAATAGATGCACCTTACATGAGGAAACCTTACATGAAAAACGTCACGTGGTACAGGTTATTTACTCAAAGAATTTCTAACTGATAAGAAGGGAGGCTACTACTGCTTTCCACATGAACTGTTTCACTGGCTGGCCAGGATTTACATTACTTTTGCGGGGCTTTCCCTTCTTTACGCTAGAAGATTTTGCCTTGACCACGTGATCATAACTTAGATGGAATAACCTCCATTGATGGAGATTATCGGAAAAGAATAATGTAGAATTATGGACCACATGATTGGTTCATTGAATACATATATCTGACCTGTGTGCTTGGCGTCAAGCGCCCGCTTATAAGTCATTGTCAATATACCGGAAGGCGATAGCACAAGGAAATTTACAGCACCACAGAATTACATCCGGGAGCTCCACAAAGAGTGTGCAACGGAGCCAGCGAGATTCGAACCCGCAGCCAATTACGCTCTCAAGCGATTAGCGGCGTGATGTCTTGACCACCCAGCCACGGTGGGTCCTGGACCACATTTTCAAACCTGACAAGTCTACAGCTTTTTGGATGCCAGTATTTTAGTACAGAAAATTTTGTTTTATTTGATAGAAGAATTTTTGAAATTTAAAAGGACACACTCTATAAAAATTACAAGTTCGCAAAAAGGCAGGCTTCTGATTGGTCAATCTCATTTCTCTAACAGCGAAAAATATATCTGGGTCCTGGTCAATATACTTGAAGAGTTGGCTCCGTTGCACACTTTTTGTGGAGCTCCCAGATGTAATTCTCTGGTGTTGTAAATTTCCTTGTGCTACCTAGAATACCTCCCCCCCTCCTTCAAAGCTCAAAGTCCTCGTGCTATTTCGTCCTTGTATATTAACGATGACTTATAAGCGGGCCCCTTATGTCAAGCACACAAGTCAGGTGTATGTGATCAATAAATAAATGAAGGTAGACTATTGTGAATACAATGTACTTATTTTAAAAACATCGTAAATATCAAGTGCTAATAAAATCAATACTTCTAATGAAATTACAAAGAGTTTATTAAAAACTATTTGTTTATTAAATAATTTTTGTAAATTATAATTTATTTGACAAAAAATTTATTTATTCAACAGATGTTGAAATCCGGATAATTATGTGTTACGGTATGAATAACTAAAAAGTAGGAAATAAAATAATCTTTTCAAAAAAAAAATATTAACAGACTTCAAAAAAGCACTAAAAAGAATTAAATAATTCTTTAAACTTCTCTAATGACGAAACGTTATCCATTAACTGCACATCAGACATCATGTATCGGCATAAAAACGTTAAATTTAATATATAGAATTTAATATCTACCAAACATGGATTTTCTAGAGACAAATATTTTACAAAAGATTAATTTACATATTTATGATTTAATTTACGAATATATACATATAAAAAGTAATCAATTACTTTTTGAAGTTGGTGCCAAACATTCACAATCGATAATGATTAAACAAATAATTTGCTGAAGAAATAGAGCATTTTTAAAAATTTTGTATAATATTTTCCATCATCACTTTATTCATGGTAATAGCTACAATATATTCACAATTTTACTATACTTAAGATAGGTTGGCACCAACTTCAAAAAGTAATTGATTACTTTTTATATGTATATATTCGTAAATTAAATCATAAATATGTAAATTAATCTTTTGTAAAAAATATTCTCTGGAAAATCCATGTCTGGTAGATATTAAATTCTATCCTTCCAGATATATAAAAAAATTTTGATTTGGAGATGGACCAATGAAAATCTCCGTAGATCATCCGGGTATACTCCTACTAGATCGGCATCCGTATTTTTTGTGACCGGGGTCTTTCTTCGTTAATATTAAGAAAACTGTTTCATTAGTCCAATCAAATGAGCCCGTTTTGGGGCAGTTTGCTGCAAAAAATGCTACAGAGATAAAAATTGGCACAGTTGCTCATTGATACCTACTAATGACTAGGAAAAAAGTCCTGATAGATAGGAAGTGAGCGGGGGGAGGGAGGGGCAAAAATAAATCCCCTCCCCCTCTTTTTTTAGGTTTTTTGAAAATATCTCAGAAACTATGGGTTTTCTTTAAAAAATTACTCCAGTATAAATTAAAGAGCATAAAATTCTCTACAAATAATATGTATACGCAGTGGAACCTCGGTTATCCGTCAGTCACGGGAACGGAGCCTTTAGTCCAATCAAATAAGCCCGCTTTGGGGCAGTTTGCCATAATAAATGCTACAGAGAAAAAATTTGGTACAGTTGCTCATTAATACCTACTAATGACTAGGTAAAAAGTCCTGATGAATAGGAAGTGAGCGGGGGGGGGGGGCAAAAATAAGTCCCCCCCCCTTTTTTAGTTTTTTGAAAATATCTCAGAAATTATGGGTTTTCTTTAAAAAATACTCTAGCATAAATTAAGGAGCATAAAATTCTCTACAAATGATAAGTATACGCAGTGGAACCTCGGTTATCCGTCAGTCACGGGACCGGAGCCTTTAGTGCAATCAAAAAAGCCCGTTTTGGGGCAGTTTGCCATAATAAATGCTACAGAGATAAAAATTGGGTACTTTTGTAATGACTAGGTAAAAAGTCCTGATGAATAGGAAGTGAGCGGGGGGGGCAAAAATAAGTCCCCCCCCCCTTTTTTTTAGTTTTTTTGAAAATATCTCAGAAACTGTGCGTTTTCTTTAAAAAAAATTACTCCAGCATAAATAAAAGAGCATAAAATTCTCTACAAATAACATGTATACGCAGTGGAACTTCGGTTATCCGTCAGTCACAGGACCGGAGCCTTGACCGATTTTCCGCAAAAAAATCATTTTCTTTTCAAATTTATTTACTCAATGTCTAGCGAAATTTCTTAAATATTGTTACTAAAAAAGAAAGCAGAAAACAACTTAACTTCTGAGTACTTACAAACATGCTAAATCGACTGACGCGTGGTAAATAATCTCGCGGGAGCCAATGTTTACGATCAGTGGGAAGAGAAACTTACGTAAACAATAGCACGTGATTTTTGTATTGCAGGTGGCGTTTCCGAGGGGTCGGGGATTCCAATTCCACACCCTTTGTTTTTGTATCTGGTACCCTTTCGTTCATTCAGTTAGTTTCTATAACCCAGTAAGGGACGTGGATGTGTGTTCATAGTAGTTCTCATTTATAGTAGTTAACATCGAGTTTATAGTATTTAACAACTTTTGCGCACATCATGTCAATGGATAAGTGTTTCATTTGTGATACAGATGTTTATGAGTCAAGTGATGATGTTGTACGAGTGGGTGAAAAAGGGATCGAAAGTTTAAAAAAAGCAAGTATTGAAAGACAGGACCAAAAATTTCAGCAGTTGGAGAATATTACGTTTCTGAAAGTACACACTGCATGCCGTAAAAATTACACCAGACCTGATAGCATTAATGCAGCATTAAAAACGCTCAGAAATGAGCCTACACCATCAATCAGTCGAAAACCGGCTACTCTGCGGTCATCAGTACCCAAGTTTGATTTCAAAAACAGATGCTTCCTTTGTACTGATTTAATTGATGAACAGTTCAAAGAAAAAGAAAAAAAGAAACCAATTCCTTTGCGAAGAATATTTTATGAGGTGCGAGTCTTAAAAACAAACGGTCCCACCATGACACAAAGAGTCCTTGAAGCCGCAGAAATGAGAAATGATCAGTGGGGAGAAGAAGTTAAAATTCGCCTTAGTAATGTAGTTGATTTAATTGCTGCTGATGGAATTTACCATCATGATTGTTTACAGAAATTTTATCTCATGTCAAGAGGAGGTAAACGCGGACGGCCAGAAACAGATTATATTGTTGAAGCCATGGAAGAAATTTGCTCATTTCTTGAAAATAATGATGATTGCCAACATGCCTTGTCTGATTTGCTTTCCGTAGTAACTGGGCGTGTCCCAGATGAACGGACAGTGAAAGCTAAACTAAAACAGAGATATGGAGAGAGTATCATCATAACTAAAAATCCAAGAAAGATTCCTTCCGTTTGTTTTATTGACACAGGAATGAAAGTGCTATCAGATGCATGGTACGAAAACAAAAAAAAAAGATTGTGCTGATGAACGACTAAGAATTGTGCAAACTGCAGCAGCAATAATTAGAGAGGATATCCAGTCAAAAGTATATGATTCTACGAGCTATCCTCCAAGTAATGACTTTTTCAAGGATGCCAAGAGTGATATTCCTAAATCTCTCAGCTGTTTTCTGGAGCATGTGCTCATGAAGAAGAAAAGCCAGCAGAACGATGTTGCTCGAGAAAGAAAATGCATTACAATAGGCCATGCCATTATATCAGCAGTACGTCCAGTGTCTTTTGTTTCCCCAATATTGACCGGCCTTGGTGTGCTCTTATACAGAAAGTATGGACACAAAAACTTAGTCGATCTCATTTCGAATTTGGGGTTTTGCTCATCCTATTATGAGTCCCGACTGCTTGAAATGTCTGCCATTCAACATGGTCAACCAGATTTACGAGGAATGTTTTGTCAGTTTGTTTACGATAACGCTGATTTTAATATTTCCACGCTGGATGGACTCAACACATTTCACTCCATGGTTGGCATAAAGTGCGTAACACCAGCACATATTGAAAGTGGATCGCCAATCATGAAAGTAACTAAAATGCCTACTGCTGAGGCTGTTGGGCAGTTGGGGGTTATTCCATTGAAGCCGTTTGAATTCACAGGTACAGCTTTTAAAAATGTGAAAATGGAGAATCTGGGAGAATTAGCAGAGGATATACCCCTGCCCAACATCTGTGACACTTTGTGGATGTATGCAAAGTGGATGAATCTTCCTGGAGTCCCTGAATGGAAAGGATTTATGCAATCAATAACAAAACATGAAAATTATGAAAAGACAAAAGTAATTCCGCTTCCTTTCATCAATGCACCACCATCTAATTATGACACTGTTTATACATCATTACAGTATGCAGCAGATGTATGTGTCAAAATTGATCAGAGATTGTTGTTCATAACGTTTGACCAGCCACTCTATCTAAAATGTAGAGAAATAGTTGCAGCATCTCCAACAGATTCCATGTTGTCAAAATGTGTCGTGAGACTTGGTGGCTTTCACCTTCTGATGTCATATTTAGGATGTATCGGTTTCATCATGAACGGAAGTGGTTTAAAAGAGCTGTTGGAGACAATATACGCTCCACTTTCAGTTGAGAAGATGTTGCAGGGACATGCGTACTCTAGAGCAGTCCGAGCTCATTTGTTAGTCCAAACAGCTTTAGCGAAAATAGTATTGCAGGAAGTTGAGAGTAGTGATGAAGAGCTGCAAGCTATCAATGAAGTCATGGGAGTATTTGCATTTGATCCTCCTTCTCTAGACTCAATAAATCAAAACACTAATCTACAAGCTGTTGCTATTAAACTGGGTAATAAGCTGATGGAGTTCAAGGGAAATGGCCGTACTGCAGCCCTTTGGATACAATACTTCAACATGGTCACGTTGATGAAAGAATACATTTCAGCTGAACGATCAGGCAATTGGAATGGCCATCTCAAATGTGTTCAGCAAATGATGCCGTTTTTCCACGCCTGTGGCCATTTCTCTTATGCCAAATAATGTCACTTATATCTACAGGATATGTTGAAACTACCGAGTATGATGACAGAAGAAGAGTTCAAAACATTTACAGAGGATGGCTACTTTACAATAAGGAGGACAGATTCGTTTTGGACTGGTGTTTGGTCAGACATGTGCATTGAGCAAACATTAATACGCAGTATGAAAAGCACAGGTGGCCTGACGAGAGGCAGGGGCATAACAGACAGCGTTTTGAGCAAGTTTGTATTGGGAGTGACAGCAACTCATGGCATTTGCGTATCTCTCGAAGAATTTAGTGGTGTTTTGTTTGCCGGTAGTGAGCAACACGTAGATTTTCGAAAATCCACCCAAGCTAGAGATGTCGCAGATGTTGAGAAACTCTCTTCGTGGTTTGAAAATCATCCACCATTCCCAATGACAGCAGACATCATGTCTATAGCTAATGGGGTGGTAGGGGATGCAACTATTAACTGCTATGACGCTATAAATATAGGAAAACAGGCAATGGCGAAAGTGGTTGGGAAATGTTTTTCCGATGTAAAGTTGTCACGTAAGGACCGGGCCCTCCCTCTGGCCATCATGAACTGTTCTATTAAAATTCATGATGATATAGTTCCAGTCAACCCTTTGGTAATATTTCAACGGATCTCCATAGCTAAACAACATGATGAAGATTTGAAAAAATATTTAAAATTTGAGTTGGCTCCTTTTCCGCTAGCCCTTTTTGACGAAGGAGGCATGCGTAAGACGAAGAAAGCAGTCCTCTACGATTTCTTGAAACCATTGCAAGAGACTATTGATTTTCAAAAGTGTGATATTGTTGTGGATGGTGGTTTCCTCCTTCACAAAGTTCCGTGGTCAAGAGGTTCCACTTTTAATTCAATTTGTGAAGGCTACACCAAATATATCTCCACACATTATAAAGGTAAAAGCTGTACAGTGGTTTTTGATGGCTACTCCGACACTACCAATAGCACGAAATCAGCAGAACAAAACCGAAGATGTGCATTGAAGAAGTCCGTGGATATTAATTTCAACAAAGACACAGAGGTTACTGTTAAGCAAGAAAACTTCCTTTCAAATGAAAAGAACAAATCAAGATTAATTGCTATGCTTTCATCCAAATTGAAGGATAATGGAATATCTTGTCGGCAGAGTACTGGTGATGCAGATACCCTAATCGTAACAACAGCCATTGAAAAATCTTCTTCCAGTGACATAGTGGCAATTGTTGGTGAGGATGTTGATCTTCTTGTCCTCCTAATCGCCCTAACTCCACTCGAACGAGAAATTTTTTTCGTTAAGCCGAGCCGTGGAAAAATTGAAAGAAAGATTTTTTCCTCACAACAGTTAGTTAAAGAAACGAGACTGAAAGACGTCATTCTAGCCCTTCATGCATTCACTGGATGTGATACGACGTCTGCAGCATACAAAAAAGGAAAAATCAAATTTTTCAAACTGTTTCAGCAATGTGAAGACATACATAAAATTGCTAATGTTTTCAATAACAGGGAATCCGACCATGATGCTGTTGCAGAAGCAGGAAACCAACTTTTTTTGAGATTGTATGGAGCACCCTCCACAGCTACATCTCTTAATACTTTCCGATACCACTCCTTCGCAAAATCTGTATCAAATGTTAAACCTGACATTTCATCCCTCCCACCAACAGAAGGAGCAGCCAGACAGCATTCTTTCCGGGTATACCACCAGGTACAACTGTGGCTTGGCCAGGAACAACAAGCCGAACTCTGGGGTTGGGAACGAAGACAGAATCGTCTTATTCCCATAACAACCAAGGATTCGATCGCACCTGAGGCTGTCTTAAATACCATCTTCTGCAAATGCACTACTGGCTGTGGAGCTAAGTGTGGATGCAGAAAAGCAGCCATTAATTGCACAATCATCTGCAACATCTGTCATGGTGACTGTCTGAATGCTACATCCAAATATGTAGATCAACATGATGAGGAAAAAGATGAGGAGGCGATTATGGATTCAATCCTGCTGAGAACACCTTCTAATGCACCATCCACTACAGCTGATGATGATGTGTCAAAGAAAAAAAAAGAACATCACGACTTAGTAAGTACTATCTGCTTAGTGATAAATTAGTAGTTTTCATTGCTCTCTATTATGTTTTGTCGCACTCACAAAGTTTCGCATGACCTAAACATTTTCTTATTGATAAATATTTGTCTTCAGGGTCATGGGCAGATGAACAGGGCAAGAAAGAACTGGATCCTAATGACCCATGTACTTCCGCTGATGATGATATTGGAGAGAAAAACAAGCCAGAATGATAAAAAAAACTCCTTGTAAAGACTTTCATAATTATATAATATCTACTTAATTATAAATTAGTATGTATCTACTTTTAGTTTTCTCTATATATTATACTATACTATTACTATTACTATATATTATAATATACTATTTAGTTTTCTCTATATATTATTCTCTATATATTATTATACTTCACATTAATAAACAATTCATTAATGGTGAATATTTATCTTTCATTAACTAATTACCTGCCATTATCGCATGCAGTATTCGAGTGTTTTTTGTTTTATTTTATTTATTTTTTGTGACAATATTTAATAAATTTGAATAGAAATTAAATAAATTTGAAAAGAAAGTAATTTTTTTTGGTGAAAAATCCGTCAAGGTTCCGGTCCCGTGAATGACGGATAACCGGGGTTCCACTTTGTATACCTGTCATTTGTAGAGAATTTATGCTCTTTAATTTATGCCAGACCATTTTTTTCGTGAAAACCCGCAGTTTCTGAGATATTTCAAAAAACTAAAAAAATGTGGGGGGGGGGGGGACTTTGACCCTCCCTCCCCCCGCTCACTTCCTATCCATCAGGACCTTTTTATCTAGGGATTAGTAACTATCAATGAACAACTGTACCAAATTTTATCAATGTAGCATTTATTATGGCAAACTTTCCTAATTTGACTTGACAAAATCCGACAAGGTTCTGGTCCCGTGAATGACGGATAACCGAGGTTCCAATTTGTATACCTGTCATTTGTAGAGAATTTATGCTCTTTAATTTATGCCAGAGCAATTTTTTCATGAAAACCCACAGTTTTTGAGATATTTAAAAAAAAACTAAAAAATGTGGGGGGGGCAAAATTTATTTTTGCCCCTCCCTCCCCCCGCTCACTTCCTATCCATCAGGACTTTTTATCTAGTGATTAGTAGGTATCAATGAACAACTGTGCGAATTTTTATCTCTGTAGCATTTTTTGCAGCAAACTTTCCTAATTTGACTGGACTACATACAAAAATATGAAAATCGGTGGCATTATAGAGACATGCTTGATAAACACACTGATTCAGACAGTTTTTAAATCGAATAATTATTTTAAGAGATATTTAATGTTAAAGATGTTCAAAATCGTTCCATTAAAAACGTTTTATAGGAGAAAAACTATACATAGGAATTTAAACATTTTTAGATCATTTTATACATTGGAAGTTTCCGATGTGCAGACTGCAATTATCTTTTTAATTTGACTAATTTTTTGAGGATTTATTCCCATTTTAAATTCAAATTTTCAGCATTTCGGAGATATTTTTTACACATTTTAGAAAAGGGCAATTATTTTAAACTGTTGCCAATTTTAAAAACAGCGCAAAGAATAATATTTTCTTTAAATAAAAAATTTATTTACACGTGGCTATTATAAACAGAAAAAACTTTCAAATTAGAATTAAGTGATTACGTGTTAAAATCAGGAAAATTTTGAAAATTACATCATAAAAACTACAGTTACACGTTAATTTTAAAAGGGAACGAAAATTTTTAAATACTAAATTCATTATTATGGGTTAAAAGTCACAAATGAAGGAAATTACGCCATAGTTAAAAAGGCCAAATAAATAAAAGTTGGCAAAACACTTTAAATTAAAAATTATATTTGCACGAGACATTTATTTCATATTTTGAGATAATCTTTTCAACTATTATCGTGAATTCTAAGTCAGCGCAAATAATATTCCTTTCAAACAACAAAAGTATTTTCATGTGAATATTAAAAAGAGAAAGGAAACTTTGGTGAAAATTACGTCAGATTTAAAACGATACATACAAAAGAACTTTCTCATAGCGTTGTTAAAAAGTACTAAGAGACAAAGACTCTGTGTACTTCATTTTGCATTAGCTTACTTTCAAATATTTAACTACTTTTTAACTTTTTTCAACAAAGTTGAAAAGTGTTATTGATTTCGGTTTGTCTGTTCGCGCTTTAACTCTCGTAAATATACTCGGATCGCACTGAAATTTTTGGTTATTGACGTTTAGCCTAGCACGAACCCTATTTCAAATGAAGTTTGTAGCATGTTTAGTTCATTTACAGGGACGGTCAAAAGTATTCCGTTACATTACGGCTAATGGGAAAAAATAATTTCAAACGAATTTTAAAGGTGTTACACCCTTTCAAACATAATAAAAAATATATGCATTTACGAAGTGCACTAAAATATGCAGAATATTCTGTAGCATATGCGGTGCAACGAATAGTTTCTATTCATTTACAGGGCTACACAAAAAAATTCCATTACAAATGGTATTGAGGGAAATTGTTTGCGGCGTATTTTAATTATACAAATTTATATATAATAAAAATGATATACGTCGGTGAGGCTCACTTAAGTTATTTCATGTATAATACGAAGTGCATAGCATTTACAGGAACATACAAAACATTTCAAACAAGTATTTTCTATCCCAAGTACTGTATATTAGCGGCGATGGCAGGGAATGCATTTTTAATTATGATATGCGCTTTTAAGTTTTACTATATCTATGCATACTATAAGGTGTGTGTAAATGTTATAGTTAATATACAAGGCTACGCAAAAGAATTCGTAAAGGTTACTGAGTATGACCTTAAATTGCTGAAAGGTGGTTTTAAAATGTGTTATGCTGAACTGCATGTAGTTTTCTAGGAAATGTTTGTAGAATATAGATAAAATGATATACAGGGCCACGCAAAGAATTGGATACATGGCCGCCTATAGATGATAAATTCTGGAAATGCGATTTCAGTAGTTTTAAGAGTGATTTAGTTTGAATTAAAGTTTAGCTAAATAGTGGCGTGTAATAAAGGTACTAGGTAAACAACAGGGCTGAACAAAAGTATTCAAGCATGTTTCCATCTATTAGTATAAATTGCTGAAAGAGAAATTTCAATCTGTTATGCGTTTTCTTGCTAAACTAAATTTTCTATTATATAGTATATATATCAGCCTACAGATCAAATACAGGGCTGCTCGGAAGAATTGGAATAAATATTTGACTATGGATGGTAACTGCTAAAATCAGCTTTTTAAATGTTTAGTTAGTTATCTTATTTACCTTATTTCCCTAAATAACGAAGTTTTGTTAAAGCTTTCAGGGAGTGTTGGAAAGTGTTTCATAATCTATGCCGTACGCATGATTTTTCTTTCTTGTTTTTAATCAAAGAAGAAAACAGCCATTGTATCTATTAGCAGCGGCTGAATTCGCTTTAAAAATCTCCAATCAAAGGAAAATGAATGAAACCCGTTTACAGGGAGACCGTCACTGTTTTTTAAATTATAATTCAATCTTTTTAAAGCCGATGAAATTAGCATGCTTTTAGAATCTGGGGTGTCTGAACGGAGGTTGGCGAGCGTAGCTCGTAGGAGGCAGAGCCCCCTAGTATATTAAATTTAATGTTTTTATGCCGATACAATATGTCCGATGTGCAGTTAATGGATAACGTTTCGTCATTAGAGAAGTTTAAAGAATTATTTAATTCTTTTTAGTGCTTTTTTGAAGTCGGTTAATATTGTTTTTTAAAAGATTATTTTATTTAAGACACAATTTTAATTGGGATGAAAGAGTTAAGTATGCTCTTTCATTTCAAATATTTAAACATTGCAAGATGCAAAATTTGCATTTACACTTCCAACTGTTAGACATTTGACGAGCAGAAAATTGGTATAACGGCTTACGCGCACGATTACAAAATAAATTTTGCAATTAGAATGAAAGTTTTTCAGCCTAATTATACTTCAGAGTTTAATAATTACCCTGAGCCTAAATAAATTTCTTATTAAGGCATTTTTATATTTTTAATACAAAGTTGTATTTAGATGATGCAAAATGTAGAAAATTTCAACAGCATAATCGCCTAAAAGAATTTTTTTTTTAACAATAAAAAGGAAATTTCAGGTTCAGGTTATACAGACTATTATGAAACATATGTTTCGAAAAATTCATGAAAAAATATTCAGAATTTTTTGAGATATCGTGCGCGTTATGGTCAAAAACGTCATTTGGAGAAAAATGACTTAAAAATTTCGGAAAAGCCGCTTCAGCTATTGCGTAGTTATAATTCTAATAGTCATAACTTCTGCTCTAATGGAAATTTCAAGGAAATAATCATATCAAAATGTTCAGAAAAGATAGAAGCTTAACATCTAAAAAAATTATATTTTCGAAAATTTTGAAGCTTTAAGTGTCCTGACACCCCTTAATATAAATTATAAACCAACTCTAAATGTCTTTAAATTATTATAATTTGTTTTAAGTAACAAAATTTAAGATCAGTTAATGGAAAACAAACACAGTTTGATTTTTAAACTCACAAAAATCAAAATATACAATTTAGTATCAAGTATTAAGAAATTTTATGTTTTACACAACAAAATTTTAACTACAAAATAATATGTTTTGTTGAAAAATATGAACATAAATGTAAGCTTTTCTGTTTTTTTCATTCTCTAATCTGTTAAGCAGTTTAAACTAAACAAAATCGAAACAGATTCATTCTAATGAAACTATAAGTAACTTATCTAAATTAGACAGTTTATCTTTTAGTAACTGTTCTAAGTAAATATTGTCCCAAATCATTATTGGTTGTACATTTAAAAATTCAACTTCAAATGTAAAGCTGGGAAAAGATTTTTTTACGGGGAGGGGGGTGGGGGCGGAAGGGGGGGGGAGGTGATAGAAAAGCTACTGCTAGAGAAAAAAGTTCTTTATCTACAGAACAACACAGTCAATAATAGTTCAAAATTTCATTTATGACTTATTTGGCTGAAAATATAAAAAATATCATACACATATTGAAAATAAGTAACAAATGTCATAAAATATCGAAAATATCAAACTTCATGGTATTTTGAAAATAAATTTCGGATATATATCACGATATATACCAAGATATATACCCACTGATGTATATCACCGAACCCTGGTCGTACGTTTGCTTTTCTTGAATTAAGTAACAGTTTAATATGAGTTTAATATGTATTTTAATCTGCAGATAATGTACTAAGTTGTAGAAAATTATTTGAGTGCATTGGTGGGTGATCATAATGATGTGTACATGATATGATGTACAGTACAGGGATGAACAAAACAATTAGAATACCTTTTTGGTTATGGACGGCAACTTCTAAAATCTGGTTTTCAAATTAATTATGCGTTTTCTAAGTTAACAGAAAATTTCAAAAAAGAGTTTAGAGCGGAATGTCGCATTCACCTTGCGTTAATATAACTAAAATAATTATCAATTTACTGAAAAAGGTGCTTAAAATTTATTTACTATTCCGTTACAAATGAACTGGTCCATTACTTAAAACCATTTATATTAAAAACATATGTAAAGAAAGAAAGATGTTACATTAACCCCGAGATCTTTCGATCACAACCGTGATAATTTTCAAGGGATAGCTTTAATAGAATGTCGCTTTTATTGTGCTATTTATATACCAGTTTGGGAAAAAGGGCTAGTCTATTATTCGTTAAGGGTAATGACATTACTAAGATTTGGTTCAATATTTTGAAAATATCAAACATTTCAGCATCGGAATGTACCAATTTCATATGCACTCCCAATAAAAAATAGACTGGGTCTTTTCCCAAACTGGTATATAAATAGTGCAGTGAAAGTGACATTCTCGTAAAACTACCCCTTGAAAATGATAAAGTTTGTGATCGAAAAATCTCGGGGCTAATGTAACATCTTGCTTTACATATGTTTTTTAATATCAGTGGGTTTTTTTAAAGATCAGTTTATTCGTAATGGAATAGTAATTAAATTTTAAGCGCTTTTTTTTAGTAAATTGATAATTATTTAAATTTTCTAAGTTGTTTATTTATCTTCTTACACATTTTAAACGGTGAATTTCGGTTAAAGTATTCTGGCTGGTAGTGTTGGAAAAGTGTTTCATATTCTATGCTAACGTGTGATTTTTCTTTCATGTTTTATTTTATTAGGGAGCAAGGTAATAAGCAAGATTACCTACACTATATATAAGTTGCTTATCTTTTTTTGGATGCTATATGGTCTGGCCTTTACAGAAATGATTGTAAACTTTATGACGCACTTATACCAGATGTATCTGTTGTTTTCTTGCGAATGTTCTTGTAGAAAATGCAAATGTAAATTCGAGCACCAGTATGTTGATGTTGAAAAAATGGATATTCACTTCAGGTTAATCAGAGCAGAGGTATGGACACCCATTTCACTGAGATTAAATCTTTATATTTGTTAATTTTTATCTTAAAAGTATTTCATGATCTTTTACGTATATTTCATCATTATATATTTTTCATTATTTCAAAGTTGTGCCAATTATTCTATCACAAAAAAAAAACATTAATTAAAAAAATATATTAAAGATTTTTTAAAGATTTTTTGCAAAGCTAATTATTAGAATCCATTGTTCTTTTTATGTGCTATGAAACACTACAGGAAGCTAGTTATGACGATTGCTAAATTAACTAATTTCACGCATTTGATTTCTCTGTACAACGATTAAAAAGTATTCACTCATTTCTTTCCCTTATTTTCATGCATGGAAAATGCAGACTTGGTTATGGCGATTGCCAAATTGATGATTTTCATGCTCTTGATCTTGTTATACAGCGAGTTGACCGAATTCACTGGCTTTTTTTTCTCACATGCGCGTAGCCCAACAAGAACCGAGTTCTAATGATCATTGCTTTAGCAATTTTCAGGTTTCTAGTCGGACCTCGTTATCCCGACACCCGGTTTTCACGTCACCCCGCTTATCACGTCAGTTTTTCAAAGTCCCGGTTTTCTGTATATGATTTTAATGTAAATAAACTCCGGATTTTACGTCGTTGTATAATTTTCAACTCCGGATATCCCGACGGTTTAGGAAAATTTTCCATTTTCCATAATCCATCTTATAAGCACGGAAATTAAGCGGTAAGAAATGTCTTAGCCAAACTTTTCACAAAAGCGGCAAAAATACCCATTGAGATAAATCAGAAATTTTACTTCAATCGAATATTAAAGATGTGAATTATCACATTGCTAACAAGGCGTAAACCAACTTAGTGAAAAATGTCCAAGCCGGGAATCGAAACGGTGCCCCTGGAATAGATCTCCAGGGCTCTACCACTAAGCCACAAGCACGATTCCCAGCTTGTCATCTCTCACTTATATAAATCGGTAAGGCTGCTTAATTAAAAATTTACTTCAATCATTTATCTTAATAAATAAACCCAAATTTTATGAATGACCCACTTAAGTTCCAGATAGACGTATCAGTCTACTCTAGGTCTTTTTGTTCTGGTCAGGTGGCGCTTTCTTTTGGTTACAAGGCATTTTTCATCCGACTAAAACCGAAGCATTGCATTGCATTGAAACGATCAGAAATTATCTAACACCCATTTCTGAAAAAAAAAAACGAATATTGATTACAATTCATTGTATAATATTGAAAAAGAATTGTAGGAAGGACATCTAGGGATAAGCAAACTTTAATTTATCAATATTTCATGTAACAATAAAAAAACAAGTCATCATAAATCTGATTTTTGTTCTTTTCAATTTTGTTTTTGTGTTTATTTTGTTTAATAATAATGTTTTACTGCTTAAAACTGCAAGAACAGTTATGAATTTCAAATTGCCTTAAATTACTTAAAAATACAGCTTTTTATAAACATTCTTCTCCAACTCCGGTTACCGCGACACCCCGCTTATGACGACACTTTGTTCTGGTCCTTAGAGTGTCGGGATAACGAGGTTCGACTTTATCTGCATATCTAGTTCCGCGGTTTCACTGATGCACTGATGATGCTGCAGGAAACGCGCCAAATACCTGGATTATTTTTAAGTTTTCAAATTTTAAGTTTTTAAGTTTTCTGTACAGTGAATTAGGTGATCCAATGATGTTTCAGCAAGTTATCATGATTTTTTTTTTTCTAGACTACGACCTATCAGCAGCTGAGAAATTCTGTTCTCAAAGCTGGTAGATGGGAATCCTGAGTTCGAACGCATGTCGCCCCTGACAACCTAACCTTCCAGAGTTTTTAGTAGTTTTCTTAGCATCCTCCTTCTGCATAAACACGGATGTTATCTCCCACCCTCCACGGTGGGCAGGATTATGAAGAATATGTTTGATTTCATATTTATCAACGGTTATTTGATCAGCAAGACAATTTGGGGGTCAGCAAAAAATCACAGAAAAATAATATTTAGGGTCACCCTGTAAAATAAAATGCACGAAATGACCTATCGCTACTACTTACGAATATGTGGATATTGTACAATATGTGTATTCATTTGTACAAGAATAGCACGTATATTCATGGAGATAAATCGATTTTTTTTTAAAGTTCAAAAAACTCTTGTATGTTTTTTGCTTATATCATTCAGGGTTTTCAACCAAATTTAACGCCCGTTTGTGAAAATTTGATAAAACATAGTAGAAATAATATAGTGCAATTGAATGCAAATATATTAAACATTTGATGAAATATGAGCAGTTGAATGAAATATTTTTTATCTGCGCTTGGGCGCACGATAACAAATATTTTTTTTCATGATTTCATAATCAACTCTGTGGAGCAACTCATAAAAAAACGAGTCAAATATCATGAAAATTTAGAAAGTTATTGACGATTGAGTGAGATGATTTTTAGTTATTATCTAAAAACATTTAAATGATAGGGGGTTTTCCATAAATTGTCATTTTTAATTTAATTTATTTTTTTATTTTTTATGGGTGCTTTAGTTCTCCCTGGAAAACCACCAGAACGAACCTAATCCAAGAAAAAAAGAAATGCTTTTCTTCTAAATCTACTACTTGACATTCATTAAATTCAAACATCTTTGCTGAAAGTCAGTTAATAAATAATAACAATTTGTGAAAAATCACTTATCATTCAGCTGCTTTTAAAACAACTAAAAATCGGCTCACTGCCGATATATTTCTGAATTTTCATGATATTTGAGTGACATTTTTTTATGAGTTGCTCCATAGAGTTGAATATTAAATCAGGAAAAAAAATATTTTTATCGTGCGCGCATGCGCAGATAAAAAACGTTTCGTATAACTGCTCATATTTCATCAAATATTTAATATAAAATAGCCTAAGCCATGTGGCTGTCATCAACAGTTCCGGGCTGACCACTTCGCTTTTTATATACCAGGCGGTCCTTTTTTTCCCTTGGCGCAGGTGATTAATCGCCAAATATTGTTCCATCGCCATCACTTCATCTATGTTATAATAGTTCAAGTCATGTAACTGCCATAAACAATTACGCTTTTCATATGCGCAGCTATTGTCAATCAAAATTATTTTTTCGAATAAAACTAACATAAAAGTTGGCATGATCGTAAAGAATTTTTGGTACTTTTATGTTAGCCTGGCAAAACTCTCGAAAATAGAATTTTTTAACTCACCAGTTAGCACTTTTTATTTCTCGCATGATGAATTAAATTAATGCTTTGATGTTTAAATTAAATGTCATGGTTTATGGTATCATTTATTATTTTTCCTTTTCTTTTAAGAAAAAAGTAAAAGTCATGAATTTTAAATGTTTCAGTTTTAAATAAAGTTATGTATTTTAAATAAAATGAGTGAAAGGATTATATTTTAAGCGAAATTAATAAAATAAGAAAAAATGCGACAGGAGCAATGTTTGGCGATTTATCCGATGCGTCCGGCTAACATAAATATACTGAGTTCTTGGTTTCTCAATCAGAATCTTCCAATTTGGTGAAGGGTTGAAGAAGTAAATTAAATTATGAATAAAAGTAACATGATACAATGCTTGGCATTACATTTAAGAGAGACCAAACTGGTCACCAAGGGCGGCTAGTATTTAATATATTTACATTCCAATTGCACTGTATTATTTCTACTGCAGTTTCTCAAATTTTCAGAAACGGGCATTAAATTTAGTAGAAAATCCTGCATGATATAAGCAAAAAACATGCCGGAATTTTTTGAACTTAAAAAAAAAATCGATATATCTCCATGAATGTACGTGCTAAACTTACACAAGTGAATACACTATTGTACTATATCCACATATTCGTAATCTATAGCGATAGATCATGTCGTCCATTTTATTTTACAGGATGGCCCTAAATATCACTATTTTTCTGGGATTTTTTGTTGCCCCCCCCAAATTGCCTTGCTGATCAAATCGCCGTTGATAAATAGGATGTCAAACATATTCTTCGTAATCCTGAAGTTTCTGGAAAATCCGACAAGTACATATCTTTAAATATTTGACAAAATGTCTAAAATTGAAATTGTCCAGTGATTAATGACCATGTAGTGTATTTACAACATAAATCAATGCGAACTTTTGAAGTTTTGTCGCACAATACCATAGGAAGACACTTCTTAAATATAGCATCGCATTTTTTAAGAAATAACCTCTTTTCATCTGGCGCAGGACATCCTACAACTACGACATCAGAAGGAATAAGTCCTTCTACTCTCGTAGTGGTAAGTTGTACAACGGGAAGTAACATCTAAATAAACAGTAGCACTTTGTAGGGAAAGCTAACTGTTTATTCCAGATGTTGGAAAAAGGGTGTTATTTAAGCTCCAACAGCAGGCAAAAAACTTGATAATGTCGTTCCCAGCAGATTGGAAGAGTGAATAAGAATGCTGGAATACAGTCTGTCTCAAAAGTTTAGACACAGTCAGAAAACTTCATTAAGTAACTATGCAAAAGTAAACAAAACCATATTATTTATTTATTAGATTCTGTAAAAGAATTCAAATAAATCATATCAAAATGAATAAATGGGTACATTATCATAACTGATGAAAAATCATAAAAATTTGTAATC
Source organism: Maratus speciosus (assembly GCA_963932465.1). NCBI lineage: Eukaryota > Metazoa > Arthropoda > Arachnida > Araneae > Salticidae > Maratus > Maratus speciosus. The sequence continues at coordinate 482,197,845 of OZ010793.1, forward strand.
ATACGTTTAAAAATTTTAGGCGCAATCGTAAAAACACCTCATTTAACGTTTTTAAATTATGTCTAATATTAAAGCATTTTCCTGGTTTCAGATAACTTCAATTAATCATAACCAATTAGTTTTTGAAATAGTATTGGTGGCCGAGAATACCATGCTTTTTTGATTCCCACTTTTAGTTCTTTAGTACAGTCATATTACTTTCTATTCTTGTATACTTCACTAGTTAAGCTACCACAAATCTTAGCAATTGGTTTTAAATTTGGACTTAAAGCTAGTCAATCTAAACTGTTAATACATCGCGTGGAAAGCTACTGTTTTGTATCGTGTGAGTTGTGGATTGGAGCATTGTCTTACTAAAATATCCACTCAGGAACCCCTAAGATGTCATCAAATGAGAGTGGATACTGCTCTAGCGTTTCTTGATACTTCGTTGGATTTTCTTTCCCATTGAGAAATGCGAGAGGGAGGTTTTGCCATTAAAAGTCCAAATAAGCGTATCCTACAAAAGGCGCCGCCTTTGTTGCGGTTAGGTGGTGCTTTTCATGTTTTATTACTTTTGTAGAATCCGAAATCTTTCCGATGATTCCATCTCTTCCTCTTTCCATTTTGAGACAGCCGTTTCTTTTGTTGATAACCACAGAACGCTTGGAAAAGAAATTCCAGCTGACACTTTTATTTCTTTCGTAGGAGATGGAGCCTTTTTTTTCTTTTGCACGCACCTTAAGGCTGAGTGCAAATAACGTGTAAACAATTTTTTAATTTAAAGGAAATATTTGTGTTGTTTTTACAATTGGTAACAATTTAAAATAATAACCTTTTCTAAAATATGAAAAAAATATCTATTTTTTATGACGTAATTTTCCCCTTTTCTCACTTTTAACACGTGATCATTTGACTTATTTAAAAGTTGTCTTTCTTCTTTTAATAGTCATGTGTAAATGCATTTTTTAATTGAAAGGAAATATTATTCTTCGCTTTGTTTTACAATTTGGCAACAATTTAAACAAATGACCTTTTCTAAATATGAAATGAATCTCCATTGAAATAATGAAAATTTGAATAAGAAATTGAAAAAAAAAAAAAACCTAAGAAAATTAGTCAAAAAAAAAAAAAAAAAAATTCACATTGCACACCGCAAGCTTATAAAGCATGTCATTATAAAAGATTATTAAACTGTTAATGCACAGTTTTTGCTCACACAAAACTTTTTAAATGGAATTATTTTGACTAACTTCAACATTAAATAAATCTTAAAACAATTCTTCGATTTAAAAACCATCGAGCATTTCTCTATAAAACTAGTTATTTTCATTGGATTAATTTTTAACAGAATTATTCAAATGGTAAATAAATCATATGAGTTGTAAATTTCCAAGTGGGTGAAAAATGTCCAGACCAGGATTCGAACCAGGGATCTCTTGGCTGAAGCTGCCAATGCTCTGCCAACTGAGCCATCCCGGACGATTCTGGAGGACGTAATTCACCCAGCTAACCTTAACGATCACAGCATCTGGTCTGATAACTGAATCAGTTCAACAGAAAGTTGAGATTCTGTTGAGCTGATTCTGTTGAGACCGGACATTTTTCACCCACTTGGGAAATTACAACTCATATTTTCATATTTTTATGTGCGATATTTTTCTTAATAATTGCCTAGAAAGACTTTTCCCAGTCACAAAAAATTCATTTACGGCGGTGACAGCGTTAATTACAATTGCTAAGAATAGAGAGAATCATGAATTGCCGGTCAGGAATTTAGGCGTGGTTTTTAAAATAAACATTCAATGCTTATAAAGGAGTGTTTTTTTTTGTTAATATTTGTACTTTTATACTTATTTTACTTCTCATTTTCTAGGCGGTGAAGCCAGAATACAGTATGTGGAGTGTTCGTGAAAGTACTCGGCAAGCAGTTGGCTTTCGAACTAATCATATGGTCCATCTTGCTGCACTTTGCGAAAGAATCCAAGGAGAACTCATGGACCTACTTCGACTATATATATCATCATCAACAGAAGTAGTTACTGCGAAATCTATGAAGGATGTGTCCAAAATAATACCAAAAGATAAATCTGTTATGAAGAAAAGTCGGAGAGATGCTTTCCCAGTCAGAACACGTGCAGAAGACAATTCTATATAAAATCATCTGAAACATGGGTGCTGGAAGATCAGGAAGGGACAACATGAGCGATGGCAAAACGAAATGCAGGGGCTAGATTTTAGAACAGTTTTGCCTGTGGTTCACATACCGGGTGTCCTAAAAAAGACTGACTGATTTAAAAATTCAATAACTTGGAAACGGTGACAGATATTTAAAAAATTCTTGCAGGAGGGTTATGTATGATGCCAGAAGCCTTTTTACCGTGATTTTCGAATTTATTTTGAATTACAAACAATAGATGGCGGCGCTGCGAACAATATGCGCTAAATCCAGGCTCGATTTTTGACCCACTCAGTACACTTTAATCTCCTTTTTTGGCATGGGAGAAGAGAAAGGCGAAAAAATCAGCTAGAATTTAGCGCCTATTGCTTGCAGCGCCATCTATTGTTTTTAATTCGAACTAAATTCGAGAATCACAATAAAAAAACTTTTGACATCATACATAACCCTCCTGCAAGAATTTTTAAATATCTGTCCCGTTTGCAAGTTATTGAATTTTAAAATCAGTCAGTCTTTTTTAGGACACCCGGTAGTTGGACATGTTTATAAATATGGAATAAGCTAAGCTAAAAAAATATATCCTGAAACTTCTCCACCCTTATGTACAGAAAATTGGTATTATTTTTTAGGCAGAACCCTCCTGACGAAAAGTTCTTAGTTTCTACCTTTTTGTCGCTTAGTGTTTAATTATTTAAAACCACTTCGAAAGAAATTTTTTTTTATTTTTTTTTTTAAAATAATCAGAGGGCATAGGTGCAATTTGTTGGCGCCTATGGAGGGCAAGCGTTTTGAACAGACTTCTTTTTGCAGCGTGGTTTTAGTGATTTTTTTTGGAAAGCATGCCAAAACTTCGTATATGAAATTGATCACCACGCTGAAAGTCTGAAGAAATACCCAGATCTCGCAACGTTCCTAAAATTTTCGCACATTGCTACAAGTATTTTAAATATGAATTCTTCGTGGTAGATTCCATTAACATCTGTAATAGAATTATACAATAAAGATTAACGTTTTAAATTAGTGGTAGGAAAGTGCGAAAATTTTAGGAATGCTGCGACCCCTGAATACCCTTTGTCAAACTGGAGAACAATTTCAAAACACTTAAACCTGCATTTTTAAAAATAGAGAATATAAACATGAAAAAATCTAAACTAAGAATTTTTTTTTTGTTAGATTCCACTTTTCCGTTGCAAAGCAATTTCTAAACATATCAACGCAAAAAGTGACACAGATAATTAATAATTAAAAAAAAAATAAATGTAAAAAAATAAGATTCTATCGGCTTCTTTCAGAATGGAAAATTAAAACACAATAAAAATTAATTTTATATAATGAGGGACTATGGCTCCCTCCCTGTCCGTTCCTCTCCTATTTCCGGCACCTATGGTCCAAAATGTAATGATTCCACTGAAGCATTTTGTCAGAATTTTGTTCTATTTCTGATGGGAAATTAATTTTATGGACGACTTACTAAATGATGAAGCTTGGTCTTCTTTTTATGTGATAGTACGGGAATTTGCTTTATCATGTACATAATTAGAATAATATCTTTGTGGTAAATTATAACCCAAGAATATAGTTGTGCACAGATACTATAATATCTATGCACACTTAATCAAAATACTAGGTTTATTGATGGTAAAAACTTTTAAATTTAAAATTTTGGTGCATTGTCTTTTTTAAAGGAAAACAATAAAGTATACATATATATGATTCAATGATTTCTTTAATTAAAGAAATGAGATTGTTAAGTATGATTAATAAGTACCGGGTGAGCAAAAAGTCCGTATAAACTTTAAAAATTCATGAAAACCGAAAAAATAACGGAAATGAAAAACTTTACAGGATTAGCATCTATAGGCCACGGGAATTTTTTTAAGACAGAAATAAAAATAACTCAAAAAACAGTCGACAGATGGCGCTGGATCGTGCGATTTTGGTAGAAATATGCCCATGAAACGGCTATAAGAACTTGCGCTCCTAATCCAGAACTAGTTCACGTAAAATAACTTCACAAACAAAGCTTTTATCCTTCACATACTCAGCATCCTTGATCAAGTACACGGCTCACAAGTTCTGGATTAAGAGCACAAGTTCTTATTTCCACCGAAATCGCACGAACCAGCGCCATCTGTTGGCTGTTTTTTGAGTTATTTTTTATTTCTGTCTTAAAAAAATTCCCACGACCTATAGATGCTAATACTGCAAACAGTTTTTCATTTGGGTTATTTTTTCGGTTTTTATGAATTTTTAAAGTTTATACGGACTTTTTGCTCACCCGGTACTTCTTTTTAATTATATAAACATAGCTGGCAACCTTTACGCTTTTTTGCGACCACTAAAATTCAGAAGAGATTTTCGCCTTCTTTAATCGTGATATTTCAACCATTAAATAAGGCAATATTTACAAGAAAATTTTAGTGGTAGGAAGAAAGCGCAAAGGTTGGCAGCTATGTATAAAGGACAAATGTGTCTGTGCGTGACGCTGACGACATTTTACGAATGACAACACTATCTACCTATATTATAAAAGGCAAGCGTGTCTGTGTATAATGCTGACGTCATTTTGCGAATGGCAACATTAGACAATGAAATTTCGGTTTGGCAATTTTTGCTACTGCAATTTTTTAAACTTCTAAACATACCACATTTTCACTTTTTACACCGTCCTACAGGGAAAACAATCTACTTTCAAATGTAACTTTTTGAAAACTGTATCTTAATTCACTTTATCAAACTGTATCTTAATTGACTTATATGTGGTTTTTAAAATAATTTTCAAGCATAATTTTTAAAAATCTATCTCTATCGCGTGACGACTCCATTACGGAGGAATCTATTATACTAAAATCTGACTGTCCGTTTGTATTTAACTCATCTCCTAGAATATGGAACTTTGGGCGATCGAATTGACACCAATTATCCGCATGGATCCGAGAATGTCAAAAGTGACCACAGAATTTTTAAATTTGTATTAGTTTTCGAGATATTAATTTTTTTGTAGTTTTTAATGACATTTCTGTAATGGTGGAAACTAAATTATTCCATTTTTATGTAGAAAGTAAAAAGAAAATAGTTGATTACTATATCGTTTTGTTGCCATTTTCCCATAACAACTGAAAAGAAAAGGAAATATTTTAAAAATAAAATACTACTAGAGTTCTGCACGCGCCCGGCGAAATGAAGGCGAATTTTTAAACGGGCCGGACCGGTAAAATAATGACAATTTTTTAGACAAAATAAACGGACCGGGCCGGGGAAAAAATTGAACGGGCCTGCAGGGCCGTGCCAATAAAAAAAATTAAGCCCCGATATAAAAAAAAAATAAGCGAAGCAGACAAAATACGAGCCATTTTCAATGAATATGACTTTGTCGAGAAATATAAATGTGCGTCACGAGCCGATGCGAGTTTAACAACATCAATATAGAATATAACATGTCCATTGAAGAGATCGGCACCGTACAGTTACATGATTTCTGATCCCGGGTTTAATTGTTTCAGCAGACTCGTGCCGGGTCGAGATCAGGCTTGCATTTTTTTTTCTACATAGTCGTGCCGAGACGGAAGTGGTCTTAATCTCTTCTCAGGATATGTAGGGCAGGCATTATGTTTTGTAAAATTATTAATAGCGATAATGAACTTCTGTTAACAGTATCTTTAGAAATATACTTTAAGGCGGTTCTCATATTCACTGCTCAACCATGCGAAACTTCCAGGCACATTTTCTGACTCATTAGGTGCGTTCGTAATTATATAAATACGTAGCACCTATAGCCGTCGTTCAGTCCGTCTGTCCGTCCGCATATAACAGAGCAAAAACTACCCAACCGAATGGTCGGAAATTTTAAATATATGATTGTTGCAAAATTTTGTCGAGCCATTTCAAATTTTATGAAAATCGGATGTATAGTTTAATTACAGGGACAGTCAAAAGTTTTTCTTTACATTACGGCCAATGGGAAAAATTATTGCAAGTGCATTTTAATGATGTTACAGCCTTCCGAATGGTCTGAAATTTTAAATATATAATTGTTGCAAAATTTTGTCGAGCCATTTCAAATTTTAGGAAAATCGGATGTATAGTTTAATGACAGGGACAGTCAAAAGTTTTTCTTTACATTACGGCCAATGGGAAAAATTATTGCAAGTGCATTTTAATGATGTTACAGCCTTCCGAATGGTCTGAAATTTTAAATATATAATTGTTGCAAAATTTTGTCGAGCCATTTCAAATTTTATGAAAATCGGATGTATAGTTTAATTACAGGGACAGTCAAAAGTTTTTCTTTACATTACGGCCAAAGGGAAAAATTATTGCAAGTGCATTTTAATAATGTTACAGCCTTATGAATGGTCTGGAATTTTAAGTATATAATTGTTGCAAAATTTTGTCGATCCATTTCAAATTTTACGAAAATTGGATGTATAGTTTAATTAAAGGGACAGTCAAAATTTTTCCGTTTCATTAAGGGGAATGGGAAACAAATTATTGAAAGTGCATTTTAATGATGTTACAGACTATGCACTTATGAAGTGCAAAAAAATATACATTCAGTACAATATGGGGTGCAAAAAATAATTATAAAACTAGCTATAGTACGAACGCACCTCATTTGCACACGTTTGACGAGCAATTTCCAACTTGTTTTTAACTATAAAAGCATAAAATTGACAAGCCTGACTATTGAAGGCATTTGGAATCAAATATCTTTTTCCATTTTCGATAAATTACTTACACATATAACAGAGATTCTTGTCACGTAACTGCAGGTTTTTCTCCTTTCCCGTGCTATCGCTTCCGGGAATTCCATTCAAAACGCTAACTTTGACAGTATTTTCGGAAGGATATATTGCTTTTATCTAAGGAAATAAACGGTATTTACATGGTTTCTGAATAAGAATACCTGCCAATCTTACGCGTTTCCTAAAAGGAATGAATTCATAAATGTGTCAGAATGTATCTCCTTTGGATTTGAGAAAACCTTAAAAATGAGAGAAATAGTTTCACAAATCTCCTTTTTTTATACAGCTTCAAATGTTATCATGTTTTTAACCCTTTATTCTAAACTACATTAATTTTTTAATGAATCCTTATTTGAATTTAGAAACGTCTGTAGAGACGATGACTAAAAGACTGTAAGTAATCATTAATGTTGCTGTTGTGTGTTTTCTGTTTTGCGAACACATAGTAATCTAAAATGTACTGTAAAATGTTCCCATAAGTATCAGGTTGTAACGAAATTTTTCCGCCAAAAAAAGTTCTTAATAAAGTTAGAAAAAAAAAACATGAAAGCAGTACTTTTAGTGAGGGTAGTAATCACCATCCGAATCTATGATTTTCTGCCAAGGTTTTGGTAGTTTTTTAAAGCCTTCGGACCAGAAACTTGGAGGCCGCGGGTCCAAAAATAGATCAACCTCATTTCGGGCGTCCTGTGCAGAATTAAAGATAGCACCAGCAAGATGTTGCTGCAAGTGTGAAAAAAGGTAGTAGTCCGAAGAAGTGATATTGGGTCTATATGATGGGTGTGGCAAAATATCCCATTCGAGTCCATACAGAGTCCAGCCGGTGAATGCAGACACATGTGATCTAGCATTATCTTGATGAACATTATCTTCTTGCGCCGGAACTCATTTTGACATTTTACCTTGATAGCAGCGTCAACACGGACTAGCATCTTGCTGTACACCTTACTGTCCATGGTTTTACCTTTTTCCAGATACTCTTTGTGGATAATACCACGGCAATTCCACCAGATACAAAGCATTATCTTTTTGTTAGTCAAATTGCGCTTTGCGACGCTGCCGACGGGCTTACTCTGCGTAGAGCAACCCCCTTTTTCGGCTTGTGTTGTTGAAGTGAATCCACTCTTCGTCACAAGTGACGAAACGGTCCAGAATTTTGTCCTTGCGTTGATATTCGAGCAGATCTGTGCAGGCCTGAACACGTCTGCACTTATCTGCTTGAGTCAGCTCATGCGGCCCCCAGCGATTGAGTCAAGTTTGTGCAATGCATAGCGCGGCTAATGGACATGGCACTAACGTCTAACTGCTTAGCTAGCTCTTGAGTGGTTGAATACTGATATTCTTCCACAAGTTCTCGCAGGAGGGCCTCATCAACATCAGTAGGCCGGCCAAAGCGCTCTGCTTCTTGAATGTCATAGTCCTTGTTTTTGAACTTTCGGTACCAAAACTTCACAATGTCATTATGATTCAACGGTAGTGCCTAAAGCTGTACACATGATTCGGTGACATTCTGTAGCTGACTTTTTGCAACAGAACTGGAAGTAAATGCTGGTTCTAATCTGGTAGAGTGATAGTTCCATTTCAGACACCCTGCATTTAATGATAACGATATTTTTTTAGAAATTTCACAACGCAGTGTTATAAAGCAAGTATCTTTTTTTCAAATGCCAAAAGTCGTTTGACAAAATATGAGCAAATACGACAACGCAAACTGTTTGAAAAGACGATATTAGCTGTGGCGGGAAACTTTCGTTACAACCTGATATGTATGTAGTATTCATTAAAAGAATCTTAAATGTATGTCGAGAAAAAAACGGAACTTTTTGTAGAAATTGAGTCGGGCAGGGCCGGGCCTGCTTTCACTGATTTTTGCACGGGCCGGGCTCGGGCCGAACTTTTAATTTTTACACCGGGCCGGCCTGGGCCTGGGCCTCGAAATTCCAAACCCTTGCAGACCTCTAATATGTGCTATGCCAAGAATATCGTCTGCTATAAAACACGTTGAATAATCTTTGGTTTTATTTTGTTGTACTAGGGGTCTCAGCCCCCTACGAGCTACGCTCGTCAACCCCCGTTCAGACACCACAGACTCTAACAGCACGCTAATTTGATCGGCTTTAAAAATATTTCGGAAGACTGAATTATAATTTGAATCTGACAATTATAATCTGATGTAATTTTCACCAAACTTTTCTTTCTCCTTTTAATATTCACGTAAAAATACTTTTGTTAGAAATGAAATATTATGATCATCTTAAAATATCAAATAAATGTCTCGCGCAATTTTTAAATTTGAACTGTTTTGCAATATTATTTTGTTCATTTTACGTAATAAGTGTAATGTGACTTAAATGTGACGTAAATTCTCCTATTTAAGACTTCTAACACATGTTAATGAATTTATTATTTTACAATATTCTTTCTCTTTAAAATTCGCGTGTTAATATAGTTTTTATGACGTAATTTTCAATGAGTTCCTGCTTTTTAAATTTTCTGTTTATAATAGTCACGTCTAAAATAATTTTTTAATTTGATGCAAACATTATTGTTTGCGCTGTTTATACAGTTGGCAACAGTTTAAATTAATACAATTTTCTAAAATATGTAAAAAATATCTCTCGAAATGCTGAAAATTTGAATTTAAAATAGAAATAAAACCTCAGAAAAGGATTCAAATTAAAAAACTAAATGCTGTCTGCACACCGGGAAATTCTGACGCTTAAAATGATCTAGAAATTATTAAATTCCTATGTACATTTTTGCTCCTATAAAACTTTATTAATGGAACGATTTTATCCAACTTCGGCATTAAATATCTCTTAAAATAATTCTTCGATTTGAAAACTGTCTGCATCAGCGTGTTTATCAAACATTTCTCTATAATACTACCGATTTTCATATTTTTGTATGCAACAGTTATTTAATATTAACGAAGAAAGGGCGTGCTTAAGCATTCAAATTGGATGCCGATCTGCCGGGAATATCTATGCATATTTTCATTGGTCCATTTCCAAATCAAAACTTTTTTTTATATATAGAAGGATAGAAGTATTAATCGATTCAATGATTTATAGTTTACTTTCTTTTTGCAAAAATGTATTTTAAAGAATATTAGTGCGACTTATTTTCTCCACATTCTTTAATCAGTACTAAAAATCTGAAAGAGTGCAGTTTTATTAATCCGAGTATAATAACATTTTCCGAATTAAAAAAAATATATAAATGAATGATTTCTGGTAGAAAAACAGTGCTATTATAATCTATAATTTTCGGTATCGACATTAATGTTACAAACAAATGGAGGGATGTGAATTATTAGATACCAGATTTGTTTTGCCGACTTTCTTGAATAAGTACATCGCTTTTTGCTGGATTTGTGTATTATTGCGCTATTATGACGTCATATGCATACCTTTCTATAGATGTTATTTAAGACTGTTCTCAAGGATCCTAAAAGTGGAATGCTTTAGAGGTTGCAAATGACTACAGCTTGCATGCTCCGATCAGAAGTCTTTGTCTAAAACATAGGAATTCATATTACAGACCTTGGTGAATTTCGCGCGGATGCATAAGCTTCGATGAGTTAAACAAGCAAACTCAAAGATGAGCCTGGCGATAGTTTAAGGTTTACCAGGTTTCAAAATGGTGGCAGTCTTCGCAAATCTTTGTCCAAAGTTATCCCGACCAATAATTTTTTATTGCTATTCTGTTATAAAGGCATTCTACTATAATTTTATCGAAGTAAAATATTATAATTTACTTAATGTAATTTTTATATTTTTCAGTTAACCTGAATTGTAAATATGACTCCTTACTTATAATAAAAGAATATATAATTAATATTGTAAATTTCTCTATTCTAAAAAAAAAGTAACTAACGCTGTCAACGCCACCGCCGCTGGTTTTGAATTTTTTCTGTCCGGAGGTCTTTCTTCGTTAATATTAAGTAAAAAATTGCATACAAAAATATCAAAATCGGTGGTATTACAGAAAAATGTTTGATAAACACGCTGATGCAGATATTTTTCAAATCGAAGAATTATTTTAAGCGATATTTAATGCTAAAGTTTGAAAAAATCGTTCCATTAAAAAAGTTTATAGTAGCAAAAACTATACATGGGAATTTAATCATTTTTAGATTATTTTATAAGTGAGAAGTATCCGGTGTGCAGACTGCATTTACTTTTTTAATTTGACTCATTTTTTGAGGTTTTATTTCTATTTTAAATTAAATTTTTCGGCATTTCGAGAGATATTTTCTACATACTAGGTGGCTCTGTGCCCTACGAGCTACGCTCGCCAACCCACGCTCAGACACCGCAAACTCTAAAAGCACGCTAATTTGATCGACTTAAAAAAAAATTCAGAAGAATGAATCTCTCTATTCTAAAAAAAAGTAACTACCGCTGTCACCGCCGCCGCCGCCGCCGGTTTTGAATTTTTTGTGACCAGAGGTCTTTCTTCGTTAATATTAAGCAAAATATTGCATACAAAAATATGAAAATCGGTGGAATTATAGAGAAATGTTTGATAAACACGCTGATGCAGACAGGTTTCAAATCGAAGAAATATTTAAAGAGATATTTAATGCTAAAGTTGGACAAAATCGTTCCATTAAAAAAGTTTTATATGAGCAAAAACTGAATATCGGAATTTAATCATTTTTAGATCATTTTATGCGTCAAAATTTCCCGGTGTGCAGACTACACTCAGTTTATTAATTTGACTCATTTTTGAGGTTTTATTTCTATTTTAAATTCAAATTTTCAGCATTTCGAGAGATACTTTTTTTACACATTTTAGAAATTGGTATTAATTTAAACTGTTGTCAACTGTTTAAATTGCGCAAATAATAATATTTGCTTCAAATTAAAAATTTATTTTACATTTGACTATTATAAACAAGAAAATATAAAAGCAGGAACTCATTGTAAATTATCATAAAAACCATAGTCCCCGTGAATTTTAAAAGTGAAAGAATGTTGTAAAATAATACATTCATTAACATGCGTTAGAAGTCTTAAATAGGAGAAATTACGTCACATTACACATTACGCAAAATGAACAAAAAATAATATTCCAAAACAGTTTAAATTTAAAAATTGCTCGAGACATTTATGTAATATTTTAAGATGATATTTTCAACTATTTTAATTAGGATAGCGCAAATAATATTTCATTTCTAACAAAATTATTTTCACGTGAATATTAAAAGAAGAAAGAAAAGTTTAGTGAAAATTACGTCAGATTAAAAACGATACATTTAAAGCGTCATTAAAAAAAACTTTCTTTTCGCTTTGCTAAAAAATACCGGGAGGCAAAGACTGTTTATTTAAAGGTATATATATATATTATACAGACATACAAACAAGAAATACAGTAAACCCAACTGGAGTGAAAAATTAGCCAGAGCCAAGAATCGAACCCGGGACCACAGTATGCAAGACTGCTGCTCTAACCACGGAGCTACTCCGGCCGATGCCTGGGTCTGCAATTTCTCACTAATAAACCATGTTGGGGAAGTCACCAGCCATCTATACGACAGCCTTGGATGACGACAGCCTTGTATGAGTGTTTTATTATAACTGTTTATTTAATTCATTTTATATTAGCTTATTTTGAAATGTCAACTGATTTTATTTAATCAAAGAGGGAAACAGCCATTGTATCATTTAACAGCCGCTGATTTGGGTTGAAAATTCCCCAATCAAAGAGAAATGAATAGAAACCCGTTTATAGGGAGATCGCCACTGTTTTTAAACTTATAATTCAATCTTCCGAAATATTTTTAAGCCTCTCAAATTAGCGTGGTTTTAGAGTCTGCGGTGTCTGAACGGGGGTTGACGAGCGTAGCTCGTAGGGTGCAGCGCCCCCTAGTTATAATTAAAATAACAGTGACGATCTCCCTGCTAACGGGCTGTTTTCGTCTTTGATTAAATCAGATCAGTGAAACATGTAAAATTAAGCTAATAACTATAAAATAAATTAAGTAAACAGAGTCTTTGTCTCTCGGTATTTTTATAAGTTTTTTTTTTAAATAAGACATTTTAAATGTATCGCTCTAAATCTGACGTAATTTTCACCAAAGTTTTCTTTCTCGTTTTAATAATCACGTGAAAATACTAACGTTGTTAAAAAGGAAATATTATTTGCGATATCTTAGAATTCTCAGTTTAGAAAGATTATCTAAAAACATCAAACAAAAGTCTCGCGCAAATATATTTTTAAATTTAAACTGTTTGGCAATATTACGAATTGGCAATTTTAAATATGACGTAATTTCCACCGTGTACACTTTTAACGCATATTAATGGATTTATTATTTTACAAATTTCTTTCTCTTTTAAAATTCACGTGTAAATATAGTTTTTATGACGTAATTATAAATATCTTCCTGCTTTTAATACGTAATCATTTAATTCTCATTTGAAAGTTTTATTCTGTTTATAATAAACGTGTAAAAAATTTTGAAGGAAATATCATTCATTGCGCTGTTAAAATATGGCAACAATTTAAAATAATACCCTTTTCTAAAAGTTGTAGCCTCTGAAAATGCTGAAAAATTGAATTTAAAATAGAAATAAAATCTCAAAAAATGAGTCAAATTAAAAAAAATAAATGCAATCTGCACTCCGGGCACTTTTAATGTATAAAATGATCTAAAAATGATTAAATACCCATGTATATTTATTGCTCCTATAAAACTTTTTTTATGGAACGCCTTTGACCAATTTTAACATTAAATATCTCTTAAAATAATTCTTCGATTTGAAAACTGTCTGCATCAGCATGTTTATCAAACATTTTTTTATAATTCCACCAATTTTCATATTTTTGCATGCAACGTTTTTCTTAATATTAACGAAGAAAGACATCCGGTCACAAAAAATTCAAAACCGGCGGCGGTGGCGGTGACAGCGTTAGTTCTTTTTTTTTAGAATAGAGAGATTTTAGAAAATCGCATTAATTTAAACTGTTGCCAACTGTATAAACAGCGATAACAATACTGTTTGCTTCAAATTAAAAATTTATTTACACGTGACTATTATAAACAGACCCCCTCCCCCCCTTCAAATTAGAATTAAATAATTACGTATAGAAAACAGGAACTTGTTGAAAATTACGTCATAAAAACTATATTTATACGTGCATTTTAAAAGAGAAAGGATATTCTAAAGTAATAAATTCATTAACATGCGTTAGAAGTCTTAAATAGGAAAAACTACGTCACACTTACGCCACATTACACTTATTACGTAAAATGAACAAAAAATAATATTGCAAAATTGTTTAAATTTAAAAATTGCGCAAGACATTTATTTGATATTTTGAGATGATCTTTTCAACTATTTTTTTAAGACAGCGCAAATAATATTTCATATCTAACAAAAGCCTTTTCACGAGAATATTAAAAAGAGAAAGAAAAGTTTGGTGAAAATTATGTCAAATTAAAAACGATAAATTTAAAATGTCTTATTTAAAAGAACTGTCTTTTCGCTTTGTTAAAAAAATACTGGGAGATGAAGACTCTGTTTACTTAATTCATTTTATATTAGCTTATTTTGAAATGTTTAACTGATTTTATTTAATCAAAGACAAAAACAGGCATTGTATCTTTTAACAGCAGCTCATTTGGCCTTAAAATTCCCCCAATCAAAGAGAAATGAATAGAAACCTGTTTATAGGGAGATCGCCACAGTTTTTTAAATTATGATTCAATCTTCCGAAATCTTTTTAAAGCCTATCAAGTTAGCGTGATTTTAGAGTCTTCGGTGTCTTAACGGGGGTTGGCGGGGCAGAACCCCTAGTGTTTTAAAATGTAGAATACAATTAGATTTCTTCCCCCTTCCTAAATAAATAAATAAATAAATCGAAAGGTCATATGCGGTACAAATACAACACAACGGGTTGCTATGCAACCAGTTATTAACAAAGCCATTTTTTAAAACGTCATTGTCACAGTTCGGATTGAAATGCTAGTTGTTGCCAAATATTATGAACAATAATAGAAACAAACTGGCGATACATTATTGCTTCTCATGTATATTTTAAACATACTAGGGGGCTCTGACCCCTACGAGCTACGCTCGTCAACCCCCGTTAAGACACCGCAGACTCTAAAAGTACGCTAATTTGATCGGCTTTAAAAAGATTTCTGAAGATTGAATTATAATTTAAAAAACAGTGGCGATCTCCCTATAAACGGATTTCTATTCATTTCTCTTTGATTGGGGAATTTTAAGGCCAAATCCGCTGCGGTACTACTGGATTATCCCGTCGACCAATTTCGCCAAATTATATAAATCGCCAAACCACTCGCCAAATTATACAAATTGACATAATTTTTATTTTAAATAACGAAAGAAAAAATAAATTAGTACAACATTAATAAAAATACAAATAAAACGTCAAAATAAAAATAACTTGATGACGTAGACACGTGTAACTTGCTTAATGTGACATTTACGATCAACCATTATTGGCATTTAATCTTACAGTTTGGCGAATGATAGATTTCTGGTCGTCGGGATAATTAAGTAGTACCAAAGATACAATCGCTGTTTTCGTCTTTGATTAAGTAAAATAAGTTAAACATTTCAAAATAAGCTAATATAAAAGGAATTAACTAAACAGAGTCTTTGTCTCCCGGTATTTTTAAACAAAGCGAAAAGAAAGCTCTTTTAAATAAGACATTTTAAATTAATCGTTTTTAATCTGACGTAATTTTGGCCAAACTATTCTTTCTCTTTTTAATATTCACGTGAAAATACTTTTGTTAGAAATGAAATATTATTTGCGCTTTCCTAACAAAAATAGTTGAAAAGCATCCTCTTAAAATATCAAATAAATGTCTAGCGCAATTTCTAAATTTAAACTGTTTTGCAATATTATTTTGTGTTCATTTTATGTAATAACTGTAATGTGACGTAAATATGACGTAATTTCTCCTATTTAAGACTTCTAACGCATGTTAATGATTTTATTATTTTATAATTTCCTTTTAAAATTCACGTGTAAATATAGTTTTTATGACGTAATTTTTAATAATTCCCTGCTTTTTGTACATAATTATTTAATTCTAATTCCAAATGTTTTTTTTCTGTTTATAATAGTCACGTGTAAATAATTTTTTAATTTATTTACACATATAATTTTTTTTTATTTGAAACAAACATTATTGTTTTCGCTGTTTAGGCAACAGTTTAAATTAGTACCATTCTCTAAAATCTCTTCTCTCTATTCTAAAAAAAAGTAACTACCGCTGTCGCCGCCGCCGCCGGTTTTGAATTTTTATGACCGAATGTCTTTCTTCGTTAATATTAAGAAAAATATTGCATACAAAAATATGAAAATCGGTGGAATTATAGAGAAATGTTTGATAAACACGCTGATGCAGACAGTTTTCAAATCGAAGAAATATTTAAAGAGATATTTAATGCTAAAGTTGGACAAAATCGTTCCATTAAAAAAGTTTTATAGGAGCAAAAACTGAATATCGGAATTTAATTATTTTTAGATCATTTTATGCGTCAGAATTTCCCGGTGTGCAGACTACACCCAGTTTATTAATTTGACTCATTTTTGAGGTTTTATTTCTATTTTAAATTCAAATTTTCAGCATTTCGAGAAATATTTTTTTTACACATTTTAGAAATTGGTATTAATTTAAACTGTTGTCAACTGTTTAAATTGCGCAAATAATAATATTTGCTTCAAATTAAAAATTTATTTTACACTTGACTATTATAAACAAGAAAATATAAAAGCAGGAACTCATTGTAAATTATCATAAAAACCATATTACACGTGAATTTTAAAAGTGAAAGAATGTTGTAAAATAATACATTCATTAACATGCGTTAGAAGTCTTAAATAGGAAAAATTACGTCACATTACACGTATTACGTAAAATGAACAAAAAATAATATCGCAAAACAGTTTAAATTTAAAAAATTGCGCGAGACATTTATTTGATATTTTTCAACTATCTTTGTTAGGACAGCTTAAATATTTCATTTCATAACAAAAGTATTTTCACGTGAATATTAAAAAGAGAAAGAAAAGTTTGGTGAAAATTACGTCAGATTATAAACGATACATTTAAAATGTCTTATTTAAAAAAACTTTCTTTTCGCTTTGTTAAAAAATACCGGGATACAAAGACTCTGTTTACTTAATCCATTTTATATTTTGAAATGTTTAACTAAAATTATTTAATCAAAGACGGAAGCAGCCATTGTATCTTTTAACAGTAGCTGATTTGGCCAAATTCCCCAATCAAAGAGAAATGAATAGCAACCCGTTTATAGGGAGATCGCCACTGTTTTTTAAGTTATAATTCAATCTTTCGAAATCTTTTTAAAGCCAATCAAATTAGCGTGCTTTTAAAGTCTGCGGTGTCTGAACGGGGGTTGGCGAGCGTAGATCGTAGGGGGCTGAGCCCCCTAGTATGTAAAAAATATCCCTAGAAATGCTGAAAATTTGAATATAATATAGAAATAAAACCTCAAAAAATGAGTCAAATTAAAAAAAGAAATACAGTCTGCACACCGGGAACTTCAAACATATAAAATGATCTAAAAATGATTAAATTCCCATGAATAGTTTTTGCTCCTATAAAACTTTTTTAGTGGAACGGTTTTGTCCAAATTTAGCATTAAATATCTCTTAAAATAGTTCTTCGATTTGAAAACTGTCTGCATCAGCGTGTTTATCAAACATTTCTGTATAACACTACCGATTTTCATATTTTTGTATGCATTACTTTTCTTAATATTAAAGAAAAAAGACCTACGGTCACAAAATATTCAAAACCGGCGGCGGCTGTGACAGCGGTAGTTACTTTTTTTTAGAATACAGAGATTCCTTCTGTATGCATGTGCAATGTAAGTTATTCTATATGCATGTAGTAAAAAGAAAATATTGTGCAAATATAGGCAGTTTGTGCGAAGTGGTGGGATATATGGGTTCTAGGGAACTCTTTGTTAATAATATCTACCACGAAAGTTTTCGGGTAGTACAAAAGACAGTTTTATATTTTAGAAAGTTCGCTGTTTCTTTTATTGAAACACAAGATACAGATAACTGCGGTTCTAAAGTTCACTTTACATGCTTTTTTAATTTCCTTCAAGTACGATTATCCCTTTTCTTTTCCAACCGTTTGCTCTTAAAAACAAAAGGATAGGGAGATTCACAATGTAAAAATGCCGAGATGGGGAGATCAGTGTCTTTCGTCCTATAGAACGAATTTAAGGGGGAAATTTTTCCTTAAAATATGGAAATAGTACTGGTGTCTCGATTGCCAGTACAATTTCTGTATTTTAGTACGTTTTTTTTTTGCAGCGTACAGAAGGATACTTCGGTATACTTGAAGTGCAATTAAAAATGAAAAACATAGCCTCATCACAACAAACACGCCGAGAGTTTGTTTACGTCTATTTGGATCTTAACTGTCAATTTATATTAGAAATATTTCCATTCAGTTAATATAAATTTCATGATCACTTAAGATTTTTAAGTTGATTTAGACCAAACTGAAAAGTTTTTTTCCCTACTTATGCATAGCGAGATTTAAAATAATTTTGCTTAACTAAGTTTACTGTTACTCTGTCTTGTGTTCTGTTACCGAAAACAGAGGTATTAACCATCGCTGTATTAAAAATTAATCGATGCATGGTTGGTTACATAACCTTCAATTTAACTAATTTAGGAGTAAAATCACTGAGTCATTAATTAAAAATTTCAACATTTTGTAAACCTTTTTACTTAAATTCAACAAATCTTCAAACATACAAATGTTTCCCTGCTATAATAGTATAAATAACGGCTTGAAACTGGGTTATCCCGTTTTCTCACTGAGCAATTATACTATTGCATTCCCTTTGTGAGATGAAATCTCACAGTGTTTAAATCATGTTACTTTTTTATTTCTTTTGGCCATATACATCGATGTTCTTTAAACTTAAATCCATATTTATTTTTATGCGGGCGATTTCGTTTCGACCGCAGATCAGCAAGTTCTCTGATGTTCCGCAGCGCCTGGCATGGGGTGCTTCTCCTTTGAGATCTGTACGATTGTAGTGACGTCATCGGAGCAAGTCTCTCACGGCATATGCATTGAATGGATGTCGATCTTTTCGGAAGTGTGTCTAATCGCCGAGCGTACAACAAATAAAAATAAAGCTTTTTAAATGTTTTCTTTCGGATTTGTTTATTAAGACATTACCTTATATTTTAAATTCTCTAATAGATTTAAATCTTTTCGTTCCGTAACTTTAGCAGTCCCCGTTCACTTACTATAAATTAAAAATTCCGTTAATTTTAAATCAGAATCTGTTTTGTTGGTGATCTGTCATGACTTAGTTTTTGTTTTAAAAGATCGCGGGCTTCGGCTCCGGTCTGTGTCTGCCGATGGATGTGGAATCCGGTAAAAAGCTTCCGAAAGCCATGTCTGCGTTTTTAATAACTCCTGTTAAAGTTATTTTCTGTTGGTTTAAAAAGGCTTTGAGATTTTTATCTATAGAAAATTTCTCCTAGTGCTGCATCTTACATTTTTAAAGATTTTCTTAAAGAGGAATAAATTATTTTATCGGCAACGTATTTATTTTGAAAATCGGTGACCAACAGGTGAATGCCTCTTACTTCTCTTCAACAAGATGAATAAAAAGTTTGATTTCTGCTTAAAAGTCTCCTCATCATTTCTTTACAGATATACAAGCAAGAAATTTCCTTTTTCTATTTTTTTTTTTTTTTTTTTTTTTTTTTTACAATTGCTGACCTTAAAGAACGGAGGGGTTTATTGCAATACTACACAACGCATGTTAACTAAAAAGAACTTCCACTAATAATTTTACCTTTCAAATTAAAGGCACATTATTAGTAATACCACATTTTTGATGCCGCAAAAATAGTGGTTCTGAAGAAAAATTTAAATTGATTTAAAGAAAATCGTAATATATTTAGAACTTTTGTTCTCAGAATAACTTTTGAAAAATTTTTTGATGTGTTCAATAGAATTCAAGGTTTGTTCTTTTAGTGAATTTTAAGAAATATGGAATATTTTATGCAAGAATTTTTGCATAACTACATATGACAATATTTTTTTAGTATTGGAAGTTTCTGTTCTCAAAAATTTCTTGCATAGATTTTTGCTATTTTGAAGAATTAAATTTTATAATTCTAGACTGAATTTGTTCTACTCCATCTTGAAGAATATAATATATTTTGCTAAGTTTGTCAAATTTTTTTTAAAAACAATTATTTAAATTAAGATCAATTTCCTATTATGAATAGTCATATTTTTGATGATGCATAATTATTATTCCATTTAAATAGTTTTATTTGAAAGAATTTCATCTACATATTCTTTTATTTGTAATGAATTATTAGAGAACATATTTTTTTAAAGAATGATTATTTGGTATATATATTTTTTTGAAATTAATTATATATTGTTCTTAGAAAAATTCTAATGAATTTGAAATAATAAAATTGTTCTCAAGAACATATTTCATATTTTTAAGAGGCTATGACTTTGGGTTTTTAAATTAAAAAAAATTATGTCACTATTAAATTGCTACAAATTTGCAAATTCTATTTATATATTTATAAGAAGCATTATTTTTGAAATCATGATTATTGGTGCTGAGAAATTTTATTCTTATGTCATACTTATTATTCTGAAGCTGAAATTCTTCACAGAAGTTATTAGTTGTAAATATCCTATATAACATTCTTATATATTTCTATGCTTCTATTCTACAAATTTCAAATCAAGATATTTTGTTTAACAATAATTTGAATACAAGAGTTTGTTCATAGATTTATTCTTATGCCATCTGAGCTGTGATGTTCTATTATAATCATACAGTTTGGCTTAGTGCAAAGATAATCTGCAATTTACAAATTAAGAATGTATGCATTTAAGAATATTTTCACATTTATTTTACAACTGTTCTCATGTTGTTTCTAACAGAATTCTCAGCTGACAAAATTTTATATTTGAAAAATTCATGTTGCTTCGTTTTTTTTTTTAATATTCTTATGGCAAGTTATAATTTTGAAATTGGGACCTTTCCACTTCATCGTATGTGCAGACTATGACAGTTTTCAACAGACAAGATTCTCATGTTGCTCTCATAAAAAGAATGAAAGCAGCATTATTTTTTTTTCTCTTGAGAAGAAGTAGGCATGGGGATACTACATTCCTGTTACAATTATATTCTTGAAATTATTTTACATCATCCATTTTAAAAAATCTTATGTTTTAATACAGCTTTTAAAATAAGTTCTGATATTGTCAGTTTTCTCTGCAATAATTTTAACTGTGTGTCACTGCTGTTTCGCATATTTAAAGACTGTCTCTTAGGGTGGGTCGAAAAAACCGAAATTTTTATAATCGAAATGTAATAGCGCGGAAAAGTTGCCTTTTGTAATACAGAATAAATTCCTAAAGTATTACATCGATTGGTTAATATCTTTTACCGCCGCAAAGGGGCCAAAGTTTAAAAAAATCGCAAAAAACATGTTTTTTTTTCGTTTTTTTTTAAATTATCCAAACATACCAATACAATTTCTAATAGAGCGCAATAGCTACATGAAGATATGAGAAATGGCCCGGTAAATGTTCATTATGATGAAATCATATGCATATCATATCATATTTGCCGCAAAAGGACGATATTTTTTGTAAAAATTTCAAAAATTTCAATTTTTCATTTTTTTCTACATTTTTATAATTTTTATAATATGTCTAGAAATAAATAATTTTACTTTATATCTATTAATATATCATAATTTTTTATAACTATTTGTAATAGACTTGAAAATAAAGTTAATCATTCATTTTTCTTGACGATCGCTTCATCTACGGACGTTTTACTTCATAACAGCCAATTCATGCCACAAAAATTATATAAAATGAGCAAAATGTTTTAGTATTTTATTAATTAAAATATAGAGATATTTAACCGAAACGGGTTAAATAAACTTAAAATGAAGAATTATTTAATGTAAATGAATTTTATAATATAACTTGCTTTCAGATCAAGCCATTATTCCTCGAGAGGCCAAAATTGATCAGATGTGATCCTCCCTCTGTTCTAGTAAACGAACTTTATCAGCGCTTCAATGACTAATTTCACGCATCTTTCTAGTGATTGAGTGGGACAAGGAAAGTTATAATAGCTGGTATCTTTAATCGAACATTTTAAACTCACCAGTGTTGTTAGTCGATAGAGAAACCATAACAGGTGGTTCCGTTAGTTTTCAGTTTTGCCAGTAGACTAAAGCCATACAATTTTAAGCTTCAATGTTGAAGTCTGCTATGATAAAGTGACAGATGGCACTATTCTAGTCCACAGAACTTCGTGCTTTTGCAATTTTCTTCATGGCTGGGGCCCTGATATTCTCCTCTTCATATGCTATCATTCCAAAGAGGCTATTTGTATGATTTGCGAAATAGTCATTTCGTGAAAATACAGGAAATATAATCTTTCGTAGATTATTTGTCAAGTAACATAAGTTACTAACTATAGTGCACAGATTCTAGAAAACATGAGTGATTCATTTTAATTGTGAAGCAACTGATGCAGTACACTTTCAGGATGTACTCAAAGAGTATGACAAGTTAAGAAGAGGGCTTCTTTGTTCCAACGTAGAGTCTCAAAATTCGAATAGCAGTAATGATCCACCTTGCGTGAAATATTTGTCCAGAGCTCAGCAAAAAAGGTCAATTGTATACACGCGTGTTGAAAAAGCTTGCAATATTTCAGACATATACTTCTGGTCAGTTGACAAATCATCTTTATTAACAGCTAGGTGATCAGATTAAATTGGCTTAAATTTTGCAATTGGTAATAATCCGCAAATCCCAAGAGATCAACCAATTGGGCCACAATATGATAGAGAACCTGTTTTTCGTCATCAAGATCTTTGAAAAGGTGTCTAAGTGGAAGCTCATTGAAGTGAGGTCTAAGAAGCCAATAAAGTCGTTTTTTAAAAGTTGTTCTCAAGTAATTTTACTATAACACCACCTTTGCATCCTGTTTTGAAGACAGTTCCGCGAAATTCGACTGCAATTATTATTACAGTTTGGATTTTATTTTTCTTCAAAAAATCTATAATGTCATTGCATAAAGAAGTCGCCTTGCCAGACGACGGGGTCAAATGACGAAAGTAATTGAGACCTGGTTCTAGTATCAAAGAGTTCCTCCTTGACTTCGCAAAGATGAAACTTTGCCACCTCTTTAACCTGGCAGATATTTCTATCTTTAGGGCCACCAAAGTATAGAGTAAAAGAAGTAAATTACAAAAAAAAAAAAAAAAAAAAAAAAAAAAAAAAAACGAGCAAAGTGAAACGTGGCCCTCTAGCAGCAATAAATTTATTTTACGTGAAGGCAGTTGCAGGTGTTTCTAACATTGAGCAAATTTTCTTTTTATAGAATTACAGTGGTCATGGTTAACAATGCGCATGAAATTAACAACATAAAATGCCTTTCCCAGCCTATTAGAAATGTAAAAAATCTGAAAACATTACAAAAGTTATGAAAATTGAAAAAATGAAAAACTTTAATTTTTAACAATAAAAGAACTGGACAATTACACCGTAAAAAGTTATATATACATTTGATAAAATATCATTAGTGTACTACACGGTGTACAAAACTGTTGTAAAGTCAAATAAACTTATACAAACATTAAAATAAAGTGGTGACCGAAACGTAGATATTTTAACTTTATTTTAATGTTTGTATAAGTTTATTTGACTTTACAACAGTTTTGTACACCGTGTAGTACACTAATGATATTTAATTTTTAACATTTGTTAGAAATTTTGGCCCTGTTGCGGGGGTAAAAGCAACGATGCCACAAAAATGAAATGTTAATGTGACTTTACTAATATCTTGGCGTGGCTATTGCGTTCTATTAGAAACTGAATAGGTAGGTTTGGATAATTAAAAAAAAAAATGCAAAAAGTATGTTTTTTGCGATTTTTTCGAAATTTGGACCCCTTGCGGCGGTAAAAGATATTATCCAATCGGTGTAATATTTTACGCATTTTATCTTTTTTAGAAAAGGCAACTTTTCCGCGCTATTACGTTTCGATTATAAATATTTCGGTTTTTTCGACCCACCCTACTGTCTCTCTACATATGCTGCTCTAAGAGTTCTTTTCCAACCTGTTAAAAAAAAAAAATACTCACCTGCAAAAAAACTTTGCTTCACTTTCAACAGTTTCTTACCTGATGAAGTTGGCCATTCACTGATGAGTTGTATCCATTTGTGATGACCTCTTCTCTAGTATTTTCTTGTTTTACTGTAGAAGATAAATATATTAATACTATACTTACCTGCTTAACTCACTGTTTTATAACAATAACTTTAAAATTTATGCTTCATTTTCAACGCTGAAGTAACTATTGAAGAAGAGTCATGTCGTGTTTGAGTCATTCTATCCTTACAATGTCTGATTCAATTCAATATCTTCGTTGTTTGTCTCTAAAGCTAAATAAGATTTACGAGTAATCTCAAATGTTTTCTCAAGTAACAGCTGTCACAAGACCTGATTATGGAAGTTTTGTTGGTTTGCCTTTTCTCTTGTGAGATGTAAATTATCCTTACTAAGTGGATTGGTTGACTTATCTGCTCCTATAAATCAGTGTTGCTATTTTTGCAAAATATTTTTTTTGCTAAATTAAGAAAATTTATGAAATATTATAAAATCAGTTACTTTCAATATTGATTTTGTATGTGTGTTCTTACATATACTTGCAGTTACAAGAGTTGTATTTTGATTCAGGAATTCTCAAGATCAATTTATTTTCTGTCTAAATTCCCCATATTTCAAAAATTTTATTGTGCCTTTGTTTTCATTTGTGAATATACGCAAAGTCTCTAAATTTTTATGTTTCAAATGCCTCATATTTTTTACACAAGTAATTAATTGAATGAATTCTGAAGAATTATTATTAATGAAGAAATTAAAAATTTTTTAAGCATCAAATCAATTTATATACAAGATTACATAAAAAGAAAAGCACAGTTCTTAGTAACTATTTAACAGCGCCTTTTGATATAGAAGTGTTCCTTAGTGAATCTTCAAAATTACTAAGAAATTTAAAGAAAAAGTGCTTATTGATATCATCACCTACCTACTTAAGTCTTATTTTTTCCCCAAGATGTGTGTGTGTGAATACATCATCAATTCTCATCAAATACAACATCATTTTATCATCTTCAGTGCTCTATAATTCATCCTTTTAGTGTGTCCAGAAATAGTGATTACTGAAAGTTAATGATTAGCTTCAATAGAAGTGAAGCACGCACAGATGTTGTGTTGTCGCCCAAAAAAAGTTCTCGTACAATGTTCCTGTATAATGTTTATTCAACTGTTAAGTTGATGTTGCCTTTTTGTGTGTATCATCTAGAGATATGCGTCGGCTTCTACATGGTAAACACAATGTTTACACCTTTGCAACAATACACATACCGGGTGTCCCAAAAAGGACTGACTGATTTTAAAATTCAATAACTTGCAAACGGTAACAGATATTTAAAAAATTCTTGCAGGAGGGTTATGCATAAGGTCAAAAGTTTTATTATAGTGATTTTCAATTTTAGTTCGATTTACAGACAATAGATGGCGCTGTAAGCAATAGTCGCTAAATACAGGCTCGATTTTTGGTCCTTTATCTTGTTCCATGCAGAAAAAGGAGATGGAAATGTATTATCCGGGCCACGAAGTACCAAAAATCGAGCCTGAATTTAGCGTCTATTGATCGCAGCGCCATCTATTGTTTGTAATTCGAACTAAAATTGAAAATCACTGTAAAAAAACTTTTGACCTTATGCATAACCCTCCTGCAAGAATTTTTTAAATATCTGTCACCGTTTACAAGTTATTGAATTTTAAAATCAGTCAGTCCTTTTTGGGACACCCGGTACCTGATGTCTTTTTGTGTACCAAAACTTTCAGCGTCTTTTTGAACATTCTGATAACATTTATTTATTTTTCATGCAAACTTTAAATTGTGTATATAACGCTAAGGAATCAAGTATCTGTAAAGAAGGACATTGCTGTTGTTTTTGCAGTTATGGGATGGTATATTGTGCTATTTAGTGTATATAGTTATTTTTCTTTTTGCACAAGGTGTCAGGAGCCTTGTTTACGGAGATCCAAGCCACCTGAAACCTTGAGTAAGATGAGTAGTCACAGTACATATTGTTCTATGATTGTGGATAATTATATATTTTTTACATAATTCTCTTGATTTTTCTGCAGGAAATATTTTATGTAAATGATTTTTAATGTTTATATTATGGTACACTTAAAATTTAAATTTCCCATGATAGTGTCAATTTTCTTTCATTGTATATGAAAGCATTTATTTTTTCTGGGGATCCCCACCCACTCAACCAAAAACTTACTTATTCTTAAAACCATGGTTTGTCTGTTTGTCTATAAGTTTATGAGTTTATCTTTATACACATTTAAAAATTGTATTAAGTGATGTCTCATATTTTAAAGAATAGTATATACTTTGAAAATTTTTGATGAGTAAATAATACAAAAAGTATTGGTGTTTGTTGATATATTGCTTTTGCAATACATATTTTCAGGGCTAATGAAAAGTGGTAAGAGTATATATGATTCAACAGTAAAACACTTAATTCCTTTTAGACATGTCTCTCTTATATTGTTTATTATTATCTGTTATATTTGTTGGCAAAAAAGCCGCCTCTTCTCTGCGCAGTAAGTTATGCGCGCTAATACTTAGATAAATAAATAAATATTATTTTGTTTCTGGCCATTAAATTACATTTAAATATAATAATAATATAGGTAATCTCTTACCTTTATGTTGTTGCTCAGCAATTCCTCATACTTCGGCTTCGCACGGGTGTATATCCATATCGCATAGAATCCTATATTGTATAGAAAAGTGGAAAGAAAAGTGTATGTTTAATACTTATTCTTATTTATAAATGATTCCACTCTTGACATCTTTTCTTTGGTTTAAGAAATTATAGTCCAAGAGCTGTTAAACATTTTAGGGAAGGTATTTGAGGCACCCTGAAAATTTGTGCAACACTTCTTTTGTAATGGCTGAATACAAAATTGAATGTCTGGCTGAAGGATCGTGGCCCAAAAACTGTGCCAGACACGTGTCAAGTGCCATTTTTTGACTACCCAAAAAAGGTATTTGAGGCACGCTGAGATTGAGGCAGAATAATATTTATGCTTAGAAAAAAATATTTTGAAAATGACAGACACTTTAGTCGGCACAAAAACTGTGCCAGACACGTGTCAAGTGCCAAATGGCACTTGACACGTGTCTGGCACAGTTTTTGGGCCACGATCTATCAGCCAGACATTCGATTTTGTATTCAGGCATTACAAAAGAAGTGTTGCACAATTTTCAGGGTGCCTCAAATACCTACTCAAAAATGTTCAACAGCTCTCCTACTATTATATTGGTATAACTTTAAGTTTACATTTTGGTTAAAACTTTACATAACATTGCTTTTTGCAGCAACAATTTTATTATCACATCCCTTTTGATTGAGATAAACAGAGCAACTAACTAAAAAATAATAAAGTTTTTCTTGAGTCATTTAGAGTTCTATTTTATGACGATGATGTTGACGTCACACAGCTGCATCATGCGTGGGTTGATTTATGAACAAATTTCACAAACATATTTTATTTATTAATATCATTATTTATTTGTAATTGTATAACTTGAGTAGGATAATTTAGCTAAATCGGAAAGTTTGTTTATTAATTCAGAATGATTTATTATTACTTAATGTATTTATTTACGTGTTCAAATGTTTGTATTCTTGAATGATTTCCTGTTTTGAAATCAGTTAACGATATCTGAGATGATTACGAATTGATTTACTGCTACTAAATTAGTTCAAGTATAATAAAGTTTTTATATCCTTGAAAGTTATTGCTTGTTTAATGTTTCTAAAGTAGTTTACTGTTCATATCTGAGAGGGTTATAAATCCATCACCCTTCCTTAACCATCTCAGATGCATCCGGTAATAGTTGCATGGATTCACGATGTTTCAGGAATTGAGTTTTCGCCAGTGGTTTGGTCAGGGCGTCTGCTGTCATGTCTTGTGTTAGACAATAACGAAGATCTAATATTCCATCTTCTTTCATCTCTTTTATTGCGTGGTAGCGAACATCTATATGTTTGGTTCACTTTGAGAATTTTTCGTTCTCCACCATCTTGATGACGCTCTGGTTGTCTTCATACAGTATTACTGGTAAATTTTGTTTCAAGTCCAGGTCTGCTAATAATTTTATTATCCAGGCAATTTCCTGTCCTGCACTAGCTGCAGCAACGAATTCAGCTTCTGCTGATGTATAGGCAATGCAATTTTGCCTTTTGGTAAACCATTGAATGGGACTATTTCCCAACATGAATAGGTTTCCAGTAGTCGATTTTCTCGTTCTTGTGTCCCCCGCCCAGTCGGCGTCAGAAAATCCGATTAGTTTTGGTTCATTATTTGTGTTTAGTGTCAAATTTAAAGTTTTTGTAAAGTTCAGGTAACTTATTACGCGTTTCACACCGTTTCAGTCTTTTAGGCGTGGATTTTCACATCTTTTGCTGAGTATGTTAACAGCGGCTGATATATCTGGACGTGTAGTGGTTCCTATATATAACAACGATCCTATCGCTTGTCTGAATTTCGTATTGTTAGGCAATAAATTTTCTTCGTCTTCTAATTTGTGAAAACCGGTATCCATGGGAGTGCTTACTGGTTTCGCGTTTTCTAAATTAAATTTTCTTGCGAGTTCTTCTATTTTTATTCTTTGATTCAGTTTATACCCGTTTTCTGATTTTTTTATTTCCATGCCTAAATAGTGAGATACTTCCCCAAGGTCCTTTAATTCAAATTCTTTCTTCAAAGATTTTATTATGTCTTCAATCGTTTCGTTTTCACCACCTATCAAAATGTCGTCAACATAGACTATTACGTAAGTTGAAATTTTGTTCTCTTTTCGTGTATGTAGACATGAGTCCACCTTTGTTGAAAGTTTAAATTTTTCAAAGATTGTTCTATTCTTTTGTTCCAATTTCTGGCTGCCTGTTTGAGTCCGTATATGGATTTGTTCAGTTTACAGACTTTGTTTTCTGAGTTTTTCTCAATGTACCCCTCCGGTTGTTTCATATAAATTTCGTCTTCTAACTCACCGTAGAGAAACGCTGTGTCGATATCTACGTGTCGCACGTTCAACTTCTTATGTGCGGCTGCTGACAAAAATGTTCTCACAGTTGTTTGTGACACTACTGGGGCGAAAGTCTCGTCATAGTTTTCCCCATATTTTTGACTAAACCCTTTGGCTACTAAACGTGCTTTGTACGTTTGAGTGTTCCCGTAACTGTCTAATTTCTTTTTGAATATCCATTTGAAACCTATAACCTTTTTGTTAGGTGGAGGATCCACTAATTCCCATGTGTTGTGTTTTTTCAGCGAATTGATTTCAGATTGTGTGGCTTTAAGCCCATTTTCCTTTTCTTTGGGATTATTTATTTCCAGTATTTCATTCCAACTAGTCGGTTCTGTCATATCATCATTTTTTACGTAACAGGCATATCTGTCTGATGGTACTCCCTGTTCGATCTTTCAGATCTTCTTGGTTCTTTGGTCGGTTGTTTGGACGTGGTTGGTTCTTCGGTTGTGTTGTTTATCTCTGTTTCAATGTAATTTTTGTCGTCATATGAGTTTTCTGTTTCTTTACTTTCTTTTAGGTTAATTTTGCTATTTTCTATGAATTTCACTGTTCTGCCAATTACAATTTTATTTTCTTTAGTGTATATGCGATATCCTTTTGAGTTGTTATCGTATCCTACAAAAATCCCTTCCTGAGCCCTGTCGTCCAATTTTCCTCGATGTTGTTTATTCACGTATACGTAAGCTTTGCATCCGAATGTTCGCAAATAGTGTAAATTCGGTTTGCGATTAAACCATAGCTCAAATGGGGTTTTATTTGTCGATTTTGTTGGTAAGCGATTTTGTAAATGATTCGCGGTGTTAATTGCTTCTCTCCAAAATCTTTGTGGCAGATCTGCTTCTCTGAGTAGGCTTCTAGTCATGTCTAATAGCGACCTATTTTTTCTCCCCGCAATGCCATTTTGGCTCGGGCAGTACGGCACGGTTAATTGATGTTTAATGCCCCTTTTCTTTAGATAACCCTCTATCCCACTATTTATGTACTCACCTCCGTTGTCGGATCTTATTGCTTTCGGGTATATCCCGAACTGGTTTCGAAGCATAGCTATATAGTCGATTAGTTTAACCTGTACTTCATCTTTGTGTTTTAATAAGTAAATTACAGTAAATCTAGAGTAGTCGTCAATGAAAGTTAGAAACATTGTTTTACCGCCTATTGTGGGGTTCCTATCGCTGTGCATACGTCCGTGTGCACTAAATCGAGTACTCTACCTGTTTTGTTTCTATACACTGTTTTGGGATAGGGAGCATCGCTTGTTTTTGTTTGTATGCATGTTTAGCATGTTGTTCCATGATTGCAATTATTTAGCTTTATGCAGTAGGCTAAATCGTCATTAACCATTTCCTTTATGGAATTATAATTTCTATGCCCTAGGCGTTTGTGCCAAAGTTCCAGGCAGTCTTTGCTTTTGCATTCATGTGCCATATTTACTATATTCCTATCAGCATTTTCTAATAATTCAACTTCGTATAGGTTATTTTTCATTTTTGCCTCCAAATAGATTTTCCCATTTCGGGACAGCGTGCATCGATCTTTATCAAATAATAATTTATACCCATTCTTTGTGGCTTTACTTGCTGAAATTAAATTAGATTCTAGCTCAGGTACATATAGCACTTCTTTCAACGTAATTTTATTTATGCCTCCATCGGATGTTTTCGTCGTGAATGTAGTTTCTCCTGTACCTAGCGAGTTTAGTGTTTTGCCGTTGGCAATTATGACCGTTGTTTTTTCTGTGTCATTTAATTTAGTAAACTCATTTTTATTGTTTAGGATATGTGAGGATGAACCAGAATCAATAATCCAGGTTTGTTTTCCTGCTTTGTCTATTAGAAAGGCTGCGTCGCTGCCTTGATCTGGTTTTGTTTCCGTTCTATAATTTCTCTTGTCTACTGATTCGCGGTCAGTGTTTCCTATCTGGTTATCAGATTATTGATAACACAACGATGATGAGTAATGTTTATTTTTGTATGTTTGTTGTTGTTTTTGTGTATTTGGGTGATTGTTTCGATTTTTCAAATGCCAACATTCTCTGTACGTGTGATTTCTCAATTTGCAATATGTGCACTGTTTATCTTCTTTAAAGTTATCATTAGGAAATCTTTTCTGCGTTTTAAACGCTTTTGTAGAATTTTCACCCTGGTCTGTGTTTTCGACCCTTCTATTGTACTCATCTGTTAATTTACTTCTAATAATTTGTGGTGTAAGCTCGTCCTATTTTCGTGATTCAAGTACAGTGATCAAAGTATTATAACTAGGGGGTATCGAACACAGCAATAAAGCTGAAAGATGGGAGTCGCTAATTGTTTCCACGATCGCTGAGACGTAATTAACTATTAACTAATGTCTATTAGTTCTAGAATGTATGTTATGTGTTTGATTAGGTTCCCGTTTTCTTGGAGCTTGGCTCCATAAAGCTTTCTTAACAAAAATAATTTACTAGAGAGGTTCGCCCTTTCGTGTATCGTTTTAAGTGCGTTCCATGTATCTCTGGCTGTGTTAAGCCCTTTTACATGGACTATTTGAGAATCTTCAATTGACAGATTTATTATGGCTCTGGCCTTCTTGTCCTTTTTCTCCCAATCGGTTGTGACTGGCGTGGGCCTATCTTCGCTAATTACGTTAAACAAGTCTTCTCTAATCAGTAACATTTCCGTTTTGAACTTCCAATTATTGTAGTTACTCGCTTTTAGTTTTTTTACCAACTGCACCTCACGTGATGCGGCCATTTTTCTAGTTATTTAAGTTTTACTTCTGTGAGGAATTGCTGTTTTTATTTTATTCTATATAAAACTTCTTATATATTTAATTTTCTTCAATTCTTTAACATTTCATATATATCAACAAAAAACAATGCACAATAAGCAATAATTTTCATATTCTTTTTAATGTGCATAATTTTATGGCCAGTAGTTTTTTTTTCACAAATATTATTTATCCACTAAAATACAGACTCTTTCAGTCTCGGAATCAAAATGTTGGCAAAAAAGCCGCCTCTGCTCTGCGCAGTAAGTTATGCGCGCTAATACTTAGATAAATAAATAAATATTATTTTGTTTCTGGCCATTAAATTACATTTAAATATAATAATAATATAGGTAATCTCTTACCTTTATGTTGTTGCTCAGCAATTCCTCATACTTCGGCTTCACACGGGTGTATATCCATATCGCATAGAATCCTATATTGTATAGAAAAGCGGAAAGAAAAATGTATGTTTAATACTTAATCTTATTTATAAATGATTCCACTCTTGACATCTTTTCTTTGGTTTAAGAAATTATATTGGTATAACTTTAAGTTTACATTTTGGTTAAAACTTTACATAACGCTGCTTTTTGCAGCAACAATTTTATTACCACATCCCTTTTGATTGAGATAAACAGAGCAACTAACTAAAAAATAATAAAGTTTTTCTCGAGTCATTTAGAGTTCTATTGTATGACGATGATGTTGACGTCACACAGCTGCATCATGCGTGGGTTGATTTATAAACAAATTTCACAAACATATTTTATTTATTAATATCATTATTTATTTGTAATTGTATAACTTGAGTAGGATAATTTAGCTATAATCGGAAAGTTTGTTTATTGCAGAATGATTTATTATTACTTAATGTATTTATTTACGTGTTCAAATGTTTGTATTCTTGAATGGTTTCCTGTTTTGAAATCAGTTAATGATATCTGAGATGATTTCGAATTGATTTACTGCTACTAAATTAGTTCAAGTATCATAAAGTTTTTATGTCCTTGAAAGTTATTGCTTGTTTAATGTTTCTAAAGTAGTTTACTGTTCATATCTGAGAGGGTTATAAATCCATCAATATTATCTGTTGCAACTACTTTAACTATCTGTGTTTTACATGTGGGTGGTCATTTAGGGCACGATTTAGCCACTTGTTCATGTGGAATACAGCTGGTTGTTTGAAATCACATATTTAGTACTAAATTGAATTAAAAAAAATAAATGATTAATTTTGTATTATGAAAATTTCACTAAAGAAATTGTTATGCATGGCCAGTTTATATTTAGAGTAACTGCAAATAAATGCTCTATTTTATGAATTATAAGTCCTAGGCGATGATCAAATACTGAAGTTATTTTGATCTTTGTTGCTTGTAAAATGCAACTTTTCTTATATGGTATACCAATTTAATTAAATGTTTGATAATGAGCTCATTTTATATATGCTAATTCTCATTTTATATATGCTAATTCTCACTTTATATATGCTAATTCTGATTTTGTTTAGCATTTTTACTTAATACATAGGATTTTATATATGCTAATTCTGATTTTGTTTAGCATTTTTACTTAAGTAATACGTAGGATTTTATATATGCTAATTCTCATTTTCTTTAGCATTTGTACTTAAGTATTTGTGAAGATAAGTTTATGACATCATACTGCAATTGCCATAAATAGAAAGATTTGGCATTTTTTATGTATACTATTTGAATATACTATGTATACTTTTGATGTATTTTCTTTTTCTTCTCTCTTCCCTTTTGATCACCACTAATTTTTATTTGCAGCAGTTTAACTTTTGGCTTTACTTTAATATTTTAACTTTGATTTTTTTTTCTCTCTGTCTTTGGCATCTAAAATTTTGTCATCCGGTTTCTGTAAAAGGTTTTTATTTCATTTTACCTTTTACATCACTTGCTCTGCCAAAATTTTACTCGGTAAATGAGGGTATTGTGAGATGAAATCTCACAGTGTTTAAATCATGTTACTTTTTTATTTCTTTTGGCCGTATACATCGATGTTCTTTAAACTTAAATCCATATTTATTTTTACGCGGGCGATTTCGTTTCGACCGCAGATCGGCAAGTTCTCTGATGTTCCGCAGCGCCTGGCATGGGGTGCTTCTCCTTTGAGATCTGTACGATTGTACTGACGTCATCGGAGAAAGTCTCTCACGGCATATGCATTGAATGGATGTCGATCTTTTCGGAGGTGTGTCTAATCGCCGAGCGTACAACAAATAAAAATAAAGCTTCTTAAACGTTTTCTTTCGGATTTGTTTATTAAGACATTACCTTATATTTTAACTTCTCTAATAGATTTAAATCTTTTCGTTCCGTAACTTTAGCAGTCCCCGTTTACTTACTATAAATTAAAAATTCCGTTAATTTTAAATCAGAATCTGTTTTGATGGTGATCTGTCATGACTTAGTTTTTGTTTTAAAAGACCACGGGCTTGGGCTCCGGTCTGTGTCTGCCGATGGATGTGGAATCCGGTAAAAAGCTTCCGAAAGCGATGTCTGCGTTTTTAATAACTCCTGTTAAATTTATTTTCTGTTTGTTTAAAAAGGCTTTGAGATTTTTAATCTACAGAAAATTTCTCCTAGTGCTGCATCTTACATTTTTAAAGATTTTCTTAAAGAGGAATAAATTATTTTATCGGCAACGTATTTATTTTGAAAATCGGTGACCAATAGGTGAATGCCTCTTACTTCTCTTCAACAAGATGAATAAAAAGTTTGATTTCTGCTTAAAAGTCTCCTCATCATTTCTTTACAGATATACAAGTAAGAAGTTTCCTTTTTCTATTTTTTTTTTTTACAATTGCTGACCTTAAAGAACGGAGGGTTTTATTGCAATATTACACAACGCATGTTAACTAAAAAGAACTTCTACTAATAATTTTACCTTTCAAATTAACGGCACATTATTAGTAATACCACACCCTTTGTATCACCTCGTTGCATATCTACAACATACTCAAAAATCAAGGTTACTTACACAGTGATCTTTAAAAGACGATTTTATTTATTGCTGCTATCTCTCAACACAGCAGTTAATATAAACTAGAAAGATAGCCCATCAAAAATGACGGAAAATGAGATATAAAGATATATACAACACATGTGCAAGAATATGGGATAGTTTTTCTCGGTTGTTCCGCAGTGATAGATGAAAACGACACATTTTAAAATGTGGAAATATGTTGCCAGAAAATGCGTTGCCAAATTTCTTTCTTCGTCAAGGGAGTTTTCTCTATATCGCCAAGGCAGTTTTCTCTATTTCGCCAAGGCCCCTATACTGGAAAAATACCAAGAATTTAATTTCTGTATTCCACTATGTAAAGCACATTAAAATCGGGCAGTTAGGAGCTCAGGCAGTACAGCGCCTTCTAGTGGCGGTTATTTTATTAGTAGCATCGGATGAAGATATAAAGACGTACATTTTCGTATATTACATTTTAAATTCTGACCCATAGATTCAAAAAAAAAAAAAAAAAAAAAAAAAAAAAAAAAAAAGAACTTTAAATGCGAGGAGTTTAAATTAAATTGCGGCGAGCTCGATTATGAACGGTTAGTGATTTTCAATGGGAATTTCGCCAAATTAGCCAGCTATCGCCAAGTTGGTTTCATATATGGTAACTTATTTTTGTCGCAAATTTGGCGGTATTTCGTCGAATTTGGATGTATTTTGCCAAGTAGGTCAGAATTTGGCGATATTGTGGCAACCCTGCCTTTACTACTTTACAACAATTACTCTTTGTTGAATCTGATACCGATATCTCTATAGGAAGCATAACATGGCCGCGATCAATGAGGCGGTCCAACCGGAATTGTGAGGTATACACAGAGACTTGAATTTTATATAAATAGATTGTTCATAGAATTTTCAGCAGACGGCGATACCGAATTAACTTTTCATGCAAAGTTTTATTTAACATTTGAGCAGTTTCGCACTGTTATTGCTAAAATGAAATAAAATACCTTTTAGTCAATCAATATATACATATTTTAATATTCTAATTTTTTTGCATGCTTAAAATGATGTATTCTAACATCTGCGTAAATATTTTTCAAATCAGAGTTGTTGAATCACAAAATGTTAAGCCTATCCCGGTTTCACGCCGGAAATTATATTAAAGCTATTATTACTAACATTAATTCTGGTCTTAATGGTGTACAGCATCTAGAAGATTGAACTGAGCAACTATTCTGCTTATCTTTTCGACGCACTAGCTTGTCGTGTATAGTTTGCTGAAGATGCTCATATGCAGTATGTAGGTTTAGTTTAGGGAAGTTGTAAACAAATTTTAACACTTTTTTAGTAATAGCTCAATTTTCTTAATTAAAAAATACATATACCTATTTTACTTTTTTAGAACAAATTTATGTGTAAACTTACATACCGGGAGGCGACTGCACTGACCATCACCTCATCGAGTGTGCGGCTGAATTGCAGGATTAGTTAAAACTTGATTCGCATATTACAATGCATCTGGTCTGCCAACTAATATTTTGGTGGAAACCACCTGCAGACCCGATTTTAGTGGTTGATCGGCAGGTTTATCGTTGTGT
The DNA here is from genome assembly GCA_963932465.1 of Maratus speciosus. Lineage (NCBI taxonomy): Eukaryota > Metazoa > Arthropoda > Arachnida > Araneae > Salticidae > Maratus > Maratus speciosus. The sequence goes on from OZ010793.1 coordinate 482,234,329, forward strand.
TTTCCTGCACCCAAAGATATGAAAACATGGAGGACTGAGAGCAGGAAAATACAATGGTAAACATACCAGTCAACCACTAAAATCGGATTTGCTGGTGTTTTCCATCGAGATATGACTCGGCAGACCAGATGTATTTTAGTATGCGAATCAAGTTTTAACTAATCCTGGAATATCAGCCGTCAACTCGATGAGATGATGGTTTGTGCACCCCCCTTCCGGTCTATTAATTGTCTCGAGAAAAATTTTAACACAAATGGCAATCTGTTTTCAATCACCCCACTTTTTACTTTCTTCTATCTTTACAAGAAGAAAGTATTGGTTTCATGAAAATTTTTGAATTCCAGTTCTCGACGGATTTACACGTTTTATGGGTCAGAGATTCCAAAAAACATGTTTTTACAAAATGTCTGTCTGTGAGCCTGTCTGTATGTGACACAAATTTTGTGGGCGCTCTATCTCAAGAACTAATGCACGGAATTTAATAAAAAATTATATTCAGGTAGTCCCTGATATAGATTGGTGCTGATTAGTTTTTGGTGTAAATCGCCTTGCAGGTGGCGCTGCTATGTATCATTTTGCAGGATTTCCGCAAAAGCTGTATCTCAAGAACTAATGCACGGATTTTTATAAAACTTCAGATTCCGTTAGTCCATGACATGAATGGATGCTATTTACGTTTTGGTGTAAATCGCTCAACAGGTGGCGCTGCTATGCTGCATTTTCCAGGATTTACACTGTTTTCGCAGTAGCTCTATCTCAAGAACTAATGCACACATTTTCATCAAACTTCGGATTAAGTTAGTCCTTCATATGAAATGATGCCGACTAAGTGTTGGTGTAAATTGCTCAATAGGTGGCGCTGCTGTGCTGCATTTTGAACTATTTCCTCAATAGCTCTATCTCAAGAACTAATGCACGAATTTTCATCAAACTTCAGATTTAAGTATAACTTGATTAATATTGCTGCTGATTATGTGTTGTTGCAAATCGCTCAACAGGTGGCGCTTCTATGCTGCATTTGTCATGATTTGCGCAATACCTCTATCTCAAGAACTAGTGCACGAATTTTCCTCAAACTTCATATTCAGTTAGACGTTGATATAAGTTGGTGATAATTAGGTTCTGGTGTAAATAACCCAATAGGTGGCGCTGCTATGCTGTATTTTGCTGGATTTACACGATTTCAGTGACAGTCATACCTCGAGAACTAATGCACGGAATTTCATATTTTTAGAATTCTCATGATGAACACAGATTGCATTTAATTTGGCACTGAGGTAGTGAATTTTGAAGTATTGACATGTATGAGGTAGAAGAAAGTTTTGTGATGGCCACAACATACTAGTTTACATTTATCCTTGACATTACCAGGTGTATGTGAACAGCAGTATTTTTGTCAGTATAATCAAAATAAAAATTAGTTTCTGATTCATGAATATCAGAGGATAAAGAACTGATTTAACCTTTAACTGATGTCACAGAAATTGTCACATAACTAGTGTGAAGCGGTCTGTGAGACCGCTCCATCGAAAGATGAATAAAAAGGCATGATTAACTCATAGGATGGTGTTTTTGTACGAAACTTTTTGTACAGGACTGTTATAATTAAAATTTACCTATTCAAAAGTCTCTGGTGATAGTACTAAAGTTCCAAACGGAACAAAATTTCGGTAGTATTTGTAGTTAAACTGAAAATTGCAAGTTAAACTATGAAAATTGAAAAAAAACCCCAGCGGTATGAGAGACCGGTAACATCGGTTAAAGCTTAACTTACCCTCACAATTTGAATATGATATTTTCGTGATTTTCCGTTTTTAGACGTTTCCATAGATGATGAGGTAGAAAAAGAGGCTCTGTACATACTTGGGTACAGTGACTGATGGAAATAAGTAAATAGTTAAGAAAATCCTTAAGTTCTTGACTCTTTTCATGAGTTTTAGTTAGTTTCCACTACAAAAAGTAAGAAGCAACCTACTGCAGCCGTCCGGCTCTGTGCATATCTAGCCACTCTCTTTTAACCCCTTCAGAGGCGGTGGAATATATTATATCCCACCTAAGTTTAATTAAGTTTCGCACCAGAAACTTTTAATTAAGTTTTACTTTTATAATTTTGGGGAGAAAATAAGTTGAAAATTGCTTTTCCTTATTTTGAAATAATTTTTTTTTCAAATTTCCGGTGGGAATTCAGCATTACACAAACGAAATTGCTTGCTTCTCAAAGGGATAATGGCATCCTACTAGGAATAGGACCATTTTTTTTTAATTTTCTATGGGTAATACGAAACAACAACAAAAAAAAATATCGTAATTTTTAATTTTTGGGACAGTAATGGAAAATTTTTTTTAATATGGTAAAAAATATAACGTGCTACTTGTTATTACGGCAGACTACTGAAGCAACAGGATAGGCCAGGATCCAGATAGATTTTGCGTTGTTAGTGAAAAGAGATTAACCTATCAGAAGCATGCATTTTTGCGAACTTTTCGCTGTTTTAAGTGAGCAAATTTTCTGATTGGTCAGCCTTGTTTCGCTAACATCGCAAAATCTATCTGGATCCCGGCCGATCCATACTTGCCATACTATCTTCTTTTGACGATTAACTTTGAAAAAAGAAAATTATCAGAACTTTCATTTAGAACATTGCTTTATTTATAACAATTTTTAAGAAATACGTTCCTAAAAAGAAATTAAAAAATAAAATAAATAGGAATAAAAAGAAAGTAATTTTGTTGAAAATTAATGTTTTCCAACTTCACATTACATGTTTAAACAAAAGATTAAAAAAATGAATCTACAGATTGACAAGAATACAAAATTTTACCCTTGATTTGAAACTCATCATTTCCAATTTTATTCAAATCTCAATCTCTTCATCATTTTTTTTCTTATTTGTAAATAAACTGAATATATTATAAAGCTCTTTATTAAAAACTAGCAGAACTACCTGGCTTCGCTCGTGTCAATAATAAGGGTCCTCCCGGGTAAGATACATTAAAGTGAAATAATGCGACAATGACAATAACTGAGATTGGTGCATTCCCGTCCACGAATCGTTAAAAGACCAATAAGAAATATAAATATAAGTAAAATAGTCTTAATTACGTCTACTATTAATTATACCATAATAATATATAATCGAAACAAATGTCAAAACATATATTAAAATACAATTATTTGCTTAAAAGACGTCACTTCAATAAAAAACACATTAAAAATACTAAAAATTTACGTTTCGACTCTTTCATTGAGTCGTCTTCAGAATATATAAAAAACTACAAACGCACTGCCAATTGTGACTTTAAACTGATGATGGCAACGACCTAACCCATAAATTGTGCCTTTACTGAAATTTTTCTTAATTTCTGAACATCATACAATTTCGTTTTTCACATTGTCGAATAGAAGAAAGTTCTTTCAAATGATATTTATTTGAAAATTGTTAGTGGCAACAACCTAACCCAATCATAAATTAAACTTTCATTGCAATTTGACCTTCAAACATCGCACATATGATTGTTCCAAAGCCTAATAGAAAAAAAATACCTTCAGTAATATTTGTTTGAAAAGCTTATCTCAATTTACAGATTGTTTATCCATTTTAAATTAATTTTCAATCACGGAGGTATTTTTAAATATACCTGCAACCCAATTAAGAAAGATTTCTGTTTTGCTTCCGTTTGCTATTAATGCAATATTATGAGACATAAAGCTTCATAAAGAAAAGACATATCTATGAGTAACGCCTAGCATCTTATTGTTGGTGGCAACAACCTAACAGTACCATAAATTACGCTTTTACTGCAATTTGATCTCTAAACATCATACATTCGATTATTTGAACGTCTAACAGAAAACAAAAAGCACTTTCAGTAATTTGTTTGAAAAGTTTATCTCAATTTACAGATTTTTTATGTTTTTTTTTTAAAGTGATTTTCAATCTTAAATTTTGTTAAATATGCCTGCAACACAACTACAAAAGATTAACTTAATTGCTCAAAAAACTTGTAAATAATTCATATTTGTTTGTTTTTGTGTACTTTTACATAACTAAATTGGCAAATTTCAGTATTTGTTTGTTTTAGTGTGGGAATCTCATTCCGGCTGCTTATAACTTGGGTTCTTCTGAAATCATTTTAATTCAAATTGCACTATTAGATTTTCAGTTAAGGTTTTGGTGCGTAACATACGCTAATTAGTCATAGAAATATAGGGGGAAATTCCATAATCACGTGGAACCCGATTATGAAAGATTAGTTTTTTTTTAAATTCTGAATCCATTTCATTGGAACTTGCATTGTTTGTTAGATAGCTTTACACGTATGGTTTTAAAATATTGCGTATAGTTTTACATCGCTTTGTTATAAAATTATAGAAGAAAGTTCAAGATTTAGGTGAGCCCGATTAGCTTTTTTGTAAAGTTCTACTGGACAGATTTTGATGAAATTTGCACAATTACTTTGCACCTAAATTTCTGGAATAGTTTTAGTATATAATATTTTGTTGTACATGATTTGTTATAGAATTAGCTGAAATGCTGTATAAGCAGGCGAAACCAATTCTGAATTATTAGCCTTTTAAAAAAGTTAGATAATTTTTGAGGAATAGTGTTAGTATATTTCATATCCGTCTATCATTCTTAAACCAAATCCTACTGTAAATGATCAACTAAAGATTTGGTCCTTAACAGCCGAAATTTTGCCGATAATTTTTAAATGGAAATTCATATTTCCATTCATAAAATCCAAATTCCTTTAAAATGAAAATGACTTAAGTATCCAAAAGCATTCAATCCTAATGTCAGTCATGTAATTTTGTTTAATAAAAAACAACAACTTTACCCTAAAAAATAGTATCCTTGTTATAATTTCTATTTAATATAAATCGTATTTTATATAACCGCATTCTATATAAATCGTAAAATGTTATCAAGTATTAAAACATTTATCTAAATGATATAATTAAAGACACAGCATTACAAAGGAATAGGAAATAAATTGTAGTAGCCGGTTTTTAACACCAGTTTGAAATCATATTGACGAAATTGACGTCAAATCAAGCAAACGATTTTTTTTATTATTACCTTTTCCTGAACTAGGGTACTCGGCCCCCTACGAGCTACGCTCGCCAACCCCCGTCCAGACACCGTAGACTCTAAATGCACGCTAATTTAATCGGCTTTAAAAAGGTTTCGAAAGATTGAATTACAATTTAAAAAACAGTGGCGATCTCTCTATAAACGGATTTCTATTCATTTCTCTTTGATTGGGGAATTTTAGCGCCAAATCCGTTGCTGTACTACTTGATTATCCCGTCGACCAATTTCGCCAAATTATATAAATCGCGAAACCACTCGCCAAATTATACAAATTGACATAATTTTTTATTTTAAATAACGAAAAAACAAATAAATTAGTACAACATTAATAAAAATACAAATAAAACGTCGAAATAAAAATTACTTGATGACGTAGACACGTGTAACAACATTTCAAAATAAGCTAATATAAAAGGAATTAAGTAAACAGAGTCTTTGTCTCCTGGTATTTTTTAACGAAGTGAAAAGGAAGTTCTTTTAAATGAGACATTTTAAATTAATCGTTTTTAATCTGACTTAATTTTGACCAAACTATTCTTTCTCTTTTTAATATTCACGTGAAAATACTTGTGTTAGAAATTAAATATTATTTGCGCTTTCCTAACAAAAATAGTTGAAAAGTATCCTCTTAAAATATCAAATAAATGCCTAGCGCAATTTCTAAATTTAAACCGTTTTGCAATATTATTTTGTGTTCATTTTATGTAATAACTGTAATGTGACGTAAATATGACGTAATTTCTCCTATTTAAGACTTCTAACGCATGTTAATAAATTTATTGCTTTACAAATTCCTTTCTCTCTTAAAATTCACGTGTAATTATAGTTTTTATGACATAATTTTTAATAAGTTCCTGCTTTTTGTACATAATTATTTAATTCTAATTTCAAATGTTTTTTTCTGTTTGTAATAGTCACGTGTAAATAAATTTTTAATTTATTTACATGTATAAATATTTTTTTTTTGAAGCAAACATTATTGCTTCCGCTGTTTATACAGTTGGCAACAGTTTAAATTAATATCACTTTCTAAAATCTGTTAAAAATATCTCTAGAAATGCTGAAAATCTGAATTTAAAATAGAAATAAAACCTCAAAAAATTAGTCAAAATAAAAAAAATTAATGCAATCTGCACTCCGGCAAATTTTAACGCATAAAATGATCCAAAAAAGATTAAATTCCTATGAACAGTTTTTGCTCCTATAAAACTTTTTTAGTGGAACGATTTTGTCCAACTTTAGCATTAAATATCTCTTAAAATAATTCTTCGATCTGAAAACTGTCTGCATCAGCGTCTTTATCAAACATTTCTGTATAATACTACCGATTTTCATATTTTTGTATGCATTATTTTTCTTAATATTAACGAAGAAAGACCTCCGGTCACAAAAAATTCAAAACCGGCGGCGGCGGTGACAGCGGTAGTTACTTTTTTTTAGAATAGAGAGATTGTTTTCTTGAAATTCAAACGCCAGTATTAAAATAGATTTTTTAACTTCCGAATCATTCAATTAAGGTACTACGTCATTTTAACACATGCTTAGTTAAAGTTTTTACATATATATATGAAAAATGTGCATTTTCTTCTTTGAATGACGTCAATTTCAAAATCAGCAAAATTTAGTGAGACAATCTGAATTTTTATTGGCTTATAAAACAAAGTACTCAAGTTATCATTTTTTTTTTTTAAATTATTGAGCAGTTTTTTAGATGTGTGGCAACACAAAAGAAACTATTGAATTATAAATTTAAAAAAGGAGATATTTCTATAATGTTAAATTATGGAAAGTGATAGAAAAATGGGATGATTTTTTTAAGTAGACAGCAAAGCCTTTAGTAGGCAGTGATCTTTTCCACGTTCTAAAACGTATGTACATCGAGGTTCGTGCAAATCCGTCAAAAATTGAAGATTTGTATAAAGGACATACACGCAGAGAACGGCTTATATATATATACTATTAAACAAAAACCTAATTTGCAGAACAAATTAAAAAACAAAATTTATTTCCTAAATTGTTTAAGCCCGAGAAGGGGCATATATTAAGATATTTCATTCAATTCGTTCTACATTTAATGTTAAATTTTTGTAACAAACAAGTTAAACCAATTGAACATTAAAAAATAAAAAAGAAATTCATACAATATAATACTTTAAACACCTATATACTTAGATTCCGTTCAAATGAAATCGAAATAAATCTTAGACTTTTTTAAAGTTTTGTATTTTGCATGTATCTTATCATATTATGTACAATCGTCATAAACATAATGCAAAATCTGCAGTACAAATATTTACAACTTAAAAATGGAAAAAGTCTAAGATTTATCTCGATTTCATTTGAACGGAATCTAAGTATATAGGTGTTTAAAGTATTATATTGTATGAATTTCTTTTTTATTTTTTAATGTTCGATTGGTTTAACTTATTTGTTACAAAAATTTAACATTAAATGTTGAACGAATTGAATGAAATATCTTAATATATGCCCCTTCTCGGGCTTAAACAATTTAGGAAATAAATTTTGCTTTTTTAATTTGTTCAGCAAATTAGGTTTTTGTTTAATATGTCAAGTTTTTTAATAACTACTGAATTCAGACCAAGGCATACTTAGATACTACTACAGGCAGAGCGATTTGCGTTTAATGTATGAAGTCGCTCGCCAGAGGACTCTGATACGCTGCCCAAAACAGAAATTTGACTCTAACCGTAACTTCAACGACGAGAACCAATCAAACCGCTCTGGGTAGGGTTCAGAGAATTCCAATGTGTTTACGTTTTTTTTTTCGTATAGATATGATTCAAAAAGAGTTTAATAAAAATATTAACTCTAATCATCAAATTAAAAAGAAATATATATATTATTTTAACAATTATCGGAATAATAAATGGTGCGACCGGAGAATACTCTACTTCTTTGGTGCGATTTCAAAAAATCGCCAAATCGGCGCGTTTTTATAACATCCAAGGTTGCCACTTAATACCAGGTTAATACTAAATACCAAGGTTGCCACTTTGGCGCATTTATCGCCAGGTTGAGGAGTAGAGTATTCTACGATTCACCCCAATAAATAAAAACATGCATAGTCTAAAAACATCAATGTCATAAATTTATTTACTATCTTCACTGCTGAAACAATGAAACTAATGGAATTTCTTTTAAATATATTAAAGTACTCATAAAATTCCTTGTAATAATTAATAAATGTAATTTATTAAATAACAAATACTCTTACATGATGTAATCAAAATTGCTTGGATAACATAAAATATTGCAACGATATTTACATCTGCGATCACCATTTCTTTCTCTGATTAAAAATAAGAATATTTAAAGTTTAAGGAAGATCGTGTTTTTCTTTTTTTAACCATTTGGTTGGTTGGTTGTGTTTATGTCGGCCAATTATCAACACGAGGGATATAGGGCCTAAGGGTGGGAGTGCCCTTCGTGGGGGTCTTTCTAAGGGAACCTAACCCGTATTAACGCTTGGAAATCCAAGGTTCGAAGAAAACCACGAAAACTCCGAACGATTAGGCCGACGGGCGCGATTGGGTTCGAACCCAGCACTTCCCGTCTACCAGCTTCGAGAGCAGAACCTCTCGGCCACTGGTGGGGCCTTTTAACCATTTGGAAAAATGGTTATTTTTCTCGTCAGGATGGGAAATCAAAAGCATATCTGAAGGTTTTTATTGGTTTAATCCGCATTTTATTCGTTTTCTGATTGGTCTATACAGTAATCTGCATTTCCCTTTATTTTCAACGGAGATAGACAATAGAGTGTTGCCACTATGACAAAAAAGTAATAAAAACTACAAAAAAAAATTAATAAATCAGAAACAAAATGAGATACATCTTTCAAACAAATTGCATTTAAAGGTACATTTTTTTTCTCTATACGACGCTGTAAAAAGTAATATTGTGGGATGTTTAGAAGTTTAAGAATGAAATTTCATTTAAAATGGCTCGTCATATTTCTTGGAAATCTGACGATGGAAAAGCCTTTTCCCGAACAGCCAATTAAATGCTTGGATAATACATAGGTTTCAGGTGGATAATACGTACGAGTGGCAGGCGATTTTTGTCGCTTGGAATTTTTACGTGTAATAACACTATTAATGTTTAATTCATGGCGTACGTAATGTATGATCAACTCTGTGCGATTTTTTATGTCTTAAATTTTAGTCTTCGAAAACATAATTTTCCAAATGGCCGTTGTAATTTGATAAGTTGCTTTTTTTTTTTAGTTCGGACAATATCAAAAACAAACATCTTACGGGTAACAATAAATTTGCCAAAAATAACTGCTTCAAGCCAGTTATGAGAACTGTAGTTTGATAAAAACCAAATTTTAATTTTAAAACGTGTATATGAAACACAAGCCATTTTTATGTAAATACGAGACATTCAAAAAAGAATAACAGAATGAACCAAACGATCAAGTAAGCAATAAGTAATTTAGCTAATCTTAAAAGTATGTGAACACTAAAATACTACAATCTGTGTAAAATATCCTTTTAAATCGAAGGAAATTGAAGAACATAAGTATTTAATTTATTATTCTGAAAATGCGATCAATGATTCTGAAACTTCGACGATGAGAAACAAGCCGCTATCTGGGCAGGGTATAAATGTAAACAAAAAAGAGCACGTTGTGATGTTTTGGTTCAGGGTTTGAAGCTGAATCCGACTTCACTTTTTTGAAGGTTTTCTGCGAAATGCGTGGGCCGTATATATCATAGTAGGCTATGATTCAGACGAACACATTTCAAAATTAATGGAGGGTATATCATCATCAGGCTTTGATTTGTACGATATCGCATCACAATTTGTGATGCAATTTATCTATGTATAATTCAAAATGTTTCTGCAGTGCAGTAATGCAGGTTGCTGTAGTTTGCTCAAAAAATTACAATCTGAACTTAAAAAAATCTGCTTGAAAATGTCATTTTTATTTCCACTATGACGCCATATTCATCTTCTTTTTAATTCTTAAAAAAAAAACTATTTCAGTTTCATGTTTCACGTGAAAATCATTCAACTAAATATAGGCAAATTATTATTACGGCTTTTGAATTATTTACAACAATGAAGGAAAAAAAGTTAAATTTTATTAGAAAATGTCCGTTGATTCTCAATGAAAAAAGCGAAATTTGGAATTATTAAGAAAAATAAATTATTTATAAACAACGTTTGAACACACAATAAAATAGGTTGATTTGATCATACGTATACGTTTCGCGAGTACTATGGACTCACATCCTCAGTGTAAAAACTTTAAAAACAATATCCCGCCAACTACATGAACGGTGAAAACCAAATGTCAAAACAAAATACCAAAATACTATCAAGTTCGAACAGCAAATGAAATTAATGCGGAAGTGAAGTGTCGTGACACAGCAAATTCACCCAGAAAGTTGAGATGTATGGTGTACTAGATAAATCATTAACCAAGGAGTCTTTAAATTTATGGATATGAACAGCCTAAAAAAAGTCCAAATCCAGAGGAGTAATGCATTTTTACTTTCTTCTATCTTTACAAGAAGAAAGTATTGGATTCGTGAAAAATTTCGACTTCCGGTTTTCGACGGATTTACACGTTTTAGAATGCCCAGAACACGATTTGATGGTTTTTAGAAAATGTCTGTCTGTGAGTCTGTCTGTCACTCTGTCACTCTGTCACTTTGTCACTCTGTCTGTGAGTCTGTATGTGACAATCATTTTGTGGGCGCTCTATCTCAAGAACTAATGCACAGAATTTCACAAAACTTATTATTTAGTTAGACATTGATATAAACTGGACCTGATTAGTTTTTGGTGAAAATCGCCCAACAGGTGGCGCTGCTATGCGGCATTTTTCACGATTTCTGCAATAGCTATATCTTAAGAACTACTGCATGGATTTTCATAAAACTTCAGATTCAGTTAGACCAGGATATAGTTTGGTGCTGATTACTTTTTTGTGAAAATTGCCCAACAGGTAGCGCTGCTATGCTGAATTATTCATGATTATCTCAATAGCTCAAACTCAAGAAAAAATGCACGAATTTTCATCAAACTTCAGATTTCGTTAGTCCTTGATATAAATTAGTGCTGTTTAATTTTTTGTGTAAATCGCCCAACAGGTGGCGCTGCTGTGCTGCATTTTCACGATTTTTGCAAGAGCTATATCTCAAGAACTATTGCACGGATTTTCATCAAACTTCAGATTTAGTTAGTCCTTGACATGAATTGACGTGTAAATTAGTGCTGTTTAATTTTTGGTGTAAATCGCTCAACAGGTGGCGCTGTATTTTTTGCGATTTCCACAATAGCTTTATCTCAAGAACTAACGCTTAGATTTTCAACAAACTTCAGATTCAGGTATACCTTGATATCATTTAGTGCTGTTTATTTTTAGTGTAAATCGCTCAACAGGTGGCTACATTTTTCAGAATTCCCGCTGTAGCTCTATCTCAAGAATTAATGCACGAATTTTCATCCAACTTCAAATTCAGATATACTTTGATATGAATTGGTGCTAAATCCATGCAATTTCTTGTACTATTTAAATGATTTAATTGACGTGATTTATATAGAAGAAAGTTTTGTGATGGCCACAACATACTAGTTTGATAATGGTAGCTGAATCAAAATCAAAATTATGTCCCTCCCCCCAGCAATGAGAGGCGATAGAGGATTTCTGTAATTCTTTTTTCTTTACATAGTTTCTGTGTTCATTGACTCTGTAACGGAGTTTACGTTTAGTTTGTTCAATGTAGGATAAACCACATTGGCATTGAATGTTGTAGACTCCCCAATAATTATGAGGAGGAATTTGATCCTTAAGTTGCGAAAATGTCAATTTATTAACCGGCTTAAAAACAACATTGAAATCATAATGCCTTAAGATATTAGCCATCTTAAAGCTAATGCTATTATAAAATGGTAAAATTATAAGGTTAGAAATGGAAACCGCAGTATCAGAAGAATCAAGATTATTAACACATTTATTAAGACTATGAGAAATTAAATTATTGATATAAGATAAACTAAAACCTCGATCAATAGCTACAGATCTAATATAATTTAATTCTGTAATAAGTGAATTATTATCTGAACAAATTAGGCGAGCTCTATTAATAAAATAAAGAAAAGCCGAAGCTTTTTGGGAAGGGGGGTGACATGAATTGAAATGGGGGGGGGGGGAGTGTGACAGCAAAAGGTTTACGGTAGACGCAAGTGTCAAAGGTGTTAAGCTGGCGTGTAACCAACACATCCAGAAATGGTAATCTATTATCTATTTCAACTTCATAAGTAAATTGAATGACTGTCACCTACACAGGAGAAAGCTCTCAAACTTAATTATAATTTTTCTTTTAACAAACGTCCACACTTACCTAACCTTATTGCTCCAGTTGAAAGAAGTTTCAAATTTAGCAAACTATCTTGTTCTCAAAAGGATTCCATTAGGATTCTCATTAAAAACACAGTTGATCACAATTCTATGAATTTCAAACCAAACATAACAAAGGACCTTAAAGATGCTTTATCCTCTGTAAAATCTAATGATGACATTGTTATATCTAAAGCTGATAAGGGAGGTCAAATAGTGGTACAAGATAAAACAGCTTATTTAGATAAAGTACAGAATCTTTTACAATCCGGCCCATACATTAAATTAAATCGGGATCCTTCTGACAGTGATCTAATAAGTACCAGAAAACTTATAAAAACCTCTCCCTGCATTAATTTTCCGTCTATTGCTAATTGTAGTCGCTTTTACGCTCTACTTAAAGTACATAAAATTGGGGTTCCCCTCCGGCCTATCGTATCCAATATCGGTTCTGCTTCATACCCACTTGCTAAATATTTAGTGAAACGCTTTTCATTCCTTACAAGTTCTAATATTTATACTATTAAGAATTCGAGTTCTTTTGTTAATCGGATTAAAAACTTCACCCCCTCCCCTCTTTTCGCATGGTTTCATTTGATGTTACTTCTCTGTTCACCCATGTTCCAGTTCAAGGTGCACTACAATGTCTCACTGCTAGATTAAAAGAATTTCATTACACAGATTATGAAATCAACCACATTATTGAGTTATTTAGTACTTGTTTAAAACAAAATTCATTTCAAATTTCTAATCAATATTATTCTATGACAGATGGTTTAGCAATGGGTAATCCCCTCAGCCTTTTTTAGCAGATTTATATATGCATTACTTTGAGGTTAAAATGTTTAACCTGATCAACTTCCCATTTTACTGTAGATATGTAGATGATTCTTTTGCACTCTTAGACCTTTCTCTATATTCTGTTGACAATATATTAACGACTTTAAACTCAATAGATTCAGCCATTCAATTTACTTGTGAAGTTGAAATAGATAATAGATTACCATTTCTGGATGTGTTGGTTACACGCCAGCTTAACACCTTTGACACTTGCGTCTACCGTAAACCTTTTGCTGTCACACTCCCCCCCCATTTCAATTCATGTCACCCCCCTTCCCAAAAAGCTTCGGCTTTTCTTTATTTGATTAATAGAGCTCGCCTAATTTGTTCAGATAATAATTCACTTATTACAGAATTAAATTATATTAGATCTGTAGCTATTGATCGAGGTTTTAGTTTATCTTATATCAATAATTTAATTTCTCATAGTCTTAATAAATGTGTTAATAATCTTCATTCTCCTGATACTGCGGTTTCCATTTCTAACCTTATAATTTTACCATTTTATAATAGCATTAGCTTTAAGATGGCTAATATCTTAAGGCATTATGATTTCAATGTAGTTTTTAAGCCGGTTAATAAATTGACATTTTCGCAACTTAAGGATCAAATTCCTCCTCATAATTATTGGGGAGTCTACAACATTCAATGCCAATGTGATTTATCCTACATTGGACAAACTAAACGTAAACTCCGTTACAGAGTCAATGAACACAGAAACTATGTAAAGAAAAAAGAATTACAGAAATCCTCTATCGCCTCTCATTGCTGGGGGGAGGGACATAATTTTGATTTTGATTCAGCTACCATTATCAAAAAATGCATTACTCCTCTGGATTTGGACTTTTTTGAGGCTCTTCATATCCATAAATTTAAAGACTCCTTGGTTAATGATTTATCTAGTACACCATACATCTCAACTTTCTGGGTGGATTTGCTGTGTCACGATACTTCACTCCCGCATTAATTTCATTTGCTGTTCGAACTTGATAGTATTTTGGTATTTTGTTTTGACATTTGGGTTTTCACCGTTCATGTAGTTGGGGGGATATTGTTTTTAAAGTTTTTACACTGAGGATGTGAGTCCATAGTACTCACGAAACGTATACGTATGATCAAATCAACCTATTTTATTGTGTGTTCAAACGTTGTTTATAAATAATTTATTTTCTTAATAATTCCATATTTCGCTTTTTTCATTGAGAATCAACGGACATTTTCTAATAAAATTTAACTTTTTTTCCTTCATTGTTGTACGGTAGTGGGTGGTGCGGCCGGGGTCTGAATTCTTTTTCTTTTTTTCAATTATGGATGGAAAAACTAACATTCCTTCTATTTCTCTCCCAAGTGGCGAGCAACAAACTGTACAGACGTTATTCACTCGTTTTTTTGTAATTAAACGCACTGATAGTCTCTCAGATAGTTCTTTCAAAAAAAACTTCACCTTTTCTAATAGCAAAAACATTTCAGTCTGTTTTGGGTGATGGTCACTCGCTCAAAAAATTGCAGTCTGGGGACTTACTAATTGAGGTTTCTTCAGCCAGGCAGTCACAACTTCTGTCAAATTGCGATACTATAGGTACATTTTCTATCTCTGTTAAAGCACATCAAACTCTTAATACTTGCCGTGGTGTAATATCTAAACCAGATCTTTTTTTTTCTACAAAAGAAGAACTTCTAGCTAATTTAAGTGATCAAAATATCATAGATGTACGCCGTATCACTATCCGTCGAAATAGGCAAATACTTCCTACTAAACACATTATTCTAACTTTCAATAGCCATATTTTACCTTCTACAATTAAAGCTGGTTATTTAAACTGTCCAGTTAGGCCTTATTTCCCTAATCCTCTGCGTTGTTTTCAGTACCAGCGGTATGGGCAAACTAATACTACCTGTCGTGGATCTGCTACTTGTCCACGTTGTGCAGAAGTCGGCCATGACGGTAAAACTTGCGAAAAACCAGAACGCTGCGCTAATTGTAAAAGTGACCATACATCGTACTCTCGCTCTTGTCCTAACTGGATCCGTGAAAAGGAAATTCTTGCAGTTAAGATTACTCAAAAACTTTCCTACCCTGAAGCCCGTAAATTTGTTGAATCCAGGACCCCCTCTGTTGGGGTATCTTACTCCAGTATACTTAAAGAGCAATCAAAACCTGTAAGGCACATAAGCACCCAGACTGACAACTCCTTTCCTCCAACTAACTCAGCTGAAACGCAATCAACAACCATTTCAAATAAAGAAACCCGTGATGTCAGCTGTGGTTCTAAATGCTATGCTACCCCACTATTAGAACGTTGGCTACCATCCTCAAAACCTGTTAAGATAGTATACCAAATCAATCAGTCTCAAAAATCTTCGAATCTACCAAAAAAGTCATCCGATCATCAGACTGAACAAACTTCTATACCATCTGCATGCAATTTGCAGAAACCTAATTTTTCACAGACTGAGAAACCGGGCCAAAAATCCTGTATTCAAAAAGGCAGAAGTGATTCCAAAAAGGCTTCCGAACTCCAGTCTAAGACAAAGGCTGCTACATCTGTAAAAACACCACATAGACCTGATACTAGTCAAACTGACAATCCAAGCAAAAGAACTTGCATACAAAAAGATAAAAAGATAATTCGGGGTTCTTCACAGTGGAAAACTGTGAAGAAAAAGGGCGAGGACAAACAACCCTTCAGTTAATAATATAAAGGATCCAAAAAACCTTCAAAATTATGTAGATGAAGCAATGGATTCTGAATCATATGACTCAAGTGACGACGAAGATAATGTAGTTTTCGATGAATTTTTACCTAATTAAGTTTACATTGTTTTTTACTTTTGTGATTTTTAAACTTGTTTTTACGTGGTATTTGTACATAATCTTAAACTTTGTTTATATTTTAACGATATTACTTTTTAACTTCACAGTTTTTAATTATAATACTTGACTCTTTTAAATGTTTTTAAACTATACATATTACTCTTTTCATTTAATACTTCTGGTTTTCTTATATTTTTGTTAGTGTTTTTTTACTAAACTATTTGGTTATAAATATGTTTTTGATGTTGACATTGTATTGGCGCAGCATGTCCCTAAAGGGACTTTGCGCTATAAAACCCCAATCAACCAACCAACCAACCAACCTTCATTGTTGTAAATAATTCAAAAGCCGTAATAATAATTTGCCTATATTTAGTTGAATGATTTTCACGTGAAACATGAAACTGAAATAGTTTTTTTTTAAGAATTAAAAAGAAGATGAATATGGCGTCATAGTGGAAATAAAAATGACATTTTCAAGCAGATTTTTTTAAGTTCAGATTGTAATTTTTTGAGCAAACTACAGCAACCTGCATTACTGCACTGCAGAAACATTTTGAATTATACATAGATAAATTGCATCACAAATTGTGATGCGATATCGTACAAATCAAAGCCTGATGATGATATACCCTCCATTAATTTTGAAATGTGTTCGTCTGAATCATAGCCTACTATGATATATACGGCCCACGCATTTCGCAGAAAACCTTCAAAAAAGTGAAGTCGGATTCAGCTTCAAACCCTGAACCAAAACATCACAACGTGCTCTTTTTTGTTTACATTTATACCCTGCCCAGATAGCGGCTTGTTTCTCATCGTCGAAGTTTCAGAATCATTGATCGCATTTTCAGAATAATAAATTAAATACTTATGTTCTTCAATTTCCTTCGATTTAAAAGGATATTTTACACAGATTGTAGTATTTTAGTGTTCACATACTTTTAAGATTAGCTAAATTACTTATTGTTTACTTGATCGTTTGGTTCATTCTGTTATTCTTTTTTAAATGTCCCGTATTTACATAAAAATGGCTTGTGTTTCATATACACGTTTTAAAATTAAAATTTGGTTTTTATCAAACTACAGTTCTCATAACTGGCTTGAAGCAGTTATTTTTGGCAAATTTATTGTTACCCGTAAAATGTTTGGGCCATTGGGAAAATTGGAAAATTGTGTTTTCGAAGACTAAAATTTAAGACATAAAAAATCGCACAGAGTTGATCATACATTACGTACGCCATACATTACGTACTGCCGCACAATACTTAAATATATAGATCGTCTGCTATCACAGCAAACGCGGCAGCGTTAAGCTATAATATGATTAAGAAATAGAAAATGCAAACGACTTTCTTAAATTTCTGGCGAACCAGTTGACACACGACAATGATTTTTCTTTTGAAAGATAGAACTCGACGAGACGAATAAACCGATACCATTAAAAAAATTACTGTAGCTTTCAGTAGTTTTTTTATTTAACCTTAAACGAAAAAATGAAGACACAAAATTCAACATAGTGTAGCTAACGTTCCAGTGGGTGGATTAACTTCGTTTTTGTTTTATTTTGATCCTCTTGTTCAGACTTAAAATAGATTTTTTTTTCACCTTTGTATGTTTGACGGTCGCTGAGAAAATCAAATTTGTCTTTTATAATGTCTCCATAAAATTATTATAGCAATCTCTCCTTTTCATTTTTTAATTTTCTAATTCAATAATTTCTTTCGTGTTTCCACTCTCTAAAAAGCAGTACAATAATTAAGAAAAAAGGATAACACGTGTACTTATGTTTTTATAAGTCGATAAAAACTGAAATTCAACTGATAAATTTTTGTATTTTTGAAACCGACGTCAACCTAAGCAGATAATGCATAATTTTCATAAATATATGTATAAACTTTCTTGATTAATATTTTGAACTGGAGTAATAGACACAAAGGATCACAAACGAGTTGATAGGGGAAAAAAAACAGGGTAAATCCCAAGCTTCTGTTCAGGAGCTAAATGTAAGCTTTTTTAAATTGTCATCATAACATACTGACTTACACAAGCGATAGGTATGCAGTAAGTAATATAAATACTTCACATACTAAGCATACCCTAAAAAATAGCATTCCATCTATTTTAAATAAGGAAGAGATGCCATGTACGCACCAGAGTACATAACTGGCGCGTTAATGACGTCATTTTGCATGGTACGGTAACTGAGTTATTGTTGTTGATTTATTATTTTTTTATTTTATTTTTTTAAATTATATAAATTATTTTGTTCTATAGTTATTAATTAAACTTTTCCTTATGTATTGTTATTTCCTTTTTAAAATAATAGAAAGTAATTTAAAAATATGTATCTAACTGCTATTCGAAGACGAGGTTTTCGTCAAATTGGCGTCAGAAAAAAACTGCGCCAAACCCGTTGCGTATATGACATCTGTGCCTTAATTAATTAGGGTTTCGTTTAACTTGAGGTACTTTTGCTTGAGATATTGTCGAAAATGTACAGCAAAAATATACGGTACTACTTGATTATCCCTTCGACCAATTTCGCCAAACTATTCGCCAAATGATACAAACTGACATAATTTTTATTTTAAATAACGGTAGAATAAATAAATTAGTAAAAAATTAATAAAAATACTAATAAAAATTTGGGCACAGATGTCATATACGCTCTATATTGGTGCGATTTTTTCCGACGCCAATTTGCCGAAAACCTCGTTAATATATCATCCATATCCGTGTTACCATATCAAGCAAAATAACGACACTTTGGCGCCAGAAAAAAAAATTGCGCCAATATGGGGCGTATATGACATCTGTGCCAAAACTTGAATTAAAAATCACTTGATGACGTAACAAACACGTGTATGGTGTTTAATGTCAAGTGAATGTAACATTTACTATCATCCATTATTGTCATTTAATCTTATAGTTTGGCGATAATTTTTTGGTCGACAGGATAATCAAGTTGTACCAAGTATGGCACAGATGTCATATACGCACCACGTTGGCGTGATATTTTTTCTGACGCCAATTTGGCGAAATTTAAAAAAAGTTTAATTAATAATAATAGAACAAAACAATTTATATAATTTTAAAAAAGAAAATAAAAGTAAATAACAATTTATTAATAAATAAACAACAATATTCGGGTTACCATATCAAGCAAAATAACAAAACTTTGGCGCCAGTTAAGTACCCCGGTGCGTATATGACATTGGCGTCAGAAAAATATCGCGTCAACGTGATGCGTATATGACATTGGCGTCAGAAAAATATCGCATCAACGTGATGCGTATATGACATCTGTGGCGGTTCAAGTACACTTCGGAACGTTACTTTGAAATCGGTGAGTTTCATCGCCAAGATGCTTAATGATCATCGCCATTGAATATATAAATAATGCCATATTTGCAAACTTATAGGTCAAAATATAAGTGGAATCTCGGTTCACGACCGCCTCTGTTTATAACCAGTTCGGTTTATGTCCAACTTCGGTGATCAAAATTTGACTCGGTTGGCGTGCAATATCTTGGTTTCCGACCAAGGCTGCCGAATAGTTCAGTTGGCAACCCTCACATAACTCTTGTTATTAGTCAAGTTTTGAGTAAGGTGTGCATATCAGAGTGCTTTGTGTACCTTTATTACTGTAAAAAAATTAACTTTTTGTTTTACTTTTACTCAGGTTTGCGCTAATTTTAGCTCTCATTGTGGCTTCTAAGAATGAAAAAGTGCTTAGTGATAGCAGTAGTAAGAAGCTTAAGCGAATTGCTGTTCAATAAAAGAAATTGTAGCAAAACATGAGAACGATGTTAGTTTAACTGGTCTAGCTAAACAATACGATGTGGCCTAAACGTTCGATTTCCACGATAATCTATATATATATATTACGCTATCGTATGTGTCACAGAAATAGCGATTTTTCATTAATTGTTTAATGGCAACGCTTGAATGAAACGCATCTCATTGGTTATAGAACAGCATTTAATGCATCTCCATACCTATAAGGGGGGTTACCATAGGCGGGACCCTGTTCTGTCGTCAAATACCGCCAAGTTTGTCACCAACTTGGCGATATATCGCCAAATTCCTATAGACTTCCATTGTAAACAAATAGGGTTTACATGTTTAGAGAGAATCAACAAATTGAGATATATTAGTGCAACAAAAACTAATTTAAGGAATTATATAATTATATTTAGTATAATTATATTTAAGGGAGCCCAAGTAAATTAAATTATGAATAAAAATAACGTGAATTTGATCAAAAAATCTTGAACCTCTTAAAACAGTGTGCATTACATGGTTAAATAGTGCATTATTGTGCGAAATAAGTAAAAAGTATTGGGAATAACTAAAAGCAACTCAGGTTTATTTATATTCAATATATAATTATCAAAAAATTTAAATGACTAGTATTAAAAAATGCTCTGACGAGCACCAAAAAAGGCTAATATGTTTTTAAGTATGAAAAAGGGTTTGACAAGTGCTTCTAATTGAGCATGAAAAAAGGACAAGGGGTCCCTTCTTGGCTGCAGCTCACTGTCAATGCCAATTTTGAAAAAATCATATTTGCGCTTTTTTCATATAAAAAAAATCAGCCACAGTTACGATAAAAATGTGCAGTATAAAGACACAGTCAGTAAAGGCGCAGCCTGATTAAACATGAATGTAAGGCAACATAGTACCAAAAACCTTAGTTCCTGCAGCGTATCACACTCATGCAGGGCCAAACAAGCACGCATGCAGTGTAGAACTGTACAGAAAACTGATTTGTAGTGCAGTGCAGACTGTTGCAGCACTCTGCACAGAAACAATTCCACATGTGCATGCATAACAGTATAATGCATTCATTGATTGTTGAAATTATATGCAGGTGGCTATAGCTGTAAAATGTACTATGCAGTACAGCAATGCATGTAAATTATAAACAAACATTAGACGCATACACCTTTAATACGGAAGTACAAAAGTACAGTGTGAGTGTGCTCTGAGGTTCAAAAATCAAAAGCATAATAGGAATGTACAGTGTAGTATAATTTATAGAGAAATAATGGTATACAGTGCACTGTACAAAGTTGCATTGCAGACGCATGCGCGGTACAACAGTGCAGTTAACATGTAAAGCACGACGGAAAGATTAACTAAAGTACCGCGAATTTATTTTAAATGGAAGAAGCGCAAATATGACTTTTTCAAAATTGGCATTGACAGTGAGCTGCAGCCAAGAAGGGACCCCTTGTCCTTTTTTCATGCTCAATTAGAAGCACTTGTCAAACCCCTTTTTCATGCTTAAAAACATATTAGACTTTTTTGGTGCTCGTCAGAGCATTTTTTAATACTAGTTACTGATATGGGAAATCATGATACATTTGTAAAATGCAAATTTCTTGTTTGCTTTTTTAAATATGAAATAATTTGATTGATCCTGAGTCAACTAAATTTTATTTTTAAATTACATCGCTGATTTACATAAATTGTTTATTTATATTTTATTTGAATAATTTAATCATGCGTATCATTTTGACATTGGCGAGACGGCAAAATCTTTAGGTTAAATGCGCCTCTCTTATTTCAATTTCCTTATAGCATGAGCGATAGTTGTTTGCATTTTGCGGATAACTTTTTAAATTGTTACATCTAAACTCGTGTGAGATGCAAAAATCAGTAAGTCGTTTAATTAAAATCGTCGTGCAATATAGAGATCTGAAATTTTTTGAACATCTTACATGTCGTTGGAAAATCACTATGTCATTCTTTGAGAAGATAAATTTCCTGGTGATTGGTAAGAGGATTAATTTTTTCACTTGATTTAAAAGGATTTCTAATGTTCAGAATACCGATAATTTTTTTTTGGAACACTTGACACCCTTTTAATTTTTTTATTTGTTAATGAGTAATCAGAGCACTTACGAATTAACAACATGCCAGTGGAGAATTTGGAAGTCGACAATGAACAATTATTTGTTGTTGACAGGGTTACTTACCTTTACATACATTACGTAATATATATATGAATAAAAGTGTACTTACGTATTATCGGTGCTTTGTAGATAAATCACCAAAAAAATGCTTGCCAATTGCCAATCACGTTTAAAACAGTGGAACAGATGTGTTTGTGGCCCACAGAATGAACTTGGGGATTTCCCCCTAAAACGCGCCAAAATGCCATTTTTGAAAACCTCCGCGGGAAGAGTTCCATATTGTGTGCTGGTTTTTTTGGCGAGCTTTTTTTGACATTAAATGAATCGATGTGGTTGCGATCTTCAGCCTTTTGGGGTTGCTTTTTTTCTGGAATGGACTTTATTCATAAGTTTTTTGCGTAATTTTTTGCATTTAGCATATTTTTTTCGGAAAAATTTACAACTTTTGTTTTAATTTGACGTATATAATAAATATATAAAATTATATATAAGTACATAATATTTACAGTACATATACATTAAACGTCTGAATTTAAAAACCATTAAAAGACCAAATAAAATAAACTAAGACAGATTTCAGCACAGTTAAAAAATAAAATTTATAAAGAATATACTTAAAAACAATTAAAAATACAATATGTAAACGTTTCGCCAAGCGACACACTAGGCATCATCAGTACATAATATTTATTTATAAGTGTATATATTATGTATGTATAAGGTATATCTCTATATGTAATATAGGTATTTCTTAGTTACCCCGTCGACAAATTTCGCTAAATTATATAAACCGCCAAACCACTCGCCAAATTATACACATTGACATAATTTTTATTTTAAATAACGAAAGAACAAATAAATTAGTAAAACATAATGAAAATACAAATAAAACGTCGAATTAATGGTTTTATTGGCTATTATTGGCATTTAATTTTACAATTAATTAATGGAAACCATTATTGGCATCTAATCTTACAATTTGGCGACAGTAATTTGGTCGACGGGATAACTAAGAAGTACCGTAATGTATATACATAAAAATAAAACTATCAGTATGAACATCGTATTTTTTTAATAGTCCAAGAGCTGTTAAACATTTTAGGGAAGGTATTTGAGGCACCCTGAAAATTTGTGCAACACATCTTTGGTAATGCCTGAATACAAAATCGAATGTCTGGCTGAAGGATCGTGGCCCAAAACCTGTGCCACACAAAAAATGGCACTTGACACGTGTCTGGCACAGTTTTTGTGCCGACTAAAGTGTCTGTCATTTTCAAAATATTTTTTTCTAAGCATAAATATTATTGTGCTTCAATCTCAGCGTGCCTCAAATACCTTTTTTGGGTAGTCAAAAAATGGCACTTGACAAGTGTCTGGCACAGTTTTTGGGCCGACTAAAGTGTCTGTCATTTTCAAAATATTTTTTTGTAAGTATAAATATTATTCTGTTTCAATCTCAGCGTGCCTCAAATACTTTTTTTGGGTAGTGTCAAAAAATGGCACTTGACACGTGTCTGGCACAGGTTTTGGGCCACGATCCTTCAGCCAGACATTCGATTTTGTATTCAGGCATTTCAAAAGAAGTGCTGCACAAATTTTCAGGGTGCCTCAAATACCTACTCAAAAATGTTCAACAGCTCTCCTACTATAACATGTGATATGCATAACATTTATTATATACATATATATATATGTTTATAAATATTTAGCGTAAAAACCCCTTTCGGCCAAATAATAAATGTCGCCAAGCAGCGATTTATGCGCATGTTAGGCTTAACGGGGTTGCGTTATCCATAAACAACGCCAACAAAAAATCGCCAAGAAGTCCAAGATGGCGGCCGAGAGAATATAGGGAATATATGGCTATATTTTCAAATTTCAAAGTAAACATCGTATTATTACAACATCTAGACCAAATCGTATTGGAGTTTTAGAAAATATGCTGCAGATGTCGCTGTTATCGACTCATTGGATTTCAGCATTGTTTGACTTTTAAGGGATTCAATATTTTAGCACTTTTTAGCTCACAGGCTATCAAAGCCTGAGAGCTAATGTGCCCGCCCGTTCTGAAGGTATGTATGCATGTATGTACGTACGTATGTACGTAACGCGATAACTCCTGATATAAACACTCGATTTGCTTCAAATTTTTTTTCTAGGTTTATTCTGATAAGGCGCTTCCCCGATTAGTTTTGGGAGTTCATTGGTTGAGTACAAAGGGGAGAAAGGGGGCTAGTCCCCCACTTAATTTGGATAAATGGGGTTTTCATGCAGAATTATTCGATTTGATCCAAATTTGGTATACCGGTTCATTATGTTAAGAAGTTGCCTTGATTAGATTTGGAGGTTCATTGGATAAGTATAAAGGGAGAAAGGGGGCTAGATCCCCCTTAATTTAGATAAATGAGTTTTTCATGCAGAGTTATTCGATTTGCTCCAAATTTGCTATACCTTTTTTTTATGTTGAGGAGCTGCTTTGATTAAATTTGGAGTTTTATTGGTTAAGTATAAAGGAGGGGGCGGGGCTACCCCCCCTTTAATTTAGATAAATGGCTTTTTCATGCAGAATTATTCGATTTGCTTCAAATTTGATATACCTGTTTATTCCAATATGGCGCTTCCTTCATTAGATTTGGAGGTTCATTGGTTAAGTATAAAAGGGGGAAAGGGGGGCATGTCCTCTCCCCTTAATTTAGATAAATGGATTTAATGCAGAATTATCCAATTTACTTTAAATTTTTTTTAATGTTCATTCTGATAAGGAGCTTGCCTGATTAGATTTGGATATTCATTAGTTAAGTACAAAGGGGGAAAAAGGGGGTTAAAGCCCCCCCCCTTAATTTAGCGATATTTTTTTCATGCTTATTATCTGATTTGCTTCAAATTTGGTATACCGGTTTATTATGTTAAGGAGCTTCCCTGATTAGATTTAAAGGGTCATTGGTTAAGTATAAATTAGGGAAACGGGAGCTAATCCCCTTTCATATATTTTTTGAGGGGCATTATTCTTTGAAATAAGAGTATAATATACAATTTGTGTGAATACCCTGTGAGCTCAATGCCATCAGTTTAACTGGGCACTTTTCTTTTTATTTAACTATTTCTGGGATAGCCGATTGTATTTATATTCCCCTATATATTCTTGACGCTATAGTAATAGCGTCCCTTCTTATCAGTTAGAAGTTCTTTGGGTATTTGTTCAGCTTTCAGAGTCAGATTGACATTTATTGCGTTTCTGGTTTAAGTCATGATTTCTCGAAGAAGTATATGAGCTTTTCCAATCTGTTTTGTTATTAACTGATATAGATTAGGAGGCATAGTGGTTTAATGTTATACAATTGTTTTGTATGGGTATGCGATTTTGTTGCATGTATTTTTAAAGTTGAAAAAGGTTTAATTCAATTTGTATAGAGCAATTTCCCATATTTACTGTCTTCTATCTTTAGAAGAATAAAGTATTGGATTCATGAAAAATTTGCCAGTTTTTAGGAAGTATCTGTCTGTCTTTTATGTGACAAAAATTTTGAGAACTCTCTACTCTCAAAGCGTAATGCACGGAATTTAATAAAACTTTAACCCGGGAGAACTCGCTGCATGAGATTTTCTCTCACCGTCTTACTTTTTAGGGTTTCGTTCATCTGAAGAAATCCTATTCGTCTCGCTCCTCTGTCTGTCTGTCCGTCTGTCGTTCACAGAGCCCGTTCTCAGAAACTATACCTGTTGGAGACTTGAAATTTTGCATACTTATAGCTGAACACCACACATCATACGACAAATCATAAAATTTTGAAAAAGTCGTACATTTAACCCTTTGGGCTCCCACATGTGTATTTTAAACAATTATTTCAAAGTGAGCCCCTAATTAGATTTAAGACGTGAAATTTTGCGTACTTATAGCTGAACACCTCACATCAAACGACAAATCATAAAATTTTGAAAAAGTTGTAAATTTAACCCTTTGGGGTCTCACATGTGTATTTTAAACAGTCCTTTCTAAGTGAGCCCCTAATTAGGTTGGAGGCGTGAAATTTTACATACTTATAGCTGAACACCTCACATCAAACGACAAACTATAAAATTTTGAAAAAGTCGTACATTTAACCCTTTGGGCTCCCCCATGTGTATTTTAAACCATTCTTTCAAAGGGAGCCCCTAATTAGGTTGGAGGCGTGAAAGTTTGCATATGTATAGCTGAACACCTCACATCAAATGACAAACCATAAAATTTTGAAAAAGTCGTACATTTAACCCTTTGGGCTCCCACATGTGTATTTTAAACAATTCTTTCTAAGTGAGCCCCTAATTAGGTTGGAGACGTGAAATTTTGCATACTTATAGCTGAACACCTCACATCAAAGGACAAATCATAAAAATTTGAAAAAGTCGTACATTAAACCCTTTGGGCTCCCACATGCGTATTTTAAGCATTCTTTCTAACCGAGCCCAACTTTTCCAACTTTTGCCGACACCCCTTTGACCATTCTTTCATATTGCGCACCATGGCCTTACATATTTTAGTTCCATTTTTACCGCCAGGGACGCCTACTTATCTCGGGTGCTATAGGCCCAATCCCTTCGACTAATATATATACGGACAGTATGTAAAACGGAGTTTCGTTCGGATAGAGGTTTGTTTAGAATTGAGTGCCCCCTGGGTGCGAAATGTGGAACTAACAGATTTTTCTAAAGGATAAAGTGTTTCGAAAGGAATATTAAACGAAACCCTCTGTACGATCTGTGATCACACTTACCCACTTGTTTTCAGACTCTTATTTAAATCATTTTTCATTTTAATTAAAATGGAAAATGTTATTTCAGTTACTTTACCTCTTTCGTGCATAAAAGGGCTAAGTCAAGGAAAAAAAGTTGATATTAAGTGAATGTAAAGTAAAAGAAAAGCAATTGAGCACCGTGAGAGAAATTCTCACTAGCGATATTCTGTTAAACCTAGATATAAACTGGTGTTGATTTGTTTGTGGTGCAAATAGCCCAACAGGTAACGCTGCTATATCTCAAAAACTAATGTATGGAATTTAATCAAACTTCATTGGCTATTGCTAGAGTTTGGAATCAATTCTGTGTTATACAGGCTCACTCTTAGCAAATATATTTGTGTGGTTCCGTTTCTCGATAAACCTCTTTTGTTTTCGATCAATGTTGAAATTCTAGAGCATTAAACATCTAGGGGGACTTTGATCTATATTAAATCGTTTGCCTTTACCGACAAAACGAAAAATGCTGCTCAATTCTAGCGGGTTCGAAAATGTGTTACAAAGTAGCTACTTTGGATTTAGGTACAGATAGGCAACAGTCATGTTAGGAGACCCATTTAGGGACTGGAAATCAATTCTGTTTTAAACAGGCTCCGTATTAGCTGGTTTATTTGTCCAGTTATCCTCCCATTTTTTTTTTTTTTGATAAAGTTCTTTTGCTTTTGATCAACCGGGAAATTCCACAGAATTAGACACGCATTCAACACTTAGGAATTTTTTTTCTATCAAACCTTTTACTTTCATCGAAAATATGAAAATGGTAATCGATTCTAGCAGGAGAATCGATTCTAGGAGAAATTTCACAGCATTAGACATTTAGGGAAACTTTAACTTGTATCAAATTTTTTGCCTTTATTGAAAAAGTGAAAAAGCTATTCGATTCTATCCAATGCGCCATAGTTACGCGATTTAGACATCGCACTTTCATAAAAAAGAAAAGGGAACTTATTCCAAAACAAAATTAGCAAAATGATGTTGTAGTCCATGAAAACACTTAAATAATGTTTTAAAAGATAGATAAATGAAATGAAAGTACTTTCTTAATGTATTTAGCGTTCCAAAATAGCGTTGTTCTTATAATTACTTTGAGCATATTTCTTAATTGTACATTGTATCTTATATTTGAGAAAACTTGTTTGAAAAGAGCGTTTTGAAAATTTTTTGAGGGGTGGGGGTGGAGGAGTTGTTCAACTCATTTTGCTGGCATCTGGTTCATCTACTTCTACTTATATATATAAAATATAAACGGAAATTTCGCTCCGAACCTCTATATTTCGACTGCATGGATTTTGACAGAACTTACACTGTTAGATAGATATCGTTTCAGGGAAGGTTTTAAGCTATAACATATAGTTGTACGTAGATTAGTTATAGAATTATGACGGAAAGTTCTGTTATTTTGGGCAAAAGAATTACCATTATTTTATTGGCGGTAAATTTCGTTCATAAATGAATTGAAAAGACTGTACATCTAGGAAAAAAACTGTTACTAATTTTATATAAAAAAAACCCTACACTGTAAAAAAAAAAATTTGTAAAGTTACTAAAATTTTTCTAGGAAACTGGGATTCCAGGAACTTTTTATGTAACGGCAACAAGAAAAATTCCTGTAACAGATACTGTTACAGAAATTTTTGCTGTTGCCGTTACATAAAAAGTTCCTGGAATCCCAGTTTCCTAGGAATATTTTAGTAACTTTACAGATTTTTTTTTACAGTGTAGAAAACAGGAATTCTGCTTTTTCAGAATTTAGTGTTGCCTCCGATGAAAAAAAAATATATGAATAGATGATAGTACAAAACATATTTCAATTTTAAGACTTAAAGCACACACTTTTATTTTATGTAAAATGACGTCATTCGCATCCGCTTAAGAATTTCACATTTACGATCCACTCTTAAACATGCATAGTGCTTCTATACAGTAAAGCATGCATAGGATGTCACTATCGCAAAATAATACACAAATGCAGCAAAAAGATGCCGTCATTAAAGAAACTCGAAAGAAAAACGACCATCTAATGATTAATAGGCCTTAATTTGTTTGTAACATTAATATAGACGATTTCAGTCGTGACGTCAGTCATGACGTTTTGGTTGGAAACTGAGTCCAAACAAACGGTTGTTATGTTGTATTTTCTATTTTGTTTGTGTGTTGCTGCCATATCTTATATCTGTATCTCACATCTAAGTGTTTTAATACTTGATATGAACTGGTAACATTTTCGACGATTTATATTTAAAAAGAAATGACGCAGAGTCAGTTTTCAACCAAAACGTCATACCTGACGTCACACTGAAAGCGTCTATAGATACTTAAAATTAAATATAGTTTATAATAGCTCCATGTTTTAACAGAAATTATTCGTTTATATTTTTTCAAAATAGCACGTATTTTAATTATATTTTATTTCGGTTGTTATGAGAAAATGGCAACAAAAAGATATAATTGCTATTTTTCAACTATTTTCCCTTTACTTTCTACATAAATAGAGTACTTTAGTTGCCAAAATTAAACAAATGGTGCTAAAAACTACAAAAAAATTAATAATTAAAAAATAAATGGAGATACAGTTTTCGAACAAATTGCATTTAAAAGCACTTTTTTTTCCCAATACGACGGTATAAAAATTTAAAATGTGCGATACTTAGATGTTTAAAAAATTGTAGTAGACAATTTAACAGTACAATGATACACCTGCTTTGTTTTACGGCTGTCTTATTAGTCCAGGCAATAGGGAATTTTACCTGGCAAAATTCATGGTAGTTCTGGAAATCGGCTTACATTATGTTTTTTGGGTCGCTGAATCCGAATTTGTAACTTTCCCCCAAAATTTCCCCCGGCAACCCCCCCCCCCAAAATTTTGGTAAAATGCCCCCCAAAAAAGGTTTTTATTAAAAAAGTAATTTTTTTATTGTTTTAGGGGGAAAGTATCTAAAAATTCAGAAAGTAGACAAAATTTGCAACAAATAACATATATGACATTATGACGTAGGGTGAATGGGGATGGGGGAATCTGCCTGGGAACATGCGCCGCGGTGCTGCGTGGACTATGTTGCGCAATTTCACCTAACCACTCACATCGTTTACATTCGCCCTCCCGTCTAATTTCCCACCAAAATCCCCCCCCCCCCTCCCCCACCACGCAACCCCCCAAAATAGTTGTTTTTAAATTAAATTTTTTATTGTTTTAGGGGAAAAGTATGTAGAAATTCAGAAAGTAGATACAATTTGTAACAAATAGGATATATGACATCATCGCGTAGGATAAACGGGGAGAGTGGGGGGCTGCCTCGGAACATTGCCCGCGCGCTGTTCTCACAAACCACATTTTTACAAAAAATCAATTTTTTGGGGGATTGCCGGGTAAAATTTTGGTGGGAAGTTACAAATTCGGATTCAGCGACCAAAAAACACAAAGTGAGTCGAAATCCAGAACTAGTATTAATTTTGCCAGGTAAAATCCCCTATTGCCTGTACTTGCATAACTTAGTGCACGTAGCGCCGCAGTAACAATTGTGTTAACTTACTGTTGTTATTAAACTCCTTAATTTGTGATTCCACGAGTGTATGGTTTTTATTTAATTCTCAAAAAATATTAGATGCGCCATTTCTTTTTAGTTGTGAATAATATAGGTTAATTCAGGTAGGATCTGATATTTAAAACGAATATATGATTAATGCATGGCTTTTACAAGAGAAAATGATATCATGAAGGGCTTTTTTAAATTTACATTTCTTTCTAATTTTTTTTTTTTTTTTTTTTTTTTTTTTTTTTAAGAATCAAGACTATATTGATTTAGGATTAGGAAACACTTTTTTTTAAAAATACTGGCATAAAACCAAAATTTCTCAAGGCTTTTAATAGTATTAAAAAAAGGAGCATATTTGTGTGAGATTCATAGTCCGTACGATGTTTAATTTTAAAATTGATTTTTCTAATCAAAAATGTTTAAAACCCTGGCCAACGCCAGGTATTTCCGCTAGTATTAATATAAGTTATCTCTAATTAAATTTGGTTTGCATACATTGTTAGTTATTTCTAAATAGATATTTTCTTTATAATCTTATTAAGCATTCATTAAACAATAAATAAAAACCCTACTTTCAGACGCAGTTAACATATATTTTTCACCTATTCTCATATGTATAAAAGTTGTAAATGTTGAAAATTAAAATTCCAAATAAATGGTACAGTGCTTTTAGAAATTATAAGACCTCTAACTAATTAGTAAATTGTTGAATAAGAAATAATATGAAAATTTTACTTTATATTTTTAATTGAAGTATTTTTATATTAACCGCGCACAAATCTCACAAATAACATTTGGCGATTTATTACCTGCACCCGGCTTACAGAAAAGTACCCTTTTTTAGCAGGGCCTGATTAATGCACGGGCCTCCGGGGCCTCGGCCCTGGGCCCACCAATTTCAGGGGCCCACAAGTTTGTGTGTATTTTCTCACAATTTAAGTTTTTCCACTGTTTGCATTTTATATTTTGGTCCCTGACGTAAAAAAAAAGTTTTACTGTAATAAAAAACCTCCATATTTAATTTTTCTGTAAATGTCCTTTTCAATTTGAGAGTACCTATAATTTTCAAAACTTACCGTATTCAGAAAATCAAATTTGGTGAAAATGCCAAAAACTGCATACTGTGTTTATTCGTTTCACGTTTCAATATAAACGAGGATTTTACAATGTCAGAATTATAGTTTAAAATGATTACTAGACTGTTAGGGAAAACACAATTTTTATGGTTTTTGATAAGGCGAGTTTTGAAAAAGACGTCTTCATTTATTCTGCAACATAAACTGTGGATCATAGATGTTTGTGAATTATACAAATGCTTATTTGAGAAAGTAGACGGTAATTCATTTTCTTGATTATTCTTGTAAGTTAATTTTTTTTTTGTAAACTTGAAACTTTCACCCAAACAACTTTGTCAACTCATCCAATAAACCTACTTTTTTTTCTGAAAATGTCGCCGGGAATGGGTAGGTAGGGGGGCCCAACTTTTTAACAGGCCCTGGGCCCAACTTCAGCTTGATCGGGCTCTGTTTTTTAGAACAACTACTTAAGGAAATCACGATATTGTCGCAACGAATAAAAATAGCGAAACGTTTCTATATCTTAATAATTCATTAAATTAATCAAACGGCTACAATATGGCTATTATTTAAACAAAATAAATGCCCTAACGCTTTTTATTAAAATACATCTGCATCTGCTTGATCGAATATCATATAAGCTTAAGCTGTAATTTAGTAAAAGTTTACAGAGATCCTCAATATTTAGCTTTGAATACATATAAATTAACTCTTTCATAAAGGTTTTTAAAACAGGGAAAAGCTCTCCAACATATTTTGTCATTATGACCTAGGTATAGCTGCATAACTATTTTTTAAGGCGGTCATCTTGAGTGTGTGTGTGTGTGTGGGGGGGGGGGGGGGGTCCTGGAGGTTGGCGCTGCTTAGCATCAGAAAACAATTGTAGGTGTGATTCGGTATTTTGAACTCTGATAAAAGCAATCTATGTTCTGGTTAGGATTCTGTTTTCGCTTGTATTCGCTCGTATGAATCATGTTTTCCCTAATCTTCTTCAATTAAATTCTTTAAAATCCTCATTTCTTTTCTAGGCATTATAGAAATATATTTACTGAAGCGACTCAATTAAAGGGTCAGGTAACCTTTGAAGCGTCCAAAAATCGAATTTTTCAAAAATAGCTTATAATTAAATATGATTCTTTGGGAACATTTAAAATCAAACCCCATACAAAAATTCGCATCAGAAGAGAAGTTATGTCTAAAACACTTTGAGGTTTTGCTATAGGATCAACGGGTTTTTCAATCTTTAAAGTCAATTTTCTCAAAACAGCGATTTTTATCATTGCGCGCACGATTTCTGAAAAACGGTTGCCTAGAATTGTTCCGTACTTGTAATCTCATTGTAGCATCGCCTTTGGCGACGGAACACCACTCCCGCATCTGTGCCAATTGGCATCTATTCTTGTAACCCTTTTTATGCAACCTAGTTCATGTATTTATTGCGTAGTTTTTTTTTTTTTAAGAAAAAACAATCTCAAAATGGCAACAAGCCTTTCTCTCAACTTTGTAGAAAATTTCAAATTCAAAATTGGCAACTAGCCATATTCTTTTTCTATCTTTGAAAAATAAAACTTTGTTTTTGTTAGTGAAATACAGTCCGCTTAATTTTCTTAGTACACCTCCGTACATAATGGTCCTAGCGACCGAAATCGCCCACTCGTGGACAGCCTACTGTGAGGTATAGGGACAATAAGTCCACGAGGGGAAAAAGGGGCTGCCAGGCAGCGCAAGCAGGGTGGCGCACATTTATTACAACATAAAAAGCATGTTACAAATACTGCCTTATTATTGAAGGCAGTGCGGACACATATGTATAAATAAATATTGAAAAATATTTACAGGTTAAATAGAATGTAAAAAAAAAAAAAAAGGATTAAGGTTTAGCTATAGTCTTAGAAATAAACGAAAAATGTTTGTTTAAAATGTCGTAATTTTCTAGAAGTCTCTGGAAGTTGCCTGCGTTGAAAAGAGTGTTATTCAAATTTTCTCTCAATGTTTTGTTTCTGTCAAAATGGAAATGATGTTTCATTATGGGGCAATTTCCAAAGATATAGTGTGTAGCGTTTCCAATACTCTTTCTGCATAAACAAAGTGGTGAGTCTCTTTTTTTAATTTTATGTAGAAATGATGGGAAACTTCCATGACCAGTGATATAGTTAGGTAACGTAGGGCGATCACAGATGAACTGTATGTCAACTTTATTAATTATACTGTAAGTATCGCGACCTTTTGTCGACTGAGTCCATGAGAGTTGCCATTCATCCAGAGTTTTTTGCCTAAAGATATACTTGAATTTGGATTGTGGAAGAAGCAATTCCTGGCAATCGTTGTATTGGTTGTTATCTATAACCGCCTTCGCCAGAGAATCGGCTCTTTCGTTTCCCGGGATACCTATGTGAGATTTAATCCATGAGATATAGAACTTTTTGTTAGGAAAATGTAGTAAAAGATTGTAGATATTATAAATTATATAATTGCGTGGAAATGCAATTTGAAGGGCGTCATAGGATGAGTGGCTGTCTGTAAGGATAAGAATTTCATGATGAGAAGAGTTAATGGACCATTCCATTGCCTTGTAAATTGCGAATAATTCAGCTTGATAGATCGAGTTATCTACATGAAGTTTAACTGCATAATCATATACGAATGAGTTTTTAAGACAGACTGTAAATGCACATGCTGCTCCGTCGTTCATGACAGAACCATCGGTATATATGGATGGGTCATAGATTTGGAGTAATTTTTCGTATTTTTCCTCTAAAAAGAAGAGGTTGTTTATCTTGTAATATTGAGAAAAGTCGAAGGTGTTTAGTTTTGACATAATGTGGTTGCTGTTAATGATTTTGCCATTATGGTTATATGATCTTCTTCCTTTAATTAGTTCGTAATAATGATAATCGTTCTTGAGCAAAGTATCGATTGGGGGAGAACCAGTAAGGACACAGAGAGCGTCAGAGGAAGTACTTCGATAGGTCTTGATAATGCTTAAGAGAGCTGTACGTTGTACTGACTTTAATTTTCTTATCCCATGCGAGTTGAGGCTTGGAAACCAAATTTCATAGACGTAGCTAATTTGTTTTAATATGACGGTGTTGTACCAAAATTTCAGTATACTTGAAGATATTCCTCCTTTATGAGATTTTAGGCTTTTGAATCCGTTTAAAAATTGAGTTACCTTTGTTTTAGTATGATTTAGATGCTCTTGAAAATTAAATTTTGGATCTAGTATAACGCCAAGATAGGGAATAGTATTTTCAAACTTGATAGTTTTGTTATTCAATTTGAAAATTGGTCGACGTCTGTTAAGAAGAAAGCGGCCAAAAAGCATGGCCTTTGTTTTAGTTTCCGATATTGTAAGGTTGAAATTCCTGCATAAAGTTGAAAAAATTTCGATGCGTCTATTAGCAACTTGCTCCAACTCAGGTCTGGAGTCTCCCGCAACCTTAATTACGAAATCGTCAGCATAAACTATCATGTCTGATTCTATTTTGTAGAACTCCTTTATAATAAAATCTGCAATTAGCAACCAAAGAAGGGGACCTAAGCATGAGCCCTGAGGGCACCCTTTAAATGAAATGAACCATTCTACAACGCTTCCTTCTTTTAAACCAATATATCGATTGGAGATGTAATTTTTTAGTAAATGTTTTAGATATAGAGGGAGAGGAGAATTATTGATTATTTGGGAGATAGTATTCCAATCTATCGAATCAAACGCTCCCTCTATATCGAAGGAAAGAATACCACAGTATTTCTTATTTTCTAATGTATTTGTGATAGAGGATTTCAGTTCATTTAAGGCATCTATTGTGCTTCTTGATTCGCGAAATCCAAATTGCATTTCATGGAGAAAGGAAATATCTTCTAAAAATGTCATTGCACGCATCTTGATTAATCGTTCAAGGACTTTTCCCAGCATAGGGAGAAGGACTATCGGTCGGTAAGATTTTAATTGCCGAGGATCTTTATTCTTCTTTCGAAAATAAATGACAATGCCTTTCTTCCATATGTCTGGGAAATGGGCAAGGGAAAAGCATTTGTTGTATAGTTGAAGCATTAATTGTGGGAAAGTTTTGATCAAGTTTTTAGTAACCCTTGCATCGATCTTATCGAAGCCAGGAACTTTGTTGTTCGACTGTCTTGATGCGCAATATTTTAGTTCTCTATAGCTGATTAGATATTCATTTATATCACTTTCTGATAGAGGCTCCAAATTTTCAAATGAATGTAGATTTTCAGGGATTTCTTTTCCAAAATGATGGCTTAAGAGTTGGTGTTGAATGTCTCTAAACATGTCAGTTGAATTTGATGTGTCAAGTATTGAATGTATTAAGTCGGTATTTTTGAGGTATTTGCCCTTTACAATTTTGAAAGCGGTTCCGTATGTTGTGGATGTTGTCTCACAGAAGGATTTCCACGAATTTAATTTTGCGTTTTTGATGTTTAATTTGTATTTAGCTCTCTCTTTCTTGTAGCTAACTTGGTATTGTACGTTTTCAGGATTTTTATTTGATCTTTTCCGTAAAGCGTTTAATCGATTTCTTTGTATTTTGAGATTATCTGTGTACCACTTTGTATTTACTTCATATGACTGTTTTTTCTTTTTGAGAGAAGATTCCATGATTTCTTGTAGAAGCTCTTCAAATTTGTGGGTCCATTCATTCAAGTCATTAGGACTTTTGACCTCGCTGAGAGTTGTCTGTAGATTGTCAACATTAGGAGAGAGTTGGTTGTTAAATTTTTTGAAATTCTCAAATATAGTTTTAAATCTGTATTCATTTCTTAGAACTGGATCTATATCTAAATCGTATCTTATGTACAGATGGTCGCTGAGGGAGTCATTGATGTCGTCTACGTACCAAGAATTGAGATAGTTGCGTGCTTGGTTTCCACTTAAAGTTAGATCTGGAGTACCTTTCCTTTTGTTCTGTTTGAATGTATATGGTGCATTGGGATCATTAACTATGGATACGTTATTTAAAGCGAGGTAATCTAGAAGAATGTCTCCTCTTGCATTATTGCATTTATATCCCCAGTCCTTTAAGTGAGCATTAAAATCGCCTGCTAAAATGATATTTTTACAGTCTCTGATAGTGTTGGTCCAGGCTTGTAGGTCTTCTTCAAGGTCTCTTGCGGAACGAGGACGGGAATACTGCGAGCCAAGTGTTAATTCATGGTATTTAGTGCTAATGTTAATAAAAATGCTGTTGTCAAAAGATAAGGTTTTTAGGTGATATAGTTGGGAGTTTGCTATGATAATTCCAGCTGTTTCATTTTTTGAGGCATAAAGAGACCAATTGGGAGGCTTGTAAATGAATTATTTGTTCTATGGTAATCTTGGATTATAGCTATGTCAATTTGTTGATTATTTATATATTTGATTAGTTCTAGATTCGCTGCGCGACAGTTATTCAGATTAATTTGGACACATCTAATTTTGGAAAGAATTGCTTTGTTATGAATTACTTTAGTTGGAACTGCCACATTAGCAGGGTTGGAAGCAATAGTAAGAACATTGTTATTTTGGGTAACGATATTTGAAAGGTTATTTAGGGTCGAGAACGTTGCTGTCGGTAGTTAATTACACGATGTCTATTATAGAAGTGGTTTTGAAAGATATTACATTCGCTTGAATTTGCGCTATGATCGAACTTGTATTGGCGACCTTCGGGGTTCACATAATTATAGCAATTATAGCATTTGTGCTTCCTTGGATCATTTTTATTCGGACATGTTGAGGTTTCATGGTTCTTCATGCAATATGCGCAGGTTTCTTTTCTTCTGCATCTCTCTTTTGTATGTCCATAGATTTGACAGTGACTGCACCTTATTATGGGGGCGTACTGAGCTATTTTACACGATAGAAAACCAATCAGCAAACGACCTTGGCGTAGCAATCTGGTTGCCAATCTATCCTCCAAATCTAGCATAAGTTGATAGGTCTTTAGAGATTTTCTTTGTAATTCTTTATGTTCATTAGCTTTTATGTCATATTCAAGATCTTCGCTTAATTTCTCTTTTATTTCTTCTACTGTTATGTTTTGGGGGATTCCCAAAATGATTATTTTTTTCCTTTTTTCCACTGCGAGATTTAAATCTACGAGGTCAAATATGTTACTGTGTTCCTGGATCTTGTCTGCTATGTTATTCACATCTTCGTCTGTGTTTGAGCGTACTATAATAGTTCGTTTATCTCTGGAAATAGTGCAGTATATTTTCGCAAGATTTACTGTTGTCTTAAGTTCTCTATTTATAAAATCGAGGATGTTGAATAGGGACATATTGGTTGTGGATTTTCTTGTTAACAATATAGCAGACTTTGATTGTTGTGGTGCTGGGGAGTTTAGAGTTGTGGCATATGATGGTTTACATAGAGGAGCTGGAGATACTAGTTCATTGGTATGTGTTGTAATTTTTTGTTGAGGAAATTCTTCTCCTGCTATTTGTGCTTGTCTTACTTCAATGAATCTCTCTATTTTTGATTCGTGTTCTTTAAGCATGTTTCTCAGCTCAGTTTTTAAATCCATTTCCCTCGATATTTTACAATGGATATTTTCTATGTAATCCTGTTGTCTTTGCAATTCGCTATTTAAGTCGCGTATTTGCTCTATCTGATTTTCTAAAAGCTGTAGAAGTTGTTGTATATCTTCTTGAAATTTCTGAGTGGGTATTTTGATCAAATGTTCTTCCGTTTCAAATTGTTTTAGTAAATTAAAATGATTTTCGAATTTTTGTGCTAGTTTTGCTGGAGATTCAATTCTTAATTTTCTTTCGAGTTCTTTGACTTTTTCGTCTTTATCTATTAGTTTTTCCGTGAGGTCTTGAACTTCAGTTGATAGGGTATTAAGTTGTTCCTCTTGCTTTAATATTTGTGTCTTTTGTTCCTCATTCTCTCTTTTCAGTTCTTGTATTACATCATTCATTGGCTTTTCTTGGCTTTGTGTGTTAATTTGTTGCTTGTCCAGATCTTTTATTCTGTTAAGGATATTTTGTCGATACTTTAATGCCTGTTCATCATTATGGGGCCTGTGTTTCTTGAGATGTCTGAATAATTGTTCAAATTGCTCTTCCAATGGCATATTATCATCTTGCGCTGTTTCAGAATCTATTAGCTTTTTCCCTTGGAGTGGGGATGGAGGTCTCTCATTAGTTTTCTTGTTCTTTTGTTCCATGTCTTTTTCTTTATAACTATGCATTAGTTTTATTTGTCGTCTTTTTAGTATCTTTTCTTTTTCTCTTTTAATAGCTTCTGGTGATTGAAATTTTTCATGTATTGGATAGTGAAATTTTTTATCTATTGGTAAGCGATTACTATTTAGTATGTGCACTTGATGTACAGGCTGTGAACTTGTTGTTGTTGACTGTAGCCTCTGGGATTTGGGACTGACCATTGAATCAATAGATTGTGTTAACATTTCTCACGATCAATAACAAAAAATTATAGTTTAGTAGAATATAAGTTAAAGCTCAATTTATATTTCCATATTTCTACCAATCAAAATAATATGTACAGGTTAAAAATAAAATTTAAAATATTTACAGTTGAAAGACTTTGTTAAATTTATAGAGTAATTTACAGGGTAACTGGACGGGGGATCACTAGGCCTCTGTCATACATTTTTGAAAGAAAGGTATATAGAAAGTAAATAGCAAAAACCGGTAGTCGTAACTACCGAAAATGACTAAGAAAAAATTTTATTGCCTAAAAGGGGGAAAATTTTTGAATAATAATAATTAAAAAAAATAAAAAAATAAACAAATAAATAAATAAATAAATGACAGCAGGAAAAAATTTGTCAAAAAAAAAGGGGGGGGGGAGGTGGTGGAAATATGTGTCATTGCCTCCCGTGCCCAAAAGATCATGTACTTAAACAGTTAATAATTCCATCATTATTAATATTCTGGATCAATCAGTGCATTACCTGTATACAGTTATACAGTATATTACAATAATTAAATTGCTATACCAATAATAGCAGATTGATAATATATGAAACGGTAATATGGTGCATAATTATAAGTATAAACAGTATATATGTGCATATTTACAAGTATGTACATTATAAATATATTTCTGCGATTTTATTTATATTATAACCTGTCAGAATATCACATAGTGAAAATAGTAATTAGTAAGAAGATTGCCGTACGGATGGGTGAGTGGACAACCAAAAAGAAGTCAGAAAAAAAAATTTTAGTTTAAAAACAAGGAAAATAGGAATAAGAATAACAATAGTATACTTACCGGTCACCACATGGGTCCCGCTGCACTTGCCTGAAAGTGACATGATAACATAATAACCACCAAAATAAAAAAAATAAGAGATAACCGGTGATAATAAAAGCTTGATAATAACTGAGTGTAAAAACAACTACAGAATAAAATGAAGAGGTGTAAATAACATGAGGAAATATAGTACCAACACGTGGAGGAAATCAGTGCAGGGACCGCCCGTGAAACAGAGGAGACAACTATGGAAAGTGTGTAATATAAGAAGAAAATTAAATGCGGGACAAGATATAAGTAGGAGCGTAGCATAATAATGGAAAAACCAAAATAAACCTATTAAAAGTTAAAAGTTGCAAATGTTAAGGAAAACGAATAAGAAATGAAAAAAAAATATATAGATTGGGGCAACTATCCCACAAGAACAGAACTGCAATAAAGCAAAAAGTAGTACTGTAGTGCAAAAACTGTAGAAGTACCAAATGTTAAGGGAAGCTGGGGTGAAAAAAATATTTTAAAGGTTGGGGCAAATATCCACACACCACATGACCACAATACCGCAAAAAGAAAAGAATTGACCCTAATAACAGAGAAATAGGACCCGGAGGTTAAACCAGCGTAATTAGAATTTACTATATTGTTAACAAAACATTTAAACAAAACAAAAAAATGTCCGACGCGGACATAGCAGCGCTCAATAGAAGACGTGGAAACATAAAGGCGCAAGTCACAAAGATTTAAACAAAACAAAAAAATGTCCGACGCGGACATAACAGCGCTCAATAGAAGACGTGGAAACATAAAGGCGCAAGTCACAAAGATTTTCAATGCTACAAATGGCAAGACTCTTTGTGTTTCAGAACTGAAAGCTCAACTAGAGCTGCTCCGAAAAACCGAGAACAAATTTGAGTTGATTAAGGAGGAATACTACAAAATTGTAGATGAAGAAAAGATCAGTGAAGTAGAAGAGCAGATTTCACAGACGGATGAAGATATTCAAAAACTAGAGGTAAGCTTACAATCCTCTATTAATAAACAGTATGAAGAAAAAAATGCTAAAATTAACATTTCTGAGTTTAAACTGTCTAATAATAGTAGTGATATTACGAAAGGAAGCAGCTTAAAGCTCCATAAAATCCCTCTGCCAACTTTCAGTGGCAAGTATGAAGAATGGTCAGTATTTAAAACGACCTTCAAAGAAATAATCATTGATAATCCCGCTTTAAAGGATAATGAAAAATTGTTTTATCTCCGCGGTGCGTTAACGGGTGAGCCCAGAACGTTACAAACCGCTGATGATACTTTCACTTCCCTCTTCAACGCATTAGAACAAAGATATGAAAACAAAAGAATTATAGCAGCCTGTCATATAAAAAATATTTTGAATATATATTCAATGAAACATGAATCGGCTAAAGATCTCCGTAATTTATTAGACAATTTAAAGAAGAATTTAAGGGCTCTAAGAGTCTTAAATTTTGAAAGAGACACATTTTCAAACGCAATTTTGCTAAATATTGTACTACACTGCTCAAAACAATTAAAGGATATTGCAGTTTTAGGTGGATTTTGTATCTGGTAAACTGTTTAGCTGATTGATACATGGTCGACAGACATAGTAGGTTATATGAGAATAAATTACACATGTTTGGCAGAAAAAAATACATTTTATTGCGCATTTGTGTACTAAAGGAAAAAAACACAATTTGTGCATATGAGAAAAAAAGAATAAGAAAAGGTGTTTTCTTCAAAGAAAATCATTTTCAGTAGGGGGTATGGTTTCCACGGGCGGCCAGCAACGTTGAAAACCTTTGAGGCATGGACTCAATGAGGCTATTAATGACGAGTTGGGGTATTCTGTACCACTCTTCCAGAAGAGCTCTTTCCAGTTCTTGGAGAGTTTGTGGGGGTTGTTGGCGGCCAGAAACTCGTCTTCCTAGAGCGTCCCAAACGTGCTCAATTGGATTCATGTCTGGAGAACACGCTGGCCATTTCATTCGAACGATTCCTTCCTCGAAAAGGAAATCCTCCACCAGGTTTGCACGATGTGGCCTGCAGTTATCGTCCATTAAAATGAAGTTATCTCCGATTGCTGTAGCGTAAGGGACTACAATAGGTCTGAGGATCTCATCCCTATATCGGCGACCAGTCAGAGCTCCATCTCGAATGATGTAGAGGTCAGTGCTCCCGTCAGTGGAGATGCCACCATACACCAACACTCCTCCACCGCCAAATCTGACACTTTCGTGCACGAACGCAGGATTATTCCTACTGCCACGGTCCCTCCAGATGAAAATACGCCTATTATCCGGATGCACAGAAAAACGGGACTCGTCAGAAAACAGAATATTTCTCCATTCATTTCTCCTCCAGTTGACATGCTCGGTTGCCCACTCCCTGCGGTCGCGACGATGCCTTGATGTTAATCTAACACATACCATCGGTCGGCGAGCATACAGACCTACAGCATGG
Source organism: Maratus speciosus (assembly GCA_963932465.1). NCBI lineage: Eukaryota > Metazoa > Arthropoda > Arachnida > Araneae > Salticidae > Maratus > Maratus speciosus. The sequence continues at coordinate 482,276,453 of OZ010793.1, forward strand.
AGCCGGTTTCGGACAGTCTGAGTTGAAATCGGGGTGCCTGTAGCCGAGCGAAGGTGTTGTTGGAGAAGAGTAGCGTTCATGGTTCGGTGTCTCCGAGCTGTTAACGCTAAATACCGATCTTCATTGGGCGTTGTTGCCCATCTACGACCTTGCCCTGGTCTTCGGCCTGCACATCCACTCTCCAAAAAACGGTTCCAGATCCTGGAAATGACACTTTGTGACACTCCAATGGCTTGCGCTACTTCGGCTTGAGTTTGGCCCCCTTCTAACCTACCAACAATTCTCAAAGCTTCTGAATCTGTCAAATGACTTCGCTGAGACATCGTACTCATCGAAACAAAGCAATCACTGAATGCCGATCATCCTTGTCTTCATTCTCTTTTATCCAGTTGAAAGTCAAATTTCATTCGCTGCCGCTGAAGCGACGTTTTTGACGTCGAACTCAAAATTTGCATACTCCACAGTTTGAAAACCAGAAAAATTTACATTTGTGATTCTCTTCTTCTATTTTCGGCAAAAAAAATTTCGTTTATATCTTTATTTTATATAAAACTTCAAATATCCTTTAATTGTTTTGAGCAGTGTAGATAAGCTTGACAGCGAATCTCGGAAACAATACGAGTTAACATTAAAGGGCAATAAAGTTCCCAATTTCGACCAATTTTTGGGATTTTTGGAACGTAGACATCAAATTTTAAGCAGCATTAATTCTAGCATCGCTACAAAATCCACTAATAAAGCATTATTCGTTAAAACGAATAAACCTCAAAATAAATTGTGTATTGTATGTAAAACCGAAGCTCACCCACTTTATCACTGTGATAAATATAAAAACATGAAGTTAATTGACCGAATAAATATCGTTAAGAAAAACAAACTTTGCTTTAACTGTTTGGGATGGCATTTATTTGGCAAATGTAATTCAAAAACCACTTGTTTTGCTTGCAAATCGAAACATCACACCTTACTCCATCATTACTCATCTTTCAGAGGCGCAAAACGAAACTGCAATTCATTCATTTTTTTTCGCACGGCAGTAAATGAGTCTTGATAAATACAGCCATAATTTATTTGAAAGATAATAATGGCATAAATCGTCCATTCAGAGCGATTTTAGATTCAGCCTCGGAAAGTAATTTTATCAGTTTCGATGCAGTTAAATCACTGGGATTGAAAAAGGAATCAATAAACATTCCGATTAGCGGGATAAATAATTCTCTCATATGTCTGAAGTCAAAGGTCAAGACATGTTTACCTAATAAATCTGGCGAATTTCAACGAGCTGTTGAATTATTACTAATTCCAAAAATAACAGATGTTATGCCAGCAAGGAAATTAAACATACAACATTTAATCCCATCTAAAATATACTTAGCTGATTCACAGTTCTATATTCCAAGCAAAATCGAAGTAATTTTGGGTGCTGAATATTTTTTTGATTTCCTCCTTCCGGAAAAAATAAATTTAGGCAATAATTTAACGTTTCATTCCAGCATTTTCGGTTATCTTGTTTCAGGAATCATTTTCGATACGGAAATAAACAATACTGAAAGATATTGCTTCCTAACAAAAAATTTAGAAAATTTAAACAATACACTAAAGAGTTTTTGGGAGATCGAGGAAGTACGCGCAACCCTGTATAAGTGTAGAATTGGCTTATTGTAATGATCATTTTGATAAGACACATTTTAGAAATTCCAGTGGCAAATTTGTTGTAGAAATGCCTTTCAAACCAGAACTCTCTGAAACCTATTTAGGCAGTTCCAAACGCATTGCATCAAAAAGATTAAACTATCTCTGGCAACGTCTAGATCGCGATCCCACAATGAGAAATTTATACACAGAATTTCTTAACGAATACAAGCAGCTGAATCATATGCATGAAATAATAGAAGCTAATGATTTCGATCAAGGATATTACCTTCCCCATCACGGAGTTTTAAGACCGTCGAGTGCCACAACGAAACTGCGCGTTGTTTTCGACGCTATTGCCAAAACAACGAATGGAAATTCCCTTAATGATTTATTATGTAAGGGTGGAGTGCTGCAAGACTATCTCTTTTCTATTTTAATAAGATTTAGGAAACATATTTACGCATTCACTACAGGCATCAAGCAGATGTTTAGAATGATAGAAATAAATCCCTCTCAATATGAATTTTTGAAAATTCTGTGGAAGGAAAACAAGGCTTCTCCCATACAAACTTTCCAACTTTCCACGGTTACATATGGGACAGCATGCGCCCCATTTTTAGCGACTAAAGTGTTACAACAACTCGCCTTGGATGAACAGCAAGATTTTCCCTTAGCTTCAAAAATTCTCTTGCACGATTTTTATATGGATGATTGCCTATCGGGATCCTCCAACTTAGAGGAATTTAATTTAGTTAAAGGTGAATTAACCCAACTTCTCTTAAGAGGGGGCATGCAACTACACAAGTGGTGCACTAATATAGCTCAATCTAGTGACAATCAATTATTTCCATTTGATAGGAATGCCGAACAAATAACAGTTAAAACGCTGGGGATGTTATGGAACAGTACCAGTGATGTATTTACATACAAGGTCAACATCAGCGCTATCAACAATTTTACAAAAAGAACAGTCCTTTCGCAAATTGCTTGAATTTATGATCTTCTTGGCCTCCTAGGGCCAGTAATTACCAAAGCAAAAATATTTATGCAACAATTGTGGCTACTTAAATTAGAGTGGAATGAAGCTTTACCTATGCATATCTCCAAACAATGGAAAAATTTCCTGGCTTCTTTACCACATTTAGAATCTATTCAGGTACCAAGGTGCATTACAACGGATCACGTCAATTCAGTGGTATTGTATGGATTCTCAGACGCTTCATCAAAGGCTTACGGTGCAGTCTTGTACGTTCAAACGTCTAACTCTAGTGAAACTGTTACTCATCTTCTCTGCAGGCAAAAGTCGTGTAGCACCAACAATGGTAATGACCCTCGTCTGGAATTATCTGCGTGTTTGCTTCTAGCTAAACTAACCTGCAAGGTCTTAGACTGTTTAAAGCTTCAGATCAATGATGTTCGATTGTTTTCAGATTCTACTATAGCGTTATCCTGGATAGAAACTGCTCCAAATTTATTAAAGATATTTGTAGGCAATCGCGTTATGCAAATCAAAGACCTTTCAAAGAACTTTCATTGATTTCATATCCCTTCTCAACACAACCCTGCTGATTTAACAAGTAGAGGACTGGATGTGAGAAACCTTGCCTCCAGTGAGCTGTGGTGGAGGGGTCATCCACTTAGTGTTCTTAATAACTGTTTAACAGAAACTTTTCCAAACATTAACTTTAAAAATGAACATTATTCCCAAGAACTCAAGACTGTGTGCAATATAACCCTGTATATTAATTCTAATGATTTTTTTGATGATTTAATTAGTCTTACCAATGATTTTCAGAAATTAATTAGAGTAGTAGCTTATATTTATAGGTTTTCTTCAGCTTGTAAAAAACAAGGAATTACAACAGGCCCCTTGTCAATTGAAGAGCTGGAGAGAGCAGAAATGTGCATTATTAAAATTGCACAGGTAAGCTATTTCTCTAGTGAAATTTCTGCTCTGAAAAAGGGAAATATAGTAAATAGCTCAAGTAAGTTAAAATTCTTGAGTCCATTCTTAGATAATAACAACATTTTAAGGGTAGGAGGTAGACTCAAGAAATCGAATTTAAACTTCGGTCACAAACACCCAATGGTTTTACCAGCAAACTGCCGCTTAACTAAATTGATATTTAAATCTTATCACGAGAGAAATTTTCATGTCGGACATCAAGCTCTGCTGAATACTGTGCGTCAAAAATATTGGCCACTTGGCGGCAGGAATATTGCGCGTAAGATTGTACATGAATGTGTACGATGCTTTAAATTTAATCCCATACTGGCTAACCAAATGATGGGGGATCTTCCTCCCGAAAGAATAGTACCTAACTCCCCATTTTCAAATGTAGGTTTAGATCTTTGTGGTCCCTTCGAAATAAAATATAAGGGCCAAAGAAAGGGCATTATTCAAAAAATCTACGTCGTTATATTTGTGTGTATAGTCACTAAGGCCGTACATTTAGAATTTGTCTCCGACTTAACGTCTGAAGCTATAATAGCAACGTTAAAGAGATTCTTCTTGCGTCGCGGTAAAAGTTCGGTAATTTTTAGCGACAATGCTACTAATTTTGTCGGGGCTTCAGCAGAATTGAAGCGTTTGCACAAACTTGTAATAAGTAATGAAGTTTCAAATTTTTTGGCCTCAGAAGGCATTAATTGGAAATTTTCCCCTCCTAGAGCGCCCAACTTCGGTGGCCTTTGGGAGGAAGGAGTTAAGGCCTCCAAATACCATTTCAAAAGGGTAGTGGGCTCAACTCGCCTTACTCTAGAGGAATTTCTAACGGTAATTACTCAGATCGAAGCAATACTAAATTCGCGTCCACTTTCTCCCTTATCTACGGATGCAAACGATCTTCAAGTTCTGACCCCAAGCCACTTTCTGATAGGAAAACCGCTTAATTCAATTCCCGAACCTAATTTGCTTGAAGTAAAGGAAAATTTGCTAAATAGATGGCAAAGAGTTAAAAAAATTGTTCACGTTATCTGGAGTCGCTGGCAGAATAATTATTTAAATAATCTTCAACAAAGAAATAAATGGCTATTTAAAAGGCCAAATATTCTGCCAGGCATGTTAGTTTTGATTAAGGATTCCCAACTCCCCCTTTGCACCTGGTCTCTAGGTCGCATTACAAAGGTATTCCCAGGTGCAGATGGAATGGCTAGGGTTGCGGAATTACGCACCGCTAAAGGCATATTTAAACGGCCTAAAACTAAATTAAGTGTTTTACCAATTAGTGATAATTTGTCAAAAAACTGAACTTTAATTTAATTTTCTTATGTATTAGTGCTTATATGATTCTCATAATTTGTACTATTATATGTTTCTTTATTATTCATGTTGCATTTTGTATTTTGAAATATAATATTTCAACGCCGGGCGGGATGTTCCGTACTTGTAATCTCATTGTAGCATCGCCCTTGGCGACGGAACACCACTCCCGCATCTGTGCCAATTGGCATCTATTCTTGTAACCCTTTTTATGCAACCTAGTTCATGTATTTATTGCGTAGTTATTTTTTTGAAGAAAAAACAATCTCAAAATGGCAACAAGCCATTCTCTCAACTTTGTAGAAAATTTCAAATTCAAAATTGGCAACTAGCCATATTCTTTTTCTATCTTTGAAAAATAAAAATTTGTTTTTGTTAGTGAAATACAGTCCGCTTAATTTTCTTAGTACACCTCCGTACAAGAATTTCACGAAATTTTTGGTGGATGTATTAAACGTACAGAAGCACAAAATGACCTATTATTATGTTTCTCAAGTAAGAAGTTTAGAATTCACGGCTACTTTTGTATAAAAAAAATCTCGATATTTCGAATTACTCTAAAAAAAAAGTTTTTTCTCGAGATCTACAAGTTTTATTTATTTCATTGTAGGTCATTTTGAAAACACTTTATATCTGTACTCATTAAAAAAATCTTGGCTTGTTTCAGCCATTGAAATGGGAAAAATCATGCGCGCAATGCATGCAAGAATACTTCTTTCTTAAAAATTGTATTATCTTTAAAAATAAATTAAAAAAAACTATATATGTATAATAAAACGCTCATACTACAATATATATTAAAACACACATACACACATAAATAACGCCTGCATTCAACAGTTAAAGGTATATATATAGATATTCCTCAGGCAAAATTAGAGAGTTATTAGTGGACATCAAGGCGAACAAAAATTGTAACGGAACATGGGGTCGCAAACTACGTTTTGTGGGTGAAAATCGCGAAAATGGGTATTCAGCTTGTGTCTCCAGAGGAGAGGAAAAACGGATACTATTTGATTTAGCGAGGCAGGCCGTCTATGCATAATGGTGCCTCAGCACATTTTCATGCAAGATGCATAACTATCTCGATATCATATATCCCCGGAAGGTGGATTGGACGCGGCGGACTTATTGCTTGGCCTCGACGTTCGTCGGATCTCAATACCTTGGACTTTCCCATCTAAAATCAGTCGTTTATGAGACGCCTGTGGACACACCGAAGGATCTCGTGGCGCGAATCGTAATCGCTGCGGCAGACATCAATGCCACACACGGTATCTTCGAGCGCGTACGGAAATCGGATTTACGTCGTTGTAGATTATGCAATGACGTCCGCGGCCGTTACTTTGACCTATCTAAAACGTGTGTTGGAAAGTGCTTAATAATCTATGCTGGACGCATGATGTTTCGTTCTTGTTTTATTTCTTTACTGCTGTCTGTTAGTGAAAGCTTAATTATAAAGTTAAGCTATTCCCGGAGTTTTCTTTCCAAATTATCCTCGTACATAACAATTTCAAAATAATGATTCCTTTTTGCAATGAAAACTAATTTTGCGGCGCTTGATGACTAAATTCGCAATTCAAACGGAAATAACGAACAAGGATGAGAGAAATGACGAACAGCAATGACGGAATTGACGACATGGTGGAAATGGCCACGCACGAGGTCACATTTTAAACACCCGTTGCTTTTCTTTATTGATGCTTAATGCTTTATCTATGATAGTTTAATTTTTACTCTATTTTCTAATTTTGTGATTAATTAATTATTTTTTAGGTTTTAAAAGACCCATACTTGTATTATTTGTGATATACATTGGAATTTTGTTGTTCGGTTCCTTCTGTTTCATAATGCTCGAATCAAACAACGAGATAGCGGCTCGAAATGAAAAAATGAAATCAATTCGAACAACCCAAGGTAATTAGTCTTTTAATAAATGTAATTATGAGCTAAGGTTAAAACATAGTATAGAAGTTATAACTGGACACCATTAAGCAGAAAGCAACAATGTTTCGCCTACGAGGAAAAAGACACGCTGTATAAACTTACAATTTATAGACAGGTAGTTTTATGTGAGATTTTTAACGCAAATTTTCTATTTTGAGTGAAAATCACAAATTTTCCGGGAATAAACGGAAACTTTCCTTATTACTCTTCCAAGTTTAATTTTAAATAAGAAAATGTACTTTCCTAGATTGAAAAATTTCTTTTCAAGCGCTAGAAAACGGACGGAAATTTTCTAGTTTAATTTTAGTAATTGATGTTCAGGCCTATAATCAAGTCGTTGATTTTGATCAACTGATGTCGTGAACAGAGCACCGATCCATTATTGAAGAGTATCCAAGTCCAAATTCCGTGGAAAACAGGACGATAAGAAATATGTGTGATAATATACATTACAAGTGTTTTTTTAATCTAATGTATACCTGCTTCAGTATGTGTAATTATTATTTAGATTTCTTTTTCTTTATCGAGCACATTTTTTTCCAAAATCGTCTCGACCTGTGAAATTTTATAGCCCATATGTTGCGCTCTCTGTTACAGAGATACCCTGTATGTTTCTTTAATGCCATCAAAAAGCCGTGCCTAATTGAAATTGCAAAGTAAGTAAAAAAAAGTGTGAAAATTTGTGATTGGACAGTTTTATCCGCTGTATTTGAGTACCTTTGTACATAACAAAGTGCCAATATACTATCCGGCTACTGTTTTGCTCAACTTTTTAACTCTCATTACTATTCATTTGCTTTTTCAATCATCTGCTGCTAGACGACTAACGTCCTTTCCCTAGTACTTTTCATCGGTTACCAGAATTTCTACACTCTCTTCCTTAAACATAATTAATACTTTAATTTTACATATTAAACCAAAACTAGTATTTTGTGATAGATCGCACATTGCTATGCCACGTCATACCTATATTCTTGTGAAACACGATGCCCCAATTGATAAAGGACAATAAATACAGATTTAATAAATTAATAAACTGAAGTTTTTAACAACATAATTTTATTTAGGTTGTGTAATCGGGACAAGGTGTAGTATATTGACTCATCTCGATTTCTGTACAAATACACTGAGTTTAGTGGAATGGAGACACCACCTCACGATCCGAAGTTCACAGAACCCTTTGCACAAGCTCCGGCCGTACCAGGTTGCCATTAGACACCTCTCTGGAAACATTGACGCTGGGCCAGGACGAACACTGCCTCCGCGTGTACTCTCCCTGCACCCAAAAGGATCGAAGTCTAATAGCCGCAATAGATCGTCCCAAGTACCAGAGGGTGCGAACCGCGAATCTTGGAGTCAAGCCCCGGATCCCCCGAAGGGTTGGGTCTAGAAAGAATGGGATCCCAAGACTGACTCTCCAGATTCACCGAAGAACTTTGCTTTACCAGAATTTCGGAAGACCGAAACCTATTATCTGATACAGCATTGTTCTTCGGCAATGGATAAAAAGGCAAAGGTACCACTCGCGAACTAGGTAGAGTGCCTTGTTCATTCAGTTCAGTGGAACGCCTGACCCTACATCACGAAGACTATTTAGCCACACATTAATTAATAAGAAACATAATCGAGATATTTTCAGTTTAGATATGTTTTAGATATAAATTATTATCTTAATACGAGGGTTGGAACTTTAATAGTGGCAACACTGCTGTAAAAACGCTACGCCACAAGACCAAAGAATGTCGCGTATACCACATGTGAGCTACATACCTACCTTACCTCTCAGCAAAAAGACTCGTCACGTGCCTTCCTACGTCACGTGCATGTTGAGTGACGCGAAGAACTGATCCTTGTATTAGCTTGCGGTCTAAAGTAAGTGTTGTCAGGATGTTTTCAAAACAAGAACAACGAAATTGGATAAAAATTGAATGTGCCAGAAGTCGTACAGCACGACAATATCATCTAGGACTTCAAGAGGCTTGCGGGGAGTCTGCATTGCTTTACAAAACTGTAGCAAGATGGGTAAAAGCCTTCAATGAAGGACACCAAAATGTGGCAGATATGCATCGGCTGGGTCGTCCTAGTGTCAGCGAAGCAGAAATGCATGCTGTTGCCGTACTAATAGACACTGATCGACGCCAAACGATTCGTAAGCTGGCCCGAGAGACAGTATTTGTGCATACGACTGTGCTGCACATTCTGAAGGAACGCCTGGGCATGACAAAAATTGCTTCACGATGGATTCGCCATCATTTGACGGAAATGCAGAAATGGCTACGATACGATGCTGTTCGAACCCACCAGGAGCTCGAAGGAGAGTCTTTTTTACGCCGTATCATTACGCTGGATGAGATTTGGTGCAGATCGTACCAGCCAAAACTGAAACGCCAATCAAACGAATGGCGTCATTACGGGTCACCACGAAGTTCGAAATTCCGTCAGAACCCCAGGAATGTGAAAGTTATGGTGATTCTCGTGTACGACTGTGATGGTGTCATCCTAACGCATACCGTTCACCTACAGCAGACCGCGAATGCGAAGTATTACTGATCAGTTTTGGAACACTATCTCAGACCAGCTTTGAGAAAAAAAACGGCGACACTTTCTGCAGAACGCCCCTATTTTTTGCATGACAATGCTCGGCCACATGCAGCGCAAGCTGTGACTGATTTATTCGATCGATGGGACTGGGAAGTGCTTTACCATCCACCATACTACCCAGATCTAAGCCCTTGTGACTTGGACTTAATTCCTAAGATGAAGGGACCACTTCGTGGCATTCGCTTTCAAACTGTTCTAGAGATTCTTGTGACAATAGACCAGTCCATTCGAATTATCAACAGAACAGGTGCTGCTACAGGTATTCTGTGACTTCCACATCGTTGGAAACGGATTATACACAATGCTGGCGACTACATTGAAGGACTGTAAATCATGGTGACATGATTAACTTTTTTATTCCATGTAAATAAATAGTTGCCACTATTAAAGTTCCAACCCTCGTAATTTCTACTCTGAAAAAAAAAAAAATGAAATAAAAGTCACCCCAATCCCATACTAATGCCTACGTCATCTTTGATCTTTGATCTTCAAATCTTTCGGGATCCAGTTAATTTTCGAAATCTAATATTGTAATCCCCAAGGTTAATTGAAACACCACACAAACAGCCAAAGTCCTCAAACCGTGAAACTCTAACTGTTATATTGCTTTCACACTCTCATGCTACGAGTATGATACTATGATACTACTATCCCACTGTATCCTTTTTCTTCTTCCCAAAATCATCACAATTTTTATCTCCCTTTTTAGGTGCGTTCGTAATTATATAAATACATAGCACTTACAGTCGTCGTTCGATCCGTTTGTCTGTCTGTCTGTCCGTTCGTCCGCATACAACAGAGCAAAAACTACCCAACCGAATGGCCTGAAATTTTAAAGATATAATTGGTGCAAAATTTTGTCAAGTCATTTAAAATTTTATGAAAATTAGGTGTATAGTTTAATTACAGGGACAATCAAAAGTTTTCCGTTACATTACGGACAATGGGAAAAATATTTCAATTGCATTTTAATGTTATTACCGAATGAAATTGATATGCACTTATGAAGTGCACTAAAATATACATTCAGTACAATATGCGGTGCAAAAAAATTTATAAAACTAGTTATAGTACGAACGCACGATATTTGCCACGTTTGACATGCAATTTCCAACTTGTTTATTTTTTAGTCTAAACTTAGCATCTCGATTTTCGGTTTTTATTGGATATATCTTTTAATACTGATTCTGTCGTTGGTTTTTCGTATCCTTTTCTAAATTTCCTCCCTTTCTTAAATAATTCGACTGCACTTTTGCAACGAGATATAACAGCCGGGAATAACTTTTCATTTCACACAGACTTATCCTTTTTACAGAAGATTTTTTCTCTCTCTGTGAGTTGTTTCGATTTGGCCTTTGTAAAATCAAATTGAAAGAAGTGGAATCTTTTCATACTTCCCTATAACATGTAATCTTTCTCGTCGTAATCGGCTATCTTATGTCTTGCATTCTCTAACAAAAACCTGTTTGAATTTCTGTGATTAAAAGCACCCACTCTGCACAACTGGGTCACGATAATTCTCGGCTGTTTTCTCTCTTTCGTCCTAATACGATATCCCACCGTTCACGTGAAATCTCTATTCTTTATAGTGGAGACTAGGGAGGGTTGATCCACTTTTTACAAAATGATTTTTTATATTTTAAATATTGAGCGTAGAATGAAGTTTTATATATAATTTTATTCGTTATACAATCAGTTATCAAAATAAAATTGCTACATAAATATAATATATAAGAAATTTGAAAAATGATTGATTTTAATCATGAGAAAATCATGGGTCAAGGCTCACCATATATGGGAGGGTTGACCCACTATATGGGAGGCTTAACCCACTTTGTTTTACTTTGAAATATTTGTGAAACGAAAAAAAAAAACAGTTTATAAAAAGCAAAGTAACTTTATGCTACATGCTTTAATTATTATAAAAAATATTTTTCAAAACATGATGCTTAAACAAACATGTTTAGACGCAATCACAAGCAAGAGGAGAATTTTTTTAAAAATAGGATTTTTTCTGAGCAGGTGTAATTGTACAGCATGGAAAATGAAATTTTAACATTTAAGACAGTATTCCGTCAGAGACAGGTCCCGTTTTCATAGCGTTGCATGTATTATTATGTCCGGATTTAGGAGCCACGGTCCCGCTTTTTTTGTCTCCTTGTCCAACTTTTTATGACATTCGACCTGACAACTCTAGCTGTCACATAGTTTGGCTTAATCTCACTGTATTCATCCTGGTTAAATTTGTCTACATACCTTCCTAAAGTTTTTTGATGAATGCTATGTTCGTTTGAAGCCGCATGAGCACTTAACTTACCATTAATACCTTTTAACCCTTTCTGGAGCAAAGTACTTGCAGTACTAAAATGTTGAAATAAATGACTGGCAGCGGAATTTACGAACAAATTTATTTGGAAATAAGAAAAAAGACTATATTTTACATGCATATTAAATGGAAAATATTTTAGCAAAATTCTGGCGCCATTGTGGCGTTTCAGAATTAAAATTAAATGTTAAAGGTACATATAAATATTCTACAGACATACATACAATAAATACAACTTGCAGGGATGATCGAGCTAAGCTCGGTCAAAAATAACCTTGTGTTCAATTCGATATTTTATTCTCACTGTATCATTCTTGCTGTTTAGATACAGGCATGATTCTGAGACATAATGACCCAAAATGACACAAAACCGAATTTTTTCGAACATACGACCTAACCAATTCTCTTCTCGAACCTGAAAACGATAAAATACAAAATTTCGTCAAAATCGTTAAAGTCGTTTTATAGATAAAATTAGCTTGACGCACGGTAACCCAAAAGGGGCCAACAAATCTAAATTTATAGAACATATGAACAATCCCAATGGTCTTCTCGTGCTGGGAAACGGTGTAATAAAAGGTTTTGTCAAAATCGTTTGAGTCGTTTTTTAGATACAATTAGCTTAACCCACGGTGACGCAAAAATGACCCACTAATCGAATTTTCTCGAACATATGACTTAGCCCAATGGTCTTCTCATGCTCAGAAACGATATAATAAAATTTTCTGTCAAAATGTTTTGAGCCGTTTTTTCAATACAATTATCTTTACTCACAGTGACACAAAAATGACCCGCTAATCGAAATTTCTCGAACATGCGACTTAGACCAGTGGTTTTTCCGTGCCCAGAATCGGTATAATACAAAATTTTGTCAAAATGATTTGAGTCTTTTTTTGGATACAATTAGCTTGACACACAGTGACCCAAAAATGACCCCCTAATCAAATTTTCTCGAACATGCGACTTAGCCCAATGGTCTTCTCATGCTCGGAATGGGTATCATACAAATTTTGTCAAAATCGCTTGAGTCGTTGTATAGATACAACTATCTTGACCCACCAGCGACCCATAAATGACTCACTAATCGAATTTTCTTGAACAAGAGACTTAGCCCAACGGTCTTCTAATGCTCAAAAACGATATAATACAAAATTTTGTCAAAATGATTTAAGCCGTTTTTTAGATACAATTAGCTTGACTCACAGCGATCCAATAATGACCCGCTAATCGAAATTTTTCGAACATGCGACTTAACCCAATGGTTTTCTCATGCCCAGAATCGGTGTAATACAAAATTTTGTGAAAATCGTTTGAGTCGTTTTTTAGATTCAATTAGCTTGAACCACAGTGACCCATAAATGACCCACTAATCGAATTTTCTCGAACATGTGACTTAACCCAAAGGTCTTCTAATGCCCAGAAACGATAAAATACAAAATTTTGTCAAAATGATTTGAGCCGTTTTTTAGATACAATTAGCTTGACCCACAGTGACCCAAAAATGACCTCCTAATAAAATGTTCTCGAACACGCGACGTAGCCCAATGGTCTTCTCATGCCCAGAATGGGTATAATACAAAATTTTGTCAAAATCGTTTGAGTCGTTTTTTAGATACATTTATCTTGACCCACGGTGACCCATAAATAATTCACTAATCGAATTCTGTTGAACATGAGATTTAGTCCAATGGTCTTCTAATGACCAGAAATGATATAATACAAAATGTTGTCAAAATGTTTTGGGCCTTTTTTTAGATACAATTAGTTTGACGTACAGTGACCCAAAAATGACCCCCTAATAAAATTTTCTTGAACACGCGACTTAGCCCAATGGTCTTCTCATGCACAGAATGGGTATATACAAAATTTTGTCAAAATCGTTCGAGTCGTTTTTTAGATACAATTACCTTGACCCACAGTGACCCATAAATGACTCACTAATCGAATTCTGTTGAACATAAGACCTAGCCCAATGGTCTTCTAATGCTCAGAAACGATATAATACAAAATGTTGTCAAAATATTTTGAGCCGTTTTTTAGATACAATTAGCTTGACTCACAGTGACCCAAAAATGACCCACTGATAGAATTTTCTCAAACATGCGACTTAGCCCAACGGTCTTCTCGTGCCCAGAAACAGTATAATACAAAATTTTGTTAAAATCGTTTGAATCGTTTTTTAGATACAATTAGCTTGACCCAGTGACCCAAAATAATCCACTCATCGATTTTTCTCGAACATTTGACTAAGCCCAATGGTCATCACATGCCCAAAATTGGTATATCAGAAAATTTTGTCAAAATGTTTTGAGCCTTTTTTTAGATTCAATTAGCTCAACACCTGACACACTGTGATCCAAAATGATCCACTAATCGAATTTTCTTGAACATACGACCTAGCCCAATGGTATTCTTGTGGCCGAAAAGGATAGAAAGTAAAATTTCGTCAAAATCGTTAGAGCCGTTTTCCAGATAGATTTAGCTTGACCCACAGTAACCCAAAAATGACCCACTAATCGAATTTTCTCTAACATGTGACTTAGCCCATTGGTCTTCTCGTAATCCAAAGCAGTAGATTACAAAATTTAGTCAAAATCGTTAGAGCCGTTTTTTAGATAAAATTAGCTTGACCCGAAGTGACCCAAAAATGACCCATTAATCGAAATTTCTCGAACATGTGACCTAGCCCAATAGTTTTCTCGTGCCCAAAACGGTTGGATATAAAATTTAGTTAAAATCGATTGAGCCGTTTTTTAGATATAATTAGTTTGACCCTGACCCATTATGACCCAAAATGAGCCACTAATCGAATGTTCTCGAACACATGACCTAGCCCAATGGTTCTTTCGTGCTCGATAATGGTAAAATACAAAATTTAGTCAAAATCGTTAGAGCCGTTTTTAAGATAAAATTTACATACAGACACAATTTTTGCTCGCATTATAGTATAAGATAAACCCAACTGGAGTGAAAAATTAGCCAGAGCCAGGAATCGAATCTGGGACCACAGCGTACTAGACTGTTGCTCTAACCATTGATCTAGTCCGGCCGATATCTGGGTCTGCAATTCTTCACTAGGTTGGTCCCAGGTTCGATTCCTGCTGTGACTAATTTTTCACTCTAATTGGGTTTATTGTATTTATTGTATGCATGTCTGTATAATATTTATATATACCTTTAATACTTAATTTTAATTCTCAAATGTCACAATGGCGCCAGAATTTTGCTAAAATATTTTCCATTTAATATGTATGTGAAATATAGGAGCTTGTTAGAAGAAAACCATGGCGTCGTATAAGTTGTGGCAATGAAGAGAGTAATATGTCTTCTCGAATATGCCAGGCATTTTCATAGAAATGTAAAAAAGGAAAACAATTGAAAATCTTATATAGTAAAGAAACACTTTCATTTTGCTACGTATAGATACGCTATAGGATCGAGCAAAATTGACATGTAAAAGAAAAAGTATTAAAAATATTTTATCGTAAATATAATTTTGTAGATTTTACACAATAAAAAATGCATCGTAATATAAATGTGTATAAAAATTTTATTTTTATGGTTTGGTTGCTTTCTGCGTAATGATATTTTGTATTGCATATTTCGTAGAAAAATTTATTTAAATTTCTTAAATTAAATGATAAATTCGAACGAGAAACAGGTAGTGAATGTAACTTTTTGTTTTTTACATTTTGTATTTAGAATAAAAAGGAATATATATGTTAGATTTATATGATTCTAAGATTTCCATAGCATCTTTATATAATTCTTCTTTTTTTTCACAATTTCGACTATGATTTCATTTTTAAGATGTCCGAATACGATCGGACATCCTTTCGGAATCATTGCTGCACTTTGTAATCAATTACATGAAATAGTATACAATAAATAAGGAAATTCAATATTCTTTTACGCTGTGCATAAAGAATGCTACAAAGAAAAAATATTCAAAACGTTATTTTTCATGTTTTTGTCTTAAACCCATAAAGGCAATTGGGAAATTGAAATTAAACTACTAATTAAAAGTTTAATTAAATACTATTTCTTAAAAAACAGTCCTTATTCCATTGCACTGTTTCATTTATTTTAAGGAGACTTTTTTCAATATCTCAACCGAAACGTTCATATAGCTTATACCATACACTAAAGTGCCATTGAAGTAGAGAAAGCCAATATTAAGGGAGAAAAAGGTGGGTTGCTGCCTCATTTATACGCATGCGCGGATTCTGCCATATGATAAAAATGACCATCAAGCATGTTATCCCACACCAGTATTTTTACCTGATTTATAGTAATTTCTAGCATATGTTTAGCATGCCATGCCTTCGAAACATTTCCCTATACTTGTTGAAATTAGAGCACTGCACGTTTCGGGTATAATCCGAACCGAAATCGACATATTTCAACACGCATTCCATCCGAAGCCGAAATACTTTAACCCCCAACCCGAACCGAATCCGAAATACTTCAACCAGTAACCCGAGCCGAACCCGAAATGAAAGAAAAGTAAATCATGTTTTATTGCAATTATGAAAAGTAATCTAGAATTACATCTCTAATACCAATTTTATGTTTTATATAGAAAAAGGGACAAATCTATATTCTTTAATATTCAAATATAGTAAAACCTTTGACAGTGAACACCTCGGGATCGTTGAGTAGAGCCCTGAATCGGAATCGTGTTGTCTCTAATTTTCTTTCTTTGAGTCCCTATGACTTTAATTTGCATTCTGCTTGTCGGGTTCACTCTAGAATAATTCTTGCGGGTCATATTTCTGTTGGTTGCTAGTAGGATTATTGAGAATTTCACAAAAGTTTGAGCAGAATTACGTTTCAGATGAAAATAAATACGCATTTGAATATGAATGAATATATATTCAATTTACTGTATGATAAATAAAATGTATATAATAAATGTGATCATAGATTATTCTTTTTTTAAGAACCATTTTTTCTTCTCTGGGAATATGAAAAATATTACCAACATTTCGTTTTTGATAAGCACAAAAAAACATGTATCGTATTTGTGATAGTTTATGCACATATACACGTTAGGTGTGTGTAGATTGGGAAGTGTCCACTACTCAGAGGTATAAGCGTAC
Organism: Maratus speciosus; assembly: GCA_963932465.1. Taxonomy (NCBI): domain Eukaryota; kingdom Metazoa; phylum Arthropoda; class Arachnida; order Araneae; family Salticidae; genus Maratus; species Maratus speciosus. The sequence goes on from OZ010793.1 coordinate 482,293,326, forward strand.
AAATATATAAGTGTTAGGAATTAAAAAAGTATTCGCTAAATAGAGGAGTCCACTATACTCGAGAATGTCCACTATGGAGGTCTTATTGTATATAAAATTGTATATAAAGCCTGAAAAAAATATTTTGCACATTATTTTGAAAAATCGGTTCAACCCGAACCCGACATGCAAGACATGCAAGAGTCAAAACCCAAGCCGAAGCCGACCCCAACCGGACCCACAACAAAGAAGTAGAAGTCAATCCGAGCCGACCCCGACCCACAAAGAAAAAAATGTAGCATCGACCCGACATCAACCGCGGGTGCGGATAAAAGCGGGTAACCCGATCCGATGCAGTACTCTAGTTGAAATCATACCTCGCCATGTGGTATTTAATCATTAACAATCTTGGAGGAACAGCAACTCGTTTTCAATCAGTTATCTCTAATTCACCGGCACTTAGGTGCATACGGAATATTCAGTTAATATAGTGGCCCAAAACTGAGAGAGGCGAAAGCACATATCAGTACAAAGAGTTTTTACAGTGAAAACTTCTTATGTCGGATTTGAGTATTAAAAAAGTTAGGGAAATGTGAGGCGAAACTGGAAATCATTTTAACACATTAGTGGCGACTAGTTTTCGAATTTTACACAAGAGCCTATGGGCATTACTCTTGCAAGTTTTATAATTTGACAAAAACATCTGTGTTCGTATTTTTATTACGAATAAATTTAAATGTTTATAATAAGGATAAAGTTTCTAATGGAAGTATTTACATACATAATACACTAGTTAGATAAATATGAAAATTATGTATATTAAAGAAAAAATACGGAGACCTACATCCAGCAGTGGATTGAAAAGGGTTGATGATGATGATGATGATGATTTAAAATGAAAAAGTACCATCGTGGATGGAGTTACTCATATCCAAAAGACACGAATTTGCGTTAGCCATCACGAATATGTTAAATTAACTTTTTAATGGATTTTTTTAATGTTTTATTTCTTTTTCATTTATTACATGTAAATATGAATATAAATATGTTTAAAACTTTGATTATGTCATAAATATTAAAAATTACTGTTTATGTATAAAAAAGAAACCCGTTTCGAAAAAAGTTTTCTTTGAAAATTAAAAGCATAATTCGTATGTATAAATAGTTTTTTAATGTATGTTCACACATAGCTTGTAAACGGCTTTCAACGAAAGATGTAAGCTGTGATACTCTCTGACCTCTTGACTGTCACATGATCAAAATAGTATGATTTTGAAGCATTTCAAACTGCCATTTATGAAGGTAATTTGAAAAGCAGCCGAGACATCGGCAGAGAACCTCGACTTGTCTCTTTCATTGCTCAGTTTTGAACGGAGTTATAATGAATTCTGTTATAATGAAATCTGCGAAACATAAAGAATATTTAGTTTCGACTTTTTCGCTTTGTTTTCTAAATGTGATTCAAGAAAGTATTTTGTATGAGAGTTATCCGGAAATCAATTCTGGAATGTAATAATTTCTGCACCCGACAGATTTTGCTAATCTGCTCATAAGGTATCGTGCCCTTAATGACTGAATGTGTCATAATAAAAAGGTTTCTATAGTGAAACGCTCACGTACGTTCGTAAGATTTCGTAAAAAATACTACCTATTGCAGTCGTTACCATGGTGCGACTTTTGAAAAATTCCTTCATAACTTTTCATTATAAGACCCCAGGAACCCCAAACCCCACTCACCTAAAAAGTTTATATATATATATATATATATATATATGTGTGCGTGTGTGTGTGTGTGACGATTTGACGGCAAGAAGTAGGTATTGTCGAAAGATGATGGGGGGGGGGGTTCCAGTTATAAAAAACACAGGCGTTCAGGCCGATATGGTTGTTGAGAATAAAACACTCGAAGATCATAAAAAAATGCAGTCGATTGAAAGCAATTCCACTTTATTGACGCTCTCATAATTTGAGTTTAGGCGGGAAATGTCCCACTTTACCGACGATAAAAAAGAACAAAACTCGATCCATCAAAATTACTTAAAAGCTATTCCATCTCTCGCTACGAAATCCTTTTAGCTTCATTATATTATCAGACACTTATTACCTTCGTAAATTTACTAAATCTCTCACAAAACTCTTAAAAACTCCAACAACACCTCAATAAAAACGCAGCAAATCACTCCGAATAATCTTTATCAAAGACCAATGTAGGTTGTTTTTGAAATACTAATGCAGAATGAAGCCCAATCTACCACATTTCTCTCTCTCTCTCTCTACTACCTCTACCTACTCTCTCTGGTTATCGCAATCAGTATTTATACTACCGCCAAAAGATTGTTCGAGAATATTCTATAGCCTAACCCCAGATGTTGTGTGTAAACAAACTTTAATCTCTGTTGTCGAGACTGTGCTAAAAATCTGGGAGCACGGCAGTGCGTCCGCCAAGTTCGCACAAGCCGTAAGCTACCTTTTCCTGAACCATTTCGGCATACTTTTCACCCCCTCATAACATCGTTTTAGGGAGAGATGTAGAAATTTTTCTTTTATACACATGTTCGTATGGTCAAACTGAACTAAGGTTCCACGATTTCATGTTTCTATATGTAGTAGTTTTCGAAATATTAAATTCCGAAAAAGCGCTTTTTTGTCACTGACTCACTTCGCATCATCAAATAACTAAGGTACTTCTAAAAGTCGTAGAATCATGTAATTTCACAAGTAAGTCGGGTTTGTAGCACAATTAACCAGAAAAATCTGAAAACACAGAATTTCCGCCTCTAAACCCTTAAAACAGGGGGTGTTCTTTTGGCCGTAAACAGTTTCTTCACATTCAATTGCGCCAATGTTGGTCGCCAATACACGATTACAGAGTTTTGAAGGGGTCGCGTAATTTCAAGCAGAATAAAACTTTATATATATGCTTTTCCAAAGATGTTTGTTAAATAGAAAAAAATGAATATACCTAAACATTTTAATCAGTATAGGTTATGATATATTTACGATATTAAAACAATAAAACATTTAACAAAATATAACCGCAATTCGGTATGTTTCCGATATAGTAACCTTGGCGAAATACAGAAAATAGCCTTGACAAGAAAAGAAATTTTGGCCGTAACATATATAAATACATAATATAAATAACATAAAAGTTCATCAGGTTTGTTTTCATAGTTGTTTATATCATTTGGCAGCATATCTGAGTTTCTGAAGTCCGAATTGCGCCAAGATTTAAAAAAAAAGCCAAGGTCCTATAGTGGAAAAATATCCTAATTCCATTTGAAAGTTTTTAAAAATCTCCTTTTAATTAAATGAAATGTATAACTAATGAACTGTCTTTAACGATGTGCGACAGATGCGGCGTCCGAAGTCCGCTGCTAATGTTATTATATTGTATTATTAGCCAACTTACTGTTAATTTATTGTTAATTTTAAATCTGTAAAAGAAAGATTATAGTTATAGATAAGATATGTTGGTCGCCAAAACCAGATTACAGAAAATTAGCCTGAGTTATAAAGGTGTTACATGAGTTCAAGCTGAATGAATTTTTATATGCTTTTACAAAAAATCTTAGTAAGGCAAATCTTTCAGTTTATCTGTTCATCTTTCTATCTTTTACTTCCTTAAAACAAATTTTATTAAAGACCGGGAGGCGTCTGCACAGATCTTCACCCAGTGTTGAATTCAGACACTTTTCTCCGGGGGGGATTTCTGTGGCTCCGGGGGGGACATTATAGAGTTCCGGGGGGGAAATTGCCCTTTTTGACCATTGAAAACACAAAATCTCAAATCTTTCGGGGGGGACATCTCATTGCTCCGGGGGGAATGTCCCCCCCGGGCCACCCCCTGAAATCAACACTGTCTTCACCTCATCGAGTTGACGACTGAAATTTTAGGATTAATTAAATGTCGATTAGCGTATTGAAATGTAACTGGTCTGCCAAGTCATATCTTTATGGAAACCACCTACAGACCCAATTTTACGGGTTAATTGGTGGATTTTTCATTGTGTTTTCCTGCACCCATTCCTCCATATTTCCAAACTTTTGGATGCAGGAAAATACAATAGAAAACCTATCAGTTAACAACTAAAATTAGGTCTTCAGATGGTTTCTACCAAGATATGACTTAACAGACCAGTTGCATTTAAATATGCTAATCTAGTTTTAACTAATCCTAAAATTTCAGCTGTAAACTCGATGAGGTTATGGCGTGTACAGACGCCTCCCGGTCTATTATAAATGTCGGAATTCTAATCTCAATAGCATTCTGATCAATCTGGCAACTATCCCTACTATTTATGGAACACTATTCCTTTAAGTGCGTTTTAATGATGTTAATGAACTTATGCATATGCATCATACATATTATACATATGCATATAATACGTAATACATTCATCATATATATTATAGGTATGTGTATAATACATAATACATATGCATCATTATGACGTCAGAATAAACAAAACATTTTTTGTCGCCAAATTTGAGAATTGACATGATATATTACCAAATTTTGCGAAACTTTGCTAAATGTCTTCAAGCTTGGCGAATATTTGACGCTAGTGGCTATTTTTAAATGAGTTAATTATTAATGCGAGCCATCTATTTTTATTTTTACGCATATCATCTGAATAGTTATATGATATAACGTACTAATATTTCCAAAGTGCTAATAGTTTCGTCACTGCCCAAAGCCTCTGCTATTGTTAATATATTGTACTGTTATTATACTTACTGTGACTATATTGTTAATCTTTACACCGCTAAAACTTCTGTATTATGTAAAGAAAATTTACGGAAACTATTAAAGCATTGAAACTGCCAGTTCTCCTTATGATTATTATAATTCTATAATATGTAACATGTTAATCGATATGTACGTTAGAATGAATCTTCTATAATCGTCTATAATCTTCCTCGCATTTTAGTTTTCAGGTTTCAAATAAAATTAGCTAAAATCTTAAAACCATGGCACATTGACTAATTGTTCAACACGATCAGATGAGAAGAATGATAGATTTTCAAATGGATCATGGCAGTAAGCCGGTAGACCTTCTATTCTTCCGTAATCGAGTCTATTGAAAAGGTTAACGTGAAAAAAAAGATATTAGCATCAATATGGTTTAATACAAATGCAGATATTGTCAAAGGATTTCATAAGAACCATTTCACTTGTACCCAGTCGTATCAGTTAAAATACAACAATTGGCAGCGACCCCAATTAGAAAAGATTACTTAATAGGATTAAAAATTTCCGCATTTGAGAACGAATCGTAACTGCTAAGGAAACATGCATAAGTGAGTTAAGCGATATTTGTCACGAAAGATGAAATACATAACAACACAAAATATATGATGTGCTTCCATGATTGTAAAGAGTTCTTGATTTCTCTATCATAAGCTTCCGACTTGGCAAAAGAATGGGCAAGTAAATTAAATAATGAATAACAGACACATGATGCAATGTTTAACATGCATTAATACGGTCAATACTGCTTGCTAGAGGCGGCTAGTACTTTAATATAAAAAGAAATAAAGTATAAATTTGTATAGCTCAATAAAATAAATTTAGCTATTTTTATGTTAGCCGGGCGCAAGGGGCAAATCGCCAAATAATGTTCCCAACTCCATTGTTCATATTGCATTCATTTCATTTAAAGATATATACTTTTCAGTCATCTCATTTAAAATAGATGCATTTCCCTCATTTTATTTAATAGAATATTTAACATAGAAATAAATAAATAAATAAATAAATAAGAAATAATAACGTAAACCAAAATATTTTATTTGAAAATCAAAGCATTGTTTCTAATTTACACATGTTAAAAATGAAAACTGCTATTGGCGAAAATACAAAAGTCTAATGAGGAGATTTGCTCCCGGGTAACATAAAAGTACCGAAATTTAAGTTTTTTTATATTAATATAGTTTAGAATAACAAATTTGAAAAATCATACAAAAAGTAGTGATATCCCAACAAAGAGTTTTCGGTAAAAAAAAAAAAAAAGGCGCCAAGTTCTCCTTAATGTTTCGGCCAAAAAAAGTAGTGATATCTGAAGTTAGCACAAGTTAAAAGCCAAACATCCCAAATCTTTCATTGAAAATGGCTTCCTGCGACTTGGCCGTTAATGCCTTCGAGAGAGTTTTTCAAATTTTAAAATATGTACCAATGAGCTACATGCCAACTACATTTTTTGATTATTTTAGGCATTTTGTGGCACAGAGTACAGAAATAAAATACACATTTGAAAAAAGCATTTAAACAACTTCAGTCTATTTAAATGCTTAGAAATTAAAAATAACAAAATACTGGTATTCAGGAGCCCTAATTGCTAAAACCTAATTAGTATCAGTTTTTATCAGTTTATAAATCAAATACCTCTTAATGTATGCAAACAAACTGTATTAAATGTTCAAACGAAATAAATCTCTTTCGTCAATACACAAGATTTCAATATTATACAATAAAATATAATGTAACATATTGTAAGATTTGAAGTAAGTAAATTTTGTTTTATTTCTTGGGTTTTACGTTAATGACTTTAGCTTTAGACCGTACAAATTGGCAATTAAACCACAAGTGGACTAAATGATCTGTAATCAAAACTAATGTTTGTTGAAACTGAATGGTAGTTATCAGAAATCTTTTACTTACAATGTCTTTATGTGAATTTGCCTCTTTGCATTCTCATATTACTTTTAATATTTAAATAATTCATAAATGTGTAATTTCTCAATCATTAATTTTGAAATGCTGTAGAAGGCATTAACGGCCAAGTCGCTGGAAGCCATTTTCAATGAAAGATTTGGGATGTTTGGCTTTTAACTTGTGCGAACTTCAGATATCACTACTTTTTTTGGCCGAAACATTAAGGAGAACTTGGCGCTTTTTTTTTTTTTTTTTTTTTTACCGAAAACTTTTTGTTGGGATAACTTTTTCCCTCGCCAGCCGATGAAAGAAAATGAATTTATTTCTGCGTAAAGTTTAATCTTTTAAATATTCTAGCTGGCACCTGGATATTTTAAAGAAAAGAATAAATTGAAATAAGTAGGGTTTTTTAAGACGGGATAATATTTTAGCAGTTAAATAAAGATTTTAGAGGAATATGATATACCGGGATTTAATAGCGGAATTTAATAGGAATTTAAATAATAAAAGTTTTATTAAAGAAATATAAATAGTTAGAGTCATCTTTACATTTACGCAATTTGGAATAAATATTATTATATGGATTAAGATCTTATAGAGATTAATAGACTAGGGTTTTAATTTAATAAGCCGGTATAATATGCGGAATATTACTGGAAAAGGAAAATTTATATAAAATACTTTAAACTTGGCGAAAAAAATTTAAATTTTGTAATATGTATATATATATGTATGTACTAAATTTTGTCCGCACGATAAAAGTCGCAATCATGCACGGATCGTCTTAAAACTCGCCAACAACTTTGATATGGCTAATATCTCGTCGGGGATTGAAAATGGGCGAAATCGGCCCAAGAGGGTGGAAATGGGGAGGGTTCAAAATTTTGAATTCTGTCTTAACATGAATCTGATAAAACCAGCTCTTACACAACAATGGCAGGAAAAAAATAAAAGTTTTTCGTTATAGCAGTTGCCAACAATTAAAAAAAAACAATAAAATTCTCACCACAACAATTACTTTTCTTTTGCAAAATTTTCACGTGTAAAATTAAATAGTTTGACAAATTGAAAACAAATTGAATATTACGTCATAAGTTTTCTAGAGCAAGATTTCAGCATGAAAACTCAAAATAAAATAAATAGTTTGACGAATTAAAAAAATATGTATATTGCGTCAGATTGGAAATATAATGGACCTCAGCAGGTGAATATGTAACGCCATGTAAATTTGAAGAAACGTATTAAAACATGATAAAAACCCGACTATGGAAATATTAACACATTTTAACACTTTAAGGTTCTCTGAATTTTTTGTAGCCATTTTATAAACCTATTCCATATACATGTGTGTGTGTATTCGTGTATATTATAATTTTCACAAAAAGTTTAGCTCCCTGCAGCTCACTCTTTGTGAAGAAACTGGGTTTTATCTCTAATCTTGATTGAAGTTTTGTTGGAGAATTTAGTACTTAACATCGAAATCTACCTCCGCCTGTAGGCCCGAGCCGGCAGGGATTTTTTCGTTATAGCAGTTGCCAACAATTAAAAAAAAAGCAATAAAATTCTCACCACAACAATTGCTTTTCTATTGCAAGATTTTCACGTGAAAAATTAAATTAAATAAACAGATTGACGAATTGAAATCAAATTGAATATTACGTCATAAGTTTTCTAGAGCAAGATTTCCGCATGAAAACTCAAAATGAAATATATAGTTTGACGAATAAAAGAACGGGATTTTTTTTTTTTTTTTTTTTTTTTTTTTATGACGCATTTTTTCATTCTTGACGCTATAGCGCATAGGCAGATTTGGATGCAGAAATTATTACATTCTGGAACTTACTTCCCTATTATGAAGAATAAAATCTACTTTTAATGAAAGACTGGTGAAATATATTTCTTTAATGGTACTTAAATGCACCGTCAGGGAATGAAGGATTAAAAAATTGTAGTAGAACTCTTTCCATATTTTTAAAAATAATTACTTGTTATATAGTGACAGTATGTTTGTTTTTACGCACTGATTATATTTTATGTTTTAGCTATGGTAAAATATCTCAGAGAAGCAAATTACAATGATACACAAATAAAAAAAGCGTTTTGTGCGGAACATAAGAAGAAAGTAAGAACAATTGATTCTGAAAATGTTCCCTTGTATCAAAAATTTGGGGAGAAATTTTTTTTTTCTTTCATACTTGCATCAACTATAGGTGAGTTTCTTAATTGTTTATAGTATTTCCCTAGTGTTTAGAATAGTGAAATCTGTAATTTTTTTATGAAATATTTTTTAGCTTTAAGCGAATATATTTTAATGTTACTATGAAAATTATTTAAAAATTCGAGAAAAAGTAATCGTCGAATGTATTACATATCTAAAAAAAAAGAGGAACGATTTTCCTGAAAGATACCATCACTTTGATCCTTGTGGTCCATCCCAGTACTTTGGTCCATCCCATAAAAAAAGATTTTTTTCTTTGTATTGAAAACACAATACAAGATAATTCGAAGCTTATGCCCCTGAAAAATATTTTATACCCTACTATAGGGTATTTGAATAGTTTAGGGTAATTTAATTTTTTGTTAGTGGCAACACTGGATGTGTTTGTAAACAACTGTTTTCGTGTGTAGATTTTAACTGCCCAAACTTTCTATAGTGAGACAATCTGGATAAGAGATAAAAATAAGGTAAATGTCAAAATATTATCTTTATTAGCCTGTAACCCATGTGTGATCATAATTTTCCCTTTAATTTTTTATTTTTACTGTAAATGTTTACATTTCATAGAGCTAACATGAAAAGTAGTTCTTTGGAGCTACTTTGCGCCAGGCCTTTTTTTTAGTAAGTAGTGGGAAGTAGCATTTCTAAGTAACTGGGAAGTAGCCCCAGTTACTTAGAAATGCCTTTTATACAACCAAATCTCTTAGAAAAATCTATTATATTTTTTTCAAATGTTACTGTAGTAAAATGTTACATTAATTATTTTTGTTCCAGTTGCTGAGGATAACATGATGAAAACATTTTCTCGTGTCTTTAATATTAACAATTGGTTTATTGTGTTTAAATGTAAGAAAAAAAAAACATTTGTTCATAAAGTCTGCAGTGTTAATTCATTAGCAGATCCTATTGCAAAGTGGTTTCAATATTCCAACATATGAAATGCATTCATTTTATATGAAAATAGAGTACTGTGTGTATGTTTACTCCATTCCCCTTAGCGATAGCAGGTAAATGTGATGGCCGACGTCTGCACCATGCAAAATGGGATACATGCTGCACTGCTAATACGGTATACATGCCGCAGTTTCTTTTGTCGGGGATGATTAAGTGTTATTAACTTTTCCTTTTCTTTTTGAACAGTCTAACCATGTTAGGCATGTTGTCAAGTTTACTAAAACCAAAGGAGAAAAAGGGGAAAATAAAAAGTAAGAAGGGCAAGAAAGATGCTAGTCAAGATGATAATAATGAAAAATTGGATTACGCGTAACGCTGGTGTTCTTTGCAAACTACAAGAAGTGTAACTTTGCAAGAAGTGTAATTGGATTCGTTGCATCATGTGTTTAAATGTAGTTACATAAAGACTGTACTTTTTCGACACTTTTTCTGTAGATTGTAGTCGAAAAAACATGTCTCTTAACCCATTCGGGACCATAGGTGCATATAAGCACCTTCATAAAGAGCTTACAAAATTTGTTTCTGGCACCAGTAAAAAAGAAAAGTAATATTTGCTTTGTTTAATTAGAGCATTTTCATGATTATTTAAGTTAAGGTAACTTCTTTTAAAAAAGTGGTACCAACCGAATAAAATTTGTGTAAAAGCCACCTGGGCTCGAAAGGGTTAACAAATAAATTATCTAACACAATTTTACTTTTTTTCTTTTTCCTTTCTAACTAGGGGGCTCGGCCCCCTACGAGCTACGCTCGCCAACCCCCGTCCAGACACCGCAGACTCTAAATGCATGCTAATTTGATCGGCTTTAAAAAGATTTCGAAAGATTGAATTATAATTTAAAAAACAGTGGCGATCTCCCTATAAACGAATTTCTATTCATTTCTCTTTGATTGGGGAATTTTAACGCCAAATCCGCTGCGGTACTACTTGATTATCCTGTCGACCAATTTCGCCAAATTATATAAATCGCCAAACCACTTGCCAAATTATACAAATTGATATAATTTTTATTTTAAATAACGAAAGAACAAATAAATTCGTACAACATTAATAAAAACACAAATAAAACGTCGAAGTAAAAATAACTTGATGACGTATACACGTGTAACAACATTTCAAAATAAGCTAATATAAAAGGAATTAAGTAAAGAGAGTCTTTGTCTCCTGGTATTTTTTAACAAAGCGAAAAGAAAGTTCTTTTAAATGAGACATTTTAAATTAATTCTCAAAATATCAAATAAATGTCTAGCGCAATTTCTAAATTTAAACTTTTTTGCAATCTTATTTTGTGTTCATTTTATGTAATAACTATAATGTGACGTAAATATGACGTAATTTCTCCTAAGACTTCTAACGCATGTTAAGGAATTTATTATTTTACAATATCCTTTCTCTTTTAAAATTAACGTGTATACTTTTTATGACGTAATTTTTAATAAGTTCCTGCTTTTTATACGTAATTATTTAATTCTAATTTGAAAGTTTTTTTCCTGTTTATAATAGTCACGTGTAAATAAATTTTTAATTTGAAGCAAACATTATTGCTTGCGCTTTTTATACAGTTGGCAACAGTTTAAATTAGTACAATTTTCTGAAATCTGTAAAAAATATCTCTAGAAATGCTGAAAATTTGAATTTAAAATAGAAATAAAACCTGAAAAAATGAGTCAAAATAAAAAAATTAATGCAATCTGCACTCCGGCAAATTCTAACGCATAAAATGATCTAAAAATGATTACACTGCCATGTATAGTTATTGCTGCTATAAAACTTTTTTAGTGGAACGATTTTGTCCAACTTTAGCATTAAATAACTCTTAAAATAATTCTTCGATTTGAAAACTGTCTGCATCAGCGTGTTTATCAAACATTTCTGTATAAAACCACCGATTTTCATATTTTTGTATGCATTATTTTTGTTAATATTAACGAAGAAAGGCCTCCGGTCACAAAAAAATCAAAACCGGCGGCGGCGGTGACAGCGGTAGTTACTTTTTTTTAGAATAGAGAGATACATTCATGTTACGTTGTTTCTGAAATAACAATTAAAATTTAATGCAAAAAAAAAAAAAAAAAAAAAAAAAAAAGTCGCTAATTTTAATAGTGAAAGTAGGCAACAATTATTAATTTGAATCTACTAATACGTTTCATTGTACTCATTTAGTTTCATTCTGTTATTGCATCGTTAATTATAGTTCAGATATGAACATTTTTTTTAAATATTTTTATTTATAATTTCATTGTGTTCTTATTACAAGCGCGGCATAACTACCGCTCAAGTGCAGGCGTCTCAACCTGAATGTACGGGCGACGCGCCGCAGTGTAATATTTTAGAAAAAAATTGTTAAAAAATATTCATAATTTGTTCTGATTTTTTTTTGTCGCAGTACACGCATTGTACAGTTAACATTAAATAGCGCAGCATGTTTTTTTATTTTTATTTTATGTCCACCATGGGACTTTATACACAAATTCAAAAAAATGTGCGGCATAAATCCCGGAATTACCCTATAATATTTTTTAATAATGAAAATGTTAGTGGAACCAGGAAAAAGGGGCCCAAAGTAGCCCCTGAAGTTTACTGTGACCATTTTTTTTTTAACTTATTCCTTGTTCGGTTGTCGTGGCGTGAATTTCCGTTAAAATTTCCGCAATTCCTTAAATCTCTTAAATTCTATAAAATGGCATAATTTTTGTAAAAGCTTTAAAATTTCAATGTTTTTCTACATTTTTATTTAAAAAGGAGGAAAGTATTCTTCATAATATAATTTTTAAGATACGATAAAAAACTACAAAATGATATCTCATACACTCTTTAAAGTTTTTCGCTGAGATGAATCAACTTTTGTTACTCTGATAGCTGCAACCATAAAATGGTGAAATCTTGTACAAAAGTGGTAGCTCCATTTGAGCCTAAGCTTCAAATGTCGGAATGATATTTCACCATCTTATGGTTGCAGCTACTACAGCGCCAAAAGTTCGTTCAACCCAGCAATTTTTTTTATTTTAACTGTGTACTTAATAATAATAAAACTATTTTGAACAATAATTACTGTGTACAGGATGTCCTAAAAAGATTCCAATACGCTACTTTTAGGTAGCTTTCATTACAAAAAGCTACCTATTGCAACCGTTCGGAGGAAAGCAATTTCAAACAATTTTGGTGTATTTTCATCGATCATGACCCCCCGGAACCTGAAACCATCCTCCGTTCAAAAGTTGATATATATATATATATATATATATATATATATCCATATATATATATATATCCATATATATATATATATATACCGGGTGTCCCAAAAAGGACTGACTGATTTTAAAATTCAATATCTTGCAAACGGTGACAGATATTAAAAAAATTCTTGCAGGAGGGTTATGCATAAGGTCAAAAGTTTTATTACAGTGGTTTTCAATTTTAGTTCGATTTACAAACAATAGATGGCGCTGTAAGCAATAGTCGCTAAATACAGGCTCGATTTTCGGTCCTTTATCTTGCTCCATGCAGAAAAAGGAGATGGAAATGTATTATCCGGGCCACGAAGTACCAAAAATCAAGCCTGAATTTAGCGACTATTGCTTACAGCGCCATCTATTGTTTGTAAATCGAACTAAAATTGAAAATCACTGTAATAAAACTTTTGACCTTATGCATAACCCTCCTGCAAGAATTTTTTTAATATCTGTCACCGTTTGCAAGTTATTGAATTTTAAAATCAGTCAGTCCTTTTTGGGACACCCGGTATATATATCTGATCTTTGTCACACTGTAACTCTCGTATTTATGAACCGATTTGGATGAAACTCGCTGTGTACATAGTACATACAAATGTCTCGACCGAGTTCGTTGGCCAGCTTCATACGCCATCTTGTTTAAAAATGGCGGCAATTTAAAATTTTTAAAAAAATTTAAAATTTGAAATGTGATACCAAAAAATTTAAAATTTAAAAATATTTTTGGTTATGTGTTTGACCTTGATACAAAGATTCCGGAGCAGTTATTGTTTCGTCTATATCTTTAAAAAAGGCTGAGTTATAGCACTTTGAACTTCTACGGTGGCTGACATTTTGAAACGTCCTGATATTTGTCACGAGATAACATGCGTATTCATGAACCGATATGGATGTACCTTGGTGTGTTCAAAGTACATACCAATGTCTCGACCGAATTCGTTGGCCAGCTTCATCCGCCATCTTATTTCAAAATGGCGGTCATTTAAAAAAATTTTAAAAATTTAAAATTTAAAATGAGGTATTAAAAAATTGGAAATACAAAGATTCCGGAACAGTTTTTGTTTCGTCTATATCTAAAAAAATCACTGAGTTATAGCATTTTGAATTTCTATCTTGGCTGACATTTTGAAACGTCCTGATATTTGTCACGTGATAACGGGCGTATTTATGAACCGATTTGGATGTAATTTCGTTTATACATAGTACATACCAATGTCTCGAACGAGTTCGTTGGCCAGCTTCATCCGCCATCTTGTTTAAAAATGGCGGCCATTTAAATTTTTAAGAAAAATTTAAATTTGAAATGTGGTACCAAAAAATTGGAAATTGAAAAAATGTTTTTTTGTTATGTGTTTGACCTTGATAAAAAGATTCGGGAGCAGTTTTGGTTTCGTCTATATCTTAAAAAATGACTGAGTTATAGCATTTTGAATTTCTAGCGTGGCTGACATCTTGAAACGTCCTGATTTTTGACACATGATAACGGGCGTATTTATGAACCGATTTGGATGTACTTCGGTGTGTACATAGTACATACAAATATCTCGACGGAGTTCGTTGTCCATCTTCATCCGCCATCTTGTTTCAAAATGGCGGCCATTTAAAAAAAAAAAAAAATTTAAATTTAAAATGAGATACTAAAAAATTAGAAAATGAAAAAGATTTTTTGTATGTGTTTGACCTTAATACAAAGATTCCGGAACAGTTTTTGTTTCGTCTATATCTAAAAAAGCCCTTCCGGCCAGTGCCCGGAGGAAGAGGTAGCTTTCATATTCCTTATTTTAAAAAAAGTCAACTTATATTATTCAAACGCACGAAGCTCAATTTAGTGGAAACCGAATATAGGAGATTCAATACTAATTTTTATCAATACTAAATCATTATGAATGAGAATTTCGCGAAATTAGTCAGCTTTATCCAAGCTGCTTTTATTCGAAGTAACTTATATTTGGCTGCCAAATTCGGCGATTTCTTAAAGTGCCTGCCATTTTAAGACAACATGGTGGATGGGCTAACCAGTGAACTTGGTCGAGACCTTAGTAATTGCTGTGCACATGCTCACTCACATCGGAATCGATTGATATATACGAGTGCTCTCTCAGGCAAAAAATCAGATTTTTCAAAATGTCACCCACATTAGATATTGAAATTGCTATATCTGAGCCATTTTTTAAGATACAAACAAACAAAAAATGCTCCTGAATCCTTATATCAAGGTCAAATACTTAAGAAAGAAACCTTTTTCAATTTTTAATTTTTTTGCACCTCACTTTAAATATAATTTTTTTATTTTAATGGCCGCCATTTTGAAACAAGATGGCTGATGAAGCTGGCCAGCGAACTTGGTCGAGATATTGATGTGTACTATCCACATCCCTTCTTACATCGAAATAGGCGAATACGTGTGTTATCGCGTGACAAATACAAGATCGTTTCAAAATGTTAGCCATGCTAGATATTCAAAGTGCTGTAATTCAACCATTTTTAAGATATAAAAAAAAGAACAAATTTTCAGAAACAAAAACTCCTCCGGAATCTTTGTATCATTGCCAAACACATAAAAAAATTCTTTTTCATTTTCCAATTTTTTAATACCTCATTTTAAATTTTAAATTTATTTTTCCTTAAATGGCAACTCTTTTGAAACAAGATGGCGAATGAAGCTGGCCAACGAACTCGGTCGAGACATTGGGATGTACTATGTACAGACTAAGTTACATCCAAATCGGTTCTTAAATACGCCTGTTATCGCGTGAAAAAAATCTGGTCGTTTTAAAATGTCAGCCACAATAGAAATTCAAAATGCTATAACTCAGCTATTTTTTAGGTAGCTTTCTTTACAAAAAGCTACCAGCTTCATCACCCATCTTGTTTCAAAATGGAGGCCATTAAATTAAAAAAAAATTATATTTAAAGTGAGGTGCAAAAAAATTAGAAATTGAAAAAGGTTTCTTTCTTAAGTATTTGACCTTGATATAAGGATTCAGGAGCATTTTTTGTTTGTTTGTATCTTAAAAAATGGCTCAGATATAGCAATTTCAATATCTAATGTGGGTGACATTTTGAAAAATCTGATTTTTTGCCTGAGAGAGCACTCGTATATATCAACCGATTCCGATGTGAGTGAGCATGTGCACAGCAATTACTAAGGTCTCGACCAAGCTCACTGGTTAGCCTCATCCACCATGTTGTCTTAAAATGGCAGGCACTTTAAGAAATCGCCGAATTTGGCAGCCAAATATAAGTTACTTTAATTAAAAGCAGCTTGGATAAAGCTGACTAATTTCGTGAAATTCTAATTCATAATGATTTAGTATTGATAAAAATTAGTATTGAATCTCCTACATTCGGTTTCCACTTAATTGAGCTTCGTGTGTTTGAATAATATAAGTTGGCTTTTTTAAAATAAGGAATATGAAAGCTACCTCTTTCTCCCGGCACTGGCCGGAAGGACTTTTTTTAGATATAGACGAAACAAAAACTGTTCCGGAATCTTTGTATTAAGGTCAAACACATACGAAAAAATCTTTTTCATTTTCCAATTTTTTGGTATCTCATTTTAAATTTTAAACATTTTTAAATTTTTTAAATGGCTGCCATTTTGAAACAAGATGGCGGATGAAGCTGGACAACGAACTCGGTCGAGATATTTGTATGTACTATAAACACACCAAGGTACATCCAAATCGGTTCATAAATACGCTCGTTATCACGTGACAAAAATAAGGATGTTTCAAAATGTCAGCCACGCTAGAAATTCAAAATGCTATAACTCAGCCATTTTTTAAGATATAGACGAAACCAAAACTGCTCCCGAATCTTTTTATCAAGGTCAAACACATAAGAAAAAAATATGTTTTCAATTTTCTATTTTCTGGTACCACATTTCAAATTTAAATTTTTCTTAAAAATTTAAAAGGCCGCCATTTTTAAACAAGATGGCGGATGAAACTGGCCAACGAACTCGGTCGAGACATTGGTATGTACTTTGTATAAACGAAGTTACATCCAAATCGGTTCATAAATACGCCTTTTATCTCGTGACAAAATTCAGGACGTTTCAAAATTTCAGCCACGCTAGAATTTCAAAATACTATAACTCAGCCATTTTTTAAGATATAGACGAAACAAAAACTGCTCCGGAATCTTTGTATAAAGGTCAAATACATAAGAAAAAAATATTTTTCCATTTTCAATTTTTTGGTACCACATTTCAAATTTTAAATTAAAAGAAAATTTAAATGGTCGCCATTTTGAAACAAAATGGCGGATGAAGCTGGCCAACGAATTCGGTTGAGACATTGGTATGTACTATGTACACACCGAATTACATCCGAATCGGTTCATAAATACGAGAGTTACAGTGTGACAAAGGTCAGATATATATATATATATATATATATATGGATATATATATATATATATATATATATATATATATATATATATATATATATATATATATATGTGTGTGTGTGGATGTGGCTTGCGGTTCCCAAAATAATCTAAACCACATCCTGAATACAGTAAGAGGTGCAGCTAAAATCCCATGAGAACTGACAGAGTAGACAAATTCTATAAGACAATAAACCTGATGAGTGAGTAATTCTGAACCGCAGCCGGAGGGCTAAGGTTCGATTTAACGTCAGAGTTGTGCTGCGGACTGACTTGGTAAGACGTACCCGGTCAAACTTCCGAAATATATTGAATGCCGATAAACTGCCGTAAGAAATCCCCCTCATCCCCCCTGAGACCTCTATATAGTTAATGTGCTCTGTAAATATAATCTATGCGTTAATCAAGACATTAAAACGTGATTGTTTCTATACTACGAGTGTTCAATCAGAAGCCTTTATCACCAAAATTCGACCACAGTCAATCCCACTTATTCTACATATGCGCTCTACCTCGGCGAATCCAACTATTTATCAAGCCCCTACACATCTATGAAACTGTTGTGAAATCCAACTTCTGAAATATTTAAGATCTGCGAAGATTCTGTTCGAAGTTTCTCTCCGTAGTTCTGATAAGGAAAGAGCGAAAGGAGGAAGATCTACTGACCTACTTATCTGTTATCGACTCACCCGTTTTCTGTGTGCGTGGTGTGAAAGAAGACATCTGTGATATTTTTTTCGTTCGCAATGGATATAATCAAACCATTCGGCGTTCTCTTTTAAAAAAAAGGATACCAATTTGGAAGTAAGATTTATTTCTTATTCAGCCATGTTTTTGCAAGATATACGGCCGGTGTTAGCTCAAATTAATTCAGAACGAGTTGAACGAATCAAAATTCTACATTCCTTGGTATTCGGCACTGATGAAAATAGAAGTAATCGGAAAAATTTACGGAAGTTTCAGGGATTCAAATTTAAAATTGGGGATCCTGAATTTGACGATAAAATCGCTGAAACGGCCAAAAACTTCCCCTTAGCTCCACTCATTTCTATGGCAAATTTACTTTGTCTAGACATTGCTGGTAACGAAGCAGACATTTCACGACGTATTATTGAAGCCCTAGCAGACGTAACAAAATTCCAGTTCTCCATTTCACCACAAACCGATTCCGAGCCAGATGACGACTATTCTCGCAATACTTTGCAATCCAATCCATTAACGAGTTTTTCTGGTACCACTTTGCAATATAATGCTGCCATCTCCCCCCATTCGGCACCGCGTCAGTCCATTTCTTTTACCGATTTCGAATATTTAGTTACACCCTTTTCCGGCAAGCCAGTCAAAAACATTCTACAATGGTTAGAAAGATTTGAAGGCTTGGCCACAACATTTCAACTGAATGAGTTGCAAAAATTTCTTTTTGTCGAAAGAGCTCTCAAGGGTACTGCATTGTTGTTTGTCCGCAGTGAGCCAGAATTAACATCGTACGCAGCGTTAAAGCAAGCGTTAATACAAGAATTCGCGCATATTTCCTCTTCCGCCCAAATACATGAAATGGGTACGTACTTGTACTTCACGTACTTGTAAGCCCAACGAAAAAATGAGTGAATATTTTTTAGTAATGAAAGAGATTGCCCAACGAGCGAAAATAGACGACGCATCACTCATGCATTATGTTATCACTGGTATTAGAGATACACCTAATAATAAAGCAATACTTTTTGGCTCTCAAACCCTCACCGAATTTAAAAGTAAGCTTCAAATTTATCAGCAAATTTGCGATCAAAGTCCCCACCTGCGCCAGTCCCAGCCGCGGCCTGCACATGTCAGTAATAAACCCCTACACGCGGAAAAAGCCCCGAAAACGATTTGCTCTTCTTGCGGGCAAGTGGGGCACGTTGCGAAACAGTGTACCCATAAAGATAAAGGAATTAAATGTTTTTCGTGTAATAAGTTTGGACACAAAAGTTATGACTGTACTCAGACCCCCCGCCGTCCAGCGTCGCACACAGGCACCCCTCCACCTCCTCAGAATTCTGCGACAAAGCGTGATAGGAAAATCCATGTACTAGAATTGGATAAGTCGCATCAAAACATGAAAAAATTAGTACAAATCGCAGGCCTAACAGTGGAAGCGTTATTCGATACGGGCAGCCCCATAACTGCGATACGGGAAGACCTATACCGGTTACTCGGGTCCCCCCTCTAACCCACGTCACCGTTCAACTTAGCGGGTTCGACGGCAGCAATGTAACCCCAATGGGCTCTTACTGCACAACCATCCAGATAGATGACGATACATTCCATACTACTACTTATATCATAGACTTTTCCCGCATAACCATCCCCCTCATCATAGGACGAGATATCATTTCCCAGGGAATACTTACATGTGACCAAAATAGTATCTCACTCAAAAAGACACCCGTCACACCATTATTTATAAGTTGCATCGACATCTGTGAAAGTGCACACGAAGTGGACCTAACCCACATTACCGGCAAAAATAACCGCAAACAGGTAACGACACTAATCCAATCCTACAAATCTAATAAAATAAAATCTACAGATTTAAGGATGTCAATAGTCCTAACCGACGACGTACCAGTCTATCAACGCCCACGACGAATGTCCCTCAACGAGAAGGAACTAATCCGCAACCAGATTGATCAGTGGCTAAAAGACGGCATTATACAACCGTCATGCAGCGATTACGCAAATCCCGTAGTATTAGTGAAGAAAAAGGAGAATTCTATGCGTTTATGCATTGACTTTCGTAGACTTAATAAAAAGATCGTTAAAGATCGTTTCCCCCTACCCCTCATCGATGATATCCTTGACCAACTAAAGCAAGCTATAGTCTTTACAACACTCGACCTCAAAAATGGATTCTTCCATGTAGACGTGGACCAGCAAAGCGTTAAGTACACCGCGTTTATCACATATGATGGTCAATTCGAATTCCTTAAAGTCCCTTTCGGACTCTGCTGCAGCCCTGCTGTATTCGTCAGATACCTCGCCTGTGTTTTCCGCGAAGTGCTGATAGAAGGAGTATTAATTTTGTATATGGATGATCTCATTATTCCCGCAAAAACTGAAGCCGAAGGCCTCCAAAAGCTGAAACGAGTATTAGGCACTGCCGCTGATTACGGTTTAGAAACCAACTTCAAAAAATGTCAGTTTCTGCAGCGAAAAATCGAATTTTTGGGCCATGTCATTGAGAATAATAACATTGCACCCTCTCCAACAAAAGTTAAAGCAGTCCAACATTTTCCGGAACCCAAAAACGTCAAACAGTTGCAATCGCTCCTAGGATTGACGGGATATTTTCGAAAGTTTATCCCACAATATGCCTCTATCGCACGACCCCTGAGCGACCTCTTACGAAAAACATCAACTTTCGAATTTGGACCAGAGCAGAGGCAAGCGCTGCACACCTTACGTAATCTGCTCACTAGCGCTCCAGTTTTACACATTTTTATACCAGGTTCGGACCTCGAAGTGCACACCGACGCCAGTAAATACGGTTTTGGCGCAGCACTTATGCAAAAGTCTTCTGACGGCCACTTCCATCCGGTTCAGTATATGAGTAAAAAAACCTCGCCACAGGAAGAAAAATTAAGTAGCTATGAACTAGAAGTCCTAGCAGTTATCGAAGCACTTAAAAAATTCCGTGTCTACCTCCATGGAAACAGATTCCGTATCATCATAGACTGCTAAGCATTCCAAAAAACAGTAGATAAAAAGGATCTTACACCGAAAATCGCGCGGTGGGCCTTATTCCTACAAGACTTTGATTTCGAAATTAAACACCGCCCAGCTACGGAAATGAAACATGTAGACTCTCTTAGCAGATATCCCGTTCTGCATGTTACATTTGATGAACTCACACTCAAAGTCATACGGGCGCAAGAGAAGGACCCCTTTGTATCGGTATCAAAACAGCAGCGGCCGAAAACACGGTCACCGACTTCGTGGTTCGCAACAACGTGTTGTATAAAGTTCAACGTGGTAGAGATTTATTAGTGATCCCCGAAGCAATGCAGCTTAACATAGTTCAAGATACACACAATAAGGGACACTTCTCTGCAAAGAAAACGGAAGAAATTGTGTCCCAAAACTTTTTTATACCTAAGCTACCCGAGCTCGCAAGTACAGTTGTGGCAAACTGTATCCCGTGCATTTTAGCTTCCCGGAAGTCTGGAAAAAAAGAAGGGTTTGTGCATCCGATTCCTAAAGGCGATACGCCCCTCTATACATATCACTGCGATTTTGTAGGTCCATTAGCATCGACAAATAAAAATTATAACCACCTGTTCACAGTGGTCGATGCATTCACAAAATTTTTCTGGTTATATCCGGTCAAGTCTACGTCAGCACAAGACGCACTGGATAAGCTTAAACTCCAACAAACCACATTTGGTAACCCCAGACGCATTATCACAGACAAGGGTCCAGCGTTCACATCTTCGGACTTTAAAACTTTTTGTGAACAAGAAAATATCGAACACCATCCCATTACGACTGGGGTTCCCCGAGGGAACGCTCAGACTGAAAGACTACATGCCACGCTCATCCCCATTTTAACGAAATTATCTTTAAACGACCCCACGAAATGGTATAAACATGTATCATCAGTGCAGAGAATAATAAATAGTACGACTTCGGCCACGACCAAATTCTCCCCATTTGAGCTGTTTACAGGTGTGAAAATGAAAAGTAAGGATGACCTAGTCATTAAACAGTTATTAGAAGCCGAACAAATTCAGTTAACTATGGAACATAAACAACAGCTTCGAGATACAGCGAAAACCAACATTTTAAACCAACAAGAATTAAATCGTACTCAATATAATAAGCGAAGAAAACCTCCTACGCAATATAACATCGGTGACCTAGTTGCGATTCAAAGGACTCAATTCGGATCTGGATTGAAACTGCGACACAAATATTTTGGCCCGTATAAAGTTATTGAAGTCAAGCCCAACGACAGATATCAACTCCAAAAAGTGGGTCAGCACGAAGGCCCCCATACGACATTTTCTGCAATAGATCACATGAAACCTTAGCCGCAACATTAACCATATGCCCACAGTACTCTTCTGTACTTCAAATAAATTCCCGCGTTGCGAAAAGTGTGTTTTTTTTATTTCGCCATAGGAAGTGTTCATGTTTTTTTTTCTATGTGTCACGTCTACCAGCCAAGTATCCCAGTGTTTATCATCAACCAGTGTTAATAGTGGTGCATTTGTTTTTTTCGAAAAAAATTCGAAAAAATTTCGATTTTTCACGAAAAGTCACTTATTTATCGACATGTCATCCAGACAGCAGACTGTAAGTACTTTATTTTTATTTTTCTTTATCTGGACTTCATGAGTCGGACATCACCAAACCTTATTTTTTTTATCAGTGACTGATAGGCCAAGAACTTATTTACCATCAAAAACTGTTTATTACAGAACTCGCCCAGATAAGAGAAATTTTTCAAAGACCTTTTATTCTCTCTTTTTATACACATCAATGGAATAACAGCTTTTCATTTATTATTAGTCTTATTATTTTACAAGTTGCCATCAATATTATTGTTTTTCGTATTATTATGCATGTCTTTATATATTTGATAATTTTTGATATATTTTGAAATGTTTAATTCAAATAATTGTTTAAATTATTAGTATGTACCCCCCCCCCCCCCCTTTCCCCAATACCAGAATTTATTTTTTTTTAGCTAGGTTATTTTTTTTTCTCTCTGTATAGCAATTGACTGCTTGCACTACTTAGGACGAATTTTTTTTTCTTTTCTTATGTTAGATTTTTAAGACGAATGACGAAAAATATTTTAATGACGAAAGACGTAAAGTTCCGTAGGCGGATCTTCTTAAAGACGAAAGATCAAAAGACGAAAGATCTTAAAGACGAAAGATCTTAAAGACGAAACGTCATGTTCACAACGATGTTTTTTAACTTTCAATTTTTTTTTTGTTCTTCGAAGACGTTTTTTTTTCTTCACGTAGTGTAGTGCAGTTCAGCTTGTAATGGAAAGTATTGTAATGGAAAAGCCAAAATTTAAATTAATTTTTTTTGTTCGTGTTTCGTCAGTTCTCTCCCTTTCGGCCTCTAATTTTTTTTTAAGTTAAGTTTTTCTTTCTTTCTTTCTTTTAACTTTAGAAATTTCGAAAATTTTTGTTAGTGTTTTTTTTTAGATAAATTTTAATTTGCCCTTTTTCTTGCTGCGGTTCCTCTCACGTGTGCAGGGGCGCACACCTGTTAAGATGGACGAGTGTGGATGTGGCTTGCGGTTCCCAAAACAATCTAAACCACATGCTGAATACAGTAAGAGGTGCAGCTAAAATCCCATGAGAACTGACAGAGTAGACAAATTCTATAAGACAATAAACCTGATGAGTGAGTAATTTTGAACCGCAGCCGGAGGGCTAAGGTTCGATGTAACGTCAGAGTTGTGCTGCGGACTGACCTGGTAAGACGTACCTGGTCAAGCTTCCGAAATATATTGAATGCCGGTAAACTGCCGTAAGAAATCCCCCCTCATCCCCCTAAGTCCTGTATATAGTTAATGTGCTGTGTAAATATAATCTATGCGTTAATCAAGACATTAAAACGTGATTATTTCTATACTACGAGTGTTCAATCAGAAGCCTTTATCACCAAAGTTCGACATCAGTCAATCCCACCTATTCTACATATATATATGTCAATTTTGAACGGAGGGTGGTTTCGTGGTCTGGGGGTCATGATCGATGAAAATATACCAAAATTTTTTGAAATCGCTTTCCTCCGAACGGCTGCAATAGGTAGCTTTTTGTAATGAAAGCTACCTAAAAATGGTTGAGTTATAGCATTTTGAATTTCTATCGTGGCTGACATTTTGAAACGTCCTGATTTTTGTCACGTGATAACGGGCGTATTTATGAACCGATTTGGATGTACCTTGGTGTGTACATAGTACATACAAATATCTCGACCGAGTTCATTGGCCAGCTTCATACGCCATCTTGTTTCAAAATGGCGGCCATTTAAAAAAAATTTAAAAATATAAAATTTAAAATGAGATACCAAAAAATTGGAAAATGAAAAAGTTTTTTCGCATGTGTTTGACCTTAATACAAAAATTCCGGAACAGTTTTTGTTTCGTCTATATCTAAAAAAAATGGCTGAGTTATAGCATTTTGAATTTCTATTGTGGCTGACATTTTGAAACGACCTGATTTTTGTCACGCGATAACAGGCGTATTTATGAACCGATTTGGATGTAAGAAGGCATGTGGATGGTGTATAGCAATGTCTCGACCAAGTTCACTGGCCAGCTTCATCTGCCATCATGTTTCAAAATAGCGGCCATTAAATTAAAAAAAATATATATTTAAAGTGATGTGCAAAAAAATTAGAAATTGAAAAAGGTTTCTTTCTTAAGTATTTGACTTTGATATAAGGATTCCGGAGCATTTTTTGTTTTGACTTTATCTTAAAAAAAAAGGCTCAGATATTGCAGTTTGAATTTCTTTATGTGGGTGACATTTTGAAAAATCTGATTTTTTGCCTGCGACAGCACTCGTACATATCAACCGATTCCGATATGAGTGAGCATGTGCACAGGAATTACTAAGGTCTCGACCAAGTTCACTGGTTAGCCTCATCCACCACGTTGTCTTAAAAGGGCAGGCACTTCAAGATATCGCCGAATTTGGAAACCAAATATAAGTTACTTTAAATAAAATCAGCTTGGATAAAGCTGACTAATTTCGCGAAATTCTCATTCATAATGATTTAGTATTGATACAAATTAGTATTGAATCTCCTATATTCGGTTTGCACTAAATTGAGCTTCGTGTGTTTGAATAATATAAGCTAGCATTATAAAAATAAGGAATATGAAAGCTACCTCTTCCTCCCGGCAGTGGCCGAAAGGACTTTTTTTTACCTGTTGAAGATGAGTATAAAATGTAAATTTTAAATGTGTTCAAAATAAGGTAGGAAAAAAGCTTATAGTCCTGTCATTAATTTTCAAAAAGTACACTTTTTTCCTTTTTAGCGAACTCCCTAACAAGGAAGGTCTCAATAAGCGATTACAAAAAAAAAAAAAAAAAAAAAAAAAAAAAAAAAAAAAAAAAAAAATGCAGAATATTCTTGTCATGTGGATATGCCTATAATTTTTCCTGCGAGACCTAAATATAGCGTCTGTAAAAGAATAATGAAAATTTGATTTTTTTGGCGCTTTGTCGTCGTTTAACGACTCAATAACATAACAAAAAAATACACTTTTATTATAAATACTTTTTAAGTAAAAATTTTTCTGAGATTCATACAGAAATAATTTATGTAAGCTTAACTTAAATCAGTACACTTTTATAACTACATATTTACGTTTCTAATTTGATATATGGTTTCTATTCATAATGATAAATTTTCAAATAAGCGTAACGTCATTTAAATTTAAAGATACGGATATGAAGTTTTTTCTAATGATAAAGCTGGAAAAAAGGGAAAAAATTACATATTAACTACTTTTGGCAAGTACAGGGGCGGGGCCCGTATAAAATTTGAAAAAGAAAACTTTTCAAAATTAATGGCAGTGCTTTTTCATCGACACAATCTTGTTTTCTACCTCATTTTGTACGCTTTTGCACATCACATTACCTGCCTTCTTACAGAGAAAAAATTAACTCTTTATACCAAGACTGTGAACGTTAAAAAATTTGTTATAAAATTCATTTAACACACCTATTGACAGCAATACAATTTAACACTATTTTTACCGGTGTCAAATGACACCTTTTAAAAGATTTCGACTTATGGTTATTTTATATGAATTTTCAGATTAAAACAACTACAAATCCTTTTTAATGCATTTAATATTTTTTCTTATTCTTATTATCTTTAAAAACTACAAGTAAACATAAATCATAACTTTAAAAGATGTTATTTGGAACAGGTAGAAATAATGTTTTAAGACAGTTTTAGATACTTTACTCTATCATATTCTAAAAGCCTTTTTCATTACTTAAATGAAAAATATATTTATAAATCGCTAATTTGTTTTCAATTATAACTGTCCAGCTTTCTTGATCTTGAGAAACAAGTGGAAATTTTCAGTTTTGAAAAATTGCTATGTTTATATTGCCAGAAAAATATACTTTTAATTTTCAGTTAAAGGGCTGTGAAGTGCATGTATAACGTTATCACTTTAGGATAGAGCTCTGTCATTTGATATCGGAAAACAGCTGTAGGAGGGGGGGGGGGGGTTCTTTTTTGATATCGTTATTTTTTTTTATTCAATCAATTTATTTTCCTCCTTTTTATAACTTTTTCACTTTTTCTTTAATTCAAAATAATCCGTTATCCTTTTTTAGCTCACAGGCTATCAAAGCTTGAGAGTTAATGTGACCGCAGGTTCTGTATGTACGTACGTATGTATGTACGTATGTATATGTATGTATGTATGTAACGCGATAACTCTTGATAGAAATATCCGATTTGCTTAAAATTTTGCATATAGGTTCATTCTGATAAGGAGCTTCCCTGATTAGTTTTGGGGGTTCATTGGTTAAATATAAAAGGGTGACGGGGTTAATTCTCTTCTTAATTTAGATAAATGCGCTTTTCATGTAGAATTATCCGATTTGCTTCAAATTTGGTATACCGGTTTATTCTGATAAGGCGCTTCCCTGATTAGATTTGGAGGTTCATCGGTTAAGTATAAAGGGTGGGGGACGGGACGTGGGCTAATAATCCCCTTAATTTAGATAAATGTGTTTTCATGCAGAAATATCCGATTTGCTTCAAATTTAGTATACCGGTTTACTATGATAAGGTGCTTCTATAATTAGATTTGGATGTTCATTGGTTAAGTATAAAGGGGATAAATGGGGGAGCTAACATCCCCCCCCTTAATTTAGTTAAATGGTTTATTTGTCGATTTCTTTATTTTTCGAGGGGCTTTATTCTAAGAGTATAATATACAATTAGCGTGAATAGCCTGTGAGCTCGATGCCATCAATTTAACTGGTGACTTTTCTTTTTATTAAGTCTTTTATTTATTTTTTTAAATGAAAATACAAAGTTATTATTAAAGCTAATAAATGATTATAAAATCATTTCATTCCAAAATATGGAATTCCCAACATTCGGCAATCGCATTGTTCTGCCATATGCGCATATAATCCGCTGTTGGAGGAAATTTCATGTAATAATAGTGATTATGCAAATAATAAATGTATTTACTGAAAATGTACAAAAAAAAAAATAAAAAAAATAAAAAAAGATATTGATAACGATATAATTAGAAAGGAGGGAGGGGGGAGGTGTTTGAGGAATGATAACGCATGATATCGTAAGGGGAAGAGGGGGTTCAAAACGTTAATAACGTTCTATATATACAGCATCTAATGCATAATTACACCTATGCATTTTGTAAAGTACTTTTAGCACTTTACAAAAGTAATGCTATAAAGTACTGCGAACATTATTTTAAAGAAATGATTTGCATAGAGTTGAAGTATTTCACAAAACCCCTGTAAAATCTGATTTCGTTTATTAATTTTAGACGAAATCTTTCTAAAATTTATTTGATGATTTCGAAATTTAAAAAAATGAAATATGGACAAATATTTTAATATATTTCTAAAGATTCAGAAATATTGCTGTATAAGGGAAATTTATCATTAAGGTGTTTGTCAAAAAAACAAACAAACTTGAAAAGCAATGCGAAATTGTCTGACAAATTTTCTGACTCATTTTTAAACATAAAAGCATGATACTTGCTGGATTATTGAAGTGGTTTGTAATCGAACATTTTTTTTCTTTTCCAATAAATAATTTACAGTTTGCGTTATAAGCGGTTGATGTCTCAGGACGGCATTTTCTTCCCTTTCCAGCGCTGTCATATTCGAAATTTCGGTGCATAATGCCACCTTTGACAGATTTTCTAAAAGATATTCTGCCTTTACTCAAAATCGGATGAAAAAAAATCGATTAAACAGTTTCTTGATAAGAGCACCTGCCAAGTTGATATGTTTGCGAACAAAAACTAATTAAAACTGGTAAATCTTCAGATCTAGGGGAATCAACGTCAGTTTTAGAAGCCATTTTAATTTTTAACTAACTTTGTACACTATCTAACATACTCAAATCCGTAATTTAATAATGTTAAATTATATGTATATTTCCAAGCATATAATATTTCCCAAAGATTAAGAAAATTAAACTTTTCAGGGTGTTATATCAAACATGATTTCATGCAATTCTACTCTTTAACTGATTATTATTCGAATTCTTTAGAATAAACATATGGAACTTTATAGGGAGATATACTTTATATTTCATATCTTTTCTTCCAAATCTTTTGTAATTAAGAAAGTCACAATGAACGAATTATTTTAATAAATTTTCTTTTTTGAGACTTTATGAAAACGAGATGCTAGGCAATTTCTAACTTAAATAAAAATAATTATTTATGATAACAAAAGTATAAAATTGAAAATCTAAAATGCTTTATATTTTTCGACATTCCACCAAAAAATAAATAGATGGAGAAATTTAAGGTTCCTTACTAAGGAATTTTAAATCCATAATTTAATATTTAAATTAATTATCCCAATACGTCATTTTGTTCTGTTTTATGAATTTTTAGATTTAAAAATCGTCTGAAATCCCATAGATTATTCGAACATTTTGATGTAAAATAAAGTGTTCTATATTCTTCGAACGAGTGGGTCAAATTTAACCATAAACTATGCAACTAATTTCGAGTGTCTCAGCAACATATTTACCTAATTACATATTAATAGAATGCTTTTTGCGGGAATTATCGCGAGACATACGTATAAAAAGGCAACACATAAACAGACACCAAGACTTTTCGGGTCTCCACAATAAGTCTTCACTTAACGTTTCGGCCAAAACACGTCAGAAAGTAGCTAATTTGGATTTGAGAACAGCCTTAATTCTTAATTAGGACATAAAGGTTTAAAGCGTGTTTCAACCGTTTTGGGACACCCTTTTTATTGAGGATATTAACTATATTTATATGTATTGTGTCTGTATTTCTGTTTTGTCTTTATAAAATTGTTGATTACATAAAGTAATTTTAAGAACAACCTATGTTATCTAATTAAAGATATCTGAATACATGTTATTTTTGGCTATTCCGTCCCAAACAGCCGAAACTAGCAATGCATAGATTAAATGATTTGCAATGGATTTGAGAACATTCTTAATTCTTGATTTAGGACATAAAGGTTTAAAGCGCATTTCAACCTTATTGGGTCACCCTTTTTATTGAGGATATTAGCTTTATTTATGTATTTTGTATTTTTGTTTTGCCTGTATGAAATTGTTGTTTACATAAAATAATTTTAAGTACAACCCATGCTACCTAATTAAAGGTATCGGAATACATTTTATTTTTAGTTATTCCGTCCCAAACAGCGGAAACTAGCAATGCATAGATTAATTTTCACCCCTTGATTATAATTTCTATTCAGTGAATTTTGAAGGATCATGTTCCCACAATTATCAAACCATTCGACTGCAAGAGCTAGAGTCTCGTTTTGCAGGCCAAAACTTAGATTGGCACATGGCTTCACTGAATACTTATTATTATCTTTCTAGATCTGTTCGGTGTGGCAGTAGTTGCATTCAAAGAGCTCATGCTGTCGAAAAATGAGATGAAACGTCCCCGAAATCACACTATTACATAAAAAAAGCTTCAGAGCACAGTAAAAGACTAATAAAACTTGTTGACCAGTTTCGGTAAGATTAAGTTACCGTCGTCAGAGCAAAAGTGACAATAGAATTTTTGAATAGAATTTTGCCATTTGTACATTGAAAGAGCGGATTAGAGACAGAATTGTATTGATCGGCAGAACTGCAGAGTAGGAAAGGAAGCTTACGAATAAAATTACCAACGGAGTGAAATAAGTATAAAACTAAAATATAATTTAAAAAAAAACACTCTTTATTAAGCATTCAGTTTTTATTTTGAAAATCAAACCTAATTCCATAACTGAATTTCATGTATTCCCTCAAACAAATTCTGTTACAATAAGCAGTTTGAGTGGGTAGCCAGCTGGATTATGGGACATTCACCGCTTCTTTTTATGCTTGGCAGAAAGTGTAAGCATATATATATATATATATATATATATATATATATTTAAGTATAATTTTTTTGTTTTGTTTCCTTTACAAGATATGACAACAGGAGAGAAACTAGGTGGATGTGCCAATCCCCAAACTTACTTCTATCGCATATGCATGTTAATACTTCAAAATTCGCTATCACAGTGCCAAAATTAAATGGCAATCTATAGCCATCAAGAGGATTCTAAGGACATGAAATCGCGCGTATTAGTTCTCTAGATATGACTATCGTTAAAATCGTGTAAATTCTGCAAAATGCAGCTTAGCAGTGCCATCTGTTGGAAGATTTACGCAAAAGCCTAATCAGCAACAATTTATGTCAACGTCTAACTGAATCAAAGTTTGATAAAAATCCGTGCATTGGTTTTTGAGATAGTGTTATTGCGAAAATCGTGAAAAATCCAGCATAGCAGCGAAACCTATTGAGAGATTAATACCAAAATCTAATCAGTACCAATCTATATCAGGGACTAACTGAATATAACTTTTTTATTAAATTCAGTGCATTAGTTATTTAGGTAGAACGCCTAAATAGGTATAAATAAGAGCTATTTCGGGATCTCTGACCCCTAAAATCTGTAAATCCATCAAAAACTGGAAGTCGAAAATTTTCACAAATCCAAAATTTTCTTCTTGTACAGATAGAAGAAAGTAAAAATGAAATAACTTTTAAGGGGTCTTGTACCTTTTAAACGCGTCGAAAATTAACGAAAAACTTCAAAGTTTGAATTAGTCTATCTTCAAAGCCTTCTTATGTATAAACATGAAATTTTGGTTATTGATTAAACAGATTGTGCTTTGTAATATGCTACCATTAGAAATTTATTAACCCTTTACAGAATTTGTGTATTGTTGAAATCAAAATAGCTCTTTTTTTTACCCAATAAGTCATTGCGCGCATTATATCTTTAGAAAGTATGTATGGATTTGCATGAAATTCGGTAAAGATACTAAACATATATGTGTGTTTAAAATGATCTACTCTTAGGCTAAAATTATTTCATTATCTATAAAAAAATATTTTCGTAAAAAAAATAAAAAAATTGTATTTTTAATGAATAAAAATAGTTGTAACTAAAAATATTACCATTGTAAATACTTAAAAGTAGATCATTTTAAACACACATATTTGTTTAGTATATTTACCAAATTTCATGAAAATCCATACATACTTTATCAAGATATCATGCGCGCAATGACTTATGGGGTAAAAAAAGAGCTATTTTGATTTCAACAATACACAAATTCTGTAAAGGGTTAATAAATTTCTGTTGGTAGTATGTTATAAAGCATAATCTATTTAATCAATATC
Organism: Maratus speciosus; assembly: GCA_963932465.1. NCBI lineage: Eukaryota > Metazoa > Arthropoda > Arachnida > Araneae > Salticidae > Maratus > Maratus speciosus. The sequence continues at coordinate 482,325,234 of OZ010793.1, forward strand.
CAAAATTTCATGTTTATACATAAAAACGTTTTGAAGGTAGACCAATTCAAACTGTGAAGTTTTTCTTTAATTTTCGACGCGTTTAAAAGGTACAAGACCTCTTAAATTATCTTTTTAGGATTTCTAAATTAAAAACTCAAGGTATAACCATAATTTGATTAATATGAAACTCTCAATTGATGAAAGCGTATTTTTTCAAAAACATATTACACGATTTATTTACTACTTTATTTTCTACTTTTTAATTTTTAAATACGTATATACTCGTGTATAAGTCGGCTCATGTATAAGTCTTTGGTTGCCAGTTTGGCTTCTAATTTCAATTAAAAAATTTCGAATTCGCATCAGAAATTCGGAAAGAAGAACTTTTTACTTTAGGCAACCACGGAACGTCTGCCATTAAATAAGGAAAAGAATACTATACAGAATTTCTGGAGTGAATATAAAATTTCAGAATTTAAAAAAAGGCCGCAAAATTTTGAAAAAAATTGAATTTTCGAGTATAAGTCGAACCACATTACTGGTAGTATGTTGAAAATTGATTTGTAATCGAGGATAAAAGAAATAAAAAATCGTTAAATTAGTACACTTTTTTGCATTTCTAATCAGTCTTTTTAAAAATTTATTTAACTTTTTAAAACTGTATAATTATGTAAAACCGAAGAAGCTTAAATTATTTTGAAACCTATTCACATCAATTCAATAGTACTTAAAAAGAAAACAATCTTTCATATATCTATACAAGCCTTATTTACAAGGGTAAACAACTTCTTAGACTGCTAAAATATAGTAGTCCTTTGTATTGTAGGACTTTTAGGAGGGATATCTAGAAGCATTCTCAAGTTGAACTCTTTTTAAAAAAAGGATTAAAATGTTGAAAAGAATGCCACAGTATTGAAGGAAATTCTGTCCTAAGAGAAAATGGGTGCAGAACAATTACAGGGACATTATTGTTCAGCCTTTTTTTTTTTTGTCAATCACAGGGAAATGACCACTGTCCGCTTTTATCCCTTATGTGATTACTTAAAAGACTTGCCCATTCGCCGATTATCTGCGATTTTTTATTTATTTTTTATTTTTTACTACCTTGTATAAGTACTACCCTCGGTATAAGGCGACCCCCCATTTTCAACTCGCAAATTTTGTCTAAAATTCTTCGACTTATACACGAATATATACGGTATTTCTTTGTTGCAGTTTCACAGTCAGTTTATCTTTTATGGCGAGCGTGGTTTGGCGCTTAATTAAATCCATTGCTGTTGTAACACGCGTATACAATTGTACACTGTCAGAAAAAACTCGTCAAATACGCTAAATTATTCCTCATTTTTTAACAAATAATTTCTGTACTCCTAGAAAACATGTTTCTTCCTTGCATTATTCCTGAAAATCTGAAAAAAGGGGAGAAATTCCATTCATTTCTAGCACGCATGAGCTTTATTAATACTAAAATCCGAATTTATTTTTAAAAAGAAAAACCAAAAGTTCTATAAATTAAAATTTCTAATTTAATTTTTTTTAAGTTTTCGAATTTCAAAATAAATAAAAATTACTTTTCTCATTCATTCAAAAGTACTCACAATTTATTTTTTTAAAGTTAAGTAAGTTGAATAAAGTTAAATAGAGATGAATTTATAAAACTGCTTATAAAAAAAAAAAATATTTGCATTTAAAATATATTTTAAGGGAACAATACAATTTCTAAACGTTCAAAGAGAAGAATTGATAATAAGATGTGTGATGAAAAGGAGCTCCAGATGGGAGAGGTGTTTTTGCGGCAATTTATATTCGCTCCAAACAATTTCTATGTGTATTCTTATATAGAATTGCACCTTAGTTATATTTCTAACAGAATAAGCAGTTTTTTTTTTTGGTTTGTTTCTCTACACAAAATAACCATAGCATTAAGCAAGGGGTCGTATTTGTCCTGAAATTGCACGACCAGGAAATTCTTCGGTACCAGTATTAAAAAATATTTTAATTTAAACATTAAATGAAAAAAAAAATCGATTTTACTAAAAAAAAAAAAAAATAAATAAATATTGTCAAATAAAAATATAATATTCATATTTTACATCTAGCAATCCACTTAAACATATTTATGATTCATATTTTTATCATATACTAATACTAAATTATTAAACCCCCATCCGCAATCTCATTGAACACGAAATCTTCCGAAATTAACTTTAAAATTCAGAGCTTTTTAAAGAAATTAATCAAGCCATATCCATCTGAAGCAAACATACTTACTTCAAAGGGTTTCACAAATGTACAAAAGTAGCCCGGTGATTAGCGTAGAGCCAGGGACGGCGAACCTTTTCACATCCGCGTGCCAAATATTTCCCAAAATATGTTTTACGTGATCATGACGTGGCAGCAATAAAAAATTTTAGTGCATCAAATAATAATCTCTCTATTCTAAAAAAAAGTAACTACCGCTGTCACCGCCGCCGCCGCCGGTTTTGAATTTTTGGTGACCGGAGGTCTTTCTTCGTTAATATTAAGAAAAATAATGCATACAAAAATATGAAAATCGGTGGTATTATAGAGAAATGTTTGATAAACACGCTGATGCAGACAGTTTTCAAATCGAAGCATTATTTTAAGAGATATTTAATGCTAAAGTTGGACAAAATCGTTCCACTAAAAAAGTTTTATAGGAGCAAAAACTATACATGGGAATGTAATCATTTTTAGATCATTTTATGCGTTAGAATTTGCCGGTGTGCAGATTGCATTAATTTTTTTAATTTAACTCATTTTTCGAGGTTTTATTTCTATTTTAAATTCAAATTTTCAGCATTTTGAGAGATTTTTTTTACATAACTAGGGGGCTCGGCCCCCTACGAGCTACGTTCGCCAACCCCCCGTTCAGACACTGCAGTCTCTAAAAGCACGCTAATTTGATCGGCTTTAAAAAGATTTTGGAAGATTGAATTATAATTAAAAAAACAAAGGCGATCTCCCTATAAACGGGTTTCTATTCATTTCTCTTTGATTGGGGAATTTTACGGAAAAATCAGCTGCTGTTAAAAGATACAATGGCATTTCAAAATCATCTAATATAAAATGAATTAAGTAAACAGAGTCTTTGTCTCCCGGTATTTTTTAACAAAGCGAAAAGAAAGTCCTTTTAAATAAGACATTTTAAATTTATCGTTTTTAATCTGACGTAATTTTCACCAAACTTTTCTTTCCCTTTTTAATATTCACGTGAAAATAGTTTTATTAGAAATGAAATATTATTTGCGCTGTCAAAAAAGAAAAAAAAAAAAAAAAAAAAAGTTGAAAACTTCATCTCAAAATATCCAGTAAACACTGTAAAAAAAATTCCGCAACGTTCCTGGGAAAAAATGGGCAGCTGAGTTGCCCATTATTTCCAAGAAACATTTCTTGAAAATGACTGGAACTTTACTGTATATGTTAAAAACTTTCTACAGAAATGCCAGTAAGTTTCCTGCGAAATACCAGGAATATTTCTGTTGACAGCAAAACATTACTGACATTTCACAGCATGCGGGATCCGCAGACGATTTTTACATTTCCAGTTGACAATTTTCGCTTTATTATCATTATTTGTTAGAATGAAAAAATATTTTGAAATTGACATCAAAATTATTATTTATAATTTACACGAAAAAATAAAATTTCAGTTAAAATTCAATAAAGTAAATATATATATATGATATATTGTTTCTGAACTTTGCTTAAAATATAAAAATATATAAATGTAAATAATAATTAGAAAAAAAATCTAGACATAAAATATTTTGGATTTTCGTTAGTAATTATGTTAGTTTACAAGTTAGATAAAATACATATAAATTTTCATGAAAAAAAAAAACCTAAACGTAATTGTATATTTTTTCCGAAAATAAAAAAAAATTCAAATTTGCAGCAATTCAAAGTGTCAAATATATATCAAATTTAAATCAAATTGTAATAAAGTGTTAAAATATAAAATTAATTAAAAAAGAAAAAAAAAAGTCCAGAGGTAGCATCGAACTCGGGCCGTACGGGTGGCGTGCGAGCTTTCTGCGTCCACACCACGAAAGACACGTTGAGAGCTGTAAACTAATGGGTATTTGAAACGTATGCTAAACCTCGGCATCTAATTTCTGAAAATCTAAGTCCCATTTGAAGAAATCCTTTCACAAGAATAATTAGAGATAAGAACTCTAAAACATACTTTAAATTAATCAAAATCGGTGAGAATCATGTTTGATGGTCCCCTGGTTAATGGAGATCCAAATAATAGGTGTATTTTTTTTTACACGGTCTGCTCCTTAAACATTCCACAAACAAGTACGAGAGATAATCTCTTAGCGATGTCACGGAGGTATTGTATTTTCATCTGAATTGTCTTGACAATAGAGACGTAAAGGGTTATGTCGTCTATTGATTTATTTGCATTCCATATTGATTTTTTTACATTCATTTAAGGAATTCTTTTTCGACACTCGCGCGCGAGCAACGGATTATAGCAAAAAAATAATAAATGGCGGCCGCAGCGTTTTGCTGTTTCCAACTTTTGTTCAGGAACGTTTCAGATAAGAAAACCAGAATTTCACAGGAAAGAGCTAAATTATTCTGAAAACCTGAGAGAAGGCGAAACGTTCCTGAATTTTACATGGAACGTTACCATTTTTTTTTTTTACAGTGAATGTCTCGCGCTATTTTTAAATTTAAACAGTTTTGCAATATTATTTTTTGTTCATTTTACGTAATAAGTGTAATGTGACGTAAATGTGATGTAATTTCTCCTATTTAAGACTTCTAATGCATGTTAATGAATTTATTATTTTACAATATCCTTTCTCTGTTAAAATTCACGTGTAGTTATAGATGAAGTAATATTCAATAAGTTCCTGCTTTTTATACGCAATTATTTAATTCTATTTTGAAAGTTTTTTTCTCTGTTTATAATAGTCACGTGTAAATAAATTTTTAATTGGAAGCAAACATTATTGTTTCCGTTGTTTATACAGTTGGCAACAGGTTAAATTAGTACAATTTTCTGAAATAAATAAAAATTATCTCTCGAAATGCTGAAAATTTGAATTTAAAATAGAAATGAAACCTCGAAAAATGAGTCAAATTAAAAAAATAAATGAATTCTGCATACCGGGAAATTATAACGTATAAAATTATCTAAAAATTATTAAATTCCGATGTATAGTTTTTGCTCCTATAAAACTTTTTTAGTGGAACGATTTTGTCCAACTTTAGCATTAAATATCTCTTAAAATTTTTCTTCGATTTGAAAACTGTCCGCATCAGCGTGTTTATCAAACATTTCTGTATAATACTACCAATTTTCATATTTTTGTATGCATTATTTTTCTTAATATTAACGAAGAAAAACCTCCGGTGACAAAAAATTCAAAACCGGCGGCGGCGGCGGCGGTGACAGCGGTAGTTACTTTTTTTTAGAATAGAGAGATTTTAGAAAATGGTATTAATTTATACTGTTGCCAAATGTATAAATGTATAATAAAGTAAACTATAATGTTTGCTTCAAATTAAAAAATTATTTACACGTGACTATTATAAACAGAAAAAATCATTTGCAATTAGAATTAAATAATTATGTACAAAAAGCAGGAACTTATTAAAAATTACGTCATAAAAAGTATACACGTGAATTTTAAAAGAGAAGGGATATTGTAAAATAATAAATTCATTAACATGCGTTAGAAGTCTTAAATAGGAGAAATTACGTCATATTTACGTCACATTACAGTTATTACATAAAATGAACACACAATATTGCAAAACGGTTTAAATTTAGAAATTGTGCTAGACATTTATTTGATATTTTGAGAGGATCTTTTCAACTATTTTTGTTAGGAATGCGCAAATAATATTTGATTTCTAACAAAAGTATTTTCACGTGAATCTCTCTATTCTAAAAAAAAGTAACTACCGCTGTCACCGCCGCCGCCGCCGCCGCCGCCGCCGGTTTTGATTTTTTTGTGACCGGAGGCCTTTCTTCGTTAATATTAACAAAAATAATGCATACAAAAATATGAAAATCGGTGGTTTTATACAGAAATGTTTGATAAATACGCTGATGCAGACAGTCTTCAAATCGAAGAATTATTTTAAGAGTTATTTAATGCTAAAGTTGGACAAAATCGTTCCACTAAAAAAGTTTTATAGCAGCAAAAACTATGCATGCCAGTGTAATTATTTTTAGATCATTTTATGCGTTAGAATTTGCCGGAGTGCAGATTGCATTAATTTTTTTATTTTGACTTATTTTTTCAGGTTTTATTTCTATTTTAAATTCAAATTTTCAGCATTTCGAGAGATATTTTTTACAGATTTCAGAAAATTGTACTAATTTAAACTGTTGCCAACTGTATAAAAAGCGCAAGCAATAATGTTTGCTTCAAATTAAAAATTTATTGACACGTGACTATTATAAACAGGAAAAAAACTTTCAAATTAGAATTAAATAATTACGTATAAAAAGCAGGAACTTATTAAAAATTACGTCATAAAAAGTATACACGTGAATTTTAGAAGAGAAAGGATATTGTAAAATAATAAATTCATTAACATGCGTTAGAAGTCTTAGGATAAATTACGTCATATTTACGTCACATTATAGTTATTACATAAAATGAACACAAAATAATATTGCAAAAAAGTTTAAATTTAGAAATTGCGCTAGACATTTATTTGATATTTTGAGAATTAATTAAAAATGTCTCATTTAAAAGAACTTTCTTTTCGCTTTGTTAAAAAATACCAGGAGACAAAGACTCTCTTTACTTAATTCCTTTTATATTAGCTTATTTTGAAATGTTGTTACACGTGTATACGTCATCAAGTTATTTTTATTTCGACGTTTTATTTGTGTTTTTATTAATGTTGTACGAATTTATTTGTTCTTTCGTTATTTAAAATAAAAATTATATCAATTTCTATAATTTGGCGAGTGGTTTGGCGATTTATATAATTTGGCGAAATGGGTCGACAGGATAATCAAGTAGTGCCGCAGCGGATTTGGCGTTAAAATTCCCAATCAAAGAGAAATGAATTCGTTTATAGGGAGATCGCCACTGTTTTTTAAATTATAATTCAATCTTTCGAAATCTTTTTAAAGCCGATCAAATTAGCGTGCATTTAGAGTCTGCGGTGTCTGGACGGGGGTTGGCGAGCGTAGCTCGTAGGGGGCCGAGCCCCCTAGTATTTAAAAGAGAAAGAATAGCTTGGTCAAAATTACGTCAGATTAAAAACGATTAATTTAAAATGTCTCATTTAAAAGAACCTTCTTTTCGCTTTGTTAAAAAATACCAGGAGACAAAGACTGTTTACTTAATTCCTTTTATATTAGCTTATTTTGAAATGTTGTTACACGTGTCTACGTCATCAAGTTATTTTTATTTCGACGTTTTATTGGTATTTTTATTAATGTTGTACTAATTTATTTGCTCTTTCGTTATTTAAAATAAAAATTATGTCAATTTATATAATTTGGTGAGTGGTTTGGCGATTTATATAATTTGGCGAAATTGGTCGAAGGGATAATCAAGTAGTACCGCAGCGGATTTGGCGTTAAAATTCCCCAATCAAAGAGAAATGAATAGAAATCCGTTTATAGGGAGATCGCCACTGTTTTTTAAATTATAATTCAATCTTTCGAAATCTTTTTAAAGCCGATCAATTTAGTGTGCATTTAGAGTCTGCGGAATCTGGACGGGGGTTGGCGAGCATAGCTCGTAGGGGGCTGAGCCCCCTAATGAACTTAAAATTTTGTTTTAGCATAAAAAAATTTAGGTAATATTTGATGTTATACTTTAAAAATTTATTTTGAAAGTATTATTTCTGTTGTCTCATCTTAGATGCTGAATAATTTATATCAACTTCGTAAGTTATTTTTAAAAGAATGCAAGTTGAATTGGACTCATTTGGCAGTATGTTTTTACTTGAATTTTTCATATTATGTATGTCCGAAAAGAATGTCTTGCAGAAAAACATTGTCAAAATAGCAAGCGTCAGAATCTACAGCTTTTAGTGTCCGAAATTTAATTTCAAGTTGTTATAATTTTACCATCGGCATTTTTGTTTATAAAGCATTTTAATCTTTCTTTTGTGATAATTTCCCAATTCTCTCTTATTCTTAAAATTTTGTGAGCCAATATTGAGCTAGATTAGGATACATTAAGATGTCTTTCAATTTCTTCAATCTGTGTGACAATGACGACCAATTTAAATAATCGAATTCAGTTAAACAGAAAACAATATCTAGATTAATTAATGTATTTTGTGAAATTCTACTATATTTTAATGTAGAAACTGGATCTATGCCGTGACAAAAATGATCTGCAGAGTGCCACTTATGGCACGTGTGCCATAGGTTCGCCGTCCCTGGCGTAGACTAATAAGATAGCTGGTTCGATTCTAAAATCAGAAACTTTTATTTTTTCCTCGCTTACTTCAATTGACGTATATTTTACCTCCTGTAACAGAGAAAAAGAAACGGATGTTCGTCAATTAACGGTTAAATCCTGGTAGCACTGCTGCCAGGAAAAATTCCGTAAATTGAAGAAAGTATTTCTGAGAGCGTATCCATAAAGAATATTTGTCGATTTATCAGCCGCAGCTGGCTAACGTAAAATTGTCTTATATTTAATTTATTAACTTCTAATTAAGTTCTTGTAATACTATTAAAATGTTGTAAAGGCATCCGAAAGGCAGTTGTGAACATAATTTTTATAATTCTAGCATATTATAGCATGAGTGAAAAATCAATTACAAAATTCTATATGCACATACAAAAAAACCAAGTTGAGTTAAATAAAAGAGTATAAGGGACAATATCACAAAATACGAAAATTGCAGTCCGTACAATAAAATTGCTATTTAATGTTATATAATGCAATTTTCTTTTTTACATTCTAATAAAAAATATTCTTAGAAGTATTTTCAAGAGATATTATATTCATAATAACACAAAAATAAAGCAATTAAAAGACTTAAAAATTCAGATTGTCATTTTCCTGGCATGCCACACTGTGATGTGTGCAAAGTAAAAGGCTTTCTGCTATACTGTACAAATATCTTTTTCTAGTTTTTTTACTTTTTTCTATCTTTGCAAGAATAAAGTATTGGATTCGTAAAAATTTTCGACTTCCGGTTTTCGACGGATTTACACGTTTTAGAGGTCTGAGATTCCGAAAAACACGTTTTTACAAAATGTCTGTCTGTGAGTCTGTGAGTCTGTCTGCCTGTCTGTCTGTATGTATGTGACACAAATTTTGTGGGCGTTCTATCTCAAGAACTAATTCACGGAATTTAATAAAAAATTTATATTCAAGTAGTCCCTAATATAAATTGGCACTGATTAGTTTTTGGTGTAAATCGCTCAACAGTTGGCGCTACTATGCTACATTTTTCGCAATTTCTGCAATAGCTCTATCTCAAGAACTAAAGCACGGAATTTAATAAAAATTTATATTCAGTTAGTCCCTGATATGAATTGGTGCTGATAACGTTTTGGTGTAAATCGCCCAACAGATGGCGCTGCTATGCTGCTTTTTGCAGCATTTACACGATTTTCGTAATAGCTCTGTCTCAAGAAATAATGCGCGGATTTTCATCAAACTTCAGATTCAGTTAATCTTTGACATGAATTGGCGTTTTGCACCTTTTGGTATAAATCGCTCTAGAGGTGGCGCTGCTATTCTGCATTATTTGTGATTTCCGCAATAGCTCTATCTCAAGAACTAATGCTTGGGTTTGCAACAAACTTCAGATTCAGGTATACATGGATATGAATTAGTGCTGCTTATATTTTGGTGTAAATTGCTCAACAGGTGGCACTGCTATGCTGCATTTTTCAGAATTTCTCCTATAGCTCTATCTCAATAACTAATGGACGAATTTTTATCAAACTTCAGATTCAGATATATTTTGATATGAATTAGTACTAAATTGATGTAATTTCTTGTACTATTTAAATAAATTAATTGACGTGATTTATATAGAAGAAAGTTTTGCGATGGCCACAACATACTAGTTTAATTTCTAATTAATAATTATACCTTATATAACACATGTATGAGGAAGGTAACAAGTTCTATATTTTACAAATAATTTTCCATAATTAAAATATGATTGTCACTGAAAGTGAATGCCATTTTTCTGGAGTTCTTTATGAGGTATAAAGATCGCGCTGCAGAGTAATTCTTCTCGTTCTTGCTATAGTTCAAGTCAGAAGTAGTAAAATCATTACTACCAGCAAGATCTTTTAGATATTTCTTTGAAAATAATGTGTTTAAAGGCTTTGTAAAAATTGAGTAGACTTTTATTATGTCATTTTCCTGGCTTCTATGAATTACAAAGAAAACTGAACATTACACTGAATTTGAGGTACTATAGAGTAAACATGTTTCTTTAAACAAAATTAAAATGTTAGATCTAAAAATGGAGAAAACAAGAATGTGACAAAATGTTTTAGAATGAAATTGTCATTATCCTGGCATACATATGCCAAGAAAATGACATACAAATATAATTACATAAAAATGAACTTAAGCTCAGCAAACTATAATAATTTTACATATAAATTCCTTTATTCAGATGTTCAACTAACATTTTTAAAAAATCAGAAGCTTTGAAACGATTTAAATTTTCAAAATTTTTGTTTTCAAAATCTCGCATTTTGTGATATTCATACATAAAAACAACCATTACGCCATTAGCAGATGGAAACTGAGAAATACACCATAACTTTTGATTTGACGACTATAAGCTTCATTCGAAACTTGTCTACAGTTTTTAATTACATCGTTCTGACCTCGAAAAAATTTTTTAATGAAGGGGAAGGAAGGGTAAAGTGGCCACTTTAAGGTTTAATGATTTTTATGATATCTTTTTAATCACTAAAGTTCTAGAAACAAATACCACTAGTAACTATAATAGCTTTAGTTTCAATTGCTAATTTACATTTTTTTCTTTCTTCTATCTTTACAAGAAGAAAGTATTGGATTCATGAAAATTTTCAAATACCGGTTTTCGGGTTTTTACCCGTTTACACGTACCCGTTTACCCTTTTACCGTAATTTACACGTTTTAGGGGTCAGAGATTCCGAAAAACATGGTTTTACAAAATGTCTGTCTGTGTGTGACACAAATTTTGTGGGCAGTCTATCTCAAGAACTAATGCACGGAATTTAATAAAAAAATTATATTCAGTTAGTCCCTGATATAAATTGGTGCTGATTAGTTTTTGGTGCAAATCGCTCGACAGGTGGCGCTGCTAGGCTGCTTTTTTACGATTTCCGCAATGGCTCTATCTCAAGAACTAATGCACGGAATTTTATGAAACTTCAGATTCAGTTAGTCCTTGATATGCGTTGGTGTTTAGTACGATTTGGTGTAAATCGCCCGGCAGGTGGCTCTGCTATACAGCATTTTTTACGATTTCCGCAAGGGCTCTACCTCAAGAACTAATGCATGGATTTTCATCAAACTTCAGATTCAGTTAATCCTTGATATGAGTTGGCGCTGACTACATTTTGGTGTAAATCGCCCAACAGTTGGCGCTGCTATGCTGCATTTTTGTACGATTTCCGCAAGGCCCTATCTCAAGAACTAATGTACGGACTTTTACGAAACTTCAGATTCAGTTAGTCCTTGATATGAGTTGGCTCTGACTACGTTTTTATGTAAAACGCCCTACAGGTGGCGCTTCTATGCTGCATTTTTACTGATTCCCGAAATAGTTTTATCTCAAGAAGTAATGCACGGATTTTAGTCAAACTTCAGATTCAGTTACCAAGTTGACTTAAGTTGTTGGTTATTAGGTTTTGGTATATATCGCCCAACTGGTGGCGGTGCTATGCAGAATTTTTTAAGATTTCCGTCATAGCTCTACTCAAAAACTAATGCATGTATTTTCACGAAACTTCAGATTGAGTTAGAAGTTGACAAGTTGTTGCTGATTAGATTTCAGTGTAAATCATCTAACCTGTGGCGCTGCTATGCTGTATTTTTCAAGAAGTATTAACATGTATGAGATAGGAGAAAGTTTTGGGATTGCCACACCCGTCTAGTTTTTAAATTGTATTTTAAAACACGTTACTTTAAAAGGAAAACTAGAAAATGATCAATTTGCCCACTTGGGTTTTGTAAAGTGGCCAGCGCCAGCATATGTAAATGTATAAATCACATTGATTCAGGAAGTGTATTTAATCAAGACACGCTAAATTAATACACATTAAGAGTAAGTATTATGTTTTGCAATATCTTGAGTTGTAAATCGTTACAAGATAAAAGTAAATAATAATGTATCAACAGTCTTTCATTTTTTTTTTTCTTGGGAATATTACAAATGGAAAAAGACAAGTGCTCCATGCAGGCTGCAAATGTGGAGAGAAAACCTTTCTCTTCAGAAGATATTGCTCCGATCTATCTTCCTTTCAAAGAGAATATTTTTGAGTATCATTTTATTATGAACAATGAATAAAAAATCGTTTCCGTGCAAAGTAACCTGTCCATTTTGTCCGATCTCCTTGCGGCCACTTTGCTCGGTATGACGCCATTGCAAAAACTGTGGCCTAGCATCCAATATACATGACTTAGCGTTTTCAAACACATATCATTTAAAAGGTTATTTCACACTTATCAAAGAGCTTAAAATTAAATAATTGTAACACTACATAATATTTAGCTATAATTAAGAAATTGTACCGCTGGCCTAAAATCAGAAATGAGAAAAAATAATAAAATGAGTTCAGAACTAGAAAAATGCAGCCTTCCGCTTCAATTTTTTAGCCAAAATGCTACCAGCATCTGTATCGACTGTTTGCCGGCTTCCGCGTGGCACTGCCACTATATAGCGAAGAAAACTGAAACGACCACTTTGTCCCCATAGGCTACTTTATCCGTCCTTCACCTAATACTGCAGTTAAAATGCAAAGTTTTGTTTAATATGTTAAGCGCGTGAGTCAAGATCTAGTAGTAGAGAAAGACCTATTTTCCATTATCTGACCGAGGACCCAAAAATAAAAAGTATTCAGATATTTTTATCAAACTGTAACTATAAACATTACTATTTCAGGGTATGGAAATGTGACCCCGAGATCTACAATAGGCAAGTGTGTTTGCGTATTCTACGCTACGATTGGCATACCAATACACGCAATAATGATGAGATTGATTAGCGTCGAATACAGAAAAGGACTAGCGATGACTTTTAAAGTTGGTCTGAAACTCATCCCACGCCCACGAATAGCGCTTATTGTTTCTGGATTTCTATTTTTTTTCTTTATGTCTGTCATCTTTTTACTCCTTCCACCGTATGTGATCCACATCATTGAAGAATGGGATTATATTCAAGCTTTTTATTTCGGTTGGGTGTCTATGACAACAATAGGCCTTGGTGATTATGTGGCTGGTAAGTATATATACAATTTAAAATTTAGTTATAACACCTTTACTTTGCCGGTATTCACAATTTCTTTAACCCTTTCAGGGGCAAGCAATTCTGTTTGTGTAATGTTGAACTCACACCGGATTTTATGATCAAAATTACCTGAAAAGGAGGAAAAGCTATTTTTTACTTTTTTTTCCCCACAAAAGTTAAAAAAGTAAAATTTAATTAAAGTTTCTGGTGGGAATTTTCATTAAAATTAGGTGGGATATAATATATCTCACCGCCCCTCAAGGGGTTAAAAACTTAATAGTCCTCATCGTTAGGCATGAGATCGAATATTTTTTTTTTAAATGTGGGTTCTTTTTTATGCATGCGCAAGCTTTTAATAAAATATAATATCTCTTAAACTATATGTAGTATTGCTATGCAAATTACATTTCCAAGTTCAAAAAGTATCATAAAATTAAAATTTCTAATAAAAAAGGATTTTTTTAGTAACTAGACAACCGCAAAATGAGACTGTTACGTGGTTAAGGATATTTCTTGTAATCGCATATAAACAAAAAAATTTCATTTAATAATATTTCTGGTTCAGATAAAATAAAAATCCGTAAAATAGTTACAGTTTTGAGACAAACTTTATCTGAAAGCGCATTTTTTGTTCTATTCTGTGTTCTAAAGAGTGAAATTGCGCTATATTTTGAAACGAAGATATGAACTATGAAAGAAATTACCTAGTGCAAAAATCCAGTAAAAAATCTGTTAAAACTTAATTTTGAAAAAGTTTCTTCGAGTGGTTGTCTGGTACAGGTTGGACCCTGTACCATCTACCTGCTGAATGTTGTAGCAGTGGTTTTATTAACCACAGCGTGATAACGTACACTGGTGGGCTCACAAATTCTTTGTTTTATTAAGATTGATTAATTGATAAAATCGTTTTTTAAAATTACACCCTTTATTTTTAATTTATATTTTATTCTCTACCTTTTAGCGTCTAAAATGTTTAATGTTATAAGTGAGCATGGTTTGGCGTTTAATTAACTCCATTGTTCTTCTAAATCACATACAATTGCAATCATAAAAAATGTTTGGCAATTTATCACCTGCTCCCGATTAATAGAAAAATGCCTTAAAATAAATTTATTATTTTATAATGAAGTTCTAAAAATTATAAAATATTATATTGTCATCAGAAACATACCTGTGTACATAATTTTTATAATTTTAGTTCATCTGGAAATGAGTGAAAAATCGATTACAAGATTCCATTTTTACAAATGACAAAACCCAAATTAAAGTTAAACTAGAGAACAGGGATTCTGCTTTTTCAGAATCTAGTGTCTCCCCCGATGAAAATACACACACACACACACACACACACACACACATATATATATATTTAAGTATTGCGCGGCAGCGCAATACTTATTTATTTCCAGTGTCACTTCTCAATGTTAATTTAACATGGAAAAGCCTAAGGAGATCATAACTTTTTCATTTTTTCTTCCCACCTTTTTGCCCTGATGCCACTCATTTTTTATTCTTTACTAATTCTAATGATATTATAAATGTAAAGTGTAAAAACGTTTGCCTGACGTCAGGGTCAAAACGAATGGTAAAATGCCTTTGCATATGGGTGAATTATAACCGAGAGAGAAACATGGGCCATATTTTTTTACATTATTCAAATATTTTTCTTAATAATTCCAATTTTCGCTTTTTTCATTGAAAATCAACGGACATTTTTCATACGAAATGGTAACATATTTACTGCATTGTTGCAAAAATTTCAAAAGCCGTAATAATAATTTATTTATATTTTGTTGAAAGATTTTCACGTGAAATATTAAATTGAGCTAGTTTTTTTTTTTTTTTAAATTAAAAGTGTGAATATGGCGTCATAGTGGAAATAAAAAGGATATTTTCAAGGATATTTAAGAATAAGTTTTTGCTTTGGTCAAGTTTATATTTTAGTAAAAAGTTTCTAATGGATAACTATTTTTACGCAGGTAGTGAACTTAGTGGGGAATTACACAACTTAAATTTTAAAATGTATTTTTTTTCCGAGATGAGAACTATTTATACCCCAAGTTAAACTTAGGTAATAATTTTCTTATGTGTTTACATCACCCCTTGGGAGAGAATAAGGTTTAAAACTTTAAGTAAAACTTTTATTTTTTTATTTTTTACTGTATCACATCTATAATATTATTAAATATTAGCAGTAAGGGTTCAACACAATTTACATTTACATTCATTGCGTTCCTGAGTGGGAAATAAAGTATCTAAATTTAAGTGAAGTTAATTTTTTATGTTTTGATTATAGACTTTTTACGTTCAGATTAGAAGTTTTTGCCCAAACTACAGCAACCTGCATTACTACAGTGGTGAAACATTTTGGATTACACATTGGTAAACTGCATCCCACATTGTGATGCAATACCGCATACATCAGAGCCTGATGATGATACTCTCCATTAATTTTGAAATGCGTTCGTCTGAGTGCAGTAGTTATTGAAAAACTTGACATATTAAACAAAAACATAATTTGAAGAACAAATTAAAAAAAAAAAAATTTATTTCCTACATTGTTTAAGCCCGAGAAGGGACAGATATTGAATTATTTCATTCAATTAGTTCTACATTTAATGTTAAATTTTTGTAACAAATTAGTTAAGCCAATTGAAGATTAAAAAATAAAAATAAAATTCATACAATATGATACTTAAAACACCCTAAAAAATTAGATTCCGTTCAAATGAAATCGAAATAAATCTTAGACTTTTTTTTATTTTTTAGGGTGTTTTAAGTATCATATTGTATGAATTTTATTTTTATTTTTTAATCTTCAATTGGCTTAACTAATTTGTTACAAAAATTTAACATTAAATGTAGAACTAATTGAATGAAATAGCTCAATATCTGTCCCTTCTCGGGCTTAAACAATGTAGGAAATAAATTTTGTTTTTTTAATTTGTTCTTCAAATTATGTTTTTGTTTAATATATATATATATATATATATATTTCATTACTTTAAAATGCAAAAACACCATAACTCAGAAAAGAAAGTGTATATCTGCAATATTTAACTATAAAAAACTTAAAAAAAACAGTCAAACAAATAAACGACAGGTAAAAAACAAAAACACATGCAAAAAAATAGTCTGTTCTTCTTCAGTGGGAGGACAGACAAAACCTAACTCCACCCCCACTGTTAAAAATCTGCAGGTTTCTGAACATACGTCCATCCTGCACCCAATACAGAAAAACCTATTATCATTTCAGCAACTGAATTTAAAAAAGCTAAAATAAACCAAAATTAAGCAAAAAAAAAAAAAAAAAAAAAAAAAAAAAAAAGTAAACAAAGCATAATTTAAAAAACAAAAACAAAAAATCTTTAATAAAATAATCTTTTAGAAAATTACTTAAAAATTTACAATTTAAATATAAACAAATTAACATGCATGAATGCAGATGAACGTGCACCCTCCCAAACCTGCAAGATAAAAATTTTTTCAAAAACATGAAAAAACAACAATACCTGTATAATGTTCCTCACCTGTTAACAATGAACTATTAATTTTTCTTCCGAATCCATTTTCAAAAATTAGAATTCCAAGTCTGCATGCTTCCTTCGATTCAAGACATCAACCCACATCCGTTCTTTAAACAAGACTTTAGAATGTAGCTTTCATTTAGAATGTTCTGGAAGGATGCCATCACATGTTGTTCACGCCGCCAATCCACAATGTTGCCACTCACTTTTTAAAACTAACTTTAAATAATATTTCAAAAACTTTATAGGATAATTATTATTGTAAAAAAAATTAGCCAATAACTTAAAAATCTGCTTATAAAAATTACTATCTTTGCCACAAATTTTATTGAAACGAATTAGTTGATTAATTATAATATTTATGTAAATTAGAATACCAATGTGGCATACTTCTTGTAAAAAATTGAAAATTATTTCTTTTATCATACAAATCTAAAACTAATTTATTATCAATAATTTTAAAGCAAATATCCAAAAATTCTGCATTATAATCACTACAGTTTGCTCTATTCAACTTTAAACAATTTCGATATATATTGCCATATTCGTTAGTAAAATCAAAATTAAAAAACAAAATATCATCAATAAACCTAAAGACTTTTAAAGATTTTTTATGTTTCATTGTATACTTAAATTCATAATAAAACAAAAATAAATTAGCTATTGTACTAGAATAATTTGTCCCCTTTCCAATTCCACAAATCAGGTAAAAGGTATTATTGTTGAAAGTTACATAATTATTATAAAAACAGAAATGAAATAAACTTAAAAATAAATCTCTATTAATATTTAATTCTTCATTTAAACAAAATAAATCAAAAATATTCATTAAAACATCATAAAGACAATCAATAGGTATATTGGTGAACAGATTTTCAAAGTCGAATACCTGCATTTTCAGAGGAGTCAAAGGCAGTTTGTACAAAATTTCGATACTATTATCAATCGACCAGAAATGACTATACTTCTTAAATTTATACTTTAAAAAACCATATATCTTTTTCAATAGATTCTGTAAACCAATATTAAAATTTCTATTAACACTTTTTGAAGTACTGCAAATAAACTTAAATTTAATCGGATCTTTATGAAATTTAGATGTTAAAAAAATAAATGGCAAACAGTGATGATTAGAAACATCAAAATTGTAAGAAAACATATTTTTAACTTTCTTTTTATATGCAAATTTTTTTTTAACAACAGGATTTTTATCAATATTAACCCTTGCATAAAAATCTAAATTACCTAACTCACCTTCTATTTTTTCAACGTAAAATTTCTTACATATTATTGCATAATTGTTGGCCACTTTGTCCACAGGGACAATAACAAAACTATTTTGTAAATTTTTAATAAATTCTTAATAAATATATATATATAATATATAAATAATATATAAATTTAATATATATGTATATATATGCAGTAGAGTCCCGAACTTATACCTTTGGAATGAATCCTGCTATTTCATAATATTAGAAGCCATCAGTCCATCAGAAGAAAATGACTCTGTTAAAGCTGAAGCTCGGTTAAGCGGGGATCGGATAATCGGGATTCTACTGTACTTCAGTTTAAAGATTTAAAACACACGATTTCGTTTTATGCAAAACGACGTCATCCGAATCCGCTAAAGAATTCCTCATTTACGATCCAGTCATAAACAACATCTACAACAAAGTATGCATAGGACGTCACTATCTCAGAATAATACGCAAATCCAGCTAAAAGAAATGAGCAAGAAACTCGGCCAAACATATCGGCTATCTAATGATTCATAGTCCTTCATTTGTTTGTAATATTAATATATATACTTAAAATTAGATTTAGTTTATAATAGCTTCATGTTTTATGAGAAATCATTGATTTATATTTTTCTCAAAATAGCACATATTTTAATTACTTTTTTTTCTGTTTTTATGAGAAAGTGGCATCAAGAAGATATAATTGCTATTTTTCAACTATTTTCCCTTTACTATCTACAGAAATGGAGTACTTGAGTTGCCAAAATTAAAGAAATGGTGCTAAAAACTACAAAAAAATAAATATCTCAAAAATAAATGGTGATGCAGTTTTCAAACAAATTGCATTTAAAAGTATTTTTTTTCCCAATACGACAGTATAAAAATTAAAAATGTGCGATGCTTAAAAGTTTAAAAAATTGTAGTAGAGATTATTCCGTGCAATCATATATCTGCCTTGTTTTACGGCTGGCTTATACAACGTAACGTTATTTCTTGGAGACGACACATTAATAGGTGGGCGAAAGAAATAGCATATCGGGGGGCTAATAAAATTTAAGTTAATAATTAAGATTGAATTGATCATTTCCAAAAGACTGTAAATCTTTTCAATTTTCCACTTTAATTAGTTTCAGTATACATAATTTGTAATTCAACTGTCAGCATCCTTATACCAAAAAGCTAAAGACCAGTGATAACTTATGTCAGTGGGTGGTATTATAAATATTTAAAAAAATAATTTTAATTTTATGAACTGAAATTTTAATGCTAAAATATTTTTACGTTTCAATTTTGGTGTTGAAAAACAATTTAGGTTCATTTCCGGAACTGAAAAAATAATTCAAATTCCATTCCGGAGCAGAAAAGTAATTTAGGTTCAATTGAAGAATTGAAAAAATAATTTATGTTCAGCTCCACCAGAAATAAATTTTTAAAATTGATTTCCAACAAAGGAGTATATTCAACTGGTTTGTATTTTTTTAATGTACTTTAGAATGAACTAACTTTTACACCGATTTTTTGTTTTCGATTTCTTTTCTTTTTGGTAAAGGCCCATTCTGGTGGTTCTCTTTCAATTTCATTAGGATAAAAAAATGGTGTGTATGTTTTTTTGTCTTTTTTTAATTTATAGGCTAATTTTCGTAAAAGCTAGCCAGTTGCCATGAAATTCAAATGTGTTGTTAAGACACAGCACTATTTTAGGTTTAAAAAATAATCATCATATCGTGTTTGTGCACACACACACACACATATATATATATTAGATATTCGAATTATTCTAATTTTTTCTCTATTTAATTTACTATTTATCATCTTAAAATATTTTTTTCTTTTTTTTCCCATTCCCAATTTTCAATGGCGCACAGTGGAGTATTTTGGCCAAAAATGCAAAAATTAAAATTTCTTCAACAATTGTAAAAATCATATTTTTTAATAGCTAACTAATTTATGCATCGATCTATGTGTATTTTACGAACCTAAGTTATATCCGGTGGCTCCTGGCCTCAGCTGAAGTGGAAGTTTCTTTCTGAAAAGACATGTTTTTTTGTTGTTTTTTGGCATTGTTGTTATGTTTAAATATAATTTTTTGTGGCTCAATGAATTGTTGAATTGAAACTTAACAGGGCTTACGTATTTAACAAAGTTCAGAGCTTAGTGTTAAACTGTGTGTTAATATAAATAGTTTCGTTTTTAATGTAATAAAAAACAATAAATGTGTAAAAGGGTTGTTTTTAAAGCGTTTTTGACTCTAATTTATACATATCGAAAGCTTTTTAAATATGTGCCGCGCTTTGCTCGGCCCATATCTGCAAAAAAAATCTGCAAAAAAAAAAAAAAAAAAAAAAAAAAAAAATTCTGCAAAAAAATCTTCCGCATATTGTTGCCATTTTTTTTTCGGGATGACTATTTAAATGTCTGTTTTGCGGCCATCGAATTGAAGAGATAAGAACTATATATTTACTGTCGTATTGCAGGTTTTTAGCTCACAGGATACTACCGGAGAGTTTTTGAACCTACATACTCTGTCTGTATGTATGTACGTATGTAGGTACGTATATACGCACGCAACTCGATATCTTTTGATAGAAATATCCGATCGCCTTCAAATTGTATATACTTATTTATTGAAAAAGGGCTCCCTAATTAATTCTTGGGGCTCATGTGTGTAACATAAGGAGAGAAAGGAGAGAATGAACCCTTTCGAGGGCGGTGTCCTTAAAAAGGGACACCTTATTTTAATTCCAAAACTGACAAACGGCACCAAGAAAATGTAATTAAAATTCTCCTTTTATAATGTGCGTGAAAATAAGCAACTTTCTATTTTCTAATAACTCCGTTTATCAACTAAAAAGGGCAAGCCATACGGTAGCGAGACCCTACAACTTCTTCTCCCAACAAGGTCTGATGGTAGTCCCGATAACAGCCAAGAAGAGAGTGATGAAGAAGGTGAAGAAGAGTTCAGAAGAATCATTTTGAAACTGGTAATATATTAAATAGTTTCAAAACTAGCAATCTATACTATATAGACTGCACTTTACTGAGCCTGCTATTAAATATAACACTATTAAACATAAATTAAATGCAACAATTATTATTAAATGTAATAAGCATTATTAAATGTAAATAATAAGTTTTATATATAGTAAAATTAAATACATTTAATTAATCCCTATCAATCCCCCTATCAACAATTACTTTCCTCTTAAAAACAGTAAATAGTTAAGGTTACAAGTTGCTCAATTTCCAAACTCTTTTCGGTAATGTTAAGTCAATGGAGATGTGATTTATTCGTATTTTTAAAATATCTACTTAGTAAATTAATATTTTAACTTATTTTTTCTTTGTGCTCTTCTTAAATGATGACTCTTTTTTTTCTTAATTGTCAAAATATTTATAAAATGTATATTTATTATTATGTGAAGTGTTAAAATCTTACTTACACTTCGTCAGTTTTTAAGATATAAAATATTAAACTAAGCTATGGATTTGTATGTATACTTCATAGTATGCTAAAAGTTAGTTAAGTGAAACGCATAGCACAGTTAAAAATGTCCATTTAGCCATTTCCGTGAATAAACGGAAATGTACTTGATAACTTTTGTGCAGCCCTGTATGTGATCCATAGAATGTATCCACACCAAGTAATATTTTTAAAAAATTGTTCTATTTTAAAATGCCTATAACAACTACAAATGCCCGTCCAGCAATTATTGGTCGTAGACTTCAATAGTTTAATTTATTCTTCAGCCATATTCTTTTGTATGTCCCTGTAAATGAACGATATATTCTATGCACACCATATTCTAAAATAAGTGCCTTAGTACACCTTAGCGATGTATATAAATTTCAGCACGTTTAAAAGTGTGATATCATTAAAATACAGAGCAAACGATTTTTCCCCATAGATAATAATGTAAGGGAATTCTTTTGGGTGTCTCTGTAAATGAACCGTAAAGGCTTCATTTACAATACCAAACTTGCCATAGTGATATCCAATAACATCTAAGAATTTCAAGCCTATCGGACTATATTTACATCTAAAAATATTTTTGACCAGAATTTCGGGTCAAATACTCCATTGTGTGGCGTGAAGCCTCATAATTTATTTCCTGTCTTATTTCATTAGATTTCAAAACATTTCATTTAATCAATAAGCCTTTTTTTTTTTTTTTTTTTTAATTCCTGACAACCCTTCGAATTTTTTTTCCGCGCACAATCAGGACCCAATTACAGCGATGCTTATGCCAGTAAATTACACGGCACATCTTTTTAATGGGACAGAGCTTTTTTCGCAATGAGTTTTTTCGAGAACCTGTACCTTTGAGCACTGTCAATAAAATGACCTGCACCAATTCGGAGCTAGCTTTTTGTGTATTTATCCATGCGTTAAAAATCACGCGACATTGGATTCTCATCGAATCTCTTATTTGCTATACTTGACAGTTGCTAACTTGTTTTTTTACTGAGGTGGATGGACTTGTTTTAATCCATTAAGGACCAGCATGTTTTACAGGAATTTTATTCAGTTCACACCACTTTTTGTTAAACACCTACTTTAGCTTTATGAATCATTAAAATGTGTTATTTTATTTTTCTCTTTTACTGATATTAAAAAATAGTGCAAAAATAACAAATATAATGTTGCGAAAACGCAACGTCAGTCTTTAATGGGTTAATTATTTTCATGTTAAAATATCCTAACTAAAAACTTCAAATTAAAATCCCACGTCATAATCTCGATAATGGAGAGCCTCCCCTGTGCGAGGAGATTCTAAAGTAAAGGTGTTCGTCTGATAAGCTGACTAATTCATTTTCCGGAGAAACTTCGTGAATTTTTTACTGCTTTTCAACTCGCATTTTCTTTATCAAGGACTGCCAAATATAATACGAATGGATATAAGCGTTTTCACCGACTATGATTATTATATCTAGATGCCAATTAGTTAGTAGCCATATCATCAATTCTCAATTTCCGCCTTAAGCGAAATTACATCTTCGTCCGACTGGAATTTATCAGATTCTTTTCCCTGTTCTTCAAATCATTACACACACGCACGCAGGCGCATACATGCACTTACATGCACATACATGCACATGCACACACATGCACATACACGCACATGCGCACCCACATACACGCACAAATGTGATAAAATATTTTGTAAATAAAACGTCTATTAAATTATAAAATCAATAATAATAGGACCAGAAAAGTGAAGCGTAATATACACTGGTGGACAAAACTTAAGGATCAAGAAGAAATGTACACGTAAATGAGAATCTACGTGAGATTGTGGGTCAAAAAGCAAACAATAGTATTAACAGAATGCTACACATTATTTAATATAAAAATTTTGTTGAAAGGATGTATACAGGGTATTACCAGAGGTTCTTTTTCTGAAACGTGAATATTGTCCGAAAACATGACTGTACAAAGAAAGCAAAATACTCACAATTAACAATCGTCAATGCCATATCAATAAGGGATGTGGCCACCGTATAATGCAAGACAACTTTCAACACAGCGTGGCATACTCATAACAACATGATTCAGTAGCTGTTGAGGCAAGTTGCCCCATTCCTAATTCACTGCACGGATGAGGGTTTCCTTGTTTGTGGGCGGAAAGTGTCGAGCAGCAATACATTTCCCCAAGGCATCCCATACATTTTCAATGGGATTCAGGTCAGGGGAACGTGCTGGCCAGTCTATGCGATGGATGTCTTCGGTCTCAAGACAATCTTGTACAGACTGTGTGAGATGACAAGGTGCGTTATCGTCCATAAAACGAAACTTTTCGCCGACAGCACCTCGAAAAAGTCAAACATGTAGAAGCAGGACGTCTTCAATGTATCGTCTACCGGTTAAGGACCCTTGGTCAAACATATAGAGATCCGTGCGGCCATTGAACATGATGCCTGCCCACATCATGATACTTGAAATTGCATATAGATCTCTTTCTAGAATATTTTCGTGACAATAAGCACTACCAACCTCGCGCCATATCAGTTTACGCCTACAATCAGATGATAGACTGAATCTACTCTCATTTGAGAAGGGCACAGTAGTCCAGTCGTCATCAGTAGAATTGCTATACATACGGCACACTGTAAACGTTGGCGTCTCGAGAGTGGGACACACACAACAGGTCTTCGGGCGTGTAGTCCACCCTTTTTCAAACGTCTTGCAACAGTTTTCCGTGATATTTTAGTTCTTGTGGCAGAACAAAGTTCATTTACTAATTGACCAGCTGTGCTGCGTCGGTTCCTTTTTTCCAAAATAACAATATAGCGATCTTCTTGGGACGTCGTACTGCTGGGACGACCTCCTTCCGTGCACCTAGTACACATTACACTCTTTTGGAATGCTGCCCATAGCCAAGAAGCAATACCGTGCGCGATGTTAAATTCATGGGAAACATCTCTCATTTTACGTCCTTCTTCCAACTTTCCAATTATTCTACCGAGTAATATCATCTAAATGATGCCTCGAAGACATGTTCAGAATTTCAATGTTCAAGCTTCACTCCATCTCCTTCAACTTTTACATCTAATGACAACTCACAGCACCCGCCGATTGCCTAAAATCTCATATCTCTGCTGTCACGTGATCGACAAAAGAGGAAGTACAACATTTGCATAAGTTTCACAGTGTACATCCCGCATTCATACAAATTTACACGTGCTGCTGCTGATCTATTTCTAACTGTAATCGTTGAAAATAACAGTGGTCCTTAAGTTTTCTCCACCAGTGCAAAATATATTATTTGAGCTTTAAAAAGTTCACTGTTTTACTTAAAAGGTGACTAAAATT
This sequence comes from Maratus speciosus, assembly GCA_963932465.1. Taxonomy (NCBI): domain Eukaryota; kingdom Metazoa; phylum Arthropoda; class Arachnida; order Araneae; family Salticidae; genus Maratus; species Maratus speciosus. Next base: position 482,350,236 of record OZ010793.1, read on the forward strand.
ATTATTTTAGATAAAATAAAATTATTATTTTAGATTAAAGAGATATTACAAGTTAAAAAATATACATTTTATTTAAAACTTCTTAGTACTTTAAAGCTTTTCCAAGCTCTTCATCAGAGAATATATTAATAAGTAATTGCTCTTTATTTATACAAATATGTCACTTTGTTTTTAAAATGACAGAGCCAATAATTATTACAGTTGAAAGTAGAAGTAGCAGTTTCTTGTAAACTTAATTAATTACAAATAAACAGCTAATTAAGTTCAATCCAAGCAAGAAACTTCTACTTCTACTTTTAACTCTAATAATTATTGGCTGTCTCTTTTCAAAACGAATTGACGTATTTGTGTAAATAAAGAGCAATTACTTATTAAAATATTCTGTGATGAAGAGCTTGGAAAAGCTTAAAAGTACTAAGAAGTTTTAAATAAAATGTATATTTTTTACTTGTAACATCTCTTACATTATTTTAGTCCCCTTTTAAGTAAAACAGTGAACTTTTTAAAGTTCATATAATATATTTTATGTTTAAATCAAGGTGAAATATTGCGTTTCGTTTTATGATATTATTTGTGAAGCATAATATGACCAAGTATTAAATACGTCAGGAATAACTTAAATCTAAACGTACTAAATATACTATGTTTCGTAAAATATCCTAAACAGCAGGAAAGAACAACAAAATAAGGGTAAAAAGAACCTTATATTATGAAACACGTTATCAAGAGCAATATTCCACAATATAAGACTTTTGCAATGATTTCTGTGTAAAAAAAAAAGTGCGTTTAAGCAGAATTGTCTATTTTACACTGCCTGAACGAATGTGGCAAACCATATATAGATATTTATATATACAGACGTGTGAAAATTATTAGAATAATTGTGAAATTTACATTAAAAACTTGTTATATTAAGGAAATATTTAAAAAATATTGATGCATTTAATATTTAGTGTGTATCGCCTTGTTTTTTATTAAAGAAATGATGGCACAGTTATCTTGGCATACTTTGTATGAGTTTTTGGCAATTAATTTCTATTTCGTTGTCATGATTCCAAATTTGGATAAGTCTTTCTATCAGACCAGTCTTGTTTTTGATGTTGCATTTCTTTAATTTTTTCTTTACAACGGCCCAAAGGTTCTCTATGGGGTTCGTATCTGGACTGTTTCCAGGCCATGGAAGTGTTTTCTTTAATTAAATTAAAGAAATGCAACATCACAAGCAAGAATGTTCTGATAGAAACACTCATCCAAATTTGGCATCATGACAACGAAATACAAATTAATTGCCAAAAACTCATACAAAATGTGCCAAGACGTATCGAATATTTAATAAAAAACAAGGAGATGCACACTAAATATTAAATGTATCCATATTTTTAAATGTGTTATTTCTTTAATATAACAAGATTTTAAAGTAAATTTCAGAATTATTCTAATAATTTTCACACGTCTGTATGTATACAATAACACATCAATTCCTGTGTTAACAAACAATCCCTTGAAGCCCATAAACACTTTCCAACGTAGTTGAAAAGTGTTTATGAATTCCGTTTGTCTATCTGCCATCTGTCGTCTGCCCGTGCTCTAACTGTCGTAAATAGGCTCGGATTGCGATGTAATAAATATATGTTATTGGGTTTTACTATGGCATGTACGGTATTAAAAATGAAAAAGGAAGTGTGTAGCACTTACGGTTCAGTCATAGGGGCACTCAAAAGAATTCCGTTACATTACGGTCTATGGAGGAAAATCGTCTGTGATGTATTTTAATGATTACACTATTTTAAAAATATTGAAATTTATATGTGCCACTGAGGTGTACTAGAAGGCACTTACAGTAGAATCTGGTGCGCATATAGTTTATCGTTCATTTACAGGGACACACAAAAGCATTTGTCTACGGAACTGCCAATAAACAATAATTGTTGGGACTGCGTTTTTAGTTGAGTTACGAGTTAAAATTTTATCATTATTATTAATATTATTTTTGAATTTTACTTGGTGTGTATAAATAAATTCTGTAGGCCGTATACAGGGCTGCAAAAAAGATCTCAAGTACATTTCCGTTTAATGACGGAAATTGCTGAATAGGAATTTTCAACTGTGCTATGAGTTTAATTGAATTAAACATTTTTTCATACCAGGTAGTATGCATACAAATTCTGTAGGTCATATACAGGGGTTCACAAAAATATTTGGATATTTATCCGATTATTGATGGTAATTGAAGAAATTAGAATTTTGAATGCGTTATGCATAGTCTAAATTGTTTATTTAGATATCAAGTTTCACCTTAATAATGTATAAAGTTTTGTTACAGTACTTTGAATGTGTTGGAAAGTGTTTCATAATCTATGTTGCACGCATTATTTTTCGTTCTTTTTATTTTTTTTCTCTTAAATGTTGTTGTTCTGGTTTGAAAATTTGAAACGAATTCAGTGAGTAACCGATTCTATGCTGTTTGTTTTCCTAACAAGCATGTGAGGGATTATTTCCATAACATTCATCTTAAAAAAAAAAAAAAAAAATGCAGTTGACTGTCCTACTTTTCTTGCATTAAGTTTTTATTTAATCCTATTTATAACCTGTGTCTCTTTAATCCTTTCGTGTGTAGTACAAACATGTTTTCGTCACTAGATCGAACTAAAGAACGTGTCGATGAAGGAAATAATTTCTTGCTAAAAAGGTATCTTCTGTATCCTCATTGTTTTGGTACAATAATTTCATGCGTTAAACGTTTTAGAAGAATGACAACAAGAGAACGGGTGCAATAAGGTTTCCGTGCCTTCATAGAGCGGGATGATTTATTTTAAAAACTTGAAGGACAAGTTACTTATTTGACATCCGAATAAAAATAAAAATAGTTTCTTAAAAAAAAAGAAAAAAAAAAGAAAAACAATCTCTCTCTCCTTTATAGGCCTTCAAAGTTTGTCTTACAAGCCACGCCTAATTTCATGACTGCAATCTGCGTAGTTCAAAATAAATAAATAAATAAATAATTTTAAAAGTGCCGTTACAAGTTTAGTTGGTGGCTGATTCCGATTATTGAAAAATCAAGACTTTGATTTATGCTTCGCACAAACTAGTGAACTTCGCACAAACTAGTAGAAACTATTGAAAAAAAAAAAAAAAAAAAAAAAAAAAAGTAACTAACGCTGTCACTGCCGCTGTAATTGAATTTTTTGTGACCGGGGTCTTTCTTCGTTAATATTAAGAAAACTACTGCATACAAAAATTAGAAAATGGGTGCTATTACAGAACAATGTTTAATAAACACGCTGATGCAGACAGTTTTTAAATCGAATAATTATTTTACAAGATATTTAATGTTAAAGTTGGTCAAAATCGTTCCATTAAAATACTTTTAATGAGCAAAAACTATACATAGGAATTTAATAATTTTTTTCAAGGATAATACATTAGAAGCTCCCGGTGTGCAGACTGCATTTATTTTTTTAATTTAACCCATTTTTTGAGGATTTATTTCCATTTTAAATTAAAATTTTCGGCAATTCGAGATATATATTTTATATATTTTACAAAAAATTATTATTTTAAATTGTTGCCAAATAATTGTTGTAAAATCAGCGCAAAGAATAATATTTCCTTGAAATAAAAAATGTATTTACATATGAGTATTATAAACAGAAAAAAAAACTTTTAAATTAGAATTAAATGATTATGTATTAAAAGCAGAAAATATTGAAAATTACATCATAAAAACTATATGTACACGTGAATTTTAAGAGAAAGAAAAATTAAAAATAATAAATGCCTTAAAAGCCGTAATTTGAGGAATTTGCGTCATATTTAAAATGTCCAAATAATAATATTGCCAAGCAGTTTAAATTTAAAAATGTATTTACACGACACATTTATTTCACACTTCTAGATGATCTTTTGAACTATTGTTGCCGATTCCAAGGCAGCGCAAATAAAAATATTTCCTTTCTAGCAACAAAAGTATTTTTACGTGAATATTGAAAAGAGAAGGAAAATTTTAAGATAATAAATACATTAATATGCGTTAAAAGCAACAAATAGGAGAAATTACGTCATATTTAAAATGAGCAAATAATAATATTGAAAAACAGATTAAATTAAAAAATATATTTACACGAGGCATTATTTTCATATTTTGAGATGATCTTTTTAACTATTGTTGTGAGTTTTAAGATAGCGCAAATATTTCCTTTTTAACAAAAAAATTATTTTTACGTAGATACTCCTATTAAAAAGAGAAAGAAAACGTTGGTGAAAATTACGTCAGATTTAAAACGATACATTTAAAATGTCTTATTTAAAACCACTTTTTCAATTCCTACTATTAGCTCACACTCTCCCTATATTTATTTATATATTTATATATTTATCTTGTACAAATTTTCAATCGTTAATAAAATACTCATTATTCATCCTATCAGGTTGAAATAAATTTTTTTAAACTTGTACTGGATGACAATTGATGTTAATAAAGTTTTTTCAAATATTAATTATTGAATATTAATGATGTGAATTATCACATTGCTACAAAGCGTAAACCAACTTAGTGAAAAATGTCGAAGCCGGGAATCGAACCCGGGTCCCTGGAATAGCTCTCCAGTGCTCTACCACTAAACCACAAGGACGATGTCCAGCTTGGTATTTCTCACTTATATAAGTCGGTAAGGCTGCTACTGCAGCACAAGATAGAGAAGTCATCATGAGCACACATTCTAGTGGCGTAACATGAGACGCAAATAAACCCAGCATCGGTGAATATACAATTTTAAATAATTTTTCAACTACATTTCAGCAGAGCCTGCTGAAATGTAGTTGAAAAATTATTTAACTGCTGAAATGTAGTTGAAAAATTATTTAAAATTGTATATTCACCGATGCTGGGTTTATTTGCGTCAGCAATCAGCAGAGCCTGCTGAAATGTAGTTGAAAAATTATTTAACTGCTGAAATGTAGTTGAAAAATTATTTAAAATTGTATATTCACCGATGCTGGGTTTATTTGCGTCTCATGTTACGCCACTAGAATGTGTGCTCATGATGACTTCTCTATCTTGTGCTGCAGTAGCAGCCTTACCGACTTATATAAGTGAGAAATACCAAGCTGGACATCGTCCTTGTGGTTTAGTGGTAGAGCACTGGAGATCTATTCCAGGGACCCGGGTTCGATTCCCGGCTTGGACATTTTTCACTAAGTTGGTTTACGCTTTGTAGCAATGTGATAATTCACATCATTAATATTCAATAATTTCAAGCGTAATTTCACTGCTGAAATGTAGTTGAAAAATTATTTAAAATTAAATATTAATTAATTAATTAAATTTTAATTAATTAATTTTAGTTTTGCATGGGAAACAAAATGGCCGCCATTGGTTATTGAATTTCAATGAAAGTATTTTCAATAAGGGTTACCATGGGGGGGGGGGGGACCCTGTTCTGTCGCCAAATACCGCCAAGTTTGTCACCAACTTGGCGATATATCGCCAAATTTGGCAGCCAAAATGAGTCGCCAAAAGTGACGCCAACTTGGCGATATCTGTAATATTTCGCCAAATTCCCATAGAGTTCCATTGTAAACCTACTTGCTTATAGAAAATCAACAAATTGAGATATTTTAATGCAACAAAAACTCATATTAGCTTGATTATATTAAATTTTTCTTTGATGGCCTAAGTAGGAATTGACTTTAAAAACAAAATTTTTATATTACTTGTTTATAGCGTTGTTAAAAAATACCGGGATACAAAGACTCTGTTTAGTTAATTCATTTTATATTTGCTTATTTTCAAATATTTAAATGATCTCATTGAATCAAACACGAAAACAGACATTGGATGTCTTAAAAGCAATTGATTCGGACTTAAAAATTTTCAATTAAAGGGAAATGAATGGAAACCCGTTTACAGGGAGATAGTCCGTGGTTTTAATTATAATTCAACCATCCACAATCTTTTTAAAGCTAATCAAATTAGCGTGTTTTTAGAGTTTGCGGTGTCTGATCGGTGCAGAGCCCCCTAGTTTATTAAAAAGTATATAATTTACTCTAAAACATTATAATTTTTGTTCTGTTTCATTTGTAATCTATGGCAACAGAAAAAAGCATTATTTAAACTGACACTGCTCAAAACAATTAAAGGATATTGAGGTTGTGGATGGACCTTACGATTGGGGAATTGTTTAGATGATTGGCACAAGATCGACAGACTTGATAGGCCATATGAGAAAATAATTAGACATGTTTGGCAGAAAAAAATGCATTATACAGGGTGTCCGGTCTCAACGGTGTCCAATGGCTAATTCCTAAAACGTTAGTCATAGGCATATAGTTCCAATTACAAAAATGTTTTAAATCAGATAAAGAAATATTTTAAAAGCGATTTGGATCAATAAAAACATTTCTTAAAAAATTACGAAATTTAAATTTTTATACGGTCCCCCGGTCCTATAAGTTATATTTAGTAAAATTTTCCTATTACACTGACAAGTAAGATAAAAAAGTCCCATTCATATAACACTAAAATTGAGCGAGTTATGAAACTTTAAAAATGCATGACTTATGCCACTTCTCTGCTCTGAAAACAAATGAGTTCGGCTTGGCTTTGAGGGACCACATAACAAGTGCTTAAATTATTCGAAGATCTTATTTCATGTGTATCTGTGCTTTGAAAGAAATCGTACAAGTGTCACGATTAAGTTAACATTTATTAAGTTTCAGATTGGCTAAAATAACATATGTTTTACATTGTCAGGATTTGAGACTGTTTCTTTTATGATTTCTTTTAACAAAAATTGTTATTTTTATAAGTTTTTATGTTACTTCAACGATCGTATGTATGTTTTTCCAGTTCAAAATTTGTACTCGAACTTTAACTCACTTTTAAATATCCGATCGAGATTACATTTTACATACTGGTGCAAATCCAATAACAATCTAATATTATTGTGATTTTCGGTGGTTACCATTTATACTTATTTTACAGGATAACACAAAAAATTTCGGATAGATTACCGCCAAGAAGTTTAAGAAAAAGTTTTAGATTAGATAATACAAGACTGCGATTGTTGGTTTGTTAAACTTTTATGTATTTTTTAGCACTGAATCCGAAAATTACATTAATTTTTAACCATCATGTCAGAATATTTCGCAAATCATAAATTTTCAAATTTATAGAATAACAAAAATCGAATACTATAAAGTAGAGGAGATGGTTGTGTTTTTTAACTTTTGATAGTTGATTTTTATATACTTTTTAGCACTGAATCTGAAAATGGCCTTAATTTTTAACCATCATGTTAGAATTTTTTTGCAAATCGTAAATGTGTAAGTTAAAATATAGCGAAAATCTCATACTATAAAACATATGTAAAACTTTTTTTGTTTTATTTTATTTTATTTTATTTTATTCAATAATTTATTCGACATTTTTGCTTATCCTAGGATTCTTACAGCTAAATAGCTGAGTGTTCCGATTAGATAAAAGAGCAGATTCAATTTTAACTTTGAAATTTGCGAAAAATCCTGATATGATGGTTAAAAATGAAGGTCAATTTCAGATTCAGCGGTACAGAATACATAATAATCAATTATCAAAATCTAAAAAAAACATGACATAACCCAACTTTTGAAGGCTAGTGTAATCTAATAATATTTTAAAATATGTATCATTTTGTAAAGAATTGAGGCTGTTAATTTAGCATCCTTTTATTTAACAAAAAATTCTGTTTTTTCTTTCTTCTTAAATGTTTATTACAAATTGTATACTTTGCATTAATATATCAGAATGATTAAAGATTTCAAATTTATATTACAATGTTAATTTTACTCTGAACCATTTTTTAATGTATCTGACGAAATTATATTTCGACTAAATTTGTGAAGGACCCCTAATTTGCAGCAAAAAATATGCTCCAACTTTAAACAGCTATTACTCGGTCAATTTTAATCGTAGAATAACGGGAATTTTTGTGTATTACTTGTCAGTGTAAAAGGAAAATTTTACTAAATATAACTTATAGGACCGGGGGACCGTATAAAAATTTAAATTTCGTAATTTTTTAAGAAATGTTTTTATTGACACAAATCGCTTTTAAAATATTTCTTTACCTATTTTTAAACATTTTTGTAATTGGAACTATATGTGTATGACTGACGGTTTAGGAATGAGCCATTGGACACCGTTGAGACCGGACAAGCGTTTGGGTGCAAAAGGAAAAAACACAATTTGTGCATATGAGAAAAAACGAATAAAAAAAAGTGTTTCCTTGAAAGAAAATCGTTTTTAGTAGGGGTATGGTTTCTCAGGATGGCCAGCAACGTTGAACACCTTTCAGGCATGGAGTCAATGAGGCTATTAAGGAGAAGCTGGGGGGTATTCTGTCCCACTTCTCCAGAAGAGCTCTTTCCATTTCTTGAAGAGACTGTGAGGGTTGGTAGGCGGCCAGTAACTCGTCTGCCTAGCATGCCATTATGCTTTGATATCGTAATGAAATCCAGATTATGCCATATACATGGTATTTCTAAAAAGATTGGACTAACTTCAAGAGGTGATAATCGATGTTTTTTTTCAACCCATAATTCATGGTATTCTCGGAGAAGTTGCTATGAAATACAAGCAGATAATTAAATTGTAATAAAATAGATTCTAAGACGAAAACCTAGCCAGAACGGAATTATTTTCTGAGCCCTTGACATTCCGTCTTAGCAAATTTTACTATAAATACTTTAAATCTGTACAGAAAGTAATCGATTTAATGAAACATATTAAATCATCGTAATTAGTTTAAGAAATTTTGGGAACTGAAAAACCTCTGACCTCTCCAAAGAAAATATTTCCTCATTTCCGCAGAGGATATAGGTTTCTTCCGGAACGTCAGAGGTCAAGAGAAACACATATGGAGGTCTCAACACTTTTTTTTCTACTTCGACTGACTTGTATTGTTGCAAAATAAATTGACATAAATCCCAAATAAAGGAAAAAACACGATATTAAAGAAAATTTCAAGGGCTGAATATCCCAAGTATCCCATTTGTAATGATAATATCATTTCATCGAATCTTTTTAATAAATTTAAATTTTAAACTTTAATCTGCTTTTCCACTATTGAACGTTTTTAAAATTAGAGAAAAATGTCTAATTCTGTATGCAAATGTTTCCATATGAATAAGTGATTTAAGTAACATTACATGAATTATATCTTAAGGGGGGGGGGGGGGTGTGGAAAGGCTGTAGAAGGCCGAAAAAAGGGTATTTTTTAGCAATTTTTTTATGGAATAGGAATGAAGGTTTTAGATCCAGATTTTTTTGCATTTTATTTATTATCATTTAAAGAACATTTCCAAAAATTTTTAAATAAAAAATTGATAATGTCGTTCGAGTTGCGTGGGTGGATGCCGAGGCGTGCGTGCCGTCACTTCCAATCGTGGGGGATCCGATAGATCGCCAGAGTTGTTTGCAATCAACGTGTAAATCCGCCAGTTTTTAGGTAACATCTTAGACTTTCAGAATACAACTTAGACTTTTTTTTAAAGTTTTGTATTTTGCATGTATCTTATCATTTTATGTACAATCGTCATAAACATAATGCAAAATCTGCAATACAAATATTTAGAACTTAAAAATGGAAAAAGTCTAAGATTTATTTCGATTTCATTTGAACGGAATCTAAGTATTTAGGGTGTTTAAAATATTATATTGTATGAATTTCATTTTTATTTTTTAATGTTTAATTGGTTTAACTTATTTGTTTCAAAAATTTAACATTAAATGTAGAACGAATTGAATGAAATATCTTAATATCTGCCCCTTCTCGGGCTTAAACAATTTAGGAAATAAATTTTGTTTTTTTAATTTGTTCCGAAAATTAGGTTTTTGTTTAATATGTGAAGTTTTTTAATAACTACTGCATTTAGACGAACACATTTCAAAATTAATGGAGGGTATCATCATCAGGCTTTGATTTACGCGATATCGCATCCCAGTTTGTGATGCAATTTATCTATGTATAATTCAAAATGTTTCACCAGTGCAGTAATACAGGTTGCTGTAGTTTGGTCAAAAATTACAATCTGAACTTAAAAAATCTGCTTGAAAATGTCATTTTTATTTCCACTATGAGGCCATATTCGTATTATTTTTAATTCTTAAAAAAAAAAAAAAAAAAAAAACTACTTCAGTTTCATGTTTAACGTGAAAATCGTTCAACTAAAAATAGAAAAATTATTACGGCATTTGAATTATTTACAACAAAGAAAGAACAATGTTAACTTTTATTGGAAAATGTCCCTTGATTCTCAATGAAAAAAGCGAAATCTGGAATTAAAAATATTAGAATAATGTAAATAAATATTAGCCCATGCTATTCTCTGGAATACAATCCACGTATATGCAAAGGCATTTTATGATTCGTTTTGACCCTGATGTCAGGCAAATGATTTTACACTTTGAATTTATAATATTATTAGAATTTGCAAATAATTAAAAACTTGTGGCATCAGGGGCAAAAAGGTAGGAAGAAAACAATGAAAAAGTTATGGGCTCCATAGGCTTTTCTATTTTAAATTAACATTGACAAGTGATACTGGAAATAAATACAGTAGAATGCCGATTACCCGACCAAGTCGAAACCGGCCCTAGTTCGGATAAGCAAAAGTTCGGATAAATGAACAGACAATTTAAGGGATGTTTCTGACTATACTAAAACCTTGACACATTATCTAAGCTTAGGACTGGCAGCACCAGTTAGCGCTGGCATCTTAAAAAAAAAAAAAAAAAAGTTTAAATTTTTTCCATTAATTTTTTTTTCTCTTTTTATGATTTTCTCAATTCCAGAAATTATAATTCAAGCAAAAAAAAAAAAAAAAAAAAAAAAAAAAAAAGAAGCTTTCGATTGTTGGTTGCTTGAACGAAAACATTCTTTTTAATGCTGCCATATCTCTAATTCTTCTAAAATACGTTAGTTGAATAGGATCAACGTTCTTCTACTTTTCGAGCCATTTCATAGCTGTTTGCAAACATTCAAAGGTTTCGTTATGTGATGGACCTGGGTTATTTTCAGAACATTAGTTTTCATTTTCTTCTTCATCATGAATCTCATCCACAATCTCATCATCATTTAAGATCTGATATCCAGGGTTATGTACTACTTCACTATTTAACCACTCGTTAATTTCATTTTCTTCATAGCTTAGAATTCTTCCCATCTCCTTTATTGTTTTATTTCCTCATTTTATGATCCACTATGAATTTTTTCTTTATTTAAAATTTTATTTCAAGCCAATGGATGATTGGGAGTTCGGTTAAATTTTTTTGAGGGAGAAATAGGCTGTTCGGATAACTGAAAGTTCGGTTAACTATTTTTTTTTTTTTTTTTGAGAGAAATAGGCTGTTCGGATAATTGGAAGTTCGGTTAATTGGAGTTCCGATAATCGGCGCTCTACTGTAAGTATTGCGCTGCCGCGCAATTTTATCGACGACAATACATTTATAGTAATGATGGCTTTGTTACACCTTGTTTCACTTTTTTATTTAACTTAACTTGGATTTTATATATAAAGATGGGATTTTTTAATCAATTTTTCACCCTCTTCCTGATATGCTAAAATTATAAAAATTATGCAAACAGGTGTGTTTCCGATGACAATAAATTAATCTGAAGAGGCTACTTCAGTCAAACGAAAAGACGCGTTCGCTAATGCTAATCCTATGGAAGAAATTTATAAAGATATCGCAGTCGCATTTCAATATTTTTAATGATTTTTTTTTTCATTGGATAACTGAGATCAATCTGTATGCAGGTCGTTTCTTACTTTTTCGATTTTGCATATTTTTTTTTATGAGGATGCTTTTACTTTCGAAACCGGTTCCGAAAATGAAAGTGTTCTCATTAAAAATATCTGTAAACAAAATCGAAAAAGTAAACAACGGCCTTTGTACAGATCGATCTCAACTATTCAATGCAAAAAAAAATTAAAAATATTTAAATTCAAACGAGATATCTTTATAAATGTCTTCTATAGGATTAGCATTAGTATCTCATCCAAGATTAGTGGGTGTGCTCTACTGCCATTCGCTAATGAACTTTGCATTCGAATTCTTTCAGATTTCTTCAGAATTTACTGATTTTTGCTGTTTTTATTACTTTAAATGATTTTTATATTGTATGTTGCCTGATTTGGGCCTTTTTAGGTGCGTTCGTAATTATATAATAAATACGTAGCACCTATAGTCGTCGTTCAGTCCGTCCGTCCGTCTGTCCGCATATTACAGAGAAAAAACTACCCAACCGAATGGTATGAAATTTTAAATATATGATTGTTGCAAATTTTTGTCGAGCCATTTCAAATTTTATGAAAATCGGATGTATAGTTCAAATTACAGGGACAGTCAAAAGTTTTCTTTACATTACGGCCAGTGGGAAAAATTATTGCAAGTGCATTTTAATAATGTTATAGCCTTCCGAATCGTCTGAAATTTTAAATATAAAATAGTTGCAAAATTTTGTCAAGCCATTTGAAATTTTATCAAAATAGGATTTATAGTTTAATTACAGGGACAGTCAAAAGTTTTCCGCTACATTACGGCTAATGGGGAAAAAAATATTGCAAGTGCATTTTAATGATGTTACAGCCTTCCGAATGGTCTGAAATTTTAAATATATAATTGTTGGAAAATTTTGTTGAGCCATTTCAAATTTTATGAAAATCGGTTGCATAGTTTAATTACAGGGACAGTCAAAAATTTTCCGTTACGTTTCCGTTTGAATGATGTTACTGATTATGCACTTATGAAGTTAAAATATATATACATTCAGTACAATATGGGATGCAAAAATAAATTATAAAACTAGTTATAGTACGAATGCACCTCATTTGCCACGTTTGACGAGCAATTTCCAACTTGTTTTTATGGGGAGCAGTGATCTGCTTGCTTTTCTCAGCCTTGCCGCTATTCTTAGAGCCCGATAAAGCTGAAGTAGGGCCCAGGTCCTGTTAAAAAGTTAGGTCCCCCCCTACCTCCCCATTCTCGGCGACATTTTCAGAAAAAATAAAGTAGGTTTATTTGATGAGTTGACAAAGTTGTTTGGGTGAAAGTTTCAAGTTTACAAAAGAAAAAAATAAATTACAAGAAAAATCAAGAAAATGAATTACCGTCCACTTTCTCAAATAAGCATTTGTATAATTCACAAACATCTATGATCCGCAGTTTATGTTGCAGAATAAATGAGGACGTCTTTTTCAAAACTCGCCTTATCCAAAATCATAAAAAGTGTGTTTTCCCTAACAGTCTAGTAATCATTTTAAACTATAATTCTGACATTGTAAAATCCTCGTTTCTATTGAAACCAATAGACACAGTATGCAGTTTTTGGCATTTTCCCCAAATTTGATTTTCTGGATACGGCAAGTTTTGAAAATCATAGGTACTCTCAAATTGAAAAGGACTTTTACAGAAATATTAAATATGGAGGTTTTTTATTACAGAAAAACTTTGTTTTTACGTCAGGGACCAAAATATAAAATGCAAACAGTGGAAAAACTTAAATTGTGAGAAAATACACACAAATTTGTGGGCCAGGGCTGAGGCCCCGGAGGCTCATGCATTAATCAGGCCCTGGCTATTCCTGCCAGTTTCTCTGGATTTTATTAACTTTAATGTTATACAACAAATTAATTCTTAGTTTAAGTGCAGAGCCTTTTGCATCCAGGTATTACGCTAATTTTTTCCTCCAATTTCCAAGTGTAACGGTTTTTTTTTTTTTTTTTTTTTTTTTTTTTAACCTACATGAATCGGAGTCACGAAATTAGGAGTAATTTTAAAGATAAGCATTGAGCGTTTGTAAGAGAGTGTTATTATTTTTTTTAAACTATTTTTACTTTTATACCTATTGTCACGCCACTAGTATAATTAATTTCTAAGGTAAACTTTATTGATAAGTCAATATGTTTATGTGGGGTTAATGTTTGTCGCGTGGCGAAATTCTGCGAAAATTTCAGCTTTTCTCCACTTCCGCGGATTTTTTTTTTTTTTTACCTACATGAATCCGAGTCACGAAATTAGGAGTAATTTTAAAGATAAGCATTGAGCGTTTGTCAGAGAGTGTTATTATTTTTTTAAAACTATTTTTACTTTTATACTTATTGTCACGCCACTAGTATAATTAATTTCTAGGGTAAACTTTATTGATAAGTCAATATGTTTATGTGGGGTTAATGTTTGTCGCGTGGCGAAATTCTGCGAAAATTTCAGCTTTTCTCCACTTCCGCGGATTTTTTTTTTTTTTTTTTTTTTTTTTTTTTACCTACATGAATCCGAGTCACGAAATTAGGAGTAATTTTAAAGATAAGCATTGAGCGTTTGTCAGAGAGTGTTATTATTTTTTTAAAACTATTTTTACTTTTATACTTATTGTCACGCCACTAGTATAATTAATTTCTAGGGTAAACTTTATTGATAAGTCAATATGTTTATGTGGGGTTAATGTCTGTCGCGTGGCGAAATTCTGCGAAAATTTCAGATTTTTCTCCTCTTCCGCGGATTTTACAAAATGTTTTTGAGAAAATTGCTCGTATTTCAACATTTTTCTAAACTTTTGCCCATAAATAGAGTCTTCAAAATTTTCAAGGCAACTAAAGTTTAGCAAACGAAATTCAATAGTTAAAATTCATATAAAAAGCACAAATAAAATGTATTAAAATTACTTACAAGTGCATATATATAATACAAAATTATTTAAAATACATTAAAAATTCATTAAAAACCTATAACGTTTTCAGCCAATTCACAACGGCCGTTTTCAGGTAATTCACACATCTTCAGATGGCCTTGAAGATGATCCTGTGTATTTACGTTTAGTATTTTTTCTTTAAAAAAGATTTTCATTTTGTATAAATAAGATAAAAGTGGCCGTATGTTCGTAAATCATCTCAAAAATGTATAAATAAATATTAACAACAATAAAATTTATTTTAGGTTGTAGGAAATGCAGCCAGCTGATTTCTAACTTCTTTCTTTTTCTTCTCTTTTTCCGTATGTCACGTCGTAACATGGAAAAGCAATAAATTACCTTAAAAGTACTAATTTTTAAAAGCAGAAAACATAAATTCTTGATTGTTCTTAAATGAAACAACATGCAAACATAATTCACCCAGTACACGTTCAATAATCTACTTCCAAAAGAAAATGGCATCAGCGTACTCCTTTTTTCTTTTTTAATTAAAAAAAAAGTCATTAAATGGAAGCGCCCATGTAGAAAAAAAAATAGATTTTTATTCTCTAAATTTGCTATAATATACTAGTGAATGAGGAACAAAGAATGAAAATTTAATCATAAATAATTTTGAAAAATTGTACTTAAATTAACCTCAAAAGAAAATAAGAAAGTACTAAAAATAAAATAATAAATCGTCTTTTTAAAAAAAAAAGGGAGGAAAAAAGTTTTCTGGTTCTGCCCGGGATCGAACCGGGGACCTTCTGCGTGTAAAGCAGACGTGATAACCACTACACCACAGAACCACATACAAACTTATTCAAAAGATTTAAAATCTTATTTTTACTAGATATGAAGTTGGTCATGTTTCCGTCGATATATCTTTTTTTATGTTTATCTGGCTCCATCGCTTAATTGCCCGTGGCTTATCTAAAGATAACTGACTAACTTCTCATAGAACGTATGTAAAGTACAAAAGCAATATTTATTCACCACAAAATTTTTACCACAATTTTTTAAAAAAAAGTATTTCAGTGTACTTTGAATTTGTTTTTATGCTAAATATAATTACAGAGAAAAATTATTTATTACGCATCGGTCTTGTTTTTTTAGAATATTTTTTCAAACTCAAAATTCATTGCTAGATATTAGCACAGTTTCTCAGATTTATAAATATGAATATAGCTGACCGCCAATTTAATGAATATTTTCATTAAAGTTCTTGGTTTATTCATCTGAAGCTCTTTGAAAATTTAGTAAAAGAATATTCATTTTAAGAGGTTTAATTATAATTTTTTTTTACTTATTTAGATAATTATATTTTGAGATAATTATATTTTATAATTATGAGAGAGTAAAATGAAAAATAAGTCAGATTTCCTCTCTCATTAAAAAAAAAAAAATCAAGATTTTGAAAGGAAATTAAAACACAGGGTTATGAAATTTACTTATACAATAACCCTGGCGAAGCTGAGGAAAATTCAATGGAAAATTACTGTTGCTTTCGTTTCAAGGTTAAATTTATTCCTTTAAAACGCTCCCTCCGCTTCAGAATATTTACCCACTTATCTTGTTCCATAAGCAGTGCTGCCATCTATAAGATATGACTAAAACTTAAAATATGCCTTAAAATATTGTCAGTTTTAATTGGATAAGAAATATTTATGGGGTAAAGGAAGAGTGGAGGGTGGGGGAGGAAGAAGAAATTTAATATCAAAATACTTGATTTGCTTCTAGTTTGTAACTTTAGTTAAGGAAGAAATTTCAGAGTAATATTTATTACTTTTTTCATTTTCTCACTTTTATTCATTCATTATATTCTGTGTTTTATTTTAATTTAATTTAATTTTTTATTTCTAAACTTAATTTAGTTAAGAATTTTATCCAAAATATATTTGCCTTTCGACTTTGAGAAAAAGTTAACCGTTTAATGTGTGCAAGAAATTATCAAAATAAAATGTATATTTTACTTTTGAAAAATAATTTAGTGCTGCCATCTGTAGACTATACTCTGTACTATATTAAAAAAGCAAAGAGATGTATTCAGTGGTATTCACTACTATTTGCTTAAAGCTTAAAGTGTTATTTAATGACAGAAATTTTGAGATTAAATATGGTGAATATTTCTATATAAACAAGAAAGAAAAATCATGCGTTAAGCATAGATTATCAAACATTTTTCATTTTTCAACACTTCCTGAAAGCTTTAACAAAACTTCGTTATTTAGGGAAATAAGGTATATAAGATAATTCAGTGAACATTTTAGAAAACGTATAAAACATTTGAAAAACTGATTTCAGCAATTACCGTCCATAGCCAAATATGTATTTCAATTCTTTTGAACAGCGCTGTATTTGATCTGTAGGTTGGTATATATACTATATAATGCGAAAATTTAGTTTAGCAAGAAAACGCATAACAGATTGAAATTTCTCTTTCAGCAATTTATACTAATAGACAGAAGCATATTTGAATACTTTTGTGTAATTCTGTAGTTAACCTAGAACATTTATTACAAGCCACTATTTAGCTAAAATTTAATTCAAACTAAAGCACTCTTAAAACTACTGAAATCACATTTCCAGAAGGCCATGTATCCAGTTCTTTGCGTGTCGCTGTACATCCTTTTATCTATATTCTACAAACATTTCTTAGTAAACTAAGTGTAGTTCAGCGTAAAAATGCATAACTCATTTAAAAACCACCTTTAAGTAATTTGCTCTCAAACCCAGTAACCATTACGAATTTTTTTGTGTAGCCCTGTATATGAATTGTAGCATTTATACACACAGTATAGTATGTATAAATATAGTGAAACATAAAAGCGCATATCATAATTCAAAATGAATGTCCACCAATCATCGCTAATGTAGAGTACTTCGGATACAAAATAGTATCTGAAATCTTTTGTGTGTCCCTGTAAATGCTATGCATTTCATATTATACATGAAATAAGTTATAGTAAACCTCAGAGACGTATAACAATTTCATTATACATGAAATAATTTAACATAATTATAATACCCTAAATCCCCACCCCTAAATCATTATGTAACGGAATTCTTTTTTATGGCCCTGTAAATGAATAATAACTATTCTTTACACTCCATATTCTGCAGAATGCATATATTAGTGACTTCATTAATGCTTATCGATTCTATTTTGTTTGAAAGCGTGTAACACCATTAAAAAACATTTTAAACGATGTTTCCTCATAGGCCGTAATGTAACGGAAAACTTTTGACTGTCCCTGTAAATGAACTAAACATGCTACAAACTTCATTTGAAATAGGGAACGTGTTATGGTAAACGTCAATAACATCCAAAAATTTCAGGGCAATCCGAGTATATTTACGGGAGTTAGAGTGTGGACAGACGGACAGACAAACCGAAGTCATAAACACTTTTCAACTTTGTTCGAAAGTGTTAAAAAGGGCACTTCTCTGTTATGATGTTGACCACTTTCCATGAAAAAGAAACTATCGCCACACTGTAACGCTTAATAAAGAAATGGAAGAATGTCGCCATTGGAATCTAAAAAGAATACAAGAAATTCGGCAAAACCCCGCTTACTGAAGTATCTACTATCAGTAACTTTAAACAATAAAATTTACAATCTATCTATTTAAAAGACAAAGCTGTTTTTTAGTCGCCCTGAGCAGTGGCATATCTAGACTTATAATTTCGGAGGGGGCTGAGATACAGTAAAAGTTTCTAAGATGGAATCGCAAGGACCCGGAAAATTTCCACTTTAAACAGCTTTTTATCATAGCAGGTAATGCATATATTGTACAATCAAACCTGCTAAGATTAAATCGCATGGGACTGGGAAACTTTCGTTTTAGGCAGATTTTCGTCTTAGCAAGTATAATTCCATAATTATACTGCATTTTTATAAACGTAATATTGAAAACTATCTGCTGAACGGTACCCGAATAAATAGTGAATAAGACTGAAGTAAACAGCAAATTTAAAATTACTTCAGAGCGTTACCTCTGCGTCACTCTACCGCATTTAAGCAAATAATAAAAAAAAGCAATTTAACAAATTACAACGACCATTTGGAAAATGATTTTTTCAAAGACTAAAATTTAAGGCATAAAAAATCGCACGGAGTTAATCATACATTACGTACGCCATGAATTAAACATTAATAGTGTTATTACACGTAAAAATTCCAAGCGAGAAAAAATTCCCTGCGACACTTACGTATTATCCAAGCATTTCATTGGCTGTTCGAGAAAAGGCTTTTCCATCGTCAGATTTCCAAGAAATCTGACAACCAATTTTAAATGAAATTTCATTTTTAAACTTCTAAACATCCCACAATATTACATTTTACACCGTCGTATAGAGAAAAAAATGTACTTTTAAATGCAATTTGTTTGAAAGCTGTATCTCAATTTGTTTCTGAGTTATTAATTTTTTTTTTGTAGTTTTTATTATTTTTTTGTCATAGTGTCAACACTCTGTAATCCATCTCTGTTGAAAGTAAAGGGAAATACATATTACTGTATAGACCAATCAGAAAACGAATAAAATGCGGATTAAACCAATAAAAACCTTCAGATATGCTTTTGATTTCCTGCCCTGACGAGAACAATAACCATTTTTCCAAATGGTTAAAAAAAAACCCGGTCAAAGTTTTGCAGTTCATACTAAGGAGAAATCTCAATCTATGCATAACTTTAAATCGCAGACTTTCAAACTGTTTTTAGCAATTGATAAAAATGAAGAATGCACTTTTAATCGCCATATATCATGTTTCATACAATGAAACGTGTGTAAAGAGCGCCTGTTTAAAACAGAAACTTCGCTGAATTGGAAAATTTCATTGCCTCTGCGAAATAACACACTTTTTAAGATGATTTCTGACACACTTTAATAACGTGTCTAAAACGGAATATTTTTTGGTTCAATTTGAATTTCATTCTAGCAGTTTTCATTAGATTTTGCTAAACTTTCGTAATTGAACTTGATTAAAAAAAAAAAAAAAATCGGAGGGGGCTGCAGTCCTATCAATCCGCCCCTTAAATACGCCATTGGCCCTGAGCTTTCTACTGAACCCATTTTACTAATTATTTTTTTCAATGATAGCTGTTTATCTGTAGATGTTCCCGCACTAGCTATTTTTAAAAATATTTTCACTTTTATATTTTATATTTAATTTTAAATGTTTTTTATGAAATTTCTTCAAAATGGTGGCATTTGGTTTATTTTCATTATTACGTAGGAAAGAGAAATCAAATGAAAAAAATAAATGCAATCTGCGCACTGCGACCTTCTAGTGTATATACTTAGAAAAAATGTTTAAATTTCTATGTATAGATTTTGCTATAAAACATTTTTAATATAACGGTTTTGACCAACTTTAACAACTCTTAAAATAATTCTTCGATTTAAAAACTGTCTGCTTCAGCGTGTTTATCAAATGTTTCTCTAAAATACTACCAATTTATATATATTTCTATGTAATAATTTTCTTAATATTAACGAAGAAAGCCCCCCCCCCCTCCCCCCCGGTCAAAAAAATGCATTTACGGCGGTCGCGGTGGCAGAGTAAGTTACAGAAAAGATATATTTTTAATTTTTGTTTTGAGTAATACTCTACTTATGCTTAATCTTAAAAGTACCGAAATCACATTTCCAGAAATTATCATTTATAGACGGCCATGTATCCAATTCTTTGCGTGATCCTGTATATCATTTTATCTATATTCTACAAACATTTCTTAGTAAACTAAACGCAGTTCAGCGTAAAAATGCGTGACTTATTTAAAAACCACTTTTAAGCAATTTGTGCTCTTACCCAGTAACTCTTATGAATTCTTTTGTTCTTTTGTGTGAATTACAGGGTATGTTCACAAAGTTTCAACACTGGTCTGAGAATACAAAATTTATTAAGCATTTTTGTACAGCGAACTAAAATTCTTCGAGATATGACCCTTGGGCATCAACATACAACTGCCAGCGTTTTTTTACATTCTTCATAGTCTCCCTGGAAGACTTCGCGCGCAAGGCTGTTAAGGGACCTCGTCGAAGCTGCCTGGATCGCTGGAATCGTGTCGAATCCCTTCGCTTTTAGGTCTTTCTTGATCCGGAGGAACAAAAAAAGCCACTGGGAGCAAGGTCGGGGCTGTAGGGCGCTTGCGGCAGTATTATCACGTTAAACTTAGCCAAAACTTCTGCGGCGTGTGAGAGGGCGTATTATCGTGGTGAACAATACGATCGTCTCTGATGTCTGGGCGGACGCGCCGCACTCGATCCTTCAAATGATGGAGCATTCCAGTGTAAAAGTGGCTTGACCCGGCGCGTACGCCCAGACATCAGAGAAGATCGGATTGTTTACCACGACAAAGCGCCCTCTCTCACGTCTCTCGCAGCCGCAAAAATTTTGGCTAATTTTAACATGGCAATACTACCACAAGACCCCTTACAGCCCCGACCTCGCTCCCAGCGACTTTTTTTTGTTCCTCCAGATCAAGAAAGATCTGCAAGGGAAGCGATTCGACACGATTCCAGCTTCGACGAGGTCCCTTAACAGCCTTGCGCGCGAAGACTTCCAAGAAGCCTATGAACCACGGACGAAACCCTGGCAGCGGTCTGTTGATGCCCAAGGGTCATATTTCGAAGAATTTTAGCTCGCTGTACAAAAATGTTAAATAAGTTTTGTATTCTCAGACCGATCTTGAAACTTTATGACACACCATGCATAGCATTTATACACACCATACAGTATGTACAAATATAGTGAAACATAAAAACACAAATCATAATTAAGAATGCATTTCCAGCAATCATCCCTAATGTACAGTACTTAGGATACAATATAGTATCTGAAATCTTTTGCGTGTCCCTGCAAATGCTACACACTTCATATTATACATGAAATAGGTTATAGTAAACCTCAGCGACGTATATCAATATCATTATATATGAAATAGTTTAACATAATTATACGCCGCAAACAATTCCTTCCACTCGTATATCATTATGTAACGGAATTCTTCTGTGCGGCCCTGTAAATGAATAATAACTATACTTTGTACCGTTTATTTTACAGAATGCATATTTTAATGTACAGTCGTGGGAAAAAAAGTAAACACCCCCTGCTAACTCCTCAACAAATTATCGTAGAAGACAGTTACTGGTACCGAACGATTGGAAATAAAGTCTACTTTTAAATGATGTATATAAAATTTTCTTAGGGGGGTCATCTACATATTAAAACAAATCCTAACTTCATTTTTTTCAATGGCAATACCCAATTTTAACGAGATATTTCAAATCTTCGGTTCAAACTATGCCTAGACACCAAATTTCAAGTCATTTGAACGATAAGTTTTTGAATTATAAACATTCAGAATTGAGTGCTTCTAATGTTAAATTACATTTTCATATTTTTTTTTTTTATATCTCCTGAAATTGCTTGGGGGGGAATCTACATATTAAAACGAACCATAACTTTGTTTTTTCAATTGCAATACACAATTCTGACAGCTTAAATGATCTCTACACCCTTCAATTAGCCTAAAAATAAATTTTTATGCAATTCGTACCGTAAGTTTCCGAGAAATTAATTATTTTAAAACGAGCGTATTTTAAGGGCTGTATCCAAATTGAAGTTCCGTATTCGATTGTTAACCAAGAGAGCTCCCTTCTTGATCAAGGCACCTTAAGTACCACTCAAGGAGTCAGTGGAGCCTGTTAGATTACAGGACAGCAGAATACATTTCAAAATATCAAAATATCTACTCACTTCTATCATAGACGACCCCTTAAACCATCATTTTATCGTTTCTTACGCATAATTTGAAAACTACTTGGAAGAAAAATGTGAAATTTTGCATTTTCATAAAGCAGGTTTTAATAAATCTAAATCCATTAAAAAAATTGTAGGTTGCAATTCATAATTTTTTCGAATATTAATTTCATAATTCATATCATAAAATTAAAAAAATTGCAAATTCAGCGTATTTATGTTTGGGTATATTAGTATTATTGTTTAAAAAAAAATTAGCACACTAGGAGCATAATTTCAGGAGATATAAATAAAAATATGAAAATGCAATTTAACATTAGAAGCACTAAATTTTGAATGTTTATAATTCAAAAACTGATCATAGAAATGACATGAAATTTGGTGTCTGGGCATAGTTTGAACCGAAGATTTGAAATATCTCTTTAAAATTGGGTATTGCCATTGAAAAAAAATGGAGTTTGGATTCGTTTTAATATGTAGATGGCCCCCTAAGAAAATTTTATATACCTCATTTAAAAGTAGACTTTATTTCCAATAGTTCGGTACCAGTAACTTTCTTCTACGATAATTTGTTGAGGAGTTAGTAGGGAGTGTTTACTTTTTTCCCCACGACTGTACTTCATAAATGCATATCAATTTTATTACGTTTGGAAGCGTGCAACATCCTTAAAAATCATTTCAAACGAATTTTTCCCATTGGCTGCAATGTAATGGAATACTTTTGACTGTATCAGTAAATGAACTAAACATGCTGCAAACTTAATTTGAAATAGGGAACGTGCTATGTTAAGCGTCAATAATATCCAAAAATTTCAGGGCAATCCGAGTATATTTACGAGAGTTAGAACGCGGCCAGACGGACAGACAAACCGAAGTGATAAACACCTTTTAACTTTGTTGGAAAGGCTAAAAAAAGGATTATTATTAGAGTTTCAGCGTAGTGCAAAGAAACAAAATGGAGCCAAAAAATATAACAGTTTCCAGTTTGGCATTTATTGAAATTAAAAGCAAAAAATTACATCTTTAATTTTTTTTTAATTAGCCGTTAAACATCCTTAAATTACGTTAAGTTTAATTATAAATATTACCTGAAAGTGCATATTTTGTTCTATTCTATGCTGTAAAAATCGATATTATGCGATATTTACAAACAAAGATGCGAATGGTGAAAGAAAATATCTAATGTAAATAGTCCAATAAAAAAATTCTTTAAGATAATCTCCTGGAAAGGCTCTAGGGCACAACTTAGTGTATTTTGGTGTAACATGCCCAAAATCATAGCGCCGCACAGTGGAGTATTTGACCGGAAATCCTGGCCAAAAATATTTCTCTATGTAAATATAGTCCGATTGTCTTGAAATTCTTAGATGTTATTGGGTATCACTATGGCATGTTTGGTATTGTAAATGAAGTCTATAGCATTCTTCATTTACAGAGACACCCAAAAGAATTCAATTTCGATATGTTCTATGGGGGAAAATCGTTTGCTCTGTATTTTAATGATATCACACTATTTTAATCGTACTGAAATTTATATACATCACTGAGGTGTACTGAATTACTTATTGTAGAATATGATGTGCATAGAATACATCGTTCAGTTACAGGGACATACAAAAGAATTTGGCTGAAGAAAAAAATTAACTATTGAAGTCTATGACCTATAACTGCTGGAAGTGTGTTTGTAGGTGTGATATGCGTTTTTAAATTGATCTATTTTTTTTAAATATTACTTGATGTGGATACATTCTATAGATCATATACAGGGCTGCACAAAAGTTCTCAAGTACATTTCCGTTTATTCACGAAAATGGCTTAATGAAAAATTTTAACTATGCTATACATTTCACTGAACTAACTTTTAGTATACTATGTAATATAGATACAAATCCATAGCTTAGTTTAATATTTTATATCTTAAAAGCTGACGAAGTGTAAGTAAGATTTTAACACTTCACATATTAATAAGTATACATTTTATAAATATTTTGGCAACTAGGAAAAAAAAGAGACATCATTTAAGAAGAGCACAAAGGAAAAAGTAGTTAAAATATTAATTTTACTAAGTAGATATTTTAAAAATACGAATACATCACATTGCCATAGACTTAACATTACCGAAGGGAGTTTGGAAGTTGAGTGACTAGCAGCCTTAAATGTTTACTGTTTATAAAAGAAAAGTAATTGTTGATAGATTTTTTTATTTACTAGTAATGATTAATTAAATGTATTTAATTGTACTATCTATAAAATTTATTATTTACATTTAATTTACTTTAATAATAATTATTACATTTAATTTACATTTAATAAAGATTATTAACATTTGATAAAGTTACATTTAATAATACATTTAATAAAGTGGAGTCTCTATAGTATAGAGATGCTGGTTTTCCAGTGTATTTAATAGATTACCAGTTTCAATCTGATTCTTCAGAACTCTGTTTTTCATCTCCTTCATCAAACTCCTCTTGGCTTTTATCAGGACTACCTTCAGACCTATCTGGAAGAAGAAGTTGTAGTGTCTCGCTACTGTATGGCTTGCTCTTTTCACTTGGCCTTTGTCTAGAACAATTTATAAAAGGATCACTGCTTAAAAGGAGTAATTTGGAATATCTCTATTTCTATTGCAAACTTCTCCATTGCACTTTCTTGAGTATTTTGTACGGTACTGTCTAAAGTGTTTGTTTCTGGCCTCGGCAGCTTCTTCTGGCCGTTGGTCAATGGGTACGACTGTTATCTTAATCACAGTGCCACCATGAATCAAAACCTTGTTCATTGTTGGAATCATGGGGTACCAATTGTAAAGGTTCGCATACAGTCTTGCTGTTTCATCAGCAGATGTTTCGAACTTTTATTCGTCAATGCGATGCCCACTTGTTATGACTTCTAATATTACTAGCAACATTTTAATCATTTCTGTGTCTACTCCAGACTTGTTTAATTCCCTCCTTTCTTCCCTTATTTTCTACCTATGAGCCCCCGAAACTAATTGGGGAAACTTTTTTCAGTAAATAAGTATTTACAATTTGAAGCCGATCTGATATTTCTATCCAAGAGGTATCAAGTTGCGTCCGTATGTACGTACCTACCTACATACAGAATCTGTAGGGGCAAAAGCTCTCAGGCAATATCCTGTAAACTAAAGCCTGTTATACGACAGTAAAAATGTAGATTTCATCTCTTCAATTCGGTTGCCGCAAAAAAATGGGATTTAAGTAGTCCCCCCGAAAATGAATTATATAAAAAAATGGCAACAATATGAGGAACATTTTTTTTTGTGAAATTGGCATTCAGAACTGTAAACAATACGATTATAGTTCAAAAATGGCCCGGCAAAGCCCGGTACACTTTAAAAAAAAGCTTTCGATATGTTTAAACTACACTGTAAAAAAAAAAAAAAAAAAAAAAAAAAAAAAAAAAAAAAAAAATCTGTAAAATTACTAAAGTTTTTCTAGAAAACTGGGATTCCTAGAACTTTTTATGTAACGGCAACAAGAAAAATTCATGTTACAGGAATTTTTCTTGTTGCCGTTACATAAAAAGCTCTAGGAATCCCAGTTTCCTAGAAAAACTTTAGTAACTTTACAGATTTTTTTTTTTTTACAGTGTAGAGCCAAAAACGTTTTAAAAATACCCCTTTTACAAATTTAATGTTTTTTTATTATATTAAAATCTAAACTATTTAATTTAACACATAGTTAACACTAAGCTCTGACCTTTCTTAAACATGTAAGCGTTATTCAATTTCAGTTAAACAATTCATTCAGTCACAAAAAAATTACATTTAAAAGTAACACAAAAAAATCATGTCTTCTTTCCAAGAAGTTTTCTCTCTAATTGAGGCCTGGAGCCACCGCATATGTTCCAGTTTCCTGAAATAGACATTGATTGACGAGCCAATTTGTCAGCTATTAAAAAATAGGATTTTTACAATTGTTGATGAATTTTTAATTTTTGCATGTTTGGTCAGGTTTTTGGGTCAAATACTCCACTGTGCGGCGGTGTTATCCGTCACAGCGTGTGAAATCTACAAAACAGGCAGACGCACAAATCCTTTGTTTTATTAATATAAATTACAAAACGACTCTCACAATAACTACAAAATTATTATTAAGAGTTTTTAACAGGTTTTTCTGATTATTTAAACTTTAAACACTTTAACGACTAATATTATTTATCAGGCGTTAAAAATTAAGAAAAACCATACAATGGATTTGCTTATGCTTATAAATGTGAGGTGCTTCACAGCAGAGACTTTATAACTGCACATCACAAATAAAGATCGACGCTAGAATGAAATACATAGGGTGGAATATATCCTTGTCAAACATGTTTTGCTTCACAGATATATTGATGGTAGAGTGATATATTTATCAATGATCATAAAACACACCATTTGTGATAAATGAGTCAAATATTTTTTTTATAGCAACATGGTTTAATTTGTAGTTTTAGCACCGTCTGAGTGTAAATGATTAAATCAATTATTTTTTATTCTAGCTTATGATTGTATATTTCTGCTCATCGAATTTTTCTTATTTTTGCTTATCAAACAAAAATTTACATGAACTTTTTTTGTAATTCCCATCTTTTCAGGCGTGACTGACAACAGTGCATCCGCTGCAATGTACGCTTTAAGCATACTATTGACGTTACTCTGGTTGTTTTTTGGCGCGGGATTTGTAACTATGGCAATAAATATGTTATCTTATGTAATGAGTGTTTATACACTCGATAAGTTTGATCTCGACTGTCAACCGAGGACAGAAGCTACGGAGAAACTAAAAGATCTGCTGGATTTGATGAGAGAGCTTAACTGGCAAATGGTTAAAGGGAAACCTGATGTAAGTAATGATTCACCATTTTGATTATGCCAATAAGGCCAATAATTTTAACTTAACTTATTTTTATTCTATCAGTTGATAGTTTCACACGTTAAGATTTGAAAATATGCTTTGAAATGGCGTTAACCATTAGTAGACTACTAGATCATATAGGGGAGAGTTGTACAAAACCGGATAGCGTAGATTCCGCCTAGATTTGAACTTTTATCAATCGGACAACACGAGGAATTGCTTGTCGAACATCATTACGGCATTTGTAGTTGAATGAAATGCTATTACGTGTGGTTAATTTTTGTGTAAAAAAAATTCGTTTGAATTTCTCTTAAAAATTGTTTTGTTTGATTTTAGGATTTACTTATATATTAACTGTTTGCCAGTATAGTAAATATTGGTAAGAATTGTATTTAATTTTTTGCTTTTCTACTAGTAATTTAATAGTTTTACTAATCTTTTACTATAGGATTGAGAGTAGTAACGCCATGTTTTTAAATCTGTGTCATAGTAGGGTAAAACCGGGTACTAAAGAGTGGGTCAAAACCGGGGATACCCGGTTTTATCTTACACTCATGGCATGATTTTTGAAAGATAGTTAATAATTTAGCATAGTTTTAAATTGCAATTTAATGATGTTAAGTACTATTAACCACTTGATGTGTCATTCATAGCACCTCTAAACTCATACTAAAAACAAGAGGTAAGGAAGTGGTTACTTTCCAATACCGGGCAATCTGTAACAATTTACCAAATAGGAAAATTATTCAAAGCTGCATTTTTGAGAGCAGCAGTTGAAAATACTTCAGTCAGACGGTTTTAGAAAACAGGGATTTTTTTCCCTAGAACAACAATGTTTTTCAAGACCATCTTTTTGCTACTTCGGAAAGGACAGAGAAAACCATAAAAGTCAGTGATAACACACCTAGATCTACGTAGTTATAGGTTGGCATAGCTGTAACAATAAATATTTTTGAAACATCACTGATAATGAAGCTCATCCTTCCACATCTAAAAGAGTTGACATCATACATCCAGCAGTTGACAACATCCAGCCACTTCCATCTATATGTCAGAATTGTGTATCCCAGAAATCTGCATGTCCAGTTTCGCCTAAAATGTTATTACCCCCTCCCCAGAAAGGCTTTAGGATTGAGAAAAGACATGGCAAAAGGAGGGAAAAATTGTTATTTCGACTTCTCCTATAAATTAGAGCTGGAAACAGATATTAAGGAGAAAGAAACCAAACAGCCTGGAAAACGAAAAACGAAGATTCTTAAAAAGAAAAAAAGAAATTAAGAATCAACAGAAAAACAAACCAAAAAAGGTTGAGGCAGAACATGAAGAAGATAATGAAGCCTGCATGTTTTGAAATGAACTTTACTCCAATTCTGATTTCAAAGAAGGTTGGATACAATGTTTGAAATGCCAAAGATGGGTACACGAAGCATGCAACATGAAGAAGAATATAAAAACAAATTCTTTTGTGACTTTTGCAGTTAAAACAACTCTCAGACTTCCAGTGCAAATAAATAGGCATATACAATGTAGAAAATTTGCCACAGATTTAATTTTGACACATGGAAGCGCACATGTGGAATTTCGTTAAGTTAAAATTACCAAAACTGTATTTTTTTACAACATTAAACAAGAATTTTTTGAACCAAACTGAGGTTTTCAGGAGTTTTAAATGGATACCCGGTTTTACCCAACCAGTGGGGTAAAACCAGATTTTTGCATAAGTCTGAAAAAAGCTATTTTTTTATGTAATAAATTATATTTTTTATTAAAAAGAATGTGTTTTATATATCCAAAGATTCATTTAATATTAAAAAAGATATCTAGAGTTTGTTTTTTCATTTGATTGCATTCGCGAATAATAAACATTTATGGTACCCGATTTTTCCCCACCTTCCCCTTCGTACAAATTATCTAATATACCTGTTTATTCAAAATTGAGTTTGTTTTCTCAAAATTCAATGTGTTATTTGTTTAGCTATGAATTATAGAAATATTACCTTTCTAAATATAATGAAATCGTTTTTAAATAGTTACATTTATTTAAAACTTTTGTATTAAAGTCTGTCATATGCGTAAAAGATGTAGGCTAGTGATAAAACATATGGAATGGAGGATATTATGTTAAGTATAAAAAATACGATGTTACAATTCTGATAAAATTTTACTTAAAAAGGTGCTAAAAAATACATAAAAGGTTTATACAACATGAAAACCGTCAAAGATGTTAAAATCCCAAGCGCTTTCAACTGCATTATAACAGTCGTCTTCAGGGGAAAACCAGAGGAGTGAAAGTTCATGGAAAATTCTTTGCTTAAGTATCAGTGGACGAGTCTATTTCAAAGGAAGGGAGGAGGGGGAGGGGGAAGTGGTAAAATGAAAATGATTATGTTTCAAAATCGCTAGAAATATCTAGTATATTATACCAGATCTTAGCTATGTTGCAGGATAAAGTATCGTTGCAAGTATACTTTCTTTGAGTTAAAATTTCCAATGATTCTCTGATTATTGACGTGTAGTAATTTGAAGTACGAGCTATGACTCTTGCTTTACTGAAATCAATGTGAATATCTTGTTTTTGGTTTAATCTGGATAGAGCAGTAGAGGGTTTGTTATACTTTATGTCTGTAATATGTTCTTTTCGTCTGTCTTTAAATTTTCTAGTGGTCATTCCTATGTATTTGAGTTCTTTCTGATTTACTTTGTCTGTGAAAGGTGTTACATATATGCCAGAAGTTTCATCGTTAGGGATTGGGTCTATTTTTCGGTGTACAAGATCTTTTAACTTGGCAGATGGTTTTGCGATTACGTATATATTATATTTCTTTAATGCATAACTAATCCTTTCAAATAACTGAGGTATATAATTAAAACTATAAAACTTGAGATTATTTTTAATGCTATTTCAGGTTAACTCTCTATGCTGAATATCAAAGATTAATTTATTGATACATTGGGGGGAGGGGGGGGAACCATTTTCTATTGCAATCTTCTTAATGGTGAGTAACTCTGCTTGTAGGTATTCTCTTGTACAAAATTCAATGGCTCTATTTATATAAAATGTATAAGCTGCAGTTTTGTATTTAAATGGGACATTACTATTGTAGGATATTGTACTATTTGAATTGCATGGTTTTCTGTAAATTTTCCTGTCAATTTTGTATGTTGTATTATTTCTTATTAATTCAACGTCTAAAAATGGTAAGGATCCTTTTTCTTCGACTTCCAATGTGCACTGTATATTTGAATCTAGGTTATTAGCTGTATTTAAAAAGTCATTCAAAGCGGGGATACCATGGTTCCAAATTAAAAATATGTCATCGACGTAACGCAGCCATAATTGAGGTTTCAGATCTGATTTAAATATCTGACAAAACTGCAGCTTATAAATTTTATATAAGTAGAGCCATTGAATTTTGTACAAGAGAATACCTACAAGCAGAGTTATTCACCATTAAGAAGATTGCAATAGAAAATGCCCCCCCCCCCCCCAATGTATCAATAAATTAATCTTTGATATTCAGCATAGAGAGTTAACCAGAAATAGCATTAAAAATAATCTCAAGTTTTATAGTTTTAATTATATACCTCAGTTATTTGAAAGGATTAGTTATGCATTAAAGAAATATAATATATACGTAATCGCAAAACCATCTGTCAAGTTAAAAGATCTTGTACACCGAAAAATAGACCCAATCCCTAACGATGAAACTTCTGGCATATATGTAATACCTTTCACAGACAAAGTAAATCAGAAAGAACTCAAATACATAGGAATGACCACTAGAAAATTTAAAGACAGACGAAAAGAACATATTACAGGCATAAAGTATAACAAACCCTCTACTACTCTATCCAGATTAAACCAAAAACAAGATATTCACATTGATTTCAGTAAAGCAAGAGTCATAGCCCGTACTTCAAATTACTACACGTCAATAATCAGAGAATCATTGGAAATTTTAACTCAAAGAAAGTATACTTGCAACGATACTTTATCCTACAACATATCTAAGATCTGGTATAGTATACTAGATATTTCTAGCGATTTTGAAACATAATCATTTTCATTTTACCACTTCCCCCCCCCTCCTCCCTTCCTTTGAAATAGACTCGTCCACTGATACTTAAGCAAAGAATTTTCCATGAACTTTCACTCCTCTGGTTTTCCCCTGAAGACGACTGTTATAATGCAGTTGAAAGCGCTTGGGATTTTAACATCTTTGACGGTTTTCATGTTGTAGAAACCTTTTATGTATTTTTTAGCACCTTTTTAAGTAAAATTTTATCAGAATTGTAACATCGTATTTTTTATATGTTTTTCAAAGTGAATGTGACGTTCAACAATTATAGTTTGAACTATATTTTATATTATTATGTTAAGTGTGAGACATTCCTGTAGTGTAAGGGTCGATAACTAAGTGTTCAAGAACTCTTTATGGATTTACAAGGAAAACAGGACAGAATCGTTGACAGCGAGACAGATTAAAAAAGTAAAAAATCATTAATTAAAACCTAGATATACTCGTCTGAATAATTTCTACCCATTGAATATATAAATCTGCTTGTTGGGATAATCTTGCATACCGAATTTTCTAATACACATGAATTGAAACAGGAAAGAAAAATCACTTAAAAATAACATTAGAATAGGTTCCATTGTATACCACACCAAGTGCACGCTGAGAAGAGACAGATTTTTTTTTTTATCTGCTTCACCGAGACAGCTTCTACAATCTGGTATATGACTTCATTGTGAAGGGATGTCAGCATCCATATATCATCCATATATCACTGAATGCATCAAAGAATCCAAAAACTGATAAATTGATGGACTGGAGTTTGTGGCTGCTTTTTGGATGGTAATGTGATACCAGTGCCACTATTTATGTATGCACATATCTCAAAAAACACAAAAGCATATTAAAGTAATATGTGATCCATATCTTTCGTTATGGAATACGCAGAATTGTAATGACCCATAGATATTACACTTGAAGCCCTCTAATCCACCGATTCCTATTTTTGAGAACCGACGGATTACTATAAAAAAGAAGGGCGAATAGCCAAGTGATTGGCATGCCACAAAGTGTGCGCGCAACACAGATTGTATCACTGTGTGCTCCCAATTTTGTTTCTATTTTTAATTTAATTTAAATTATTTCTTTAAGTGTGAAAAATTTATTAGTAAAATTACATTGAAAAGGTTACATAATGATTACAGTGGTTGAGAGGTAAAAAAAGGCTAACAAATGATCAATAATCCAATTCGACAAATGAAGTATGTAGATCTTTGGGTATGAGCAAGGCCGTTATTTTCTTCGTTTCTGGGTTTTCATGCGTCGTACGCAAGCTTAATTCATTAAACGTATCAATAGCATTACATCCGTGCTCTTTGTATCGCGCTGTTTTAGCAAGCACATCACGCCCGTTTTAAAATGTGTTGCAGCTTCTGTGTGGGTAATACGGCCTTCAATCGCATTGCTCGACTATTCATTGCTTTCATCTTCAATCTCTTCCGCCATCACACTCTCAACGATTTCTTCGTCAGTTAGAACATAGTGTGGAACTTCTGTTTGGTCGTACTGTAACCAGTTCACAATGTCTGATTCGGCAACGTCTTTACACCCAGGCAGTTGGTTGAAAACTTCTTCGAAATCCTTATTACTTATGAGATTGTCATTAGCAGTTTCGTCCCCGCTGTTGACAGTACCGGGGCAAAGTTTTTACCAGCGTTTCATTATTTTTTCGTCGGAAATGCCATTCAATGCTTCTGCTAAATTGAAAAAAAAAAAAAAAAAAAAAAAAAACATGATGGAGATTCACGCCTTTCCCGGTTTTTATTAACTTTTCTGTAGCCATCTCCTGTCCATCGAATGAAACAACGTTAACAAAAAAGCTCGTCAGTAACATTTTTTCAATGCCACTAGAAAACCTTGATACAGTGGCTGAATGACTGATGTAACATTCTCTGGCAAAAAAAAAACAAAAAAAAAAAACGGCTCGGATATCACAGTCAATAGATAATTCACATTGGGGTATGATGGAGCTTTGTCTAAAACCAGTACAGCCTTTAATGGCAATTTCTTTGCTTGCAGCTCTTTTTTTCACATAAGGAATGAATACAAGATGAAACCAATTCTGAAACGTTAACGAATCCATCCACGCTTTTTTTGGTGATTGCCGTACTGTACTGGTAAAGATCCTATTTCAATGTTTTTGAAGCACACAGGAGGTGCAGATTCCCCAATCACCAAAAGAGACAGTTTATAATTACCATCGGCTTTCGTGCATGCCAGAACTGTAACCTGTGCTTTCTGTTGCTTGTAACCACTAAGTCCGCTGATTCACTTTCCACCGCAAAGGTTTTCGATGGCAGCATTTTGTAGAAGAGTCCCGGTTCATCTGCATTATAAACCTGAGCAGGCGTAGGTTGTTTTCTTTAATCAGTTTCTCAAAGTCCTTCTGAAATCCCTCTGCCATCTTTTCATCTGCTGATTTGCTTTCTCTTTCTTGCTTTCTAACTTAAAAGAAAGTCTAAGATTTATTTTGATTAAGTTTTGTATTTTGCATGCATCTTATCATTTTATGCACAATTGTCATAAACATAATACAAAATCTGCAATACAAATATTTTCAATTAAAAATGGAAGATAAAAATGGAATTCACATTATGTTTTTGTTTAATATTTCGAGGTTCGATTGTATTTATTTCATGAAGGAAAAACAGCATTTTTTTGCGAAAAATCACGTTTTTTTCAAACTCAAACCTCAATGAGGCACGGGTTAATATTATCCAAATGAGCTGAAACTTTGCCAATCTCATTTTCTATTGGCAACGTTTTGGGGAATCCCCCAGAAAAAATTCGAAAATTGATTTCTTGTGACAACCCTAATGTGTATCCATACAAGATCATCCTATTACTAGATTTGTAACGCATATTGCACTATAGTTGCTCTAGAGCAGTGGTTCCCAACGTGGGGCGTACGCCCCACCGGGGGTCAATTTGACCTTCTAGGGGGGAAATTCCAAATTTCTTACTCCCTCATTCACGATCAGTTTCTTTTTTCTTTTGGGGGGAAAAGTAGTGTTGTAGGCTAAAAATAAATGTAATACAAGAAAAATTTAAGAAATCAGTTTTTTTATTGAATTTTTACAATGTTCCCTATCGAATTTTAAAATAGATTTAACACCAGAATAATTATGCGAATAATCATTTAAAATATTTTGATATAATCATTTAAAATATTTTTGATATCTTTTAAAATATTAAAACTCACGATAATTTTTCTGGTGATGAATTTTAAAATTTTTCGTAACGTTTTCGATTATTTATTGAATGAGTTTTCTACTTTTATTTGCGAAGACAATTAATGATATTGGGAAAGGGGAAACAGAGAGAATGTGTTAAACGGAATAATGGCTACTTAATTTGATAAAGAGGAGAATATTGAAATACTTTTTGTGTACTGTGTTATCCATAGAAAGAAAAGTCGGTGTCCAAAGCTTTTCCACCAACTCTTAATAAGTAACAAGAATGTATTATAAAATGTATAAATTTATCAATTTTAACGTCAAATGTAAATGTCTGTTTAAGATATTTTGCGAAAATAAAAATGCAGACCGTATAACACATTTCTTTAGCATTGAGTTAAGTTGGAAAAGTAGAGCAAAACTCATTTTGGCATATAGGCAAAGATGTATAATCTCATTGCATTTATAAAGTTATGTTAAAAACACATTTGTGGTAGAAGATTCACCTCTTTGATAAATTAAAAAATGTGAAACGAATAGTTATTGTTAAGGCTCTATTACATTTCTACCGTGTCAATAGAGTTCACTTTTTAAATAATGAGACATAATTCACAGATTAGTGTGAGAGGGGGAGGGACATAGTAACTTCACAGATACTTTGCTGGGCCTTGCCAATAAAAGGTTGGGAATCACTGCTCTAGAGTAATTTGATGTTCTTGTGTAAAATATTAGCAAACATTTTATTCGTTGATCGCGATTATTTTTTGAGTAGAAAAGTAGATTGCAGAAGCAAATAAGTTCGTCACTTCTGATGTATAGCATACTAAAAATAGTAAAAATAAATTACCGACAGACCACATAATATACAACTGAAGACCTGAGTGAGAAAACATGCTGTGTACCAAAAATTAAATTTTGAGAAAATTTAAGTCAAACTTATTGTTGTAAATTGCTTTGATTTAGTATTTTCTTTTATTTCTTACTTTTTTTGTAGCATAAGTAATTTTTAAACATTAAAAATCTCACTGTCATGAATATAACTGTAAAAAAAAAAAAATAAAAAAAATAAATAAATAAATAAAAAATAAATATTAGAAATCAATGTCTCAATCTTCAAGGCTAAACAAAATCTAAATATAAGCTTTGCTATAAGACATATTACTTCATAATTTCTTCATCTATAAAATAAAGCAATTTTGTAAGTATATGTTAAAAAAAGGTGACAAAACATCTTCTACTCCAGTTTTTAATTCATACCCTGTTGGCAGTTGATTCGAAAGAATGGTGGTAAAACTTTTTATACGATGAATGAATATTTCTACAGAATCTATATATTTAAAAGACAAGACTGTTTTTTTTTAGTCATCTGCCCTGAAATTTCTATTGAATCAATTTTGACAATTATTATTATTATTTTAATGAAAGCAATTCATTTGTAGATGTACCCGTACTAGCTATTTTTAAAAATATTACACTTTTTATATTTTAACTAGGAGAGTTCTGCCCAATATGAGTCGCTAACCCCCATTCAGACACCGTAGATTCTAAAAACACTCAAATTTGATCTCGCTTTGAAAAGATTAGAGAAGTTTGAGTTATAATTAAAAAACCAGTAGCGGTCTCCCAGTAAATGGGTTTCCATTCATTTGCTTTTGATTGGGAAAATTTAAGGCCGAATAAACTGCTTTTAAGACATCCATTCTTTGTTTTCGTGTTTCGTTAAATAAGATAAGTTAAACATTTGAAAATAAGCTAAAATAAAATAAATTAAGTAAACAGAGTCTTTACCTCCCTGTACTTTTTAACAACGTTATGAAACGATTGATTTAATACAATACAGACATTTTAAATGTCTTGTTATAAATAATTTTCGTTAAAGTTTTCTTTCACTTTTTAACATTCACATGAAAATACTTTTGTTTCTGGAAAGGAAATATTATTTTCTGCGGTATATTAAAATTGGCAACACTAATTAAAAAGATCACCCCGAACTATAAAATAAATGTCTCGTATAGATATAGTTTTAAATGTTTGGCAACATTATTATTTAGCCATTTTAAATATAATGTAATTTCTCAAATTTACTGCTTTTAACGCATATTAATGTATTTATTATTTTTAAGCTTTTTTTTTTTTTCTCTTTTAACATTAACGTGTAAATACAATATTTATGACGTAGTTTTCAATATTTTCCTGCTTTTAACACATAATCATTTAGTTCTAATTTTAACGTTTTTTGCTGTTTGTACTAGTCACGTGTAAATAAATTTTTAATTTTAAGGAAATTTTATTCTTTTCATCGTTTTAACAAATGGCAACAAGTTAAAATAATAATCTTTTCTAAAATATGAAAAAAATATATCTTGAAATGATTAAAATTTGATTAAAATAAATAAGAATTTATTTATTTATTTATTTATTATTATTATTATTTAATGAGTTATTTTTTCAATTTTTTCTGGAAAACATAATTTAACCACAGTATTTTTTTCACTTGCGATTGAAATAAAAGATAATTGCAATTTCAGTTTGAAAATGACGAAAAAAAAAAAGAAAAAGACATCTAATAATCCCTAAATTTTCACTTTTCTCCACAAAAATGGAGTAATTTTGTTGCCATCATTACATAAATGTCATTAACATTAGAAAAAAATTAATATCTCAAAAAATAATTCGAATTTAAAATTCTAATAACATTTTTGACATCCGCGGATCAATACGGCTAAGTTGCGTTAATTTCTCCACCAAACGTTCTATATTTTAGGAGAAATAGGGTAGATTTTAATTTTAAAAGTTTTTTATGAATTTTCTTTACTGTGGAGGCAATTGGGTTACTTCCATCGTTACAGAGAAAAAAGAAATTATGGGAATTACTACATTTTTACTGGTGCTATTTCTGGATTACAATTTAAAAAATATAAATTTCTTTTATTGTGAAATGACGTTGTGTTAAAAATAATATATATATATATATATATATATATATATATATATAAGGGGCTTTTGTATTATTACTATATTTTTGATACGTATTTTATATGGATGTTGATTTGATATTTTATATGTAATTGGAGAATTTCATTAATATTATAATTAGCTTAATTATTGATTAATCTTATTTACAATCATTTGTTATTAAATTTTAATTTACTAAGGACAATATCATATTAATTACTAATAGTATGCCATTTTTATAGTGATTAATATACATATAAGTATGTTTAATATAAATATAGTTATACTGTATGTATTAAAATTGGGTAATTATTTTTATTATTATTCCTCTATTCTTTTTAATATTTATCTATTTTCAATTTATTATCGACTTAATGTTTTTGAATGTCCCACATTCATACTTTTTGGATTTTTATGGATGTATGAAAATGATCCACACTCTATATTTGTGCTTTTTAAGTAATGGGAATTTAAGTATCATTTAACCTTCTATAAACTTCCATATGTTTTTTGTTTCCTGTTCATTTTATAATTATCTTATATATAATAGATTTAAAAAAAATGAGAAAAAAAATTTATATTATTTTTAATAATTATTTATGTTAATTATTACTGAATTTATTTTGTTTTATAGCATATAGCTATATGCTATATATTATCAATGTTCTAGAATTATTTAAATTCTTAGTTTAGTTTTAATAAGTTAGCTAATAGAATATTTTGTATGCTTTTAAATTTTATTAACAATAGTTTATTTTTGTTAAATACATTGTGTGGTTTATATTAGGTTTATAATTATCTATATATAAGGATATGTTTGGTTTTGCTGTTAAAAAAATTATTTACATTCAAATGCTTACAAATGTTTATCTTGTGACATTTGAATAATAAAAGTAATACTAGATGGCAGCACCAAAATTTGTCTTTTGAAGATAGCTCTAAATTTTAATTTTTCTAGCTCCATTTCAGTTATAATTTACTACACCAGGGGGAATTTTTAGCTAAATTTTGACGATATTGTTAAACAGTTATTAATTAATTTAATAGTGCATTTTAAATAATGTAATTACTATCTATTTATTTTATTTTATATTATATTAAATGTATTTAACATGGTATTTCAAAATTTATTTCAAAATGTATTAACTGCATCCTTTGGTATCAATTACTGTGATTCCTTAACTGTTTTATTCACCTTAATCTTTATGATATTCTGGTAGCCATGTGCGCGTGGATATTTGTAAAATACTGAAATATTAATCGGTATGGTGTTTATTATTTATATTTTATATCCTATAAATATTTAAATAGGTTTTATTGATTCTTCCATTTCATATTATTTGTTTCTATTCTGTTTTCATTTTTAATCAATTCACTTGATTTTAATGGTTGTTTGGGCACAGGGGAAAATAATTTTTAGCTTTAGCTTATTTTTCTCACAGAAAACAACCATTTTGCTTATATCATTGAATTCTGTGCCCTTGACAATGTAATTCAATATATAAGCTTTTCCATTTTTTGTCGGTGTCCACTTTTTTCTTTTTCTTCCATAATAATTCTTATAATAAATTAATTTTTTTTTTTTTTTAATTTACAGCTTTAATTCATAATATTTGATGGTGGTAGGTTATGTTTAATTAATGGTTATATATATATATATATATATATATATATATATATATATATACTAGAGGGCTCTGCCACCTGCGAGCTACGCCCGCCAACCCCCCTTTCAGGCTTCAAAGCCTCTTAAAACATAGGAATGTGCCCTGCTTAAAAAATATTACCAGATTACGAAAGACTGAATGATATTATCATCGTAAATGCGGCTACACTGAAAAAAATGAAGTACTCAAAAATGAGTAAATCGATGTACTCATATCGAATTGAGTATGTTTGGTTCAAAAATGAACCTATGCTTTCTCAATTTTGATACATAACATGTTATCAAACCCAAACGAAAGGATAATTTTGTGCTTTGTAATGGCTTATTTCCTTCATGGCGGCTTAAAAGATTGTTCTTTAATCGGAAAACGAAGTAATGTACAGTCGTGGAAAAAAAAAAAGTAAACACCCCCTACTAACTCTTCAAAAAAATATCGTAGAAGAAAGTTACTGGTACAGAACGATTGTAAATAAAGTCTACTTTTAAATGATGTATATAAAATTTGCTCATGGGGCCATCTACATATTAAAACGAACCCAAACTTCATTTTTTTTCAGTGGCAATACCCAATTTTGACAGCATAAATTAACTCTACACCCTTCAATTAGCCCCAAAACAAATTTTTATGCAATTCGTACCATAAATTTCCGAGAAATTAGTTATTTTAAAACGAGCGTATTTTAAGGGCTATATCCAAACTGAAATTTGGTACTGGATTGTTAACCGAGAGAGCCCCCTTCTTGATCAAGGCACCTTAAGCGCTACTCAATCAGTTAATGAAGCCTGCTAGATTACAGAAGAGTAGAAGAAATTTCAAATTATGTAGTCACTTCTATCATAGATGGTCCCTTAAACCATCATTTTGCCATTTTTTAAGCATAATTTGAAAACTACTTGGAAGAAAAATGTGAAATTTTGGATTTCCATAAAGCAGGACTTAATAAATCTAAATCCATCCAAAAAATTGTAGGTTGAAATTCATAATTTTTTCGAATATTAATTTCATAATTCATAATTCATATCATAAAATTATAAAAAATAGCAAATTCAACGTATTTATGTTTAGGTATATTAGTATTATTGCTACACAAAATATTAGCATATTAGGAGCATAATTTCAGGAGATATAAAAAAAAAAAATATGAAAATGTAATTTAACATTAGAAGCACTCAATTTTGAATGTTTATAATTCAAAAACTTATCCTTCAAATGACTTGGAATTTGGTGTCTAGGCATAGTTTGAACTGAAGTTTTGAAATACTATCTCGTTAAAATTGGGTATTGCCATTGAAAAAAGGAAGTTTGGATTCGTTTTAATATGTATATGGCCCCCTAAGCAAAATTTATATGCATCATTTGAAAGTAGACTTTATTTCCAATCGTTCGGTATCAGTAACGTTGGTCTACGATAATTTGTTGAGGAGTTAGTAGAGGGTGTTTACTTTTTTTTCCCACGACTGTACCTTGTAAATCAGAGATGTAATATTACATTTTTATTCCTCTGAAGGAAATATATCCCGTGTTTCCTTTATAACGCGTAAGGTTACATTGTGTTGTTGTTGTTGTTTATCAGTGCTTCGCAAATTCGGTCTGCTTTGTGTGCTAAATGAGATGGATTTGTTCGAGAAAACAATAATTAGAAAAAATGGGATTATCAATATTTCGCCAACTACTTTGAAAGTAAGTGTTCTCTGTTAAATATTCAATACGTTTTTTTCTTGTTAAATGTAATCACGTGTACCTGTTCTAAATATTATATTAATGTAAATATTAAATTATGCACAGTATTTTAAAATGATTTAAAAATTCTTGGAAACAATGCTCATTTCGTAAAATTAATTGTTTAGCGTATCTTGATAATAATTTTGCTATATTTTCTTAGTAAATAATTAAAAATTTCTTGTTAATAATTTTTAGCGGGAAATAAATGGCGGAACATTTTTACTTTAATCTGTAGTACAGTGTCTCGGGTGGGGGTGGGGTGGGGGGGGGGAGAGGAGGAGAGCCCCTTTGACAGAAAATTATTTTTTTCCATTTAACTTATTTTAGTTTTCAAAGTGTTTTGTAAATTGTGTGTCTTTTAGTTCGGTATTTTATTTTGATATCGCACGTGTTACTAATCTGCCATCTTGGATGCCATCTTGTTTAACTTCATATTTTTATAACAGAAGCGTTGTTTTCAAACACTTTTAAAGTACTGTGCATAATTTAATGTTTGCATTAATGCAACACTTACTGAAGGTACAGCTGATTGCATAAAATAAGAAAAAAATGCATTGAATATTAAACAGA
This sequence comes from Maratus speciosus, assembly GCA_963932465.1. Lineage (NCBI taxonomy): Eukaryota > Metazoa > Arthropoda > Arachnida > Araneae > Salticidae > Maratus > Maratus speciosus. The sequence goes on from OZ010793.1 coordinate 482,391,732, forward strand.
GAGCAATTACTTTCAAGTTCTTATTTAAATACATACATGGGATCAAAAATGAGTACATAAACACTTCATATTTGAATACATACATAAGATAAAAATGAGTACATAACGGTTCATATTTGACTACATCCATGGAATCAAAAATGAGTACATGTGTTTCTCAATTTTGAGTACATTTGGATCGGAGCTATTTTGAGTATGTGACGTATTTAAAAATGAATACTTTTTACTCAATTTTGAGAACCCATTTTTTTCAGTGTATCTTCTATAATCGGGTTGCCATGCTTTTCCGTTGGAATGGGGTATTTTTTGATTACCAGTGTCTCATCCATCTCTGTCGTCACAAATGACGACTGTTTTCGGGATTGATCAGTAATATCAATTGCACATTTGAAAATCAGCTTGTATAAAATAGTTAGGTTAAAAACGTCGTTATCTTTCTGACTTTCTTAATGACGCTATGGGCAATATTCATCCTTTAGGTTCGAGGTTAATAAAGTTCCGCCTGTTTGAGAATATCTTTCAGAACCACGGTATTGAAAAACATTGTGTTTTGAAATTTTACGCTTATATTTTATGCGTTTATCGAGTTTTAGTTATTTTCAGGAACTGATATAGCTTATTAATGAATCATTTTCTCTATTTTAACACACCATCGTGCATATTTTCATGTTATTTTTACAATGTATATTGTTTATAATTAATAAACCTATTCGAATTTTCTAACATGTATTTATCAAATAGACATTCGTACAAAATAAATCAAAAGTTTTTTGCGCCTACATTTACCTGTATTTATGATGCATCAAGTAAAGTAATATATAAACAATTTGCTAGCCACACCATTTTTATACCATGTGGCGTCATATGAAAATTCTCCGAAATGAAAATTGCTTTAAATGTGACGTTTTAATATATGACGTAATATATGATGTAATAATTTATTTATTATAAAGTTTTTTCTCTTTTAAGATTCATGGGTAAATACATTTAATTTAAAAATGTTTGAGAATTGAGCTTTTTAAATATGATCTAATATTCACCATTAAAAGTTTTTCACGCGTAATAATTTGATATTTTAAGCACTTTAAATATGACGATACTCAATATTTGGGCTTTCTTTCTCTTTAATTTGTGGGGCATTTTACATCTAACGTAATTATCACCTTTAAATGCGTTTCGCGTGTAATAATTTTATTATTCAAAGTTTTCGTGTTTTTTTTAACATTTACACGTAAATATTTAGACGTAATTTTCCTTATTTTCTACTTTTAACACGTGATCATTTAATTCTTATTTTAATATTTTCTTTCAGTTTTTAATAACTTCCACTTTACAATTTCAATTTGAAAGTGACGACAAAAACGAATCTAATTTTTATTTTACACATTTTCCTGAAAAAGATAATTTAATCACAATATTGTTTCACTATCGATTGAAATACATAAAAGATAATTTCATTTTCAATTTCAAAGTGACGTAAAAGGAGAAATCTAATAATCCCTTGTTTTTCGCTGCTATCCCCTTTTTTCCACAAAAATGGACAATTAAGTTGCATTATCAATGAAATGTCATTAGAATTAGAAAAAAAATTCACGTCTTAAAAATAAACTCAAATTTTAAAATTATAAAACAAGTTTTGACACCTGTGGAACAATACGGATAATTGGTATTGATTTCTACGCCAAACATTTCCTATTTTAGGAGAAATAGCCGTGAAACAGGATCAGTCGTTTCATAAAATCGTTTCATAAATTCGTTTCATTCGGATTTTATATATACAAGGTAGAACCCGTCAAATTTTGACGAAAAAAATGTTTAAGAAGGAACTGTTGAATTAATTTTTGATAAACCTACAAAATTAGTTACAATAAAAAATGTGTCTTGTACTGGTTAGTCTAACTCTCAAACAAATATTATTTTAACCTAAAGTTAACAAATTACTATTTCTATAAAACTCAGTTGTCCAAATTATTAAAATTAAACTTTAATCGTATGTGTAATCAGTAAAATATAATAAAGATCAATTATTATGATGAAGTTATCAATTGAGGCTCATATGCTTGGTATTCCAGAACGAAAAAAAGAAGAATGTTTTCCACTATGACATGATCATAGAATTCCCCCCCCCCCCCATAAAATCTAAACCCGGGATCATTTTCACCTTCTCAAAATTTACATACACACCTCTCAGATCCGTATTCACCATTTAAAAAAAATTGGTAATTTTATTTGATCATTTTAAAATCATTTTAACTCAAAACTTGAAGTCATGATTGTCAGAAACATCTTTGCATGTGAATAGTAGCACTCTTAACTTCAGATTCTAATTTCAGTACCGGAGAGTAAAAATTACTGTAGTTGATGCTTTTTAGACTCGTTTGTGTTAAAATGTTTAGTTTTATCGAAGAAAATGATCATTTTTTAAAAATATGACATCATATTCATTTACTTAAGCATTTCGCCTGGTATCTCTCATTTAGTATCAATACACATGCAAAAAAAAAAAAAAAAAAAAAAAAAAAAAAAAAATGGAAAATTTATGAAGAAAAATGTGTGTTTTCAAAAGCAGTACGTCATTTTTCGTTCAAAATGGTTTATTGCCGTATGTCACTAATGGGATTTTGCGCCAATAAACCCTATACAAAAAAAAAAAAAAAAAAAAAAAAAAAAAATTATACCATACAATTAAAAAAATATATTTTTTAAAATTTCTACCAGGAAATGGCATGAATAAAGATAAATAAGCCTCAATTTTTCTCGCTTCTCGGCAATAATGAAAGCCATTCAACTACCACCATTTGAAGGAAATTTCATAAAATTCCTTTAAAATTAACTAGGGGATCGTACCCGGACTTCCCGGGTTAAAGAATATAGATAAAAACATCCTTTTTAATTGAAAACTAATAATTTTTTTATATGCAATAAATTTTTTAGATTGCCCACTTACATTTAAAAAACATTTTTCATATGGAAAATACGAATCTATTATATATATATAATTCAAACGGAAATTTCGTTCCGAACGCCGAGATTTCGAGTTCTACCGCATGGATTTTTACGGAACTTATACCGTTAGATAGGTATCGTTCCAGGGAAGGTTTTAAGCTATAACACATCATTCTACCTAGATTAGTTAAGAATTATTACGGAAAATTCTATTATTTTGGACTTTGTTACTTCATATTTCCTTAAATATCTGGACTCCTATTGGTCGTAGAGCTTAGATCTCACGCCAAAAGTAGCTCCGAAGCACCCAAGCAAACTTTTCCCCGCGATTATTTTGAAGTCTTCCGATTTCCTCTAACTCTATTAGATGACCGCGTAGAAGCCCCTTTAAAATATTTTTCGTACTAATTTCAGCAATTATCTTAAATTATTGGTTAAGACCGCCACCCTCCCGATTCATGTATCTACGGAAATGTTGCATGAAGGAGTTCCGTTCAGATACGCTTTCGTTAAGAATAGAGTGCGCTCCCTGGTGGTGGAATGTGGAACTAACATAACGCGATATTGTTAAAATTAGGAAATCTAACAATGCGATCTGTTTTAAACTTTGAGATAAGTTCATAACACATAATCTATTATCTATTCTATTATATATATATAAAATCTATTATCTATTCTATTATCTATTATATATATAAAATCCAAACAGAAATTTCGTTCCGAACGCCTAGATTTCGAGTTCTACTGCATGGATTTTTACGGAACCTATACCGTTAGATAGGTATTGTTTCAGGGAAGGTTTTAATCTATAACACATTATTCTACCTATATTAGTTTTAGAATTATGACGGAAAATTCTGTTATTTTGGGCGATAAGGTTACCATTTTATTTCTTGGCGAAATGCATCGTTGATAAAAAAAAATTGAAACGGCTATTAAACCTCGAAAAATAAAGGAAAAACTGTTACTAATTTTATTTAAATGAAAAAAAAAAAGAAAAAAAAAAGAAGAAGAAAATCCGTTTTAATGAGTAATAATATTAAAAAACGGAAACATTTAATCAAAACCTGAAAGAAATATTTGTAATGCTTAAAAATTAATTTAATAAGAAATATTACACTTGATACGCAATATTTGGCTCTTTATCGCTTGCGTTAGATATGGAAACGAATCTGAAAATTTGATTACATGAAATTTTAACGACATTTTCTTTCTGTTCTGTTCTTTTCTTTTTTTTTGTATATCTAATTGTCCCATCACGTGACTTATAGGAGAAACAAGCAGATGTAATTATGAGTCACATGTGTAATTACTATTTGTTTCTTTACAATTTTTTATTTTTCTTTTGTCGCCAAACAATGTGATTTTAAGCCAAAAATTCATAAGCGTGACATTAGCTTGAGGATGTTCTCACAAATGGTGTTTTTTTAGGTGAAAGAGATCATTTTTTGAGTACATTTTCATATTCAATTGTAACTTATATAGATATCAGTTAATATTTAAAAAATGGAATCGAATACTTAAATTTCAGTGTGAATTTCTGCCACACATACATATTGTAAAATAATTTCATACTTTTTAAAATGTTTTTCGCCGTAATTCCGAAAGCATGTGATATTTATAAACTCGAACTCAGATCAAAGAATATTACCCATTTTATTTAAGCAAATATTATCTATTTTCTCAAGTCATATCGCCAATTTCATTTATAGGAAAATTCACAGATTCGAAATCTAGGAAATAAAGATAATTTTTAAGGAAATTTATGTTTTAATACGTTATTACTATGGAAAAATTCAACATTTTGAAAAAAAAAAATTACAAGTCTTTTGTAATTCGTCATTTCTTCTTCGTCTTTCTTCGTACTTTCTCCTCTGTTATGTAATATTTCAAATGATATTGGACTAATTTTCGATCATCGATTCACCGCAAAATCGCATATCTAATATAGTATATAAAATAAAGTCTGGATTAGGGGACTAATTAACGCACAGCGCAAACTACTGAACCTAAAATCTTGAAAATCGTGGTAAAAATACTTCTTATGACATAAACTTCTGCTAAGAAAGGATTTTCTAAAGTGTCACCCCTAATGGTTTTTGCACGGGGAGGGGAAAAAAATCGAATATCAAAAATATGCGTCAAATGATAGCATATTTTAATGTAGTTTTGTATGCTGAATCGAATGCTACCAAATAAATTTTTATAAGTCCAACAGTTCATGACACATTTCATATTTTTCTAATTTGGCGGTGTCTTTGGCATCTAAACCTCAAAATATCTATCATTACATCCGTTACTCTAGCAACGGAAAAAATTCAAATCAACCCTTTTGGCTAAAAAATAAAAACGGCTCTATGAGTTTGAAATAAAAATGCAAGCATCTTAATTTTTTTTAAAATAGTGATTTTATGTAAAATAAAAGGGAAAAAATTACTGAGAATTTAGCGTTATAAAACAAAAATGGAAAAGGTACTACTTAGATATTCCGTCGACCAAAAATCTATCGTCAAACTATAAGATTAAATGCCAATAATGGTTGATCGTAAATATCAAATTCACTTGAATTTAAACAAACTACACGTGTTTACGTCATCAAGTGATTTTAATTTCGACGTTTTATTTGTATTTTTATTAATGTTATACTAATTTATTTGTTATTTCGTTATTTAAAATAAAGATTATGTCAATTTATATAATTTGGCGAATGGTTTGGCGATTTATATAATTTGGCGAAATTGGTCGACGGGATAACAAGTAGTACCAATGAAAATATTTAAGTATGAAAGCAATGTTTGTAACGACTTAAAAATTATTTTCATATATATAAACTCGGTTTATGGCGTCAGATGCCGTCATCCAAAGAATCTACAAGAGTCTTTTTCCATTTTTTCCGGTCATAGGTTCCTCAATGAAAGAAATTGGAATTGGAATAATATTGTGCGATTTATAAATTGCTCCTCGATAAGAAGAAAAAATGGGTACATTTATAACAACCGTGCGCACATCTCGCTGATAGCATTTTAAAATTCCCAGTAACAGTACTTACATTTTGCGTATGTAAATTAAAAATATTTTTTGCTTTTAATTATGGCATTATTTCCTGTTATTGTTTATCTTTTCAGTTTTTAAAATGAAATTAGTATAAGGCATGCATTTTAAATGAAATGAGTGAAAGGTTTGTGTTTTAAATGAAAATAATAAAATAAGAATATGCTATGAAAACAATCTTTATTGATTTATTACCTGCGCCCGGCTGACATAAAAGTTTCACAAAAGCCACATATTCACTTTTCTTTGAGTAGTTGCTCATGAGAATTCAAGTTAACCTTTTGCAATCGGATACTTCACATATTGGTGTATTAGCTTTAATGTTGAAAGCATCGTTTTTGTTTGAAGCGAAAACTTTACTATGAATTCTATTACACAAAATCGCATCATCATCATCTACTATATATTTACAACGGAAATTTGTATTTCATTCCGATTGTTTATAATACTTTCGTAGGATATACCACAATTAGTTAGGTAATAATTTTGGAAAGGTTTTAGTGTATACATATTGTTCAAGGGTACTTAGTTATAGAGCAACAGTAAAAGTTCAAAAATTAAGTGAACCTGATTATGAAAGTTTAGCCTTTTTAAAAAAATCTACAGAACATATTTTGTTACAAGTGGCCCTGTTGCATGACTTTTAGGAATGGTGTTAGTATATACGATTTCATTATATGTTGATTAGTTACAGAGGTATTAATTCCTGTTGTCATAACGGTCTCATTACCCGACCATAAGTGCGCTGTTCATAATCAACTAAAACAATTACTTCTTAATTGCTAAATTTTGTCCAACGGTTAAGATAACATTATATCGCAATGGCGTTCGCATAGTTTTCAGTAATGTGCAAGGTCAAGCTGAAGATCCATATTGTTTAAAATACAAGTTCAAATTTGCCATTTAGTTTAATCCAAGGTTTATTTGGAAATATTGACCAGCGCAGCGGGCATAGCCTGCTAGTTATACAATAAAATAAATTTTTGAAATTTATCAAAAGCGATATTTTCTTATTAGCCACATGCTAAGAGTTATTTGACCAAGATTTTGCTACTTATGGCATCCTTTTATGTTCTGATAATTTCAGAGCTTATACAGGTCTGTTAAATTTGTATTTTATTTATATTATTTTATTTATTTCTTCATAGGGAATTTCTTTTTAAGGGATATTAGCCGCAAGAAAATGATGAACTCTTTATTTTGTTTTAAGGGCAAACGGCTTAATCTTTCGTAATCGAGCTCCGCGCGATATAGATAAATTAAAAAATATTTCATGCTTTAAAATTGTTTTTAAAACCATAGAAAATCAGTAAACTGAGATGAACTTTGCAGACAAATTCCATATGAAAAAAAATCCTATTTGGTGATCTAAAAATTTAAATTGTACGATTACAAATATGTTAGATTTGTGTTTTTTCAATAATATTCTTTTATTTGTTTATAAAAGAAGTATTAATTTCGTTAATTTGTCTTTCACAAATATGTTAGATTGGTGTTTTTTTAATATTATTCTTTTATTTGTTTATAAAGGAAGTATTAATTTCGTTATGCAAAAATAGCCAGAAACAAATGCTGAAAAAATGTTTGTTGCTTTATGTGCAAAATGTTTATTACTATTATGTATCGAAACCGGCACGTGATAAGATAAACTTAAAAACAAATCATGCTTAAAAATTATTTTGGAAAATATAATACACCAGTCAATTAAGATACAGTTTTTAAACAAATTGCATTTGAAAGTAATTTTTTTTCCCCTATGCGATGAAAATTGAGAATGTACGATGGTCAGAAGATTAAAAAAATGCAGTAGCGAAAATTTCAAGACCGTGATGTTTCCAGACCGTTTCAAGACCGTTCAATTGATCGTGAAGTGTTGCCATTCGCGAAATGACGTCAACTTTACGCACAAATGCGTTTGTTCTTTATAATATAGATACTTAATCAGTAAAATATAATAAAGATCAGTTATTAGGATGTGGATATCAATTGAGGCTCTTACGCTTGGTATCCCGGAATGAAAAAAAAAAAAAAATCAAAATTTGCATATTCATCATTTAAAAAAAAATTGTATTTTGTTTGATCATTTAAAAATCATTTTAACTCAAAACTTGATTATCAGCAACATCTTTTATGTGAACAGATGCACTCTTTACTTGAGATTCTAATCTCAATTCCGGAGAGTAAAAATTTCCGCAATTTATGTTTTTTAGACGCATTTGTGTTAAAATGTTTAGTTATATCTAATAAAATGATCGTTTTCTTTTAAATATAACTTCATTTTCACTTAAATAAGCATTTCGCCTGTTGTCTGAAACTTAGTATCAGTACACATGCAGAAGGAAAAACAATATAGAAAATTTATGAGGAAAAATGCGTGTTTTCAAAAGCAGTATGTCATTTTTCGTTATTATGCCCCTAATATAATATTCTGCTCCTAATGGGATTTTGCGACACTAAACCCTATACAACAATTTTTATCAACAATTTTGAATTTTTATCAGAAAATAGCATGAATAAAAATAAAAATACCTCATTATTGCTCTCTTTTCTGCAATAATGAAAGCTATCTAATTTTCGCCACATTTTGAAGAAATTTCTTAAAATGCTTTTAAAATTAAAATATAAAATTGGGGATTAAAAAAAAACAGATAGTGCGATCACATCTACAAATGAAGAGCTTTCAGTTAAAAAAATATATTAGTAAAACTAGTTCAGCAGAAAGATCAGGGCAGATGACTAAAAAACACACTTGTGTTTTAAATATATAGATTATATAAAATTATGAAAAATTAAATTAAGCAAATTATGTTATTTTGATAAAATTATAGTAGAATGTCCTAAAGAATAGCATTAAAATTTTATTATTCGAGAGAATTTTGGACAAAAACTTCAGGAACATGATATTATTTTAAACCACGAATTATTTGTTTACTTGTCTAACTCGGCGAAGCAAATCCATCCAGGCGAGAATCATCAATTTCTGTAATATAAATCGCTATTATTTGCATGTCACCTCTCTTTTATAAAGACATTCTAAATTTTTGTAAAACATTGCGTTTTATCAGTGTGTGATTTCGATTGCATTATTTTCAAAAAATCATTTTCACCTGTGAAGAATCTCAAAGCAGCTGGACTGTGAAAATGATGCACTTCTACAAGATATAATTCAGGTTTAAGAATTAAAATACACGTTTTTTATAAAATGACGTCATTTGCATCCGTTAAATCAATCCACTTTTACAACCCAGTCTTAAACTTCGTCTATAGGAAAGTATGCATATGACGTCATTATCAGACAATAACAGACAATATTTTTGACATGGCCCATATTTTAATTTCAACTTTTTTTTCAGGTTTTATGATAAAATGGTAACAAAAAGATACAGTATCTCATATTTTCGACTATTTTCCGTTTACTTTCAATGACTTTCAATAGAAATGGGGTACTTTTGTTGCCACAATAAGAAAAATGGTGTTAAAAACTACAAAAAAATTAATATCTCAAAAATAAATTGAGATACAGTTTTCAAACAATTTGCATTTAAAAGAGCATTTTTTTCTTTATACGACGGTGTAAAAATTTAAAATGTGTGATGTTTAGAATTTTAAAAATTTGCAGTAGAGAAAATTGCAAAACCAAAATATTATCTCAAATTTCAAAGTGTTGCCATTCGCAAAATGACGTATGCGTTACGCACAGATATGTTTGTCCTTTATAATATAGATGTATAAAAATGGGGATATTAAAAAAAAAAAACAGCTAGTGCGGGCACATCTACAAATGAACGTCTTTCAGTTAAGAAAAAATATTAGTAAAATTGGTTCAGTAGTAAGCTCAGGGCATATGACTAAAAAACAGCCTTGTGTTTTAAATATATAGATTATATAAAATTATGAAGAATTAAATTAAGCAAATTATTTTATTTTGATAAAATTATAGTAGAATGTCTTAAAGAATAACAATAAAATTTTATTAGCCGAGAGAGCAAAAACTTGGAAAACCTGATATTATTTTAAACCTCGAGTTGTTGCCATATCCTCTTTGTTTGCTTGTCTAACTCGGAGAAGCGAATCATCAAGTTCTGTAATATAAATCGCTATTTTTTGGATAAAGACTTCCGATCTGAACATGTACACTGTATGTCACGGCTCTTCTGTAAAGAGACTCTAAACTTTTGTAAAACATTGCGATTTATCAACGTGTGATTTCAGTTACGTTATTTTCAAAAGTGAAATATTTCCACCTGTGAAGAATTTCAAAGCAGCTGAGATGAAAATGATGCACTTCTACAAAACATATTTCAGTTTTAAGAATTAAAATACACGCTTTTTTATATATAAAATGACGGCATTTGCATCCGCTAAAGCATTCCAGCTTTACGATCCAGTTTAAACAACATCTATAGAAAAGCATGCATATAAAGTCATCGCGAATAATACGCAAACCGAGCAAAAAGCAATGTCGTTATTCAAGAACAAAATAAAAAGTAACAAATCTTGTATCTAATGGTCCACATGGCTTCATTTGTTTGTTTATAATAGCTATCGGAAATCATTCATTTATATTTCTTTTTAAAAATTCGGAAGATGTTATTACACACGGATTAATAAAATTGCATTCTTACAGCTATATAGATGCTTTCAGTGTGACGTCAGTCATGATGTTTTGGTTGGAAACTGACTCCAAACAAACGGTTGCTGTACGTCATTTCTTTTTAAATATAAATCGTAGAAAATGTTACCGCTACTTATCAAGTATTAAAACACTTAGATTTGCGATATAGATATAATGTATAGCTATACTATACAAATAAAATAAAAAATACAACATAGCAACCGTTTGTTTGGAGTCAGTTTTCAACGAAAACGTCACGACTGAAATCGTCTATTTGATACGAATTAAGTAAAACCGGAGAAAATAAGTCATACAAATATTCTTTAAAATACATTTTTGTAAAGAGAAAGTGTTGTACCATGTGTGAAGTAAGTTTACAATAAACTAAAAATCATTTAATTGATAAATAAAAGCGAAATAAAACCAAAATTAACCGATGATATAACAGATGATATTCTTGATATAGCACATATTTTAATTTCAATTTTTTTCTGTTTTTATGAGAAATGACAACAAAAAGATACAGTAATCTACTATTTTCCCTTTTTTCTAATAGAAATGGAGTACTTCAGTTGCCACAATTAAAAAAAAAAAAAAAAAACAATATCTCAAAAATAAATTGAGATACAGCTTTCAAACAATTTTCATTTAAAAGTACATTTTTTACCTTATACGACGGTTTAAAAATTGAAAATGTGCGATGTTTAGAAGTTTGAAAATTTGCAGTAGTGAAAATTGCAAAACAGAAATTTCATTTCAAATTTCAAAATGTTGCCATTCGCAAAATGACGTATGCGTTGCACACAGATATGTTTGTCCTTTATAATATAGATAGGATAGATACATATCACACATTTTCTCTCATAAAGCTGTTCCATTTCAATATTTATTCATTCCGCTAATATTGAGTTTGAAACGCTAATCTCAGTGGAATGTGAAATGCTTCAGTGAGTGAAAATGATGTCATAGTAAAAAGGAAACTAATATTTTCTCTGATAAAACGAAATATTTAACAATGAATGCGTCTAAAAGAATAAATTTATGGATTTCGAAGGTACTGAGAATAGAAGTTTAACTGCGGATGATCACATTCTAAGTTGTAGCTTGGAAATATATTTATTAATAATTTAGTGCACGTTAAAAAAATAGGGAATATTAATATTAAAAATAAGCATGTAAATTTCACGACGGTGAAAATGGCGTAATGTTTAGATTTCGTTGAAAAAATGTTGATTGTCAAAACCCCAGTTAATAACTTTATAATTGCTTATCTTGATTACAAATTACTGATTACTTATTGGAATAAAGTAATTTGAAATATTTAAGTTAATGGAATCAGCAATTTGGTAACTTTAGTTTAAAATATCATTTTTGTTTTACGTGTTAGCCTAGCCAATGTAAGATTGATTTTGTTTTGTAATTATTTTTTAAAGTTTTTACAACTTCAGTCTAACAGTTTTTAAACATCTTCATCTGTCGAATTCGACGCACAGTGGGGTATTTTACAAATCTGGGCGGCCAAAATTATTTTTTTCCTTTTAAACTAATTTAAACGTTAAAAGCAGTAAATAAATGCACTTTTTGAAATAAATATTGTTTAATAACTTGAAAATCATGGATGTTTTGCAACTTCGTATTGATATTTATTGATCAAAATTAGTATTATAAAATAAATGATATTTATGATAAGCAGTATTATAAAATAAATGATAATATGATAAATAGTATCATAAAATAAATTATAATTATGATAAATAGCATTATAAAATAAATGATAATTATGATAAATAGTATTATAAAATAAATGATAATCATGATAAATATTATTATAAAATAAATGATAATCATGATAAAAAAATGGAATAATATATTGAATAAATTATAAAAACAGATTATTAATGATAAGAACAATTAGTTTGTAAATCACCAAGGTGGGATCTTTTAATCAGATGATAATTCAGAATCGTAATCTGTTTCTTCATAATCAGAATCCTCTGGATCACGAGCTTCAGAAGATTCCATAGGTAGTGACATTTCTAGAGTTTCTTTACGGAACAATTTTGATTTTTTTCTTATCGTGGGTCTTATTCCAGTTAAAACTGGATCTGAACTCAAAAGCAATCTGTTGAGAACATCACGGTTACAAGAAATTCTTGAAAATTTACGCGATAGATTTTGGCGAAATAATCGAAAATGTTTGTTCCGTGCTTCGGCTACTTCTTCAGACAATTGGCCTACTGGTAAAGCTTTCTCTATCACAATGCGTCCATGGATTAATATTTTATGCATTGTGGGTGACATTGGATACCATTTATATAACTGGACGTAGAGCTCTGCTGTTTTTTCTGTATATTCTTAAATTTATCAAAGTGAATTTTGTGGCCACTGGATATGGTTTCAAGAATAACTTTAAATCGATATATTAAATTTTCATCAATGCCGGTAATTTCCGCTGCTAGAGATGGGTCAGTAAAGAATCTTCTGTGCAAAGTATGTGTAAGTACTTCCACATCAGTCGAGCTCCTCAAACATTCAGACTTTCTCCACTTTGACCTGTCACTTGATTCAGTGAAAGCTTTTGCTGGCCTTCCTGGTCGATTTATTTTTCTTGAAATTTCTACTGTACTTTCAAGCCATTCGTTATTATTTTTCACAAATTTATCTAACATATAATGGGCTTCGATCCATTTGCTCTTGAACTGAGATTTAAATTGGGAGAAATTGTGCTTGAGGTTTTTAATTTCATCATCATCAAAATTATCGCCATTAAGAAGGTAATTTTCAAGGAAATTTAATCTATGATTAATGTTTGGCAAATTCTGCTGTTGCATAATGTTTAAAAGTTCTTTTCGAGTCATTACTCTGACATTCGAAATAAAAATAAATACAAAATATGAACAAAAAAGAATGCATAATAATTATATGTAATTTAGATAGATAACATTATTTTATCCCTTATTTTTAAAAAAATCTCACAATCCTTCGCTAACTTTTAACAAAAACATATGAAAATTGACTCGACTTATTTTTTAGATAAACAAATGTTAATAACGAGCAATACATTATTTCAATTATCTGAAAAGAGCTTAAAAAGAGATAAAAGGGAATTAATACATTACTTTAAGGCAATTTTTTTTAAAATTATATAAATTTAATTTCAATCAGAATAACTGAAAAATAAACAAATCTGATCACTTTCTATTGAATCATAACAATTTTTTTCATATTAAAATTTATATGATAAATATCAGTTAAAAATCAATATATAGTAATTTTGTATACTTACTCAGAATTTTGGAAGAGCATATTTATAGCGCCTTCATTTTAAAAAGGGGACAAATGTGGAACTACTTTAAACGAAAACACAAATAGAAGGGTGTATATTTATTGGTACAACAAGTAACTTTGCTTGGAAATGTTTGGAAATATAACTAAACCCTTCGTGAATCGGGAAACAAGGGAAAAAAATAATAGAAAAATATGCGTTATTTTAAATTAATTTTGTAAATACTAAAACTATTTCTTTCTCAATTCAAAGTTAAAAAAAATAATGATACATACCTGCCTCGTCACTATCCATAACGATTAGATTTTAAATACTTCCAAAACTAAAGTTATTCAAATTCAAAAATAGAAAGTCACAATGAAGAACGATTTGACACTCATGCACTTAACGCAACACTCCAGTTTCAACTGATAACAGGAGGTCATCGTTCACTTAAAGGAGATAAAAATCGCATCACGTGATTCCCCAATGATTCAGTTTCAACTTATATCCATCTATTCGATCCTGCATTGTACTTTATGAAATCGACTTTTGGCCGCCCAGATTTGTAAAATACCCCACTGTGCGACGGGTTCCCACTCGTAGCCATTTAAATATTCTGAGAAATTAAGTTGTGCTTTTATATAATCTATAAATATGCTATATTTCTTTGTTTCATTAATAAAACAAACATTTAAAATTTCTAGGATTTCGACAAGTGGTCTAAAATTGAATATTTCAAAAACTTACTGGCAGAAAGACCAGAAGATGTTACCCCTTCAATGCTTAATAGAATGTTTGAGATTGTACTTGATCTTAAAGAGAAATCTTACGACCAGGTTTATAAAATGCAGCCTAAAGAACTGGCAGAAGTTCCTTCTTCTCTTATACGGCGACATGCCACAGTCGTAGAAGAATCCATTCCAAATATTCTAAGTACAATTTCTATATCGGTGAATAAAGTCAAGTTTACAGATGAAGATACACAAAAAGGTCTTCTTATTTCTCAAAGTGTAGCAGAATCTTCTGCCACTCCGAAAAATAAGGAGGATAGGGATGTGTCAAGCTACCCTAATTTCTTAAACCGAGGTACATCTGAACAAGAATCTTCTAGGGTGTCTCCAGTACACTCTACTCATCGAGGCTTTACAGATATAGCTCAAAACAGTATTATTGAAGACAGAAGAAACTCTCTGAATCCAGAAAATGAAAATGTTGATTATGTTGCTGAAGATGTGAACTCCGATCATTCTGATGAAAAATCTGATGATAATAACAAAAGAAACCATTAAAACGATGTGCAGAAATACGTATAAATGCTATTTCTGCTGTTTGGCTTAGATGATATTTCATTTAAATTATTAAAAAGACATAATGGAAGTTTTCTACAAAATACGTAATACAACTTGCTTGGTTTTCTTTCAAATGCCTCCCAGAAATTATTTTATATACCATTTGTACTACTTAACATAATTGGCGCTTTATATAAGCTATTAAAAAGTCATAATGGAAGTTTTCTACAAATTACAATTATGTATATTTCTTGGTTCCTTTCAGAAGTTTTTCAGAAATAGTTGTAAATCACATTTATGCTGTTTGACTTATTTGTTACTTTATTAAATTACTAAAAAGTCATAATAGACGTTTTGTACAAACTGAAATAAAATTTCTTTCATAGTTTCATTTCAAATATCTTCATTCATTTGACCAACAAATAAAAAAGCGATTTTTGACACATTTTTAAGGGGGTCCGGGACAGGTTTTAAAGTAAATTTTATTTATTGAGTTAAAATTTTGAAATTTTTTGTGATGTTAACCATATCATTTATAAACAAAATTACATGATAAAACTTCTCATAATTAAAAAAAAATTAATTCAAAATTAATTAAAAAATTGGGGTAATTTAAAATCGTTATGACTCGAAATACTATTTTTAGAATTTCATTTTTTTTATTTAAATAAACAGAAATATATAAGTTTTAATTTTGATTCAGCATTTTTAAAAATATTAATTTAAATAAAAATAAAAAATATTTAAAGTAAAAAAAAATATATGTAACTTAAAAAAAATCACATTGTTTTAAAAATTTGTTTAATCAAAATTAAAATAAAACAACTGAAAAAGACATCTTTAAAGTTTGAACCTTTTATCTTTAACGGTTCTTGACTTATAACAATTTAAATACAAGAAATGGTGAAAAAACCGATCATGAAGAAATACGCATTTTCACAGAAGTCGTTTCCATGACAACCATTGCTTGAAAGCTAGATTTTGAAAAAAACCAAAACGAAAAAATACAATATTTCCGGTTCCAACTGAGATAGAAAAGTCATTTAAATGCCATTTTAAACAGAAAAACAGAGAAATATTTAATGCCATAATTTTTTTAAAGAAAATTTGCAGATTTTTGTGTCCCGGCCCCCTTAAGTCATTAAAATATAGAAAACTGATCCCACATCCCCTAAAAAATAACAACGCATCACCATTACCATCAACAACAACAAAGCAGAGGAGGGTAAAAGTTTATTGCTTTTAAAGTCGATCGATGATTACATCACTAAATGTCTGTCTCTATACATTTACTGATATTTCATTTTAGTTATTTTTCAATATAGATCTTTGAATATTATAGAAATAATAAGCCTTCCAATAATCTAAAAACACTCGAAAATAAAGTAATGAATTTTCTGTGATTTAAAAACAAAGTTAAATTTTCACAGGTCATCGAAGTTTAATTACCATTTGTTACACTTTCCTGAATTTGAATTATTGAGTTATTTACGACATTTTTCTCTTTAAATTAGGCTGTTCACTGTTTTTTAAGTATTTTTAGGTAGCTTTCATAACAAAAATCTACCTATTGTAGCCGTTCGGAGGAAAGCGATTTCAAAAAAATTTTGGTATATTTTCATCGATCAAGACACCCAGACCCCGAAACCACCCTCCGTTCAAAATTGATATACATATATATATATATATATATATATCTGACTTATGTCACACTGTAACTCTCGTAATTATGAACTGATTTCGATGTAATTCGGTGTGTACATAGTACATACCAATGTCTCGACCGAGTTCGTTGGCCAGCTTCATCAGCCGTTTTGTTTCAAAATGGCGGCCATTTAAAATTTTTAAAAAAATTTGAAATTTGAATTGTGGTACCAAAAAATTAAAAATGGGAAAATATTTTTTTCTTATGTATTTGACCTTTATACAAAGATTCCGGAGCAGTTTTTGTTTCGTCTATATCATAACAAATGGCTGAGTTATAGCATTTTGAATTTCTAGCGTGGCTGACATTTTGAAACGTCCTGAATTTTGTCACGCGATAAAAGGCGTATTTATGAACCGATTTCGATGTAATTCGGTGTGCACATAGTACATACCAATGTCTCGACTGAGTTCGCTGGCTAGCTTCATCCGCCATTTTGTTTCAAAATGGCGGCCATTTAAAAATTAAAAAAAAATTTAAAATTTGAAATGTGGTACCAAAAAATTTAAAATGGAAAAATATTTTTTTCTTATGTATTTGACTTTTATATAAAGATTTCGGAGCAGTTTTTGTTTCGTCTATATCTTAAAAGATGGCTGAGTTATAGCATTTTGAATTTCTAGCGTGGCTGACATTTTGAAACGTCCTGAATTTTGTCACGCGATAAAAGGCGTATTTATGAACCGATTTGGATGTAACTTCGTTTATACATAGTACATACCAATGTCTCGAGCGGGTTCGTTAGCCAGCTTCATCCGCCATCTTGTTTAAAAAAGGCGGCCATTTAAATTTTTAAGAAAAATTTTAATTTGAAATGTGGTACCAAAAAATTGAAAATTGAAAAAATATTTTTTTCTTATGTGTTTGACCTTGATAAAAAGATTAGGGAGCAGTTTTTGTTTCGTCTATATCTTAAAAAATGGCTGAGTTATAGCATTTTGAATTTCTAGTGTGGCTGACATTTTGAAACGTCCTGGTTTTTGTCACGTGATAACGGGCGTATTTATGAACCGATTTGGATGTATCTTGGTGTGTACATAGTACATTCAAATATCTCGACCGAGTTCGTTGTCCAGCTTCATCCGTCATCTTGTTTCAAAACGGCGGCCATTTAAAAAATTTTAAATTTAAAATGAGATACCAAAAAATTGGAAAATGAAAAAGTTTTTTTTCGTTTGTGTATGACCTTAATAAAAAGATTCCAGAACAGTTTTTGTTTCGCCTATATCTTAAAAAATGGCTGAGTTATAGCATTTTGAATTTCTATTGTGGCTGACATTTTAAAAAGACCTGATTTTTGTCACGCGATAACAGGCGTATTTATGAACCGATTTGGATGTAACTTGGTCTGTACATAGTACATACCAATGTTTCGGCCGAGTTCGTTGGCCAGCTTCATTCGCCATCTTGTTTCAAAAGGGTTGCCATTAAAAAAAAAATTAAATTTAAAATTTAAAATGAGATATTAAAAAATTGGAAAATGAAAAAGTTTTTTTTTATGTGTTTGGCCTTGATACAAAGATTCCGGAGCAGTTTTTGTTTCTGAAAATTTGTTCTTTTGTTTATATATTAAACTATTGGATGTGCCAATCCCAAAACTTTCTTCTATCTTATACATATTAAAATTTTAAAAAGTAGTTACATGTGTTAATACTTCAACATTATTAGTTCAATGCTATACCAAATTTCCTTTTCTTCTTAAATTTCTGCTTCAGTCAATTAACCGGACTAAAAACGAGTTAATCTATATCAAGATATTTGTTAAAATTAATAGTTTTTCTTCATTCTGTTGTTATCAGCTGTTTGCGAATAGCCGGCTTAGCAGGAAGTGAGTTCCCGCCGCTGCGGAGCTACCGATGGACAATAGAACTACGAAAAATCAAGAAAAGTATACAAAAATCGCTATCACACAGCCCCTTTACCGCGCAATATTTCCAAATTCAAGGAGGACCTGTTGGCCATATCCAAATTTATGCAGAAAAAATTTCGTTCAATTGTATGCATAATTTTATACACTTTTTAATGGTACAATAAAAAAAAAATGGCACAAACATGGCTATTATAGCGGCCCCCTTCCGGCAGTTTTTTTTCAAATTCAGGGAGACTTGCTTGCCATAGCAAGAAACATACACAAAATATTTGGTTCAATTCTATGCATAACTTCACACACTTATTGATGGTACAATAATAAAAATGGCGCGGACATCGCAATTATAGCGCCCCCTTCTGGTGGATTTTTTTCAAGTTCAGGGAGGACCTACCGACCATAGCCTTACACATACACAAAAAATTTGGTTCAATTCTATGCATAATTTTATACAGTTTTCGATGGTACAATAATGAAAATGGCACAGTCATTGCTATTACAGCGCCCCCTTCCGGCAATTTTTTTTCAAATTCAGGGAGAACTTGCTTGCCACAGCCAGAAACATGCACAAAAAATTTGGTTTAATTCTATGCATAACTTCATACACTTTTCGATTGTACAATAATGAAAATCGTACAGACATCGCAATTAAAGCGCCCCCTTCCGGCGGAATTTTTCCAAATTCAAGGAGGACCTTCGTGCTATGACCAAAAACAAACACAAAAAATTTTGTTCAGTTCTATGCATAACTTCATACACTTTTCGATGGTACAATATTCAAAATGGCACAAAAATCGCTATTACAGCGCCCTCTACCGACGAATTTTTTCCAAATTAAGGAAGGACCAGCTTGTGAGAGCCAAGAACTTAAAAAATTTTTTTGGTTCAATTCTATGCATAACTTCATACACTTTTCGATGGTACAATATTCAAAATCGCACAAAAATCGCTATTACAGCGCCCCCTACCTTCGAATTTTTTCCAAATTCATGGAGGATCTACTTGCTATAATCAAATACTTAAAAAAAATTTTTGGTTCTATTCTATGTATAACTTCATACACTTTTCGATGGTACAATATTCAAAATGGCACAAAAATGGCACAAAAATCGCTATTACAGTGCCCTCTACCGGCGAATTTTTTCCAAATTAAGGAAGGACCTGCTTGTGATAGCCAAGAATTTAAAAATTTTTTTTGGTTCAATTCTATGCATAATTTCATACACTTATCGATGGTACAATATTCAAAATCGCATAAAAATCGCTATTACAGCGCCCCCTACCTTCGAATTTTTTCCAAATTCACGGAGGACCTACTTGCTATAACCAAATACTTAAAAAAAATTTTTCGTTCTGTTCTATGTATAACTTCATACACTTTTTGATGGTACAATATTTAAAATCGCACAAAAATTGACGTTACAGCGCCCCCTACCTGCGAACTTTTTCCAAATCCAGGGGGGACCTACTTGCCATATCCAAATACTTAAAATAAAAATTTGGTTCAATTGTATAAATAACTACATACACTTTTGGATGGTACAATATTCAAAATCGCACAATAATCGCTATTACAGCGCCCCCTACAGGCGAATTTTTTCCAAATTCGGGGAGAATCTGCTTGCCATAGCCAAAAACGTAAAATAAAAATTTGGCTGAGTTCTATGCTTAACTCCATACACTTTTTGATGGTACAATGGCGACAGACAGACGGACACACGGACAGACGAACACACGGACAGACAGACATTTTCTATAAATATGTTTTTTGGGATCTCTGACCCTTAAAACGTGTAAATCCGTCGAAAACCGGAAGTCGAAAAAAATTCCGATTATAATACTTTCTTCTATTGAAGATAGAAGAAAGTAAAAATGGCGCAGACATCGCAAATATAGCGCCCCCTTCTGGTGGAATTTTTTCAAGTTCAGGGAGGAACTACCGACCATAGCCTTACACATACACAAAAAATTTGGTTCAATTCTATGCATAATTTTATACAGTTTTCGATGGTACAGTCATTGCTATTACAGCGCCCCCTTCCGGCAGATTTTTTTTCAAATTCATGGAGAACTTGCTTGCCACAGCCAGAAACATGCACAAAAAATTTGGTTCAATTCTATGCGTAACTTCATACACTTTTCGATGGTACAATAATGAAAATCGTACAGACATCGCAATTAAAGCGCCCCCTTCCGGCGGAATTTTTCCAAATTCAAGGAGGACCTTCGTGCTATGACCAAAAACAAACACAAAAAATTTTGTTCAGTTCTATGCATAACTTCATACACTTTTCGATGGTACAATATTCAAAATGGCACAAAAAAGGCACAAAAATCGCTATTACAGCGCCCTCTACCGGCGAATTTTTTCCAAATTAAGGAATGACCTGCTTGTGATAGCCAAGAGCTTTAAAAATTTTTTTGGTTCAATTCTATGCATAATTTCATACACTTTTCGATGGTACAATATTCAAAATCGCACAAAAATCGCTATTACAGCACCCCCTACCTACGAAGTTTTTCCAAATTCATGGAGGACCTACTTGCTATAACCAAATACTTAAAAAAAATCTTTGGTTCTATTCTATGTATAACTTCATACACTTTTCGATGGTACAATATTCAAAATCGCACAAAAATCGCTGTTACAGCGCCCCCTACCTGCGAATTTTTTCCAAATCCAGGGAGGACCTACTTGCCATATCCAAATACTTAAAATAAAAATTTGGTTCAATTGTATGCATAACTACATACACTTTTGGATGGTACAATATTGAAAATCGCACAATAATCACTATTACAGCGCCCCTACCGCCGAATTTTTTCCAAATTCAGGGAGAATCTGCTTGCCATAGCCAAAAACTTAAAATAAAAATTTGGTTGAATTCTATTCATAACTCCATACACTTTTTGATGGTACAATGGCGACAGACAGACGGGACAGAGGGTCAGACAGACATTTTCTATAAACATGTTGTTTGGGATCTCTGACCCCTAAAACGTGTAAATCCGTCGAAAACCGGAAGTCGATTTGGATGTAACTTGGTCTGTACATAGTACATACCAATGTCTCGACCGAGTTCGTTGGCCAGCTACATTCGCCATCTTGTTTCAAAAGGGTTGCCATTTAAAAATAAATTAAATTTAAAATTTAAAATGAGGTATTAAAAAATTGGAAAATGAAAAAGATTTTTTTTATGTGTTTGGCCTTGATACAAAGATTCCGGAGCAGTTTTTGTTTCTGAAAATTTGTTCTTTTGTTTATATCTTAAAAAATGGTTGAATTACAGCACTTTGAATTTCTAGCATGGCTAACATTTTGAAACGATCTTGTATTTGTTACGCGATAACACACGTATTCGCCTATTTCGATGTAAGAAGGCATGTCGATAGTATACATCAATATCTCGACCAAGTTCGCTGGCCAGTTTCATCAGCCATCTTGTTTTTAAATGGCGCCATTAAATTGAAAAAAAATTATATTTAAAGTGAGATGCAAAAAAATTAGAAATTGAAAAAGGTTTCTTTCTTAAGTATTTGACCTTGATATAAGGATTCGGGAGCATTTTTGGTTTGTCTTTATCTTAAAAAATGGCTCAGATATAGCAATTTCAATATCTAATGTGAGTGACATTTTGAAAAATCTGATTTTTTACCTGCGGAAGCACTCGTATATATCAATCGATTCCGATGTGAGTGAGCATGTGCACAGCAATTACTAAGGTCTCGACCAAGTTCACTGGTTAGCCTCATCCACCATGTTATCTTAAAATGGCCGGCACTTTAAGAAATCGCCAAATTTGGCAGCCAAATATAAGTTACTTTAAATAAAAGCAGCTTGGATAAAGCTGACTAATTTCGCGAAATTCTCATTCATAATGATTTAGTCTCTCTATTCTAAAAAAAAGTAACTCCCGCTGTCACCGCCGCCGCCGCCGCCGCCGCCGGTTTTGATTTTTTTGTGACCGGAGGCCTTTCTTCGTTAATATTAACAAAAATAATGCATACAAAAACATGAAAATCGGTGGTTTTATACAGAAATGTTTGATAAACACGCTGATGCAGACAGTTTTCAAATCGAAGAATTATTTTAAGAGTTATTTAATGCTAAAGTTGGACAAAATCGTTCCACTAAAAAAGTTTTATAGCAGCAAAAACTATACAGGGCAGTGTAATCATTTTTAGATCATTTTATGCGTTAGAATTTGCCGGAGTGCAGATTGCATTAATTTTTTTATTTTGACTCATTTTTTCAGGTTTTATTTCTATTTTAAATTCAAATTTTCAGCATTTCTAGAGATATTTTTTACAGATTTCAGAAAATTGTACTAATTTAAAATGTTGCCATCTGTATAAAAAGCGCAAGTAATAATGTTTGCTTCAAATTAAAAATTTATTCACACGTGACTATTATAAACAGTAAAAAAACTTTCAAATTAGTATTAAATAATTACGTATAAAAAGCAGGAACTTATTAAAAATTACGTCATAAAAAGTATACACGTGAATTTTATAGGAGAAAGGATATTGTAAAATAATAAATTCATTAACATGCGTTAGAAGTCTTAGGAGAAATTACGTCATATTTACGTCACATTATAGTTATTACATAAAATGAACACAAAATAATATTGCAAAAAAGTTTAAATTTAGAAATTGCGCTAGACATTTATTTGATATTTTGAAAATTAATTTAAAATGTCTCATTTAAAAGAACTTTCTTTTCGCTTTGTTAAAAAATACCAGGAGACAAAGACTCTCTTTACTTAATTCCTTTTATATTAGCTTATTTTGAAATGTTGTTACAGGTGTATACGTCATCAAGTTATTTTTATTTCGACGTTTTATTTGTGTTTTTATTAATGTTGTACGAATTTATTTGTTCTTTCGTTATTTAAAATAAAAATTATATCAATTTGTATAATTTGGCGAGTGGTTTGGCGATTTATAAATTTGGCGAAATTGGTCGACAGGATAATCAAGTAGTACCGCAGCGGATTTGGCGTTAAAATTCCCCAATCAAAGAGAAATGAATAGAAATTCGTTTATAGGGAGATCGCCACTGTTTTTTAAATTATAATTCAATCTTTCGAAATATCTTTAAAACAGATCAAATTAGCGTGCATTTAGAGTCTGCGGTGTCTGGACGGGGGTTGGCGAGCGTAGCTCGTAGGGGGCCGAGCCCCCTAGTATTGATAAAAATTAGTATTGAATCTCCTATACTCGGTTTCCACTAAATTGAGCTTCGTGTGTTTGAATAATGTAAGTTGGCTTTTTTAAAATAAGGAATATGAAAGCTACCTCTTCCTCCCGGCACTGGCCGGAAGGACTTTTTAATATAAAATATGCACTGTTTTTTGAAGAATTTTCGACTAAAACTGCTATATATCATTCTTAAAATTAAGTAATATTTACCTGTATATTATGTTTAAAATTAAATAAAAATCCGTAATGACTCACAATTAAAAATATAAATTTGACTTTAGTTTTTTAAATAAGCACTTAACAAAAAATTATAATGTTGTCTAAAAAGAAAAATCTTTGAAGATAAGGAGAGTTAAGAAAAATTACAACAATTATTCTGAATGATGACAGGTCTTGAATTCTTTATAACCCAATCAATATATCACTCGATCAATCCAAATCAAATATATGTGTAGAACATGTTCGGAAGATTTCATGCATGAATTATACTCTGAGAGGCAGCGATACTTTTTTTTAAAAGTGAAATTAAGTAATATTAATATGTTTTATGCTTAAAATTAAATAGTATTACTTAATCAATTACTTTTGAAAATAAAAATCTGACTTGCGATTTTATTAATAAGCACTTAACTAAAATTTATGACGTTGTTTAAATAAAGAAAATCTTTCAACATAAGAAAAGTTCAGCGAAATTACTTTACAATTATTCTCAATGACGTGAGGTCTTGCAGTCATTAATCCCATAAATCCCATAAATCTCATCAATATTTCACCTAAATCAATCCAAATCAATGAGAACTATAGGACATGCTCGGAAGATTTCATGCATGAATTCTAAGAGAGGCAGAGAGGCTTCTTCTTCTTCTTCTTTTTTTTTTAAAGTAATATCATGCTAATCTGATTTTCGGAATTATAATCGATATTACATAAATAATCCTGAAAGCAGCTGTCAACTGTCACGACAGCGGCAGATGCTGTGGGGTAAATAATGATATTTTAATGGTATTGTGATAAAAATTAAACAATATTAAGATGTCATTTTAATTAATGATTGTTCACTAATTACATTGTGATAGTTCTTAATTTTAAACAATAACCCCAGGCAATTACTGCCGTTCTTTATAGTCATGAATGAAGAGAAAATAGAAAAAATTAAAACGTTTTTACCGTATGAAGCTTGACACATTAATTGACAGGCTTGAAAAAAATAAAAATAAAACTTGTTCCAGAACGAACATCTTTATTGTTCATCAGATTTCAGAAAAAGAATAAACATTCTCCTTGTTCATGCATTAAATAAATGAATTTTATATTAAACATCTTCATAGCTTGAATGGGGGCATACCTTTTCTTAAGAAAATTCAAATATCATCTCAGAACATCGCGCAAGAAGTTAACTTCATAAAAATAGCCTACTTAAACAAGTCATGGGTGACACCCTCGTCACAATAAAAATATTGGTTCCCGCCAGACACAAAAACTCTTGTGAAATTTAACTGTTATTTAACTGTTATTTATATACTCACTGAAAGGGGCTTAAAAAAGTATGAACATGGAAAAGTCAAAAATTATTTGCATAAAGGAACGGAAACTTTTAGAAATCAAATCGTATCCCAGTTACGAATGAAAACAATGCATGATATGCGAAAAATCTTTCTGTGACGCTCTATGACGTAATATATTTCACACCTGTTCAAGCCAAAAACGCCGATAGAGCAGTACCAAACTAGCGACAACCTAGGACTATGGAGAAATTGGAGAAATACCTGGAGGAAGGAAAACACGATCGCTCGAATAAACGAACGCCATAGTGAGGCGAACGAAATGCCGAAATTTACAGAAAAATAATTGAGGACATGAGTTTCAAAACTCGCCTTGTCCAAAATTAAAATAAACCGTGTTTTCCCTATTTATCTATTCTATTGGTAAACCTGCAACGATAAAGCACAACAATCTACAAAAAACTAGTTTTAAACTGTGTTTCTGCAATTGTAAAGACTTGGTCTAAGATGAAAACCAATGGACGCATTCACGTCTTTAGTTTGCTTAGAAACTTAGATAATGACTGTTTCAAAGTATCCAATGTGCACTTTTTTCTAAAATTTACAATGTCAAACTATCCAATATGGCATATTTGATCCGTTGCCGTAAATGTTTGGATATTTTTCTATTTCTAAGCATCCGTACCACATCAAACTATCCAATATGAAAATAGTCGTTTTATGAGGAAGACACAACTGTTTTATTTATGGTTTGAAATTTAACGTAATTGACATATGTTTTTAACGTTTACTATAGCATATGTTTTCTATTGTTAATGGAATGTGAGAATTTTTAATTCATTTTCAGGGACACTCAAAAGAATCCTGTTGCATTACATTTAACAGGGAAAAAGAGCGGTGTCTTATAATGGTGTTACGATATTTAAAATATAATGAAATTAATATAGATTTATCAAGTGTATTAAAACAGGTTTTATGCAGAATGTGGTGTGCAAACCATTTATTCTTATTTACAGGTTCATACAAAAGAATTTTATTGAATAATGGTTTTTAGTAAAAAAAAAATGTTTGAAGTATATTTTAATAATGGTAAAATATTCCAAAGCAAGTGAAATTAACATCCATAATTGATGTACATTACAAGTTGCTTACTGTAGAATATGACACGTATGATAGTTATCCTTAATTTACAGGGACAAACAAAAAATTCGGTTACACGGCTGCATATTAGCAGAGGGTCAATCCATTTCAAGTGGTCCAGAAAACCAGATATTCGTTGCTCGACCATTTTTAAAAAATCTGAAATTTTTTGTGCAACAGCTTTAACATGATGGAAGTTCGAAATGACTATTATTTTAATTTTATTTATTTTTGTTTGTGCATGGCGGCCATCTTTGTTTCATCGTCTGCAGCAATTTTCACACAAGAAGGGTTTACGGAATTGTAAATAATTCATCGTCGATTTCGCCAATTCAAGTGCGGATTAAAGCAGTTTGTACAGAATACATTGGGCTAAAAATTTAGTAATAGAGTAGTTTCCGAAACTAACTGCTTATTGGTGAAATTTAAGCATAAAGTTTCAGTTTTTCTTTCCAAAATTTGCTCGTTTACAAGAGGAAATTTTTCTAGCAAGGAAAACTGTCAACATGGCATAATTTGTTTTACAAATAGGCCGAAAGTACTTGTACTCACACGCAAAGTTCCAGACCTGGGATTTGCTTTCTCTTCGCTAAAAAACCCCCAAATTTTTCAAAAATGTCAAAAATTGCACTTTTGAGTCTTTGATATCTCTGGTAGGGCACGAGATAAAAATCTGAAGATCTGGTTTCTGAGAGTATTGTATGGTAGTGTTATGCACAAGAAATTTCATGATGGAGATTTGACTACAAGCTAAAGATATGGTAAGAGCAACATGTCAAAACAATATTGTCAAACTATTGTTTTCTTGTAGTCACAGCTAAGTATTTATCTCAGAGTGTCACTTAAATTTATGTTTTTGATTATCTTTAAATAATAGTAACAGAAAATAAAGCCCTTTTCAAAGCTTAGCAATTATTTAAAAAGTAATTATGCCTAAAGCCATACATTTTGCATGGTTTCAGTATTTTCTGTAAGTAATTTTAGTAACTAAAAGAAACCTCAGCAGTTTTGCATAAAGAAAAAAAAAATTTTTATACAAGACCTGAGACAAAAACAGAATAGGTAAGGAGAAAAGCTGTTAATGTTGTCATACTTCCTGAGACATGATCAAACGTGTCAAAGAACATTCTTGCTTGTTGGTTTAAAAATTTTGATCTTTCTCAAAATTTAATTTGTAGGAACCAAGTTTTGTCATCTCTTGATAACTTGATTGAAGATATTGGCCCTGCTGGCTCATAGAAATAAACTTTGAAATCATTTTGTGCAAGTCTCACTTCATTAATAATTCCTAGCTTAATTCTTATGGAAAAATGTCATTTTTCTGCAGTATAAATTTTGAAAGA
Organism: Maratus speciosus; assembly: GCA_963932465.1. Taxonomy (NCBI): domain Eukaryota; kingdom Metazoa; phylum Arthropoda; class Arachnida; order Araneae; family Salticidae; genus Maratus; species Maratus speciosus. The sequence goes on from OZ010793.1 coordinate 482,419,663, forward strand.
GATTTGGATTTCTTTGCTTTCTGAAAATTACTTGAGGTTGATGCATGGTAACATCGTATAATGTTTCATTTATAGGAACATACTTATGGTAGGAACAAGTTTCAGGGACTGTCAAGCAGCATTAAAATTGTGGTTTTGAAACCAACAAGAGGGAATGTGTTTTGACATGTTTGATCATGTCTCAACAAGTATGACAACATTAACAGCTTTTCTCTTTCCCTATTCTGTTTTTGTCTCAGGTCTTGTATAAAAATATTTTTTTCTTTATGTAAAACTGCTGAGGTTTCTTTTAGTTACTAAAATTACTTACAAAAAATACTGAAACCATGCAAAATGTATAATAGGCATAATTATTTTTTAAATTAAATTTCTAAGCTTTGCAAAAGGCTTTATTTTCTGTTACTATTATTTAAAGGTAATCAAAAATATAAATTTAAGTGACACTCTGAGATAAATACTTAGCTGTGGCTACAAGAAAACAATAGTTAAACAGTATTGTTTTGACATGTTACCCTTGCCATATCTCAGCTTGTAGTCAAATCTCCATCATGAAATTTCTTGTGCATAACACTACCATACAATACTCTCAGAAACCAGAACTTCAGATTTTTATCTCGTGCCCCACCAGAGATATCAAAGCCTCAAAAGTGCGATTTTTGACATTTTTGAAAAATTTGGGATTTTTTTTAGCGAAGAGAAAGCAAGTCCCAAGTCTGGAACTTTGCGTGTGAGTACAAGTACTTTCGGCCTATTTGTAAAAAAAAAAAATGTCATGTTTACAGTTTCCCTTGCTAGAAAAATTTCCTCTTGTAAACGGACAAATTTTGGAAAAAAACTGAAACTTTATGCTTAAATTTCACCAATAAGCAGTTAGTTTCGGAAATATTCTATTACCAAATTTTTTAGCCTAATGCATTCTATACAAATTTCTTTAATCCGCACTTGAATTGCAGAAATAGACAATGAATTATTTAGAATTCCGTAAATCCTTCTTGTGTGAAAATTGCTGCAGACGATGAAACAATGATGGCCGCCATGAACAAACAAAAACTAATAAAATTAAAATAATAGTTATTTTGAACTTCCATCATATTAGGGTTGTTGCACAAAAATTTTCAGATTTTTTAAAAATGGTCGAGCAACCAGTGCTGGACCACTTGATTGAGTCAGGTTAATCTGTGTATAAATCTGTACACCGAGATTGAAGAAGTAAATTTTGTTAGGTAATTAACGCAGGATTCATTACGGTCAGTTTTCGTTTTCACAGTCTAATCTGTGTATAAATCTGTGCGTCGTGAACGAAGTAGTAAATTTGGTTACGTAATTAAGGCAGGATTCGTTACAGACAGTTTTCGTTTTGTGAGGTTAATATCTGTATATAAATCTTTGCATCGGGACGGAAGAAGTAAATTTGATGAGATAATTTAGTTAATCGCAATCAGCTAATCGGGACGGAAGAAGCAAATTTGATGCGATAATTTAGTTAATCGCAATCAGCTAGTTTGTTATTACTGGATAAAAAATCTGTGTGAAAAAGTAACATTTGGAATTAGCTGTTAAACGTTTCATTGCAATATCTGGATAAATAAATGAAACAAAACTTTATGTAAAAATTTTTTTATTAAAAATTTCAAAATCCATACAAAATATATCACAGATTATAAGTTAACTACCTTTTGGAAGATTTAAAAAAAATTAACATACAAAATGAATAAATAACTATGTAATATCTAGCAACAAATATCTATTTTTATATAAATTCAACGATTTCATATCTTAGCGAGCAAATAATGAATGATAAATATTAGCCGACGTGGTGGATCTTTTTACAAAATCAACAGATTTGAAAGTTTATTTGAGAATTATAAAAAGAATCACATCAATGAATTAATATAAAATAGTAAATTTTCAGAGAAACATTACAGATAATATAACATTACAAATTAGATAACTGAACAAATGCTAAAAAAAAGGGTTAACGAATTGAAAGAAAATGAAAAGCTTACAAAAAAAAAAGGAAAAAAAGAGGTATATGAATGAACCATAAAATAATAAATTTTCGAAGAAGCATTGCGATAATATAACATAACAGATTAGATAACATTACCGATGCTAAACAGAAGCTTAACAAATAGAAAAAAAATACAAATATAATGATAGTTCTGGTTTAAAGTTTCAGAAATTATTTCTGTGCATTTATGTGATAGAAAAAAAGTCTGAAATTCTCAACAAATTTTTAAATTTATTTAACACATAAATGTATCATAAGAAATTATTGTTTTTAAAGCTATTATTTTAAGGAAAACCATTGGAATATTTTTCTAAATATAAATATTTGTTAAAACAGTTCATTGTAATATTACCTTGTTTTTGTAAAACTCACCATTTTTTTAACATTTTGGTAAGCAATTTTTAAGTATGTGATGGATAATTGTAAAAAGAAGTCTCCAGTATGAATGATAACTTAACATTCATTCGTTATCTTCTGTTTAATACACCAAACACATCTTCATGATATCCTCCGTTTTCCTAAAAAATAAAATTTACGTTTTAGGATTTAAATGTCTAAAAAAGTAGAACTAAGTAACCATCGAACTTCTGTCAAATGCAGACCATTATATTTACAAAATGTACGGCTAAATAAAATTTAAAAGAGGCAAGTAATTAACAAATAGCTCTCATCATGGTTCCCATTTATTTGTACACTGTAAAAAAAAAGAAAGACAAATGTGTCGCAAAAACGAAAATATAATACAGTCACGAGCAAAAACATACGAATAACCACTTCCGTGTTCCCATGATTTCGAAAAACGTTCTTTATCTTTAAATTTCAGAAATCAATACATTTTCGAAATGTAAAGAAACAGTTATAAAACCAGTTTCTTTTGCTGCCAGGGCAATTCCACAGAAAATCATCATTTTTTTTTTGGGGGGGGGGGGAATCAAATTTATAATATGTTTAATTTAAGGGTATGATTGGAATATTTGTTATTTGTATATTCTATAGAAAAAATCTTTATAAAAAGCCATTGTAAATTACTGTTTACAAACTAAGTTAAGTACCATTATTGTCTTTGTAAAGTCATAATGTTAAGTCAGTTACACAATAAAAGTTACGTCAGCTACAAGTGTAAATGCCATTTTTTCTTTTTTATTATTCAGAAATTAATTAAACAAGTTACTATTATAATTTGGCATTACTTAGTGTTGTTGAGAACATTAAATCACCTTTTTTAACTGGATAGTTTTGATCATTTTTACACTTCAATGAAGGCAGAAAAAATGTTTGTATATTTTATGTTACGCCAGTTACAGAATTTTGAATTGCAATTTTTGGGACTCAAAGAGTTATTGAAATAATCTGCAGGAATCTGGGTATTAAGACCTTAGTAAGAAATATTTTAAATTGTAAAAATTTGTTCTAGCTTTATTAGTAAATTTTCTACATAGATTTGAAAACAAAACTCGATGATAAAAGTTACGTGAGTTGCGATGGAATTGCCCGCCACCGATTTTCAGAAGTGTCTCCGAGTAACTTTTATTTTGCATTAATCAGTTCTCTCAAACCAGAATATCGTTCTTTTGGATGCTATCCAATCTCAACTAAACATTTTCAGCTGGTTAATTGAATTTATGCATGCAAGAGTAACAGATTGATATTAATTTTAATGTTATAATGTTAATTCTAATGTTAATGCTGCTAGTTTACCATATTTGTCTGTAAAAACATGTTTGTTGAACATGAAAATATTTACTTGAGAATTGGTAACACCCTAAAAACCTATATTCCGGTTTCAGAAAACTGATTAAGGCTGTTCTTAACTGCTCTGCTCAACAAGCGCAAAACGTTTTTACACATTTACAAATTCATTTTTAGCGGAAAGATATAAAATTGGAAAGCCTGGCCAAGGAAGCTATTTGGAATTGAACTGTTTTTTCCATTTTTTGCACAACCAATTACCTATTGAGTTATAAGCATTTTTGATCACGTGACAAACACGATTTTCGCCCTTCACGGACTGGTTTTTCTGCTTTCTTCCGGAACTTCGGTTCAAAACGTCAACTTTGACACTTTTTTCTGAAAGATCTATTGCGTTTGCAAAAAAAACGGAAAAAATAGCTCGATTGCATAGTTTCTGAACAACAACACCTGCTAGTTTCATGCATTTCTGAACAAAAATAAATTAAAACTTATGTCAGAAAGTTGCCCTTTTGGATTTGAGAACACCCTTAATACACTATAAAAACTGCTTGGAAACGTTTCTCCAAACCAGTGGCAGAAAAAGAAACTTTGTTTTTATAACTGCTTCTTCAAATCTCAAAAATATATTAGCTTCTGAGGTTTCTAAAGATAAAGGAAGCTTTTCAAAATTATGGGTTACTCGGAAGAGGTTATTGTATATTATTGCTAGCGGTTACATCATATTTTCGTATATATTAAGAAACGTTTGTCATTTTTTTTTTTTACTGTGCAGTGTACGACGGTTTGACTTAAATGAATAAATTGCACTGAATGTCTTCTTGAACACTCGTGATTGAAATTGGTTAGAAATTGACCTTGTTCCTCGACAGGGGTGACTGAGGTGTTTATAGTTTTCATTCTATCGCATTTTCTTCTTTCTGAATGTTTTATAGATCACAACTACGTGTTGGCTTTTACACATTTCCGATTTAAGCATCTGTTAATATCCCATAGTCCTAAACATGGCTATGAAGACATTTATTGCTTTCCTATAGCGCCGTATAATTTCCAAAAAAATTTGCTTCGTAAATTTTACACTATTTCGATGGTGACTGGATAGTATAAATTATAATTCATTACAACACTAACTTGTTGTTTCATAAATTATGATAACAGATACATTTTCACTAATTTAGGCTAAATTTTCTAAATATATCAACAACAATTTAAAAAGGAATAAAAGCTAGTTATTACACGCTGACAGAGCTTTTTAACGGTAAAAGCTTTAATTTATTAGAAACTTTTTTCTTTCTCATTATTAAACTTATTTCTAACGTAAGCGAAACCATAAATTGTGTAAAAAAAATCCACAAAATTTTGTCCTTTTCCCCAACAAAATGAGCAAACGAATAAACATAAAAAAATAAATAAAAATATTAGTCTTTTTTTATAATGTAAATCATTTGCACATTTTTAATTTTATTTTAACTTAAATTTTATAAATTTAAAATTTATAAGTTGAAAAGTTACTGAGAGTCATCTTTGTTTACTTAGTTTTGCCCTACCTTTAATATCTAAGGATATAAAATCTTTTATCTTCCTCTTTAGATAATTCACACTTATTATACATTTTGCTATAACTATAGTTTTCGTACAAACAAACAGCAAATATTTACTTACAATTAGCATTTCTAAGTTGACTTGACTGTAATTGTTCTTCAAGATATCGTGAACTGTACTCCTGACATCTGCTGCCATAATTGCGTCACCGCAAACATAGATATGTCCGTTCTGAGATAGCACGGATGCAACTAAACTTGATTCTTCTTTTAGTTTATGCTGAACATATTGCTGCAACAAGAAAAAAAGTATATATCATATGATGTCAAAAAATGATGAAAACTCGATTATACAAAAATACAATTTTAATTTCCGGAAGATTTTAGAACAGCTTTAATTTTATGACCTCGTTCTAAAAGGATCAGTGTCATATCCAGTTGTTTTGGATAGAATACAATTAGGGTCACATCAAGTTGTTTTGAAAATAATACTAGTTTATTAGCTAAATGTTAACCAGTCTGTAATTTTTTGCCAAATCAATCTCCGAGATAACGTATTTACACTTTTTCATTCGACAAGATGCATATTTAAAGAATATGATAGGTTTCCGACATAGGTATTTTATTTTAAAAAAGAATAAACCCACCAAAAAACATTAGCTAAAAAATTAGTGATATCTCAAAGTCTTCTGAACAGTCACCATTACTATTTTTTAGCATAACTAGGGGGCTCGGCCCCCTATGAGCTACGCTCGCCAACCTCCGTCCAGACACCGCAGACACTAAATGCACGCTAATTTGATCGGCTTTAAAAAGATTTCGAAAGACTGAATTATAATTTAAAAAACAGTTGCGATCTCCCTATAAACGAATTTCTATTCATTTCTCTTTGATTGGGGAATTTTAACGCCAAATCCGCTGCGGTACTACTTGATTATCCCGTCGACTAATTTCGCCAAATTATATAAATCGCCAAACAACTCGCCAAATTATACAAATTGACATAATTTTTATTTTAAATAACGAAAGAACAAAAAAAATAGTACAACATTAATAAAAATACAAATAAAACGTCGAAATAAAAATAACTTGATGACGTAGACACGTGCAACAGCATTTCAAAATAAGCTAATATAAAAGGAATTAAATAAACAGACTCTTTGTCTCCTGGTATTTTTTAACAAAGCGAAAAGAAAGCTCTTTTAAATGAGACATTTTAAATTAATCGTTTTTAATCTGACGTAATTTTTACCAAGCTATTCTTTCTCTTTTAAATATTCACGTGAAAATACTTTTGTTAGAAATGAAATATTATTTGCGCTTTCCTGACAAAAATAGTTGAAAAGATCCTCTCAAAATATCAAATAAATGTCTAGCGCAATTTCTAAATTTAAACTATTTTGCAATATTATTTTGTGTTCATTTTATGTAATAACTATAATGTGACGTAAATATGACGTAATTTCTCCTATTTAAGACTTCTAACGCATGTTAATGAATTTATTATTTTACAATATCCTTTCTCTTTTAAAATTCACGTGTATACTTTTTATAACGTAATTTTTAATAAGTTCCTGCTTTTTGTACATAATTACTTAATTTTAATTCCAAATGATTTTTTCTGTTTATAATAGTCACGTGTAAATAAATTTTTAATTTATTTACACGTATAATTTTTTTTGAAGCAAATATTATTGTTTGCACTGTTTATACATTTGGCAACAGTATAAATTAATACTATTTTCTAAAATAATGTAAAAAATATCTCTAGAAATGCTGAAAATTCTAATTTAAAATAGAAATAAAACCTCAAAAAATGAGTCAAAATAAAAAGATTAATGCAATCTGCACCCCGGAAAATTCTAACGCATAAAATGATCTAAAAATGATTACACTACCATGTATAGTTTTTGCTGCTATAAAACTTTTTTAGTGGAACGATTTTGTCCAAATTTAGCATTAAATATCTCTTAAAATATTTCTTCGATTTGAAAACTGTCTGCATCAGCGTGTTTATCAAACATTTCTTTATGAAACCCCCGTTTTTCATATTTTTGTATGCATTATTTTTCTTAATATTAACGAAGAAAGACCTCCCGTCACAAAAAATTCAAAACCGGCGGCGGCGGCGGCGGCGGTGACAGCGGTATTTACTTTTTTTTAGAATATAGAGAAACATGCTGTTTCACATATTGACATAAAACGGTCATTTTGCTCGAAAACTGACACTGGTTATTTCGGACCGTATCTATGCCACAGAGTGTTTCACAAAGGGCTAACGACTTATGGTGAATCATCTTATGATAGACACTAATGGCAAATTTTATTTTATCAAATTATAATTTTTCTGAAAAATTCTTTTGGAAAAAAATATTTTTTTCTGTGAAATATTTTCAAGTTTACGTTGATGATAGTTTATTTTACATTTTCCTTATAAATGGGTTCCTTATAAAGGGTTAGCCTAAATGATTCATCGGGTTTTAAAAGACTGTTTATTTTCAAGTATAGGGTAAAGTGCCTATATTTCGTCCTCCGAGTCCCTTTTAGGTCCTAAATGTTGTAATTTTCAATGAAAATCTGCCAAATTTGGATTTTACATAGACTAACTAACCACGCACATAGAAACAAGCAAATATCGTACAAAAAAATTTTAACAATGCGAAAAATTGTTTTTTCAAAAGTATCTAAAAAATGCAAAAGAAAAAAAATTGTCCCAATTTCGCCCCCCTCACCCCCCCCCCCCCCCCCAAAAAAAAAAAAAAAACCAATACGCCGAGGCTTAACTTATCAAAAGCCGAGGCTTAACTAAATCAAAATTTATTTCTAAATGAGTAAATAATTTAATTTACATTAAAGTAAAACACAAAGAAATGTACTAATTATCAGTGGAAGAATAACATAACGAAACTTAACCCATCCAAACGTGAGTAAAAAATTGAAATTTTTTTTATGGAAAAGCATTCCTAATTTCGTCCCCGGAACGAAAATAAGAACTGCAAGGGGGACGAAATTGGGACCACGTTACTTCCCAATATGGCGGAGCTTCAGTTCTCGTAAGATGAACTGAGCTTCCTAAAACTCACTGTATGCTGTTGTCAGCATCTTACCTACGTAAAATACATGCAATGGATAAGAAATAAATACTTACAGTACAGTAAGTAACGTTCTACAAACGACGTAATAAGAACTCAGGTCTTCTAAAAATAGGAAATTCGGCGTCTTTAATTTATGTATGCGTCTTGGCGAATGAAACTTTCAATACTGACCGCTTTTACCTTCCGCCCCCTGTGCCTTACGCCATAAGTGACGCTACTTTCGCAGAAGCGGATAAATTAAGGGGGGGGGGGCGGAATATGGACACTTTACCCTATGACGTACAAAGATGGGTGATACATGAAAAGATGCATACACTCACCAAGTTTCTGGTACATACTACAAATGTCCAACGTGCGCACCCTTAGTCACCCGGTACGCATTCCAACGGTAATCCAGTTTCGTTCATACGTTCAATAGCATGTTTCTGTCAATGTCCTTCATAGCAGCAATGGTGCGTTCCTGCACGCAAGCCACGAGGTGGGCTTTTAAACTCGGCGAGTGTCTGTATCTTGTCATGTATCACCCGTCTTTGTAGGTCGTTTGTCCTCACAATGCACAGTGTTTTGAAACCCGATGAATCATTTAGGCTAACACTGTATATTAAATAAAATATTTACCTTTTCCTGTCCCGGTTCTCTTGAAAAAGCAGTGAATGCATTGGAAACTATTCCAGTTTTTAAAAGTGATTCAAGTTCTTCTTTGTAAATATTATCTTCTGCTGATGTCCTACATCCATAAAAGATGTACATTTGTCCAAACTCTGTTTTAGGAGCATTTTCTTTCTCACAATTTGTCAATTTGTGTTCTTTGTCCATCCAAAAGCTTCGGAAAGGTGCGATACCACTGCCAGCACCAATCATTATGACTGGAGTTTTTGAATCTTCCGGTAAATGGAACCTGGGCACGCTGTTTAAAAACAGAAATAAATATTATCTTGAAGAAAATATAAGCATGTAAGAATAAATTAAATATAAGCAAATACGAACAGTCGTGGAAAAAAAAAAAAGTAAACACCGCTACTAACTCCTCACCAAATTATCATAGAAGAAAGTTACTGGTACCACATGACTGGTACCAAAAGTAGACTGGAAATAATGTCTACTTTTAAATGATGTATATATAATTTGCTTAGGGGGCCCTCTACATATTAAAATGAACCATAACTTTGTTTTTTTCAATAGCAGTACACAATTTTGACAGCATAAATGAACTCTACACCCTTCAATTAGCCCAAAAACAAATTTTTATGCAATCCGTACGATAAGTTTCCGAGAAAATTATTTTTTTAAAACGAGCGTATTTTACGGGCTGTATCCACATTGAAGTTCGGTACTCGACTGTTGACCGAGAGAGTCTCCTTCTTCATCTTAAGCACTACTCAAGCAGTCATTGAAAACTTCTAGATTGCAGGATAGCAGAAGAAATTCCAAATTATCTAGCCACTTCTATCATAGATGGCCCCTTAAACAGTCATTTTGCCGTTTTTTAAACATAATTTGAAAACTATTTGGAAGAAAAATGTGAAATTTGGGATTTCCATAAAGCAGGACTTAATAAATCTAAATCCATACAAAAAAAATTCTACATTGCAATTCATAATTTTTTCGAATATTAATTTCATAATTCATAATTCATATCATAAAATTATAAAAATTGCAAATTCAACGTATTTATGTTTGGGTATATTAGTATTATAGCTACACAAATAGGAGTATAATTTCAGGAGATATAAATAAAAATACGAAAATGTAATTTAACATAAGAAGCACTAAATTTTGTATGTTTATAATTCAAAAACTTATCATTCAAATGACTTGAAATTTGGTGTCTAGGCATAGTTTGAACCGAAGATTTGAAATATCTTGTTAAAATTGGGTATTGCCATTGAAAAAAATGAAGTTTGGGTTCGTTTTAATATCTAGATGGCTCCCTAAGCAAATTTTATATACACATTTAAAAGTAGACTTTATTTCCAATAGTTCGGTACCAGTAACTTTCTTCTACGATAATTTGTTGAGGAGTTAGTAGGGGGTGTTTACTTTTTTTCCCCACGACTGTACTTCATAAATGCATATCAATTTTATTACGCTTAGAAGCGTGCAACATCCTTAAAAATCATTTCAAACGAATTTTTCCCATTGGCTGCAATGTAATGGAATACTTTTGACTGTATCAGTAAATGAACTAAACATGCTGCAAACTTAATTTGAAATAGGGAACGTGCTATGTTAAGCGTCAATAATATCCGAAAATTTCAGGGCAATCCGAGTATATTTACGAGAGTTAAAACGCGGCCAGACGGACAGACAAACCGAAGTGATAAACACCTTTCAACTTTGTTGGAAAGGCTAAAAAAAGGATTTCAGCGTAGTGCAAAGAAACAAAATGGAGCCAAAAAATATAACAGTTTCCAGTTTGGCATTTATTGAAATTAAAAGCAAAAAATTACATCTTTAATTTTTTTAATTAGCCGTTAAACATCCTTAAATTACGTTCAGTTTAATTATAAATATTATATACCTCATTTAAAAGTAGACTTTATTTCCAATCATTCGGCACCAGTAACTTTCTTCAACGATAATTTGTTGAAGAGTTAGTAGGGGGTGTTTACTTTTTTTTTCCCACGACTGTACATATAATTTTCATTAAACAAAAGGAAGGCCATTTGCATAGGCTTATATTTAGGTTTTTTTCTTTTTTAATTATGACCAGAATTTTTTACCCAGCTCAAGAAATAAATATTCTTAGGAATAAATAGATAAACTTAATTTAATGGTCTGCTTCGATATTATCTACTGTAATTCTAAAATTACATAACGTTCTATAAATACTAGTCGGATGTGCCAATCCTAAAATTTTTTTCTTTCTCTTCTCATACATGCTAATGTTTCAAAAAGTTGTTACACATGTTAAAATTCAGTGTTATTACTTCAATGTTACACCAAGTTTGATTTTCATCTTAAGTTTCCACTTCATTTTTGTAATCGGAGTAAAAACGAGCTAATATCATCCTTTTATTTTATAAAATCAATATTTTTCGTTTTTCTGTTGTACATCAGCTGTTTGAGAATCGCCGGGTTACATAGATATGAATTGTCCGTCGCTGCATCAACAATTCGGCTTCTAAACCCCAGGTCAGAAGTAGTTCGGGCAGCGGTGGCCCAGTTGGCAGAGCACCGAATCCGCAGCTAAGGACGCGGGATCGAGGCCTACTGCTGGCTATAATCCGGCATGTACGCTAATGGCGCCTGGTGCATGTAAAATCCGTCGTGGGTGCAAAGTCCTCCAAGTTACCTGTGAATTATACCTCTGGAAGTGCCTTGCCAGGTGAAGGTCTCATCATCTGATCAAGGTTCTAAATTACGAGACCAACATGAGTAGCAACGTGCAGGTGCCAAACATCAGGATATAACGTTAAGTAACCGGCATAACAAAGTATACACAAACGAGCAGTAGGCACTGCAGATAGGATGACGATCGAGGCAATGATGTCAGGTTTATTGCCGCTTCGCGGCGATTAGGCGGGCTTTCGCCTCGATGCCAGGTACTAAACCCGTTAAGCTGGGGCAACCCGGCAGGTAGGGGCCTGGTCATCGGTTAGATAGAAAGAAAGAACAGCTGATGTACAATAGAACTATGGAAAATCTGGAAGAGTCTCTCCTAGAGCGCTTCCTTCCAGTGGATTGTTACCAAATGCACTTGGGGCATGCTGGCGATAGCCAAAAACATACACATTGGTTCAATTTTATGCTTGACGTCATACATTTTTCGATGGTACAATAATGAAAATAGCACGAAATCGCTATTACAGCTCCACCTTCCAACGGAATATTTCTAAATTCAATAAGGACATGCTGGCCATAGCCAAAAACATATACAAAAATTGGTATAATTCTATGCATATTTCATACACTTTTTGATGATACGAAGAGGACACACGGACATACGGACGGACAGACAGACAGTTTGTATAAGCATGTTTTTCGGGATCTCTGACTCTTAAAACATGTACATAAGTCGGAAACCGGTAGTCGAAAAAAATGTCGAATACAATAAAGGAGAAAGTAATAATATCAAATTCCTCGCAATGTGCATTTATGTCATTTAAGGAGTTCCGAGGGGACTAACTAACATTATTAACGAAAATGAGTTCTTGAATCATCATTAAAATCTATTAGTTTGGCAAACGAAAATTTCTATTTTTGTATTTCTCTATAAAGTAGCTGTATAGTAAACTTCATTAAAAGAATATAATAATAAATATTTTCAGTACTATAGACCATATATGACAATGATTCCAGATTTCGAATTTCGCTATTTCCTAATATTAATTTTCCCTTTCCAACACTTCCCACTAACAGCAACATTTCTGTCATTAAATAAGGCAAGTGTTATTGTTGAGGAATTTTGGTATTCAAAATTTGGAATTCGCGATATTTATGACATAGCCGACCAAGGCAATAGGTTCATTTGTTTTGAATCCTTAGTATGTCATTTTACACTGGCCTCCAGAAGTTAAGGTACTGAAACGGGATGCTTTCGATTGTACACGGTTTGTCGAATATCTACCAACATTATTGGCGAATTATTCTTGAACTTCTAGGATGTAAAGAACATGTTTGATTTTATATTTCTCGGTGAAGATTTATCGGGGGGTACAATTAGGGGGCTAATAATACATTTAATAATAAAATAATATTTGCGATCACCTATGTAACAGAAAAGGCTGGAAATGGTTTGTCACTGTGGTAAATGACTATTTGGGTCCTGTTCAACGTTTGTATGCATTTGTGTAAGCATAACACTCATATTCGTGAAGATGTTAACGTTTTTATGAAAAATTCAAAAGTTTTTTGTTTATAGCATACAGAGTTTTCAACCAAATTTAACACAACTTTCCAAAAACCTGACAAAAAATAGTAGCAACAGTATACTGCAATTTAAACATGCATATTTGATGAGATATGGGTACTTGTATGAAATAATTTTTAACTGCGCATGCGTGGAAGATTTCAAAAATTTTATTTCATAATTTGGTAGTTAGCTATTTAGGGCAACTTATCTAAAATGTCCAGTCAAATATCGAGAAATTTCACAAATATAGGGGCGATATAGTGAGTTGATTTCTAAAAATAGCTTTATTATAAGGGTTTTTCCACAACTTTTCAATCAACTCCCTATATCTTTCTGAGTTTTCACAATATTTGACTGGACTTTTTACAGAAGTTACTCAAAATAGCTGGCTACCAAATTATGAAATAAAAATTTTGAAATCTTACACGCATGCGCAGTTAAAAATTATTCCATATATGCCCACATCTCATCAAATATTCAATATATTCATGTTTTAATTGTAGTATACTGTTGCTACTGTTCTTTGTCAGGTTTTTGGAAAGTTGTGTTAAATTTGATTGAAAACTCTGTATGCTATAAACAAAAAACTTTTGAATTTTTCACAAAAGCGTTAACATCTTCACGAATATGAGTGCTATACTTACACAAATGCATACAAACGTTGAACAAGACCCAAATGGTCATTTACCTCAGTGACAAACCATTTCCAGCCTTTTCTGTTACATAGGTGATCGCAAATATTATTTTATTATTAAATTTATTATTAGCCTGCTAATTGTACCCCACGATAAATCTTCACCGAGAAATATAAAATCAAACATGTTCTTTACATCCTAGAAGTTCAAGAACAATTTGCCAATAATGTTGGTGGATATTTGACAAACCGTGTACAATCGAAAGCATCCAGCCCCTGTACCTTAAATTTTGGAGGCCATCAGTGTACATGATTCATATTTAAAAATTAATATTTTTCGAAAAAAATAGACAGTTTAGATAAGTTTATTTTTAATACAATTAATTTTCTCAACATAATTAGAAATAGAAACGGACAATTTTGACTCGAATCTGAATCATTTATTGTTAATTGTATTTTGAATTTGCCGATTTATTGTAATGGATAATGAAATAGCTCTTGTTGAAAAGATTATAGCAATGTGATTACCATTAAAATAAAATACATATGCTAAAAATGATTATAGTAAACATAAAGGTTTAAAAACGTTTTAACAAACAAACCGACTAGTTTTGTACACACATAACGGTGACATTCTCAAGATCTGTATTTGATGTAATTATAAAAAAAAAAAAAAAAAAAAAAATGGATAAAAAACACGTTTATAATTGGATCATTATTAGACGATATGTCATGAAATTTCTCTTGAATTAAAAATGCAAAATTTGAGGTTATCTATATTGAATATATCACTATATTAATGATGTCTTAACCCTTTGCACTTGAAAGGTGACTCTCACTCATCACTAGTGCAACCAGGTGTCCCGCGTAAATCGGGACACCAAATCCGATGGACACAACTAACTTCTTGTACTTTATTTCGTCCTCTTTAATCGCAAATAATTCTGCCGTTAAAGTTAAGAAAATTACTTTAAAATGCTGGTGTCCAGAGCATTTGCAACCCCGCTTCCGCGGGACACCTGGCAACACTATTGTTGAGTGAACGTCACCTCTAGAGTGCAAAGGGTTACAGGAATTTTCTCCTTACTTTTGGTCTTTTAAGGTTGTATTCAAATCCAAACGGCTTATTTTCTGATACATTTTTAAATTCATTTTTGTTCTGAAACGCATCAATTTGGCAGATTCTCTTATTAAGAAAATGTATAATGTATCGTGCTTCGATTATATATATATATCCCACAGAAAACAACCGATTTGCTTATATCATTGAATTCTGTACTCTTGAAAACGTAATTCAATATATGTTTTTCAATTTTTTCGGAATCCATATTCTTCTTTTTTTTCTTCCATGTTAATTCTTGTAATTAGGTATACGGTACTTTATTTTACACATACAGTTCTATATTGTTGGTTTATGGCGTGTAGTCAATCATTCACAATATTGCAGTTTTTGATGATGGTCGGTAATGTTTAATTAATGGTTATATATATATATATATATATATGTTGATCCAGATTTATTATGTATAATGTCAGTGTAATGTATTGATACTCAATTTATTAATTTTTATTTTTTTAAAAAAGATGGGGAATTGTAATATTATATATATATATATATATAATACCAAAAACACATACTATACATCCAATCCCAAAACTACTGAACTACTGAGAAAAATTAACAAAGTAACCATGGAAAATTCTTAGTAACAAAACCATGAACAAACAGAAAACATCCATTGGAGACAGATTGCAAGGCTAAAGACTTGCATGCTGGGTATACCGGTAATTACACATGCAACTTTCCCCATATCTTTCGAGACCATACTGACCAAAGAAAACTTTAAAACTGGCCATACATAGCAGTAACCCAATTCGAAAAGAACGACACTTCCAAACTGAACTCCTTATAAAGCCTACGAATATTTGGCGATGTTTTTAATCGCCAAAAGCAAAACATCGCGGTAATCTTTATCCTTGACGAAATTGTTTGTGAAACTATTTAACAGTCTAATAGGATAATCCTGGACCATTGCTTCCTGGTAGAGATTTTTAATATCATTTATTATACTATCATGATTAGAATTTAACTTAGCAATCCTTATTAAACTATTGATAATGATATTTCTGAAAATGGAAATATGTACATTGGAATTAAAATTTAATATCTTTATTGTTTCAAAGTTGTAATCCCTTCTCTTATCATAAATGCAGGTCTTCAATCTACCCCTCTCAATTTCGATTGTGAGATCCAAATAACTTACATGTTTTTCGTCATATGAAGTTTTCTTTAATGTCAAACCTTGTGGATAGTAGTCTAAATTTAAAACGGTATTGGAATCGTTAATCCTAACCATCAATACATCATCAATATATCTAAAACTTAAAAAATCCTTATTTAATGTCTCATTAACCTCGTAATAACCTCATATATATATATATATATAACCATTAATTAAACATTACCGACCATCATCAAAATGACATAAAAAATGGATACCACAATCTTATAATATAGAACTGTATGTATAAAATAAAGTGCCTTATACATAATTACAAAAATCAATATAGAAGAAAAAAAGAAGAATATGGACACCGAAAAAAAAAACTGAAAAACTTATATATTGAATTACGTTTTCAAGAGTACAGAATTCAATGATATAAGCAAATCGGTAGTTTTCTGTGAGAAAAAAGCTAAAAGCTGAAATTTTTTTTCTCCTGTACCCAAACAACCAATACGAATAATTATGCAGTTATTAAATCCTTATCCAAGATAAAACCGATAATTTTATACCTAGAAAATGAAATTTATTAAGGCTGTTCTCAAATCCAAAAGGGCAACTTTATGACATAAGTTTAAATTTTTTTTTTTCGGAAATGCATGAAACTAGCAGGTGTTGTTGTTCAGAAACTATGTAATCGAGCTGTTTTTTCCGTTTTTCTGAAAAAGCAATAGATCTTTCAGAATATAACGTCAAAGTGGGCGTTTTGAACCGAATTTCTCGACTAAAGCAGAAAAACCAGTCAGCGAAGGGAGAAAAACACCTTGTCACGTGATCAAAAACGCTTATAACTCGATATGTAATTCATTGATCAAAAAATGGAAGTCACAGTTCGATTCCAAATCTGTTCTATAGTCAGGCCTTCCAATTTTATATCTTTCCGTTAAAAAATGAATGTGTAAATATGTCAAAACGTTTTGCGCTTGTTGAGCAGAGCAGTTGGGAACAGCCTTAAGTATAATAGAAAATCATTTTATATATTACTTTATTTACCTTCTAATGAAACAAGGAATATCTTCATCTGAAGTGTAATTCAAAAATGAGGTACAAACACCATTATGAATAGGTCCTTTATTATCTGTAAAGGGAAATCAGAACGTTAACATGAAATATTAATAAACAGATAAAATTCAACAGTAATGAAGTTTTCTATTTATACAGCAGTAAATTAATTTGTATGATAAATTAAAAAACTTATGCAATTCAAGAAACTTATTTTTCAGTTTTCTGAACTCAAAAAAGAAATTTTATTTTTTTTCAGTCTGACAAACTGGGTTGGAAAAGATTTTTAAACATTTTCTTTATAACTTCATTCACAGTTTAATAGTCTTTATTTTAATATTGGAAAATCAGTTACCCTATAAGGGGTAAAAAAAAAAACCCAGAAAATTTCGATAAAATAAAAAAAATCACTGAAAATTCGTTTTAAAATTTTCAAAATAAAATAAAATAAAATAAAATAAAATAAATAAATAAAAAATAAAGCTTTATCAAAAATGCAGAATGTAAATGTGATTTTTATATTTTTTATTTAAGCCAGTCTTTTCCAATTGCAAATCAAAACATATCTATTATATCTTATTATTACATTCTGTCATTTATTACACGAATTTTCCTTATTTGTTTTTTTAAAAAAAGTTAAGAAAATAAAAAAAATCGACGCCACGTTATACGATAAGTTATCAAACATTAAATAACGGGATAAATACGTGCATATTCCTGAATGAGAAACTAATACAGGATATGCAAGGATATTTCAATACCTTGAGTTCTGTATGACAGTAATGAGACAGTTATGTGAACTTCATCCTGTGCGACAGCCTTCGAAGAACTGATACTATAATAGCGGGGCTGAAGTAAAGGTAGTTCGGATATCAGAAGTGACGGATCTAGCTGAATAGATGGAAACTCAGTCAGAAGTTCTACCAAGTGAGGATAACGGAAGTTCTTCCACTCTTCATAATCTTCTGAAACCTGCATTAAAATGTGTTTAAACACCGTGTTAAAATTATATATTTTCTTTCAAGGAATTTTTAATTGAATAAAAATTAAATGCACAAGGGGGGAAAAATGTAATGTCATGTAATGTAAAAAGTCAATATTTTATTAGACAGGATATTTCAATAGCTCTCTTCTCTGAATTTTCGTTTAAAACAAACAAACAAACAAATTCTTCAGGGTGTCCTTAATAGGTTGAAATGTCTTTAAGTTTTTACGTGTTTGAGATAAATTGTCTATGTAAATTGCAAGCGTGTTCAAATCAACATGGGAAATATGATTACGCTAATGAAATAGCCCTCTCATTATTTTTGAAAAATTAGCACATTTAACTTTTTTTTATACGTGATTCAATATCAGGGACAATGTTCCGGATTCGTGCGCAAAAATAAAAGTAAAAAAAATAAAATAATAATAATAAAAAATAAATAAAGCAAAATAAATAATAATAAAAAATAAAAAATAAATAAAATAACAAATAAATAAATAAATAAATAAATAAATAAATAGTGTCAACATGGCTCATGAAATTTAGCAAACTGCTTTGTGGAAGTTTTAGATGGTGCTATCGAATTTCCCGCTATTAAAAACTAGTCGTTGGATAACTTTGCCAACGTAATACTTACCCATCATGAGTATGCATAACAAAAAATTTGAAAATAAATATTCAGTACTGAAATTTGATAGGCTTTGTCGTGCTATTACATTCTAAGTACATGCCAAATTTCAAGCCCCTATCTCAATTTGCTCGGTAGATAGAGTGTTTAAAATCGAGGCTTGATGACGTCATAAACTTTAAAAACTCTATTACTGAATTGCGTAAAAGAAACATCCCTATAGCTCCAAAAATAATACTCATATTAATTAAGAGTTTACTGCGTCGTATTAAGCGTCTCATTTCCAATTAAAATATATCTTTTAATTGAAATTTGAATGAAATGCAGTGGCATTAGAAGAGTGTGGAAAATATGATTACAAATATCTCGGCAACTAATTATCCGATCGACTTCATTCTTTATGCAAAATTTATGATTTTTATTGTCTTTTATATTCGCTCCTTAAAATAAACAATTTCGAAAATTTTTATATACCTTTTATCAGAATGAATAGTTCGAGAGTCCGAAAAAAATAGTTCCGGATAATCGAGGTTACTGAAATTCAATAGGCTTCTTCTCATTATTAAATACTATTTACACACCAAATTTCAAGTCTCTATCTCAATTTGTTCGGTTATTTCAATTTCTGCATTTACAGACACACACGCAGACATACAGACAGGCGGACGGCATTTTTTTTTTCGATTTTTAAAACGATTATAAGACTTACCCTATACTACATATGATGGGTAAGTAATAAACATCAAAAAGTAATGAGATTATATAATTTCATGTAAATTTTTCACGACTGAATTTTACCGAAAAAAATTAATTGAGGGCAGTCTTTTTGGATTGTACTTATATTATAAGAATTCAAATTCAAAGATATACCTCAGAGAGCCTCTTTAATCTGTACTTATCCCATGGATTTGTTGTTAGCGTAGAAAGAAGATACAGAAAATTACTGGACGGCGGGGAAGTTATATCTAAGTATCGGCTCAGGTAAGTTCTCAGGCTCGCTTCTGGAAGACGATCGTAACTGACCCACTTATCAGAATCTGAAATTTATTGAAAAATATTTTAAAGATTATAATATTTATAATAAGAATTAAAATAATACGTTTTTAAAAATTACTAAAATATTAAAAAACAGTGTAAAAATAGGAAATGAACTAATTACACTCCTTAAAAATTATCAATGTTCGCAATACTTAAAAAGAAAACAAAAAAGAATAGAAAAAGAAAAAGAAAAATACAAAAAGAAAACAAAACACCTCATGAAATTATTAATTTTATACAGGGTGCACAATAAAGTCCTGATAAATCCAAATAACTTTAAATGGATAAATGTAGACTTGTGAAAGAAGAATCTATCTATATTAAGGCTGTTCTCAAATTCAAAAGGGCAACTTTATGACATAAGTTTTCATTTATTTTTGTTTGGAAATGTATGAAACTAGCAGGTGTTGTTGTTCAGAAATTATGTAATCGAATTGTTTTTTCCGTTTTTTTTTAACACTTTCCAACAAAGTTGAAAAGTGTTTATGCATTCGGTTTGTCTGTCCGTCTGTACGCGCTCTAACTCCGGTAAATATACTCGGATCGTTCTGAAATTTTTGGATGTTAGTGACCTCTACCATAGCACGAACCCTATTGCAAATGAAGTTTTTAGCATGTTTAGTTCATTTACAGGGACAGTCAAAAGTTCCCGTTACATTACGGCCTATGGGAAAAAATCGTTTAAAATGATTTTTAATGATGTTACATGCTTTCAAACATAATAAAATTGATATGCATTTATCAAGTGCACTAAAATATGCATTCCGTAGAATATGCGGTGCAAAGAATAAATATTATTCATTTACAGGGCCACACAAATGAATTCCGTTACATAATGATATACGGGTGGAGGGAATTTTTTCTGGCGTATTTTAATTATGTTAAATTATTTCATGTATAATGAAATTGATATACGTCGCTGAGGTTTACTATAACTTATTTCATGTGTAATAGGTGCATAGCATTTACAGGGACACACAAAAGATTTCAGATACTATATTGTATCCGAAGTACTGTACGGTAGCGATGATTGCTGGAAATGCATTTTTAATTGTGTTATGCGCTTTTATGTTTCACTATATTTATGCATTGTATACGGTGTGTATAAATGCTGTAATTCATATACAGGGCTACACAAAAGAATTCGTAATGGTTACTGCGTATGATTGTAAATTGCTCAAAGGGGGTTTTTAAAGGAGTTATGCATTTTTACGCTGAACTGCATTTTGTTTACTAAGAAAAGTTTGTATAACATAGATAAAATTATATATACAGGGTCACGCAAAGAATTTGATACATGGCCATCTATAAATGATAATTTCTGGAAATGTGATTCCAGTAGTTTTAAGTGTGTTTTACTTTGAATTAAACTTTAATTTCAACCTGTTATTTCTTTTCTTGCTAAACTAAATTTCCCCATTATATAGCATATATATCAACCTACAGATAAAATATAGAGCTGTTCAAAAGAATTACGTATTTGAATACGTATTTGCTATGGATGGTAACTGCTGAAATCAGTTTTTCAAATATTTTATGCGTTTTCTAAAATGGTTACTTAGTTCTGTTATATACCTTGTTTCCCTAAATAACGAAGTTTTGATAAAGCATTCAGGAAGTGTTGGAAAGTGTTTCATAATCTATGCTTAACGCATGATCTTTCTTACTTGTTTTTTTTGCAAACGCAATAGATATTTCAGAAAATAGTATCAATGTGGGTGTTTCGGACTGAATTTACGCGCAAAAGAAGAATAACCACTTAAGAAAGGATGGAAAACGTCTTTGTCACGTGATCAAAATCGCTTATAACTCAATATGTAATTTATTGATCAAAAAATGGAAAACCCAGTTCTCTTCCAAATCACTTCCGTAGTCAGGACTTCCATTTTTATATCTTTCCGTTAAAAATGAATTTGTAAGTGTGTCAAAACGTTTTGCGCTTGTTGAGCAGAGCAGTTGAGAACAGCCTTAAATCGACCATGCGCTAACATTGTAGAATGATAGTAACGCTTCCCTGTATCGAAAATTGAAAGATATCCACACTACGTCGAAATATATGAGAGAGAGCGTAAAGAGTCAATTACAAAAATGTACTTACGTATATTATGAAATATGCCTTACATGTGAAAATAATTAGTTTTTTTTTTTTTTTTTTTTTTTTTTTTTTTTTTTTTTTTTTTTTAATGAAAATTTATAATTTTCGTAAGAATAAATTACTTTTAAAAAATTAAATAAAAAAATATTAAATTTTTAAATAAATATTTTTGTAAATATTGAAGACAAATTGATATTTATTCTTTTATACATTCAAAAATGAAAATGAAAGTAGCATGAAAAACGCGTTATTCTTTTAGAAGATATATCAATTCTTAAATATGACTGAAATTAATTATTTTTTATTTTTAGGCATTAAAACTATGTAACGAGTTTACATTCGAAAAAGGAGCTAATAAATATTCATTGCAAGGAAAAAAAAAAAAAAAACGAGTAAAATATATTCAGTAATAATAATAAAAATAATAATAAGATTTTGTGTTCTGGACAGCTTAAATAAAAAATTTGCGCTGAGAGAGTTTTTCGAAAACTATCTATATTATAAAGGACAAACATATCTGTGCGTAACGCATACGTCATTCTGCGAATGGCAACACTTTGAAATTTGAAATGAAATTTCGGTTTTGCAATTTTCGCTACTGCAAATTTTTAAACTTCTAAACATCCTACATTTTAAATGTTTACACCGTCGTATGCGCAAAAAAATGCACTTTTAAATGAAATTTGTTTGAAAGGTGCATCTTAATTTATTTTTGAGATATTAATTTTTTTTATAGTTTTTAATACCAATTTTCTAATCGAAGTACTTCATTTCTATTAAAAGTTGATTAGTTATCTTTATTGATTATATTCTTATTGATGCCATTTTCTCATTACAATTAAAAATACATTTTTCAAAAAATTTGAGCTGAAAATGACGTTGCGCTTTAAAAAATACACAATTTTTCTGATGATGCTGTTATATTTCACACTATCTTTTCATTTCGCTGATATTCAGCTTGAGGCAATAGGCGAAATATTTCAGCGACTGAAAATGATGCCATATTTAAAAGAATACGATAATTTTATTTGATAAAACGAGATATTTCCTCTTAAATACGTCTAAAAGTTAGAAAATTCTGGAATTTTTACGCGCAGGTACAGAGATTGTACTGAGACCTCAAATCACGAGTGGGAATTTTCACATGGAAAGTTGTAATAGTTGACAAACGTGACTTCAAGCTTGAAAATATATTTATTAATAGCCTATTGCGCGTTAAAATGTTTTTAAATGGTTAATATGGATGTGAAACGTGGAAAATGACTTGATTCGGTTTAGATTTAAAGGGGGGGGGATTCTATGATTATGTCAAGGTGAAATCATTTTTGCTGATTTTTCATTCCGTAATACCAAGCATCAATTGATAACTTAATCAAAAATACTTATATTGATTATATTTTACTGATTAAGTATATGAATAAAATTTAGTTTTTCAATAATTTTAACAGTTGAAGTTCATGGAAAAAGCATTTTGTTAATCTTAGGTTAAAATATGTCTTTGGAGAGTTAAACTAACAAGTGTAAGAAGGATTTTTTATTGTAATTATTGTCGTCGATGTATTATAAAATTGATGCAACAGTTCCTTTGTAAACATTTTCTTTCGTCGAAATTCGACGGGTTCCACCTCGTTTTAATAAAGGACATAATAACGACGATTCAGAAAATAAACCAAAATTTTTATAAAAATTATAATTCAACTTACTTTGCAAGAACTCGGTTCTGACTACTTCGTGCAAGTTGTAACCAGATGCTTGTAATTTTTCCAGCAAGTCATTAACTACATTTGCTGGATTAGTGGGGAAAATGCCTAAATGATCTCCTGGTTGATAATTAAGACTAGCTGCATCAGTTGTTTTGAGGCGAATCAATAACGTTTGACGTCTAAAAGTATTAATTAAAATTATTGCATTTTCTTTAACAACGCATACTAAAATTCAGTACAAGAAAATTACAAGAAAAATGTTTTTAATTATAATCATCCTCAAATTATTCTTATAATTATTAAAAATAACAACTTACTCTGAATATGAAGGTTGTAGTTTTTTCTTCGACACAATTTTCATCGAAAACAAGGCTTTGTTGTGCAACTTCGAAAGTTCTGTGAATAAAAATGAAAATAAAGTAAAACGCAAAGTCTCTGAATTTGTTTAAAATTAATTACGAATTCCAAACGATTTTTAGAATTAAAATCCATTTAATGTAAAAATGAGATTTGAAAAAAAAATCGAACTGAACAATAATATAAAAGAATAATTATACCTTTCAATGTATCTTTTTCTTTCGAGTCGATGACAACACAACGAAACGATCCATTTTTCCATGTATTTACGCTAAATGCAGGACTAATTTCTTCAGAAGCTTGGATTTGAAACTCGTCGCAGGAAGACTGGAAAGAGACAGTGAATGTAAATTCACCATTTTTGTTTTATAAATACAAGCTGCCCCTCAATGGGCATGAGAACTTTAAAATTCAACAATTCCTATACTGTAATAAATATTAATATGAAAAAAGTACCATGTTTAAAATGTAATTTATAAATTCTGTTTACAGTAATTTAAACAGTAGTTGAAAGATTTTTCAATACATAGCCGCGCGTCTTAAGGGTCCTGTCTCTGCCGGCGTAGACACTCACGAGCTAATGCTAATCCTATGGGGAGGGATTTTTCTAATATCTCGTTTGCATTTCGACATTTTTAAATAATTTTTTTTGCATTGGATAGCCGAGGTCCGTCCACCATTTTTTAACTCACAGGTTATCAATGCATGAGAGCTAATGTGCCCGCAGCTTCTGAGTGTACGTATGTATGTAAGTAACGGAATAACTTTTGATAGAAATGCACAATTTGCTTCAAATTTTGGATATAGGTTCATTCTGATAAGGCGCTTCCCTGATTAGTTTTGGGGGTTCATTGGTTAAGTATAAAAAGGGTAACGGGGAGCTACCTCCCTTATTTTATTTTTCATGCAGAATTATCAGGTTTGCTTCAAATTTGGTATACCGGTTTATTCTGATAAGGCGTTTCCCTGATTATATTTGGAGGTTCATTGATTAAGTATAAAGGGGGGAAATGGAGAGCTAACCGCCCCCTTAATTTAGATAAATTTTTTTTGGCGATTTCTTTATTTTTCGAAGGGCATTATTCTTTGAAATAAAAGTATAATATACAATTAGTGTGAATAACCTGTGAGCTCAATGCCATTAGTTTAACTGGGATTTTTCTTCTTATTAGACTTCTTTCTGTTTAGATGTTGAAAAGCTGAAAGAAAAAGTTTGCGTATTAAAATTTTGTAGTTTATTTGCGCCTTCTTAGAGACTGAAACAATAACTATCGTCATTAAATATCATAGGAACAATAGTTGTCCATTTCTTAATTTTCTAAAAAAAAAAAAATAAAAATAAATAAATGATACTTTTCTGCACATTTATGGAAGTGTGCATAATGTTATTGCCGAGCAGCTTAAATTTCATAAAGTTTACGCTCGATGGATGCCTAGTCTATTGATGGGGGTACATAAAGGAAAGCGTTTTGAAAGTGAGTGTGAATTTCTGCAACGTTACCAAAAGGAAGGAAATGAATTTTTTAACAAAATTATGAAATGCCCTATACCTGCCATATTAAATTAGTGTATGTTTTCTGGTAAACTATCAAAGTTATGCACTTGAAATTTTATATGCATCAAATAAAAATTGTTAATAAAGTGAAGTCAAGTTTATTCGCATATGTACACCGATATCTTTCTGTTATTCTTAAAAAAAAAATCTGAAATAGAAATCATTATTAGATAGAAAATAAACATGCATTTTTAAAAATATTTTTTTTAGTATACTTAGAGGGTAACTATAGGACAGATGACCATAGAGGAGAGATGGCCAGTCTAAATATTTCCAAAACTCGATCATAGATTGCAGCATAAATTTTGTTCGTAGGAAATAGTTCAACGAGTTCATTGTTTGCGACATGCAGTTTTGTTTTTCGCTTATAAAAAGTAAGTGAAATTTTAATGTTTATTTAATTTAGTAGTTGAATAATTTTGTTGAGTTAGGATCTGAATATTTTGCAGCACGTACGTTACATTGTTTTTAATTATACGGACTTTTAAGGTACGTAAATAATCCAATCTTTGCTTCTAAGCCTAAAACAAAGACGTGCAATGGCGGAATGACTCTTTAAATTGGGTGGTTATCTATATTTCAATTTCAAGGTAGATGGTCACATGAAATCGGGGAGAGATGACCGAGGAGACCTTTAATTAATATTTTAAAATTATAAGGAGTGTGGATTTTAACTAAATATAATTATATTTAAAGTAATTATATAACTTTTATGTTTATAATTGTCTGAGCGAAGCGAAGGCTAATACTCAGCGAAATATTACTGTCCGGACACTTTACTACTACGATGGATATTAACGCCATGTCCTACTAAAAAAAAAGCCTAATAAAAACCTTTCGTCAAGCATAACTCAAAAAATATTTGTCGGATTTCGTTTCTGATTGCACCAAAAGGTACCTGTGAGGGTCGCCTACTGAATGCACCTACTATGAAAAATATGTTCCAAACCGTTTAAAAATTATATAGAAAAAACTCTTAAAAAAGCACAATTTATCTGCATACGTCACAGAAATTTGGTGTGCGTCACTTTCACCGGTTGATGTTTTCGTAGACAACTGGTTTGAACACATGGAGCAAATAAAAAATAATACGCACGCAGTAATAGTGAATAGATCAGTTTCAACGACGTGATCACAAACCTTGCAACAACCCGTGGCAACCAGTTTTGGTGGGCAAACAAATAATAATACAGTATTCCGTACCACGGTGACCGTTTTTAGCCTGTTGTAAAAATCTGGCAAGTTGTATGACATACAATTGTGGATGATTAAAACAAAAGACATGAGTGTTTATTTATCCGGAGGTTATCTTTCTCTGGATGTATGTCTGTCATACCGCATGCAATTTTCTTGTAAAGGGTGACATTATTATGCAGTAAAACCTCCATAACGGACACATCCGATTAGTGGACACCTCTATTTAGCGGGCATATTTTCGATTACCAACCCTTAAATAACTGTACATTTTTTACTCTCAGTAGCGAACACCTCCAAATAGAGGACAAATTCTGCCCTCCCGAGGTGTTCGCTATTCAGAAGTTTTACTGGTAAAACCTCCATAGCGGACACACCCGATTAGCGGATACCTCTATTTAGCGGACATTTTTTCGATTACCAACTCTTAAATAACTGTACATGTTTTACTCTCAGTAGCGGTCACCTCTAAATAGAGGGCAAATTCTGCATTCTCGGGGTGTCCGCTATTCAGAGGTTTTACTGTATATAATATTGATAATTATTTTACAGGGCCGCACAAAAGAATAAGAATATATGAAACGAATATAAACTAAATTCGGGATTGGTAGATCGCTGATGGTAATGTAATTTTAGGATGTTGTTACAGTCATCCGCAGCATGTTATTTCGTCCATCTAACGAAACTCTACCTGTCTCACTCCTTTGTCTGTCTGTTTGTCCGTCTGTCACAGAGCCCGTTCTCAGAAACTATATATGTCGGAGACTTGAAAATTTGCATACTTATAGCTGAACACCACACATCAAAGGCAAATAATAAAATTTTGAAAAAGTCTAATATTTAACCCTCTGGGCTCTAACTTGTGTATTTTAAGCAATTCTTCTAACTCAGCACCTAATTTAATTAAGTTGGTGACATGAAATTTTGCATACTAATAGCTGAACATCCCACATCAAACGACAAATAATAAAATTTTGAAAAAGGCTTAATATTTAACCCTTTGGGCTCTAACTTGTGTATTTAAAGCAATTTTTCTAACTCAGCCCCTAATTAAGTTGGAGAC
Organism: Maratus speciosus; assembly: GCA_963932465.1. NCBI lineage: Eukaryota > Metazoa > Arthropoda > Arachnida > Araneae > Salticidae > Maratus > Maratus speciosus. Next base: position 482,447,390 of record OZ010793.1, read on the forward strand.
ATGAAAGTTTGCATACTTATAGCTGAACACTTGCGATAACACGATATATCATAAAATTTTGAAAAAGTCATATTTAACCCTCCGGTCTCTAACTTCTGTATTTTAAGCAATTTTTCTAACTCAACCCCTAATTATGTTGAAACATAAAAATTTGCATACTTATAGCTGAACACCTCACATCAAACGACAAATAATAAAATTTTGAAAAAATCTAATATTTAACCTCTAATATTTTGTCTCGCGCAATTTTTAAATTTAAACTGTTTTGCAATACTATTTCTTGTTCATTTTGAATAAGTGTAATGTGACGTAATTTGTTCTATTTCAGATTTCTAACGCATGTTAATGAATTTATTTTACAATATCCTTTCTCTTTTAAAATTAACATGTAAATATAGTTTTTATGGCGTAATTTCCAATAAGTGCCTGCTTTTTATACCTAAATATTTAATTGTAATTTGAAGGGTTTTTTTCTGTTTATAATAGTAACGTGTAAATATTTTTTTTTATTTGAAGCAAACATTATTGTTTGCGCTGTTTATACAGTTGGCAACAGTTTAAATTAATACCATTTTCTAAAATATGTAAAAAATAGCTGTCAAAATGCTGAATATTTGAATTTAAAATAGAAATAAAACCTCAAAAAATGAGTCAAATTAAAAAAAAAAATTAATGAAATCTGCAGACCGGGATCTTCTATTGAATAAAATGATCTAAAAATGATTAAATTCCCATGTATTGCTTTTGCTCTTATACATTTTTTTAATGGAACGATTTTGTCCAATTTTAGCATTAAATATCTCTTAAGATTATTCTTCGATTTGAAAACTGTATGTATTAGTGTGTTGATCAAACATTTCGCTATAATACCACCAATTTTCATATATTTGTATGCAATAGTTTTCTTAATATTAACGAAGAAAGACCTCCGGTCACAAAAAATTCAAAACCGGCGGCGGCGGCGGTGACAGCGTTAGTTACATTTCATAGAATAGAGAGATATATAAAAATGAAAACTTGTTTATCTGTCTGTTTGTAATTCTATAAAAAATCCACAATTTGGAAGCCAAAATTGTGAAGAGATACGTACATGTGTATTAAAACATGGCCGAGACAACTAAAGTAATCCGGAATCGAATTAACTTATAGTTAATTTTTAATTAATAAAAAACCACCAATTTAACAGCAATTTTTTATCAAATTTAAACATTTTTCGTTATAGCAGTTGCCAACAATTAAAAAACACAATAAAATTATTACTACAACAATTAATTTTCTACTGCAAGATTTCCACGTGAAAAATGAAAATGAAATAAATAGTTTGCCGAATTAAAAAAAAAAAAATGTGAATATTACGTCATAACTTTTCTATTGCAAGACATTCACATGAAATATGAAAATGAAATAAATGGTTTGGCGAATTTAAATGAAAGTGAATATAACTTCATAACTTTTCTATTTCAAGGTTTCCACGTGAAAGAGGAAAATATTACGTCATATTGGAAATATAAAGGGCATGGTGGATATAGTATAACGTCATATGAGTGTGAAAAATGTACTGAAGCATAATAAAAACCCGATTAGGGAAATATTGGCGTATTTTAACATTATTGCTCCAATTATAAATTGAAATAAGTTCATTTATAGCTGTATTCTTTTGCGTCTGTTACATACATTTATACATTTTTATATAGCGTTTTCATGTGATTCATTCAACAACTTTTCGACTGCTTTTTTTAATGTTTGTTTTGTGTTGTATGTTAAATTTTGAAATTGATTTTCAGAAAAAACATCCCTCAAATTCTGGGCAACGCTGGCACTTTAGCTTGTAACAGATAAATGGCTTTTGTATCTGTACATCTAATGCTAATATTATAAAGCGTTATAACATTATAAAGTATATAATATTATTAATGCTTGTACATTTGTGAGGTGTTATCTCTGAAACTACATAGCCAACTTAAAAAAATGTTGGTGGCCATCTCTGCTCCGAAAAAAAGTCTATTTTATGTCAATGCAAGAACCTACATCGCTGCAGGAGCAAAAAAGTTTTAAAATTGTGATTTCTGCGATATTGATTGGGTTAAAAACTTTAAATTTGATGCGGTAGTTACTTTTAAGATGTAAATACTCGTAATGAACGCTCTCTAAAAGGTTCAATTTGACGGATAAACGTAAAAATTTCTAGAAAGGTTCTAAACTATGATTTATTTGGAATACTGAAATTTTTGGGATACTGTTGGGGTTAGAAACTAGAACTTTGGCATGGTAGTAATTAGTAAGATGTAAATGCTCGTTGTAGAACGAATTCTAAAAAATAGAAAGACTAAACAAAGCGGAAAAAGATCTAAAGATGATTTAAGTAATGAAGAACATGGAACTGTTAGGAATATAAACATGAAAATTGACATGGCTGTATTTATCATGACGTAAATTCTCGCAATAGAACAATTTCTAAAAATGTCGCTATAAAAAATAGTGCAGAAACAAAAATCTTTCAAAAATTTTCTATTTCTCTGTTACTGCTCAGCCCAAAATCTTGAAATTTTGCTTCGGGTTAGTTTTAAAATATACAATTGTCTCTATGAATGGTTTCTAAAAAATTTTAAATTTAAAAAGATGAAATTAACGGAAAGCGATCTCAATTGCCATTAATTTGGAATTATTAGGTACAGCAACTTTAAATATTTCATAATGCTGCATTTCCTCCGCAAAACATGCGATTTAAAAGCAACAAAACTGATAGATACCCACCCAGTATTAAATAAATTGTGTAAATATTGAATAAAGACCTGTATGAAACAGTGAGTAGGTTGCCCGAAAGTACTTGTTAAAGTGTTCCTTCTCTAGGCTTTTCTCTCTCTCGCCAAGGCCACTAACAGAGGGAAGTGCCGTTTTACGTGTGATATGAATTTTTTATCCGATTCATTTTTCTACACATTTTATCATAAGGTCATATTCTCAATTATCATTAGTAGATTTTTTATATATTAACTTATTCTGGTAAAATTTTGTAATCGGGTTCATATTGGCGTATGTTAGCTTGCATGATTTGCTGAATAAATATGTATGGATTTGTAAATTACTTCAAATGACACTTTGACAGCTCAAAAGTTATGCAGACGATATATTCAGATCTTGTGTCATACTTTATGTTGTAATCATGCTAAATACAGCTCAACTTGTGCAGAATATGTTTGAAAACGAAACAATACAGCGTATGTAGTGGCCAGCATACACTCATCATTTAAATCCGATCGAGCATATCTAAAACACACTCTAACGAAGCATTGCATGCCACTTTTGATGTATTCGGTACTTTGATACTATATTAGATTTTGAGAAGAGAATTCCTTAAATGTTATCGACAACCTCATTGCATCCGTGGAAAACAGATATTGTACAATATTAACTATTCCGGGGGAGCACACACCATATAAAGTATAGTACATTCTTTTTAAACATCATATATTTGTAATTTAAAGTTACTCAAATTGGTGCGGAGCGTCTGATTATGCTCTTGACATCATTTTATACAGTTAAAATTCCGATATAAGTAAATTAGTGTTTCATTTTCTATTTTATTTTTAATATATTGCGTACTTTCAATTTTATATCCATGCATGGCTGTCTTGAATGGTTTGATTTCCCATTTTTTTAAACAGTGTATACGAATTTATATATAAGATTTTGTAATTCTACAATTCGTTTATTTTCATCATTTCAATTTTTCGCAGTATATGGACAATTGAAGATAACATCTCATTTTCTTTGCTTCCACATGTTATTATTAAATCTATTGTTCTCAGTAATATCGCTCAGACTAATCCCTCTGAGGGAAGTCCTAGTTATATTAATTGGTATAATTGTTTAAATTTTAACTGTATTTTTTATTCAGAAAATATTGATAAACGTCGGAAATTTTCATCCCAGCAACAGATAACACTGATAAAAAAACTTAAAACCGTGAGAAAGCATGAAATAAACGCGAGAAAAATTCAAAAACACAGCACTTACAGCAACGAAGATGAAATACATCTGAAATTATCAGATTCTACAGATTCCGAGGGAATAGAATTGGATGAGGATCACTGTGTTAGTTGCGGAGAAGAATATAATACCGCAACCAAAAAGGATGACTAGATACAATGCATAAGGTACTTGAAGTGATTCCATGAAACGTGTACAAACTATTAACAACACCTTTGCCAAAAACGTGGGAAAATTTTACGAAAAGTGAAATATTGAAATTATACTTCAAATTTCGTTTACTCGAATTTTATTCACTCATTTTCCGTGATATAATTGCATCTCTACAAATTGCTATATGCTTTTCATGATTAACTACTATATGAAATGTGTTATTTTTTGCTATTTTAACTCCATTTTTTCTTTCTTGTATTAGATGGCTATCTCTTCTCGGCTTGAAGGAGAGATGGCCATCTGTAATTTTAATTTCAATTTTGTTTCCCACTTTTTGTTCTCAATATTTAATTATTTTTTGCACACAATATGATGAGTATATTGTGGTGACGATCTGATTAGTACATATATAAAAATAATTATCCCAATCCGCGTTGTGAAAGATCTTAGGGGATAATATTAATTAATAAAATAGAGGAGATGAGATTTTGAATAAATTAAAGTTGTCAACAACTCAAGAACGACTTGTTTACCGTCCTGAAATGCAATTTAGGACTGGATGGTTCCTTAGAAAAATATCCAATTTAATATTTACTAATTTTACATTCTTAAGACTCAAAAATTTAGTTATCGTCTGAAGAGAAAAGAATAAGAAAATGATTCAAAGAAAAGACAGAAAATATACATATATAATCAAATTTTATTTTCAATCACATAAATTTCATATTTCAAATATCATTTTTTTTTATCAATATTAATTTCATATCATTTTTCAGTTTCATTAAATCTCATAAAACTATTCTTTATAAGCCTCATCTTTGTGAATTTTGATTTCAAAATAATTCTCAGTTAAAGCTCTCACAGCACAGATAAAAGAATGGGCTACTTAGCCAAGATATTGACAAACTACAATACTATCATATCGTATTATTATGACTCTTCTAATACTTAATAATGTTAATTATCTATATCTGCTTCAAAATTATGTTTATAAAATACTAGCCAATGAAATTTCTAAACTCACACATTATAAAAAAATGAACTGGTTCATTTTTGATCTTGTTCGCTTGCGGACACGTGTTTGCTGTAGCTGATGACGAGCTGTTATGTTTTTAGCTCGAAACGCGTCCTGTGTATTGTTTTAGTTTATGGTGATTTTTTACAAAGTTTTGTTATTTTAATTGCTTCAAATCGCCAGTTTTCGGTTCTGTTTAGCTAATATACAGTAGTTTCAATACAAAAGTACATTGAAGTTTAAAAAATAAAATATTGAAGAAACTGACTTTAATGTGTAGTGGTCAAGGAGTATTTCCAGACGTAAACAAGCAGGATTACTAAGACTTTACAAACTTTTCGTTACCGTAGAAACAAGGTTATGTATCATTAGAAAGAGGAGAATTAGAGGATTCAAAGCATTAAAACACTCCGAGCGTCTTGCAAAAGGGTAAAATTGTAATGTTGTTTTCTGTGCATTTTGTTTTAAATGCTAAGAAAATATGATTCTTTCAACATTATAAAAAAAACTCAGTAACAAATATGAATGTAATCCTTGAGAGTATTAATCATTCTGCTATGTATTTAAAATTCATTAAATCTATAGAATATTTCAAATGAAAATCAAATTTCAATTTATTTTTGCTTAATAGGCGCAAAGACCAACTTAGTGAAAAATATTCCATGCCGGGAATCGAACCCGGGTCATCAGTATAGTGCATTGATGTTCTACCACTATACCACATGGAACGATACCCAGCCTGGAACTTCTCACTATTACAAGTTGGCAAGGCTACAAACGCAACACAAGATGGAATATTTTCCGTGAGCCACCAACATGGGGCAAACACAGACACTTAATTAAATCCAGCATCGATGATTCTATATTAATATTTGGAAATTTTTCCAGAGAGAAACATTCGCCTTGAATACAATATTTCAAATGAAAATCAAATTTCAATTTATTTTTGCTTAATAGGCGCAAAGACCAACTTAGTGAAAAATATTCCATGCCGGGAATCGAACCCGGGTCATCAGTATAGCGCATTGACGTTCTACCACTATACCACATGGAACGATACCCAGCCTGGAACTTCTCACTATTACAAGTTGGCAAGGCTACAAACGCAGCACAAGATGGAATATTTTCCGTGAGCCACCAACATGGGGCAAACACAGACACTTAATTAAATCCAGCATCGATGATTCTATATTAATATTTGAAAAATTTTCCAGAGAGAAACATTCGCCTTGAATACAATATTTCAAATGAAAATCAAATTTCAATTTATTTTTGCTTAATAGGCGCAAAGACCAACTTAGTGAAAAATATTCCATGCCGGGAATCGAACCCGGGTCATCAGTATAGCGCATTGACGTTCTACCACTATACCACATGGAACGATACCCAGCCTGGAACTTCTCACTATTACAAGTTGGCAAGGCTACAAACGCAGCACAAGATGGAATATTTTCCGTGAGCCACCAACATGGGGCAAACACAGACACTTAATTAAATTCAGCATCGATGATTCTATATTAATATTTGGAAATTTTTCCAGATGACCCGGGTTCGATTCCCGGCATGGAATATTTTTCACTAAGTTGGTCTTTGCGCCTATTAAGCAAAAATAAATTGAAATTTGATTTTCATTTGAAATATTGTATTCAAGGCGAATGTTTCTCTCTGGAAAAATTTCCAAATATTAATATAGAATCATCGATGCTGGATTTAATTAAGTGTCTGTGTTTGCCCCATGTTGGTGGCTCACGGAAAATATTCCATCTTGTGCTGCGTTTGTAGCCTTGCCAACTTGTAATAGTGAGAAGTTCCAGGCTGGGTATCTTTCCATGTGGTATAGTGGTAGAACGTCAATGCGCTATACTGATGACCCGGGTTCGATTCCCGGCATGGAATATTTTTCACTAAGTTGGTCTTTGCGCCTATTAAGCAAAAATAAATTGAAATTTGATTTTCATTTGAAATATTGTATTCAAGGCGAATGTTTCTCTCTGGAAAAATTTCCAAATATTAATATAGAATCATCGATGCTGGATTTAATTAAGTGTCTGTGTTTGCCCCATGTTGGTGGCTCACGGAAAATATTCCATCTTGTGCTGCGTTTGTAGCCTTGCCAACTTGTAATAGTGAGAAGTTCCAGGCTGGGTATCGTTCCATGTGGTATAGTGGTAGAACGTTAATGCGCTATACTGATGACCCGGGTTCGATTCCCGGCATGGAATATTTTTCACTAAGTTGGTCTTTGCGCCTATTAAGCAAAAATAAATTGAAATTTGATTTTCATTTGAAATATTGTATTCAAGGCGAATGTTTCTCTCTGGAAAAATTTCCAAATATTAATAATCTATAGAATTATATTATCTTAAATATTGCTTGTATTGCTGTGAAACCTGGAGCTTAGTGGACGGAATATTACGCCCCAAACACTTAGAGGGTTAAATCTCCACAAAACCGGTAATTTTCATGTTTTTGCCTTCCGACTTTCCTTAACAGTAGTGATTTACAATGATAATAGTCTAAAAATAATGTACTGCATTTAGTCACCTGATAAATTTCGGGAATCCATGCATTAAAAGTATGTTCTTGTCCGTGAACTTCATCTCCCATCTCCAACTTATAAATTCTTTTACCTTCCATATCACTCATGCATTTGTCAAGGTTTTTCCCGAAATTGCAAAAATCAGGATACTGGCTGGAACCAAGAGCAAATACTGCATATCTACAAAAAGGTAGAGAATAAAATTCAAATTCTTATGTTAATACTTTTATGGCAAAGAAAAATAATAATTTTTATAATGAAAATCAATGTTTGGATCTAAAAAAATATAGGTAATTTATCGATAATACAATTTCATATTAAAAATAACTAGAATGCTTAATTTAATGTCATTGAACTTCGACCTGATGTTTTTTGATAAAAAAATTTTCGCGAGGGAGATTTATCATGAAAAAGAAATAATAAGTTAAAAACGATTAAAAAAAAATTGCATGGATTCAAGTTGCATTTATCCGCTTTAAATACAAAAAAATCCAGATTTAACCTAGCACTAGTTAAACTAAAGACTAATATACAGATTATTTTTTCTTCAGTTTCGAGTCGTAGAAGCAGTATCGATAAAACTGATAGTGAAAAATAATTTTCATAATTACAGACTTCAATACTGTTCAATTATAAAAAAATGTCTTACATTAGTATTGCATATCTCATAAAGTTGTATCTATATATTCTAGTTGATTTATTTTATTTGACGTCCTCATTATGCTAAAAATTGTACATTTTGAATTACAAAAACATAAAAATGTGATTCCAATGTTGATAATAAGATTTATTTTTTATTACATTCTTTTATTTTAACTTAAATTGGTTCATGTAGATAACAATGCATTTTTGTAATCGATTTTTCACTGACTTCCTGATATGCTAGAATTACAAAAATTATGTACAAGATGTGTTTTCGGTGAAAATATAACATTTTAATATTTTTAAAGCTTATAATAAATTAATAAATTAGTTTTAAAGTATTTTTTCGTTAGGCGGTGTAGGGATTAAATCATCAAATATTCTATCAATCGCATTACATTAATTTAATTTAAAATACAAATCTTTCACTTATTTCACTTAAAATATATACTTTTAATTTAAAATATCTACATTAAATGTATTTAAAATAGACATCTTCCACTCATTTAATTTAAAATAAAATAAATGTTTAAAAAATAGTATCATAAACTAAAAGCAAACCGAAAAATAAAATGTAAAATTTTGTCAGGAAGTTTTATATAATAATAATAATAAAAAAATCCTTTCTTCTTTTTACAACATCCAGGTAGAATCAACGAACGTTTTTGTAAAGGTTAAAGAAGCACACAGACTTAATTAAGTACGCTTTTAAACAAAAGACAAGAAAAAAATGCATGTAAAGAAATAAATGTTAAATGTTTTAAATTTCAAATGAAAATTGATGGCTAAATAACACTTACTTCAGCTGTTTCAGGGACATTCCTTCACTTCTCATAAATTTTAGTGCTGACCAGAAATTCTACAAAATTTAGAAAAATAATCTAAGTAAAAATTATCTCTACTTTTTCCTTGGTAGAAAAGCAATAGTGGACAAGTATTGTTTGTGTTGTTCTTTCACTAATATTAATTTTCACGAAGTCCGTGGATATTGACAGAACAAACAGTTTATTAAACGAAAACACTGCACAAACACATAACAATTAATTTAAAGATAAATTTCTCACACAGAATACTTTTTCATAATAACTTCACACAGAATAATTTTTACGTCTACACTCTTCTATCGTTTGCACGCAGACTGAGTGCGCCGGGGGAAAAGACTGGCAGTGCGCAGATATAATGCGCATAAAAAATGTTCGCTCGCCTTTAAACCCAACACACCCCTCCTGCGAGAGATACATTTTTTTTTCTCTTTAAACAATTCCAAAAAACACATATACACATACATACAAAAATTACACACAAATTATATACAATAATTACACATATCATAATAGTGAAATACTTTCCATAGAATATAACAACTTATCTTCATTTACACCTTTAGTAAGGAAATCAGAAATAATATGTTCACTTTGAACATATTCCAATGAAATAATACCTTCTGACAATAAATCCCTGACAAAATTAAATCTTAAGTTTTGTGCCTAGATTTATTTGAGGATTTTGTACATTTAATCCACTGTATTGCTGCTTGACTATCAGTGCTTAAAATTATGGCATCTTTTATAAATTGGTTGCAATTTAACTCAGACAATAAGTTTACAGTCCATATTATATCCTTACACATTTCTGAAATAGAAAATAATTCTGCTTCACATGTAGAAAGACTAACACTTTTTTGTTTACGACATTTCCAAGATACTAATGACTTTCCTAACAATACAACTCCTCCTGAAAAAGACTTTCCATTTTCTCCATTTCCCCAACTAGCATCTGAACTACTATTTAAATACCCAAATTCGTTGCTGTAAAATAATTTTTTGTCTTTTGTACCTTTTAAATACCTTAATACTCTTTTAGCCAAAATGTAATGCCTTTTCTCTGGTTTGTGATTAAATTGAGACAAATAAGTTGTGACAAATGATATATCAGGACGTGTTCTATTGGCTAAATATAAAAGTTCACCAATAATTTCCTGATACATAGTTATGTCAAACAATTCATTTGTTGGAGGAAAACTTTTATCTTCACCTTTAACAATAGGTGTTTTCACAGATTTACAATTTTCTAAATTATGTTTTACCAACAATGATTCAATATATTCCACTTGTGACAAACTTATACCTTTTTCATGTTTTCCAATTTCTATACCTAAAAATTTAGAATTCTTATTTTTGTACAATTCAAATACATTTTTAATTTTAGAAACAATATTTTCATACATTATTTGGTTATTACAAAATATAGCTAAATCGTCTACATACATACATAATATAAAAATGTTATCATTTTCAACTTTAATGAATACACAGTTATCAGAAGCTAATTGATTTAATCCAATATTACCAAGTTCCTCTTTTATTTTTAAATACCAATTTCTACCCGATTGGGGTAATCCATAAATACTCTTTTTCAGTTTACAAACTTTATTAACCCCTATCAGTTTTTCATATCCAGGTGGTGGTGACATATATAAAGTTTCTTCCAAATCACTGTATAAATATGCTGTTTTTACATCAAAAAACTTAACAATCAAATTTAATTTAGCTGCAAGTGCAATTAGTAATCTAAATGACTCAATATTTACAACAGGTGAATACGATTCAGTATAATCTTTGTTTTTAATTTGATTAAATCCAGCTGCCAATAATCTGGCTTTATATTTTATTTCCTTACTGTCGCCCTCTTTTAAAGCATAGACCCATTTACTTTTAATCAATTTCGTTTTTTCTGGCATATCAACGATTTCCCAAACATTATGCTTAATTAAAGAATCCAATTCATTTTTCATAGCTATTCCCCAATCACGTGAATTCACACTATTTATTGCCTCTAAATAATTACTCGGGACATTATCAGTTAAATTAGCTGACGAATATTTACTTTTCAATCTTTCTGACCTTCGAACTTCAGACATATTTTCACTTCGGTCTTTTATTTTGTTGTTTCGATTCCTTTTCTCCGCGCCTTCATGTCTAGCTGGAGACAAATTAAGTTTTGTTAATGGGGTTGCGCAACCGTTTTTTATTTCGCTTGTGTCAGAAATTTCTAAATTGAGAGATTTATTCTTTTGATTTTCACGAATTTCCTTCTCTTCCGGAAAATTTTTATTTATTAGCGGTTCAATATCCCAACACTCTGAACATTTACTTAATCCAAAATATCTACTTCCCTTTATAGTTTCATTGAACTTAACAGAACGTTCCTCAATCACTTTCTTATTTTTTACATCATAAATACGATATCCCCTCCTATCTCTAGCATATCCTAACATAATTCCACTTCTTCGTGGTACATCGAATTTATTTCTCATTGTTTTAGGAATATGAAAATAAGCTAAACAACCAAATTTTCTTACATAATTTAAATTGGGCTTTTTACCTGTTCAAATTTCTAAGGGGATTTTTTCTTTTCCTTTACGGGGTGTTATATTAGATACCTGTGTACTGCAATTGATAGCTTCTGCCCAGAATTTGGTGGGAAGTTTGCTTTCATATAACCAGGGGCGTAGCCACTGATATTTTTTCGGGGGGGAGAATTCGAAAATTTCCCAACTTGAAACAAATTGCTCCAATTTTCGACTAAAATGATATGCACAACGTGTGTAATAATTATAATGATACTTTTGCATAAAAATTCCTTTCCAAAGAAAAATTCTGAAATTGAAAACATAAAAATTCTAATTATGGGTTTGTTTACTAAAAAAATAAATACGCTTTTTACTTTCTTCTATCTTTACAAGAAGAAAGTATTGGATTCGTGAAAAAATTCGACTTCCGGTTTCAGACTAATTTATACGTTTTAGTAAGTCCTGAACACGATTCGACTGTTTTTAGAAAATATCTGTCTGTCTATATGCGATACAAATTTTGTGGGCGCTCTAACACAAGAACTAATGCACGAAATTTAATAAAACTTTAGAGATTCACTTATACAGTGGAACCTCGTTAACGCGAACACTCAAGGGGAAAATTGTTTTGTTCGTATTAAAAGTAGTTCGTGTTATCGGAACTTAACTACATTACATACAACTGGACGAGGCAATCGGAAACAGTTCGTGTTAATGAGGTTTGACTGTACCTTGATAAAAATTGTTGCTGATTTGTTTTTGGTGTAAATCGTCAAACAGGTGGCACTGCTATGCGGCATTTTTCACGATTTACATGATTTTAGCGATAATTATATCTCAAAAACTATTGCATGGAATTTGATCAAACGTCATATTCTGTTAAACCTTGACATAATTTGATGCAGATTAGCTTTTTATGTATATCATATAGCAGGTGGCACTGCTATGCAGCATTTTTCACGATTTTGCGATAGCTGTATCTCAAAAACTAATGCACGGAATTTAGTCAAACTTCATATTCCAGATATAAATAGCACTTCCACATAAACAGATCCTTATTAGGCTTGGGTCTATACTGTCCAAAGCTATCGCTTTTGTGCACTTTGAGTAAGGAATTTTGGTTGCAGACATCTAAGAGGCTGGGTGCCAAAATTCAATGATTTGTTTGAAAAATACTGTGCTTATATATCCTTTTTAAAGGCACACAATTCAACAAATCTATACCTTTAGAGTTTGTTATTATAGGCAAAGAATTGTCATTTAATTTTGGCACTGTGATTGCAAATTTTGAGGCATTAACATGTATGGAGTAGAAGGAAATTTTAAAATTTTGGGATTGGCGCATCCGACTAGTTTTCACTTAATATTAATTCTTGTGGTCATCAAAGGAGCCCACCTGTTAATAACATCGCTTAGTTTAATAAAATTCCCTATTTCACATTCATATTTTAAAAGCATTAGGCTGTCAAGTCTGTCATCCCCCATTAGCTTGCAATATATATCCTTCTATATATATAAAAAAGTTTTGATTTGGAAATGGACCAATTAAAACCTGCGTAGATATTCCCGGCAGATCGGCATCCAATTTGAATGCTTAAGCATGGCTTTCTTCGTTAATATTAAAAAAACTGTTGCATGCAAAAATATGAAAATCGGTAGTATTATAGAGAAATGTTTGATAAACACGCTGATGCAGACAGTTTTCAAATCGAAGAATTGTTTTAAGAGATATTTAATGCCAGAGTTGGAAAAAATCGTTCCATTAAAAAAATTTTATAGGAGCAAAAACTGTACATAGGAATTTAATCACTTTTAGATCATTTTATGGGTTAGAATTTCCCGGTGTGCAGGCTGCATTTAGTTTTTTAATTTGACTCATTTTTTAAGGTTTTATTTCTATTTTAAATTCAAATTTTCAGCATTTCGAGAGATATTTTTTACACATTTTAGAAAATTGTATTAATTTAAACTGTTGCCAACTGTATAAACAGCGCAAACAATAATGTTTGCTTCAAATTAAAAATTTATTTTACACGTGACTATTATAAACAGAAAATATAAAAAGCAGGAACTCATTGAAAATTACGTCATAAAAACTATATTTACACGTGAATTTTAAAAGAGAAAGAATATTGTAAAATAATAAATACATTAACATGCGTTAGAAGTCTTAAATAGGAGAATTTACGTCACATTTACGTCACATTACATTTATTATGTAAAATGAACAAAAAATAATATTGCAAAACAGTTTAAATTTAAAAATTGCGCGAGATATTTATTTGGTATTTTAAGATGATCATAATACTTCATTTCTAACAAAAGTATTTTTACATGAATATTAAAAATAGAAAGAAAAGTTTGGGGAAAATTACGTCAGATTATATTGTCAGATTCAAATTATAATTCACTCTTCCGAAATCATTTTAAAGCCGATCAAATTAGCGTGCTGTTAGAGTCTGCGGTGTCTGAACGGGGGTTGACGAGCGTAGCTCGTAGGGGGCAGAGCGCCCTAGGTTTTTAAATTTTTATTTGACTAAAGATTCTTTCATTAGATGCAACTCCATAAAGATAAGCTGCTTTGCATGTTAAGGTACGAGTATATAGTTTGACGGCGTGACCCAAATAATCTTTGAATTTCATGGCATGAGTAAAAGGTTTGTTAAGTGAGTTGGGATTTGGTTTATTTCTATTTGACTCTGCAAGTCATGTACATCTGGCTTCTCATATCCAGGTGGAAACATTATTAACTTTTCCCTTGCAGAATTGTAATTTAAATATGGAATGCATTGCTGCAATATTCTCTTGATATGGGGAACATTGTCATTTAAGCCCATTACTAAATTCCCGAAATTTTCTTGTATTTCTTATAATTCTTTACTGTAAAATTTATGTGTATCAATGTCCATTGCTGTGCTATAATTTTTATCTATTGCCTTTGGTGAAACCGTTTTCCTACGGTGCTTTCGGAACTGAGCTTCTCCAGTCACATCCTAATATTCATAATTGTTTGTGAGCTTGTCTGTAAGGAAATCTTAATTTCTTCAAAATTTTATTCAAGTGCAACATGTCAGTGTTACTTCAGTGTCTTCAGTTGATGGACTGCTTTCATGGTCATATTTCTGTTCCAAATTAAAATCGTCCATTTTTTACCTTTTTCATCCTCGAATGGATTTTTAGATGCTCCAAAATCTTGCATGAAAACTCTTTTCCTATTATGAAGGGTTTCTTCGTGCTGAGATTTATAGTAACTTTTTAGAACAGCTTTAAACACGGAACACTGGATTTTTGGTTTAAAATATTTATAAACACATGTGAATATAAACGAACAGGATTGATATATATTTCCGCGAACAAATAAAAGTAAAATGTGACAAATTTATCTAAACTAACGACTTCTTATATCCTGCATTTGCTCATATAACGCTTTTTACTTGACAGCGAAGGGTTAACTAATTTTTGCGGCAAAAAAAATCACGAGAATGAGTAAAATATTGTCCAAAAATTGCAAAATTAGTCAAAAAAGTTGTGAAAACTCATCAAATCTTCTTGCCCATAGCTGTGTTTCAAGTAGGTTACTGCATTCCTTTTTGTTTGCTACAAGTGATCTCCAATTTTCAAAAGAAGCTGCAATCCCTTTGGATTAAAATAGCTGGATTCTCTTTTGGGAGGAGAAGGGGAGGTAGGGTGAAATTTTTGACAAAGGAACAAAGTTTTGGAGGAAATAAAGGAACTGGTTAGTCAGTTATTGATGGACAGGGGTAGAGAAATTTAGGTCTGGTAGATGTACAATATTTTTGTAGAACTGAAAAATACAATGATAGATTGAGTGTGGCTGATTTCTTTTTGTATTTCTTTTGATAATTTAACTTGTTTACTGTTGCAGTACTCAAAATAATCACCAAAACAATAAAAATTTAGAATTTTTTTACTATTACTTTTAAAAAAGAAAATGTCTCAAAAATCTAGAATTTCCCAACTCTAAGCTCAAATTTCCCAACTTCACATATATTGGGGGGGGAGGCTCCCCCCCCATACCCCCCCATGGCGACGCCCCTGCATATAACAAAGACCTAGCCCTTTCTAATAGAACTCTATTCGCCCTTTCAGCCTTTCCATTGCTTTCGCTGTTATATGGGACAGTTTTTTCGTGAAAAATACCTGCATTAGCAAGATAATTGTCAAATTCCGTATTTACGAATTCGAGCCCATTGTCACTTCTCACTTTTTTAATTCTTTTACCCATAAGATTTTCATATTTAGCTTTAAATTTATAAAATACATCAAATGCTTCATTTTTACTTTTGAGGAAATAAGTAAAATACATTCCAGAAAAATCATCTACTAGTACCATAAAATATTTTGCCCCACCAAGTGATTCAGGTTGTATCGGGCCACATAAATCCAAATGAAACAATTGCATAATGTCAGAACTTTGGTCAATATCAATATTCGGATGACTTTTCCTGGTTATTTTACTTATGTCACATGTATCACACTTAAAATCAGACACATTTACATCTTTAAGATCAATATACTCTTTCATTTTTAACATATATTTTGAATTTAAATGACACAATCTGTTATGCCACAGTTCATAATTACTAGCACTCTTATCAGTAAAATTACACTCAGAATTATAGGCAGGTTGAAGTTTAATCTCTAATCGATTATCATTTTTAAATGCTTTAGTTAGAAATGTATTATATTTGTCAAAAATTAGCACACAGTTATTTTCAGAAATAATTCTACAACCCTTATCCATTAAAGCAGTAACAGATAATAAATTATATCTCAAATCTGGTACAAAACTAACATTGTTTATTGTCAAATGTATAGAATTATTTTTACTTACCGTATCACATGATACCGTACCTGTTCCTTTCGAAATTATTTTGGAATTTTTACCTGCTTGATAGATATCCTTTTCTTCAGGAATTAGATTCCTGAACCATATTTTATCTTTACACATATGCGAGCTAGCCCCGCTGTCTAATAACCATATATTATCACATAGTTCACATTGTTCCGATGAAATAGTAAGTACCGAATTGTTTCTGTCCTTAACTGGATAATTTACATCGTGGTGCGTTTTTCTTCTTTGTCGATTTCCATTGGACCTGTCATTTCTTGAAATATTATTCCTGTAAAAACAATCCTTGACTATGTGATTTGGACGTCTGCAAATGTAACAAAGTCTCGGATTTTTATTTTTCCTCGAGTAGAATACTTCAGCGGCGGTCCCTTCAGCACGAGCGGTATTCGTCAGTTCTTCTTCCCGTAGAATTTCTAGTACTTCATCCATACTTTTCTCACGTTGAGTTTTTAAAATATCTCTTACTTTCGAGAACTTTCCTTTCAGACCTCGTACCGTGTAGAATACAAGTTCTCTCTCTGTTATAGCCAATCCAAGTGTTTGACATTTTGTTGAGATGCCTCGAGCTCTGGCTATGTAGTCATTTGCAGATTCATTTGATTTTATTTCTAGATTCTTTAACTCATTGCCGGCATCTATTCTTCTATATTCTGCTTGACCGGTAAAAGTCGATCTTATTTTTTCCCATAATAATTTCGCATTTTCTTCTGCTGCAAACTGTAGCGCCTGTTCATCAGACAATGACAGCTTTATATATGCGACGGCATCGCTATTTTTTTGGTCCCATTCAGTAGAATCCTTATCACTCAGTCCTTCTGCTTTTACTTCGGATATGAAAGTATCCAACCTTTTAAGGCTTAAAGCAGCTTTAATTTTTAGGCTCCATATAAAATAATTAGTTCCGTTTAATTCGGGGACGTTTAACTTGTCCATGGTTTCTTTTAACAAAACTAATTTCGATTTAGAATATCAACCACGCTCTGCTACCATTTTGTTGTTCTTTCACTAATATTAATTTTCACGAAGTCCGTGGATATTGACAGAACAAACAGTTTATTAAACGAAAACACTGCACAAACACATAACAATTAATTTAAAGATAAATTTCTCACACAGAATACTTTTTCATAATAACTTCACACAGAATAATTTTTACGTCTACACTCTTCTATCGTTTGCACGCAGACTGAGTGCGCCTAGGGAAAAGACTGGCAGTGCGCAGATATAATGCGCATAAAAAATGTTCGCTCGCCTTTAAACCCAACAGTTTGTATTAGCTATACTTCTACCAATATTGGTATAAAGTATCGCCTAAACATTGTTGCGCTTACAATTTTCTAACACTGCACAAATATTGGCAAGAAATATTATACCATTTTCAATGGAAATTCAATATTTCTGTACTATTGATGTTCCACTTCAAATATTTCTAGTATAAAGCCAATATTTAACCAATATTGGTATTTTATTGAAAGTATTTTTGATTAATGCAATATTGATGCAGTAATTAGGATCCAATATACACTAACATTGCTTTGCTACTAAAACTGTATTAGAGGTAATAAGGTAAGAAGTGCTTAAAAATGCAAGTAAAAATAGAAAATGTACATATTTAATTAGCTGAAATGTTAACACTCTACTCTTTAAAGAAGTATTTAGACAAATATAATAAAAAGTGCAGAATCCAATTAAATATAAATATAAAAGAATTGTGTTGCGGCAAGCATGACAGAAATGGAAACACTAGTTTAGTGCTATTTTTACAAAATCAAGTCATTTAAGTATCGTTAATATTTTAAAATAGACATTTTTATATAAAACGAATTTTAACGCATAAAAATGTGTTAAAAAACTTCTATTAATATTTTTGACCATCCTGGTTTTAAAAGAAAGAGATACATACTTTAATTTCTAAACATTTAGACGTAAGTCATTATCTGATAGTTAAAAGAATCAAATTCAAAATTTGAAAGAAAAAATGCAGTTTCCGGAAAAAAGGAAACTCACGAAAAATTGAATAAACATCTAAATTAAAAAAATATCTTCAGTCAAACAATGTAAAGGCCATCAGCCTAGTTGCATAATAATATTTCCTTATCTGAAGATGATGCGAACATACGTTGTAGAGAGAGAAAAGAAGAAATAATGCTCGATATAACACAAATCTTCGAAGTTGCTTTTTATGTTTATCTAAAATTGGCGGTTTGTTTGACTAGGTTTACTGCTCAATGCAGACCAACAATTTAAGGGGTGTTATGACTTAAACAACAAAAGCAACAAGAACTGTATTCTTTTTATATTTGTATCTCATAGTAAAATGGATGGATGTTGTAAAGTAAAATTTCCCAGCTTACCTTTCCGTTGTCAGGTGGTTCGCCACTGCCAAACGTACTGGTAACAATGATGACGAGATTTTCATTTCGTAAATCGGATGCTTTGTAATCTTCCATACACAGTACCTATAATTAAAAAAATAATAATAAAATTCTTAATATGCCAAAATTAGTACAGTTTCTAAACAGGAAAAAAAATTGTTCATATGGTGCATATGTATGTGGGCATGCTGGTATTTCCTCAAGTTCTTATTATTTTTTGGTGTCTTTACGATAACGTATATGTGCGTATCTGTGTGTGCGAGCGAGTGAAGACGATAGCTTCTAAACAGTACTTTCGAGAGTCTCAGGACTCTTAAAATTTGAAAAAGTTAAAGAAAACATGACCATTTTCAACATTTAATATCTTAAAATGTATGTGATTTTAAAACACAATTTTTAGAGGTATGAAAGGTACAAGTATGTTCTTTCATTTCACATATTTAAAAAATTATAAGATGCAGAATTAATATTTATATGGAGCTTCAAACAGTCAGGCATTTGTGGAGCAGAAAACTAGTATGACACCTTACATGCAGGATTACAAAATTAATTTTGCAACTAGAATAAAAAATTTTGCGCCTTATTATACTTCAGATTGTAGTCATTACTCTGAACCTAAATATATTTGTATTTCAAGAATTTTTATATTTTTTATACAAAGTTGTATTTAGCTAATACAAAATTTTGAAAATTTCAGCAGTATAATCACCTAAAAAGTATAATTTTTTGAACAATAAAATGAAAATTTTACGTTCAGTCTATACAGACATGAAACATGTATAATAAAACACACATACTACAATATATATTGAAACACACATGGCTGGTGACTTCCCCAACATGGTTTATTAGTGAAAATTGCAAACCTAGATATCAACCGGAGTAGCTCATTGATTAGAGCAGCAGTCTTGTATACTGTGGTCCCGGCTTCGATTCCTGGCTCTGGCTCATTTTTCACTCCAATTGGGTTTATTGCATTTATTGTTGAATGTCTGTATAATATTTATATATACATGAAACATATGGTTTGAAAATTTCATGAAAAAATATTGAGAAGCGTTTGAAATATCCTGTGCGTTATGCCCAAAAACTTCATTTTGAGAAAAATGACTTCAAAGCTTTGGAAACGCCGCTTCAGCTATTGAGCGGGTTTAATTCTAAAAGCCATAATTTCTATTCTAATGCGAATTTCAAGGAAATATTTATATCAAAAAGTTCAGGAAAGATAGGAGTTTAAAATATAAAAATATTAAACTTTTGAAAATTTTCAAGCTTTAAGAGTCCTGAGACCCCTTAATCTCCCATTTCGAGAATACGTTATAGGACATTATCGCAAGAGCTGTATAAATTTTCGTACAACTCGGCAGACGGATTTGGTATTTAAATCATTTTGCGACCGAATCTATCGACAAAAACACAAAGAAAATGTAACAGAGAATAAGTGATAAATATTGCAACAAGTAACCAAATACGCGCGGCATAGAGGTAATATCCCAGTTTGAAAACGCGATGTCCAATTCGAATCCAGCTGATTGCATTGTGTGAGAAATTCATCTGTCGCCATCTGTAAAATGTTCTGAAACTAGAATAGAGACAATTCAGAATTTTCTGATTATTAAAAGTTTACCTAAAATGCCATTGTTAAGAATTGACGATAAGAAAAATAACTCAATCTATAATGCAGTGTTACGAGGAAAGTGTCTAAAGTCTAATTCCTTCCTATTCTTGTGAATAATAATTTGGAATACTAAATCTATGAATTTTTTTTTTTTTCTTTACGCCGATCAAGTTTTCTGAAATCGACAAAGCGCATTTTTACAAAAGACAACTTTATTAAATTCCTTTAAAGACAAAAAATTTTGTTTAAAGCTGAAACCACAAAGCACAGTATTTAAAGCGTAAATTTTTAATCTCTTAATCAGTGAAGTGCGCTTCTAGATGTCAGCATTAACTTTTAGTGCCAATTAATTCTTTTAAAATAAAATGTTCTTTTTAAAATTAAGAGCAGCTTTGAAATTTTGTTATCTTTTTGAAAAATAATTAGTCAATATTAGAGTGTCAATTATTATTAAATGCAATACAACTTTAAATTGCCCCAGAAAATCTGCTTATTTTGAATTGAGTACTGTTCACTTTTTTGCCAAAATGATTGAAATTATAATGAAATTAACTGTCATTTCAATTTACTTGTGTATTAAAGTGTGGTGCAATAACAATTTTTAAATTACCTGAAAAAAGCATCAGAACGCGTATAATAGACATGGAGACAATTAAAAATTTTGTCACATGCGCGATTATTATTGTGGGACAATGTCTTAGATTTAATAAAAATAAAGTTGTAATTCTCTAGTGTTGTAAATTTCCTTGTGACTATCTCGTCGTTGTATGTAATGGAAAAAGGAAACAAAAATTGTTGTGACTTGTGTGGAAATTGTTTGTGTATAATAAGGATCATTTGAGGCGAACAGCCATAGTTGCTATAGGCCCCAAAGCAATCTCCACTACGGTGGATTTCAATATTCAATGTAGAGTTTAAAATATTTCCTTTTTGCAGTTTCAGAGTCAGTTTCCATATTTTGGCGAGAGTGGTTTGGCGCATAATTAACTCCATATTTTTGTAACTGATGCGCGGTTGCAACCACAAAGATCATTTGGCGATTTATTACCTGCGGCTGGATAATAGTAAACTGCCTTAAAATTAATTAAGTTATAATTGAGTTCTAAAAATATTAAAATGATGCACTGTCATCGAAAACACACATGTGCACACATTTATATAAATACAGTATAATCTCGAAAATCCGGCATTGTTGGGACTGAGATTAAGCCGGATTTTTGACAATTCCGGATTTCTGAAATATCCGATATTCTTAATTGTGTCTTTATTCATAATTTATTTGATAGCCAAGTAATATTCATCTGAGCAAAAGATAAAATTAAATAATTAAAAAAATTACTTTAATTGATAGTTTTTGTTATAAAAATACAGTAAAAAGTGAATTTATTTCTTCTCGTGTAATTCCCGAAACATTGATTTCAACGTTATTTGCTTGAATTTTTTCGGCAGTTCTTTAACAAGTTTTTATTGGATTTTGTACAAGTAAATTATATCTTTTCGGAAATACAGTTTTGTTTTTGTAAAGCAGATATTAACTTCTAAGTCAATCTATGCATTTTCCCAGTGACACCTTTTTTTTCTGCGGGATTCTTCGCCTCGTTTCTCTGAGCTGCTACCAATGTTATCGGTATTTAGCACAGCGTCAGTGATCGCGCTATCCACTAATCCATTGCTTTCGATCAAGAAATTTTTAATTAGTAAACAATTGCCATTTTTATTTTTCATGTAACTTGGAAGTGTAAAAAAAAAGTTGTGACTTTGATGCCGGACTTTTTAAGTTGCCGAATTTCTGAATGCCGGATTTTCGATGTCACCCTGTATATATATTTCTTGCATTTCAGGAGGTGAGTGAAAAATCGATTACAAAATTCCATCTTTACATACAATAAGCAAGTTAAGTTAAACAAGTCGGAAATTGTACGTCAAAAGTGGCAAATGAGGTATGTTCGTACTATAACAAGTTTTATAAATATTCAGACTTGGCGCAATAGCTGTTGCTCTCTTATGCAAAAATGCATGGGTATAAAATTTATTACGATTACATATATTTAATTCAGTAATACGGAAGTAATAGGACGCCATCTTAAATAGGACGTAACCATCATGGTAACCTAGAATCATTACCTATTATTGAATATCACTGAATTAATTACGTATGATAGGGTTTAATAGAATGAATAAAACTTTTATTAATATATCTTTAAGTTTTGATTCATTTTTCATAAAATATGAAATAACTCGACAAAATTCTGCAACGATTATCTTACACTATAACGCGAGCAAAAATTGTGTGTGTATGTAAATTTTATCTTAAAAACGGCTCTAACGATTTTGGCGAAATTTTGTATTTTACCATTTTCGGGAATGATAAGACCATTGTGCTAGGTCACGTGTTCGAGAAAATTAGATTAGTGGGTCATTTTGGGTCATAATGGGTCAAGGTCGAGCTAATTATATCTAAAAAACGGCTCAATCGATTTTGATTAAATTTTATATCCAACCGTTTTTCGGCACGAGAAAGCTATTGGGTTAGGTCACATGTTCGAAAAATTTCGATTAGCGGGTCATTTTTGGGTCACTATGGGTCAAATCAATTTTATCTAAAAAACGGCTCTAACGATTTTGACTAAATTTTGTATTTTGTCGTTTTCGATTACGAGAAGACCAATGGGATAAGTCACATATTAGAGAAAATTCGATTAGTGGGAATTATTTTGGGTCACTGTGGGTCAAGTTAAGTTTATCTAGAAAACGGCTCTAACGATTTTGACGAAATTTTGTATTTTACCATTTTCGGGCACGAGAATACAATTGGAAGAGGTCACATGTTCGAGAAAATTCGATTAGTGGGTCACTTTGGGTCATAATGGGTCAAGGTCAAGCTAATTGAATCCAAAAAAGGCCCAAAGCATTTCGACAAAATTTTGTAATGTACCGTTTTCGGGCATGAGATGACCATTGGACTAAGTCATATGTACGAGAAAAATCGATTAGTGGGTCATTTTGGGTCAAATGAGTCAAGGTCAAGTTAATTATGTCCAAAAAATGCCTCAATAGATTTTGACTAAATTTTATATCCAACCGTTTTTCGGCAAGAGAAAACTATTGGGCTAGGTCACATGTTCGGGAAATTTCGATTAGTGGGTCATTTTTGGGTTCCTATGGGTCAAGCCAATTTTATTTAAAAAACGGCTCTAACGATTTTGACTAAATTTTGTATTCTGTCGTTTTGGATTACGAGAAGACCAATGGGCTAAGTCACATATTAGAGAAAATTCGCAGGGGTTCATTTTTGGGTCACTGTGGGTCATGCAAAGTTTATCCAGAAAACGGCACAAACGATTTTGACGAAATTTTGTATTTTATCGTTTTCGGGCGCGAGAATACCATTGGGCTTGGTCGCATGTTCAAGAAAATTTGATTAGCGGGTGATCTTGGGTCACAATGGGTCAGGGTCAAGCTAATTGAATCTAAAAAAAGGCCCAAAACATTTTGACAAAATTCTGTAATATATCGTTTCCGGGCATGAGATGACCATTGGGCTACGTCACATATTCGAAAAAAATCGATTAGTGGATCTTTTTTGGGTTACTGTGGGCCAAGCTATTTGTATCTAAAGCAAGTAAGAAAAATTATGCGTGCAGCATAGATTATGAAACACTTTCCAACACTCCCTGAAAGCTTTAAGGAAACTTCGTTACTTGGGGAAATAAGGTAAATAAGATCACTAAGTAAACATTTAAAAATCTGATTTCAGTAGTTACCGCCCATAGTCAAATATGTATTATAATTCTTTTGAACAGCCCTGTATTCGATCTGTATGTTGATATATATACTATATAATGGGAAAATTTAGTTTAGAAAGAAAATGCATAAAAGGTTGAAATTCATCTTTCAGCAATTTATACTAACAGATGGAAACATACTTGAATACTTTTGAACAGCCCTGTATTTTACCTAGTACCTTTATTACATGCCACTATTTAGCTAAAATTTAATTCAAACTAAAACACGCTTAAAACTACGGAAATTAAATTTCCAGAAATTATCACCATAAATCAAATTTTACGATTTGCCGTGTGTTCTGAGGTATTCAGCTATACGTATGCAAAAATTCATTCTCCAACTTAATTAGGGGCTCTGTTAGAAAGAATTGATTAAAATACATCTGTGGTAGCTCAAAGGGTTAAACGTAAGACTTTTTCAAGATTTTATGATTTGTCGACTGGCGTCAGGTGTTCTGCTACAAGTATGCAAAATTTCAAATCTCCAATTTAATAAGGGGCTCAGTTAGAAAGAATTGGTTAAAATACGAATGTAGGAGCCCAAAGGGTTAAATGTACGATTTTTTTCAAAATTTTATGATTTGTCGTATGATATGCAGTGTTCAGCTATAAGTATGGAAAATTTCACGCCTCCAACCTAATTAGGGACTCACTTAGAAAGAAATGTTTAAAATACACACGTGGGAGCTCAAAGGGTTAAATATACGACTTTTTCAAACTTTTATGGTTTGTCATTTGATGTCAGGTGTTCAGCTATAAGTATGCAAAATTTCACGCCTCCAGCCTAATTAGGGCTCACTTAGAAAGAATTGTTTAAAATGCGCATGTGGGAGCCCAAAGGGTTAAATGTACGACTTTTTCAAAATTTTATGATTTGTAGTTTGATGTGATGTGTTCAGCTGTTAGTATGTAAAATTTCACGCCTCCAACCTAATTAGGGACTCAGAAAGAATTGTTTAAAATGCACATGTGGGAGCCCAAAGGGTTAAATGTACGATATTTTTCAAAATTTTATGATTTGACGTTTGATGTGAGGTGTTCAGCTATAAGTATGCCAAATTTCATGGCTCTAACCTAATTAGAGGCTCACTTAGAAATAATTGTTTAAATTGCACATGTGTATAAGTATGCAAAATTTCAAGTCTCCAACATGTATAGTTCCTGAGAACGGGCTCTGTGACAGACGGATAGACAGACAGACAGACAGAGAAGCTAGACGAATAGGGTTTCGTCAGATGAACGAAACCCTAAAAAAGCGCATATCATAATTAAAAATGCATTTCGAGCAATAATTACTAATATGAAGTAATTCGGATACAATATAGTATCTGAAATCTTTTCAAATACACCGCAAACATTTTCCCCTATTCCATTATGAACGGAATTCTTTTGTGTGGCCCTGTAAATGAACAATAACTATTCTTTGCACTGCATGTTCAACAGAATGCATATTTTAGTGGGCTTCACAATTGAATACCAATTTTACTATGTTTCAAAGAGTATAACACCATTAAAAATAATTTGAAACGATTTTTTCCCATTGGCCGCAATCTAGTGGAAAACTTTCGACTGTCCCTGTAAATGAACTAAACATGTTAAAACTTCATTTGAAATAAGGAACGTGCTATGGTAGAGGTCACTAACATCCAAAAATTTCAGAACGATCCGAGCATATTTACGAGAGTTAGATCATGGACAGACGGCCACACGGCCTGTCGGCCAGACGGCCAGACAAAGCGAAGTCATAAACACTTTTCAACTTTGTTGGAAAGTGTTAAAAAGACTCAAACGATTTTGTCAAAATTTTGTATTATACAGTTTCTGGGCATCAGAAGACCATTGGGCCAAGTCACATGTTCGAGAAAATTCAATTAGTGAGTCATTTTTGAGTCACTGTGGGTCAAGCTAAGTGTATTTAAAATAACGGCTCAAAACATTATGGTAAAATTTTGTATTATTGTTTCTGAGCATGAGAATACCATTGAGCTAAGTCACATGTTCGGGAAAATTCAATTAGTGAGTCATTTTTGGGTCACTGTGGTCAAGCTAATTGTATCTTTAAAAAAGGCTCAAACGATTTTGACAAAATTTTGTATTATACCGTTTCCGGACACGAGAAGATCATTGGGTTAGGTCACATGTTCGAGAAAATTCGATTAATGGGTCATTTTCGGGTCAAGTTAATTTTATCTATAAAAGAGCTTTAATGATTTTGATTAAATTTTGTTTTCTATCGTTTTCGTGTTCGAGAAGACCATTTGTCTACGTCGCATGCTCAAGAAAATTGGATTAACCAATCATTTTAGGTCACTATGGGTCAAGGTTTAGCTAATTTTATCTTAAAAATGTCTCAAACGATTTTGACAAATTTCTTATTATACAGTTTCCCAGCATGAGAAGACCATCGGGATAGGTCACATGTTCGATAAATTTAGATCAGTGGGTCCTTTTTGGGTTACCGTGGGTCAAGCTAATTTTATCTTTAAAAAGATTTTAGCGATTTTGACTAAATTTTGTATTCTATCGTTTTCGGGTTCGAGAAGAGCCTTAGTTAGGTCGTGTGTTCGAAAAATTTCAGTTAGTGGGTCCCTATGGCTTAGGATCATGCCAATTTTATCTAAACAGCAAGAATTATACAGTGAGAATGAAATATCGAAATGAACACAAGGCTAATTTTGACCGAGCTCAGCTCGGTCATGCCAGCTAGTATATATTAAATTTCAAAACATTTGGTTGAGTAGTTTTTGCGCTGTTATAAACAGACAGACAGATAGACGGATGGAACAGGCGACGACTATAGGTGCTATGTATTTATATAATTATGAACGTACCTAATAAGAAAATGTAAAAATAGTCATTTCATTTTTGAGTATATGCTGAATTTGTGGTAGAAATCTTATTTTATTTTTGTGTTATAGTAATAAAGGCAAATAAAGTAATTAGTTTAACTTACCCGTGCATTAAAAGATGATCGGAAAACTGCATGTAAGCGTTTAGCAAATGCTTCTGACTTGCTGGTTTCACTTGCAAAGAGAATAGTTGCTTGAACACGGTTCACAGTTACTTTGGATATCATTCTATGTAACACAGAAACAACCCTAACAAGAAAGAAAACATCCTGCGTCAAGCATAGATTATGAAACACTTTCCAACACGTTCAGAATAATGTAACAAACCTGCACCGTTTATTAAGTTGAAATACGATGTCTAATTCAACCATATGGAAATGAATAACTCATTTGAAAACCTAATATCAGCAATTCCTATCTACAACCAGAAAATTATTTGAATTATTTGAGTAGCCCTGTATATCATATATAGATTTGTATCTATTAGCTAAATGCATGCAAACGTTTAGTTCAGTTAGGAAATACATACCTCAATTGAAAATTTCCCTTCAACAATTTCCGTTAGTATAAGGAAAATGGTATGTGAATTCTTTTGTGCCGCCTTGTATACAAGATATAGGGTTTATATACAACGAGTAATATGCAAAAAATTAGTTACATTTAAAAGCGCTTACTGAAATTGAAAACGCACTTCCAGCAATTATTCTTCAAAGACAGTACTGTAACCGATTTCTTTTGTGTATCCCTGTAAATGAACGACAAATGCTATGAATGCCCTATTCTATCATAATCGTCTTGTAGTGAAATCCATTGATTTATATCAATTTTAATGCATTTGAAATAACGTAATGCCATTAAAATACTCTGCAAAAGATTCTCCCTCTCTCGCTTTTTTGGACCATTGACCATAATGAATAGGAATTCTTTTGAGTGTCCCTGTAAATGAACTATTAATGCTACACACATCATATACAATATAATACTGTTTCGGATATCATTCCATGAAACATTGAAACATTCTTGAAAAGATGAGAATTCAAATCGTATATCGTTAAATATATTTCTTTTAGGTACCCAGTTTTTTTTTATACATACCGAAACAACAGATATGGAGAATGCGAAGAACCTATAACGATGCAATTTAAATTAAAATATGACTTTATTTCAAGCTTTATAGTCATTCGCATTTCTTATACCTTTGTTAAATTACTTAGACGCAGGTTTTAATCAAACGTAATTAACGTTATCAAACGTTATTTAACACAAGCTTTTCAGAAGATAGTGGTCAATAGGCTGCTTTTCGCAAAATAAGGTAAAATATTATTCTGAAATATTTCTTTTGCATTAAATTTTATTACATTCAGCTTTGAGCATTTAAAAATGGAACAGAAATCATCAAAAGTTTTTCTCCTTTTAACAAAATGAAAATAAACTTTTAAAGACGTTAAGGAAGTCGTAAACAAGCAAACTGAATTAAAAAAAATAATACAATAAACAAATATTTATTGTAAATCATAGAAAAAAAATACTAGGTTTTCAATGCTTTTAATAATGTTTATTTTATAATTCCTATAGTACATAAAAACTATGATACTGCTTCTTAATTTAATATTTTTTTTTTCATTATGAGTATTATAAAGAATATATAGTGTATCCTAGAACGTATAGTGGCTGATTTCTCTGCATATATTCCAGTAAACTCTTAGATATTTTAAAAAATAAAGGAAGAATACAATTTACTAACGAATGTCATTGAAGTGAGAATTTTTATTATATGCTCGAAGTACTTTGGTTTACGTATTTTCGGTGATAATGTCTCTCATTCTAATTTTAGAGATATCCGCATTATGAAGTTAATCGGGAGAAGACGGAATAGTAGCTATGTGGAAAGCGTATAAATAACTCAAACAAAATAGAAAAGAAATAAATAAACAGCGTGCTTTACACATAATTGGAAGTTTGAAAACTTTGTTCACGATATCGCCCATGCTTCATTAAATTCAAGTTTAGTGCTTTAATCTTTAATAGCTGAAGTGAAAATTTACCCTAGAATCGAAATGTGATAATGAATTTGCATATGCTATTGAAAATGTTAATAACTTTGTTTTTATTTCAATACGAAGGTTATGTTTATTTTTTTTTCATTTATAAATAATTATCGAAGACATTATTCTACGCGAATTGTATGGTACTATTTGTGCCTCTCTGTGATAATTTAGTAATTAAAAAGTTCAGAAAGCTCTTTTTTTTCTTTTTTTACTTTTTTTTTTTGTCTGTACATGCCATAAAAATTGAATGTTTCATCTTTGGAATATAGATAATACTCTCTTGAAATAAAGTAAGTGGTACAGGATATGGGGACAACAGATTCTGCTTTCTTATTCTTGCGACAGTAAAAATTATAGTGATTCAGGCGGATCATCCTAGTCTCTTATTTTCAAATGCGCAAAATCTTAGCGCTCGATTACTATCCTGAAAAAATTTTACGATATAGCTTTTCGTTGTAACTGCATTGTAACATGACGTAATTTACATGTTAGACAATTTAAATAGCGATATTTCGGAAGAAAATTAGTAATTAACAAGAAATGTAGGGCCTTTTATTTTTAATCACAAAACTAAAAAACTAGCTAAATAAATAATATAAACTATTAAAAAATTATAAACATGATTAAGAAAAATTGTGATCAGCCTGAGGTATCTTGATTCATGGCTTCATTCTTAATAGATGTAAACATTAATTTGCAGTTATTTGAGATTCTGTTTATTCATGTTAGATTTTTTGGGTTTTCTACTGTTTCCTGATTATACGGACAGTAAATGAATTAGTACTTATAATTATTAATATTTTGGAGTGAAATACGATATTCAATGATTATGATAATACAAAAAGGTTTAAGATTGAAAGATAGCATTCATTATACTGGGTAAAATTTTCTTTTACAGTTTTTTTTATTTTAAGAGGTGAAACTTTTGAACAATTTTTTAAAATTACTAATAATATATTAAATTATTATTTAAAATCCTAAATCTTCATAATAAGCTTAAAATAAACTTATTGTAACATTAAGCCTAAACCTTGTATCTTACAGATTAATAAATAGTAATTGAGTTTTAAAAGTGTATTTGTAATCTCTCATAAATTAATCCAGCTAAAAACCGTACTATAACAATTTATAAGAACAAAAATTATCAAATATAAATTGTTTTAGTAAAAGAAATAAAATGTGTACAAAATAATAATAATAATAATAATAATAATAATAATAATAATAATAATAATAATACTCACTTAGCGAATGTTGCAAATGTGTATCTAAGACGCACGTTTCCTTTTTTGGGCCATTTATATGAAATCCAAGCCTTGTCTTGGTACTCATAGCTCGGTTTTAAATTGTACACAATCATCTCTTGATGATACACTGGTGTACTGGATGCACTTATGGGTGGCATTATCCAAACCCAGTCTGCAGGACAACCTCCGCGTAACTTCTGTTCTGTTTCCATATGTTTCATAAAAGTTTCCGCTGCTGTATGATGATCTACAATCGTAATTTTATTTTTCTATAGGAGAAAAAAATATTGTTAAAAATTTTCATGTATTGATTTATGATTAAATTACTTGTAATTATTTTTAAATTTATTTACTGTAAAAGAAAGTAAAGTCTATTTTTTATGACAACATACACAATATTAAAATAATCATACTTTATATTGTTGAAATTATAAGAATTTATGAATAAATATTAATATATTTCAATGTATCTCACATAGTTGCCAACCTCCTGATATTTTAATACCAATATTTCTATACAGAAATGTTTCTTTTATACATTCACACAATTTCTGCAGTTAAATAAAGTGAACATTTTTGGAAGAATTTACTGGTATTAAAAAATTAGGGAGGTTGGCAACTATGATCTCAGAAAAATGCACCTCAAGTGATTATTGTATTAAAAGTGATCGGGAAAATATATTCGAATTAACTTGAAAAAATAATTTTCTAAGTATTTTGTATTCCAAATTTATCAATCCTGGTAAATTGGTAGAAATTTCAAAATTTCGAATGAAAAAAAAAAATGTAACAAGCTATTAATAAGATTTCTGAGTTTACTGAAAATTAGTACTACAGTCGTTCGTTAAATAATGCAAAAGTCGATGTAATAATAGCTAGTGCATCATTCATGTAAGAACTAGTTCAAAGTTATTGTAAAAATACTGTTATAGCATAATAATGCTACGTGATGACAACTAATGCATGCGAACTTTAATGCATTAGTGTACAAAACTTAAGCAAAGAACACAAAATGTTAATTTCTAAACACGTGAGTACTCAAAAGAAAATTCTATAAACAGCAAGTGTAAAAAATAGATGTTATCCCAAAGCATAGCCAGCCTATAGGAAGTCTCCATGACCTCACAAAGGGTCACAAGTGTCACAGTTACTATAATGAACTGAAATGTTATATCTTTCATTCGTCTCATTATTAATCTCATTTGATCACTCCACTCAGAAGTCACGATGACTGCTGCTTTGTGACGAGTCACCAAATGACTGTACAATAAAGTCACCTAGTGACCCCCTCCCCCCCCCCCCCCAAGGGATCGTCATTTGGAGACTCCATTGTAAAATCATCACGATAGATGTTTTGTGACGAGTTCTCAAGTGGCGGAAAATGAAATCATCTGGTGACTTTTCACAAAGGAATACAATAGTGACTTCACAGTAGACTCTCGGTCTCCTGAAAGTCACCATGTGACTTCATTGTGACATTATTTGGAGACTCAGCACAATGCAATGCCCACAGTGACTTCAAAACCGAGTCTTCAAATGACAGTCACTTGAGAATCATAAGGTGACCTAATTGTAATATAACCTAATGACTCATCGCAAAGAAACAGTCACAGTGAAATCTCAGTGGTGTAACCATATGACGATCATTTTACAGTAATAATGAGACGAATGAAAGATCCCAAATTTTGTTTCTCCATAGTGACTGTGACACTTGTGGCCATGTGTGACATGAAGGAGATGTCACATCAACTAGGTGTGTTGTAGATATAATACCTATTTGCTACACCTGATGTTTATACCCAAAACTGCGTATATATCAAGCGTACAAACTTAATGCTGGAATCGGGCGTAAATTAACACAGCTGCGCCATCTTGTGGACGGGGTTAATAATCCACATACGCGGACAATTTAGTGTGACGTCATATATGACAGAATATGTACCATATGCGCTTATTTTCTAAATCTTCAGTCCCTCATGGAACATGAAACTTGTTTACCAGATTTATTGCAAAATAATTTTGTTACAGTTTTGATAAAATTATGTGTAAAAAATAGCTACAATATTATTTCAGTTTCGGGAGAAAAAGAATTAATGCTACGAAAATATTACTGCATTTTGTCCCGAATCTAAAACGACATTGCGACCAGTGTCGTAGCGAGAAGGGGGTGTGATCCAAGTGCACGTGACACCACGAAGTTTTCTTCGCCTTATCTAATCAGACACTTTTCAGCGATTAATCAAGGTGAAAAAAACTTTACAATTTTAGTGGTGTGAAGTAAGAAAACAGTTCAGCATCTTCCTGTAGCTCAACCCCGTCCGCTACCTGGCGCGTGACATTGATTCATGTGACCTCCTCTTTAATCTTGCGGTTACCTCTCCCATTTAAGATAGGCCGCTTACTTTGTATCCTGCTTTGGTTTATATCATTTACTTTTGAATACTCACATGTTTGAAAATTAGCATTTTATGCTTGTCGCTTAAGTTTTGCACACCAGTGTATTTGCGTTATTCCTCCCTCTGCTACAGCTGCAGCTGTGTTATATTAACGAATCTTTTGGAGAATTAAACATCGACGCACTCTTGTTTGAGAAGATGAAATGTGAAAAACCTTAATAATGTTACATTTCATTTAATGCATTACGCATGGACTGGTAGCTGCGGAATCTTTGAGATTCTATCACTGGGCCTTGGTATTCGATCAAGTATCTGCTATGTATTGTGCAATTGTTCTTTCTCTTGATCTCTCTTTCTCTTTCTTTTCTTTTCCTCTTTCATTAATTTTCATGGTAATTTTTGATTTCCTTGAAGATTTATCTTCGATTCGTTAATATCGCACATACGAATACAGACAAAAAGCAAAATTTAAATTTTGAAACTTCTGTAAATGTGCTTATAGATCTAACGAATTGCGGAAAAGCAATAGTTGCGATGCAACATTCTACACTTTGCTACCGAAACTTTCCGAAAATATAGGGTAGTTACACGAACTTTTCTCGTACATGCCCTGTCATTTTGAGTACAATTCGGTGTAGTTACTGGCATATATATTTGAGTTTATTTTTATGCCACAGAGTGACTTTTTACAAATTTATCATTTTGATTTTTTTGTACTGAAATTTTATTAGTTTTGTGTATAATTAACGTCATTCTAATGAAATGACCATACGATAATGATTTTTAAAAAATACTGCAGGATAACGGTTTTTGTTTTTACTACTAGAATGCTGTTTATGCCTTATAGAAGATAAACACTAATAAAAGTTTATAAAAACAAAGTGTATCCTTCTGAATATGATTTATTTTCTCAAGTAATAAATATCCCATTTGAGGCATTTAATCAGAAAAAAAAATTCCCGATGCCATTAAAAACAAACTTTTTTAAATTTTGAAAGCAGAAATTTTTATTTAGGTTATCTCAACAAAAGTGTAAAGAGATACTTTATAAATTTATTAAAAAAAACAAAAAACAAAACAAACATTTGTGATTGCTCTGAATGCATTATTATTTTAGTCAACCTAAATTAGCAATCTTTAACTGAATATGTCGTATAAAAATTGTCAATAATAATAAAAAAATTCACCATAGCTTTAAATTTAAAGATTTCTACAAGAGAAATGAATTATAAGCAAAACCTTCATGTCAACATATGGTATATTTTACCTGAAATGAATATAGCACAGCTCGAGTAACTTCGATGAGAGCAATATCTTTCCATAAAGACGTTGACACAGTTGTATCTAGCCCCAATTTTTCTGCAATTTCCTAAATGAA
Source organism: Maratus speciosus (assembly GCA_963932465.1). Taxonomy (NCBI): domain Eukaryota; kingdom Metazoa; phylum Arthropoda; class Arachnida; order Araneae; family Salticidae; genus Maratus; species Maratus speciosus. Next base: position 482,481,653 of record OZ010793.1, read on the forward strand.
CAAAATCGAATTCATTAGTCCAGAATTTAGTAATGCTTAAAAATATTTAAATGTGTTGCTTAAATTTTGTGAGTTGATTTATCAAAGTAATATGATGTTTGACATAGGAAAAATAAGAGTTACCTACATTTTCTTTCATACTCGTTCATTAAAGATTTTAAATTAATATGCTGTGTAGTTACCAGACTGTTGGATGTATAAGCGTTGGTAAAATCCGACAAAATTAGCGACCAGATATTTTGTCGGAAAAGTTAATCAATGTTAACAAAGTGGTATACAATGTTCATATTTAAAAAAATAAAATTCCAATGCGTGAAAGTAATTAATAAGATCCATTGCTGTTTTTATATGTATCCATTTATAAAATTCATTTATGAAATTTCATCATTACATTTATGAAAGTTCATCAATATTGATTAAAATTTCCCCCATCAATTCATATTATTAGGATAAATTAAATGGAATTATATATGTAAGATATAGGTTTATTAAAGGAGAAAAAAATTCATTAATGATTAGTTAAATTAATAATAGGTGATTCAGATTTATTATGTATAATGTCAGTGTAATGTATTGATACTCAATTTATTAATTTTTATTTTTTTTCAAAAGATGATGAATTGTAATATTATATATATATATATATATATGTATATATATATGTATATATAATGAAATATTTTTGTTGAATAATATGTGAGAGTTAGAGATTTAATCTGGAAGTCCTGCATGTATATTGCTCCTGAGCACTGTCATACGTCAGACCAAATCGCACTCTGTGCTTTTAGTGATCTATACTGTCAAAAATATTCTGATAAATTGCTGTTATGTGCATTAGTCTGGTCTGTTACAACATGCAGGAAAAATATTTTTTTTGCTTTCTCAATTTTTTTTTAAATGGGTACATATAACAACAGCAATGGATATTATTAATTAGTTTTACGCATAGAAATTTTATTGTTTAAATATGAATATTGTATACGATTTTTATTAAACAATGTAACATGCATTGCATAAATGTAATGTCCATAATAGTAAAAAAAGTATAGTTTTGTTTTCAGTCATTGTAGTGATAATGCAGCATTTACGAGTAATGTTTTTCCTCATCATTTTTTAGAATAGACTAATAAAAATATCTTCTTACTAGTGATCTATTCATATTATAGTGAAGATCGAGTTCCAAAAGTTCTTAAAAAAAATCTGAAACATGTATTTTAATAGTTCGTCAGCTACTTTAAAAAAACCTATATTATCTTTATTTTTTTCCCGAAAGACAATTTAGATTATTCTTCTATGGTATTTGGTTGTTAAACTTCAATTCGATTTTAAACTTATAGTTCTGTCTATATAGTGCTAGGCCATATATGTGTGTCAATAAACAGAGCTCATATTGAGGAGAAATATTTTCATGCTTAGCCTTGAACTAATACTTTTCAAAGATAGCTGTTTTAACAGATGTGTGAATAACGAATATAAATCAAAGAATTCTTAAACCGCATAAATTCTTAGTCGTTTCTAATTTAATCTATAATTACCTTAGACATATTATATCTCTGAACATCGCATAAATTTCTTGCTCCAATTTCTGTTGCCATATACCAACCATTAAATGGTGCTGCCGTAAAAGAAATTCCACCTACATCGAACATCATATCTGCAACAGCTGGAAGGGCATACCATCTTAAACCTAGTTCAGAGAAAGATTCGTATTTGGGATGTTCTAAATCTACCATCAAAATCAGTTCTTCGGGAATTTCGTAAACTTTTGCTCCTTCTCCAGGAGCTGAAAGTATCCATGGTAGAATATCAAAACGTCCTCCTTTGCCTTTCCAACCAAGTCTTTGACAGATCTACAGAAATGGAAAGTAAATATATAATTTTCAATCATGAACATATAATTTGCACGAGGAATGTGCTCATGCATGCCAAAATACTTATACAAATCGTTAAAATTACTACACCACTATTTTGAAAATTATAAGCGCAATTTAGGTTTAGCCAAAAGAAAATTATATTGTTTAGCCAAAAGAAAATAATGTCAGTCAATACATGAAGTAAAACAAGTTGGAAATTGCTCGTGAAACGTGGCAAATGAGGTGCGTTCGTACTACAACTAGTTTTATAATTATTTTTTGCGCCCCATATTGTACTGAATGTATATTTTTTTTCCGCTTCATAAGTGCATAGTCTGTAACATCATTAAAAGGCACTTGCAATGATTTTTTCCCATTCCCCGTAATGTAACGGAAAACTTTTGACTGTCCCTGTCATTAAACTATACATCCGATTTTCATAAAATTTGAAATGGCTCGACAAAATTTTTCACCACTTACATATTTAAAATTTCAGACCATTCGGAAGGCTGTAACATTATTAAAATTCACTTGCAATAATTTTTCCCATTGGCCGTAATGTAACGGAAAACTTTTGACAGTCCCTGTAATTAAACTATACATCCGATTTTCATAAAATTGGAAATGGCTCGACAAAATTTTGCAGCAATTAGATATTTAGAATTTCAGTCCATTCGGAAGGCTGTAACATCATTAACATTCACTTGCAATAATTTTTCCCATTGGCCGTAATGTAAAGAAAAACTTTTGACTGTCCCTGTAATTAAAGTGTACATCCAATTTTCATAAAATTTGAAATGGCTAGACAAAATTTTGCAACAATCATATATTTAAAATTTCAGACCATTCGGTTCGGTAGTTTTTGCTCTGTTATATGCGGACAGACGGACAGACAGACGACTATAGGTGCTACGTATTTATATATTTACGAACGCACCTAAAAAGAGGAAAATAGTGTAATTTATTACAGCTACTTATTCGGGAATATTGTGAAATCTTATTTCTTCGTTAGGAGCTAGATAAATTGAGGACTAAAAATGAAAAACGCTGAAAGTCCAGAAGAGGATATTTTTCAAAAGAGCGGAAAAAAAGAAAAACTCCTACTTTCGGCACTTACAGCGTTTTCCATTTCACTCCTTTTGGGCTCTTAGTTCAAAACTTTAAAATGCTAGCTTCCATTCGTTTAGTGTTTAAATTCCTAATATTATTATTTGTAACTATTTATTATTTTTATTTATTTTTTATTTTTTAACTTTCATAAAAATATTATATTGATTTAAACAATAACAACAAGAGCAAGTTGCGTAATGGCCACCAGGTCACCCTGTATCACTGGCACTTTCAGCGTTCTCCACTTCACTTCGTGCAGCACATTCAAACAGCATCAACTTTCGACTCTCTTTTGAACTATTACTACTAGAATTGGGATTTCAAGCGTCCTCCTCTTTGAAAAATTTGGCACTTAAGACATTTTTTTATAATAATAATAAAAAAAAGATTTTCGATTTTTTGGTACCTTTATCGTTTTTCATTTGTAATCCTCAATTTATGATAAAATATCTATTATATATACCGGGTGTCCCAAAAATGACTGATGGATTTTAAAATTCAATAACTTGCAAACAGTCACAGATATTAAAAAAATTATTGCAGGAGTGTTATGTAAAATGTCAGGAGATTTTATGCTGTGATTCTCAGTTTTAGTTACATATAGCATCGATAGAAGGCGCTGCAAACAATAACCACTAAATCCAGGCTCGATTTTCCGGTCTCTCCCTTCTTCCGAGCGAAAAAAGGAGATCAAAATGCATTGAATGGATCCCTAAGTACCAAAAATCGGGTCTGGACTGAGCACGTATTGCTCTCAACGCCATCTATCGTTTGAAATTCCAACTAAAATCAAGAATCACTGTAAAAGAACTCCTGACATCATACATAACACTCCTGCCAGAAATTTTTTAATATCTGTCACCGTTTGCAAGTTATTGAATTTTAAAATCCATTAGTCATTTTTGGGATACCCGGTATATATATATATATATATATAATCTCCCCCCCCCCCCGAAAAATCCATTATAAAATTGCAAATATTTGTGGCATATTTATGGAAACGTAGTAAGCTATATGGTCCGCGATAAAAAAGAAAAAAAAATACCAAGTGAGCAAAATATGAAATCATAAAGTCAGTCGAAATGTTCGTTTACCTATCTGAAATCAGACAGACTACAAAGAAATGCATATGACAGCATCTTTTGAAATACTGTTTCCTGAGTATTATGCGAATTTTCTTTTTTTTTATGATACATATCAAAATTGAAAAATTTCAACGATATTGAACCAAGAGGCAGAAATTAGGAAAGAATGAGGTAAATAAAGAAATAAGTAAAATAATAAATTTGGCATGGAAATTGTGGAAACCTATATCCACAAGGCATATATTTCAACAATTTTAGTCACACAATTTAATTATTTTGTCTAATCAAAGAAATATAAAAATAAGAATAATAAATTATACTTATGTAATATTCAAAAATATATCTACAAAAAAATTCCATCTAACTTGAATTGACCCAAATCCGAAAAGTTCACGTATTTATTAACAAATTATATCAAAGTTATTTCAGGTGATAATTTGCAGCATTAAACTGGTTTAGTTCATTAGCCAAATAATTACACAATTACCCTAGTGAAGTGAAGTCTTCCTGGATCTCCTATAATTGTTCCATCTTCTTTCAAATAACCTGCGAAGTTAATTAGCTGGGGATTCCAAAGGCGAAAATCTTCCCTTCCAGGCATTCTCTGGGGAAAAAGAGTGATTGTGGACCTAAATGAAAGAATTGCATTTATCAGTGGAATTTACGCACTCCAACTTCTTAACTATCTTTAATTAAGAAAAATATTAGAAATATGTATGTCAATATTCGTTTCGTGCATGTGTTTCTCTCTATACCTAGAAAAAAGGTAACTAACGCTGTCACCGCCGTAGTAAATGAATTTTTTGTGATCGGAGGTCTTTTTTCGTTAAAATTAAAAAAAAAAAAAAAAAAACTACTGCATAATAAAATATGAAAATGTGTATTGTATGTAATGTATGAAATGTATTATAGACAAATGTTTGATAAACACGTTGATGCAGACAGTTTTAAAATCGAATGATTATTTTAAGATATATTTAACGTTAAAGTTGGTCAAAATCATTCCATTAGTAAGTTTTATAGTAGTAGAAACTATGTATAAATATTCAAGCATTTTTTCTAAGGATATAGATTAGAAGCTCCTGTTAATTTGACTTTTTTTGAGATTTTTTCCAATTTAGGGTTATTTCCATTTTAAATTTAAATTTTCAGCATTTCGAGAGAAATTTTTTACATATTTTAGAAAAGGTTATTATTTTAAATTGTTGCTAATTGTAAAAACAGCGCAAATAATAGATTTCCTCCAAATTAAAAACTTATTTACACGTGACTATTGTAAACAGAAAAAAACTTTCAAATTAGAATTAAAGGATTACGTACTGAAATCAAGAAAATATTGAAAACTACGCCATAAAAACTATATTTACACGTGAATTTTAAAAGAGAAAGACAATTTTAAAATAATAAAATCATTAATATGCGTTAAAAGCCGCAAATGGAGGAAATTACCTCATATTTAAAATGGCAAAATAATAATATTGCCAAACAGTTTAAATTTAAAAATATATTTACACGAGATATTTACTTCACATTTTTAGATGATCTTTTGAACTATTGTTGCCAATTCTAAGATAGCGCAAATAATAATATTTCCTTTCTAGCAACAAAAGTATTTTCACTTGAATATTAAAAAGAGAAAGAAAACTTTAAAATAATAAATTCATTAATATGCATTAAAAGCAATAAATAGGAGATATTACGTCATATTTAAAATGACCAAATAATAATATTGCAAAACAGTTTAAATTAAAAAATATATTTACAGGAGACATTTATTTCATATTTTGTGATAATCTTTTAAACTATTGTTGTGAATTCTAAGACAGCGCAAATAATGTTTTTTTTTCTAACAAAAAAACTATTTTCGCGTGAATATTAAAAAGAGAAAAAAAACTTTAGCGAAAAATGCATCAGATTTAAAACGATACATTTAAAATATTTTATTTAAAATAACTTTCTTATAGCGTTGTTAAAAAATACTAAGAGACAAAATCTCTGTTTACTTAATTCATTTTATATTAGGTTGTTTTCAAATGTTTAACTGATCTTATTTAATCAAAGACGAAAGCAGCCACTCGATCCCTTAACAGCAGCTGATTCGGCTGTAAAATTCCCCAATCAAAGGAAATGAATAAAATCCGTTTACAGGGAGATCGCCAATGGTTTTGAAATTATAATTCAATCTTCCGTAATCTTTTTAATGCCGACATAATTAGTGTGTTTTTAGAGTCTGCGGTGTCTGAAGTGGGGTTGGCGAGCGCAGCTCGTTGGGGGGCAGAGTCTCCCAGTTCAATATATTAAAAAGTACGTTATTAACATTTTCCGACAAGATTTAATCGTGAAATATTCTGTATATATATATATATATATATATATATAAAAAAAAAAAAAAAAAAAAAAAAAAAAAAAAACGTTTCCTTTATTCACTGAAGAAAATTAGATGTTTCATACTTTGGTAATCACTGTCAGTAACTCATACAATTCTAATTGTAAGAGAGTGTTTGAAACATTTGCGTTTTTGAAATTTGATGAAAATTTGGATTCTACATTAAAAATGGGGGGGGGGGGGACACGTGTTTCACACTTTAAAAACTTCAGTACACCAAATTGTATACGTTAATGTACAATCGTAATATATATATATATGCCCCCCCACTAACTCTGCTCCAAATCATTGTACAAAAATAGGTCTGGTATCAATCGAATGCTAATAACGTCTATGAATTACTGCTATACTTCAATTTTGCATAGGGAGTCATCTACATATAGAAATTGTACCAAACTTTGAAATTTTCAATACTAAACTCAAAATTAGGTGTTTCATTTTATGATTAACATATTTGTTAAATCAATGTCAATAACTCTTACAATTCTGATTGTAAAAGTGGTGTTTGAGACACTTGCATTGTTGAAGATAAAGAATTTGGATTCCACATTGAAAATGAGGGGACACGTATTTCACACTTTAAAAACTTCAGTACCAACATCAAATTGTATGTTAATGCACAGTCGTGAAAAAAAAAAATGATGCTCCGCACGAACTTTGCACCAAATCATCGTATAAAAACAGGTCTGATATCAATTGAATTCTAATAACGTCTATTAATTAATCCTATATTTTAATTTTTCGTGGGGAAAGTCTACATATAGAAATTGTATCAAACTTTAAAATTTTCAATACTAACACGTAATTTTGACATCATATTTGTATTTTTCGATAAATTTTACTTTCGGATACAAAAAAGAAAAGTGATTCGCTCAATTAGTATAGTATCTAGTGAAGTGGTGTATGACTAAGAATTAATACCACCCGTGGTTGACTCATAGGTCTATCATTGTGTTTTCCTGCTCCCAGTTCTCCATGTTTTCATACCTTTGTTTGTAGGACAAAAACAACGATAAACCTACGAGTCAACCACTGGTGGTATTAATTTTTGGCTTATGCACCACTTCACTTCCGGCAGACATGGATCATTAGAATCCCCTACTTCTACTCTTCCATAAAATAAAGGTTTCTTTCTTGTGCTTGATAACATAGGTTTTTGTGCTGTCGGCTCTTGGACTATAATATTGAATTCGTTTTTAACCGTTGCAAAACACATTGCAGAGGGGATAGTTTTTAAATTATAACTCTAAAACTACTTGCCGGCAGAACACGTAATTTTGGATTCGTATTTTTGAAGCTATTAGAAATCGATTTCTCTTGAGGAATTTATAAATTACGATTTGTATTTTTTTTTCGAAATTTAATTAAAAGAAATTTATATGTCAGAAATAAATAAATAAATCATAAACATTTCAGAATTTTATTAAAATATTAGATTTTTTTTTTGCTTTAACTTTCAAAATTTGTCGATATATTAGTTATTATAGTTCAATTATATGTATCAGGTTGTAACGAAAGTTTCCTGCCATAGCTAATACGGTCTGTGCAAACAGTTCGCGTTGACGTGTTTGTTCATATTTTGTCAAACGATTTTTTGGCATTTGAGAGAAAAAAAAACTTGTTTTATAACACTGTGTTGTGAAATTTGTAAAAAAAAAAAAAAAAAAAAAAAAATCATTATCATTAAGTACAAGGTGTCTGAAATAAAACTATCATGCTACCAGATTAGAACCATCATTTACTTCCAGGTTTGTTGCAAAAAGGCAGTTTCGCGTAATGATGGTTATATATAAAATTACAGTTAATTATATATATTATAATTAGCATTATGTTATGGTGATTTGCGGAAAATTTTCGTTATAACCTAATATATATTCTTTATTTCAACAAAGTTAAAAAAAACTCAATAGAGCTAAAGTAAAAAAAATATATATATTTAAAGAAAATCATTAAAAACATCGTTTAAAAATCGTTAGAAACTATGTGTTTTTGAATTAAGATATATCTTTAGACATTTAAATATCAACACTTATCGTAGTATTGATAGACCCTTTTAAAAAAAGTTTACAAAATAAGCTGCTTTTTGTATGTTGTATTAGAATATCAGAGAATTCAATTTTATTGCTAACATGAAAACTTGCTTTGAATAAATTCCTTTTATTTATGTATTTTATTTTAATGTATATTTTATATGTATTTTATAAATATATATATTTATATATTTAATATATTATATATAATATTATATATATTTAATATATTTTATATATATTATTTGTAAAAGTGTAATATTTTTCTAAATGGAATTCTTATTTATAGTGTTATTGTTATTAATTGAAATATTTTTGCCAATACAAATCTAGATTTAAGATATATCATTAAAATTATAATGCAATCTTTAATATTATAATTTCTTATAGATTGCACTAATTTCTCAAATCTACCAATGATGCAAATATTTGAACTTTTGAAAAAAACGTTGTAGGAATGAATTAATGGATACGAATGAAACTAAAACAATATTATCATTCTAAAGATGTCCTAGTTGTAAAATATTTTATAATGTTTAGATTTTACAGTGTTTGTACACATTGAAACACCACTAAAACTATGTAAATCTTACAGAAATAACTTTGAAAAAATGTATTTACTTTGCAGTAGTTGTCGGTAAATTTATCGTTCTGCATTATTTAATTGCGCCCAAATGAAATGCTTTTACGTTAATCCGTAAATCTTAAAATAATAATTGTGTCTATATTTATATATTTTGAATACATTTAATCCCCAATGTACACACGATTTTAAACAGAGGGCGGGATTCGGGGAATAAAAACTGTGTCACGGTGACATCTAGATACTGGATAGAACACGAGTGTAAATATATTTACACGAAATATAGGTTAGCTCGTCTCAGTGGCGTTGACTGACAGGCAGGCAGGATTCTCATGTGTGTAGTTTTGGTGTGAAACAGTATTTTGCAACCAGATCTCGTGTGTGAGAGAGAATCACAGGTGAAGGTGTTCATTTACACGCTCTTCTTACGATATTATTTGGTTTTATGACAGAAATTAGAAGCAATGAATTGAATAGGATTATTTGGATTACTTTCAAGAGGTAAATGAATACTTGCTTTTTTTCATGTGTACGATGTAGTGTCGTGCCTCTTACACTGCCATTTTTCATTATTCCTCATAATAAGTAATTTTACTCCGATTTTACAGTAATTCTAGGCCCCTTTTTTATTTGTACAATATAGCGTCGTGCATCTTATTCCGCCATCGTTCCTTAATTTCTCATAATACGTAATTTTACTCCGATTTTAGGGTAACTCATATTCAATAAAAATCATCGCAAAACCGAGGACCCGGTATTTATTACGGCATGACTTCCTTTACTATCGCAAAAAATAAACATTTTTGATGCTTTATAATACATATATGAATATAAAAATGCATATATAAACAATATTTTTAAAAATATTTTCATATTCTATTAGTACCAAATATGGATTATAATCAGTACAAGTTTAAAAAATATATATTTAAGAAACTGAGCTTTAAAAACTGCGTAAAAAAATTGGCAGTGGGAGCCCAGGACCATAGCCCTCACTGGCTCATACTTTAATTATACCGTGAGGTCACCATGTAAATCAATTTTTTATTTTATTATAGTAAATGCTTCATGTAAAGACAAGTGTTTAAAAGTAATAGTCTAGCTTATTTTCATTTTGATTTCGTTTGCATGTAATCGATGTTTTGGAGATCTTCAAAAGAGAAAGAAAATCTAAATTTACGACGTAATTGCAAGTTTTTAATTTGAAATCAATAGTTTGTCATGCATGTAAGTGAAGCAAGATATAAAAGTTTCTTGTCAATCATATTGGCGTAAGTTTGATTATATTGTCCAGCCTTTATGCTATTTTGAAACTTTTCAGATAAAATTTATGTTTTAGAAAATCTTTATTTAATAATTCCTATATAATAATTTAAAAATATTATTTTATTATTTCATAAATTCAAAAACATTAATCATATAAAAAATTTGTAGTAATATCTAGGGAAAGCCGGAGATCTGAAGAACAAAAATACCGATATATTTAAAATGTATAAGCATATTTCATGTGTAGTTAATATGAAATCAAAAATATATCACTTATGCTTTTAAGAATTATAAATTAGTGAAAGCACAATTTTGTATAAGAAAAGTACTGTTTTTGAAGAAGTACATTATTAACTCTGCGGCGATGAAATTTAGACAAAGTAACGTAATCTTTAAAAGTATCGTATATACATATTCACAGTAATATTTAGATAAACTGAGCCAGATAAAGACAGATTGAGGCCCAGAACGTACTATTCATCCGAATCCTTCTTTCTGTAAAATAAATAAATAAATAAATAAATAAATAAACTTTTTCCGTGCCATAGAATGCCCAAATACGTATAAGTGCATAAATATAAATTTAAATAAATTTATCTTGTTTTTAATATAATTTTACTCCAAAAGTAAAAAAAAAAAAATTAATTATAATCAGTTTGGATCAAAAACTGATAAAACCAAATTTAGATTTTAAAAATTTCCATACCAAATTTTGGTGCTACAAAAATGAAGGGTTGGCCTATGTTTAATCAACTCCTGTAGACATAAACTGAAAAATTATTAAACCAATAAAATTAATATCTATAATCTGCTGGCTACATGTTTATTATCTAGTATTCTATTAATTATTTAAAAAATTGAACTTCTTTACTATTTTAATAATTAGTTCCATGTTCGAAATTTTCTAATAAATCGCACGATTCTTAAAAGTTTAAAAATCAATAAAGTAAATTAAAAATATTAGTTGTAAATTGATAGATTTTACAGCAAAATTCACGGTAGATAATAATCCACTAAAAAACAACTTTTCAAAAGTTAAAAAAAAAAAAAAAAAAATTAAAGTTGTGGCTAAAAAATGATGTGATATCAAATTTCCAAGCTTAAATTATTGTACTTATTTAAGATTTTCCATTAAAAATTTAACATACGTAAGTGGAGTATTTATGTATACGGGAGATTCTCAAAAGGAATCTATATGTAATATATAATCTATATGTAATACATTAAACGTTAAGTATATGCAATTTTTAAAATTTTCAAATTTAAGGCCAAATTTTTTTAATAGTATAGTATTTTGTCTATAAATATTATATATAAATATTTTAATAGTATGTCTACAAAATTATTCACAAACATTAAAGACAGCAACTATTCTGGAAAATTAATGATTAAAGCATTTAATTAGCAGTTATGTACGTTACAAATTTTGGACATTTGCAGATTTTGGACGTTGCTCTTAGTATTTAAAAAATTCTTAAGACTAAGAATGTAGTAAATGTGTCTGTATACATATATATATGTATAATTAACTTTTTGCTATCCAGTAATAATAATAATAAAATCAAATGCTTTGTACGTACGTTACTTTTGGACATAACAAAATACAGAAAAATGCTTTATAGAAAAGTCCTCCTATCTTCAAAAAAGCAATAAATCAGGTCGCCATCTCTTAACGAAATTATCAAAAAATCATCCGTTTCCTTTATGCATTCGTTGTTTACCATTAGAACCACCTGGAAAAAAGTTAAAACTCTTTTTCTTGGTGGTACATTGGAGCAGTTAACGTTATGAATGTCCGAAATTGGCCTCTTTAGCATAAAATAATACAATTTTAAGATATTTATACAAAGCTTTTACAATAAATTGTCATTTTCTATATATGAATAGAATTAAAAACTCAGTGTAAAAAAAAAAAAAAAAGTCAATGATAATTAAAGTTATATTTGAAAGGCTTAAAGTTATGACTTGTGTCCAGTGCCCACCTTTTGAGAATCGCCCATACATTGATAGAAAGCCTTTTCTCCTTTACTAAATACATCATAACGTGTTTCTGAAAATTCCAATTAAAAAAAAAAATAGGCATGAAAGGCTTAGCGGCCATCTTTCCATATTTTACAGAAATTGCTAAGCACGCAAATCCGTAGTTAGAATCCATAGTTCTAAATTGTTACTCAAGCAAACATTTTATTTTTTTCCTTTCTGAAGGTGTGTTCCTATCAATTTGTGTCTTAAGATATTGGTGACGTATCTTCGGGATTTATCTTGTGATTATTTTTTGGGAATAATTAATTATTTAAAAGCAGTGAAAATCAATTTATTTTCTCCAAATAAAAGCCTTTCTTAATTTATCTGTCCGTAGTTGAAACAAGAAGTTCGAAATTGTTAATAATGCAAACACATTACGTTTTTGTGTGTAAATTAGAATTGTGTAGAATCTATGCAATTCCATTTTCAGTCAAAATTCCATATACCCTACTTTATGTTTCAAAAACTAAAAGTTCAAATGAAAAACATTTAGATAATGACAAGATAAAAAAATTGTGTTTTTTTTTATAAGGATATTCATGGTATTATAGGGCTATTAAACTTCATCTTTACTTAACTCTATTTTTTAATATACTGTTTATTTTTTCAAAGAAATAATAAATAGTAACTTGCACTATTTGCAGAACATAGAAAGCTGTTTTTCATGCAATCAATTTCATATGGTAAAATTTAAATTTCTGTAGAAATTTTCATCAATAATTTGAATAGAATAATTTATGAATTTCTTTAGAATCTAAACAAAAATTTCAAATCCGAGTTTTTTAAAAATTATGTTTAAGTAAGAGATAAAAACTAAACCTTCTGTTCAGAACAGGGTTTTTCAACCTCAAGGCACTTTTGATTTAAACGGCTTACTTTTATAATGATTAAAAAGTATGAAAGAAATGTCTATTTTTCAAGTTATTTATAAACGCAAGTAAAACGTGCAATTGCATCCATTAAAAACTTAATATATTTTTATAAATTGTATTTTAAATGTAACAAATTCTTAAAATTTTGTTTTTAATTTTCTTTGTATTAATTATTATATGTAGTGATTTAATGATGTGAGTTTGACATTTTTTTGAATATATGCTTTGCAAGATAGAATGCTTAAATAGAAGTACTAGTAAATTTTATATCGAGAAGTGGAAGTGGACGGTAATTTTTTTCAAATTTGTCTGCAATAGATCTAAAATTTGTAATTTGTTAAGAAAAGATCTTATTAAATTATACCGAATATTTTGTGTTTTTAACTCTATTCTTTTAAAAGTAACAATTTTTCTTAGAAAGCTCTATCTTTATTCGAAGGTATTTCCTTGTATACTGTTATTAAAGGTATTCAAACAATTAAATCTACACGGAATTCCAGTTTGACATATTAAACGTCATCAGGAAATCAATGGCTTAATTTAAGTATACTGCATTAAAAAGTATGTTTCTATTACTTGGTAATTTTTTATAGAACGAGACTGGATATTGTCACAGCACATCGGTTGAAAACCCCTGGTTTATAAGGATAATAAGTTAGTAGTCATAATATCTGCAGAAAAGTGTGCAGAACTCTGGGAACAATAAAATGTTAATCCCTTTAATTTCAAAAGCTTTTTTTCTATTAAAATATCGGTTTATAAAAAAAAGTTTGAAATTTTACATTATTTATGGTTATTTTATAAAGTTTGTTCGAGTACTGTGTTCTTTAAAACAGATATTTTTTTGTTACTTTATTGGTTTAATTTTTAGTTTTAATTACAAATGTTCTCAATGTTAATGAGTAAAACTAATGAGATATCACAAGGAAATTATTTCTAATACATTTTTGTGATTTTTACTTGAAATGAAGAGCAAAAATTATTAAAAATGAGGAGACATACTCGAGACAGAAGTAGAAATCACTATTTCTACCCGTGTGAGTAAAATAAACAACTAAAATAAGCACAAATCACCTTGAAGTAAACACACATCAAACTGAAACATAAAACAAAACTTTAAAATGTGTCACGTTTTGATTTATGTTTATTTTACTTGCATTTTTTAAAGCTATTACGTATAATAATAAGTCTTCAATATATTAAAAATGATTTGCGTTTGTTTTAATCTAAAAATTACAAATGAAATAACCATACATCTAAATCTTTTAAAAGGCGATATCGGTATAAATATTGTTAAATAATACACAAGGCATCAAAACTTCCACTTAGAGTTGGCAACTTTAGTCTTGTCTTAAATTTACTTTGTCGGTATAACAGATATGATTAGATTACAAGCAACAATATTTTATTGGAAAGAATAGTAGGTTATTGGCAGAAAATATAAAAATAGTAAGCAAATTAACATTATTTGTTATTTCAAAACCAAGCATTGAATTCTTTTTAAGTGAATTTTAATGAATTGTGTTTTAAAATTTGAATTCCTTACTTTAAGTGATACACTACTATAAATGTGCGTTAAAAAATCTTTTTTCCAACTTTATAATTTAAACTAAGTTAACATTTGCTAAAAGTGACAAAAATACACTTGCAAGGCAAATGAATACCTTTATTCAGCTCGACATGTTTCATTGCTCAGACGGTGACATTCTCAAGATCTATAATGATACAAATATTTTTACACATTTTTTTTTTTAAATTGAAAACTGGTAAACAAAATTCAGGAGATCTCACGTATAATGATCAAATACAATAATAACAAGTCGGAAATTGCACGACAAACGTGGCAAATGAGGTGCGTTCGTACTATAACTAGTTTTATAAATATTTTTTGCACAGCATATTGTACTGAATGCATATTTTAGTGCACTTCATAAATGCATATGAATTTCATTCTGTTCGAAAGGCTGTGACATCATTAAAATGCACTTTAAATAATTTTTCCCTATTGGCCGTAATGTAAAGGAAAATTTTGACTGTCCCTGTAATTAAACTATACATCCGATTTTCATAAAATTTGAAATGACTCGACAAAATTTTGCAACAATTACATATTTAAAATTTCAGACCATTCGGTTGGGTAGTTTTTGCTCTGTTATATGCGGACAGACGGACGGGCGGACCGAACGATGACTATAGGTGCTACGCATTTATATAATTACGAACGCACCTAAAAATGGATATTTGTGAACATGAATTATTTTATACTATTGTTTCTTACTCTGCAGAGAAACTGTGCTTACATTCTCACTGCGTAAAAAGATCTCTATTGATTCTCGGATAATGGATGGGAAATAAAATCTTGATGGATAAATTATTCGACTAAAACTATATAACAAAGAACCTTTACAGATTGATTTTGAAAATAGTAGAATAATTCATTCTACAAGATTTTACTTGCCATCCATTATCCGAGAATCAATAGAGATCTTTAACCATAGTGAGAATATATGCAATGATTCAGTCTCCATGGAGTTACTAAAATTTGCAAAGAGTTGCTCTGCAGAATAAGAAACGATAGTATACAATAATTCTCGTTCACAAATATCCATTTTTAACACTTTCCAACAAAGTTGAAAAGTGTTTATGCATTCGGTTTGTCTGTCCGTCTGTCCACACTCTAATTCCCGTAAATATACTCGGATTTTCATGCAATTCATAAAGGTTATTTAGGTTCACCAAAGCATGTTTCGTACTGTATGTGAAGTATCTAGGATTAATAGTTCATTTACAGGCACACTTAAAAGTATTCCATTCCATTATCTTTTATCGGGAAAAATCGTTTTCAGAGTATTTTAATGACATTATGCTATTTCAAATGTATTGAAACTGGTATAAATCACTGAATTTCACTACGATTACGTTAGAACGGGGCATTCATAGCATTTTTTATTCATTTACAGGGACACACAAAAGAAATAGGTTACAGTACTGCCTTTGAGTAATAATTGCTGGAGTGTACGGTTTAAAACTCGGTAGGCGCTTTTAAATTTAATTAATTTTTTCCATGTTACTCGTTATATATAAATTCTATATCTCATATACAGGGCTGCACAAAAGTATTCACGTAAAAGGACGTCCTTATTAGAGGAAATTGCTGAAGGGAAATTTTCAACTGCAGTACATGCATTTCTTAAGTGAACTAATTTTTGGCATGCATGTAGTTAATATATACAAATCTATGTATCACATTCTGAGTTGTTGAAAAAATTTGGATAAATTTCCGATTGTAGATGGGAATAGCTTACATTGGGTTTTGAAATGCGTTATGCATTTCCATATGGTTAAATTAGACGTAATACCTAAATTTTTTAAACGGTGCAGTTTTGTCACATTATTCTGATCGTGTTGGAAAGTGTTTTATAATCTATGCTTGACGCATGATTTTTATTTCTTGTTATTATTGCACTTGATTTCATCACACACGAGATCTCGTGATTTTTGTGTACCAGTTTTCAATTGCATTTTTTTTTTTTTTTGCAAAAATATTTGTATTATTATCGATCTTGAAAATGTCGTCGCCTGAACGATGAAACGTGTCAATCTAAATAAAGGTACTTAGTTTTCTTGTAAGTGTATTTTTATCTTTTTTAGCCAGTATTAACTTAGTTTGATGATTTTAAGTGATTTTCATATATAATTTTATGATTTAAAGTGATATTCATTTGTAAAACGATATCGCACCCTTGCTTCAAAATTACCGCAACTTCAAAATTGGGTGTTTTGAGTTATGGCTGCTATTCTACTTGGTTTTTACGCCTCTACCACTGCTCCTAAAGTTTCGGATAGAACTCTGAAAACTAAGCCACCAGGTAGCAGTTTTATTTACGAGATGGCTACTGATCCTTCCGTAGCCCGGAAACAGTTTTTCGCATTTCCTGAAAAACGGAAACCCTTTTGAAGCAAGCATGGCCCTTTTGAAGCAAGGGTGGGATATGTTACAAGCTGAAATTAAGTAATATGCATATACAGTCGGACCTCTATTTAACGAACCTCTATTTTGCGAATTTCTCTATTTTGCGAACTTTTACTTGGAACCAAGAACATTTTGCAAATTTCTTCGTAAAATAACCTCCAAATAGCGAAGTTTATTCTCTATTTAACGAACGTTTCTTTTGGATCTAATTTTTTTTTCTCCCTATTTCTTAAAATATTACTGGACATTTCAAACTTATTCTTTCTTTTAACACATTTTATGATGATTAATGACCGTGAACTGGTCTTACAAGGCACCTAACTCACCGAGAGCAGTAAAATTGTTGTGATTCTTTGCTTTCCATCCAAAAGAAGAGCAAACTTTCATTATCCCCTTTTAACCCTAAATGGAGCTGCCCCGTGTCCTTAAACTGCAGTTTCCCGTTTTCTAGGTTGTTCATCATGATCAATCGTGTTGGTAATTTCGGTTCTGTAGCTCGAAAATGTTAAAGCGAAAGTGCTTGAGCCTCAAAGAAAAAAAATATTCTTGATGAGGCGGATAAAGGCATGAAGAAAAAGAATACTGCTTTAAAATTTGGTATTCCTCCAGACAGCTTATCAACCATAATAAAAAATCGTGATTTTAATGTAAAATTATTTTTTTAACTGAAAATACAATGTATTTCCAGACAATGTTTTGTTTCATTCTTATTTCCCTTGCAAATTTCTTTTTGATGGGTAAAATAAATAAAACAAATAGATAAAATTTACAAAAAAAAGTGTGACTAAATACTTTTTTTTAAAATTATATTTAGTGTTTATGGAATTAAAATGTGTTTTACGTAATTTAAAGTATTTTAAAAGGTTACTCTCTATTTAACGAGTTTTCCATATATCGAACTTTTTTTCGGGATTTAGCGACCTCATTAAATAGAGGTCCGACTATTGTTTTTTATTGTTTGTATTTTACTTTGACATAAATTTTTGTCTGAAATAACCAATAACAAAATATCATGCAGATTATTATACGACGTTTTCTACTGTAGAATGATTTTTGGATAGCAAACATTCAATGATGTACTTTTAGGTAAATGAAAACTTCAAATTCTTAGCATACCTGAGGTTCCCATTATTGGTAGCATATTCAACATGCTTGCAAAGTGCGTGGAACATCTCTTCGGTTGTTTTGATATGCCTGTAGTCCAGAACTTCCAGTTTATTCCACTGAATGCGGCCGATACATCTTGAAGCATTTCTCCAGGCTAATTTGGCACCAAATACAAGTTCATCGTACGTCATATTGTAAGTACCGGTCTTTGTTATTTCTTCCTTTATTTCATTCAGCCGATTAAGGTAAACTTCATCAGTAGTTCTAAATAATTAAGCAAACAGAGTATGGTTAAGGTAATACTAGATATGCCAATTGGGCTACAAATTTGCACATAAAACTTTTACTTTAAATTAACTTTCGAAGTTCCTCATATAGTATAATTACGATTTTTATCCATACGAATCTGATAATTATTATAAATGATTCAATTTATTAACGCCATTTTTTTAATACCTTTGTGTACCAACAGGTTATTTTAACCGGTAGGTATTATTATTGCTAATGTTTGTAATTCCACAGAATAATATTTATCTAAATAATTAAGTAAATAAAGTATGGTTCAGGTAATTTAATACTAGACATGCCAATTGGATTATACATTTGCATATTAAACTTTGACTTTAAATTAATTTTCAAAGTTCCTTGTAGTATTATTACGATTTTTATCCGCACGTATCTGACAATTATTGTAAATGATTCAATTTATTAACATAATTTTTTTTATGTATGTGCTATACCTTTGTGTACCAATAAGTTAATTTTAACCGGTAGGTATTATTAGTGTTAATTTTTGTAATTCCACAGAGTAATATTTATCTAAATAATTAAGTAAACAGGGTATGGTTCAGGTAATTTAAAACTAGATATGCCAATTGGATTACACACTTGCACATAAAACTTTGACATTAAATTAATTTTTAAAGTTCCTTATAGTATTATTACAATATTTATCTGTATACGTCTGACAATTAATATAAATAATTCGATTTATTAAAAAAAAATTTTTTATGCATGTAGTACCTTTGTATGTAAACCTTTGTGTACCAACAGGTTATTTTAAACGGTAGGTATTAATAGTGTTAATGTTTGTTATTTCATTGAGTAATATTTATACCTGGCTGTAAAATATTCTAATTGATTCTACTCATTGACAATTTTTTTTTAAGTTATGTATAATGATATACCAATATATAAAAACCTATCACTTTGACCGGTAGGCATTATTATTGCTAATGTTTACAGCTTACAGGCTATTAGTCTCGATAAAGCTGGAATTAAAGCATGGATTTTATATGAAGACGTCATAAAAAATTATTACCATTTTTTTTGTTTCAAGTTACCTAAACTTCCTACTGATTATAAATATTTATTTGATCCAAAAATTTTGAATGAATTGCTAATGGTAGACGAAACGGCTGTCAAATCGGATTTTAGAATGGAATTAGAGCAACAAGTATTTGTGCTTGCTTGTTTGTATGTGGTAAATGTGCACAAAAAAATTGCAGTTTTTTGAAAAGTGCACTGAAGAAAGTTATAAATGAAGTTGTTATTACTATCGTTTATCATACGTTTATAAATATTTAAGTGAACTCAAATTCTCCTATACCTATATTTCAGGCATTATAGTAGCCACCAGTATAGACACTTTTACCACATTTGTTTTACATTAATATATAAAGATTCATGACACTTAATTTTCATTTTAAAAAATCCTTTATCTTTCGTTTTGTACATATTAAAATCGAAAATTATAATTTACATTTCTTTACTTTTCTTAAAAAAACAAACCACATTTTTTTTTTTACTTAAAAAGGACATAAATTCCGGTATATCTTTAAAACTATGCTATTTATAAATATATACTGCATTGTCCATACTCTTTGGCACTTCTCTGAAAAAACGTTTTCGTCCATTTCTTGGACTTCTTCAGTTTCAATTGGCAGCTCCCAGCTTTATTTTCGACCTTTTATCATCTCTCTCTTTCCATTAAAGATGATAAAAGGTCGAAAATAAAGCTGGGAGCTGCCAATTGAAACTGAAGAAGTCCAAGAAATGGACGAAAACGTTTTTTCAGAGAAGTGCCAAAGAGTATGGACAATGCAGTATATATTTATAAATAGCATAGTTTTAACGATATACCGGAATTTATGTCCTTTTTAAGTAAAAAAAAATGTGGTTTGTTTTTTTAAGAAAAGTAAAGAAATGTAAATTATAATTTTCGATTTTAATATGTACAAAACGAAAGATAAAGGATTTTTTAAAATGAAAATTAAGTGTCATGAATCTTTATATATTAATGTAAAACAAATGTGGTAAAAGTGTCTATACTGGTGGCTACTATAATGCCTGAAATATAGGTATAGGAGAATTTGAGTGTAATATGGGCATTAAATGTGACAGAAATTACTGTCGAAAAACACTGGCTAAATATTTAAGTGAAGTTTTTTTTTCTTCTTATGACTAGGATTAAATTGGGAAAATTAATTGGCTGAATTATAATACTAAATATGGTCAGTTTAACTACCTACTAGAGATATGTATACATTAATTCTTAGTCTATCTAGAGATAAAAAAAATATTAAATTAATGTTCTCGAGACTGATACAAGGATTTTCATAAGTGGTTATGTCTCAACAATAAGAAAACAGTCATTAATTAGATGAAGATTTGAAAATTATGTAAAAATGACAAATATTTTTATTATTAAGGAAATTTGGGTATTTCTAAAATTCTAAGATATTTTTGAATGATATAAAATATCGATAATACTGCAGCAAAACTTGGTAAATCTTACAAATCCATACAATCACGTATTTATGGAATTCGAAGGATGTTTAAGATATAATATTGCATTAATTAAATTTTAGAGAAAAATAATAAATTTAATAATCTTCACATTAAAATTTATTTGGTTTGATTATCTCTATATTTTTTAATACTAATTTTAAAAAATGCAGGAAAAGAAGATCAATCGTAGTAGCCAGAGGGATTTACATTTAGATCCGAAAGGTTTGATGAACTTACGTTTTCAAAGAAGACTGATACTGTTTCTGAAATTCGCATGCCTCATCGAATACCTCTTCTTTGGTTCTGTGACCTGGCGCAGTACTTTGACCACTCATCAAGGCTCCTCTGCAGGCTGAGCCAGAGCATTTTATCGGCTAATTAAACGAAAAAAAAAATCATAAATAGATTAAAGTAAAATACACCCCTGACCCCTCCCCACACAAAAAACACTCTTTTATAAGCATTCAATGTTTGTCTTAGAAGTCACCCCTACTTTTATGACTGTAATTCATGTACAGTAGAGTCCCGATTATCCGAGTTAATATGGACCAAGCTCACCTCGGATAAGCAAAAAACTCGGATAAACCAGATTTACACAAATCGTCACCAGCTAAGGAGATGAAATATAAATTTTCACTTAATTCATTAATTTTTATGGTACTAGTAACACTTCTTTGATGTACATTTCCGTTACATTTAAGAAAAACGGGGAATGAAACTGTTTATTTGAAAAAGCCCTTGATAGTTTTTTGTTTGTTAAATGTGAATTTTGCTGCATTTTTTTTTTTCTGCAGTATTATGGTACTGCATAGCTACCAATTTCTAAGACTTTTTTCTTACCACTAAAACTTACCAGTAAATTTTACCTAATTCAATCGCCTAGTCACTGATTATGGCAAAAATTTGTATTAAATTTTAGAAGTAACTAAACCGTACAAATTCGCAGCTATGTGATTCTAATAGTGTTGTGAAAACTGCAGGTGTAGCCTCTTCTTTCTGCTCAAAGTATTAAATGTTTTTTTAAATCGACCTTTGGAATGCATCATTTTCTTCTGATGGACTGATGGCTTCCATTATTATGAAACAGCCATTATAAATGAAGTGTTAGGTGAAGATGAAAGAGCAGTCGTATGATTTTCTGGTCAGAATGGCCATTTTCTTTCCCATTCTGACCTGGCTGCTCTTTCAACTTCGCCTAACAAATCATTTATAATGCCTGTTTCATAATAATGGTAGCCATTAGTCCATCAGGAGAAAATAACTCCGTTAAAGCAGAATCTACGTTAAGCGGGACTTGGATAATCAGTACTCTACTGTAGTTCAAAAAATTTCGTTTACAATACGTTCATTTGGCGTGGACTCCGAAATGGAAAATTCACCACTTGATTTACGTTTTATAGAAAGTGCGAAGTAGAATTTATTAAAAATAATATAATTTTTGTTCAATTTCTTTTTAGGTAGATTTCGTATGAAATGCTACCTATTGGCGTCGTTCCTATGTTGGAATTTCTGAAAACATTTTGCAGATCTACACCGATCATGACCCCTAGAACCCAAAACCACCCTGAGTAAAAAACTTTATCTATCTATCTATCTATATATATATATATATATATATATATATCACTTTCTTCTACACTTGATAACTTCCACAATTCTGCACAAATCTCTTCCAAACTGATACATAAAATCAAGGGGCATAAAATCTCGGTCAAGTTCGTGAATGGGCAAAATCGGAGCAAGGGGACGGAAATAGGGAGGGGTTTTGTGAAAACCGAAAAACCCCTATAACTTCTTTACTTTTGTACATATCAAATCAGTTTAAAGTTCTTATTACTTATAAAAATAGGGCCAAAAATTTATGTATCACAGATTTTTGATAAAGTTAAAAATCGGCTCAAAAGGCGCAAAAAATATGGTTATTGGGAGAAAAAAATTCCTAACTTCGTCAATTCTCAAGATATCAAATCCAATTAATTTTATTATACATCGCCTTAATATTATCTACAACTTTTATATTCACATGTTTTTGATAGGACCAATTCGTACCGCAAAAAAAATAAAAACGAAAACAAAAAAAGGGGGGTGAAGAAGAAAAATTTCCATAATTCCGTCAATTTACAAATAAAATCCCCATGAATTTATTATATATCTTCTTAATATTGTCTTCAACATTTATATAGACAAGTTTTGATAGGACCAATTCCTACAGCAAAAACAAATTAAAAATACATAGCGATTGAAGAAAAAAATCATCTTATTATGGGTGTATTAAAATTAAAACTGCTTATTTTCTTACTCATTTTTAAATTCATTTTTACCCTCAAACGCATCAAATTGATAGATTCTCTTCTTCAGAAACTATATAATGTACCGTAATGATCGATTTTTTGATAGAGGCAGAATATATTTCAAAAAATGATGTCAAAGTGGGCATTTTGAACAGAATTCCCGAAACGATTGTGTTAGAAACGAAAAGTATTGCCCTACTGAGAAAAAAATTGTTTATTAATCAAGTTTCAATTAATTGAAAGAAAAATAAAAACACATGTCGCTTTTAAATCTTTTCAAAAATCACGTCAGCAAGTTTCATATTTTTTCTATTAAAAATGAATCTGAAAATGTGCCAGAAAATTTCGAGTTGTTGAGCATGGAAAAGTATTTTTTTTAACTGTTTTTTTTTAAACTGTTAAAGTGGATTTATATCTAATAATGATTTAGTTTTTGTTGGTGCAATTAATATACTTAACTTCGAAATCTACCTCCACCTGTAGGCCGGGTCGGCAGGGATTTTTAATCTATGGCTGCAAGAAAGAAGAAAAAGCATCATTTAAACGACCTATTCAGGATTCTTAATTTATTTTCTCAACATATGGTCATAACTTAATTAATATTAAACTGTTAAGTGATGAAACAGTATTTTTTACTACAAAATTTATTACACTCTTTATTTTTAACACTTTCCAACAAAGTTGAAAAGTGTTTATGACTTCGGTTTGTCTGTCCGTCTGTCCGTCTGTACGCGCTCTAACTCCCGTAAATATATTCGGATCGTACTGAAATTTTTGGATGTTAGTGACCTCTACCATAGCACGAACCCTATTGCAAATGAAGTTTGTAGCAGGGCTGCGGAGTCGGTAGGAAAAAGGATCGACTCCGACTCCGACACCGACTCCTGGATTTTTGAAACTATCGACTCCGACTCCGACTCTTAGACTCCGACTCCGACTTACACATAGGGTTTCTCAAAAAGATTGAAATGCGCTTTAATTTTTTACCTGTTGGAGATATATAGGTATGCAAATTGAAAAAGTGTTCAAAATAAAATAGTAATTAAGATAACGGATCGACCGAAACCGAAACAGAAACCGAATTTCGGTAATATTTCTATTTCGGCAGATCTACACCGATCATGACCCCTAGAACCCAAAACCACCCTCAGTAAAAAGCTTTATATCTATCTATATAACCATAATATAATTACAAATCATCATCTATTTCCAATTACGGTAATTAAATCAATAAATTAATAAATTTAGCATCTAATTATAACTGTAACATTATACAAAATACAGATGGAACCCTATAAAAGTAATGCAAATTAAGCAAAATCCACTAATTGACTAGCACATTGCATACGATTAATCCATATGAAAAACCACCTAATTTTGAAAAAATAATCTATTAAAGACATATGAAACAAAAACCAGCAGAATAATGTTGAACCATTAAAAGACGTATTGTAAACAAATAATAGATCAAATGAAAGGATGTAGCCGGAAGCTTATATAGCATTTCACTTTATCAAGAGTACATGAAATACCAATATAAGCAAAAGCATAGTCGATTTCTGTAACAGAATCCAGCATTAAGTCGGGTGCAACCCGGCCCTTGGAAAGACACTAGTTGGGGCTTAGAAATAAAAGAACGTCTAAATTTTTGGTAAGGAATATTTAAGAAGAAAACAGCAGTTTTTTGATTGAATGAGAAAAATTCTGTATGAGTTCAGTTGTCCGATATTATAGTGATAAGCGGCATTAATCAATTTTATATTTTTCACACATTCTCTTTTATCTGAAATACTGAAAAATAAGGCAGTATAAGTTGGATCCATTGTTATCTGAAGTAGTTTGTTGCATTCGTTAGGATCCGATTCGAACGGTGGTTCGGACTGAGTTGGCGCTAAATGTTTTTCGTTGCGGGCCAGTCTGATAATTATTATTGCGGGTTCGGGTCGGGTTGACCCGATTTTCCAAAAGGAAGCCCACAATATTGTTTAACTTATAAGTCGAATAAGTAAATATATATTCCTTTTCCTACATAGAAGATAAAAGTGCTGTTAGAGATGACTATTTTTCATAATTCCAATAAAATTTTGATTTTATTTCATTTCGGATCGGGTTCAGGGTTCTTTCCGGTTCGCTTCGGATTGACTTAAAATATAAATTTCAGGACACGACCCGAACACGGATGGACAGAGGTTAAATTGGAATATCCATTTTTGTCTGAGATAGATTCCTTCATTGGGTTGGGTAGTCGGACCGACACGGGGTTCGGATTGAGTTGGACTTAATTTATAAACAACAATGAAAAAACAAAACTTTCAAAACTCACTTTAATTTAATTATTGAGCAATAGTGTCGTCTATGAGCTGAAGAAGTAAGTAAATGAATCACTTTAATGACTGATGTAGGAAAAATATTACATCCGCCCTTTTGCCTTATGTTTACTCATTAACATGTCAATAAACTGAAAAATAACTAAATATTTACTAATGTATAGAGTTAAAAAATAAAACAATAATTCAGTTCATAAATTTAAAACTAAGCATAATTGGTTTTATTTTTCATTTCCCTTCAAAATTTGCAACAAAAGGTTTGGTGTCGGAGTCGGCATATTTTTAGCGACTCCGACTCCGACTCTTTTCACTGAAAAATCACACCGACTCCGACTCCGCAGCCCTGGTTTGTAGCGTGTTTAGTTCATTTACAGGGACAGTCAAAAGTTTTCCGTTACATAACGGCCTATGGGTAAAAATCGTTTAAAATGATTTTTAATGATGTTACATGTTTTCAAACATAATAAATTGATATGCATTTATCAAGTTGACTAAAATATGCATTTTCTGTACAATATGCGGCCCAAACAATAGTTATTATTCATTTACAGGGCCGCACAAAAGAATTCCTTTACATAATGATATAGAAGTGGAGGGAATTTTTTCCGGCGCATTTTAATTATGTTAAACTATTACATGTATAATGAAATAGATATACGTCGCTAAGGTTTACTATAATTTATTTCGCGGATAATACGAAATGCAGAGCATTTACAGGGACACACAAAAGATTTCAGATACTATATTGTATCCGAAGTACTGTAAAGTAGCGATGATTGCTGGAAATGCATTTTTAATTATGGTATGTGCTTTTATGTTTCACTATATTCATGCATTGTATATGGTGTGTATAAATGCTGTAATTGATATACAGGGCTACTCAAAAGAATTCGTAATGGTTACTGGGTATGATTGCAAATTGCTTAAAGGTGATTTTTAAATGAGTTAGGCATTTTTACGCTGAACCGCATTTGGTTTACTAAGAAATGTTTGTAAAACATATATAAAATGACATACAGGGTCACGCAAAGAATTGGATATATGGCCGTCTATAAATGATAATTTCTGGAAATGTGATTCTGGTAGTTTTAAGAGTGTTTTACTTTGAATTAAACTTTAGCTAAATAGTGGCGTGTAATCAGAGTTGGGCAGTATCGAAAATACATGTATTTGAAATACATTTTCAAAATACATTTGTATCTTGTATTTTGTATTTTAAACCGATAAGATCAAAGTATTTTTGTAATGTATTTTCTGATGGTTTTACAATGTATTTTGTATTTTGAAAATACTCAAAATACATTTTCTCCAAAATTTCAAACTGCCATGTTTAAACCGCACAGAGAAAAGCTGCGATTCATTAAAAGGAAATACACGACTATCTGTTTTGATTAGTTTTCAAATTCTGTTCTGGAAGTTAATATAAACACACTTTTCAACTATTGCTGAGACAAGGATGTTGATGAATATGATATTTTGATACAGCAAACGTATTATTTCTGGTTAGTTACAAAAATAACTTTTACATATTAATGTTGCTGTGGGAATTACAAGAAAATAAACATGTAATTGTGATAGACCGGAAGGATCTTTCAAAGTTGCGCAGGTGCAGCGCTCTATTACCGACAGTTGCCCATTGACCACACATATAAGAAGCTCAATTTTTTTTTTTTTTCTGGTCAAGTAGTTTTATTTAAAAATATCAAAAAAGGATTTCTTAAAAATTCGCATGTTTCATTCATTAATATAAATTTTGTTAGACAGTAACCGAAAGAAAATTGCTACAATGAACTTTCAAAGGAATGATTTGACTATGAAAAAATGAAATTTATGACTTTGCAAATTTTGCATTCGAATTATTCCTACTTTTTATAAATATTTTATAAGTGCTTTCTATTTATGAATGTAAAAGCTTTCATATTTTTTCTGCTCTACATTAAAAGTTTCAAGACTTTCATAGTAAGTGCAAATGATTTCTTATTTCTTTGCGCTTATATATAGTTTGATATTTTATCTGAGTGTTTTAATTTTAAAACTACTTTATACGAAGAATTCGTACTTTTGTTAATAATAATAATTCAACTTGTGTTAAAAATTATCTAATTTTTTCATTTATATTTTTGCATTCAGTAATGCATATTTTAAATTTCGTATGCATTATTTCTAAAATACACCATAATAGAAAAGTTGTGACCCGAATATTTTATTAGTGGAAGATCTAAAAAATCTTGCATAGTTGGGAGCTCTTATTAAATACAAGCGCTTTATATAAAAAGAAAAAAATACATTTAAACAATTTTATTCGGTGGCATTGTACATATAAGATTATTATAAAATATGCTCTTTTGTAGACATATACTAAGAAAGACTGATAGAAAAATCTGATACAAGATTAATTTGTTTTTACATTCTTCTAATAAATAATAAAAAAGTATTGGAATCGAGGAAATTTTTGACTTTCGTTTTTTGCTTGATTTACACGTTTCGGGATGTCTTGAACGCGATTTAACAATTTTTGGGAAATGTGCGTATGTTTGCTAGTCTGTGGTAGACATAATTTTTATGGCTTTTCTATCTCAAGAACTAAAGCATGGAGTTTAATAATAATCAAACTTCAGATTAAGATAGACCTAGATATAACTTAGCTGTGGGTTTATATCGCCCAACAGGTGGCACTGCTATGCTTAATTATTTTATTTCATGATAGATATATTGTAAGAATCAGTATACAGAATTTCATTTAACTGCATATAGGCCTGAACAGAAATACTTGCCGATTATCTTTAATGTATATTGCTCAACAGGTGGTTCCGTTATGCTGAGTTTTTCATGATTTCCGCGATAACTATATCGAAAAACTAATGGACAAAATTTAATCCAATTTCATATTATTTTAGATCTTCAAATAAATTAATGCTGACAAAATTTTGGGGTGCACCACTCAAGAGGTGGCGTTATGCTGTGCTTTTATGATTACTGTAACATATACGTAAAATTATTGTTTATTTTGTTTGTTTGTTTTTTTTCTTCCATGGCAAAATGATCATATTTGTAAATCAAATTTAAATGAAATAAGTACCACGTAGATTAAAGGTACCTTTTTTAAATAAATTTTCTGGTTCGTAGAGCTGATTTTTAAAAAATCTGAAGTTGGCATTGGCAGGTGTGCCGTGAGAGTTATATTTCAAGAACTAGAACACGGAATTTCATCAAACTTCATCAAATTCAGTTAGTATGGATGACATTTTGGTGTATATCGTCCTACAGATGATTTTTTTTTTCTGTGCTGTGTTTTTTAGGATTTTCGAGATTTTTATATATCTGCACCTAAGAACTGCACGAAACTTTTTATGTTTTTTCTGAAAATCAATACTGTCTCAATTGTGGCTTAGAACACTCAGTAGCGGGCGGTGCTATCATATGCCTCGTGAAAGAGGTTCCTTATCGTATCCACAATCTCAGGTCTGCACGGGTCGGAATTTCTAGGACTGGGTCCGGCCCGACCCACACAAAAACAGCCTTGACCCGGCCCGATGAAAAAATTAAAAGTTCGGCCCGAGCCCGGCCCGTTTATATTTTCACAGTTCACGGCACGGCCCATACAAAAATCAGTGAAAACAGGCTTGGTCCGTGGAAAAATAAATTAAATGAGGCCTGACTCAATTGTTACAAAAAAATCAGATTTTCCTAAACATACAATTAAGGTTTTTTTAAAGAATACTGCATACACATTTATGGGATAATTTTACAGTATATTTTAAAATTACTATGTGTTCGCAAGACAGAAAATACATAATAGCTACATTTTGATCGCGCCCGTCGGCCTAACCGTTTCGGAGTTTTCGTGGTTTTCTTCGAAACCGTGGTTTCCCATGCGTAAATACGGGTTAGGTTCCCTTAGAAAGACCCCCACGAAGGGCATTCCCCCCAGGGCCTATATCCCACGTGTTGATAATCGGCCGTCATAAACACAAACAATAGCAACATTAATGATCAGAGTTTTAGACGTTTCAACATTCAATTAAAGATTAATTAAAAAATTAATGTAGTTTAGAATAACAGAAAAAAGGAGGGTTAAAAACAGGATAATTTTTGAAGCTGTATAATAAAAAGCAGATTTGTGAAACTATTTTTCTACTATTTAATAAGGCTTTTCTCAAATCCAAAAGAGCTTTCTGATACATTTCTGAATTTCTTTCTTTTCGGAAACGCATAAGATTGGCAGCTGTTTTTATTCAGAAACAATGTAATCAAATAACGTTATCATTTTTTGATAAAGGCAATATATCTTTGAGAAAATATTGTCAAAGTTAAAATTTTGAATCGGATTTCCGGAAGCAATAGCACGGGAAAGGAGAAAAACATGCAGTCACGTGACAAGAATCTCTTATATCTTGATAAGTAATTTATTTATTAAAAAAAAGGGAAAACGCTATTCGATTCCAAATCACTTCAATAGTCAGGCCTGTCAATTTTAAGCCTTTACAGTAAAAAATTAGTTAGAAAATGTGTCAGGAAATTTCTCATTGTTGAGCAGTGAATTTTAGAACCATCTTGAGGACCTTTCCAAAGATTCCGTTGAGAGAAGTTCATTAGCCCAAGCCCGGGCCCGTGCAGACCTCTACCACAATCAATTCTTGCAGTTATTTCTGCTGAGTAACTACCTTTAAAGTGTAGTTTATTCATTATTAGTTATTCTTGCAACTTTCATACACTTTTAAGCACATTGTCTGCCAATCTTTCCGTTTTCTTCTTGAGTTCTTCGTTGAGTTTTAATTAATTTTGCTTCTTTATTTGAAAATTTATAATTTTAAAAATTTAATCTGTTTTGCAAACCAGCTTTGCATCTGACTAGTACAATTTAATACACAATCTTTTTTTTCATTTTTTTAATGTATTTTGTATTTTAAATGTATTTTCAAAATACATGTATTTTGTATTTTGATTTTTTGAAATTTGGAAAGTATTTTGTATTTTGTATTTTAAGTTGAAAAAGCAATGTATTTTGTATCGAAAATGGATTTTCGATGTATTTTGCCCAACTCTGCGTGTAATAAAGGTATTAGGTGAACTGCAGAGTTTTACAAAAGTATACAAGTATGTTTAAATCTATTAGTATAAATTGCTGAAAGAGAAATTTCAACTTGTTATGTGTTTTCTTGCTAAACTAAATTTCTCCATTATATAGTATATATATCAACCTACAGGTCAAATACAGGGCTGTTCAAAAGAATTGGAATACATATTTGCTATGGACGGTAACTGCTGAAATCAGTTTTTCAAATGTTTTATGTGTTTTCTAAAATGTTTACTTAGTTCATTTATATACCTTTTTCCCTAAATAACGAAGTTTTGTTAAAGCATTCAGGAAGTGTTGGAAAGTGTTTCATAATCTATGCTTAACGCATGATTTTTCTTACTTGTTTAGTTATATTTTTAACTTTTTAGTGTTTAAAATATTTCGTTGTTATAGTTTCATAGCCAGTTGGCAAATTTTGGTGAGAGGTGTGGTTTGTCAAAGGTTTTTGTAATTCATAAACAGCTGTAATCATCTACTTACATAAAATACAAGTGTGGAAAAGGGTAGGTAACCATTCCAGGACGAACCGTGTCATCTATATATTTGAAACACAAGGCTGTTTTTTTTAGTCATCTGCCCTGACCTTTCTACTGAACAGATTTTGCTAATTATTTCTTTTAAATAAAAGCTGTTTATTTCTAGATGTACCCGCAGTAGCTATTTTTTAAATATTCCCATTTTTATAACACTTTCCATCAAAGTTAAAAAGTGTTTATGCATTCGGTTTGTTTGTCCGTCTGTCCATGCTCTAACTCCCGTAAATATACTCGTATTTTCATGCAAATGATAAAGGTTATTTAGGGTCCCCAAAGCATGTTTGGTATTGCACATGAAATATGTAGGATTAATAGTTCATTTACAGGGGCAATCAAAAGTATTCCATTACATTATGGTATATGGGAAAAAATCGTTTGCAGAGTATTTTAACGACATTACGCTATTTCAAATGTATTGAAACTGGTATAAATCACTGAATTTCTCTACGATCACGTTAAACCGGGTATTCATAGCATTTTTTATTCATTTACATGGATACACAAAAGAAATCCGTTACAATTCTAAAAGAAATCCGTTACAATACTGTCTTTGAGTAATAATTGCTGAGTGTACGTTTTAAAATTCGGTATGCGCTTTTAAATCTAGTTAATTTTTTGGATGTTACTCGTTATATATAAATTCTATACCTCATATACAGTGCTGCACAAAAGCATTCACGTGCCATTCTCCTTATTAGAGGAAATTGCTGAAGGGGAATTTTCAACTGAAGTATATGTATTTCTTAAGTGAACTAAATTTTGGTATGCATGCAGTTAGTAGATACGAATCTATATATCCTATACAGGGCTGCTGAAAAAATTCGGATAATTTTCCGATTGTAGATGAGAACAGCTGAAATTGGTTTTTGAAATGTGTTATGCGTTTCCATATGGTTGAATTAGGGTAATATTTTAATTTTTTTAACTGGGCAATTTTTTTTTTACATTATTCTGAATGTGTTGGAAAGTGTTTCATAATTTATGCTTGACGCATGATTTTTTTCTTTCTTGTTATATTTTAATTTTAATTTAAAATGTTTTTATGACATTTCTTCAAAATGATGGCAATCGAATTACTTTCATTGTTTCAGACAAAAGAGAAATAATGAAAACACGCGTCTTTTTGGACGCATGTTTTTCCTTTTCAAGTTATTTTCGGTAAAAACATTTATGCGCGTGTATTTTATTTTTATAAGCGAATAAAATGAGCCCAGACTCCTGTCTGTATATAATTTTTATGTCATTAGCACAATGTTCTTATCAATATTTCACGCTATATTTTTCATTTATCTGCCCATACTATTATTGATATGTACACACGTGGTCTACAAACAACTATGTCAATCCATTTCAATGTTAAAAAAATATTATGGCAATAATATTAAAGTAGTTATTAATGGTTAATAATTAATAATATTATTATTAAGTAACTAGTAAACAACGAATTCTAGTATTTAAGTTTGAATGTTGTACTAGCGTAAACAATACAAAAGGAAAAGTATGAGGAAATCTGTTTAATGTAATATCGGTTGACACCCCCTCCCACCACTTTTTATATCTAAAAAAAAAAAAAAAAAAGATAATGTGTCTGTGCGTAAAACTGACGTCATTTTAACGGTGGCATAAGACGATTAAATTTAACATTTATTAACTTTTAATTCAAATTTTTTAAATGTCTAAATACCACACTTAATTTTTACACTTTCGAATAAGGAAAAAAAAAATGTCCCACTGAAAAAAAAATACCTGCTTTACCGTATTTTTAATAATGATACACATTTTAATAAAAAATTCAATCATGCATAATAACCTATTAAAACATAATTAATAAAATAAAAAATAAGCAAGGAATATTACAGAAATGCTTTATTTTATATCGAAAAAACTTTTATCTTTTGTGTTATATTTTATAAGAGTTTATAACTAGAAACAAAGAAAGATAAGCTTGTTTACGCATACTTGAAAAGCGGTTGACTTTCTACTGATTTATTTATTTACTTTTATTTATTTATTTATTATTATTTTTGTATCTGAAATCATGTTTCAAAGGATATAAAAAAATCATTTTTTTTACAAAACTAATCTTGAAGTTTTCTACCATTAATTATTTCTTTTTTGATAAATATTTCTTTTACATAATTAAAAGAAAAAACTTTAAATAAAGATTTCGAAATAAGTCAGATCGAAAAATATTTAATTATTTCATTAAACTTTGTCTTTCTTCGTTTACTGATTTATTTTAAACCGTTACGCATAATTTTGTCGCAAGACATAAGTTTGGTCAGAGAAAATCCTGACTAAATTTAATTATGAAAATATAAATCAGTATAAATATTTTTTATCCCCATAATTTTTAGTTTTTGAAAAATAAAATTTAGTAATGCATTACTTTCTAAACATAATACACGATAACACAAATAGAAAATTGTATTTGTTTAACAATAATCCCGTAAGGCATGGTGACGTCACGGCGACGTCGTTGTGAAGTCACACTGTGATTTTGTGACCGTCGATGTGACGTCACGTGACGTGAATGTGACGTCACAGTGACTAGAATGCGAGGTCGTTATGGCCGTTTTAGAGGTCGTTTGTGACGTCACATTGTGACCACTCTGTGAAGTCACGGTGTGACTAATTTGTGAAAAGTGTGTCATTTGTGACTATTTTGGCATTAACTTTGTGACGAACATGTGACGAAAGTGACAATGTTTTGAAGTCACACTGTGACCAATTTGTGAAATATGTGTCATTTGTGACGAACTTGTCATAAACTCTGTGATGATTTCAAATGAAAATAAAATTTCAAATTAATTGCTTAAAAGGCGCAAAGGCGAACTAGTGAAAAAGATTCCATGCTGGAACTCGAACCCGGGCCATCAGTATAGCGCACTTACATTCTACCGACTAAACCACATGGAACGATACCCAGCCTGGAAAATTTCTCACTATTACATGTTGGCAAGGCTACAAACGCAGCACAAGATGCAATATTTATCGTCAGCCACCGACATGGCGCAAACACGAAACTTAATTAAATCCAGCATCGATTGAAACTATATTAATACTTGGAAATTTTTTTCAGAGAGAACCATTCGCCTTGCATACAATATTTCAAATGAAAATCAAATTTCAAATTAATAGTGTAAAAGGCAATTTTAATTAAAGCGCTATACTGATGACCCGGGATCGAGTCCCGGCGTGGATATTTTTCACTATGTTGGCCTTTGCGCCTTTTAAGCAATTTATTTGAAATTCGAATTTCATTTGAAATATTGTATGCAATTCGAATGTTTCTCTCTGGAAAAATGTCCAAGTATTAATACTGTGATGATTCTTGTCATAAAAACTACGATAATTTTAAAGTAAAGTTTTGTTTGAAATATAAAATTTTATCTTTTTACCGTACTTTTTAGCAAGATATCACTATTTTGGAGTCCTATTCTTCTAAAATATTTTTAATTTTCCATTTAAAAAACAATGCTTATTAACTGACATCTTTTTTTATTAAGTTCTAAGCTTGATCTTGAATTCAAGCTTAATATTAAGAATGTGTAAGCTTTTTAATGTGTTATGATTTGTCATTGCTTTATTAAATACGAACATGGAGTCTAACGGACATTAATACAACTGTTACTTATAGAACTACATGATAAGCCCTATTTATTTAAAATTTTTATTCCCATATATATTGTATTTTGTGAGTATGAGCTAATTAGATTTGGTATGTTTTATATGAAAAGACTGATCTGGGAAATAGAAACAACAAGTAAGATATATCATGCGTTAGGCATAGATTATAGAACACTTTCCAACTCTTTCTAAATGTTTTAACAAGACATCTGGGGAAATAACGTAAATAAGATAACTAAGTAAACATGTAAACGCGTAAAACATTTGAAAAACTGATTTACGCAGTTACCATCCACTAAGGTGTAAAAAAATCATAATTTAAAAAAAAAAAAAAAAAAAAAAAAATCGGATTTTTTTATTTAAATCAGATTTTTTTTATTTAAATCAGATTTTTATGATTTAAATCAGATTTTTATGATTTTTTCCCCAGCGTTCAAATACTGAATAGCTATCATGAGTTTTAGGTTTCCAAAACAATTACACCACTAATTGCTAACATAATCTATGATTTTACACTTTAATTAATAAAATTATAATTGTTAGTTAGTAATTACAGAAATAAAAACTGCAAATTAGTAGTTTCATTAGGTAGTATTATACAATAATGTTATATACATTAATATTGTAATAATTATGTAAAACTTTATAAATACTAGTGATACTTAACATTTATGAAAATTATTAACTGCATTTTATATTAAATAGCTAACATTACTTCAAATTAATTATTAAACAATCAATTCTCTAATTAGGAACATATTATACATTTTTAAGCCTTAATTATTAAAATGATAATAATTCATTTTAGAAAGAAAAAGGGACAGGATGCTAGTTCAAAAACGGGCACTATTTCATGAGGAAATATATTAGTAATGTGTTTAGTAATGATGTAAGGAAAAAAAAAGAATATTTTTTAGCATTATAAGTAAAGTGTACTTAATTTTTAATAATTTTATGAATAACAAATTGAAAAATACAATTAAATAACATATTTTAATAATATTCTATTTTTTCTAAAGAAATAAAGTTCGATATTTTTGCAAGATTTTTTCCACATAAATTTAGAATGCTGCTGAATGGGGAAGTTTTTTACAAGAAATCTCTGGCTACAACTACAGGTAAATTTCAACTTTTTTTTTTCTTTTTTTAAGGCAGGGTGCATTTTGCCAATTTCAAAAGGGGCATGGTGTGGCACCATTAAAAAAATGGCCTAGAAGAAGCAGTATAAGTAATTACAGAATTAATAAAAACTGCAAATAAGTAATTTCATTAGTTAGTAGCACAAATAACAAAACTAACAAATATTATTTGCAGCTCATTTTGCATTTGTATTTAGGAAAATTTCTGTAAACCACCAAAATCTATACTTACACACATGTACGTGTATGCTAACCAAAAAAAAAAAAAAAAAAAAAAAAAAAAAGAAAATGAGTTAAACCCATTCATATAGAATAAATATAAGTTAGCCACTAATATCTGAAATCCTCAAAATATTTAACTAATAGCATTATTACCTCTATTAGCTTTCAATGGTTCAATTTTTAAATATATATGAGTTACAATAATAATAATAATAATAATAATAAACATTTATTTAATCTATACCAAAGAAGCTCTTGCTGTGCTTAGCATTTTTATACCAATTATTTCTTTTTCTCTTATGCATTCATTTACAATTTAGCTGCTGAGCAGATGTCATTCTTTCATTCTTCTTTAACTTGAGATTGCTATTAATTACTATTTATTCTTTTACTTGTAGAAATGTAATTATACTTGCTATGTGTATTTTATATAAAATAATGCATAAATTGATAACCTAAAGGGAATTATGACATTGCAAATTATGTTAGATTTAAATATCATTTTTAAATGAAACTGTTTTAATTTGGATAAAAACTTAAAAACAATGCTTTTTACAAACTCAACTGTTTTTAATTTTTTTACAATACTAATGAATTAAGCTTAGAAACAATTATTTAAAGCTCTTTTTTTGTTTATTCATAAGTCAAAATACCTGTAGAAACTTTCAAATTATGTTCATGTTAGATTTTAATACTTTTTTTGACATTTTAAACATTTAGAAAATTTTTTATTTTAATCAATGATTTTTTTTTTAAAAATCGGTTGATTAAAATCATGATTTAATCGCTGATTTAAATCAACCGATTAAAATCGTTGACACCCTACCATCCACAGCCAAATATGTTTTCTAATTCTTTTAAACAGTCCTGTATTTGATCTGTCGATTGATATATATATACTATATAATGGAAAAATTTAGTTTATCAAGGAAACGCATAACAGGTTGAAATTCTCTTTCAGCAATTTATACTAATATATGGAAACATACTTAAATAATTTTGTACAACCCTGTAGTTTACCTAGAACCTTTATTACACGCCACTATTTAGTTAAAATTTAGTTCAAGCTAAAACACTCTTAAAACTGCTGAAATCACATTTCCAGAAATTATAATTCATAGGCGGCAACGTATCCAATTCTTTGCGTGACCCTGTATATCATTTTATCTATCTACTACAAACATTTCTTAGTAAATTAAATACAGTGCAGCGTTAAAATGCATAACTTATTTAAAAACCACCTTTAAGCAATACCCAGTAACCCTTATGAATACTTTTGTATAGTCCTGTATATGAATTATAGCATATATATATATACACCATATACTATGCATAAATGTAGTGAATCATAAAAGTGCATATCATAATTAAAAATGTATTTCCAGCAATCGTCGCTAATGAACAGTACTTCGGATACAATATAGTATCTGAAATATTTTGTGTGTCCATGTAAATGCTATATACACTTCGTATTATACATGAAATAATTCATAGTATGTAAACCTCAACGACGTATATCAATTTCATTACATATCAAATAGATTAACATAAATAAAGTACGCCGTAAACAATTCCCTCCACTCCTATATCATTATGTATTGGAATTCCTTTTTTAGCCCTGTAAATGAACAATAACTATTCTTTGCATCGCATATTCTATGGAATGCACATTTTAGTACGCTTCATAAATGCATATCAATTTTATTCTGTTTGAAAGCGTGTAAAATCATTAAAAATCATTTGAAACGATTTTTTTCCCACAGGCCGTAATGTAATGGAATACAATTGACTGTCCCTGTAAATGAACTAAACCTGCTACAAACTTCATTACAAATAGGGGTCTTGCTATGGTAAACGTCAATAACATCCAAAAATTTTAGGTCAATCCGAGTATATTTACGCGAGTTAGAGTGCGGACAGACGGCCAGACAAACCGAAGTCATAAACACTTTTCGACTTTATCGGGCATGAAAAACACTTTATTTCAATTCTTAAATATTATATTTTATTTTTTAATGCCAATAAAATAAATGTATCGAAAATGTAGAAAATGAGTTTACAATCAAAGAAAATTTAATAACCGACTCTGAATGTCTACAATTAAATGTTTGATTAAAATCACAAACAGTAAAAAAAAACGCTTAAATACAATTTAAAAAAATATAGCAATTTGAAAAACACTAAATAATTAGTATTTATAATTGTACTATTAAACAACAACAAACTATAATAGATGAATTAAATGCATTTAACAATTTCTCAAAAATCTTTCCATCGCCATATTGCTTTTGAAAGGAATATCAGATCAGTCTCATTGCATATGACATACAACTATTTAACTCATGTAATAATCTGTCAAAAAGGAACAAAAAATTTAAATTAAATAAGACATACCTTTTAAGTTCCATAAATATTTTAATAATATCCGTATTTTATCCTAAATTGTCAGGCATATTTCTGTTAGCTTAAAAAAACTAACTCTTCGTGTCAGAAGTTCTCTGATCCTTATTTTATTCTGCGGTTTTCATCGAGCGCAGACGATATTTGACCAAGCAGGTGCTCCTACTGTATTATTATATTTTTTTTTTTTTTTTTTTTTTTTTTTTGTACACAACAGAGTTTAAATGCGCAGTAATTTTACCTTTATGAGAGTATCTGTAATGAAAATTTTCTATTTGAATGAAACACCTGCCTTTTTTCTTTCTTTTTTTTTAAAGTACAGTTTGTTTTACACCTAATAAATAAATACGTATCTTCTTAATAAATGAAAAGAGAGTATACAGGATAAAAAAATTTTCTTTGTCAATCTGTCATTTTTTTCCTATTCATTTTCTGTAGAATAAAACAATTTTAAAATAACTTTTTTTAAAGTCATATCTCTAAAACACGAATTTGAAATACGAATAATTATATCATGGGTTTTGTATAAAATTTGTATACATATTTTTTCGGAAAATACTAATTTTATTTAAAAAGTCTGAAAGAAGTAGAATTTAAGAAAAAAAATTGTTATTTAAAATAGTTAAACACTAACAGGAAAAAATATGACTTGAATGCAAATTCTAAAGTAAGAAATGCATATATGACTAAACTCTGAGTATTCTTTCTACGTGCTCATTAAAAGCTACAGACTTAACTGTAATAGAAAATTTTAGTTTGAAACCACAGAGGGGTTTAGAATATCACTGGTCGACAAAAAATAAAATAAAATAAAATAAAATAAAATAAAATAAAAAAATAAATAAAACAACTTCCTCCCTGAAAACTAAATATGTAAAGTGTACAAATGTAATATTCCTAATTCTAAATATGTTATCCAAATTGCTCCAATACGTACCATTTTCCCGAGAAACATTTTTATAATAATAACAATCAGTGAAGGATTAAATTGCAATGGTAGATAAAATTGAAATCATAAAAAAGTATACTTTCACTGTCTTAAATAAGAAATTGATAAAATATAGCATGAAAATCTAGTTTGTTGATACTTCTACCGTGCATTTTTTTTTCTGCCCCCCCCCCCTCTCTCTTTTCGTGTCCGAATTTACTATTTCCTATCCACTAATATATTTTCATTCCTTATGTCGCTGTAACTCGGGCATGTAATATTTCTGTTCATTTTCAAAGATTTTTGATGTTCATATTTTTGTCACACTGTGACTTACAATATGGTGATTTTTTTCGTCACAAATGTGACGTGACGTACGTTACATGCAGTGTCATAACAGTGACGTCACATTTTTTTTTAATTGACAGAAAATATAATTTTACATAAATAACATGTTTTGAATATTTTTTGTAATTTTTCAAAGTTTTCTAAGAAGTTCACATCTCAGTCACAATGTGACATGACTGAGTGGTGGCATTTTGGTCACAGATGTGACGTGACCACAGTGACTCACAGTGACGTCACAACGACGTCACCGTGACCATGCATGCTATGAGGGATGTGTTAAGGAGGGAAATCGGGTTGGGCAGCCGGAAAATGACAATAATTAGACCATTACTAAAAGCTCTGTAGTTTCAAAACCAATTAATGGAATACAACATTTTTTTCTATACTTTCATAAAATTCTAATGGTTTTAAAAAACATTCAAATATATATATTTAGCAATATTAATTAGTTAAATTTTAATGACAAAACTGACATTTTAAAAATATGAATTTTCAAATATGCATTTTGCGCGCAAGAATTTAAAAAGTCTCCTGCAGATATATATTTAATATTGCATTTATGTTTGCTTATACTACTACTTTTTACACTGAACCTCAATTTAGCCTGAGTGCTGTCAGAGAAAAATTTTTATTGAATAGACATATTTTTTTTTTTACTAAATTTAATAAATATGATTTGTAAAGCCATTAATTATGCAAGTGAATTTCAATATACATTTAAATTTAGGTTCAGTGTAAAATATAGTAGTATAAGTAAATATAAATGCAATATTAAATACATATCTGCAGTAGAATTTTCAAAATCTTGCGCGCAAAATGCATATTTGAAAATTCATATTTTTAAAACATCGGTTTTGTCATTAAAATTTAACTAATTAATATAGCTAAATATATATATTTGAATGTTTTTTAAAACCATTGGAACTTTATGAAAGTATAGAAAAAGAAATGTTGTATTCCATTGATTAGTTTTGAAACTACAGAGTTTTTAGTAATGGTCAAATTATTGTAATTTTCCGGCTACTCAACCTAATCTCCCCCCTTAAGGGGTTCCGGGACACAAAAATCTTCAAATTTTGTAAAAACATTTTATTTCATTAAAAATTTCTCATAATTTAATCATAATTAAAATGACATTTAAATCATGTTTCTATCTGAATTAGAACAAAAAATATAATTTTTTTCGTTTTAGTTTGTTTTCAAAATCTAAATTTCAAGCAATGGCTGTCATGGAAACGACTTCTTCTAAAAATGCGTGTTTCTTCATGATATGTTTTTTCACCATTTCACGTATTTAAATTCTTATAACTCGAGAACCCTTAAAGGTAAAGAGTTCAAACTTGGAACATATCTTTTTCAATTGTTTTACTTTAATTTTGATTCAGCATATTAAAAAAAAATATTTACTTTTGAACATATGATTTTTTTTTTAAAGTTGCATCACTTTTTTTTTTTTTTTTTCGTTAAATATTAGTAATTTTTTTATAAATTAATATTTTTAAAAATGCTGAATCAGAATTAAAGCTTATATATTTTTGTTTATTTAAATGAAAAAAAAAATGAAATTCTATAAATAATATTTCGAGTTATAACGATTTTAATTTACCCTCTTTATTTTAAATAAATTTTAAATTAAAAAAAATTATTTTTGAAGAGATTTAAAATTAGAAGTTTTATCATGTGATTTTGTTTACAAATGATAAGGTTAACCCTCACAAAAAAATTCAGAATTTTAACTTAACGAATAAAAATTATTTTTAAATGTCTCCCGGACCCCCTTAAAAGCGTTTGAAATCAGCGTTACTTGATTAAATTACAATATTCTAGTACAAAACTTAAAGTTTCAATTAAATAAAAGTAATATTTACTTGTGAAAAACGATGCAACGTGTCAACACTTTGCGAACCCGTTGTATAATTGGTCAGTTTGACTCTTTCCTCAGCATGCATAAAGGGGCACGTCAAAGGGGTTTTGGAAATGCCTTCGTCCTGCAAAGCGAAATCCTGCAATGAGTTTTCGATCTTCATCGCTAACAAAATTGTACGAACTCTTCGGATGAAATAAAGATATATAAAAACATCGTGTTTGTGTTGCCCTTAAATAGGAGACAAAAGAGAAATTACCTTTTGAAAATTCCCCTGCCCATAAATTTTTTAGCTGCTGATACGCACGCTTGTTTCCGGTTCAAAAAATAAATATTGCAGTGATGTTGCATTCAAGAGAAATATACGGAAGCAACACGACTTGACGACTTTCATGATGACAATGGCACGTAAAGGGAAATGGGGAGGATCTAGTTGTCACCAGAAGAAATTTTTTATTGGATCTTATGATGTGAGGGTGTATCAGAAATTAAAAACATGGAGATAACAATAATTAGAATAAAGACAGATTTTGACAATCGAAACTAAACTTTGCCGGAAATTTTGTTCGTCTTCTTCTTTTTTTTTTCACCAGTAAAGGAAATGTAAAGTGTGGACAATAAATAATAATAATAATAATAATAATAATAATAATAATAATAATAATAATAATAATAATGCACATTGAAACAAACGTTTTTTTAAATGCAATTATTAAAATTTAATAATTTTTATCATTGTCATGAGTATTATCATGTCACTGAGTATTGCAGAATATACGATTTTTGTCTTGAATAAATTAGTAAAAAACGTGATAAAAGTGAGTCGTTTGAGGAATCTGACCTCCTTAAAAATCTGATTCTGGTTTAAAAATGAAATACTTTTTTTATGTCATACCACAGAACTACCCTTGAAGAAACTCAATGTTGGGCCGTTTACATTAGCTTTTGTTTAGATTATTATTAATATTTTGTAATTATTTTTTATACATTAGATTTATTTTATAGGTGAAATTATTTTTTTAAACTAACTTAACTATCGGTAAGTTTCGCTAATATTTATCGGTCCTGTCCCTGTCGGCGAAGACACTCACGAGCTAATGCTAATCCTATGGGGAGGGATTTTTCTAATATCTCGTTTGCATTTCGACATTTTTAAATACTATTTTTTTGCATTGGATAGCCGAGATCCGTCTTTACAGCGCACTTTGATTACTTTTTCGATTTTGGTTGCAGATATTTTTTAGAATGACACTTTCATTTTCAGAACCGGTTTAGAAAATGAAAGTAACTTTATTAAAAATATCTGCGTCCAAAATCAAAAAAGTAACCAAGGTGCGCTGTAGAAACGGACCTCGGCTATCCAATGCAAAAAAAAAAAAAAAAAAAAAAAAAAAAAAAATTAAAATGTCGGAATGCAAACGAGATATTAGAAAAATCCCTCCCCATAGGATTAGCATTAGCTCGTGAGTGTCTTCGCCGGCAGGGACAGGACCCTTAATTAATTTGAGCAATTTTAACAGTAAAGCATTGTCAAAACATTCAGTATATTCCGCAAGTATTGAACATACAGGCAATAAATATTGTAGTATAGAAAGAAAAATACCAGCATTGCAGAAATATTGGCTATTTACTGCAAATAGTTTTTTCTTTGTAAAGTCAATATGAGAGTTTTAATGGTATTTCATCACAAATAGTTAGAGCGTAAATCAAATATTAACTCAAATTGGTGTTTTATTAGAAGTATAATAATATAGGGTCCCAACATAACCAAATATAACAATATTAGTTTGCTAATAGGTATCTTTTAGGTTTCTAAAGTTGTTCAAATATTTTTTAGGTATCATTTACACAGGAAATTGAGCTCTCATATAAATTAATATATGAGAAGGTATCAGCAAATTGAAGTATGTCAATTTAATGTATTTACAAATTATCATTTTTTGCTATTAAAAACGCGAAATTTTCTGATACGAATAAAAATTCATCTTCGTACTTTCATGTTGGATATTTTCAGAAAATCAAAATTAGGTATCAAAAGATCGAACATTGCTTTTTATTTTCCTATAAAATGCCACAAATATTTAATTTTAAATTTAATTATGTGAATTTTTATCCACATTGCTAACAAGGCGTAAAAGCAACAGCGTGAAAAAGTATCCATGCCAGGGTTCGAACTTGGGTCTTTGGTTCAGCGCACCAACGGTCTTCCATCTGAGCCACCTGGAATGGCACACCTAGCTTGTCACCCTTCACTCTTAAATGCTGATAAAGCTGCAACCGCTGCACGAGATGGGATAACTTCATGAACCACAACCCTGCGGC
This sequence comes from Maratus speciosus, assembly GCA_963932465.1. Taxonomy (NCBI): domain Eukaryota; kingdom Metazoa; phylum Arthropoda; class Arachnida; order Araneae; family Salticidae; genus Maratus; species Maratus speciosus. The sequence continues at coordinate 482,525,820 of OZ010793.1, forward strand.
AAACATGAGTTCAAATTAATTCAGCATCGATAATCGCTCAAGAAAAGTGACACATCTCGACAAAAGTAAATTTCACAGGAGAGGCAAAAGAAAATTTTCATGATTTTTCTGTGATGTGATATTATAGCACTTAGTTCTGCATGCAGGAGTAAAAACGTGCATAAAAGTATAAAACCCCTAAGAATGAAGACATGATGAGGTTTGGAGGGTTGGATAAATTTACCTCCTCACGCAATCCACCCCTCTTCTGGGGTCACGAATGGGCAAGTAGCGTAATAAAGTGATTTTTCGTAAAACTAAACTTATAAAACTTTTTGTGTAGCAAGACACACCTATGACGGCCCTATTTGTGGAATAAAACGCAAATTGAATTTTTGCGAGATATGTCCCTTTTCTTGCGGGTGAGCGGTATATGGGGCATTTTCACAATCTTTTGACTTTCATGTCCCTGAAAAATAGTTTTTATTTTAATACACTTTTTTGTGTTTTTTTTAAATCATATACTGGGGAACATCACATTGCATGATTGCATAACAATATTAACGAGATAAATAAGTTTTGGACGATGTTGGGGGTCTAAATACAAGGAAAATTCCTATACCGTCCCGTGACCCTGATGCTGATTTTTAAGTTTGGATCTGTCTGTATAAAATTGCTTCAATAAAAGTAATTCGATGTAATTTTTTTTTTCCGAAACTGGGACAATTATTTTATATAAATATGTAGCAAAAAATTTACCTGCACACATTTTTACGGTTGATATTATTTTTTGAACTTTGTCCCTGGGTTTTTCATCCTTACCGTCCCTCTTGCTAAACTTATACAGAAAATCACTTCAGATGTAGCCACATAATTTTTTTTCAAGTTTTTTTTCTCATGCATAAGTACGCTAGAGAAAGAATGGCTAAAATTATTTGACGGGAAATTTACTGCAGAATTTAAATCAGCATTTAAATATCAATTTCAAGATCGTGGCTTTATTGGTAGTCTTACTGTCTCAAAGATTTATTCCTGCACTTTTCGAGGTAAATAAATAATAAAAAAAATAATTTAATCCAGTGATAACAACTGTTTCTAAAAATCAATGAACATCGTGGTTATCACTTACTCTTAACATGATTTGCCTAAAACAAGGGGTAATTTTCCTTACCGTCCCATCCATACCATCCCTTTCTTTTTTCTTACCGTCCCTTTTTTCCTATACCGTCCCTTCTTTAATACCCCTTTAAGACAATGTTATACCAAAATTTTGTACTAAAAATACTACATTGTTATTATTTCTTATTTGAATGTCGTGTGGGTACTATGCAAATTCATTATAAGTAAAAATTTCGAAGAAAATAATGCTAATCCTATGGGGAGGGATTTTTCTAATATCTCGTTTGCATTTCGACATTTTTAAATACTTTTTTTTGTATTGGATAGCCGAGATCCGTCTCTATAGCGCACTTTGGTTACTTTTTCGATTTTGGTTGCAGATATTTTTTAGAATGACACTTTCATTTTCAGAACTGGATTTGAAAATGAAAGTAACTTTATAAAAAATATCTGCGACCAAAATAAAAAAAGTAACCAAAGTGCGCTGTAGAGACGGACCTCGGTTATCCAATGCAAAAAAAAAATTATTTAAAAATGTCGAAATGCAAACGAGATATTAGAAAAATCCCTCCCCATAGGATTAGCATTAGCTCGTGAGTGTCTTCGCTGGCAGGGACAGGACCCTTAACTAATTTGAGCAATTTTAACAGTAAAGCATTGTCAAAACATTCAGTATATTCCGCAAGTATTGAACATACAGGCAATAAATATTGTAGTATAGAAAGAAAAATACCAGTATTGCAGAAATATTGGTTATTTACTGCAAATAGTTTTTTCTTTGTAAAGTCAATATGAGAGTTTTAATGGTATTTCATCACAAATAGTTAGAGCGTGAATCAAATATTAACTCAAATTGGTGTTTTATTAGAAGTATAATAATATAGGGTCCCAACATAACCAAATATAACAATATTAGTTTGCTAATAGGTATCTTTTAGGTTTCTAAAGTTGTTAAAATATTTTTTAGGTATCATTTATACAGGAAATTGAGCTCTCATATAAATTAATATATGAGAAGGTATCAGCAAATTGAAGTATGTCAATTTAATGTATTTACAAATTATCATCTTTTGCTATTAAAAACGCGAAATTTTCTGATACGAATAAAAATTCATCTTCGTACTTTCATGTTTGATATTTTCAGAAAATCAAAATTAGGTGTCAAAAGATCGAACATTGCTTTTTATTTTCCTATAAAATGGCACAAATATTTAATTTTAAATGTAATTATGTGAATTTTTATCCACATTGCTAACAAGGCGTAAAACCAACAGCGTGAAAAAGTATCCATGCCAGGGTTCGAACTTGGGTCTTTGGTTCAGCGCACCAACGGTCTTCCATCTGAGCCACCTGGAATGGCACACCTAGCCTGTCACCCTTCACTCTTAAATGCTGATAAAGCTGCAACCGCTACACGAGATGGGATAGCTTCATGAACCACAACCCTGCGGCAAACATGAGTTCAAATTAATTCAGCATCGATAATATATCGCTCAAGAAAAGTGACACATCTCGACAAAAGTAAATTTCACAGGAGAGGCAAAAGAAAATTTTCATGATTTTTCTGTGACGTGATATTATAGCACTTAGTTCTGCATGAAGGAGTAAAAACGTGCATAAAAGTATAAAACCCCTAAGAATGAAGACATATGATGAGGTTTGGAGGGTTGGATAAATTTACCTCCCCACGCAATCCACCCCTCTTCTGTGGTCACGAATGGGCAAATAGCGTAATAAAGTGATTTTTCGTAAAACTAAACTTATAAAACTTTTTGTGTAGCAAGACACACCTATGACGGCCCTATTTGTGGAATAAAACGCAAATTGAATTTTTGCGAGATATGTCCCTTTTCTTGCGGGTGAGCGATATATGGGGCATTCTCACAATCTTTTGACTTTCATGTCCCTGAAAAATAGTTTTTATTTTAATACACTTTTTTGTGTTTTTTTTAAATCATATACTGGGGAACATCTCATTGCATGATTGCATAACAATATTAACGAGATAAATAAGTTTTGGACGATGTTGTGGGTCCAAATACAAGGAAAATTCCTATACCGTCCCGTGACCCTGATGCTGATTTTTAAGTTTGGATCTGTCTGTATAAAATTGTTTGAATAAAAGTAATTCGATGTAATTTTTTTCCGAAACTGGGACAATTATTTTATATAAATATGTAGCAAAAAATTAACCTGCACACATTTTTACGGTTGATATTATTTTTTGAAATCTGTCCCTGGGTTTTTCATCCTTACCGTCCCTCTTGCTAAACTTATACAGAAAATCACTTCAGATGTAGCCACATAATTTTTTTTTCAATTTTTTTTTCTCATGCATAAGTACGCTAGAGAAAGAATGGCTAAAATTATTTGACGGGAAATTTACTGCAGAATTTAAATATCAATTTCAAGATCGTGGCTTTATTGGTAGTCTTACTGTCTCAAAGGTTTATTCCTGCACTTTTCGAGGTAAATAAATAATAAAAAAAATAATTTAATCCAGTGTTAACAACTGTTTCTAAAAATCAATGAACATCGTGGTTATCACTTACTCTTAACATGATTTGCCTAAAACAAGGGGTAATTTTCCTTACCGTCCCATCCTTACCATCCCTTTCTTTTTTGTTACCGTCTCTTTTTTCCTATACCTTCCCTTCTTTAATACCCCTTTAAGACAATGTTATACCAAAATTTTGTACTAAAAATACTACATTGTTATTATTTCTTATTTGAATGTCGTGTGGGTACTATGCAAATTCATTATAAGTAAAAATTTCGAAGAAAATAAAAAGTTCTAGTGGTAAAATGGTAAGGAAAATTAAACTCGCAAAGTTTAATTTTCCATAACATAAGTTTAATATAAACCTCAGTTAAATAAATTTTTTTCTCGCTGCTGACCATTTTTTCTTTATTTTGAATCATTATAAGGCATTCGTCTATCAGATTAAAATGTTATTTTAGCAAGTTTAATTTCGCCAGATTTTTTTCTCCAAAAGTTAAAAGATTGAGAGAATGCTCCATATATAATAATATATATATATTTTAAACGAAGTACTGTCTATTTGCGATAATTGCTGGAAGTGCGATTCCATTTATGGTATAAGTTTTTAGGCTGAACTAAAATTTTACTTACTATGTGGTGTGTATAAATTCTATAAATCATACACTGGAATACACAAAAGAATTCATAAACATTGAGGAGTATCAGAATGAATGGCTTAAAGACGCTTTTAATTGCGTTATGATGCACTTTCAAGTTGAACTATATTTTGTGTACTAAGATATGTTTGTGTAATGAAATACGATCATATACAGGACCACACAAAGAACTGATAAAGCCTAGAAGTGTGATTTCAGTAGTTTTAACAATGTTTTACTCTGACTTAAATTTTAGCTTAATATGTGGTGGATATAAAAATTTTTTGGTAATATACAAAGCTGTACGAAAAAAAAAAAAATCAAGTATGTTTCTGTATATTGGTAGCAATTGTAAAAAGTGAATACTAAACTAGGTTTTAGCATACTACGTAGAATATATACGAATTTGTGGATTAAATACAGAGTTGTACAAAATAATTGGACAATTTTTCTGGCTGTATGAGGCAATTTTTACAATCTAGTTTTCAAATGCGTTACGCTTTTTCTAAAATTTTTACTTATATATATATATTTTACCTTATTGAACAGAGGAGTTCCGTTAAAGAATTCTAGAAGTGTTGGAAAGTGTTTCATAATCGATGCTTGATGCATGATTTTTATTTCTTGTTACATTCTTTCACGAGTATTTTTTTTCAGTGCACACTTCTCTTCCAGATTTTGTCCCTTACAGAAATTTAAATCGGTTCAACTGTTTTAAAATGGGAAAAAAATTTTGTGGCTTTGTATTAAAACTGTTTCGCCTGTTTGATGCAGCTCCCCGCTTGCTTTGTGGAACAAGCTGTAATAATTAGCGTGATAACGTGAGAAAGTAGTTAAAATGATATCTGATTGCTCCGGATGCGGGACAAGACTCAAATTGTGCAAATTTACAACATATAAAAAATATGTGCCACATGTTGAAGTATGCTTGATATGACCCTAGTTGTAGAAAAGGCCAAATTAGATTTTTTATTGGCAAAAAAACAATATTTAACTGTTAGTGTGTTCACATTACAACTGGAGCATTCGAAATTTTACTCTCGCGACAATATGAGTGGCTTATTATCCTTTGGTGGCTAAAGCAAGTTAAATACTTTGAGTCGTTAAATATAGCAAAAATGTAAAAAGAGGTAGCCAATTTTGGAGTTGTTTCTATTTTTTTCGATGGATCTCATCTTCAAAGTGCTTCCTGCTTCATGAAATGATCAACACCTATAAAAGCTGTACAGCTTGATACCCAGTTTTCATGACATCTACTCGGATCTTACATACAATAAGGAATAAAAATTGATGGTGCATAAATATTTCAAAACCAGTTTTTGCCGCAGGTAAAACCTATTATTTATTTGTTTTGTTTTAGTTTCCATAAGTTATATACTTTTGAAAACATAAATCTATAAAAATAATTTTCCCTACAGCCATTTTAATATTATTTCTGAAAACCGAGAAAAATGCGGGTCAGCCGCCTACAGGATAGCTTCGACACAGTTGGCCATTCAAATGGAAAATATGTCTTTTTCTAATTTATGCATAAAAAAGGAAAAACGTTCAGTTAGGGATTGCTTTCAAACAGAAATTGCACCAAATTTTGACATCTTATTTGGCTTTCTTGGTAAATTTTACCTTAGGATACCAAAACGGGAAGTCATTTCGTCCAGTAGTTTAGCAATAATGAATGTTTAAAGTTTAAAACGCCTATGTAATTGTTGGAAAACAGATTAAAATGCGGATATTTTTTTAAGCTTTTTGAAAATTAATAAAAATATATATATGGGGCATTCTCACAATCTTTTGACTTTTGGGAAAAAAATCTGGCGAAATTAAACTTGCTAAAATAAAATTTTAATCTGATAGACCTAATGATTCAAAACAAAGCAAAAATGGTCAGCAGCGAAAAATGTTTTATTTAACTGAGGTTTAAGTTAAACTTGCGAGTTTTTCAGAAAAAAATTAGATAGAATTATTTTTATTGAAACAATTTTATCCAGACAGCTCCAAACTTTAAAATCAGCATCAGGGACATGGGACGGTAGATAAGTTTTCCTGGTATTTAAACTCCCAACATCGTCCAAAACTTATTTATCTTGTTAATATTGTTATGCAATCATGCAATGGGATGTTCCGCAGTATATAAAAAAAAAGTGTATTAAATAGAAAATTATTATTCAGGGACATGAAAGTCAAAACATTGTGAGAATGCCCCATATATTTTTTTCTAAATAAGTTTTCTAAAATTTTTTTAATTGTAACCTATGAATTTTTTAATAAAAATTGATATATAGAAGCTTAAAATATGTGAATCCAAACTTACAGCTCATTCCGCCAAGTAGTTCTTGAGTTAATTTTAAAATGTGCATGTAATAATGTATGAAATATGATATTTATACATCGTGCATGAGGCCCGCACCATAGGCATAATAAATTTACTCTCATTTCCTTCCGTGATGCCCGTTTGAAAATTTATTAATCTTAAAAGTTCGTCATTTGGTTTTTCTTTTGGTTAAATGTGTTCAAAACAGTCAGTTTTAGATATATCAAGTAATTTCATAGATGAGATTTTCTTTACTGGGCATATTGAGGTGAAAATTAAACAAACAGTTCTCTTTCGATAACTATTAATCAAAAAAGTTTTCCCAAAGTTCTAAAATACACCGATTAACATAAAATTTATAACAGGTTTTAAATATAAAACAGGAACAAAAAATCTCTCTTCCAGCATAGATTATGAAACAATTTCCAACACATTCAGAATATTGTAACAAAACTTTACAATTTATTAAGGTGTAAGATGTCTAAAAAAGCATAACGTATTTGAAAACCCAATTTCTGCATTTACCATGAATAGTACGAAAAATATCCGCAATTTTTTTAAAATAGTTCTGTATATGACCCATAGATTCGTCTGTATATTACATAGTATGCTGAAAGTTAGTTCAATTAAACGTATAACACAGTTGAAATTTCCTATTCAGCAATATCCGTCAGTGAACGGAAATGCACTTGAGATCTTTAGCCCTATATATGATCTATAGAATTTATACACACCAAGCAATATGCAAAAAAAAACGTTAAATTTTAAAACGCATTCCCAGCAATTTTTTTTTTATTAAACTGTAGCCAAATACTTTTGCGTGTCTCTGTAAAGGAACGATAAATCATATGCGCACCAGATTCTGCAGTAAGCAATTTGTTGTGCACCTCAGTGATACATACAAATTTCAATATATATCATTAAAATACACCGTAAACGATTTTTTCCATAGGCCATAATGTAGCGGAATAATTTTAAGTGTCCCTATAAATGAACCTTAAATACTATACACTTCCTTTTCAATACCATACATGCCATAGTAAACACCAATAACATACATCAATATCATGGCAATCTGACAATTTACGTGAGATACAACACGGACAGACAGAAAGACATGCATGCAGACAAACAAACATAACACTTTTAACTATGTTGGAAAGTGTTAATAACAATTAAATTTAAATATCAAAACACCCGACTGGGTAAAAAGGGAACTAATTAATTATTTCTGATCAATGTGAAACTATTTTTTTTTTCAATTCCTACTATTAGCTCACACTCTCGCTATATACACTATATGGCCATTAATGAACGTCAACTTTCAATTTTAGAAATATACTTGACGAATATTTAGAAATATACTTGACAGATTCTTCTGGAATTTCAGGAATAAAAAGAACAGGTATGACCTCATATTTAGCAATGTTGATTTGTTAAGGGGGCAATTAGGTGGCCAACAAAAAATCAAAAAAAAATTATACTAGGGATCACCCTGTAAAATAAAATGCACGAAATGATCTATCGTTACCGATTATAAATAAACATACATTGTGCAATACGTGTATTCTTTTGTGTAAGAAAAGCACGTATATTAATAGAGATATAGCGATTTATTTAAAAAAATTAAAAAAATCTTGCATGTTTTTTGCTTATAACATGCAGGGTTTTCAACCAAATTTAACGCTAGTTTCAGAAAAATTGACAAAATATAGTAGAAGCAATATAGTACAATTGGAATATAAATATATTAAATATTTTAGAAAATATGAGCAGTTGTATGAAATAATTTTTATATGCGCATGCGCGAACGATAACAAGGATCATTTTACATAATTTAATAGTCAACTCTATGGAGCAACTTATTAAAAGAAATCTAGTCAAATATCGTAAAAATTCAGAAAAACAAGAGCTTTAGAGTGAGCAGATTTTTAGTTGTTCTCTAAAAGCAGCTGAATGATAAGGGATTTTACCCAAATTGTCATTTTTTATTAACTGACTTTCAGAGAAAATTAGTATTTAGTGACTATCAACCAGTAGATTTGGAAAAAAGGCTTCGATTTTGATACTTCTTTTGATCATGGTATAGGCTCGTTCTGGTGATTATCCTAGAAGAACTAAAGCATCAATAAAATATGAAAATTAAGAAAAAATTAAAATTAAAAATCACAATTTGTGGAAAATCCCTTATCATTCAGCTGCTTTTAGAGAACAACTAAAATTTGCTCACTCTAACGCCGATATCTTTCTGAATTTTTACGATATTTGACAAAATTTTTTTTAATAAGTTGCTCAATAGAGTTGACTATTAAATTATGTAAAATAATGCTTGTTATCTTTCGCGCATGTGCATATAAAAATTATTTCCTACAACTGCTCATATTTCCTAAAATATTTAATATATTTATAATCCAATTGCACTACATTGTTTCTACTATATTTTGTCAATTTTTCTGAAACCGGCGTTAAATTTGGTAGTAGTATAAGAATGGGGATCCGACGCCACCCGCAGGAGCAATGAGCCAGTTACCTCGATCCCTCCCAACTTAGAGTAAGCCTTATCTGTGTTATCTAGCACATTACTTTTTAGTCGCGCCGGCACGAATTGAAAGGAGCCGAGTGTGTGCTTCATTCTAGGATTATCCTCTAAGAGGATCATTTCCAAGACTTCATTATCTAACACGTTATTTTTTAATCGCGCCAGCACGAATCGAAAGGAGCCAAGCTTCTGATTCATTCTGGGATAAGATTATCCTCTAAGAGGATCATTTCCAAGACTTCAGTATCTAACACGGTACTTTTTACTGAAGCTAAGAATTTTTTCGAGGGGAGATTCTTACATATAAAAATTTGGAAATAGAAGGGGAGTTTTAATTTTTTATGGTAAAAATTAATTTTAAAGAATATTGGCGTTTGAAATAGGGAAGAGTGCAAGAGTAAACTATTCTCACATGTAAGATTTTTTTTCCAGTGATATTTTGAATTTCATATTACCACCAATTTAGGATAAGTATAAAAAATAAATGCTTAACAAAGTAAAGATTAAAAAGAAATTACTAACCATGATAGTAATTAGATGTTGGAAGAACAATTCAGGATTTCCAGTTTTTGATTTAAAAAGAAAAAAGTATGTCAATTAGATTAATTTTCTCTAGTTACTAAACTTTTAAAAACAGTTAAGATAGATTTGAGATAATTTAAGAAAGTAAAGGGAAAATTTTAGAAGGAATTACAACTAAAAAATAAGAGATTTATCATGATAACACACTTTTTTTCTCTGATTATGAAATATAAAAAAATACATCAGCGAAGAATTATCTATATTAATTTTCTATTCGAAAGAAATGAATACCTCAATTGAGAGAGATGTTTTTTAGGTAATTTTAAAATTTTACCAGAAGGATTAACAAATCCAATTTTGTCGGAAGATTTGATCTTTAGCTGAATGTGACCTAGGGTCAAAACATCCACCCAGGAATCGCCGCGGGGAGGCAGATCACGTGCTTCCCATCACGCACACATTTACACACACATTCATCCACACACTCACGCACACAAATTTTTTTTAGCTAGCCACTTTCAATGGCGAATATTTCGCAGTCTTAAGTTCATAATACTTTATTTCTTTTAACTGCCATCCAGATCCCATTCGTATAAATTTCTCAAATGATTTTATAATCTTTTGTTGGCTCTGCTCTAAGTTTTCCTCAATACTATCGATGGTAAGCTGTGGATATGTTTCACCATGGAAATAAGTAGCAAGAAATTTTTCTTCACATTCTATGTTACACTTTTCTAAATTCACTTTTGTTAGTAGATAGATGCAACTTGATTGTTTGCTTTTCTTCCACAATCTCCTCCAGAATCTCCCGTAGTTCATTTCGACTAGCTTCATAAAATATAGTGAGATCGAACATAGTCTCTTTTACAGGTTCTCTGAAAACGGTCTTTAAAACACCCAATGCTTCAGTCACCTTCCTTGCTTTTCTACTTGATTGTGGTGTCGATCTTTTATTCTTCACGGAGACAAATTTTGCTAGTTTAATATGACTCACACGCATATGATGCTTCATGTTTGATTTTTTCTTAAATTTCGAATCACATTCTTCACAATTGTAAAGGCGATTTCCATGACTTGATCGCATATGACGCATGAGATTTTGTTTAGCAGTAAATTTTAATTCACATTCTATACAATGATAATGCAAATTTTCATGAGATTTCATATGCTGCTTTAGATTATATGCTCTAGAAAATCGATGCTTGCAGATAGAACATAAAAAACTTTCCTGAACCACAGCATGAATATTCTTATGTCTCTTCAAATTACTTATTTTAGAGAATGATTTCTGACATACATCACAAATCTTACCTTTCTGAAAAGAAACAAAACCTCTTTGTAATCTATCTTACTTTATACAAAAATGAAAACATTTTCAAATTTGAACCCTAATGAAATCAAAACACAATTTTCTCCTCTCTCTTTTATAAACATCCTCCTTCTTCACAATTTTGATATTACAAAAACATATAACGATTTTTATTGAATAAAAAAAGAAACGTTTTTATCATCAAAATAACCAACACATCAATTTCAGTATAAGAAATATTTCCACAAATTTTAAAATATTCAATTTTTTTAAAAATCCGTTACTTACACAAGTTTAATTGAAAAATATATTAATTCGCTTGAAATGTTTTAAAGACATTTATTTAACTACTGAAATTTCTATCTGTTGGAATAGTTTAAAGACATTTATTAAACTACTGAAATTTCCATCTGTTGAAAAGTAGCTTCTCATGTAATAACACACTTTTGAATAAAGAAACCTAATACATTTACAAATTAGATACAAACTAACTACATAAAATTTACATCACATGAAATATTATAAAATATTCTTCATCAAAAATATTATTAATAGATTAATTTATTAACTAAAACTTAGCCAAAACATTCCACATGAAAATATTATAAAATACTCTTCACCAAAAATATTATTAACATATTTCATTTATTAACTAAAACTTAGCAAAAACATTCCTTACGAAAATGTACTAGATTGCTTAAAATAAAGAAAAAGTATTTTCGTTAAAAAAATAACAAAACTTATTTAAACTAATCACAAAAATTTTATTAAAATGTAAATAAAAAAACCATTCAATGAATTTTATTTCACACTAATCATCAACCTTTTACTGTTATATTTTATAAAACTCACGAAAGCTACCTTCATTAATTAGTTTTGAAACCATAGAAAAACTTAAGAAAAGTTTACCGATAAAAAAATTATTTTTAATAAAACATTTTTCAAAACGCTATTCTCACATATGAAGAAGTCACTTATTAGACTTTAATCAAAAATAGCTAACTCATATTCACCTATTAATAATATTTTTATCCGTTTAAGAACAGGATAAAAATACAATGCGTTCCCATTAATTCAAATAAATTTAGAAAAAAATCGGCTTTAAGCTATGCATTAAAAAAACTTCTTTCAATACCAATTTTGTAAAAATATACGATTCAAATCTTTCTTTCTCTCTCTCTTTCTTAATAATAATGAAAAAATAGAAAACAAATTTTCTTCCATTTGAGTCCCTCGCTTTACCGGGACTAGTCTCGTATCCTGTACCGTTCATAGTTGCTTAAAGCATGAATTTTCTATCAAATTGTATATATGTGATCAATTGTTCATAATAGATAAATAATTATTTTTTATTACATACTTAGTAAGTTTGAAATAATGATTTTTATTTTAAAGAAACATTTTTTCAGAAGATTTTTTTTTTAATTTCGCAATACATTAAGAACATTAATACATGTTCTCGGACTTCTTCTAAAGTTATTAAACATGATCTCTAAAAAAATATGTAATAATCAACGTAGGATTTTCTTTAAAAAGGCCTCTCTTTTTTTTCTTTTTTTTTTCTACCGGCATGCTATTTTATCCAAGATATTTTAATTGAATCTGTAATGAATAACATTTGTTAAATAAAATATATATGCATTAGAAATAATTATATGAAAATATCTTCATATCTAATATTCATTGTAAAAAATAAATAAATAAACCTATTGCATTACTTACTTTTATTCTACTTAATACTACTAGTTTGATCAGATAATTGTTTATTAAACTTAAAGAAAACGATTTTTTTAATCAAGTTTTTTTTTAAATCAACTGTTTTTTAAGAATTTTATTGTTAAGAATTTTATTGAAACTTTTGTTCTGTAAACGAACAAAATCATGAAATCAAAATGGTAATTGCACATTTACTTATAAGAATTTTTTATTTAAAAATTAAACATGATAAGTATGCATTTCCAATTTCAATACTGCCTTTAGTTTCGTTATTGAAAAGAAACAGATTAAGATGGTGTCAAGGAAGGACAGAACTCGCAGAGAGGATTACTAGGTCATGTGATTCCTTTGGCCAATCAACTACGCAGATTTCAACCGAGAGTTGACTAACTACGGTCGACTAATCGCGGCTTGAAAGTTATCGATGAATTCGAAATATTAACCGGCGGCGGTTAGATTTGTCAATCGAAGGTTTCTCAACTGAGAGTTGAAGCGCGAGTTAAAGGTTGGTGGAGAATCGACCAGTGAATGTCATGGTTTGTTGCATTATTGGAAAGAGTTCCATATTGTGCGCTGGTCGGCGCGATTGGCGAAGGAATCTAAAATGGCGTCAAAAAGCCATTTTAGCAACTTATAAAAATTTTCAGGATGGCGGAAAAACATGGTCTTTAAATATTTGTAAACATATATATATATATATTTAATAAATGTTACATATGTCAAATGTTAAAAAAAAATACAACGTTTATACAGATAGTTTTATATAGATTACGTATAGAGATATACCTCATACATACATAATATATATACACCTATAAATAAATATTATGTACTTATATATAATTTTATGTTTTTATTATATTTATTATACATGTCAAATTAAAACAAAAGTTACATATTTTTCCGAAAAATATACGCTAAATGCAAAAAATTACGCAAAAAACATATGAATAATATCCATTCCAGAAAAAAGCAACTCCAAAGGCCGAAGATCGTAACCATATCGATTCATTTAATGCCAAAAAAACCAGCACACAATATGGAACTCTTCCCGCATTATTTAACATTTGGCCAAATGTCATATATGCACCGCAGGTTTGGCGTGATTTTTTTTTTTTTTTTTTTTTTTTTTTTTTTTTTTTTTTTTACGAAAATTTGGCGAAAACCTCGTTTTTGAATACCAGTTACATATGCATTTTTGGTATTACTTAGTTATCCCGTCGACCAAAAATCTATCGCCAAACTATAAGATTAAATGTCAATAATGGTTGATCGTAAATGTCACATTCACTTGACTTTAAGTAAGTTACACGTGTTTACGTCATCAAGTGATTTTTATTTCGGCGTTTTATTTGTATATTTATTAATGTTATACTAATTTATTTGTTCTTTCGTTATTTAAAATAAAAATTATGTCAATTTGTATAATTTCGCGAAATTGGTTGACGGAATAGCTAAGTAGTACCGTATTTTTTAATTGTTTTCTATTATTTTCAAAAGGAAATAACAAAAAAAATAACTAATAACTATAGAACAAAATAATCTATATAATTTAAAAAAAGAAATAAAAGTAAATAAACATTTATTATTAAATAAACAACAGTAGCCGGGTTACTATGCCAATCAAAATAATGCCATTTTGGCGCCAATCAGAATCTTTCTATTTGGCGAAAGATTGTTCAAGTAAATTGAATTATGAATAAAAGTAGCATGATACATTTCTTAGCATATATTTAAGGAAGGCCAAACTGGTCGCCAAATTAATTTAAAATAGTAACCTTTTCTAAAATCTGAAAAAATATCTGTTATGATTAAAATTTGAGTTGCCATCATTAGAGAAAAGTATATAAAATTAGAAAAAAATTAATATTTCGAAAACTAATTCGAATTTAAAAAATCTAATACCAATTTTGAGATCTGCAGATCAATACGGATTTTGGTGTTAACTTCATCGCAAGGTATTCCGTATTTTAGGAGAAATCGCCGTGAAACATAATCAGTTGTTTAATCAGTCGTTTCATAAAATCGTTACATAAATTCGTTATATTTCAGTCGTTTCATAATATCCGTTTCATTAGGATTTTATATATATAGGGTAGATATAAGAAAACTAATTAAATACTTTAATTTAAATTAAATTAGTAACACTTAAACTAATTATACTCACACTTAAATCATACCTAAGTAATTTTTTCTCTTAAATGTTTAAACTAACCACACTTAAAATAAAAACATCCCCATTATTTTAAAACACATACAAATCATCTTCCAAAAACTATGTTTATAGATAAAGAGAAGGACAGTCCCTTTCAAAAAGATAGGATTTCAAAACATCTCACAAGACTATTTTAAGTTAATTTAGGAATGAAAATAATATATAAATATAAATTTGACTTATAAAAAGGAACATCATTCTCCTCCTCTCAAAAGGATAAAATTTCAAAACACTTCACAAAACTATTTTAAGTCAATTAAATAATATATAAATATATTTCATTTAATATAGATAAGAATTTCACTAAACAAATCATAAATAGCATTGAGTAAAACCCACATTACACTTACATTTTTATTAATCAAGATTTTACTATATTATTAATATTATCACAAGGCTTTTAGAAAAAATAAGAAAATATATTAAGAGCTAAAAATATCTCGCCTCATTGGGGTGACTCAACAATCCCTCAGTGTTAAGTTCATTTGACTTCATAATACTAAATCCAAAGTTAATTATGTTGACAAACTATAAGCTTTAAGACACACCACCCAGGGGAAAATTTTTATACTAAATGAAGTTTATCAAAGCGCGCACGAGATTATATAACAATACCTTATCAGATAAGATAATTTTGGGTTTTTTCAGTAGATTGCACATCACACGGTTACTTCATGACATTAGTTATGTGTGTGTGTATAGCTCATATCAAGACATGAAATTTTACATTATTATTGAAATTAAACTTCTAATTCTTAAATAATGGTAAAAAAACTTTACTGTCAATCATGAAAAATTCTTCCACAATATACAGTTGCACTCATCTACAAACAATATACACGTTTATTAATTTAGTCAAGTATAACGGCAGAAACCCCATTGAGAAGTGACAGCCAGTGATCAGACTGCTCTGGAAGAAAGATGAAGCAGAGAGTCAAACGCTTTTACCAAACTGTAGATACGCCATTATCGGACGTACTCCCTCTCATTAGGCGTTTTTCTGCATGGTGGGTTTTTTTTCTCCATTTCTCGTTTTTAAATTGTTATAAGTCAAGAATTGTTAAAGAAAAAAGGTGCAAACTTGGAACATGTCTTTTTTGATTAGTTTAAATTAATTTTGTTTTGGACAAATTGGAAAAAAAAATATTTTTGAAAATATGATTTTTTTTAAAATAAGTTGCATCATTTTTTAAATTTATATTTTAATATTTTTAAAATTAAAATTTATAATTTTTAAAATTAATATTTAAATAAAGCCGGAAACAAAATTAAAATTATATTTCCTCTTTTAGTGGTCTGAATGGACCTCGGACCGGCCCGAAGATTTGCTGATTTTGCTGATTTGAATCTCGCTTATTTTGGTATGGGCCGGCTCCGTCCGGGCGGTGAACTGTGAAAATGTAAAAGGGCTGTGCCGGGCTCGGGCCGAACTTTTAATTTTTACAGCGGGCCGTGCCAAAATAGTTTTTGTTCGGGCCGGAGCTGTAAATTCCGGCTCATGCAGACCTCTACCCTTTAATTAAATGAAAAAAAAAAAATTAAAATTCGACAAATAATGTTTCGAGTTATAACGATTTTAAATTAGTCCACTTAAAAAAATAATAATCATTTTAAATTTTTTTTTTTAAACTTTATAAGAAATTTCAGGTTGTGACTTAGTTTGCAAATTATATGGTTAACCATGTTTAACATGGTTAACCATGTTAACATATGTTTATCACTAAAGAGAAAAAAAAATCAAAATTCTAACTCAATAAATATATTTTTTGCATGTTTCCTGGAACTCTTAAAGTAACATTGTTTCTTGGATTACACGCACTTCAATTTGTGTCTAATCCCTTAAAACCTGACGAATTATTTAAACGGGCATAACTCTGTGAGTTTTATAGATATGAAGATGGAATTTTTTGTGTTTAATTCAGTAATAGATAAGGAAAAAATTCCTAATTGGAAATTTTATTCTACGGGGGTCGTATAAAAATTTAATTTTTGTATTTTCTCAAATCGACCCCCCATGGAGTTACAACCTATGTCATCAAATTTTGCACCTTTTTTTTTTTATGAAACTTTGCAATTAAGTATGTGCCTAGGGGCAATATTTAAGGAGATAGCCTATTGTTTCGATATTTATGAATCACCCTGTATATATATAATATATAATACATACACACATTAAATAAATGATATTTAAAAAAATCTCCATTAAAACATAAATATTGATGTAGTATAAATTTTATTATTCCTAAAATATTTATCACACTCAAATTTATATAGTATTACAAATGTGATATTCAGA
Organism: Maratus speciosus; assembly: GCA_963932465.1. NCBI lineage: Eukaryota > Metazoa > Arthropoda > Arachnida > Araneae > Salticidae > Maratus > Maratus speciosus. The sequence goes on from OZ010793.1 coordinate 482,542,964, forward strand.
AAAATAGAGAATACACTAACAAGCATAGAGGCAATAAATTGGCAATGGTTCAGAAAGCAATTCTTTTACTGCGATTCATGGCAGTCAGTTAGAAGGTTGTGGACACATGAGGGCCATGCTTTTCTACACTCTAAATCTTTGAAAAAGTAATATATATTTTAAAAAGTATTACGAATTATAAATATAGTAATCTGTTTCTGATTGTTATTGGATTGGACTTATTACTGCATGATTACTACATGCATGGATTTAATATTTTAATGTATGATAGTTTTATTTTGAATATAAACTACTCCACATATTTTTTATTGTCTCTCAGGAACTTTTGATGGTGTTTTGAACCGAATTTCCGAACACAGCAATGGCGGACAGGGAACAAAAATTGTTACGAGACAACAATTGCTAATAACTCAAGATGTAATTAATTTACAGAAACATTAATAAAGCTGTTCAATTACAAATCACTTCAATAATTATCTCCGCAAGTCTCACACTTTTACATTTGAAAATTAGTCTGAAAGTGTGTCAGGGAGTTTGCATTATTGAACGGGGGGGAATATTTTTTAACACCTAGTCATAAATTTCAAAATACCGATTTTTCTTTTTAGAAACTTTTTATCAACACAAGTAAGACTACTTTTTGATTATGGAAGCTTGTACGGACGATTCTATGCAAGTAAAAATTAAAAAAATAAGCATCGTACTATAATTCTAACATAAAACTTTAAACTCGTTTTTTTGAAAAACGCTTTTTTAAAATCCGTTACTACGATTACAATAAATCTACTGAATTAATTCACTTCTAATTTTGTCAGATTTTTTTTTGTTATATAGTTATGAAATGCTATAGTACAAAGATTTTTTTGGGGGGGAGGGGAAATTTTTATTTAATTTTTTATCAAAAACATTTTTTTTTTCAAAGATAGAAATAGAATATTCTCTTCACACAAACGCCATTTCATACAAAATTAGTGTTTTATAAATCACCCTTTTGTCTTCGTCTAGTAAATTGAACAAAGATTAATACATATTCATTTGATATCATTAATATGAAATGTCAATCGAATAAAAATTACAACCACTAATTATTTTAATTTCAAGTGTCATAGCAATACTTCCCCCCCCCCCCAAAAAAAAAAACAAACAAAAAAACAAACAACAACAACAACAACAGAAAAAAAACTAAAATATATAAAAATTTCTTTAAGCATTGTTATTACAAATAAATATATGTATTATAAAATAAAAACAAAGACAGTGTAAATTGTTATTTTCGTACAACAAAGATCTTGTACAAAGTTTAAACGGAGGTCGCAGGATTGGTCTGTGTCTTAGTTGAGCGGACCCCCCCCCCCCCACCCCCACCCAACTCCACCGTTAAGCACCTGAAAAATAAAGTTTGTAACAGAAAAATGCAATTTTCTCATAAACTATGTGACCTAGGAGAATTATTTGTATAATTTTAGTTTTAGTGTAAATTTAGTAATAAGAAGATGGGAAATATATTTTCGGAGCACATTTTCGATGATATCTCTAAAAATATACCTATAATTAAATATATTGGCAATATTGTAAAATTGAAATTAAACAATTTAAAAGTGTTTTTTAGGTATTTTAAATAATGTAATTATTTTCTATTTATATTATATTAATTGATTTTATCACGGTATTTCAAAATGAATTAACTGAATCCATTGGTTTTAATTTCTGTGTTAACTTAACTGTTTTATTCACCTTAATCTTATCATGCTTGGATACCATGTGCGGGAGGATATTTTGAAAATCAACTGGGTTTTTATTCGGTATGTTGTGCAATATTTCTATTTTTTATGCTATAAATTAAATATTTAAAGGGTTGTATTGTTTTTCCATTTCATGACATTTGATAATGTTCTGTTTTCATCTTGAAATTATTCTCTTGATCATATTGGTTGTTTGGGTACAGGAGAAATTTTTTTTAAAGCTTTTAGCTTTTTTCTCACAGAAAACAACCGATTTGCTTATATCATTGAATTCTGTACCCTTGAAAACGTAATTCAATATATAAGTTTTTCAAATTTTCGGTATCCATATTCTTCTTTTTTTCTTCCATATTAATTCTTGTAATTATGTATAAGGCACTTTATTTTATACATACAGTTCTATAGTATTGGTTTGTGGTATCCATTTTTATTGTCAATTCACAATATTGCGGTTTTTGATGATGGTCGGTAATGTTTAATTAATGGTTCTATATATATATACATATATATATATATATATATTTAATTCGGTGTTGCGCGATCAACCGAATAATAACCCCACACGATAATAATAATAAAAAAATCAAGTAACTTAATTAGGCTGACTAAATTTTTCCTAAAAATATTTGTGAATGGCCAATTATGTATATATATGTAGGTCAACAGCCTTTACAACTCTGGCAAGTTTGAACTTTCCACCTTCTGTAGTTTTCGAGAAAAACGGTTGTGACAGACTAACGGACAAGTGGCGGTACTGAGATCGACCGAATAATTGGTTTCAGTTTGTTTTTCTGCCAAAATTTAAGTTTTGCCGAACATTCATTTTTGGTGGAAATGCGGTCCAAAATTCGCTCGGAACGTAAACTTGGCTAAAACTATTTATATTCCAAAAATCTCCCTTTTTTCTTCCAAAAATTTTAACGTTACTCATTGGTTTGAACTCTATCGGCTCATTTGAGACATTTCTTTATTTATTACTATGGGCTTTTCTCTGTATAATTATGAGTTATCACTACTGACTCAAGACGTGAGTGAATATTATAAAGCAAGCTATTCATATATGACTCAATTTTGAAGGCGCTTTCCACGTGCTCATTAAAAGTTGCAGACTTTAGATTACTTAAGAGAAATAGAAAATGTTTAGTTTGAAACTGCAGATATGTTTCGAATACGCTTTAAGAAAGGTGTAATATAACAGATAAATGATATTTTACAAAAATCTTTATGAAAGATAAATCGAGCTATATAGACCTAAGCAATTTTTAGATGACATTCGTATAATTAAAAATTCTTTTTGTGTTGTTGATGAATTAATTACATTTTATTTTATTTGAAAATAAAAAAATTAGGTCAGGCGCACAGAGATCCAATTTTGGCTCTGTAATACAATTGTGTATCACTTTGAGGATGTTGAAATAGAAAATAAAATTGATACTGAATAGTTTTTAATTTTAAAGTGTTGTCTTAATGCTAGCATTCACCTTTTAGTCAACTATTTTCACTTTTGTGCATTTTTTTAATCTGACCTAATAAGACATTCTAATCATATTATTTGAGATGATCTCCTATTTGGAAAGAGCCGCACATATGTAATCTAATAAAATGGGGTAAATCTAGAAGGTATTAAAATTATTAATACTGATTAAACTTTTTTTTTCATTACATTATTTTGTTATCATTTTACATGTTTATAACAACGTAATTAACCATTTTCCTTATTGAATTTGTTCTACATTTTTTAATTACATTGTTAATTAATTATTATCTTAATTAAATGTTCCTTATTAAATTTGTTCTTCATTTTTTAACTACATAGTAAATTATTGCCTATGATTATTGTTTTTCAAAAATAATAAAATATAAAAATTGCATTACTATTTATGTTTTGTTTTTGTTTGAAAGTTATGCACACACATACATATATGCATGTATGTTTGGTTGTTAGAAATGTGTTTCTATTGCGTAAAAATAATTAATAATTTTGTATAAATGTATTAATGCATGAATTAATTGCTTAGAATTTTTTTTTTGTCCCGTTTCGTTTTCGGCCCAAACTAGGAAGATTACCAAAATTCGGTTCAGTTTTGGTTTCGGTCTTAAAAGCCTATTTCGGTAGAATATTATTCGGAATCCAAAAATATAGTAATCATTTCACCAAGTTTAATTTTCAGCTTCTTTTTATCTTTTTAGTTGTTTTCTGGATAAATCGGCAAAATTTTGCGATTAAAAAGATATCACAAGTTTTAAAATGTGAAACAAAGATCTTAATTGTATTTTAAATATTGATTTTCTGCAATATATTCTCTATCCACGTCCACACTTACGAAACTGCTATAATAGTTGATTAATTAGATATTTGCTTTTTCTTTTTTAATGTTTCTTGGAGATACCCGTACGCCGAACACTAAGTAATTTGCATTTCGTGGAAAAATACCTTCACATTCGATTTTCATTTTATCCAGAAGGAAACAAATTACAACTCACTACAACATTACCGTACATTACAATCAATAAAAAGTGAAGTGTCACATCTGGTATTACATCTGGCATAAACCATTCGATACCTTACGAACCATTATGAGCAACTTGAACGGATGTAATGATCATTTATCTTTTTTTAGAACCGAGTTTTCTATTCATTAACAGCATAGAACAATTGAATACAAACTCATGCTCATCTGAACATCTTGTTATTTTACATGTTATTATTACTTGTTATTCTTTTGTTTAAAAAGCTTTTAATTGTCAGTATAGTCATCTATTTCTTTAAGAGTATTTTTTAACTTGTGAATGGAGGTGCTTTTCAGGTTTAAAGTGGCTAAACAGACCACGTTCACAAAAAGGTTTTTAGATATTGTCGATTTCAGATGCTAAGAAATTGTCTACTTTTCAAATATATATATAAAATAAACTTTTTCTTCTTTCAAAGGAAAAAATTACATAAGTTTCCATAGTTTCCATCTTGTTAAATCTATTATTTTAGAGCCCCACCAGTGTCCGAGAGGTTCTGCTCTCGAAGCTGGTAGGCGGAGGTGCTGTGTTCGATCCCAATCGCGCCTGTCGGCCTAATCGTTCGGAGTTTTTGTAGTTTTCTTCGAACCTTGGTTCTCCAAGCTTAAATATGAGTTAGGTTCCCTTAAAAAGACCCCCACGGAGGGCACCCCCCCTTTGGGCCTATATCCCTTGTGCTGATAATTAGCCGTCATAAACACAACCAACCAACAACCAACTATCATTTTAGAAACCACATAAGTCAAGTTTTTTTCAAACAAAAGTCAGGAACAGTTTTTCTGTTATTCTTCTTTTAATTATTCATAAATTATAAAAAATATTCAATATTTACAAACTGTAAAGTCCAAACTCTATATTCAGCCCAAAAAATCCATAAAAATTGTCCAAAAAATCCATAAAATCCATAAAACTTGTGAATTAATACAGTTTATTTATTTTTTTTTCAAGTTCCGATTCTGTGACTTATATAGTTTTTTTTTTTTTTTTTTTATTTCGTTTCTCTGCGATTTTTTGATATTGATAAAAAGAATTTTTCCACATTTATAAAAAGAATCTGGTTTCAATGTTCTAGTCCAGTATAGTAAATTGTAATATAACTCTTTTCAATAAAGTATATTTGGAATTCGTGAATCCCGGAAAAAATCAGCAGGGTAAAAATCACCTCAGAAATTAATGAGGTGATCACCCCGGTAAAAATCACCATCGGTAAAAGCTCCCCTCTCCTCCCCACCCCGAAAAAAAAGAAAGTGTTCACATTGATAAAGATGGAAAAAGCCCACACATTTATGAATAACACAAGTTTGATATCTTTGATTAAGCCAATTATAATTTGAAGTAAAACACGTGCTAATCACGTGTAATTTGTATTAGAAACAACTAGAGCATTATACACATATCGTTTAAGGCTCCTGTCCCTGTAGGCCAAGACGCTCGCGAGATAATGCTAAATTTATGGGGAGGTTACTTTCTAATATTTCGTTTGTATTTCGACATTTTTTTTTCTTTTCTTTCTTTTTTTTTTTTTTTTTTTTTTTTTTTGCATTGGAAAGCTGAGGTTCATTTCTACATCGTTCCCTTTTTACTTTTTCGATTTTTGTTGCAGATATTTTTTAGAATGACACTTCCATTTTCGGAACCGGTTTCGAAAGTGAAAGTAACTTTATTAAAAATATCTGCAACCAAAATCGAAAAAGTAAAAACGGAGTGATGCAGAAGTGAATCTCAGCTATCTAACGCAAAAGAAAGAAAAAAAAATGTCGAAATGCAAACGAGATATTAGAAAAAACCTTCCCGTAGGTTTTACATTAGCTCGCGAGTGTCTTCATCTGCAGGGACATGAGTAGGGATTACAATCCCGAGACTAATTTCCAATCCCGGGATTTCGGGATTGCTTAGATTCAATCCCGGTATTAAAATATCTGTATGTAATTTTATTTTTTATTCCCCCCCCCCCTTCTCTTCGCTATGGCATTCTTGTTCAAAGTTCCCAAAAAATATAGAAGAATATGGGGGGAAGAGCCCCCATAGTAATTAAAATAACAGCTTTATAAGTTAAAATTGTACATATAGAAAACATATTTAAATTTTCATTTATGTAAAATTGAAATAGCTGTGAAATGCAGAATTTGAAATATGAATATTTTTTGTTTTATGATCAGATTTGGAATATCATGTAATCTCTATATTTGTTCGGTCCAGTGCGGGCTTCCTCTTGCTAACGGGCCCCTGGGCAGTTGCCCCCTCCCCTCCCCTCTTACCGACCCTGACAGTGTCCAAATACCGCGCAACCACAAGAGCTATAAATTCTAAAAGGGAAATAAATAATTTATTAATAGTATTAGTTTCTTCAGACGTTGTCATTTGTATTCAGCACCGTAAAAATATAGCGCAAGACGCCTCCGCTATCAAAACCTCTTGTTACAATTTGAACAAGCAAAATGAAATCTATTTTTCTTAAATCGACATTCTATATTGCAATCATTTTCATTGTTTGTGTTTGTACATGCACAAAAAGCGTAGATTAAAAATAACAGGCAACCTACTAAGTCTTAATTGCAGAAATACACTAAATAAGTGAATACTTAGTACTGATTTATTTATCAGAATTTATCATTCGTATACAAAGAATGAAAACAAAAATCTGGTCCAGGGCACGAAGTCTACCAATGCCACCTCTGACTGTTAATTACTTATCGTGATCGAGATATCTGATTGCCTTTAATCACACAAAATTTGCTTATTCTCAAATTTTAAAGATAAAAACCTCAAAAATATCTTTCTTAAATTATCAAATAAAAATTCTTTGCAATTTTATACAGTTCGTAATACATAACTTTTAACGTGCTTATCAAAAGATAATTAAAAAATAAAAGACGAGTGGGCACTGGGCATTTGCCTAGTTGCCCGGTGAGCCAGTATGACATTTGAAAAAACAAGTAAAAACTACCCTTAAGCAATTATATGCCGAAGTCAGCAATGCTTGGTAATTATTTTTTGTAGAATTTATACACACCACGTTTTATGCAAAAATTTAGTTAAATCGGTTTTCAATTCCCCTGCTCAACAACATCAAACTCTCTGACACATTTTCTGACTCATTTTCAAACGCAAAGGTATAAAATTGGCCGGTCTAACTATTGAAATGATTTAAAATTGAAATGAGTTTTCCATTTTTTTGATACGTTACTTATACATAACTGCTGTCACGTGACGACCGATTTTTTTGCTTTCTCATTGTGTCGCGTCGGAAACACCAAATTTGAGAATAATTTGTGAAATATCTTTTGCACTTCCAAAAAGTGGTAAATGTCTTTCGTTTACATAACTTCTGAATAACTACATTTGTCAATTTCACGCGTTTCCGAAAAAAAAAATTAATTAAAATTTGTTTCAGAAAGTAGCCCATTTAGATATGACAACAATTTTAATCTTTAAAACAAAAGTTGAAAACGCAGAAATCATAGTATTGTGTAACCGAATTATTTTGTGTGCCCCTGTAAACGAATGATAAATGCAATGCACAACATACTTTTCACTAAGAAACTTATAGTGCACCTCAGTACTGTATATATATTTCACTTTTTTGGAAATAGGCTAACAACAGTAAGATATACTGCAAATGATTTTCCTCGTACATCATTATGTAACATAATTGTTTCGTGTGACCCTCTAAGTGAAAAATAAATTTTTCGTAAACACTTCGTATTCTACAAAAAGCATGTTTTAGTGCTCTTCAAAAAAAAAAAAAAAAAAAAAAAATGCAATGACATTTAGGTAACAGCGGTGTTATGAATATATATATATATATTATCTATTTCTGAAAAATGAATTACACATTTAGTTACAAGCGATTTTTGTCTCATGGTGGCAGTTTTTTATACTTCATTTTACGAAAGAATATTTTAGTTTTAAGCGATTGTTGTCCATGATGGCTGTTTTTTAATTCATTTTTCAAGACAACATTTTCAGTTTTAGGCGATTGTTGTCTCACGACGGCAATTTTTTTATTTCTTCCATTCTTTAATAAATGAATTACACATTGAGTTATAAGAGATTGTTTATCATGTCGACACTTTTTTGTTCTTTATTTCAAAAGAACATTTTGAGTTTTAAGTGACAACTGTGTCATGACAAAATACATTTTATTTCAATTTCTACTAAATGAATTACACATTCAGTTATAAGAGATTGTTGTGTCACGTTGGCAGTTTTTTTTATTCAGTTTACGATATAGCATTTTGTGATTTAAGCGATTGTTGTATCATGACTGCAATGTTTTATTTCTTTCATTCTTTGATAAATGAATTATACATTGAGTCACAAGTGATTGTTTTCTCATGACGGCACTTTTTTTTTTCATTATTTTAAGAGAACATTTTGAGTTTTAAGCGACAGTTGTTTCATGACAAAGTATTTTTTACTTGAATTTTTTATTTGGATTTCAATTGTGATTCTGATTTCAATTTCGGATTAGCGATTGTTTTCTTCTGACGACACTTTTTTATTCATTATTTGAAAAAAAAAAAAATTTTTTTTGAGTTTAAACTACATCTGTGTAATGACAAACAACTTTTTATTTCAATTTCTGATAAATGAATTACACATTCAGTTAGAAACGATTTTTGTCTCATGGTGGCAGATTTTTTATAAATTCACTTTTCAATGTGTTTTAGGTGATTGTTGTATCATGATGGCACTTTTTTTATTCACCTCTATAAACCTTTTTGTGAAGCTGCTCTTTCTAACGTTTCAAAGTGTTCTGCATGAAAATTTGTACAAAGCATTAAAATTTTAGTCTTTCTTTTCTTTTCTCTCTAGGCTTCCCAAAAATCTTGATTTAATGTAAATATTCATTGTGAATTAGGAGAATCGTCCATTCGAGCCGGGCCGGCGAAACAATAGCGAATTTTTAAACCGGTCAGGCAGGGCGGTCAGAATTAGGAAATATTTTTAAACGGGCCGAGCCGGGTCGATAAACAAAATAAATGGGCGGGCCTGGCAAAAAAATTGAACGGGCCAGCCGGGCCGGGCCGATAAAAAAAACGTAGCTGGCTTACCGGCTCGATATAAAAATTTAAACGGAGCCGATAAAATATGAGCTATTTCTTTGACGATGCTTGTTTGACAACATCAATACAGAAATGTAACATGTCCAGCGTAGAGATCGGCTTCGGACAGTTACATGGTGTCTGACATGGGCTCACTGTTTTTCAAGCATCGGCTCGTGACTCACATTTATACATATTCTTGCCTGACAAAGTGTATAATGTTATTGAAGCTTTTGAAGGACAATGACAAATTTTCGATAGGATGGTTTAAGCAATGGAGATAAAATCGTTATGATTTAGAGATGTTCATGCTTAATCATTTGCAATTATTAATTAAAGTAGCACTTTATTGACTCTATTGTTAGTTACGAATAGTAATTGCCGATTATTATTGAAAAGTATTAAATAATTGACTAATTGACTGCGGTTAGTTAATGATTGATTATAATACTATTTAATTAATGTCGTCTTTAAAATAAAATGTACTCTTTTTAATAAATTTTGTGAACAAATATTAAATTTTTTCTTAAACATTAAAATATATGTCATTGGCTGTAACAAACTTTTTTGGTAATTTTTTTTAAACACGGTTGTTTGTTTAATACGGTGCAATAATTGTAGAATGGTGTATTTTTTTATGCGACATGAAAGGATGTTTTATGGGGGTGGGGGTGGGGGTGGGGGTGGGGGTGGGGGTGGGGGCGGGAGTAGGATCTTCTGGTTGATGAAAAATTTTCGAAAATATATTATTTGCAATGGAGACGAAAATGTTATGATAGAAATGTTTTCATGCTTAATAATTTGCTACAGTTGATAAAAATAGTGTTTTGACGCTATTATTTCGTGGATAATAGTAAGTAATTGGTGAATATTTTTAATTGACAAATAGTAAATCATTGACAAATGTTAATCTGTAGTAGTTAACCACTGATTAATATTATATAAATTATGTCGCCTATAAATAAAAAAAAACATTAACGTAACTTTTGTAAAAAATATTCTTTTGTTTTTAAATTAGTAAAATGTATGCCATTATCTCTAACAGAATGATTTTTTAGCCAAATCTTTTGTTCACAGTTGCTTGTTTAATTTGCTTAATTGGTGAGTTAGTTATAGAAAGGTGTGCTTCTTATGTGGCGTAAAAAAATTTCATAGCATTCGGCGGGAGGAAGGAGGGGGCGGGCGCTGACCTGCTAGCTGATATCTTACAGTATCAGAACCCTTTGCTCTAAAAAGAATAGATTGATTAAAAAAAGATGAGAAAAACTTAGAGCACAGCAAGCAATTGTCTTATAGGAAATTAGCGCCGGATAAACAAAAATCACTTTAACCCAAATAATTTTTTGCTCATAACTTTTAAAGTAATGAGTTTAGAGATTTTTTAAAATTGATCTTCATTTGTGAAAAATGTGATGGCGGTACCAAAACATTCTGAAATGAAATGTCATTCTGTCAGTGACACTGTGTGTATTTCGAATTACTTTTTCCAGCACAAAGCTACTTCTTCAATGTTTTTTGGAGTTATTATACTGGCACGACATCCACTAACAGAACTTTCACCACTTCAACTTTTATATTTAAGTTTCACACAATGCTAGTCAACCCTGGTGAAATTTTACCATGATACGAATTATTTATAGTTAAAGTTATGCACACAATCTGTGTTTGGTCTGAAGGGACGCAAGTATGGCGGCTAGGTCAGTGTCCCCGCACTAGGAGCCGTCATTTAGAGTAGTCTTCAACGGCACTTTTAAACATGTTCCTGTATTTTATTTTTACATTTTTTTTTTAAATCACTGCGTCTTGCTAAATTCTAAAGGCGTTTACGTCATTATTCATTATGAGAAAATTACGGCCGAAACTTCTATCCTAGAAGCAAATTTGAAAATATTTGTCTTTCAGAATTTCTTTTTTTTTAAATGTAAACCATTTATGACTTGCAAAACGGGATTAAGAACTTATGTAAATCACGAAAAGAAGCACCCAAGCTAATGTCAATCCTATGGGAGCGTTCGCTACAGATTTCTCAATCGCATTTGATTTTTTTTTTTTTTTTTTTTTTTTTTTTTTTTTTTTAGGGAACCCGAGGTTGATATGATATCCATTGTTGTACATTTGTACTACTTTTCCGATTTGAGTCACGTTTTTAGGGTCCCGTACTTAAAAAGTAAAAACGGAACCATTATAAGATCACTCCTGTGTCTGTCTGTCACAGCCATTTTACTCGTAAACTATGGAACATGGGAATTTCAAATTCGGGGAAGTAATAAAGACTATTGACCCACATATTTTCAGATCATTAAACATTCATAAATATATTTAGTAAAAATGTATAGGGGCTAATTAAGCTACTTGAAAAAAAAAAAACTTTTCTTTTTACATCGTGTGGGGTATCGTGTGAAAGCTTTCTTAACGCTGAACTTAAAATTCATTCCTTTTAATTTTAGGTATTATTTATCGTGGAAAATGTAGCGTTAAAATATGTCCCCCCCCCCCCATCTAATTCCGAATCTACCGAAACTAAAATTAAAAAAAAAATTAGAGGTAGTAGACGCTAACTTAAACATTGAAGGAAAATTATAGCGGTTATCCTAGGTCACATAGTTTTTGAGAAAATCGCATTTTTCTGTTACACACAAATTCCGATTTACGGGCATTCAGCAAAAGTGTTGAGCAGCGCTGGAGGTACCTATCGTAGCATAAGTATAAAAGCATTGTTGATAATGATTTTTGAAAAAAATTGTCAGTAATTAGCCAACATATTAACCCCTAAAGATCCCCAACGTGTCGGGAAATATACCGGGAGAGACGTTAAGCTCTAAGGGGCAGGCCTAGCCGGCCCTGAGCAGTCTCTCTTAGGCTGCTTACCCCCTAAAGATACGGACAGTTTGGACATACATAACGACAGAGATGGGGTACTCTATGCCTCGTTAACAACTTTTAATGATATGTAAGTGTAATGTAATGTCCAGTAGTACTCTAAAAGCAATAAACGTCAAATTGTTGAAAACAGACTAATTTGAGGGGTCTCAGGACTCTTAAAATTGGAAAAAATGAAAAAAAAAGAGGACCATTTGCAGCATATTATGTCTTAAAATGCATACGATTTAAAAACACAATTTTTATTGGCATGAAAAATATAAATATGTTCTTTCATTTCATGTATTTAAAAAATTGCAAGAAGCGGAATTAGTATTTATAGGAGGCTCGAAACTATTAGACATTTGTCGAGCAGAAAATTGGCATAAGATCTTACTCGCAGGATTACAAAATAAATATTGCAACTAGAATAAAAATTTTGCTGCCTACTTATACTTCCCATTGTAATAATTACCCTGAACTTAAATACGTTTATATTTATAACTTTTTTATTTTTTTAATGCAAAGTTGCATTTAACTAATACAAAATTTTGAAAATTTCAACAGCATAATGACAAAAAAAAAAAAAAAAAAAAAAAAAAAAAAACATTTTTTTGAACAATGAAAAGGAAATTTTAGGTTCCGTTTATACAGACTAACATGAAATATATATTTCGAAAATTTCATGAAAAAATATTCAGAAGTTTTTGAGGTACCCTGCGCGTTATTCCCAAAAACTTGTTTTGCAGAAAAATGACTTCAAAGTTTCGGAAACGCCGCTTCAGCTATTGAGCGGTTATAATTCTAAAAGCCATAACTTCTGTTCTAATGGGAATTTCAAGGAAACAATTATATAAAAATGTTCAGAAATAATAGGAGTTTAACATCTAATAAAATTAAACTTTCTAATATTTTGAAGAGACCTGAGACCACTTCATTAGAATGAATCACATAAATACTATGAGATTCGCGACAAGTTTGCATTAAGTGGATCTCTCAATACGTCTCGAGTGAATTTAAAAGTTAATTAAAAACCTATCTGGAAAAACGAGGCACGAACTAAGGCGTCGTTGCAGCTTTGCGACCTCCTTTTGAAGCGCGCTTAGCACAATGCCAAATTAAAACTTTGAACAAAGGTTTTGTTTTAGCTACATTGTAGCAAGAAAGGTTATTACTACGCTGAATTTAGTTTTATGAAATGTCAAATGAAGTTAAATATGCACTGCTTTTATTGTCAATGCCGAATTAAATTCATCATAAACAGATTAGGATAATATTAAAAAATGAGTTGTACAGAATAGCCATATTTGATATTATTTAGGTTCCATATCTCTTTGCACTTTCATGGTACTAGTATATACAGTTATACCCAACACTACGTTGTATATTTTTTTACAAAGTCTTAGTATCCTTTTAGCAACAATTACAAATTCATATATTTATTCTGCGGAACCCTCTGTGCGCGAGTAATACTCGCACTTGACTGTTTATTTTTTATAGGCAGATACTTTTACTTTTGGAAGTGGTTAGAACCGGTTGTGAAAATTAAATTGTTCTCATAAAAAAAAGAAAAAAAAATCGAAAAAGTACAAAAGTACAAAAATAGATATCGACCTCAGATATCCCGAAAGAAAAAGAAAGAAAAAAATATACATAACGATTTCTGTAAACATTTCTGCTTAAGCTTCTCCCATAGGTTAAACTTTTTCGTACGAGTTTCTCTGCGTGACATGTATAGGCTCTTAAGACAAAATTATTATTCAACTTTTTATTATTTTTTTTTTCTGGTGTAGAAAAGTAAATATCGTAGGTTTATTACTGATGATAACAACATAATACGAGGTCATTTAGCATTTCTCAGATATGAAATCATATTAAAAAGATTTTTTTATAATTAAAAATGTACTTAAAATGTTTCTTAGTTTTTATTTAAATTGGTAAAATCGAGTTCTCGCTATATATTTTAAAATGTGTTAAGGAAATTCGCGCTTGAATGTATATAATACTTAAAAAAGTTCTTGTGGTTAAAATATCACAAAATACTATAAATCTTTAGCTGCAATATTTATTGTTATATATAAAAATTTAATCGTTTATAAAATGAGCATTCTAAGATGTTTATTAGGAAAGTTTAAGACTAATCTTAATCTTTTGCTTCAATTTTAAAACAGAATGTTATAAATTCTACTTTAAAACTGTTATAAAAGCAAGCATGAAAATCACTTATAATCAGTGGTGGGATTCAGCCGGTTCGCACCGGTTCGGTAGAACCGGTTGTTAATTTGTGTTGAGTCCAGCGAACCGGTTGTTAAAATGATACTTCAAATACGAAAATCGCATTTACATTAATTTGCTCTCTTTAAATGTCACGACATTGTTTTCTAGGTATAATTCTGTGATAAGTCCTGATTAATTTCATTTAATAAAATAATATTTCATTTGGAACAATAATATATTTTTTCTTCATCAATCCTGTAACAGAAAATTCAACTGAAAAAGAAAACGAAATTTTGAAGAATTTTGGTAACTAAATTGACAACCCTTGGCTAATCCCAGTTATACGGCAAAGTTATTAAAAATTACACTCACTACACTGTAAAAAAAAAATTTGTAGTTCTACAGATGTAAAGTTACATGCTTACTAAACTTTCACCTGTAAATGTACGAAAAAAGCTGCAAATCTACAAAACTAGTTTTTGTAAAGCTACAAAAATCTGTAAATTTACAAATGAATCTGCTAAAATTTCAGTAATCTTACTAAACTTTTATTTGTAACCCTGGCTGCAGTTACATGAAAAGTTCTCGGAATCCCAGTTTCCAAAAAAATTCTTAGTAACCTTACAGATTTTTTGATTTTCGGCGTAAAAGTGTGTCTGTTACATGAAATTTTGTTGTTGCCGTTACATGAAAAGTTCTAGGAATCCCAGTTTCCTAGAAAAACTTTAGTAACTTCACAGATTTTTTTTTTACAGTGTACGATCTATACTAATAAAAGAAAGTTTTGCTCTGTCTGTGTGTCTGTGTGTGTGCGATGGTTAGTGAAAAATTTTGTGATGCTAGCTCAAAATGTCTCCTGATGCACCTGAGACACAGAATATCTAATAATTAGTTGAGTTATTAATTAAAAATCGCAACTCACTTTCATAAAAAACTCAACTCGGTCCTTGCGAGAAAGAAAAAACTATGGCGTACGCACAGAAGCCTTATTTACCCATCAGTTGAAAATGAAGGACGAAAAGAAGAAATTTCGGGGGTATTTTATCATTATTTATTAACTTACATCGATCAAACCGCTTACACTGTAAAAAAAAATCTGTAGTTCTACAGATGTAAAGTTAAATGCTTACTAAACTTTCACCTGTAACTGTACGAAAAAAGCTGCAAATCTACAAAACTAGTTTTTGTAAAGCTACAAAAATCTGTAACTTTACAAATGAATCTGCTAAAATTTCAGTAATCTTACTAAACTTTTATTTGTAACCCTGGTTGCAGTTACATGAAAAGTTCTCGGAATCCCAGTTTCCAAAAAAATTCTTAGTAACCTTACAGATTTTTTGATTTTCTGCGCAAAAGTGTGTCTGTTACATGAAATTTTGTTGTTGCCGTTACATGAAAAGTTCTAGGAATCCAAGTTTCCTAGAAAAACTTTAGTAACTTCACAGATTTTTTTTTACAGTGTAGTAAAGTTAAAAATGAAAAGCATATTCTGAAAGATCTACGTCTCAAATGCCGAATCAATTAAACAAATATCGAGTTAACCGTTTGAAAAACAATTTTCCAAAAATGATCGTTTTTCCGAAAATCTTTTTCTCCCTTATTGCAACGCCCGTCCAGGACGCAATTTTGGAGGTACCGACAAACTAAAAATATTTTCTTAAAGTGAAACCCTCTTTTAATCGGAGGTGCAGTTGGTTTAAAACAAATATAAATTTTAACCCTTTCAAATACACCGGTAAACGCAGGTCACTTCGCGCCTCACGAAGACAATATTTTTTTACGCTAAAAATAACTAAACGTCCGTATTCTTTTTAGAGCATCTCAATAAATAGATCAGATTTACATCACCTACGAAAATTTTGAAGCGTTTGAATGGGTAGAAATATTTCTTACAAAATAAAATGTGTGAAAATTTCGACAAAGTCAATGAAAACCTGAGTGTTTCTGCGCAGTTTCGCTCGCTTTCGGTGCGCATAAACTCCACAAATCAAATTGCGCAGAAAGTAAAGTACCAAATAGCATATACTTTCAATTCAATATTTTTTCATTTAAAAATATAAATTCAGATAAAATAGATTTAAAGATATAAAATCATACAAATTTCCGGTTAATTTAAGGTTCATTCATCGCGAGCCCAGGCAACGCTTTTATTCGAATAAACGGTACTTTGCTTTGGCACGGAATGTTTCCTGTTATAGCTGATCTATAGCTAGTACTTAAATCGTCAGATATATACTTCCAACTGCACATTTTTTTATATTCTTCTTCATATCTTAGAAATTTTTAAATGAAAATAGTTATTTTTGTATCTGTAACAAATCCAAAATTTTGATAAGTTCCTTGAGTCTTATAAGTTACATTTAGAAAAATATTTTTCCAACTCTAACAAATGAAAAGACATTGTATGATCTGAACTTGCCAAATCATGATACTTTGTATTTTACGAATTTCCAACGTTGTCTGGACTGTTTTTTTTTTTTTGTGTGTGTGTGTGTGTACTGTAAGAAATGGTAAAAATTCTTAAAATTTCTAAATGTCATAACTCGAGAAGTTTTGGTCGTGCAAAAATTTGTCTCACTTGCTATAGCATAGATAATATTTTTCTAAATATGTTATATACAGTTTTAGGTCATGAACATGGGTTAATACTTAAACTTACATTTCTGCTATTTTTATATTATATTGTTTTCAGGGCTTGTGACGGTGCCCACTGGAGCTTAGCTCCGGTATTTCTCTGTTTTGAGTAAATATTTAAATATTTGTCGGAATTCACAGGAGCTCATAAAGGCAGGGCTCCGGAGCCCAGTGCAATAGTGCTTCCGAAAAACCGAAGCCTAAATTCCCATTTCCTTTCCTTCCCATCTCTAAGCTTTTGCATTATTTTTTATCAAAACACTTATACGTGACGTAAGGAGATGTTTTAACTCAATTTTTATATCAGTATTTGGGCTTGCGCTGGCTCAAACTCAATCTAAATTACATTAAAAATTTTATCTATTCATGTATATGTAAAAAAAAATCCTCCTTAAAAATTACGTATTCTATTTTATTTCAAATCATTTTAATGCTATTTTGGCTAGAATAAGGGGAAACAGGAATCATGCTTTTCTATTCTATTTGTAAATTTATGTCTGGTATTGATGGTGGCGACGTGTTGATACGGCGCCAATCAAGAGAATGAACAATGAATTTGCTTTCAGTTCAATTTTCTTTTGTGACATTACGATAATTTTTAATTGGCTGGTTTATTTTATTTTTTGGTTCAGATATCGAACCTGAATAGAATATTTTCTGTCTTAGTCAATGGGTATCAGCTTGAGGTTTTGTTTGTTTTAGGATTTTAGTCTTCTATTTTGTACAAGTATAAAAATCACGTTGGTGATTTTTATGTTTATTTTGTAACATGATTGATATCCATTCTAAGGCTCTGCTCTGCAGATTTACGAAGTTTACTTTCATTTGTAAGTAGATATAATTGCCATGTATCGCTATTCTGATAGGAAGCAATCGAGCAGTGATACTTCTTTTTTTATAAAAGCATTGAATCTTTCCGATAATGGTGTCAAAATTTTCATTTAATCTGATTTTCAGGAACTAACCACGAAAGATTGTTATGCGGAAGGAATCGGTTATAGTTTAAGGTAGGGGTGCACAACCTTTTTAAGAGAAGGGCCACTTACAAAAATGTTTGGGTTGTCGAGGGCCACATCAGTACCTCAGAGAAAATTCAATATAGGGGAGGTGTGTGTGTGTCTGTGTGTGTGTGTGTGTGGGGGGGGGGGGTAATAAATATTTTTCTTGATGAATAATTATTTTTTGTCTGTAACAAAAACAAACAAACGAAAATAAATAATTGTATGCAGGAATGCAGGGCTTCTTCGCATCTGTATGAATAATCATACAACGCTTTATGAATGCTATAGCATTGTGAATGGATAATACGTAAGCAAAAAAGCAGCAAAAAAGGCACCCGTCTGACATTGGTCTAACGGTACCTTTTTGATAAATGGTAACTTGAGGAAAAAAAATACATAAAATTTCTGAATAATTGAACGTTATTGAAAATTTTAAAAATATTTTATTGAAGAATAATTTCCTTTAAAATAAAAGGAAACTTATTTTTGAAATAACAAGGAATGATGGACTAATTATGCTATTTTTTCTGTAATCTATTAAAAAAACTCGTTTTTTTTTCTTTTGTCAATAAAGTGTGACTGATTAACGAAATTCGCGATTTTTTTATCAACGACCAATAAGCAGATTTCGCGGCAATTTTCCAACACCGATTGGCAAAATTTACAATCTTTTCAAACAATCAATTTGCGATACCTGAGATAAATTTTCAAAATTCGCGATTTTTTTCCACAACGGATCAACGAAAATTGCGAATTTTTCCGCCCCTGATCGAATTATTTCGCGACTTTTTTGTTCTGCGATCTTCGAAATTTGCGAGTTTTTTCCAGGAACGATTGATAAAATTTGCGATTTTATTTCATGAGTGATTGGGGAAATTTGCGATATTTTAAGTGACGGATTGACAATATTTGCAATTTTTTCCCAACAACCAATGGACGAAACGTGACATTTTCCAGCTATACAATACATTGATGTAATTTGCAATTTTTTTCGCGCAATAAATTGGCGAAAGTCACGATTTTTTTTACGCGCACAATCGATGAAATTTGCGATTTTTTTCTTGCGACCAATGGATTTCTACGCTGTAAAAAAAAAAAATCTCTCAAATTGACAGGAAATAGACTGCTAATTTTGGCGCCAGTGGAAAACCGTTTAATTTACAGAACATATCTGTAATTTTTCATTAAAACAGTTTTTTTCTGTAAAAAGTACTGTTTTCACCCTTAAAACTTACGAATTTTCATTTCTTTTACTGAAAAAGACTACTTTTCTTGAAAACAGTTTTTTTCTGTAAAAAATACAATTCTTTAACGCAAAAATTACAGATTTTTTTTACAATGATATCTCATGATATTTTTTGGGACCGACACACAAAATTTGCAATTTTTTTCCATGAGCTATTCACGAAATTCGCGAATTTTTGAGAAAATTCACGATTTTTTTTCATGAGCAATTGACAAATTTCGCAATGTTTTTGCGACCAATTAAGAAAATTTGTAATTTTTTGCTATCAATTTTCGAAATTCGTGATTTTTTTCCGCGACAGATTGACAAAATTCGTGATTTTTTTCTCGCGATAAATTGATAAAATCGCGATTTTCCCCCAGCCGATCAACGAAATTTGTAATTTTTCGTACCTCATCGACAAAATTCGCGATTTTTCTGTTCCCGATTAACGAAATTCGCGATTGTTAATCGATTGTGGCGAAATTTGAAAATTTTCCCGCGGCGAATTGACGAAATTTGCGATTTTTTCTCGCAATGAGCTGGTGAAACTCACGATTTTTCAGCAGTTGATTAAGAAAGTTTGCAATTTTTCCGCAGCTCATCAACAAAATTGTCCAATCAACGAAATTCGCGATTCTTAACTGACTCTGGAGAAATTTGTAATTTTTACGCGACAAATCGATGAAATTCGAGATTATTTCTCGCGATAAACTGACGAAACTCACGATTTTTCTGCAGCCAATCAAGAAAAATTGTAATTTTTCCGTACCTCAAATTAAAAAATTCGCGATTTTCTGTGCCCGATCAACGAAATTTGAGATTTTTCTGCGCCGAATCAACAAAATTCGCGATTTTTCCTCTCGCGATCAACAAAATTAGAAATTTTTTCGCGCCCGATAAACGAAATTTACGATTATTAACTGTCTTTGAAGAAATTTGTAATTTTTCCCGCTGCAAATTGACAAAATTCCGATTTTTTTTTCACTTTAAACTGACAAAACTCGTGATTTTTCCGCAACCGATCAAGGATCAGATATTCGACAAAATTCGCGATTTTTACCGCATCTGATCAACGAAATTCACGATTTTTAACTGGCTCTGACGAAATTTGCAACTTTTTCAGCGGCAAATTGTCGAAATTCACGATTTTTTCTCGCGATAAACTGAAAATACTCGCGATTTTTTCCCAACCAATCAACGGAATTTGAGATTTTTCTGAGACTCATCGATAATATTCGCGATTTTTCCGAACTCGATCAACGAAATTTGCGATTCTTAATTGGCTCTGATGAAATTTGCAATTTCTTCCCGAGGCAAATTGACGAAATTCGCGATTTTTTCCTGCGACATATGGACAAAAATTGAAATTTTTCCAGTTACAAATTGACGAAATTGCATAAAATAAAAACGAAGAAATTGTATAAATTGTGATCGCGGGCCACAAGTTAGTCCATGGCGGGCCACTTTTGGCCCGCGGGCCACAGGTTGTGCATCCCTAGTTTAAGGTAAGCATATTCTATAGGAAATTGAAAAATGTTGTTCCATTCTTTAGCATATAAATATTAATTTCTGTAAATTCCATTTATTTTTTATAAAAATGCACAGCTGCGAACTATTCCTTTTTTGTGTTAACACTATTTCTGAATCATAATCCTTATCATATTTAATCGCAGAATTGTTCAATTAATTAAATTGAAAATGAGACAAAAATTTCTATTTGGAAGGAATGATAACTAAAAACAGAAATAGTTGACAACTAAGTATATGCAGATAGATATATTTAAAATTTTTATTTTGCTAAAGAAAAAAAAAAAATGCTTTAAATTTTAAAATATGATTTTAAATATAAATATGCAGATTCTAGTGACGGAGGGGGGGGGGGGGGGGGGGCACTCTACGGTTGTTAGCATTACAGAATATTTGGGCTCTTTTTTATTAGAAATTAAGCCCTGATTCCTTTGATGCATTTTCTGATAGAAATTATGATCAGGGTTTCATGATTGCCGAATATTTATTAACGTTCTTTTATAGGATAACATGTTTCAGGACTTTTTCACTGTACCAAAAGATCAAAGATTTTTTTTAACAATGTTCTTATAATGTTGGAAAGGGTTTCATTATCTATGTGTGATGCTTCATTTTTCTTTTATTTTTGTACATCAAAAATCATTCGAGCAGCGAACCGGTTGTTGAATTATTTGAATCCCACCACAGCTTATAATCAACTAAATTCAGTTACAAATTTCTAAAAGTGATAAAAATAATACAGTTAAAAGTCATAATACCTTTATTTAGATCAACATATGCTTAAATATGAAAACATCGCACAACCTGCGAAATTTTCAAAAATTTTTGCTAAAATATTTGTATCAACAAGGATATTGACACTTGTCAAAGTTTTTTACTTCTTTGATCTAAGTCACTTCTAGCAATTTTTATCTTGATTTATAGTTTAAAGCTGTTTTTTATGCATATTTAAAGAAAAAAAAAATCTGATATTAGTTTTACATTTTGCAACGGAAAATTAAGAACGAGAGAAACGTTAATGCATCTAACTAATACTAAAATACTTTAATGTTATTAAAAAATTTTTATTATTTAATAATGTTAAAACAAAACAGTATTTAAAACTCGGAGTCTTTCTGAGTGTCCTTCTACACGTGTTTCCTAACAGCAGTATCTTATTCATTTCAGCAGAATTTCTAGCGTCGTTTATTTTTCGACCATATCCCGCTGATTTGACCAGATGCCTGATGATATCGTAGACAAAAGGGTGTGGAGACGTGCAAATATCGCTTTAGGCAAAGGACTTGAACTGATACTAAAGAACTAAAAAGGGGAGTAATAAATTGCATCTGTTTAAATACATCTATTAAAATTCTGAGATAATTTTCAAAGAACTTGGAAATAACTAAACTATTACTATTACTACTTTCACGATATTTTCATGTAGTGAACAAAAAATGTTCGTTAAAAAGGGGTCTCAAATAAAGAAAAATATAATGTCTTTTTTTATTATAATACCTTAACAGAATGTATTCTTTAAGTTTCTTTTAAAGAAAGAAAAATGAAATAGGAATCATAATCTTTTTTTCAAATTGCATGTAAATTTTACTACAGTTACTCAGATAAAAAAAAAATAAATAATAATAGCTTATATTTTTTTCTTTATTTAATAGATAATATCAGCAGTACTACTCATGCATTAATTATTTATAGATAATGTTGAAACTCACTAAACATTCTTAATATTTTCTTAACTGTTAAATTCTTTAAATTTGTTGAATTACGGAAAAAAAGTTTTTTTTCTAAGTATTTTTAAGCCTTACTGTCAACAGAAATATGTAGTAAATTTTGGTAAAATTTATTAATCATAATATAGAGTATATATACAGTGTATTTTCAAATTGTCGAAATAATTTCTGTTTCTGAAATTCATCAAATGTATTTTTTTTTTATTTATTTATTTTTTTTTTTTTCCGCAATGAATAATGACTGGAGGAAATGTATGTATAGTATATTGTTATATTGGTAGAAAAATTCGATAAAAAAATTGCGCTGTTCTTTTGAGATTACGAAACACATAAATATTTACATTTAATGTATACATTTACACACAAAACAATATAAATAGCCCGGTATTTGTTTATGACTATAATTCGATAACGAAAAATGAAACTTTGTAAATAAATAAGTAAAATATTATATACAATATTAAAAAAACCCCTCTAATTTAACATACTTGAAATAGAACTACCCGCGTAAGCCATCCAATTTGTTAAAAATAAAAAAAAAGGCTGCTGTAAGTAGCGAATTCATTGTCAATTACTTATAGTCTATTAATGCTGGTGTGATACTAATACAAAAGTATCGCTTTTAATAAATTTAAAATTTTATTTGTATATATTTTTGATATTTTTCATATAAAATGCTTTTAGGAGTTGTTAGTGGGCAATCTAAATACATATTAATTGGAAGAAATATATTAGATTTTTTACTAATATTCTGTAACCGCGACGTCCGGATTAGATCTTCTAGTAATAATAATTTTTCATGAAATGAAATTGTATTATAGATATATTTATAAAATATTTTACAAAACTGAATTTATCTGCAAATTCTAACAGCATTGATTATTGCTGTCAGGCATTTTTCCATTTTTATTTTTTATTTTTTTCATGTTGTTTAATGTGATTATTAAGTATTCGTAAATCTGTAGAAAATGTACTGGGTTCATCCAATCACCAGAATTATTGTCTGGGATGCAATGTGGCTACTCAACAAGTGTAAAGCGTTTATAAAAAGTGTCTTTCATTCAAATCGCTCGTTCCATCTGCCTTTAATAAGGGATAATCACACTTACTTCCTCTTATCCGTAAAACCTAGATTCATAGAATTTGAATTGAAAACAAAAAACAGAGTTAATATGTCTTTCGTGAAAATTTATTATCAATTAACATTAAAATATTCCACAGCCAGCTTTTTTTTCTCGGATTCTATTATAATTAAAAAATGAACTGCATATTATAATAAGATGAAGCTCCCGTCTGGGCAGGTGATAACACTCGCGAGCGAATGTTAAACTTCTGGAAGATTCTTTTCAAATATCTCATATGCATTTCAATATTTTTAAATAACTGTTTTTGCATTTAACAGCAGTGGTTGATCCTTACATTTCCCCATTTTTATTTTTTCGATTTTGGTTGCAGTTTTTTTTTCTCTTATGATGACACTTTCACTTTCGGAGCCCGTTCGGAAAGTAAAAGTAACTTTATATGTTTTTAAAAAATTGCACACAAAATCAAAAAGGGATGAATAAGCGATCGACCTCAACTATTCAATGAAAAAAAATAAATAAAAAAGTCAAAATGTACACGAAATATTTGAAAAGAACCTTCCAAAGCTTTAACATTTAGCTCACATTGAGCTAACATTAGCTCGCGAGTGTCTATGCCTGAAAGAACGGGAAACGGAATAATAAAGATTTTTGGAATTTTTTGTCTGATTTATATTTCATATGTAAAATGTAATGGCGCTAAAAAAAGGTTCTGGAAGTGAGCTGTAATTCGGTCAGTGACACCGTATGAAATGTGAAATACATTTCCAATTAAGGAGCATCTAGTTCAATATTGTTTAAGGTAAATAAGGGCAACAACTTCCACAAATTCGCGTTTTATATTTACATTTTAACAATGCAAGTTAAGTCTGATGAAATTTTACTGTAATATAGTTCATTCAGTGTTTAACCTTTGAGAAAATTTGTGTTTAGTCTGGAATGAGACACCCTGTATTTTTCTCAGAAGAAAATGTTTTTCGTATTTCGTTACAAATACAAAAATTGTTTTTTGTAGTGGATTTTCGAATACAACTAGGACAGAATTCAAAATAAGAATTCATATTTTCCAGGAACTTTTTATTAAAATAATACATGATTTTATTGTATATTCAGATAAATTTCATCTTTAAAAATAAATATTAGAAAATCGAGAGTTTTTCTTGTTTGTTGTTCCTCCCTTCCCCCTTTTTCATATTCCTGTATCTTAACCTTTGTGAAAAAGATGCATTGATTATCTAACTAATGTTTAAATATGTGTAACAGATAACGAAAAATATTATGGTAAAGGTACACGATATATTAAATTATTATTAATAATACAATTAAAGCGTTTATTTATTTTCTTTGAAAAACAAAACAATTGTTAGAATATTTTCAGCTTCATCATATTCTCAGTAAAAAGTTCAGAAATAAAAAGATTATCATAAATGGCACTTCTGCATTAAGAGGCTATTTCAGTCAAGCGAAAAGACCCGCTCGCTAATGCTACTTTGCATTTCCATATTTTTAATTGATTTTTTTACTTTTTTTTCATTGACTGAGATCAATCTGTACAAAGACCGTTTTTTAATTTTTCGATTTTGTTTACAGGTATTTTTAATTAGGACACTTTCATTTTCAGAATCGGTTTCGAAAATGAAAGCATCCTCATAAAAAAAAAAAAAAAAATGCAAATGTAAATAAGTGCGAGAAGTAAGTCAAAATTACGTCCATTTCTAATCAAATCATAATATTAAAATATTTATTTGCTTAAAAGACGTTATAAAAACACATTAAAAGTAAATTAAAAAACTCTTTATTTACATGTTTCAACTCATTTTCTGAGTCGTCGTCAGAATGTATAATAGAAAATTACAAATGCATAATCACTCTAAATTAAAATGTCTGAAATTCAGACACTTAAGTGTCTGAAACGGTGTGTTCAATTTTCAGACATTTTAAAATGTCTGAATTTTTTCAGACATTTTTTGTGTCTGAATTTCAGACACTTCAAGCGTCTTAATAGCATCCATTTTTTTTTCAAGCATCATACGTAGCCATGTTTGACCACGTTGAATCCTGGAAAAATATTTGGCTGGGGTCCTGCCCCCCCCCCCCACCCTTACAGCCTGATTTTTTGGTGCTCTCAATTTTGGTATGCAATTTTTGTTAAGCTTATAATTTAAATCTTTTACGACATTTTACTGATTATAATCAATATTTTGAACTCAGGAGTAGAACAAGATTAAAACAAAAAATATTTATCTAAATATTAGATTTTTTAAATTTGTTTTATTTTTAATCTTATTTTACTTTAAAAGTTCAAAATATTGATTATAATCAGTACAATTTCGAAACAGATTTAAAACATAAGCTTTACAAATATTGCACATCTAATTTGTGGGCACTAAAATCGTAGGGGGGCGGGCGGGGCACGGCCCAGTATGCCCATTCTTTAATTAAGAAGTTCTTTTGAAAAAAAATGCAACGCTGCATTATTGTTATCTAAATTGAGATGTCCGGTACTCGGGAGTATCCGTTGTGGAGGTTAATGGACATTCCCGAATAGCTGAAGCATCTATTTAGCGAATACTTTTTTAATCCGCATGGCATACATATTTGCATATTTTTACCTCACAAAAGCAGACATCTCCGATTATCGGACAAATTCAAAGGCAAGGGCTATTGATGGCTTTTAAAGTACATGGATAAATATATATATTTCTCATAATCTTGTCCTACTCTACTTCATATAATTTAAAAATAGATTTTTTAAAAATTTATATTGCCACATAGGCAATTTTACATATATATCAGATGATAATCACAACTATGAATAAATAAATAAATATTCTACTTTATCCCTTTGCACTCGAGGGCTCCGGAGCGGAGCCATTTAAAATTTGTCTTCAAACTTGAGGGCTCCTCTACGGAGACGATGCAAATAATTTTGTGATACCTGTCTAGAAAAGCCAAGATTACATGGTATCACAAAATTATTTGCATTGTCTCCGTAGCGGAGACCTCGAGTTTGAAGACAAATTTTAAATGGCTCCGCTCCGGAGCCCTCGAGTGCAAAGGGTTAATATTGAGAAAAAAATTACTTCGGTATTTTGTTTATTTATATTTTGTGTTTTTAATCTGGTCCTACTCTAAAAGTTCAAAATTTTAATTATAATCAGTGCAAGATTTAAGGTATCAGCTTTACGAAAATTTCATACAAAATCCCCCCCACCCCCCACCCTCCCCGAAAAAAAAATGAAAATCCTTATCATTTAAAAATTAGATTTTTTAAAAATTTATATTGCCACATTGGCTTATTGTTATCATTCCTATTAAACACTTTTCATTAGATATCTTTAAAGCAAAATAAAGCCGTAAAAAAAGAAGTTACCACATAATCACTATGATACACACTTGCGATGCTTATCAGTAAAGTCTAATTGGAAAATGACCTTCGAAGTGAAATATATTTTCTACACGCAGCAAAATCAAAATAAACAAATGATTTCCTTTTTCCTGACTATGTTACCTCTCTGATCATCTATGGGTTACATCTATGTTTCCAAGTCAAAAGCTTTGCACATTTAATCTACTCGGTAAAAGATTTAATAGCTTTAGAAATATATCTAAGAAATATTTGAGATAAATATTCTTTTTCAATTATATATAAATTTCATAAAAACCAATTGATTTTTTTTTCCAAAAGCGAAAGTCTATAAATATATTTTTTAGTTTCAGCTAAATATTGTTCAATTGAAAAAAAAAAAAAGAAAAAAAAGGCAATTCCGAAAATCGGGATTAAAATTGAAACGGGATCCCGGGATATCAATCCGGGATTGTAATCCCTAGCTAGGAAGTAAGAAAGCTGTAGATCTTTCAAAGTTTTGTTTTTCTATTTCCTTGTGGTCGTTTAGTATGAGATAAGCATGCATTAGTCATTGAAACTAAGAACTGCCATATTGAAAACAAAACAAAACAAGGGAATGAACTTAACTTTTAAATATGTCTGTTTTTTAGTGATGTTATTACTTTGAATTTGAGAAAAAAGATGAGAATAAATAATACATAATTTGTAATAAAAGACAACGTCATAAATTAAAAAATATGTACTTCTAGAATTATTATTATTATTATTATTATTATTTTTTGCAAAAAGATTCAAAACTAATTAATTTTCATGTAAGATTTTGTTTAGTACAATAAATAAAATCATAAAAGACACTAATTTTAGTACTATAAAGAAATTATAACACTTACTTAAATCGCTGTTTGCAAGAGGTAAGAAAAATTCCTCGATTTGAAATTTTAAAAACTACCACAACCACAGTGAGGGAGAAAGACTTGCACCAGTTTAAAAGGTAATCCCATAATACATCCGACTAGCCATATTTAAAGAATGAGATGTTTCATCCTCAAAACAGGACCTGCCAGACAAAAGTTTCTTTTTTTTTTTTTTTGCCAGCTTCGACAGGACGAAGATGAATAACACAATATTATTGATATAAATTAATACGAGTTAACACTAAGCCCATTGCACACGCTTTGTAGAATTTCCGGGTGTAATCTTCAACCGTCGTCTACTTCTGTTCTGTGTCTATCCCGCCCTTATATCGACGACAGCTTCTAAGAGACATTTGATGTCGAGCACACACGTCAGATGTATGTATTCAATAAATAAATAATTCAAGTTAATACGAACACAGTAAATCACAGTACTTCATATTTTGCAAAAAACGAATTAAAATACACGTGTACATAAAAACAAACTTCGTTTGAATTACAACGTATACCACTTCGGAGGAAGACATCTAAAGCGCATGCGCAACTGGGAGTGTGAGTGCCCCCTGGTGGTTATTGCGTCGGAAGAATCAAAACGTCTTAAATTAAGACACGTTTAAAGCAATGAAGTGTCTTAAAATAAGACGTTTGCGGATATTTTAGACATTATTCTCAGTTCATTTGCACCATGGTCATAGTAAGACACTTATGTATCTTAAATTAAGACATCTATAATGTCTGAATTTTCAGATTAAGACACTTAAGTGTCTAAAATTCTTTTTCAGTCACATATGTGTCTAAATTTAAGACGCTTCTATTTGCAGTGATGAAAAATGGAAAAAAAATCATCGAAAATAAACAAGTAATCATGTAACGCGCCCTATATTTTCGCGATTGCTCGTGTAATCTTTATGTCGCGATCCCGTAATTTATCCAACCATTCAACCCATAAATTCGGGATACGAAAGGATAATGTATCGTTACAAACTCCTGAACCTCTTAAATAAATTTCAATGGACTTTCTTATGAAAAATTGTAAATAAAAATTAGACCTGCAGATGGTTTTACTCTCGTTAAAAAGTATGTTAATGTTCTCTATTTGATTTAGCCGGGATAAAGCAGTATTACCTCTATTGTGTTTTATGTCCGCTATATGTTCTTTACATCTGATATTGAATTTTCGTTAAGTTATACCTATATAATGATTTTTGATTCCTCCCTCCCTAATAAATGGAATCATATAAACCCCTGAGAGGTCATCTCTATTAATCGGATCAATTTTAGTATTTAAAAGCATCTTTAATTTCGGAGGCGGCTTCGCGATCAAACATAAGCCAAAATTTCTTAAATGATCTTTTATCTGTTCAAAGAAACCCGGGAAATAATTTGCTACAACCCTTTTCATAGTAACTTCATTAATAGTTTTATTTTTATTTTTAGGACTATCAAAGGAGCTCTGAATCAGATTGTTAATTAATTTTACCTGATATCCATTATCACTAGCAATACATTTATTTTTCTCTAATTCATCCCCCAGATTTATATCAGAAGAAATCTTGAAAGCACGATTGATTAGGAACCTGAAGGTGGATAATTTGCAAGGAAATGGGGTGCATGCATCGAAAGGTATAACGTTTAAATCTGCGATAGGTTTTCGGTAAACTGAACGAATCAATTCATTCCCCTTTCTCTGTAATTCAACATCTAAAAATGGTAATTTTCCTCCTGTTTCTAGTTCAAAAGTAAACACTCTAAATTAAAATGTCTGAAATTCAGACACTTAAGTGTCTGAAATGGAGTGTTCAATTTTCAGACATTTTAAAATGTCTGAATTTTTTCAGACACTTTTTGCGTCTGAATTTCAGACACTTCAAACGTCTGAATCGCATCCATTTTTTTTGTAAGCATCATACGTAGCCATGTTTGACCACGTTGAATCCTGGAAAAATATTTGGCTGTGGTCCTGCCCCTCCCCCCCCCCCCAATACAGCCTGATTTTTTTGGTGCTCTCAGTTTTGGTATACAATTTTCGTTACGTTGATAATTTAAATCTTTTACGACATTGTACTGATTATAATCAATATCTTGAACTTCAGGAGTAGAACAAGATTAAAAAACAAAAAATATTTATCTAAATATTAGATTTTTTAAAATTTATTTTGTTTTTAACCTTATTTTACTTTAAAAGTTCAAAATATTGATTATAATAAGTACAATTTCGAAACAGATTTAAAATATAAGCTTTACAAATATTGCACATCAAATTTGGGGGCACTACAGTCGTAGGGGGACGGGGCACTTCCCAGTTTGCCCTTCCTTTAATCAAGAAGTACTTTTGCAAAAAACGCAACCCTGCATTATAGTTGTCTAAATTGAGATGTCCGATATTCGGGAGTATCCGTTGTGGAGGTTAATGAACATTCTCGAATAGCGAACACCTCTATTTAACGAATACTTTTTTAATCAGCAGACATACATATTTGTATATTTTTACCTCAAAAAAGTAGACATCTCCAATTATCGGACAAATTCCGCGTTCCCGAAGTGTTCGCTATTAAGGGCTTTTAAGGTACATAGATAAATATATATATATATATATTTTATAATCTTGTCCTACTCTAAAAGTTCAAAATATTTATTATACTCGGTTGAATGTGGAAAAAGATTTAAAATATCAGATGTACGAAAATTGCAAAAATCCCCCCCCCCCCCCACCAAAAAAATGAAAATATAAAAAATATATTGCCACATAGGCAATTTTACATATACATCACTTGATAATCACAACAGCCATTTAACTATGAATAATGAAAATAAATAAATAAATATTCTACTTTAATAACATTGGGGAAAAAATGACTTTGGTATTTTGTTAAATATATTTGCGTTTTTAAACTTGTCCTACTCTAAAAGTTCAAAACTTTCATTATAATCAGTGCAAGATTTAAGATATCAGCTTTACAAAAATTCATGCAAAATCCCCCCCCCTCCCCCCAAAAAAATGAAAATACTTATTTAAAAATTATGTTTTTAAAAAATTTATATTTCCACATGGGCAAGTTTTTATGTAGATCAGAGGGTACTCACAAAAGCTATTCAACTATCAATAAAAACAAGTACATATTCTATATTAAAAACATGAGGAAAAAATAACTTATGATTTCCAAACTTCTTTCGTCTTAAATATATACAGTAACATCTGTCATTTTTGTATTTTTCGTATAAGTGCATATAAATAAAGTTACCACACTTTTAAATACGAAATCTAGTTAGAGGTTTTTACTTTTTCCCATTATAAATTTCAAATTACTTTTTTATTAAAAATAATAAAAAAATCAGTATTAGAGTTGATTGCAAATCAAATACATATGTATATTTTTACAGGCAGCTTCATATAATAGACGAGTCTCATTTACTTTATTTATCTTTTTTTAATCTGCGGTTTTATGCCAGGAAGTAAGAAAGCATTAGGTCATCTTTCAAAGTTTTTTTTTATCTTTACTTCCTTGTGGCCGTCATTTACTGCGAGATAAAAATTATCCATTTAAACTAAGAACTGACATTGAATATATAATTCGTAATAAAAAAGAACGTCATAAGTTTAAAAATATATACTTCTAGAATTAGTGGGGTTTTTTGCGAACAGATTCAAAACTAATTAAATTTCATGCAGGATTTTGTTTAGTACAATAAATAAAATCATAAAATACACTAATTTTACTACTATAAAGAAACTTACTTGAGTTGCTGCAAGAGGTAAGAAATATTCCTCGATTTGAAATTTTAAAAACTACCACAACCACAGTGAGGGAGAAAGACTTTCATCAGTTTAAAAGGTAATCCATAATACATCCGACTAGCCATATTTAAAGGATGAGATGTTTCATCCTAAAAACAGGACCCGCCAGACAAAAGTTTCTTTTTTTTTGCCAGCTTCGACAGGACGAAGATGAATAACACAATATTATTGATATAAATTGATACGAGTTAACACTAAGCCCATTGCACACGCTTTGTAGAATTTCCGGGTGTAATCTTCAACCTTCGTCTACTTCTGTTCTGTGTCTATCCCGCCCTTGTATCGACGACAGCTTCTAAGAGACATTTGATGCCGAGCACACACGTCAGATGTATGTATTCAATAAATACATAATCCAAGTTAATACGAATTAAAATCACAGTACTTCACATTTCGCAAAAAACGAATTAAAATACACGCGTACATAAAAACAAACTTTGTTTGAATTACAACGTATACCACTTCGAACGAAGACATCTAAAACGCTTGCGCAACTGGGAGTGCTAGTGCCCCCTGGTGGTTATTGCGTCGGAAGAATAAAAAATTAAGACACGTTTAAAGCAATGAAGTGTCTTAAAATAAGACGTTTGCGGATATTTTAGACATTATTCTCAGTTCGTTTACACCATGGTCATAGTAAGACGCTTATGTATCTTAAATTAAGACATCTATAGTGTCTTAATTTTCAGATTAAGACACTTAAGTGTCTAAAATTCTTTTTCAGTCACATATGTGTCTAAATTTAAGACGCTTCTATTTGCAGTGAACTTAATATTATTGTCGAGTTCATTTAACTGTTGTATGACAATCATTAACTCATCTGTATTACCTCGCCAAACAATAAAAATATCGTCTACATAACGTAACCATACTAAAGGAACTATCTCAAAGGTGCTGAAAATTTTAGATTCGAGGGGGCGTAATTTAAATTCCGCATGAAGGCCAGATATTGGGGATCCCATCGGAGCACCACATGATTGTTCATAAATAACATTATCAAAAATAAAAAAAATACTTGAAATAATTAAGTTTAAACCATTCTTTAAAGTGTTCTTCATGGGCAGATCAAAGGTTTCTGCATTATCGATAAAATGTTCAAGGTTCTTGGTAACTTCTATTGTATCTATGGATGGATAAAGGGAAATAATGTCCAAATTTGCTAAAATACAGTCTTCAGAGATGTTGAATTTTTTGATTTCCTCAACGAAATCTGTAGTAGAGTCCACTGTAAATTTGTAAGGAGGAAACAATTTTTGTAGTAGGGGAACGTATGCTTTTTCTAAGAAGTAGGTAGGACCTTGGCATTTTGTCACAATCGGGCGAAGAGGACAATCTTGTTTATGATCTTTCATTTTACCCACTAATCTAGGTATGACAGCTAGTTTGTTTAACCTCAATTTAATTTTCATGAAATCCGGCCATTTTCCTTTTTCAATGATCTATTTAGTTTTGTCACAAATTTTACGTAATGGGTTATGCTTGACGGTTTTACATTTCAGTTTATCGATACAATCCTGCATTTTATTAATGTACTCTTTCCTATTAAGGATAGCCAAACGATTAGATTTATCAGTCTCGATTATGGAAATATCTTTGTATGATCTTATTCTCTTGATGGTTTTAATCTGTTTTTCATTTTTTGATCTGTATGATATATTGACGGGAGTATTAGAACGTTTATTAACACGTTCACGCCGGCACGGTGGGTCACACTCGACTGTCTCAGAGCTGACAAGTCTCCATCTTTTTGGATACCAGTATTTTAATACAGAAAATGTTGTTTTATTTAATTAGAAGAATTGGGCGATTTAAAGGAACAACATTTTCTCTAAAATAACAGTGGTGTGCTAAAAGCCGGAGACTTTACAACTCTGAGACAGTAGAGTGTGACCCACCGCGCCGGCGTGAACGTGTTAAATTTATTAGCTGCGTTAAAAAGTATATTCCTTACTTCTTCTCTATGATCTCTAGGAGCCGCTCGAACGATATGTTCGCATTCAGTAATCATTTCAGTAACATTGGGATGTCTTTCGAAAATAAACTTCGGTCCAAGCCGTAAGACTTTATCGTCATATTGAGTAAACTTATGATCAGATAAATTAACATATTCAACTCCTTTTCTACTGCTTTTTATTGGAGTACTCGCTTTCAATCTATTAATCTTGTTATTCTGTGTTATCATTTTCCTCTTATTTTGAAACTCTCTATAGTATACCACTTTTTTTTAATAAAATATCAAACAGTAGAGGCGGATCATTCATTCTCTCATAGGCATCTTTTGTTTTAATAGATAAGGAATCAATCATTGCATATATTTGTCTGATATAAGATTTTAAACACTTCTGTTCAAACTGCTTCACAATATGTGGGCAGTATGATTCATAAACCAGTTGTTCACTTTAAAAAATTTTGGAGTAATATTCAAATCCTTACAAATTTTAAGAAAGCGCAGATTAAGAAGCTCTCTGTCTAATCGCAACCTTTCATATTTAAAACATTGATATGCATCCAGATCCAGTAAAGAGCCAAGATTAAAGGAAGTGTTTGAAGCGCCATCATCTGGTTTCATGTCAATGCATTTGAATTCGTATAAACAACCACAAGACTTCATTTTTATCCAGAATAGATGAATTATACAAATGTAAATAAGTGCGAGAAGTAAGTCAAAATTACGTCCATTTCTAATCATATCATAATATTAAAATATTTAGTTGCTTAAAAGACGTTATAAAAACACATTCAAAGTAAATTAAAAAACTCTTTATTTTACATGTTTCATTTTCTGAGTCGTCGTCAGAATGTATAATAGAAATGAAAAAATATTGAACCAACAAAATAAGTTTTACAACCGCATACAAACATTCCTGACCGATGTTCAATCCGAAATATTTACTTTTTTTCCCGTCAGTTATTATCATTATGCGCCAATGGTATATATAACAATCTCTTCCGCCACGGGCGCCAAATGGATTTGCTGTGGTGCTGGAGGAGAGACACCCTGTATTTTTGACAGAAGAAAATGTTATTCGACCTTGGCTTCCTATATGAAAAATAGTTTGTTCTGGTGTGGTCTACCATTTCTTATTTGCCAGATCTTTTGTTATTATTATTTTTTATCACTTTGTATTGCTAAATTTTAAGGCAGTTTGTGCCATTGTTCATTAATACGAGAAAATTACAATTAAAATCTTCTATCCTAAAATAAAATTTGGAGTTATTTGTATTTCGGAATTTCATTTTTTAATATCATCGATATATGTGTTATTAAAACAAAATGCTAATTAAACTTTTTATTATTTAATTTTATTTTTCTGGTATAGACTAAATAAACATCGTCGGTTTAATACTGATGCTTTCAAAATTTTAACATTGGATTTTTTACTAACAAAATACAAGCTCATGTGGCTTGTATAAGAAAGAGCTTTACTATCTTGGGTTATAATATTGAAACCGGATTCCTTTTACCAATGTGGTAAAATTGCAGCGAATCTCGAAAAATCACGAAGATATTAAAAATATCAGAGGACTATATTGGGTTAAAAGTTTGAAATAGGATTTCTTTTACGAAAGTCAAAAAATATCCGAGAAACGGTAAAAACCTCTAAAAATCACAAAATTCTGGAAAATTGCTTTACGAAATACGAATAAACTTTATTGAAAAGAGAACACTATATTGCGCTAAAATATTAAAGCCCGATTCCTTGGAAGACGAACACTAAAGTAATAAAGCAAAATAAGATTTATAATTCTAGTGCTCATTTATATTTTATAGTAACAAAACAAAAGAGCGTAAAAAAGAGACAAGAATTGCGTATGTCTTTTAAAGTTTGCATATAAAATGTGTATTTATATTCTTGGAAAACAAATTAGTAATGTGAAAAAATCGTCGCTAATTACAAAACCCCCGGAAAAAATCGCTTGATTTGATGTAGAATTATCTAATATATATATATATATATATATATATATATTTATATTTACCATACATTATAATTTTTTTTAAAATACTTTCATTGTTTCATAATCGAACTCAACGTTTCTTCTAATGGTTACATGATACTTGCCCAAATAGTTTTTGCAGTTGAAAATAGCATCAAATTTAATAGGAAAGATATTTTTTGATGCATAAAATTAAAATTTTCAGTACGATTTCGTTAAAATAGTGTAATTTTTTCTTGAATTTAGTTTCAACAGCGAAAATCAGATTAAGGCTTCGTAAAAGTTGCAGTATTTTGAGAAAAAAATTAACGCATGCAACCACAAAATCCTTAACCTGAACCGAAATCTTGTATGGGAGATGTAAAATGAAAGTAATAAATGAAATGGATAAGAACTGTTTGTAGATGAATTGTAGAAAAACGAAACTGAAAAATATTCAGTTTAACTTGTACTTTATTACTATTACTATTATTATTATTATTATCATTATTATCATTATTATTATTATTATTATTATTATTATTAAAGATATTTGCCTTTATATAGGAGTTGAGTATATCACATGGCAGGACGATTTACTATTTTTATATAATTCAAGTTATTCGCTGAATCTTACTGATAATACTTTTCAACAAAACACAAAATTGCAACAAGTATATTTGAGAGGAGAGGTGGGAAATATTTCCGAAGCATATATTTTCCTACTTAATGAACTATATATATAAGTCTGAATCAGAAGAATACTGCTTCATGAATTATATTTTGTAACAATATCCAGAAATGTGAAGACAGCATTTGTATTCATTACAGATGAAAAAAAAATTAATAGTTGAATATTTTAAATTTTAGTAAGTAGCCGTTAGATTCAAAATATATATAACGTATTGCCTGTTATGAAAAAAATTAAAGTTTGTTACTTAATTATGTGTATCCTCATAGATTTTCCCATTACAGGGCATAAAACTGAAAGTATGTTAAATCTGATAACATATACACTATGCTAGCCATTCAAAGAAGTAAAATATTTTTATGGGAAAAAGATGAAAAGGTCAGTGTTTAGAATGAAATCATTTTATGCATTAATATTTATGGTTTCATTTAACTTTTTAAAAGAGCTGAATTTTATTGTTATTATACATTTTTCCTTAAGAGGAGATTTGCTTTTAGAATCGATCGAAAAATCGATTTTTTTAACGTTTTTCTATTCCCTAGTCTATTGATAATCCTTATAAAATTATTTGGCTGAATTCGAAGACTTTTCGTAGTTATTTTGTGCTTTAGCGCAATACGTCCACAGGCTTTTACTGTTTTGGAGCATTACAAACGCATTTTACGTAAAATGACTTTTTTCAAACTGGGCGGGATCAGAACCCAAAAACTATTAAACAGATCTTGCAATTTTTTTTAATGAAAGGGGACATAATTTAATGAGGCTTGAACCACTTTCAGCCATTTTTATATTGAAAAAACATTTTTTAAATCACGCCAAAGTGCAAAAAGGGGGCTAAGAAGAGACTACTTTTCAAATGGCCATCATTTTGCTATTTTCAATTTTTTGACTTCAAAATACTTGAAGCGCCCAGAGAATCTTATGTACTTTCATAATATTTAACGAAAATTAAATGCAGACGTTTCTGGTAATCTATCGGATGCCGCCCAGTTGGAAGTGCACGACGCGCATCACCTTCGCAACTGAATCCACATAATCAATTTTTGATTTAAAAAAATTCCGTAACCTTCAAATGATAATAAATAACTTGCAAAAAAAACTCGGAACACAAATTTTCATTCCTATTCTTAAAAAAAAAAAAAAAAAAAAAAAAAAAAAGAAGCTAAAAACAGCTTTTTTTTTTTTCGTTCGTCTCAGAGGCAAACCCCGCTTACACTACGACCAACTACTATTAAACTATTTAAAATGCTATATCGGTTATATATGTAGTTCAAATTTGATTTATTCTTTAATTTCGATTTAAAACACTAATCCAGGGTTCGTACGGGTCCTTGAATTTCCAGGCTAAGAAATTCTTCGGTACCAGTATTTTCTTACGGAAAAACTCTCCTTAAATAAGCGGAAATATCGTCCGTTTAGACTGCATTTATTTTTCGACAAAAAAATTCTGATATTTGCCCTTGAAAGTAACGGTACCCGTACGAACCCTGTAATCAACGTAGGTCTGCAGAACTTGCAAAAATTTCACAAAAGAATTGACCGAATTCTTGTCAGTGAGTCCCCATTTATCTCACTTTATCTTTTCCTTTTTATTATATTATCACAGTGCTTTTATGACTAGATAAAATACCATATCATCGAATAATTTTGCTTATTGTGCGAACAGAAGGGCAGATGATCGCATTATCGAGTAAATGAATAGTTGACAGTAAGAATTGTTATAATCTAGTCTATATCATCTAGTAACTTAAATGGCTTTATGTTATAGATGGGCAGAAGGTCGTATTACAACTGAGTTGTGTGTGTAGTAATTTGCAAAATACTGTATAGCCGAGTAAATTAAATTGCCGTGGTGGTAGAACGGCAGCAGATAGATACGGGCGGCAGAAGATTGCGTTATCGAGTAACATAGATAGTGTGTAAGAATTAGTAAAATGCCGCATCTTCGCACAACCTTAAAATTAGAATTAAATAATTATATGTTAAAGGGAGGAAAATATTGAAAATTACGTCATAAAAATTGTATTTACATGTGAATATTAAAAATGAAAGACAATTTTAAAGTAGTAAATTCGTTAATATACGTAAATGTAAACGCAGTAAATGGGGAAATTACGTCATAATATTTAAAAATGGCCAAATAATAATATTGCCGAACAATTTTAACACTGTCATCGTGAGGGACGAGATAACTCGTCTTCCAGGAATATTAGCTATCAATCATGGAAAATCAATTCGTACCGGAAAATTCTGTCATTTAATTATTAGACATTGATTCCGATATCTAATGTCTAATAATTACCGGGAAGAATTTTCCGGTACGAATTGATTTTCCCAAACGGACACGGCCTTTTTTTTTTTTTTTTTTTTTTTTTTTTCTATGTTTGTAAGGACAAACAAATCATTAGAGTGAGAAATGATATTGATTATTATTTTTCAAAGTAAAATAAACAAGTTTTAAATGAATTTGTGTTTTGTTTCAATTTTAGCGCTGCGAGGATCGGCTCAGGCCCTTAGCGCAAAGGGTGGGAAAAAGGCGCGCCATTGCCGCGATGAAAGTGTTAAATTAAAAATGTATTTACACTAGACATCTATTTCATATTTCGAGGTGATATTTTTAACTACTGTTGTCAATTCTAAGTCAGCGCATAATAATATTTCCTTTATAACAACAAAAGTATTTGCACGTAAATACACTGCTCAAAATAATTAAAGGATATTGCAAGTCTAATATAAAATAACGATTTATTATTACTTTAATAAATCGATAATTGTAACCAATGAAATATAAACAATATAAAATTATAAAATATCACATAGATATAGTTAAAAAGGAAGATTTTTTAAATAGGTTAGAGTTTTATAAAAGCTTACGGAAATTACAGTTTTCCTTTATGAACCGTCGTCGATTGCTTGGCTTTAACGTTTATTAATTTACTTCTGGCCCGTCAGGGGAGACAGTTGACATTTAAATGATTTAGAATGTTGGTATTCACAAATCTACAGGATTTGGTAGTTTAAGAAAGTCCATATTTATAAATATATAGTTTTTATTTTTCACAGAAAGGACTTTTCAGATTAATTGCTAATAAAACATCAATTTCAATCATTTTTGAAGCATTATTGTGTCATGTTCCTTGGCAAAAAGAATAAAAGTTCTGGTTTCCATATTTAAGGGTTTTAAACTTAACTTTTTAAAATAATTACTCAGACTATGCAGCGATTTGTCAATCTTTTTAAGTTAAAATCTCTGTATCTTTATGATGGGATAAAGTACCATATCATCGAGTAACTTAACATGCGGTGAGTGTAGATGGAAAAAGATCGCTTTATTAACTGAGAATATGTAGGAATTGGAAAGAAAAACCGTACCATTAACTAACTTATATCGCTGTGTGTATAAATCGACAGAAGATCGCATTACCGAGTAACTGAGATAGTTGGGTATAGTAATTGGTAAAATACCGTGTGATCGAGTAACTTATATTGCTGCGTAACACACGGCAGAAGATTGCATCATCGAGTAACTAAAAAAGCTGTGTGTAGGAATTGGTAAAATATTGAATCTTCGAGTAACCCCAGTTTATTTGACAGAAAATCATTGCATCTGTGAAGGATTTGGGGTTTATAATATCTACTATACTATATATAAAATGAAACTGGAAATTGCGTTCCAGCTGCTGATAGCGTGAATTATGCTAAATGGATTTTGATGGGACTTGCACTGTTAATTGGGCAATTTTTAGGGGAGTTTTTAGCATTTAGCATATCGTTCTATATCAAAACTTACAATAAATGATCAACAAAAAGGAGTCGCTTCTTAACAACCCAAATTTTACTTAAAACATTAGAAAATATAATAATGCAATGCCGTTCGTATCGTTTTCA
The DNA here is from genome assembly GCA_963932465.1 of Maratus speciosus. Classification (NCBI taxonomy): domain Eukaryota; kingdom Metazoa; phylum Arthropoda; class Arachnida; order Araneae; family Salticidae; genus Maratus; species Maratus speciosus. Next base: position 482,583,096 of record OZ010793.1, read on the forward strand.
GCAATACAGAAAGATAGATAACGTTCCATATTACTTTTAAACACATGGTCGAATTCACTAAAATTTTTCATTTGTTTCAAAGTTAGTTAGGCGAAACCGAAAAGTGCAACGGGCAAAGCCTGCTAGTAATATATAAATGAAGAATAATCTTTATTAGGTAAAATGCATTCTTATGCACATTTCGCTGCATGAAATGTAGAATTTAATTCGATCTCGTCTTTGGCCAATTTTCGAAGACGACAATACAGAAGAGGAAAAAAGTGTCTTCCAAAGACTACAATCGTTAAAAAAATGATTCATTTATCAAAAAATGAAAAACTGATCGATTATAAATTACTGCCATAACTATGTCTGCAAGTAGCATGCTTTTATATTTAAAAATTAGTCAGAAAATGTGTCAGAAAAATTCAAGTTATTATTGGATTTTTTTTTTTTTTTTTTTGAGAACCATTGTTTTAGAACGTTATGTTTAATATGTACATGACATGTAAAAAGTCGACGCAATTTAATGCACAAATATCTAAAATAAACTTTCTTCAAGGTTGCATAATGGAGCCCTATCGTAAGTCTTTCTATCAAAATAAAAGAACAGGAGTGAAAAACACCAGATGATGCACAATATATATATATATTAAGGTGGGAATACTAAGACTGTGGAAGGTTGTTGCTGTATTTTCTTTCGTTTTTAGCTCACAGGCTATCAAAGCCTGAGAGCTAATGTGCTTGTAGGTTCTGTATTTACGTATGTATGTACCTAAACGAATAACCCTTGATACAAATATCCGATTTGCTTCAAATTTTGTAAATAGGTTCATTCTGATGAGGCGCTTCCCAGATTAGTTTTGAGGATTCATTGGTTAAGTATAAAGGGCAGAAATGGGGGCTAATACCCCCTTAATTTAAATAAATGAATTTTCCATGCAGAATTATCCGATTTGCTTCAAAATTTGTAAATAGGTTCATTCTGATAAGACGATTCGCTGATTAGTTTTTGGATTTCATTGGATAAGTATAAAGGGGGAAGGGACGGCGTCTAATACCACCGTAATTTAGATAAATGGGGTTTTCATGCAGAAATATCCAATTTGCTTCAAATTGTAAATAGGTTCATTTAGAAAAGGCGATTCCCTAATGAGTTTGGGGATACACTGGTGAAGTATAATGGGGTAGAACGGGGGCTAGTCCCCTCTTTTATTTAGCTAAATTGGTTTTTTATGCAGAATTGTCCGATTTGCTTCCAATTTGGTATATCGGTTTATTCTTATAAGGCGCTTCCCTGATATATTTGAAGGTTCATTGGTCAAGTATAAAAGGGGGAAATGGGGCAGCTAATCCCCCCCCTTAATTTAGCTAAATGGGTTTTTCATGCAGAATTATCCGATTTGCTTTGAATTTGGTATAAAGGTTTATTCTGATAAGGTGCTTCCCTGACTAGTTTTGGAGGTTCATTGGTTAAGTATAAAGGGGAGAACGGGGACTAATCCCCTCTTAGTTTAGTTAAGTAGGTATTTCATGCAGAATTATTCTTTTAAATAAGAGCATAACACACAATTAATGTGAATAGGGTGTGAGCTCAATGGCATGAGTTTAACTGAGCACTTTTCTTTCTATTTGTTTATTTTTTGTATCATGCATTTATCTAAAAGAAATGATTTTTAAATGCATCAGCTTTTAAAGGTTTTCCAAGAAGTTTTAAACCAATTAAATTACCTTCTGAAATCAGTCTTCTCCTCAGTAATCTTCTCAGTAATGAGTCTTCTCAGTAATGAAACTTTAAAACTTCCTTACATTAGAAATTCCCTCAGAGGGATTAGTCTGAGCGATATTGCTGAGAACATAGATTTAATAATAACATGTGGAAGCAAAGAAAATGAGATATTATCTTTAATTGTCCATATACAGCGATAAATTGAAATGATGAAAATAAACGAATCGTAGAATTACAAAATCTTACGTATAAATTCGTATACACTGTTTAAAAAAAATGGGAAAGCAAACCATGTAAGTCAGCCATGCATGGATATAAAATTTAAAGTATGCAATATATTAAAAGTAAAATAGAAAATGAAACACTAAATTATCTTATATCGAAATTTTAACTGTATGAAATGATGTCAAGAGCATAATCAGACGCTCCGCACCAATTTGAGTAACTTTAAATGACAAATATATGCTGTTTAAAAAGAATGGACTATACTTTATATGGTGTGTGCTCCCCAGAAATAGCTAATATTGTACAATATCTGTTTTCCACGGATGCAATGAGGTTGTCGATAAGAGATAAGGAATTATCTCTTCAAAATCTGATATAGTATCAAAGTACCAAGCACATCAAGTGGCATGCAATGCGTCGTTAGAGTGTGTTTTAGATATGCTCGATCGGATTTAAATGGTGAGTAAATGCTGGCCACTACATACGCTGTATTGTTTTGTTTTCAAACATATTTTGCACAAGTTGAGCTGTATTTAGCATGTATTAAATAAAAGAAATCGGCAATGATTGCAACATAAAGTATGACAAAAGATCTGAATATATCGTCTGCATAACCTTTGAGCTGTCAAAGTGTCTTTTGAAGTAATTTAGAAATCAATACATATTTTTTTCAGCAAATCATGCAAGCTAAAATACGCCAATATGAACCCGATTATGAAATTTCACCAGAATAAGTTAATATATAAAAAATCTACTAATGACAATTGAGAATATGACCTTATGATAAAATGTCTAGAAAAATGAATCAGAAAAAAAAAATCATAACACATTTAAAACGGCACTTCCCTCTGTTAGTGGCCTTGGCGGGACAGAGAAAAGCCTAGAGAAGGAACACTTTAACAAGTACTTTCAGGTAACCTACTCACTGTTTCATACACGTTTTTATTCAATATTTACACAATCTATTTAATGCTAGATGGGTATCTATCAGTTTTGTTGCATTTAAATTGCATGTTTTGTGAAGGAATTGCAGCATTATGAAATATTTATAGTTGCTATACCTAATAATTCGAAATTAATGGTAATTGAGATCGCTTTCCGTTCATTTCATCTTTTTAAATTTTAAATTTTTTAGAAACCATTCATAGAGACAATTTTATATTTTAAAACTAACCCGAAGCAAAATTTCAAGTTTTGGGGCTCAGCAGTAACACAGAAATAGAAAATTTTCGAAAGATTTTTGTTTCTGCAGTATTTTATTTTGCGGCATTTTTAGAAATTGTCTATTGTGAGAATTTACGTCATGATAAATACAGCCATGCCAATTTTCATGATTATATTCCTAACAATTCCATGTACTTCGTTACTTACATCATCTTTAGATATTTTTCCGCTTTTTTTAGTCTTTCAACTTTTTAGAATTCGTTCTACAACGAGCATTTACATCTTATAAATTACTGCCATGCCAAAGTTCTAGTTTCTAACCTCAACAGTATCCTCATAAACGTATAAACATAAATAATATTGTACACTTTATAATATTATAACGCTTTATAATATTAGTATTAGATATACAGGTAGAAAAGCCATTTATCTGTTACAAACTAAAGTGCCCGGCGTTGCCCAGAATTTGAAGGATGTTTGTTCTGAAAAATCAATTTCAAAATTTAACATACAACATAAAACAAACATTAAAAAAAGCAGTCGAAGTGTTGTACGCATGAATCAAATGAAAACACAATATAAAAATGTATAACTGTGTATAACAGACGCAAAAGAATACAGCTATAAATGAACTTATTTCAATTTATAATTGGAGCAATAATGTTAAAATACGCCAATATTTCCATAATCGGGTTTTTATCATGCTTCAATACGTTTTTTCACACTCATATGACGTTATACTATGTTCACCACGTCCTTTATATTTCCAATATGACGTAATATTTTCTTCTTTCACGTGGAAACCTTGAAATGGAAAAGTTATGAAGTTATATTCACTTTCATTTAAATTCGTCAAAGTATTCATTTCATTTTAATTTTTCATGTGAATCCCTTGCAATAGAAAAGTTACGACGTAATATTCACTTTTTTTTAATTCAGTAAACTATTTATTTCATTTTCATTTTTTACGTGGAAATCTTACAGTAGAAAATTAATTATTGTAGTAAGAATTTTATTGGGTATTTTAATTGTTGGATACTGCTATAACGAAAAATGTTTAAATTTGATAAGAAATTGCTGTTAAATTGGTGATTTTTTATTAATTAAAAATTAACTAAAAATTATTTCGATTCCGCAGTACTTTAGTTGCTCGGCCGTGTTTTAATATACATGTACGTACCTTTTCACAATTTTGGCTTCCAAACTGTCGATTTGTATAGAATTACAGACTGATAGACAAATTTTCATTTTTATATAATAGATTATATACATACATAAATAACTTATCTAATACGTGTTAGCAGATCATTTTTAAATATATATATATAAACCCGTATAATACTTATTCTGTTTTATTTTCATAGTCATTTGGCAAAAAATCTCACTTTCTTAACCCCGAATTGCGTGCTTTTTACAAAAGCGCCAAAGTCCATATAACAGCGAGTTACCATGAAAAGCATTAATTGCATGGTAATAAGGTACTTAGAATGCGACATTTGCGATCAATCATTATTTGCATTCAATCTTATAGTTTGGCGATAGATTTTTGGTCGACGGGAAAACTAAGCCGTACCAAATACTGTACAGCAATTTAACTTCAATTTAACTTAATCCTACTATTTTAAGATTTTTAACTTCTAAACATCGCAAATTTTCAATTTTTATACCGTCGTATTGGGGAAAAAAAGTTCTACTTTTAAGTGCAATTTGTTTGAAAACTGCATCTCAATTTATTTTTGAAATATTAATTTTTATGTAGTTTTTAACGCCATTTGTTTAATTTTGGCAACTCAAGTACTCCATTTCTATAGAAAGTTGGGGGAAAATAGTTGGAAAATAGTAATTATACCTTTTTGTTTTCCTTTAACAACTTTTAAAAATGTAATTAAAATACGTGCTATTTTGAAAAAAATATAAATGAATGATTTCTTTTTCAAAATTTAATTTTAAGTATCTATATTAATATTACAAACAAATGAGGGCATATGAATCATGAGATAGCCGATTTTTTTTGTAGAGTTTCTTGAATGACGACATCTTTTTTTTTTAATTTGTGTATTATTCAGCGATAGTGACGTCCTATGCGTACTTTATTGTAGAAGTTGTTTAAGACTTTATCGTAAATGAAGAATTCTTCATCGGATGCGGATGACGTCATTCTCTACAAAATAAAAGCGTGTGTTTTAAGTCTTAAAACTGAAATATGTTTTGTACTATCCATATTTATATATTTTATTTTCATCGAGGGTGACACTAAATTCTGAAAAAAAACAGACTTCCCGTTTTCTAGTTTTTTTTTTTTCAATCTCTGTGCAGTTTCGCCTCAAAAAGTGAGATTTATTGTAAAAAAATATAAATAGCTGTGAAAACAAACCTGGTGAACGTTTATGTTTATTTTTACAAGTAAATATGGCACAGATGTCATATACGCACCGAGGTACCTAATTGGCGCCAAAGTGGCGTTACTTTGCCTGACATGGTAACCAGTGGAGGCTCGTGACTGTCATATTTTGGGGCACTAAATGCATGGTGGACATTATTATTCTTTTCTTACCATTATTTTTTGAAAGAAAAAGATTACCTTGTTAAATGGAATATTCTGCTAACAAATATGGCAAAGATTTCTTTTAAAGCAATAGTGGTAAGAGAAGAATAAATTTGTCAGCTATGGATTTATGCCCTCCAAAATGCCAGTCACGAGCCACCACTGATGTAACCATATATAACGCTATTATAAATTGTTTTGTTCGATAATTAGACCATTTATTGATTGTTATTTCCTTTTACAAATAATAGAAAATGTTTTGTTTATAACTTTATTTTGTTTCCATATTGAAATAAAAAATAACGTACTATTATAGCACGCTATATGTAACTGGTATTTGAAAACGACGTTTTCGCTAAATTGGCATAAAAAAATCCCGCCAAACCCGGTGCGTTTATGGCCCATAAATATAAACCTTTTATTTCTACCCTCTATATATATAATCCTAATAAAACGAATTTATGAAACGGATATATGAAACGGCTGAAATGAAACGAATTTATGTAACGATTCTTTGAAACGACAGATTAAGCAACTGATTATGCTTCACGGCGATTTCTCCTAAAATATGGAATACTTTGCGATTAGGGATTACAATCCCGGGATCCCGCATCATTTTTAATCCCGAAAATCCCGGGATCTTGTCTGCCAAATCCCGGGATTTTCGGGATTGTCCTTTTTTAAATGGAACAATATTCAGCTGAAATAAAAAAAAATATATTTATAGACTTTCTCTTTTGGAAAGAAAAAGAATTATTTTTTATGAAATTTATATATTCTTGGAAAAATATATATATTTCAAGTATTTTTTACATATTTCAAAGCGATTAAATCGTTTAACATGAAAACCTTTTGACTTGCAAACAGGTGTAACCCGCTCGGCTATTATTCGGAAACAATGAAATCATTTGTTTATTTCGATTTCGCAGCGTTTAGAAAGCCGGTCGTTTCAGCAACTGGGAATCACAAAATTTCGAATTAGAGTTTACTGATAAGCGTCGCATTTGAGTTTCATAGTCATTATTATGTGCTAACTTCTTTACTTTTCGGGCGTTTATACTTATTTTGCTTTAAAGATGTCTAATGAAAAGGATTTTGTAGCTCATTAGGAAAGATAATGATACATCTTCAGTATGACACTGCTATTTAAGGTCAAAAGATGAAAAATCGCTAAACGTAAAAGATGTAGCCAAGTGCTTAAAACGTTAGGTGCATCGACTAAGGGTTGCATGCACATTTATCGACGAAACATGGTACTAAAGTTTAGAAAGAATTTAATACATCATCTCTTCCTTCCACACGTCAAGATTGCATAGAACATGCATTGCATTCTAAAAAGCGGAAAATAGAAGATTATTTTAGTAGTGATAAGGAATCACTGAATTTAATTTTATTGCGAATGACAGCTAAAGACTGTTTTTCATTTAACTTCAACTGATTTAAGAAACTTACTGATAGCTAAAGGCTATAATGATTTGCCAAAATCTGCAATATCAATTCGAAATCGTGTAGTGAACTATAATAAAAGAGTTAATTACAAGTGAAGTACAAACTTTTAAAAATTCAGGAAAAAAAAATAGTTTGACTTTTGACGAATGGACATTTACTGCAAGCAAGCGATTTATGAATATTAATGCCCATTCAAGAAATTTAAATTAGAGCAAATTCAGGAATTTAGGCCTTATGCGCATATAGGGATCTTTTACAGCAAAAAAGTGCATTGAAAAGCTAACAGAGTGCTTAAACCAATATGACATTTCCCTAAAAACAGACAATGTTACAACTGGGACTTGGAGATGAAACTTTAGATGCCGTCATATTTCTTAGAACATATTTTCAAAGGAATACTGATTAGTTAGGAAACAGTGAACTATTCAAAATAATCTTTTTTTTTTCACGAGGTACGTAATAATTTCTTTATATTATGCAACGTTTTCGAATTTTAACAGCTATTATTTAGAAATTTAGACTATGCATCTATGTATTATTTTATTCTATGTGTGTGTGCTAAGTTCTTTTATTTCAAGAAAAAAATCGTCATGTTAGCAGGGCTTAATTTCTAACAAAAAAAGTACCGGAGCCCTAATATTCTGCGGAACTGCAGGTACTAACAACGGTACCGTTCCCCCTCCCCCTTGCCTGTCACTCCAATTTGCATATTTATATTTATATATTATTTGCAAAATTTAAAGTTTTTTTTTTTCTTTTGCAAAATAAAAATTTTAAACATATCTATCAGCATACTCCTAGCTGTCAAGTATTCCACTTTTTAGTTATTACTCCTTCCGAACAGTAATCTTTGCCTAATTTTAATGTTAATTAATTGCAGAATTCTGCGATAAAAGTTAAGGATTATGATTCGGAAATAGAGTTAACACAAAAAAGCTATTGCACTGGGCTCTGGAGCCGTGTACTTATTAGCTCCGGTGAATTACGACCAAAAATTAAATATTTACTGAAAACAGAGAAGTACCGGAGCTGAGCTCCGGTAGACTCCGGCGCAAATTAAGCCCTGCATATTAGGGAAAACCTTGCATTTGCAATATCCTAGAATTATAAACTTTAATTACGTGGGTATGAGAATAATTCATAATTTAATTCTTGATATTAATTAGTTTTTAAATATTGTAAATATTAAACTATTCAAAAACTTGTTTAACAGGAAATAAAAGAAATTATCTAGAAGATGAAGCATAGACATTTCATGTTTTTTGTTGCATTTTCAAACATCAACACCGTATTTCTTTTAATTTTCAATTGTTCTAATTTATCCTATAAGTTTTGATAATTAATTGAAGTTAATTTTTTTAATTTGGTATATTTTAATATGTAAATTAGGCTGTAATTTTGCTTTGTCTTTTCTATAGTATTATGATATTTAGCTATTGTAAAAATTGATGATATTACAGAAATTCTAATTTTCCTAATCCCGGGATTATCCCGGGATCCCGGGATTGAATCTAAGCAATCCCGAAATCCCGGGATTGGAAATTAGTCTCGGGATTGTAATCCCTATTTGCGATAAAATTAAGACCGAAAATCCGTATTGATCCGAAGATTTCAACACTGGTAGTAGAATTTTTAAATTCGTCTTAGTTTTCGAGATATTAATTTTTATTCTAATTTTAAATACATTTTTCTAATGATGGCAACTCAAATTTTAATCATAACAGATATTTTTTTTTCATGCTTTAGAAAAGGTTATTATTTTAAACTAATTTGGCGACCAGTTTGGCCTCCCTTAAATTTACGCTAAGAAATGTATCATGCTACTTTTATTCATAATTCAATTTACTTGAACAATCTTTCGCCAAATCGAAAGATTCTGATAGAAAAGTCAATTCTGCCGGTATTTTTATGTTAGCGAGACGCAGATGATAATTCGCTAAACATTTTTCCCGTCGCATTTTTTTATATTTCATTAATTTCATTTAAAATATAATCCTTTCATTCATTTTATTTAAAATACACAACTTTCATTTAAAATTGATGGCTTTCACTTTCTTTGTTTTTAAAACAAAACGAAAAGAAAAAAAATAGGCACAGATGTTATCTACGCACCGGGGTTCCTAATTGGCGCCAAAATGGCATTATTGTGATTGACATGGTAAGCCGGTTATTGTCGTTTATTTAATAATAAATGTTTATTTACTTTTATTTCTCTTTTTAAATTATATAAATTATTTTGTTTTATAGTTATTAATTAATTTTTTTTATTTTTCCTTTAGAAAATAATCGAAAATAATTAAAAAATACGGTACTACTTAGTTATTCCGTCGACCAATTTCGCCAAATTATATAAATCGCCAAACCACTCGCCAAATTATGCAAATTGATATAATTTTTATTTTAAATAACGAAAGAACAAATAGATTAGTATAACATTAATAAATTTACAAATAAAACGTCAAAATAAAAATAACTAGATTCTGTAAACACGTGTAACTTGCTTAAAGTCAAGTGAATGTGACATTTACGATCAACCATTATTGGCATTTAATCTTATAGTTTGGCGATAGATTTTTGGTCGACGGGATAACTAAGTAATACCAAAAATGCATATGTAACTGGTATTTGAAAACGAGGTTTTCGCCAAATTTTCGCAAAAAGAAAAAAAAAATCACGCCAAACCTGCGGTGCGTATATGACATCTGGCCAAATATTACCACTCGGAAAAAAAAATGCTAACTGACGAGTTGAAAAAAAGCTATTGGCGACATTTGCATCCGGCTAGCGTAACAGTACCAAGAATGAGGAATTTGCACACATGGGGGATTTGATCATTTATATATTTTTCTGATAGTTCCACATCCACAGTTTTCAAAAATGTTCTCAAAAACGCGAAAAAAATATCTATACTATTAAATAATTAGTCCTAAAAGTAAGCTAAAATCAAGTCGCTCCAAATCGGTGCGTGACTTACTATGACGTCACAGTTCACGACAGGCAAGCGGAACGGAAAGAAAAGAGATACTAGGCTTTGGAAATAAAGGTTCGAAATTTTTAAGCTACTGATTTTACAAATTTGGTTCTTTCGCATCTGGATGTTATTTTGTAGGTTGATTTATAAAATGTCAATTTGAAAAATAAAAAAAATGAGCGCTAAGTTTATGAAAAAATCGATTTTTAAACTCATTAAAAGTCTTTTCACATAGAGAGAGTTGACGGGATATTGTTAAAATTAGGAAAAATAAAGAACTGATCGCTTTTAAACTTTGACATTGTCTTTAACGCATAATAAAGATTTTATAAATTTAACACTCTAAATTAAAATGTCTGAAATTCAGACACTTAAGTGTCTGAAATGGAGTGTTCAATTTTCAGACATTTTAAAATGTCTGAATTTTTTCAGACACTTTTTGCGTCTGAATTTCAGACACTTCAAACGTCTGAATCGCATCCATTTTTTTGTAAGCATCATACGTAGCCATGTTTGACCACGTTGAATCCTGGAAAAATATTTGGCTGTGGTCCTGCCCCCCCCCCCCAATACAGCCTGATTTTTTTGGTGCTCTCAGTTTTGGTATACAATTTTCGTTACGTTGATAATTTAAATCTTTTACGACATTGTACTGATTATAATCAATATCGTGAACTTCAGGAGTAGAACAAGATTAAAAAACAAAAAATATTTATCTAAATATTAGATTTTTTAAAATTTATTTTGTTTTTAACCTTATTTTACTTTAAAAGTTCAAAATATTGATTATAATCAGTACAATTTCGAAACAGATTTAAAATATAAGCTTTACAAATATTGCACATCAAATTTGGGGGCACTACAGTCGTAGGGGGACGGGGCACTTCCCAGTTTGCCCTTCCTTTAATCAAGAAGTACTTTTGCAAAAAACGCAACCCTGCATTATAGTTGTCTAAATTGAGATGTCCGGTATTCGGGAGTATCCGTTGTGGAGGTTAATGGAGATTCTCGAATAGCGAACACCTCTATTTAACGAATACTTTTTTAATCAGCAGACATACATATTTGTATATTTTTACCTCAAAAAAGTAGACATCTCCAATTATCGGACAAATTCCGCGGTCCCGAAGTGTTCGCTATTAAGGGCTTTTAAGGTACATAGATAAATATATATATATATTTTATAATCTTGTCCTACTCTAAAAGTTCAAAATATTTATTATACTCGGTTGAATGTGGAAAAAGATTTAAAATATCAGATGTACGAAAATTGCAAAAATCCCACCCCCCACCCCCCCCCCCCCCCCAAAAAAAAAAATTAAAATATAAAAAAATATATTGCCACATAGGCAATTTTACATATACATCACTTGATAATCACAACAGCCATTTAACTATGAATAATGAAAATAAATAAATAAATATTCTACTTTAATAACATTGGGGAAAAAATGACTTTGGTATTTTGTTAAATATATTTGCGTTTTTAAACTTGTCCTACTCTAAAAGTTCAAAACTTTCATTATAATCAGTGCAAGATTTAAGATATCAGCTTTACAAAAATTCATGCAAAATCCCCCCCTCCCCCCCCCAAAAAAAATGAAAATACTTATTTAAAAATTATGTTTTTAAAAAATTTATATTTCCACATGGACAAGTTTTTATGTAGATCAGAGGGTACTCACAAAAGCTATTCAACTATCAATAAAAACAAATAAGTACATATTCTATATTAAAAACATGAGGAAAAAATAACTTATGATTTCCAAACTTCTTTCGTCTTAAATATATACAGTAACATCTGTCATTTTTGTATTTTTCGTATAAGTGCATATAAATAAAGTTACCACAATTTTAAATACGAAATCTAGTTAGAGGTTTTTACTTTTTCCCATTATAAATTTCAAATTACTTTTTTATTAAAAATAATAAAAAAATCAGTATTAGAGTTGATTGACAAATCAAATACATATGTATATTTTTACAGGCAGGTTCATATAATAGACCAGTCTCATTTACTTTATTTATCTTTTTTTAATCTGCGGTTTTATGCCAGGAAGTAAGAAAGCATTAGGTCAACTTTCAAAGTTTTTTTTTTCTTTACTTCCTTGTGGCCGTGATTTACTGCGAGATAAAAATTATCCATTTGAAACTAAGAACTGACATTGAATATATAATTCGTAATAAAAAAGAACGTCATAAGTTTAAAAATATATACTTCTAGAATTAGTGGGGTTTTTTGCGAACAGATTCAAAACTAATTAAATTTCATGCAGGATTTTGTTTAGTACAATAAATAAAATCATAAAATACACTAATTTTACTACTATAAAGAAACTTACTTGAGTTGCTGCAAGGGGTAAGAAATATTCCTCGATTTGAAATTTTAAAAACTACCACAACCACAGTGAGGGAGAAAGACTTTCATCAGTTTAAAAGGTAATCCCATAATACATCCGACTAGCCATATTTAAAGGATGAGATGTTTCATCCTAAAAACAGGACCCGCCAGACAAAAGTTTCTTTTTTTTGCCAGTTTCGACAGGACGAAGATGAATAACACAATATTATTGATATAAATTGATACGAGTTAACACTAAGCCCATTGCACACGCTTTGTAGAATTTCCGGGTGTAATCTTCAACCGCCGTCTACTTCTGTTCTGTGTCTATCCCGCCCTTGTATCGACGACAGCTTCTAAGAGACATTTGATGTCGAGCACACACGTCAGATGTATGTATTCAATAAATAAATACTCCAAGTTAATACGAATTAAAATCACAGTACTTCACATTTCGCAAAAAACGAATTAAAATACACGCGTACATAAAAACAAACTTTGTTTGAATTACAACGTATACCACTTCGAACGAAGACATCTAAAACGCATGCGCAACTGGGAGTGCTAGTGCCCCCTGGTGGTTATTGCGTCGGGAGAATCAAAACATCTTAAATTAAGACACGTTTAAACCAATGAAGTGTCTTAAAATAAGACGTTTGCGGATATTTTAGACATTATTCTCAGTTCGTTTACACCATGGTCATAGTAAGACGCTTATGTATCTTAAATTAAGACATCTATAGTGTCTTAATTTTCAGATTAAGACACTTAAGTGTCTAAAATTCTTTTTCAGTCACATATGTGTCTAAATTTAAGACGCTTCTATTTGCAGTGAAGATGAGTTGATTTTTGATGGTGGTGGCGGGGGAGTTTTCTCTTTTTTTCTTCAGATCAACTGTTTATTGCGTTTTAAATGCGATTTTTCATTTAACACTGAAATAAATATTATTTTTTAACATTAGATATTTGAAAGAGTGGGAAATGCAGAGGGAGGGGGGGTCATCCGGGAAGGAGCTATTTTCTAAATTTTGAGTACACGCCTCACGTGACATATCGTTAGAAAGGTGTATGAAAACTTATTCATATTATGCACATCCGTTGCCCCTCCCCCCCACTTTGCCCCCTGTGGGTACTTTTGTAAATTTTTAGGTTTTTTACAAGAATTTGCAGTGCCTGCGCAGCACGTGGTGCTATACGATGCCGCAGGCAGCGGGGATGTGGTTAGCGGTTTTTTTTCCTGTTGATTTTTTTTTTTTTTTTAAAGATTATGCAGTATTGTCGAAGCACGCCTGCTACACGGTGTCATAGGCAGCGGGACCTAAAGTATTTTTATGTTGAAAAGTAAAAATTTAATATTAAAATTTTTTTGAGTAGTTTCAATATTTTTACGTTTTATAATCTCTATTAAGACATAACAAAATATTGTTTCGAAATAAATCCTTTATTTTTTAAACCTAGTCCCTAACTTAATAAAAATGTTTATAAATAAAATTTTTATTTACTTCCTGAACTCCTGAAATAAAAACTAACATATTTGTGTGTGTCATATCTTAGACGTTTCTACGTTTTACCTATTTAATCATCAATAAAACAGGGTTATTGCTTATTAATCTTTACAGATACAATATACGTATGAAATCTACTATAGAGTGTTTTTGTTTGTTTTTAAATACGAATGAGTACATTATAAATATGAATGCTTTTTTTTTTTCTCTTGAGTAACTATTTATCCAATCAATTAATGTTCTAAAATAGTAATATTTAAACAAAATCAAACATAAAGTTACTGAAAAATGATCTTCACAAGATCAAAGAGATGATGTATTAGATAAATTAGGATTTTTCTTGTCATCTCTCTTCATAGCTTTAGTCCATGATTTTCTAATGGCAGGGTCTTTTGGCACACTGAAAAACAACTTTTCGCTAGAAGTTACTAGTTGTATTAGTGCAGAGTGATACAATACAGTACAGTAAAACCTCCTTAAAGTGACCACGTTTCATTCTAATAAAAATTTAATTCGTTTCGAGAGGTAGCCTCTTAATGGAGGTCATGTTTAAATCTAGATTTTAATTGTTGAAAAAAAGTAGAAATAATGTTACTAGAATTTATTTTTCACATTAGGAAAAAATATAAAAATTTAAGTACCAAAATAAAAGTTAATTATATAAGTTAATTACTGCAGTGTTTAAAAATGAATATATTGGCGTTTGCTTTGGTTTTACGGTTTTATCTTTCATAACATTTATTTCCAAGTCCTTTCAAAGTTCAGTAAATAAATGCAATTTTTTTTGGACGGGAACAAATAATGATATTTTCATTAATTTATCTATTTCTTTGAGAGTTTCCTAACAGAATAGGGTAGGGAAGTTTATTGATCGTCATTCTTAATTCGTCATCAGAGTTAACTTCATTGTCTAAAAAGGCATAAAGGGGTTTAAACACTTGAAAGTTACCGGAATAATAATAAAAAAAATCTAAACTTAGTTTAGAAGTTTAAAGCCCCTCGGAATTATTTTTCTAACAAAACCTTCTTCAAGTGACAGGAAAAACGGAATTTGTTTCCTTTTCTTCAAAGAAATTGGTCGCTCATGGAGAGAGGTCAGCTGGGATGGTCTTTGAATGGAAGTAAAATTAGTATTGAGCCTATGGGAATAAATTTCGTTCAATGAAAAAATGATCGTTCAGGGAGGTGGTCGCTTAATGGAGGTGATCGCTTAATAGAGGTGGTCGCTCAGAGAGGTTTCACTGTATTTATAATATGACTTTGTGTTCTCAGTCATAATAATTTTAGAAACAGCAATATTTAAAATGAACAAGTTGAAAAGCGACACACGTAAAGAATAACAGTCGTTTGTTGTCATGAACTGTGACGTCAGATGTATTACGGAGCGTTTTCGGGATACGGTAAATAGTGCGATATTTAAACAATCATAAATCAGTAATAAAAGCTCAAAATAAAAAAAATATATGCAGGGCATCCTTCTTATTTTTTCATGTACTATTGTTTCGTGATAAAGTTAGAAAACGTGCAAATTCTCCATTCTTTGCGACCATGGCAATTTTTATGTAGTTTAATTCGAAAAAAATATTTTGATTTTTTAATCAAAATGGAAAATTTAGATAATGTCATATACGGATCAGGCACTTAACTGACGCCAAAGTATCGTTATTTTGCTTGATGTGGTAAGCCGGATGTTGTTGTTTATGCTGTTGATGCGTTCCCCAAATTGGCGTCGGAAAAAAATCGCGCCAATATGACTTAAACATATATGACATCTGTGCCAAACTTTCATATGAAAGGCGAAGAATTCAGACGGTATTTGTTTATGGCAATTGATGACTTGAACTATTATAATATAGATGAAATGATGGCGATAGAATAATATTTGGCGACTTATCATCTGTGCCTGGCTAACATTAGAGTACCAAAATGACACCTAGAGTATAAAAAGCGAAGTGGTCCGCCCGGAACAGTTGATGATAGTCACATGAATTAGGCTATTGTTATAGAGATTGTATTCAAATACCGGGAGACAAAGACTGCGCATACGTAATTCATTTTATTTTAGCTTCTTTTCAAATGTTTAACTGATCCTCTTTAATGAAAAACGAAAACAACCATTGGATGTCTTAACAGCAACTGATTCGCCCTTAAATTTTTGCAATCAAAGGAAATTGAATGGAAACCCGTTTACAAGGAGATCTGCACAGCTTTTTTCAGTATAATTCAATCTTCTCTAATATTTTTAAAACCCATCAGATTAGCGGGTTTTTAGATTCTGCGGTGTCTGAGTTTGAGTCGGCGAGCGTAGCTTTCAGGGGGCAGAGCCCCTTAGTATATATATAATATCATTGCTTTTTATATACAATTTACTTTTTATTACCGACTTCGAAAAAAGGAGGAGGTTATCAATTCGACGCGTATGTATGTTTTTTTTTTTTTTTTTTTTTTTTTTTTTATGTATGTTCACCGATTGCTCAGGAACTTTTTGTCCGATTTATGTGATTTTGGTTTTAATTGAAAGAGGATACTCTCGAATTGGTACCACTTCCGTTTCATCGAAATTGGTTGAGTAGTTTTTTAGTAATTCAACAAAAACCAATAAAATAAAGGATTTTTCGCAAATTATCTTTCATTGTTGTAACCGGTTTTTCATTCATAAGCATAAAGCTATGTATTCATATGCGTTATCGCCAAGTTGTCGCCAGACTTGGCGCCATTTGGTGAAATATCGCCAAATTTGGCGACCAAAATAAGTTGTCATAAATGAAGCCAACTTGGCTGTAACTGACTAATTTGGCGATATTCCCATTCAAATTCACTAATGGATCTTCTCCAATATGTTTCTTCACAATTTCTAATCGGCAGTCATATTTACAATTCTCAATTGCCAACCATTATTTAAAATGCTAAATAATACAGAAGCAAACTAAATTAATACATGAAAACATCTGAATTGTATCAAGAAATGAGAACATGTAAATTTTAATCAGATTGCACGATAAAAGCAAAAAGTGCGCTTTTTACTTTGCAGCAGTTTTTGAAGTCGGTTTTATTTTTGGTAAAAAAGTTTATATATTATGTTTGTATATAAAAATAGGCAAGTGGCTTGTTAACACAATATAAATTGCATAAATCTTTAAAAAATTGCTTGAGTATATGAAACAATGAATAAGTTGCACGAAAATAAGCATAAAAAGCTTACTTGTCTCGCCAAACCCATTTTCACTACCTCTCCAAGGCCCTTATACAGGAAAAGTACCAATTTCATTTTTAAAGACTAAAAAGAAATTAATATAAATGGAAATTTTTTTTTAATTATGCTTTCATTAAAATTCACAAAAATTTAGAAAATATATATGTTTTTTAAATGCACTAAATATTAGAAAAGTCTTGAAAAAAAAATCTTAAATGCACGGAGTTTAAATTTAATTCGGTGAGTTCAATTATGGAAGATAAATGGATTTAAATGGGAATTTTGCCAAAATAGCCAGCTATCTCCAAGTTGGCTTCATATGTAGAAACTTTTTTGTCGCTAAATTTGGCGATATTTCGCCACATTGGCCAAAGTTTGGCGATATCGTGGTAACCCTGTCATTAATACTTTTCAATAAATACTCATTGCTGAAGCTAATGCTGATTTCGCTATAGAGAATCAAACATAATTATTAATTAATTCACCCCCCACTCATACCGTTGCCCCCTTAGGGATCGGATTTTTAAAAAACAATGTCCAATTTATATATTGTTCTCAGGAATACATATATATTCAAATTTCAAAACTCCATGTCAACAGGAAGTGGGTGAAAAATGAATCACAAGATTTGAGTGTCAGAGACAAATATAATTGTAAGTTAAAAGAAAGCATGTAAAATAAAAAATGCAATTTAACAAATTACAACGACCATATCGAAAATGATTTTTTAAAAGACTAAAATTTAAGACATAAGAAATCGCACGGAGTTGATCGTACATTACGTACGCCATGGATTACATTTTTCGGTACTGTAAATTTTTAAATTTCTACGGAGCTGGTCATTCATTCCGTACGCCATGGATTAAACATTAATATTCCTGGACCAATTTAAATGAAATTTCATTCTTAAACTTCTAAACATCCCGCAATATTACTTTTTACACCGTCGTATAGAGAAAAAAATGTACTTTTAAATGCAGTTTGTTTGAAAGCTGTATCTCAATTTGTTTCTGAGTTATTATTTTTTTTAATGTAGTTTTTATTACTTTTTTGTCATAGTGGCACAGAAGACAATAACCATTATTCCAAATGGTTAATAAAGAAAATAAGAAGAAATGATGCTGTAAAGCAAAATATTTTATTACACATCATATAATTGTTTCTAATTTTCACACGCGAAATATAAAATATGCTTTTGGCGATTAAAAAATGCTATTGAGAGATTATCGCAAAATCTCAAATCAAAGTTTTTATCCCCCCCCCCCCTTTTTTTTAAATGGAAAAACCAACAGATTTATTTTCCTGTTTGATTAGATTTAAATATGTTTTATAGCACTTCAGAATTATTGCGTGAGTATTTTTTTTATTTGCTCCATGTGTTCAAACCAGTTGTCTTCGAAAACATCAACCGGTGAAAGTGACGTACATCAAATTTCTGTGACGTATGCAGATAAATTGTGCTTTTTTATCAGTTTTTCTATATAATTTTTAAACGGTTTGGAACTTTTTTTTCATAGTAGGTGCATTCAGTAGACGACCCTCATAGGTACCTCCTTTTGCAATCAGAAACGAAATCCGACAAATATTTTTTGAGTTATGCTTGACGAAAAGTTTTTATTAGGCTTTTTATTTAGTAGGAGATGGCGTTAATATCCATCGTAGCTGTATGTGTCGCTGAGTATTAGCCTTCGCTTCGCTCAGACAATTAATCCGGCTTAGGACTGAGCTCTGCGTTATTAACTAAGTTATAAACAACTGTTTTTAATATTAGAAAACGTTTAACATTTTTTATAAGAAACAAGTTTTATTTTAATCTTCACCGTTGTTTTAGGGGTATTTCTAATGACCCCTTTCTTTAGAAGTTACAATCAAACCCTTGTCTTTATATGAATCACGAGAACAACGGAGTCCATAATGCGTCCAATTACGTTCGCTTAAATGGGTCAACTGGTTTTGAAACTGCAACAAAGACATATTTCAAAAATTAAAAAGTAGAAATAAATGAAAGTAAACAATAAAAAGTGTAATATTTTTAAAAATACTCTTTTATAATTTAATAGTTTAATATAAATTAAATTATCAAATGTTCTGGTTGCTATATCTCAAAAATGAAAACAAAGTAATTAATATATATATTTTTAATAAATTCACTCTTTCGCTCTTTTTATGAAGCGTAAAAAAGCGTTACTTTTTAATAATCAGGTTCAGGCGTGATTTTTAAGATAAAAATTTTAAACTTATAAAAGGTTATTTGTTTTAGGAACTAATTTTACTTTTATATATTTAATATGCATCTACAGAAAATATAAGATATATAAGTAAGAATGACTATTTTTAAAACAGGTGAAACAGGTAAATTTTCGTCTTATTTCGAGTAATTTGAGGAAAATTACAGGAAAATGAGACAGATAAACTTCCAAACTTTTTTTTAATTATCTGTAGTGATACCATTGTTAAAACGAAATCTGTCACTGAAAAAATTATGTAAAATGTACCATCATAGTAATGCTTTAAATACCGAGAATATTCGAAACTAATTGTTACTATGTATGGAACTTAGAAATATATTGAATGAGTTTGTTATAACATTTGTGTTTATAAATTCTGCTGACATGGCTTTAGAAAAAAGTTCTTAAGATTTATCGTTATAAACCTGACTAATGCACGGGCATGCAGAGCCACCTCATTTGAGCGGGTTCACCATGGCAGGAATTTGGGTGCCAAAATAAGTAAAATTGGCCAAAAATTACCAATAATCTTTTTCGCCAGAAAGACTTTCAAATATTAACGAAGGGCGTTTCCTCTCATTTCCTTCTCTACTTCCTGTAGCTCATGCCCTCCCCCTCCCGCCTCCACCCTAAAAAAGAATGAGATACATCATAAAAAAACTAGTGATTAAAATTGTATTATAAGAACATAGTAGTACATTGTTTTCAAGTGAAATTATTGGTGTTTTTCTCGTAACGCGGCAAGTTAAAACAATTTATGATAATCATTGCGGGGGTTGGGGGGGGGGGAAATCTTTTAGACATTTTATGACATACATAAATAAACAAAGGTGAAGGTCGCAAACCTTTATCCCATAAACCAATCCATCAATTTTTTTTATTAGTTTACTATTTGTTTTTCTACTAGATATTGTCTTAAAATTGCGTCTATCTTTGTTGTGAGATTAAACAGATGGGAATACTACATGGTATAAAGTTTATGTGTATATACAAAAGGCATGAAGATTAGTAGTAGCCACTTGAGTATACTATTTATGAACAATTTCTATGATCAGACAGAAGATCGGTCCTCAAAATAATATTTGCCTCGGTGCTCTACGCAGTCTAAGTTGGACAAAGGAATTATTACAATATACAAGTTGCACACTGGTGTCCAAAATTAAGGACCAGTCACAAAATGCTAATTTTTAAGTAAACGAATACTCAAAAGGAAATAATATAATTGAAATAATTACTATCCCTACAGCACAGCTAGTCCATATAGCATCTCATTCAGGTCACACATGGTCACAAGTGTCACAGTCACTACGGTGAAGCAAAAAATAGGAAATTTCACACATCTCATTATGAGTCTCAAATGATCACTATATGTGACTCCACTGAGACTTCAATGTGACTGTTGCTTTTTGACGAGTCACCAGGTGACTTTACAATATAGTTATATTGTGACTATCACGTGACTTTCATTTTTAGACTCAATTTCAAAGTCATCATGAACGTTGCATTATGATAAGCCACCAAAAAATATCACATTATAATCACATGATGACTTTTCACAAAAGAGCACAATGGTGACTTCACAGTAGTCTCTGTGTCACCTGAAAGTCACCATGTGACTTTAATGTGACATTATTTGGTAACTTATCACAATGCAGCGTTCGGGATGACTTTGAAATTGAGTCTGCAGATGACAGTCACATGAGAGTCACAATGTAACTACATTGTAAAGTCACATGGTGACTCAACACAAAGCAGCAGTCACAGTGACGTCTCAGTGGAGTCACATATAGTGATCATTTGAGACTCATAATGAGATGTATGGAACTTCCTATTTTTTTTTTGCTTCACCGTAGTGACTGTGACACTTGTGACCATGTGTGACATGAATGAGATGTTATATGGACTAGCTGTGCTGTAGAGATAGTAATTATACGAATTATATTGTTTCCTTTTGAATATTCGCATACTTTAAAATTAGCATTTTGTGATTGGTCCTTAATTTTGGTCACCAGTGTATTAGTTCAGTCGGAATAGAAAAATATTTTTTTTTCCTTTTTAAAAAGTAAATTATATTGGGTGCGTTCATTAATTAAGAAAATTCGGAAATTCGCATTGAAATAGCGACTCTTTGAATATCTAAATAACAAACACTATGGTCAATGAAGCTATATGTTCAGTTCATTAGAAGGTAAATTTCTAACGATTTCATTAAAATCATTGGGAATTGTTTACTTTGGTGACAGACATACTAAAATAATTTTGTTGTTATTCATTGAATGGTTTGTGTTCGAACCTCATTTGCATCATAATCGTATGATAGCTTAGAATCATCATATGTTACAATACAATCTTAAGTTGTCACAATAACGTCAAAAAGAAAAAAAAAAGAAGAAGAAGAAGGCTGGAACGAAATATGGGCATTTCAATTAAAAAATAATGGCTATTTGAAAAATCGAACAAATTTACAGTTAAGGGAACTAGATTTTTAATCCACAAACTGACTATTAGATTGTGTTAAAATCGTTTGATTTCAATAAGAGTTGTTTATTTTGCTAGACTAGGCATTAAAAAAAAAATATGGCTTTCATTGAATGATTTGGGTTAGGACCATGAATGAAATAGGGAAAATATTATAGCCAGTGGGTATTTTTTATTCTATAATTTAAATAATTGCTTAACAAATTTGCTATAGCTATATCATATGCATTCAATTACATTGAGTAAGGAAATTAAAAATTTCGCTACAAATTAACTTTCTCAACAAAATAAAGAATTTGGAAGGAATAACACCAATTTGTTTAATTTTTTATTTAATCTGATGTATTATATCTTTAAAATAATAAAAAGGAAAAAGAAGAAGAAATAACCTATTGTTTCGACTGGCGCCGGGAGGGGATGTTTAAAATGAATTTAATTGAAATATTGACAATTTATGCTATTAATATGAGGTCTACAATTTCTTTTTAATATTTTGCATTCACTGAATATTTTAAGTTATTTCAGATATTTATTTCGTGAGAAATTCACGCTCGAAAGCTACGTTTAATAAAATCATAAATTTCATATTTGATTTTTTCATTATATTTAAAAAATTATATAGACAGTTATTCTCCTATCAAAAAACCAATTAAATGAAGAGCAGAAACTTACATAGCAAACTAAATTACCGAAGAAACTAAACACACAAGGATTGCCCTTCTTGGAATATTGCCGCTTTAGCGAGTAACTGCTAAATGGAGAGGAAAGTCTTATACAGGGTGTCCGGTCTCAACGGTGTCCAGCGGCTAATTCCTAAACCGTTAGTCATAGACATATAGTTCTAATTACAAAAATGTTTTAAATCACGTAAAGAAATATTTTAAAAGCGATTTGGGTCAATAAAAACATTTCTTAAAAAATTACGAAATTTAAATTTTTATACGGTCCCCCGGTTCTATAAGTTATACTTAGTGAAATTTTCCTTTTACACTGGCAAGTAATACAAAAAAAGTCCCGTTATTCTACGATTAAAATTGACCGAGTAATAGCTGTTTAAAGTTCGAGCATATTTTTTGCTGCAAATTGGGGGTCATTCACAAATTTAGTCGAAATATAATTTCGTCAGATATAAAAAATATCTGGGAGTAAAATTAACAATTCAATATAAATTTGAAATCTTTAATCATTCTGGCATATTAATGGAAAATATACAATTTGTAATAAACATTTAAGAAGAAAGAAAAAACAGAATTTTTCTTAAATAAAATGATTCTAAATTAACAGCCTCAATTCTTTACAAAATGATACGTATTTTAAAATATTATTAGATTGCACAAGCCTGCAAAAATTGGGTTATGTCATGTTTTTTAGCTAATGATAATTGATTCTTGTATACTCTATACCGCTGAATCCGAAATTGACCTTCATTTTTAACTATCATATCAGGATTTTTCGCACATTGCAAATTTCAAAGTTAAGGAGTTCAATGTTAAAATTGAATTTCCTCCCCCATCTCATCGGACCACTCAGCTGTTTAGCTGTAAGAATCCCATTATAAGCAAAAATATCGAATAAATCTTTTAATAAAATAAAATAAAATAAAATAAAATAAAATAAAAAATGTTTTACATATGTTTTATAGTATGAGATTTTAGCTATATTTTAACTTACACATTTACGATTTGCAAAAAAAATTCTAACGTGATGGTTAAAAATGAAGGTCATTTTCAGATTCAGTGCTAAAAAGTGCGTAAAAATCAATTATAAAAAGTTAAAAAACACAACCATCTCCGCTACTTTATAGTGTTCGATTTTTGTTATTCTTTAAATTTGAAAATTTATGATTTGCGAAATATCCTGACATGACGGTTAAAAATTAAGATAATTTTCGGATTCAGTGCTAAAAAATACATAAATGTGAAAAACCCAACAATCGCAGTCTTGTATTATCTAATCTAAAACTTTTTCTTAAACTCCTTGGCAGAAATTTATCCAAAATTCTTTGTGTTATCCTGTAAAATAAGTATAATGGTAACCACCGAAAATCTTAATAATATTAGATTGTTATCGGATTTGCGCCAGTATGTAAAATGCAATCTCGATCGGATATTTAAAAGTGGGTTAAAGTTAGAGTACAAATTTTGAACTGGAAAAACATACATATGATTGTTGAAGTAACATAAAAACTTATAAAAAAACATAATTTTTGTTAAAAGAAATCATAAGAGAAACAGTCTCAAATCCTGACAAAATAAAACCTATGTTATTTTAGCCAATTTGAGACTTAATCATAATACTTGTAGGATTTTTTTTCAAGGCGCAGATACACATGAAGTATGACCTTCGAATACTTTAAACACTTGGCATATGATCCCTCAAAGCCAAGCCGAACATATTTGTTTTCAGAGTAGAAAAGTGGCATAAGTCATGCATTTTTAAAGTTTCATAACTCGCTCAATTTTAGCGTTATATGAATGGGACTTTTTTTGTCTTACTTGTCAGTGTAATAGGAAAAAATTACTAAATATAACTTATAGGACCGGGGGACCGTATAAAAATTTAAATTTCGTAATTTTTTAAGAAATGTTTTTATTGACCCAAATCGCTTTTAAAATGTTTCTTTACCTGATTTAAAACATTTTTGTAATTGGAACTATATGTCTATGACTAACGGTTTAGGAATTAGCCATTGGACACCGTTGAGACCGGACACCCTGTATAGCAAACATGTATTACCGAAGAAACCAAACACACAAGGGTTGCCATTATTGGACTATTACCGCTATACTGAGTAATCGTTAGGAAACTCTCTGGGTTTGAGACTGCATTTTTACACACCGCCAGATGGCACTAAACAGATTTTAGATTTTAATTTAATAAACATGGTAAAGAAAGAATTTTTAACTTATTATTATTAAAAACTAATACTAATTTAAAGTATTTTTAATTGAAAAATTTATTTGTTAATTTTAATTTAAAACTTAGAGAGATAATTTTAATGTAAAACTATATTTAATTTATTTATCAAAAGTAATATTTGTAGTATAGGTAGAGTATTCGTCTATTTCTATGTGAATTTAATCTAAGTCTTATCTTATTATAGATTAGGCATACTAGGACGTGTCTAGCAAATGCTGACTCACTGTTAGCAGAACTTCTTTAAAATAGAGGTATTGATTAGAAGAGATCGATAATGCATGAGAAAACTGACAATTAAAATTTTTAAATTTCTCATTTTAAAACTTCAGTCGGTAATATTCTAAGTCTTTAGATTACAATTTTTAGCCGGCCTTTTAGTTTAATATTTCAAACCCTTTGTTACTTATTTTTTCGAATTTGATATCATGTCTTTATCTTGTAATTCTGACTTTAAATAAAATCATCTATGTATCTATGAAATTTGTAAATTCTTTTTAGATTAATGGAACTTTTTTAGATTTAAATTTGATTTCTAACTAGTGAAAATAACTTCTAAAAGAAATAGGTGTTTTTATTTGAATATAATAGTAAACAAATCATATATTAAAATCCTTTAAGCATATTTAATTTATCATTGGGAGGATTTAATAACTAAATAAATTATATATATATATATATATATATGTGTGTGTGTTGGTGTGCGTGTGTGTGTGTGCAATTTTAGCTAATCTTTTATTGTAATATAAAATCATAATTTAAAATATTTTAAAATTAATTATATCTCTACACTTAAAAGTTATACTTAACTAAATTAAAACGTGTATATTGTTTGTAGATGAGCGCAAATGTATATTGTGGAATAATTTTTCATGATTGACAGTAAAGTTTTTTTTATCATTATTTAAGAATTAGAAGTTTAATTTCAATAATAATGTAAAATTTCATGTCTTGATATAAGCTATACTCACACACATAACTAATGTCATGAAGTAACCGTGTGATGTGCAATCTACTGGAAAAAGCCAAGATTATCTTATCTGATAAGGTCTTGTTATATAATCTCGTGCGCGCTTTGATAAACTTAATTTAGTATAAAAATTTTCCCCTGTGTGGTGTGTCTTGAAGCTTACAGTTTGTCAACATAATTAACTTTGGATTTAGTATTATGGAGTCAAATGAACTTAACGTTAAGGGATTGTTGAGTCACCCCCATGAGGTGAGATATTTTTAGCTCTTATTATATTTTCTTATTTTTTCTAAAAGCCTTGTGATAATATTAATAATATAGTAAAATCTTGATTAATAAAAATGTAAGTGTAATGGGAGTTTTACTCAATGCTATTTATGATTTGTTTAGTGAAATTCTTATCTATATTAAATGAAATATATTTATATATTATATAATTGACTTAAAATAGTTTTGTGAAGTGTTTTGAAATCTTATCTTTTTGAGAGGAGGAGAATGATATTCCTTTTTCTAAGTCAAATTTCTATATAGATATATTTTTCATTCTTAAATTAACTTAAAATAGTCTTGTGAGATGTTTAGAAATCCGATCTTTTTGAAAGGGACTGTCCTTCTCTTTATCTATAAACATAGTTTTTGGAAGATGATTTGTATGTGTTTTAAAATAATGGGGATGTTTTTATTTTAAGTGTGGTTAGTTTAAACATTTAAGAGAAAAAATTACTTAAGTATGATTTAAGTGGGAGTATAATTAGTTTAAGTGTTACTAATTTAATTTAAATTAAAAGTATTTAATTAGTTTTCTTATATATATATATATATATATATATATGTAAATAAATTATTTCTTTTCAAATAGAGAGAAAAAGTAGTACTTTTTAGTGGGTTTTATGCATAGCTTAAAGCCGATTTTTTCTAAATTTATTTGAATTAATGGGAACGCATTGTATTTTTATCCTGTTCTTAAACGGTACTCTTATTATTAAGTGAATATGAGTTAGCTATTTTTGATTAAAGTCTAATAAGTGACTCCTTCATATGTGATAATAGCGTTTTGAAAAAAGTAATTTTTTTATCGGTAAACTTTTCTTAAGTTTCTCTATGGTTTCAAAACTAATGAAGGTAGCTTTCGTGAGTTTTATAAAATATAGCAGCAAAAGGTTGATGGTTTGAGTGAAATAAAATTCATTGAATGGTTCTTTTTATTTACATTTTAATAAAATTTTTGTGATTAGTTTAAATAAGTTTTGTTATTTTTTTTAACGAAAATACTTTTTCTTTCTTTTAAGTAATCTAGTGTATTTTTCATAAGGAATATTTGGATAATATTTTCATATGGAATGTTTTGGCTAAGTTTTAGTTAATAAATGGTATCTATTAATAATATTTTTGATGAAGAATATTTTATAATATTTCATGTGATGTAAATTTTATGTAGTTAGTTTGTATCTAATTTGTAAATGTATTAGGCTTCTCTATTCAAAAGTATGTTAATACATGGGAATCTACTTTTCAACAGATGTAAATTTCAGTAGTTTAATAAATGTCTTTAAAATATTTCAACAGATAGAAGTTTCATTAGTTAAATAAATGTTTTTAAAACATTTCAAGCGAATTAATATATTTTTTAATTGAACTTGTGTAAGTAACGGATTTTTTTAAAAATAGAATATTTTAAAATTTGTGGAAATATTTGTTATACTGAAATTGATGTGTTGGATATTTTGATGATAAAAACGTTTCTTTTTTATTCAATAAAAATCGTTATATGTTTTTGTAATATTAAAATTGTAAAGAAGGAGAATGTTTATAAAAGAGAGTGGAGAAAATCGTGTTTTGATTTCATTAGGGTTCAAATTTGAAAATGTTTTCATTTTGTATAAAGTAAGATAGATTACAAAGAGGTTTTTTTTTTCTTTTCAGAAGGGAAAGATTTGTGATGTATGTCAGAAATCACTCTCTAAAATAAGTAATTTGAAGAGACATAAGAATATTCATGCTGTGGTTCAGGAAAGTTTTTTATGTTCTATCTGCAAGCATCGATTTTCTAGAGCAGATAATCTAAAGTAGCATATGAAATCTCATGAAAATTTGCCTTATCATTGTATAGAATGTGAATTAAAATTTGCTGCTAAACTAAATCTCATGCGTCATATGCGATCAAGTTATGGAAATCGCCTTTACAATTGTGAAGAATGTGATTCGAAATTTAAAAAAAAATCAAACTTGAAGCATCATATGCTTGTGAGTCATATTAAACCAGCAAAATTTGTCTCCGTGAAGAATAAAAGATCGACACCACAATCAAGTAGAAAAGCAAGGAAGGTGACTGAAGCATTGGGTGTTTTCAAGACCGTTTTGATAGAACCTGAAAAAGAGACTATGTTCGATCTCATTCTATTTTATGAAACTAGTCGAAATGAACTACGGGAGATTCTGGAGGAGATTGTGGAAGAAAAGCAAGCAATCAAGTGGCATCTACTAACAAAAGTGATTTTAGAAAAGTGTAACATAGAAGGTGAAGAAGAATTTCTTGCTACTTATTTCCATGGTGACACATATCCACAGCTTACCATCGATAGTATTGAGGAAAACTTAGAGCAGAGTCAGCAAAAGATTATAAATTCATTTGAGAAATTTATACGAATGGGATCCGGATGGCAGTTAAAAGAAATAAAGTATCATGAACTTAAGACTGCCATTGAAAGTGTCTAGCTAAAAAAAAAATTGCGTGCGTGAGTGTGTGTGTGAATGTGTGTGTGAATGTGTGCGTGATGAGAATCAGGTGATCTGCCTCCCCGCGGCGATTCTTGGGTGGAAGTTTTGACCCTAGGTCACATTCAGCTAAAGATCACATCTTCCGACAAAATTCGATTTGTTAATCCTTCTGGTAAAATTTTAAAATTACCTGAAAAACATCTCTCTCAATTGAGGTATTCATTTCTGTCGAATAGAAAAATAATATAGAAAATTCTTCGCTGATGTATTTTTTTTTATATTTCATAATCAGAGAAAAGAAGTGTGTCATGATGATAAATCTCTATTTTTTAGTTGTAATTCCTTCTAAAGTTTTTCCTTTACTTTCTTTAACTATCTCAAATCTATCTTAACTCTTTTTAAAAGTTTAGTAACTAGAGAAAATTAATCTAATTGACATACTTTTTTCTTTTCAAATCAAAAACTGGAAACCCTGAATTGTTCTTCCAACATCTAATTACTATCATGGTTAGTAATTTCTTTTTAATCTTTATTTTGTTAAGCATTTATTTTTTATACTTATCCTAAATTGGTGGTAATATGAAAATCAAAACATCACTGGAAAAATTCTTACATGTGAGAATAGTTTACTCATGCACTATTCTCTATTTCAAACGCCAATATTCTTTTAAATTAATTTTTACCATATAAAATTAAAACTCCCCTTCTATTTCCAAATTTTTATATGTAAGAATCTCCCTTCGAAAAAAATTCTTAACTTCAGTAAAAAATAACGTGTTAGATAATGAAGTCTTGGAAATGATCCTCTTAGAGGATAATCTTATCTCAGAATGAATCAGACGCTTGGCTCCTTTCGATTCGTGCTGGCGCGATTAAAAATTAATGTGTTAGATAACACAGATAAGGCTTAGTCTAAGTTCGGAAGGATCCAGGTAACTGGCTCCTTGCTCCTGCGGGTGGCGTCGGATCCCCATTCTTATACTACTTTTGGTTGAAAACCCTGCATGTTATAAGCAAAATTCATACAAGGTTTAATTTTTTTTAAATAAATCGCTATATCTCTATTAATTTGCGTGCTATTCTTACACAAACGAATACACATATTGCACAATGTCTGTTTATTTATATTCGGTAGCGATAGATCATCTCGTGCATTTTATTTTACGGGGTGATCCCAAGTATTATTTATTTTCTTTGATTTTTTGTTGGCCCCCTAATTGCCCCCTTATCAAATCTACATTGCTAAATATGAGGTCATACCTGTTCTTTTTAATCTTGAAATTCCAGAAGAATCTGTCAAGTATATTTCTAAATATTCGACAAAATGTCTAAAATTGAAAGTTGATTGTCATTAATGGCCATATAGTGTATATCTTGTTCAAATCTTCAATCGTTAATAAAATACTTATTATTCATCCAATCAAACTCAAATAAATTTTTTTTAAACTTAAACTTCTAGTGGATGACACTTGATGTTAATCCAGTTTTTTCAAATACTAATTCATTAATTAGATTAAATTAATTAATTTTCAATAATCGAGAGAGCCCTCTTCTTGATCAAGGCATTTTAAGCCCCACTCAACTGGGAAAAAGAATGGGAGGAAAAAAAATATTCCCTTATTGACCTAAGTAGGAATTGACTTAAAATATTTTTTTTTATATTACTTGTTTATATTACTTACCTATTTTTTTTTAACCGACTTCAAAAAGAAGGAGGTTATCAATTCGACCTGTATGTATGTTTTGCCCATGTTCACGCATAACTTTCTTAAATAGGAACCGATTTTGATTATTTTTTTTTTTTTTTTGTTTGAAAGTGTAAGTCCCCCATTTGGTCCCATTCCAATTTCATCAAAATCTGATGATTAGAAATTTAAAAAAAAAATAAAAACTTTAAAATTCAAATCCTTTTTGAAGCAGTCGCCCGATTATAAGCGCTCATCTTTGATACCGTTACTCTTACAGAGATACGAGATCTTTCACAGTGCGAAAACTTAGCTGGACAAGGGCCGAGATCCAGATAGGTTTTTCGCTGGTAGTGAAACGAGATTGACCAATCAGAAGCTTGGAGTTTTGCGAACTTTTCGCTGCTTGCAAAAATGCACGCTTCTGATTGGTCGATCTCCTTTCGCTGAGAGCGAAAAATCTATTTGTATACTGGCCATTCTGTCATCCACCAAACCGGAAGGCCCACATAGACACAAACCGATATCGGAAGTCGGTGTCGAAAAATTGAAAATCAACCTTTAAAGTTCCTTATGTATCAGAGTACAAGTACAACACCTAGAATAAATAGTGTGGAAATCTGCTATCCAAACAGCACTAAAAAATTGTATCCCTTAAATGTGCAAAGATGCTGTAATCCAATGAGCCGATCGCAGCGACATCTGCGTTATATTTTCAAATTTCAATGTAAACATTGTACTGTAACAGCGTCTAGACCAAGTTGTCTTGGAGTTTTATAAAATATCCTCAGATATCGCTCCGATCGACTTTTTGGATTTCAGCATCGTTTTACATTTTAGGGATACAATATTTTAGTACTTTCTAATTACTACTGCTACTGAGTCTAGAATATATAGTGTGGAAATCGGCTATCCCAGTAATACTTAAAAAAGGTGCTAAAATATTGGATCCCTTAAATGTCAAACGATGCTGAAATCCAATGGTCAACCACAGCGACATCTGAAGGATATTTTCTATAACTCCAAGACGATTTCGTCTAGACGTTGTAATAATAAGATGTGTTTACTTTGAAATTTGAAAATATATCGCAGATGTCGCTGAGATCGGCTCCCTGGATTTCAGCATCATTTCACATTTAAGGGGTACAACTTTTTAGCGCTGTTTGAATAGCAGATTTCCACACTGTATTCTAGACGCTGTACATGCGATAGTAAGTCAGCATGTTCTGGATATTTGAATCTGTAAAAACAATGAGAACGGTTCAGGGTCTGAACCCAGTAGGCATGGTGAAATAAACTGAAAGGGAAAGAGCTGATAATAAATCTAGTTCGTACCCCTTGAGTTAAGAACCATTGCTTTATGTAAATTTTTAGCTATTCTCAAAAAAAAAAAAAAATGATATCTGTTTTGCAAACATTACATAAATGAATTTATTCTTATGAGTTTCAAAATTTAAACCTTTATGAAATGACTTTCCGTTTAGTATTCCAAAATAAATTTTACCGACAAATCCTAATATGATGACAAATCTTTGTTATCGTTTTAGTTTGATACAATTTCACTCTGAAGATGACCGCCTAAGTTTATTTTTTTAAACGTAAATTTAAAATAGACATTATTTCCATTCGAATGGCCATCTCCGTTTAATTTTTCTCGGGCAATTTAGAGATAAAAAATGTTTGGCATGTCTTCTTTCTCTTGGCCAATTGTAAATATTAAGTACAAAAAAAAAAAAAAAAAAAAAAAAAAAAAAAAAAAAAAAAATACACTTTTATAAGCATTCAATGTTTATTTTAAATAGCATACACAATTTCATGACTGCAATTCATAAAGTTTAAAAAAAAATGTTATAAAACATTAATTTGATTGGGCCCGATTATTGAAAATTCACCGGTTTGATATACGCTTGGTGAAAGGGAAAAAAAAAACTATTAAACTAAAAAAAAAAAAAAATGAATTTTTGCTCTGTTTTTTTTAACACTTTCCAACATAGTTGAAAAGTGTTTATAAATTCACCTTGTCTGTCTGTCTTTGCGTGCTTTAACTCGCTTAAATATAGTCAGGTTGCCATGAAATTGATATATGCTGTTGGAGATTACCGTGGCAAGTTCGGTATTGAAAATGAAATGTGTAGCATTAATTTTTCATTTACAGGGACACTCAAAAGAATTCCGTTACATTACAGCCGATGCAAAAAAAGTGTTTGCTGTGTACTTCAATGATATTAGACTATTTTAACACATATTGAAATTCGTATATATCATTTACTAACTAATGTACTAATACATTTTCAGTTGTAATACGCGTTTTAAAATTTAACTATTTTTTTGCGTATTACTTGGTGTGTATAAATTCTTTATATCATATACAGGTCTACACAAAAAACCTCAAGTGCATTTCCGTTTATTGACGGAAGCTGCAGAAAGGAAAATTCAACTGTGCTATGCGTTTAATTAAACTAACTTTTACCATACTATGTAATATACATATGAATCAGGGCTGCACACACACACAAAAAAAAAAAAATTCGCATAGTTTTCGTTCTATTAATGGTAGTTGCAGAAATTAGGTTTTCAAATGCTCTCTGCATTCAAAATGTCAAATGCGCTATGCATTTTGTAAATTGTTTATTTAGCCATCTTTCTCGCTTTAATAAATTGTAAAGCTTTGTTATAGTTTTCTGAATGCGTTGGAAAGTGTTACATAATCTATGCTGGACGCATGATTTTTCGTTCTTGTTCAGATATGACTAAAAGAAAAAAATATATAAACCAAGACCCTCCCCTTTTCCCCTTATCATTTTAAGACTCATTTACTGTTATTATGATAAGGGGGGTCTTGATTTAAACTATCTATTCAGTATTTCTATGTGGTTTTTCAGCCCCACCAATGGCCGAGAGGTTCTGCTCTCGAAGCTGGTAGACGGGAGGTGCTGGGTTCGAACCCATTTCGTGACCGTCAGTCTAATCGTTCGGAGTTTTCCGTGGTTTTCTTCCAACCTTGGATTTCCATGCGTATGTACGGCTTAGGTTCCCTTAGAAAGACCCCAGGGCATCCACCCTCGGGCCTATATTCCTTGTGCAGATAATCGGCCGTCATAAAACAACACTACATTGTTTTCTCAACGTATAATTATAAGCTAATCGATATTAACCTATTAAATGGTAAAAGCGTATTTTTTTAAGTTATTGCACTATTTATTTTTTGATTTATATTTTCTACTTTTTTTAATTTAAAATATTTCGGTGTTGCAGTTTCACAACTAGTTGTCCTGTTTTAGCGAACGTTGTTTTTAGCATAATTACATCCATTGTTGTTTGAAGTTATATACAGTTGTAAGCATAAATAATATTTTGAAACTTTACACCTGCGACCGGTTAAAAAAGAAATGCCTTAAAATTAATTTATTGATTTATAATTTAGTTCTAAAAAATTAAAAAGTTGTATTGTCATGAGAAACACACCTGTGTACATCAGGAAGTGAGTGAAAAACGGATTACAGTCATCTTTGCATACATGAATCACCTTAAGTTAATCAAAAAAGAAAAATAATTTGTCCAACATACATTATGTAACACTTTCCAACACATTAAGAAAATAGTAACAAAACTTCACAGTTTATTAATGTGAAATATGACGTATAAATAACAATTGGAGAAACATATAAAGCATCTGAAACCCAATTTCTGCTATTACATCATTAGTCGGAAAAATATCCGGGTTTTTTTTGTGCAGACCTGTATATGATCTATGATTTAGTTCATTTAAACGAACAGCATAGTTGAAATTTTTCATTCAGCAATTTCCGTGAATTAACGGAAAAGTACTTGAGAGTCCTGTATATGATCTATAGAATTTATCTACACCCAGTAATATATATATATATATATATATATAAACGCGTACCATAACTAAAAGCACACTTCAGGCAATTATTGTTCATAGGCCTCAATAGTTCAATATCTTATGTAGCGAAATTCCTTTGTGTGTCCCTGTAAATGAACGATATATTCTATGCTCAACCTATTCTACAGTAAGCTCCGTGTAGTTCACCTCAGTATATATATGTATAAATTTCAGCATGTTTAAAATACTGGAATATTATTAAAACTAGTGTGAATGCCCGTCCTAGGACGGTGGGTAAAAATTGTGTTTTTCACTTAAAATTTGAAAAAAAATGAAAAATAAAATAATTGACAATATGAAAGCGTTTAGATGAGCAAATTTCTTCTAGTAATTTAATAAGTGAAAAGATAATTTTCAGCCATACTAATGCAATCATGATAACATCTTATATTTCATTTACATCTGGGGAAAAAAACTTTTATAATGCAAACAAAATTAAAAAAATTAAGCAGATAAATGTTAAGCTAAATAAAACTAAATTAAAATTCTACCAAAGTCATAATAATAATAATAATAATAATAATATTCATTTTATTTATATTGAATGAAATTTTAAAATTATATAAATGAAGCTTTTAAAAATTGATCTCGAATTACAGAATTATGTCTGCATTTTTTTTCCGTATAAGAAACTCTTAATTTCAATCGCAAGTACTTTCATTTATATTGATTACCGAAAGATGGCGCCAAAGCAAAGTTTTAAAATAGACGGGATTTTCTTTAGCTCAGGCAGAGGGCGCCAGTGTAACGAATACATCTTGTACCTCCGGTTAATTAACTCCATTTTTCACAAAGTCGTGAGTTGATATGAAAAATGAAAACGCATTTCAAAATATTTAAAGGCTTTAATATGCTTTTACTAATATTTTAATAACAGAATCATATGTTAACCTGTAGGTTTTTTTTTTTATGAAACACTGTAAGAGTCGTTCATTTGCTTCTAGATTTCGAATTTGTAGATTTAAATGGCAACAACCTTCGTTTGTTTATATCTTGCACTCGTGTTAACCGTTGTATATCTGCTGGTTATCCGTTGTTTTTTATTTAGAATTTAAAATATTATAATTTGATAGTTTTTGAACGTTTTAGAAAAAGTAACGAAAAATAGATGTGATACAAAGCAGATTATGTGTATATTTCCATATGTTGAACAATCGGCAAACTAACGGTCTCTTGGATATTTATGCCTAACATGACCGCGATAATTGCTTTTCTCGAGGATGGGTTCTCCCCGGATTCGTTGCACTGCATTTTATTATACGGAGATGAAAATGAAATATTTATTTACTTTTTTCCTCCGGCAGTATAAAAATCGATTTATTTTGAAAAAGAATTAATATTCGAGTCATACCTATTCATTTTATTATTAGTTCCTTTTGGGATTTTCAAATAAACATCAATAATACACCCCCTCATGTGTTTTTTTCTTTCAGTCGCCAAAAGAAAAAAACCCCCCAAAAAAAACCGAATCAATGCCAAAACATATCTTTTAGCGTATGGTCCAAACACATTAGAATCTCTGCTACTGCCATTGGCTTACTGATAACATGCAAAAGACTAATGTCTAGAAAAGGTGAAGCAATGTATCTTGCATTTTACCACTGATTGATTGATGCTATTGCCATCTAATGGGTTTAAAAAGCTGGCCATCTCTCTTAAGAACAGTCTTAGTTAAGAATTTCGCCTAGTGTCTGAAACTTAGTATCAGTACACATGCAGAAGAAAAAACAATGTAGAAAATTTATGAGGAAAAATGCGTGTTTTCAAAAGCAGTATGTCATTTTCCGTTATTATTCCCCTGTTATAATATTGTGCTCCTAATGGAATTTTGCGCCACTAAACCCTATACAACAATTTTTATCAGAAAATGGCATGAATAAAGATAAAAATACCTCATTATTTCTCTCTTGTCTGCAACAATGAAAGTTATCTAATTTTCACCATTTTGAAGAAATTTCATAAAATGCTTTTAAAATTAAAATATAAAAGTGGGGATATTTAAAAAAAGAAACAGATAGTGCGATCACATCTACAAATGAATAGCTTTCAGTTAAAAAAATATATATATTGGTAAAATTGGTTCAGCAGAAAGATCAGGGCAGATGACTAAAAAACACACTTGTATTTTAAATATATAGATTATATAAAATTATGAAAAACTAAATTAAGCAAGTTGTGTTATTTTGATGAAATTATAGTAGAATGTATAGTAGAATAGTATTAAAATTTTGTTATTCGAGAGCATTTTGGCAAAAACTTCAGGAACAGGATATTATTTTAAACCTCGAATTATTTTTTTGCTTGTCTAACTCGGCGAAGCAAATCCATCCAGGCGAGAATCATCAATTTCAGTAATATAAATCGCTATTATTTGCATGTCACCTCTCTTTTACAAAGACACTCTAAATTTTTGTAAAAAATTCCGTTTTATCAGTGTGCGATTTCGATTGCATTATTTCCAAAAGTGAAGCATTTTACCTGTGAAGAATTTCAAAGCAGCTGGGCTGCAAAAATGACGCACTTCTACAAAACATAACTCAGTTTTAAGAATTAAAATGCACGCTTTTTTATAAAATGACGTCATTTGCATCCGCTAAAGCAATCCACTTTTACAATCCATTCTTAAACTTCGTCTATAGAAATTATGCATGTGACGTCATTATCGAGGAATAACAGACAATATTCTTGACATAACCCATATTATAATTTCAACTTTTTTTTCAAGTTTTATGAGAAAATGGCAACAAAAATATGCAGTAATCTCCCATTTTCGACTATTTTCCGTTTACTTTCAATGGAAATGGGGTACTTTTGTTGCCACGATTAGAAAAATGGTATTAAAAACTACAAAAAAATTAATATCTCAAAAATAAATTAGGATACAGCTTTCAAACAAATTGCATTTAAAAGAACATTTTTTCCCTTATACGACGGTGTAAAAATTTAAAATGTGCGATGTTTAGAAGTTTAAAAATTTGCAGTAGAGAAAATTGCAAAACCGAAATTTTATTTCAAATTTCAAAGTATTGCCAGTTGCAAAATGACGTATGCGTTACGCACAGATATGTTTGTCCTTTATAATATAGATAGATACACCGCAAACGATTTTCCCCCAGCATAGCCCGTAATATAACGGAATTCTTTTGAGTGTCCCTGTAAAAGAATTTCTCCGTAAATGCTATACACTTCATCTGCAATACCAAACATACCATAGTGATACGCAATATCATCTGTCAGTTTTACGGCAATCGGGCTATATTTAAGTGAGTTAGAGTACGGACGGACAGACAGACAAACACTTTTCAACTTTGTTGGAAAGTGTTAATAAAAAATTTAAAAAATCAGGGCTCGGTTTGAAGTGAAGTATCCTATATTTTTGACTGAAAGAAAATGGATTTCGACCCTGGTGTCCTATGCAAAAAGTTTTTATTGTACTGTGCTGCACCACATCTTAAATTTGTCACATCGTTTTTAGGTTTTCGTTCATCGGACGAGACCGTATTCGACTCATTTCTTTGACTGTCAGACCCACCGGTGGCCGAGAGATTCTTCTCTCGAAGCTGGTAGACAGGAAGTGCTGGGTTCAAACCCAATCACGCCCGTCGGCCTACTCGTTCGGAGTTTTCCGTGGTTTTCTTCGAATCTTGGATTTCCATGCGTAAATACGGGTTAGGTTTCCTTAGAAAAAAGGCACTCCCCTTCGGGCCTGTATCCCTCGTGCAGATAATCCGCGTCATAAATAACACCAGCACTTTTGACTGTCTGTCATAGAGTTCGTTTTCAGAAACTAAAGTTGGAGACTTGGAATTTTGCATAATTACAGCTCACAAGACAAATCGTAAAATTTTGAAAAATTCTTATATTATTTTAATTAAATGAATTAATTTAATGACATCCGACAATTTTTGCGATTTAGATTTTAACACAAAACTTTAATTTGAGTCCTTTTCATGCAGGCTGGATGGCTGCGTGTTAGAGTATTTGCCTGCTAATCAAAAGGGGGTTTCCGGTTTGTTACTTGGCGTCGGAGTTTGAAAATCCCCCCCCCCCCCCCCCCCGGAATAGATTTCATTATCTAATAGATTCTATTTTACAGAATTTTTGTAATTTTTTTTTTTTTTTTTTTTTTTTTTACCCTTTTAAGGCCAAAAGTTGTTGTAAAATATTTTATCAATTATTTTTTTAATTAAAAATGTCTTTTTTATTGAGGAATTGGGAAAATTAAATTAACTAGATTCCATTCTCCGATGGATTTAATTAAGAAAACTTCCATATATTTTTTTGCCATTTTAAGGGTTTTTTTTAGCTAAAATTAAATCATGTAATCAAATATGATTTTCAGATAGACAAACATATGCTGCTACAATTGCCTAAAAAAAAAGCTATTGAATATTTTAATTTGAAAAAAAAAAAATCTTCCAATTGTAATAATTAAAAAATTAAATTTAATGGTGCTACCATCTGCGTTCTTATTAAAAAGTTTAAAGATTTAGT
Organism: Maratus speciosus; assembly: GCA_963932465.1. Classification (NCBI taxonomy): domain Eukaryota; kingdom Metazoa; phylum Arthropoda; class Arachnida; order Araneae; family Salticidae; genus Maratus; species Maratus speciosus. The sequence continues at coordinate 482,621,593 of OZ010793.1, forward strand.
AATTACAAATTAACGATTTGGATTTATTAATTAAAGGATTAAGTGCTTTGAAAGAAATATTAAACAAAACCCTCTTTGTGATCTTTGATCACAACTTTCCACTTGTTTAAACAGCCTGTCTATCAATATATTGTATTTTACATTAAAAATAAGAGTTAGCGCAGAAAGTAAAACTAAAAGGTAAAAAAATATATATTCAGATACCGAATGCCATATTTGCATAACATTGAATTCAGTCATTGAATTACGTAATTCCTTTCAATCTACTTCGTCAGTATTGTAGTATGCGGGCGTAGAAAATATTAATAAAAATTTCTATTTACACTCTTGCAAACACCTTCTAAACGGAACTACAACATCTGATCAGAGTGAAAGTATATTTCATTACACCAACCTGTGAATTTCCACGTTCTTTTATTGATTTAGGAGCTGAAAGAGTGGAACTCTTATAACAGGATATCAAAACCGTGTTTCACTGTCACGTAGGCATATTTGTGAGTCAGCCATTGTTTACCAACACATAAAATTAAACTGAGGGTTTTTTTAAATAAAATTCTAGAAAGCATAATTTGAAAGTTCATATTAGTTATAAGTAATTGTTAGCGAAGTGCAACTAATAGGGTGAGATAATTAATTACATATCTAGCAATTATTTATTGCTAAAAATGACTAATATTTATTGCTAAAAATTACTAATATTTATTGCTAAAAATTACACTACAAGAAAATGTGAGATAATCGCAATTTTCGGTTTTCATGAAAATAATAAAACAAAAAAAAATTGAAAGTAAAAATGAGTTTTTAAATTATCTTAATCACTGAATACAAAGTTAGAATCTGCTTTATTAATTCTTTTTTCATTTTAAGTAACTCAAAAGTACGTGCACACAATGTAATACTACTACTACTACTACTAATAATAATAATAAAATATGAGAGAGGGAAGAAATACTTCTCTTCTGTTATTTACGTTTCATATAAGCAAATGTATCAATTTCCACACTTTTAGCACTTTCGCTATGTATCTTTATCTGTATATTTGGCAAGTTTATATAATAGGCTTTACTCTTCTAAACATACCAATAATATTCAAAGATAAGAGGTTTGTTTTATGTATAATAATCAGTGATTGGGTAGTTTCAGACTCAATTTATAATAGAATCTGAGGAAAGTAATCCCTTAAAGCTATCTATACAATGTGACCTCGAAAATCCGACCTTCAGAAATCTGACAACTTCAAAAATCCGGCATCAAAGTCATCCTCCACCTCTCCCCTTTTTATTACACTTCCAACTCACGGGAGAAAGAAAAATACCAATTGTTTACGAATTAAAAACTTTGACATCGAAGGGGATGGATTAGCGGACAGCGATATCTCTGACGATGTGCTAAATAGAACCACCGATAACGCTGGTAGCACCTCAGAAGAACGAGGACGAGGAGCAGGCAGAAGAAAAGGTGTCACTGGAAAAATGCATAAATTTGACTGGAAAATAAATATCTGCTTTAAAGAAATAAGACTGTAATTCCGAAATCGATATTCTTCACTTGTATAAAAAAAAAAAAAAAAAAAAACTGGTTAAAGAATAGCCGAAAAAATTGAAGCAAATACAGTTGACATCGATGTTTGTGAAATTACAAGTGAAACAATGACTTCCCGGCTTATTATAATTTTTTGTAGCATAAAAAAATCAAATAAAGTCAGTTTTTTATATTTAATTTTCTCTTTTTCTTACCTAACACTTGGCTAGGAATTAAATTATGAATAAAAGCACCATTAAGAATATCGGAAGTACTTTTTATATTTTTTCAGAAGTCGGGAATTTTCAAAAATCCGGCTTAATCTCGGTCCTGACGATACCGGATTTTCGAGGTTATACTGTATATGTATATGCATATATATACATATGAAAGGAAAAAAACCCTTTTAAAATTCAAAATTTAAATAAAATTTCAAAAATTTAAATTAAAATCCGAAGTAGTGATGGGCGATTTCGATTTTTTTAATCGATTTAATCGATACTATGGCCAACTCGATTTAATCGATACTATGAATTTTTTAATCGATGTCTCTAAGACAAAATAAGGTAATATCATTTTCATTTTCCTTCAAAAATTGAAGATAAAGTAGTTGGATGTGCCAATCCCAAAACTTTCATCTGCCTCATAAATGTTAAAACTTCAAAATTCGCTATCACAGTGTCAAATTTAAATGATAACATATGCGCATCATGAGGATTCAAAAAGCATAGGTTCGTTGAAGTATGTGCCTTTTAAAAGAAAATATAAGCATTGCATTTTCCTAACAAGTCATTGAATTTCGGCTCACACCGTCTTAGGCTAATGTCAGAAGAACGTCTTTTTGCTCGCTTTTTTCGCTCTTACGCCATCCCTACACCTTCGCTAGCATGTGTAGGGACGGTGTAAGAGCGAAAAAAAAAGCGTGCAAAAAGACGTTCGTCTGATATTATCCTAGATGTCCGCAACGGAAAATCCCAATTCAAAGAGCATAAAAGTGACAGCTGTTGGGCAGTATACACCCAAGCCTAATAAGGATCTATTTATCTGAAAGTGTAACAGAATATGAAGTTTGATTAAATTCCGTGCATTAGTTTTGAGATATGGCTATCACGAATATCATGCAAAAAAACAGTATAGCAGCGCAGCTTGTTACATGATTATCACAAAAAACTCAGGAACAACTTATGTCAATGACACATAATATTAAGTTTGATGAAATTCCGGTCATTACTTCTTGAGATATTTTCGCTAATATCTTGTAAATTCTGAAAAACAGTGTTAAATTCAGGGGCTGGTACTGGTGGAAGATTGAAATTTCCCTCATGAAGATTTCAGATTTTATGCTTAAGGGACAAAAGTCCAATTCCCCCCCACCCCCGAAACTCTAGAATGTCCCTCTCCAGAACCATAGAAATCCCTCCCGGAGAAAAATGTTTGAATTCAACACTGCTATAAAAAAAGCAGCATGGCAGCACAACCTGTTATATCATTTACCCGAAAACCTAGTCATGAACAACTTATGACAGAATATTAAGTTTGTTGAAATTCCGTTCATTAGTTCTTGAGATATGATACCTAAAATCGTTTAAATACAGAAAAACGTGTTGAATTCCGGGGGTAGTCCGGAGGGACATGCGCACCCCCCCCGCCCCCTGTGCAACATTCAAATGTCCCCCCAGAAGGTTTGAGATTTTATGCTTAATGTACAAAAGTCCAATTCCCTTCCCCTCTGAACTGTCCCTCTTTGGATGAGCAGAAATCCCTCCCGGAGAAAACTGTCTGAATTCAACACTGCTGATAAAATCTGCATAACAACGCCCCCTGTTGGGCGATTTACACCGAAATCTAATATGCAACAATTTATGCCAACGTCTAACTGAATGTGAAGTTTGATGAAAACCCGTGCATTAGTTCTTGAGATAGAGCTATTGCGAAAATCGGAAAAATGCAGCATAGCAGCGCCACCTATCGGTAGATTTACATCAAAAAGTAATCAGCACCAATTTATATGAAAGTCTAATTGAATCTAAAGTTTCAAGAGATTCCATGCATTAGTTCTTGAAATAGACCGCCCACAATTTTTTTGTCAGAGACAAACAAATAGACAGACTGACAGACAGACAATGTATAAAAATAGTCAAATCGTATTCCAGACAAGATCTTCTAAAACTATAAATCCTTCGAAAACCGGAAGTCGAAATTTTTCACGAATCCAACGCTTTCTTTTTCTAAAGACAAAAGAAAGCAAGAAAAAATGACCGCATCGATTCTGCCCGTAAATTAAGATCAGAAATGGCGAATCGATTCAGTTCAGATTCGATGCCGATGTCGATCTTTAGATGCGGGCAGAATCGCTATATTTTGATTTACTTCAATTTTTTAGATTCGGGCGAATCGATTCAGTTCAGATTCGATGCCGATTTTTAGATGCGGCTGAAATCGTTATATTTTGATTTACTTCAATTAAAATCGCATCGCGCATGATCCACGATTCGGGTTGAATAAATTCCTCCAATTTTACTATTTTAGTGGCAGAATTTCTGTAAAATTTTGTATAAGAGCCTTTTTTTTTTTTTTTTTTTCTAGGTTCAGTGTTGAATGGCGGGTTGATTTCTTGACTGCTCCGGTCGGAATGAGGGAGGAGGGGGGGGGGGGGGGGTGAGGGGCGGATTTTAGAGTTTCGTAAGGGGGGATGCACATTTTTCCCTTAAAAAGCTTAAAATCTCAAAACTTTCGGGAGGGACATTCCAATGTTCCCCCGGGTCACCCCCTGAATTCAATTCTAGGTTAAATCGTTATACTTTTGTTTAGAGACCTAGTTAGTCGGGTTACTAGTTTATTATGTTGTATTTTTCAAGTTCATCCCTTCTAATCCTTTCCGCACCCCCCCCCCCCCCCCTTCCTCGCCAATCTTAATTTACAGGGCCGTTCAAAATATGCATGCTATTTTAAAAATGCCCAATTCTCGTTCTATTTTATTATAAATCCACATTTTGAAACCTTGACCAAAGATACATTTGAGGTCGCTCTTCCCACCGTTTGAGACTTACCTGCCCCCCGGGGGGCATATTTATTGTTTCTTCCAAACCATCTCGTGTAACATATTGTTGGAAAGCTTTTAACGTCCTCTTTTATTTTCTGTCCTTCCTCCCCCCCTCCCTAGTTACACGCTCTTGGCACTTTTTAGCTCACAGGCTATCAAAGCCTGAGATTTCATGCGGCCGTCGGTATTGTATGTATGTATGTACGTAACGCGATAACTCTTGATAGAAATATCCGATTTACTTCAATATTTTTTCTATGTTCATTCTGCTAAAGCGCTTACCTGATTAGTTTTGGGGGTTCATTGGTTAAGTATAAAGGGGGGAACGGGGGCTAGTCCCCCCCCCTTAACGTAGATAAATGGGTTTTTCATGCAGAATTATCAGATTTTCTTCAAATTTTGGTATACCGGTTAATTTTGATAACGAGTTTCTCTGATTATATTTGAAGGTTCATTGTTATAGTCTAAAGGGGGGAGGGGGGAACGAGAGGATAATACCCTCCTTAATTTAGATAGATGGGTTTTGGTATCCGATTTACTTCAAATTTGGTATACCAGTTTATTCTGATAAGGCGCTTCCCTAATTAGATTTGGAAGTTCATTGGTCAAATATAAAAGGGAAAACGGGGGCTAATACCCCCTTAATTTAGATAAATGGGTTTTTGTATCCGATTTGCTTCAAATTTGGTATACCGGTTTATTTCGATAAGGCGCTTCCCTGATGACATTTGGAGGGTCATTGGTTAAATATAAAGAGGGGAAACGGGAAGGGGCAATTCCCCCCCCCTCCCTTTAGTTTATTTTTCGAGGGGCATTATTCTTTGAAATAAGAGCATAATATACAGTTAGTGTGAATAGCCTGTGAGCTCAATGCCATCAGTTTAACTGGGCACTTTTCTTTTTAGCTCACAGGCTATCAAAGCCTGAGAGCTAATGTGCCCGCAGATTCTGTATGTATGTATGTACGTACATACGTAACGCGATAACTCTCGATAGAAATATCCGATTTGCTTCAAATTTTTTTTTCTAGGTTCATTCTCATAAGGCGCTTCCCTGATTAGTTTTGGGGGTTCATTGGTTAAGCATAAAGGAGGGGGGTACGGGGCTATCCCCCCACTTAGATAAATGGGTTTTTCTTGCAGAATTATCACTTTAGCAGAATTATTATACACTAATTGCTTCAATTTTGGTATACCGGTTAATTCTGATAAGACGCTTTCCTGATTAAATTTGGAGGTTCATTATTTAAGTATAAAGGGATGAACAGGGGCTAACCCCCCTTTATTTAGATATATGGGTTTTTCTATCTGATTTGCTTCAAATTTGGTAACTAGTTTATTCTGATAACGCGCTTCCCTGATGAGATTTGGAGGCTTATTGTTTAAGTATAGAGATGTGACGGGGGGGGGGGGGGCGATGCCCCCCTTAATTTATTTTTCGAAAGGCATTCTTTGAAGTAAGAGTATAAAATACAATTAGTATGAATAGGCTGTGAGCTGAATGCCATGAGTTTAACTCTATACTTTTCTTTTTTATTTATTATTGTTTCAGTGAGTGCACTCTGCATGTCAGCGAATGAGTCAATAACTGTTTATGGTTTTTAGATTACTGCTGGGGGGGGGGGGGGGTGGAAGAAACATATAATCAAGGAATGTACTTTTATTTATTTGTTAACCAGAGAAAAATATGTTATTTCATTCTTAATGGCTCTAGGATGAGAACTTTTTTTTCTTAACAGTTAAATATTTGGTAAACATTAAAAAGAAAGATATTTATAAACTGTAAATGAGATAAGGAGATATATATTTTAAAAAGAGAAAGAAATTTTAGTTAAATATATTATTAAAAGGAGAATTTTGATTATTAATTGGGGAATAATTAGTATGTGATACTTGGTTAATTACATTCATCACAGCTATTTTAAAAGAAGATTTGCAATATTTGCATTTCCCCCACACTTATAGAAGACCCTAAAAAGACTGAAAACCATTTAAGTTTTTTAATAAATTTAGAGCCTTCAAAATTTCGCTCATCTGCACATTTTTAAGAATGACGTTTATAGGAAGAAAGTCCCCATCTGTTTGGTTGAAGGAAATAAGAGTTAGAGTAGAAAGTACATCTTTTCCGGATGAAAAATAATAATAATAATTTCTTTCTTTTTTTTATCTGACCGAGATCTTTTTTTAAAGATAAATTTAAATACAATATAAATTATTATCAAAATTACATCTTAAAAATAATAATTTTAAAAGTTAAAAAACCTTATTTTTTGACTCAAAGGTCTGTAGTAGTTTACTTCTGGGCCGCTAACATTGTCTATGGCCCACATAAATGGAGGTGAGGGATAGTCGTTACGGCCCTGTTGATTCGCTACGTTTTGGAATTACAGTAAATTCTGTCTAAGGCGGACTCTGTATAAGCCGGAAATCTGTCTACCGCGGAAATTTTTTCAACTCCCGCGAACCCATAGAAAATTACATTAATTCATGCTGCATAAGGCGGAATCTGTCTGACGCGGAAACGGAAAGGATTTTAAGGTCCCACCGAAACCAAAATTTTGCATAAGGCGGAAAAAGGATAATTTAAAAATGAAAAGCGTTTTGTTTATTAAACTTTAAAACTGATAAGTCAAATAACTATATGTCGAGCATGTTAGTTAAAATTCCGTAAGCTTTTAAAAAAGTTAATTCAAAAGAACAGAAACTTTAAATTTTAAGGAATTTATGCTTATGCCATTTTTTCCTATGCAAAATTGCATCTAAAAGTTAATATTTCTAGTAAAATGAACATTTATGAAAATGATTACGTATTTTCAAAAGTACAATATATTATACTTTAAGATTGTACTCAAATTCAAAATTATAGCGTTCTTTCTCATTCTCGAAGTTTTTTTTTTTTTTTGGTGTGTACAAACTTCCAATATGAATGTATTACAGCAGTACTAAGAAATAGAATAAAGTTTCTCATTTATCTTTAAAAAGACAAAGGATCTTTCAGAATTTCAGTTTTCAACCGATTTTCTAGTCAGGAGAATCAATAAAAGATCGTCATATTTCAGGGATCTTTTTTTTTTGGGGGGGGGGGGAGCTTTTTTGCATAAGCCGGAATATTGTCTACTACGGTAATTTTTCTCAGTCCCGACCGATTCCGCCTTAGACAGAGTTTACTGTACTATTTTTCAGCTTATCTGTGTGAATCTGTGAACATCGAAATATCGATTCAAGTATCGATTCTAGAATTTGGGAATCGATTCTTATTGCGATCGATTCTGTTTTATACGATGTCGATTTTAATCGATTCTCAAATTTTCCAGAATCGCCCATCACTAATCCGAAGTCTCTTTGTTCTTTTAAATTTCAATCGAAAACCAGTGTTATCCTTTGTAACTTAGTTTCCCAACAATACATCTTATTACTTTCAGATATCATTTTCGGTCGATCTTTAAGATTAAAATAGCTGAGTTTGCAAATTGTGTAACCATGTGTGGTTAGTTAATTCTCGGGCAGATCAAACCCAGTTCTGGCATCTGAGCCCGGACAATCAACCAAAAGATAATCAAACAATTAAAGAAATGTTACTCCCAATGCAATTTTCGTCCCTGCTGGAAAATATGATAAGACCCAAGATATTTTCTATAACCCGCGTCAAAAAGTGGAGATTTCGCAGATTTGAGATGCCTGCAAAACCTATGGCGGTGTAACTCCCGAAATCAGTGACGTAAGTGGCTCGCCGGACCTCCGACCGGACTCGCGAAACGGACTGTAAGATGGAACAGCCAAATAAATGAATTCGATCCACCAAGAGGTCCCCGAGTCCAAATTCTTTATCCACAGTTATGTCACCCCAAGATGTCGTTACATATTAAAGCCGACTCTACGGTCATCTGCCTGGAAGAGAACGGGACGCGCGATATATTACATATACATATATATCTGTATATACATATATATATATATTGTGTATTCGTTAATGAATTGATAATTTGTAGTACAAGTTATTCATTGCGGCTTGCATTATCTGCACATTTAGTGTTTGATAATTATGAAAATGAAGAAATATCAACTTGTATTTATGGCATGGCTAGCTTTAACAGTAATCGGGCATGATTACTGAAAAAACACGGGAAGCACGGGCTTACCGGACGGCCGACAAAGGTCGACAAATAAAAGGCCTGAAAAATGGGATCTGCAATTCCAAATTTTTATTTATATACAGGATGTTTATTTTTTTTCAAACTGACACTATTCAAAGCCATCTATAGCTCTTTCTAATAACCGGAATGGCACTAAACTTGGTAAATGAATTGATGACGCATTGGGAAAAATGAGTCTGCGAAAAACATTAATTAAAAAAATTGCTGATGAGGGAAATATGGCGCTGTTATTGGCTATGCAGCCGAGAATGAGAATAAAATAAGGGTAGCAAATGAAAATACAAATTTATACCTGCTTAAGCGACAACAATGTCATTAATTTGGGCTGCATGCGCGCTGCTGTAAAATGAGGCTCATATTCAAACCGAGCTGAAAATCTTCCTCGGAGCTTTGCGCATGCGTTTATTGCCCAAATTATCGGTGCTGTTGACGTATATGTAGGTATAATTTTGCATTTTCATTTGTTACCCGTATTTTATGCTCATTCTCGGCTGCGTAGCATACAACAGCCATATTCCCCCTATCGACGGTGTTTTGCACTAATTTTTTTCGCGGAATGTTTTTCCTATGGCGTCATTAGTCCTCTTACCAAGTTTAGTGCCATTCTGGTTATTAGAACGAGGTATAAATGACTCTGAATAGCTTCAGTTTATTAAAAACACCATGTACATTAGATTTTTGAAGGGAAATTTGCCTCTACGAGAAAAATGACACAATTTCGCAATGTTTCTGTTATCTTGCTAAGAAATCTAAACAAGATCATTAGGCTATTAACTAATCATTGGACACTCTGATGTCATGTTTGAATTTTGTCCGAGTGAGTGAACATACAAAAGTTATATAACTACGAGCTAAAATACTCTATAGCGTTTTTTTTCTCTCCAGGAAGCACACAAAAACTGTTTAATGAAATGTGAATTCTGCGAAGATATTCCTTGGAGTAATATTTATAACACTAATAAGTTTCCGTGCATATATATATATATATATATATATATATATATATATATAAACAGTACAGTTAGGAAATATATACCACAGTTGAAAATTTCCCTTCAGCAATTTCCTCTAATAAGGAGAATGATACGTGAAATTTTGGTGGTAAGTCACAAATTCGGATTCAGCGACCCAAAAAACATAAAGTAAGCCAATTTCCAAAACTACCATTAATTTTTCCAGGTAAAATCCCCTATTGCCTGGACTACTTCTACTACCCCTAATTTTTTCATAACTTTAGCTTCATTAGATTCGGAAATAGAGGGGGGGGGGGGGGGACTCATTTTTGCATAACATTTTCGACGTACATATAATACCTAAAATTAACATAAATGTATTTTTGAAGTCGGCGTTACAAAAGCTTTCATACGATACCCCACACGATATATAAAGGAAATATTTTTCTTTTCAAGTAACTTAATTACACTGAAAAAAACTTACTCGAAATAGCTCCGATCCAAATGTACTCCAAATTGGAAAACACGTGTACTCACAAGGAAGGTCTCCTTACTCGGCGTACTCAGAATATTTTGAAAAAAAATACCAATTAAACTACTTATGTATGTGATAAAGGATCAGTCAAATTTAGCGGCGGAATTACACTGAAAAGTCTGTAAAAAAATAAAATACTTTCGAGTATTTGGCGCGAAAAGACGAAAGCGTCGCTCAATTTGGCGACCAGTAATTTTCCTTGCCAAAAACAAACGATTTTAATGCACTTGAAAATTGTTTGTTAATTGATTTTTAGAATGCATGTAAAAAGTATTTAATGAATTTAAACCTAAGCAATGAGAGAGTTTAATATATACATTTTTTCGTATTACAAATTTATGTTGCTTGTTATTTAATTTTATTACTTTAAAACAATTTCTTATATAAGAAATACTTTCATCTATTTAAGCGTATTCCAAAATAAAGGCAAGATTCATTTACCAGTTATTCATTTCAATATCAAAGAATTCGTCGTTTCCATAGCAACAAAATTGAACCGATAGTGCTCAATTGGACTTAATTTTGAGCTATTGAAACAATTTTAATTTATTAACCATTTGGAAAAATGGTTATTGTTCTCGTCAGGGTAGGAAATCAAAAGCATATCTGAAGGTTTTCTTTGGTTTAATCCGCATTTTATTCGTTTTCTCATTGGTCTATACAGTAATCTGTATTTCCCTTTACTTTCAACAGAGATGGATACCTTCTGTTGCCACTATGACAAAAAAGTAATAAAAACTACAAAAAAAAAAAAAAAAAACTCAGAAACAAATTGAGATACAGCTTTCAAACAAATTGCATTTAAAAGTAGATTTTTTTTCTCTATCCGACGGTGAAAAAAGTAATATTGTTGGATGTTTAGAAGTTTAAGAATGAAATTTCATTTAAAATTGGCCGTCAGATTTCTTGGAAATCTGACGATGGAAAAGCCTTTTCCCGAACAGCCAATGAAATGCTTGGATAACATGCAAGTTTCAGGTGGATAATGCGTCAGTTTCAGGAAATCTGACGATTCGCAGGCGATTTTTGTCGTTTGCAATTTTTACGTGTAATAACACTGTTAATGTTTAATTCATGGCGTACGTAATGTATGATCAACTCCGTGCAATTTTTTATGTCTTAAATTTTAGTCTTTGAAAAAATCATTTTCCAAATGGTCGTTGTAATTTGTTAAATTGCTTTTTTTTAATTTTGTTTTAATTCATAAAATTTGATATTTAACTTTCATTATAAATATATATATATGACAAAACTATAGTTAAATCAAACTAAAACTGACAAAACTAAAGTCATTTACATTAAATTTATTTAAACAAGTTCAATGTGAAACATTTTTATCTTAAAGAGTTTTTTCTTCTGTTCTGAATTCGACATAAAAGTGTATTTTTCGAAATTTCATTTCATCGCCAACCGATGATAAATCGACAAATAAACGAAATTTTCATTATTTTTTTGCGAACGTTCAATCGAGGTTCCGCCAAAAAATTTTTATAAACATATATATCCACATGAGAAGAACACTCTGTAATTTTTTCAGATTTTTCTGAATATGCCCGTATGGAGACCTTCCTTGTCAGTTCCATGGTTGTGTTCAAATATGAATCGTTATGTACTGCCCCCTAAACCTAAAAATTAAAGTAAAAATGTACTGACATTTATTTCCCTTTTCAAGTTATTAACAAGAAACGTGTAATTGATTATTTATTAAGAAAAATAGTAAAATTATTAACAAGATACCCAAATTGAATATTTGTATGACAAGAGCATTATTTCCAAGTATTTTTAAATTATTTTAAAATACTGTGCATAATTTAATATTTACATTAATAAACATCAATCATTTATGCCGCCATAACTGAAATAAACCATTTCCGGGTACACGATTCTCGTTTTGTTTGGGTTTGATAACATGTGATGTTCCAAAATTGAGAAAGCATACTTTCATTTTTGATCCAAAAATACTTAATTCGATATGAGTACATCGACTTATTCATTTTTGAGTACTACATTTTTTTCAGTGTAGCCCCTCTACTTTTTTCCTAAATATTTTTGTGAATGCTTAATAATCTATAAATATGTGGGTCAACAGCCTTTATTATATCGGCCAATTTGAACTTTTAAGTACATACTTACTTAAGAACGGAAACCTTAAAAAAAAAGCATTGTTATTTATGTATGTTAAATACGAATAAATATATTTGCTTTAATATTTTGTTTTACTTAGTACAAGTATAATACGAGAAGAATACTAATTATTGTATTTTCTACGGCAAAATTTTATGAGATATTGGAAATTGATAATTAAATTTATGCTAGAATAGTAGTTTAAATATACAACATCGTTTTAGTTAGCACACCTATAGTATCAGACGAACATTTTAAACTGAGTATTATAAGCTTTGATTTTATTTAATTTTTACTTGTAAAAAAAAAAAAATAGGTTTGAATGTCATAGGTCAAATCAAACTTTAGTGGATATGTTAAGTACAAACAAATATTGTTGTTTTTAATTAATTTGTTCCATTTAGCATACGTATAGTATTAGTAGCATATTCATTAATGTATTTCTTGTGTCAAAATTTTATAGGATTTTCCGAAATACGTAATTTAATACTTACAGGACCATAAGGTTAATTTATTTTAGTTTGTTTAGACGTAAAATAAATATAAATCATAAGAAAAATACATAACAACGTGTAGTTTTTTTTTAAATTTTATGGGAAATATTTTTCAAAATTGACTATCTATCTATATTATAAAGGACAAATATATCTGTGCGTAACGCATACGTCATTTTGCGAATGGCAACACTTTGAAATTTGAAATGAAATTTTGGTTTTGCAATTTTCTCTACTGCAAATTTTTAAACTTCTAAACATCGCACATTTTAAATTTTCACACCGTAGTATAAGGAAAAAATGCTCTTTTAAATGCAATTTGTTTGAAAGCTGTATCTCAATTAATTTTTGAGATATTAATTTTTTTGCAGTTTTTAATACCTCTTTTCTTATCGTGGCAACAAAAGTACCTCATTTCTATTGAAAGTCACTGAAAGTAAACAGAAAATAGTCGAAAATAAGAGATACTGTGTCTTATGTTGCCAATTCTCATAAAACCTGAAAAAATAGTTGAATATAAAATATGGGCTATGTCAAGACTATTGTCAGTTATTCCGTGATAATGACGTCACATGCACACTTTTCTATAGACGAAGTTTAAGACTGGGTTGTAAAAGTAGATTGCTTTAGCGGATGCAAATGACGTCATTTTATAAAAAAGAGTGTATTTTAATTCTTAAACCTGAATTATGTTTTGTAGAAGTGCGTCATTTTCACAGCCCAGCTGCTTTGAAACTCTTCACAGGTGAAAATGCTTCACTTTTGAAAATAATGTAATCGAAAGCACACACTGATAAACGCAATGTTTTACAAAAATGTAGACTGTCTTTATAAAAGAGAGGTGACATGCAAATAATAGCGATTTAAATTACAGAAACTGATGATTCTCGCCTGGATGGATTTGCTTCGCCGAGTTAGACAAGCAAACAAATAATTCGTGGTTTAAAATAATATCGTGTTCCCGAAGTTTTTGTCAAAATTCTCTCGAATAATAAAATTTTAATGCTATTCTTCAGTAAAATAATTTTATCAAAATAACATAATTTGCTTAATTTAATTTTTCCTAATTTTATATAATCTATATATTTAAAACACAATTGTGTTTTTTAGTCATCTGCCCTGATCTTTCTGCTGAACCAATTTTACTAATATGTAATTTTTTAAACTGAAAGCTCTTCCTTTGTAGATGTGGTCGCACTGTTTTTTTTTTCTTTAAATATTCCCACTTTTACATTTTAATTTTAAAAGCATTTTATAAAATTTCTTCAAAATGATGAAAATTAGATAGCTTTCTTTGCTGCAGACAAGAGAGAAATGATGAGGTATTTTAAATTTTATTCATGCTATTTTCTGATAAAAATTCAAAATTGTTGATAAAAATTGTTGTATAGCGTTTAGTGGCGCAAAATCCCATTAGGAGCAGAATATTATAATAGAGGCATAATAACGGAAAATGACATACTGCTTTTGAAAACACGCATTTTTCCTCATAAATTTTGTATAGTGATGTTCCTTCTGCATGTGCACTAATACTAAGTTTCAGACACTAGGCGAAATGCTTATTTAAGTGAAAATGAAGTCATATTTAAAAGAAAACGATCATTTTCTTAGATAAAACTAAGCCTTTTAACACAAATGCGTCTAAAAACCATAAATTACGGAAATTTTTACTCTACAAGATTGAGATTAGAATCTCAAATAAACAGTGCGTCTGTTCACATAAAAGATGTTGCTGGCAATCTTGACTTCAAGTTTTGAGTTAAAATGATTTTTAAATGATCAAACAAAATACAATTTTTTTTAAAATGATGCATATGGATATGAGAAGTGCGTATACAACTTTTGAGAATGCGAAAATTGCTGTTTTCATTCCGGAAATCCAAGCATAAGAAACTCAATTGATAACCGCATCCTAATAACTGATCTTTATTATATTTTATTGATTATGTATCTATATTATAAAGAACAAACGTGTCTGTGCGTAACGCTGACGTCATTTTGCGAATGGCAATACTTCACGATCAAATTTTGGTCTTGAAATTTTCGCTACTGCATTTTTTCAATCTTCTTACCATCATACATTTTCAATTTTTGTCGCATAGGGAAATAAATGTACTTTCAAATGCAATTTGTTTAAAAACTGTATTCTTTGACTGATGTATTATATTTTTTTTTAAATAATTTTTAAGCATGATTTTTTTTTAAGTTTATCTTATCACGTGCCGGTTTCAATACATAAAATAATAAACATTTTGCACATAAAGCAACAAACATTTTTCAGCATTTGTTTCTGATTATTTTTGCATGATGAAATTAATACTTCCTTTATAAGCAAATAAAAGAATAATATTAAAAAAACCACCAAACTAACATATTTGTGAAAGACAAATTAACGAAATTAATACTTCTTTTAATAATACATTTTACATTAATTTAATAATACATTACATTTTTTAATAATACTTCTTTTATTAACAAATAAAAGAATAATATTGAAAAAACACAAATCTAACATATTTGTAATCGTACAATTTAAATTTTTAGATCACCAAATAGGATTTATTTTTTAATGGAATTTGTTTGCAAAGTTCATCTCAGTTTACGGATTGTCTATGGTTTTAAAAACAATTTTAAAGCATGAAATATTTTTTAATTTATCTATATCGCGCGGAGCTCGATTACGAAAGATTAATCCGTTTGCCCTTAAAACAAAATAAAGAGTACATCATTTTCTTACAGCTAATTACCATTAAAAAAAACCCTTGCTTATGAATAAATAAATAAAATAACATAAATAAAACACAAATTTACCAGACATGTATAAGCTCTGAAATTATCAGAATATAAAAGGATGCCATAAGTAGTAAAATCTTAGCAAATAACTCTTAGCATGCGGCTAATAAGAAGATATCGCTTTTGATAAATTTCAAAAATGTATTTGTTTGTGTAATTCGTATTTTCCATATGAAAAATGCTTTTTTAATGTAAGTGGTCAATCTAAAAAATTTATTGCATATAAAAAAATTGTTAGTTTTCAATACAAAAAAAAAAAAAAAAAAAAAAAAATGTTTTCACTTATATTCTTTAACCCGGGTAGCCCGGGTACGATCCCCTAGTAAAGATAATAGAAATAATAGTTAGGCTTATTATGCAATATCTTTTATTTATTGGTTTATTATAGCAAAATGTTAACTAAAATAATACAAAATTATGAAATGAAATTATTATACAAAATGATGTGCTAATTATGATATTCTAAGAAGCAATTTCCTTTGGTTGTGAACCAAAGATGGATGCGCCCTATTTTCTATGTGGCGTTTAGCACTATTTTCACATCCTGTACGTAGTTGCATTTGGCATACGTTTTATTTTGATATTCTGTATAAAAAATGCAGATAAGGTTATGATTAACACTAGAACCATCGAATTTTCTTCACTCAAGATTTATAAAAATTGTTTCTCACCAGAACTTTTATTTAAAAGTATATAACTTATTTAATTAGCCTGTTATTGTGCTGCTTAGGTTTCACATATCTTATAAAGGAATTTCTGGTTCGAATCGACTATTATCAATTTGGCAGGGGTTAAAATGACCCCTAATGGCGCTTCTAGTGTTAAATACGACAATCACCAATTTTAAAACGGAGAAAAATGCTTCTTTTAGTCGTGAAAGAGTTAATCGAAAATAATATTTACAAGGCTGCCACAGGCGACTATTTTTATATTCTGGATCACACAAGTATTTTTCTAATATGAATTTTGAAGTATATTTCTCTTTCAAATGACGTCAAAGTGTGTGTTAAGGATATCTGTTTTGAGAAAGTGGTGCCAGTTAGAATTAAAAAAATAGTCGCCTGTGGTAGCCCTGTATTTATGTATTTACAACACTGCACAAATCAATGCTGACATTTCAGTAGAAATAGAGAGGAAGTTATGAAAGCGAATTAAAACAAAATATGCACATGTATATATACATAGTTCTAAAATCAAACAGAGTGTTCTTTGTTAAATTCCTATGACATAATATATACGCAATTAAAAAGTGACTTAAAATGGAAATTTAAGTACGCAATATTTCACGAAATAATGACATCTTAATCCGTAGAAATGCTGGGATTTTTATGGACGGGAATTAAAAGAAAAGTATAAAAAATGAGTATTGTCTTTTATATATGTTAAATACGAATAAATATATTTATTAATATTTTGTTTTAGTTAGTACAAGTATAATGCGAGGAGAATATTAATTATTGTATTTTCTACGGCAGAATTTTATGGAATATTTGAAATACGTAATTAAGTTTGCCACACCAGTGGCCGAGAGGTTTTGCTCTCGAAGCTGGTAGAAGCGAGGTGCTGCGTTCGAACCCAATCGCGCCCGTCGGCCTAATCGTTCGGAGTTTTCCGTGGTTTTCTTCGAATCTTGGATTTCCTTGCTTAAATACGGGTTAGTTTCCCTTAGAAAGATCCCCACGGAGGGCACTACCGCCGCCCCCTTAGGTCCTATATCACTTGTGTTGATAATCGGCTGTCATAAACACAGTCAACCGTAATTAAATTTATGCTAGAATAGTAGTTTAAATATACAAGATCGTTTTAGTTAGCACGCGTATAGTATCAGAAGAACATTTTTTAACTGTGTATTATACGCTTTGACTTTATTTAATTTTCACTTGTAATAATAAAAAAAAAAAAAAAAAAAAAACGGTTTGAATTCCAAGGTCAAATTTTAGTGATATATGTTAAGTGCAAATAAATATTGTAGTTTTTAATTAATTTGTCCCACTTAGCATAAGTATAGTATGAATAGAATATTCATTAATGTATTTCTTATAGCAAAATTTTACGGGATCTTCCGAAATACGCCATTTAACACTTACAGGACCATAAGGTTGCTAAGAATAAATATTAGTATGTAACTGTTTATTTTAGTTTGTTTAGACGTAAAATAAATGAAAATCATAAGAAAAGCACATAACAAAGTGTAGTTTTTTTTTAAATTTTATGGGCAATATTTTCCCAATGGACTAGAAAGATAACACAAATTATAGTTAGGCTTATTATGCGATGTCTTTTATTTATTGGCTTATTGTAACAAAATCTTAACTAAAATAAAACAAAATTATGAAATGAAATTACTATACAAAAGGATGTGCTAATTGTGATATTCTGCGAAACAATTTCTTTTGGTTATGAAGCAAAAATGGACATTGCACATAGTACATATATTTGCGTATTTTCTATGCGTCGTTTTGCACAATTTGCATATCTTTTACACAATAACGTTCGTCATACATTCTATTTTGACATTCTGTATAAAAAATGCAGATAAGGTTAGAATTAAATACGATAATCACCAATTTTAAAATGGGGGGGGGGGGGATGTTTTCCTTAGTTGTGAAAGGGTTAATCGAAAATAATCTCTCTATTCTAAAAAAAAGTAACTACCGCTGTCACCGCCGCCGCCGCCGCCGCCGGTTTTGAATTTTTTGTGACCGGAGGTCTTTCTTTATTAATATTAAGAAAAATAATGCATACAAAAATATGAAAATAGGTGGTTTTATATAGAAATGTTTGATAAACGCGCTGATGCAGACAGTTTTCAAATCGAAGAACTATTTTAAGAGATATTTAATGCTAAAGTTGGACAAAATCGTTCCACTAAAAAAGTTTTATAGCAGCAAAAACTATACATGGCAGTGTAATCATTTTTAGATAATTTTATGCGTTAGAATTTGCCGGAGTGCAGATTGCATTAATTTTTTTTTATTTTGACTCATTTTTTGAGGTTTTATTTCTATTTTAAATTCAAATTTTCAGCATTTCTAGAGATATATTTTACATTATTTTAGAAAATGGTATTAATTTATACTGTTGCCAAATGTATAAACAGCGCAAACAATAATGTTTGCTTCAAATTAAAAATTTATTTACAAGTGACTATTATAAACAGAAAAAATAATTTGGTATTAGAATTAAATAATTATGTACAAAAAGCTGGAACTTATTAAAAATTACGTCATAAAAAGAATTACACGTGAATTTTAAAAGAGAAAGGATATTGTAAAATAATAAATTCATATTAACATGCGTTAGAAGTCTTAAATAGGAGAAATTACGCCATATTTACGTCACATTATGGTTATTACATAAAATGAACACGAAATAATATTGCAAAACAGTTTAAATTTAGAAATTGCGCTAGACATTTATTTGATATTTTGAGAGGATCTTTTCAACAATTTTTGTTAGGAAAGCGCAAATAATATTTCATTTCTAACAAAAGTATTTTCACGTGAATATTTAAAAGAGAAAGAATAGCTTGGTAAAAATTACGTCAGATTAAAAACGATTAATTTCAAATGTCTAATTTAAAAGAACTTTCCTTTCGCTTTGTTAAAAAATACCAGGAGACAAAGAGTCTGTTTACTTAATTCCTTTTATATTAGCTTATTTTGAAATGTTGTTACACGTGTCTACGTCATCAAGTTATTTTTATTTCGACGTTTTATTTGTATTTTTATTAATGTTGTACTAATTTATTTATTCTTTCGTTATTTAAAATAAAAATTATGTCAATTTGTATAATTTGGCGAAATTGGTCGGCGGGATAATCAAGTAGTACCGCAGCGGATTTGGCGTTAAAATTCCCCAATCGAAGAGAAATGAATAGAAATTCGTTTATAGGGAGATCGCCACTGTTTTTTAAATTATAATTCAATCTTTCTAAATCTTTTTAAAGCCGATCAAATTAGCGTGCATTTAGCGTCTGCGGTGTCTGGACGGGGGTTGCCGAGCGTAGCTCGTAGGGGGCCGAACCCCTAGTATTAAACAAAAACATAATTTGAAGAAATTTATTTCCTACATTGTTTAAGCCCGAGAAGGGACAGATATTAAGGTATTTCATTCAATTAGTTCTACATTTAATGTTAAATTTTTTGTAACAAATTAGTTAAGCCAACTAAGGATTAAAAAATAAAAGTAAAATTAATACAATATGATACTTAAAACACCCTAAAAAATTCGATTCCGTTCAAAAGAAATCGAAATAAATCTTAGACTTCTTCCATTTTTAATTGAAAATATTTGTATTGTAGATTTTGTATTATGTTTATGACAATTGTGCATATAAAATGATAAGATGCATGCAAAATACAAAACTTAAAAAAAAGTCTAAGATTTAATTCGATTTCATTTGAACGGAATCTAATTTTTTAGGGTGTTTTAAGTATCATATTGTATGAATTTTATTTTTATTTTTTAACCTTCAATTGGCTTAACTAATTTGTGACAAAAATTTAACATTAAATATAGAACTAATTGCATGAAATACCTTAATATCTGTCCCTTCTCGGGCTTAAACAATGTAGGAAATAAATTTTGATTGTTTTTAATTTGTTTTTCAAATTATGTTTTTGTTTAATATGTCAAGTTTTTTAATAACTACTGCACTCACACGAGCGCATTTCAAAATTAATAGAGAGTATCATCATCAGGCTTTGATGTATGCGGTATTGCATCACAATGTGGGATTCAGTTTACCAATGTGTAATTCAGAAAGTTTCACCACTGTAGTAATGCAGGTTGCGGTAGTTTGGACAAAAACTTCTAATCTGAACGTAAAAAATCTATAATCAAAACATAAAAAAATAACTTAACTTAAATTTAGGTACCCTACTTCCCACTATGAAACGCTATGAATGTAAATGTAAATTGTGTTGAATCCTTACTGCTAATATTTAACAATATTATAGCTGTGATACAGTAAAAAATAAAAAATAAAAGTTTTACTTAAATTTTTAAACCTTATTCCCTCCCAAGGGGTGATGTAAACACATCAGAAAATTATTACCTAAATTTAACTTGGGGTATAAATAGTTCTCATCTCGAAAAAAAAATACATCTTAAAATTTAAGTTATGTAATTCCCCACTAAGTTCGCTACTTGCGTAAAAATAGCTATCCATTATCAACTTTTTACTAAAATATAAACTTTACTAAATCAAAAACGTATTCTGAAAATATCCTTTTTACTTCCTCTATGACGCTATATTCACCATTTTAATTCTTGAAAAAAAAAAAAAAAAAAAAAAAAAAAAAAAAAAAAAAACTAGCTCAATTTAATATTTCACTTGAAAATCTTTCAACTAAAAAGAAATAATTATTATTACGGCTTTTGAAATTTTTGCAACAATGAAGTAAAAATGTTACATTTTCTATGAAAAATGTCCGTTGATTTTGAATGAAAGAAGCGAAAATTGGAATTATTAAGAAAAATATTTGAATCCCTCTATTCTAAAAAAAAAGTAACTACCGCTGTCACCGCCGCCGCCGGTTTTGAATTTTTTGTGACAGGAGGTCTTTCTTCGTTAATATTAAGAAAAATAATGCAAACAAAAATATGAAAATCGGTAGTATGATACAGAAATGTTTGATAAACACGCTGAGGAAGACAGTTTTCAAATCGAAGAATTATTTTAAGAAATATTTAATGCTAAAGTTGGACAAAATCGTTCCACTAAAAAGGTTTTATAGGAGCAAAAACTATTCATAGGAATTTATTCATTTTTAGATCATTTTATACGTTTGATGTTCCCGGTGTGCAGACTGTTTTTTTTTTTTAATTTGACTAATTTTTTGAGGTTTTATTTCTATTTTAAATTCAAATTTTCAGCATTTCTAGAGATATTTTTTACAGATTTTAGAAAGTGATATTAATTTAAACTGTTGCCAACTGTATAAACAGTGGAAACAATAATGTTTGCTTCAAAACAAATATATTTATACTTGTAAATAAATAAAAAATTTATTTACACGTGACTATTATAAACAGAAAAAAACATTTGGAATTAGAATTAAATAATTATGTACAAAAAGCGAGAAATTATTAAAAATTACGTCATAAAAACTATAATTACAGGTGAATTTTAAGAGAGAAAGGAATTTGTAAAATAATAAATTTATTAACATGCGTTAGAAGTCTTAAATAGGAGAAATTACGTCATATTTACGTCACATTACAGTTATTACATAAAATGAATACAAAATAATATTGCAAAAAGGTTTAAATTCAGAAATTGCGCTAGACATTTATTTGATATTTTGAGCGGATACTTTTCAACTATTTTTGTTAGGAAAGCGCAAATAATATTTCATTTCTAACACAAGCATTTTCACGTGAATATTAAAAAGAGAAAGAATAGTTTGGTCAAAATTACGTCAGATTAAAAGCGATTAATTTAAAAAGTCTTATTTAAAAGAACTTTCTTTTCGCTTTGTTAAAAAATACCGGGAGACAAAGACTCTGTTTACTTAATTCCTTTTATATTAGATTATTTTGAAATGTTGTTGCACGTGTCTACGTCAAAGACGAAAACAGCGATTGACATATGTATTTTTGGTACTACTTAGTTATCCCGTCGACCAAAAATCTATCATTCGCCAAACTATAAGATTAAATGCCAATAATGGTTGATCGTAAATGTCACGTTAACTTGACTTTAAGCAAGTTACACGTGTCTACTCCATCAAGTTATTTTTATTTCGACGTTTTATTTGTATTTTTATTAATGTTGCACTAATTTATTTGTTCTTTCGTTATTTAAAATAAAAATTATGTCAATTTATATAATTGGCGAGTGCTTTGGCGATTTATATAATTTGGCGAAATTGGTCGACGGGTTCATCAAGTAGTACCGCAGCGGATTTGGCCTTAAAATTCCCCATTCAAAGAGAAATGAATAGAAATCCGTTTATAGGTAAATCGCCACTGTTTTTTAAATTATAATTCAATCTTCCGAAACCTTTTTAAAGCCGATCAAATTAGCGTACTTTTAGAGTCTGCGGTGTCTGAACGGGGGTTGACGAGCGTAGCTCGTAGGGGGCTCAGCCCCCTAGTAATGTAAAAAAAAATTGGCCCATGTTTCTCTCTGGGTTATAATTCACCCATATGCAAAGGCATTTTTTTACTATTCGTTTTGACCCTGACGTGAGGTAAACGTTTTTACACTTTAAATTTATAATATGATTAGAATTATTAAAGAAGAAAAAATGAGTGGCATCAGGGACAAAAAGGTGGGAAGAAAAAATGGAAAAGTTATGATCTCCATAGGCTTTTCCATATTAAATTAACATTGAGAAGTGACACTGGAAATATATAAGTATTGCGCTGCCGCGTAATACTTAAATTTACGAGGCTGCTACAGACGACTATTTTTTTATTGTGACTTGTACCAGTATTTTACTAATATGAATTTTGAAGTATATTTCTCTTGCAAATGACGTCAAAGTGTGTGTTAGGGATATCGGTTTTGAGAAAGTGGTGCCAGCTTGAATTAAAAAATAGTCGCATATGGCAGACCTGTATTTAAGTATTAGAATATGCATAAAGTAATGCTAACATTTCAGTAAAAATAGAGGGCAAGTTATGAAATCGAATTAAAACAAAAATATGCATATGCATACATAGTTCTAAAATTAGAAAGAGTGTTTTTTGTTAAATTCCTATGTCATAATATATACGCAATTTAAAAATGACTTAAAATAGTAGTTTAATTACACAATATTTCACGAAACAATGACATCATCATCCGTAGAGATGCTGGGATTTTTATGGACGGGAATTAAAAGAAAAGTATTATGCATGATGCATACAATCCAAAGTTGGGATAATTTTTTTTATTCACAGAACAAAGAAACATTTTATGATATGTAACCACGTTTTCTTGGTAAACGAGAATTTTAGGTCATGACTCAAAAACATACATACGATTGAAAGCGAAAGTATGACTTTTGTTTGTCGAGTGATATGTTTTCTTCCTATTGCGGTAACAATCTGATTGGATGTTTAACAATGGACGTCAAATGCATTTTAATAAAGTGTGTTAAAATAATTTTAATCTTCTTTGAAATTAGCGTTATTTCATCGTTATAAAAAATCATGTGATAGTCGGAATAATGAGCGGTTTAATTAGCCATGTGATTTGCAGCACGTAATTTATTAATTAATTCCATCTGTCTTCTCTTTTATTAATTCTATCACTATTTCGTTAATTATCATGTCAACTAAAACTGAAGTAAAGATGTACAAAATTAAAGCTTAAGAAATATTATCAAAATTAAAATAAAATCTATGTTACGTCTGTTATATAGATAAACACATAGAAACACATAGAAATATGCCATGCAAGAAAAAAAAATGTATTGTTATTCATCACCCAGGGGTTTCCGGGTAACAGAATGAGAAAGTTATTTTTGAAATTCAACTCTAATTAGATCTTTTACGTTTAATATACATATTTTTTATATTGCCCACTAATAATACCAAAAAGCATTTTGACATGAAAAATATCTATTAAGTATGCAAATAACGTTTTGAAATTCATTTAAAGCAACACTTTTGTTTTAACCTTCAGTCAGGAGTTGATAGCTGAATAAATCGCCAAAGATCGTTACTTAAAGCTGAAATTTCTATTCTGATACTTTCAGTGGTTTAAGCGAATAAGTTGATTAAATGTTTGTTAAAATTGTGTTTTATTTATAATACTAGGGAGCTCTGCCCCCTACGCGCTATGCTCGTCAACCCCCGTTCAGACACCGCAGACTCTAACAGCACGCTAATTTGATCGGCTTTAAAAAGATTTCGGAAGACTGAATTATAATTTGAATCTGACAATTATATTCTGACATAATTTTCACCAAACTTTTCTTTCTCTTTTTAATATTCACGTAAAAATACTTTTGTTAGAAATGAAATATTATGATCATCTTAACTATCAAATAAATGTCTCGCACAATTTTTAAATTTAAACTGTTTTGCAATATTATTTTTTGTTCATTTTACGTAATAAGTGTAATGTGACGTAAATGTGACGTAAATTCTCCTATTTAAGACTTCTAACGAATGTTAATGAATTTATTATTTTAAAATATTCTTTCTCTTTTAAAATTCGCGTGTAAATATACTTTTTATCACGTGATTTTCAATGAGTTCCTGCTTTTTATATTTTCTGTTTATAATAGTCACGTGTAAAATAAATTTTTAATTTGAAGCAAACATTATTGTTTGCGGTGTTTATACAGTTGGCAACAGTTTAAATTGATACAATTTTCTAAGATATGTAAATAATATCTCTCGAAATGCTAAAAATTTGAATTTAAAATAGAAATAAAACCTCAAAAAATGAGTCAAATTAAAAAACTAAATGCAGCTGTACACCGAGAAATTCTGACGCATAAAATGATCTAAAAATGATTAAATTCCTATGTACAGTTTTTTGCTCCTATAAAACTTTTTTAATGGAACGATTGGCATTAAATATCTCTTAAAATAATTCTTCGATTTGAAAACTGTCTGCATCAGCGTGTTTATCAAACATTTCTCTATAATACTACCTATTTTCATATTTTTTTATGCAACAGTTTTTTTAATATCAACGAAGAAAGGCCATGATTAAGCATTGAAATTGGTTGCCGATCTGCCGGGAATATCTACGCAGATTTTCATTGGTCCATTTCCAAATCAAAACTTTTTTCTACATATAGGAGGATTTATAATAATTATATTATTTTATTTACTTATTCACGAGGTTATTTTTTACGGAATATTAGCCGGAAACAAATGTTGAACTATTTGTATTGTTTTAAGTACAAATGAATTAATTTTTCATAATCGGTCTCACGCGATAGAGATAGATTAAAAAAAATTTCATGCTTTAAATTTATTTTTAAAATCATGCAAAAATCGGTAAATTGAGATACAGTTTTCATGCATTTGAAAGAGCATTTTCTCCTATTCGGCGGTGTAAAAATTGAAATTAAGCGATATTTAGAAGTTAAAAATAATTACAGTAAAAGCAAAAGTTATTGGTTAGGAGTTGTCAACGTCAATATGACGCCAACATACTCACGGAATGCTTTTACTTTATAATATAGATTTTCCCTTTACAGTTTTGATATATATGTTACCGTTAAAGCGTATAACCCGTCATTTCATAAGATACCTAGTTATTTTATGAAATAACTAACCAGGTCCGTTAAAGTGTATAAAAATGCTGAATTTTACAATTTAACTAGTTATTTTATAGAATGACGATTGTCTAACCGTTAAAGTACTAAATATGGCACACGAAAGCCGTTTGAACCGATCATAGCTGGTTTTAGTCAGTTTTAGGTAGATTTCTTAAGAAATACTACCTATTGCAGTCGTTACCATAGTGCGACTTTTGAAAAATTCCTTCATAACTTTTCATTATATGAGCCCAGGAACCCAAAACCACCCCCACCTAAAAAGTTTATATATATATATATATTTATATATATATGCATGTATGTATGTACTAAATTTTGTCCGCACGATAAAAGTCGCAATTATGCACGGATCGTCTTCAAACTCGCCAACAACTTTGAGATGGCTAATATCTCGGCGGGGATTGAAAATGAGCAAAATCGGCCCAAGGGAATGGAAATGGGGAGGGTTAAAAGTTTTGAATACCGTCTTAACAAGATTCTGATAAAACCATCTCTTACACAACAATGACTGGAAAAAATAAATATTTTTCATTATAGCAGTTGCCAACAATTTAAAAAAAACAATAAAATTCTCATCACAACAATTGCTTTTCTATTGCAAGAATTTTCACGTAAAAAAATAAATTAAATAAATAGTTTGACGAATTGAAAACAAATTGAATATTACGTCATAAGTTTTCTAGAGAAAGATTTCAGAATGAAAACTCAAAATGAAATAAATAGTTTGACGAATTAAAAAAATATATGTATTACGTCATATTGGAAATATAATGGACCTCAGCAGGTGAATAGGTAACGTCATGTGAGTTTCAAGAAACGTATTAAAACATTATAAAAACCCGACTATGGAAATATTAACATATTTTAACACTTTGAGGTTTTCTGAATTTGTTTTAGCCATTTTTAAACCTATTCCATATACATGCGTGTGTGTATTCGTGTATATTAGAATTTTCACAAAATGTTCATCTCCCTAGATCTCATTCTTAGTGAAGGAACTGGGTTTATCTCTAATGTTGATTTAAGTTTTGTTGGTGAATTTAGTACTTAACTTCGAAATCTACCTCCGCCTGTAGGCCCGAGCCGGCAGGGATTTTTTTCTTATGTATCTTCTTAGACCTCTTCTTTGTTGCTAAATGTCTTTCGAAGTGCATGTTTTGTCGATATGTGTATTGAACTTGCATAAATTTGTAAGCGGTGGATTTATGTTAGCGTTTTTCATTTGGGATTATTCTCAAAGATTTTTGCAATCTTTTTTAAAAACAATGAGTTCTACAGGTATGAAAGATCAATCGGCAAATAAGAAAAACTTAATGCAAGAGCGGTTGGAATCCTTGTTAAAAAAGTGTGAAACAAAGAAAAACAGTGCTATATTTACTCGTGAAAGAAATATTGAATTCGATTGCAGACGTAAGCACTGTGTGATAATAAAAAGTGTGCCTGTATAAAAAATAATATGCAATGCAAATCTAAGTGCCATCACAGCGATCCTTGCTCTTATAAATAATGGAAAATAAAATGAAAGTATTTCATAAATTTTAAATTAAAATGCTGTTGCATTATTCATTTTAAAAAAAAAGTTTATGAAGTGTTGCTATTAAATAACATAATTATTCCTGCCTGTCATTTTTTAATAATACTTAAAATTATTATTGTTGTTGTTGTTTCTTTTGTAAGAATTATTTATATTTTGCGTTTTGGATAAAATCTTTGTAATATGTTTTAAAAAGTGTAAATGTTTTTCCCAATAGGACAAAATACCTAATAATTACGTAATTATAATTCATAAAAATTTAAATACAACTATTGTCACACTGCATTTTGTTATGTTCTATTACTGTCTTACTAATATAAAAATATTATTATATTATATATTCCGTTTTTATATATTACTTATCAATTCATCTATTAATAATTTAAAATGTAGTTTCCGAGTGACTTTAACTATTTATCATCAGTTAATTTCCAAAACAACGGATTTTTTTAAATGTCAAAATGATTATTTTACACTTTAACGGTTAGGCAATCGTTATTCTATAAAATAACTAGTTAAACCATATAATCCAATAATTTTATACACTTTAACGGACTTGGCTAGTTATTTCATGAAATAACTAGGTATTTTATGAAGTAACTGAATTTTACACTTTAACGGTAACATTTATATTTGGCTAAGGGGAAGTTCAAATAAGAAACAGAAATCCACGAAAAGGACTAGAGTAGAAAATATTATAAAAGTTGTTCCTTTTTTCGATGAACATAAAATCTAATCTTACGTCATATATAGAAAAGCTTTCTGCATGTTCTAACAAGTAAAATTGTAAAAATTGTATTTTTGTGCGATCAAAACTTACCAAGTTAAGATATTCTGAATTAAAGAATTTTCGTCGTTTTCTGGAACTAAACACGCATTTTCTAAGTACAACTTTTAGGAGTGCATAAAAATTTTAATTTCGCAAACGTTGGAACTATAGCTCTAACATTAACAGTTTAGGAATTAGCGATAAGAAAAAAATGCAGTTTCTAAGAATGCTAATTCTTTAAATTAAAAAGTTCTGCATGACCCTCCAAAGGCATATAAATCATTTTTTTTTTAATTTGAAGGACAATTGGAAGTCCCTATACTTACTATGTGAAATTAATGTACCTTTTCTCAGAAACTGCCAAAGATATTCACTTAAAATTTTTCATAGGCGTAACTAGGGGGCTCAGCCCCTTGAGAGCTACGTCCGACAACCCCGTTCAGGCTTCTCCGATAACCGTTCTGGTTTTCTACCGTTAGAGGCTAAAATACCTCTAAAAACATAGTAATCCGCCCTGTTTAAAAAAACTAGGGGGTTCGGCCCCCTACGAGCTACGCTCACTAACCCACATTCAAACACCGCAAACTCTAAAAGCACGCTAATTTGATCGGCTTTAAAAAAATTTCGAAAGAAAAAATTATAATTTAAAAAAAAACAGTGGCTATATCCCTATTAACGGATTGTTTTCGTCTTTGATTAACCCTGTAGCGGCCGCTGTCCACAAGAAAGAACACATAATTTTAACTCCAAAACTGACAAACGGCGTCAAGAATATTTAATTAGAATTTTCCTTTTATAAAGAACGGAAAAATAAGCAGATTTTCATTTTCTAATAAATTAGTTCGTAAATTCTGGTGTCAGTCCATCATTTATTCATTTTACAAACATAATTACTCCGCGACGGAAATGATTAAATCAGATCAGTGAAACATGGGAAAATAAGCTATAAAATGATTTAAGTAAACAGAGTCTCTGTCTCCCGGTATTTTTTAACAACGCTATAAGAAAGTTTTTTTAAATAAGACATTTTAAATGTGTCGTTTTAAATCTGACGTAATTTTCACCAAAGTTTTCTTTCTCTTTTTAATATTCACGTGAAAATACTTTTGTTGTTAGAAAGGAAATATTATTTGCGCTGTCTTAGAATTCTCAACACAAGAGCAATGCGACTCTTGTAAGCACTTCAATAACATCTGCATTGGTTTATTGGTTCAAAATATCTCAATATTTTGATTTTCTGTACGCAAACCCTATTGGTTTACAATGGAAGTCTATGGGAATTTGGCGAAATATTCGAGATATCGCCAAGTTGGCGTCATTTTTGGCGACTAATTTTGGTCGCAAAATTTGGCGACATATTGCCAAGTTGGCAAGTTGGCGGCAAACTTGGCGGCATTTTGCGTCAAATCCGGGTTCCTGTCTATGGTAACCCACATAAAGGTATGGAGATGCATTAAATGCTGTCCAATAACCAATGAGATGCGTTTCATTCTCGTGTTGCCATTAAACAATTAACAAATAATCGCAATTTTTGTGCCACGTACGATAGCGTAATATATATATAAATTAGTTCTAAAAGATTATCTCAAAATATGAAATAAATGTCTCGTGTAAGTGTATTTTAAATTTAAACTGTTTGACAATATTAGGGTTTGGAAATTTTAAATATGACGTAATTTCCTCCATTTATTTCTTTTAACGTATGTTAATAAATTTATTCTTTTACAATTTTCTTTCTCTTTTAAATTTCCCGCGTAAATATAATTTTTATGACGTAATTATCAATATTTCCTGCTTTTAATACGTAATCATTTAATTCTCATTTGAAAGTTTTTTCTGTTTATAATAGTCACGTGTAAAGAAATTTTTAATTTGAAGGAAATATTATTCTTTGCGCTTTTTTTTAAATTTGTCAACAATTTAAAATAATAACCTTTTCTGAAAGTTGTAAAAAATTTCTCTCAAAATGCTGAAAATTTGAATTTAAAATAGAAATAAAACCTCAAAAATGAGTCAAATTAAAAAAATAAATGCAGTCTGCACACCGAGAACTTCTAATATATAAAATGATCTAAAAACGATTAAAGTCCTATGAATAGTTTTTGCTCCTATGAAACTTTTTTAATGGAACAATTTTGACCACCTTTAACATTAAATATCTCTTAAAATAATCCTTCGATTTGAAAACTGTCTACATCAGCGTGTTTATCAAATATTTCTCTATAATACCACCGATTTTTAATTTTGTATGCAATATTTTTCTTAATATTAACGAAGAAGGACCTCCGGTCACAAAAAATTCAAAACCGGCGGCGGTGACAGAGTTACTTACTTTTTTTTAGAATAGAGAGATTTTACCAGGTTACAGAAGGATCAATGATATTATCACTATAACGTATAGTTTATAATCTGTTTAGTCTATAGTAAGGCTGTAATCGATTTGCCTTGCTTTTTCGTTTGAATGAGGCATTTTTTTGGTTACCATGGCCTCATAGCAACTGACGGCTATTTTCGGGATTGATATGTAAGATCAATCGCACATCTGAAAATTAGTTTGTATAAAATGGTTAGGTTAAATATGTCTCTATCTTTCTGACTTTTATAACGCCGCTATGGACAATATTCTTCCTCTAGGTCTGAGGCTAAAATACTCCTTTTGCTTATGGGAATAGCTTTCGGAACCATGGTACTGAAGAGCATTGCGTTTTGAAATTTACGTTTACATTTTATGTTTCGATCGAGATTAAGATATTTTCAGGAACAGGTATAACTCATTCACGAATTCTTTTACCTGCTTTAATACACCATTATTCATATTTTCATGTTATTTTTACAATGTATGTTGTTTATATTAATTATTAAGAATATCGGAATTTTCTAATATGTATTTATCGAATAGTAATTTGTACAAAATAAATGGAATGTTTTTTGGGATTTTAGATTTTACATTTACCTGTGTTTATGCTGCATCAATTGATGTAATATATAAACAAATTTGTCAGTCGCACTACTTTTATACCATGCGACGTCACATTAAAATACCCCGGAATTAAAATAATTTTAAATATATCGTTTTAATATATAACGTAATTTTCAATATTAAATACTTTTCTCATGTCATAATTTATTTATTTTGAAGTTTTTTTTTTAACTTCCAGGATTTTCTGATACATGTACTATTTAATTTAAAAGGGATCTTATTAATTGAGTTTTTTAACTATGACATAATATTCACCATTAAGAGTTTTTTACTCATAATAATTTAATTATTTTAGGCAGTTTAAATATGACGATATTGAATGTTTGGTAATTTTACATACGACATAATTATCACCTTTAAATTCATTTATCGTGTAATAATTTTGTTATTTTAACGTTTTCATACTTTTTTATATTTACATGTAAATATTTTAAAGTAATTTTCCTTATTTTCTGCTTTTAACACATGATCATTTAATTCTTGTTTTAAAATTTACTTTCTGTTTTTAATAATTTTACTTTTCAATTTCAGTTTCTAAATTAACCTGATTCCCGACGACTGAAATGTGAAAAAGGTTTTTATTTTTTTTTTTTTAATTGTCCTGAAAAACATAATTTAATCACAAAATTGTCTTCACTATCAATTGAAATAAAAGATAACAGACGATTTCAGTCGTGACTGACGTCCCGACTGAATGGCGAATGACGCTAATGGTGACTGAACGCTAAAATGACGTTTTGGTTGCTGACTCCAAACAAACAGTTGCTATGTTGCATTTCCCATTTGTTTGTATATTATAGCTATATTTTATATCTATATGCCACGTCTAATTGTTTTAATATTTGATATGTAGTAGTAACATTTTCTACGATTTGATTTTAAAAAGCCGTTTACCGCATACCAACCGTTTATTTGTTGTCAGTTTCCAACAAAAACGTCATGACTGGCGTCACACTGAAAGCGTCTATTTCAATTTCACTTTGAAAATGACAGAAAAGAAGAAATCTAATAATCCTTATGGTTTTAATCCCCCCCCCCTCTTTTCCACAAAAATGCAGTAATTTTGTTGCCATCATAAGGAAATGGCATTAAAATTAGAATAAAAATTAATATCTCGAAAACTAATTCATTTTTTGAATTCTAACACCACTTTTGATATCTGCAAATCAATACGGATTTTTAGTGCTAATTTCACTGCTAAACATTCAATATTTTATGTGAATTAGCCGTGAAACATAATCAGACGTTTAATCAGTCGTTTCATAAATTCGTTTCATTAGGATTTTATATATATATAAGGTAGTTATAAATAATTCCTAATAAAGTGAAGTGACAAGTATAATACAGGTATTCTTTAGTAATGTTTTTTTTTTTTTTTTTTTTTTTTTTTTTTTTATCTGGAATAAAAACCACCTTTAGATAACAAAAAACTTGCATTTTTTAAAAGAAATTTTTTTTTAAAATAAAAATTTTGTACAAATGTTTGTAACAAAAGTTCAGTTCAGATTGATCAGGCATATGTGTGAAATATTCTGGCAAGATTGCAAATAATAATATGTAGTAGTTTCTATAAAAAGTTGCATAGAAGTTCAAAAAGCAACATTTTGAGAAAATTGAGTTTAAAGTTTACATCTGTAATGCTTATGCATGATGTAAACAAATTGATTTTTTTTAACTTGTTGTTGTCGTAGAAACAAAAATAATATACCATTCGGAAGGGGGAAGTTGAATTATTCAAAATTTAAAATAAACGGTTATGTGCGAGTATTAGTCGCGCTCAGAGGGCTCCGTATAATAAATATATGAATTATTAACTGTATTATTAAAAAATCGTTTTTAAAAGAAAAATAAGACTTTGTAAAAAAAAAGAAACTGTACAACGTACGGTTTGGTATAGCTATATATATACTAGAAAAGCATTATATGAATGGGTGTACCGTAAAAGTTCAAAGAGATATGAAACCTAAATAATATAAAATATTGCTATCCTGTATAACTCTTATTTAAATTTTATCCTAATATGTTTATGATGAACTGACAATGCAGAACTGAATATTCGGAACTGACAATAAAAGTAATGCATATTTAAACTTCATT
Organism: Maratus speciosus; assembly: GCA_963932465.1. NCBI lineage: Eukaryota > Metazoa > Arthropoda > Arachnida > Araneae > Salticidae > Maratus > Maratus speciosus. The sequence continues at coordinate 482,654,824 of OZ010793.1, forward strand.
TGGAATTTCATATAACTAAATTAGGAGTCGTAATAGTCTTTTCTTTTTACAGTGTAGCTAAAACAAAACCCTTGTTCAAAGTTTAAACTTAGCATTGTGCTAAGCGCGCTACAAAAGTAGGTCGCAAAGTAGCAAAGACGCCTTGATCCGCGCCACGTTTTTCCAGATAAGTTTTTAATTAACTTTTAAAGACACGGGAGGCGTATTGAGAGATGTACTCATTACAAACTAGTCGCGAATCCATAGTATTTACGTGATTAATTTTAATTAAATTTGTCTGTTTTTAACAATTTGACGTTTATTGCTTTTGTACTGTTACTGGACATAGTATTACACAAATGTATCATTAAAAGTTGTTATTTAGGCTCTAAAAGCCGATGGTACATACAGTGCGCCGCCCATGTCATTATGTATGTCCAAACCGTCCGTGTCTTTAAGGGTTAATATCTCGGCTAATTATCGACGATTTTTTTTTCAAAAATCATTATCAAAAATGCTTTTACACTTCTGCTACTTTTTATACGTACCTCCAGCGCTCCTCAACACCTTTGCTGAATGCCCGCAATTCGAAATTTTTGTATAACGTAAAAATGAATGGAACTTTTCTCCAAAACTATGTGACCGAGAGTAATCGTTATAATTTTCCTGCAAGGATTAAATTAAAATCTAGTGCCTCTAATCTTTTCATAATTTTACTTTCAGTACATTCGGAAAGAGATGTGGGGGGGGGGGGGGGGACATATTTTTGCACTACATTTTCGACGATATCTCTGAAAATATAATACCTAAAATTAAATTAAATGTATTTCTGAGTTCAGCGTTGCGAAAGCTTTCTCACGATACTCCACACGATATACAAAGAAAAGATTTTTTTCAAGTAACTTAATTAGCCCCTCTACATTTTTTCTAATGATATTTGTAAATGCTTAATAATCTGTAAATATGTGGGTCAATAGTCTTTATTACTTCCCACAATTTGAACTTTCTACGTTCAATAGTTTACGCGTAAAGTGGCTGTGACAGACAGACACAGGAGTGATCTTATATGTAATGGTTCCGTTTTTACTTTTTAAGTACGGAACACTAAAAATAAAAAAAATCATATGTTTATGATGTATTCATTATATGGAATCGCAGCAAAGATGAATTATACTTCTTTTTAGATAAAATCAATATGTTAGACAACAAAATAAAATTCACGCTAGAAAATAGAAGAAAATCAAAAACTTGCATTTTTGGATGTCCAGCTTATCAGAAATACAACTAAACAGAATCTTGATCGCACAGTTTTTAGGAAGACCAACAGATCCAATGCCACTATTCCTTTTGATTGCAGTTCACCTATAAGTTACAAATTAGCACCATTTAATTATTATATAAAAAGAGCATTTGAAATTTGTTCAAACCATCTCCTAAAAGAAGAACTATGAAATTAGAAAGATAGCAAATAGAAAATAAAATCCATCCCGTTTTATTGAAAAAATCACAAACAAGTGTAAAGTGGCAGATTATGGAAAACGAAACGCAGTTCTAGATAAAAGATTAAAATTTTGTAAAATTAACTACATTTCAAGACTTTTTGAAAATATGAGGCATACCCTTTTCAAATATGATGTAAAATTAATCGTAGTCCCTCCCCCAAAGTTAAAAGACCTGTTAAATATTAAATTTGATCCTGTCCAAGAAATCACTTGATCCGGAGTGTACATTATACCTTTCCAAAAAAGATAGTAAATATTTTATTTATGTTGGTATGACGATGAGAAAATTTCGTGATAGAATTAAAGAGCAAAAAGCAGATATCAGATTAAATACACCCAATACTGCATTATCAAGATTAGCTCAAACTCAATCTATAAAAATAGATTTTAATAAATCGAAAATTATATTCCGTACAAATAATTGCCAGAAAGCTATTATAAGCGAATCAATTGAAATAGCCGCCAATAAAGATAAAGCTTGTAACGATGCACTACCATACGATATCCATGGAGTATGGAGAAATTAGGCTGCATAATAAATGAAAGCTCGTTTTGTTGAAAATTTGAATAACTTATCTGGCATCTCACCTGACGTAGAACTTTTAAATTGAAATAAATTTCTTCTAAACAATTCTGGAATAAGCGCAGAACAGGGCCGAAACTAAGGGGGGGGGGGGGCAGAGGAGGCATGTGCGCCGGGCGCCAGAACGAAGGGGCGCCAAATGAAGGGTTATACCTTTGGAATGGATCATTTTCTTCTGATGGACTGAGAAACAGCCATTATAAATGAAGTGTTAGGTGAAGATGAAAGAACAGTCGTAAAAAGTTAGAGCTCTGATTTTCTGGTCAGAATAGGAAGAAAAAAAATGGCCATAATCAAAAAAAAAAATAAAAAAATATGGCCATTTTTTTTCTTCCCATTCTGACCAGAAAATCAGAGTTCTAACTTTTTACGACTGTTCTTTCATCTTCATCTAACACTTCATTTATAATTTATAATGGCTGTTTCATAATAATAGAAGCCATCAGTCCATCAGAAGAAAATAACTCCGTTAAAGTGGAAACTCGGTTAAGCAGGACTCGTATAATCGGGACTCTACTGTATATTTCATTTTAAAAATGATCTTTAGAATATTTTTGTTGGTGTTCAGAGGGGAGTCATGACCCCCGTGACCTCCCTCTTGGATCCGCCATTGTTGATTACGTAGTTCAGTATTACATATTTTAAGATTACATATTTTAAATTTTAAAATAAGTCGGCTATTAGAAAATTAGTAAAGTTCTCTTTGTAAAATACTTTGCGGAAGAGGAGGGCGGGGGGGCAAAATCCATGCTTGCCCCGGGTGCAAAAAAGGCTAGTTTCGACTCTGGCGCAGAGAGAGAAAAAAAATAATATTTAAATCCCACTGACGACGGCGTTGTGAAGGTTGAAAACGTTCTGTTCTTTTTTTTTCTGATGTATTTTAAGATATTTTGATGTATTTTAAATACTTATCAATTATATATATGCACCTGAAAGTATTTCTTGCACAGGTATTTGTACTGTTTATATGAATTAAAAAAACGACTTTTCTCACAAATTTGACTTTCAACTGCCCCAATACAATAAACAGTGTTGAACGCTGATAACAATATATTGTCTTTTACAGCGACCCATGTGTGTTTTGAACAAAAATGATGCACATTTCATCAATGTCCAATCTCACTCTAAAGTACCTATTACTAAACCTATTACTAACACCTACTGCTAAATCTTGGAACGAAAGAAAAATGTTTCATTCTCACGAACTCACAAGGGGAGATTCCGAAGTAGGAAACAGAGATTGCGGTGAGTTTTTGAGTATAGTCAATATACCGGGAGTCCTAAAAAGGACTGACCGATTTTAAAATTCAATAACTTGCAAACGGTGACAGATATTTAAAAAATTCTTGCAGGAGGGTTATGCATAAGGTCAAAAGTTTTTTTAGAGTGATTTTCGATTTTAGTTCGAATTACAAAAAATAGATGGCGCTGCCATCAACAGACGCTAAATTCAGGCTCAATTTTTGGCACTTCGGGACCCACTCAATACATTTTCATCTCCTTTTTCTGCATGGAAAAACAGAAAGACCAAAAAAATCGAGCCTGTATTTAGCGACTACTGCTTACAGAGCCGTATATTTTTTGTAATTCGAACTAAAATTGAAAATAACTATAAGAAAAACTTTTGACCTCATGCATGACGCTCCTGCAAGAATTTTTTAAATATCTGTAGCCGTTTGCAAGTTATTGAATTTTAAAATCAGTCAGTCCTTTTTAGGACACCCGGTTTAAACATCTGAAAGACATAAAATTCAATCTTGGCGGGTGTGTGTGTGTGTGGGGGGGGGGGGGGGGGAGGGATGAGAAGCCTTGGGAATACAATCCCAAAGTTTGTTTTGCTTACCCATAAAATCGAAAAAATGTCTGTCTTTTCTGATCGGTTATGTTGCTCACAGTGCACCAAACTTTAGAGCTTACGATTTTTGTTCGTGAAAGTTCGATTTTGACTAAGCTATTGCTTTTAGAAAAAATAATGATAAATTAGTTATGAACCACATTTAAAAATGTATATATAATTATTTAAAGTTTAAACAAATGTAAATATATTTTTTTGCATTTATTTATTCATTCATTTATTTACAGAGAGTGGGTATCAATTATGAAATTTTGCCTTTTTATAAATTTAATGGAAAGCAAATAAATTAATAATAAAAATAGCACAATTTTTAATTGTTTAGCTGACAAAATTTTACATATATTTACAGTTGTTTAGAGTTTTGTACACGAATAAGCGACTATTTATTCTGCAAAATGTATTTAAATTAGGTATATAAAATGCAAATACGCTGTACTTCATATGTATATTTTGAATTATCTTAATAATTTAAAAAATATATGATTTAAAAAAATAGCTTTTTAAATTTCGATTGTATGACATTTTTTAATCTCGAAATATTATGTTTACAATTACAATAACTGTTTTTAAATTTTAAAGTTATTACGGAAATGAAAAAAAAAATTAATTAAAATAGCATACTTTAATTTTATGACCCTAACAATTAAAAAATATATTTTTGAAAATTTACTTTCTAAATTTTGAATGTACGACTTTTTAATCTCGGAATCTGATTCTTAAAATTAGAACAACGGTTTTTGAAAATTTAAATTATTAAAGTAATGAAAAATAATAAATGAAAACAGCATACTTTGCTTTTATGTCGATTATAATCATTTTTGCTGAGAAAAATAGGAATTTATTACTATAAAATCCTGTAAACAAGTTTAAATAAAAGGAACTTTTTTTCGGTTGAACAAATATAAATTGCGTACATGTTTTTTTACTTTTTTACTTTGCATTAAATCCATAAAAATGCAAAGTTTAACAATTGAAACTATCTCTCTCTGTAGGTAAATAAACAAGTATATATTGGCGAAAATATGTTTTTATTTATATTTGTCTCAAATTTAAATGATTACGTATATATGTTTAATTACAGTTGGAAAATAATCGATCATTAGTTTGTCTGGAAGAAACAGTTTGTTCGGGAATCGAACTGAAGCCGAAAATAAGTCTTAATTTCAAAAGTCTGGCGCGCTGCCGACAGAGTAACACAGTCGCTCAGAAAAAAGGTGTTTCATCCGATTGTATACGTAAACGTAAGTGAAATGCAATTTTTTTTTGTTTACACGACTAACCTTTAAACTTTATGACTGTCATATATTGATCCTATCGAAACTCAAAGAGTCTTCGCATTCTCTGTTTCCGACTTCGTAACCACTCCTTGTCGGGTGCCTTTAACGATTTCATATGCAGCCCCCATACATAAGTGCCAGGGTTTAACTTGATCAAAAGCGTTTTATACGTAGACATTGATCTATGCATTACCCGAAACAACGACTAAATAGGCACTTAAGAAAAAATATTCAGCAGCCGCTATTCAAAACACAAATTTATACTACTAAAATGTGAGGCTCGATATAACAACATTCCGTTTTTGCGGATCCTAATACTTTCTTATTACACATATTTTGCAGTTTGACATTCAAATATGCTGCATTTCTTCGTATAGTTTATTAATATAAGCAACATGATATGTTCAGGAAATAAACGAACTTTCAGTTATTTTCTGATTATGTTGTTATTAATGTATTAGGTGCGTTCGATAAGTAAGAAGCAAATGGCTGACACAAGATACCTACCTATAAGACAATTCTAAAAAAATGCGGAACGCTAGTTAATGAGTTAAGGTTAAAACACACTAGGTTTTTGCTAAGTGATACCTTTTATGCAGAGAGGCGCTTCCTTTCATGTTTATAATTTTTGTCAGAAGTCTACGGTTCAGACGTCAGCAGTGGACATCGTTGACATGTTTATCTTAGCTTCTTTCTTTTTTGTGACTCCCTTTCTTTTGTTGATGACCACAGAACCTTTGAAAAAGAAAGGCCAGATGAGTGATTTACGAGTTTTTTGTCGGGATTGTTCAAATTCTAATTTAAACAGCAGGGTGCGCCAAAACTTTCTTTCGATTTTACATGATGGGTGGTGCGGAAAAGTTGCGACTGTTGGCACTAAGTTCACACAAAAAAATTGAGATTTTTTGGACAATTCCTTCATTTGCGGCAAATGACTGGAAGTTTTACTCAAATGGTGATTTTTGAACTTTTTCAGAAAAAATTTTAAAAATGTTAAATTAACCCTTAAATGCCGGGTGTTGCTTTTCGGCAACATACCCAATTTAGGCTCTAAAATACTATTAGAATAATATTGAAGCTATAATGTCTAATGTTCCCAATAAAATAAGTTCTGAAAATATTATTAAATCGATTTTCAGCATTTAGATGGCAACACTTGTGCTGTGTAAGGATAAAGATAGATTTATTTTTTCAATTGTTGCTACTTGTTCTTTTTGTTTTGTTTGGAAGCTTGAGAAATACCCTATTTTGTTCTGCAGTGAGCAAGTAAAATTTATTTCTTATTATAGTTCCTAAAATTCTTGTGTGTTTAATATTATAGAATTTTATCAAGGAAAATTATTTTTTCAGTTAAAGACTAGTATTGCCGATTAGTAACAAACGGTTTTTTAGCCGTAAACCATACTTAAAACAAAATATGATTTTTTAAAGTATTTTTCCCATGATTTATTTAAAAAATGAAAGACGAAAAACATTATTACAATAATTTTTGAAAAATCAGGCATTTAAGGGTTAAATTTATTTTACCTGAATTTATTTGAAATGTCATGTTTAGTGTACGAAATGTTTAAATAAGCTCTGATTATGTATTATTTAATAGCTATATGTATTATGAATTAGACGATTTTTATACCCTTTTCACGTATAAGTGAGCAAATATTGCAAGTATTGTTTGATTCGTTCGTCCGTTTCTCTTTTCTGTCTTTATTATGGTCTCCCCTCTTCCTTCTGTTTTTCGATGCGTTCGGAGTCACATATTTGGATGACGGATCACAGCATGTCTTGACAGCAATTCTGGAAGGAGAGGGGAATGTGGAGCTGAAACCAATGAAAATGCAATCAGTCATCATAAGTATGAAGGAATGAACAGGGACCTTCAAAAGCAGACACTCTTAAACGCATATTCCTTTCTCACACAGCGTTCGCCGCATTTAGAATTGGTATGTCATATAGATAAATGGTGTTGAGAGCTTCATCCGTGTTCCGGATGCAGGAATTCTGGCAACAGGGAATAAGGATCTCGTTATCGATAAAGACAAGTTCAGGAGACCGAAAAAGAAACTTAGCAAGAAGATACAGGAGGAGGAAGATCTTGGAGGAAGGAAAAATAAAAGCATATTTTTTGATAGTAGAAAAAAATAAAACGATCTTCATAGAAAAAAAGAGGAAAAGCGGCACCGTCGAGAGAAAGACGAAACAAATATCACCATGTTGTCAAACGTGGTTCGGAATATCTAGGTCACATGACACCTCCGTCTGGTCACTGCGGAGCAATAGTAAAATCATTATATAATTTTCTAAGCCAGAATAACGCCTGCTTCGGAAAAACTTAAGAAACGAACTGCAAGATTTGATATGTATTCTTCTTACGAACGAGCTTCCACTCCGACACCGATATCAATTGTCTAAAATAGATGGTAGAACCATTTGACCTAAGACCTTAACCAACCCAGTCGGTGCTAGATTAACAGAGTACTCAAATCTTCAGCTTTTTGCATTTCTGGGGCCCATGAAACAGGAATCGGCTTATAGAAAGCGACACTTGCATTTTCACACGTCATTAGTGGTATGTGCTTCTTCTTTCTCTCGACGGTGTGCCTGTCCCTTTTTTTCCTATGAAGATCGTTTTATCTTTTCTACCATCAAGAATATGCTTGTAATTTTTCATCCTCCAAGATATTCCTCCTCCTGTATCTTCTTTCAAATTTTTTTTTTTGTTCTCTTGTCTTTATCAATGACGGTATTCTTCTCCTCTGCTGTCACAATTCCTGCATCTTGAAGCACGGATGAAGCTCTAAATGCAATTTCCCTATATATAACTACTAGGGGGGCGCTCTGCACCCTTGCTCGTTACATTCACTAACCCCCGCGTAATCACTTCGCGATTCCATTCGGTATCGCGAAGCAATCCCTATTTTCTAGCCAACCCCCAGACGTAATTGTTTCCCGTTTCAATTCTGGATCGCTTCGCGATCCCTTATTTTCTATGAATTCAATTTTTAGATTCCACTTGGTAAAAACGCACTCCTCCCCAACTCCTGACAATTTTATTTCCTTATCTCCAATCACATAATCATTAGAGCTTACAGAGTTTCATAATTATAAGAATTATTAAAGATAAAATTATATATATAGTGATACGAATATTGCAAATAGTTAGTGATTGTGCTTATAAATAATGTAAATAGTTCAATTACGCTCTATTCATAAGCTAATATTAGTTTTTGTCGCATTGAAATATCTCAATTTGTTTATTTTCTGCAAGCAAGTAAACCCTATTGGATTTCAATGGGAGTCTAAATACTGGAATTAGCGCCATGTTGGCGACTTATTTTGATCGCGAAATTTGGCGATATATCGCCACGATGGCGGCAAACTTGGCGGCATTTGGCGACAGAGCCGCCCACTTGGTAACCCCCTTATAGCGTCAGAAAGCTCTGACCAATCAGATGCGTTTTGCGGTATCTACACAGATTTTCATTGGTCCATTTCCAAATCGTTACTTTTTTATATATAGAAGGATATATGTACCTATATATATACCTGATATATCAACCAGTTCTAAATGCGGCGAATGCTGCGTGAAAAAGTGATATGCGTTTGGGGGTATCTTCTTTTGAAGCCCTGGTTCAAATTCTGATTCAGACGAACTGCCTGCTTCAAAGTTCTCACTATTTGAATCTTCTTAGAATATCTATATTTTAAAGCAGAAAAACAATTAACATCCCATCTCACAGTTTCGCCCATCTCCTATTTCCTCCCTCATACTCATGATGACTGTTCGCGTTTCCATTGGCTTCAGCTCCACATCCTCCTCTCCTTCCAGAATTGCTGTCAAGTCATGCTGTGGTCCGTGATCCAAACTGAACGTATCAAAATCTGAAGAAAGAGGGAAGAACATAATAAAGACAAAAAGGAGAAACTGACGAATGCACCAAACAATACTTACTATATTTGCTCTCTTATACGCGAAAAGGGTATAAAAATAGTCTAATTCAAAATACACATAACTATTAAATAATACATAATCAGAGCCTATTTAAACATTTAGTACACTAAACATGACATTTCAAGTAAATTCGGATAAAATAAATTTAATTTAACATTTTAATTTTTTTTTCAAAATCTAAAAAAATTTCAAAATTTTCAAAAATTAGCATTTGAGCAAAACATCTGCGGCAAATGGAGAAATTGTCCAAAAAATCTCAAATTTTTTGTGTGAACTTAGTGCCACCAGTGGCAACTTTTCAGCACTACCGATCATCGAAAATCGAAAAAAAGTTTTTTTCGATCCACCCTAATAAACAGTGCCTGAAGTAAAAATTCTTACAAGAACACGTCATATGGCACGCATAGCCGGTTGATCTAAACACAAAGGAGCACAGTCAACCGTGCGCACCGTCCAGCTGTCATAACTCTTCATGTGATTTTCGAATAACTGTGATGACGTGATCTCAGAGTATGGCAGAATAACGAACAGTAGTGCGTTTTTCGGCGGTTGTAACAAAATTCTTCGAAACGGTGCCACGGTATACGGAGAATATAGCACCCTAGTATTGACAAGGTTTAAGGAATAAATCAAAAGTTTTAGAGATGGAGGAGCAGACACATTTAAACATGTCACCAATGTCATTGCTCCCAACTACTCTTCAATATTCTAAACTTATAGTACCGCACAAATTTCCGAAGATCACTGGAAGCGTAATGAATATTGTACGGTATTCTCGACTGACTGTGCTCCTTCCTTTGTTAGGTTATGCGACTACGCGTTCCATCTTATGTCGCATTCTTGTCTATGATTTTTAACAAAAGGTTTTAACTAGATTTATGCTAGTACTGTCCAGGCCACCTTTACGCATCTTAATGGGTATACAAAACAGGGTTCCACCACTTTTAAAACAATGTGGTAGCCAGAAAAAAACGAGTCTCTGTTAAAAAATATTAATCCTTCACTTCGGTCGATGTTCAAACGCTTTATTCCCACCTGTTTACCGCATTTGTCGAGTCCTGGTTAAAAATTCTTACGAGATAAACAAGTTGGAAATTGCTCGTCAAACGTGGCAAATGACGTGCGTTCGTACTATAACTAGTTTTATAAATATTTTTTGCACCCCATATTGTACTGAATGTATATTTTTTTGCACTTCATAAGTGCATAGTCTGTAACATCCTTAAAATGCACTTGCAATAATTTTATCCTATTGGCCGTCATGTGACGGAAAACTTTTGACTGTGCCTGTCATTAAACTATACATCCGATTTTCATAAAATTTGAAATGACACGACAAAATTTTGCAGCAATTATATATTTAAAATTTCAGACCATTCGGAAAATTTTGCAACAGTTACACTGTACAACAGTGGTTTTGTACTAGAACTAAATTAGTTGATTCTAGATCAGTTTTTGGCGCTGATTCTGAATATGCTTTCCGTTTATCTCTAGGTGGTCGATGTTTTGAGAAATTTGAATAATTAAATTTGCGCAAATTTAAGCTTTTTGTGCTATTTTGCTAATTTATGCAAATTTTAGATACAATATATGTCACATCTAATTACTTTTTCTAGATAATGACTACTTGACTATTTGCTTCAGATAACTGTCACGATTTGCATATTCTTAACATTTATTTATCAGTTATTAAGCCTAATTTGCATATTTTTCAATGGTACAATGTTTACATCACTATCACCTTTAAAATAGTTGCCAGAGAATTGACATAATGTTTTTCTAGACTAGATTTTTATGCTGATTTCAAATCTGCAGTCTGTTTTCTTATGTCATGTCTAGTTTTTAAATAAGATGAATTTCTACTTTTGCACGGCATTAACACTGGTTTGATATAAATATGGTGCTTTCCAGGGGGGTGTAATGGAGAATTTGCACGTTTTCTAACTTTATCACGAAACAATAGTACATGAAAAAATAAGAAGGATAGCCTGCATATTTTTTTATTTTGAGCTTTTACTATTGATTTATGATTGTTTTAATATCGTACTATTTACCGTATCCCGAAACCGCTCCGTAATACATCTGACGTCACAGTTCATGACAACAAACGACTGTTATTGTTTACGTGCGCCGCTTTTCAACTAGTCCATTTTAAATATTGCTGTTTCTAAAATTATTATGGCTGACGACACAAAGTCATATTATAAAAACAGTGAAACCTCCCTGTGCGACCGCCTCCATTAAGCGATCACCTCCCTGACCGATCATTTTTTCATTGAACGAAATTTATTCTCAGAGACCATCCCAGCTGAACTCCCTCCATGAGCGACCAATTTCTTTGAAGAAAAGGAAACAATTCCGTTTTTTTCCTGGTCACTTGAAGAAGGTTTTATTAGAAAAATAATTCCGGGGTGCTTTAAACTTTTAAACTAAGTTTAGATTTTTTTTTATTCCGGTAACTTTTAAATGTTTAAACCCCTTTCTGCCTTTTTAGACAATGAAGTTAACTCTGATGACGAATTAAGAATGACGATCAATAAACTCCCCTACCCTATTCTGTTAGGAAACTCTCAAGGAAATAGATAAATTAATGAAAATATCATTATTTGTTCCCGTCCACAAAAGAAAAAAAAATTGCATTTATTTACTGAACTTTGAAAGGACTGGGAAATAAAAGTTATTAAAGATAAAACCGTAAAATCAAAGCAAACGTCAATATATTCATTTTAAAACTCTGCAGTAATTAACTTATGTAATTAACTTTTATTTTGATACTTAAATTTTTATATTTTTTCCTAATGTGAAAAATAAATTCTAGTAACATTATTTCTTACCTTTTTTCAACAATTAAAATCTAGATTTAAGCATGACCTCCATTAAGAGACCACCTCTCGAAACGATCAATTTTTATTAGAACGGAACGTGGTCACTTTAAGGAGGTTTTACTATATTGTATTGTGCCACACTGCACTAATACAACCAGTAACTTCTAGCGAAAAGTTGTTTTTCAGTGTGCCAAAACACCCTGCCATTAGAAAATCATGGACTAAAGCTATGAAGAGAGATGACAAGAAAAATCCTAATTTATCTAATACATCATCTCTTTGATCTTGTGAAGATCATTTTCAGTAACTTTATTGATTTTGTTTAAATATTACTATTTTAGAACATTAATTGATTGAATAAATAGTTACTCAATAAAAAAAAAAAACATTCATATTTATAATGTGCTCATTCGTATTTAAAAACAAGCAAAAACACTCTGTAGTAGATTTCATACGTATATTGTATCTATAAAGATTCATAAGCAATAACCCTGTTTTATTGATGATTAAATAGGTAAAACGTAGAAATGTCTAAGAAATGACACACACAAATGTGTTAGTTTTTAATTCAGGAAGTAAATAAAAATTTTATTGCGTAAGTGTACATTTTTATTAAGTTAGGGACTAGGTTTAAAAAATAAAGGATTTATTTCGAAACAATATTATGTCATGTCTCAATAGAGATTATAAAACGTAAAAATATTGAAACTACTCAAAAAAAATTTAATATTAAATTTTTACTTTCCAACATAAAAATACTTTAGGCCTCCGCTGCCTACGACACCGTGTAGCAGGCGTGCTTCGACCGTACTGCATAATCTTAAAAAAAGAAAAAATCAACAACAAAAAATTACGAACCAGATACCCGCTGCCTGCGGCACCGTATAGCACCACGTGCTGCACACGCACTGCAAATTCTTGTAAAAAAACCTAAAAATTTACAAAAGTGCCCCCAGGGGGCGAAGTGGGGGTGGGAGGGGCACCGGATGTGCATAATATGAATAAGTTTTCATACACCTTTCTAACGATATGTCACATGAGGCGTGTACTCAAAATTTAGAAAATAGCTCCTCCCCGGATGACCCTCCCCTCCCCCTGCATTTCCCACTCTTTCAAATATCTAATGTTAAAAAATAATATTTATTTGAGTGTTAAGTGAAAAATCGCATTTAAAACGCAATAAACAGTTGATCTGAAGAAAAAAAGATAAAAGTGTCCAACCCCCCCCCCCTCCCCCCACCCACCACACACACACACACACCACCACCAAAAATCAACTCATCTTAAATTTATAAAATCCTTATTATGCGTTAAAAACAACGTCAAAGTTTAAAAGCGATCGGTTCTTTATTTTTCCTAATTTTAACAATATCTCGCCAACTCTCTCTTTGTGAAAAGACTTTTAATGAGCTTAAAAATAGATTTTTTCCTAAACTTACCGTTCAATTTTTTTTCAAATTGACATTTTATAAATCAACGTACAAAATAACATCCAGATGCGAAAGAACCAAATTTGCAAAATCAGTAGTTTAAAAATTTCGAACCTTTATTTCCAAAGACTAGTATCTCTATTCATTCCGTTCTGCTTGCTAACAAAAGGTAAACATTGGCATGTCTTGAACTGTGACGTCATAGTAAGTCACGCCCCGATTTGGAGCGACGTAATTTTAGCTTACTTTTAGGATTAATTATTTAATAGTATGGATATTTTTTTCGCGTTTGTTGAGAACATTTTTGAAAACTGTGGATGTGGAACTATCAGAAAATATATAAATGATCAAATCCCCTATGTGTGCAAATTCCTCATTCATTGACACGAAGGTGAACAGGGTCAGATTCATATCACAGACATAAACAAAAATTTATATAATCGGAAAAAAAAATAAGTAGTAGAATCTATCCTAACTAGTTGAAGTTTATCATACAAAGTATCATAAAAAGCTATTTCTGGCTCTTTTGAAAAACTAAAATTGCTCCAAAAACTAAAATTTCACTTTTTTCAAAAACTAGACGTGATAGAAGAAAACAGATACAAGATTTGAAATCAGCTCAAAAAACTGGTTTAGAAACATATTAGCATACTCGTGCAGTAGAAATATTTGAACGTCAAGAAACATTATTAGAAAAACATGAAAAATAAGCAAATTAGGTACAATATTTCACAGTCACATGTCAGTATAATCTCAGAAACAGCGTTTTTGTGAAGTAAATTAGGTAGTAATCATAACATAAAACAAAAAACCCTGCCTGATATTGCTTTATACCTTAAATTTGCAATAAAATCGTATAAAATTTACTAAATTTGCATAAATTGAAATATGCAAATATCTTTCAAACTTGACGTGCTGGAATAAATCTAAAACTAGATTCGAAGTCAGCACATAAAACCGCATAAAAAACAACTAATTTCTGTTTTAGGACAGAGCAAAAATTCAAATTTGTTAACCAGTGTTATATATTTAAAATTTCAGATCTGGCTGAAATCTTAAAAATCCCTGCCGGCCCGGCCTACAGGCAGAGGTAGATTTCGAAGTCAAATATACTAATTTCACAAACAAAAACTAAATCATGATTAGAGATAAATCCACTTTAACAATTTTATCTGGCCGCTCTTGACGAGTTTTTATTTCATTTTCATATAATAGCTGGTTTTATCAGAATCATGTTAGGGCGGCATTAAAAAAAAATACTTTTCCATGCTCAACAACTCGAAATTTTCTGCCATAATTCCAGATTCATTTTTAATAAAAAAAAATATGAAACATGCTGACGTGATTTTTGAAGAGATTTATAAGCGGCCGTTGTTTTTATTTTTTGTTCAATTAATTAAAACTTGATATATAAACAATTATTTTCTCAGAAGGACAATATTTTTCGTTTCTAACACAATCGCTTCGGGAAATTCCGTTCAAAATGACCACTTTGACATCATTTTTTGAAATATATTCTGCCTCTATCTAAAAATCGATTATTACGGTACATTATATAGTTTCTGAATAAGCGAATCTACCAATTAAATGCGTTTGAGAGCAAAAATGAATTTAAAAACCAGTCCGAAAATAAGCAGTTTGGATTTAAGCGCATCCTTAATACAATGATTTTTCCAACACAATCCGCTTCGGTAAATTCGGTTCAAAATGCCCTTTTTAACAGCATTTTAAAAAATATATTCTACCCCTATCAGAAAATCGACCATTACGGTACATTATACAGTTTCTGGGTGAGAAAATGTACCAATTGGAAGCCTTTGAGAGCAAAAATGAATTGTAAAATGAGTCAGAAAATAAGCAGTTTGGATTTGAATACACCCTTACTAAGATCAATTTTTTTCTTCAACCGGTATGTATTTTTAATTTGTTTTTGCTCTAAGAATTGGTCCTATCCAAAACTTGTCTATATAGATGTTGTAGACAATATTAAGAAGATATATGATAAATTCATGGGGATTTTATATCTTTTGAATTGACGGAGTTATGGATTTTTTTCTTCTTCAAACCCCCTTTTTGTTTTCGTTTTTAATTTTTTTTTTTTTTTTGCAGTACGAATTGGTCCTATCAAAAACTTGTGAATATAAAAGTTGTAGATAATGTTAAGGAGATTCATGATAAAATTAATTGGATTTTATATCTTGAGAATTGACGAAGTTATGGATTTTTTTCTTCTTCAAATGCCCTTTTTGTTTTCGTTTTTAATTTTTTTTTTTTTTGCGGTACGAATTGCTCCTATCAAAAACTTGTGAATATAAAAGTTTTAGATAATGTTAAGGAAATTTGTAATAAAATTAATTGAATTTGATATCTTGAGAATTGACGAAGTTATGAATTTTTTTCTCCCAAAAACCCTATTTTTTGCACCCCTTGAGCCCATTTTTAAATTTATCAAAAATCTGTGACACATAAATTTTTGGCCCTATTTTTAGAAGTAATAAAAACTTTAAACTGATTTGATATGTACAAAAATTAAGAAGTTATGGGGGGTTTTCTTTTTTCACAAAACCCCTCCCTATTTCCCTCCCCTTGGTCCGATTTTACCCATTAATGAACTTGACCGAGATTTTATGCCCATTGATTTTATGTATCAGTTTGGAAGAGATTGGTGCAGAATTACGAAAGTTATCGTGCCCAGAAGAAAGTGATATATATATATATATAGATAGATAGATAGATAGATAGATAGATATATAAAGTTTTTTACTGAGGGTGGTTTTTGGGTTCTAGGGGTCATGATCGGTGTAGATCTGCAAAAATTTTTTAGAAATTCCAACATAGGAACGATCCCAATAGGTAGTATTTCATACGAAATCTACCTAAAATGGCTGGGTAGTTTTTGCTCTGTTATATGCGGACGGACAGACAGACGGACTGAACGATGACTATAGGTGCTTCGTATTTATATAATTACGAACGCACCTAAAAATCAATGGAGTTAAATAATCACCAAACTACTTTCGTGAAAATATGCCAACTGGATGTGAAGCTGCAACAACGAAACATTTTAAACACTAAAATTAGAAAATATAAATAAAAAATAAGGAATGTAATATCTAAAAATATATGTTTAAAGTTACTTCTCTGTGCATTGGTCAAACACACTTACATTTTAACCCTTAATTGCATAGTGATGTAAATTTCCATCACCTTTTTATTTAATTTTTAATACATAAATTAAGTTCTTACAACCACTATATTTATATAGAAATATTAATCCTCTAAAAATTACAAAAATATGCTATTAAATAAAGTTAAAAATCTATCTTAAGATTTCTGGAGTCTAATCCTTAATATAAAAATAAAAAACACAATTCTAAAAGAATATTCATGCAATTAAGGGTTAAATATCTATTTCTTGCTAAAGTTTTAGAGTATAGGTTTGTTTTTTTGATGTTCATAATTTTCGAAAAAAATTGAATTCTCTTGACAAAACCCGAAAGAATATCTAGTATGACTCGATTTATTATTTGTCCAGTGCAAATAACAAATATCCATATTAAAAAGATAAACGGGTCATAAAAGATAACATTTAAAATATCTACTTCCATCTCACGAAAGATGTAGAAATAAGTTTGAAAGTCTTCATAGAATTTCGTTCGACACGATTGCATTTGTCATTGATACTTTTATTCTGGAATGGGGTTTTCCAGATACATTTTAACATATAACTGTCGGACGTACAATGCCTACTATTTTTGTTAGGATAAAAATATATTTGAAAACAAATGCAAAAAGAAACCATTTACGTGACCTTTTGAAATAAAATTGGAAATATGTATTTGTTTCCATATGAATTGAAATCAGACTATTTTTAGTTACCATTTTTATCATGTTGAGTAAAACGTTTCAAGTATTTTTTTTATTAAAAGGAGAATTTGTTTTTGCACTACAATTTTTCTGATCCCCCCCCTCCCCCCATATTTAATGGAAATCTTTGAAGGCAAATTTTGAAATCAAATTAACTTATTGTCTTAAGCATGATTAGATATGCTCTGAAGCATTGTCACTTATTTTATAAACATATTTAAATGTTAAGTATATTTTTCGGTATAATATATTTAAATGGCGGTAAATATCAGATTTGAAATGTGAAATTATTATTTTACATATTTATCCATTTTATATTTCAGGAAAGTTGCATTTAAAAAATTCTTAATTGGTTCAAAATTAAATAGATATCTTGTGCACTTTGAAACCTTTTCATATTAGTTTTGCCATTATCTTGTTTTTCAGTGTATAATTTTGAGAGATAATTAAACAAATTAATGGTGTAGAAATATCTTATCTCAAGTGAGCTTACTGTCTTCTCACTAGATGAAGCCTTTCAGTGGTGCCTGCTAGAGAACCTACAACCTTAGGTTGTACACTTACCAACTTACCAAAGGTTGTAGTTTCTCTAGTACCTGCTAAGTCCTGTGTGATTAAACGATTTGAATGAAGACTAGACGTAAAGCAATGCGGGCTAACAATGCCTGCTTATAGAATGCAGAATATGTTGCTTATTTTTCATGCATTGGGACGATCGGAAAGTCGTGTCGTGTTGGGAAAGTCAATTCGTACCGGAAAATTCGATCATTTAACCCTTAAATGCCTGATTTTTCAAAAATCATTGTAATAATGTTTTCCGGCTTTCATTTGTAAAATAAATCATGGGAAAAATACTTTAAAAAATCATATTTTGCTTTAAGTATAGTTTACGGCTAAAAAACAGTTTGTTACTAACCGGCAATACAGTGTTTAATTGAAAAAATAATTTTCCTTTATAAAATTCTATAATATTAAACACACAAGAATTTTAGAAACTATAATGAGAAATACATTTACTTTCTTATTGCAGAACAAAATAGGGTATTTCGCAAGCTTCCAAACAAAACAAAAAGAACTGGTAGCACCAATTGAAAAAATAAATCTATCTTTATTCTTGAACAGCACAAGTGTTGTCATCTACATGTTGAAAATCGCTTTAATAATATTTTCAGAATCTATTTTATTGGCAACATTAGGCATTATAGCTTTAATATTATTCTAATAGTATTTTAGAGCCTAAATCGCGCATGTTGCCGAAAAGTAACACCCGGCATTTAAGGGTTAATTATTAGACATTGATTCCGATATTTGATGTCTAGTAATTATCGGGCAGAATTTTCTGGTACGAATTGATTTTCCCAACACGACACGACTTTCCGATCGACCCAATAAATAAATAACAACGGTTTGTAAATAGTTTTCTATAATAGAGTTTTCGTTAAGTAGTAGTATGCTGACTGTGTTTTTTTTTTTTAATTAAGTTGCGTTGTCAATCTCCATAATAGTCAGTGCGCTCCGGGAGGACATTATAGAGTTCCGGGGGGGGGGGGGATTGCACTTTTTGACTATTGAAAACACAAAATCT
The DNA here is from genome assembly GCA_963932465.1 of Maratus speciosus. Classification (NCBI taxonomy): domain Eukaryota; kingdom Metazoa; phylum Arthropoda; class Arachnida; order Araneae; family Salticidae; genus Maratus; species Maratus speciosus. The sequence goes on from OZ010793.1 coordinate 482,673,676, forward strand.
CAAATCTTCCGGGGGGATATCTCATTGCTCCAGGGAAGAATCACCCCCGGGCCACCGCCTGAATTCAACACTGATAAGTACAAGAGACAAAAAGAATCTTATTTTTTCAGAGTTGCAATTAGAAAGAAAAATGAACATCAGTTTCAGTTTTCGGTTTTATTTTAATTAAGACTTTACTATTGTACATTAATTTTGCACATATAACTTTTCTGCCGTTAAAAATGGATTTATATTTCGTTTCAATGACGGGAGTCCTAAATCAAGTTATATTAATATATATATATGTATATAAAAATAGAATCTTAACCCTCCGACTGTCTAGGAAAAGGGCAAAATTGTAATGTTGTTTTTTCTGCATTTTGTTTTAAATGCTAAAAAAAATGATTCTTTGAACATTTTATAAAAAAACTTAATAACGAATATGAATGCAATTCGTGGAAGTATTAATCATTGTTCAATGTATTAAAAATACATTATATCAATAGAATTATATTACTTTAAATATTGCTTGTATTGCAGTGAAACCTGGAGCTTAGTGAACGTATTAACACAGGCTTGTCAGTGAGGGGGGCAGCAAAACAAACAAACTTCTAAGAAAAAATAAAACTCACTTCAACTTGTTGGCGTTTCACTGAGAGTAGTTTGGCTCAAAAAATTATTTGTAGTTATTTTACAAATCACATTTACTTTAAATCTCAGCGTTACAAATATCGCTTATTTTCACGCACAATACAAAACTCCACATTGGGATTTTTGGTATGTACCTCTAAAAAATTATACTCGATAAGACGACTATTTAAAAAACAAATTAATAGTTTGTACCTTACAATATATTAGAATTTCGTGATACTCACCAATTTATAGGAAAGCTAGACGCTATAAAGTAAGGTAAAAAGACAAGAAAACAGGCAGAATGAAAAACATACCTTTTATTTTTATCCTAATGAAATTTTTATGGGCCATCAAAACAAATCCTTAAAAAATATATCGAAATCGAAACAGCTGTTTAAAAGTTATGCGTAGACACGCATTAATATATATATATATATATATATATATTACAAAAAAACTACGTTATTACATATGTAGACAAATCTCCTAATAATTATGCAATCATATGTAAATCTTATTATCACCAACTTCTTACAACATGTATTTCTTCTAATAAATCTGTTCAAAAAAATAATGAAAATGTAATCGTAAATAATCGTAAAATTCAAAGTTATTATAAACTATTAAATATTCTATCTACTAACTTTAATTATCCTTATTTAATTATTATTCCCAAATTTCATAAAACTCCAATTAAATTTAGGACTGTAACTATTGGTTGCAATACATATAATAATAAAGCCAATAAACTTCTATTAAAAATTCTTAATCAATTATATATACTTACTACAAACAATGATAATACACAGTTGTATAAAAAATAGCTATCAACTGGTCAATATTTAAAAAAAATCTTCATTGTGTATATAATATAACGACATATGACTTCAAAGATCTTTTTAATAATATAGACTCATTAGATTTACATTATATTATAAATGCATTATTTAAAAAGTATTATAAAAAACTGGAATTACCATCTAATATTGATATTGCTTATTTTAAATCATTAACAAACTTCATTATCTATAATAATTATACATTGTAAGATAACACATTATATTTACAGCACGTCGGTATACCACAAGGTGGTTGTACATCCAGTTTATTATCAGACTTATACTTATATCACTATGAACGTACTTTTACTAATAATAATCTCCATTTATATCGTTATATTGATGACATAATTTTAATTGCCACTGATCAATCTAAAATTTCTCAATTTCCAGTTGATTATCACACTAATTTAGAATTAACGGAAACCTCTTATCTAACAATACAATTAACTTCTTAGATATTAAAATTACAATAAAAGACAACAAAGCAATAACAGATGTTTTATTTAACAGATATATGATTTATATGATAGACGTAAAGAATTTAAATTCAAAGTTAATACATTTACAAATTTTAAATCTCGTCTTCATCATTCTGTATATCGAAATATACTACTTAATCATTTATATAGAATAAAATGTTTATGTTCTTCTCAACTAATTAACAATAATATTAAAAAACTAATTTATGATGCATTAAATCATGGTTTTCCAAAAAAAATTCATATATTCATTAATATACAATTAGTACTTACATGATCTTAAAAAAAAAAAAAAAAACAAATTAACACATGCGTAAACAAAATTACAAAAAATTTATAAAAAAAAAAATATATTTATAAAAAATTAAAAATTGTAAAATAATAATAAACAATTACTATAGGATGTTTGGGTGGGTAGATGATAGAGTACGGAGGAGGGTGGAGTTGTCTGGATAATACACAATGGTTAATTAAAAAAATGATGGGGCTTTTGTATTATAACTGCATTTCTAATACGTATTTTATATGGATGTTGATTTGATGTTTTATATGTAATTGGTGACATTTTTTTAAATTTCAATTCATATTAAATTTAACTTATTTAATCAAATTCAATATTAACTTGTTTTTAAATTTTAGTCTACTCAGGACAATATCATATTAATTAATGATAGTATACCATCTTTTTAGTGATTATTATGCGTATAAGTTTATTTGATATAACTAATGTTATACTGTATGTATTAAAATTGGGTAAATAGTATATTTATTATTATTCCTCTATACTTTTTAATATTGTTTTATTTTCAACTTTGTATTCCATGATTAATTATCGGTTTAATGTGTTTGATTGCCACAATCATATTTTTTAGCTTTTTTATGGCTAATATGAAGATAATTCACATACTATATTTGTGATCTTTAGGCTATTGGGAATTTTAGAATCTGACAATCTTCTATAAACATCCATTTTTTTAATTTGTTTTTTTTCCTGTTCATTTTTTATATGTAATAGTAATTATTAAAGTTTTTTATATTTTTATTATATATAATTTATTTTATTTTATAGCACTAGGGGGCTCTGTCCCCTACGAGCTACGCTCGCCAACCCCCGTTCAGGCACACCAAAATCCAAAAAGCACGCTAATTTGATAGGCTTTTAAAATGTTGAATTCAAATAAAAAAAAAAACAAAAAAACAACAAAAAAACAGTAGCGATCTCTCTGTAAATGGGTTTCCATTCGTTTTCCTTGGATTGGGGATTTTTAAGGCCAAATCTGCTGCTGTTAAGAGATACAATGGCTGTTTTCGTATTTAATTAAAAAAATTAGTTAAGCATTTGAAAATAAGCTAATGTAAAATGAATTAAGTAAACAGTGTCATTGTTTCCCGGTATTTTTTACCAGCGCTATAAGATAGTTCTTTTAAATAATTCATTTTAAATGTATCGTTTCAAATCTGACGTAATTTACACCAAAGTTTTATTTCTCTTATTAATATTCACGTGAAAATACTTTTGTTGTTAGAAGGAAATATTATTTGTGCTGTCTTCGAATTCACGATAATAGTTGAAAAGATTATCTCAATATATCTCGCGCAAATATATTTTTCAATTTAAATTGTTTTGCTATATTTTTTGCCATTTTAAATATGACGTAATTTCATCAAATTACAAGTTTTAACGCATAATAGTGATTTTTTTAATTTTAAGATTTTGTTTCTCTTATTTTAAGATTTTGTGTAAATATGGTTCGACACAGATGTCATTGGCGCAATTTTTTCTGACGCCAATTTCATATACGCAACGGGTACATAACTGGTGCTAAAGTGTCGTTATTTTGCTTGATATGGTAACCCGGATGTTGTTGTTTATGCTTTTGATGTTTTCGCTAAATTGGCGTCGGAAAAAAATTGCGCCAATATGTATATGACGTATATGACATCTGTGCCTATGGTTCTTATGACGTAGTTTTCCTGCTTTTAACATGTAATCATTTAATTCTAATTTTAAAGCTTTTTTTCTGTTTGTAATAGTCACGTGTAAATAAATTTTTAATTTGAAGTAAACATTATTGTTTGCGCTGTTTATACAACTGGCAACAGTTTAAATTAATAACATTTTCTAAAATTTGTAAAAAATATCTCTCGAAATGCTGAAAATTTGAATTTTAAATTGAAATAAAACCTCAAAAAACGAGTCAAATCAGAAAAATAAATACAATCTGCACACCGGGAACTTATAACGTATAAAATGATCTAAAAATGATTAAATTCTCATGTATAGTTTTTGCTCCAATAAAACTTTTTTAGTGGAACGATTTTGTCCAACTTTAGCATTAAATATCTCTTAAAATAATTCTTCGATTTGAAAACTGTCTGCATCAGCGTGTGTATCAAACATTTCTCTATAATACCACTGATTGTTATGTTTTTGTATGCAACAGTTTTTTTAATATTAACGATGAAATGCCATGCTTAAGCATTCAAATTGGATGCCGATCTACCCGGAATATCTACGCAGATTTTCATTGGTCCATTTCCAAATCAAAACTTTTTTTTATATATAGAAGGATATAGCTACATTCTATATATTATGAATGTTAAAAATTTTTTTTTAATTTCTCAGTGTAGATTAAATGGTTTGGTAATAGAATACATTGAAAGCATTTTATTAACATTTAATTTATTTAAATTTTTTTTAATAATGATACATAGTATGGTATTATTTTTATATTAGGATTTGTGTAGTAATGCAGTTGATATATTATAATTTCATTAGCTTTTATTAGGTTCTTCATTTTGTGACATTTGAACAATAATAATAGTTTTAAATTAAAATAATAGATGACAGCACCAAAAATTTTGTCTTTTTAAAACTTCTGTTAAAGTAATAATTTTAATTTTTTACACCAGGTGGTATTGAACGTATATTTGATATAATATTGAATATTGGCAATGTTGTAAAATTGATATTAAACAATTTAAAATTGTTTTTAGGTATTTTAAATAATGTAATTATTTTTTATTTATATTATATTAATTGAATTTATCACGGTATTTCAAAATGAATTAACTGAATCCATAGGTTTTAGTTTCTGTGTTAACTTAATTGTTTTATTCACCTTCATCTTATCATGCTTTTGGATTCCATGTGCGGGAAGATATTTTGAAAATCAACTGGGAATTTATTCGGTATGTTGTGTAAGATTTCTATTGCTATAAATTAAATATTTAATGGGTCGTAGTGTTTTTTCCATTTCATGTTATTTGATAATGTTCTGTTTTCATCTTGAAACTATTCTTTTGGTTATATTAGTTGTTTGGTTACAAACAACCGATTTGCTTATGTCATTGAATTCTGTACTCTTGAAAACGTAATTCAATATATAAGTTTTTCAATTTTTTTCGGAATCCATATTCTTCTTTTTTTCTTTTATAATAATTCTTATAATTAAGTATAAGGCACTTTATTTTATACATACAGTTCTGTATTATAGATTTGTGGCATCCATTTGTCAATTTATTGCGGTTTTTGATGATGGTCGGTAATATTTAATTAATGGTTATATATATATATATGCATATATATACTAGGTGGCTCTGCCCCCTGCAAGCTACGCTCGCCAACCCCCGTTCAGACACCGCAGAATCTAAAAACACGCTAATGTGATGGGTTTTAAAAATATTAGAGAAGATTGGATTATACTGAAAAAAGCTGTGCAGATCTCCCTGTAAACGGTTTTCAATTCAATTCCCTTTGATTGCAAAAATTTAAGGGCGAATCAGTTGCTGTTAAGATATCCAATGGCTGTTTTCGTTTTTGATTAAAGGGGATCAGTTAAACATTTGAAAAGAAGCTAAAATAACATAAATTAAGTATACATAATCTTTGTCTCCCGGTATTTTAAAACAACCTCTATAACAATAGTCTAAGTCATGTGACTATCATCAACAGTTCCAGGCGGACCACTTCGCTTTTTATACTCTAGGTGCCATTTTGGTACTTTAATGTTCTCCAGGCGCAGGTGATAAGTCGCCAAATATTATTCTATCGCCATCATTTCATCCATATTATAATAATTCACGTCATCAACTGCCATAAACAAGTACGGTCTGATCCCTTCGCCGTTCATGTGAAAGTTTGGCACAGATGTCATATACGTCCCATATTGGCGCGATTTTTTAACGACGCCAATTTGGGGAACGCATCAACAGCATAAACAACAACATCCGGCTTACCATATCAAGCAAAGTAACGAAACTTTGGTGCCAGTTAAGTGCCCGTTCCGTATATGACATTGGCGCCAGAAAAAAATCGCGCCAATATGGGACCATTTTGATAAGTTTTCCATTTTGATAAGTTTTTCCATTTCCAATAAGTTTTCCATTTTGATTAAAAAATCAAAAATTTTTTCCCGAATAAAACTACATAAAATTTGCCATGGTTGCAAAGAATTCTTGGTACTGTTACGCTAGCCGGATGCAAATGTCGCCAATAGCTTTTTTTCAACTCGCCAGTTAGCATTTTTTTTTTTCGAGTGGTAATATTTGGCCAGATGTCATATACGCACAGCATGTTTGGCGTGATTTTTTTTTTTTACGAAAATTTGGCGAAAACCTCGTTTTTAAATACCAGTTACATATGCATTTTTGGTATTACTTAGTTATCTTGTCGACCAAAAATCTATCGCCAAACTATAAGATTAAATGCCAATAATGGTTGATCGTAAACGTCACATTCACTTGACTTTAAGCAAGTTACACGCGTTTACGTCATCAAGCGATTTATATTTCGACTTTTTATTTGTATATTTATTAATGTTATACTAATTTATTTGTTCTTTCGTTATTTAAAATAAAAATTATGTCAATTTGTATGATTTGGCGAGTGTTTTGGCGATTTATATAATTTGGTGAAATTGGTCGACGGAATAACTAAGTAGTACTGTATTTTTTAATTATTTTCTAGTATTTTCTAAAGGAAATATAAAAAAAATAATTAATAATTATAGAACAAAATAATTTATATAATTTATAAAAAGAAATAAAAGTAAATAAACATTTATTATCAAATAAACAACAATATCCGGGTTACCATGTCAACCTTTTCTGAAATATGAAAAAAAAAATATCTTTTTGATTAAAATTTGAGTTGCCATCATTAGAAAAATGTATATAAAATTAGAAGAAAATTAATATTTCGAAAACGAATTCGAATTTAAAAATTCTAATACCAGTTTTGAGATCTGCGGATCAATGCTGCTTTTTGGTGTTAATTTCATCGCAAAGTATGCTATATTTTAGGAGAAATCGCTTGAAACATAATCAGTTGTTTAATCAGTGGATTCATATATCCGTTTCATAAATTCGTTTCATAAATTCGTTTCATATATCCGTTTCATAAATTCATTTCATTAGGATTTTACATATATAGGGTAGATATATATGCTGTGTGACTTTAAAAATACGGCATTAAAACCATCTTTTCCCTTTTTTTTTCTTTTACCCTTTCAAATTATGGGTCAAGAAACATATAGCAATTCTTTATGAATTAAAAATTTCAAGATCGAAAGTAAAAATCCAAGAAAAGAGTATCTGACTTTTTTCCATTTGTCAGAGGCGATTACTTTCTGAGAGCTGTACCATTGCTTAGCAACGTGAACAAATTTGGGGGGCAACTTTAGCGACTGCATGGCACAATATATGGCAGGAACAAATTTTCGGCAATGGCGACATCAATGATGAGGAAGAATTTTCAGACTTTCACATTTCCCGTGAAAAGGCCGCAATTTATGAGCTCCCTGAACATGCAAAATTTGAAAATGCATTAAGTGTCGAAAAAAGGTATATAGATGATTGGCTAAGCAGTGACGAAAATGCACCAACATCGAACAATTTAACGGGCAGCGAGATCGCGGACGCTGAGCTATATAGAACCGCCGATAATGCTAGTATAGTAGCTCAGAAGACGAGGATGAACAACCGGTAGAAGAAAACGTGTCACTAGAAAATTGCATAAATTTGATTGGAGAATTAACATATGCTTTAGAGAAACAATACTGTATTGCCGAAATAAACATTCTTCATTTGTATAAAATGCAAAAAAAAAAAAAAAAAAAAAAAACATCTTGTTTAAGAACGATCAAAAAGAAATAATTTCACTCTTTATTAGGGTTTTTTTCTGTAAAATATAAAATATCAATTAAAGTATTTTTTTTATTTAATTTTCTCTTTTTCTTACATAATTATCACTTAATAATGAATTAAACTATGGCTAAATGCACCATTAAGAACATAGTACTACTTTTGATATTCCTAGCTACTACTTTTGATATTCCTTCAAAATCCCGTATTTTCAAAAATCCGGCATAGTTTCGGTTCCGATGATGCCGCATTTTTGAAGTTATACTGCATATATATGTTATAAGCCAAACCCGATTTCAGGCCAACCTAGTTTGGACAATGCCTGTTGAAATCGAAAACTTATCCAAGATAACTCACTGTGTCTATGATCTCAACAAATGTAAAGTATCCGCACGCGCTTAAAATAAAACTGGCCGCAACAGCCAATCAGTAAAAACGAAGCTTTATAGCCAACGAGAGTGAGTGGTAGTGCCTGTATCTAGCCTAAGAAAGTTGAAACTCGCTGAGAGAGTTTGTGGATTTCTCTGAGAGAGTTCGGCGGTCTGAGATATCCTAAGTGTCCTGTGCGAACAGGGTATTAGGTTAAGCTAGTTTTTCCTAGAACGCACGTAAGATAAACTAGTTTGGCCTGCTATTAACTGATTTGAACTATTTCAGCCTAGGCCAATCTAGTTTGTCCTAGGCTAATTCATTTTGGCGTAGTGTTATTAATCCAAATGAACACACTGGCGAATTTTTCAGGAAGACACATTTTAGGCACTGGGTTTTGATTTTAGGCACTTATTTGGCAAGTTGCCTAAGAGGAAAGCGCTATCAGTTCTCACCAATCGTCGTAGATCAATGTTGAAGCCAGGCAGTGAACATTTCAAAAAAGGTTTAAATAATTGTTTTTTTCTTCAAAATAACATCAAGGATTTAAGTAAATTTCAGAAATAAGAGAATTTTATCCATTAAAATTCGTGTGCAGGGGATGGGGAAAGAAAAAGATATTAACGGAAAGGGGTACGACTCGTCCGTCGATTGACCTTTCATTTGTTGTAACATCAAGGTAAAAAATATTACAGTAAACTCATTCTTTAAGAAGTGCTGTCTGCAAGCGCATGTACGCACAGATGCACACATACACGCACACACATTTTTGTATACGAATTAAAAATGTACTCATATTACACATTTCTCATTTATGCGCTTTTCTGTTTCTATATTTTTGAGTTTTCTTGGAAGGTTCCAATACGTTCAATTAATAACATATGTTTTTTATTCGATTGTAGTAAATATTTCATTCATACAATTCCACGTCCACTTCTAAATCGACAATAAAAACATTCATTCTTTTCGAAGGAAATGTTTTTCTCATTCATATTCTGTATACGCGTTTCATTATCTTCGTCGCTTTTTTCTCATTTTTTTCCTTGGAAAAGCGCCTCTCATGGAAAAAGATTGAAAATAATTTTCGTGAAGAACTGAATTATATAAATCTATATTAAAAATCGCTATAAGTTTGTTTATTCCAATTAAAATAAATTTCTTTCAAAATATCTGCGATTACATAATGCAAAGAGTACTATTTGGAATTAATGGCATTTAAAAATTAATCTGATTAATCCCATTAAATACCACAATTTTGAATTATATGACATGTATTTTCTCTTTATATACCGGTTGAGCGCTAAGTTCGTTACAACTGTAAAAACTCAGAAAAAAGGAAGAAATTATGATAAAGGAGAGCGGTTCGCAAGAAAGGGCTCGCAAGGTAGTCAATTTTTTTTTCTTTTTTTTCTTTAGCAACAGAAAAAAAATTAGTTAAAAAATCACATTAGAGGGCTCTGACGACACGAAACACTACGGACAGGACAACAATATGCTCCATTCATTTGTTCTTCCAATAACAAATGTTCAACATTACCTCCAAAACATTCTACGACACAACTTTTCATTGTGTTTCGGGTCACCAGCGCCCTCTACATGTGATTTTTTTAACTAAAATTGTTTTGCTGCTAAAAAAAAAAAAAAAAAAAAAAAAAAAAAACGACTACCTTGTGAGCCCTTTCTTGCAAACCGCACTCCTTTATCATAATTTCTTCTTTTTTTATGAGTTTTTAAAGTTGTAACGAACTTTTGGCTCAGCCGGTATTTGTGTCTTAAATCACGCATTTTTCCATAACGGTATCTTGAAAATATATTAACGAACTAAATATACTACACTTATTTATACAGGGTGTTGCCGAATTCGACCGACAAATTCAGAGTGGTGATAGTAGGCATTAAGAGGATGAAAAATTACGATGAAAAAATATGGTTTGATATTAATCACTTTCAGAAAACTGAAGTATACGATAATAAAAATTTTCATAGACATTCTCACTTTTGTTCTAGCAAATTTTTCAACAAATCCCGATAAAAACACTCATTTCGTCAAAAGGCTGCGAAAAAAACACGAATTTCATCAAAGATGTGCAGAAAAAATGAGAATTTTGCCATAGGGTTGTTGGAAAAAGCTCTTTTCCCCCCCCCCCCCCGCATGAGGTGGTTCATATTTTCTTCATTTGAAGGTTGACTTTTACAAACACTATTTTTTTTAATGCTTTTGAGGACTTGCCACTATCTGAATAATCATGCATATCAATCATCTGTTTAATTGAGTCTGACTTAATGTTGTAAACTTACAATAACACTTTCCCGTCATTTTTGACGGGGCCATATGCTAGTTTTATAAATATTTTTTGCACCCCCTATTGTACTGAATGTACATTTTAAGTGCACTTCATAAGTGCATATCAATTTCATTCTGTTCGAAAGGCTGTAACATAATTAAAATGCACTTGAAATAATTTTTTCCCACGACGGTAGTGTAACGGAAAACTTTTGGCTGTCACTGTAATTAAACTATACATCCGATTTTCATAAAATTTGAAATGACTCGACAAAAGTTTGCAACAACAAAAAGTTTGCAACTATGTTTAAAATTTCAGTCCGTTTGGTTGGGTGGTTTTTGCTGTGTTATATCAGGACGGATGGACTGAAATACGGACCAACAACGACTATAGGTGCTACGTATTTATATAATTACGAAAGCACCTAAAAAGGGGGTAGAAGTTGCCATTATACGCGCCAGCAGTTATGCACTTGACGCTTCACATTTTGGACAGCGATTACATAATCATAATCATACTGTATCATTGATTGCTAAAGCATCCTATTTTTTCAGAAGTTTTCGGGATGTTATAATATTTCACATAAAACGCAAGGTACAGTCTTGGAAAAAAAAAAAAAAAAAAAAAAAAGTAAACACCCCCTACTAACTCCTCAACAAATTATCGTAGAAGAATGCTACTATTACCAAACGAAAGGAAATAAAGCCTACTTTTAAATGATGTATACAAAATTTGCTTAGGGGACCATCTACATATTAAAACGAACTCAAACTTGATTTTTTTTTTCAATGGCAATACCCAATTTTAACAAGTTATTTCAAATTATCGGTTCAAACTACGCCTTTACACCAAATTTCCTGTCATTTGAATGATAAGTTTTTGAATTATAAACATTCAAAATTTAGTGGTTCTAATGTTAAATTACATTTTCGTATTTTTATTTATATCTCCTGAAAATATACTCCTAATGTGCTAATTTTTTTGTGTAGCTTTAATACTAATATACCCAAACATAAATACGTTAAATTTGCAATTTTTATAATTTTATGATATGAATCAGGAATTATGAAATTAATATTCGAAAAAATTATGAATTGCAACCTACAATTTTTTTGATGGATTTAGATTTATTAAAAATCCTGCTTTATGGAAATCTCAAATTTCACATTTTTCTCCCAAGTACTTTTTAAATTATGCTTAAAAAACGGCAAAATGATGATTTAAAGGGCCGTCTATGATGGAAGTGACTAAATATTTCCTGTGCTGTTCTGTAATCTAGCAATATTCAATGACTGCTTGAGTGGCCCTTAAGATGTCTTGATCAAGAAGGAGGTTCACTCGGTCAACAATCGAGTACCGAATCTCAATTTGGATACAGCCCCTAAATTACACACGTTTTAGAATAATGAATTTCTCGGAAATTTGTCATACGAATTGCATAAAAATTTCCTCTTAGGCTAATTGAAGGGGGTAGAGTTCATTTATGCTGTCAGAATTGGAAAAAAAAAAAAAAAAAAAAAAAAAAAAAAAGAAAGTTATGGTTCGTTTTAATATGTAGATGGTCCCCTAAGAACATTTTATATACGTAATTTAAAAGGAGACTTTATTCCCAATCGTGTGGTACTAAGTAACTTTCTCCTATGATAATTTTTTGCAGAGTTCGTAGGGGGTGTTTACTTTTTTTTTTTCTTTTTCCACGACTGTACATATCGCTGCATTTTCACTGCAATGTTTTTATTTTTCTCAAAATTATTAGCGTCAACCTAAGTTCAGTTAGGATGAAACCTAATTTGTGACTAAATAACGGCATGTTTTATGGCAATTTTTCATGCTCTTGATGCTTACTATCAACCTTGTATATATTACGAGTAGCAAGCATTACAGAAATAAGATCAACGAAAAAGTTCCGACGAAAGGGGCGCCATAATAGCGATTTTTGTGCCATTTTCAATATTGTACCATCGAAAAGTGTATGAAGTTATGCATAGAATTGAACCAAATTTTTAGTGTATTTTTTTAGCTATGCCAATCAGATCCTGCTTGAATTTAGAAATATTCCGCCGAAAGGGAGCACTGTAATAACGATTTCTACATAATTTTCTTGATTTTTTGTAGTTCTATTGTATACTGGTGGCTCGTCAAGCGACGAGAAGTTCGCATCCTGATAAACCGGCTATTCGCGAACAGCTAATGCATAACAGAATATAAAAAAACTATTGATTTTCATAAATATCATGATCGAGATTAACTCGTTTTTATTCTGATTAATTGACTGAAGCAGAAATTTAAGATGCAAATCAAAGTTGGTATTGAAATAATAATATTAAAGTATTGACATTTGTAACTATATTTTGAAATATTAAGATGTATTAGAAGAATGTTTTGGGATTGGCACATTCAACTACGTAGTTAAAAGCTTGTACAAGCATTGGAAGGAGCGATGGAAACTAGTTCTTTAAAAGATTTTAACATGTGTCGCCATCTATTGTGTTGAAGAGTACAAAAGAATTTCAGATATATTTTAAAGATATGTTTTGGATTTTGGATTTGGTATATGGTGTTTTTTAACTTAAAAAATGTAAATAGTTTAAACTGAAATATAATACACAGCCGTAAAAGTGCGCTTTATAAAACAAGACTGATAAGGTTCGCAAAGGTAAATTTGGAAGACCATTAGTTTATTCTCAGATGTATAGTTGAGATAATACGGTGGTATGCGGCAGATACCTTCTGAATATTTTTAAAGAACTCCGAGATATCTCCTGTTTCTCAAACAGAGCTATAACGTACCCTCTCTAGCATATACCCTATTTTATTTATTTATTTATTTATTTTACGACTACACCACTGTTTATTCCTAATAATTTTCTTAATTTCAGATGTATTTTATCTTAGCAAACATACTAAAAAAAGAGAAAATGAAACTATGATTATTAAAATAACATATATAGTACTATTAAAAAGCAGTTGCTTTTTAATATTCCTGCACAAAGGCTTTAATTGCTATTTTAATATATAGTACTATTTATAAATAATATATATATATATATATATATATTACTATAGAACATACATATATATTGTTTGAATTTTCAGTTATATATCACTCATGAAATTTTATTGAAATTCTTCAAACGAGGTATTTAAATTTATAAGTTGAGTGTTTAGTTTTCTCATTGTAAAAGAAATTTTTTGATTATATACTAAAACAGGTTTACGATAACTTATTGTAACATCCATAAACTTTGGAATTACTTAGCGATTGCATGATTCTATCATCTATTTTCTGAAGCTATAAGCAAAGAATGAATAAAAAAAAACTCAGAAACTGGCAGGTTTGCAAGATATATTGAAATCTTTCTGAAATAAAACTTTTTTTTTATTATTCCTGTAATTTTCGAAAACGTTACAAAATAATTTTTACAGTGTGTGTTAAAATGAAAAAATAACAGTAAAATTTGTATATGTGGTAGGCTAATTGAGAAATCCGGCTCTTTGCAAACAGCCTAGGCTCTTTGCAAAGAGCCGGGCTAATTGGAGAATACAACTCCCTTTTTCCAATTAGCCTGATATTTTTCAGGCTTATTGCAAAGAGCCTAGAAAGCGTTAGGCTAATTGAAAAATGACCACTTATTATCCGATTATGGTGATATTTTTAGCTCACAGGCTATCAAAGCCAGAGAGCTTGTGTTCCCGAAGATTCTGTATGTACGTGTGTACGTACGTACGTACGTATGTACGTAACGAGATAACTCTTGATAGAAATATCCGATTTGCTTAAATTTTTTTTTCTTGGTTCATTCTGATAAGGTGTTTCCCTGATTAGTTTTTGGGGTTCATTGGTTAAGGATAAAGGGGGAAAAGGGGGGGTAGACTTCCCCCCTTAATTTATATAAATGGGTTTTTCATGCAGAAATATTCGATTTGCTCCAAATTCGGTATACCGGTTCATTGTGTTATGGAGCTCCCTTGATTAGATTTGGAAGCTCATTATTTAAGTATAAAGGGGGGAAAGGGGGGGCTACCCCCCTTAATTTAGATAAATCGGTTTTTCATGATGAATTATTCGATTTGCTCCAAATTTGGTATAGCGGTTTATTAAGTTAAGGAGCTGCCTTGATAGATTTGGAGGTTCATTAGTTACATATAAAGGGAGGAAAGGGGGGGCTATCCCCCCCCCCGTAATTTAGAAAAATGGGTTTTTCATGCAGAAATATGCGATTTGCAATAAATTTGGTATACCGGTTAATTATGTTAAGCAGCTTCCCTGATTACATTTGGAAGATCATTATTATGTATACAGGGGGGAAAGGGGGGGCAATTGCCTCTCCCCTAAATGTAGATAAATAAGTTTTTCATGTAGAATTATTCGATTAGCTCAAATCTGGTATACTGGTTTATTATGTTAAGGAGATGGCTTGATTAGATTTGGAGGTTCATTAGTTAAGTATAAAGGGAGGAAAGGGGGGGGGGCTACCCCCCTTAATTTAGGTAAATGGGTTTTTAATGCAAAATTATTCGATTTGCTCCAAATTTGGTATACCGGTATATTATGTTAAGGAGCTTCCCTGGTTAGATTTGGAAATTCATTAGTTAAGTATAAAGGGGGGACAGGGGCTAGTGTCCCCTTAATTTATATAAATGGGTTTTTCATACAGAAGTATTCGATTTGCTTCAAATTTGATATACCAGTTTATTACGATATGGCTTCCTTCATTTGATTTGGAGGTTCATTGGTTAAGTATAAAAAGGGGGCAATTGCCCCTCCCCTTAATTTAGATAAATGGGTTTTCATGCAGAATTATCTAATTTAGTTTAATTTTTTTTCAACCGGATCCGAACTTGAAGGTTCCATTTGAAGTCAACCCGAAAACCGACCACAACCAGGTTTCGGATTGAGTTCAATTAGAACTTTCAGGTTCGGATCGGGTTGCCGGTGGACGGAGATTATTTTGTCTGGCTTGCATCGGGTTATAGTTCTTTGGAATATTTTTGTCGGTTAAGATTTGGTTCGGGACGGGTTTCAGGTTGACTTCGAATGGAATTTTTAGGTTCTGGTAGCGTTGCGTGTCCACGGAAACTAATTTGTCTTGTTCGGATCCGGTTAGGGATCTTTGGAATATTTTTGTCGGTTATCAGATTTGGTTCGAGATTTCGGGTTTTTCCAAATGGAACTCTCACTCTCGGGTCGTATTGCATGTACACTGAAATTATTTTGTCTTGCTCGGATCGGGGTACGGTCTGTTGTAATTTATTTTTCGGGTTTGGGTAGGGTTATGCGTTAATAAACCTAATAAAAGAAAATTACCCAGTTAAACTGATGGCATTGAGTTCACAGGCTATTCACACTAATTGTATATTATACTCTTATTTCAAAGAATAATGCCGCTCGAAAAATAAATGAAGGGATTAGTCCCCGTTGCCCCCTTTCTATTTAACCAAAGAACCTCCAAATCTAATCAGGGAAGCTACTTAACATAATAAACTGGTATACCAAATTTGAAGCAAATCAGATAATTCTGCCTGAAAAAACCATTTCACTAAATTAAGGGGGGGGGGGGGGTATAAGCTCCCCCATTTCTCCCTTTATGCTGAACCAATGAACTTTCAAATCTAATCAGAAAAACTCCTTATTAGAATGAACCTAGAAAAAAAATTAAACTAAAATAGATAATTCTGCATGAAAACCCATTCATCTAAATTAAGGGGAGGGGCAATTGTCCCCCTTTCCCCCCTTTTATACTTAACCAATGAACCTCCAAATCAAATGAAGGAAGCCATATCGTAATAAACTGGTATATCAAATTTGAAGCAAATCGAATAATTCTGTATGAAAAAAACCATTTATCTAAATTAAGGGGACACTAGCCCCTGTTCCTCCTTTATACTTAACCAATAAATCTCCAAATCTAATCAAGGCAGCTCCTTAACATAATAAACCGGTATACGAAATTTGGAGCCAATCGAATAACTCTGTATGAAAAACCCATTTATCTAAATTAAGGGGGGTGGTCTAGCCCCCCTTTCCTCCCTTTATACTTAACTAATGAACCTCCAAATCTAATCAGGGAAGCTCCTTAACATAATAAACCGGTATACCAAATTTGGAGCAAATCGAATAATTTTGCATTAAAAACCCATTTACCTAAAGTAAGGGGGGGGGGGGGGGGGGCTAGCCCCCCTTTCCTCCCTTTATACTTAAGTAATGAACCTCCAAATCTAATCAAGCCATCTCCTTAACATAATAAACCATTATACCAAATTTGAGCTAATCGAATAATTCTACATGAAAAACGCATTTATCTAAATTAAGGGGAGAGGCAATTGCCCCCCCCCCCCTTTATACTTAATGATGATCTTCCAAATGTAATCAGGGAAGCTGCTTAACATAATTAACCGGTATACCAAATTTATAGCAAATCGCATATTTCTGCATGAAAAACCCATTTATATAAATTAAGGGGGGGGGATAGCCCCCCTTTTTCCCCTTTATCCTTAACCAATGAACCCCAAAAACTAATCAGGGAATTATCAGAATGAACCTATAAAAAAAAAAAAAATTGAAGCAAATCGGATATTTCTATCAAGAGTTATCGTGTTACGTACATACGTACGTACACATGTACATACAGAATCGGCGGGCACATAAGCTCTCAGCTTGATAGCCTGTGAGCTAAAAATATCACCCTGATCGGATAATAAGTGGTCATTTTTCAATTAGCCTAACGCTCTCTAGGCTCTTTGCAATAAGCCTGAAACATATCAGGCTAATTGGAAAAAGGGAGATGTAAAAATTGTTAGCGATTGCACGATTCTTTTCCCTATTTTCAGAATCCCAAGCGAATAATCAATCAAAAAAACTCAGAAACCGAAAGGTTTGCGAGATATATTGAAATATTTCTTAAATATATATTTTTTAATTCCTTTAATGTTCGAAAACGTTACAAAGTAATCTTTACAGTGCGTGTTAATATTGAAAATAAAATAGAATTTGGACGTTAAAAATTTCTGGAAAAGAGCAGAAAGGAACAAAGTTTTTGTGTAATATTTCTGGATTAAACGTTTTCGAAAAATATTGTCGATTAAACATGTAGTTTGATCGAGAAAACATAGTTTGATTAAAAGTTGCAGTTATTTAAAAATGAATGGTAAAACATGTCAGCAAATAATCTCAAAGATTGCAGGGCGAAAGTCTCCCACGCAAGGGCGTAGCTACAAAATTTTTTTCGGGGGGGGGGGGGAGGGAGAGTTCAAATTTTCCCAACTTATAATTAAAAAAATTTCCCAACGTGAAACAAATTGCTCTATTTCCCAACTAAAGTGATATGTTCAATGTGTATTTTTTAGATTTTTGAGAAAGGAACAAAGTTTTGGGGGAAATGTGTTAGAGACAGTGTTGATGGACAAAAGTAGAGAAATTCAGGTCTGGTAGAAGTATGATATTTTCGTAGCACAGAGAAACATAATGAGAAATTGAGTCTGGCTGCTTTTTGTATTTCTTTTGAAAGTTTAACTATTTTACTATTATAGAACTCAGAAAAGTAGTCAGGAAAACAATAAAAAATTATCTCTCTCTTTTTTTTTTTTTTTTTTTTACTTTTTATTTAAAAAAAGAAAAAGTGTTTCAAAAATCTATAATTTCCCAACTCTAAGCTCAAATTTCCCAAGTTCAAAAATATTGGGGGTGGGGGTCCCCCATAACCCCCCATCGCGACGCACCTGCTCCCACGTGTCCACTAGTACGTTATATTCTACAAGCACATTCTTCAATTTAACGCTAAAATAATTATGAATATTCAGTTTTACTTTGAATTTGTAAGAGTTTTATATTTTCTCTATTAAAACAAAACGCTTGTAGGAATTTTATACCATCTGTTTATTTTTTTAAATGTTAACATGAAAAATAGTTTTTTAAAGAAATGTTTCGAAGTATATTTCTTAAGGAATACTATGATGTGCAAGTTTTCAGCACGAATTCTCCTTACATTTTTAAGAGTATGTTTTACAGAAGCAGATGCAAAACATATTTAAATGACTTATATATGTTTATTTAATATTCCAAAAATCCTTGTCCACCGCAAGGTAAGTCAAAGTATTTAATGAAACACTTATGGAAGTAAGGAATAAAATGGTATTAAAAAATAAAATAAAATTGAACAATTTGTTAACATAACACGATATAAAAACAAAAACAGGATAAACATACTTTATCTTATATCATAAAATTAGTATTTTTTGAAAAATGCCAACTATAACCTTCATATCTCTATTATAAAACATAAACGTGTTGGTGCGTAACGCTGACGTCATTTTGACGGTGGTAACAGCAGACGATTAAGTTTAAATTTTACTGGAATCTTTTTAAATTTCTAAACATCGCATATTTTGAAATTTTACATCGTCGAATAGGGGAAAATTGTACTTTCAAACGAAGTAGGGAAAAAATGTACTTTCAAACGAAATTTGTTTGAAAACTGTACCGCAATTTGTTTGAAAAATATATCGCTATTTTGAAATTTTTTATTGTTTTTAAAGTAATTTTTAGGCATGTTTTTTTTTTTTTTTTTTTTTTTTTTTTTTTTTTTCTAATCTATGCCTATCGCGTGCAGACGATTACGTAAGATAAATCCGTTTGTACTTAAAGTAATAGACGTAACTCAGCATTTGTTTCCAGCTTATATAACATAACGAAATTAAAACATTCATCAATCAATAAATAAAACAATAAAATACAAATTTAAGACATGTGATCAGTCTATGCACTTAAACCGCTAAAATGATCAGAATAAAAAAAGGCTTATTTTGAATTGTGATCTTTGGCAATTTCTCCGGCTGTTCTGGCGCGAGGCTGATCCAAAACTATCGCTTTTAATAATTTTTAAAATTTTGATTAAATTAATTACTATTTATCATATAAATATGATTTTTATTGCTGTTAGTGCGTATTCTAAAAAAAGTATTAAATGTGAAAAATCTAATGTAGGTATCAATTAAATAAATGATTTTTATCTATATTCTGTAACCCGAGAAGCCCGGGTATATCTCCCTGTGTTTTTACAGGCTTAAATTAGATTGCAACATTAAGAATACACAATATTATTATCGTGATTCCTTAGATATTTAACGTAGGGATATTTAAAAGTGGTTTTAACTTTAATTATTAACATTATCATAAGTTATCCATCACAGAATTCGATTCAATACAAAATATTATTTAACGTCAAGGAATTTTAATATTTGTCCCAGCATACAGCGATAATGACATAACTCATCATTACATTACATCCCTCTATAAATAATTAGAAATATTTTTATATATGCACCGTACAAAAGTTATGTAACGTTACTCCATAAAATTTGTTGCTGCCTCTATTTTATTGAGTAATTTAATTAATATAACTGGTGTTACATCACACTAATTGTGTAATATTACACGAGTTATATCAGTTTAAATTACACCATTATATAAGTTAAATTACTCCATAAACTTGGAGGCATCATGCAGTATTGAAAAAATACAGTGTTAATTATTTAAAACTTAATTAATATACTTAAGCTACTTATATGAGTTATATATATATATAATAGTTACTTATATATATAAATTAATTATAGTAATTGGAAATAGATGATGATTTGTAATTATATTAGGGTTATATATATATATATATATATAATAAATTTGAAATCCCAAATATATGAAGAAATTGATAAAGTTCTAAAGATGATTTAGAAATGAACATATGAAAACAGTATGTAAAATAAGAAACTATGAATGACTCACAGAATCATCAGAGGAGCTTATGAGTTCATTCATAGAAGATGCGTTATTTCATCCAATTTTGTCGGCATTAAGCCTAAAATGACAAAATTTAGCTCCTTATAACGCAAACATTACAGAAAATAGATTGGATCTGGATTAATAAATTGGAACTGGATTAATAACAATCATGTTTAGAGTTGCCATCTTAAGTCCAATAAATAAATAAATAAATAAATAAATAAATAAAAATAAAAGGAATGAAAATGATTGAAGAAATCAAGAAAATACTTAGATTAACTTTTAGTTAAACTAGAATGAAAAAATAGAATAAACTTAACAAGTACTGAGTGAATACAAAATAAAATAAAGAAAGGAAATAAATTAATACAAATAAATAAATAAAGAAAGAATTATTTAAAAATAAAATAAAAGGGCAATTGATTAAATTAATGTTTTAAAGACAAGAAATTATAATATTAAAAAAAATGAGAATATAAATAACATTTAAAAAGATGAGGAATATTTGAGATAGTAAAATTTAGCCTTGTATTATGTAAATAAATGTGAAAATTTAAAAAAGGATTGAGGAATATTGAGATAGTAAAATATATCCTTAAATGATGATGCAATATGTGAAATTTTATTATGTTAAATGCATGATACCACATATTTTTTTTTATTATTTTTTTAATTATATGCCCATACAATATATAAGCATATATACATACACTTACACACGCTCACACACATAAAAACACAAGGTTTTAAACTTTTTTTAGCATTCCCGACCTCAACCCTCCATAATGGTATTTTTATTTTTTATGTTTTTTATGTTTTTAGTGTATAATGTATGGAAAAAACATACACATACACCAAAACTTTTTTTTTTCATTTATAAGAATATATATATATATAATATATATATACATAAGTATAAGTTACTAAAAAAGTTAAATTACTCCATAAAATTGGAGGCAGCATGCAGTATTGGAAAAATACAGTGTTAATTATTTAAAACTTATTAATATACTTAAGTTACCTATATATACAGGGTGTCCATAATTAAACGACCCTACTTTAAAGTTGTCTACATACGAAACTATAGGTCAGAAAGTTGTGAAATTTTGTGACGGACATAATAAAGTAATGGGAACTTGTTTGAACGAAAAAAAAATTTAGGTCAAAATTTCGTCACCAGAGGGCGTTTTTTAAATAAATTACACATTTAGCCACCGCCCACTGAATACTAGGCCTGAGATCTGAGAAAAAAAATGGCGGTACCATGGGTCGAAATTTTTTTTCAGAGTTTGTACTGTCCGTTCGATTCGAACACCAATGGTTTTTAAAAGTTCTTGCGCTTTATTTTTTTTCAGGGGGCGGTCTGTATATTTGTCTTACTTAATCTGAAAAAAAAAAAAATAAAGCGTAAAAACTTTTTAAAAAGTGTAATTCATTAAAAAACTACTTCTGGTGGCGAAATTTTGAACTAAATTTTTTTTCGCTCAAACAAATTCCCATTCTTTTATTATGTCTGTCACAAAATTTTACAGCTTTTTGACCAATAATTTCGTCTGTAGGCAACTTTAAAGTAGGGTCGTTTAATTATGGACACCCTGTATCTATCTATCTTTCTCTCTCTCTCTCTCTATATATATATGTATATAATATAATAGTTCCTTATATATATTACCTATATATATATACGTTAATAAAAATGTTAAATTACTCCATAAAATTGGAGGCAGCATGTTGCCACCAATTTTATGAAGTAACATTACATACATTTTTTACAGTGTTACCTCTTTATTATTGATTTTATTATACAATAATTATAAATTGATTTTACATTTTTTTCCCTCATGGAATAAAGGTTTTTAATTACAGAAATCTTATAAAGGCAAGGACAGTGCTTGCAGTTTGATGAAGTATTCCGATAACACTGTTCAACGAGGTATCTGTTTCTTATCTTATGAAGTTAAGTGCTGAATTTTGTCATTTGAATTTAGTAATAGAATTGAAGATTAAATGAAAATTTACAAAATTGAAAAGTAATATTGAAGGTTTACATTCAATAAGTTACATAGTATTGAAGAAATACATATTATTTCTACTAACTCTTCAACAAAGTATTGTAGAAGAAAGTTACTGGTATCAAACGATTGAAAATAAAATCTGTTTTTAAATGACGTGTATAAAATTTGCTTAGCATAACTGCATTTACATACCAAAACGAATCAAGACTTTGTTTTTTCTCAATAGTAAAATCCAAGTTTGAAAATACAAAGAGATTCTACACCCTTCAATTAGACTAAATCCGAATTTCCATGAAATTCATATGATTAGTTTCAGAGAAATTAATTATTTTAAAATGAGCCTATTTTAGGGACTGCATCCAAATTGAAGTTCGGTACTCGACAGTAGAAATGCTATAGAATGACTTTGTCACTTCTATTAATGCATTATTTTTTGCCAATATGGCCATTTCACTCCCTTAATATGTTTCGACTATTGCCATCTCAAAAATTTCATTAAAGTGAGTAAAATATATATTTTTCAAATTGTGCTTTTCTGACCATAAAGACGGCCCCTTAAATCGTCATTTTGACGTTTTTTGCTCATAATTCGAAAACTACTTAGAATAAAAATTTGAAATTGAGAATATGCATAAATCTATCAAAAAATAGTAGGTTGCATTTTATATATTTTTTGGAATATTAATTTCATAATGCATAATTCATATAATAACTTTTTTAAATTACAAATTCAATGTATTTATGCTTGGGTGGTTTATTATTATAATTAAACAAAAAAACAATATCACATTAGAATTATAATTTTAGGAGATATTATTAAAAATATGAAAATGTAATTAAACATTAGAAGCTCTAAATTTTCAATGTCTATAATTCAAAAACTTATAATCCAGATGACTTGAGATTTCATTAATAGGCATAGTTTGAAGCAAGGATTTAAAATGTATTGTTAAAATTGTGTGTTGCCATTGAAAAAAACAAAGTTTGGCCTGGTTTTGATTTGTAGATGGTCCCCTAAGCAAATTTTATATACATCATTTAAAAGTAGACTTTATTTCGAATCATTTGGTTGGTACCGTAATTTTTTTTCTATTATAATTAGTTGCAATGTTAGCAGGGGGATGTTTAATTTTTTTTTTCACGACTGTACTTTAATAATCGGATGGTGACTATAAATAATATGACTTAATTTCCGAAATATTATTATACGAAACTATAGGTTACTCCTGTATAAATATGATTATTTTGCTTTTATCGTATGAAAGATCAATGAACTCGATATTGCGTCAAGCACACAGTATTTCGAATATTCTTCACAAAGTTGAAAAGCTTTCAAAGTTAATGCTTCTGGTTATTTTCAGTCGAAAATCAGGAAGTGAGATTTCAAAAAGCAATTTTTTATTTTTGTTATAAAAATTATTTGTGAAATCGAATGTCTTTTTGTTAAAAGGGTGATAGATATGTACGAAAGTTGAGTTAAAAAAAGCAAGATCAAAATTAAATATATAAATAAAACACAATTCCAAAACAATCTGTCGAAGAAGAAAGGGAAAGTAAAAAAATCCCCAAGTAAAAGATAATTATTTAAAAAAAGTATTTTAAGTAAACTTTCATCTCTTTCACCAGAACTAAGAAAGTTTTGGGGTAGTTTAATATAATATGTCTTTATTTTTCGGATATAAAATTAAATACTGTCTAGACTGGTCTGACGTTTAAAGATTTCATTATAAGGTTTAAAAAAATGAGATTGCATGACGCTAAAAGAAAAATAATGCACCTTCTCAAAAAGGGGGAACGAACTGGATATTCACGCTATACCATAAAATTTTGGAGTTTTGAAATTATAATGCAGTTAGATACAATTTTTAAAGAAATAAGTTCAATTAAATTCAGCTTTCAAATTTATTATGGATGTATTAAAAATATTACAAAAATCTGCAGGGAACGTTTAGAAATAAGTAATGAATTATACCCGCGCCTTATGCGCTAAAACTGAAACAACTTATCTGGACATGTTCATAATTTTTGTTATTTTATGGGGGATTTGTTATTTTATCTAGTTGAGGACGTAAGTTTCAAAACTCGCCTTATCCAAAAAATATAATTTTGGGAAATCCCGAAAAACCTCTGACTGCATCCTTTGGTTTTCATAGTAAACCAAGATTTTACAATGGCAGAAATACAGAATAAAAGTACTTTTTTTGCAGATTGTGGTGTTTTTTCGGTGCAGGTTTACCAATAGAATAGATTGATAGAGAAAACTCGATTTTTTTCAATTTTGGAGAGTTTTGAAACTCACGTCCTCATATATGTATATAAACCAAGACATTTAAGAGGAATGACTTATAAATGATAATTTCTTTAAAGTACTTCATCTCATTTCCTTTAAAAAATGGGAAACATACATGAATTAACACATTACATTTAATGATAGTTAAGAAAATCAGGAATATTTTATGAATTAGAAAAATATTTGCTCTTTGAATCAGAGTTGGTCATTGAAAACGAATTATCTCCTGTGTATTTTTGTATCATATGCGAAGCATTCCGCGTCTCTTTGCTTGTTAAAACCGGGTTCTCGAACATCGAAAATCTTTATAAATGAGTTCGACTGCATATATAATTCAACTAATTATAACATACGCCCGTTTCTTAAAAATCAAAAAGATGAGGACTCTAGTTGAGGACGTAAGTTTCAAAACTCGCCTTATCCAGAAAATCAAATTTTGGGAAATCTTGAAAAACCTAGAGACTGCGTTCAGTGCTTTTCATTGTGAACGAAGGTTTTGCAATGCCTGAAATACACGATAAAACTAGTCACTTTGCAGATTGTAGTGTTTTTTCGATGCAGGTTCACCAATAGAATAGATTGATAGAGAAAACTCGATTTTTTAAAATTTTGGATAACGCGAGTTTTGAAACTCACGTCCTCAATTATAAAAGGACAAATAAATAAATTAAAAAAAAATACACAAAAAAGCTGAGAACTACCACATTTTACTAATTACATATCGCTCAACCGCAAGAGAAGTGACACATTTCACAAAAATTCATTTTCCGTTTTATTCCACTAATAGGCTGGTCATAGGCGTGTCTTGTCACACAAACAATTTAATAAGTATAGTTATACGGAAAATCCCTTTTTTACGTTATTCCTCCATTTCTGTCCACAGAAGAGGAGTAGATGAGTGAGGAGGTAAAATAACCCAACCCTCCAAACCTCATCCAACGTTTTCATTCTTAAGGGTTTTAAGTTTTTATGCAAGTTTTTATCCTTGCTTACAGAGCTCAGAGCTGTAGTTTCATTTTATATTAAAACTAGCAAACCCCGCGGCTTTGCTCGCGTAATATTTGAAATATACCAAGTGATATTTATATGTCTAATTTTTATTAAAAGGTACTAACTAAATTTTTCTTTCATTAAAAGGAAATATTTTATTTTATTAAAAGGTACTTATTACTTTTAGGAATAATTCAAAAATTACTATTTAAAACACAGTTTTATTAAACATCATTATTACACTGCTTTAGGCAGAAATGAAACTTAAATTAATAAAACGAAATAAAACTAAATCAATGATAATTTAGAAAATATTTTGAAACTTTTATGCTCAATTAATACGCTCATTTGAGTATTCATTTGAAGTTTTGAATTTTTTGAAAACCATCTTCTTACATCTTAAAATTAACTATCATGTCAAATTCCAACTCCTATCACCTCTCTCAACAGAAAGGGCTATGTTGAAATAGGAACTGTCACCATTAATTTGCCCAAATTAATTTTGAAATCGGTTTGTTATTTCCTAATATTCCACAGAAACGTAATTTAGAAAGCTTTCAAAGGCCTTTTTTAGAACGTTTGTTGTTCCTATGAACCCCAGGTGGTAGAATCATCGGGATAAAATATAGCCTGTGTAGGATCAGAGACTGTTACCATTGATTCACAACTATTACTTTTATAATTGGTTTATATTCCCTGAAACTGCATAGAAATCGTAATTTAGGACTGTTTTAGAATGCTTTTCGCACCTCCCCTTCGCTTCACCCTTTTTTTAATTCGAACTTATTTCCGACAGTCCTTCGAGGGCATTTATAGTTTATAAGTAACAACCATGCCACATTTAAAGTTTCTAGCCTTTTCAGTTTCACAGAAATCGCAATTTAGAAAGTTTTTAGCTCCTGCAACTCTCTGGTGGTAATGGCACAGACATAAAATATAGTTAAATATAGTTAACATAAAATATAGTTTGAGCAGGTGCAATCAACAACAATTTGTCATCATTATTTTTTTAATCGGTTTGGTATTTGATAAGATTGCATAAAAATTGTAATTTATAATGCTTTTCGCTCACTTCAACTTTTTAAATTTGGAATTTTCTTTCGACTGTTCTTAGAAAGCAGTTGCACCTTGTAAGTAAATACCATGCCATACTTCAAAGTGTTAGACCCCTCAGTTCAGCAAAAAAAAAAAAAAAAAAAAAAAAACGCAAATTAGAACATGTTTTGCTTTTGCAACCCTCAGATGGTAGTGACAGCAACATAAAATATAACCTATGTTATAGCATGGACTGTCACCATTGATTCGCAATCATTATTTTTGAAATAGATTTGGTATTTCCTGAGATTGAGTAGAAATCGCAATTTAGAACGTTTTTAGAACGTTTTGCGCGCATTTTCACCCCTTTTTTAATTCCTAATTTTTTCGAAACTGTTCTTAAAGATCATTTATATCTAATAAATATGTACCTTGCCTAATTTTAAGTTGCCAGCCCCTACCGATCACTAAAATCGAAATTTAGAACACTTTTTTGCTCCTGCAACGTCTAGGTGATAGTGATACCGACATAAAATAGCGTCTATGTTAGAGCAGAGGCTGACAGCATCAAGTTCCTACCATTACTTTTGAAATCAGATTCATTCTTCTTGAGATATTGCCGATAAATCGGCATTTAGAACGCTTTTAGAACGCTTTTCGCTCATTTTGCTCCTGCATCTCCTCTGGGGTAGTGGAAACAGATATAAAATATAGCCTATCTTGGTGCAAGTACTGTCACCATCATTTTTACACCACTATATTTGAAATCGGTTCAGTACTTCCTGAGATTGCATAGAAATCGCAATTTAGAACGTTTTTTACAACGCTTTTTGCGCATTTTCACCCCCTTTTAAATTTCGATTTTTTTAGGAAATGTCCTTCGAGATCATTTATATCTTATAACTAACTACCATTCCAAATTTCACGATTCTAGGCCCTTCCGTAACGCAAAAACCGCAATTTAGAACGTTTTTCTCCTGCACCCCCTTTGGGATAGTGGCACCGACATAAAATGTAGCCTATGTTGGAGCAAAGGTTGTCACCATCATTTTGACACCAATATTTTTTAAATCGGTTTAGTATTTCCTGAGATTGTGTGGAAACCACCATGTTGAACGTTTTTTAGAACGCTTTTCGCGCATTTTCACCCCTTTGAAATCTCGAATTGTTTAAGAACTGTTCTTAGAAATCCTTTATATCTAATAAGTAGCTAATATTTCAAATTTCATATTTCTAGGCCCTTCAGTAACGCAAAAGTCGCACTTTTAGAACGTTTTTTGCTCCTGCACCGACATAAAACATAGCCTATGTTGGAGCAAGGCTTGTCACCGTCATTTTGACACCATTATTTTTTAAATCGGTTTGGTATTTCCTATGATTGTGTAGAAACCACTATTTAGAACGTTTTTTAGAACGCTTTTTGTGCATTTTCACCCCCTTTAAATTTCGAATTGTTTGAGAACTGTTCTTAGACATCATTTATATCTTATAACTAATATTCCAAATTTCATATTTCTAGGCCCTTGAGTAACACAAAAATCGCATTTTTAGAAAGTTTTTTGCTCCTGCACCCCTTTTTGGTGTAGTGGCACGACATAAAATGTAGCCTATGTTGGAGCAAAGGTTTTCACCATCATTTTGACACCAATATTTTTTAAATCGGTTTGGTATTTTCTGAGATTATGTAGAAACTACCATTTAGAACGTTTTTTAGAACGCTTTTTGTGCATTTTCACTTCTTTCAAATTTCGACTTGTTTAAGAACTGTACTTAGACATCATTTATATCTTATAAGTAACTAATATTCCAAATTTCATATTTCTGGGCCCTTCAGTAACGCAAAAATCGCAGTTTTAGAACGTTTTTTAGAACGCTTTTTGTGCATTTTCACTTCTTTTAAATTTCGATTTGTTTAAGAACTGTACTTAGACATAATTTATATCTTATAAGTAACTAATATTCCAAATTTCATATTTCTGGGCCCTTCAGTAACGCAAAAATCGCATTTTTAGAACGATTTTTGCTCCTGCACCCCCTTTAGGTTAGTGGAACCGACGTAAAATATAGCCTATGTTCTAAGTTGGACTAACACCATCATTTTGATACCATTACTTTTGAAATCGGTTCTGTAGTTCCAGAGCTTATCCCCTACAAATAAACAATTTTTACCTCTTTATAATATTAGTATAGATTACGCAAATTTTGTTTTGCCTCTCCCGTGAAATTTACTTTTGTCGAGATGTGTCACTTTTCTTGCGGGTGAGCGATATGTGCTTTTTATTATTTCTGAGAATTATCAATTTCTATTAGATAAAATTGCGATTTATATTAAGGTGAAATTGCGTTAGGGGCGGTCCATAAACGATGTCACACTTTTTTTCAATATTTTCGACAGCCCTCCCCCCCTTTGTCACAAAGTGTCACACTTCACCATACCCCCCCCCCCCCGATTGTCACAAGTCACACTATATTACATAAACATATACTTGCAGTTCAGAAACAAAGCACTACGTTATAGATCATATTTCAAACTTTATTTTTAAACCTTAACTATGTGTTTTAACGACATTTGTGAGCATAACAATAAAAATGATTCATGTACTTATATTGTATGAAATAAGATTAAGGTTTATAACAAAAACATAATTAATATACAATAGTAATAAAATATTAATACGAAAGAGCAGTTGAAAACAGTCGTATTTTGGAATTTGAAATGGAATTTAATATATTTGGCTTTAAATATACTTTATAAACACAAAATACTTTAATTTCAAAATAACTTCAAAATTTAATCTGCGGATTTTAATGCTTTTATTTTAACCAAAATGTGTGATGTCACATTTCTTCTAACCCCCTCCCACCCCCTTGTCACAAACTGTCACATTTTTATGAACCCCCCTCCCCCACTCCAAGCGTGACATCATTTGTGGAAGACCCCTTAGATGGAGGGCGAACGGATGGCTTGTACTGTATAATATTTTACAATTCCTTGTAAAAGTTGATATTTAGCCCTTTCAGCAGGAATCATTTTATTGCTACAGTGTCAGGAATATAGGTGCTAACATAAGGAGAGATCTTCACAACTCAGATCTTTATGCAAAGAGATCATTTGTGTGTGTTTCTCTTATCCCTTTGATTACGAGACTGGACTGAAGACTTTTTTTCTACAGGGTGATCCCAAACTCATAGTACGAGCTTTATGGATTTATAGAGAACACTGTAACAATGATTTCTTGTATGGTATTGCATGGGCGCAAGTTACGAGGCACAAACACAGGAAAAACGCTTGGAAGGAATAATTATTGACACTGTTATTCACAAGTGCTATGTTTACAATAACTGTTCAAAATTGCGTCAACCAATAGTAATAAATGCCTGACAGCGTCGATGAAACGATTGGCGTACAGATTCAAAGATGCCAGGGTGTTTAACGTACACGTGCAGCAACAACGGATATTCAAGTGACAATATCATCAACAAAGTCAACTGGAGTCGCATCAACAAGATTCTTCACATGTGTCCTTAAGAAGTAATCGAGGGACAATAAATCGGAAGATCGGAGTAGCCAAGCGACTGGTCCAGCACACGAAGACAGGCAAATGTTACCGTATTTCTTTTGAGAAGGCTTTACCAGAACTACTTCAAAATGTCCCGATGGTCATTATTAAGCGACTATGGCCTCAGAATGATGGATTCTCGGCCCATTTCAGCACTATAGTGATGGACTGGGTACTGAATGCCACTTTAAAGGCGCTATGGATTGAGGGTAGGCGTTTATGTGACTACAGGATGATCTCTTCGCTTGAACATCCGTTGCTATGTGTTCCTGAAATAACTGGAATTTCAATGTGTATGGCAATCGCAACATTGACGCACGCAGGCATGTATTACCACTCGTTGACGCAATTTTGAACACTTATTGTAAACATACTATTTGTCAATGACGCTGTCGATAAACATTCCATTCATGTCTCTTTCTTGGGTTTGTTCTTTAACGCGTCACTTGCGCCGATACATTCCTATACAATAAATGATTGTTGCAGTGTCCTCTGTCAATTATTAATGTCTGTACCACGAGTTTGGAATCACTATGTATTCAATCGTATACAATTTAGAAAAAGCTTTTGTGGTAGATTTTTCTTGGAAAACATCGATTTTTTTTTTTCAAAAAGTGGTACGAATAGAATAAAAGAACGATGCACTGGGAAATATGTTTCCAGGATAGTATTCAATGGGTTAATGGATGACAGAGAAATGGTTGATTACGTTGAATAAGAGAGCATGGACCACACAATCAATATAAGAGGTGTGTGCACTTCCAAGGCACTAGGTACTAATGTACCGTCCAATGTTATTCAAAAACACAACTATAGAACAGTTAAAATCATGATTTGTGCTCTCTCTGGGAGTCTTATCTGAGGCTCAACGACGAGGGGAACTAATTGCTGAGAAGAATTAGTATACGAATTTCTTTATTCATATGTAAGACCATGTTCAGGAACTGTGGATCATGATTTCATATAAACTAGCCGCAGTTGGTGATCAGTTTTGTCTCATTTTATTGCATGCTATGCATTCAAATACGTTATTTGTATTCTTAATTCAATTTGGTTTTTAAACCATTTGCCAAATCAAGTGTTTTAATAGGGATAACAAGAATAGTTTAACGTCATTTCAGTATTTCAATTAATTTTATTATGTTATATAGATACTTCAGCTTTCTAGTATACATTTTGATAAAAACTGATTAACCCATTCACTTGAGAATGTTCACTTACACTTCAAATACAACACGTTAGCTTATGCGGAGGTATTTAAAACTCTTGAGTAACCTTCTGTAATTTGGTCCGCTACCAAATGGCATACATGCAAGTGTACTTTAGTAAGTAAATAAGTAAGCACCCACCCTGGGAACCCGCTTTTGGCTTATGGTTAGGTGTAACCCCCAAGCCCAGGACAGGGAAAAGTTTTACTACCTGCGGAACTCCTTCAATGATTTTTTTTTTCAGTTTAGGTTGGGTTGATTGTTGACGGCCGATTATCTACTCGAGGGATATAGGCCCTAGGGATATAGGCCCTTCGTGGGGGTCTTTCTAAGGGAACCTAACCCGTAT
This sequence comes from Maratus speciosus, assembly GCA_963932465.1. Classification (NCBI taxonomy): domain Eukaryota; kingdom Metazoa; phylum Arthropoda; class Arachnida; order Araneae; family Salticidae; genus Maratus; species Maratus speciosus. Next base: position 482,705,635 of record OZ010793.1, read on the forward strand.
TTACGCATGGAAAATCCAAGGCTTCGAAGAAAACCACGAAAACTCCGAAACGGTTAGGCCGACGGGCGCGATTGGATTCGAACCCAGCACCTCCCGTCTACCAGCTTCGAGAGCAGAACCTCTCAGCCACTGGTGGGTCTTTTTCAGTTTAGGAGAAATAACAATGTTAGATATATGACAATTATTGAAAGTGTGTGCAATAAATATTTACAGTTGACCCCTATAATTACATTTGAGAGAAATATTCATTATTATAACATATAAATATGCATAGTTTTTAGAATTTGATATTAAACTTTTTGATCACAATTGCCTACATATTTACAACACTTTTATGTTATTTTCAGGATCAATACTAACATCAATTTAAACCATGCACAAATGTGATATTTGCAACACTTAAAGCTATTTTCAAGGTATATGATGCAAAATTATTTTTAACTCTATACTAAAAATAAGTATTAAGGTACAAGATGCAAATAAGAATTAATATTATGCACTATTATGAAAGTATAAGTAATTGTAGATAATAATTATTTACAAATTTACAATACAATGATACTATGTTTGAGATATTATGTAAGATACATGATACAAAAATTATTTTTAAATCTACACTAAAAATTTAGTATTAAGATACAAGATGCGAACAATAATTAATATTATGCACTATTATAAAAGTATAAGAAATTGTGTATAATAGTTATATCTAAATTTACAACACAATAATACTCCAATAATAATTAAGAATCTGTACTGGAATAATGAAAGTTGCTATTTACACTTTATACAAAAGAATTGGTATTTGAAGATGACTCAGTCGAAGAAAAATTGCCAGGAGTATAAATTAATTACACTTTATATAAAATATGACCACGCCGACACGAATACCCCAGACCACAGCCAGAACTACGTTTGGAAAAGTTAAATAGTATAGAATTAAGCTAGAAATTTATAATTTATAAATGAGTAAAAACTGTTGAGAATGTTATAGTTTTCATATAACTTTTTGAGCTGAATGGGATCATTAATAATCTTAAGAATATCTGCGAAGATTGAGGGTCCTGTTCGCTTGAATTTAAATTTCATAAATTTGCAATTGCCAAATAGATAATGTAGTGGGTCTCCTCGGACACCACACTTGCAGAGATCGTTATCTTTCTTGTTTATGCGATGAAGAAAAGATGGAAAGCTACCGCATAACAGATTATTGTTTTTTGTGGAAGCATTTTGACAGTTAGCACATTTATTTTAAACCATATTGTTTTAAGCATTGTTCATATTTGACGCCATTTATGACCGTGGATCCAATTGCGGAATATTAGACAACCTATTTCTTTTCCCATCTATACTTTCTGGTCAATCTTCCGTAATTAGCCTGCATCCAATTGACATATTTTAGCGTATATGGTTTTACGAAATGCAGTTTTGAATTTTATTTTCAGCTGTTTATTGATAACCACATTCACTTTAAATAACATTCTGCCAGTATTGCTTACATTTTACGCTAAGTTTGGCATGCAATCTGACTAAAAACCCACCACTTTCTCGTAGACATTAATCTCTAATAGATTGTTTTTCTTCTTTTTAAACCTTTCTTCCTAGTGTTCAAGAGTTTCGATAACATTTAAAGCTCTCGTTCTAGCGAAAACACATGCAAAACAGCTGACACTGATGGGTATTTTTCTCGGAGCTACTGAAGTGATTCCAATACATTTTTAAGTAGTTTAGCCAGTAATTAAATTATAAATTGATCATTAGGCAAAAAATGAATATTAAAAAGTACAATAGTTTCGCAATTCCGCAAACAAACAAAATCACATGCAAAACAGCTGGCATTGAGGTGCCTCTTTCTTGGTGCTACTGAAGCGAATCCAATACTTTTTTAATAGTTTAATCAGTAGTTAAATTATAAATTGATTGTTACACAAAAAGTAAATATAAAAAGTACAATAGTTACGCAATTCCGAAAATAAACAAAATCACATGCAAACAGCTCACATTTAGGTGCCTCTTTCTTAGTGAAACAGAAGCGAATCCAATACATATTTTATTAGTTTAGTCAGTAGTTAAATTATAAATTGATTATTACACAAAGAAAAAATATTAAAAGTACAATAGTTACGCAATCCCGAAAACAAACAAAATCACGTGCAAAACAGCTCACATTGAGTTGCCTCTTTCTTGCTGCAACTGAAGCGAATCCAATACATTTTTCATTAGTTTAGTCAGTAGTTAAATCATAAAGTGATTATTACACAAAGAAAAAATATTAAAAGTACAATGGTTACGCAATTGCAAAAACAAACAAAATCACATGCAAAACAGCTGAGATTAAGGTGTCTCTTTCTACAGCTACTGAAGCAAATCCAATACATTTTTAATAGTTTAGCCAGAAGTTAAATTATAAATTGATTATTACGCAAACAATAACTATAAAAAGTACAATAATTACGCAATTCTGAAAACAAGCAAAATAACATGCAAAATAGCTGGATTGAGGTGTCTCTCTCTTGATGCTACTGAAGCGAATTCACAACATTTTTTAGTAGTTTAGTCAGTAGTTAAATTATAAATTGATTATTACATAAAAAATAAATATAAAACGTACAATAGTTACGCAATTCTGAAAACAAACAAAATCACATGCAAAACAGTTCACATTTAGGTGCCTCTTTCTTAGTGAAACAGAAGCGAATCCAATACATATTTTATTAGTTTAGTCAGTAGTTAAATTATAAAGTGATTATTACACAAAGAAAAAATATTAAAAGTACAATAGTTACGCAATTCCGAAAACAAACAAAATCACATGCAAAACAGCTGACATTAAGATGTCTCTTTCTACTGCTACTGAAGCAAATCCAATACATTTTTTAATAGTTTAGCCAGAAGTTAAATTATAAATTGATTATTACATAAACAATAACTATAAAAAGTACAATAATTAAGCGATTCCAAAAACAAACAAAATCACATGCAAAATAGCTGACATTAATGTATAGTTGGCTAAAAAGAAAAGAGACATCCCATGCATTTTAATTCCACACTATCCCAGGGAAAAAAACTGGAAATGCCATTCGAACAGAAATTATGTCTCCTTTCAACTTATGTTAAAAAAGAATGAAATACTGAAATTGTACCAAACTCTGAAATTTTCCATACGAATGCCTAATATTCACATTATAATTGGATTTTTCGGTAAATGTTACCTAGGGATGCCAGACGGAAGTCATTCGGTCAAGTAATTTAAGATTTATAAAAGTTTAAAGTCTGAAACATCCATAACTAAATTCATTTATAATGGTTGTAAAACTGATTGCAATGCGAATGAGATTTCTCCGGCACAACTCAAGAACTACTTGAGTTGGAATGAGCTGCAGTTTTCACTTTGCATATTTGAAAATCCCGGAAATCGATTTCTGTTACAAATGCAAAAAATTTGGTTCAATTCTATGCATAGCTTCATACACTTTTCGATGGTACGATATTCAAAACGTAAAGAAATCGCTATTACAGCGCCCCCTACCGGCAGATTTTTTTTCCAAATTCAGGAAGGACCTGCTTGCTATAGCCAAAAACTTAAAAAAATAATTTTGATTCAATTCTATGCATAACTTTATACACTTTTTGATGGTACAATATTCAAAATGCACAAAAATCGCTATTACAGCGTCCCCTACCGGCAGATTTTTTCTAAATTCAGAGAGGACCTTCTTTCCATGGCCACAAACATACACAAAAAATTTGGTTTAGTTGTATGCATAACTTCATACACATTTCGATGGTACAATATTCAAAATGCACAAAACACAAAAATCGCTATTACAGCGCCCCCTACCGGCAGATTTTTCCAAATTCAGGGAGGACCTGTTTACCATAGTAAAAACTAAAAAAAAATTGGTTCAATTCTATGCATAACTTCATACAATTTTTGATGGTACAATGGCGACACACGGACATACGGACACACGGACAGACGGACACACAGACACACAGGCACACGGACAGACAGACATTTTGTATAAACATGTTTTTTTGTGATCTTTGACCCCTAAAACGTGTAAATCCGTCGAAAACTGGAATTCGAAAAAAATTTCGATTACAATACTTTCTTCTATTGAATATAGAAGAAAGTAAAAATCAAAAAATATGCATTATAATCTATTGATTTTCCCTCAGTTGCAAATTTACAAATATTGAAAAAATATTTCAAAGTTTCGTTTACGAGAAATAAGTTTTTACGCAGCAAAAAATGTTAAAAACGTAAATAAATTTCGGCTAGATTCTTGGAAGGAGATTTACTAGCATAACTATCCGAAAATCCTGTCTTGTAAAAAAGCTATTTATAAAAATCCCTTTTTCCACAAATTCTAGCAAAATACTTTTATTTTGTCTATCTATGATGGAGAATTTTGATTATGTTACTAAATACATTAACAAGAACAAAAAAGCATGCATCAAGCACACATTATGAAACATTTTCCAACATATCCAAAAATATCGTAACAAAATACTTTACACATAAAATTACACTATGTGCAAATTACTTAAAAGATTATGAAATATTTTAAAAATGTTAAATTATTTTAATAATTCTTAGTACCTTCAACTATATACATAGCCTTCGTCAGAGGATACAAAAATAAAAATACTGTTATTAGCGTCTTATTTTAGGTAGCTTTCTTTACAAAAAGCTACCTATTGCAGCCGTTCGGAGGAAAGCGATTTCAAAAAATTTTGGTATATTTTCATCGATCATGACCCCCAGACCCCGAAACCACCCTCCGTTCAAAATTGATATATATATATATATATATATATATATATATATATATCAATATATATATATATATATATATATATATATCTGACCTATGTCATACTGTAACTCTCGTATTTATGAACCGATTTGGATGTAATTCGGTGTGTACATAGTACATACTAATGTCTCGACCGAGTTCGTTGGCCAGCTTCATCCGCCATTTTGTTTCAAAATGGCGGCCATTTAAAAATTTAAAAAAAAAAATAAAATTTGAAATGTGGTACCAAAAAATTGAAAATGGAAAAATATTTTTTTCTTATGTATTTGACCTTTATACAAAGACTCCGTAGCAGTTTTTGTTTCGTCTATATCTTAAAAAATGGCTGAGTTATAGCACTTTGAATTTCTAGCGAAGCTGACATTTTGAAACGTCCTGAAATTTGTCACGCGATAAAAGGCGTATTTATGAACCGATTTGGATGTAACTTCGTTTATACATAGTACAGACCAATGTCTCGACTGAGTTCGTTGGCCAGCTTCATCCGCCATTTTGTTTAAAAATGGCGGCCATTTAAAATTTTAAGAAAAATTTAAATTTGAAATATGGTACCAAAAAATTGAAAATTGAAAAAATATTTTTTTCTTATGTGTTTGAAATCAATAAAAAGATTCAGGAGCAGTTTTTGTTTCGTCTATATTTTAAAAAATGGCTGAGTTATAGCATTTTGAATTTCTAGTGTGGCTGACATTTTGAAACGCCCTGATTTTTGCCACGTGATAACAGACGTATTTATGAACCGATGTGGATGTACCTTGATGTGTACATAGTACATACAAATAACTCAACCGAGTTCGTTGGCCAGCTTCATCCGCCATCTTGTTTCAAAATGGCGGCCATTTAAAAAATTAAAAAAAATTAAATTTAAAATGAGATACCAAAAAATTGGAAAATGAAAAAGAGTTTTTTCGTATGTGCTTGACCTTAATACAAAGATTCCGGAACAGGTTTTGTTTCGTCTATATCTAAAAAGATGGCTGAGTTATAACATTTTGAATTTCTATTGTGGCTGACATTTTAAAACGACCTGATTTTTGTCACGCCATAACAGGCGTATTTATGAACCGATTTGAATGTAACTCGGTCTGTACATAGTACATACCAATGTCTCGACCGAGTTCGTTGGCCAGCTTCATTCGCCATCTTGTTTCAAAAGGGTTGCCATTTAAAAAAAAATGTAATTTAAAATTTTAAATGAGGTATTAAAAAATTGGAAAATGAAAAAGATTTTTTTATGTGTTTGGCCTTGATACAAAGATTCTAGAGCAGTTTTTGTTTCTGAAAATTTGTTCTTTTGTTTATATCTTAAAAAGTGGTTGAATTATAGCACTTTGAATTTCTATCATGGCTAACACTTTGAAACGATCTTGTATTTGTCTCGCGATACCACACGCATTCGCCTATTTCGATGGAAGAAGGCATGTGGATAGTATACATCAACATCTCGACCAAGTTCGCTGGCCAGCTTCATCAGCCATCTTGTTTCAAAATGGCGGCCATTAAATTAAAAAATATATATATTTAAAATGAGGTGCAAAAAATTTAGAAATTTGAAAAAGGTTTCTTTCTTAAGTATTTGACCTTGATATAAGGATTCAGGAGCATTTTTTGTTTGTCTTTATATTAAAAAATGGCTGAGATATAGCAGTTTCAATTTCTAACGTGGGTGACATTTTGAAAAATCTGATTTTTTGCCCGCGACAGCACTCGTATATATCAACCGATTCCGATGTGAGTGAGCATGTGCACAGCAATTACTAAGGTCTCGACCAAGTTCACTGGTTAGCCTCATCCACCATGTTGTCTTAAAATGGCAGGCACTTTAAGAAATCGCCGAATTTGGCAGCCAAATATAAGTTACTTTAAATAAAAGCAGCTTGGATAAAGCTGACTAATTTCGCGAAATTCTCATTCATAATGATTTAGTATTGATAAAAATTAGTATTGAATCTCCTACATTCGGTTTCCACTTAATTGAGCTTCGTGTGTTTGAATAATATAAGTTGGCTTTTTAAAAATAAGGAATATAAAAGCTACCTCTTCCTCCCGGCACTGGCCGGAAGGACTTTTTAAATTTCACGTAGTTGGTGTCGAAAGGAGTGAAGGGGAAAGTCAATTTTTAGATCCGGAAAATATTGGGAAAATAAAAATATAGATATAGAGGGAAAGTGGAATATTACGTGTTTTATGATTCTTTAAGCAAACTGAGCCAAATTCTAGGTATGCTGTAGGATAAAACGTCATTACAAACAGTATTTTATTTAGTAATAATTTCTACTGATTCACGGATAATTAAATCATGATAATTCTTTAAGGGGCATATAATTTTTGTATCTTCGAAATTAACTTGTATACTTTGCTTCTGGTTAAGTCTTGACAGGGCTGTTGTTTGTCGGTTGTACTTCAAATCGCTCAAATGTTCTTTAATACGAATTTAAGTTTACGAGAAGTCATTTCTATGTATTCGAGATAAATATTTTCTGTTTTCAGTGGAATTACATATACCCCAGAAACTTCATCTTTCGGGATCGTGTCTGTTTTGGCACTAACTAGATCTTTCACACGTATATCATAAAACACGTAATATTCCACTTTCCCTCTATATCCATATTTTTATTTTCCCAATGTTTTCCGGATCGAAAAATTGACTTTCTCTTTCACTCCTTTCGACACCAACTACGTGAAATTTGAAAATAAGACGCTAATAACAGTATTTCTATTTTCGTATTCTCTGACGAAGGCTATGTATATAGTTGAAAGTACTAAGAATTATTAAAGTAATTTAACATTTTAAAAATATTTTATCGTCGTTTAAGTAATTTGCACATAGCGTAATTTTAAATTTAACTTTTTAAAGATGAATTTAGCATTCTACACTGCTCAAAACAATTAAAGGATATTGCAGTTTTAGGTGGATTTTGTATCTGGTAAACTGTTTAGCTGATTGATACATGGTCGTCAGACGTAGTAGGTTATATGAGAATAAATTACTCATGTTTGGCAGAAAAAAATGCATTTTATTGCGCATTTGTGTACTAAAGGAAAAAAAACACAATTTGTGCATATGAGAAAAAAAGAAAAAGAAAAGGTGTTTTCTTCAAAGAAAATCATTTTCAGTAGGGGGTATGGTTTCCACGGGCGGCCAGCAACGTTGAACACCTTTGAGGCATGGACTCAATGAGGCTATTAATGACGAGTTGGGGTATTCTGCCCCACTCTTCCAGAAGAGCTCTTTCCAGTTCTTGGAGAGTTTGTGGGGGTTGTTGGCGGCCAGAAACTCGTCTTCCTAGAGCGTCCCAAACGTGCTCGATTGGATTCATGTCTGGAGAACACGCTGGCCATTCCATTCGAACGATTCCTTCCTCGAAAAGGAAATCCTCCACCAGGTTTGCACGATATGGCCTGCAGTTATCGTCCATTAAAATGAAGTTATCTCCGATTGCTGCAGCGTAAGGGACTATAATAGGTCTGAGGATCTCATCCCTATATCGGCGACCAGTCAGAGCTCCATCTCGAATGATGTAGAGGTCAGTGCGCCCGTCAATGGAGATGCCACCATACACCAACACTCCTCCACCGCCAAATGTGACACTTTCGTGCACGAACGCAGGATTATTCCTACTGCCACGGTCCCTCCAGATGAAAATACGCCTATTATCCGGATGCACAGAAAAACGGGACTCGTCAGAAAACAGAATATTGCTCCATTCATTTCTCCTCCAGTTGACATGCTCGATTGCGCACTCCCTGCGGTCGCGACGATGCCTTGATGTTAATCTAACACATACCATCGGTCGGCGAGCATACAGACCTACAGCATGGAGCCGGTTTCGGACAGTCTGAGTTGAAATCGTGGTGCCTGTAGCCGAGCGAAGGTGTTGTTGGAGAAGAGTAGCGTTCATGGTTCGGTGTCTCCGAGCTGTTAACGCTAAATACCGATCTTCATTGGGCGTTGTTGCCCGTCTACGACCTTGCCCTAGTCTTCGGCCTGCACATCCACTCTCCAAAAAACGGTTCCAGATCCTGGAAATGACACTTTGTGACACACCAATGGCTTGCGCTACTTCGGCTTGAGTTTGGCCCCCTTCTAACCTACCAAGAATTCTCAAAGCTTCTGAATCTGTCAAATGACTTCGCTGAGACATCGTACTCATCGAAACAAAGCAATCACTGAATGCCGATCATCCTTGTCTTCATTCTCTTTTATCCAGTTGAAAGTCAAATTTCATTCGCTGCCGCTGAAGCGACGTTTTTGACATCGAACTCAAAATTTGCATACTCCACAGTTTGAAAACCAGAAAAATTTGCATTTGTGATTCTCTTCTTCTATTTTCGGCAAAAAAAATTTCGTTTATATCTTTATTTTATATAAAACTTCAAATATCCTTTAATTGTTTTGAGCAGTGTATTTATGTATTTGCTAAAATACTTTACAGTTTAATAAGATGAAAGATGAAGTCTAAGTAAACAATTTGGAAAATGCATAACACATTTGAAAACCCAAGTTCAGAAATTACCATAAATTGTAGAAACATCACAATTCTTTCGTGTTGCCCTGTATATGTCCTATAGATTTGTCTATAACTCACACATGTAGCATGCTAAAATTTAGTTCAGTTAGGAAATGCATAATATAGTTAAAAATTCTTCTTCAACAATTACCGTCAACAAATGATTGTATTCGGTATCTTTTGCGCAGCGAGATACAGAAAGATTTCAATGCGATATAAAGAATTTATACACAACAAGTAATATGCAAACGTTAGATACATTTGAAAACGTGTACCACAATAAAAAAGCACTTCAACCAATTATTGTTCATAGACATTATTGTAACCGGTTTCTTTTATGTGGCTCTGTAATAAATACTATGCACACCCTATAGTAAACATTTTGTTGGCACAGTGATATATATAAATTTCAATATGTTTGAAATAGTGTAACATCATAAAAATACACTGCATTCGATTTTTTCTGGTAGACTGTAAAATAGCAAAATTGTTTTGAGTGTACCTGTAAACGAACTATAAATGTTTCACACTTTACTTTCAATAAGAAACACCCCATAGTAAACCTCAAAAAACATTACGTGGCAAAATGGGTATATTTATGCAATTCAGAGCACGGAATGATGATAGACAGACGGACAGAGAGACAAACAGAAATCATAAACAGTGTCAAATTTATAAACAATGCTGGAAAGTGTTAAGTAAGGCATACATTCCTTTCATAAGTTTTTAATCATTATATGTTTACCGTACCATAGAAGTTAAACTCGTTATTTGAGTGTGTTAGATGTCTGCACGGGCCGGAATTTCCAGGCCAGGGTCCGGCCCGAACAAAAGCTCTCTTGACTCGACCCTGCCCTGTGTTAAATCTGAAATTTCGGCCTAGCCTGGACTGGCCCATCTATATTTTCGCAGTTCATGGTCGGCCCGGCCCGTATAAAAATGTGTGAAAACAGGTCCGACTCCAGAAAAAATAAATTAAATCAGGCCCAGCACGGCTCGACTCATTTTCTACAAAAAATTGCGGTTTTCCATAACATACAATTAAGATTCTTTGAAGGATTACTGCATACATATTTATGGAAAATTTTACAATACATTTTAGATTACTATGGGTTTGCAAGGCACAAAATACACAATAGTACATCAATTGTTAGACTCTTATTACATTCAAATAAAGATTGATTAAAGATTAACGTAATTTAGAATAAAAGAACAAAAGAGAGTTAAAAATATAATTTGGAAGCTGTTTAATAAAAAGTAGATTTTTGAAAATATTTCTCTGTAATTTCTTTGCAATTAACAGAATTTCATCATTGCTATTACTATTTTTGCAAAACATATTGCCTATCTGACACATCCTGGGAACAATTATGTCCACTTATCGGCCCGGCTCGACTATGTGAGAAAAAAATGTAAGCCTGATCCCGCCCCAGCTCAAATCTATTGAAACAATTAAGCCCGTGCTCAGACACGGTGTAACTGTACGATGACGAATTCTACGCTTTGACATATAATATTTAAGTACTGATGTTCTGAAACTAGCATCGGCTCGCGCAGATCATTTATGTTTATTCTTGCGAAAGTCATATCAATTTAAAATAATTCGTATTTTATCGCTTTAGTTTAAATTTTTATATTATGTCGGTCGGCCCGCTTAATTTTTATATCAGTTCGGCTGGCCCGTTTATTTTTTTTTCGGAATGACCCGTTTATTTATTTATTTTTTTTTATCAGACCGGCCGGTTAAAGAATATCTTTATTCTGCCGGTCCCAACTAGCCGTTTGAAAGTTCGTCTTCATTTCACCGGGCCGGTTACGGGTTTCGGACCAAGCCCGGTCCCGTGTATACCTCTGGATTTTGTTGCGAAATAAACAATAATGGGATACACTGCTATCAGTAATGTAATGAGAAAATAATCTGCGAATAGGCTGAATTTTTTCGTTTATAAATAAATAAATAAATATATATATATATATATATATATATATATATATATATATATATATATATATACTAGGGGGCTCTGCCCTCTGCAAGCTATGCTCGCCAACCCCCGTTCAGACACCGCAGAATCTAAAAGCACGCTAATCTGATCGGTTTTAAAAAGATTAGAGGATTGAATTATAACGAAAAAACCTGTAGCGGTATCCCAGTAAACGGGTTTACATGCCTTTCCCTTTGATTGCGAAAACTTAAGGCCGTATCAGTCGCTATTAAGACATCCAAAGGTTGTTTTCGTCTTTGATTAAAGAAGATCAGTTAAACATTTGAAAAGAAGTTAAAATAAAATGAATTAAGTAAAGAGAGTCTTTCCCTCCCGGTACTTTTTAACAGCGTTATAAAACGACGGGCATAATACAAGTTACAACAATTACTACAATTTACTGCTTTAACCCCTTCAAGAGCGATGGTTCACATTTGGATAACTTAATTTTAATTCTTAAATGCCACATTGGCACCAGAATATTAGAATGAAAATTTTCCTTTTATTAAGCAAGTGCTTTTAATGCAACGGCGCAAAGTTATACCGCTTCTGGTTAAATTTGAATGATTTCTAGATGCCAAACGCCTTCCTTCCACAAACAAGCTAAAGAACATAATCAAGGAATACTTCTTAAATAAAAATCGCCACTGACAAGAATATTAGCATACCAAAATAATTAAATAGCAAGATCGAGTGAAGATGATCACGCAACTGGACTTCAGGCAGAAGCTTTCTTAACAACTGGATGCAGTTACGTACCAATATATGGACAGAGGGAGGATTGGTAAACGGTGCACGTGGAACGCTAAAAGATGCACCGCTCATATTGGCTCTATGGCTCAGGATTTCAGGAGAGGCTGTAATGGTTCATTTTGATGATTATTATGGACCGTTTTTTACCGAAAGACTTTTCCTTATCGAACCTATTTCTAAATCTTTCAAAGAAGGAAATGACTCGTTCTCACGAACTCAGTTGCCTTTAACAGTTGCATACGCTTTCACCATACACAAGTCCCAGGGTTTAACTTTGTCCAAAGCTGCTGTAGATAGTATTAGTCCAAAGGGGTTGTTGCTGGGAGCAAATTATATCGCTTTTAGTATAGTTTATCTCTTAGAGGAAGTTCAAATTGAAGCGTCTTTCGTAAAGAATGGGCTAAAAAAAAAAAAAAATGGGTGCACTTGCTGATAGATTAGCATTTTAGAATTACCTGAGGCAAATGACGATTGAATAAACGCTTGAAAATGAAGATTCAACAGTTGTTATTACAATCTTAATTTTATACTAAACTCTAAATATAAATATATATGTATATTAAATATTATCTTTTAAGTTTAAGTGACTTCATGCTCCGACATTTCAGCCTGACGGATGCTAGTTTATTTGTTCTTTCGTTATTTAAAACAAAAATTATGTCAATTTGTATAATTTGGCGAGTAGTTTGGCAATTTATATAATTTGGTGAAATTGGTCGACGAGATAACTAATTAGTACCATTAAAACATTGCTTCGAATTTGAAATTAAATGATTTGCTGCAGTATTTAATATAGACGCACATTGTTTGGTGTGATTTTTTATGGCAATTTGGCGAAAACCTCGTTTTCGAATACCAGTTACATTTGTATTTTTAAATTATTTTCCATTATTTTTAAAATGAAATAACAATAAATAAAAAAAGTTTAAATAAATAACAATAGAACAAAACAATTTATATATACATTATTTTAATAAAAAGAAAATAAATGTAAACAAACATTTATTAATAAATAAGCAACAATAGCCGGGTTACCATGCTAGGCAAAATAACGCCATTTTGGCGCCAATTAGGTACCCCGGTGCGTATATGACATCTGCGCCTAATATTTTTCGTTTTGTTTCGTTTTAAAAAAATGAAAGAAGTGAAAGCCATTAATTTTAAATGCTTCAGTTTTAAATGAAAGTTTTGCATTAAATAAAATGATAATGAAAAAAAAATGCGACAGGAGAAATGTTTGGCGATTTATCGCCTGCGTCGCGCTAACATAAAAATACCGAGTTCTCGATTTCTCTATCAGTATCTTCTGATTTGGCGAAAGATTGTTCAAGTAAATTGAATTATGAATAAAAGTAACATGATACGTTTCTTAGCATACATTTAAGGAAGGCGAAACTGGTCGCCAAATTAGTTTTAAATAATAAACTTTTCTAAAATATGAAAAAAAAATGTTATAATTAAAATTTGAGTGGCCATCATTAGAGAAAAGTATTTAAAATTAGAAAAAAATTAATATATCGAAAACTAATTCGAATTTAAAAATTCTAATACCTGTTTTGAGATCTACGGATCAATACGGATTTTTGGCGTTAATTTCATCGCGTATATTAAATATTTTAGGAGAAATCGCCGTGAAACATAATGTTTCATAAAATCGTTTCATAAAGTAGTTTCATAAATTCGTTTCATTAGGATTTTATATATATAAGGTAGATATAGAGACAGAGCTACTTTTAGAACAGTAGATAATTTATATGCATTACTTATTGAAAAGTTTTAGGGCCATGCAATTTATTATATATTTCCATATAAATTTATATGCACAGACTTTTATTTATTTATTTATAAAGGAAGGGATAGGAGACGGAATCTTTTGCTTTGGACACGACAAAATTAAATACAACCTCGATTTGATGTCTCTTCTGAACTGTGTTGAATTCAGACATTTTTCTCCGGGAGGGATGCCCTAGTAGGACATTATAAAGTTCGGGGGGGGGGAGGGGAAGTTGCACTTTTTGACCATTGAAAACACAAAATCTCAAATCTTCCGGGCGGAGGACATCTCATTGCTCAGAGGGCGAATGTCCCCCCCCCCCGGCCAACCCCTGAATTAGACACTGCTTCTGAAGCAACAACCATGAAAAGTTTATTTCTTTTAAAATCATCATCCACACTTTACAAAAGGTCTGATAATTTAACACATGTATGTCAACTGTTTTAGCATAAAAAAGGTAGAATTTCTATATATAACGTGATCTTTAAAAAAGGTTCATCGTTTACTTAAAAGGTGATCATAAAAACATATATGTTAAAAGTGTAAAGTAAACATATTTTATTTTACCTGGTTTCGGCTTGCATCCGCAACCTTCAACAGGGAGAAATTTTCTTTAACTGCCGTTCTATTCATCCAACTGGGCCTCTTCGTTTGAGGTGTGGAAGTCTATTACTCTTCGGGTGTCGTCGGAAGTAGTGCTTCGGATTAAAACCATTCATGTAGAGGGACAAATTTATGAAAGGTGTTTTAACTTTTTATTATTTTTAAATATATTTAACCATGTGTTAGGTATATTGAATGATATTGCGTCGTTACATACTTGACATCCGAAAAATTATGACCACCCGAAGAATAATAGACTCTCCCATCAAAAGCGAAGAGGCACATTTGGATGAATAGAATGGCAGTTGGAGAAATTTTCTCCCTGATGAAGGTTGCGGATGCAAGCCGAAAGTACTCCATAGTTAAATAAAATTTGTTTATTTTAAACTTTTAACATCTATGTATTTATGATCACCTTTTAAGTAAAAGATGAACCCCTTTTTTATTAAAGTTCACATTATATTTTTATGATTAACTCAAGGTGGAATTTTGCATTTCGTCTTGTGATTTTATTTGAAAGGCAGCATTTGTTTGATTTATATTCGGCACTATCCAAAGAAGATTTGACAGACTCTTGTGAATTTTCAGCGATTCCCATCTGACGTAACATGAATTAAAATTTCATCGTTTCATCTCTCCAAGTGCCTCTTTTCATTAGACAAATATTGTATGGAATGTAGATGTAGTTTTAAATAAAAATTGATTCAGTTTAAATATATTGATATTTCTCATTACAATATATCTAAAAACTACTCAAACGATTTGCGTTAAAAAAATTAAGATAACTGAGAACTTATAAATAGAATCATAAGACGAAATGCAAAATTTCACCTTGAGTTAATCGTAAAATATATAATATGAACTTTAAAAGTTCATCATTTAATTAAAAGGTGACCATAAAGAACATAAATGTTAAAAGTTAAAAGTATTTTATTTTATTTAACATAAAGTATTTTATATTTTATTTAACATCCGAGTTCTTTCAGCTTGCATCCGCAGCATTCATCAAGGTGAACATTTTCATCTACTTTGAAATCTGTTCTCAACTGCTCATCAACTCTGAATCACCAATCTGCTCACCATTTCTGACTCATGAGTTTTCATCAGAGTTGATGAAAATTTTCTCCCTTACAAAGGCTTCGGATGTAAGCCGAAAGTACTCAGAGGGTAAATTAATGTTTTAAATTTGTAACATCTGTGTTGTTTATGGACATCTTTTAAATAAACGAAGTACTTTTAAAGTTCATATTATATGTTTTAAGGCGTTATAATTTTTACTCAATATGCCAATATGGCATAAAATGCTTGTTTCATTATCAATCACAATAAATGATGTTTTATTTTGTCATGAAAAAATTATATTTCTAGTAAGTGCAAAATTTAAAGGAAATTTAATATTTTGTTCATGTATTATTCATAAAACACTTAGCTAAAACTTTAACTTACTAAACTCGGAACTGTTCATAGATCTTTCGGGAAATTTGAATAAACGATATAGATCCATTCTGCATTTGAAATGTTGAATTGATATAAATTGTCTGTTTCACATCTCATAAATAATTTCAAGTCTTTTTGAAGTAAATATCTTACATTTATTGGATTTAAAATATTTTACCCGTCATAATAAAATCTTTTTCTCGAAGTTTAGTCTGCTTGCTAAAATTCTATTGCAAATATAGAAATATTTGAAATTCCACTTTTGTCGCTTCTCTAAATTTATTTAAGAGTATTTATTATCAATAAGAGTTGCTATCTGTTCAGCTGGGAACTAATAAAAATTCCGAGGGGGGGATAGACGTTATGCCTTCTGATTATGAATAATGTGAGAACAACGAAAACCGTTTTATTAAACAAAGGACTTTCGTGAAAAGGAAGCAGTCGTTTATGAGCTCGAAGCGAATTTCAAAAGAGTTAATATTCACTGGGTAATTTTCTAGGGTATTAGAGAAATTATGTAGGTCACGTTGCAAAGCAGGTGAAGTCACATTTCGTTCAAGGTTAAGATAGTGTGAATAAATGAAATTTACTCTTCGTCATTAAAATATTTTTCGGAAGATGATTCACATTACGTTATTTAATTATGTAGTAATGAATTCTTCACCTGAATTAAATTTTGACGAATTTTACGCGCTTTTATTTAACTTGGCTTGGTTCATGTATGTAATTATAGAATTTTGTAATTGATTTTTCACTTGCTTCTTAAAATGCTAGAGTTCTAGAAATTATGTACAGTTGTTCGTTCCCGATAACAATACAATATTTCCATATTTTCATAACTTAATTATCAATAAATAGAATCATTTTAATTAACTATTTATTATACGTTGAGAAAATAATTTAGAAATCCCAAATAAATTAAATAATTTTCGGGCATGGTTTTCTTTGAAAAAATCTATTACCACGTGATTCAAAAATATTCTTTTGTTTTTCACAATAATGTAAAGTAACATGTTTAGTAGTATAATAAATGATTTATCCCTTTAAGACCCGATGTATTTGTAAACAAACGTAGTCATGCTTGTAAAAAGTAAAACATGGACTGCAATCGCTACCTGTTGATAAAAAATGATACTTCACTCTATCTGCTAACCAGAACTATCGATCGATTCGAGTTTTCATTACATACTTGTCAGAAGCAAAAGTTTAAATGAATGTCTAACCAGCACGATCGTGCTGGTTGGGTCTTAAAGGGTTATTTCTTTTCTATTGCCATATCTTAAAAAGAAACTGAACAAATAATAGATTTTGTTTATAAGAATTCATTAATTTTTAACTTTTAAGGAATGGTCTTTATATAGTAATGCATTGTCAAATAAAGAGAGTGAATTTTAAATTAGGTGTATTTCTACAATTAAGTAAACTAATGAAAGCGTAGTTTTAGGTAGATTTCGTAAGAAATACTACCTATTACATTCTTCCCTGTGTTGGAATTTCGGAAACTTTATACAAATCTACACCGATCATAAACCCTAGAATCCAAAACCACACCAAGTAAAAAACTTGAAATCTATCCGTGTCTCTCTCTCTCTCTCTCAATATATATATATATATACAGGGTGCAATATGTTATCTATCGCCAACCTTTAATTTCTCAACCGTTGGTCGTAGACATATAGTTCGAATTACAAAAACGTTTCAAATGAGGTAGATATTCATGTTGGGGCATTATTTAAAGTAAAAAATCATTTTTATAAAAATTACGAAATCTAACTTTTTATACGGTCCCCCAGTCCCTATAGTTACATTTAGTAAAAGTTTACACATATCATAACACATATAACACAAAAAGTTTGACATCTGTACAACAAAAATTGACAGAGTTATTAAATTTCAAATTTTGAGATTTTTGCACATGTTTTTGTCTTTCATTGGGGGATCAGTTAAAAGATGAATTAAAGTAATTCGAGATCAAAATCCGGGTGCTATATCCTTTTTACGGCGAAACCACCTTTAGCCGGTATCGCCAAATCGGGGTATCATCGAAGAGGGTTATTTCATCTAAAAATTTGAGCTGACTTTTAGGGGTCGTATACAAGGCGAAGAATGAAATATTGAAATTAAACAGAAAAATAAGTATCAATTTATTATAATATCAAAAACGGCCTACTATAAAAAATGAATACATAAAACGCCGGAAACTACTAGATACTGCTCAAAGTGTTCTCCATTGGCAGCAATTCACAATGGATTGCGTGACGGTACTGCGTCCTGGACACATTAGAGCATAGCAGGTGTGCAAACTGTGAGACAATCAAAAGGATGATGCGACCTGGAAACCTCCACATCTCCCGGACAGTACGACACGTGTGGTGCATTATATGAGGAACCTAGATTGCTGGGCCCATCTTCTACGATGGGTGGGACCTTAATGGGCGATCGTTACCTGAATCTGCTACAAAACACGGTACGTAACTGAAGAGTTGCTCTCCGACATGAATACTGGGTGTGGTTTCAACATGATGGAGGCCTCTCCGCATAAAATATCAAACGTTCGGGCGTATTTGACCACCGAATTCGGTCAACAGATCCTTGGATATGGTGGTCCGGTAGAGTGGCCACCACGTTCACCGAACTAGACTTCCATGGACTTCTACGTCTGGGATTATATCAAAGGCATAAGTCTATGTGACTAAGATTACCTCTATGGTTTATCTGAAGCAGAGCATCATTCTTGATTGTCGCACAGTTCGCACACCTGCTATGTTCTAACGTTTCCAAGACTCAGTACTGTCACGCAATCCATTGTGTATTGCCACCAATGGAGAACACTTTGAGCAGTATCTCCAATAGTTTCGGGCGTTTTATTTATTCATTTTTTATAGTAGACCGTTTTCGATATTATAATAAATTGATATTTATTTTTCTGTTTAATTTCAATATTTCATTCTTCGCTTTGTATGCGACCCCTAAAAGTCCGCTCAAATTTTTAGATGAAATAACCCTCTTCGGTGATACCCCGATTTGGCGATATCGGCTAAAGGTGGTTTCGCCGTAAAAAGGACATAGCACCCGGATTTTGATCTCGAATTACTTTAATTCATCTTTTAGCTGATCCCTCAATGAAAGACAAAATCATGTGCAAAAATCTCAAAATTTGAAATTTAATAACTCTGTCAATTTTTGTAGTACCGATGTCAAACTTTTTGTGTTATATGTGTTATGATATGTGTAAACTTTTACTAAATATAATTACAGGGACTGGGGGACCGTATAAAAAGTTAGATTTCTTAATTTTTATAAAGTTGATTTTTTACTTTAAATAATGCCACAGCATGAATATTTACTCCATCTGAAACGTTTTTGTAATTGGAACTATATGTCTACGACCAACGGTTGAGAAATTAACGGTCGGCGATAGATAACATATTGCACTCTGTATATATAGATATATACATACATATATATATATGTGTGTGTGTGTGTGTGTGTGTGTGTGTGTGACGATTTAACGGCAAGCAGCAGGCATTGTCGAAAGATTATGGGGGGTTTCCAGTTATAAAAAACACAGGCGTTCAGGGCGATATGGTTGTTGAGAATAAAAGACTCGAAGATCATAAAAGATGCAGTCGATTGAAAGCAATTCCACTTTATTGACATTCTCATAATTTGATGTTAGGCGGGAAATGCTCCACTTTACCAATGATAAAAAAGAACAAAACTCGTTCCATCAAAATTAGCTTAAAAGCTATTCCATCTCTCGCTACGGGATCCTTTTCGCTTCATTATATTACCATATTACCTTCGTAAATTCACTAAATCTTTCACAAAGCTCTTAAAAACTCCAACAACATCTCAATAAAAACGCAGAAAATCACTCCGAATAATCTTTATCAAAGACCAATGTAGGTTGCTTTTGAAGTGTCAATGCAGAATGAAGTCCCATCTACCACATTTTTTTTATCTCTCTACTACCTCTACACTACTCACTCTCTGGTTGCCGCAATCAGTATTTATACTACCGCCAAAAGATTGTTCGAGAATATTCTATAGCCCAGCCCCAAATGTGAGGTGTAAACAAACTTTAATCTCTATTGTCGAGACTGTGCTAAAAATAACTTTTTCTCCTCGCCAGACGATAAAAGAAAATGAATTTACATCTGCGTAAGTTTTAATCTTTGAAATATTCTAGCTGGCACCTGGATATTTTAAATAAAAGAATAAATTGAAATAAGTAGGGTTTTTTTTAAGACGGGATAATATTTTAGCAGTTAAATAAAGATTTTAGGGGAATATGATATACTGGGATTTAATAGTGGAATTTAATATGAATTTAAATAATAAAAGTTTTATTAAAGAAATATAAATAGTTAGAGCCATTTTTAGATTTACGCAATTTGGAATAAATATTATTATATGGATTACGATCTTATAGAGATTAATAGACTAGGGTTTTAATTTAATAAGCCGGTATGATATACGGAAAATTACTGAAAAAGGAAAGTTTATATAAAATATTTTAAACTTGGCGAAAAAATTTTAATTTTGTCATATATATAAATCTATCACTTTTTTATGGACACGATAATTTCTATAATTTTACCCAAATCTTTTCCAAACTGATACACAAAATCAAGGGATAGAAAATCGCGGTCAAGTCCGTTAATGAGCAAAATCGGACCAAGGGGGTGAAAATAGGGACGGTTTTTGTGAAAATTGAAAAAACCCCATACCGTCTTAGTTGTAATACATATCAAATCAGTTTAAAGTTATTATTACTTCTAGGAAAAGGGCCAAAGATTTATGTACAACAGATTTTTGATAAAAATTTAAAATGGACTCAAGGGGCGAAAAAAAAAAATAGGGTTTTAGGGAGAAAAAAAATTCACAACTTCGTCAATTCTTAAGATATCAAATTCAATTAAACTGATTATAAATCTTCTTAATATTATCTACAACTTTTATACTGACAAGTGTTTGATAGAACCAACTCTTACTGCAGAAACAAATTAAACAAGAATATTGGTTGACGAAAAAATTATCGTATTAAGGGTGTACTCAAATCCAAACGGCTTATTTTCTAACTCATTTTTAAATTCACTTTTACCCTCAAACGCATCCAGTTGGCAGTTTCTCCTATTCAGAAACTATGTAATGTTCCGTATTAGTCGATTTTTTTTTGATAAAATAAGAATATATTTCAAAAAATACTGTCAAAGATACTGTAAAAAAATACTCTCAAATACTGTCAGTTTGAACCAAATTTCCCGAAGCGCAAGTGCCTGAAACGAAAAAAGTGATCGAACTGAGAAATCAATTCTTTGTGAATCAAGTTTTAATTAATTGAACGAAAAATAAAAACACAGGTCGCTTATAAATCTCTTCAAAAAACACGTCACCAAGTTTCATGTTTTTACTTTAAAAAATGAGTCTGGAAATGTGTCAGAAAATTTCAAGTTGTTGAGCGTGGAAAAATATTTATTGAATACCGCCTTAAGATGATTCTGATAAAACCAGCTCTTACAGAAAAATGAAATTAAAAATTCGTCAAAAGAGGTTAGATAAAATTGTTAAACTGGGTTTATCTCTAATCTTGATTTAATTTTTGTGGGTGAAATTAGAACTTGGCTTCGAAATCTACCTCCGTTTGTGGGCCGAGCTAGCAGGGATTTTTTTTATTTTTAACACTTTCCAACATAGTTGAAAATATTTTATGAAATCGGTTTGTCTGTCCGTGTTCTAACGCGCGGTAACATAGTCAGATGGCCATGAAATTGATATACAGGATGAGTCAAAATGAATATAGCGATTACAAACGGCTATAACTATTTAATGGAAAAGAATTTATCGATCAGATTAACACAGGATGTAGAGTGAACTTCAAAATTTTGTATACATACGTCATAGATGTTCTATTTGACATCCCTTGGTCCCACGGACAACATCTAGGCGGTATTTCATTTCACGCCATACATTCTGAAGTATTTGTTCAGTCACCGACACAAGCGCATTACAAATGCGTACTTTGAGTTCTTGAATTGTTTTGGGCTTGGGAAGCACAAAATCGCAGGGTATCAGGTCTGGCGATCTTAGTGGCCAAAAGCAGAAGACATCGTTGGCATCTCCACTTCGATTGATCCAACGCTTTGGAAGATGTTGGTTTAAAAGTGTGCGAACCTCTGTACTCCAGTGTGGGGGTGCTCCATCTTGCTGCACTGTGATAACAGAATGACATTTGTTAAATTCTAACACGCAGAATGTTTTTTTGCACTTGACTCGCCATTTTTACTAATGAGACGATTGCAATGAACACTGAACAGGTTTCTTGTCATTGCGAAGTTTCAACTCGCGCATGTGTATGCTTCCGCTTCAATGCACCTGCGCCTTACGTAAAGAAATTTTGAAGTTCTGTTTACATTCTGTATTAATCTGATCGATAAATTCTTTTCCATTAAATAGTTATAGCCGTTTGTTATCGCTATATTCGTTTTGACTTGCCCTGTATGTTAATGGGGTTTATTATATCATGTTCCGTATGGAAAATGAAGTGTGTAGCATTTACAGTTCATTTACAAGGACATTCAAAAGAATTCCGTTATATTACGACCTAAGGGGAAACATTGTTTTCGGTGTATTTTAATGATATTATATCGTATTAAACTTATTTAAATTTATTTATATCCCTGAGGTGTACTACAAGGTGCTTATTGTAAAATCTGGCGCGCATATAATTTATCATTCATTTTCAGGGACACACAGAAGTATTTGACTACAGTACAGCCTATGGAGAATAGTTGCTCGTAGCGCGTTTTCAGCTGTGATATGCATTTTATAATTTATCTATTTTTTGCATATTGCTTCGTGTGTATAAATTCTACAGAACATATACAAGGCTACACAAAAGTTCTCAAACACATGTCTGCTTATTGACGGAAATTGTTGAATGGGAAATTTCAATTGTGCTATACATTTATTTCAACTAACTTTTAGCAGGTTATATAGTTAAAAAATACAAAGCTACAGATCATATACAGGGTTGCATAAAAAAATTCCGATATTTTTCCAACTGTTGATGTTAATAGCTGAAATTGGGTTGAAAACCGGGCAATTTCATTCCAAAATTTTTATTTCTTAAAATTAATGTACCAACTACCACATACAATATATACTATGATGCATGTTTTGTCATTTAAATGATGTAGTGTTTTGAGAACAAGGCTGTATATTTTATGCGTAGGATTAACGTTTATGGAAGAAAATGTCTGTTAACATCATAATCAGTGTCTAATAATTTTGACTGAGATGATGGAGGACTGAGGTAATGTTTTTGTCTTAACAGCTGCACAGGCATTTTGTTGAATCATTTTGCACAATGTAAATGATTAAATATGCCAGGTGGCATTTGTATGTTACATAAATAAAGTTGAAATAAGCTTTTTTATAAATAAAAAAGTTAAATATGGGGTAATGAATGATGCTATAAAAAAATACTCATCCCTATTCAGAATTAAAACTAAATACTTCTAAATATGAAAAAAGAGAAGAACAACTTATCTTCATCCATGGTAGCTAGTTGAACTTTAGTTGCCGTTGCAATGGAAATAATTCTGCCAGCGTCACGTCGTATCTGTTAGCATAACTTTGAGCAGAGTGAACCCTGCCAGAAAACGCAGAGTTCACTTGGAATTTCTAGCATGGTTGATATTTTGAAACGATCTGATTTTTGTCACGCGATAACACGCGTATTTATTAACCGATTTGCATGTGATAAGGCATATGCATAGTATATAGCAATGTCTCGACTAAGTTCGTTGGCCACCTTCATCCGCTATCTTGTTTAAAAATGGCGGCCATTAAAATGAGGTAAAAGAAAAATAGAAATTGAAAAAGGTTTCTTTCTTAAGTGTTTGACCTTCATACAAGGATTCCGGGGCATTTTTTGTTTTGTCTTTATCTTAAAAAATTACAGAGATATAGCAGTTTGAATTTCTAATGTGGGTAACATTTTGAAAAATCTTATTTTTTGCTTGCGACAGCACTCGTATATTTCAATTCCGATGTACCAATTTGGATAAAGCAGACTAATTTTGAGAAATTCTTATTTATATTCAGTATCGACAAAAATTAGTATTTAATCTTCTATAATCGGGTTCTACTAATTGAGCTTCGTGTGTTTGAATAATATAAGCTGGCTTTTTAAAAATAAGGAATATGAAAGCTACCTCTGCCTCCCGGCACTGGCCGGAAGGACTTTTTTTTCGCGCCATGTAAATAAAAACTAATCCTTCGATTCAGATTGTTTCTATTGCGTTTTACTGTTACTCCAGACTTTCGTAAAACCTCGTATATACTTGTATATAATAAAATGAAATTATCAAAAACTATATTTTGTCATGATAAATTTTTTAGTTATAGGAATATCTTAATATTAATTTATTGTGTACAAATAGATGTGTTGATTATTATGTATTCATAATTTAACATAGATAGACAGTAAGTTAGAGTATAAATACAAAACATTTTCCATAAATGTCGTCTTACAGTCAGTAGTTTTTGAAAAATATGGAAATTTTATTATGGTGAACAAAAACAAAATTAGATAATGACGTGAATATATAAATAGAATCCTTAGTTACATTATATAATAAAATATCGATAGAAATTTTTTTTTCGCTATACTGGAAAAATATTAAAAACTATTATAGTTCAAAAATACTTCAACAAAAGTCATGGTACTTTTGTATAAAATTAAAAAAATTTCAGTCTTTTGTATATTTCTTTGAACATAAGTGTAGTTCACCAGTATTTACAACAAAGTTAAATGTTCCTGTTGTTACCCCAGCAGAAAAAAACCAACCTGTGTTAAACAAATGTCGCGAAAAAATGTTACAGCTGAGGGAAAAAATTGTTATTCTTTATAAAAAAGGGATAAACATTATACTGAGATTTCTGTAATCATGTCTCGAAGATGTTCCACCATACAAAAAGTAATTAATGGGTAGAGAAAAGAAAAGAGGTTTGAAAATAAAGCTCGAAATGGCTACTATAAAATATTAACACATAAAGATTATAAAATATTAAAACACTGCACTTCTGAAAATCTCACAAGTAGTGCTAGAAAAATAACAGAATTTCAAAAGTACAGCAATAAAATAGTACTGTCATGGAAAAAAAAAAGTAAACATCCCCTACTAACTCCTCAACAAAATATCGTAGAAGAAAGTTACTGGCACCGAACGATTGAAAATAAAGTCAACTTTTAAGCGATGTATATAAAATTTGCTTAGGGGGCCATCTACATATTAAAACGAACCCAAACTTCATTTTTTTTCAATTGCAATAACCAATTTTAACAAGATATTTCAAATTTTCCGTTCAAACTATGCCTAGTCACCAAATTTCAAGTCATTTGAATGATAAGTTTTTGAATTATAAACATTCAAAATGTAATGCTTCTAATGTTAAATTTCAATTTCATATTTTCGATAATATCTCCTGAAATTATACTCATAATGTGCTAATTTTTTGTGTAACAATAATACTAAAATAACCAAACATAAATTACATAAATACGTTGAATTTGCAATTTTTATAATTTTATGATATGAATTATGAAATTAATATTCGAAAAAAAATATGAATTGCAATCTGCAATTTTTTTTATGGATTTAGGTTTATTAAGTACTCTTTTATGGAAATCCAAAATTTCACATTTTCTTCCAAGTAGTTTTCAAATTATGCTTAAAAAACGACAAAATGATGGTTTAAGGGGCCGTCTATGATAGAAGTGACTAGATATTTTGAAATTTCTTATGCTATCCTGTAATCTAGCAGCCTTCAATGACTGCTTGAGTGGCGCTTAAGATGCCTTGATCAAGAAGGGAGCTCTCTCGGTCAACAACACACACTCGGTACAGCCCCTAAAATACGCTAGTTTTAAAATAATTAATTTCTTGGAAATAATTATCGTACGAATTGCATAAAAATTTGTTTTTAGGCTAAGAGTTCATTTATGTTGTCAGAATTGTGTACTGCTATTGAAAAAAACAAAGTTTATGGTTCGTTTTAATAAGTAGATGCCCCCCCCCCCCCAAGCAAATTTTTTATACATAATTTAAAAGTAGACTTAAATACCAATCGTGTGGTACCAGTAACTTTCTTCTACGATAATTTTGTGCAGAGTTAGTAAGGGGTGTTTACTTTTTTTCCCACGTCTGTACATGTTAATTTTAAAAGAGAAAGAAAATTGCAAAATAATAAATTCATTAATATACGTTAAAAGTCGTAAATGGAAGCAATTACATCGTATTTAAAATAGCCAAACAATATTATTGCCAAACAGTTTAAATTAAAAAATATATTTGCGGGAGACATTTATTTCATATTTTGTGGTAATCTTTTAAACTATTGTTGTGAATTCTAAACTAGCGCAAATAATATTTCCTTTCTAACAACAAAATTATTTTCACGTGAATATTAAAAATAAAACGAAAACTTTGGTGAAAATTACGTCAGATTTAAAACAATTAATTTAAAATGTCTTATTTAAAAGAACTTTTTTTATAGCATTGTTAATAAATACAGGGAGACAAAGACTCTGTCTATTTAATTAATTTTATATTAGCGTATTTTCAAATTTTTCACTGATCTGATTTAACCAAAGAAGAAAAAAGGCCGTTAACAGGGAGATCGTCACTGTTTTTTTTTTTTTTTTAAATTATAATTGAGCCTTACGAATTTTTTTAAAGCCGATCAAATTAGCGTGCTTTTAGAGTTTGCGGTGTCTAAACGGGTGTTGGCTAGCGAAGCTGGTAGGAGACAGAGCCCCCTAGTTAGTTAAAAAGTACTGCAATTATTTTCGTAATTTTGGAATAAATTGGAAACGTCTGAAGATACTGCAACGAAAATTGGTTGATGAAATTTCTGAAGGGTATGGGTTAACTAAGGGTCATATAACCGAGCATTATTTAACCGGGAATCTGCTTTATATCTGAAGAACAAATAAAGTTAATCCTTCTTTTTTCGTTTAAAAAACTAAATTATACCACAATGTGTAATATGTCTGATTCTCCTACCCCCTGTTTACTAAATTTAAATTCAATGTGATTAATTTTATTTCTAGTTTTCTTATCATCAAAAGGTTAAATTTCTGAATACGCAAACGATGCAATAAGTTCGAACTCCAGATTTATTCATAAACTAATGCACTAAAATTAATGATCCATTTAGATCCAGAAATAATTGTTAATTTTTCATTTACAAAGTTAAAATATGTTATCTGCTAATAGATAAAAATGAACTTTTACAAAAAAACATAAAAACTGGACTAAATTAGACAGTTTTAAACGCATCTATGTTATAAAGTGTAAACGTGCCCGAAAGTAACGCTGGTGTCATATTGATCGTGGCAATGCCTGACCGCAAAATTTGTTTTACTGCATTCTTTATAAATTTCTATACAAAGCACAAGGTTTGTACGCTTCAAGGACTTTCAAGCACTTTTTATCAGAATTTTTGTAAAGTAATTATTTTCCTTATTTAATGAAAAGCATACTATCTTCAGGTACAGCGACTAGTTCCTTACGAAATTTCTGGTACTAAAACACCTTAAATCCCCTGAATCCATTGATTCGTACGAACCCTGTAGCACGATTTCAATGTTGCAATTTTCAAATATGAATTTCTTTTAAATCTATCTGTATCGCATGAAGGCTGAGTATTAAAGATTAACAATTTTTAATTAAAACAATATGCGTAATTCTGAATTTGTTTCCGTCTTAAAACTTCTTTAAAGACTAATTAAAACAATATAAATGAAACACTAATCTAGCAGAAATGGCACTACGCGCTTAAGGGGTCTGAGGACGCTTAAAATTGGAAAAAAAAGACCTTTTACAACATTTAGTATCTTAAAATGTATATTAAAACACAATTTTTATTGGAATGAAATATATAAGTATGTTCTTTCATTTTATATATTTAAAAAGTTGCAAGATGCAGACTTAGCATTTATAGGTTGCTTCAAACTGTCAGACATTTGACGAGCAGAAAATTGGCATAACAGCTTATGCGCACGATTACAAAATAAATATTGCGACTAGAATGAAAATTTTGGTGCC
This sequence comes from Maratus speciosus, assembly GCA_963932465.1. Classification (NCBI taxonomy): domain Eukaryota; kingdom Metazoa; phylum Arthropoda; class Arachnida; order Araneae; family Salticidae; genus Maratus; species Maratus speciosus. Next base: position 482,733,640 of record OZ010793.1, read on the forward strand.
TTACTTATACTTCAGTTTTATAATAATTACCCTGAACCTAAATAAATTTGTATTCAAAGCATTTTTTATATTTTTAATACAAAGTTGTATTTAGGTATACAAATTTTTGAAAATTTCAACAGTATAATCACCTAAAAAAATATTTTTTGAACAATAAAAAGAAAATTTTAGGTTCACTTTATACAGACTAACATGAAACATATGTTTTGAAAATTTCATGAAAAAATATTCAGACTTTTTGAGATATCCTGCACGCCATGCCCAAAAACGTCATTTGAAGAAAAATGATTTCAAAGTTTCGGAAACACAACTTCAGCTATTGAGCGGGTATAATTCTAAAAGCCATAACTGCTGTTCTAATGGGAATTTCAAGGACACAATTATATTAAAATGTTCAGAAAAGATTGTTGTTTAAAATCTAAAAAAATTAATATTTCGAAAATTTTTAAGCTTTAAGTAGTCCTGAGACCCCTTAATCCCTTATGTACTGAATTATGAAGTCATGAAAATTTTATCTTCTAAAGCATTTTTCGTGAATTGGTTAAACTACATTAGAAGATTTACATAATCATTTTATAAATTTTAGAAGGATTGAAGGATTTAGAAGGATTCATTAAATTTGAATTTATAGGGATTTTGTGCAATATTTATAAACCCTCTCAAATATTTTATTTTAAATATTTTTCTTAATATTTTGTAAAATTTGGAAATGTACAAATATAATGTTCTTATAATAGAAATATAGAAATATTTCCGAATTTAAAAATTGCCCCCCTCTCCCAACGCTAAGAAAGCTGAAAAGATGAAAAGGCAAATAAATCATCCTTTTAAAAATATTTTTGGTTTGTGTAATCAATAATGCTTTTGGAACAAGATAAAGTATTGTATTTATAACTCATTCTAAACTGTATTACAAGTAATCGATGTATTAAATGAATTTTATAACACGTTATTTTAATGGCACTTATAAGTACCGCCAGTAGATAAAGGATTAAATCACTTAAAATATCTGAATGAAAAAGTCTTTCATAGAACTTCGGCTATTAACTACTTACATGCGGATAATACGAAAGCATCTGTTTCAATAAATTTCAAAATTTTATTTGAATACATTGATATAGTTAAAATAAATATGCTTTTCGGTGTTGTTGCAATCTAAAAAAATATATTAAATGTAAAAAGCTATTAGAGTTTTCAATTTAAAAAACTGCTTTTTCACCTTACCAACCCGGGCTTTCGGGTTGGATCCCCCTAGACTTTTTAACTAACTAAATAAATTAATAAATGAATAAATGAACCTTTTTTTTAACAAGCTGTGTGTTAAAATTCTAAATAAATTTAATTAAAAAAAAGCATAGACAGAATAAAAAAAAAAATAAAAGTCTTAATATTAAAAAAAAAAAAAAAAAGAAATTATTATAATTTTTTTTAAAAAAATTTTCAGTAAAGGAGGAAGAGGATCAGGCAAATTGCACATTGTGGTATAATTTAATTGTTTTTAACGAAAAAAAATAAAACTTTATTTGTTCACCGAATTGTTAAAAGTTTGATTTTTTTTAAAGTAAAATAATTTCTTCTTTAATAAGTTAAATACAGATCTTATGTGTAGAAATGTTCTTTTAGGACGATTAAAAACCTGAAATTAAGTAATAATTTTCCTATTTCCCAAAAATGTAAAATATAATTAATTTAAAAGAAATTTTTTTCAAAGAACATTCTTTTTTCATATAGTAGCTTTATATGATAAACACTGTGTAATTAAGCTTACTTATTGTAATTAACTTTTGTCTGATTATTTACTTCATTCAGTTAGTCAGGATATAACGATGAGTGTTATTTATCAACAGAAATGTTACACTGTGTAAAAAAAAAAAAAAAAAAAAACCTCCCACAATTTACGTCATTTTTCGATTTAACTACATTGTAAAAAAAAAAAAAAAAAAAAAAAAAAAAAAAAAAAAAAACACTTCAAAATCTGCTAGTAATTTGGGCACAAACTTCTTCTTTTTTTTAATCAAATTAATTAAATTATTTTATTTTGCGAACTCTTAGTATAAGGAAAGTATAAAAATGATGTATGCGTGTGTGTTCCAAACGATACTTTTGATTGAGTTCCTATTTAGCGAATACGTTATAGGTCAGTCAAGAACTGTATAGATATTAGTACAAATAGTTCAACGGATTAGAACAGAAATTTGGCGAATATGTTACAGGTCAGTGTCGCAAGAACTGTATAGCTATTCGTACAAATAATTCAATGGATTAGAACAGGAATCTTGCGAATATAAGTCAGTAATGCAAGAGCTGTATAGCTACTCGTACAAATAGCTCAATGAATTAGAACAGGAATTCGGCGAATATGTTAAAGGTCAGTGTCACAAGAACTGTATAGCTATTCGTACGAATAGTTCAATGGATTAGAACAGGAATTTGGGGAATATGTTATAGACCAGTGTTGCAAGAACTGTATAGCTGTTCGTACAAATAGTTCAATGTTTTAGAACATGAATTTGGCGAATATGTTACAGGCCAGTGTCGCAAGAGATGTATAGCTATTCGTACAAATATTTCAATGGATTGGAACAGGAATTTGGCGAATGTGTTATAGGTCAGTGTCGCAAGAACTGTATATACATATATATATATATTTATGTATATATAAACTAAATATTTTTAAATTATTTCCAAACTATTTTTTGACCTATTCTATAGAGAAAATCATCACGGAAATGTGATACAGCATAAGTGATAAATATTGATACAATGTAATCAAGCATTAGTGGCACAGAGCTAACGTCTACAGTTTCGAAACGGGTGGTTCATTGTTCGAATACCAATGATTCTACTATGTCATAAATTTGTAACGTCCGCATTATCTGTTCTGCTAAAAATTTTATAATTATATCATAGGTTAAAATAGAAGTAGCATCAGAAAAGAAATAACCTATTATTTGGAAACTCACCATTTTCATCATCAACAACAACAGTACCAAGAAGTTTAAATTACATTATACATATTCGGAAATAATTCTTAATGTGCCGACATACAACTATGACACAGCGTTTTATGTTTGAAAGTGCAACAACAGTAGCGTAGACTCAAGGAAAAACATAACTAGAGAACAGGAATTCTGCTTTTTCGGAATTTACTGTCGCTCCCGACAATTCCATTACTTCATTTTCTTCTGGTGGACTGGTGGTTTCTATTATTATGAAACAGCCATTATAAATCAAGCGTTTAGGTGAAGATGAAAGAGCAGTCGCTAAAAGTTAGAACTCTCATTTTCTGGTCAGAATGGGAAAAAAGAGGCCATAATTAAAAAAAAAATGGCCATTTTCCCCCCCCATTTGAGCAATAGAAGAACGTTTAAGATCCTGATTTTTAACATAACCTTCATGCTTTTTTAAACGAAATCTAAGAGCACGATTAGTCTGCCCAATATAAGATAGACAACACTGGCAAGAGATTTGGTAAATACCTCATTTATCTAGGAGATCAATGGGGTGTTTAAGATTTGAAAAAGATATTTTATTAACAGGAGAGAAAATAACATGAAAATCAAACCTTCTTAAGATTTTAGGAACTTGCTGACTGATTTTAGGAAAAAATGGTAACACATCTGAAGTATTCTAGTTGGAATTAGAATGCTTTTCAGAATGGACGGGTTTCTTCAATTTCTGATAAATAGAATCTATAATATTACAGGAATAACTATGAGCAATAGCAATAGCTTTGAGGTAATTAGTTCAGCACTGAGCAACTGTGGAGTGGAACAAATATTGGTAGCCCGAAAAACAAAAGTATTAAAAGAAGCGAACTTCTGGTTTGGAGGAGGAGAAGAATATCTGTGAGGTGGGAGACTGACAGCAAAAGGTTTACGAAAGACGGGTAGTCTGAAAACCATTATCACAACGAATAACAAGGGCATCCAGGAAAGAAAGACAGTTATTGGTCTCAATTTCAGAGGTAAATTTTGCGACAAGCAAGCCCAATTAATTAATTTATGGGATTTTTTCAAATACGAAAATTTGTCGAGAAGAACAATCTGACCACCTTTGTCATCCTTGGTAATGATTAAGTTTGGATCAGAACGCAAATTTTTCAGACATTGTTTAACAGGATTTTTAAGATTGGGCTTATAAACATCCCTCATAGCATGCATGGTCGCAGTGAAGTCGTTGTGACGTCACTTTAAGTCACTGTGGTCACGTCACATCTGTGACCAAAATGCCACCATTCAGTGATGTCACGTTGTGACTGAGATTTGAACTTCTTAGAAAACTTTAAAAAAAATTACAAAAATTATTCAAAACATGTTACTTACTGTACAATTTAATTTTCTAGCAATTAAAAAAAAATTGTGACGTCATTGTTATGTCACTGCATGTAACGTACGTCACGTCACATATGTGACAAAACCCCCCACCATATTGTAATTCACAGTGTGCAAAAATATGAACTTCAGAAATCTTTGAAAATGAAGAGAAATATTTTAAACAGGCCCGAGTGACAGCGGCATAATGAATGAAAATATATTAGTGGCTAGCAAATAGTAAATTCGGACACGAAGAGAGGGGAGAGGGGTGGGGGGCATAAAAAGGAAAATGTACAAACTAGATTTTCATGCTATATTTTATCGATATCTAAAACAATGAAAGTATATTTTTTTCATGATTTCAATTTTATCTAGCATTGCAATTTAATATAATAATACTTTACTGATTGTTATTATTATAAAAATGTTTCTCAGAAAAATGGTACGTGCGATTTGGATAGTATATTTAGAATTAGGAATGTTAAATCTATACACTTTACATATTTAGTTTGCAGGGAGAAAAATTTTTAATTTTTTGTCGACCACTGGTATTCGAAACACTTCTGTAGTTTAAAATTAAAAGTTTTCTATTGCAGTTAAGTCTGCAGCTTTTAATGAACACGTAGAAAGAGTCTTCAGAGTTTAGTCATATATGCATTTCTTGCTTTATGAGTTTCATTCAAGTCATATTTTTTCCTGTTCGTGTACCTATTTTAAGCAACTATTTTTTTTTTTTTTTAACTCTACTTCTTTCAGACTTTTTAAATAAAATTAGCATTTTCCGAAAAAGAAAAAAAATATAAAATTTATGCAAAACCCATGATATAATTAATTATTCGTATTTCAAATTTGTGTTTTAGAGATTAGACTTTAAAAAAAGTTATTTTACAAATTGTTTTATTCTACAGAAAATAAACATGAAATGAATGACAGATTGACAAAGAAAATTTTTTTAATCCTCAATAAGCCTTTTTTATTTATTAAGAAGATATTTTGTATTCATTAACTGTGAAACAAACTTTACTTAAAAAGGGGGGGGGGTGGTTATTATTATCATTAAATTTATTTTTATACATTTTAAAAATTTAAACTATGTTTTATCTAATAAACTCTAATTATGAATATTATTATTATTATTATTTACAAAAAAGAAATTTTACAATCCATTTTAAATTGAATTATTTTGAAACTGATAAAAAGAAATCGTAAAATACATTGTAAAATTCTTCAAATAGAAAATTTTAACTAGAGACAGTCTCATAAAATTATTGCACATGTAACTTCCAAATCTGTTGTATGCAAAAGCAAATAAACGGTATAAAAGCACCTGCTGAAAATTGTCTGCGAACGATATGACCGCAGGGTAAACAGAGAACTTTTTGTAATAGACGCGGGAAGTTAGTTAACTGTTCAGAACATCTCTACAATGTAAGCGTTTGCTTATGCTTTTTTTAATATAAGAGAAAGACGTCCGCCATTCTCTCATAACAATACACGGATATTATTAATTTGTGTGGCGTAAAAGGTAAGTCTTATTTAATTTAAATCTTTTATTCTTATTTTGTAAAAAAAAAAAAAAAGCTGACGCAGAGAGTGATTTATGCCTACATTCATAGTGGAATGAATGTAAACATTGATTTTAAGTTGTTTGAGATTGAAAATGTGTTGAGACAGTGATGTAAATTTTTTTTCGGCTTCTTAATGTTTTCTGATTACTAACACTTGCAGCGTCATTATTATTTTGGCGTTAAATATGATATTCAATTATAAAGATATTACGAAACTGTTTCAGATTAGAAATTAACATTAAACTGGGAAAATGTCTTTTCACATATTACAGTAGTGAAACTTTTGAAAGATTTTTTTTCAATGCTAATAATATTTTAAATTATTATTTAAAATCCTAAATCTCCATACCAATGTTTTCAGATTTAACATTTGCCAACATTATAAAATAATGGAATTCCTTATAACGTATGGAAAGATTTTTGAGAAATTGTTAAATCTAATAATGCATTTAATTCATCTATTGTAGTTTGTTGTTGTTTAATAGCACAATTATAAATACTAATTATTTAGCGTTTTTCAAATTGGTATATTTATTTTTTTTAATTGTATGTAAGCATTTTTTTGCTGTTTATGATTTTAATCAAACATTTAATTGTAGACATTCAGAATCAGTCATTAAATTTTCTTCGATTGAAAACTCATTTTCTACGTTTCGATATACGTAATTATTGGCATTAAAACATAAAAATAAAATATGAAAATATAAAAAATAAAATATGATATTTAAGCATTGAAATAAAGTGTTTTTCATGCCTGATAACAAGTTTATAGATTAAACTGCTTTAGCATATTTTTTTTAAACGTTGGTATTTACTTACATAATATAGGACTGAATATTTTTTTAAAGCGATTAATAACTACTTTTTACATTGAAATGATTTTCAAACAATAAAAATAGTTCATATGCAGTCATTTATTTTACTTTTATATTTCCTTTTTAACACTTTTCAACAAAGTTGAAAAGTGTTTATGACTTCGGTTTGTCTGGCCGTCTGTCCGCGCCTTAACCCTCGCAAACATACTCGAATTGCCTTGAAATTTTTGGATGTTATTGACGTTTACCATAGCACAGTCCCTATTTGTAATGAAGTTTGTATCATGTTTAGTTCATTTACAGGGACAGTCTAAAGTATTTCGTTACATTACGGCCTATGGGAAAAAATCGTTTCAAATAATCTTTAATGATTTTATGCGCTTTCAAACAGAATAAAATTGATATGCATTTAAGAAGCGCACTAAAATATGCATTCTGTAGAGTATGCGACGCAAAGAATAGTCATTGTTCATTTACAGGTCTAAAAAAGAAATTCCAATACATAATGATATAGGGGTGGAGGGAATTGTTTGCGGCGTACTTTAATTATGTTAATCTATTTCATATATAATGAAATTGATATACGTCGCTGAGGTTTACATACTATAAATTATTTAATGATAATACGAAGTGTATATAGGATTTACAGAGACACCCAAAATATTTTCGATACTATATTTTATCCGAAGTACTGTTCATTAGCGATAATTGCTGGAAATGCATTTTTAATTGTGTTATGCGCTTTTATGATTCACTATATTTATGCATATCATGTTACATGCTATAGTGCATATACAGGGCTACACAAAAGTATTCGTAAGGGTTACTGGTTATGGGCGCAAATTGCTTAAAGTTGGTTTTTAAATGAGTTATGCATTTTTACGTTGAACTGCTTTTAATTTACTAAGAAATGTTTATAGAATATAGATAAAATGATATACAGGTTCACGCAAAGAATTGGATACATGTCCATCTATAAATTATAATTTCTGGAAATGTAATTTCAGTAGTTTTAAGAGTGTTTTAGTTTGAATTAAATTTTAACTAAATAGTAGCGTGTCATAAACGTTCTAGGTAAACTACTGGGTTGTACAAAAGTATTCAAGTATGTTTCCATATATTTGTATAAATTGCTGAAAGAGAATTTCAACCTGTTATACGTTTTCTTGATAAACTAGATTTTCCCATTATATAGTATATATATTAATCTACAAATCAAATACAGGGTTGTTCAAAAGAATTGGAAAACATATTTGGCTATGGAGGGTAACTGCTGAAATCAGTTTTTCAAAATGTTTTATGCGTTTTCTAAAATGTTTAATTATTTGTCTTATTTACGTTACTTCCCTAAATTACGATGTCTTGTTAAAGCATTCAGGAAGCGTTGGAAAGTGTTTTATAATCTATGCTTAGTGCATGATTTTTCTTACTTGATTTTTCTATTTCGCAGATCAGTGTTTTCTTATAAAACATACCAAATCTATTTACCTCATATTCACTAAATACAATATACACGGGAATAAAAAATTTAAATAAATATGACTTATCATGTTATATAAATAAGAGTTGTATTAATATCCGTTAGACTCCATGTTCGTATTTAATAAAAGAATGACAAATCACAACACATTGAAAAAATTACACTTTCTTAATATCAATCTTGAACTCAAGATCAAGCTTAGAACTTAATAAAAAAAGATGTCAGTTGATGAGCATTGTTTTTTCAGTGGAAAAATGTAAAATATTTTAGAAGAATAGGACTCCAAAATAGCGATATTTTACTACAAAGTACAGTAAAAAGACAACATTTTATATTTCAAACAAAACTTTATTTTAAAATTCACCACAGTGTTTATGACAAGAATCATCACTGCATTAATACTTGGAAGTTTTTCCAGAGAGAGAAACATTCGCCTTGCATACAATATTTTAAATGAAGATCAAATTTCAAATTAATTGCTTATAACGCGCAAAGGCCAACTTAGTGAAAAAGATTCCATGCCGGTACTCGAAACTGGGCCATCAGTATAGCGCACTAACATTCAACCGACTAAACCACATGGAACGATACCCAGCCTGGAAAATTTCTTACTATTACATGTTGACAAGGCTGCAAACGCAGCACAAGATGGAATATTTATCGTGAGCCACCGACATGGGATAAACACAAAACTGTTAAAATATAGTTTTTGTTTTATGTTAATTCATATTTTGCCTCACGTGAACTTAGCACACATGATATTGTGTATTGATCAGTTGTTCATTAGTAACAGACAACTAAACTCGTTGTATCTTATAGAAAATGAAATAGCAAGTAATGGCTGTTCTTTTATCCTTATTCATGTTATTAAAATTCATTTCGTAAGTTTCCTTTTTTAAATAATGTGTATCTTTCTTTTTAATGTGTACTAAATTAAATATCAATCGATTCAAAGCTATTATAACTCTGCATATCAGAATACTAATATTTTTAATAGGTTATGGGCTTTGCAGCTCGCTTTGAATTGTGCTAGTTAGCTCAAGTCTGATTGATTAGAATTAGATATAGATAAGTTAGGTTTTGCTCATAGCAAGTGAAGTAAAACATTAGTTCTTTTTAGTAGAGAAGATTATCATTAAAAGATTTTGAAATCGCATTAAAGTTTAAGAAGAAATGGATTTAACAAAGCAAGTTAAGTTATTGACTGGTGTAGTAGACTGGCCAATATGAAAACGCAAGATTAGAGATTTACTAGATTATCACGAAGGAGCACTTGATGTTATAGATTGTAAATTAAAGAAACCTGAACCATTAAGAAGCACAGTTGAAGATAAAGAAATTAAGGAACATAAAGTACGTTCAGATTTGTATCGTAGAGCTAATAGTTACGTAAAATCCGTGATAGCAAGTTCCGTAACTGGTGTTGTTTATTAAAAGATTATGGATAAAGAAACAGCACATGAAATGTGGGAAGCCTTAAAGCATCATTTTGAAGCAACGTCAAAAGATCAGTTATTTAAGATCTGTACAGAATTTTTTGCATTTAACTGGGCGTTAGGCGATGATGTTTCAACTCACACAGCTAAGTTAAGAACCATTTGAAGTGAATTAAATAACGGACTTAAAGATATTGGCGTAAATAAGTTACCTGATTTAATGTTAGTTTGTAAAGTATTGCAAATTTTACCGCGGAAATTTGAAACCTTTAAGTCTAGCTGCATGTTGTTGTCTAAAAATGAAGACAGAAAATTTGATGAATTAGCACAGAAACTTTGTATGTTTGAGAGAATTTTCATCAAAGTTGAAAACGGCGATATTGCTGTTCAGGAAGCACTAGCAGCTTCAAGATTGTAAAAACAGAATAAAGATAAAAATTCCAAATTTATCAAGAAGTCATATAGAGCTGATATTTGTAACTATTGTAACCGTCAAGGTCACTGTGTAAGAAATTGTAGAAAATGGATTTCCGATGGAAAACCAGCCAAAAAGTCGCCAAGTAGTAATACTAAAGATATAAAGAAAACCGCCAATGGTGCATTGATGTCTATTTCTGTCGAAACGTATACTTCGGAAGCAGATTCAACAGCTTTTTGGATTGATAATGGAGCAACTCAACATATTACGAACTGTTCAGAGTACTTTACTAATTTCACGCAATTTCTTAGTCCTTGTAGCATTAAGGCTGCTGGAAAGGAAAGATTGGAAGCAATTGGAAAAGGAACGTTTTAAATCTTTTGCTGGTGGAAAATGTCAAGAAATTCAGCTGAAGGATGTCTGGTATCTACCTGAAGTCAACAAAAATTTATTTTCACTATTAGCTGCTCAAGACAGAAATCAAGATAGTGAATTTCGATCGACGTCTACTGAATGTTGGTTAAAGATAAATGATCAAGTGGTACTGTATGGAACACGCAATGTATCTGGATCTTTGTTCAAGGCAATAATTGAGCCAATCATGCCAAATCTAATTTTAGAAATAAACAATACTGAGAAAAACGATTCTTTATTACAACTTTATCATGAAAGATCTGGTCATAAAGATAAGTGTCACATCAAACAAAAGCTTGAAAAAGAGTTAGGAATCAAAGGTCAACTGGAAAATAAGTTATGTGAACCATGCATTTATGGAAAAGCACATCGCTTACCTTTTGGAAACAGAAAGAAAGCAATAGAGCCAGGTGAGCTTATTTCGGCTGATGTCTGTGGCCCGTTTCCTGAATCTTTTCAAAAGAAACGATACTTAGTTGTATTTAAAGATAGCTTCACAAAGTTTAGGTATGGTTACATCCTAAGAGAGAAGCCAGAAGTCAACAATATGTTAAAACATATGCTTGCTCATGCCAAAACTATGGGACACAAAATTAAAGAATTTTTGAGCGATAATGGTGGAGAATTTGACAATAAAGAAATTGAAGCAATTCTACGTGAGGAAGGAATTACAAAAAGACCTATCGCACCTTATACGCCACAACAGAATGGATCAAGTGAAAGAGAGAACAAAACAATAGTAGAAATGGCAAGAACATTCAAATATTCGAATCCTGAAATTAGTTTTCTGGATGCAATGTGGGCCGAACTAGTATCTTCTGCGATATTTATCCTAAATAGAACGGGAAAATCCTCAGTAGAGGGAGTTAGTCCTTATGAACCGTGGATCAAGAAGAAACCTAGAATAAAGCATTTACGTGTAATAAGTTCTACATGTTATGCTCATATTCCTGTACAAAAGCGAAGAAAAATGGAGAATAAAGCTATTAAAGGTTATCTTGTAGGTTACGATTCTGATGAGCGTTACAGAATTTGGCTAAAAGAAGAAAACAAGATGATTTTTTCTAGAGATGTCATTTTTCATGAAAAAATGAATAAATGCGATAATTCCGTTCAATTACCATTCAACGACAAATAAACAAAAAAATACAAGTAATCTTTCTAATCAGGGAAAGTATGAAGATGAACAACTTAAAGAAGATGAAAAACAAGACGATCAAAGTGACAGCGATGTTGATAGTGATGAAGAAGTTAAACCATCACATGATATGCAATTGAGGGAACGTGACAAGATGCGGAAGCCTGAATGGTTTGATGATTATATAATGGAAGCTGAGTCATTAATTTATGAAAATGAAAATCCTGAAACATACATAGAAGCAATCAAGAGCAAAGAGAGTTCTAATTGGAAGAAAGCTATGGAGAATGAAATAAAATCTTTAAAAGAAAATGAGACCTGGGAATTAGTTAATTTACCAGAAGGTGCCAAAGCTATACCATGTAAGTGGGTTTATAGAATCAAAGCAAATCCAGATGGCAGTATTAAGAAGTATAAAGCCAGGCTTGTTATAAAAGGTTATAGTCAACGTCAAGGTATTGATTATATTGAAAAAAGATGGATTGATGTCTTGATTGATTGATTGCTGCATTGATTATATTGTCCAATAGCAAAATTAGAAACAGTACGAGCCGTATTGAGTATTGCAGCAGAAGAAAAAAGGTATTTATCACAATTTGATGTATCTACAGCATTTTTGTATGGAGAATTAGAAGAAACAATCTACATGCAACAACCAGAAGGATATGAGGACGGCAAAAAGAGAGTATGCAAGCTCAAGTGAAGTTTGTATGGTTTAAAACAAGCTCCACGTTGTAGGAATAAGTGTTTTGGTCAATTTTTATTAAAACTTGATTTCAAAGTGAGTGATGCCAATCCATGTCTATATATTTGAGAGAAGAATGGCAAAAAGTTAATTATAGCATTGTACGTACGTAGATGATGGATTAATTGCTGCAAATGATCAACAAGAGTGCGAAATCTTCATTGAAAAGTTAAAAGCCATATTCAAGATAGTTACTGGCAAAGCTTCTTGTTTTCTAGGGCTTGAAATTGAATATCAGAAAAACGGAGATATTACTATTAGTCAAAAAGGATATGCCAAGAAAATTCTTAAGAGATTTGGATTTGAAACTTGCAAGCCAATAACAACACCGATGTTAAAGGAATCAAGATCGCAAAATACTGAAGAATCTAAGAAAGTTATTTTTCCGTATAGACAAGCCGTTGGAGCTCTAATGTACCTAATGGTAGGAATGAGACCAGATCTAGCTTACAGCATAGGAGTTTTATCAAGCACTCTAGAAAACCCATCTACTGAAGATGTAGTGAAAGTAAAGAGAGTTCGCTACATATCAAAAACAAGAAATTTTGGTATCACTTATCGCGCAACAAATTCAAATAGAGTATTAAAGAGTTACAGTGATGCAGATTTTGGAGGATGCATAAAAACTGGATGATCAACATCTGGATCAGTGATGATATATGCTGGAGGTGCAATATCGTGGCGCAGTCAAAGACAAACCATCGTGGCTACTTCAACAACAGAGGCTGAAGTTATGGCAGCATCTGAAACAACTAAAGAAATTCTTTGGCTCAGAAGATTGTATGAAGGAATAGTAAAGCTAAAAGAAATACCTATTCTTCAAGTAGAGAACAGTGCAGCTGTAAAACTTGCCCATAATCCAGAATACCACAGAAGAACAAAACATATAGAAATAAAGCATTTCTTCGTTCGTGAGAAGGTGTTAGAAGGCAAGTTAGTTGTAGAGTAAATTTCTACTGAGAAACAGATTGCAGATATTATGACCACGCCGTTAGCCAAAACTCGATTACTGATATTGCGTGATCAAATGGGATTATCATTCTAAAGACTAAATATGTAATTAACAAGGGAAAGTGTTAAAATATAGTTTTTGTTTTATGTTAATTCATATTTTGTCTCCCGTGAACTTAGCACACATGATATTGTGCATTGATCAGTTGTTCATTAGTAACAGACAACTAAACTCGATGCATCTTATAGAAAATTTAATAGCAAGTAATGGCTGTTCTTTTATCCTTATTCATGTTATTAAAATTCATTTCGTAAGTTTCCTTTTTTAAATATATCTTTCTTTTAGGTAGCTTTCATTACAAAAAGCTACCTATAGCAGCCGGTCGGAGGAAAGCGATTTCAAAAAATTTTGGTATATTTTCATCGATCATAACCCCCAGACCCCAAAACCACCCTCCGTTCAAAAGTTGATATATATATATATATATATATATATATAACTATTAATTAAACATAACCTTCCACCGTCAAATATTATGAATTAAATATATATATATATATATATATATATATATATATATATATCTGATCTTTGTCACAATGTAACTCTCGTATTTATGAACCGATTTGGATGTAATTCGGTGTGTACATAGTACATACCAATGTCTCGACCGAGTTCGTTGGCCAGCTTCATCCGCCATTTTGTTTCAAAATGGCGGCCATTTAAATTTTTTTTTATTTAAAATTTGAAATGTGGTACCAAAAAATAGAAAATGGAAAAATATTTTTTTCTTATGTACTTGACGTTTATACAAAGATTCCGGAGCAGTTTTTGTTTCGTCTATATCTTAAAAAATGGCTGAGTTATAGCATTTTGAATTTCTAGCGTGGCTGACATTTTGAAACGTCCTGAAATTTGTCACGCGATAAAAGGCGTATTTATGAACCGATTTGGATGTAACTTCGTTTATACATAGTACATACCAATGTCTCGACCGAGTTCGTTGGCCAGCTTCATCCGCCATCTTGTTTAAAAATGGCGTCCCTTTAAATTTTTAAGAAACATTTAAATTTGAAATGTGGTACCAAAAAATTGAAAATTGAAAAAATATTTTTTTCTTATGTGTTTGACCTTGATAAAAAGATTCGGGAGCAGTTTTTGTTTTGTGTATATCTTAAAAAATGGCTAAATTATAGCATTTTGAATTTCTAGCGTGGCTGACATTTTGAAACGTCCTGATTTTTCTCACGTGATAACGGGCGTATTTATGAACCGATTTGGATGTACCTCGGTGTGTACATAGTACATACAAATATCTCGACCAAGTTCGATGTCCAGCTTCATCCGCCATCTTGTTTCAAAATGGCGTCCATTTAAAAAATTTAAAATTTAAAATGAGATGCCAAAAAATTGGAAAATGTAAAAGATTTTTTTTCGTATGTGTTTAACCTTTATAAAAAGATTCCGGAGCAGTTTTTGTTTCGTCTATATCTAAAAAAAGGGCTGAGTTATAGCATTTTGAATTTCTATTGTGGCTGACATTTTAAAACGACCTGATTTTTGTCACGCGATATCAGGCGTATTTATGAACCGATTTGGATGTAACTTGGTCTGTACATAGTACATACCAATGTCTCGACCGAGTTCGTTGGCCAGCTTCATTCGCCCTCTTGTTTCAAAAGGGTTGCCATTAAAAAAATTAAATTTTAAATTTTAAATGAGGTATTAAAAAATTGGAAAATGAAAAAGATTTTTTTATGTGTTTGGCCTTGATACAAAGATTCCGGAGCAGTTTTTCTTTCTGAAAATTTGTTCTTTTGTTTATATCTTAAAAAATGGTTGAATTATAGCACTTTGAATTTCTAGCATTGCTAACATTTTGAAACGATCTTGTATTTGTCACGCGATAACACACGTATTCGCCTATTTCGATGTAAGAAGGCAGGTGGATAGTATACATCAAAATCTCGACCAAGTTCGCTGGCCAGCTTTATCAGCCATCTTGTTTCAAAATGGCGGCCATTAAATTTAAAAAAATTATATTTAAAGTGAGGTGCAAAAAAATTAGAAATTGAAAAAGGTTTCTTTCTTAAGTATTTGACCTTGATATAAGGATTCAGGAGCATTTTTTGTTTGTCTTTATCTTAAGAAATGGCTCAGATATAGTAATTTCAATATCTAATGTGGGTGACATTTTGAAAAATCTGATTTTTTGCCTGCGAAAGCACTCGTATATATCAATCGATTCCGAAGTGAGTGAGGATGTGCACAGGAATTACTAAGGTCTCGACCAAGTTCACTGGTTAGCCTCATCCACCATGTTGTCTTAAAATGGCAGGAACTTTAAGAAATCGCCGAATTTGGCAGCCAAATATAATTTTACTTTAAATAAAAGCAGCTTGGATAAAGCTGACTAATTTTGCGAAATTCTCATTCATAATGATTTAGTATTGATAAAAATTAGTATTGAATCTCCTATATTCGGTTTCCACTAAATTGAGCTTCGTGTGTTTGAATAATATTTGTTGGCTCTTTTAAAATAAGAATATGAAAGCTACCTCTTCCTCCCGGCACTGGCCGGAAGGACTTTTTAATGTATACTAAATTAAATATCAATCGACTCAAAGCTATTATAACTCTGCATATCAGAATACTAATATTTTTAATAAAAACTTAATTAAATCCAGCATCGATTGAAACTATATATACTTGGAAAATTTTCCAGAGAGAAACATTCGCTAAATGAAAATCAAATTTCGAATTAAAATTGCCTTTTAAGCACTTAATTTGAAATTTGATTTTCATTTGAAATCATCACAGTGTTTATGAAAATTTCGTCACGAATGACACATATTTCACAAATTGGTCACAATGTGACTTAAAAGCATTGTCGCTTTCGTCACAGGTTCGTCACAAAGGTAATGCCAAAATATTCACAAATGACAGACTTTTCACAAATTTCTCACACCGTGACTGCACAGAGTGGTCACAATGTAACGCACAAATGACCTCTAAAACGGCCATAACGACTTCTCATTTTAGTCACTATGACGTCACATCGACGGTCACAAAATCACAGTGTGACTTCACAACGACGTCGCTGTGACGTCACCATGCCTTACGGGATTAGAATTGAAATCAACAGTATTAGCAATGAGATGCCTTATGGACTCTTTTTGAGAAGAAGATAGAGCGCTATACTTAAAGGCCCTTTCAATAGGAGCAATTAGATTAGGTAAAGAAGGAATAGCAGAGACAGAGAAATTGTTATTCAATTTGAGAGCATCGATCTGATTGTCATTTAAAGAAACACTAGAAAGATTGACAACATCATTTTGGTTAACAACAGGCAAGGCGTTATTAACGACAACAAGTTGGTGGAGTTATTAACGACAGAACTTTTACAAACTGTATTAAATTTCTTCTTTAAAGTCGAACAAGGAATAGAAGAAGCTGTGAGAATGCTACTCCATGAACTTCTGTCTATAGACCCAAAATCAGGTGTAGAATTAGCGAGGCTGATATGCAAAGAATATAACTCGCGCTCTATATGAGCAATTTTATGGCGAGTCTCTTGAATCAAGCTCTTAAAAGAGCTAATTTAGAACGAAATAAGACCTTGTCAATTCTATTAGAAGAAAATAAATTATAACGTGTAGAAATGAAATTAGGAATAATCTCCTTACGCCTACAGTCAAGCAGGAAATGCAGGGCCATGCAAAACGGGGGGCGAAGGGGGCGGTTGCCCCGGGCGCGGAAATTAAGGGGGCACCAAATTTATACCACAAACCTGGCTTCTTATTCTTTTTTTTTTTAATATATATATATATATATTTACAGATTGGGAATTTTTTTCAAATGAAAGTACGTTCATTTTTCGTTTCAAAGTTATCGTATTGTTCTTTAGCCTACACCCAAATACAAATTTATGAATAAGGACGTCTTTATTTTCAAAACTTGTTTTAGGCCTTTGTCTTGGTCTCTTTCGCTAACCTTCTCTTTTCTGGGTCTGTAATTGTTTTCTGTGCTTGTGACAATAACATCTATTCTCAAAACAGCATAGAATTTTTCTTCTGGGGATACAAAAGGGTTGCAAACTGTTATACTTTCCTGCTCGATACATATTTTCTACATCCATTTCCCAGATTGCATTTGCCAAAATATAAGTGCAATTTCTCTTATGTTATTTAGTTGTTTGGAGTTTCTAAATTAAAATTAAACATAAAGTTCCAAAATAAATGCGAAATATGTATTCAATAAAATTTATTTCTGTTTTTACACTTTTCGGTTTTGTGGTCCATCTCACAAAGACAAAGTGTGTATGTGTGGGGAGGGGGGGGAGGGGGGGAGCGCCAAATTGAAACTTTGCTCCGGGAGTAGTTTTCTTTTCGCACGGTGCTGAGGAAATGTAAGTGTTCCAAAAACCTGTACTTTTTTAATCGTAAATTACAAAACCTATTGATTTGAGACATTGCGGAAAAAAGAAAAAGAAAAAGAAAAGAAAGAAGAAAGAAATCACAGAGAAATAAAGGCCCGTTAACGCCGAATACATTAAAATAGAAATTAAAGCCTTTGTGCAGGAATATTAAAAAGCAGAAAACCAACGTTTAAACATGCACAAATAATACGTGAAAAGCAGCAAACAGCTGTTTTGAATCTACTAGCGAGATTCTTCTTCAGTGCAAGATAGAGCAAGACACAGTGTGCTAGAAAAAGCAAAGCTGATCAAAATGACAGAAACGGGTTTATATACCCGATACTAGTAGCGAATGCGCCAAAAGCAACCACTGAGACAGAAGCAGATGAAATGTCTGAGTGGGATTTGGAAAAATCCCATAAATTAATTAAGGTGGTCCTTATGTGCACATCCGTAAAGACCTTTCCACTAGTGAAATTCTCTATTAAGTCTGCCATCAAGTCTTCTCCTATTATTTCTGCTAACTTTAAGAGTCCCTTCTTCCTTCTATTGCGCATTGTGCCAGGTTTTATACTTTACCTAAGGTCCATAAACCTGACATTCCTTTCAGACCTATTGTCTCTAGTATTGGTACAGCTTCTTATAAGCTTGCCAAATATTTAGTTTCTGTATTTTCACCACTTTTGAGCGGTAACTGTTTCACTGTTAAAAATTCTTTTGATTTTGTTAAAATAATTCATTATTTTAAGCCACAGGAACACATGATGGTTTCCTTTGCTGTTAAATCATTGTTTACGGACGTTCCGGTTGAGGGGGCTTTAGATTACCTCAAGAAAAGGCTTTGTCAATTCCATTTCTCTTATTTAGAAATCGAGGAGCTTATCCTTCTCACTCGGGCTTGCTTGTCCCAAAATACGTTTGTTTTCAATGGAAATTTCTTTCGTATGATTGACGGTTTGGCTATGGGTAATCCTCTTAGCCCAATTTTATGCGATATTTATACGCACTATTTTGAGGTCAAACTTTTTGAAATTTTAAAATTTCCATTCTATGTTCGTTATGTTGATGGTGTTTATGTCCTGGCTGAAATGAATTTGGATATTAATCATATTCTCTCTATTATGAATTCCATTGATCCCTGCATTCAATTTACCTCTGAAATTGAGATCAATAACTGTCTTTCTTTCCTGGATGTCCTTGTTATTCGTTGTGATAATGGTTTTCAGACTACCGTCTTTCGTAAACCTTTTGCTGCCAGTCTCCCACCTCACACATATTCTTCTCATCCTCCAAACAAGAAATTCGCTGCTTTTATTACTTTTGTTTTTCGGGCCATCAATATTTGTACTACTCCACAGTTACTCAGTGCTGAACTTAATGACCTCAAATCTATTCCTGTCCATCCTGGTTATTCCTCTAATATTATAGATTCTATTTATAAGAAATTGAAGAAACCCGTCCATTCTGAAAAGCATTCTAATTCCAACTCGAATATTTCAGTTGTGTTGCCATTTTTTCCTAAAATCAGTCAGCAAGTTGCTAAAATCTTAAGAAGGTTTGATTTTAATGTTATTTTTTCTCCTGTTAATAAAATATCTTTTTCAAATCTTAAACACCCATTGATCGCCTAGACAACTGGGGTATTTACCAAATCTCTTGCCAGTGTTGTCTATCTTATATTGGGCAGACTAATCGTGCTCATAGATTTCGTTTAAAAAAGCATAAAGTTTATGTTAAAAATCAAGAGCTTAAATGTTCTCCTATTGCTCAACATTGTTGGTCTTTTCAACATAGGTTCAATTTTTCCTCAGCCATCATTATCCAGAAATGTTCTTCTAACCTTGACCTTGATTTTGGGGGAGCTTACCACATCATTAAAAATTTCTCACTCTTTAGTCAATGATTTATCTGGTACTGCTGATTTTCCAAGTATTTGGAAAGCATTAATTTAATTTCCTCTTTTTGGTTGTTTCATCTGCTTCTGTCTCATTGGTTGTTTTTGGCGCATTCGCTACCCATATCGGGTATATACACAGACGCGTCTCTGTAATTTTGTTCAGCTTTGCTTTTTCTAGCACGTTGTGTCTTGCTCTATCTTGCACTGAAGATCGCTAGTATCTCGAATCTACTATCTAGCTAGTAGATTCGAAACAGCTGTTTGCTGCTTTTCACGTATTATTTGTGCATTTTTAAACGTTGGTTTTCTGCTTTATAATATTTTTTCTTTACTTTCTACAGAAATGGAGTACTTGAGTTGCCAAAATGAAACAAATATCGCTAAAAACTACAAAAAAATTGATATTTCAAAAATAAATTGAGATGCAGTTTTCAAACAAATTGCCTTTTAAAAGTACTTTTTTCCCAATACGACGTTATAACCATTGAAAATGAGCGGTGCTTAGAAGTTTTAAAAAATGCTGTAGAGTATTTAATCGCACAATGAAACATCAGCTTTTGTTTTACGGCTGACTTATACAAGGTAACGCTATTTATTGGAGACGACACAAAATAGACTGGGAGAAAGAAATAGCATACCGGGGGCTAATAAGAATTCTTTGCGAGGGAGAAATCAAATCAAGCCTGCAAATATTTACAGAAGATTCCAGGACAGAAATGGGCACAACTTATGCATTTTCTGTATTCCACAATTACCATCAAAATTTCTCAAAGAGGTTTAAATTATAAGAAAACAGTCTTTCAAGCCGAATTATTGGTTATTAAAGGAATAATCATTTGGGGGCATTTCCTCAAATTTTAATCGTATTCGAACTTTAAAAAACAGTATATCTACCATTCTGGTTTTGGAACATAAAACTTTTTCCGATTTTCTAGCAATAAGTATCTTACAGAATGCATAAGAAACCTCCACAATCTTTAGCTTTACATGAGTTCGTGAACACTCTATTGCCTTAGATAAGAAACACGCTAATAAGGTTTCAAAAGAAGCAGCAAACATTCAAAATATAATGCTTAAACAATTCTTCCCATTGCCGAAATCAGTATTTGAAATCGCTGAATGCTCCAGAATCATGAAAATCATTCTAGTTCTTGAAAATTGGCATCCGGAATTGGACTATCAAATTACAGAGAGAAATACCAACGCATTACTACCGAAAGTTAAAGAAATTTTTTTTCTTTATCATAGAGATTTCTATAATCTTCTCAACAAATCATGGAATTTCCCCAGTTACAAAGCGAAATTTGGGTACCGCTGTATTTGTAACGCGTATGCTAAACCTAACCTCCGTTTATCATCATGGAACTGTGAATAAAGAGGAAAAGACATATCCTTAAAATAGTAAAGCTTCAACTGTAACCGCTTTTGCAGAGGCTGATTGCTGCAGGGGCAAACTTACACCAGTAAATTTAAATAGAAAATTTCTTCTTATTTAAACTCGCAATTAATTCAGTTTTTTTTTTAACCATGGCAAAAACAGATATACAGTTTTACTGGTGAAAGTTTGCCATCTTTCTTCGGCGGTAGTAAGACCCCGCTTTTCTGCCATATTATGACAACCTAACCAACCTCCTCTCAGTAACAGCGAAAGAGATTATAATACCCGGGCCAATTTTCACCAGTAAAAACGAACAGAAATTTTTATCAGATTTGCGGCAGAAATTTTGTATGAATAAGGTGTTTAAATAAGATGAAATATTCTATTGAAATTTATTGGTTAAATTTTGTCCCGGCGGTCATCAGAAACTGTTCATCCGATTTTAAAAAAACAGCCGCCATCTTGTGACAACCTCCTTAGTTACTTCACTCGCAACAGTTAGACTCTACATTGTATGTCTCATCCTCTTCATTCATAATTCCATTTTTATCATCCCAGAAAACCAATACAGATGAATTTGTTTAATTGGTTTGCCTGTGTTTTAGGACAGCGAATATTGAAACTAATGACAATGCGTGGTTTTTAAATCACTTTTTAGCTCACAGGCTATCACAGCCTGAGAGCTTATGTGCCCGCCGGTTCTGTATGTATGTGCGTATGTACGTATGTATGTACGTACGTAACGTGATAACTCTTGATAGAAACACCCGATTTGGTTCAATTTTTTTTTCTAGTTTTGTTCTGATAAGGCGCTTCCCTGATTAGTTTTGGGGGTTCATTGGTTAAGGATAAAGGGGGAAAAGGGGGGTTAGTCCACCCCCCACCCCACCCCACCCCTTAATTCAGAGAAATGGATTTTTCATGCAGAATTATTCGATTTGCTCCGAAGTTGGTGTACCGGTTTATTATGTTAAGGAATTTTCCTGATTAGTTTTGGGGGTTCATTGGTTAAGGATAAAGGGGGTTTAGTCCAGCCCCCTTAATTCAGATAAATGGGTTTTTCATGCAGAATTATTCGATTTGCTCCGAAGTTGGTATACCGGTTTATTATGTTAAGGAACTTCCCTGATTAGTTTTGGGGATTCATTGGTTAAGGATAAAGGGGGAAAAGGGGAGTTAGTCCAACCCCCTTAATTCAGATAAATGGGTTTTTCATGCAGAATTATTCGATTTGCGCCGAAGTTGGTATACCGGTTTATTATGTTAAGGAACTTCCTTGATTAGTTTTGGGGGTTCATTGGTTAAGGATAAAGGGGGGAAAGGGGGGTTAGTACACCCCCTTAATTTAGATAAATGGGTTTTACATGCAGAATTATTTGATTTGCTCCGAATTTGTATACCGGTTTATTATGTTAAGGAACTTTCCTGATTAGTTTTTGGGGTTCATTGGTTAAGGATAAAGGGGGAAAAGGGGGCTAGTCCACCCCCCTTAATTTAGATAAATGGGTTTTTCATGCAGAATTATTTGATTTGCTCAAATTTGGTATACCGGTGTATTATGTTAAGGAGCTTCCTTGATTAGATTTGGAGGTTCATTGATTAAGTATAAAGGGGGAAACGGGGGCTAATCCCCCTTCACTTATTTTTTTGAGGGGCATTATTCTTTAAAATAAGAATATAATATACAATTAGTGCGAATAGCCTGTGAGCTCAATGCCATCAGTTTAGCTGGGCACTTTTCTTTTTTTTATATTTGATTTGACGATTGGCATTTCTATTAATCATTTATGTTAATTGGTGTCATCACTAACATTTTCATATGATTACCAGGAGAATAACTGGCCTCGTATACTCTAGAACCCAGAGAATACGAGGCCATTTAAATCAAAGTATCGGATGAAGCAAATCAAAAGATCAAATTGTCTTCAAATTATAATGTGTTGCAAAGAAACTAACAAAATTTATGTATAACCAATAATTTTAACGCTCCTTTATAAGCGATTACCTCTGTATTTCATAAAAAATAATATAAAAATAATAAATATTATAAAATATAATGTTGAATAACTTTATTTTTTGAAATTTGGAATATAAATAAAAGAAGGAAGCCATCTTACATTAGTAGCAGGCTACACGTCACTAAATCGGTTCTATATTGCGAAATCGCTTACAGCTAATTGATTAAATATCATTAGAATAAGAAATCGAGAGAATAAACGTTACAATATCAGTTAGATTAGTTGTTACTAATTTATAGATATAAACCATTAAACTGTTTATAAAAAATTAGAGATTTGTTAACAAGGTACGTATATGTAAAATTTAACAGCGGAAGAATTATTAAGCTTTATTTTAAATTTTTAATGGATTTATTAAAATCTTTCCTGGTACAGTTAAGAGTATATTTTTATGATTTTCATTGGTATACAATAAAGTAATTAATTTTGCTAAATTTTTTTCATCCGTATTTAGTAAAAAATCTCTATATACAGGATGTCCCAAAAGTCCAACACACATTTTAAAATTCAATATAAAATCAAGTAATTGCCGTACAGGAGTGCGGTTTGGTCAAAAATGCTTTTATCGATGAAAAGTTTTTTTCAAGCTAATAAAAAATTAGTTACAAACTTCGGCCATAGATGGCGCTGCACCTTAACCCCTTAAGGGTCGCTTAATATTTGGAAAAACGATAAAAAAGTACCTATTTTTTATTACAGAAATTGAATACTTATACAAGGTTTCTAAAGAAAATATGCAATTAGTATTTTAAGGCGAAAAAAAAAAAGATGTTATAGAACAAAGTCGGATTTGTAGAAAAGACATTAGTGATGGGCGATTCTGGAAAATTCAGGAATCGATTAAAATCGACATCGTATAAAACTGAATCGATCACAATAAGAATCGATTCCCAAATTCTAGAATCGATACTTGAATCGATATTTCGATAGTCACAGATTCGCACAGATAAGCTCAAAAATATTAATTTCAAAACTTAGCGAATCAACAGAGCCGTAGCGACCACCTCCCATACCTCACATTTAAAGGGTAGACAAAGTCAGGGGCCCAGTCGTAAGCTATTACAGACTTTTGAGTCAAATCTCAAATAATAAAGTTTTTAACTTTTAAATTATTAGTTTTAAGATGTAATTTTACTAATATTGTATTTTAGATTTTATTTAAATTTCTTTTTTAAGAAAGGTCTCGGTTAAATACAAGTTGGAAATTGCGCGTCAAACGTGGCAAATGTGGTGCGCTCGTACTATAAGAGTGCACTTCATAAGTGCATATCAATTTCATTCTGTTCGAAAGTCTGTAACATCCTTAAAATGCACTTGAAATAATTTTTTCCATTGGCCGCAATGTAACGGAAAACTTTTGACTGTCCCTGTATCATAATCATATGTAAATCACTGTGATTTTCTTCCAGCCTGAATTAAAATTAAAATTTTCAGGGACATAATTCACGTTGCCATAAGAACCGATTTAGTATTCTTACAATTTGAGTTTAATAATGTAACTAGCAAAGTTTATTAAAGTTCTTTTATTAAAAAAAAAAAAAAAAAAAAAAAAAAATCGTCGCTGCAAGACGTGAAAATTTAGTTTTCTCAGAAGAAATAAAAATCAATTAATTTTACTGTCTTAGAAGGATAGTGGACGCACATGTATATTGCTTGGAAATCTTTACATTATAGCTAGTAACTAGCGGGTTCCCCCAATATGAAATCTCGAAGCGAACGAACCGCGAACCGGGTTCCCGCTGCCTACAGCACCGTATAGGTGTACCCCCCCACACTTTGCCCACCGGGTCGGAAAAACGCACTCACCTCACCCCCCCCCCCCCAATTTTTGACATTCATCATTTAAAAATTTTTTATTATGTGTTATAAACTATCTTAAAATTTCAAACAAATCGCCCTGTTATATTTTCTAATTTTGTTCTGCCCCTCCCCTCTATCCCCACCCCCCGAAATGTGACGCGCCATTCTTTTTTATAATTTTTTATCATGTGTTATAAACAATCTTAAAGTTCAAAACAGATCGCATTGTTAGATTTCCTAATTTTAACAAAATCGCGTTATGTTAGTTCCAGATTCCACCACCAGGGTGCGCACTCTATTCCTAACAAAACTGTGAACGAAACTCCGTTAAACAACCTATCAGTAGATATATTACTCAAGAGTGTGGCAATCTTGATCAAAAATTTAAGCTATTTGCCGAAATTACTATTCGGAAAGTATTTTCGTCATTTCTCCGGCTTTATTAACTATTACTTCTAGGTATTTTTGAGCTTCTGCGCAATCCCCCGGACGTCTTCTCCTGGTGAGACTGTTGTATTTTTCAATTATTTGAGACATTTGCATCTTTTGGACTGCTAATTCTCTAAATTCCAATATATTCTCGTCTTCCCTCGGTTCCGCATCTAGGTTCAGGTTACTCTGATTTATTTCATCTGAGACCAACACTTGAGCTGCTTTTTCAGCCGTTGCTGGATGTTCATTTTTATTTGATTTCGTTATTTCTTTTTGTTTCACTTTTGGAGTAGATTGTATTGTTATATTGGATTGAAAGGATTCTCTTGTAATTGTTGATCTTTCTCCAATTCCTTCCTCTTGTAGTTCCTTGACCCTCTGTGGCTTTGGTTTTGCCTGCTTATTTGTTGGTTGGATCTCTAAATCTTCTATCTTCTTGTTTAATTGTTTTATCTGTTCTTCTTTATTTTCCAACAATTCTCTCAGTTCCAGTATCTCCCGCTCTTTCTCTCCCAATTTCTGTTCATTGTTTTCATAATTTTTTATTACATTTTCTATTATCTCTTTGTATTTTGGGTAAAGTTCCTGTTCTTTTTTGCGTCGTTTTCCATTCGCTTTCTTATGAATCGTACAAAATTTTTCAAATGTTTGTTGGAGTGTCTGTTCTGAGCTACTCATTTCTATAGACTGCTCACTTATCGAAGAACTTTGCCCCTGTGTCTTGGAGCTATTTTGCATTTTTATGCTGTTTTATGAATAATTTTTCTTTCAAGAGTAATAAGATTCTCGAAGATTATAATATTTGAAATATGTATACTTTTATAATTAATTTTATAATTAATTTTAGATTAGAATTGGACGGGGCATCACCAGGCCCGCATCACACGTCTTTGAAGGAAAGGTATATAGGAAAGTAAAAAGCAAAAACCGATAGTCGAAACTACCGAAAATGACTGTGATAAAAAATTAAGCCAAATAAAAAGGGGAGATTTTTGAAAAATAAATGAAACAAATAAAATTAAATAAAATGATAGTTAAAGATTAATGCCAAAATAATAAAAAAAAAGGGGGGGGATAGTATGTGTATATGCTTCTCGTGACACCATGACCATACACAACAAAATCAATTTCGACAAAATCAATTCCAATAAAGTCCATTGTACTATCAACATGTTATTGTTGTTGATGTGCACGTATTAGTTCTTAAAAATGTTTGTCTATGACACTCAGTATTTACAGTTGCACTCTTAGTAATTTTACCATTATGTTCAGCTTAATGCTTCACTAATAAATTATTATTTACAGTATGTTACAGCACAGTTAATACTTTTGATTTCAGATAAATTCAGTAGCAAATTAATTATAATATTTATATACAGAGATAAGTATGATTCCCAATGGTAAGGATAAAGAAGAAATAAATAAGCCTGACTGTTGCTGTCCAATGCGGCCGGGCGGAGGATGACCACACAGATATATTTGAAGAGTACTAAATGAAATTTGGAAAGGATAATGTATAGTGATAATTAAAAAGTAAAAGAATGGTTTTGCACTTACCCGGCTCATAAGTCCCGCTGCGCTTGCCTGGAAGGAAAAGCATGGTTAGGTGAAATGAAGGACTATCCTGTAGCAGAGATGAGTATTTGTTAGAGTAGCAACTAACAACTTGAAGTAATAGCGTCCTCAAGCAGCCAAAATAGAGTTAGAGCTTGGATGAGAATGGATGTGAGAAGGGTAGGCCATGATAAGAAGAATGATATGTACCTCGAGGGTGCGAGCAAAATTTGAAAATCTCTAAAAAACGCCCCCTGGAGGCTGAAAATCAAACTGTAGAATGAAAAGGATACTGAAGATGGAAAGTAGAGGTCAAGACCTTTCCAACGATATGTCACATGCCTACCCCCCATGACGAACCACCGTTGCCCCCCCCCCCCGGGGCCCCCCTGGTGCACCCCGTCACCAGGGAACCATAACCATCTGACGGCCCATCTGATAACTGAACTATACATGTTAAACATGTGGGGGTCTAGGACCAACGGTATACGAGTAAAACCTGTTTGAAAATAATTTACCTAGAAAATAACATTTAATAGTGGTAACTAAACTTTTGACTTTTTTATATTTAATAAGTAGCATTTATCTCAGGACTCCGTCAAAAAACTCCACCTAAAACGGTAAGGAACGCTAAGGTTTAAAAAAAAAAAAAATTCTAGCGGCCTTTCCCCCCCTCAATACCGACCGGAGTCGCATAAATCCCTCCCTGAGAAAAATACCTGCATTCAACACTGATTTAACAACCTAGAAAGTAAAAAAAAAAGGCTCTTATACAAAATTTTACAGCAATTCTGGCACTAAAACAGCAAAATTGGAAGAATTGATTCAACCCGAATCGTGGATCGACCGTGATGCGATTTGAATTGAAGTAAATCAAAACATAGCGATTCGACATTGCATCTAAAGAATTGAAGTAAATCAAAAAAATAACGATTCTGAAGATCGCATCTGAAGATCGACATCGGCATCGAATCTGAACTGAATCGATTCACCGTTTCTGATCCAAGGGCAGAATCGATGCGTTCATCTTTTCTTGCTTTCTTTTGTCTTTAGAAAAATAAAGTGTTGTTTTCGTGAAAATTTTCGACTTCTGGTTTCTAAGGATTTATACTTTTAAAACTTCTTGTCTGGAATACGATTTGACTATTTTTATAAATTTTTTGTCTGTCAGTCTGTCTATTTGTTTGTCTCTGACAAAAAAATTGTGAGCAGTCTATTTCCAGAACTAATGCATGGAATCTGTTGAAACTTTAGATTCAGTTAGACCTTCATATAAATTGGTGCTGATTACTTTTTGGTGAAAATCGCTCAACAGGTGGCGCTGCTATGCTGCATTTTTCATGATTTCCGCAAGATTGCTATCTCAAGAACTAATGCACGAATATTCACCAAACTTCAGATTCAGTTTGACGTTGACATAAGTTGTTGAGGATTAGGTTTTGATGTAAATCTACCGGCAGGTGGCGCTGCTATGTTGCATTTTTCCCGATTTTCGCAATAGCTCTATCTGAAGAACTAATACCCGGATTTTCATAAAACCACATTCAGTTAGACGTTGGCATAAATTGCTGCTTATTAGGTTTCGGTGTAAATCGCCCAACAGGGGGCGTTGCTATGCTGATTTTATCAGCAGAGTTGAATTCAGACATTTTTCTCCGGGAGGGACAGTTCAGAGGGGGAGGGGATTGGACTTTTGTGCATTTTAATGTACAAAAAGCATAAAATCTCAAACTTTCTGGGGGCATTTGAATGTTGCGGGGGGGGGGGGGAGGGGCGATGTTACCCTCCCGGGCCACCCCCTGAATTTAACACGTTTTTCAGGATTTAAACAATTTTAGGGATAATATCTCAAGAACTAATGAACGAAATTTCATCAAACTTAATATTCTGTTAGACAATGCCATAAGTTATCCATGATTAGGTTTTTGTGTAAATGATATAACAAATTGTGCTGCCATGCTGCTTTTATCAACAGTGTTGAATTCAGACATTTTTCTCCGGGGGGGGGGGGGTTCTATGGTTCTGGCGAGGAACATTCTAGAGTTACGAGGGGGGGGGGGATTGGACTTTCGTCCATTAAGCATAAAATCTCAAATCTCCCTAGGGGACATTTCAATGTTCCGGGGAGGGCGGGGGCTCCACCCGTACCAGCCCCTGAATTCAACACTGTTTTTCAGGGTTTACACAATGTTTGCGATAACATCTCAAGAAGTAATGAACGGAATTTCATCAAACTTAATATTCTGTTAGTCATTGACGTAAGTTGTTTCTGAGTCTTTCGTGTTAATCATGTAATAGGCTGCGTTGCTATGCTGCTTTTTTCATGATATTCATGATAGCCATATCTCACAACTAATGCACGGAATTTAATCAAACTTCATATTCTGTTACACTGTCGTATAAATAGATCCTTATTAGGCTTGGGTGTATACTACCCAACAGGTGTCGCTTTTATGCCCTTTGAACTGGGATTTTCCGTTGCGGACATCTAAGAGGGTGCGGGCCGAAATTCAATGATTTGTTAGGAAAATGGGATTCTTATATATATTTTTTAACTACACATATTTCAACGAACCTATACTTTTGGATCGTCATGATGGGTATAGGTTATTTAAATTTGACACTGTGATAGCGAATTTTGAAGTTTTAACATTTATGAGACAGAAGAAAGTTTTGGGATTGGGCATCCAACTTACTTGACCTTAAATTCTTGAAGGAAAATGAAAATGATATGACCTTTAGAGACATCGATTAAAAAATTTATAGTATCGATTAAATCGAGTTGGCCATAGTATCGATTAAATCGATTAAAAAAATCGAAATCGCCCATCACTAAAAGACATCATGCGAGAATTCTGTGTCTTAATGTTTGTTTTATACCGCACAAATTAATGCGAATAAGACCTTTCTTTTTCGCATCTTAGATCTTTATTTATCATCATCATTCATCACACAATTTTTTACAAATAATTTATTTCAAAATATGCAATACAAAGTCCAACATCACAATCAGCGCCAAAAACCAAACCCAAACAAGTAATATCCGAAGATTTCACACGTAAATGGCAGTTAAATTTTTCTGGTTTCAGAAATTTTTCCAACAATGAAATCTCCTGCCGGAAATATGACGGGCACGAGAAATAACGAACGACACTCCAGCCCGTGATATTGGCTGGAGCGAGAATTAAAGGGTTAATTTATCAGATAGAAGCATCGAAAACTCAAGACAATCTGTTACAGATCATTGTACTTTGTCAAAAGCAGTTACAGAGCAATAATTTGTGCAATCCATTAGCATAGTTCAATGTTTTTACCTTTTGTAGCTCTAGCCACATCCAAATGGAACTCCAATTCGATCCACGTATTCGCTAGCATTGATTGCGGAATCAACTGAGCCCGAAAGTTCTTTGGAACAGTAATGATGGATTTGGTTTCGAAGTACCAACCTACGCAATTAGCTTTTTTGCTGGGAGTCGTTATTTCTGTGTCACAGCGTCAAAACTAATCTGAAAATCAGAAAAAACGCATGTTTGATATCAAACATTCGGACAAGTGGTAACATCTATGATCGAAGTTTGTAACTAATAATTTTCATTTGCTTGAAGAAAACTTTTCATCGTAAGAAGCATTTTCGTCGAAACCAGACACCTGTACGACAATTACTTGATTTTATATTGAATTTTAAAATGTGTCAGGGATTTTGGGGTCACCTTGTATATTTTCCCTTTCCTTTAAAAACTAGTGAAAATTTATTTCTGCTTCAAAGTTTTATTCCGTAATTGTTATTTATTTTATATATCCTCTATCTCTCAATGGTCTCAAACGTATCACCGAAATACACTGTTTGGTTCAAAAGAGAAGGGATTAAAGGCTGGCAATATATAATCCCATACCATTCATTAGAGACATCTTCGACTTTTGTAGAAAAAGTTTTGGTATTAACTAGATGATTCATTCAAATATGATGGAGATCAAAGTTATCTTCTTTTTCAAGTTGGTTCATATTAAGTTTTCTTATTAATACAGAAAAAGTGGGAAGTAGAATGGTAACTTGCAGAAATAAATATTTCTAGATTTTGTTTTCCCCCAATTTTTTTCTTTAACTACTGATGGTCTATTGCTTTTTATTAATAAGAAAAAAGTGGATAAGAATATATAGGCCAAAAACTGGAAATTAACACTTCTGCAAATAATACTGGATCATTCCTTACATAAATGTGTTAAGGTCTTGTTCCATTAATATATATTTTTAAACGTTAATTCAAATTCATTGTACAAAATAAGCATAATGCAATTAGATGGTTTTAGTTTAAATTCATTTTACAAACTCCCCCTTTTCACGCAGGGAAAATTTCTTGCACCAATGAAATGGTTAATAAAAAACGTTTTAACCCTTTATGCACAGACGGTACTTTAAAGTAACACAGTTTTCTAACCCAATTAAAAAACATTGAACGCATTTCCAATTGTATTTTTAGGATATCATAGTAAATACTCTCCCTGGCCATCTCTAGATAGCTATAGCAGTTCCAGTAAGCTGAAAATTGTTCACAAAGATATTTTGGTACGTATGAGTGTCAATTTTGCTTCCATTGTCTTGTCTGACATGGTATCCCTAACACTTGCCTGGAAACATCTTAAATTTTAAAGGTAAAGCAGCCATTTCGTTTCTTGTTTTAAATAGATCACTTGACAATATGTTATGCGAAATAAAAATTAATTTTCAGTTTGTTTACTTTACGATGCACTTTTCAAAGGCCGTACTTTTGAGTATCGTCGGACTAAGTTGACCACGATTTTTACTTAGATTTTTATTGTCTGAATACATAGGGTACATAAAAACGTATATATGACGGTCGATCCAGAAATAAGGTTCCCATCAAATTTACAAATAGACAACATTGTTTATTCTCATAGAAATTTACATCGTTGGAAAGAAGAAACTTCGCTCTAATTCTCTACATAATCGCCATCTTTTTCTAAGCATTTTTGTAGACGGTGCTCCAATTTCTGTATCCCAATGTCGTGGAACTCGTTGAGGAAGCGTTTTACCTCTTCTTTGACGCGATCGTCGCACCGGAAGCGTTGGTCACACAAGTGTCCCTTTAACTTGGGGAACAAGTGATAATCACTAGGTCGCGTTGGACCATCTCGATAACCACTTCTGAAAGTGACCTCTCCGTTCTTCATCGTGGACTTCCTTCCGACCTGCACTACACTTCCTGCACCACTTTTCAACATGTTGAACGGACATACACTTCTTGACATACACCTCTGTTAACTGACAATGAATATCCACGAGTAGAGTCCCTTTGGCGTGCAAAAAGCTAATTACGGAATGAATCTCGCACTTGGCGGGATCAACAATGGGAACCTCCATCTCGGACGGCTGCTGAGCCAAGAATGAGCGGCGCAATGAAGCGCAGTCGGGGAATCGCGAGTGCGGTAACAGCCGCGCACAGCTCTGTTGGCATATTTCGCCTCGCACCTTCGTGTGCGGCTGGAGTTCTTTGGGAACCTTATTTCTGGATCGACCGTGGTATTTATTAGATATGCATAATAGCTTGACAGGTGGGTTTTAATACAATCTAGGGTAAGATATTGCATGATTTATGTATGAAGATTAGAATTGGAAATTCATTATACTAATATAGCTCTTTAGCTTTCATTATATACAGTAAAATACGGGATTAGCGTAAATGATTCATCGGGTTTCAAAACACTGTGTATTGAGAAGTATACGACCTACAATGACGGGTGATGCATGATCAGACACATACACTCACCAAGTTTAAAAGCCCATGTCGTGGCTCGCATGCAGGAACGCATCACTGCTGCTCTGATGGACATTGACAGAAACATGCTATTGAACGTATGGACTTCGCAACTGTACTTAAAAAAGCATGTTGTTAAAATTGAAAAAATACCCCTGTTTTGCGAGCGAAAAAACATAATCATTATTAAACATGGAAATGAAACGGAATCTAATGTGAAAACGTAAATGACAAAAGAAATCACAGTGGTGTAAGTCTGATTACCGCAGGTGCACGCGGGACAGATATTGCTGTGAGGGAGTGCCACTATTTACGAACAGTAATTTTTGCCCTGTTTACACGCAAAATTTAGGTAATAAAAAAGATGAAAATTACTATTCGAAAACAGTGGTGAGTAACTGATTCCTAATGCAAACATGTTTAGTCGGGCCCTGAGTAGAATTACATATATTTTAAATAAAATATATCACAATTACGTCATGTCAACGAAAGTTTTTAGACGCAATATACTTTTTAGACTCTATCAGATTCAAAAGAGTATTTATTTGTTTATTTATTTTGTAACATACTAAAACTAGTCTGATGTAGCAATCCCAAAACTTTCTTCTATCTCATACATGTTAATACTTGAAAATTCGCTATCACGCTGCCAAAATTAAACGGCCATCTATACCTATCATGAGGATTCTAAAGATATGAAATTCCGTGCATTGGTTCTTGAGATACGGAAATCTCCGAAATAGTGTAAATCCAGCAAAATTCTGCCTAGCAGCGCCACCTATTGGGTGCTTTACACCAAAACCACCAAACAACCGCTTATGTCAAAGTCTAACTGAATCTGAAGTTTGCGGAAAGTCAGTGCATTAGTTTTTGAGATAGAGTTATTGGGCAAATCACGAAAATTCCAACATAGCAGCGCCACCTATTGGACGATTAACACCAAAACCTGATCAGCAACAACTTGTGTTAACATCTAATTAAATCTGAAGTTAGATGAAAATTCGTGCATTAGTTTTTGAGATAGAGCTATTGAGGGAATCGCGCAAAATGCAGCACAGCAGCGCCACCTGTTGTGCGATTAACACCAACACGTAATCAGCATCAAGTCATATCATGGACTAACTGAATCTGAAGTTTCATGAAATTCCGTGCATTAGTTCTTGGGATAGAGCCATTGCGGAAATCCTAAAAAATGCAGTATAGCAGCGCCATCTGCTGAGCGATTACACCAACACGTAATCAGCATCAAATCATATCAAGGACTAACTGAGTCTGAAGTTTCATGAATATCCTTGCATTAGTTCTTGAGATATAGCCATTGCGAAAATCGTAAATAATGCAGCATAGTAGCGCCACCTGTTGAGCGATTTACACCAACTTGTAATCAGCATCAAGTCATATCAAGGACTAACTAAATCTGAAGTTTCATGAAAATCCGTGCATTAGTACTTGAGATAGAGCTATTGCGGAAATCGTAAAAAATGCAGCATAGCAGCGCCACCTGTTGAGCGATTTACACCAACACGTAATCAGCATCAAGTCATATCAAGGACTAACTGAATATGAAGTTTCATGAAAATCCTTGCATTAGTTCTTGAGATAGAGCCATTGCGAAAATCGTAAATAATGCAGCATAGTAGCGCCACCTGTTGAGCGATTTGCACCAAAAACTAATCAGCACCAATTTATATCAGGAACTAACTGAATATAAATTTGTATTAAATTCCGTGCCTAAGTTCTTGAGATAGAGCGCCAGCAAAATTTGTGTCACACACAGACTCACAGACAGACATTTTGTAAAAACATGTTTTTCGGGTTCTCTGACCCCTAAAACGTGTAAATCCTCGAAAACCAGAATTCGAAAATTTTCATGATTCCAATATTTTCTTCTTGTAAAGATAGAAGAAAGTAAAAAAATAGAGTCAGCGTTCAGAAATTAAGTATATGAATGGTTAAGATACTTGAATGTGTTTTAAATAATGTAATATTTTATCTCATAACCATGCAAAGAATAACTGTATTAAAAATATTTCAGGCTAACACTTGAATCATGACAAATTAATCTAATTAAAAACTGTTTTATTTAAGACCATATCAAATCTTATTTCTGAAAAATTAACTAATTGCGTAATATGTGTAAAAAAATAATCGGCTATTTACATAATAAGTTTAAATTTTAAATATGTTGCTTAGAGATGTTTAATAAAAATATAAAAAATAAATAAATAAGTTCATATTCTGGATGATAACAAATAACGAGAAAAGAAAACTATACTTTTTAAAATAATTTTTATTAGTTAGATTACGAAGAAGCCATTAGTAGATTAAATCGATTCTTGTGAAATCATCTTAAAAGCTTTTAATAACTGCTAATGATTCACAATTTGCTTAATTACACTATTATCCAATTAAAAATTATCCTATGAGATTTCCAATTGCGTTATTGTGATTTGATTCTTCACTCGAAATAAAATTGTATTATGGTAATTTTTATGTTTTTTCTAAGAAATAGACCACCTTTTAAATTAAATATTTTAGTTATTCACAGAATGTATACAGAAAAAAAAATCAACACGTTATGTAATTTATATCTGATTAATACTGATAATAAAAGCAAATACAGTCAACCCCCCCCCCCTCCCTATAGTGAACCCTCAAGAAACCGAAATTTCATTTCACTATAACCGGGAGTTCACTATATCCGTTCCGCAAACAATTTAAATGGTTCCAAACTCCTCCCTTGAAATATATATTATTTAAATAAATGACCAATAAAATGAAATACAAAATGACTGAAAAATAATAACAAAAAACATGATAACTAACTTTTATTATTTTTTACTCTACGTTTTGTGTACAAAAAAATTAGTAATCTTTCGCTGATGAGAGGCTGATTTAAGAAAAAATTTATTCATACTTCTGTCGAAGAACCGAAATGTTTCAATCGCACTTGGCTCTGTATTTTGTGTGCACAAAAACTTGTTCTGTACTTGAATTGCTGCTTTGGCGTATAATGAGTACGCATTCCTACGCGTCTCCACTGAATTTCCGGGAATGGATATTGCACCCACTGACCTCTTACAGGTGCAAAATCAGCCGGGAGGCCTTTGTTTAGGGAGGATGAAGGGAGATAAAAGAGGCAAACAAGATCGCTACATTCTTATCACTACATTCCAGTCTATGGATGGTTTTAAATATCGGTATATGCATTTATTTTGAAGTAGCATTTTCAAAATTATTACAAAAAAAATGAAAAAGAAAATCAGTCAAAGACAGATAAAAGTTCATTGCATCCACCATCCTAATTTTTTGGGGTTCATTATATCCTAAAAAATAGATTATACGTGTATTGCACGTCACGGGACCAAACATTTCGTTCATTATATCCGGGGGTTCACTATAGCGAGTTTGATTGTATATGCCTTGCTTATTAACTTTTCTTTTCTCAACCCTTCTTTAAAGATTTTTATTGAAAATACAAAATAAGCAAGTAGAATTTTCAAAAATGTTTATTTATAGTCATGGTCCCTCTCTTCCCCCCCTCCATTTATCATGCGACAAATGATGTATAAAAGTGATACTTGTTCCAGCCTGTTAATAATACTACTTATTATTAATAATACTACAGATGAAAAATTATACCAACTTTTTTTTTCTTTTTGCAAATGGTAACACAGAGCTCCCACAGGCTATTATTTTTCAATTCTATTTCGCAACCCTTTTTCAAAACAAAAATCAATTACATATGCTTTAACAACATTTGCATGGAAAATATACTACAAAATGTATTTTCTTTAAGTAGTGGTGTGAACAGTATATAAAAATAGTCGGCTATGGCAACCCTGGTTACACAACTTTTGAGTCTATATTTGAGTTTAGGATGATCAGAATCTAAAAATCAAGCCGAACAAAAGTCCAGGCTTTATAATTTCTGTTTTTTTATTTTCATTTTACAACCTGTTTTGAATAAATTATGAATGTATGCGGGATATTGTAAAATATATTGAGTGAAAAGGTATTAGTATTTGATAATAATAGTTATGTAGAATAAGTATCGTTTCCTATTCTTCAACTTACCGCCTATGTGGGTTGCAAGATGGCGAATACGATATTCCTTTGGAAAACTTAATTTTTAATTCTTTGAGGGCAGCTAATAACTTTTCACGTATTTCCGGTTGAAGAAAATTTTTTTAAAAATGTGTTTCATATGAATTACAGTAGAACCTCTTTTATCCGAAACTCTTTTAACCGAAATCCAATTTTAAAGATGATTTTTTTTTTTTTTTTTTTTTTTGTGCAAAATTCATTTTGAAAGCTTATTTTAACTATCATATTTCTTGTGTGCAAGCAGTTCTTTCCGAACTAGTACATAAAAATATTTTCGACCCCCTTTATTAGAGTTCCTTTTGATTTAACTTGAGCTCATGTAAGGTAATCTGCGGAGTGGAACGAAGAAAATGAACAAATTAGTAATTCTGAAGCTTTTTAATGTCTTGCAAAAGGTTTGGGATGGCTGGAGCAGCAGAAAGTTTGGGATACTGGTGAACTAATAATATTAAAACCTTCGTGATCTTCAAAGAAAAGGCAATCGAAACTGCGACAAACCAAACATTTTTTAAAACCGTTGAGATCTATGTAAAAGGTACTTAATTTCAAAATTAAAATTCATATAATTTATTCTTGTTTCAATTTTTCTATTGCTTTATTTTTATTAAGAACTGATTATCATAATAAGAAATATTGCATATAGCTCTCCTTAATCTTAAAGTGGAAGCATTCTCGATTATCCAAAAATTTCGATTTTCCGAAAGGGGGTCGGTCTCAATTACTTCGGATAATCGAGGTTCTACTGTACAGCTTTTTCACCAATATTTGACCATCGTACTATATATAGGACAGCATACATTTTTAGCTCATACTCATGAAATAATTGTTCATGGCTTTTGTTTCAGTATTACATTACTGTGAAAGAATCGTTTATTACACTGGCTTGATTTGTAATCTTTAATTTTTAACTAAAAAAATATTTATTATGAATTTTCAAAATATGCCAATTTTGAGAGAACGGAAAACAACATCGTTGCCATCTATATAATTGTATAAAAAATCCTACAACTATCTGCAAAAATATGTGATGTTGGGCTCTATTTTAACTTTTTTTTAACATTCCATTTGAAAAAAGAAGTTTGAATACAAAAAAAAAAAAAAAAAAAAAAAAAAAAAAAAAATCCCTGCCGGCTCTGGCTACAGGCGGAGGTAGATTTCGAAGTTAAGTACTAAATTCACCAACAAAACTTAAATCAAGATTAGAGATAAACCCAGTTCCTTCACTAAGAATGAACTTTAGGGAGCTAAACATTTTGTGAAAATTCTCATATACACCAATACACACACGCATGTATATGGGATAGATTTAAAAATGGCTAAAACAAATTCAGAGAACCTCAAATTGTTAAAATATGTTAATATTTCCATAGTCGGTTTTTTATCATGTTTTAATACGTTTCTTCAAACTCACATGACGTTACATATTCACCTGCTGAGGTCCATTATATTTCTAATATGACGCAATATTTTTTTTTTTTTTTTATATCGTCAAACTATTTTTTTCATTTTGAGTTTCCATGCTGAAATCTTGCTCTAGAAAACTTATGACGTAATGTTCAATTTGTTTTCAATTTGTCAAACTATTTATTTAATTTATTTTTTCACGTGAAAATCTTGCAATACAAAAGCAATTGTTGTGGTGAAAATTTTATTGTTTTTTTTTTTAATTGTTGGCAACTGCTATAACGAAAAATATTTATTTTTTCCTGTCATTGTTGTGTAAGGTTTTATCAGAATCTTGTTAAGACGGTATTCAAAATTTGTAACCCCCCGCCCCCCCATTTCCATTCCCTTGGGCCGATTTTGACCATTTTCAATCCTCGCCGAGATATTAGCCATCTCAAAGTTGTTGGCGAGTTTGAAAACGATCCGTGCATAATTGCGACTTTTATCGTGCGGACAAAATTTAGTACATACATACATATATGTATACTTTTTAAGTGGAGGTGGTTTTGGGTTCCTAGGGTCATATAATGAAAAGTTATGAAAGAATTTTTCAAAAGTCGCACCATGGTAACGACTGCAATAGGTAGTATTTGTTACGAAACTACCTAAAACCCTGCCGGCCGGCCTACAGGCGGAGGTAGATTTCGAAGTTAAGTATACTAATTTCACAAACAAAAACCAAATCATGATTAGAGATAAACCCACTTTAACAATTTTATCTGACCGCTTTTGACGAGTTTTTATTTCATTTTTATATAATAACTGGTTTTATCAGAATCATGTTAGGGCGGTATTAAACAAAAATACTTTTCCATGCTCAACAACTCGAAATTTTCTGGCATAACTCTTCATTTTTAATAGGAAACACATGAAACTTGTTGACGTGATTTTTGAAGAGATTTATAAGCGACCTGTGTTTTTAATTTTCGTTCAATTAATTAAAACTTGATATATAAACAATTATTTTCTCAGTAAGACAATATTTTTCGTTTCAAACACAATCGCTTCGGGAAATTCCATTCAAAATGCCCACTTTGACATCATTTTTTGAAATATATTCTGCCTCTGTCAAAAAATCGATTATTACGGTACATTATATAGTTTCTGAATAAGCGAATCTACCA
Source organism: Maratus speciosus (assembly GCA_963932465.1). Classification (NCBI taxonomy): domain Eukaryota; kingdom Metazoa; phylum Arthropoda; class Arachnida; order Araneae; family Salticidae; genus Maratus; species Maratus speciosus. The sequence goes on from OZ010793.1 coordinate 482,772,869, forward strand.
ATTGGATGCGTTTGAGAGCAAAAATGAATTTAAAAATGAGTCAGAAGATAAGCAGTTTGGATTTGAATACACCCTTACTAAGATGATTTTTTTCTTCAACCGCTATGTATTTTTAATTTGTTTTTGCTGTAAGAATTGGTCCTATCCAAAACTTGTCTATATAGATGTTGTAGACAATCTTAAGAAGATATATGATAAATTCATTGGGATTTTAAATCTTTTGAATTGACGGAGTTATGGATTTTTTTCTTCTTCAAACGCCCTTTTTGTTTTCGTTTTTAATTTTTTTTTGCGGTACGGATTGGTCCTATCAAAACGTTGTGAATATAAAAGTTGTAGATAATGTTAAGGAAATTCATGATAAAATTAATTGGATTTGATATCTCGAGAATTGACGACGTTATGAATTTTTTTCTCCCAAAAACCTTATTTTTTGCGCCCCTTGAGCCCATTTTTAACTTTATCAAAAATCTGTGATACATAAATTTTTGGCCCTATTTTTAGAAGTAATAAAAACTTTAAACTGATTCGATATGTACAAAATTTAAGAAGTTATGGGTTTTTTTCGGTTTTCACAAAACCCCTCCTTATTCCCATCCCCTTGGTCCGATTTTACCCATTAACGAACTTGACCAAGATTTTATGCCCCTTGATTTTATGTATCAGTTTGGAAAAGACTGGTGCAGAATTGTGGAAGTTATCGTGTCCAGAAGAAAGTGATACATATAGATAGATACATACATAGATAGATAGATAAATATATAAAGTTTTTTACTGAGGGGGATTTTTGTCTCTAGGGGTCATGATCGGTTTAGATCTGCAAAAATTTTTCAGAAATTCCAACATAGGAACGACGCCAATAGGCAGTATTTCATACGAAATCTACCTAAAAGAAAAAATCCCTGCCGGCTCGGGCCTACAGGCGGAGGTAGATTTCGATGTTAAGTTCTAAGAGCTCCAACAAAACTTAAATCAAGATTAGAGATAAAACCCAGTTTCTTCACAAAGAGTGAGCTATAGGGAGCTAAACTTTTTGTGAAAATTATAATATACACGAATACACACTCACATGTATATGGAATAGGTTTAAAAAATGGCTACAAAAAATTCAGAGAACCTTAAAGTGTTAAAATATGTTAATATTTCCATAGTCGGGGTTTTATCATGTTTTAATACGTTTCTTCAAACTTACATGGCGTTACATATTCACCTTCTGAGGTCCATTATATTTCCAATATGACGCAATATACCTATTTTTTTAATTCGTCAAATTATTTATTTTGAGTTTTCATGCTGAAATCTTGCTCTAGAAAACTTATGACGTAATATTCAATTTGTTTTCAATTTGTCAAACTATTTAATTTTACACGTGAAAATTTTGCAGAAGAAAAGTAATTGTTGTGGTGAGAATTTTATTGTTGTTTTTTTTTAATTGTTGGCAACAGCTATAACGAAAAACTTTTATTTTTTCCCTGCCATTGTTGTGTAAGAGCTGGTTTTATCAGAATCATCTTAAGACAGTATTCAAAATTTTGAACCTCCCCATTTCCACCCTCTTGGGCCGATTTCGCCCATTTTCAATCCCCGCCGAGATATTAGCCATATCAAAGTTGTTGGCGAGTTTCAGGACAATCCGTCCATAATTGCGACTTTTATCGTGCGGACAAAATTTAGTACATACATGCATACATATATATATATATATATATATATATATATATATATATATATATATATATATATATAAACTTTTCAGGTGGGGGTGGTTTTGGGTTCCTGGGGTCCTATAACGAAAAGTTATGAAGGAATTTTTCAAAAGTCGCACCATGGTAACGACTGCAATAGGTAGTATTTCTTACGAAATCTACCTAAAAAAATATTGACATAGCAGTGGATTTGACCATTTTGCTCATATATATATGGCAGCCTATAAATTTGAAGATACGAGGGTAAGTCCGTAAGAAAGTCACAAAAATCAATAAAAAAGGGGGAAACCAAAATACGTACTTAAAAATCATGTTTATTTCTCTATATAATCGTCATTTACATTGATACATTTGTCCCATCTCTTTATGAGTTTTTCAATACCTGCTACATAAAAGTCTTTGGACTGCACTCTCAGCCATCTATGTACCTCACATTCAACGTCGGCATCCGTAGGCTGTAGGCTAAACCACCCTATCACAATTGCTATGCTGTCTATTGTCGTTCACCTGTCTGTTCTAACCATTTCCTGAACCTTCCGCACTGTTTCTTCTGTTACAATCTTAACAGGTCGACCACTTCTCTCTTCGTCAACAACTTTTGAATGACCCTGCTCATCTTGTACAACTGGTGTCTCATAAATTCGAAATTAACATCTTACAGTTGGATTGTGCTGCCACCTATAGGTATATTTGGAAACAATTTAGTACTAATTTCCGACTTCTCATATCAGTTTGTGACCTACTTACTGACTTTCCCTCGTAATTAAATTTTGGTAAGTTTTTCAATTTTATGTCATTCATTGTGTCTTTATGATGCTAAACAGTAATGTTTGAACAGAGAAATTAATTTTTTCAGCACTTCGTCAAATATGGGTAATCGACTTTTAAAAAAAGTAAATAAAAAGAAAAATCTTTGGACATTAAGACTTATTAGATTAATTTTCACACAATTATTCAAATTGGTAAAGAAATCATATTAGATGTAAATTTCCAACTGGGCGAAAAATGTCCGGACCAGGATTCGAACCCGGGATCTCCTGGCTGAAGCCGCCAGTGCTCTGCCATCTGAGCTATCCCGGACGATTCTGGTCAAACTTTTTCACCCAGCTAACCTTGAAGATTGCAGCATCTGGTCTGAAACCTGGTTCAGCTCAACAGAATAAATCTCAGGTAATGGAACTCCAGAAATCGCTGGATGCGAAATTACACTAGATTATTTTAACACAATTATTGTAATTGGTAAACAAATCATATTAGATGTAATGGCTTCAGCCAGGGGGTCCCGGGCTCGAATCCTGGTCCGGACATTTTTCGCCCAGTTGGAAATTTACATCTAATATGATTTCTTTACCAGTTTGAATAATTGTGTGAAAATTAATCTAGTGTACTTTCGTATCCAGCGATTTCTGGAGTTCCATTACCTGAGATTTATTCTGTTGAGCTGAACCAGGTTTCAGACCAGATGCTGTAATCTTCAGGGTTAGCTGGGTGAAAAAGTTCGACCAGAATCGTCCGGGATAGCTCAGATGGCAGAGCACTGGCGGCTTCAGCCAGGAGGTCCCGGGTTCGAATCCTGGTCCGGACATTTTTCGCCCAGTTGGAAATTTACATCTAATTAAGACTTATTATCTTACGCCTCTTTTCTCTACGTAAAAAAGAATTTGGAGGGCATGGAGTTACTTACTCGATATCACTGCAAACAAAAATATGCGCTAAGTAAAACAATTAAAAGTGCACGTATCTCCATGCAATCGTACCTACAAATAAGCAAATAGACAAACATTTATCTTTTTTATAATAAGAGATTAGGCTTTCTTGTACATTACAATTACACTGGACAACAGTGGTTTTGTCCTAGAACTAAAATTAGTTGATTCTAGATCAGTTTTGGTGCTGATTCCGAATATGCTTTCCTTTTATCGCTAGGTGGTCCAGGTTTTGAGAAATTTGCATATTTAAATTTATGCAAATTTAAGCTTTTTGTGCTATTTTATGCAAATTTTAGATGGAATATATGTCACATCTAATTACGTTTTCTAGATAATGACTACTTGACTATTTGCTTCAGATAAATGTCACGAGTTGCATATTCTTAACATTTATTTATCAGTTATTAAGCCTAATTTGCATATTTTTCAATAGTATAATGTTTACATTACTACCAACTGGCCACAGAATTGACGTAATGTTTCGCTAGACTAGATTTTTATGCTGATTTCAAATCTGCAGTCTGTTTTCTTATGTCATATCTATTTTTTGAGTAAGATGAATTTCTACTTTTGAACGGCATTAACACAGGTTTGATATAAAATGCTTTTTAGGGATGTGTAATTCATTGACAAGAAGGCGAACAGGGTCAGATTCATATCAGAGACATAAACAAAAATTTATATAATCGAAAAAAAAGTTAGTAGTAGAACAAAACTAGTATCCTAACTAGTTGAAGTTTATCATACAAAGTTTCATAAAAATCTATTTCTGGCTTTTTTGACCAAAAACTAAAATTTCACTTTTTTCAAAAACTAGACGTGATAGAAGAAAACAGATACAAGATTTGAAATCAGCTCAAAAAACCGGTTTAGGAACATATTAGCGTACTCGTGCGGCAGAAATATTTGAACGTCAAGAAACATTATTAGAAAAACATGAAAAATATGCAAATTAGGTACAATATTTCCCAGTCACATGTCAGTATAATCTCAGAAACAACGTTTTGTGAAGTAAATTAGGTAGTAATCATAACATAAAACAAAACACCCTATCTGATTTTGCTTTATACCTTAAATTTACAAATAATTATATAAAATTTACTAAATTTGCATAAATTGAAATATGCAAATATCTCTCAAACTTGACGTGCTGGAGTAAATCTAAAACCAGATTCGGAATCAGCACAAAAAACCGCATAAAAAACAACTAATTTCTGTTTTAGGACAGAGCAAAAGTTCAAATTTTTTGACCAGTGTTATGCTTCAAAGATAAACCTTTTTACATTACAGTCGAACCTCGTTATCCCGACACTCTAATGACTAGGAAAAAGTGTCGTTATAACCGGAGTGGTAACCGGAGTTGGAGAAAAATATGTTTATAAAAGCTGTATTTTTAATTAATTTATGACAATTTTAAATTCATAACTGTTCTTGTAGTTTTAAACAATAAAATATTATTATTAAACAAAATAAACACAAAAACAAAACTGAAAAGAATAAAAATCACATTTATGATAACTTGTTTTTTTATTGTTACATGAAATGTTGATGAATTAAGGTTTGCTTATCTCTAGATGTGCTTCCTACAATTCTTTTTGCAATATTATACAATGAATTGTTATAAAATGGATGTTAGACAATTTCCGATCGTTTCAATGCAATGCAATGCTTCTGTTTTAGTCTGATGAAAAACGCCGTGTGTAACCACAAGAAAGCGCCGCCTGACTAGAACAAAAACACCGCGAGTGGACTGATACGTCTATCTGGAGCTTAAGTGGATCATTTATAGTGTGCGGGTTTATTTATTCAGATAAAAGATTGATGTAAAATTTCTCATTTATCTCAATGGGTATTTTGGACGCTTTTAAAAAAGACTTACGTGGATTATAAAAAATGAACAATCTTCCTAAAGCGTAGGGATATCCGGAGTTGAAAGTTATTCAACGACATAAAATCCAGAGTTTATTTACATTAAAATCATATGCAGAAAATCGGGACTTTGAAAAACTGACGTGATAACCGGAGTGACGTGAAAACCGGGCGTTGGGATAATGAGGTCCGACTGTATTTCATTTAAATCAACTTGGTTTTTATATGTAAATATGGAATTTTGTAATGGAATTTTAACTGATTTCCTGATATGTTAGAATTATAACAAGTCAGAAATACAAGTGTACGCCAAACGTGGCAAATGAGGAGCGTTCATACTATGACTAGTTTTATAAATATCCAGATCTTGGCGCAATAGCTGTTGCACTCTGATGCAAAAATGAATGAATACAAAATTTATCAAGATTATCTATATTAAATTCAGTAATACGGAAATAATATGATTCCATTCTTGTATAGGACGTAATCACCATGGCAACCTAGAATCATTAACTATCATAGGATATCATTGAATTAATTACGTATGATGGGATTTAATAGAATGAAGAAAGCTTTTATTAATACCTTTTTAAGTTTGGATTCGATTTTCATAAAATTTGAAATGACTCGACAAAATTCTGAAACGATTATATTAATCAGATTTCACACCATTCGGTTGGGTAGTTTTTGCGTTGTTCTATGCGGACAGAAGGACGGACCGACCAGACGATGACTCAGGGGCGGATCCAGAGAATCGTTTTGGGGGGGGGGGCGATCCCGAGTGACATATAATCAACGTAGTCATAATTTCTGTTGCTCAAATCATTCCTTGCAGTTAATTTTTAAATGAATATGAAATAATTAATGCGATTTGAAAATATTAGACTTTTGATTATCCGACGTCCGATTAACCGAAACACTCGGTTATCCAACACTCTTATTATATAATCCCGCCCTCTCGAAATATGGTTTATTGTTACTTATTACGTCGTAAAATTAAAAACGTTATAACAGAATTTATTTATTAAATGTCTTTTTTTTTTCTTTTTCTTTTTACTCTTGTACTATGGTAATTATTTATCTTATTTTTTGTCCTTTTAGTTATAGTGAACAACATTAATAACACAAGACTGCGATGATTGTGTTTTTTTAACATTTGGTAATGGATTTTGATGTATTTTTTAGCACTGGATACGAAAATGACCTTCATTTTTAACCATCACGTTACGATTTTTGCAAATCGTAAATTTCAAAGTTAAAAAGTAAAACTAGAAAACAGGAATTCTGCTTGTCAGAATTTAGTGTCGCCCCCGGTGACAAAAAAATATATGTATATAAATATATACAGTTGAGACCCGATTATCCGAGTTAATCGAACTTATATCTTTGGAATGAATCATTTTCTTCTGATGGACTGATGGCTTCCATTATTATGAGACAGTCGTTATAAATGAAGTGTTAGGTGAAGATGAAAGAGCAGTCGTAAAAAGTTAGAACTCTGATTTTCTGGTGAAAATGGGGGGGGGGATGGCCATAATTTTTTTTTTTTGAAAAAAAAAATGGAAGCCATCAGACTATCAGAAGAAAATAACTCGGTGAAAGCGGAAACTCCGATAATCGGGGCTCTACTGTAGTGCAGTTTTAAGAGTTATAAAATACGATTTTATTTTACATAAAGTGACGCCATCCACATCCGCTAAAGAATTCATCATTTGCGATCCAGTGTTAAAGAACATCTACAGTAAAGTACGCTTAAGACGTCACTATCGCTGGATAATACACACACACACACAAAAAAAAGGAGATTTCGTCATTCAAAAAACTCGACAAAAAATCGGCCATCTAAAGATTCACAAGCCTTCATTTGTTTGTATTATTATTATAGATATTTAAAATGAAATTTAGTTTCTAATAGCTCCCTGTTTTATCAGAAATCTTTCATTTATATTTTTTGAAAATAGAACGTATTTTAACTTTTTTTTTTCAGTTTTTATAGGAAAATGGCTACAAAAAGATATAATTGATATTTTTCTTTCACTTTCTACAGAAATGGAGTTCTTCTGTTGCCAATATTAAGCAAATGGCTCTAAAAACTACAAAAAAAAAAAAAAAAAATAAATAAATAAAAATAAAAATAAAAATAATAATAATAATATTTCAAAAATAAATGGAGATGCAGTTTTCAAACAAATTGCATTAAAAAGTACTTTTTATCTGAATACGACGGTATAAACATTGAAAATGTGCGATGCTTAGAAGTTAAAAAAATTGCTATAGAGTATTTAATCGTACTCCTTTGTTTCACGGCTGGCTTCTGTAAGGTAACGTTATTTTTTGGAGATGTCACAAAATAAGCTGGGAGAAAGAAATAGCATACCGTACCGGGAGCTAAAAATAGCGAAAATCTCTCAAAGCAATTTGTCAAAGCATTAACAAAAGAAGGTGATTTAAATACATCTGCCACAATTTTCCCAGCTTTATCAACCGCCAAAATAAAAGAAGATACCGAGATGAACCCCATAGAGAAGATTAAAAGAAAAGCGCGAAGCAGAGCATGAGCGGTTCAAAGAAACTTCCACGCATGGAATAAAATTATAAGGATCTTAAATATACAATATTTTACATGTTTAACTGTAAAAATCCATAGTATAAGCAAAAAAATGAATAAGTTATTATGAAAAAAAGTTACGTCTATTTTATAGTAGCAGATTTTCGCAATATTTCGACAATTTAAAAATTTGCGATTTGTGAAAAATCCTGACGTGATGGTATGGTATGAAGGTCATTTTTGGATTCAGCACTAAAAAATACATAAGAACCAATTACCGTAGCTGAAAAACATAACAATCACATCCATTTTTTAATATCAGATTTCTGAAAGAGGGTAATCTCTGAAAAAGGATCCTCTTCAGAAATTTGAAGGGCCTTAACATCCTTGAAAGTCAAAATGTGTCATCTAAGTGGTGTTTATAACTCTTCACAGGCGCGAATCACCCCCCTCCCCCTTGGATCAAGTAATATAAATCCATCGATTATCGCGAATTGCGACAAATGGTTGCCGAAAAAAATCGATTTCATCAATCGTTCGCAGGTCAAAGGATCGCGCAAAACGCGAATTTCGTCAAAGAAGCGCGGAAAAAACGCAAATTTCGTCAAAGGATCGCAGAAAAAAACGCGAATTTCGTCAAAGGATCGCTGAAAAAACGCGAATTTCGCCAAATAATTGCGGAAAAAACACTAATTTCGCCAAACAATTGCGGAAAAAACGCTAATTTCGCGAAAGAATCGTGCAAAAAACGCTAATTTCGCCAACAGATCTCAGAAAAAATGCGAATTTCATCAAAGAATCGTGAAAAAATACGCGAATTTCGTCAAAGGGCCGCGGAAAAAACGCACAATTAGCACCAGGAGGAGTGCATCCACGGTGGGAGGGTTCAATCGGGGAGGTCGCCCCCCCCATGATATACATCCAACGCTTTTAACGGCAGTTTTCGCGGAACACACAGACAAGCAAACGAAAACCAAACACTTTTCGGGTATCAATGGTAAACCTCACTGACGTTTCGGCAATTAGTGAACAAAATAGGATTATGTTCAGTCAAAAGGCATATGGCGACATAATTTTTGACACTATGGGTTGAGGTGGGGGATGATGCCACTTCGTGTACCTTTTGTTGAATCTCTACAGCATAAATTGACAACGTTATGCAGATCCCTTTAAAGTGTTGAAACTTTTTCGTTCTTTCAAAGAAACTACAGTTCTAATTTCTGTATAACAATATTTTTGAGGAGTGCTTTATTGTTTGAGAAAAGAATGGGATTCATACAATTTCCAAAGAAAGAAAGAAACTAGAAAAAGAAAGGTCCTTTGAAAAATTCAAGCATCTTAATGTTTTCTGAAGACAGCCACTAATGTGTAAAAAATGTACTGTTATTGCCACCCACATTGGTAAATTTCAAGGGTATTTGATGAATGAACAAAAAAGGATTATATCCTAATCCCAGTCAGTTAATATGCGCATGGTGTGTAGATTTCTTATAAACCAACTTGGTAAATTGGTTCTTCCCTTCTTTGCCCCGATCGAACCCCCCCCCCCTTGTGGATGCGCGCCTAGGGGAATCTCTTCCCTGTACTAATTCTGCGTTTTTTCCACGGCCCTTTGACGAAATTCACGCTTTTTCAGCGAGTCTTTGGCGAAATTTGCGTACTTTTTTCGCGATTATTTCGCGAAATTAGCGTTTTTCTGCAATTTTTTTGTCGAAATTCGCGTTTTTTCTGCGATCCTTTGACGAAATTCGCGTTTTTTCTGCGATCTTTTGACAAAATTCGCGTTTTTTCTGCGATCTTTTGACGAAATTTGCATTTTTTCGTGGTCCTTTGATGAAATGCATTATTTTTTGACGAAAAGCGCATTTTTCGCGCTTCTTTGACAAAATTCACGTTTTTTCGCGATCTTTTGACGAAATTCGCGTTTTTTCTCGATCCTTTGACGAAATTGGCGTTTTTTGCGCGATCTTTTGACGAAATTCGCGTTTTTTTGCGACCCTTTGACCTGCGAACGATTCACGAAATTGTTTCTTTTTCGGAGACCATTTGTCGAAATTCGCGATAATCGGTGGATTTTGCCCCCCCCCCCCCCCCCGTGGATCCGCGCCTGCGATGACTATAGATGCTACGTATTTATATAATTACGAACGTACTTAAAAATTAAATTACAATACAAAATTTTAGTTTTACAGTACAACATTTTAATATTTGTAAAACTTAATTATAAATTAGTAACTTAATTTGAAGACCTTTTTACCGCTAGCCCGCCACAGGTGATACATTGCCAAATATTCTTTATGGTTACAATTATAAACGAGTACAAGAACAATGCATTTAATTATGTGTCAAACCACGCTCGCCGAATAAGACCAACTGGGTATGAAGCTCCAGCAACGAAATATTATAAACACTAAACAGGAGAAAAAAATAAAGAATGTAATATATATATTTTTAAACACTCTTTAATCAATTAATAGTTTCATATTAACTAAATTATGATTAAACAATGAGAAATCAATTTAGAAATCCTGAAAATATAGTAAAAATAATGCTTTGTATTTTTTTCCTGTTGCCATATCCTAAAAAAGAAACAGAGCAAAAATTATATTGTTTTTAAAATAAATTCACTAGCTCGCAATTTCTACCAAAGGTAAAAAAAAGCTGGGATTTCTTCACAATCGGGTTCGATGACCATACCAAACTCTCATATTGCGGCGAACATTATGTGGAAAAATACTGAATTGTAGACATGAAATTAGGCGTGATTTTCAAGATAAACGTTGAATGCTAATAAAAGACTGTATTTAAAACGAAAAACTATTTTTACTTTTTACTAATTTGTTTTTATTTTTCAAGACAATAGTACGAGGGTCATCAAGGAAGTAAGTTTCCCACGGCCCGTAAAAAGAAAAAAACATAATTAACTTAAAAGCTTTATTGCAAAAGTTACAGCAATGTTTCAGCTTCTTCTCAACATAACAACCACAGGAATTGTAATTCTTGTATATTCATAGTGTGGGATAAGTTTTTGTAGTCTAGTGTCATAGAAGTCTGCCGTAAGGGAATGGAGCCAGCTTCTCACAGTTGTCAATCCACGACTCGCATTAAAATTTGATATAAACTATAGCAAAAAATTTTGATAAAACAAAAGTAATTCAAATAATTTGCAAGTTGTTTTTCTTTTTTATGATAATTACCTTACAGTTCGGGAAATCTTCTTGAATTTTTAAACTGTTTATGCTGTAATCTTATAAAAATGAATTTGTAATTTCATCCAAAAATAAATAAATAAATAAAAAATAAAAACAGTATTTAACACTTTTATTTTTAAGACTAAAACTATGAAAACAAAATATGTTTATAAAATTTATCTATTTTAAAAGCTAGGTGCTTCATTAATTTAATATCTAAATTTTAAAAAAATCTAGAAAATATCTATCAATTTAAATAATGAAAGTCAACTATGAAAAGGTAAACGCCTGCTTTTAAAAGCTTATTTATTTTGAAATACTGATAAGGCTGATAACGTATCTTACGCAAATTATACTCAAACGCAATTAACTAAAAAGAAGCTTCTGAAATTTTACCAACAGTCGTCTAATAATTACCACAGCATCAAGTAATAATTTCAAAAACCAAGGGTACGTGAAATTCATTATGAAAATTCTCGTTACGCTCCAGACAAAAAAGATTATTATATACCACGAATGATTAAAAAGAAAGAAAAAAACCTGTTAAAGCTTTAAACAACTAAATGCAGAAATAATAAACATATGATTTAAGAGATGAAAAATACATAATCTTTGCTTTTAATTTTTCTTTAAAAGTAATTTTTTTGATAGTATAATTTTTTTGTTTCTTAACTCATGCGAGCATTAAGTTTTTACTAATTTATATTAAAACGAGCTCGATTTTTAGTTGATATCCTATATTTTTGTTAGATTTAATTACTACATATTTGTCTGCGAGAAAATGCGTATAATAAATAAAAGATATCTTAAGGTAACAAGGTGGAACCCGTCGAACTTCGACGAAGGAAAATGCTTAAGAAGGAGTTGTTTCATTGATTTATAATAAACCTACTTAATTAGTTACAATAGAAAATGCACTGATATTATTTTAAACCTCAAATTATTGCCAAGATCCTCATTGTTTGCTTGTAAAACTCGACGAAGCGAATTCATCCAGGCGAAAATCATTAAGTTCTTTATTACATGTCACTATTTTTTGAACAAAGGCTTCCAAACTGAGCATGCACATTGTATGTCACTGCTCTTCTATAAAGACACTGTAAAATTTTGTAAAACATTGAGCTTTATCAGCCTGTGATTTCGATTACGTTATTTTTAAAAGAAATTTTTTCACCTGTGAAGAATTTCAGGGCAGCTGGGGTGAAATGACGTATTTCTACAAAACATATTTCAGTTTTAAGAATTAAAAAACATGCCTTTTTTATAAAAGAACGTCATTTGCATCCGCTAAAGCATTGCACTTTTATGATCCAGTCTTTAACAACATCTATACAGAGCTCCTATAGAATTCTTACATTTTGTAGTCAGTCTTTCATCTACAGAAAAGTATTCAAATGACGTCATTATCGCAGAATAATACACAAACATAAAAAAAGGCAACATCGTCATTCAAGAAGCTTGGTGAAAAAAAAAATCGAGTATTTAATGTTACATATGCCTCCACTTGTTTTTGTTTATAATAGCTACATGTTTTATCAGAAATCATTTTTTCAAAATTCGGAAAATATTATTACACACGGATAAATAAAATTCATTCTTTCAGCTTTCTCATACGAAATAAGTAATTGTGAAGGAAAGTCACACAGTTATTTAAAATACGTTTTCCTAAAAAGAAAGTGTTATATCGTTTGTAAAATAGTTTTGCTGTAAACTAAGAACCATTTAATTGATGAAGAGAAACGAAATAAAACCAAAATTTACCGGATTGAGAAGGAATTTTTGGCAAAGCATGTATTTTAATTTAAATTTTTATGAGGAAATGGCAACAAAAAAGTATAATAATCTACTATTTTCCCTGTACATTTAGTAGAAATGGAGTACTTCTGTTGCCACAATTACAAAATTGGTGCTAAAAACTATAAAAAATTAATACCTCAAAAATAAATTGAGATACAGCTTTCAAACAAATTGCATTTAAAAGCGCATTTTTTTCTTTATACGACGGTATAAAAACTGAAAATGTGCGATGCGTAGAAGTTTAAAAATTTTCAGTAGCAAAAATTGCAAAACGAAAATTCATTTCAAATTTGAAAGTGTTGCCAATCGCAGAATGACGTATGTGTTACGCACAGATATGTTTGTCCTTTATAATATAGATAGTTTAAGGTTTTTAATCTATCTATATTATAAAGGACAAACATATCTGTGCGTAACGCATACGTCATTTTGCGAATGGCAACACTTTGCAATTTGAAATAAAATTTAGGTTTTGCAATTTTCTCTACTGCAAATTTTTAAACTTCTAAACATCGCATATTTTAAATTTTTACACCGTCATATAAGGAAAAAAAGCTCTTTTAAATGCAATTTGTTTGAAAGCTGCATCTCTATTTATTTTTGAGATATTAATTTTTTTGTAGTTTTTAATACCATTTTTCTTACCATGGCAACAAAAGTACCTCATTTCTATTGAAAGTCATTGAAAGTAAATGGAAAATAGTCGAAAATAGGAGATACTGTATCATTTCGTTGCCATTTTCTTATAAAACCTGAAAAAAAAAGTTGAAATTAAAATATGGGCTATGTCAAGACTATTGTCTGTTATTCCGTGATAATGACGTCATATGCACACTTTTCTATATACGAAGTTTAAGACTGTATTGTAAAAGTGGATTGCTTTAATGGATGCAAATGATGTCATTTTATAAAAACGCGTGTATTTTAATTCTTAAACCTTAATTATGTTTTGTAAAAGTGCGTCATTTTCACAGCCCGGCTGCTTTGAAATTCTTCACAGGTGAAAATGCTTCACTTTTGAAAATAATGTAATTGTAATCATACACTAATAAAACGCAATGTTTTACAAAAATTTAGAGTGTCTTTATAAAAGAGAGTTGACATGTAAATAATAGCGATTTATATTACAGAAATTGATGATTCTCGCCTGGATGGATTTGCTTCGCCGAGTTAGACAAGCAAACAAATAATTCGTAATTTAAAATAATATCGTGTTCCTAAAGTTTTTGTCGAAAACTCTCTCGAATAATAAAATTTTAATGCTATTCTTTAGGACATTCTACTATAATTTTATCAAAATAACATAATTTGCTTAATTTAATTAATCCTAATTTTATATAACCTATATATTTAAAACACAAGTTGTTTTTTAGTCATCTGCCCTGATCTTTCTGCTGAACAAATTTTATTATTATTATTTTATTTTTATTTATTTATTTTTTTAACTGAAAGCTGTTCATTTGTAGATGTGATCGCACGATCTGTTTTTTTTTTAAATATCCCCACTTTTATATTTTAATTTTAAAAACATTTTATTAAATTTCTTCAAAATGGGGAAAATTAGATAGCTTTCATTATTGCAGACAAGAGAGAAATAATGAGGTATTTTTATCTTTATTCATGCCATTTTCTGATAAAAAATCAAAATAGTTGATAAAAATTGTTGTATAGGGTTTAGTGGCGCAAAATCCCATTAGGAGCATAATATTGTACTAGGGGCATAATAACGGAAAATGACTTACTGCTTTTGAAAATACGCATTTTTCCTCATAAATTATCTATATTGTTTTTCCTTCTGCATGTGTACCGATACTAAGTTTCAGACACTAGGCGAAATGCTTATTTAAGTGAAAATGAAGTCATATTTAAAAGAAAACGATCATTTTCTTAGATAAAACTAAACATTTTAGCACAAATGCGTCTAAAAAACATAGATTACGAAAATTTTTAGTCTCCAGAATTGAGATTAGAATCTCAAGTAAAGAGTGCGTCTGTTCACATAAAATATGTTGCTGACAATCGTGACTTCAAGTTTTGAGTTAAAATGATTTTAAAATGATCAAACAAAATACAATTAAAAAAAATGTTGAATATGATATGAGAAGTGCGTATGCAAATTTTGAGAAGGGGAAAATTGCTGTTTTTCATTCCGGAATACCAAGCATAAGAGCCTCAATTGATAACCACAGCCTAATAACTGATCTTTATTATATTTTACTGATTATGTATCTATATTATAAAGAACAAATGTATCTGTGCGTAACGCTGACCTCATTTTGTGAATGGGTACACTTCACGATCAAATTTTGGTTTTGAAAATCTCGCTACTGCAATTTTTTAATCTTCTGACCATCGTACATTTTCAGTTTTCGTTGCATAGGGAAAAAATTTACTCTCAAATGCAATTTGTAACTGTATCTTAATTGACTGATGTATTATGTTTTCTCAAATAATTTTTTAGCGTGATTTTTTTAAAGTTTATCTTATCACGTGCCAATTTCAATACATAATAATAATAAACATTTTGCACATAAAGCATCAAACATTGTTCAGCATTTGTTTCTGACGATTTTTGCATAACGAAATTAATACTTCCTTTACAAACAAATAAAAGAATAATATTACAAAACACCAATCTAACATATTTGTGAAGGACAAATTAACGAAATTAATACTTCTTTTATAAACAAATAAACGAATAATGTTGAAAAAACACAAATCTAACATATTTGTAATCGTAAAATTTAAATTTTTAGATCATCAAATAGGACTTTTTTTTTTAAATGGAATTTGTTTGCAAAGTTCATCTCAGTTTACTGATTGTCTATGGTTTTAAAAACAATTTTAAAGTATGAAATATTTTTTTAATTTATCTATAGTACGCGGAGCTCGATTACGAAAGATTAATCCGTTGCCCTTAAAACAAAATAAAGAGTTCATCATTTTCTTACGGCTAATATCCATTAAAAAAACTTCCCTATGAATAAATAAATAAAATAATATAAATAAAACACAAATTTAACAGACATGTTAGCTCTGAAATTATCAGAATATAAAAGCCGTAAGTAGCAAAATCTTGGTCTCTTAGCATGCGGCTAATGAGAGAATATCGCTTTTGATAAATGTCAAAAATTTATTTGATTGTATAATTCGTATTTTTCATATGCAAAATGCTTTTTTAATGTAAGTGGGCAGGCTAAAAAATTTATTGCATATAAAAAAATTATTAGTTTTCAAAAAAAAAAAAAAATGTTTTCACCTATATTCTGTAACCCGGGAAGCCCGGGTACGATCCCCTAGTATATATAAAAGAAAGTCTGGATTTTGTATTAATCAACGCGCCGCCGAAACTACTGAACCTAAAATTTTGAAAATTGAGGTAAAAATACTTCTTATGACATAGAGTGCCGCTAAGAAAGGATTTTCTCAAATTCCACCTCTAAGGGGGTAAAAAATAGAACAAACTTTTAAAAAATTCCTTAAAAATCTGATTTTATAGTTATTTTTCAACTGATAACATATTTTGGTGTATTTTTGTATGCTGAATCGTATGGTACTAACTAAATTCTTTTAAGTCTAATAGTTCGAGAGATATTTCATATTTTTCTAATTTGGAGATGTCTTTGGCACCAAGACTTCGAAATATCTAACATTAGAAGTGATAATTCATACATATTCATTCATATTGTAAATCCGTTACTGTGGCAACGGAAGAAATTCAAAGTAAATCTTTTTGTTAATTCTTTTGTTTAAAGAATTAAACCGACTATGTGAGTTTGAAAAAAAAATATACAAACGTCTTGAAAAAAAGAAAAAAAAAGATATTGAATTTATTGAAAATACAAAGAAGCAATCCACTGAGAAATAATTAACTTTATAAAACGAAAATATTTGAAAATGAAAGCAATGTTTGTAGGCCTAAAAAAAACTCTTGGTACTTACATCCGGGCCATGCCAATACAACTGCGCCAAGCATGGCGACAATTACACTAATTACAGCAACCCTTATTTTTTGTCCAATCGATAGTTTATTATAGTTTTAAATTTATTTTATCATTATAGTTTTTTTTTTAATTATGGTTTATAGCATGCAGTTTTATGTTATATATTTTATTTATTTATTTACTTTAAATAATTTGCTATTTTTAACAAGGTTATGTATTTAAGAATGTTAAATTACTGTTTTAAACGTAATTGGCAAACGATAAACAAGATTGGCAATTGTCAACAATTTTTGGCGATCTATTTCATAGTCCGCATAATACGTAAGTACCACTTTTTCAATGGAAGAAATTGGAATTGAAATAATACATCGCTATTTACCATTTGCTCCTGGATAAAAAGGAAAAATGGGTACTTTTATGTCAGCCGTGTGGTAATCTCGCCATTAGCATTTTAAAAATTGCCAATAGCAGTAGTTACATTTCGCGTATGTAAATTAAAAACAATTCTTTGTTTTAAGTTATGGCATTATTTCCTATTATTGTTTTACTTTACAATTTTTTCAATGAAATTAGTGTAAGGCATGTATTTTAAATGAAATGAGGGAAACGTTTATATTTTGAATGAAAATAATAAAATAAGAATAAGGTATGGAAACAATCTTTGTTGATTTACTACATGCGCCTGGCTGGCATAGAAGTATCACAAAAGCCATACATTCACCTTTCTTTGGGTAGTTGTTCATAGGATACCTGGTTAATCTTCCGTAATCGGATACCTCGCCAATCTGTGTATCAGCTACAATGTTGAACGCATCGTTTACGTATGAAGTGAAAACTTCACGATGAATTCTATTACAGATAATCGTATCACCATCATCTACTACATATTTAAAACGGAAATTTGCATTTCATTCCGATTGTTTATAATAATTTGATAGGATATGCCACTATTAGTTAAGTAACGTGTTTGGAACGGTTTTTGTGTATACACACAGTGTTCTACGTTGCTTAGTTATAGAGATAAAAGAAAAATTTAAAAATTAAGTGAACCTGATTATTAAAGGTTAGCCTTTTAAAAATATTCTATTGAAGAGATTTTGATCCAAGTGGCACTGTTACATAACTTTTTAGAATTGGTTTTAGTATAAAATCATTTATTATATGTTGCTTAGTTATGGTGCTTAGCTATTGGAAAAGTTATAGAGAAAGGTGAACGCAATTATGAAAGATGCATCTACTGTAATTATATAAAATGCAAATTTGTCTTTCTTTCCACCCGTTTATAATTTGAGTTTTGCTGGATGTATTTTGATGGGACTTACACTGCTAATTAGACAATTTTTTGTGGATGGTAGGTACGTCTTGCATGATTAGTACTTCTTGCATGAATGATACTTCTCTGTAGCGAAGTTTCTTCTGGTTTATTGTTTTTTTCTGAAGCACAAACTTGACAATAAATCAGATTGCAGAAAATCACATTACAAGAGAAAGTCCCAAAACTAGGTGAACCCGATTGTGAAAGATTACTTTTTATTTAAAGTTATACTGAACGTATTTTGATTGGAATTGAACAGTTAGGTAATATTTCAGGTATTGTTTTAATATTTAAAATATTTTACATTTTTAGTTAAGGAGCTATGAGGAAAATTCTCAGTGGTGTAGTTGTAAAAAAACATAGGATAAAATCTACAGGCAGAGCGTATATACAAGCAAATACCCTCTATGCTATGGAGGGTGTGCATATTTTCTAAAAAAAATCCAGAAGGTCTACGGCGTATAGCCTGCGCTACATTACTGAAAGTTCTACAATCACGTTAACGCGATTGTGAAAGATTTATTTAACTATCTACTCCACCATATAAAATACAAACAGCAATTTCGGTCCGATCACTTATAACTTGAGTTGTTTTGAATGGATTTTGAGAAGACTTGCATTGTTAGTTAGATAAATTTTCAATAAAGGGTTTCGTATGTAACGCAACGAACACATGTAACACACACATATGTAACACACACTACTTTGCTGAGTTATAGAATTATGTGCGAAAGTTACTTAATCAGTGAACCCTATTTTGAAAGATTAGCCTTTTTAAAAGATTCGATTGAGTTAAGTTCGATGGAATTAGCATTGGTTTTTAGATAATTTTTCAAGAAAGCTTTTTATATAACAAATATTGTTCTACATTGCTTTGCTATAGAATTATAGATGAATGTTCTATAATCTGGTGAACCCGATTATGAAAAATTAGTCTTATTAGTCTTATTAGTCTCAGTAAGAAGGTTCTGCTGAACGGATTTTGATGAGATTTAAATTTTAAAATTTTCGGGGATGATTTTAATATGCTGCATATTGTTCTTCCGTTCTTTTACATATTCAGTTATAAATAATCAACTTAAAGATTTACTTCTTAACAGTCCAAATTTTGACCGAGACATTAGAAGATATAAAATCGTAATGGCATTCATATTGTTTTCAGAAATAGGGATTATCATTGGAGATAAATGTATATATTGCTATAAAACACAAGATGAAATATACCGATATATTTCGTTTGATTAAAGTTTCGTTTGGAGAAACCGACCAGCGTAGCGGGCGAAGGCTGCTAGTATATGTATATAGGGAAGTTTTAATTCATCGCATAAACGTAACTAGGCATTGGCAGACTGAGCTGCCGCCATATAGGTGTGGAAAGGAGATGTAAAACATCTAAATCATGTTATCCATTTTCAGAAAAAAAGCATTTGATTGTAAATATTTTTTCTTTGTGTGTGTGGGAAGAAATTCTGCACCAGAACCCAAAGAGAGAGAGAGAGAGAGAGAAAGAATAGTAATATTTATGCGAAAAAAATTTTATGTACGTAAGAGGACATTTTTAATGAAACATTATAATTCTAACACCAACCTCTCCTTCTGCAAACCCGCGATAAGGCGGAGGTAACAACGCTGTTTTCCTACCTCTGCTGCAGGCGTAGTTTTTAAAAATAAGAAGAAAATAAAAAGGAGAGTGCCCAGTTAAACTGGTGTCATTGAGCTCACAGGCTATTCACGCTAATTGTATATTATACTCTTATTTCAAAGAACAACGCCCCCCGAAAAAAATAAGGAGGGATTAGCTCCCACCATTTCCCTCTTTATACTTAACCAATTAAACTCCAAATTTAATCAGGGAAGCGCCTTATCAGATTAAACCGGCATACCAAATTTGAAGCAAATCGGATAGAAAAACCCTTTTATCTTAGTTAAGGAAGGGGAATTTAGCCCCCTTCCCCCTTTATCCTTAACCAATGAATCTCCAAATCCAATCAAGGAAGCGCCTTATCAGAATAAACCGGTATACCAAATTTAAAGCAAATCTGATAATCTTGCATGGTAAAACCCATTTATCTAAATTAAGGGGGAATTAGCCCTCGTTCCCCCCTGTCCGTTTATACTTAAGCAATGAAACCCAAAACTAATCAGGGAAGTGCCTTATCAGAATGAACCTAGAAAAAAATTTGAAGCAAATAAGATATTTCTATCAAGAGTTATCGCGTTACGTATACACATACATACAGAATATGCAGGCACATTAGCTCTCAGGCTTTGATAGCCTGTGAGCTAAAAATATATATGAACATGTCAAAATAAATCACACAATAAAATCATTTACTTTAACAATAAAGCAGAGCACACACCTTAAAGCATTTTCTAGATGTACGAAAAAGAAATGTTGTTGTTTTATGCATTGTAAAAGAATTGTTCTGTCCAATTTTTAGCTCACGCGTTATCAAAGCCTGAGAGTTAATGTTCCCGCAGGAGCTAATGTGTCGTGTACGTATATATATATGTACGTAAAGTGATAACTCTTGATAGAAATATCTGATTTGCTTCAAATTTTTTCTTCGTTCATCCTTATAAAGCGCCTCCCTGATTAGTTTTAGAGAGTTCATTGGTAAGGTGTAAAAGGGGGAGGGAAATCCCCACTTAATTTAAATAAAAGGGTTTTTCATGTAAAATTATCCGATTTGCTTCAAATTTGGTATACCGCTTTATTCTGATAAGGCGCCTCCCTAATTACATTTGGAAGTTCATTGGTTAAGTATAAAGGGGGGGAAACGGGGGCTAATCTCCACTTAATTTGAATAAAAGGGTTTTTCATGCAGAGTTATCCGATTTGCTTCAAATTTGGTATACCGGTTTATTCTGATAAGGGACCTCCCTGATTAGATTGGGAGGTTCATTGGTAAAGTCTAAAGGGGGGTGGATAATCTTACTTAATTTATTTTTCGAGGGGCATTATTCTTTGAAATAACAGTATCATATACAATAAGTGAGAATATCCTGTGAGATCAATGAAATCAGTTTAACTGGGCATTTTTTTTTTTTACTTTCTTCTATCTTTACGAGAAGAAAGTATTGGATTCGTGAAAATTTTCGGATTTCGATGGAACGTTTTAGGGGTCAGGAATTCCGAAAAACATGTTTTTACAAAATGTCTGTCTGTAGTGACACAAATTTGCTGGCGCTCTATCTCAAGAACTTAGGCACGGAATTTAATAAAAATTTATATTCAGTTAGTTCCTGATATAAATTGGTGCTGATTAGTTTTCGGTGTAAATCGCTCAACAAGTGGCGCTGCTATGTAGCATTTTTCACGATTTCCGCAATAGCTCAATTTCCAGAACTAATACACGGATTTTCATCAAACTTCAGATTCAGTTAGTCCTTGACATGAATTGACGTTTTAAACATTTTGGTGTAAATCGCTCAACAGGTGGCGCTGCTATGTTGCATTTTTTGCCATTTTCGCAATTGCTCTATCTCAAGAACTAATGCTTGGATTTTCAACAAACTTCAGATTCAGATATACCTTGATATGAATTAGTGCTGTTTATGTTCTGGTGCAAATCGCTCAACAGATGACGCTGCTATGTTGCATTTTTCAGAATTTCCACTATAACTCTATCATAACAGCTAATGCACGAATTTTCATTGACGGATTTATACCTTTTAGGGGTCAGAGATTCCGAAATCATGTTTTTACAAAATGTCTATCTGTGAGTCTGCGACTCTGTCTGTGTGTCTGCCTGTCTGTTTGTATGTGACACAAATTTTGAGGGCGCTCTGTCTCAAGAACTAATGCACATAATTTAATAAAAATTTATATTCAGTTAGTCCTTAATATAAATTGATGCTGATTAGTTTTTGGTGTAAATCGCTCAACAGGTGGCGCTGCATTGCAGCATTTTTCACGATTCTGCAATAGGTCAATCTCCAGAACTAATGAACGGATTTTCTTCAAACTTCAGATTCAATTAGTCCTTCACATGAATTGACGTGTTATACATTTTGGTGTAAATCGCTCAACAGCATGGTGCTGCTATGCTGCATTTTTTGCCATTTTCGCAATTGCTCTATCTCAAGAACTAATACTTGGATTTTACACAAACTTCAGATTCGGGTATATCTTGATATAAATTAGTGCTGTTTATGTGATTTATACAGAAGAAAGTTTTGTGATGGCCACAACATACTAGATTTTTATATTATGTATATTTCCCGTTACAAAAGTATGAATTCAAAATAAATCTTATCCAAATTAATAATTTAATCAAGTTAGTTTGCTTTTGGAAAATATTTGAACAAACGGAAGAAAAACCGTGACATTGCTCTCTGCTTAGTAATAATATTAATTACTTTTCTTTTAAGCTTAAAATTAATCAAAAATGATGCAACCTTTACTTGAAATTTGAGAATTTGCAATGCACTATTTGGTCATCAGGTTAAATTATTCATTTGGTTAACGAAATTACATGTTTTTAAAGCATAGTTTGTAATAAAAGTTACTAGGTTGATTTAAAATTTGAAACATATTATTTTGTATGATGCATATTTCTCCGAAATGTGAAATAGAATTTTTTTCCCTTAAATTGTGCACTTCAATAAATTAGAAGATTAATTATATATATATATATATATTTTACGTAGATTGCACAAAATATTGATCCACGACAAATGCAAAAGAGGAAAATTTATGCAAACATGTAATTATTTTCGAAGTAATTACACATATTTTTCACATGAGTATAATGCAAGCTCCAATATCAAAATTAATTAATTAATTAAAAAATATTATTTATCCGCTTGCTAATTTCTAAAATATTAAAGAATTCCCCATAAATTCGTTGTTTCGTGCATTCACCTTTACAATATATTTTAATTAAAAATTGCATCAAGAAAAACGTTGTTTCGTTCATTCAGAGTTACAAAATCGTTTAATTAAAAACTGTGTAAATAATTCTGCCTATATCTGCGGTATTCGATAATCTGGTTATAAAAAAAAGATAATTTTTATAATAAATTTATGAGATAAGTAAATCAGAAGTTTATCACCACACACACACACACAAAAAAAAAAAATAATAATTAAAAAAATAAATACTAGTTTGATGTGCCAATCCCAAAACTTTCTTCTATCTCATATACTTTAATATTTCAAAATGTTGTTACAAATGTCAATATTTCCTTTTTATAAGTTCAATACTACATCAAATTTGACTTTCATCTTAAAATTTCTGCTTCAGTCAATTAATCGGGTGTAGAAACGTGTTAATCTCGATCATGCTACTTATTAAAATCAACAGTTTTCCGTTATTCTGTTGTACATAGGCTTATCGCGAATAGTCGACTTATCAGGGTGGTAAGTTCCCGCCGCTTCATCAGCTCCCGGTGTATAACAGAACTACAAAAACCAAGAAAATTACACAAAAATCGCTTTTATAATGCGCCTTTTTGGCGGAATATTTCTAAATTCAGTGAGGACCTTCTTACCAAGGCCAAAAGCATATTAAAAAAAAATAATTCAATTCTATGCATAACTTCATACACAATTTTCTATGGTACAATATTGAAAATTGCACAAAAATCGCTTTTACAGAGACCTACCTACTGGCGGATTTTTTCGAAATTCAGGGAAGACATTTTGCCATAACCAAAAACCTATACAAAAAATTTTATTCAATTCTATGCGTAACTTCATACACTTTCCTATGGTACAATATTCAAAATGGCACAAAAATAGCTATTACATCTTCCCCTTTCAGAGGTTTTTTTTCCAAATTAATGAAGGACCTGCTTGCCATAGCCAAAAACTTTAAAAAAAAAATTGGTTCGATTCTATGCATAACTTCATACACTTTCCCATGGTACAATATTGAAAATTACACAAAAATCGCTATTACAGCGCCTCCTTCTGGTGATCACTATTGCAGGGCCCTCTACCGGCTGAATTTTCCCAAATTCACGGAGGACCTTCTTGCCAGGACCAAAAACCTACACAAAAAATTTAATTCAATTCTATGCCTAACTTCATACACTTTCCGATGGTACAATATTAAAAATGGCACAAAAATCGTTATTACAGCCCCCCCCCCCTACCGACGTAATTTTTCAAAATTCAGGGAGGACCTTCTTGCCATGACTAAAAACCTACACAAAAAAAATTGATTTAATTCACTACATAACTTCATACACTTTCCGATGGTAAAATATTCAAAATGGCACAAAAATCTCAATTACAGCGCCCCCTTTCGGCGGATTTTTTTCCAAATTAATGAAAAACCTGCTTGCTATAGCCAAAAACTTAAAAAAAAATTTGGTTCAATTCTATGCATAACTTCATACACTTTCCGATGATACAATATTCAAAATGGCACGAAAATCGCTATTACAGCGCCCCCTACCGGCAGAATTTTTCCAAATTCAGGGAGGACCTTCTTGTTATGACCAAAAAGTTAATTCAGTTCTATGCATAACTTTATACACTTTCCGATGGTACAATATTGAAAATGGCTCAAAAATCGCAATTACAGCGCCCCTTCCGGCGGATTTTTTCCAAATTAATGATGGACCTGCTTGCCATAGTCAAAAACTTTAAAAATAATTTTGGTTGAATTCTATGCATAACTTTATACACTTTTTGATGGTACAATGGCGACAAACCGACGGACACACGGTCAGACAAACATTTTCTATAAACATGTTTTTTGGAATCTCTGACCCCTAAAACGTGTAAATCCGTTCGAATCCGTCCGAAAAAAATTTCGATTACAATACTTTCTTCTATTTAAGATAGAAGAAAGTAAAAAGAAAAAAGAGTAAAAAGAAAATGATGGAAGAGAGAGATCGGCAAACAGAATTCCTTGTATACATGAATATATTATTTCATAAATACGTTATCTCATCAAATATATATGTTAAAACAAGCTAAGCATGAAAAGTGAGGTTTTGCTTAACAGACTGTTTGTTTTGAAGATATGGTGAAGAGATTATTATAATTATTAATTTTTTTTTTTTTTGTCTTCTTAATTTTTTGTTTTGCCCTAAATATTTCTTACGGCTATTTTTTACAGAAAGTGTATATGAGCTAATATGTGCACAAGTTGTGAAGGTTTCTAACTGAACAATGCCTTTATCACGTCTTTTATTAATATTTTAATACACCTTTTCCTAAGCCCATTTACTAAATTTATTTTTATAAGTTTATTTACTTTTTCTAAGTTGCGTCTTTTTTCTATGTTTTTATTACGTCCTCATTTTTTTTAATTACTTTATTTCTAAGTGTTTATTTCAAGTAACAATTTAAGTTGAATCTCACTTGTTTTAAAAATGTCTAATTTTTAGGAGACGCTAAGAAATGTAAAATTAAGTAATGTCATAGAGAAATATACGAAAAAGAAGATATAAGCATTCTTAAAATATTTCTAATATCAATGATGATGATTTAAAGTAGCAAACCTAATATATTTCAGAACTTCGCCCACGCTGGTCGGTTTCTCCAAACGAATCTTGAATCAGACGAAATACATCCGAAATGATGTAACTTGTTTTTGAAAAAATCATTTTTTCAAAAATAAATATTTTTTCAAATTTGTCGAAACAAAATTAATGTAAAATAATAATAAAAAAAACATGTTCCAAGTTTGCACCTTTTTCATATAACAATTTATAATAATTTAACGACGAGAAATGGCGGAAAAAAACCCTCATGCAGAAAGACGCATTTAAAGTTTTAAACAAAGATTGACTCCTTAGAGAATGTTTAAATCCTTTTTTAAAAATTGCAGATGAATAAGTAACTTCTTCATGTAGCTTAAACTTCCGATTCAGTTTAACTTTTGCCATTTTCACCTTCTTTCTTTAAATGTCCGTCAGTTGATTTCAAACAAGGCATTTTCTAACATGCCGATTAAGAGTGTTTTCATAATTTTAGTCCTCAAGACTTCAGATTATATATCGCCCCGTCGAAGCCGTTAAAAAATGTTTGTATTGTGGGGCCAGGCCAGGCCAGGCCAGTCCCGGATCTTACCGTTTTCTGAAGGGTCGGCCGGGGCTAACGTATTTTTTCATACCGAACCGGGACTGGCTTCCTTTTTCCTAGGGCGAAAATTTCAGTCCTGGTCTCGACCCAACTTGTATTAAAATCAATTGTAATCTGTCTCTGACTGACTTGATCCGTGCAAAAAATCAGTAAAATTTGGGTCAGTCCAAAAGTTTTTACAAAAAATGCATATCTTTTAAATCACCATACTTTTAAAATTAAATTTGAAAATTCATTTTTTAAAAGGATAGTAGATTTAAAGGGGGGGGGGAGTAAAATACAGTAAAACCAGAATCTACAGAAAAAGAACGTACCTATGACGGAATCCTGTCTTAAACGGAGAAATGTGTTGATCCATACAAAATGAATAAAATAATACCTGAGAAAAGAATAGAGTAGTACATTTATACCACCTAAGAAGGGTACTTGTCCATAAATGCAATTTTTCCCTTTCCTATGTGATTCCTTCTTAGAAGATTTTTCTGTATAGCATTTTTTAAAGACTCCAATAGATTGAATATGGACTGACGACATTAAACGATAAGTGAAACATTTACATACAAACAGATATTCATTTAAAAAATAAATAAATATCACAGCCTTTGGCGATTCTTTAAAAATGGAGATGATAAACACGAAAAAAAAAAATCTATATTAAATATTTTTGGTCGGAATTCCTGCTTACGAAACAATTTTTAACCATATCGACGTAAAAAACTATGTTTTGTAGAAATTCAGTAAGGCCAGGCTGGGCTCGGGCTAAGATTTTAACTTTTTTCCAGGCAGGGGCGATCTTTTTTCTATGGGTCGGCCCGGAACTGGGCCTGGATATTTTGACCCGCACAGACCTCTAGTGCAGACTCCAACATATTTTGAAGTCAGGTTTAACTTAAAATCTAAACGCTGCTATTTTATGTCCAAAGGAGAAGCACTATCTTATATCGACTTTTACTATCGCGCAATTTGTAGATGATCCATATTTTGGATTAAAAATCAGAATATAACTCGTCTCTCAGAGGTATGGGTAAATGGTGCAAGTCACGAATATTATATTTTAATAGCTCTGCGAGTTTTGCAGATATCGAGATGATTTTTTTTTTTTTTTTGCGTTTAATTCAGGAATGGATAAAGAAAAATTTCATAATTGGAAATTTTACTTTACGGGGACCGTATAAAAATTTAGTTTTTCTATTTTCTCAAATAGGCCCTCCATGAAGCTGCAACTTCTATCATTAAATTTTGCACCCTTTCTTATGAAACTTTGCAATTGGAAGTATGAGTCTAGGGGCAATATTTAAGGAAATAGCCTATTGTTTCGATCTTTATGAATCACCCTGTATATAGTAGACTAGTATTTTCATTGTAATAAAAAACAAAAAAAAAATTATGCAAGCAAGCTACATTTATTCTCGCATTGCAGAACATAGGTGAAATTCAAAAGTCTAAAAGTTTTTCTACAATTAATATAATTTTTTAGATTGCCTACTACAATACGAAAAAGTTTTTTTTTATATTAAAAACTTTGATTATTATTTACCCAAATAAATTTTAGAAATTTATTAAAAGAGACACTTCTGTATTATCCACATGCCAGGAGTTATAGCCGAACAAATCGTGAAAGATCGCTTCCTACAATATCCTTTTGTATTCTGATAATTTCAATGGTTTAATTGGGTAGTTCGATTACGGGTCTGTTAAATGTTGTTTATGTCCTTTTTTATTACATAATTTATTGATTTATGAAGTTTTAATTTCGTTAAGGAATACTGACCGGAAACAAATGCTGAACTAATTTTTGTACAAACAGGTTAATGTTTCGTAATCGGGTTTCACGCTTGAGATAAATTAAAAAGAATTCATGTTTGAAAATAATATTAAAAACCATAAAAGATCAGCAAATTGAGATACAGTTTTCAAACAACTTACATTTGAAAAAATATTTTTTTTTTCTTATTCGACGGGGTAAAAATTGAAATTGTGTGATGTTTAGAAGTTTAAAAATTTTGCATTAAAAGCGAAACGTGTTGGTTAAGTGTTGCTACCCCTAATATGACGTCAGCATTACTCACGAACATGTTTTTCATTTTATATTATAAATATTGAAACAGATGGGGCAGAAAGTTTCAGTTCTGAAAAAATCCTACGCTCCCATTTTTTATATATATATATATATATATAAAATAAAACAAATTTTAATCGATGCAGGAGGCCACGTTTAGGAGATGTCAATCAAAATAAAAGTTAGTCGGAAGAAGTATTCAAACCACTATTTTTATGACTTAAATTAGGAGACTCATTTGAGGAAAAGGTGAAGGAGCTGATTAAATTAAACTATAAAACTTTTATGCTTAATGGTAGTTTAAAACGCTACTCTTTGTGGTAAACGTTGCACTCTTGTATTAATCCCTTCGGCCCTGGCGGTCACATCAGTGTTGCCAGATTGAGGACTTTTTTGTCCCCAGATTGTTGATTGTCACCGCTTTTTTGAAATACAAATATTTGGCATAATTAAAAATAGATTAAAAATTCTGAAAAATAAGGCGAATTATACTATTTAATAAAAGTGGTGACAGTCAAATAATCTAAATTAAAAAGTCCCCGATCTGGCAACACTGGGTCACATATGCGTTCCTTACTTTTAAAATGCTTTAAACTATAAATATCGTCTTGCAGATACGTAAAAACCTCATAACCACATATATGCATTTTATATGTTGACTTTTTAGTGGACAAGTAGCGCCATCTAGCTTTGAAATTAAAAAAAAAAGGTTGACAAAAGTTTTAATTTTTTGGGGCTTTAGAAAAAAGTCAGGGCCGAAAGGGTTTTTAATTAAATTAGGGACTACTTTTCCGAATGAATAATTTGTGATAAACAATAAAAAATACTAGTATGTTTTTATGTCTGTTAAATCCTGTTCTAATACGACTCTTTCCAAACTTCTTCAAAAATTCTTCCTTCGACTCTTGTCATATGCAAAAAACGCGAAATAACTATTGGGTCGTTTGGAAAGTCGTGTCCGTTTAGGAAAATTAATTCGTACCGGAAAATTCTATCTTAATTCTTGATTAATAGACATCAATTCCAATATCTAATGTCTAATAATTAACGGGCAGACTTTTTCAATACGAATTGATTTTCCCATAGACATTAATTCCGATATCTGATCTCTAATAATTAACGGGCAGAATTTTCCGGTACGAATTGATTTTCCCAAACGGACACGATCTTCCGAACGACCCATTACATTCGTTAGGTTTCAGAAACTAACATATTCGTTAAATTTCCGTAAAACCGAACTTCTGTGATTTCATTAGTTATTTTTAGATTTATTAGCGTAAAGGGATTTTTACTCCAAATTGGGAAAAAAAATTAGGGCCGAAAATGTTAATATAAGAGTAATATTACAACAATAAAAATCACTATAAATTATCAGATTTCAAAAAGAAAATCATAATTTATTTTGAATAGATTAAAATTTATTACTGGTAAAAACTGTTAAAAATTTATTTTTCCATTTTGTAAAGCCATTACTGATATTATATATAATAGTGTAATGCATATTTTTTTTAATTATTCGGAACCTGGTATACAGATACTATAAATTATCATCTTCCTCATGATATGAAAAAAAAATCTCAAAAAGAAAAAAAAATATATATATATAGTGTTAACATTTATTACGGATAAAATATTGCTGTAAATTAATTTCTATTGTTTTTTGTTTTACATTTTTTAGAGCCATAGATATTATATACTAGAAAGGTAGCCCGTCAAAAATGACGGAAATTTAGATATAAAGATATATACAACTCATGTGCAAGAATATGAGTTTTCTCGCTTGTTCCGCAGTGATAGATGAAAATAACACGGTACAGATGTCATATTCGCCCCATATTGGCGCGATTTTTTTCCGACGCCAATTTGGCGAAAACATCAACAGCGTAAACAACAACATCCGGGTTACCATATCAAGCAAAATAGCGACACTTTGGCGCCGGTTAAGTATACATTGCGTATATGACATTGGCGTCAGAAAAAAATCGCGCCAATATGACATCTGTGCCAATAACACATTTTAAGAACGAAACACATTTATGAAAAACTGTGTACAGTAGAAGACCACTAATCTGCACAGTTTGGTTCCAAGTGTTATGCAGATTTGAGGCTTTTTGCGGTCATGTCTATTCAATCTTTGTTTACATTTTTTTAATTCATATATTAAACAATTTAGATTGTTCAGCCTTAAAAATAAATAAATTTCACACTTGAAGTAAGGTAAAAACTATTAAATTATCGTATACGATTTCATGAAATGGTATTATATGGTATTATATGTGTGTGCTTCACGATCTTGGTTACGACGTTGGCGAAATTGGCTGCAACTTGTCATAATCCTAATAGTGTGGGCCGCTATAACAAAAAAGTAACCAGTTTTTAGTAAAATTTCTGATATAAAGTAGTTTTCAAAAACTTGTGTAAAATTGCAGGCCGTTCTCATGTTATGTCATACCTAAGAATAATATTTCTAACACTGAAGAGTTTCTATGTACATGTGGAATTTAGAAAAGCTTTTCGAAAAGAAAGGTCCTGAAATAACATTGTAATTCCTCTAACTTCAAAGTTTAATCGGGTCCTGATGTTGTTTACTGAAATCTAATAAGTACAGTTATTTTGAATATTACAACAGAATTAAAGAGTTAAACTTATTTAACTTAAACCCGCTGTTACTTCCCGATGTTATTTTTTATTATTAAGAAAGAAAATTAAATAAAATTTTCAAATCATGCATTTATAATTTTTTCCGTCTTTAATAACTAAGTAATGAAAAAAATATGCTTTTGTTCTGAGCTCATAAATATGAAAATAAAATAATGTAACTAAGAGACGTTGCAAAATTAAATCTTTGTGATTTCAAACGATACCGCCACCATTTTACCTACTATGATGTCATTAGAATATTGTCCATTGATTGTTGGAGAACTTACTTTGTGAATGATTACCTCAATGATTTAAAATTTTTTTTAAGTTTCACGATGAATGAATCACTTGTGTTTGCTTAGGTTTATGGAATGAGATATTAAGCTGTGAACCTAATTTCAAATAAAGTTATCCAAGGATATACGCATTTTTAATTGAAATTAAAAATAATGCTTTGATCTCGAAATAAAAAGTTTTAGTTTGTATAATTGGTTATTTCTGTTAATTATTTATTTAGGTACTTTTCCATTATAGCGCATTTTTAAAAAAAGCTTGGCGCAATTCGGGCATCCGAAAGTGAGATATGTTGCCAAAATATATAAACAACTATGAAAACAAATCTAATGAACTTTTATTTATGTTTATATATGCACTTATATACATAAAAAATCGTTTCTAAATATATATAATATTTTTTTATATACAAATTACGGCACAGATTTCAGATATGAACCGGGATACCTAACTGGCGCCAAAATGGTGTTATTTTGCCTGCTATGGTAACCCGGCTATTGTTTTTTATTTATTAATAAATTGTTTATTTACTTTTATTTTCTGTTTTTAATTATGTAAACTGTTTTTTTTTCTATAGTTATTATTCAAACTTTTATTTATTCATAGTTATTATCTTTTCAAAATGATAGCAAATAATTTAAAAATATATAAGTAACTGGTATTCGAAAGCGAGATTTCTGCCAAATTGGCGTCAGAGAAAAATCACGCCAACCCCGATGCGTATATGACATCTGTGCAAAAATTACTTCTGTTTATTATAAAAAAATGGGTAAATAGCTTTTTTTATATTAAATAAATTGCATACATATGGAAAAAATTGCTTGTGAGTATGAAGCAGTAAATAGGTTGTCAGAAAATACGTTGGCAAACTTCTTTCTCGCCAAGCAACTTTTCTCCGAAGTATTGTACATAAGCAATGATTGCTAGAAATGTATTTTTAATTATGATATGCGCTTTTATTTTTCACTACATTTATGCATACTATACTGTGTGTATAAATGCTACAGTTCATATGCAGGGCTACACAAAAGAATTCGTAAGGGTTACTGAGTATGAGAGTAAATTGCTTAAAGGTGGTTTTTAAAGGAGTTGTGCATTTTTACGCTGAACTGCATTTAGTTTACTAAGAAATGTTTGTAGAATATATATAAAATGATATACAGGGTCACGCAAAGAACTGGATACATAACCGTCTATGGATGATAATATCTGGAAATGTGATTTCAGTAGTTTTAAGAGTAGTTTAAATTAAAATTTGGCTAAATAGTGGCATGTAATAACGATACTATTGGCTGTGGACGGTAACTGCTGAAATCAATTTTAAAAATTTTTTATGCGTCTTCTAACATGTTTACTTAGTTATCTTATTTCCTCAAATAACGAAGTTTTGTTGAAGCATTCAGGATGTGTTGGAAAGTGTTTCATATTCTATGCTTAGCGCATGATTTTTCTTTCTTCTTAAGTCTTATTTTGCATTTATTTTATTCTTAATTTTTTAGTCTTATACTGCTTTATAGAAACTTTGGCACAGTTGTCATCTACGCCAATTTGGCGAAAACATCAACAGCATAAACAACAACATCCGGGTTACAAAATAACGGCACTTTGCCGCCAGTTAAGTACCCGTTGTGTATATGACATTGGCGTCAGAAAAAATCGCGCCAATATATGACATCTGTGCCGAAACTTTAATATTTAATTTTTAAACTCTTCAGTCCACACCCCTTGCATATAGTACAAACTATAACACAGATAGCGCAAAATAATAGACAGTTTGGTACTTTTCCACTGTAGGGGCTTTGGCGTTTTTTAAAAAAAGCTTAGTGTAATTTGGGCATCAGAAAGTGCGATTTGGGTACTTTTCCGTTATATGGATACCATTGTCGCCAAGCGTAATAGTTGACGCAAAATGAAAATCACGTGAATTGAAGCATTTGAAAAATAAAAGAAAAGACATTGTCAATACTAAAGTGAGCATTTAAAAAATATAACATTTGGAAATTCTAGACTTTTACGAACTATTTCATTAAATCACAAATATATACTTAAAAAAAAGTGAACAAACTGTTATAAAATAAAGCAATAAAATAAAACTCATATTAAACTGCTGGCATAAAATTACAAATATCTTTTAGCATTTTGAAATAATTGGCGCATTACCATACATTTTGGCATGGTGTCCGTATAACGGAAAAATATCGAGATTTGTTGTCAAATCATATAAACAGCTATGAAAACAAACTTGATGAGCGTTTTTGTTTGTTTTATATGTTTATTTTATATGTATATTATTGATGTTTTTCGGTACAAATTACATCTGTTTCTGTATAAAATTAGAGAAACGGCTTTTTTATGTTAAATAAATCGTATAAATATCGAAAAAAAAGCGTGTGTATATAAGATGAAGCAGTTGATATGTTTCCGGAAAATATGTTACCAAATTTCCTTTTTCGCCAAGGCACCTATACTGGAAAAGTACCTAAAGCACATTAAAATCGCGCAGTTAGGAGCTCACACAGTACAGCGTCGTCTATTGGCGGTTATTTTATTAGTAGCATCGGGAGGAAGATGTAAAGATGTACTTTAAATTCTCACTCATAGATTTTGAAAAATATCTTAAAAGAGCGGAGTTTAAATTAAATTTCAGTGACCTTCTTTATGAAAGATTAGTGGTTTTAAATGGGAATTACGCCTAATTAGCCAGCTATCACCAAATTGGCTAACATTTGGCGCTACTGTGGTAACCCTGCATTAGTTTTTTTCAACAATTACTCATTTCAATGAGGCGATCCTACCGGAATCGTGAGGGACACACAGAGACTTGGATTTTATATAAATAGATAACCGTGTGATGCATTTTTCCTCTTATTTGTAACTTGACATACAAAAAAATCAATATTGAACTTCTTTTGCACAAGTTGTGCAAATGAGTGCAATTATCTGTGAATAGGAAATTACTAATTCCGCGGTGTTCTACTTTATTCTAAGTGGCCGGAAATTACTGTGTTTGGATTGCAGTATTGGGGACAAAGAAGCATTAAAGCTACACTAATTTTTGAATTCTATTAAAACTATTAGATGATTTTAATGTAGTTAGGTTCGCCTAAATAATAAAGCTTCTTAAAGCTGACATTAAAATATCTGACTTTTAAGAATAATTTGCTTAAGATATGAATTAGTTAGCACGTTACTCTCGGTATGATTAATAGTTCATGCAACATGCAGGGTTTATTTTTAAAAGTCAAATATTTTTTTATTATAGATGCAATTTCAGTATCTTTGCTTCAGAATTCAAAGATTGTTAACAAGAAACGTCATGACTGAGTCGCAATAATCACTCCTCCAATGTAGAATTTAGAGCAGTGGTTCCGAACGTGGGGCAATTTGATTATTTAGGGGGACAGTTCCAAATTTGTTACTCACCCATTCTATATCAGTTTTTTGGAAAAATAATGATCTAGATTAAAAATAAACTGAATACATGCAAAATTTAAAAAAAAATCAGCGTTTTTATTTAATTTTAAAAATACCCCTAACCGAAAGTTTAAAATTACATCTACACCAGAATAATTATACAAATAATTATTTAAAGTCTTTTGACATCCTTTTTTCTTATAGGCTTCAAAAATTTTATAATTTTTTTTGGCTATAACTGTAGTTTACAATGTTTCATAGTAATTTGATGAGCTTTCTATTAATTAAACACATGAATACAAATGATAATTTTATTACTAAAATAGGTGTAAAAACAATTAAACGGCTTTAAGACATTAAAACCAATTTACAGATGTTAAATATAAACGAATTCGACAGAGTGCCAAGCGCTTTCTACCAAATCCTGGTCATCATCAAGGGGTGAAATGAGAAGAAGTCAGCAAACCTCCAGGATGCACACTGGTTTAAATATTGCAGGGCTAAACAAAGATTGAAAAAAAGAGGAGGGGGAGTGGATTTCTATTTCTATTCGCTTTGCTGTATGTGATACGAAGAATATTTTATATATGAAGCTTCTTAAAAGTACATATAAATCTGACTGTTTTGAACATATTTAATCTAAAAAACATATGAAATATCTAAACAACTTTATGAAATTGATAAATATTAAATAACATTAGAAAAGGAAATGGGTAGATAGTAAACATCTTTGATTCTGTGGTACATAGTAAATAAATTTACATGATGACATTTATATACAGGGTGTCCATAATTAAACGACCCTACTTTAAAGTTGTCTACAGACAAAACAGTTGTTCATAAAGTTTGTGAAATTTTGTGAATGACATAATAAAGGGATGGGAATTTGTTTAAGGCAATATATATATATATATATATATATATATATATAAGTAAAAGTAGTTCAAAATTTCGCCCCCAGAGGGCGATTTTTAATAAATTACACATTTAGCATTACGATAGTTAAGAAATTTTATTTGCAGAATGTTCACAATTAAACGGCCCTATTTTAAAGTTTTCCACTGACGAAACAATGGTTCAGAATGCTGTGAAACTTTTTGGAGGACATAATAAATGTATGGAAATTTGTTTGAGCGAAAAAAGAAATTAGGAGGCCGTTTTTTAACTGATTGCATATTTAGCATACATTGATAGTTTAACAAATTTGTTATAACCAAACATGTTCTGCATGGCTTCCATCAATTTCAGATACCATGTTGATTTGTAAGATAGCATGTTCCATAGTTTACCGAAGTGTGTTCTCGGAAATTCTAGAAACATGTCGTGAATTGCTGTCTTTAGAATAAGGTTAAGTTAATAAATAAAATTTCTAAACTATCGTAATGATAAATGTGTAATCAATTTAAAATAGCCCTCTGGTGGCGAAATTTTGAACTACTTTTATTTATATTTTTTTAGCTTAAACAAATTCCCATCCCTTTATTATCTTTTTCACAATATTTCACAACTTTATGAACAATAGTTTTCTCTGTAGACAACTTTAAAGTAGGGTCGTTTAATTATGAACACCCTGTATATTAAATTTTAAAATCCTGGAAGACAGTGAACGATATTGGGAATTTCTTTTACCATTTAAGAGTGTAATATATATATTTAAAATACTAATTTATCATTTAATAGTTTAACATGAAGTAAATTATTACTGTACATTGAAAAAACCTTTTAAAAATCCTGAATACATAGTTTAACTAATGTTTTTTTCCCCCATTTGCTATATCTTAAAAATGACTCTAAGTAGAAATTATAATTTCTTTCATAAATTCACTAATCCACCCTTTATATTAATCGTAAATCAAATCGTCAAGTTTTCACTAATCTAAGCCTACGCCAAGTTAACGTATTACAGCAGAAATTCTTTGGAACTACGTGAATTGCAATCATGAAATTAGGCTTGATTTTCCAGAAAAACTATTTTTTAACACCAGAATATCTTAGTTGTTATCTTTGTCGTGTCTAACGTGGCGCCTCCAGATATTTACGTAATACCACTGTCCGTAGGGACCTGAACACCATCACCCTTAGGAAAAGAATTAAAGACCTTGCAAATACTTTCTATTCTACCGTATATGACCTTCCAAATGATATTGTAGCAGGGCTCCCTGACTATGACGCCTTCGAGCCCCATCATCGCAAACGCCCGAAATATTCCACAATAATGGAATCCCCGTGAGCTTTGTGTTCACCGCATCAGATTGCTATGTAAAATCTTTTCTCCTTTTTATTTTCTTTTATAAAAAAAATATATATATATATATATATATATATATATATATATACCTCTATATAAACCTTATTATATAGAAAAAAAAAAAAAAAAAAAAAAAAAAAGATATATTGCCCTGATTAGTGCCTTTTTGTTTTTGTAAGCAGCCTTGCTGCCTTCCTTAACCGCCGACCCTGCCCTTGCTTGGTGTGAGTAATTCTCTGAACTAGTGCTAACTTCTATTCTAACTTATTTTTCTCCTTATTACAGCAGTTTGTACTGCAGCTAAACCTATATCTTAATATAATTTCATTATGTAAATCCAAGTTCTTAATCTTTT
This sequence comes from Maratus speciosus, assembly GCA_963932465.1. NCBI lineage: Eukaryota > Metazoa > Arthropoda > Arachnida > Araneae > Salticidae > Maratus > Maratus speciosus. The sequence continues at coordinate 482,810,002 of OZ010793.1, forward strand.
TTCTCTTAACTTTTAAAGCATCTATGCTAGTTATATCTTTAGTTTTTTTCTTTTTATAAGTAGTTGCAATCAACTACACATTTCTTACCTTCCCAATGGCTCTATATTACGTAAGACATCACATTTATTCAGACTGGGTGTAAAGTTGACATCAACTAGGCAACCCCTTAACCGCTGCTTCACTGTTCAGCACTGTTCAGCACTGTATGTTAAATAAGGCGAGAAATGTTATACGGAATAATTGGGATAAAAAAAAAGTAGCGAAAAAATTCAAATGAGACCAATCTTGAATCGGTTAAGCGTAATCATAACAATTTATTAGGAAGAAATTCGAGTATGACTAAAAAAATTTTATTAAAAACTTTTTTCATTTCATTTTTGAAAACGTTGGGGAAAGGATTATCAAATCTTTGACAATTTTCAAAAAATTTTCAGTATAAGTAAAAATTTTTTATTAACAATTTTTTTCCCTTTTGTTTTTGAAAACGTTGGGGAAAGGATTATCCAATCTTTGACAATTTTCAAGAAATTTGAGTATAAGTAAAAACTCTTTATTAACAACTTTATTCATTTTATTTTTGAAAACGTTGGGGAAAGGATTATCGAATCTTTGATAATTTTCAAGAAATTTGAGTATAAGTAAGAAGTTTTTATTAAGAACTTTTTTAATTTTATTTTTGAAAACGATGTGGAAAGGATTATCGAATCTTTGACCATTTTCAAGAAATTTGAATATAAGTAAAAACTTTTTATTAACAACTTTTTTCATTTTATTTTTGAAAACTTTGGGGAAAGGATTATCAAATCCTTCACCATTTTGGCATTATAATCTAAAATGCGGTACTGGAAATTGATATATGTCAATGAAATGCACAAAAGATATTTACTATTATGGTATAATTTCTAACAAAAAAAGTACCGGAGCTCTAATATTCTGCAGTAATAACAATTGTAGTGTATCCCCGTCCCCTCTACCCGCATATTTATAATTCATACCTTATTTTCTAAATTTTAAGCAATTTCATCTTCAGCAAAAGAAAATTTGTAATATATTTTGTCAATATCTATATGCATTATACACAATAAAATCTAATAATCTAGCATCCTTCAGGCCGAAATGTCGGATCATTGAGTCACGTATAAACCGAAAAGATAACATTTTAAAATTATTATTATTATTTATTATTACTCTTTAATAGTACTAGCATCCGTCAGCCCAGAAAGTAGCGAATAAACAAACGCAATACGATCACACCTAGGTAAAAACGGTAGATGTGGTTACAGTTAATTCTGGCATTCTTAGTCACCATTCGGAAACTATTGAGCTTACACTTGCGAGAGCTAGATAGAAGTATGCTCCTACGTGTGCGATGCGCTACGTCACGTATGCAAGCGTTTTATAAGGAAAGAATGAAAAGAATTTGAGATGGGAGGGAAAAGAAAATTCCTCGAGGTTAAACAATTTAAATTCAGGCCAGAGCAGAGTAAAACGCAGTGAAAGAAGTTATTACCTGCTGATCAAAAACTGAAGACACGTTGAACTTTTCACACTTTTATTTAAAATCGAAAAAGCAGACATCACTACTTCGATGTGAAAAACTTAAAAGTCATTAAATATTTAAAAACAAGGTAACTATAGACATACACTCAAGTAGTAACAATGTGTTGCTTAAACGGTGAACACTTACTTAATCTTATAAATGAAAAACAGAGACGCATCTTATATCACAACCACACAATCTATACATTTAGTTAAACCATTATATCACACCACGCATTTTGCCGAAAAATTTCCATAAAGCAAGATGCTGGAAATAATCATTAAAAGAAGAAAAACTCCCCGCATTCAGCCGTACGCGAAAATGACGTAGAATGCGATGTGACTGACTAAAAGAGCGGAAAAAACTGGCAATGTGTGAATACAAACGATTTTTGCTCGTAACTCGGGACGAGCTATTGGCAGGAGGATTAAAAATGCGTTAAAACATTCTTAACTTGCGAAAAACTCGCATGCCTGCCTATCAAATTTATGTTTCAGTTTTTCAGTAGCGCTGTTCCGCTGGGATCTGGAGAGCAGTATTTATGAGCTCCGGTGAATTTCGACCAATATTTAAATATTCACCAAAAGAAAAGAACTACCGGGGCAAATTAAGCTCTGGCGCAAATTAAAGCGCTGTTTACTATAGAATATGGTAAGTGTAGCACTTATCCGTTCGCTCAAAAAGACCGAAACCGAAACCGATTTTTTGTAATCTTCCTATTTTCGGCCGAAAACCGAAAAGGCCAAAAAATTCTTTTAACTAATTAATGCACACATAAATATACATATTAATTAATTGCACGTGTTTATTAAATATACATAGTTATTAATTAATTGTACGTGTGACCCAAGTTGGCTCTCTGTGGCTCTACCCAAAACTTTTTATTTCCATACAAAATAAAATGTAATTAATTCATCAACGATACATAGTGATTTTCTAGTTATACAAATTTCATCTAATTAAAAAATGTACTAGGTATACATACCTCAATTATTCTTTGATAATAGTTTTTGTAAACAATCATTTGTTATACTAGAACTTTCTCAAAGAGTATTCGAACCACTTCTGCAGTTTCAAACTAAACATTTTATATAACTGTTAAGTGTACAGGTTTTAAGGAGATTGTGAAAAGCGTATTCAAAGTTTAATCACATATGCGTTGCTTGCTTTTTAATTTACACTCACGTCTTAAGTCAGGCGTGACTGATAACAGTGAAGTTCATAACAGTAAATAAAACGTATCTTATATGAGCCGATACAGCTCAAATTAATGAGTAATTTTGGAAATTTCGGAAGGAAGAATCTAGATTTTTGGAATAGAGATAGTTTCGGTTTGGCCTAATTTTCATCAGCATTTTCGCGAAAACTCAGATTTTTGGTCGAAAATGAAATCGAATGTTCGATCGATCTGTTTTATTTAAAATTAGGAAAATTTGTTGGATTTAAATTAACTTAAATTTTGTCGAAACATCGTAAAATATCACATGAATTTTTCTCAATATTAACATAAAGATGTCATGCCATGCTGAAAAATATATTTCTTAAATTAGTTTAAAATGTTATAATTAAGGTTTCACTTCAGCTCTCACGTTTTTGACAAAATTATTATTGGTGTTTTAGCTACATAAATCCGTAAGATAACAGTTAATGAAATGAATTTAACAAGTATCGATTTTCCTTTCTTTCTCTGAGAACTAGTTCAAGGACTTTGAATGCTCCGAAGGTTATAGTAATATTTTTAAAAAGTTTATTTAATGGCTTTATTCAATTTATTCAGGTGTCTAATTGAGATTGAATTAATTTAATTAAAAGGGGTTTTGTTAAAAACAGAAAATGGTAAATTACGTGCCCTTTTTATGTTTCTAATGAGAATCAAACATGCAGGTGTTATTTAAAATGTCATAAATTTATTCATTGAAACTGTAGATCGAATAAATATATCTATAATAAAATATGTGACAATGAAAATGAATGTAGAAAGTTAATTTACCTTTTCAAGACAGCAGGAAAAATCATTTTTTTTTTTTTTTTTTTTACAATGTCGATTACAAAATTCGAAAAATACCAAATCTAGTTTTTTTTTCTAGTTATAAAAATGTAATTTGAACCGTGAAAATTATTTAAATCTGTTTCTAAAATCTAAACAGGCTGAATACATTTTTGTTCGCGAACGCATGAAATTGCCGAGTAGGAATTTTTTTCAGAAATTATGAAATTCAGAAATTTTCAGAAATTATGTAATCGAGGAGTTTTTTCCTTTTTTTGTAAAAGCCAAAGATCTATCGGAAAATACTACTACAGTTGGCATTTTTGAACTGAATTTCCAGGTGCGACAATAAGGTAAAATGTCGTCAAGATATAACAATCTCTTATAAATCAGTACGTAATTCATTTATCGAAAAATTAAAAAACAATCTGATTTCAAATAATTTCAATAGTCATGCCCGCAAGCGTCATGCTTTTACGTTTCAAAATAATCCCGTAAATGCGTTAGAAAGATTCGCATTTTTGAGCGGGAAATCTATTTTATTGAGGATGTGAAAAGTTTTATACCCCTTAGCTTACACTAAAAATTAGTGAAAAGCTTATTTTTTCTATGTAGTTATTTAATAGGTTCTTTTATTAAATATTATTTCTGGTTGCATTTGATAAAAAACCCAGCATATAGGGAAGGTATGAACTTACCATTCAATAGTTAAGGTATAAATTGTTTTTTTTTAAAATCAAGGGTTGATTAAAAAAGAACAGCGTCGCACAGTGGCGTATATTTCCTAAATCTTCTCTAAAATTTGAACAGTTTGTGTCTTTTCAGAGTTTTCTTCGAAAATAAGCAAACAGTCAGAATGCAGTATTGTATTGCTAAATTACTATGGATCAACGTTTTATGTAATATAGATTTCACGAAGTATATGTGGGGTAAATTCTGTGATATAAATTGTATTCTATAGTAATAGTAAATTTTCCAAGTGAATGTAGTGTCCACACCGATAATCTAACATAAAACCTTTTGTCTTTAAATGCCAACATTCTGCAAATTGAGCTATGTGGACAGCATCCCAGCTAACACATTTCATTCAGACGACTGTTCAATAATGACATCTAGTTATTATTTGAAAGTGTTCAACGGAATAAACCGCAAGTACAGGAAATACATTAAATTACGGATTACGTAATTACACTTTTATCACATTAACGCAATCATATTTATTGGTAAATAAATCATAAGAGTAGTGTTTTTTCAGACTGAGGGAAAATGTGTTTAGAACACAGAACTATTTTGTTTTTAATTGTCACTGCCATGGGATCTAGTCGCGGTTTGGCACATTTTTGTAACATCCCCGTATGTTTTATTTTTTGGAAAAATCGAGGCAGTGCACACTATGGAAAACAAATCAATATTGAGCTGTTGTTTATATAGTTAAATGGTATATTTCTCATGGTGTTGGTGGCTGTTTTTTATTAAAATGTTTCTGAAAGTTTATTTATATTTTTTCAACAATAATAAATGGAAAGGTAAGGAAAGATTTCGCTTACCTTATTTTCTGAGATAGCGGAGTAGATCTTCATTCAGATTTTCGATTTAGCCCAGAGTTTGTGTATCCAAGAGTTTGTAAAGATACATATATATATATATATTTTTATGTTGTACCGTCAACCTTTTTGTTCGTACTTTGGTCCTTGCGGTGTTACTTGGTCCATCACATAAAAAAGTGTTTATTTTTTGTATTGAACAAACTATACAAGATAATTTGGAACTTTTGCCCTTGAAAAATATCTTGTACCCTACTATAAGATATTTGAATAGTTAAAATAATTTTAATTTTAGTTAGTAACAGCACTGGATGTGTTTGTAAACATCTGTTTTCGTGTGTAGATTTTAACTCTCCAAACTTTCTATAGTGTAATAATCTGGATAAGAGCTGCAAATAAGGTAAATGTCAAAATATTACCTTTAATAACCTATAACCCATGTGTGATCATAGATTTTCTTTTAAATTTTTCTTTTGACAGTAAATGTTTACGTTTTCATAAAGCTAACATGAATTTTTTTTTTCTTTTGGCTACTTTGTGCCAGTCCTGGTTTGATCCGAAGTAGCCCCAGTTACTTAGAAATGGCTTTTATAAACCAAACCTCTTAAATGTTTTAAGTAATATTTTTTTCAAATGTTACTGTAGCAAAATGTTACATTAACTGTTTTTGTTCCAGTTGCTGAGAATAACAGAGTCGGCCAGGCGGGGGGCCTACCAATTAGCTATAGCACTACAAGCCCCGCCCAGGGCTGAGAATAACATGACGAACACTATTTTTCGTGTCTTTAATATTTCCAATAGGTTTATTGTGTTTAATCTAAAACTTTAAAAATAGTTAAAAAACTAGCCGCCCTTGGCGACTAGTTTGGTCTCCATTAAATTTATGCTAAGCACTGTATCATGTTACTTTTACACATAATTTAATTTATTTGCTCAATACTTCGCCAAATCCGAAATTTCTGATACAGAAATCATGAACTCGGTATTTTTATGTTAGCCGGGCGCAGGTGATAAATCGCCAAACATTATTCCCGTCGTATTTTTTCGTATTTCATTAATTTTATTTAAAATATAGTACTTTTACTCATTTTATTTAAAATGCATAACTTCAATTTAAAACTGAAATATGACTCTCAATTATTGCTTTAAAAAAAACGAAAAGTAATAAATAATACCATAAGCCATGACATTTAATTTCAATATCAAAGCTTTGTTTTAATTTACCACGCGAAAAATTGTTTATGACAGTCACATGACTGTTATAATACTGATGATATGATGGCGATGGAACAATATTTGGCGATTTATCACCTGCGCCCTGATAACATTAAATTACCAAATTGGCCGCCTGGCATACAAAAAACGAAGCGATCAACCCGGAACTGTTGATGACAGTCACATGACTTAGGCTTTTATTATATAGATAAGATTTTAAAAATTGCCTCTTTACAACCATATAGTTTGCTTCATTGTTTCATGTTAATTGTTTACAACTCAATTTTGACTTTGAATAATCATATACAATATTTTTTAGTAATGGAAATATTAGTGGAACAAGGAAAAAGTGGCTCAAAATAGCCCCGGTTGACGGTATATTCTCAATTTTAATTATAGGATTTATCCTTAAAATATATATTTAACTGTAGATTACATTTTACAGAAAACACATAATACACTAATTCAATTAATTTTACATCAGAAGTTTTATTACGGAGGTAAAGAGAACTCCATCTTGCTTAGAGCATCTTTAAGATAAGAGTGAAAGAACGTAGAGAGAAATAAAAATTTACTTTTATACAGGGTATGGCCGAATTCATGGGCCAAAGTGTAAGGAAGGTAAAGTACATATAAAGAAGAAATTCTGGTATAGCAATGTGGCGTCGGAAATGAAAAGTTTTGGCGAAAAATTAGAAATGCGGGGGAAATGTAAACGAGCATTTTATTGACATAACAATTGCAGTAAGTGCTCAAATGTGCCACTGGCAGCGTCTAGCAAGTGATTGGCGAACTTGCTCGCAGATTTCAAGCGTTTCACGAACATTTGCAGCTACGATTGAAAGTCTTGCAATGGGGTCCTCATCAGAATCAACTGATGTCTCATAGACAGATGTCTGCACACTTTTCATTTGACAAAGGTAGAAGTAATTAGACAAAACTCTTACACAAAACCTGTGATCAGTTTTATTTGCCCCAACAAATTACCATAAGTTATGTCAGATTTATAACCAACTAAACGAGTTCTACAGTTTTATTCAATACAGATTTTGATTTTGTTCTTCTCGCTTTTGTAACTATCATACCCATCGGAACCCGTCTTATCCAATTTCTCCTTATTGTGCGTTCTTTGATTTTGAACTGCTGCGTAAAACGGAGAACTGAAAAAAAAATACTTAAGAATTTGTTCTATATTATGTTAAATTGTAAATTGTTGTATTGTTCTTATGTTTTAATTGTATTTAATGCAGCTTTTCTTATGTTTTTTTCAAATTTATATTTTCTTATGTCTGTCTCCAGCGGCGAGAAAAATTTTGTTTATTTTACCATGCTCTGTGAAGCATATAAGGCATGTTGCGTTTCTTTTGCAATTTGTAATTTAAAAAAAAAATTAAATCCCGTTTTTCAGGCTCATTTCTGCGGCTGGGGTTTGCTAGATTTTGTTGGGGAACTTACCACCGGAACATTAATCCATAAACCTAATGGTTGGAGCTCCGGTTAGGTGATTACTGGTGTCTCATAGATGAGATATCTGAAACCTTCAAAAGGTTACGCAAGTCCCTTCCTATACGCTTCCAGGTATGTATCGATGTTGGTAGTGGCACATTTGAGCACTTACTGTAATTGTTATACCAATAAAACACTTATTTTCATTTCCTCCGCAATTAACGTTTTTCGTCAAAACTTTTCCTTTCCGACACCACATTGCTATACCAGAATTGCTTCTTTGTGGCAACTTTACCTTCCCTTACTGTTTGGGGCATGAATTCGGGGACACCCTGCATATAGTATCATTTCAAGTTGAATAATATGTGGGAATTGCGATAAAAGTTGATATTAGTCCTTTAACAGTTCATTTAAAAAGTCATAAATCTTTCGTAATGAACCTTTTAATTTTATAGCACAAGGGTTGAATATTCTTGAAATTAGATTGAGATACTTTCTTTATACTGGAAGATACGTTATTTTTTATTTATGCTGTAACCATAAATGGAATGAGAACTCATTTAGTTTTTCTTCTTAACGAGAATTTATTTTAGAGAGCTGACAGAAATTTAATGGATCACTGGTAATCACTTATAGTTGATTGATTCTTTTGCTGATAAAAAATATATATTAAACCACTTCATTTATATCATTTTCAACATTATTTGCCAATCTGTATGATTATGTTAACCCTTTCGGGACCGAGGCTCTTTCACAGATTAGCACCACTTTTATTCACAAATTTATCTTTATTAATATAATCACAAAAATGCTAGTCTCGGGGATATGGGACAAGAATCCCAGGCTCATCGAGTAAACTGCCTCCGAAACTATTATTAAATACGGAAAATATTACTTTTCTTTATTACTGGTGAACAAAACATATTTTCTATGCAGATTTTTCAAGGTACATATATGCACCAATGGTCCCAAACGTATTTAAAATAGCAAAAGTGAAAATTCAAGTACTAGTTTTGAGCATTTATCGGGTGAAATAATTAAATAATAAATCTACTTTATATTTAATAAAAAAACATTTAAAAGCAAATAATACTATTTATGTTGTAAAGTCAATATTATTAATATTGCAAAGTTAATATTAGTAATTTTGTAGAGTCAATATTGCCAATTTTTTGACGCATTCGTTATTTCTACAGAATATGGTGGAATTTCAAACTTTTCTCAATACATATATACTTAAATGTGAATTTACCCATTCTTTATCTGCTTTTCTTATTTATATACTTACAAACAAAATTCACTTACACAGCCTTACTCAAACAAAAACCTTCTTGATATACTAAAAACGAACTATACAAAAATAGCGTAATTCTTTAAAACTGCTAAAAGAAGTTTTTAAAATATTCAATTTTAACAACGTAAGACAACAAACTGTTATACACCTTTACCAACGCCATGAAGATTATCGCAACATTCTTAAAACACATTTTAAACACATTAATCTGCAATTATGCAAAGTTGTGCATAGAATGAACGCTACTTTTATTTTCAGATTTCTGACTGTATTTTTGAAAATCACGTCAGATCGTTTTCGTCAAATCGTTTGTTCCTGCCGGAGCAATGATGCGAATTGCACCAACTTACATTCGAATTGTTTTTTTTTTTTTTTGGTTTAGTCTATGCTGTAAAGGAAGTTACCTCCACATGTTCACTTTCAATGATAATTGCCTCCCCCCACTGAAAATAATGTTCTTAATAAATTTTTAACTTTAAATGTCAGTTTTTATCTACTTTCAATTCATTTATCAACGGTGTTTTCCTTTTATAAAGTTAAGCTTTTGTTTTAATTCTCCCTCAGTAATTCTCTAACCGTATCGTGCTTTATTAAAATAAAATGAAAAAAAAAAATGTTTTGTCTGCCTAGTAACACTTTGCACATTTCATTCGCATGCTTAATTTGGTTGCTGTGCAAAATTTACCCCAACATTCCACACCTATCCTTTTGACCGTTATCATCCCAGCTGCCCATATGTTGTTTGTAACGGATAAAATTATTGAGTACTTTGTCTATGGACTTTATGTTTAATTAAAGCCCGTTTTCACTGGCTCTTGTCAATTGTGGCAACCTTCTGTAAATTGTTCCATAGTGGTCTTGTATACTTACTTCTCCTGTTATCATTTGGCGTAAAAAAAATTCATATTTGCCTTTTTTCTTTCCCATTGAATTTTCATTAACGGAAAAATAATACATGTCTCTTCTGAATACAATCTCGCCATATCATACACAACTGGCTATTTTTATGTATATGTATTCCGGCAAAAGCCAAGGCTCCCAGGGAATGCAATGATGTCACTCTGCTCCTGATCGTCGTACCGTAAACGTAACGAATTTGTATCCTCTCCCGCATCGGAGGCCTGTTGCCGAGGACTCACTCTGTGACCAAATAAAATGGATCATGGTGTTCTCAATCTGTAATAAATTAACGTGTGAAGAACAACATCTTTGTACTTATGAGTTACATGGCACAACGTCACCTTACGTTATCTTTTAGATAAGAATTCGATGCAGTGACTCTACTCCAAACATCAATAATTCTCGTATGGCAACAAGTGTCATGTCATATATGCGTGTACATGAAGTATCATTTCTTACAAAATCGTCACTAAACAACTTTTTCATTGCCATTTCACTCCGTATCTCAAGTAGATTTTGAGATAGGATCATTAAGTTCCGCATTTTGCCTCTAGGGGTGCTGCCAGTGCTCTCATTATCCAAGCATATGCTTACTTATGTGTAGATCCACTTTTATAGCTGTAGTTACATCCGTTCAATGAAATGGTTGCGTAACTTGTATGCTTTCCACCCTGCATATGTGTGCGTATAGTGTTGAACTAAGTTCCTTTTTCATTAAGTCTCTTAAAAATAAACTTAACCGGTTTCAAATAACATATTCTTTTATGCCAGCTTCTGCTTTCCTAAAAAAAAATTGCGACTAAATTACTTTTATTGTTTATTTTTATTTTATTTACTAATAAAGGCAAATCTCTGACGAACTCTTCCGCTCCTGTTTCCATATTACAACAAAATCAATATTCTCAAGGGGAACGTTATTATTCTGGTTTGTTAAAAAAAAAAAAAAAAAATCTAAAAAAGAAATCTCACATTTATGATGAATGAAAGACTAAATATGTAATAAAAGAGAAAGAAAAAAAAAAAGACTACCATCTGTAAAAGTACCGTGTTTAAATATAGCCTTGAGATAAAAAATAAAAGGTGATCCCTCCAACATTATATCTTCATCCAGAGCTTTTATAACATGACGGTATTAAGATCTTCCATTCCCTTTTTTATTTGATTTATTTTTTTATACATCTTTTACAAGGAAAAGGTATTAAGAAAATGATACTGGAATCTTACTCCTAGAATGAAAATCGACCTTCAGATTATATGCGATGGCACATTGTTTGAACGGTAATGTTTTAATTTATATTTATGAGTGCTTTTGTTGTAAGCTTATTTAGTAGCTTTTTTTCCAGCTGAAGGTTTCGTTATATAGTTAACTAAATGTGACGATATGAAATATTTAATTTCTGTTGATGAACTTAGAGCATCATAATATTTTTTTTTCTTTCTTCAAAGGTATTATTTTTCTAAATCTGAAAAGAAGCAGAGATAACAGTTTATTTATTTTTTTTTTTTTTTTACCATATGGTGTCTGATTTGGTCACGTAGGTTATTATCATTATTACTTTTTTTCCACCTTATTGTTCAGTTCAGGCATTTCAGTTTTTCTTTATATTATCATTAGACAGTTGATTATATGCATTGCATATTTTAAGGCTTTTAATGATTAAAGAAAATAAATGTATAAAATGCCATAAATTTGAATTTAAATGCATATTTTTTGCTTTTTAGCTGCTGCATGTCCTGTTTTTTTTTAATCCAATAATAATTCATTATAGCATTACGGTATATCCCGGCATATAATGCGAACTTTTAACACATGAAAATTCAACCAAGTCTATAGGTGCGGGCTATATGCCGGGTATAAAAATGATAGCTTAAAATTTAAGCGTAACTATTGTGATTTTTACTTTATTCTATCTTTACAAGTAAAAAGCATTGGATTTGTGAAAAAAAATTCGACTTCCGGTTTCAACGGATTTATACGTTTTACAAGGTTCTGAACACAATTTGACTATTTTTACGAAATGTCTGTTTGTGAGTCTCTCTATGGGTCTGTCTGTGTGCCTGAGAGTTTGTCTGTATGTGACACAAATTTTGTGGGCTATCTGACTCAAGAAATAATCCACAGAATTTAATAAAACTTTAGATTCAGTTATACCTAGATATACATTGGTGCTGATTAGTTTTTGGCGTTAATCGCCCAACAGGTGGCGCTGCTATGCTGAATTTTTCTCGATTTCTGAAATAGCTCTATCTTAAGAACTAATGCACGAATTTTCATCAAACTTCAGATTCAATTATACCTTGATATAAATTGGTGCTGTTTTGTTTTTGGTGTAAATCGGCCAACAGGTGGCGCTGATATGCTGCAGTTTTTAGGATTTACACACTTTAAGCGATTGTCATATCTTGAGAACTAATGCACAGAATCTCCCTAAACTTTACATTCTGTTAGATCTTCGCATAAATTGGTGCTGATTAGGTATTCGTATAAAGCATATAACAGGTGGATCTGCATTTTTCCCGATTTTTGCGTTAGCTATATTTCAAAAACAAATGAACGGAATTTAATCAAACTTCATATTCTGTTGCACTTTAACATAAATACATCCTTATTAGGTTTGGGTGTATACAGCGCGATAGTGTTCATTTTTTGCTCTTTGGGTTTGGGAATCTTGGTTGCAAACATCTAAGAGGGTGGGTGCATAAATTCAACGATTTATTTGAGAGATGCGATGTTTGTATCTCCTTTATAAATTCCCACATTTCAACGAACGTATACCTTTAGAATCCTCATTATTGGCCTAGGTTGTCATTTAATTTTGACACTGTGATAGGGAATTTTGAAGAATTAATATGTATGAGATAGAAGGCAATTTCGGGATTGACTCAACCGACTATTTTTTTAAAGAAACATGAGAAGAGGATTTGATTGGTTGAATGAAGAAGATTACATACACAAGCGCTTTGTGGGGATCAAAGCAGACTTGGTAGTAGCGTATGTCCTGACTTCGAATTTGTTTATTTTCTTTATGTTTGTTCTAGTTATTATGCTTTTTAATCCCTTTTATTTTATTTTCATGCAACTTATCATATTATGGTTTCTTTCCAAAAAGGGGGTTAGGGTGCGCGTAATACGGAGAATATACCTATACATCCTATGCTATCCTATATACATCATATACTATCCTATGTACATCCTATATCATTAGACAATGGATTATATGCATTGAACATTTTAAGGGTTTGTGTGATTAAAGCATATAACTGCTTGAAATGTCGTAAAATCGAATTTAAAAGCATATGTTTTAAACTTTTTAGCTGCAGCCAGTTCAATTTATTTAAATCCCTTAAAATTTACACGTGCGCATTATACGATAAAAATGATAGCTTAAAAATTAAGCATAAGAATTGAGATTTTTTTAATTAATGAACAAGAGAAGACGATCTGATTATTTGAATGAACGAGAGTACACATACAAAACATTTGCGGAATTGAAGAAGATAGTCTTGGCAGTAGCGTATGTCCCCACTTTCCATTTGATTATTTTCTTTATGTTTATACTAATTACTATACTTTTTAATGCCATTTATTATATTTTTGAAGCCTAGTAACCAGTGGCGTGGCGTCCGGTCATCGCTGGATGCGGCGATGACCAAGCAATATTTTAAAACTCTTAATAAGCTTTTAAAACTCTACGATCCAGTTTTAGCAGAACATTTGGAGTTCATGTATAAGTGAAGGTAAGATTTAAAGTTTCTTTTTTGAACATTCAACCATTGAATTTTAGAGTTAATAATTTTTCACCACAAACTTAAATAATTGCGATGACCACCGAAAATTTTCACGCCACGCCACTGCTAGTAACTTAGTGCTGACCGCGCCTGTCGACAACGCTACAGATCCCCAGTTCGATTCCAAGATCTGGAATGGGCTAGGTTCGCTTAACCTTTCACCCCTTCGGGGTCGATAAAATAAGTAGCAGGCTTGCTTGGGAACTAACACTGAGGGTCCTGCGTCAGGCTAACCACTAGACCGAGACATATGTTCCATAGCACCTCAGGGCCCATGGTCAAGAAAACAGGTTGAGCACTGTAGGCGAGGATCTTTAGTAGATTGTAACGCCGCAGGTTTAATTTTACCATATTTTAAAAACAAATACAAATTACAGACCATTTAATTAAACAGTTTTAGAGCACATAAAAATCTTAAAAAATAGCATTAAACGTTTTGAACTTGTTTAAAGCTTCTCATCAGTAATGTAAATAAACGCGAATCAACGACAGATGGTATAAAGTCAAGTTGCAATTGAGAACATGTGTCATAAAGGATCAAAAACGGAAGTGGGTATCTGAGACAGATTAAAATGGTGTATTCTGCTGGAATTGAACGAGTTTCATTAAGTTGAAATTTTGCCTATCTAGAGTAAACCAAGCCGCTAGAAAAATACCGCTATTATATCCGTTACAATTTGATTTAATGACCTAGGCCATCTCAAAATCTGGAAAAGGATCAGTTTGTATGGTTTGCGCTACAATTTTAGTGTTTAAGCTTCTTGAATTAAAACCATTTTAGTGTCCTTGAAATCGTACCTCCAAGGTACGGCTAGTCTCTCCGATATATATTGCGTCACACTGTTTACATGGGATACTATAAATTATTCCTTTCTGTTGAGAACTGGGGTAGAACTGTATTTAAAATTACAGAGGTAACCTTGCGAGGATTTTTGTGAGACAAAAGATGAAACTATGCCAAATGGTTTAAAAAGATGAGAAATTTTTTTCTGGTAGGTTTTTGTAATATGGTATGGGCATGAATTGCTTGATAGGATTTCGTTGAGGTGGAGGACCCACTCTATAGCCATGTATAATTTCAGAAAAAATTCTGTTACACTATCTTGACGAACAGACGTAATATCGTTTTTCATTTTAATTATTGCATTTTTATCCTACGTAACTCATGATGGTTTCTGACAAAAAGGGGTTGCGCATAATACAGAGAATATACCTAAAATAGAAAAAATACAGTCTCAAATCTTAGGTGTACGTTATACGCCGGAATATTCGGTATATCGAAGTAATATTTTCTTAAGCTCATTCTTAATTTCATCTGCTAAAGAAATGCTGAATGATAGGTATATTCAGAAAAATCTCTATATGATAGAAACATATATTTTATTTTCTTAATTCAAGGCATTACAAAAATGGAACAGAGAAAGATTCTAGTAATGGATGCGTTGTTCGTAAAATAAATTTTTAAAAGCGCATTTTGTTCATTCCTGAATCTGCTGGAAGAGGAGAAATCAGAGATAAGTTTAATTTTACTTAAGTAAAAACTCGAGTTTTAAAGATGTATTTTTGAAATGTGATGTAGATAGACTGCCAAGTAATAGCGGTAGATGTTGAAAGAACATTTTCTGCATTTAAAATTGTTTTAGACCATGCTGGACAAAATATAACTGCTGAAAATTTGGAAAAAATAAGTAATGTAGTGCAGTAAAAATTACTCGCAATGAGATGAAAGTTTGTGGCGATGTGCATATGTCTTTTCATAACATCATTATAAATAATAAATTTGTTTTCAAGTAGTAATTTTGAGATGGCTATTAATTAGCTCAGATATATTTAAATTTAATTTTACTTAAGGTTTTAAAGATGTATTTTTGAAATGTGACGTAGATGGACTGCCAAGTAATAGCGGTAGATGTTGAAAGAACTTTTTCTGCATTTAAAATTGTTTTAGACCATGCTGGACAAAATATAACTGCTGAAAATTTGGAAAAAATAAGTAATGTAGTGCAATAAAAATTACTCGCAATGAGATGAAAATTTGTGGCGATGTGCATATGCCTTTTCATAACATCTTTATAAATAATAAATTTGTTTTCAAGTAGTAATTTTGAGATGACTATTAATTAGCTCAGATATATTTAAATTTAATTTTACTTAAGGTTTTAAAGATGTATTTTTGAAATATGACGTAGATGGACTGCCAAGTTTAAAATTGTTTTAGACCATGCTGGACAAAATATAACTGCTGAAAATTTAGAAAAAATAAGTAATGTAGTGCAATAAGAATGACTCACAATGAGATGCAAATTTGTGGCGATGTTCATGGCCTTGTATGTCGTTGGTCGCGCTTGTAGCCAGTCTTCTAACCATTAAACAAGCATGCAGTGCAAATGTATTGAATGGCATACCGTTATGTGCTAAAGAATGATATTGAGAGAGCATACAGCAATTTGTTCTCATTGGTTTTGAAATATTGACATAGAATGGTGAAAGTTGAACCGTTGTTGATAATATGTAGTGTAACATCTTTATAAATAATAAATTTGTTTTCAAGTAGTAATTTTGAGATGACTATTAATTAGCTCAGATATACATCATAATCAGGTGTTTTGAAAAATTAAGTGAATCATGTTTAGGTGCTTCTGCATTTTCTTCCTCTGTGCTCCCGCTTCTTCCATCAAATTATTCAGCGTCAGTGTTTTTTTTCATGCTGCATCAGCGATGAAAGTTTGGGCAAAGGCATAAACTAGGAATGAGAAAAGCGCCATTTTTTCTGCCCTTGCTTACAAATGCTTGTATAAAGTTAATATAAAGTATCTAAAGAAGCATGCGGCATTTTTTATTGAGCACAATTTTATAAATTTCAAGAAAAAATTAATAGAATCAGCTGGATACTTTCTGAGATCTAGTGTTTATTACATTCAGTGGCGGCTCGTGGATTATTTAAAAGGGAATGGTTCACAATCTCAATATAAAAATTACGAAACTATAATTTGTAGGTAGGACATAACATATAGGTTAAAATACATTTGTGCAATATTGAATTCAGAATAATTTTTCTCTGGATGAAATTTTGCTGTTCCGAGGAAGACAATATGGATTTCGGGTGGGAGGGGGGCTTTCAATGGAGGAATTCCTGTTTCCCAGGGGGATTTCTTTTTAGGCATGTCCTGAATTAATCACGGGATTTTTGTTTTCCCTAGTACAAAAAATTGCATCTAAAAGGAATAAAAAAGCATCCTTAGATGGAAAACTTGTACCATTTTATTTTCTAGAAGGAAAATTCGAATCACAATATTGCTTACAATTTTTCTTTGGATGTTACTCAATTGAAATTTTTGTAAATTAAGTCTAAGCAGTTTCTTTAGTTCCGAAGTATTGATTTTTCTAACTTCCATTTTAACTGTTTGTAACTACTACTTACGTATAATAATAAAAGTAAGAACAACACAAACAGACAGATTAACAATTAAAATAATAAAACTTTGTAAAAAATCACCATAAAATTAAAACAAAACACAGGACGCGTTTCGAGCTAAAAACATAACAGCTCGTCATCAGCTAAGCATACACGTGTCCGAAAACGAACAAGTTCAAAAAAAAAAAAAGATTAACAATTACTAAAAAAATATCTAATTTAATATTTAAATCGTAAGAGAAATCAAACGTACAACAAAATTACCGCAAAAAATGCAATGCTACCGCACATTGGAGGTTGTGCAAACGAAAGGTTTCCCCTGACCTTCATCTCTCTCGTTCCTGCTCTCATAAGCTGAATTTGAAGGACATTTCTTCGCTCGCATGTGTGATAAAAAAAAAAAAAAACAACTGGACGCGCTTGGTACTGAAAACTTTCAAATTTTCTTCAGTAAGGGTTTGTTATGGATGTATCAAAAGAAAGGGATAGTAGGGGTGAGGGTGGGCGGTGAGTGAATGATACGCGTATTGGACATTGACAAAAATAGAATTTTGTTTATAATTATGTTATTTAATTTATTAAATTATTCCTTCAATTTCCTTTGAGGTTCACGTTCTCATCAAGTCAAGTCAACACTAGGCTTGCGGAGTACATGCGGAGGAGTGAAACCTCCCCACGTGTCTCCAACTAAAATAGGGCCCATAGATCCACTGGACAAGCAACATAAAAATGATGTGTATATCATGGTGGTAACGAAGTGCATATGGAGCTGATTTCCCATTGGTTGAAGCGGTTAAGCCCCGCTCTCTGGTAGACAGCTCAGGCAGAGTGTTGAAGCGACTTCATCTTTTGCCCTCGCCGATGCCCACGAACAGCCGGGTGCCGGTCCGCTGAACACATGAAATAGGTGTGAGCACCACAAGAGCATAAGAAGAAATGTCGGTCGTTCAGGCAATATTAAGTTTAAGGTTAGCAAAAGGCTACACAGAGCAAAACAAAGGCCCTCGTCAGGTACATATATTTTTTACAAATACAATTACACAATAGAATACGAATACCTAATACTATAAGAATTTAGAATAAAAATACAAAGATAGAGTATATACAAAATATTTACAAGTTAATTTTTCCTAGCAGAAAATATGCTAACTTTCTTTTAGGGAATCTTAGAGATTCCGTCCATAAAAGCTAACGTTTTCGGTGCAACATCTTGTTGAGCTAGAATGTTTTCAATGATTGACGTTCAATGAGCTGTAAAGCTTTTCCAAATAATTTGCCAGACTAATGAAAGATTCGATTTTAAACTTAATTTTTATTCTGTTCAAAATCTCTGAAATTTTGAGTACCCGATTTCTAATTCCTTCAACTGGTATAGATGTACCGGGGCAGGTGGCACCATCTTTGGCATTTCCTTTTTAGTTGGTTGATTTTGTTTACCTTCATTTCTTCCTTTTTCTTTTTTAATTTTCTCTATATCCACGTAACTCTTACGAAATTGTCGTTTTAAAGGATACTTTTTGTAATTTTTGTAGCTTGCCGGGTGCTGAGAACCGCAATTACAGAGGGAGGCGGCGGTTTTTCATTTTTAACTTAAGTTTCGGAGGTTTCAATGTTTTTTCTGGGGCAATCTGGGGATTTATGGTCATCACCGCATCCAACACATTTGGGATCCATGAAATACTGCGCAGAGATGTAGACAAAGCCTTGGCAATTCCAATTCTGCGCAGCTTTTCTGGGGGCTTTGTAATTTTCAATTTTGATTCGAATTTTGAATAAAGATTTAAGCTGTAGAATCTTTTTGGAATTTTCGTTACATGGGAGATGCAGAAGGAAGAGAGGGAGAACCCTCGAATCCTCATGACTTATCATTTGCACTACCTTAATAATATGGAACCCGTTTTTAGAAATTTCTCTTTGAATATTCTCAGTTTTGATAATTTTAGGGAGTCCCCTGATAACAACTTTCATGGGTGCTTCAAGGTCAGGAACTACGTAAAACTGGAACTTATGTTCCTTTAACGTGCTCATGCGCGCCAATGGAAGAGCCGCCACTGTTACAGGACACAGATAAATTCGCT
The DNA here is from genome assembly GCA_963932465.1 of Maratus speciosus. Taxonomy (NCBI): domain Eukaryota; kingdom Metazoa; phylum Arthropoda; class Arachnida; order Araneae; family Salticidae; genus Maratus; species Maratus speciosus. Next base: position 482,829,211 of record OZ010793.1, read on the forward strand.
CATAGTACTGTCTATGTGCAATAATTGCCGGAAGTTCATTTGTGGTATGCGTTTTAAAATTTAACTAATATTTTGGATATTTCTTGGTATGTATAAATTCCATATACTAAGGATTCTCCAATTATGTTACGCGTACCAGTACTGGTACGTGAAGCTCTGTTTACTGGTTCGCGAAAGTCCGATACTGGATGAAGAACTACCTTCGATATCTGTAAAAGCTCTAAAATTCTTGCTTCATTTTAGTACAACATATCTTTGTGAATGTGCTTTATCTTCACTTCTTTATATGAATAACAAATACAGGAATAAACTAAGCATCGAATCTGGCTTGCGTTTTAAACTAACTAAGATTGAACCAGACATGAGGAAGATGTGTTTGATAAAACCAGCACATCCTTCTCATTAGCAATACCGACACAAGGTTAGTGTTATTCTGTACAAGGTGATTAATAGAGTCATTCTACTGTATTATGCATCAATCTACGCTTTTATGTCATTAAGTATTGTAACTTTTTCCGATTAAAACACTGCATTTTGATAATGTAAATATTATTAAAATGTAATGATGATATTTCCTTTTATTTAAATGTGTATATAAAGCAGACATCCTAATTATCAATTTAATAATGTAATCATCCAGTCAAATGTAATAAAATTTGCTCAAACAGAAGCACAAAAGACTGAAAAATATTTCGTTTCAGACATATTCCGTTTACGCAGGTTTTTCTGTATTAGCTTTGAGTTTGTCATCTGTTGGTACGCAGAAGTATGAACTTCTATTTAGTGGTACGTCGGTCTAAAAGTTCGGAAGCCCCTGCCATAGACCATATACAAGGCTGTGCAAAAAATTACATTTCCGCTTATTGACGGAAATTGCTGAAGGGGAATTTTCAACTGAGTTATGCGTTTCCTGACTGAACTGATTTTCAGCGTATTATGTAGTTAGTATACATACGAATCTATGCGTCCTATACAGGGCTACACAAAATAATTCGGATATTTTCCCGGTATTTATGTGTTTCCAAATTCCTTACTTAGACTAAAGTGTGAAGTTTTGTTACAGTATTTTAGGAGATTTGAAAAGTGTTCATAATTTATGCAGATGCATGATTTTTGTTTCATGGTGTTTCCTAATGTTTGCATTTTCTGTTGTTAAAATTGTATGGTGCACATTATATATACGAAACAGTATACCTGCATATATGCAATATACAGGGTGCAATATGTTATCTATCGCCGACCTTTAATTTCTCAACCGTTGGCCGTAGACATATAGTTCCAATTACAAAAACGTTTCAAATGAGCTAAATATTCATGTTGTGGCATTATTTAAAGTAAAAAATAAATTTTATAAAAATTACGAAATCTAACTTTTTATACGGTCCCTCAGTCCCTATAGTTATATTTAGTAAAAGTTTACACATATCATAACAGATATAACACAAAAAGTTTGACATCTGTACTGCAAAAATTGACATAGTTATTAAATTTCAAAATATGAGATGATTTTGTCTTTCATTAAAGGATCAGTTAAAAGATGAATTAAAGTAATTCGAGATCAAAGTCAGGGTCCAATGTCCTTTTTACGGCGAAACCACCTTTAGCCGGTATCACCAAATCGGGGAATCACCAGAGAGGGTTATTTCATCTAAAAATTTGAGCTAACTTTTATGGGTTGAAACACATTCAAACGTCAATGTAGGTAGAATCGACAACCGGAAAATAAACACACTTACTAAGGACTAGATAAATGGCAGCGGAATTGCACTCTGATTTTGATCTCGATTTACTTTAATTCATCTTTTAACTGATCCCTCAACGAAAGACAAAACCACGTGCAAAAATCTCAGACTTTGAAATTTAATAACTATGTCAATTTTTGTAGTACAGATGTCAAACTTTTTGTGTTATATCTGTTATGATATGTGTAAACTTTTACTAAATGTAACTATAGGGTCTTGGGGACCGTATAAAAAGTTAGATTTCGTAATTTTTATAAAATTGATTTTTTACTTTAAATAATGCCACAACATGAATATTTAGCTCATTTGAAACATTTTTGTAATTGGAACTATATGTCTATGACCAACGGTTGAGAAATTAAAGGTCGGCGGTAGATAACATATTGCACCCTGTATACTTTTTGTCCTTACCATAATCAGAGTGCGGATTATACACGAATAAATACGGTATTGTCATATTATGTAAGTTTCTTTCTCTTAAATAGTATTTAAGCATTAAGTTGATATTTTATAAAATGCTTTAAAACAACACTAGTTTTCTCGATAAAATAAACTTTTATTTATACCTGATTATGAATAAAATATGAGATTATGAAAATATAACATGAAAACTAAGAAAAATCATGCATATCCATAGATTATATCATTTTCTTTTAATTAAACAAAACGGAAAGTCCAAAAAATATTTTAAGTTTGAAATTTTATTGTCAAAATCTAAGTTGTTTTTGCTATATTTTTTCTGTAATTTCTCTGAAAGCGCAAGACTTTTGAAGCTTTTTGTTATTCCATTGTCTTATTCACCATCTACGTCAACTGCTGGTTAAGCGTAAAATCTCGGTCGAACACTCAAATGAGAATCTAGGAGTAGCATGCACCTGATTGCAGCCAAAGTCCAATAAGATTAACAATGAAAATACTATTTCAGAGTTCGGCCGAGATTTCGCGCTTAACTCCTGACAGGCCAATGATACATATATATCCCATATAATTTAAATCTTCAAAGGCACCAGAATTTTAACATGAAATTTTGCTTTTATAATGTACTTGAAAAAGAGCTTTTACTTACTCTCAAATAATTTTGTTCGAAAATCCTGATGTCAGTCAATCTTTACAACATAGCAAATTAAGTACTTTGTCCCTGAAAGGGTTAACTGGCAGTTGAGATAGAGTGTGAATAAGAGCTTAAAACATTCATTCGTTTTAACTCTTATGCCCGGCGATACTTTGAAGGACCATTTAAAAAAACTTATTTTAAAAGTAATCTAACTCATCGGTTGGAAGTACAGTGTAACCTCGAAAATCCGGCATCCCTGGGAGCGAGATTAACGTTCCACCATCTGAACCACTCGGACGATACCCAGCATGGATGGTTCCGGGCTGGGTATCGTCCCAGTGGTTCAGATGATAGAACATTGGTGGGCTATACCAATGACCCGTGTTCGAGTCCCGGTTTGGACCATTTTTTCAATCTGTTGGCTTTACAAGTCAGTTAGCAATTCAAAAATGCATACGACTAAAATAGGTGTTTAAAGTTGAACTTAAAAAAAAAATTAAATACATTTAAGGTATCCGAACACCTTTAACCTTATCGCTGCGTAAGTAATTCTTCGCGATGAGTGTCTTTTGGGCGATTCCATGCGGAGAGTCACACACGTAACGCAGGCTTTAATTTGCATTTATTCAATTATTTATTATATTTTAATGTTAATTCTGATTTTAGGTCTTATGGTAAATAAGTTATTAACATATTTTTTAGTTTAAATGTGTGTAAGTAAAACTCACAGAAATCTATCATTTAATTTCATACTCAAAATGTGCTTTTTTTTCTGAAGTAGAAAAAAAGCACATTTTGAGTAATCAAATTAAATGATATACTTCTCTGAGTTTTATTGCCACACATTTAAATTTAAAAATATGGTAATAACTTATTTACCATACCACTTAAAATCAGAATTAACATTAAAATTTAATAAATAATTGAATAAATGCAAATTAAAGCCTGCGTTACGTGTGTGACACTCTCCACGGAATCGCCCTTTTACAGAATTTTTAATCTTTTATCCCTGGTACTTTAAAGCAGAAAATTTTGACTATCGTAATCGGAGAAAATGTCCTGATTAAATCAGACAAAGTTTTCGCTAAAAAATAGCTGGTGGGAATAACCAAATTAATTAGACGGATAATTAATTAGACGGAAAATTGCATGCCCTAGTATTTCTCGGATTGCGCAGCAAGAGGGTTAAAACGTAATTTTTGATCAAAATATCGATTTTTCATTTTTGCAATAATATTAAAATTGAATCTTTTATCTATAGAAATCTGCTTAAATTTTGCCTATATCAATAGAACCCGAATTATAGCCGTTTAAAATTATACGTCTACTACGTTATTTACATTACGTTACATCTATCCTAAAAGTTGTTTTTAGCTTTTTTTTCAAAATGAAGTTTTTCAAATTTTTCCTATATGCAAAACATCCTAAAACAAAAAATTATGCATGAAATGCCACAAAATTATCTGTGCTTCTTTTACAGATGTCTTTTGATGGAATAGACTACACTCATGATAATATATTAAATAGTTTTATATTTACACTGGTATAAATGACAAACTTGACACAAATTTTGCGAATTTTTCATTACATTAGTACTTTAACTGCCATATCATCTGAGATAGAGTTGCAATTATAATGTGTGTTTTCTAAGTCCTAGAGAAAGTTCTTCTGTTTATTATGCAAAATGTCAATATATTGTGTTATTTTTGAGTTATCACGTTTTGCGGAAATGTCAGTTTTCGACATAATTTTGACTATTTTTCTCTTAAAAAAGATTATTTCTGGGAAATTGCTAAAATTTTTATTTTTTTTCCAAAGTTTTAAAGTAAATGTCATTATAAAAATTGGATAACAAGAGAAATTTTCAAAAATTTCAAAAAATCACTTCCGAAATTATTAAAATTATTTTAGATTAAATTATTTGTATTTAATATTTAAACTATAATATCTAAAAAAACCTTTCTTAAAGTTGATTTTAAAAAACGTTTTGTCTGCTGAGTATCCTAAATACTTAATTTGGAACATAAGAACAAGAATGTTTGCATATATGTTCAGGCATGGAGCAGAGAAAATTTTATTCGCATTTTCAAACAATTTTATTTTATTCCAAAAATTTAAATAATGTGTCTAACTCTTCCAAGAAATTATAATGCTTTCTAACATATCAGAATATAAAAGCTTCTTCCTATAAAATATATCTCAACATGGCTTAGCAGGAGGTCTTCAGAGGAAGTTAGTTGATATTCACACAGTTCTTTTTTTGATGACATTAACGGTGGAGATTTAGGTCAAGGTTTTGAAATTCAAGTATTCAAAGTTTTAATATTTTAAACAATTGTATTGAACATTTTCCAAATAAAACCTTGAATTTATAATATGTTAACTCGGTATATATATTTTTAAAGAAACTTTCATATCAATGGAATGTATGAACGAAGTAATGTTATGGCCGGAAAATGTTATAAAGTAGCAATGAGTGTTAATATAATTAAGTGCTAGCGAGGTCAATTAGTCTAATAATTTTTTTTTATTTAGATCTATACAAAGTTTATTAATGTTAGTGTGAGAGATAAATAGATTATTTTCTATTACATAGAAAATTAATATATAAACTTAAAAATAAGTTAAATTTTATGCATTCATAATAATAAAAACAGATGTTTGTATGTCTGTGAGATATTTTCTGAAGAAACCGCTACGCTTAGAGCTACACGATGGACAGGGAGGTACCTGCATATCTGAAATTATGCACCTTGAAGAAAGTTTTGTATTTTTTAATTAGATTTAAAAAATATGTATGTATGTTATTTGTACCTTTTTTTTCGTTTAGCAGAAATTTTTTGACATTCGAAAAATAAATCCGGTTTCAATATTTTATTCAATATAGTAAATTGAATCCTCTTTTCGATACAGATTATTCGGAATTCGACCAGTGTTTTTGAAGTTTTAGCTTTTCCTATAAACAGTTCCCTGCCCGCCGAAAATGAGGATTTTGTATTTAATCCAAATTACGATATTTAAGGGGATTTTTACTATTCCCGTAAATTGGAAAATGTCTAAATCGGTTTCTAGAGCGTTGCAGCAAGATTAAATTTTTCTACTTACTTTTTCTTTCTTCTATCTTTACAAGAAGAAAGTATTGGATCCGTGAAAAAATTCGACTTCCGGTTTTCGACGGATAAATACGTTTTAGAATGTCTGAACACGATTTAACTGTTTTTAGAAAATGTCTGTCTGTGAATCTGTGAGCCTGTCTGTATGTGAAACAAATTCTGTGGGCGCTCTATCTCAAGAACTAATACACGGAATTAACTAAATTTCAAATTCAGGTATACCTGGATATGAATTGGTGCTGATTAGGTTTTGGTGTAAATCGCCCAACAGACGGCGTTGCTATGCTGTATTTTTCACGATTTCCGCAATAAATCTCAAGAACTAATGCACATATTTTCATTAAACTTAAGATTCAGTTACATGTTGACATAAGATGTTTCTGATTAGGATTCGTTCTAAATCACCTAACAGGAGGCACTGCTATGCTGCATTTTTCAGGATTTACACTATTTTAGCAATAGCCGTATCTCTAGAACTAATGCACATATTTTAATTAAACTTAAGATTCAGTTACATGTTGACATAAGTTGTTTCTGATTAGGATTCGTTGTAAATTACCTAAAAGGAGGCACTGCTATGCTGCATTTTTCAGGATTTACACTATTTTAGCGATAGTCATGTCTCAAGAACTAATGCACAGATTTTCATCAAACATCGGATTCAGTTACATGTTGACATAAGTTGTTTCTGATTAGGATTTGCTATAAATCACCTGACATATGGCGCTGCTATGCGGCATTGTTCAGGATTTGCACGGTATTATCGATATTTATATCTCAAGAACTAATGTCAGGAATTTCATCAAACTTCATATTCTGTTAAATCTTGACATAACTTGATGCTGATTAGGTTTTGTTGTAAATCATATAACAGTTGGCGCTGCTATGCTGCATTTTTGACGATTTTCGCGATAGCTATATCTCAAAATCTAATGCATGGAATTAAATTAAGCTTCATATTCTGTTACACTTTCACATAAATAGATCCGTATTAAGCTTGGGTGTACACTGGCTAACAGGGGTTGCTTTTATGCTCTTTGGTTGGGAATTTTGGTTGCAAACATCTAAAACGGTGGATGCCGAAAGGAAATGATTTGTTTGGAAAATGGAATGCTTATATGTCCCCTTTAAATGCACACAATTCAACGAATCTATCCCTTTATAATCCTCATGATGGGCATAGACTGTCATTTAATTTTGGAACTGGGAAACTTTGATACATACATGTTTATATATATATATGTATATATATATATTGAATGAGCCCACGTGACTCGGGAAAAATAAAAATTATGTTTTGCTTTCGAGAGAGGAAGTACTCGTGGCATTAAATGTGAACGATATTGATAAATTTAAATTGTACGTTAAAAATATCAAATTTTTATAACTCGAGAACTAAATGACTGAATTCGATGGTTTTTATTTTTATTTATTTATTTATTTTTTTTACAAGGATTTGTGTTTAATAATATGAAATGATTAAAATTCGAGTTTTCTTTGTAATACTAACAGGATGCGTGCTGCCGTAGGCAGTCCAAATCCTACGTTCATTTGAAAAAAACGATCAGCCAAGCGGGCGAAGATCTTCTAGTATCATTATAAATCAGTTGAAGGTTTTTATGAAATATTAAGAAAACAATTTTCTGGGCTAATTTATTTGATTATATGACATGCGGCATTATATGCCGAGTGTCTCAGACAAGTCACGTATTAAGGAAAATTGCGTATTAAACGTGATTTGGATAAAGTTGCAGGAAGTTTGCATATTTACACGTCCAATCGTCTAACTGAACTTTAGAGCTTTAGTTTATATGTTTATGGTCGAAAGTTGTATCTTTTACGCATACTAAGATTAAAATATAATTGTATTGAAGTTTAACTCTTTGTTTGTTTTTATAGAACCGACAGGAATAATAGCTGGAAATGTACATGGATTCGAATATAACCTTATAGACCGGAAGGCTGCTGCACTCATCCTCACCTCATCGAGTTGGAGTCTGAAATTCCAGGATTAGACAGAACTCGAATCGCACATTACAATGCAACTGGTATGTCAAGTCATATCTTGGAGGAAACCACCTACAGAACCGATTTTAGTGGTTGATCGGTATGTTTATTATTGTGTTTTCCTGCACCCAAAGATACGAAAACATAGAGGACTGGGAGCAGGAAAATACAATGGTAAACCTACCAGACAACCACTAAAATCGTGTTGCAAAAGTTTTCCACCAATGTATGACTTGGCAGACCAGTTCCATTTTAATATCTGAATCGAGTTCTGTCTAATCCTACAATTTCAGCCTACAACTCGATGAGGTGATGGTTTGTGTTATTAGACCCCGCGACGGTATGCTATTTCTTTCTCCCAACTTATTTTGTCTCCAAAAAATAACGTTAGCTTACAGAAAGCAGCCACAAACAAAGCAGATTGTGCGATTAAATGCTCTATAGCAATTTTTTTAATTTATAAGCATCGCACATTTTAAATTTTTATACCGTCGTATTGGAAAAAAAAGTACTTTTAAATGCAATTTGTTTGAAAACTGTATCTCCATTTATTTTTCAAATATTATTTTTTTTTTGTGGTTTTTAGCACCATTTGTTTAATTTTGGCAACTCAAGTACTCCATTTATGTGGAAAGTAAAGGGAAAATAGTTGAAAAATAGCAATTATAACTTTTTGTTGCCATTTTCTCATAACAACCGAAAGAAAATGTAATTAAAATACGTGCTACTTTAGAAAAATATAAACGAATAATAAAAAATTGTCTAGTTTTTTATCGACATTGTTGAAACCTCTAACTTTGGAATCCATTTACTGTCTTACATCAGCTTATCAATTTTTGGACTGTCTTAAGAGTTTTCGTTTTCCATCTAACTGCATGATGACTTCATTTGACGTAGTGTCTCTGTTTACATATATACCGATTGATTTTGCTTGCGAAGTTGTCCAGAAAGTATGGCCTAATTATAATATGGACTCAAGTCTTGACATTTTGGACATTGTTGATCTTGTGAGATTTTGTCTTACATCTAATTGTTTCATTTTTGATAAAAAAATTTATAGCCAAGTTAATGGAACTGCTATGGGATCCCCAATTTCCGTTAGAATAGTTGAAATAGTAATGCAGTACATTGAGTATGAAATAATGTGCCTTTTAGGCTCTAAGGTCTGTTTTTGGAGACGTTATGTCGATGACGTTTTTCTTGTTGCGAAGCATGAGGATTTGAATGAAATTCTACAAACTGCGAACTCTATCTGTACAGCAATCCAATTTACTGTCGAAATCGAGACTGATCGCAAATTACCTTTCCTCGACATTATGGTTGAAAGAGTAGAGAATACTGATTTTCAGAAAGTTTTAACATCTGTATACCGCAAGGCTACAAATTCTGGGCAATACCTAAATTTTGAATCTATGAACCCACTCTCCCATAAAATCGCAGTCGTTAGAACTTTAATCCACAGAGCTAAAAGTTATTGTAATACTGATGCAGCCTTCCAATTTGAAAAAAAGAAGATATTTAGTGACTTAATTCAAAATGGCTATCCTTTAAGATGGTTAAAAAGGATTTTTTCTGAGCATCGCGTATCATCCTCTGTAATTTGTAAGGCTCCCGCTATTTACATATCTCTACCCTACAACAAATATCTTTCTGAAAAAATCTCTAGCCTTTTGAAGTCTCATAATATCAGTATATCATTCAAGCCTCAAAATGTTTTGAAAAACTTACTTTGTAAATCTAAACCTAAAATTCCCCCCTTACTAAGAACCGGTTCAATTTACAGTATCCCATGTAAAGATTGCGACTCGGTATATATTGGCGAAACTGGTCGCACTTGCGCCATTCGCCTTGCCGAGCATAAACGTGCTTGCAAATCTGGAAACCTACAGTCTAAAATTGTACAGTATTCTTTAGATACCGACCATATCCCAGATTTCGCAAATATGAAAGTTATCAGATCTGGTTGCAATAATATTAAAAGTAGAGTTTTTCTGGAAGGTGTGTTCACTCGTAAGCAAACGTCGTCGATAAATGAATCATGTGCACTTCCTCCTGAATACTCAGCATTGTTTTAAAAAATTTTATACTTTATTTAATTTTAACTGCTAATAATTTTTAACTGTAAACATGATATATAGTTTTCTGTCATTTGAATGTTTTGTTGCACTGATGAGGAGCTAAAATTTAGCTCGAAACGTTTGCTTTTTAAATGTATTAAATGTATTTATGTAATTTTACTTGTATGTCTGATGAATTGTAATATATATTTTTTAATTATAAACGAATAACTTCGTTAAAACATGGAGCTATTATAAATTATATTTAATTTTAAGCATCTGTAGACGCTGTCAGTGTGACCTCAGTCATGACGTTTTGGTTGGAAACTGACTCCAAACAAACGGTTGCTATGCGTCATTTCTTTTTAAATATAAATTGTGGAAAATGTTACCAGTACGTATCAAGTATTAAAACACTTAGATGTGAGATATAGATATAAGATATTGCTGCAACACACAAACAAAATAGAAAATACAACATAGAAACCGTTTGTTTGGTGTCAGTTTCCAACCAAAACGTCAAGAGTGACGTCACGACTGAAATCGTCTATACTAATGTTACAAATAAATGAATGCCTATGAATCATTAGATAGCCGTTTTTACTGTCGAGTTTCTTTAATGATGGCATGTTTTTGCTGCATTTGTGTATTATTTTGCGATGTGACATCCTATGCATGCTTTACACTAGATGTTTAAGAGTGGATCGTAAATGTGGAATTCTTAAGCGGATGATAATGACGTCATTTTAGATAAAATAAAAGTGTGTGCTTAAATCTTAAAATTGAAGTAGGTTTTGTACTATTTATATATACATATATTTTTTTTCATCGGGGGCGACACTAAATTCTGAAAAAGTAGAATTCCTGTTTTCTAGTTATTACAATGGTTTGTGACTATTATTGTCGAGTAATGCCTTACAACCAAAAATAAAACGACGAAAATAGCTTTCCTGATAGCCTAATTTTTTTTAACACAAACCAAAAATAATAAATCTTTGCAACGCAACAAAGTTATTAAAATCATATTTAGTACTTTTAATAATAAGTACTCTTAGAATTAGTCCTTGATGTTTTATATAATAAGAAAATACTATGCATCTCAATAGAAACCAAAAATAATAAATCTTTGCAATACAACCAAGTTATTAAAATCATATTTAGTACTTTAATATTAAGTACTCCTAGAATCAGTCCTTGATGCTTTATATAATAAGAGAAAACAATCCATCTCAATTTTAGTGTAAAAAAATGTTATTAGCATGACAAAAAGTAAACAACCGTAGGAAATGTAAAAGAAATAAACAAAAGCTGCCACATTTGTTCAGTTTTCATAAGTTCCAGTACTTTGTTTTTGCTACAGTCTTGGTTCAACACCTGTTAATTTCGTCATCATTTGTTAATTTGGGGGTCTTTTTATTCAAGTATCTATCAATATTTCCGATTAGTAATATTCGCCTTATTTAATCCGTAGTGTCAGTTTAATGAATTTTTTATTACAATATCACCATTTTAGAACAGTAATAGTCACCTTCTGTAATTATATAAAGCGGTTATTACCAATAGAAGATAGTGGTGATGTTTGAATTAAAAAAATCCGCTATGCGCAATACTGGAGAAGAGTGAATAAATTCATATCTGTGTTGTTGAATTCGCTTCTTAAGAGAGATTTTCTGTAACAAGGGACCGAACTTTATCGCGTATTAAGCGTGATCGCGTAATAACCGTTTGCGTAATAAACGAGATATTTTTACATTAATCTTATGGCCGATATTCAAGGGACTAGAAAAAATCTGAGTATTGAGCAAGATCGCGTCTTAACCATGAGCGTATTAGCCGGCTCCGACAGCATTTTCGAGATTCAAAGAAACATTTATAAAAGCAAAGTTTCATTTTCTGGCACTGATTTTCGAAAATGTTTCAGAGTATTTTTTTCTAGTTTACTGATAAATCAGTTTTCTCACACCTGAATATCGGTTTTTCAGATGCGATAAATTCTCACGTAAACATTTTCAAGTTCAACAAACATGTTTCACAGGCGAAACATGTTAAATTAACAGCATTAATATTAACATTGAAATTAATATTATTTTGTTACTCTTGAATGTATCAATTCAATCATGCAGCTGAAAATGCTTATGTAAGAATTGATGTCATTCCTAAAACCGATATTCCGGTTTGAGAGAACTGATTAATAGGGGAGAGTATCCGAATTTGGACCACTTCACTTATTTTCAGGTGTAACTAATTTCATTTTTGATATAGCTGCAAAATATCACAGGTGGTCAATCTATTCATCTACTAACTAAATAAATCTTTAGAACAATTTATTCTTGAAAATCTTAAGTTTTAATTTTTAAAAAAATGTCAAAATTGGTCCAAATTCCGCGACTGGCCACCTAAGTTGGACCCCCCAGTCTCATAAATTGGACCAAACAATATTAGGCTGTTTTAATAAGTAGAGAATATAACTAATTTTATTAAAAGCAAAATTTACAATTAATGAAACAATCAAAGAAGACAACAGCAATGAAATATAATTAAATCGAATGTCTGAAAATTAGAGTAATAGTTTTAAATCAAAATGTTCTCAAAATATAAATCAATGTTATAAGTAATTAAGAATAAAATGTATGGAACTAATTGCCAGTTACTTGAATATCATGTAAGAAGTGGTTAGTCGTGGATTTCTTTTATTCCAGCGCACACAAAATGGAAAAATATTTGGCAATCTGAACACTGAATCATTTCAGCTATTTTATTTGTCTTACAAATTAGGCAAAGCCAATCATCAACATCCTGATTTTTCTTTTTAGATTCTGAATCATTTGACATTTTTTATGCAACGGGAGTTGTCTTTAACTTATGTCTGTATTTCTTCCTTTTTATCATTTTCTTTCCAATTTAACTACGCCTATTTTTACTAAATTTGATGTTTAAATTAATTTTGCGCTTTCTGAGATTCCTTTTTACCGTTTTTTTTTCTTTTTTTTTATTTCAAGGCTTACTTTATATGGCGAAGATGTTGACACGGCTGAATTTTTTTAAATTATTTTGACTTAATTGATTTTATCCCCTTAAATACCCCCTTAAATAAAGTCTCAAAATTAGCTCTTAACAAAAAATAAAGATAAGTGCAACATCGTGTATTGCCTTGTTAAATATAAATCTTTATCTATACTCCTATTATAAAGAGGAAAAAAATGTTTATTTGTCGGAGATAAGCTCTGGAACTACCGAACCGATTCCAAAAGTAATGGTATCAAAATGATGGTGTTAGTCCAACTTAGAACATAGGCTATATCTTATGTCGGTGCCACTACCCCAAAGGGGGTGTAGGAGCAAAAAACGTTCTAAAAATGCGATTTTAGCGTTACTGAAGGGCTTAGAAATATGAAATTTTGAATATTAGTTACTTATAAGATATAAATGATGTCTAAGAACAGTTCTTAAACAATTCGAAATTTAAAAGGGTTGAAAATGCACAAAAAGTGTTCTAAAAAACGTTCTAAATGGTGGTTTTTACACAATCTGAGGAAATATAAACCCATTTAAAAAATATTGGTGTCAAAATGATGGTGACAACGCTTGCTCCAATATAGGCTATGTTTTATGTCGGTGTCACTACCCCAAAAGGGGTGCAGGAGCAAAAAACGTTCTAAAAATGCGATTTATGTGTTACTGAAGGGCCTAGAAATATTAAATTTGAAATATTAGCTACTTATTAGATATAAAGGATTTCTAAGAACAGTTCTTAAGCAATTCGAAATTTGAAAGGGGTGAAAATGCGCGAAAATCGTTCTAAAAACGTTCTAAATGGTGGTTTCTCCACAATCTCAGGAAATACCAAACCGATTTAAAAAATAATGGTGTCAAAATAAGGGTGTCAAAATGACGGTGACAACCCTTGCTCCAACATAGGCTATGTTTTATGTCGGTGCCACTACCCCAAAGGGGGTGCAGGAGCAAAAAACGTTCTAAAAATCCAATTTTTGCGTTACCGAAGGGCCTGGAAATATGAAATTTGAAATATTAGCTACTTATTAGATATAAAGGATTTCTAAGAACAGTTCTTAAACAATTCGAAATTTAAAAGGAGTGAAAATGCGCGAAAAGCGTTCTGAAAAACGTTCTAATGGTGGTTTCTACACAATCTCAGGAAATATTAAACCGATCTAAAAAATAATGGGGTCAAAATGATGGTGAAAACCCTTGCTCCAACATAGGCGATGTTTTATGTCGGTGCCACTACCCCAAAGGGGGTGCAGGAGCAAAAAACGTTCTAAATTGCGGCTTTTGCGTTACGGAAGGGCCTAGAATCGTGAAATTTGGAATGGTAGTTAGTTATAAGATATCAATGATCTATCTCTAAGGACATTTCCTAAAAAATCGAAATTTAAAAGGGGGTCAAAATGCGCAAAAAGCGCTATAAAAAACTTTCTAAATTGCGATTTCTATGCAATCTCAGGAAGTACTGAACCGATTTCAAATATAATGGTGTAAAAATGATGGTGACAGATCTTGCTCCAAGATAGGCTATATTTATATCTGTTTCCACTACCCCAGAGGAGATGCAAGAGCAAAATGCGCGAAAAGCGTTCTAAAAACGTTCTAGATGCCGATTTGTCGGCAATATCTCAGAAAGAGTGAATCTGATTTCAAACGTAATGGTAGGAAATTGATACTGACAGCCTCTGCTCTAACATAGACGCTATTTTATGCCGGTATCACTATCACCAAGACGTTGCAGGAGCAAAAAAGCGTTCTAAATTTCGATTTTTGTGATCGGTAGGGGCTAGCAACTTAAAATTAGGCAAGGTACATATTTATTAGCTATAAATGATCTTTAAGAACAGTTTCGAAAAAATTGGAAATTTAAAAAGCGGTGAAAATGCGCGAAAAGCGTCCTAAAAACGTTCTAAATTGCGATTTCTACTCAATCTAAGGAAATACCAAAGCTATTTCAAAAGTAATGGTTGCAAATCAATGGTGACAGTCTCTGCTATAACATAGGTTATATTTTATGTTGCTGTCACTACCATCTGAGGGTTGCAAAAGCAAAACATGTTCTAATTTGCATTTTTTGCACAACTGAGGGGTCTAACACTTTGAAGTATGGCATGTTATTTACTTACAAGATGCAACTGCTTTCTAAGAACAGTGGAAAGAAAATTCCAAATTAAAAAAAAATGAAGTGAGTGAAAAGCGTTATAAATTACAATTTTTAAGCAAACTTATAAATTGCCAAACCGATTAAAAAAATAATGATGACAAATTTTGATGATAGAACCTGCTCAAACATAAGCTATATTTTATGTCTGTTCCATTACCACCAGAGGAATGCAGGAGCTAAAAACTTTCTAAATTGCGATTTCTGTGATACTGAAAAGGCTAGAAACTTTAAATATGACATGGTAGTTACTTATAAAATATAAATGCCCTCGTAGGAACGTCGAAAATAAATTCGGATTAAAAAGGGGTGAAGCGAATGGGAGGTGCGAAAAGCATTCTAAAAAAGTTCTAAATTACGATTCTATGCAATTTCAGGGAATATAAACCGATTATAAAAGTAATAGTTGCGAGTCAGTGGTAACAGTCTCTGATCCTACACAGGCTATATTTTATGGTGATATTTTATGCCGGTGATTCTACCACCTGGGGTTCACAGGAACAACAAACGTTCTAAAAAAGGGCTTTAAAAGCTTTTTAAATTACGTTTCTGTGGAATATTAGGAAATAACAAACCGATTTCAAAATTAATGTTGGCAAATTAATGGTGACAGTTCCTGTTTCAACATAGCCCTTTATGTTGAGAGAGGTGGTATGACTTGGATTTCGACATGATGGTTAATTTTAAGATGTAAGAAGGTGGTTTCTAAAAAATTCAAAACTTCAAATGAATACTGAAATGAGCGTATTAATTGAGCATAAAAGTTTCAAAATATTTTCTAAATTATCATTTATTTAGTTTTATTTCATTTTATTAATTTAAGTCTCATTTCTGCCTAATACAGTGTAATAATGATGTTTAGTCAAACTGTGTTTTAAATAGTAATTTTTGAATTATTCCTAAAAGTAATAAGTACCTTTTAATAAAATAAAATATTACCTTTTAATAAAATAAAAATTTAGTTAGTACCTTTTGATAAAAATTAGACATATAAATATCACTTGGCATATTTCAAATATTACGCGAGCAAAGCCGCGGTGTTTGCTAGTTTATTTTATAACGATGAAGATACACCATGACATGAAAATTAATTTACTTCATTTTAAAAAAATAATTAATTAATTAGCCCATTTTTTTAAAAATAAATCTGATATTATATATATTATTTGGCATTATTTTCTAGTCTCTAACTAAAACAAATATTTATTTTTTGAAGAAAGAGTCATAATTTCGCATAAAAAAGATTTAATTTATTTCAGAACGTTTTAATAGGCCAAGTTAATTATTATTCGAAAACAAAACTTGCATTATTTAATTATTGCACAGGATTTTCAATCCTTGAATTAAAACCTATTATGTTACAGTTGTATTTGAAGAAAAATATGACAGCACTTCATAAAAACAATTTTTCAATTTATATTTTCTGACATTTTTTACCTTAAAACCAGATAAATCTAGTTTTCTATCACGGCTCAATTGACGCAACTTAAGCCTTGTGAATTGAAGAAGAAATTTTAATTTAAATGGTAATCAATTTGAAAACGGTGAAGCTTATTAAATACTGATTTCTTGTTCAAAACGGGAGTTATAGCTAAACTAGGAGGAAGTATAGAAGGGTAGTTGTTGAAATATTTTTTTTATTTATTCAGTAATATATGCTATTAAATTCTTGATCATTTACAAAAATGCTGGTAAACGTCATTTTACTATTACCTTGCACTGAATTATGTCCTAATTTATACTGGATTTTCGCAGCCATTTGTTTTATATTTCTAAATTTATTTGAAAGAAATGTACTTTCGTAAGATATGTTACTCAAATTCTTCGGTTTTATAGATTTTCATCCACTGCTTGAATCATTTTGCAACAATTTCAGAAACGAGTAATTATGTTTATGTAATTTTTATTCCAAACTAGAAATTTCGAAATTTTTATTAGACCGGGAGGTGGCAGCACAGGCAATTACCTCATCGAGTTCACTGCTGAAATTCCAGAATTAGTTAAAACTCGATTAGCATATTAAAACGCAATCGGTCTACCAAGTCATATCTTGGTGGAAAAACCTGAAAACCTGATGTTAGAGGTTGACTCGTAGGCTTACCATTGTATTTTCCTGCACCCAAAAGTACGAAAAATGGAAGACTGTGGGCAGGAAAACACAATGGTGAACCTACGACCACTAAAATCGGGTTTTCATGTGCTTTCTACCAGATCCACTGTGTTTTAATATGCGAATCGAGTTTTAACTAATTCTGGAATATCAACCATGAAATTGATGAGGTGATTTTCTGTGCTGCCACCTGCCGGTCTATATCGGTGAATAAGGAAATGTTAAAACTGATTTCGAAGATAATTTCATCCGAGAAGACAGTGACTGTCACACATTCCCGGTACTATATTAGATAGAATATGACTAGAATTAGCTGTTACATAACTGGTAGCAATGGTGAGAGAGGGCAAGAAATTAAGAAAAAGTAAAAGTCCAGTAACAGAATTTCCTGTGACAATCTGCAGCAAATCAAAATTTATATATGACACAACAACTGGATAGCTGGACCAAAATTACTATCATTCGAAATAATAGTAATCCGCCAAATAAGTAAAATTTGAATTTACACAGAAAATAAAGAGATTCAATAAATCTAGAGACAAAGCAGATTTTAGCCTTTTTTTAAAGACTACCTTTTTTTAAAAAAAGCTGTTACATTAATCTGCAAGGTGTAAAAGATGTGCATCGCCCGCTGCTATGTTGCAGTGTTTCTGCTACTGGGAGTAGAAGGAATCACCTGGAAAATGAAGCACAAATACTAAAAGAGGGATTAAGGATAGTGGCCAATAAAAGTAAAGAAAGATTGTGTAAAGAGAGAGATATTTATAATTTTTTTAATAAAAAATGTTAATTTTTTGTAGTTGTTTTATATATAAAGTACCTGGTACACCGAGCATCACTCGGTGATTTTTTTATTCTGCGATCATATTGCATTGAAAAAATGTTATTTATTTATTATTTAAGCGTATTTATTTCTACATGAACATGTCATTTCTACTTTCTAAAAATAATAATAACACATACTAAATATTCGTTTTTTGAGCTTTTTATTTATTTACAAATCTATATCCTTTCTTAGTACTTTCTAGTAAACCATTTTGTTACATATTTCTGCAGTCTTTTAAATACTAAATTGATTGGTTGTTGGTGTATTCAATACTTTTTTCCATTCAACATTATGAGTGTGATGAGGATTTTCTGTAGGTAGAAGTACCTTTAAGTTGTTTTGCCTCTTAACCCTAGAAAAAGCAACGTAGAACATTCCATGCATAAAAACAGGTATCCGTAAGTCGATGCCAACAAATTTGAAGGTCTGACCTTGAGCTTTATGTATAGTTAAACCAAATGCTGTCCTCACAGGAAATTGATGCCTTTGCATCGTGCATCCAAGTTGACCTCTGCTTGAATCGAGAATTCTTCGCGGAATATCTACTTCGATACCTGAATATTCTCCTGTGATTATTTTTGCTTTGATTATGTTATTGTAAAGATCTTTAACAATTAGTCTTGTTCCATTGCAAAGGCCTTCTGAACACATCTAAATTGCGCAATAATATGATTATTGCGTTATTTTTATGCTTTAACTCATGAGGTGGCAAATCAGCTATGTTGATGGAATTGAGAAATTCCGTTGTAAACTGGGCTGCTCCTTCAGGTTGATCGATGACGGAATCGTAGCAGTGTTGTAGCTTTAGTAGATTTTATACTCTCCAGGAAATTTTTCAATAATTTTGGCGTTAATCTTGCTGACATCTTTATTTGATGGCGCAAGGATAGCTCGATCCTTCATTTCTTCATAACTTCCTTCCTTTATGCAGTTTCCAAAGACTTCATCAATGAGATGACCATTTGAAAGTATATCTACGGGTAGTTCGATTTCACCCATCGCATTATCAGGTAGCTCCTCCCCATTTCCAAGTTTCCAAAAAATATTTGGCAAATTCTCTTATTTCCGGATCGACGCTCATGTTATCTGTTAATGAAATTGAATTGAAGTGGTGCCACTGCTCACTTGTTTTGATTGCTAAATATAATATTTCACTTATGTTTGCTCGTAGTTGGACTTGTAGACATTGCCGGAAGTCCCCTCCTAGGACCATAATCTTTCCACCAAAAGGCAAAATTGGATTTCCAATAGAGCGTAGCAATTGATCTATGTTATGAAGTCCGTATTTTGGCAGCATAGGAGCTTCATCCATCAAAAATACATCAACTTTGCTGAGTTCGACTGCTTTAGCGGATCTAGGTTTGACGTTGGAAATTGAATCCGATGTCAATGGAACTTTAAGTCCAAAAGTCTTGTGTGAAGTAGTTCCATCAGGTAGAAGAATAGAAGCAATCCCAGTGAATGCCATGCACTTTACTTTATGCTTTTGTCCTGAAAGGATGTAATAAAGATTTTTGTATACAAAAGTCTTTACAGTGCCTCCAGGTCCATCAATAGAGAAACATTTTGATCGAGGGGTTGAATCGTTTATTGAATGTAAGATGGTATCAACAATTTCAATTTGTCTCCCTTTAAGAAGTTGATACATAAGTTCTCCAATAGAAATAGACTCATTGTTGTTCATAGTTTCTTCATTTAGCACGTTCTCGTGTCCATCAATATCGTCCATACCAAGTTGATGAACCCAGTATAGGAAATTCCTAAAAGTTACATTAAATTTCGTCTGATTCCATGGTTGATAGGATATTCGAGTCTTTCGTTAACAGCATCTTTTGAACTTAAAAAGTACATCTGACCATATTGCGGTTGTTCGAATTCGCCTTCACTGTTTTGTGTTGGATGAGCTGCCACATTCATCTTATGATAAACTTGTCCGCCGGCAACAAAGCTATAAATACCAGGGCTGTAAATTGCTCGATCATCATGTGCCTTAAAAGAAGCCAAAGCAAAGCATGAATTTAAATTGTGAATTTTTTTGTGGAAATTTTCAGCAAATGGATGGCATTTTAAAAAGAGACGCACCATTTCATTTGGAAAAATGCGGAAGTCAAGCTTAATTCGTCCATGTAAGCAGCAGTTGCCAAATGAGTCCTGGTTAATTTGATTAGACACACGTTCTTCTGGAAAATGAATTGCTTTGCAATGAATACATTCAGTGTTAAAAGAACCCAATTTTTGGTATGTTGCTTCTTTGTTAACTGCGCACTTCCATGTTCGAATTCGTTTCTTCACTAAAAGTTGCAGGCGTCTTATGTTACGGCGTCTTTGTTCTTCTAAATCTTGATCTTGTCGCTTATTTATTTCATTTGCTATGTGCTGAATGGGACAATGCTGTATTTCACATATTTGTTGAATGCGGCTTTCGTTTGTTTTGTCAACACTTATCCGTCTTTTTAATGTACACAATTGATCTAATTCTTGGGATCCAGATTCATTAAGACAAATACATCATATCTGCGATCTTTTGTAGGCTTCTTTCTTTAGTAGGACGCATTGGTCTAGACGTTGAAATATCATTTTCAATTTCAGTATTTCTAATCGGACTCGGCATTCTTTCGTTAAAGTTGAATTCTCGTTTTTTTAGGCCGTCCTGCAGACATAATGAATTTTCAATTATACTAACTAAATTTAAAGAAAAGTGATAGTTACTAAATATTAGTAGAATATCAATAAGTCATGGAGTTAAAACGTTTGTATTTACGGCTCCTAGTCTTAGCACGGTCAGAAACTAAAAGTCAGAGAAAATGATGTCATAGGGGGCAAAATTTGAGATATTTCACTTTTACATAGAAAAATTACTTGTTTTCTTTTAAATATAGTGTTTATTTATTCAGTGGGGGGGGGGGGGGAATATAAAAATTAAATATTTTATTCCGAAGCATTTATTCGAGTACGGAAATAATATATTTTAAAGTAAAAAAAGGAAAAGAAAAGAAAATTTTGCATATAGCCGGAAATTTGGATTGCCACATATGAAAATAAACTATTTTTATATGCATGCGATTATCAAGCATATCCTGAGTGCTATACTCCATGTTTTATAAATTAAACGATTATTAACAAGATACGTTGTCTAAGTCAATGTTTGGCGACAAAAATGAGCTATTTGGAAACAATGACACAGAAAAATGATCTTGCTTTTAAAATTGTTGCTAATTTTGCACCAGGGTATATAGCCATGGCAACAAACTATACTGATGTTTGTAACAATATTGCAGTTGTTTTAAACTTAGCAGAAGTATAAGCACAGTTATTTGTCAAGAAATATCACTGATGTTTATGACAATATTTAACTTCACGAAATATAATCATAATCAATAATTATAATCAGTCAATTTTTTTTGTTCTAGCCAGTTAAAACAAATTTTACCGTATTTTTGATCTACATAAGCCGTTATCTAGTGCTCGATTAAGTATAGAAGGCAATCTTTTGTGCCACTTTCGAGATTACCTTTCATTGTGTTGGCGAGTATTCCGATTACGGATGATTAAATATAAAAAAAAATTGCTTAAAATTACATTTGTTTGGCTACCTAAGTCGAGACATAGTTGGAATGTTTTCTCATATTAGAATAAAGTATATTTCATAAAAATCGTGAGAATTTTTTCGATTAATACCACTTTTTTGAGTAATGAGCTTATTTTAACCACAAAAAATGATTTTTCTCGAATTAACGACTTAACTAAATCGATTTCTTGAACTCGAATTAAAATAGGCGTCAAATTTTATGAAAATCATTAGAGCCGTTTTCGATATATAGGAACATTTTCAGTGCTGAGTTTGTTTTAATCGATAAAAACGAATTTTCTTGAATTCGAAACCTAGCTAAATGTGTTTCTCGTGCTCGAATTAGCATAGAAAACACGTTTCATGTAAATTGCATGAGGATGTTTCGATTTATAGCAAGCAGAAGTTTCGGCTAAGATCTTGTTTTACCCTGTAAAAACGAATTTTCTTGAATTCGGGACCTAGCTAGATCTTTTTCTCGTGCTCTGTTTAATATATGCATCAAGTTTTGTGAAAATCGTTAGAGCCGTTTTCGATATATAGCACCATTTTCAGTGCTGAGTTTGTTTTAATCGATCAAAGCGAATTTTCTCGAATTCAAAACCTAGCTAAGAGGTATTTCTCGTGCTCGAATTAGTATAGAAAACACGTTTCGTGTAAATTGCATGAGAATTTTTCGATTTACAGCAAGCAAAACTTTCAGCTAAGATCTTGTTTTACCCTGTAAAAACGAATTTTCTTGAATTAGGGACCTAGCTAGATCTTTTTCTCGTGCTCGGTTTAGTATAGGAGGCAAGTTTCATGAAAATCGATCCAGTAGTTTACGATATCATCTGTAATCGGGAAAATCGCTTGCTCGTTTAATATATATGATATAAACATTTAAAGATAAAACTTTTCTAAAATATTTAAATTATTGTCCGGGATGGAAGTTTGTGGATTTGATATTAATGAAAATGCAGTAGTAGCTTCGTTAAAGAAGATTCATATTTTCGAAGCTGACATTTTTTGTTTTTCTTATGGAAACAGGATTGTTATCTCAGCCTGTGAAAGCATGGATTCCTAGAAAAACAATAGTTTTATTGCTGTCGATCGCTGCAGCTATAGCATGAACGAGGACAAATCTCCCCAAGAGAAGAGAATATATCTTTGTTGGGTTAGTGGTTCAGAGAGTGATGATGTCCTGTTGCCCACACGTGTGTCCCGGAGATGCGCCACGTGACAGCGCTATGAGCATCGCCATAGGCTTTCGTACTGTAAGCATTTCACAGGCTTTACGTACTGCTTTCATGCTGTGACAGTTTCAGAGGCTTTGCATGCTGCTTTCGTGCTATGAGAGTTTCACAGACTTTTGCGTTCTGTGAGGGTTTCACACGGTTTGCGTGCTGGGGGTTTTTTCAATTCTGTTATCGTTGGTCTCAATAGAAGTGCGTATTCGTTTGTCCATGGTCACCAATGCAGGTGATGTGTGCTTCGACAAGGATTGAACCGGAGAACCCAATGCCAGTAAGCGAAATCTTTAGTGCCAATCAAAAGGCTGCATCGATCGCTTTCTGCGTGAAACTACTTTTTACTCTCCGTGCAAGGTGGTGCCGCCACAAATATCTACAAAGCGTATAACGATATTTTATAATCCGTTTACTACCATGTCCTTGAGATGCATGATTATCCATGAATCAGTTTCATCATGAACAGGATAAGTCATTCTAATTAAGGGACGTAGAGCAGTAATATTTTCCTTTAATTTCTTCCCCTGAAGTGGTTATTACTTTTGCATATTTATAGTATTTATTGTTAGCATTACAAGTAGATTAAAAAGGTCTTTTTTGTCACTTCAATTTCATAAAAAATCTTGTCAGTTTATAGGTAATTTGACATTAACACTTACCACTTGGTTTCTGCAGCCGTCTTCTATCTGATTTCACTTTCAATACTTGGTGTAATTCATCTATTCCAAATAATATCAATTATTTGGCGATCAAGACTCTCAGAATTGGTACATATATGAGGACGACATGTGTTAATGTAGTAAACATTAAAAATCTTTGAAGACTGGTGAGGCTTAATGAGATCTGGTCCATCATAAATTGAAGCTACACATGTTCCTGGAAACAAGTTGTCTTTTTTTTAACAGTTCCTCTAAAATATGTACAAGATCACTTTTATGGCTGAGTCAAAATTCCCCATTACTGCAAAATGCTTGTAGGAATAATTGATTTTCATGTTTGAAAATATTTTGCAGTTGTAACTGACAATGCTGTGTAATAATTATGAGTTTGGAAAACAGCTAAAAGTCTGTTTTTAAAATATAAGTCTGTTATAATTGAAGTATGTTGCGTATTGGATTTTTATTGAGTATGCTTTTCTCCAGATTACAGATCGCCACTTTACTTCTTTTTCAATGAAACCGTGGAATCGCTTAATACCAGTTGTCTCAGTTGATCTACATTAATTTATACACGCAGAGTACGATCCGTAATCAGAGGATTAAACAAATGATGACTACAATAAAAAATACAGTAAATAAATAAATAAGAAAATATTACAGTCTGAATCTGAGCATCTGAATGAATATTTGAGAGGTACAGTCGTGGGGGAAAAAATAACACCCCTACTAACTCTGCAACAAATAATCGTAGAAAAAAGTTACTAGTACCAAACGATTAGACATTAAGTCTACTTTTAAATGATGTATATAAAAGTTGCTTAAGGGACCATCTAAAAATAAAAACCAGGCTATATTTTTTCCATGGCAACAATCAATTTTGACAAGATATTTAAAATCTTCGGTTCAAACTATGCTTAGAAACGAAATTTCATGACATTTGGATAATAAGTTTTTGAATTATATATATTCAAAATTTAGAACTTCTAATGTTAATTTAGATTTTCATATTTTTATTATTATCTCCTAAAATTAAAATCCTAATGTGAATTTTTTTTTTGTGGTTATAGTACTAAAAAATCCAAACTTCTTAACATTGAATACATTGAATTTTTAATTAAAAAATTTTATAATATGAATTATGCATTATGAAATTAATATTCGAAAAAAATATGAATTGCAACCTACAATTTTTTGATAGATTTATATTTATTTTTGCTTTATGCAAATCCAAAATTTCAAAATTTTCTTCCAAGTAGATTTCACGTTATGCTTTAAAAACTTCAAAATGCTGGTTTAAGATCCAAGTTTCATCTATGATTGCAAAAGAGCACAATTTGAAAAAAAAAATTACTCTTGTTATGGAAAAAAAAAATACCCTTGTTATAGTTTGTGCGGGGATTACGGTGCCTCGCTTAAGATCTACTTAGAGCGTATGTCTATTTTACGATGTAAACAAAGCGTAAAACTCAACCTGAATCCTTTCTACGTTTATATGTGGGTGTAAATTATCAAAAGAGATCCTGATATTGCTAACAGTCTCATTGCAACAATGACATGTATATTACAAGAAATTCTTGATAAAAATGGTTTCTATACATCATATTAACAGGTCCTCTCTTTTAAATTTAAGCAAAATATGTGGCTTATTAGGGAGGAGGGGAGTGGATTTTTTGCCCTCCCATTTTTTCTGTACTAATAACTCATAATTTTCTGCTACTCTTTAGTTAAAGTTCTATCATATGAAGTAATTCTTCGTGTTTGGCGTAATCATTTTTTTATTTGGATAGATTTCAATACTTTAAAATTTTGGTAGCAAGTTGCTGCAACTGTTACTTTTTTAAGTTTCATTATGCGGAGCAGTTTGTTCTTGTATATATGCTTGCGTTTGGTTGGTGTTTTTAACCCATTAATAAAGGGCTTTAACCTCTTCAGTTCCGAAGCTAAAATAATAATACAAATCATTATTCATTGGTTTTTTCCAAACAAAATGACATCGTAAATGGCAGAAAAAATATATTTTCTGAAATTGATCTTTTAGGCGCTTAGTAATTTAGGCTCAAAAATAAGGATCTAAAACTGCAAACCACTTAAAAACATCAATTTAATAACCATTAACCTAAATTAACGCGATCATAAATTTGAGAGCTCTAAACAAGTAAATAATCTACAAATCCTCAAAATTTTTTATTGAAAAATATTTAAGTTAAATACTTATGAAAATTCCACACTTTCTTGGTCATACAGTCTTTTGGGCATTTTTAGGCATTTTGCAAACTGAGATGAAAATAACATTTGTTTTATGTGGGAATCAACTTAGATGCTGACATTTATTCGTTTGCTTTGAACGCAAAAAACATTCAGTTATTACGAATTGACGTGAAAATGGGGAAAAATCGGACATTTTAGTTTTTATATGGAAAAGAACAGAGGTCCCCGTATGCGGACCTAGGGACCGAAGAGGTTAAACCTTTTATTCCATAACTTGAAATTTAGATTTATTTGAGTACACAGGCTAATTTAAAAACATTTTTAAAGTGATTTTTACGGCTTTCAGATTGGCAAATTTTCTTGACAATCGGAAGTAAGTGTGCAAAAAGATCTAAAATATGAAGAAAAAGAAACGAATGTTGAATGGCATGTTGAATGTTGAACGAATTGTCGGGATAACCCCGACATATTCACGTATTAGGTGGGGGAAAAGAAAGAAATATAAAACAGAACACGAAAATTGGACTACCAGCACATGTTTTTAGGTTTGCATGGACTGCGTGGGGTCGCGAGAAGATTTCTAGAGCGAGGAATTTCTAGAATATGAAAGAGCTGCCGTTCGGTTGGGCAATAATCTTGTCTAAAACGTTCACAAGCTAGACTTGAAGAGATTAGAGTTTCAAGATAAGGGTATTGAAGTTTTCCCATCTGGTGATGTTTTCATCAACAGTCTAATAAATATGTCCGCTGAGGGATTTGCAAATGAGTATATTTTGTGAGCAGCTATAAAAATGTCTCATGTTAGTAACATGGGTTTCAGATTACGCCATAAAAAGGGATTAAGGTATTAAGGGCTTAGTTTTAGACCACACCACACACTACTGTTAGCGTTACTATAATATTATAATGTTATACAAGCGTCAGTGGTTTGGTTAAGAAAAATCTCGCCCCTTAGAAATTTTGATAGGATGAGATGATTTTTAGGACGGGTTTAAGCATACAAAAAAAATAAGGAAGATAGGAATGGAGAGGTGAGAGACGAGAAGGAGTTTAGATTTTGGAGAAGAAACATCCCTTTCCAGGAGATGAAGTTTTAGATCTGAGAGAAACTAACTAGGCCTTTTAAGAAGGGAGAAATCTTTGTATTCTCCCGGCTCATGTAAAACAATGCGGGTTTGCTCATAAGCGGCCGCATGGTGTAAACAAATAGTTTTATTGATGTGATGGTGCAAAATATGGATATAATGGAAGGAATAAGCGATGCTTCTCAGGAATTAAGAAGTGAGTGGGAATAATCTATCGTTCTTTCGGGCAATCAATAACTTATAGTGAAGTTGTATTTTGTAAACAAACACGAGTCAGGCATCCTTAGAGTCCCTGTAAAAGTTCAAGCTATAATTTATACAAATGTTCTATGGATTGTTTATTATTAATATTTATATACCTAGGACGAATTTGCTCCAGGCATGATGTTAATGCTTTATCATTTTGAATAATTAATAAACTACTGTTTCATCCTCAATGTTTTCAGAACCTATTTATTTCATACATCCGACTCTCGAACATGGGAAATAAAGTAAAAAAATACTAAAGTAAAAAACCTCACGAGTAGTCGGACAGAATGTTGAATGTTTGAATGGCAAGTTTTTTTTTGCCAACCGGCATTAATGAATTAATTGTAAAATGTGAAATGAAATAGCAGAATAAGTTTAATCATAGATTTATTAATCCTATTTCAAATGAGAATAACGAATGTAAAGTTATTCTGATGTCTTGTTAAAGTAGATTTAATTTTAGTTCTTCTAATAAATCTGAATATAAACCATGTGAACATATCAGAAAAGATCTAACGAGAATCAATCCATCCCACCAACTCTTCTTCAAAAACTTTATTTTTCAACATATGTCAATATTAATCGCCTTGGGATTTATTTTCAGGCAAAAAAGCAACTTGCTTTGTTTTTCTACATTGATTCCTTATGCTGCTTTATACTATTTTTTATTCTAAATTTTGTATTGGCCGGTATTCTTTACACTTCTGACAACAAATAAAAAAAAACCCAGTGAGTTATATAAATTCAAAATCTGAGAAAAGCTTTATAAAAACACTTATAAATTCGACATTCACATATTCGAAAATTATTATAATTACAGATAACTTATATATTTTTAAGTCGGATAATTTAACACTTGTAAGCATTATAAAATGAACATTGAAGAGGATTTTACGGCATATAACAATAGCCGAAGCAAGCATATTAAGTGAGTGAAATGGTCACAAAGGCAAGAAATAATACAGTCGACGCTCGTTATAACGACTACCCATTATAGCGACCGTTCCATTATAACGACCGATGCAAAATGTCCAGAAATATATCCCATTTATGCTATGTTATTTTTACATCCAATAGAACGTTCGACCAGCAGCTTCTATCCCAATACAGCGACCGAACGGACCTTTCCTCCGGATTTTTTTTTGGAGAAAATATTACCATTTTCTTTCACCAAGGACTAATTGTCGAATTCATAATTGAAGTCTGAAGGGAGCAAAAAGAATAGATTTCTTCATGGAGTGAAATTTAGTAATGACCATAGATAAGAGATACGGGTGGAGTGTGCTTTCCGTAGAGAATTCCGTTGAAAAGCGGCATCAACATGACCGGCCTTATTCATGTAAAGGTTTCCAGATTTCGCTCGTTATCGCTTGCTTGGCAATTTGAAAATTGTTTCCGGTCGTGAAAAAAAAATATATATATAAAAATACTCAGCATCCACATTATGCATGTGAAGTAGTGCAAAAATATAAACGAAGTAAAACAAAGCAACTTAAAATCTGTTTTAAATTAGTAAAAGAAGATTCTCACTTTAATTTAACGATACGATAATTTGTTTATTTTCCTTTCGCAAACATATGCTAGCCTTTGGCGGTAAAAGTCACGTGACTATTATAAACACGTGACTATTATGTTGGTTCCACTTTAGGATTATTAAAACACTCTCCACCCCTATCTCTTCTCTATGGTAATGACAAGCGCTTGAACCTGATTTTCTATGTCATAAGCATGTGTGCGTGTGCATACTCGCTCGCACTTGCATCCAGTTTGCTGGATGCGTGCATTTTCCCAAGATGGCAGTTTCAAACAAACGAAATGCTATTCCCTTGGATGCAAAATTTAAAGTTTTGACAGCGGTTGATGAAAAATTGATGTCTAAATCAGAAATTGCTAAAACATTTAACATGCCAAAAGCACTTTATTTACGATCATTCAAAAATTTGTATTCTAGAATTTCCATTAAAACCTTAATTTTCTTGCACCTGATTAGAGTTCATTAATTTTTTTTTAATCACCTTCGTTATAGCGACCTCCCATTATAACGACACTTTTCTTTGGCACACGAGGGGTCGTTATAACGAGCGTCGACTGTACATTAATAGAAGAAACTTAACCAGTCTGTAGCCTTTCAACAACCTTCGAGTACCGGACGTCAATTTGGATACAGCCCCTAAAATAAACCCATTTTAAAATAATTAATTCCTCGTAAACTAATCGCACGAATTTCATGCAAATTTATGTTCAGGCTAATTGAAGGTGAATAATTTATTTATGGAGTCAAAATTGGGTCTTGCCATTTAAAAACAAACAAAAAAAGTTTTGGTTTGTTTTGATATGTAGATAACCCCCTAAGCAAATTTTATATACATCGTTTAAATGTAGACTTTATTTCCAATCGTTTGTTAGCAGTAACTTTATTATACGATAATTTGTTGCAGAGTTAGTGGAGGGTGTTTACTTATTTTTTCCACGACTGTACATATCTTGATACGAATTTTCTATTACCTGGCTGCACACATATTTAACTTTATCCCAACATCTTACGTATGATGAAATGTTTTTATTGTATTTTAAAGAAATATATCCTTTTTTTAAGTGTAAGACATAAAAATAAGAAAGCATTTACTTTGAATTTTGTAGCTAATCAATCGCATGTGTTTTCAGTTCGGAGATTTTTATATTCAACTAAGGAATGAAAAATAAGGATTGCTTCGGGATATGCAGTCATTTGTTGTCAATAACATGTAAATCCGTATTTCTTGAAAGGTTTAAGCAAGCCTCAAGAGAAAATCGAAATACAAATAAAACATATTTTCGAAAGAGAAACTTCACGAAATCACCATACTCTAATGAGCTCTCGGAAGAATAATTGTCTAGTCAACAAATTTTGAAAACAATCTATTTGTTAAAAAGGCTAAGATTAAA
The DNA here is from genome assembly GCA_963932465.1 of Maratus speciosus. Taxonomy (NCBI): domain Eukaryota; kingdom Metazoa; phylum Arthropoda; class Arachnida; order Araneae; family Salticidae; genus Maratus; species Maratus speciosus. The sequence continues at coordinate 482,859,210 of OZ010793.1, forward strand.
AATGGCGGTTTCATATAAAGTATTCTAATAACGATTATAATTTTTTTATTTATTCATCATAATAATTGACATATAAAAAATCGTTTGGCAATGAATTTCTATTGCAGACAGATAGTGGAAATTTGCAAAGAATAAATTTCACAGTTTCGTTAGTGAAGTAGCATTGTGATTCCTTATAGAATAAAAGGATGTGATAATGTATTCCAAAATATAAAAAAATTGGAATCGGTGTGTGTAGTTATGATTTTAATACCAAATAGATAAATGAAAGCTTAGGTCGTTTTTAGTAATTCGCCTGCTGCCAATTCTTACAGTATGTTTGTACTCAAGACTTTTTTAGACCATAACGCAACGGAATTTGCTTGAGTACCCCTGTAAATGAACTGTAAATGCTTCATTTTTATTATTAGAAATGCCATGATAAATTTCAATAATATATATAAATTCCCTGGCGATCTGAGTATATTTACGCGAGTTAGAGTATGGTCAGACAGACAGCCAGACAAACCGAATTAACAAACACTTTTCAACTATATTGGAAAGTGTTAAAAAGCATGAGTAGTTTTTGATACATAAAGAATTCTCCAAAGTCAGTAACCCGGGAGCACACACGCACTCTATGACATAGCCTAAGTGTGCACGGTTTCTCCATTTGTCACCACTATTTTAGGAAAAGTAATCTTAGCTTTATTTTATTGCATTTGTAACAAATGTCCGCGATTAAATAATGCGACGGTAATTATTTAGTAGTATTAATGGCAAAATAAAAATTATAAGCAACCTGAGTACGACATACCTGAGCGTGTGCCCTCGGGGTAATAAAAAGGTAGATCTATTGTAATCAAATTACACTAGGCACACCTTCTAATAACATCATCATTACTACAATCTAGTGCTCCTGGTTAAACGTTTACACGAGTATACGTATAATATACCGGGTAGGGTACCGATTTTGGGTGTGTATGATACGGCCAAAGCGGTTATACTAAGTATTACACCAACAGTATATGCGGTACAACGTATGTACGGAACTTAACCCAGCGCTTAAACGCATAAATGTTTAAACGTTTTTTATTTATTGCCTGAAAGACGATTCTTTTCTCCTGCTAGTTTGCGAATCAGAGAGATTTATAAACACCCTCTAGAATTAGAGTCATGCATTTTCGTGGTTTACCGGAGCCATCGTGATTCCTTGATCAAAGAACTACGATGCCGGGTTTACCTGCTTTGCGGTTCCCGTGTAGGTAGCGGGTACTTGCAAAAAAAAAAAAAAAAAAAAAAGAAAAGGAATTTTTTTTTTTTCAATTTAGAGTTTGGTTGTTTTCCCCTCGAAATTAAGCTATTAAATATGAAATGGTTTACTATGGGTATTAACGGTCAAATGTCGCTATTGGAAATGTCACAGTGTCACGGGACCAATACCCTACCTTGTTTACTTTTTCAAACAATCATTATAAGAATATATTAAAGCAACCATAATGGTAAATTTAAGAAATGTAAACAATTTAAACTCTTCCACCATTTAAGATTTTAGCACTTAATTCAATGAAAATTAGTAGTTCCATAAACTAATTAAAATATTTTAAAGGAAAGCTAATAAGATCTTACGTATAAAACACACTATGCAGATTTTACGATACGCCACCGATTTCCAGCTTGTTCTCCGTTCATTGACGAAGGTTGATGAGGTTCCATTGGTGTTAAAAGTAAATGCGTATGTTTGAAATATATGTAAACATGAATTACACGTTTAACCGATATACGCTTATACATATCCGGACCGGACACATTTAAACGTATAGTTTAAGGTATACATATTTCATACCAACGTATTATACGTATATGCGTATATAGGTTAACCCTCGCAGTACTAAGATGGGGTCAATTTGACCCCATCTTAGTCTCTTCAAACAGAGTTTTTGAAGAGAAGGAAAGAGAAGAGAAAGAAAGAGAGTTTTTGGCATCCTGCCAAATGTAGTTCACGAGATGGCGCTTTGGTTTAATTCTATTATACAAGCGAGTGTATGCCTCATTTCTTTACTTCCTTGTTCTTGTGCTCAGTTGTTCGTAAATTTCGCTATTCAACGATGTGAATCGTCCTGCGTCGCGTCGTATGAACATTATAATTGCATATACGGGCCTAAATTACCTACAGGGTCACTTATTTTTAAATCTTAGGCATTTAAGTAATATTTTTATCTTAGTATTATTTAATATTTTTATTATTTATTTAATATTTAGTACTGCGAGGGTTAAACATATAACGCATCGTGTTTGGAGCACTAAGTACAAGCAAGTTAAACAAGAAAGTAAAAATATGCTTTTAAGCATAGATTATGAAACGCTTTCCTACACTTCCAGAATATTTTAACAAAACTTCGTTGTTTAATAAGGTAAATCAGATACCTAAGTAAATATTTTAGAAAACGCATAACACGTTAGAAAACCAGATTTCACCAATTACCGCAAATAGACGGAAAAGTACTGAAATTATTTTGTGCTACACTGTATTTGATCTATAGATTCATATATATTCTACATAGCATCAGAGCACGATTAACTGTATGTTGGACGGACCCAGGGCGCACATGCCATGTCGGAAACCCCCTTTCTCAAAAAAAGTATGCATTATAATCTTGACAAACACCTTTACATGCAAGTTTACAATTTAAACCACAGCTTTGCGAAAAAACAATATATTATAGACACTTGTAAAAATACATTAAAATACAGGTTGTATCTGAAATGCTTCAACAAAGTTAGAGGTATGATATTAGTCATGAAGACGAACAAAAAATGCAATGGAACATGGGGTCGCAAATGACGTTTAAAGGATGAAAATCGAGAATATGCCTCTGGAAATGGGCAAACTGGGTCAAGAAAGAAACACTCCAGAAAAGTATTTATTGCACAGAATAGGTACAACAGAGCTCATGATTTTCAGAGAATACAATATTTTACAACAGTAGTTCAAAGTGTTGACCGCGGACATTATTACACAGAGTACATCTACGGAGGAACGACTGGCGGACACGCTCAAATTTGCATACGTGGATTCCAGCTCACAGATTTGTTTGGCTTTCTTCCAAGTTTTTGTTATCTCTTTCTGACCGGATATGTACAAAGTGAAAGGAAAACCAGCTTCGTGTTACTAGCCAGTTCTGCAGAAAAGCAGCATGCGAAATTTCGCTATTTTTATTAGTTTTGCGATTTTCACCCTATAAACGTCATTTGGGACCCTATGTTCCAGTGTATTTTTTGTTCGTCGTGATGAGTACTATCATCCCCTTAAGTTTGTTGAAGCATTTCCGGTACACCCTATATACGGGACGGTAAAATTTTCTGCACTACATTGTCTTTCGAACGACTAAAACGTTAAACCTATAAAATTGAATAAAACATGTTAAATGTAATATCCGTTTTTCTCCGAATTTCGACGTTTACGTTACAATTCGTTATCATTTGTTAAAAAACTAAGGTAGTTCAGTTTACATGAATGGGAAAAATACATTTTTTTCTATGAACTACAAATAGAAATTTATATTAATTTGTATTTTCAGAGAATGCGCAAAATGCATTTTGGGGACCCTGAAAATGTTTACCCGGGGCATGTGCCCCATGTGCCCCTGTGATAATCAGGCTCTGCATAGTATGCTAAAATTTAGGTTGAAAATCCCACTTCAGAAACTTCTACCCATAGACGGAAACATACTCGAATACTTTTGTATAGCCCCAACTTTTACCTTCTAGCTTTTTATACACGTTACATATTAAGCTACAATTTAATTCATGCTGAAACATAGTTCCACAAGTTATCATACTTCGGAAACCGCGTATACAGTTCTTTGCGTGGCGCTGTATATGATTTTATGTATATTCTACAAATATTTCTAAGTATACTACACTGCTCAAAACAATTAAAGGATATTTGAAGTTTTATATAAAATAAAGATATAAACGAAATTTTTTTTGTCGAAAATAGAAGAAGAGAATCACAAATGCAAATTTTTCTGGTTTTCAAACTGTGGAGTATGCAAATTTTGAGTTCGACGTCAAAAACGTCGCTTCAGCGGCAGCGAATGAAATTTGACTTTCAACTGGATAAAAGAGAATGAAGACAAGGATGATCGGCATTCAGTGATTGCTTTGTTTCGATGAGTACGATATCTTAGCGAAGTTATTTGACAGATTCAGAAGCTTTGAGAATTGTTGGTAGGTTAGAAGGGGGCCAAACTCAAGCCGAAGTAGCGCAAGCCATTGGAGTGTCACAAAGTGTCATTTCCAGGATCTGGAACCGTTTTTTGGAGAGTGGATGTGCAGGCCGAAGACCAGGGCAAGGTCGTAGACGGGCAACAACGCCCAATGAAGATCGGTATTTAGCGTTAACAGCTCGGAGACACCGAACCATGAACGCTACTCTTCTCCAACAACACCTTCGCTCGGCTACAGGCACCACGATTTCAACTCAGACTGTCCGAAACCGGCTCCATGCTGTAGGTCTGTATGCTCACCGACCGATGGTATGTGTTAGATTAACATCAAGGCATCGTCGCGACCGCAGGGAGTGGGCAACCGAGCATGTCAACTGGAGGAGAAATGAATGGACCAATATTCTGTTTTCTGACGAGTCCCGTTTTTCTGTGCATCCGGATAATAGGCGTATTTTCATCTGGAGGGACCGTGGCAGTAGGAATAATCCTGCGTTCGTGCACGAAAGTGTCAGATTTGGCGGTGGAGGAGTGTTGGTGTATGGTGGCATCTCCATTGACGGGCGCACTGACCTTTACATCATTCGAGATGGAGCTCTGACTGGTCCCCGATATAGGGATGAGATCCTCAGACCTATTGTAGTCCCTTACGCTGCAGCAATCGGAGATAACTTCATTTTAATGGACGATAACTGCAGGCCACATCGTGCAAACCTGGTGGAGGATTTCCTTTTCGAGGAAGGAATCGTTCGAATGGAATGGCCAGCGTGTTCTCCAGACATGAATCCAATCGAGCACGTTTGGGACGCTCTAGGAAGACGAGTTTCTGGCCGCCAACAACCCCCACAAACTCTTCAAGAACTGGAAAGAGCTCTTCTGGAAGAGTGGGGCAGAATACCCCAACTCGTCATTAATATAGCCTCATTGAGTCCATGCCTCAAAGGTGTTCAACGTTGCTGGCCGCCCGTGGAAACCATACCCCCTAATGAAAATGATTTTCTTTGAAGAAAACACCTTTTTTTATTCTTTTTTTCTCGTATGCACAAATTGTGTTTTTTTCCTTTAGTACACAAATGCGCAATAAAATGCATTTTTTTCTGCCAAACATGTGTAATTTATTCTCATATAACCTACTATGTCTGTCGACCATGTATCAATCAGCTAAACAGATTACCAGATACAAAATCCACCTAAAACTGCAATATCCTTTAATTGTTTTGAGCAGTGTAAATGAAAATGCATAACTCAATTAAAAAACACCCGTAAACAATTTATGCTCATATTCAGTAATCCATGTGAATTCTTTTGTGTAGCCCCAGTGGCGTAGCCAGGATTTCATTTCGGGGGGGGGGGGGGGGGGTCCAAAATTTTTCCTTCAGGTTATATATATAGTAAAAGCTGTCAAGATAAAATCGTAAATATTGCTGGAAAATTCCGTTTTACACAGGTTTTCGTGTTATTAGGTGTATTTGTATAGTATACTTTTCCGTAGCACAGAGCACTTCTGTTTAAGACAGAATTCCGTTATAGGCAGGTTCCATTTTTACAAGTTTTGTGTATTTATATAAATATACTTATTTATGTCATATAAATAGAATAAAACTTGTGAAAATAGTAATTGTCTATAACAGAATCCTGTCTTTAACGGAAGCGTTACACGGTCTTAATATGAATTGCGATACAATTAAATTTGCTGAAAACCTGTCTGAAAGGGGATTTTCATTGTTCTTTAGTGAAATATAGGGAAACCTGTGAAAGTGGAATCTTTCTATAACGGAATCCTGTCTCAAACGGAAGAGTTTCAGAATCCGTGCGAAACGAACAATAGATCTTACTGAGGTAGTGTATATTAGAAGCATAATTAATTACACTTCTTTCTATGGAAGCCTGTCTAAAATGGAACTTTTTACCAGTCCCTTTGAATATTGTCTTGACTGTGTATGTGTAATAGAAGTATTTCGAGTAACTTTAAAAATTTAGGGGTATATCCTTATTTAATTTCTTAATTAAAAAAGTAAGGCCAATCTCTATAACTGCAACTAATAATACATTGAAGTTACATTAATATTTACCTATGAAAAAGATTCACTATGATGGTTGGTTGGTTGTATTTATGACGGCCAATTATCTGCACGAGGGATATAGGCCCAGGGGTGGCGTGTCCTTCGTGGGGGTCTTTCTAAGGGAACCTAACCCGTATTAACTCTTGGAAATCCAAGGCTCGAAGAAAACCACGAAAACTCTGAACGATTAGGCCGACGGACGCGATTGGGATCGAACCCAGCACCTCCCGCCTACCAGCTTTGAGAGCAGAACCTCTCAGCCACTGGTGGCGCTCTATGATGTAAAAAGCTGAGAGCATACTGAAGAGTTAAATTTAATTAACCCATTCGCTGTCATCCACGAGTATACTCATGGCTTTAATTTATTAATTACTTTATCACCACTATTTTAGAATTAAAAAAATTGCCTCATTTATTGGCATAACTTTCGCTGTATTAGTAAAGCGAAATTCACCTTTCTGAATTTGTGGTAGCAAACGACATTTAACAAAAAATTTGAAAATTATTACTTTATAGTTTTGGCAGCGAATGGGTTAAATCAAGTTTCATATTACATAACATTTGCCTACAATAAAGTTAGGATCAAGTGGTTAAGTTTTAAACAGCAATTTTGATGCTTAATTTCTTGTCATTGAATTAAGAACTTGTGCTGTAATAGGTATTGGATAATGATTTCACATAAGTGTCAATCGCATGAGCCATTCATGCGATCCACCGCGCTCCCCATGGGAGTTTTTGAGATAACCCAAATAGCACGAACATTAGCAGCAAGTTTGATTTTTTCTGATATTATCTTGCCGTGACAAATTTGAATCGAGAAATTCGGGCAAATCACCCGCAAGGTATACCATCACCCACTTGCATGAGTAGTTTGTTGTGAAACTAATGCAAGACTGTCTTTAATTCACGAAAGTGACGAAAGCAAAAAATCCCTCTGTTGAGAGAATAGACAATCAGCACATACACAGAAATTGCAGAAATTTTATTCTGTAGGCACCGCTTTTTCTAAGCGCTATACTTATTAAATACCAAAAAATGCTCGAAATGAATAGTAAATATTACCTAAACTTGTTTGTGGTGATAAAACCGATGCATACACCTTCTGACGGCGCTTTCGCATCAATAGACTTCATCAGGTCTATGGACCCCTTCGAAAGGTTTAAACTTATAGTGTGACGTGGAAAGATTACTACTTTGTAGTAAGTTTGCAGTATTTTTGATTACTTGTTTGCCATTAGTTTGCAATTAATTTGATACAGTATGGATTTAACTTGCACGACAAGTTAGCTGCACGTTCAAAGTGTGGTGACTTCGGCGTTTGCGTTACCTTGCTGCAGTCTTGTTATGAACTTTCAGTCTTGTCATGCTGAGCTTACTGGAACTTTGCAGGTTTTCAAAGCAAAACTGTTGCAAATTTTCTGAAAACCAAAAATGCTATGTGGGAAGGTTTTAACTTTAAGAAAAAGATCTTGCATTTTCAGCTACAGAGACTAGTAATGTAAGAAGCACACACATCAAATATAGTTCATGCTGGAAAAAGCAGTTTTGTTACAATTGTCTTATTCAGCCATAATTCTTTTGGTTTCCATGTTTCACATCTCGCCACTTTTGATACCACATTCGATCAAATAGTTGCTTCCAATATCTGGTCCTCTTTAAGGAAGTTAAATTTTTGTTATAAGTTTATTTGTGATGGATTAGTGCTATTTTGGAAGTATTAGGATGTGTAAAAAATGGTTCATGGTGGTGTCTGCTTTTTTTGCTTCCCAGCCAATTTATTTCAGATTGTTCGAAACAGTTTTAGAGCATTCTCAAAGTTCAACAGTAAGCTTCGGACGGATCGGATTTATTCAGCTCTGGAAGGGATACTTAGGAGTTCCGTGGGTGAGGGTAGCGCCCTTCTAGACCATTAATAATCATAAAATTCAGAATCTTTTGATTGCACCCTTAAACAACTTGACAGGAGAATCAAGAATCTCATCTCTGTATATTTCTGCATTCACAGTTGCACTGGTAAAAATGTGTCGGCCACTGCGGCCATTCAAAATGATGTCCGTCCATACCACGATTCCACGACCTTTGTATCGATGCCTTTCACGGATGTTTGCAGCCTTATTGCGTGTGATTTTCTCCCTCTATATGGTAACACGTCTGCAGTAACTCTCAACAAAATCGGGATTCATCGGTAAAGAAAACTCGACTCTAGTCCGTGGTACTCCAATAACTATGATCTCTGCACCATTTTAACCGGGCGCATTTCGCTACCTGAGTTAGTGGAACACAAATCATGGGTTTCCTTGCATGCAACCTGTCACTCACAGCAAACCAGGATAGTCGAGTTCTTGTTGCTGCAGCAAACTCCCTGCAATCTGAACTGACGTCAATTGCCTATTTCTTTTAGCAATCGTTGGCAAATTACAGTCCTGAGAGCCTATTCTGGTGCGTTTTCTACCTTGACCTGGTTGTCTGTGGACATTATACCAGTGTCTTTAAACCGTTTACAGATTCTTGACATGACGCTTTTGACTATTTATAAGTCTTTACAGACTCCTAAGAGTGTCTGTCCTGCTTCCATTCTCCCTATTGCACGCAATTTCTCAAAATCGGTCAAATGTCTTCTGGACGACATATTACACCTATTAGAAGCAAAGTTTTACCTAATTACACGTACAATCCTTAAAATTAGACTTCAAAATACTCACGTGCGTTCCTTTTCACACGTGAACCGAAAGAACGGGCTGAGGCTGAAAAATTTGCATATATTTCTGTAGCGAATGTTAATCCCATTGGACTACGTGATAATGTTGACATTGAGTTACCTTTCTGGCAGTTCCCTTAATAGAATTAACATAAAGCACCTTTTTATGGTTGTTCCTTTAATTTTTCTCGCCAGTGTATTTTGAAAGTAGTAACAAATAACCAGTCCAAAAAAAAAGTTACTTTTATTAATTGCAGGCAGCAGATTTAAAGTAAATGTTAATATTGTCTGTTATAAAGTGAACAAAGATAAGGTCACGAAACTCAACCAATGTACCGTTATCGCGTTCGTATAAACTCGTTCTTTCCCATAAGTGTCGACAACAGAACCCCATCAAAGTCCAAGATAAAGAAGTTTTACGTTTAATCTAGTTACAGTAAATTTGTGTAAACGGAATAGCAGGTATACTTGTATAGTTATCCTTCCGTCTCGGGACATTAAAATGTTTTTTTTTTTTTTTTTTTGAGAGGATTCCGTGTTTTCAGGAAACCTGCCAAGAAGGATTCACAATTGGAACAAGTTTCATTTCAGGTAGGTTTCAAACGTTAGCAAGCACAAATATATGGTGTTGTTTTCGTCGAACCTTGAATTGTTTTCCTTTGAGATAGGTCACCTTCACAGATTTTCCTGTAATAGATTTATCCTCTTCAGAGGGGGTGTTATAGCAGCGGTTTCCAACCTGCGGTAGCGTACCCCTGGGGGTACGTGGCGGGTCTGCTGGGGGTATGTAAAAATAATATCGGTAATGGCTGAAGTCACAAAAATGTTAGGAATATCAATGTAATTTGCATCGATTTATTATATGGTTGTGATAAGAAGATTACTAATTTAAAAAAGCATGTTTACGTTATCTCCTTGAGTGGAGGGGGGGGAGGGGAACGTGTTTATGAGGAATAGGGTACTCCGAAATGAAAAACCTAAGAAAGGAGTACGGGAAAGAAAAAAGTTTGGGAAGTGAGTACGTTTTAGCAGTTTTAAGGGATACTGTGAAAACAGAAAGTTTTTATAACGAAACCTGTCTAAAACGGAAACGTTCAGTCCCAAAAAAAGACATACCTTTGAATTATACCTTCTAAGACGAACACCTCTCTCAAGCGGAATTTTTTATAGATCCTTTGTGATTCTGTCTTAGCAGTTTTTACTGTTGTATTTGTATCCATGATTCAGTAAACCAGGTCTACTTTCGGGGGGGGGGGGTCCGGACCCCCTGGACCCCCTCCTTGGCTACGCCACTGTGTAGCCCTGTATATTATCTACAGCATTTATACATACCGCATATGAAAAATTGAGTTAAATTTTGAAACGAATATCATAACTTAAAATCTACTTTCGGCAATTATCGCTAATATACAGTACTTTGAATACTGTACTGTATCCGAAATCTTTTGTGTGTCCCTGTAAATGAACGACAAATGCTATGCACTTTATATTCTACAGGATGTAACTTGTATTAATAGTGAAACATAATTAAAATATACTACAGTTTTACTTCCAAATACCATTATGTAACAAATTCTTTTGTGTGTAAATGAATAATAAGCCCTTTGTACCCCATATTCTAATAATGCATGTTTTAGTGCACATAAATGCATATCAATTTCATTATGTTTACAATTGTATAACATCATTATAATGCACTTGAAACGACTTTTTCCCACTGACCGTAATGTAACAGAATACTTTTGACCGTCCCTCTGTAAATGAACTATAAAAGCTGCACTCTTCATTTTCAATAGCGATCGTGTAATAGTAAACGTCAATAACATGCAAAAAATTTCAGTGAAGAGCTCTTTAAGGGGTCTCAGGACTCTTAAAGCTCTAAAATTTTCGAAATTTAAATTTTTTTACATGTTAAACGTCTATGTTTTCTGAACATTTTGATATAATTGTTATCTTGAAATTCCCATTAGAACAGAAGTTATGGCATTTATAATTATACTCGCTCAATAGCTGAAGGAGTGTTTCCAAAACTTTGAAGTCATTTTTCTCCAAATGATGTTTTTGGGCATAACGCGCACGATATCTCAAAAACTTCTGAATATTTTGTCATGAAATTTTCAAAGCATATGTTTCATGTTAGTTTGTATAAACTGAACCTAAAATTTCCTTTTTATTGTAAAAAGAAAATATTTTTTTAAGGGTTTATATTGTTGAAATTTTCTAAATTTTACATTAGCTAAATACAACTTTGCATTAAAAATATAAAAATGCTTTAAATACAAATTTATTTATGTTCAGTGTAATTATTATAATCTATGGTATAAGTAGGCACCAAAATTTTCATTCTAGTTGCAAAATTTATTTTGTTATCGTGCGCATAAGCTGTTATGCCGATTTTCTGCTCGTCAAATGTCTGACAGTTTTGAGCCCCCTGTAAATGCTAATTCTGCATCTTGCATTTTTTCAAATATTTGAAATGAAAGAACATACTTGTATCTTTCATTCCCATTTAAAATTGTGTCTTAATAAGAAATATATTTTAAGATATTAAATGCTGAAAATGGTTCTTTTTTTTTCATTTTTTCCAATTTTAGCTCGGAAAAACGGACAGACAAACGGAAGTCTTAAACACTAGATATGTTTAGATGTGTTAATTGAACATGCCCAATAAATCTAAATGCTCTACCATAAGAAAGAAACAAAAATAAATTATCACAAATAAATAAATAAAAGGTTAAATTTGAAGTACGAAAAATTAACAAAATATGAAATAAAAATATTCCATTAGTTCTTAAGCCAGAAAAATAAAAGTGGTAAGGTAAACAACAGCAACCGGAAACTTAATCTATCTCATAAATAAAGGAACTTTTTAGAAGCCATATAATATATATAAAAAATTAAAGTTTCAAAAGTAACACAATAGTGATTATTTATATTTTTATTTTTATTATTAATTGGTTTATTTTTATTATTTATTCATTTATTTTTACTATTATATTACAATAAGCAAAAACTCACACACACACACACACACACACACAAAAAAAAAAAAAGAAAAAAAAAAAAAAGAGAAAATAGTTAAAGAGAGATGTAATTCAATTAGGGGAAATTTTTTGTTTTGAAATTTTAGTGTCAAAAGATTAAAAATTCTGTAAAAGATGCTCGTTGAAAGGGGTTAATTAAAAATTTTTATCAAAAAAATTACCTATTTAAATTACTAAGTTTTTTTTTTTTTGTTTTTGTTTTTGTTTTTTTTATGTGTCAAATTCAAGAACTAACAAAATTTTTTCATGAAGAAAAGAAGGAAAAATGGAAATTTTTATCTTTCTAAAAACACGTAATACATTGGAAATAATTTAAAATTTATGATAAACAGTAATTTGATTTAAAGTAAATCCATAATAATGAACATTCTGAATTAAATTTCAAACGAGGCGAAAATAGCGAGTGCATTGAGTTTATACAAATAATTAGATGCAAGTTAAAAGAAAAAAATATTATTATATTTTTCTCCCTCGGATTTCTTTTTTAGACATTTCCGCTAGATGGCAGCACACAAGTTGACAAAAGCCTAAAGTAAGATTAGAGTGTGAGTGAAACCTGTTGAAATGTTTTTCCTTTTCAGTTTAAAGACAATGACGAGGATCTTGTCCATTTCAAATTGTTGATATTTTTTTATTGTTTATTCCATTCAAAATTTGTAAATTACAAAAGGGATTTAAAACTTAAAATACGAAAATTGTAAGCTATTTATAGGGATGATATTTCCGACTTTTTGCATAACAGTATAACGTAGAGCAAATATTATTCTGTTAAATCATAAAAATGTTCCGATTAAATAAAATAACATTTTCTCTAAGATTATACTGGTATGCAAAAAGTCGGAAATCTCATACCTGTATTTAAATATTTTTATGTTCGCACAATAATTTTAGTTTCTTAAAAAAATAATGGAAAGAAAAAAAAAATTGAAAAATTATTTTTTCTTAACACATTTTTCTTTGAGCAACGTTGTATTTTGAAAAGTTAAATGCAGAGATAATAGTTAATTTTATCACAGATTTTTTGTTATTGACAAATAACGAGGTTTTTTTTAGTCCCCGGTATGCTAGTTCTTCTCCCAGCTATTAAAATGTCGTCTCAAGAAAATAACTTTCCGTTGTATAAGCCAGCCGTAAAACAAAGCAGGTGTATCATTATACTGTTAAATACTCTACTGCAATTCTTTAACTTCTAAGCATCGCACGTTTTCAATTTTTATACCGTCGTATTGGGGAAAAAAAGTACTTTTTAATGCAATTTGTTTGAAAACTGCATCTCCATTTATTTTTGAGATATTAATTTTTTTGTAGTTTTTCGAGCCATTTGTTTAATTTTGGCAACTCAAGTCCCATTTCTGTAGGAAGTAAAGAACAAATAGTTGGAAAATTGTAATTATGTCTTTTTGTTGCCATTTTCCCATAACTACTGAAAAAAAAAATTAATTAAAATACGTGCTATTTTGAAAAAATATAAATGAATGATTTCAGATAAAACACGGAGCAATTATAAACTATATTTAATTTAATTATCTATATTGCAAACAAATGAAAGCATATGAAACATTAGATAGCCGTTTTCTTTTTGTCGAGTTTCTTGAGTGACGACATCTGTTTTTTTTTTTTTTTTTTTTTTTTGTGTATTATTCAGCGATAGTGACGTCATATGAATACTTTACTGTAGATGTTGTTTACAATTGGATCGTAAATGAGGAATTCTTCTTTATATAAAATAAAAGAGTGTGTTTTAAGTCTTGAAACTGAAATATGTTTTGTATTATCTATATTTATATACATATATATTTTTCTTCGTCGGGGGCGACACTATATTCTGAAAAAGCAGAATTCCTGTTTGCTAGTAATTTTTTTTCACAAATACGAATTTAACCTTCCTGTTCTCTATCTACTTTCCTGAGAGGTTCTGCTCTCAAAGCTGGTAGTCGGGAGGTGTTGGATTTGAACTCATGGTGTACATGTCGGCCCAATCGGAATCTTTCGCTTTTTCGTGTTTGTGTTATAAATGACGGCCGATTATCTACACGAGGGATAAAGGCTCGAGGGAGATTACCCTCCGTTGGGGTCTTTCTAAGGGAACCTAACCCGTATTTACGCAAGGTTATCCAAGGTTCGAAGAAAACCACGGAAACACCGAACTATTAGGCCGACGAGCGCGACTGGGTTCGAACACAGCACCTACCGTCTACCAGCATTGAGAGCAGAACCTATCGGCCACTAGAGGGGCTTGATCGTTTTCTTCGAACTTGGGGAAAATACAGGTTCGGATTCCTAAGAACGACCTATACGAGGCAATAAAAATTTGCATTTAATTAGACTTAAAAAAAAAAAAAAAAATGTTGCAATAATCATAATCTCGAGATATGACTGGAATTGGTCCAATCGTGTGTATTAAATGCCTCCCCCCCCCCCTCGCTTTGATGACGAATATATCTTTTAAAAAATGAGAGAAATGTTTCTGAACACGGCCCCGTCTATGTTCAACAGCAGACCATGATTATGGAAGAATCAGGGATGTAGTGGAGGGTATACTGGGGTATACGCCGTATACCCTCTGGATTTTTTAAAGGAACACCGTATACCCTCTGTTTCTCAAGAAAGCTATAGTATATACACTCTAGGGTATACGCTCTGTCTTGAGCGTATACCCTCTGTTTTTTTTACGACTACACCACTGGGAAGAATGTGTCAGAGGAAACACCGATTACGAGTGAAATTTTAAATATGTCAAGTGGAAGCGATCAAACTGTCTAAGAAAACTGTCCTCGAGCTGACTCATGAATTCTGTCTAGTTTCATTCCAAGTTGTTACAGAACACAATGAAATGAGCTTTTTTTAAAATTTAACTTCTCTGACTGATAATTTGGATAAAATCTATTAATCATTTTAATTCAACGTTTATTGTTATATTTTTTCCGGTGTTTATTTTGCGGGTTTTTTTTTTTCCTTTTTTTCAAAAGAGAAGTATGGCAAGATGTATCCATTTTGATATATGCTATAATCATACCATTAGAATAATCACCGACCGCCGCCAATAATCACCGCGAAATATTCTCGTCCGTGTTTGAGACTACGGAAGATTGAGACATAGCTAAACAACAACAACAAAAAAAGACTGCTTTTAACAGATTTTAAAGCTTTTTAAATTGCTATTTCAATATATTTATAATATAATACTTGCTTTTGTTTGGAGCGAGCTGCATAAATATCTGTCTAATAAAAGTCTGACAAAAATGTAGTCTGCAAGGGGTTAATTATTGCTCGTCAAAGGAATATAAAATAAAATTCTCTGCTTAAGATCATACAAAAACTCTAGTCGCTTTCTGAAGTAGGAGTAGATAAAACTAATAATACAGACATATTGAAATTTTAATTGCTTTAAAAGACAATTTTTATTCTAAACAATAACATTGTATTATAACTGTGGTCTAACAACTTCCTCCTAAAGGGAGTCTAGTTTATCGAATGATAACTTTCTGTCGATACAAATGTGTGTGTGCAAAAGTTATATCTATCCTACAATTTACTTTAATTTTCCGAAGTGTGTCTGTGGCTTTTGGAATCTGTCGTTTTCGCCGTGGTTTTACGCAAATTAGGTTACATTGGGCAATCTGCTGAGTACAAAAGTAGGATCGAAAGCACGTTTCAGCGGATCTGGTGTGGAATCCTACCTTGTCAAAGCACATGAGACCAATCGACTGGCGTCAGAGTTGGAGTTTACCCCATGGACCAAGGAATCGAGAAGTGTAGAACCTTACCGAGTACGAGTTAATAGCTTTGGTAAAGGGAAAGTCTGATTATAATTTTTAAAAAATTGGTCAGCAACCACAGATTGCTCATTTAGAGAAATTTGTATAGTTTGTGAAGTTGTGAGATAATCTTTATTTATAGCCATAGCCGCGCTTGAATCTCAAAGCTATTAGTGATTGTCGTGTGAGCCGCCAGTGTTCTATTTGTAAGTGAGTTTTGAACAAACTAGTTTTGCATTTGATTGTATTCTCGAGTGATATAAGGACAGATGTTTGTTAAATGCAGCTTAGTATGGGCTAAATTTAGGGAAGCTCTATGGCAGCCCAGCTGAATCTGGTGTTAATAAACAGTGTTTTTAAACATAAAATCTGACAATGTCTGTACTTCACTTTAGCGGCGTTGCAGGGCACGCTACAACAGATATGATTAAAAAAAGGGGGCTGAGAATTTGAATAAAAAAAAAAAATAATGAGATAGAAAGTGAAAGGGAGGTTAACAAGATTAGTGGCAAATTTAACTTAGTGTCGTACATATGAGAGAAAACGTGAATTAATTAATTTGTCTAAATAATAATTCACAACTTTGTATAAATCACCATAAAAATATAAAAACACACAGGACGCGTTTCGAGGTGGAAAATTTTAACAGCCCGTCATTAGCCAAAGTAAACACGTGTCAGTAAATGGACAAGGTCGCAAATGAGCTGAAAGGCAGAAAGTAGAGCTTACAAAGAATGCGACAGGTGGAGTTAGCTGAAAGAGAAACTCCAAGTACAGAGGAGCACATTCAAAAGAGGAAAGTGTTGCCAAAATGACAAGGGAAAAAAACTAGAATAAAATAAAAGAAGTAAATTAAAAAATAAAACCAGAAAATAAAAGATTTTTTTTAAAAATAAAATTAAAAGAGACAAGAGAAGAGAGAAAAGAATTAAGTAATTTCTAAGCTGAAGATAGAAAGGGCGATGATGAGAAATCATTGACAAATTTATCAAAATTTTTAAAAATAAAATATGCTTCGTGAAAATCCAAGTGAGTGGGAGAGACAAGGGAAGAAATAATTCTGACCATGGAGAAATTGTAACAGGGACTAGAAGTTCAACAGTGAGAGGCAATCGAAGATTTAGAGATTTCTTGATTTGATATATAGATCTGATGCTCGCTTAACCTGAACTTTAAATATCTCTTTAAATATATAACCTAAATTGCAAGAGCAAGGAATAAAATAAACGCTCCACCGGTTCTCTGCAGGAATAACGTCTTTGAACTAAGCAACACTAAAACCTGGAATATCTAACAAAGCAACATACTCAACTGTTAGTTCTGAATTTCGTCAAGAATGGTATTGTTGGAAAGTTCTGGTCATAATACGAAAACGACTTACCTGAATTCAACCATTCACGAAATACGAACCAATTTATTCCTCGGTGCCAAATTTTTAAATGAGCGAAAATTCTTGCCAAAAATCCCTTGCCGCATAAAAAAAAGAAAAACCTTCTAGGAGCCACTACGAAGGGGGGGCAATATTTTAAATTGATTCGGGCGTTGAAAACCCACCCTACGTCACTGGAAGGGTGACGATACCTTTTGAAATAAAAATGCCTCTTGATTGGTCACCAATTACCAAAATTAGCCCCACTTGCATTGAAACAATACAGCATAGCGTTTTAAAAAACTACACAACTTTCTTAATTTTTTCGAAGAGGCAAAATGCTAACAGAATTACAGTACAGATCATTCTCACAATCTAAGATACCAATTTTAAAATTTAGAGCATATCTCTTTAAGGGGACAGCGGACATTAAAAATCAAGTCCTTCAATTTTCAATGGATTCATTTGAAAATTGGAAGACTTGTTAATGGTAAGCTTAAATAGTTATATTCTAAATTTTGTGTTAAAAAAAATAAAAATAACTTATAAATTATTCAATATTTCATTTTTTTTTTAAATAACGAATAATTGACAGATTTTAAAATGTCCGATGAGCATTTCTTTTGCACAAAATATGACAATATTTATTAATGGGGATGAATATGACAATGTTTATTACATATTACAGTGGGAGTTGGCATGAATTGTAAAAGTTCGCTGACTGTATAGACAGAAAAAATATATTTTTAATAATTATGCTTTGTTTTTTCTAAAAAAGTAGCTTTATATTTTCATATGTATATAAATTTCAACATTAAAATACCCCTGAAAGGCAACTTTTTATGCTAATATTTTTTTTTAGTTTTGCATAATGGATATGCGGTATAAATTTTAAAAGAATTTGATAATCAGGAATGCGCATGGAAGGTTTCAAAAGTTAGAAATGGGCAAAATTTTCAATTTTCAGAAATCAGCATTTTAAGTTTAAAAAAAATCTGTATAAGTATATACAGATTTTACAAATATAAAAGCTTATATCTGCAATTTACGCGTCTTAATCTGTAATTTACGCATTTTTGTTACGCGTCTTTAAAGACGCGTCCGATTGAAAATCTCTTTGAATCAGATAAATTTGAGCATCTATTTTCATAATTCTCAAGGGGAAAAAAAAAATGATTTTTTAGTCAAATTTCGTGATTTTGATTGTCCACTGTCACCTTAATTAAAACCTTTCTCTCAAAAAACATTACATATCAATGAATATTAGAGTTTCATATTTTATTAAAACCTTTCATATTCATTCAAACAGTAAACCATATTACGCCAGATGGTTATATTTAAAATCGAATATTTGTTAATAAGAAATTATTAAAAATATTTCACGAAAATTTCAAAAAGGTTCTTTTTTTTTTTTTTTTGCTTAATAATGTACATATATTTAAAGGTATTTGTTATGCTATAAATGCATTTTTCTTAGAATTATAATTATAAAACTAAGTAAATAAAATTTTAAAATTAAAATTTAATTTTAGCTTTAGCTGTTCTAATTTATTTTTCAACATCCTCATTAATTAGGTTAATTATTTCGTAGAAATAAACAAGAAACGCCTAAAAATGTAATCTTTTATTTATTTATTTTTTAATAGTTGTTACTCAGAGTGAAAAAATATTTTCTGTTTTCCTTAATTAATAATTAATGATGAATAAATCGTGTTTTTCTGGCCCTCTTTCTCTAACTTATATCCCTTTAATATATATATATATTTCAAAATTAACTCTATAGTGGCACTTTGTATTTGTAAAGCATTCAATTTTGAAAACTAGTTATATATTTAAAAGACAAGGCTGCTTTTTAGTCATCAGCTGTGAGCTTTCTACGGAATACAATTTTGATAATTTTTTTTTTTTTTAATGAAAGCTGTTCATTTGTTAGCTATTTTAAAAAATATTTCTATTTTTATATTTTATTTTTAAATTTTTATGTTTTTTATGAAATTTATTCAAAATGATGGCAATTGGGTTACTTTCATTGTTGCAGAGAAATGATAAATATCGGGGTTTATTTATTTTTATAGATTATATCATATTAGTGCCATTTTCACATTACAAATAACAGTACTTAAAAATTTTTTTTGAACAGAAAATGACGCTAGCCTTTAAAAAAGCGCGCATTCTTCCTCATAAATCTTTCAAATTTCAATATTTTTCGATTACGCTGATTCTGAGTTTGATGCACTAGGCGAAATGATTCAATGACTGAAAATGATGTTATATTTAAAACATAACAATCATTTTCTTTGATAAAACTAAATATTTGACCACGAATGTGTCTAAAAGACAAATTTCTGAATTTTTTATTCGCGGGTACTGAGATTAGATCGAACCTCAAGTCAAGAGTGCGAATGTTCACATGAAAAGTTGTATAGGACAAACTTGAATTTAAGTTTGCAAATATATTCATTAATAACCTATTGCGCGTTAAAATATTTTTAAATGGTGAATACGGATTTGAGTGGTGTTTATGTAAATTTTGAGAACGTGAAAATGACGTAAGGTTTAGATTTTATGTGGGGGGGGGGGGGGATTCTATGATGCGACAAAACGAAATCCTTTTTGTTGATCTTTCACCCCGTAATATCAAGCATAAGAACCTCAATCTATAACTTCATCATAATTAGTCATCTTGATTATGTATTCTAATATAGCTTAATTTTTCAATAATTTAAACAGTTGAACTATTATTTTAACACAATCAAACTGATTGGGAAAGTTATCATACGAATGGAATATTTCCAACTCAGCGAAAAAATGCCTAAGGCCGGGAATCGAATCCAGATACATGACTTACAGGGCTAAAGATCTACCGTTTAAGCTAACTGGGCTAACAACCAGCGAGCACATTTCACTGAAGGTTATCTGAGCAAAATATGCTCGCTGGTTGTCGGCCCAGTTAGCTTAATCTGTAGAGCACTGACCCCGTAAGCCATGGATCTGGTTTCGATTCCCGGCCTGGGCATTTTTTCGCTCAGTTGTAAACAGCTGAAGTTTGTGGAAATAATATTTTGCTAACTTTAGGTTAAAAATATTATATTATTTGCTTTAAGAGTTAGACAACCAATGTAAGATGATACCTATATTGGGTTCCTTCATTCCAGGCAGCCTAAGAAAAGGCATAGTTCATATATTGTTTCTTACATCTCCATAGAGTTATAAATGAAAATGTGTAAGAAGTTTATCCATAAATTTCGAAAAAACAAAATTACTATCTTACAAGGAAAAGTACCCGGGACCAGGGCCATCCTTAGGCTATGGGGTCCCGGGGCAAGAATCATTCTGAAGCGCCGTTTATTATAAATTCGATCTTATAGTCCCTCTCTAAACATTTTCGATCGTCGATTTTCGACGGGTTTCAACTCGTATACTATTATATTGCTTTAAATTTATCAAAATTAATATAAAAGTTATTCTGCGAGTAGAAAAAGGAGAAACTAATTTTCCAGGAAGATAATTAGCCATTTTATTCCCTACAGATATTCGAAGCATTCAGTAATTAGTGAAGGGGATGAAGGTGGAGAAATCCTCCCATCTGCCACGTGTCTAACTGGAAATTCTAGAAAACGTTTCTCTTCCGGTAGTATTTTTCTGGGAAACGGGAGTATTTTGATTAGTTTTTTGACATCAGTAAATTCTAATGTGTTTTCGATTTAGAGTAAATGATAAAAATAACTCTGGAAGCCAGGCCCAAAACGGACTCGGGCTCAAAGTGAAAATTTTATTTATTCGCGAATTAAACAAGTCGGAAAGTGTACGTCAAACGTGGCAAATGAGGTACGTTCATACTATAACTAGTTTTATAAATATTCGTGAAATAGTTGTTGCACTGCTATGCAAACGTGCATGAATACAAAATTTATTACGATTAAATATATTAAATCGAGTAATACGGAAATAATATGACTCCATCTTAAATAGGACGTAATCACCATGACCACCTAGAATAAT
The DNA here is from genome assembly GCA_963932465.1 of Maratus speciosus. Taxonomy (NCBI): domain Eukaryota; kingdom Metazoa; phylum Arthropoda; class Arachnida; order Araneae; family Salticidae; genus Maratus; species Maratus speciosus. Next base: position 482,880,352 of record OZ010793.1, read on the forward strand.
TACCCATCATGGAATATCGTTGAATTAATTACTTATGATAGAATTTAATAGAATGAAGAAAACTTTTATTAACATATTTTTTTTTATTTTTGATTCGATTTTCAGGAAAATTGAAATGACAAATTCTGAAACGATTATATAAATTAAATTTCAAACCTTTCGTTTGGGTAGTTTTGCGCTGTTACATGCGGATAGACGGACAGACAGATGCACGGACCAGACGACAACTATACGCGCTACGTATTTACACTATTACGAACGCATTTAATGACTCCATCTTATATAGGATGTAATCACCATGACAACCTAGAATAATTGCACATCATGGAATATCGTTGAATTAATTACTTATGATAGAATTTAATAGAATAAAGAAATCTTTTATTAACATTTTTTTTTTTTTTTTAAATTTTGATTCGATTTTCAGGAAAATTGAAATGACAAATTCTGAAACGATTATATAAATTAAATTTCAAACCATTCATTTGGGTAATTTTGCGCTGTTACATGCGGACAGACGGACAGACAGACGGACGGACCAGACGACAACTATAGGTGCTACGTATTTACATAATTACGAACGCATTTAAAAAAGAAAAATTAAAAAAATGATTTGAGAAACAAGAAAGTCGTCTAAGTTTTTAAAGTACTTAAAATCATAAGATGAAATGAAATATTCCTCCTTGTTTCAATTCCAAGTTACACAATATGAACTTTAAAACGTTTTCTGCTTACTTAAAAGGTATATTATAATACTAGACATGTTAATAAATTTAAAATATACATTTTATTTAAATTTCCTGGTACTTTCGGTCTGAAAAACAAAGAGCCATCGTCAGAGAATATTTTAATCAATTGCCCTTCAATTCATTTCAAATACGTCACTTCGTTTGAAAAGAGAGAGTCTATAATTCTTAGGGCAGCTGGAAGTAGAAGTAGTAGTACTCTGGATTAATTTTTTGTAGATGGAAAAATATTTAACTGCTGATTCATTCATTTTAATATGTCACTTGGTTCCCATACGTCAGTTTCGTTTTCTAAATGCGTAGCTGAAACGTAGTAGAAGTAGCAGTTAAATATTTTTCCCTCCACATGGTCATTTAGAAAATGAAGACGAATGTGCAATCAAAGCGACACTTTAGTTTAAATTTTTATTCTTTGTAACTTATATTAGAAAATTATCTTTGATTTTTTTGTTTTGTTTTGTTTTGTTTGTGTGTGAAAACTTATTAACTTGTAGGAGAAGGTCGGGTAATAGGACACTGAGTTGTACCGGACGAGTAGAGTTTCAAGCTTTTGGCGGCTGGTAGCTCAGCACCTGTCACACGACTGTCGTTTTTATTAACCCTTTATGTACTGAATTATGAATTCGTGAAAATTATATCTTCTAAAGCATTTTTCGTGAATTGTTTAAACTGCATTAGAAGATTAACATAATCACTTAATAAATTTTAGAAGGATTTTAAAAGGATTGAAGGATTTAGAAGGATCAATTAAATTTGAATTTATAGGGATTTGTGCAATATTTATCATCCCACTCAAATATTTTATTTTAAATATTTTTCTTAGTATTTTGTAGAATTTGGAAATGTACAAATATAATGTTCTTCCAATAGAAATACGGAAATATTTCCGAATTGAAAAATCTCCCTCCCTCCTCCACAACACCAAGAAAGCAGAAAAGATGCAAAGGCAAAATAAATCATCCTTTTAAAAATATTTTATTGTGTAACCAGTAATGCTTTTGGAACATGATAAAGCAATGTATCTATAACTCATTCTAAACTGTCTTACAATTAATCGATGTATAAAAAGGGTCCAGGACTAAAAAAAAGCATTTTTTTTATTGGCTTAAAAAAAAAATACTGAGTTTTTAGCATTAAATACCTCAAACCGCATGTTTTTATCTTCATTATATCCAGAGATATAACACCTTTTGCCTTGAGAAGCGATGCATCAGCTCCCCTGTGACGAGAACTTTAACTTCATTTATCTCAGAATGAATTTTTTTACGATTTGTCAACTTTAAAAGAATATATCTAAAGTTCCTTGCAAGATATATGTATGAAATTTTCAACAGGGATTTTATGCTATATTTAGAACAAATTGTTTTAAGGATTTTTAATTTTGAGTGATAATTGTGAAAATAAACTAATGAATGCAAAACTCACTCATAAAAAAACTTCATTTTTTTACTTAAATTTTTTTTATAAAATTCATAATCAATATTTTAATAAATCCTGAAAACAAATTAAAATGACACATTTTCTGTACACAAAAGTGTAAAAATTTTGTAAATAGAGTAAGTACTTCCAGAGTTATATCAAAAATTAATATGTTTAAAATTTTAAAATTTAAATAAAAAAAATATTATGTTAAAACATATTAAATTATTATTATAGTAAAACATATTTCAGAAAAAATTTCATAACAAAGTCTCTATAAATAAAAAAAATAGAATTTTGAGCCCCGGACCCCTTAAATGAATTTTATAACGAGTTATTTTAATGGTACTTATAAGTACTATCAGTAGATAAAGGAAAATAAGTTAAAACTGGTGTGAATATATAAGAACTAAAAGAACTTCTTAAAACACCATCAAAAACTTTTAAATGCGCTTAGGTCTTTCGAAAGATTTCAGTCTTTCTTCGTCAGGTGCAAAGAAGACGTGCTTCTACTATGAAAGCAGTAGCAAGACTTATAGTAGATAAAGGGTTAAACCACAAGGAATCTCCCGAGATATTGGGCCTAGCTGTCTGTGAGTTTGCAAGTGATAGTAAGTTGTAATCTTTTACGAGTTTTCTAATGCATGAATATAACTTTGGACATAACTAACTACGTAGCTTGTGTGAAAGCAAGTATAATAACGTTTTTAGTGTTTTGTTAGATGTATGGATTTTATGATTTATACTGTCGGTCATAATGTCTAGACCTGGCAATACGCATGTTATAGGCAGTCAAAGCGTCGAAATGCAGCTTTCGAGTTGTATAGGACAAAAGGTTGAAGGGTTGTATCGGAGAAAAGTTGACTGGTAAGTTAAATTTTTAGGGTTTTCCTCAGAGTAAAAAGTCTATGGGGTTTTCTCTGTTTTTTTCAAGGACGAAGAAAATACACCATAAGTGGGATTAAAATCACATGAAGGAAGCTATATAAAAAGCCCGATTTTTCTAAATGGCAATCAGGGAAGCTAGGGATAGATATTGTGTACCGGATGCCTCAAAACCTATTGTCTCAAATACCATGAATGAGTCTTCAGCATATCAATAGTTAAAAAAACAGAGAAAGAGCGAGTAGAAGTCTCAGTAGTAGGCCTAATAAGACCTGACACTTCTCATAAGAGAAATTAATCAAAACAAATTTTAGAGGAGATTTTACGTTTTCCAAACTATTCTAGTACAAAGTCGTGGGGAAAAAAATAAATTTTAGCCTCAATCGCAGTTTAAAATAAAATAAAGAAACAAGAGAAAAAATAAATAGCAGAAGCAAAGATGTAGGTGAGGGAAGAAAATCTCATTAACCCTTTACTGCACAGAAAAATTCTGCTCGTAAAATAATGAAATGATTGACTGACACCGGAAATTATAAACGAATTTTTTCAGAAATTAAAATCTTGTTGCTTTAAACTTTCATTGTTAAAAGGAAATTTTATTTAAAAAATTCTTGGTGCCGTTTGTAAATTTTGAATTAAAATTAGGTGGTCCCGGCGTGGGGCCACTGCGTCGGTAAAGGTTCAAGGGATGAAAAGCAAATCTAAATTCGAACAAGAAGTTAAAGAGAAAAGGACAAAAGTAAAGCCCACAACAATAAGTTGTTTCTAAATCCAAAAATGGTGTTTTTTCAAGCACAACACCATGTCTGATGCAACTCTGCAAAGATCAAAAAGGTCAAAATGCAAGCTTTATAAAAAGTCAAGGAAAACCCAATAAAGATGATTCTAAAGAAAATTAAGAGTTTTTTGAAGTATGGAAATAAAATGTTAAAATTTTCATTAGAATAGTAAATATTCAAATTCAACCATATATTTTTTAAATAATTCGAACTAGCTTAAGCGTCCGATACTACCGGACCTCCCCCTAATGTGAGTTAGATTAGATTAAGAAAATAATCAATTAAGAAAAAGATAATTAAGAAAATTACAGAAGTTTCACGTATTTTGTAAAAAAAAAAGAGAATATTTTTAGGATTAAAAAATTACACACAGTATACAAGATGTCTTGTTCTATCGTTGTGAATAGCTAATTAGTTAGCCGTTATTTAATAGCCGTTAGTTTTAGAGGACTATTTAAACTTCGAAATATTTCAAATGTTGCTCTCTATAGTTTTGAAAGACACTAATGTTAAAATAGTAATTTTGTAGTTACGAAATTAACTTTCGTATGGTCCATCGATCTACAAATTACATTAAAAATTTCTCTATTTTCAGAAGAGAAAAAATTGTGATATTGTGAAATTTATGAAATTTCAGTGATTTTCGGCACTAAAATTGCATTTTCCGCTTTGAATTTCAGAAAACTTTGAAAATTCACAAAATTGAAAACATCATAACTTGGTAAGCTTTGTTCATAGAAATGTTTTTTTTTTTATTCTGTATATTTTGACATAAACTATTACTAAGGTATTTTCTAATAAGTCAAAAACTATACGTCAAACGTGCAAATGAGAAACGTTCATACTATAACTAGTTTCATAAATATTCAGATCTTGATGCAATAGCTGTTGCACTCCTAAGCAAAAATGCATGAATACAAAATTTATTACGGTAATATGTATTAAATTCAGTAACGCGGAAATAATATGACTCCATCTTAAATAGGACGTAATCACCATAACAACCTAGAATCATTACGTATCATGGGATATCATTGAATGAATTACATATGATAGGATTTAATAGATTGAAGAAAAATTTTATTAATATCTTTTTAAGTTTTTATTAGATTTTCATAAAATTTGGAAAGACGCGACGAAATTCTGCAACGATTTTCAAACCATTAGGCTTTGTAGTTTTTGCGCTGTTATATGCGGACAGACGGACGGACCAGACCACGACTATAGGTGCTTACGCATTTATATAATCACCAACTCACCTAAAAATGCATCTGTCATAAATGGCTTTTAAATTATGAAGAACAACAGTGAAGTATCTATGCAATGGGCCTATGTCATCTCTAAAATGAACAGTTTACAAATTAGCAATTGGTCAACGATAAGAAGAGGTACTCTGTATATTTTGATATAAACTATTACACACTTATTTTCCAAAAACGATAATAAGCATTTTCTTAACTAACAATATTTCATTAAATATCCAAAGGGAAAATACAGTTGAACTTGTTTGGTACGAGCACCGCTAATACGAGGACACGATAAATACGAGCAATTTGTACGGTTGTGGAAAAAAAAAGTAAACACCCCTACTAACTCTACAACAAGTTGTTGTAGAAAAAAGTTATTGCTACCAAACGATTGGAAATAAAGTCTACTTTTAAATTATGTGTATAAAATTTGCTTAGGGTGCCATCTACGTATTAAAACGAACCATAACTTTGTTGTTTTCAATAGTCATACCCAAGTTTGGCGCTGTAACAAATGGAACTGATTCCCCAGAACAACCCGTTTAATATTCAGGTAAAAGTTTGCATAGGCACGATAATGTATTAGAGAAATAACTCAAGATTTTAGCTAAGTCCAGTGATTTGCCAGAAGGGATCAAAAGAAATAGATCTATCCCAACTCATCATTTGAGATGACACTTTAGGGACAAGGAGATGAATAGCAGAGTAGTCGAAGAATCCGTATGATCCTCCGAAAGGGAAACAACCTTGTAGAAGTGAAAACATTCCCACGCGCTAAGGTGAAAGCGAAACTTATTCCCTTCAAAGATCGGCGGATCATAGGGAACCTATAATATTAAAACTTGAGGATAGCCTTATGGGCCCAAAGTTCTAAGTGGCTAAGAAGAAACCATTGTCTTAATCAAAAGATCGAGAGAAGATGATCATCATTGATTAAGGAGGTATTCCTTCAGAGAACAGATCTCTTAGTGAGAGGTACAGATTTCTGAACCTGAGAGAGAGGTTTTCTCTCAAAATTGTCAAAAGATATCGCTCGAGATTTTTGATCCGAAGCGAAGCAAATCTTCCTCCGGGATTTGGAGTGAAGGGCTCGTTAGCTGTGCGGTTTTTTTTCTAAATAATAGAGGAGGAAATAGACTGTGCGTCTGTGCAAATACTTTATAGACAGACAGTGAACTTTGAATAGAAATACTTGGACTATCAATCTGTCATAAATTGTAAAATGATCCCACCCATTCACTTATTTCTAATTGTTGTGAATACTGACATCTTCAGCCAAGAAGTGATATGTTTATTTTCTTATTGAATAATAAATCATCTCTTTTAATCTAATTTTGTTTTCGCTTCTGAAGTCCACTCACGCTACCTGTTTCACTATAGAACAAGTCGTCACAGCACCATAAATAAATTCCACAGTCTTCAAGTAACCTAAATACAAATTTTCGTGAAATTCCTACGATTTCGTACGATTCGTACGAGCATATTTTAGGGGCTGTATCTAAATTGAAGTTTGGTATTTGATCGTTGAAATGCTATAGAATGACTATGTCACTTCTGTTAATGTGAACGAGCAAAACCTCTGTTCATTTCAATGTACTTTTCGGCGAAAAGTAGGGTTAGAATTAGGAGACAAATTTGTTAAAAAATTATTTTATCGTCTGCCAAAGCTGAGTGTAGCAATTTTTTGTGCAAGTTTATTTTTCTGAAAATGGTAACGTTCTGTTTTGTTTATGTGTTTTTATTCTATTCCAAAAGAGTTGTGAAACCATGAGGGTTTAATTAAAGCGTGACACAGTTCACTTTTTATTTAATGTGTTTTGAGTTATTGATGAGTCCGTGTTTTATTTCATTTCAACCAGCGCGCTAACAAAATTCCTTTCTTATCCAACACTCAGCGGTTATATTTCTACATTACAACTGTCTGTCAAAATGTAATAATTTATCAGTTTTATGAGACAGATCTATTTCAACCTTTATGGCGATCCACATCCAAGAATATGCAAGAAATGTCTTGAGGTCTTGAAATCATGAACAAAAGTGGGAAGACATAAGAAAGTGTTGAGAAAATACAGTCTCTTTGTAAGATTTACAACTTAGCCCTGAGAAGGAAATATGATAGGAGAAAACATTAATATATTTCTTTTTTTAATTCCGATTCTAGGACACATTAACCAACCTTTTCACGTCATGTATTGCACTGTAAAAATGAAAAGAATATGTGAAATCAATAGCTCGAAAATTGCAGTGACTATTGTATAGTTACTCCAGATTTTCCTGTAAAAACAAGTGTAAATTGTACGTCAAACGTGGCAAATGAGGTGCTTTCGCACTGTAATTAATTTTATAAATATTTAGATCTTGACGCTATAACTGTTGCACTCTTATGCAAAAATGTATGAATACACAATTTATTACGATTATATATATATTAAATTCAGTAATACGAAATAATATGATTTCATCTTAAATGGGATGTAATCACCATGGCAATCTAGAATCATTACCTATCGCGATTTATCACTGAATTAATTACGAATTACGTATGATAGGATTTAATGGAATGAAGAACACTTTTATTAATATCTTTTGAAGTTTTGATTCAATTTTTATAAAATTCGAAATGACGCGGCAAAATTCTTCAACGATTACATATATTAAATTTCAAACTATTCGGTTGGGTAGTTTTTGTGCAGTTGTATGCAGACAGACAGACGGACGGACCATATGACGACTATAGGTACTACGTATTTATATAATTATGAACGCATCAACAAAAAGAAGTAGGCATTCAGTTGTATTACTGTACACTGTTCATTTCATTTCGAACTAATTGTTGTTGAGAGGCTTTGACTTCAGTGCTGTAATTTTGTTTAAAGAAAGTGACACTCACAAAGGTAAGACTGAATATTTTATGTTGACTTTATGATATTAAGTTAATCAGGATATCCGACCCGTGCTATAGAACATACTGCCTGTTGTGCAGAATATGGGTCGAAATCATTTTCAAATAAAAATTTCAGCAGAGTTTTTACATTTAATATTTTTTTAGTAGCTCACTAACACCAAAAAGCATTTTTTTAGGGAAAATATCAATTATATATTCAAAGAAATTTATGATATTTATTGAAAAAGGTGCTTTCGTATTAGCTGCATGCAAAAGATTAATCCCCAAAGGAATCTGTAACGATTTCGCTAGTGACAACAGAATTTTTCATTTTGATTATTTCAGAGTTTAAGCGTATAATTTCAGTGTTTAAGCGCATAAGTTCAGTGTTTAAACGTACACTTAAATGAACATAATTGCTAAGCGTTTTATTTATTTATTTATTTTATAGTGAAGTTTTAGTTTTATTGCAGACTATTAACCGGAAAGAACTATTATCTATTTTAATGAATTATTCAAATTTATCTAATTACAAACAAGACAATCGTCTGTAATAGATCAGCACGCAAGAGACAATTTAAAAAAATTATCTTTGAAAATTATTTTAAGTAAAGTAAAAAAAATAAAAAAATTAATAAATTTACGTACTGTTTTCAAACAAATCGTACTTAAAAATACATTTTTTCTTAATTAATAAATGTGTAGTAAAGCGAAATAGATTGCATTGAGATTTTAACATTGTTGATTTTAGCATTGAGATAACAAGAGCAATTAATAGTGCTAATGAGTTTAATTATGTATCTGTTTTTAAGATTTCTATTATCGTATCTCGTATTACGAGTAAAGGTTTATATGAGGATTTTTAGCACTTTCTAACATAGTTTAAAATTATTGACAAATTATTGTGCCAATGTTGGCACAATAAATTGTATTGGCAAATTAAGCGCGTAGTATTTGCGGTTATTTATAGGGTCACTCAAAAGAATACCGTTACATTACGATGTATGAAGAAATATCTTTTGCAGTGTATTTTAATGATATGACACTATTTTGAACAAATTGAAATTTATATATATCACTGTAGTGTACTACAAGGTTCTTACTATAGAACGTGGTACGCATAGAATTTATTAGTTCATATACAGGGACACACAAGAGAATTTGGCCACAGAAGAAATGAACAATCATTGCACTATTGAAGCCTACAAACAATAATTGCTAGAACTGCGTTTTCAGTTGCGGTATGCGTCTTTTAATTTAATTATTGTTTAAATCTTACTTGGTGTGTGTAATGTCTATACATCATATAAAAAGCTGTACAAAAGGTTTCGACAGCATCCGTTTATTGGCTGAAATTGCTGAAGGGAAATTTTCAACTGTGCTATGCGTTCAACTGAACTAACTACACATATCTATAGATCATATACAGGGCTGCAGAAAATATCGTATATTTTCCCGACTAATCCTGGCAATAGTAGAAATTCGGTTTTCAAATGTATGCGGGGCATTCTCACAGTCTTTTGACTTTTGGGAAAAAGAATCTGACAAAATTAAACTTGCTAAAATAACATTTTAATCTGATAGACGAATGCCTTAATGATTCAAAATAAAGAAAAAATGGTCAGCAGCGAAATTTTTTTTATTTAACTGAGGTTTAAGTTAAACTTGCGAGTTCAATTTTCCTTACCATTTTATTTACCCCTATAACTTTTTATTTTCTTCTAAATTTTTACTATTAATGAATTTGCATACTACCCACAGGACATTCAAATAAGAAATAATAACAATGTAGTACTTTTAAAAGACAATTTTTGTATAACATTGTCTTAAATGGGTGTTAAAGAAGGGACGGTAAGGTAGAAAAAGGGGATGGTATTGGAAAAAAGGGACGGTAAGGATGGAGCGGTAAGGAAAATTACCACCTATTTTTAGGAAAATCATGTTAAGACTAAGTGATAGCCACAATGTTCATTGATTTTTAGAAACAGTTGTTAACAATAGATTAATTTTTTTTTTTTTTTTTTTTTTTTTTTTTTTTTTTTATTTGCCTCGAAAAGTGCAGGAATAAACCTTGGGGACGGTGAGACTACCAATAAAGCCACGATGCTTGAAATTGATATTTAAATGCTGATTTAAATTCTACAGTAAATTTCCTGCCAAAGAATGTTAGACATTATTTCTCTAGCATACTTCTGCATGAGAAAAAACTTGAAAAAAAAATTCTATGGCTGCATCTGAAATGATTTTCTGTATAATTTTAGAAGAGGGATGGTAAGGAATCTAAAACCCAGGGACAGAGTTTAAAAAATAATATCAACCATAAAAATGTGTGCAAATTAATTTTTACCTACATATTTATATAAAACGATAGTTCCAGTTTCGGAAAAAAATTACATCGAATTATTTTTATTGAAACAATTTTATCCAGACAGCTCCAAACATAAAAATCAGCATCAGGGACACGGGACGGTATAGGAGTTTTCCAGGTGTTTGGACCCCCAACATCGTCCACAACTTATTTATCTCGTTAATATTGTTGTGCAATCATGCAATGGGATGTTCTCCAGTATATGAAATAAAAAAAAAACACAAAAAAGTGTATTAAAATAAAAATTATTATTCAGGGACATGAAAGTCAAAAGATTGTGAGAATGCCCCATGCATTTTCCAAGTTGTTTATTTGGACATCATCTTTCTTCTTAATAATCTATAAAGTATTGTTATAGTATTATGAGTGTGTTGGAAAGTGTTTCATAATCTATGCTGTACGCATAATGTTTTATTCTTCTTATAATTTCCTTGGTTTTTGCATCAATTGCATTTTATTCTATGAGAGAGCTCTTTCCGTTTCTAAACACTATATTGTACACAAAAAAGTAATGTCTTTTTCCAGTCGTCTGTTCATCTTTAATGGTACAATCTCATGTCTGGTAATATGAACGTAAACAAAAATAGGACATGTATACAAACATTTCCTTCCTTATGTAAAATGTTCAGAGAAAAAAATAATAATTTTATGATGGAAACAAGGTAGGAAAACATTTATGATTTCGTAAATGCCTAAAAGAAATGGAATTGATAGTTCATCCGTGCGAACGATTACCAAGTAAAATATCCATGGAACAAAGTGAAGAAATTCAGATAATTGTTAGTTATGTAATAGTAGGTATGGATCCGAAACAAATTCGCGCTTGAAGAAAACAAATTGAATGTATATGATGAACGTGTGCAGTGACATTTAAATAAGAGATTAAATGGCACGAAAAACCCTTTTACTATAAGAATCAGGACGTGATCTAACACACACAATAACTAATATTCTACTATAAAATGAAAATCATATGTTATTTCATCGTACTTTTCTGCACTCTTTTGTATTTACTTAACCTGGTTTTTGTATGTAAAGATGAAATTTTATAATCGATTTTGTAACCTCTTCTTGATACGCTAGACATTTAAAAAATATCTATACATGTGTGTTTCTGATGGCAATAAACCTTTTTAACATTTTAAGAACTTGATTATAAATTAATAAATTAATTTTAAGCAATTTTTGTGCTAACCGGCAGCAGATGATAAATCGCCAAATATTTTTTACGTTTACAATTATTTACTAGTTACAAAAACAATGGAGTTAATTATATGCCGAAACATTCTCTCGAATGAATACTAACTGGTTGCCAACAAAGTATTTTAAGCACTAAAAAGTTGAAAATATAAATAATAAAAAGAAAAGTGCATACTTAAACTGGTGGCATTGAGCTCACAGGCTATTAACACTAATTGTATATTACACTCTTACTTCAAAGAATAATGCCCCTTGAAAAACAAAGAAATCCACAAAAAACCCATTTAGCTAAATTAAGGGAGAATTAGCCCCTCCATTTCCACCACCTTCATACTTAACAAATGAACCTCCAAATCTAATCAGGGAAGCGCCTTATAAGAATAAACCGGTGTACCAAATTTGAAGCAGATAGGATAATTCTGCATGAAAAACCCACTTATCTAAATTAATGGGGGTAGACCCCCTTTATACATAAACAATGAACCTCCAAATCGAATCAGGCAAGAGAATTATCAGAATAAACCGGTATACCAAATTTAAAGCAGATCGGATAATTCTGCATGAAAAACCCATATATCTAAATTAAAGGGTATTAGCACCCGTTTCACCCTTTATTCTGAACCAATGAACCTCCAAATCTAATCAGGGAAGCGCCTTATTAGAATAAACCGGTTTACCAAATTTGAAGCAAATCGGATAATTCTGCATAAAAACCCATTTATTGAAATTAAGGAGGAATTACGCCCCGTTCCCCCTCCTTTTACACTTAACCAAATGTGCACAACGAGGGGAAAGCCGGAATAAAGCAACCCCATACTCTCTCGACGAGCAGTCGTAGAAGAAATCCTAAAGAATATCCTTCTCTCTCTCTCTCTTTAAATATATATCTATCTATATATATAGCACATTATGTTTTAAATGCGTTTGTCGGACCCAGAATCCTGCACCATAAATAAACTAAGAATAACCATAAAAAATCCAAGAAATTTAAACAGATACAACCTGAACAAGAAAAAACCAAGAAAAAACAGAAGGCTGTGGCCTCTTCAGCGGTGGACATTTTAAAAAGCACACCAATGTTTCAGATTAATTACAATTTACAGCAAACTATTATTCAATAGTGGCAGTGGGTTTCGGCCAGAGTGTCGCAAAGCATAAATCAAATGCATGAAAACAATTGAAAGCATATCGCGAACACTCCCCCACCGGACCCGACGTCAACCGTACATCTCGAAGATACAACTGATTCAAAACGTATGTGTAATGTATACTGAAACAATAAAATTATTTTACCCAAATCCGAGCCACACAGCCACAAAAAACAATAACCAATTTCCAGTGAAAATAATAGTGCTGCTGATTATCTTGATTTGAAAATAAACATTTCAAACGGTATACGCATATCAATCTACAATAAACGGGATAACTTTAATTTTGAAGTTAAACAATTAGTTAATTGGAGTTCAAATATCCATAAACGTGTTTACGTCAATATCATAAAAGGTCAGATTTTTCGCTACTATAAACTTTGTTCGAATAAAAATTTATTTTTTAAAGAACTTTTTAATTTAAGCAGCATTTTGTATTATAAAAATAATATACCTTTGAATTTCATTAATAAATATACTAGTTTTTACAGACAATCTTCATTTTTGAGGAGTTGCTATGCGATTGACAGTTAATGATTTATATAACGTAAAGCCTTTTTTGGACGGTTTTACAAGGAATAGTAGTACGAATAGAATATAACAAGTAATATAAAAATTTTGTTTTTAAAGTCAATTCCTACTTAGGTCATCAAAGAAAAATTTCATGTAATCCCTTAAGCTAATATTAGTTTTTGTTGCATTAAAATGTCTCAATTTGTTGATTTTCTATAAGCAAGTAGGTTTACAATGGAAGTCTATCGGAATTTGGCGAAATATTAGAAATATCGCCAAGTTGGCGTCACTTTTGGCGACTCATTTTGTCCGCCAAATTTGGCGATATATCGCCAAGTTGGCGACAAACTTGGCGGTGTTTGACGACAGAACAAGGTCCCCTCTATGGTAACCCCTTATTGAAAATACTTTCATTGACCTTCAATAACCAATGGCCGCCATTTTGTTTCCCATGCAAAACTAAAATTAATTAATTAAAGTTTAATTAATTAATTAATATTTGAAAAAACTGTATTAACATCAATTGTCATCCAGTACAATTTCAAAAAAATTTATTTCAACTTGATAGGAGGAATAATGAGTATTTTATTAACGATTGAAAATTTGAACAAGATAAATATATAAATAAATAAATATATAAATAAATAAATATATAAATAAATAAATATATAAATAAATAAATATAGGGAGAGTGTGAACTAATAGTAGGAATTGAAAAAGAATTGCCACTGGTAGCTCTGCCATCCGTCCGCGGGATATATATGCCCTACCGTAATCAAACTGTTAAATAACTTTTGCTGTTGCACTTAAGCATATAATATTAATTTGAAGTTTATAGAATGTATTATTTTTTTCCTTGTTAAAATATGTTAATAACTCCTAGCAAATAATAAGACTACAATAACAAGCATAAAAATTTATTATGAAGGCGCCATTTAATTGAATCTAACCAAAACAGAGACGTAGTATTCGTAGGAAATGAAGTAATTGCATCATGAAAATGTACTTTTGTTTGTTATTCAAAGAACTAAACGAGTACGTGACTGGTGCTTTGGGATTATATTTCATGTAAAATTGTAATAGTTTTTATTATTATTGCTCCTTTGAATAATGCTCTCACTCAGCAGTATGCTGCTTTTCGCTCCGCATAAAGTGATTATTTTTGTGAAAAATTACGTGCGCTTTAAGCTGTAATGAATTTTCCTCTAAAGCACTTAAATTTAAAAACTAAGTTTATTGTGCAAGGGAAAAAATGAATTAAAAAATATTTTTAACTAACTTAAGTTATTTTATGTTCTTGCACTTTTTTGTTTTGATTTGATTAAATTCTGTGATAGTTAAATGGAATTTAAACTATTTACTTTGACTGTTAAATGGTGAAAAAAAAATTGCTTACACGGGTGTAAAGAAGATTAAGGGTTTAGATATAGAAATAAATTTCTATACATAATAGCAGGTTATTTAAAACGGTAAATTATTTAAATATACTGAATCTGAATAAAATCTACAATTTTATTTGAAAAATGACGGAAACGGGCAACATTTAAAAAACTAATAATATTCCTAAAACTTATTCGAAAAAAAGCATTCATTAACTTTAAATTTCTATAAAATCTAAAAATTAAATTAAAAAAAAAAAAAGAAAAGAAAAATGATTAAAAAATTGTTATAGAGAAGTAAAAGCAGAAAATAGTCTAGTGTAAGTTTTGTGACCCTCTCGTAGTCGGTAGTAGCAGATCCTAAAGATTATCCTTCACACTCTCTCTCTCTCTTTATATATATATATATATATATATATATATATATACATATATACATATATGTTCTTCGTAAATAGTAGTACGAATAGAATATAAAAAGAATTGCCACCAGTAGATCTGTCTTCGATCCGTGGGATATATATGTCCTGCCGTAGTTAAATTGTTAAATAACTTTTGTTATTGCATTTAAGCATATAATATTAATTTGAAATTTATAGAATATATTATTTTTTGCCTTATTAAAATGTGTTAATTCATAGCAAATAATAAGAATACAATAACAAGCATAAAATTGTATTATGAAGGTGCCATTTAATAGAATCTATCCAAAACAGAGACGTAGTATTCGTAGGAAATGAAGTAATTGCATCATGAAAATGTACTTTTGTTTCTTATTCAAAGAACTAAACGAGTACGTGACTGGTGCTTTGGGATTATATTTCATGTAAAATTGAAATAGTTTTTATTGTTATTGCTCCTTTTGAATAATGCTCTCACTCAGCAGTATGCTGTTTTTCGCTCTGCATAAAGCGATTATTTTTGTGAAAAATTACGTGCGCTCTAAGCTGTAATGAATTTTCCTCTAAAGCACTTAAATTTAAAAACTCAGTTTATTGCGCAAGGAGAAAATAGAATTAAAAAAACAGAGTCTTTTGATCTGACTTAAGTTGTTTTATGTAGGTGCTCTTTTTTGTTTTGATTTGATTAAATTCTGTGACAGTTTAATGGAATTTAAACTATTTACATTGACTGTTAGATAGCGAAAAAATTTATTTGTTTACACATGCGTAAAGAAGCTTAAGATTTTAGATATAGAAATAAATTCCTATACATATGCTGTTTATTTAAAACGATAAACGATTTAAATATACTGAATCTACAAGTATATAGCTGTGTAATTTTATTTTTAAAATGACGTATACGAAAAACGGGAAGCATTAAAAAAAAAATAATATCCCTAAAATTTATTCGAAAAAAAGCATTCATTATCTTTGAGTTTCTATAAAATCTAAAAAGAAATTTAAAAAAAAAAGAAAAGTAAAATGTTAAAAACTGTTTAAAAACTGTTCTAGAGAACCATAGTAAAAGCGGTCCTTTGAACCTTAGAAAATAGTGTAATATAAGTTTTATGAGTATAGACTTATATCTCGACTAAGCGAATTATAAATACTACAAACTTAATTTTCAATACCAAAAATTCTATAACAAATATCAATAATATATAAAAACTATATGGCAGGCAGATTATATTTACGAGAGTTAGGGCATGAGTAGACGGATAGACGGCAGATAGACAAAACGAATTCATAAACACTTGGCAACTAATGTTTGAGAGTGGCTTATTTATTTTTTAAATCACTTTAAAAAAGATAAATTTAGGAGGGCATTCTCCATATTGAAAGAGAAGTAAAATTAAAGTTTTCAATGCTAGCCCCTAATGTTTACCTTTGAAAGTAAATTTAGACCTTCATATTAAACAAAATACAATTTATTAAACTTTGCCTGAATAGTTACCTATAACTTAAATTCTTTGGACGGCCTCGGGAAAATCCATTACAGTAAATTTTTGATATCGCTAGTACGTAATAATTTGAATTCTTTTAAACATTCAATTACCGAGAGCAGTTATATGTATTTTGCAATACATCATAAATAATTCGAATTTTTTAAAACATTTATTTTTTTCTTTTAATTTGTGATATTATCATCTAACTGTTATGCTTGTGTTTGCAAGAAAATGCATGTATGGTAATCTACAAACTTACGAAATGATATTTTGAATATTACGAATACATTAAAATAATTATGATATATTTTACGGCAGGAATTTCTTTTAAGAAGAAATTTATCGTAATATAATATAATAATCGTGTTTATGTGTACGTCATTTGTTACTCTTGTGACATTCAGAACAGATATTCATAACTACTTCCATTTATTTTATTACAAAATTTAATCAGGATAAAATTGATATAACCAGTTAAATACTATTGAGTACTACTCACACATATCTAATAATACACTATATAATATCCCATATATCTACTAAAATATATCTAATTTGTAAAAAAAAAAAGCATTTTACTTGTCAAAATTTTACAAATAAAACTTCTGCCACTCTTGTGACCAATGGTCATAAAAGTAACAAGAATTTGATTTATTATATAGACAAGTAAAATGATTTTTTTTTTTTTTTTTTTACAAATTATATGTATTTTACGTCAGTGAAACACAGTGGTATTTAATTGGTTATATCAATTATATTTTGTAATAAAATAATTGGAAGTACTTATGAAAATTTGCTCTGAAGATCACAGCAGTAATAATACACGTTCCCATATTTCCCTTTAAAAACAACATTCAAAAACAACATTAGTACGTAAAAATCTACTTAAATTTAGAGACGAGATATAATCGAATATGTAGCATGTCATAAAGAAAACTTTAAAACATGAAGTAAATTATATAAATAAGATTATAACATAGACATTGTGATATGTCAGTAAATCAAGTTGAATTTTAAATAAAGAGTTTACTTACAAACTACTTTAATCTGTTATTACTTTCATTGTAATAAACAATGAAAAATAAATATAAAATTATGCAAGCGAACTACATTGATTACTACTTTTGAAATATTTTGTTAATGGTGTTTGAATGAACTAAATTTCAAATAAGAACAAAAAAACTCTTTTTTTTTGTATTAATTAATATTAGTCTGTTTATTTATTTTCATGTGTTCCCATTTTTAATTATTTGTATTTTCCCCCTCCGAATTTTTGCCCCTCCTACTCTGTGTTCTTTTGTTTTGATTATACTCTTTTGTGATTGGCTGTTGTCTTCTACTTTCCTATTGGCTGTTCATTTCTAACTTCCTATTGGCTGTTTCTTCAGCTTGTTTCCTTTCCCTTATCTCTCATCTCAGTCTTCCTGTTGCTTTCATAGTAGAAGGACGTCTTCTTTGTGCCTGACGAAGAAAGACTCAGATCTTTCGAAAGGCCTAGCGCATTTAATAATTTTTGATGGTGTTTTTAGAAGTTTTTTTGTTCTTATTCATTCACACCAGTTTAACTTATTTTCTTTAAATTTCAAATAGCTCTACATACCGGTTGTCCCAAAAATGACCGATGATTTTAAAATTCAATAACTTTCAAACGGTGACAGATATTAAAAAAAATTATTGCAGGAGTGTTACGTAAGATGTCAGGAGTTTGTATGCTGTGATTCTGAGTTTTAGTTACAATTAGCATCGATAGATGACGCTGCAAGTAATAAGCGCTAAATCCAAGCTCAATTTTTCGGCCTCTCTCTTATTCCATGTGCAAAAAGGAGATTAAAATGTATTGAATTGGATCCCGAACTACCAAAAATCGGGTCTGGACTGAGCACCTATTGCTCTCAGCGCCATCTATTGTTTGAAATTCGAACTAAAATAAAGAATCACAGTAAATAACTCCTGACATCATACATAACCCTCCTGCAAGAATTTCTTAAATATCTGTCACTGTTTGCAAGTCATTGAATTTTAAAATCATCGGTCATTTTTGGGACACCCGGTATATGCATTTTATGCACCGCAGAGATGTATTATACAAATTTAAATGAGTTTTCTGTACTTTAATAACATATTCCAAAATGGAGAAGATTTCAAATAACTTCCTTGTACACATTGACTTTAAAAAATTATTTCTAATATTTCAAACTACTTTTAAGGGAATAAACAATTTAATCATATTAGACAGCTGTTATATAAATAGAACAATACTGAACTATACATACAGATGGGTGACATACGAACACCTATGAAATAAGAGGAAAGCTTTATTAATAAGGGGCTGAGCCACCCTTTGACTTAATTACAGATTGTATGCGACTTGAGATGGATTCACAAAAGTCATGAACAACATTTAAAGGAGTATGAAGCCATTCTTCCTGGAGAGCAGTCTTTAATTCCAAAACCGTAGATGGTGGAGGAAAACGAGTACGGAGTTTTAACTCCAAATATCCCCACAAATGTTCAATAATTTTCAAGTCAGGGTACTGAGGAAGCCAAGTTAGAGGTCCTACTTCCTGCTCATGCTCTTCAAACCCTTTTTGGACGATTTTAGCAGTGTGGATAGGAGCATTGTTGTTTTGATGAAATGGGCATTCTCCTAGATATAAAGTCTGGACATAAGGATACACCTGATCCCCCAGATTATCACCACAGTGAGCAGCTGTAACCTTCCCATGGAGAGTAACAAGTGGCCCAAAGGCAAGCCTAGATATCGCACCCCATACCATAAGGGAACCACCTCCATGCTTCACAGTCGGTAAGAGGCAGCCAGGAGGAAATGCTTCTGCGGGCTTTCTCCGCATGTAAACGCGTCCAGTTGTTTGAAATATGGTGAAGATGGATTCATCAGACCAAATGACTTGTTTCCACTGTTAAGGAGACCAGGTTTTGTGTGTTTTACACAATTGGTATCGCTGAAAATTATGGCGTGATGTCACCAATGGCTTACGAATTGCAACTCTTCCATACATGTTCGAAGCATGAAGTTCCTATGGAGAGTTCTTGCTGAAACAGGATTCTGGAGATGGCTATTTATTTATCTCTGACGTTATCTCGGATAAAGATTATCTGCGCTTTCGGACCGCTATGCGGATCACCTCTCTTTTATCCCTTTCAGAAAGCTGTCCTTTCGGTACACTGTTGTACTTCGCAGACGACACTTTACCGCATTTCGTGTACACTGTCATAACGGCTGACTCAGTACTCATTCAACCCCTCAAATAATTGGCTGTTTCCATTACAGAGCAACCAGCGCACCGCATTCCAACAATAATTCCTTTTTCGAACTCTGACAGGTCAATCATTATTGAGTTTTCCAAAGCGCATGGTAAGCGCATGCAATACCTATGACTAATGTTGAGCGACTGATACCTTACCTTTCATAACCACTAGGTGGCAGAATTGAGTGCAAAGTGACATGCGCTTTCTGCTTCTTTGAAATGGATTATGCCTTTTTCATGGGTGTTCTTATTATTTCGTCACCCATCTGTAGGTCTATATTAAAAGTCTTTAAAATAAAAATAATAAATCTGTACCCAGACAATGGTATAGAGATGAATCCTCGAACCTCACGTGAGATTTCTGCATGATGCAGCTTGTCCAAACTTATATAATCAGAATTACACTAGCTTTTCAAGTTAAATTAGTCGGATGTGCCAATCCCAAAACTTTCTTCTACCTCATAAATATTAATGCTTCAAAATTCCCTATCCCATTTCCAAAATTAAATACCAATATATGTCTATCATGAGAATTATAAAGCGATAGGCTCGTTGAATTGTGTGTATTCAAAAAAGACATATAAACATTGCATTTTCAAAAAAAAAAAAAAAAAAAAAAAAAAAAAAAAAAAAAAAAAAAACAGTGAATTTCGGTACCCACCTTTTTAGATGTTTGCAACTAAAAATTCCCAACCAAAGAGCATAAAAGCGACACCTGTTAGGCAGTGTACACCCAAGCCTAATAAGGATCTATTTATGTGAAAGTGAAGCTTAATTTTATTTCGTACATTAGATTTTGAGATATAGCTATCGCAAAAATCGTCAAAAATGCAGCATAGCAACGCCAACTGTTATATGATTTACAGGAAAACCTAATCAGCATCAAGTTATGTCAAGATTTAACAGAATATGAAGTTTGATGGAATTCCTTGCATTAGTTTTTCAGATATAAATATCGATAAAATTGTGTAAATTCTGAACAATGCAGCATAGCAGCACCATTTGTCGAGTGATTTACAGGAAAACTTTTTAAACAACAGCTTATGTGAACGTCTAACTGAATCTGAAGTTTGATGATAATCCGTGCATTGGTCCTTGAGATAGAGCTATTGAGGAAATCGTAAAAAATGCACCATAGCAGCGCCACCTGTTGCGCGATTTACACCAAAAACTAATCCGAATTAATTTATGTAAAGGGGTAATTTAGTTTTATTAAATTTCGTGCATTAGTTTTTAAGATAGAGCGCCCACAAATTTTGCCGCATACAAACAGACACACTCACAGACAGGCATGTTTTAAAAACAGTAATATCGTGTTCAGGACCTTTTAAAACGTATAAATCCGTCAAAAACCGGAAGTCGAAAATTTTCACGAATCCAGTGCTTTCTTCTTGTAACGATAGAAGAAAGTAAAAATA
This sequence comes from Maratus speciosus, assembly GCA_963932465.1. Lineage (NCBI taxonomy): Eukaryota > Metazoa > Arthropoda > Arachnida > Araneae > Salticidae > Maratus > Maratus speciosus. The sequence continues at coordinate 482,901,495 of OZ010793.1, forward strand.
GATGCTATACGTTTTGTACGCCTCATATTTTACGAGTTTTTCTTTTTTTCTAAAATACAGGGCCAAAAGTCTTGCCTTGATTATAAAAAAATATTGTGCTCAAAGTATTATAATTAGACATACATTTGTTCTGATACATTGTAAGTACTGTTATAATTTTTTTATAAGACAACATACCTCAGTAAATTTCAACGTGTGTCCCCTTGGTAGCTCGGACATTCCGCAACCGGTAGGACAGTTTGCTACAAATATTTAACAGTGTACGCTCTATCAACATATAAATTGTCATTATTTTTTGTGTCACATTTTTTTCCATTGTTTGATAGCGTTCTGTTCTAATTTATAATAATAAAAATTATTCATTTATGTAAGACACGTCTTTGGAATATCTTCAGCTAACCACAAATGTATTTTGACAAAGTAGCTAACGATATCAGTTTGTAATTTCCCAGAAATGTTTCCATAATATTAGAATTTGATCGACTCGAGGGATGGTTTAATACGCATTATCTTATACGATGCAACTATGTGCATGTCTAAATCAGTTTAACTAAATAGGCTTAGTTTATGCGAAATTACGATACAGAAATTTATAGCAGATGGTATCACTAGTTTCAATCAAAATATAAATAAGGGAAATAATTTCCAGAGCGCTGGAAATAATTTAAATGTTTTGAAATTATGAAAATTAGTTGGAGCAACACATAGTTATGGCACATAATTTAACAATAAATCTTTTATAATAAAGAAAGAAGTTTGTGTGTGTGTGTGTGAATGTGTTTATCGATTGTGTTCTGAAGACATCGCTACACGTAGAGCTACAAAGTTTGGTGAAAAGATACCACTATATATGTAGTTTTGAACCTCGAAGCTCAATTTTAAATCAGATTTTTTAAAATTTAATTTTTATGCAATTTTTAGCATTTTTTTCCCCTATTTTAGGGCGATTTTTCTACATAAAAAATCATAATCTGATTCAATTTTTTTAGCCCAATATAATAAATTTTGTCCTCTTTTCAATAATGTTTATTTCGTGAAAATACGCCAGTAATTATTCTAGATATTAATTAAAAACTCATTAAAAGAATCTTCAAAAAAGCATTTTTTTTTTTTTTTTTACCGAAAAGGTACAATCAGGAGCATGCACTGAACTCGATTTCCAACTGAAAGTGAAGATAATGACAATTTTCACAAATTAGCTAAAATTAAGCAAACTAATCAAGATATTGATTTGAAAATTTATGAGCAATTTTTTTTTTTACATCCAAATGTACATTTTTTTTTAAAAATCGGTCAGTAATTTTTCTTAATTTAAAAAAAAAAAAAAACTGGCGGCGACAGTACAAAATTTCCGGGCGGGAACAGACAGGAAATTAAACGTTGCCCAAGGCTAAAAACATAATTTAAAAGGATTTTATCTCTTAACCCCTTGAGAGGCGATGGGATATATTATACCCTACGTACGATTAATGAAGATTTGCACCAGAATTTTTTTTTTTTAATTTTACTTTCTAACTTTGGTGGAAAAAAGTCGTAAAATCGTTTTTCCTTACTTTGCAAAAATTTTTTGAAAGATTCCGGTGCGAATTCGACATTACAGCAACGCAATTACTTGCCCCTGAAAGGGTTAATCGGATATTTTTAGCGTGCGCTGTGACAAGAGCCCCTTAATATGAATAAGAATTGTGTGTAAAGTTTTCTAACCCTTTATTTAAATTGCCCTCTCTGCCCAATTCGCGCATTTTTCTAACTTTTTCCGTCACCCCCCTCAAGAACAAAAATCATGTTTACAGCATACATTATAAAACACTTTCCATCGTCTGTAAAACCTATCATTTTCATTAATCTGCAGTAATTCTGTCACCCGTGCAAAGAACAAAACATAAATAACCAGAACAAAAAATCCTGCGCACAGCGTAGATTATGAAACACTTTCTGACACATTATGAACACTTTAACAACTATCGTTTTAATCCATATGCAGTAATTCTAACACCCTGTTCAAAGAACGAAACATAATTAACAAGAACGAAAAATCATGGGCACAGCATAGATTATGAAACATTTTCCAACACATTCAGAATACTGTGACACGTATAATCTCAGGAACGAAAAATCATGAGTGCAGCATAGATCATGAAACACTTTCCAACACATTCTGAATACCATAACACCAATCATTTTCATCCATCTGCAGTAATTCTACCACCCTATGCAAAGAACAAAATATAATTAAGCAGAAAGAAAAGTCAGGCGCCGCACAGTATAGATTATGAAACACTTTCCGACACATTCTGAATTCTGTAACACATATCATTTTTATCTATCTGCATTAATTGTACCACTCTGTGCAAAGAACAAAACATAATTAACAGAACGAAAAATCATGCACACAGCATAGATTACGAAGCAGAATTTCTCTTACATTTTAAAGAATTTAGATTAATCTTTTCAAATATATTACAGTTAAAATGTTGGTAGCTGCATAGGAGTTTTTGACATTCGGAAAAAATTTAATTTCAAACTTTTAGCCTACATTAAAATTTCTCCTGTGCGTTTTTTTTTATTCTTTAGTGCTTTCAATTGCAATTTTTTAGCGTTTTTACGCGTTTCACAGCAAGTTTTTGACATTCGTAAAAGGAATTAAATTTTAAACTTTTTTTCTAATATAGTGAATTGTATTCTTCCTGATTTTCGAAGTTTTTGTGATTTTTACGTTTCTTTGCGATCCGCGGCAATTTTTTTTTCCTAATAAAGTAAAATTCTGTTCTTTTTTCAATAGTTTTCTCGGATTTCGTATAGCAATTTTTGAATTTTTCATGAATTATTTTTCTGATTATTCGCGTTTCTCAGATATTTTTCGAATTTCGTAGAAGAAATCATGTTTCATTCTTGTAGCTGTAGCCCAATACAGTAACTTTTGTTCTCTGCGATTTTACTTTCGTATTTTTTCGTGATTCGCTGCGATTTTCCCACATTAGAGAAAGGAATGTGGTTTAAATCTTCCAGCCTAATGCAATATTTTTTTTCATTCTCTTTTCATTTAAGTTTATTCGGAGTTCGTGAAGCGAATTTAAATTTTCCACGATTATGTTTTAGATTTTTGAAGTTTTCCCTGTATTTTTTGATGGGCCCGGGGCGAGTTAGCTAATAAGTAAATAAATAAAAAGGAACTTGATTGTCAAACACATTTCTAAATTTTATATAAAATATGCAACTTGAAGTGTTTAGATAAAGTAATTTATTAAGATGAAAAAGAAGAAGAAGAAGAAAAAGAAAAGACTTAGCATTTATACTCAAATCAGTGATCAACCCACTCTTTAATAACTGTTGCTAACTATCAGCAATTTCGAAAACAATGCCGATTAACCTGTAGCTGCATAACTGCCATCATGTAAGCTAACTACTAACAAAAAGAATGCTTTCAGTGATAGGTTGATGGCATTACGGTATTATAAAACTAAATGAACAATGCGTATATACACAATTTCGGTGCAAGATTGAAAAAAAATAGGTACTGGTAAATGTAAATATTTCATTAAGCCCTCTTAATAAATATATGAGTTGAAAGCTATTTTTAAATCGGACAAAATCGTACTCATGAATGTGATCTCGAAATGAACGGCTTTCTATGATTTTGGGAATTTACTTAATGAATCATTATGATTTATTTCTAGTTCTCATTTAAGAAAGTCGTATAGTGGGTTAGCAAAGGGACTGAATATTATGTAGGCAACAATAAAGAATCTTCCGTGGTAATTCTGTCAGTCAAACACAACATAAATTGCAGAGCGTCACGACTCATCACTGTTCGGGAGAGATTTTTTGGCAAAAAACAAAAATAAGAAACAAACTAGTCGGATGTGGCAATCCCTAAACTTTCTTCTATCTAATACATGTTAATACTTTCTGATAAATGCAGCACAACAGCGCCACTGATTAGGTGATTTATACCAAAATCTAATCAGCAACAACTTACGTGAACTTCTAATTGAATATGAAATTTGATGAAAATCCGTGCATTAATTTTTGAGATTACCACGTATTACAGCATTACGAAAATCGTGAAAAGTTCTGCATAGCAGTGGCACCTGTTGGGCCATTTACACGAAAAACTTATCAGGATAAATTTATATCAGGGACTAACTGAATCTAAAGTTTGATGGAAATTCGTGCATTAGTTTCTAAGATATAGCTATTGCGATAATCATGAATAATGTAGCGTAACAGCGCCACCTATTGGCGATTTACACCAAAAAGTTACCAGAACCAAATTGTATCAAGGGATAACTGAATCTGAAGTTTTCTGAAAATCCGTGCTTTAGTTCTTGAGATATAGGAATTGTGCAATTTATGAACAATGCAGCATAGCAGCCGATTTACACCAAAAGGTAATCAGCACCAATTTATATCAGGGAGTAACTTAATCTAAAGTTTTGTTAAATTCCGTTGTTCTTGAGATACAGCGCCCGCAAAATTTGTGTCACACACAGACAGACAGACAGACAAACAGGCATACTCCCAGACAGACTCACAGACATACTCACAGATTGACATTTTGTATAAACATGTTTTTCGTGATCTCTGACCCCTGAAAGGTATATATCCGTCTAAAACCGGAATTCGACAATTTTCACGAATCCAATACTTTTTTCTTTTAAAGATAGAAGAAAGCAACAAACAAATGAAAATTGTCATACCCCGTGAAATCTATTTTAAAGCTTTGTTTTATGTTACATTTTTGGTTTCTAATGTTGATGTCTACTAGAAAAAGAATACGCTTCGACACGTTTGCCGAAATATCCCCCTTCCATTTCAAAATCAAATCTTTTTAAATAGTTTAAATACCCATTTTTCATAAATTTAAAAATATATATTATTCTTATTTATAAAAATATATGTGCATTTTTCATTTATAGATGAAACCAATTTCACACAAGATTTTTATGTTCACAACTTTACATTTCCCCCCGTTATATGTATATTAGGGTGGTGCGAAAAAAGTCAAGTTGATATTTCCGAGTCGCTATAGTGCGGAAAAGTTGCGATTGGTAAATACAAGAAAGACAAAAAAAAAATTCTTCAAATCGGACTTTATCTTCCGATCCCGCAAACCGCCTAAAAATTCCAAAAAATTGAAAATTTCCGATTTTTTCTAAATTTTTCTTTTTTTTTACGTTTATATATTTTTTATCGCTATAGGAAAAAATATTTGCAGTTTGTACTGTTTAATAATAATAATAATTGTGTTTAGAGAATATCTTCCGATCGCGCAAGCTCAATAAATATCGGCAAAAATTCAATTTTGAGTGATTTTCATGCATTAAGAATATAATCAACTGAGGTCAGTTTGCAGTCTCAGGTTAAGATTTAAATGTTAATTGATACTATTGAGCATATTAAGTTATTTTTAAACAACCACGAAGAGTTCGTTTCAGGTCTGAAAAGTTTAGTAGTGCACCCAACTGCCGTTAGCCACGTTGGAAAACAGCTCCCACCTAGTCTCACCTAACTCCATAAAATTTACAGAAAAGTCAACTGGATTCAGATGAACTACATGGCATATACTATTTTGACGGAAGAAAGGACGATACCCCAGCTAAAGAAAGTATTGCATCTAAACAGGTTCGTCGAACTATTAAAGAGGAACACTTTCCTGTCATAAAAGAACGTGACTCAGTTTATTTAGGCCATGTGCCTCCAAACTCCGGGCCTGCTAAGGACATTGTAGCTTTCATAGTATCATGTCTTACTGAACAAGGGGTTTCACTAGAATACTTAGATTTGGTAGGCTGTGATGGTACAAATACCAATACTGGATAGAAAGGTGGTGCTATCAGAAAGCTTGAAGTTTATCTCTGACGACCACTGCAGTGGGTTGTTTGTTTATTCCATTTTGTTGAATTACCTTCCCGCCATCTTTTTCAACATTTGAATGTTGAAACTGCTGGCCCAAGATCATTTAATACACCATTTGGACACAATATCATTGTTGTGTAAAGCTCTCGGTGATAAATTTTCAATTGACTGAGTGTGAAATTCCAGAAGTGGACAGGCAACTGTTGAGCAAGGACCAAAGATATCTTCTTGGCGTAAGTCAAGTAATTAACAGTTACAACTTTCCAAATGACTCATTAAAGTGTGACTCCGGTCCAATTTCACATGACAGATTGCTCACTTGTGCAAATAGAGCCCTTCGACTTTACGCGAGCGTGGAAAACCCATCGGATGCCTTAAAGCCATATTGACATTTATTTTAAAATCTTACTTGCCAGTTTGTTTTGAAATAAAATGCTGTAAGTACATTACAGACGGGCCTATTCATCTGTACAGAGCAATTGAAACATCTCGATACTTTCGTGACAACCTGAAGAAAGTGTAGTCTTTGAAACTGGATGAAACTCGTTCTTTGCTCACCCGGAAAACCTACTGATGGCAATGGTCTTTTATAAAAGGAGGCACATAAGAGAGCTGGGGCTGTTAAAAGCCAGGCATAATGTTTCAAAGGGTAAAGGCATCTGAATCTTTATCACTCCTACAATCCAAAATTAATTGATTGTAATGTAGCAAAATTAACATTTCCACCGCTTTTTCGGAGATTAACCCATGAAGAAATACATTTCTTCGTTCAATCAGGTCATATCTCAGTCTAGGATGATAAAAAGTTTTTCAACCACACGTAAGATGTCCAGCGGTGCATTAAATCGGTAACGGAAGCATCATTTAAGGTATGTGGGCCCCAATCAAGAGAGCATCAGGGCCACACTGAAATCAACGTCCATAATACCAGACATTACCACCAAATCGCAGTACAAAGTTGCGTCTAAAAGTCAGACTTAAACAGATGACATAACAAATTGTATATCTTATACTGTCACGACAATAGTTTTTTAATACAGTGTTTTGATTCTATTATAACAAATTATGTATTTAAGTAATGTAAATAGCAAACACCCTCATTGGTTGGATGGAGGATAGGGTGTGGTTTGAACTCGAAGTGCAGCTACCTTCCCGTGGGGAGTTCTGGTTTGTTTAAACATTATCAAATATCTAAACAAGCAAAGAGTTGTACATTGTACAATTTATATGCAAATGTTAATATTGGAACGCAAACTGATCTCAGGTGATTATTTTCTTTATTCATCAAAATCACTGAAAATTGAATTTTTGCCGATTTTTATTGAGCTTGCGTGATCGGAAGCTATTCTTTAAACGCAACTGTTTATTTTTATTATTATTAAACATTACAATCTGCAAATATTTTTCACTATAGCGATAAAAAAATATATACGTAAAAAAAGAAAAAAATTCTGGAAAAATCGGAAATTTTCAATTTTTTTAAATTTTTAGGCGGTTTGCGGGATCGGAAGATAAAGTCCGATTTAAATATTTTTTTTTTTGTTTTTCTTGTATTTACCAATCGCAACTTTTCCGCACTATAGCAACTCGGAAATATCAACTTGACTTTTTTCGCACCACCCTAATGTATATAAGCAGCAATAATATTTTGCTGCTCTTAAGAAAATAATGTTTAAAACAAATTTCTCTTCAATTTTACTTACATAGCTGCCAACTTGTACGGGTTTTTGCTACCACTAAAATTTAATACAAATTTTAGCTTTATTTAATCGTTAGATTTCGGCGATTAAATTAGGCAAAATTTGCAATTAAATTTTAGTGGTGCGAAAAAACCGTACAAGTTGGCAGCTATATACTTATTTTTTCTCAATTCGATCCCCTCTTCTTTTTTTTTTTTTTAACTAACAAGTTACGTTAAAAAAATGACTATGAACGATACTTTAAATGTATTATATTTCTAAGCATCATGAGTAACATAACGTTTAAAAAAATGACTAAAATATATCTTACAAAACTAGTGTAAAACTGGTTGATTTTTTAAATTTAATATTCCAGTATATATTTAATATTAAATTTAATATGACAGTTTTCTATTTAAAAATTAATTTATCCAACATCTTCTTTTTTCCCTATTAATAACCACTTGAACTAAAATCATTATATAGAAGAGCATGATCAGCCAAAGATAAGGCTACATGGCGATACCTTCTCCCCATATCGTATAATTTAATTTTTTAAATCGATATTTCTCATTATAAATTAATCTGTCAATACAAACATTCGTAATTTGGGTCATTTTCTGGAACGTGATTTCCATGAAAAACGTCTTCACTTCTTTATATAACCAGACACATATCAGACGAATTACATTACTGAATTTAAAATATTGAAGAAGCATTCATTATAAGTAATTAATTTTTCCCATTTATTTCGAAAAAGATATTTTTAAATTGAATTCCAGTGGAAAAATATAATTAGCTAAATATAGTACATAAAAATTATTAATAAAATCTCTAACGATACTTCATTCTATATAGGATTATGGTTTTGTTAACATTTATTAAATAATATAAATCATAATTAAAATGCATTTTATATTAATTCTATTTTAGATTTACAATAGATACAATCCTATTTAATTAGTTTTATATTGAATTAGATTGAAAAAATTAACCCTTTACGTATTTGTTGCTGTTTGGATGAGACATTTGGGATTGAAAATAATGTATAGAATTGACTTAATTTCGATTTAAATTTTGTAGGTTAGATATTTTAAAAAAATGTCTGAAATTGTGATCATTACAGAGTTATTGCTCTCTCAAATTTTTTTTGAAAAAACATCTTCAAATTTAACTAGTGGTGGAATTGGTTCTGCGTCAATTGGTCGCAGCGACAATTTATCGCAGCATTAATTCGCCGTGGTGTCAATTCGTCGCAGCGTCAATTCGCCGTGGTATCAATCCGTCGCAGCGTCAATTCGTCGTGGTATCAATCCATCGCGGCGTCAATTCATCGCAGAGAATTTTTTTTAAAAGGCGATCATGATTTTTCTTCTCGAAATATAGCGAATTATGATAACTAACATTTTACAGGCCGGTTTTAAATATAAATATGCTTATATATATATAGTATATAGTATATATGTTTTTTTATTGCTTTTGTCAAGAAATACCAATCATTAAAATGGAGCGAAATTTTGCGTATGTGAATTTAGTGAAGTTCCCAGTCAAGAACATGAAAGTTTAATGAATTAGCGCAACTCATTTCTTATTTAAAGTAGTAATAAAATATATATTGCTTCGATGATAAGAGCAAATAACGATTAATAAAAATTCTAGAAAAATTGAAAAATAAAACATTAGTTGGCATGTGTGCACACAGGAAAAGGGGATTGATTGGAAGTAGCAAAAATGTTTTTAAAGGCGAGGATGGGAAAAGTAAAGATAATTTAGTAAAATTATTTAATGATAATTTATTTTATTTTGTTTTTCGTATACTTCGAATTGTGATAACTAACATTTTATAGAACTATTTTAAATGCAGGTAAATATATATATTTTGGGAAATATATATATATGTATATATATATTCATTTTTTACAATTTTTCTAGAATTTTTATTCATTATTTGCTCTGGCCATCGAAACAATATCTATTTTTTCCCTAATTTAAGTAAGAAATGAGTCGCACTAATTCATTAAACTTTCATATTCTCGATTGAGAACTTCGCTAAAATCACATAAATTCCTCTCCATTTTAACAATTGATATTTTTAGACAAAACAGTAAAAAAAAAAAAAAAAAAAAAAAAAAAAAAAAAAAAAAAAAACATATATATTTTTAAATATACCTGTATCTAAAATCGGCCTGTAACATGTTAGTTATAATTTGCTATATCTGAAACAAAACAACAACAACAATAACAAAATAAAAACAATCATGATGGCATTAATTTTTTTTTTCGCTACGATAAATTGACGCTGCGACGAATTGATGCCACGACGAATTGACGCTGCGACGAATTGATACCACGACGAATTGACGCTGCGACGAATTGATACCACGACGAATTGACGCTGCGACGAAGAGATACCACGACGACTGTTCCGCAATGAAGTGTGGGTGCGACACCGAAGCGACACCGTTGGAATTTATAGCTAATATTAGTGTTTGCATCATTGGTTTGTTTATACAATATATCGTTCCGTATAAGGAAAAGTTTTATTTAAAACAGCTTAAAAATCTGCAATGCACGGCGTATTTCGAAAGAACGTTTAACTACACTAGGTTTAACTAGATTAATATTGTATTTGAATGAAAAGTATTGCAATACTTTAATACCTATGAAAATGTGAGAATTTCTTCTAAATTTTTATATGATTGTTTCAAATTTAATTAGTATTACCTCAAGAGTCTTAAAGTTATTTTACTCTGGTTTTGATATTTGCAGATGACAAAAAAACTAAAAAAAAGTTGTATTTGTCCCTTTGAATTTACTGTAAAATGGAAAAGTACTTCTGTGTTTTTTATTTATTGGAACATTCATACAAACATAGTAAGTATTATATCACATGAATGTTTCCTATATGTTTTTAATTTATTTATTCAATTTTTTTTTGTATAAAACGCATGATATTTTTCTTTTAGAAAACATTAGAATTAACTTTGTCTTCCTCAGATTGATGACATTTGTCAAGGGTCAACAATTTTTTGAAAACTCATGGGTGTTAACTTTTAAAAATAATATTAATAACAAGCATAAGTTTTCAAGTTTTTTTTTTTTTTTTTTTTTTTTTTTTTGTAATTAAGAAAGAAAGTCATAAACAATTACATTATTTCTATATAACAACAAAAACATAACATTAAACTCCTTTTTTTTTTCATTAAGGAAACACAGCACCTTTTAAACTGTTTTTTTTTTTTTTTTTTTTTTTTTTGAATAATACTGTAACATCTGTGGAGGCATTATATTTAATAATAAAAAGAAAAGAAAATAAAAAGAAATAATTGCAGAACAGCGTAATTAACTAAAAATTAACTTTTTAAAAATTCCTACTACTTTTTAAAATATGGATATTTCTCCTTGCAATTTTGTTCCCACATTCCTTAGAATATACTACATAAAGCTGTGTGAGCTATTACATTTAATATAAATATTTTTCTCTCATGTATAGGAAATAAACGGTCAAGTGTGAGAATTACTGCGCTCAGAGGGTTTCGTACAATAAATAAATGAATCAATAGCTGTATTATTAAAAAGAAATCGTTACCAAAAAATAATAAGATTTTGTAAAAAAAACTATACAACGTAGGGTTGGGTACAGCTGTACATACTAGTAAAGCATGAATAGGTATACCATAAAAGTTCTAAAAGATATGAAGCCTAAATAATATCAAATATTGCTATTCTGTGTAACTCTTTGTTTTAATCTTATCCTAATCTGTTTATGATGAACTTAATTCGATACTGATAATAAAATTAGTGCATATTTAAACTCCATTTGGCATTTCATACAACTAAATTCAGCGTAGCAATAATCTTTTCTTTTTACAGTGTAGCTAAAACAAAACCCTTCTTCAAAGTTTAAACTTGGCATTGTGTTAAGCGCACTTCGAAAGGAGGTCGTAAAGTTGGAACGCCACTTTGGCCCGTGCCGTGTTTTCCCAGACCGGTTTTTAATTAACTTTTAAAAAAGGGGGAGACATATTTGAGAGATCCACTCAATGCAAACTAATCGCGAATCCCATAGAATTTATGTGATTAATTTTTTTAATTAAATTAGTCGGTTTTTAACAATTTGACGTTTATTGCTACTGCTACTGGGCATTTCATTACACAAATATATCATTAAAAGTTATTATCTAGGCTTTAAGAGCTGATGGTACATAGAGAACGCATCCCCTGTCATCATGTATGTCCAAACCATCCATGTCTTAAAGGGTTCGATTTTTTTTCGAAAATCATTATCAACAATGCTTTTATACTTCTGCTACGATATGTATCTCTAGCACTTCTTAATACTTTTGCTGAATGACGCAAATCCAAATTTGTGTGACCTAGGGTAATCGCTATAGCTTTCCTGCAAGGTTTAAATTAACGTCTACTACCTCTATTTTTTTCATAATTTTAGTTTTAGTAGATTCGGAAAAAGAGGGGGGGGGGGACATATTTTTGCACTACATTTTCTATTATATCTCTCAAAATATAATACCTAAAATTAAAAGAAGTGTATTTTTGAGTTCAGCGATGCGAAAGGTTTCACCCGCGCGATATACAAAGAAAAGATTTTTTTTCGAGTAACTTAATTAGCCCCTCTACATTTTTACTAAATATATTTGCGAATGTTTAAAATTCTCCTTATATGTGGGTTAATAGTCTTTATTACTTCCCCCAATTTGAACTTTCCACATTCCATAGTTTATGAGTAAAATGGTTGTGACAGACAAACAAACACAGAAGTGATCTTATAATCATTCCGTTTTTAATTTTTAAGTACGGATCCCTAAAAGTGAAAGAAATTCTACAAACTCATATTTTAAATATTTAAAAATGATAACTGTAAACTTCAATATTAAATCCAGGCACAGAAATATTAAATACGCTATGGAAAACAAGTAAAAAAAAAAAATCAGACCTCTATCTAAACATGGAGAAATCCAGTTATAAAGTTTTCTTTTGCAAAAAAAACACATTTTAACTGCTAAATTGTGTGAAGTTCAAGCTTTAAGCACAATTTTTTTAATAGCATAAATTTATACATAAACACTTTCATGTGATTTAGTTACACATAGTAAGTGAGGTAATGTTTTAAAATCTTTAATCACCGAAAAATTAAAAATGAGATAATTGTCGCATTTGTCGTTATTTATATAAAACATTACTTACTAATGATATACAGGGTGCTCATAATTAAACGACCCTACTTTAAAGCTGTCTAAATACGAAACTATTGGTCAAAAAGTTGTGAAATTTTGTGTCGGACATAATAAAAGAATAGGAATTTGTTTAGGCGAAAAAAAATTTTAGTTCAAAATTTCGCCACCAGAATGCGTTTTTAAATAAATTACACATTTAGCCACCGCTCACTGAATACTAGACCTGAGTTCTGTTAAAAAAAATGGCGGCTGTCGTAGGCGGATTTTTTTTTTCCGAGTTTGTACGGTCCATTCAATTCGAACACCAATAATTTAAAAAAGTTTTTAAGCTTTATTTATTCAGGGGGCGGTCTGTATATTTGTCTCATTTAATATGAGAAAAATAAAGCGTTAAAAACTTTTAAAAATGTGTAATAAAAAAGCCCCTTGGTGGCGAAATTTTGAATTTTTTTTTTTTTTTTTTTTTTGCTTAAACAAATTCCCATTCCTTCATTATGTCCGTCACAAAATTTCACGATTTTCTGACCAACAGTATCGTCTGTAGAGAACTTTAAGCTAGAGTCGTTTAAGTATGGACACCCTGTATATCATGCAAGAACATCAATAAGTTTCCTATACATTTAGTATAAAAATTTAAAAACAGCCACCCTTAGATGTAAGCCCCTCATTTTTCATTTTTCAGGCATTTCTGCGTCTACGAGCATGCTAATTTTTTCCCTTGCTAATTCATAAACTGTACTTGTTTTCCTCCTTCTTTGGCACGTGCGCCTGTAGTCTTTTCACGTGATCGAATAAAATCAAACTGTTACGGTTAAACGATACCTCGACTTTCGCCATGGGGGAAATAAAACAATTCACTATGTCTTTGGGTTTGTTCACTAGGTATCTAAATTAATCAGGATTGCTGGAGTGGGCATGGCTTCACTTTAAATTCTGTCATCGCACATAAAATCTTTAATAACTTCTTTATGCTTTTTTGAAATATCACCAGTATATTTTTAAAAGACGTAGGTAAACATTAAGGGAAAAAAATTGAACTTAACACTGAAATAAATTTTTTGTGTCTTTAATCTTAACACATTACCGACCGGAAATTTTAAATAAAACTCAGTTTTAAAATGGTAGAAGCACCCCCCTTTTCTGAAAGTGTATCGCAAATTCATGTCTTAGATAGGTATCTCAAGTTTATGCATCCATAAATATGTTTCAATATACAGATTTAATATAAATGCCTTACAATCTTAAAAAAAAGACAAAATTATATAAACGAATTTACTTTAAGGTAGACGCCATGCCCTTATTCTATGGTCTTCGGTTAAATAAAAATAAGAATTCTCGTTTCCGGTAGGCAATGTGTTAAAATAACAATTCATTTAAAATGCCCCTGTTGACGGCTTGAAGCATTCTATTGCAGCTGATAATCGTTCATTTTAACTATTTTTTGTAATTATCTTTCTTTCTTGTAAATATATGTAATTAAAGAAGCTTTTCATTTTTCATACTTTTTGTTTTAGTGTTTTATTTTTCATCAGAAACTGTCATTTTATCACGTATTGTACAACAAAAATGATTAATTTTGCAATGTTCAATTGCTACTTAACATTTTGACAACTTTTCCTGTACCCTGTATATAATGTTATTGTATAATGGTATAAAAGTAAATGTGAATTATAATAGGTTTAATTTAGTAGTGTTTCATAAAATATTTTTTATGCTGGAGAGAACTTTTCATAAATTTTAAATACTTTTTAAAAACACTTTAAACTACTTTAAAAAAAATTAAATAATATTATTTAAACATCAAAATATTTTTAGAACCATTAAAAATTATTTTATCTTTGAATTTAATATTTTCTTATATCTTACAAATAACAGACTATTTGTTTAAAATCAATAATTTAAAAAAATAAGCTGTTTAGTCATATGAGTAAATAATTATCACCCGATGTAGGAAATTGTAAATAGACTTTAACCCTTTATCTACTGACGGTATTTATAAGTACCATTAAAATAACTTGTTATAAAATTCATTTAATACACATCGATTAGTTGTAATACAATTTAGAATGAGTTATAGATACAGTTATATATACATTACATTATCTTGTCCCAAAAGCATTATTGGTTACACAAAACAAAAATACTTTTAAAAGAATGATTTATTTTGTCTTTGCATCTTTTCAGTTTTCTTGGCATTGGTGTGTGTGTGTGTGTGTGTGTGTGTGGGGGGTGATATTTCAATTCGGAAATATTTGTATATTTCTATTGTAAGAACATTATATTTATACAGTTCCTAAATCTGCAAAATACTAAGAAAATTGTTTAAAATAAAAGATTTAAATGAAGTTATAAATATTGCACAAAATCCTTTTAAGTTCAAATTTATTTAATCCTTCTAAAAGTTATTAAATGATTATGCAAATCTACTAATGTAGTTTAAACAATTCACGGAAAATTCTTTAGAACATAAAATTTTCATGAATTCATAAATCAGTGTATAAAGGGTTAATGTGCTAAATATCGTAAAAGTAGTTAAGCTAGAATATTTTCTACGGAATAGTATAAATTTTTCGTAACGCAAAGTTATGAAATATGCCATAAAAGTTAATTAGTAAATTCTTATATATTATTTACGATTTTATTTTCTGATAGTAAATGGTTTATCACTTTTTAATTCCTAAAATCCAGTTTAGCAAAAGGAACAAGTCATTAATACAGTTAGCTCCTTAATACGTCCTGTTAAAATCCACGTTAGTTGCAATGGTTTCAGACAGGTACAGTCGTGGAAAAAAAAAAGTAAACACCCCCTACTAACTCCTCAACAAATTATCATAGAAGAAAGTTACTGGCACCGAACGATTGGAAATAAAGTCTACTTTTAAATGACGTATATAAAATTTGCTTAGGGGGCCATCTACATATTAAAACGAACCATAACTTTTTTTTTTTCAATAGCAGTACACTATTCTGACAGCAAAAAAGAACTCTACACCCTTCAATTAGTTTAAAAACAAATTTTTATGCAATTCGTAGAATACGTTTCCGAGAAATTAATTATTTTAAAACGAGCGTATTTAAAGGGCTGTATCCAAACTGAAGTTCGGTACTCGATTGTTAAACGAGAGAGCTCCCTTCTTGATCAAGGCACCTTAAGCAGTCAATTAAGTCCATTAGATTACAGGATAGCATAAGAAATTTCAAAATATTTAGCCACTTCTATCATAGACGGCCCCTTAAACCATCATTTTGCCGTTTTTTAAGCATAATTTGAAAACTACTTGCAAGAAAGATGCGAAATTTTGAATTTCCATAAAGCAGGACTTGATAAATCTGAATCCATCAAAAAAATTGTAGGTTGCAATTCATATTTTTTTTTAATATTAATTTCACAATTCATATCAGAAAATTATAAAAATTGCAAATTCAACGTATTTATGTTTGGGTATATTAGTATTATTATTACAGAAAAAATTAAAACATTAGGATCATAATTTCAGAAGTTACAAATAAAAATATGAAAATGTAATTTAACATTAGAAGCACTAAATTTTGAATGTTTATAATTCAAAAACTTATCATTCAAATGACTTCAAATTTGGTGTATAGGCATAGTTTGAACTAAAGATTTGAAATATCTGGTTAAAATTGGGTATTGCCATCGAAAAAAAAATTAAGTTTGGATTCGTTTTAATATCTAGATGCCCCCCCCCCCCCCTTAAGCAAATTTTATATATGTCATTTAAAAGTAGACATTATTTCCAATCGTTCGGTACCAGTAACTTTCGTCTACGATAATTTGTTCAGGAAATGTAGGGGCTGTTTACTTTTTTTTTTTCCACGACTGTACATGACTGTATTCAAGGGGCTAAATTAAAGTTTGTATATTAAATATTTAATGATCTGTATGTGCTTCTGTACATTACACACGCCTGTAGATTACTAAGCTGTTTTCAGATACTGTACAATCATGGAAAAAAAAGTAAACACCCCTTACTAACTCTGAAAAACATTATCGCAGAAGAAAGTTACTGGTACCACACGATTGGCAATAAAGTTTACTTTTAAATGATGTATATAAAATTTGCTTATTGGGCCATCTTTTGTTTTTTTTTTCAATAACAGCCCACAATTCTGACAGCATAAATGAACTCCACACTCTTCAATTAGCCTCAAAATAAATTTTTATGCAATTTGTACGATAAGTTTCCGAGAAATTAATTATTTTAAAATGTGCTTATTTTAGGGGCTGTATCCAAATTGAAGTTTGGTACTTGATTGCTGACTGAGAGGGCCCGTTCTTGATTAAGGCATGTTAATTGTCACTCAAGCAGTGATTGAAGACTGCTAGATAACAGAATAGCATAAGAAATTTAAAAATATCTAGTCACTTCTATCACAGACGGCCCCTTAAGCCATCATTTTGCCGTTTTTAAAGCATAATTTGAAAACTAATTGGAAGACAAATGTGAAATTTTGGATTTCCATAAAGCATGACTTAATAAATCTAAATCCGTCAAAAAAATTGTAAGTTACAATTCATAATTTTTTCAAATATTAATTTCATAAATCATATCATAAAGTTATAAAAATTGCAAATTCAACGTATTTATGTTTGGGTACTTTAGTATTACAGCTACACAAAAAATTGGCGCATTAGGAGTATAATTTCAGGAGATATTAATGAAAGTATGAAAATGTAATTTAACATTGGAAGCACTACATTTTGAATGTTTATAACTCAAAAACTTATCATTCAAATGTCTTGAATTTGGTGACTAGAATAGTTTGAACCAACGATTTGAAATATCTTTTAAAATTGGGTATTACCATTGAAAAAAAAAATTGAGTTTGTTTTAATATGTAGATGGCCCCTAGGCAAATTTTATATACATCATTTAAAAGTAGACTTTACTTCCAATCGTTCGATACCAGTAACTTTCTTCAACTATAATTTGTTGAGTACATAGTAGGGGGTGTTTACTTTTTTTCCTACGTCTGTACCTTATTTCGAGGCCCAACGCCGAAGTTAAGAAGCATCAGGAACGGTCAATATTTTAAGGATTGCCCTCTTTGGAACATTCTTCACAAAGACCTCAATTCGTAGAGAACTCTCCATACACGCTGATTTTGATTGCAGGTTTTGCGGCATACACCCGGAACCAGTATCATGAAAATGTTCCCAAGGGGCTATCTTTCAAAGTACTGACCGTTGCCCATGCTTCTTAACTTCGTTGTTAGGCCTCGAAATAAGGTACAGTATCTGAAAACAGCTTAGTGATCTTCAGGCGTGTCTAATGTACTAAAGTACACATGGTTGTGTAGTATTTAGTAGCTTATCCCTCAAATTAACACACTTTTTTACACGGACATAAAAAAACAAAACAAGCACATAATAACATATTTTGAAACATAATATATGTTGATATTTTCATTAAATTTAGAGCAAACCAGATTGATGTAATTTGTCTAGAACAGATAGAACGTACAAATTATAGCAATTTTAGAAATAATTCTGCAAATCATTAAATATTGAATTATAAATCTTAATTTAGCCCCATGACTCAGCCACGTAAGTGTTTGAAACCACTGAAACTAAACGTGGTTTTTAACGACGATGGAATTAAGGGACTAATTGTATTAATGACTTGTTCCGTTTGTTAAACTGAATTTTAGGAATTCAAAAATTGTAATACTAATATATTCTGCATTTTTTGAGTATCGGAGATTGTTTCCTATTCCATAAAAAATATTTTAGCTTATATACTTTTGGGATATTTATCAAATAAAAGTCTATTTACAGATTTTTCTGCATTGCATATGTGAATTATTTATTCAGATGACTAAAATCAATTATTTTAATCAGCTTATTTTTAAATAATCGATTTTAATCACATAGTCTTTTATGTGTAATACTTTAAAAACTATTAAAATAAAATCAATCTGAAAATATCTCAATGGTTAAAAAGTAGATTTTTAAGAATATTTTAAAGTCTGCTTAAAAAGTATTTAAAATTTGTGAAAAGTTCTATGAAGCATAAAAGTTTTTTATGAAACACTGTTTATCAGGCTTAATATAATTTACATCTACTTTAACTTTGTCTAATTTAATTTTTTATTCTATTATATAAAAGAATTCAGATAATTTATCTCAGTAAAGGAATTTGCAGTGCTTCTGTAATTAAATACAAGGTATCGCTTATCGCTGCTCAATAGCCAATTTCTAAAAAGTTAATTTTCGAGGTATTCTTTCAATTGCAAAATTTCTCCGAATTTCTTTCTTTCTTAGAATCCACTTTTCTTTCGTATCATCTTAGAAGCCATTCAAATTAAAAAAAAAAATAATTTTTGTAAAAATTACACATTAAAATATTTATTTGGTCTTATGTTCCTATAAGTTATACACAGAAAACAAATTTTGTTCTCTGTCAAAATAAAATTCCACATTGTTTTAGGACAAAAACTTACTAAGTTGGGTTAATTTGAATTTTATAAATTTTAACTATTTAGTTTTAATATGGATTTTAAATATGTATTCACTAACAGCATAGCTTTACATTTTTAGTGTTAGAAAAAACTGATTTTTTTTTTATATTTAATAATAAAATTTTAAGCATTTTTGCAATGGAATGTATATTTATAAAAAGGTTTGATTGGGAATTAGTTAGTAGTTGGGATTAATGAGAAGAATTAAAATTTTTTAACACATCTTCAATTTTTATCCATTTTTAACAATTTTCAACATAGTTGAGAAGTGTTTATGAACTCGGTTTGTCTAGCTAGAGTAAATATAGTAGGATTGTCATGAAATTGATGTATGTTTTTGGAATTTACAATGACGTTTTCGGTATTGAAAATGAAGTATGTAGCATTAAAATTCCTTTTACAGGGACACTCAAAATAATTTCGTTACATTACGGCCGATGAATATTTATCGTTTGCGATTATTTTAATGATATGACACTATTTTAAATAGATTGAAATTTATCTATTTCACTGAAGTGTTCTACAGAGTGCTTATTGTAGAATCTGGTGTGCATGTAATTTATCGTTCATTTACAGGGACACACTAAAGTATTTGGCTATATTACTTCCTATAAAGAATGATTGTCGGAAATGCGTTTTCAGTTATGATGCACGTTTTAAAATTTACCCATTTTTTTTTTGTACACTGTAAAAAAAAAAAAAAAAAAAAAAAAAAAAAAAAAAAAAAAAGGACTAAAAAACGGAAATACAACTGGCAATCTAGACGCCAGTACTATTTCCGTTTTTTTATGGGAATTTTTGCCCATAAATTACAGAAGAATTTCCGTTTTTAATCAGAAAACGGAAATTTTTCTGTAATTTATGGGTAAAAATTCCCGTAAAAAAACGGAAATAGTACTGGCGCCTAGATTGCCAGTAGTATTTCCGTTTTTTAGCCCCCCCTTTTTTTTTTTTTTTTTTTTTTACAGTGTATATTTTTCGGTGTTTATAAATGTATAGATAATACACAGGACTACATAAAAAATCTCAAGTACATTTCCATGTATTGCAGGAAATTGCTGAATAGAAATTTTCAGCTGTGATATGCGCTTAATTGAACTAACTTTTAGCATACTACGCAGTATACATATAAATCTATAGATCATATACAGGGCTGTGCGAAAAATTCGGAAATTTTTCTGACTATTGATGGTAATTACAGTAATTGTGTTTTCAACTACATTATGCATTTTATAAATTATTTATTTAGATATATTTCACCTTAAGGGATCGCAAGACTCTTAAAATTGGAAAAAAAAAAAAAAAAAAAAAAAAAAAAAGAAAAGACAATTTTCAACATTTAATATCTTAATATGTATATCATTTTAAAACACAATTGTTATTGGGATAAAAGATATAAGTATGTTCTTTTACTTCATGTATTTTAAAAATTGCAAGATGCAGAATTAATATTTATAGGGCGTTCCAAACTGTCAGACATTTCTCGAGCAAAAAATTGGAATAACAGCTTACGCGCAGGATTACAAGATAAATTTTGCAATTAGAATGAAATTTTTATGTCTAATTATACTTCAGTTTGAAATAATTACCCTGAACCTAAATAAATTTGTATTTGAATCATTTTCATATTTTTAATACAAAGTTGTATTTAGCTAATGCAAAATTTTGAAAATTTCAACAATATAATCATCTAAAACAATATTTTTTTGAACAATAAAAATGAAATTTCAGATTCAGTTTATACAGATTAAAATAAAACATGTGTTTTGAAAATTTCACGAAAAAATATTCAGAAGTATTTGAGATATCCTGCGCGTTATCACCAAAAATGTCATTTGGAGGAAAACGACTTCAAAGTTTCGGAAACGCCGCTTGGGATACTGAGTGGGTATAATTCTAAAAGACAGAACTTCTGCTCTAATATGAATTTCAAGAAAACAATTACATAAATGTTCAGAAAAAATAAAATTTAATATCTAAAAGAATTAAAATTTCGAAACTTTTGAACCTTTAAGAGTTCTGAGACCCTTTCATAAACTGTAAAGTTTTATTACATTATTCTGAATGTGTTGAAAAGTGTTACATAATCTATGCTGAACGCGTGATTTTTCGTTCTTGTTCTTTTTGAACTCGAATCTACTGAGAATCGGTCAATTTCAATGACTTATCACACAGAGAGGGAAGTATATATGGGGCATTCTCACAATCTTTTGACTTTCGGGAATAAAAATCTGGTGAAATTAAACTTGCTAAAATAACATTTTAATCTGATAGACAAATGCCTTAATGATTCAAAATAAAAATAAAATGATCAGCAGCCAAAATTTTTTTATTTAACTGAGGTTTAAATTAAACTTGCGAGATTAATTTTCCTTACCATTTTACCACAATAACTTTTTATTTTCTTCTAAATTTTTACTTATAATGAATTTGCATAGTACCCACAAGACATTCAAATAAGAAATAATAAAAATGTAGTACTTTTAATACAGAATTTTTGTATAACATTGTCTTAATGGGGTGTTAAAGAAGGGACGGTAAGGTAAAATAAAAGTTTTTCCGGCCAGTGCCGGGAGGAAGAGGTAGCTTTCATATTCCTTATTTTTTAAAAGCCAGTTTATATTATTCAAACACACGGAGCTCAAATTAGTGGAACCCGATTATAAAAGATTAAATGCTAATTTTTGTCAATATTGAATATGAATGAGAATTTCGCCAAATTAGTCAGCGTTATCAAAGCTGGTTTTATTAAAGTGATTTATATTTTGTCGCCAAATTCGGTGAAATCCCGAATTATATTAATAATTATATTAACCCGAATTATCGGTGATAGCCCGCCATTTTAAAACAACATAATGGGTGCAACAAAGCTCACCAATAAACTTGGTAGAGACCTTAGTAATTCTAGTGCACATGCTCACTCATATCTAAATCGGTTGATATATACGAGTGCTGTTGCAGGTAAAAAATCAGATTTTTCAAAATGTCACACACATTCGAAATTCAAATTGCTATATCTGGTCATTTTTTTTTAGATAAAGGCAAAACAAAAAATGATCCGCAATCTTTGTAACAAGCTGAAATACATAAGAAAAAAATCTTTTTCAATTTCTAATTTTTTTGTACCTCATTTTAAATTAATTTTTTTTTAAATTTTTAAATGGCCGCCATTTTGAAACAAGATGGCGGATGAAGTTAGAAAACGAACTCGGCCGAGAGACTGCTAAGTACTATGCACATGACTTGTCACATCCTAATCGATACATAAATACGCGTGTTATCGCGTGACAAAAATCAGATCGTTTCAAAATGTCAGCCATGCTAGAAATTCAAAGTGCTATAACTCAGCCATTTTTTAAGATATAGACGAAACGAAAAATGCTCCGAAATCCTTGTATCAAGGTCAAACACATAAGAATAAAATCTTTTTCAATTTCTAATTTTTTGTACCTCATTTTAAATTAAAATTAAAAAAAAATAATGGCGACATTTGAAACAAGATGGCGTATGAAGCTGGACAACGAACTCGGTCGAGACATTGCTATGTACTATGCACATTCTTTGTCACATCCAAATCGGTTTATAAAAACGCATATTATCGCGCGACAAAAATCAGATCGTTTCAAAATGTCAGCCACACTAGAATTTCAAAGTGCTATAACTCAACCGTTTTTTAAGATATAGACGAAACAAAAAATGCTCCGGAATCTTCGTATCATGCTCAAACACATAAGAAAAAATCTTTTTCGATTTATATTTTTTTTTGTACTTCATTTTAAATTTAAATTTTTTTAATTTTAAATGGCCGACATTTGAAACAAAATGGCGTATGAAGCTGGCCAACGAACTCGGTCCAGACATTGCTATGTACTATGCACATGCCTTGTCACACCCAAATCGGTTCATAAAAACGCATATTATCGCGTGACAAAAATCAGATCGTTTCAAAATGTCAGCCATGCTAGAAATTCAAAGTGCTATAACTCAGCCATTTTTTAAGACATAGTCGAAACAAAAAATGCTCCGGAATCTTTGTATCAAGATCAAACGCATAAGGAAAAAATCTTTTTCAATTTCTAATTATTTTGTACCTCACTTTTAAATTTTATTTATTTTTTTAATTTTTAAATGGCCGCCATTTTTAAGCAAGATGGCGGATGAGGCTCGCCAACGAACTCGGTCGAGACATTGCTATGTACTATGCACATTCTTTGTCACATCTAAATCGGTTCATAAATACGTGTATTATCACGTGATAAAAATCAGATCGTTTCAAAATGTCAGCCATGCTAGAAATTCAAAGTGCTATAACTCAGCCATTTATTAAGATATAGACGAAACTAAAAATGCTCCAAAATCTTTGTATCAAGCCCAAACACATAAAAAAAAATATTTTTCAATCTAATTTTTTTGTGCCTCATTTTAAATTTAAATTTTTTAAAATTTTTTTAAATGGCCGCCATTTTGAAACAAGATGGTGGATGAGGCTGGCCAACAAACCCGGTCGAGACATTGCTATGTACTATGCACATTCCTTGTCAATTCCAAATCGGTTAATAAATACGTGTATTATCGCGTGTCAAAATCAGATCGTTTCAAAATGTCATCCATGCTAGAAATTCAAAGTGCTATAACTCAGCCATTTTTTAAGATATAGACGAAACGAAAAATGCTCCAAAATCTTTGTATCAATCCCAAACTAATAAGAAAAAAATCTTTTTCAATGTCTAATTTTTTGTGCCTCATTTTAAATTTTAAATAAAAAAATTTTTTAAAAGGCCGCCATTTTGAAACAAGATGGTGGATGAAGCTGGCCAACGAACTCTGTCGAGAAATTGGTATGTACTATGTACACACGAAATTTTATCCAAATCGGTTCATAAATACGAGAGTTACAGTATGACAAAGATCAAATATATATATATATAGTTATATATATATATATATATATGTATATATACCCTATATATATAAAATCCTAATGAAACGAATTTATGAAACGAATATATGAAACGCCTGAAATGTATCGATTCTTTGAATCGACTGATTAAACAACTGATTTTGTTTCACGACGATTTCTCCTAAAATATGGAATACTTTGCGATGAAATTAACACCAAAAATCCGTGTTGATCCACAGGTCTCAAAACTGGCATTAGAATTTTTAAATTCGAATTAGTTTTCAAAATATTAATTTTTTTCTAATTTTAAATACATTTTTTCTAATCATGGCAACTCAAATTTTAATCATAACAGAATTTTTTTTTTTTTCATAATTCGGAAAAGGTTACTATTTTAAATTAATTTGGCGACAGTTGGGCCTCCTTTAAATCTATGCTAAGAACAATGCTTTTTTTTTTTTTTTTTGTATTTCGTTATCATTTTATTAAATACAAAACTTTCATTTAAAAATGAAACATTTAAATTGATGGCTTTCACTTCTTTAAAAAAAAAAAAAAAAAAAAAAAAAAAAAAAAAAAAAACGAAAAGAAAAATATTAGACACAGATGTCATATACGCACCGGGGTACCTAATTTGGCGCACAAATGGCATTATTTTGATAGACATGGTAACCCGGCTATTGTTGTTTATATAATAATAAATGTATATTTACTTTTATTTCTTTTTTAAATTTATGTAAATTATTTTGTTCTATAGTAATTAATTATTTTTTTGCTATTTCCTTTAGAAAATAATAGAAAATAATTAAAAAATACGGTACAATGTAGTAGTTATTCCGTCACCCAATTTCGCAAATTATATAAATCGCCAAACCACTCGCCAAATTGTACAGATTGACAAACTTTTTATTTTAAATAACGAAAGAACAAATAAATTAGTATAACATTAATAAATATAAAAATAAAACGTCGAAATAAAAATCACTTGATGACGTAAACACGTGTAACTTGTTAAAAGTCAAGTGAATATGACATTTACGATCAAGCATTATTGACATTTAATCTTATAATTCGCGATAGATTTTTTGTCGACGGGATAATTAAGTAGTACCAAAAATACATATGTAACTGGTATTCGAAAACGAGGCTTTCGCCAAATTTTCGTAAAAAAAAAAAAAAAAAAAAAAAAAAAATACAACAACAACAACAAAAAAAAAAAAACACATGACATCTGGCGAAATATTAAATTATGTAACAAACCATGACATTTAATTTCAACTTCAAATCAATGTTTTAATTTACCACACGAACGATAAAAAAAATGCTAACTGGCGATTTGAAAAAAAGATATTGGCGAGATTTGCACCCGGCTTTTCTTTCTTTCGGAACAGATGTCATATACGGCCCCATATTGGCGCGATTTTTTTCTGACGCCAATGTCATATACGCAACGGGTACTTAACTGGCGCCAAAGTATCGTTATTTTGCTTGATATGGTAAGCCGGATGTTGTTGTTTATGCTGTTGATGCGTTCCCCAAATTGGTGTTGGAAAAAAATCGCGCCAATATTATGACATTTGTTCCAAACTTTCATATGAAAGGCGAAGGGATCAGATCGTATTTGTTTATGGCATTTGATGACTTGGACTATTATAATATAGATGAAATAATGGGGATAGAATAATATTTAGCGACTTATCACCTGTGCCTGGATAACATTAAAGTATCAAAATGGCACCTAGAGTATAAAAAGCAAAGTGTTCCGCCCGGAACTGTTGATGATAGTCACATGTATTAGGCTATTGTTATAGAGATTGTTTTAAAATATCAGTTGACAAAGACTCTGAATGCTTAATTCATTTTATTTTAGCTTCTTTTCAAATATTTAACTGATCCTCTTTAATCAAAAACGAAAACAACCATTGGATGTCTTAACAGCAACTGATTCTCCGTTAAATTTTTGCAATCAAAGGGAATTGAATGGAAACCCGTTTACAGGGAGATTTGCACAGCTTTTTCAGTATAATTTAATCGGAAGCAGGACGTTTCGGTCCCGACACTTCGGTCCCGCCATTTCGGTCCCGCCGTTTCGGTCCCAAGACATTTCGGTCACGAGACATTTCGGTCCCAAGACATTTCGGTCCCGAGACAATTCGGTCCCAAGACATTTCGGTCCCGAGACATTTCGGTCCCAAGACATTTCGGTCCCGAGACAATTCGGTCCCGAGACATTTCGGTCCCGAGACAATTCGGTCCCAAGACATTTCGGTCCCGAGACATTTCGGTCCCAAGACATTTCGGTCCCGAGACAATTCGGTCCCGAGACATTTCGGTCCCGAGACATTTCGGTCCCGAGACAATTCGGTCCCGAGACATTTCGGTCCCGAGACAATTCGGTCCCAAGACATTTCGGTGCCGAGACATTTCGGTCCCAAGACATTTCGGTCCCGAGACAATTCGGTCCCAAGACATTTCGGTCCCGAGACAATTCAGTCCCAAGACATTTCGGTCCCGAGATATTTCGGTCCCTTCTCCAGCAAGTTGAAATTTTGTGCACTTGAAATAGGTGACAATTTTATAGGGGACATTGTAGAATTTTTTAAATAAAGACCTTAAAATTTTAGCAAACACACACAAATTTCGTATGGTTATCATTTTAAAAAACAAGGGGGGGGGGGGATTGACATTTTCTATATTTTAGTGTATCATAAGTATAAGGGTCTGATAAATTAAGACATTTATAACTCGATCTATAATTATCGCAAAACACTCATATTTTGTATGGTAAACGTAATCTTTATAAAAGGAGGGACATTATCAAATTTTTTAACTGAACTCCCTAAATTTTAATATAACTCGAATATAAGGACTCGAAAACGCAAACACTTATAACACAGATCAAAATTGTCGCAGCCCACACAAATTTCCTATGATAATCATAATCGTTTTATAAGGCAGGGGTGGGGGGGGGGGCTCTGTTGACTTTTTATATATTTTAGTGTATCTTAAGTATAAGGTCCTGATAAATTAAAACATTTATAACTCTCTCTGTAGTTATCGTAATCACACTCATATTTTGTACGGTAAACATAATCACATTATAAGATTTTTTAACTGAACCCTTGAAATTTTAGTATAACCGAATATAAGGGCCCGAAAACCGCAAACACTTGTAACTCGCAATCAAATTGTAGCACCCCATGCAAATTTTACATGGTAGAAGTAATCGTTTTCAGGAGTGGGGGAAGGGAGAGTTTTGTGGATTCTTTATAGAAACTCCTCATATTTTAGTCTATCATAAATATAAAGTCCAGACAATTTAAAAATATTTATAAGTCGAGCTTTAATTTTCATATGCAAATGCCCATGCCAAAATGCACATATTCAATTGTATATAATTTGCACACTATGTGATTAATAATGAAAAAATCTGCAAATGTTTTTACAAATCTTTATTTTATCCTATTATTTAACGGCGCATCAATTTTAAATGTATTGCATTTTACATATTTTTTAAAAAGGGGGTTCTTAACATGGAATTGTGATAAAGACACATTATTTTTTAAATTCTGCACCGGAACAGACTAGAACTTTCTATTTTATTTTAATAATTATTTTAATTTACTATTTTTTGAAAAACTATTTAAAAGTTTGCATTAATCTTTTTACATGTAACAATAATATTACCGCTATTTCTACCGGTGTGGAATGACAAGTTTAAAAATATTTTTAATTTTGAACCACTTCACCGTTTGCCCCGAGATAACTCGGGGATAAAAGCACTTTTTCCCCATACCTGTCGACGGTGAAGTGGTTTGCAACAATACAAATCCTTTTTAATATATTTAAGACTTTTATATGCTTATTACATTCAAAAACTACGAGCACAGTAAACATAAATCAAAATTTTAAAATTTCTATTGTCATAAAATATTCTTTTCGTATTTAAAATTAATTCTGTATTTCAAATATTTCTTTGTTATTTATTTGACTTATATACTTAGAATTAAAGCAGCCTACATGTTTTAATATGACAAATAAAAAATAAAAATGAAAATACAAAAAAATAACATAAAATCTCAAAATAGTAATGTATAGTGAATCACTTTTACGTAAAATTTCATTTTAAATTAAGAAATTTTATAAATATATCACAATGAAGAAATTTGGAAATTTAGAAAACATATTTGGCTTTTCTTGATATCTACATGTTATTCATTCAAAAGAATATTATACATGTATATATATATGTCAAGTGTAAATGTCCTGGCTTCCCCCATTTGATTATGCTAAATAAAGATCCAGATAGAAGAATTATTCTACTCGCGCTCTCTTTGTTCTAGTCAGCCGGCGCTTTTTTGTGGCCACACGGCATTTTTCATCTTTAATGGCTTAAAAAAAACCGGGACTATATGCAGTGGCGTAGCCAGGATTTCGTTTCGGGGGAAGGGGGGAGGGTCCAGAATTTTCCCTTCATGTTATATATATAGTAAAACCTGTCAAGATAAAATTGTAAATATTGGTGAAAAATTCCATTTTACACAGGTTTTCGTGTTATTTGGTGTATTTGTATAGTATTCTTTTCCGTAGCACTATGGAACATTTATGTTTAAGACAGAACTCCGTTATAGGCAGGTTCCATTTTTAAAAGTTTTGTGTATTTATATAAATATACTTATTTATATCATATGAATCGAATAAAACTTGTCAAAATAGTAATTGTCTATAACAGAATCCTGTCTTTAACGTAAGCGTTACATGGTCTTAATATGAATTGCGATACAATTAAATTTGCTGAAAACCTATCTGAAAAGGGGATTTTCACCCTTCTTTAGTGAAGCATAGTGAAACCTGTGAAAGCGGAATCTTTCTATAACGGAATCCTGTCTCAAACGGAAGAGTTTCAGAATCCCTGCGAAACGAACAATAGATCTTATTGAGGTAGTGTATCTTAGAAGTATAATTAATTACACTTCTTTACATGGAAGCCTGTCTAAAATGGAGCTTTTTACCAGTCCTTGGAATCTTGTCTTGACTGTGTATATATATGATAGAAGTATTTCGAGTAACTTTAAGAATTTAGGTATATCCTTATTTAATTTCTTAATTTAAAAAGAAAGCATGGATAAAAAATATAAGGCCAATCTCTATAACTGCAACTAATAATACATTCAAGTTACATTAATATTTACCAGTGAAAAAGATTCACTTATGATGTAAAAAGCTGAGCGCATACTGAAGAGTTAAATTTAATTAACCCATTCGCTGTCATTCACGAGTATACTCGTGACTTTAATTTATTGATTACTTTGTCACCACTATTTTAGAATTAAAAAAAAATGCCTCATTTATTGGCAGAAATTTCGCTGTATTAATAAAGCGAAAGTTATCTTTCTGAATTTGTGCTGGCAAACGACCTTCAACAAAAAATTTGAAAATTCTTAGTTTTGGCAGCGAATGGGTTAAATCAAGTTTCATATTACATAACATTTGCCTACAATAAAGTTAGGGCCAAGTGGCTAAGTGTAAAACAGCAATTTTCATGTTTAATTTCTTGCCATTGAATTAAGAATTTGTGCTGTAATAGATATTGGATAATGATTTCACATAAGTGTCAATCGCATGAGTCGTTCATTCGATCCGCCGCGCTCCCCATGGAAATTTTTGAGGTAACCCAGATAGCATGAACATTAGCAGAAAGTTTGATTTTTTCTGATATTATCTTGCCGTGACAAATTTGAATTGAGAAATTCGCAGCAAATCTCCCGCAAGGTATACCATCACCCACTTGCATGAGTAGTTTTTTGTAAAACTGATGGCAAGACTGTCTTTAATTCACGAAAGTGACGAAAGCAAAAAATCTCTCTGTTGAGAGACTCAACAACAATGAGAATCAGCACATACGCAGAAATTGCAGAAATTTTATTCGGTAGGCACCGTTTTTTCTAAACGCTATACTTATTAAATACCAAAAAATGCTCGAAATGAAAAGTACAAATATTACCTAAACTTGTTTATGGTGATAAAACCTATGCATGCGCCTTCTGACGGCGCTTTCGCATCAATAGACCTGATCAGGTCTATTGACCCCTTAGAAGGGGTTAAACTTATAATAGTGTGATATGGAAAGATTACTACTTTGCAGTATTTTTGATTGCTTGTTTGCCGTTAGTTTGCAATAAATTTGATACAGCATGAATTTAACTTGCACGACAAGTTGAAAACACTCATAGTTATATTGTTAAGTAAAAAAGAATTCAAAAATTAAATTGTTTTTATTAAACGTATTTATCAATTCAAAATTATTTTAATTATTAATTGTTTAGATAACTAATTTATCAATTGCTTGTTTAAAAACTATTACATGAACTATATAATAGTTTTTATAGGGTAAATGCAAATATATATTTTTTTAATTTTTTAATTTTTTTAATTTTCGTTATTAACCTCATTAGGATGTATAAAAGTGATAAGGGTTCTGACGATAAACATGTTGTTTATTCATTTATTAGTTAGCTTATAATACTATTTTTGCTCCATAATTATAATTAATTAATAATTTCTTACTTTTTGCGAATTGCAAATTATAACTGTACTTAAAAAATTAAAATCTGCATAATATCACCTAACACTGTTAAAAGGTATTTTTACGTATTTGTGCAATGTTGCATTATTATTATTATTATTATGTTTAATTAATTAATTAATTATTACTTAGACTTTATGTTTTTGACTGATTTTTCAAAAAATTCCTATATTATTTTTTGGAAATTATAAATTAAAACTTTTGAATAAAAACTTTAAGTGCTATTAATAATTGCTACTAACAATTGCTATTAATTAATTCTCAAAAAAGTTAGGAATTTTAGTATAAAAATTAAATTAATATTTTATTAAATATATTTTTTATTTAATGTATCCTTAATTTTTTAAATTAATAACATTATTAATATACATTACATTTTTTTACTTTAAAATAAACTCAATACATAATACATTTTATATTCAATTTATCATACAGTAATTATAAACTGAAATTTATCTTTTACATGTTTATTTATTTTATATTTAAAGTCACCGAAATTTAAAACTATTAATATAATTAATAATAAAACTAAAATAAAAAATTATTAATTTTTTTTCTGGGAAAGTGGGAGGAAAAGGGTAATATTAAAAATCAATAAATAAACGACAAATACAAACAAGTTGGAAATTGCTCGTCAAACGTGGCAAATGATTTGCGTTCGTACTATAACTAGTTTTATAATTATTTTTTGCACCCCATATTGTACTGAATGTATATATTTTTTTTTGCACTTCATGAGTGCATAGCCTGTGACATCATTAAAATGCACTTGCAATAATTTTTTCCCATTCCCGTAATGTATCGCAAAACTTTTGACTGTCTCTGTAATTAAACTATACACCGATTTTCATAAAATTTCAAATGGCTCGACAAAATTTTGTAACAATTATATATTTAAAATTTCAGACCACTCGGAAGGCTGTAACATCATTAAAATGCACTTGCAATAATATTTCCCATTGGCCGTAATGTAACGGAAAATTTTTGACTGTTCCTGTAATTAAATTATGCATCCGATTTTCATAAAATTTGAAATGGCTCGACAAAATTTTGCAACAATTATATATTTAAAATTTCAGACCATTCGGAAGGCTGTAACATCATTAAAATGCACTTGCAATAATTTTTTTCCATTGGCCGCAACGTAAAGAAAAACTTTTGACAGTCCCTGTAATTAAACTATGCATCCGATATCCATAAAATTTGAAATGGCTCGACAAAATTATGCAACAATCATATATTTAAAATTTCAGACCATTCGGTTGGGTTGTTTTTGCTCTGTTATATGCGGACAGACAGACGGGCAGACGGACGGACTGAACGACGACTATAGGTGCTACGTATTTATATAATTACGAACGCACCTAAAAACCTTAGTTTTGTCAGTTAAAAATTGAAAATAAAATTAATTAAAATAATACTTACACTATTACATAAAATAAAAAATAATCATCTTATTACAAAGAAATAGGCCCAGTTTCAATAAAATTAGTTCACAAAAATCGTCTGCAATGGGTGAGAAGACTGTTAAAAATGCAACCAATAATTATTTTTTAAAAAATGAAGCGGTGGGTGGAGTTTTCTGACAACAAAATATTTTTCCTGGCACACCTAACTATCAAATCACTATTGTTTTCCCAATCTATATTATAAAGGACAAACATATCTGTGCGTAACGCATACGTCATTTTGCGAATGGCAACACTTTGGAATTTGAAATAAAATTTCGGTTTTGCAATTATATCTACGGCAAATTTTTAAACTTCTAAACATCGCACATTTTAAATTTTAACACCGTCGTATTAGGAAAAAAATGCTCTTTTAAATGCACTTTGCTTGAAAGCTGTCTCTCAATTTATTTTTGAGATATTAATTTTTTTGTAGTTTTTAATACAAATTTTGTAATTGTGGCAACTGAAGTACTCCATTTATATTGAAAGTAAAGAGAAAATAGTCATGGTTTATTATTTTTATTGATTATATCCTTATTGATGCCATTTTCACTTTAAAGATAAAAGTAACTTTTTTATAATTTTTGAACAGAAAATGATGTCAGACATTAAAAAAGAACACGCATTTTTCTTCATAAATCAGTTGCATTTCAATATTTTTACATTAAGCCGATACTGAGTTTGAGACGCTAGGAAAAATGATTCAGTAAGTAAAAATTATGTCATATTTAAAACAATACGATCATTTATTTTGATAAAACTAAATATTTGACCGATACTAAATGGCCAGTATGACAACTAAAGGCAAATTTCTGAATTTTTTTTTTTTTTTTTTCGCGGGTATTGAGATTGGAACTTAAAGTTCACATGAAAAGTTGTATCGGACAAACGTGACTTTAAGTTTGGAAATACATTCATTAATAATCTATTGCGCGTTAAAATACTTTCAAATTGTGAATTTGAGTGGTGCGTATGTAAATTATGAGAATGTGAAAATAACGTACAGTTTATAGATTTTATGGGGGGAAATTTTATGATGTGACAAAGCGAAATACTTTTTACTGATTTCTCATCCCGTAAAAACAAACATAAGAGCCTCAATCGATAAATTCATCATAATTATTCATCTTGATTACGTATTCTAATAGAGGTTAATTTTTCAATATTTAAGCAATTAAAGTTTGTGGAAATAATATTTTGGTAATTTTAGGGAAAAAATATTATTTGTTTTAAGAGTGAGACAACCAATGTTAGAGGAATTTTTTATTGTAATTATTTTTGTAGGTTTATTATAAATTCGATCTGAAGTTCCTTTCTAACATTTTAGTTCGTCGAATTTCGACGGGTTCCAACTCGTGTTTATAATGGTAAAGTAACTTATGAAAACAAAATTATAACATTGTATTATAAAAGTAATAAGAAAAATTAAATATTTATGCTTCAATAAATATATCTCATTTCTGAATTATTAAAGGAGAGGATGTAGAAGAATGATTTGAGGAAATATTTACCTACAATAGCTTATAAGTGTCCAATTGAATTATTGAAGACATTTATTATTAATCTAATTGTAAGAAGGAGAAAAAATAAGAACAGTTTTTTTAATTATTTAATTAATGATGATAATTTAAAGGTTCTAAAAAACGTATGAAAGCAACCAAAAAATCATCTATGGCAGTTTATAGTATATATAAAATACCTAATATTAATAACAAATAATAAAGCTTAAAAAATCCATTTTGTTAAATAATAATAATAATAAAAAGACAATGTCCCCTGTAAAATTATGTCACATTGTTCAAGCAAACAAATTTTCAGCTCGCTGTGATTTCATTATCACGAGTTATAAAAGTTTAAATTTATCGGACTGTTATATTCAGTTTTTTTTTTAATTTGGGGGGAGGGGGTGTTAAAAAATTTAAAAAGGTCCCAAATAATGTTTAAATTACAGCGTTTGGCGGCCCACGACAATTAGAATACGAGTTATAAGGTGGTGGGCACCGAAGTGACAAGGGACCGAAATGGCTAAGGACCGAAATGGCCAGGGACCGAAATGGCTGGGGACCGAAATGGCCAGGGACCGAAATGTCTCGGGACCGAAATGGCCAGGGACCGAAATGTCTCGGGACCGAAGTGGCCAGGGACCGAAATGTCTCGGGACCGAAATGGCCAGGGACCGAAATGTCTCCGGACCGAAATGGCCAGGGACCGAAATGTCTCGGGACCGAAATGGCCAGGGACCGAAATGTCTCGGGACCGAAATGGCCAGGGACCGAAATGTCTCCGGACCGAAATGGCCAGGGACCGAAATGTCTCGGGACCGAAATGGCCAGGGACCGAAATGTCTCAGGACCGAAATGGCAAGGGACCGAAATGTCTCGGGACCGAAATGGCCAGGGACCGAAATGTCTCGGGACCGAAACGGCGGGACCGAAATGGCGGGACCGAAGTGTCGGGACCGAAATGTCGTGTACCCAATTTAATCCTCTCTAATATTTTTAAAACCCATTAGATTTTTAGATTTTCAGATTCTGCGGTGTCTGAACGGGGATTGGCGAGCGTAGCTTGCAGGGGGCAGAGCCCCCTAGTGGATATATATATATATCAATTTTGAACGGAGGGTGGTTTCGGGGTCTAGGGGTCATGATCGGAGAAAATATACCAAAATTTTTCGGAATCGTTTTCCTCCGAACGGCTGCAATAGGTAGCTTTTTGTAATGAAAGCTACCTAAAAGGGAACGGTATAGGAAAAAAGAGAAGGTACGTGGGAAAAAAGGGATGGTAAGGATGGGACGGTAAGGAAAATTACCACCTATTTTTAGGCAAATCATGTGTAAATCACTCAGTGATAGTCACAATATTGATTGGTTTTAAGAAACAGTTATTTACACTGGATTAAAGAAATAAAAAAAAATTAATTTGCCTCGAAAAGTGCAGGAATAAACCTTGGGTACGGTAAGACTACCCATAAAGCCAGGATGCTTGAAATTGATATTTAAATGCTGATTTAAATTCTGCAGTAAATTTCCTATCAAGGAATTTTAGACATTCTTTCTCTAGCATACTTCTGCATGAGAAAAAACTTGAAAAAAATTCTGTGGCTGTATCTGAAGTAATTTTCTGTATAAGTTTAGCAAGAGGGACGGTAAGGATGAAAAACCCAGGGACAGATTTCAAAAAATCATATCAACCATAAAAATGCGTGTAGGTTAATTTTTTGCTACATATTTGTATAAAGCAATTGTCCTATTTTCGGAAAAGAATTACATCGAATTACTTTTATTGAAGCAATTTTATACAGACAGCTCCAAACTTTAAAATCAGTATCAGGGACACGGGACGGTATAGGAGTTTTCCCGATATTTGGACCCCCAACATCGTCCAAAACTTATTTATCTCGTTAATATTGTTATGCAATCATGCAATGGGATGTTCCCCAGTACATGAAATAAAAAAAAACACACACAAAAAAAATAATTAAAATAAAAATTATTATTCAGGGACATAAAAGTCAAAAGATTGTGAGAATGCCCCCATATGCAAGGCTTTTCTAAAATCATGAGACAAACTATAAGGAAGGTAAAGTACACATTGAGAAGCAATTTTGGTACAGCAATGTGGGGTCGGAAATGAAAAGATTGAGCGAAAAATAAGAAATTAGGTACCACTGGCAGCGTCTAGCAAGTGATTGGCGTATCTTTTCGTAGATTCAAAGTGTCTCACGAACATTTGCAGCAACGACTGGAAGGAAGTATTTCAGTGGGCTCCTCATCAGGGTCAAATAGTATCTCATAGATGTGACACCTGGGACCTTCGGTACATCAATCACTTGCTTAGGCGCTGGCAAATATGAATCAATGTTGTTAGTGGCACATTTGAGCACTTACTGTAATATCAATAAAACACTAGTTTTCATTTCCTCCGCATTACTTGTTTTTCGCCATAAGTTTTCATTTCCGACCGCCATTGCTATACCAAAATTGCTTCTTTATGTGTACTTTACCTTTCCCTAAAGTTTGTCCCATTATCGTCGGAACACCCTATATATTGTTTTAGAAAATTTATTTAAAAAATATACACCCCAAAAAACATATATTTTGGATATTAAATAGGTTGTTTTCATATCCGTTTCACTGTAGTGTTACTTTTAACATTACAAAGTTCAATTTTCTAGGATGATATCTATCTTCATTCGGGAATTTAAATTTGTAGATATTTCATATATTCCTTTTTAGAAATGCTTAAATCTCGTTCATTTCAGCACATTTTTGGTGATTTTTTTGTTACTTCTTAGTTATCCCGTCGACTAATTTCGCCAAATTATATAAATCGTCAAACCACTCGCCAAATTATACACATTGACATAACTTTTTTTATTTTAAATAAAGAAAGAACAAATAAATTAGTAAAACATTAATAAAAATACAAATAAAACGTCGAATTAATGGTTTTATTGACCATTATTGGCATTTAATCTTACAGTTAATTAATTAATGGCAACCATTATTGACAATAAATCTTACAATTTGGCGACAGTAATTTAGTCGACGGGATAACTAAGAAGTACCTTTTTTTTCTAATATTACAGGACAATGTCTTTTTGTATATAAAAATAAGGGTACAAACTTTACTACTCAACGTAGTTTTGATATATTAAAAACCAACTTTTCAAAAGTAAAAAAAAGCCAAGCTAAAAAAAAAAAAAGATGAAACTTGTGGCTAAAAAATGGTGTGATATCATATTTCCAAGCTTATATTATGGTACTTTTTTAACATTTTCCACTAAAAAATTTAAAATTTGTAAGTCGATGACTTCGTATATGTTGATAGAAATCCTTTTCTCCTGTACTAAATGCATCATAACGTGTTTCTGAAAATTCAAATGTTTTAAAATTATGCATCATGGGCTTGGCGGCCATCTTTCCATATTTTACACAAATTTCTAAGCACTCAAGTCTGTAAAGGGTAATAACTTTGCATTAATAACGATTTAGAACTTCTGATTTTAACTACGCACAAATAAATTTAAAAATACTTATTTTGAGAAAAAAAGTTCATTGTTACTGCTTTTAAGTGATTAATTACTCTAAAAAAGTAATCATAAGAGGAATAGCGAAGATATGTCACCATTACTTTAACACACGAATTTCTAAGCACACAATTCCGTGAAGGAAAAGCATAAAATGTGTGTTTTGGTAACAATGTCGAACTTTGGTTTTCAACTGCAAACAGCTGATAAATTGAAAAGACTAATATTTTGAGAAAAGAAATATTTTTTTATTGCCTTTAAATGATTAATTATTTTATAAAATAAATCATAAGATGAATCCTTTAGTTAGGTCACTATTATTTTAAGACTCAAAGTTCTCCGAATACAAGTCCGTAACGGAAAAGCTTATAATGTCTGCTTAAGTAACAATTTTGAATTTCGGATTTTAACTATGGATTAGGGTACATAGAAATTTGTGTAAAATATGGAAAGATGGCCGCCAAGCCCATGATGCATAATTTTAAAACATTTGAATTTTCAGAAACACGTTAAGATGTATTTAGTACAGGAGAAAAGGATTTCTATCAACATATACGAAGTCACTCGACTACAAATTGTAAATTTTGTAGTGGAAAATGTTAAAAAAGTACCATAATATAAACTTGGAAATATGATATCACACCATTTTTTAGCCACAAGTTTCATCTTTTTTTTTTTTTTTTTTTTTTTTTAGCTTGGCTTTTTTTTACTTTTGAAAAGTTGGTTTTTAGTATATATCATTTCTTTTTTTTAAAACAAATGATATATAATTTAAATAATCTACTCACTTAAATTAAAATGAGTTTTATTAGAACCTTTGTAAGTAGAAAGGAAACCCAATATGTGTACATTTTGTTTACATATCATTCATTTCTTAGAGTAATTAAGGATTTAAAAGCAATGAAAGCTAACTTCTATTCTCAAAGTATCAATCTTCTTCAATTTATATGGTATTTTAATATTTATGAAGAATGAAAATTTTGTAAAAAAAATGATAGAGTCGAAATAACATATAGACATAATAGTTGGTCTTTTAGTTAGATATCTGTTTATTGTTAGATATTTAGTCAGATATTTGTTTAAAGATAACTTTTTATTTTATTTTTTGCAAAATTGTTTTATCTTTGCAAATATCTACGGCTAATCCGAGAATGAAGGACGACATACAAAACAGTGCAGATATTTTTAGAAACGATTCTTAATGAACCTTTACATATTTTAGATAATTAGTATGCCAAATTCAGGCTTCTACCCCGAACGGTATCACAAAAATTGGAATTTTAGAACTTTTTTTTTTGTTTTTGAACCTTTTTAAAATTTGAACTTAATAGGAAATTATTTCTGAGAGCATTAATGTTTCAAAAGTTACAACCATGTTAAATTTCAAGGTCATGCTTTGACAATTCTATTTAAATCGTAATTTAGAACGTATTTAGAACGTTTTCTGCTTGTTTAATCTCTTAAAAGATAGACTTCATTTTTCGAAACAGTTCTTAACACTCTCGCTGTGTAAGTAATTCTTCGCGATGAGCGTCTTTTACAAAATTTTTAATCGTTTATCACCGGCTCTTTAAAGCAGAAATTTTTGACTATCGTAATCCGGGAAAATGTTCTGATTAAATCAGACAAAGTTTTCTTTAAAAGATTAGTGGGAATAACCAAATAGTATTAATTTGACGGGAAAATGCATGCCCGAGCATAGCTCAGGCTGCGGATCGAGAGGGTTAACGAGCGCTTAGATCTTAAAATTAACAGCTTGCCAAAATTCAGGTTTCAGTCTTTAAGGATATCAAGATAAACCCAATTTTAGAACTTTTTTGCTCTTGCGATTTTTTTAGGAACTATTCATGGTGAATATTTACGTCTTAAACGTTACAACTATGTCAAATTTCGATTTCCTTAAGGCTAAGAATTCCAAATAAATCATAATTTAGAACATTTTTAGAAAGCTTTTTTACTCGTTTCACCCTTTTAAATTTCGATTTTTTTAGAAATAGCATTTAGCGAGCACTTACATATTAAAAGTAATCACTATATCAAATTTTAAGTTTCTCCCCTCAACATTTTCATAGAAATCTTAATTTATGAATGACTTTTGCTTGCAACCTCTTAAATTTCGAATTTTTTAGAAATTGCTTAGGACGAGCATTTTCGTTTTAGTAGCCGTAATCATGTTAAATTTCAAGTTCACGCTCTAGCAATTCCATTCAAACCGGAATTTAGAAAGTTTTTAAAAAGCTTTCCACTCATTTCAACCTTTTAAAATTCGATTTATTTAGAAACCGTTTTTAATGAGCATTTACATCTTGTAAGTGACCACCATACCAGGTTTAAGGATTCCATCCCGAACATTATCACAGATTCAAAAATACAAGAATTTTTTTGCTCTTGTACACTTATAAATTTCTAATGTATTAGGAAACGCAAAGTATTTACGGCTTAGAAAATGACATCTGTGTCAAATTTTATGTTCCTAGCCCAAACAATCTCATTAAAATCATAATGCAAACCGTTCTTAAAACGTTTTCCGCTCGGTTCACCTCTTAACATTTCGATTTTTTTACTAACAGTTCTTAGCGTGCATTTACATGTTTAAACAAATCGCCATGCCGAAATTCAGACCACTATCCCGAACGATATTACAGAAATCGCAATTTTAGAACTTTTTTTTTTACGCCTGCATCCATTCAAATTTCGAATATTTTAGGAACTTTTCTGTGAGATCATTTACGCCTTATAAGTAAAAAGCCCGTGAAATTTCATGTTTCTAACAATTTGCATATTCAGCAATTGTTGCACACTAACAATTGCAAATAAAGTATAATTTAGAACGTTCATAGAATGGCTTTTATGTCGTTTCGAACTTTTAATTTCTACCTTTTTTAGAAATTATTCTTATCGAGTATTTAAAATAACCACTATGTGCCAAATTGTCGGTTTCTATTGCGAACGGTATCACAGAAATTTCAATTTTAGGAAATTCTTTTCTTTTCTATTCTTTTCAATTTCGAATTTAATAGATTATTTCCGCCTCTGTCTAGCAGTTTGATCCCCGTTAAATGTATGCTAAGCATTACATCATGTTACTTTTATTCATAATTTAATTAACTATCTCAATCCTTCGCCAAGTAGGAAGATTCTGATAGAGAAATCATGAACGCGTTA
The DNA here is from genome assembly GCA_963932465.1 of Maratus speciosus. NCBI lineage: Eukaryota > Metazoa > Arthropoda > Arachnida > Araneae > Salticidae > Maratus > Maratus speciosus. Next base: position 482,941,842 of record OZ010793.1, read on the forward strand.
CTTTCATGTTAGCGGGCGCAGGTGATAAATTGCCTATTATTGTTTCCTTCTCATGCATTCGTATTGCCTTAATTTTATTTAAACTTTAATCCTTTCACTTATTTTATCTAAAATGCATAACTTTAATTTAAAATACAAACGTTTAAGATACACGCCTTTCATTATTTAATGTAAAAAAAAGGAAAAGAAAAGAAAAAAAAACTAGAGAACAGGAATTCTGCTTTTTCAGAATTTAGTGTCGCCCCCAGCATTTCCATTACTGCATTTTCTGCTGACGGACTGATGGCTTCTATTATTATGAAACAGCCATTATAAATGAAGTGTTAGGTGAAGATGAAAGAGCAGCCGTAAAAAGTTAGAACTCTGATTTTCTGGTCAGAATGGGGGGGGGGGGGATGGCCATAATTTTTTTTTACGGCTGTTCTTTCATCTTCACCTAACATTTCATTTATAATGGCTGTTTCATAATAATTGAATGGAAATAATTTCATAATTGAAATATGTTTTGTACTGCAGTAGAGTCCCGCTTAACCGAGTTATTTTCTTCTGATGGACTGGCGGCTTCTATTATTATGAAACAGCCATTATAAATGAAATGTTAGGTGAAGATGAAAGAGCAGCCGTAAAAAGTTAGAACTCTGATTTTCTGGTCAGAATGGGGGGGGGGGGGGGGATGGCCATAATTTTTTTTTACGGCTGTTCTTTCATCTTCACCTAACATTTCATTTATAATGGCTGTTTCATAATAATAGAAGCCACCAGTCCATCAGAAGAAAATAACTCGGTTAAGCGGGACTCTACTGCAGTACAAAACATATTTCAATTTTAAGACTTAAAGCACACGTTTTATTTTATGTAAAATGACGTCATTCGCATCCGCTTAAGAATTCCACTTTTACGATCTACTCTTAAACAGCTATAGTAAAGCATGCATAGCACATCATTATCGCGAAATAATGCACAAATGCAGCAAAAAAATTCCGTCATTCAAGAAAATCGAAAAAAAAACGGCTTTCTAATGATTCATAGATACTTATAATTAAATATAGTATATAATAGCTCCATTGTTTTAACAGAAATCATTCGTTTATATTTTTTTCAAAATAGTACTTTCTACAGAAATGAAGTACTTCCGTTGCCAATATTAAGCAAATGGCTCCAAAAACTACAAAAAAATTAATATTTCAAAAATAAATGGAGATACAGTTTTCAAACAAAATGCATTTAAAAGAACTTTTTTTTTTCCAATACGACGGTATAAAAATTGAAAATGTGCGATGCTTAGAAGTTTAAAAAATTGCTAAAGAGTATTTAATCGTAATGCTTTGTTTTACGGCTAGCTTCTGTAAGATAACGTTATTTTTTGGACACAAAATAAGCTGGGAGAAAGAAATAGCATACCGTACCCGTGGCTAATTATGAAAAAAATGCCAATTTCATTATCAAAGCATTGTTTTTAATTTACCACGCAAGAAATAAAAACCGCTACTGCCGAGGTAAAAAATACCATTGGCGAGTTTTAAACCTGGCTAACATAAAAGTACCAAGAACTTCTTCCGATCATGTCAGCATTGCGTAGCTTTTTCGTTGTTATGTATTTCATCTTTCTTGAGAAAACCGCTTAACTCTCGTAGGCATTTATGCTTCATGTTCGTTTGAGCACAGCTATCTCAAACGCACCGTGGTTGGCGCAATACATTTTTGGGGGGAACTTACGTATTAACGCCAACGCAGTTTGTATACATATATGTGTGTGTGTGTGTGTATTCATATTCATTAATAGTTAATAAAGTTAACGATTAAATTATATTTAATTTTTCGCCTACTCAGGACAATATCATATTAATTTCTAATAGTATACTATCTTTAATGAGAATAAAATGCATAATGAGTGTATTTGTTATACCTAATGCTATGAGAGTATGGATTTTAATTTGGTAATTTTTTTTTCCTGTATCCTTATTAATATTGTTTCATTTTTAACTTAATTGGTGTTCAATGGTTTATTTCCCGGTTTTCTGTGTGTAGTAGTCCCAAATTTATATTCTTCAGCTTTTTTACCTGTTACCTCTTACCTGTTAGACCTAGCTGGCGAAAATAGCATGTTGGTTTTATTTATTAAGAAACTGTTTATTTGGTATAAAAGCACAATTTTATTATAAAATACACAAAACTATGACACAGATGTCATATTGGCGCGATTGTTTTCTGACACCAATTTGGCGAAAACATCAACAGCATAAACAATAACGTCGGGGTTAACATATCAAGAAAAATAACGATACTTTGTCGCCAATTGAGTTCCCGTTTCGTACATGACATTGGCGTCAGAAAAAGATCGCGCCATTATGGGGCGTATATGACATCTGTGCCAAAACTTTTATTAGAAACACACATAAATTATTTTATTATAAAATGCACAAAGCTTGATTTAATGTAAAACACACGCAATCTCTTCTATTGGATTGTCATATGAAGGATAATATCATCAAAATTTCTGGGAATAAAATTGCCATTTTGGCACTAAAAGGATACCCCAATGCGTCTGAGACATCGTCTTTGCCTCCGTTTGCTCATATGTTGAAATAAGTTCAATAATAGGGAGATTTGTCAATAATAGTGAGATGTCATAGGGAGATGTCATATTGTCGCGATTTTTTTCCGACGCCAATTTGGCGAAAACATCAACATAATAAACAACAACATCCGGGTTACCATATCAAGCAAAATAACGACACTTTGGCGCCATTTAAGTACCCGTTGCGTATATGACATCGGCGTCAGAAACAAATCGCGCCAATATGCGTATATGACCTCTGTGTTTGTTTTTTTTTTTTACCTGAAAACCTTTTCATATTCAGCTCAATTCATTTTCAAAAGTTTCGTTTACATTAGGAATGAAACCTAAAATGCCGATAACTTTGAATGCATACTTCTTAAAAGGTACCATTTCTCTATAAAATCATTTTTATTTTAAAAATCTTTCCAAAAATTAACTTTTATGCAGTTTTATTCGAAAAAATAATTTTGATGGAAAATATTCATCTACCAGATTGAAGTTGAAGTGGATTTGTGCTATTATAATGTGGATAGTACGCGCTCGTTGGCGGGTTTATCACTGTTTGGCATAATTTGATAATTTTAGAATGAATTAACAGTTTTTTGCATATTAAGGATAGAAATTTTATTTTTTTTAAACTAAATTTTATAAAAGCACGTAGATCGAGTAACTACCAGTCCGAAAATGCATTCCATACTTTTTTCTGTCCATTATTTAAGTCTGTAGCTTAATTGAATTAATATATGTTTGACGAAGGATTTTTTGATCATTTTCAGTATCTCGACGTTTTTTAAAAAATCCTGTATCTCTGTTTATAATTATTTTATAGAGACGAGTTTGGTCTCAAACTGAAGCTTTTCTTCAGTAGATTCTTCTAGTCTTAATTTTATTTCTCTGCGATACTTGCTTTCTTAAATATCTGAAATTTTAAAATGCCACGTTTGGCCGATTTAACATGGACAAGTTGTCTTCAGTATAATAAGCAGTTACGCTGTTCTGGCTTTTGTTTCTTGGCGTTTGTTTGTTTGGCGGTGTTAGCATTTTTTTATAGCTTGGCTTGGCAGAACGACCGTCCTGCTGGAATTACCGCAGTTGGCAACAGGAAGCCAGTTTTCCATTTTATTTTATCTTAGCAAAGAACTGTATTTACTAAAAAAATTCTATAAACCCGGTAAAATTTTTATTATCTCTAACGAGTGTTATCTTAATTTTTATTAATTTTTTTACTCAATTATTATTTCCCCCCCAATGAATTGTATGTCTTTTGTTATCTTCCAATCAATGACATCATTTGTCCAGTGTCAACATTCTTCAACCGCATATTTCTATAAAGCTCTTAATGACAGAATAATAAAAAAAAAATTAAAGTTACAAACTAGTTTTAAAAAGAGAAATGTATCATAAGGTATCGTTCTATTTAACCTATTTTGAATGTAAACAAAATCCATTAAAATATAATCAGATCTGAAAATAAATATAGTTTCTGACAAACTGTTTTTTTATATAAAATAAACGGTCAAGTGCGAGTGTTACTCGCGTATAGAGGGTTCCGTAGAATAAATATATGAATTTGTAATTGTATTATTAAAAAAAAAAAGTTGCTAAAAGATTACTAACACTTTGTAAAAAACTATACAACGTACGGTTGGGTATAGCTGTATATATTAGAAAAGTGTAAATGGATATGCCATGAAAGTTCAAAGAGATATGGAACATAAATAATATCAAATATAGCTATTCGTATAACTCTTTTTTTAATATTATCCTAATCTGTTTATGATGAATTCGGTACTGACAATAAAAGCAGTGCATATTTAAACTTCATTTGGCATTTCATAAAACTAAATTCAGTGTAGTAATAACCTTTATTGATACAGTATAGCTAAAACAAAACCTTTGTTCAAAGTTTAAATTTGGCATTGTGCTAAGCGCACTTCGAAAGGAGGTCTCAAAATTGCAACGCCGCCTTGGTCAGTGCCGCGTTTTTCCAGATAGGTTTTTATTTAACTTTTAAAGCCACTCGAGTCGTATTGAGAGATACACTCAATGCAAGCTATCGCGAATCCCACAGTATTTATGCGATTGATTCTAATTAAACCATTCGAGGGTGGTGGCCTTAAAAAAAGGACACCTAATTTTAATTCCAAAACAGACAAACGACACCAAGAATATTTATTTAAAATTTTCCTTTCATCATGTACGTGAAAATAAGCAAGTTCGCATTTTCTAATAAATTCGTTTATAAATTCTGGTGTCTGTCCATTATTTCATAAGTTTATAAATAGAATTACTACGCGCCAGAAAGGGTTAAGTGGTCGCAACATATAAAAACAAATTTAAATACAAATTTATTTACGTTCAGGAAAATTATTACAATCTGAAGTATAAGTAAGCACCAAAATTTTCATTCTAGTTGCAATATTTATTTTGTAGTCCGGCGCGTAAAGTGTTATGCCAATTTTTTGTTCAACAAATGTCTAACAGTTTCGAGCCCCCTATAAATACTAATTCTGCATCTTGCAATTTTTTAAATACATGAAATGAAAGAACATATTTATATCTTTCATCCCAATTAAAATTGTGTTTTAAAATCATATGCATTTTAAGACATTAAATGTTGAAAATGGTCTTTTTTTCCTTTTTTCCAGTTTTTACAGCCCGAGACCCCTTAAATTAGTATGTTTTTAACAATTTGACATTTATTGCTTTTATACTGTTACTAGATATTACATCACACATATATATCATTAAAAGTTGTTAACTAGGCATAGAGTACATCACCCCTGTCCTTGTGTATGTCCAAACTGGCCGTATCTTTAAGGGTTAATATCTCGGCTAATTACTGATGGGTTTTTTTTTTCGAAAATCCTTATCAACAATGCTTTCATACTTCTGCAACGATAGGTACATCCAGCGATGCTCAACAATTTTTCCGAATGCTCGTAAATCGAAATTTGTGTATAATAGAAAAATGCTAATTTCTCAAAAACTATGTGACCTAGGGTAATCGCTATAATTTTACGGCAAGGTTTATATTAACGTCTACTACCTCTAATTTTTTCATAATTTTAGTTTCAGTAGATTCGGAATTAGATGGGGGGGGGGGGGGACATATTTTTGCGCTACATTTTCGACAATATCTTTAAAAATATAATACCTAAAATTAAAAGAAACGTATTTTTGAGTTCAGCGTTACGACAGCTTTCAGAGGATATCCCAGATGATACGCAAAGAAAATATTTTTTTTCAATTAGCTTAATTAGTCCCTCTACATTTGTACTAAATATATTTATGAATGTTTATTAATCTGAAAATATGTGGGTCAATGGTCTTTATTACTTCCCCGAATTTGAACTTTCCACGCTTTATAGTTTACGAGTAAAACGGCTGTGACAGACAAACAGGCAGACAGACGGACAGACACAGGAGTGATCTTATAATGGTTCCGTTTTTACTTTTTAAGTACGGAACCCTAAAAAAATGGAATTAACAGGTTTCGTACGCCTAGGGGATTCCAGGTACTTCAGGGCTTGAATACTAGAAATTTCGTAAAGTAATGGTTGTCATATTTAAACGCTGAATAGTTTTTATAAGACAAGACAGATAATAGTTTAGAAAAATTCTGATATATTTCCTCTAAACTGTACGAACCCTGATTAACTACATATTCCCTTTAAAAAAGAGAATAGTAGTATTTATTTATAATATTAATATTTTGTAAACATTTAAATACATTAAAAATATTTAAATACCTTACATACTTTAGATACATTGCGTACATTTCTATAACATTAAAAATTTAAATTTTCATACAGTCTCTAATTATAATCATGGAAATGTACAACAGTCATTGTTAAATTTCTCTTTTATTGCTAATCAGTTATCATAGTTCACTATAACTCCACAATGTTTCGCTTTGGTCCATTTTTATGAAATAGAACGTATAAGAAAATGCGGTAAAGAAATTTTACTTTTTATCAGTTTTTAACGACAATCTATTATTTCCATGAAAATTCCTATATATCCATATAAATTACATAACACGAAAATTTCTGACTAAAATATAAAACATGTGATTGTATTAAATTTTAAGCTTAAATTTCAATAAAAATAACAAATAACATTTCAGTTTACAAAAATAGATCCTTTTTGTCTTTAAAGAGTAAACAACAAAAAGTTGCGTGCTTTTAGATTGTCTATTCAGAAATAAATGAGACCATTTTCCTTCAAAAAAGGGAATATGTAGATGGGTCATTTTCAAAATGAACTGCTACTTTAACATCGAAAATACGCAGATATTAATTTTTTTGTTGAAAAAAGCAGGTTTGTAAAAAAAAAAAGAGGGCCGTATTATTGATTTCTTTTAGTTTAGAAAACAGTAAGAACGTGATTGTTTATATGTTTCTTTCTTAAATTAAAATGAAATGTCGGACAAATAATTAGTTTGATTAATGTTACTTTAAAAGGGAATAGTCAAAAGTTTTCCAAAAGTCTTTTGAACCTTGAAAAATGTTATGATTCACAAGAAGATAAAAAAAAAAAAAAAATACGTATTTTATCGACAAAATAAACAAATAATAATAATAAATAATAATAATAATAATAACAATTATAATAAAATTAAGTAAAAAAAATAATAGTAATAATAGTAAATAATAGTAAAATAATTATAATAAAATAAAATAAATAAATAAAAAATAAAATAAAAATAATAATTATAACTAGGACTTCCCTCAGAGGGATTAGTCTGAGCGATATTGCTGAGAACATAGATTTAATAATAACATTGGAAGCAAAGAAAATGAGATGTTATCCTTAATTGTCCATATACTGCGATAAATTGAAATGATGAAAATAAACGAATCGTAGAATTACAAAATCTTATATATAAATTCGTATACACTGTTTAAAAAAATGGGAAATCAAACCATTCAAGACAGCCATGCAGGGATATGAAATTGAAAGTACGCAATATATTAAAAGTAAAATAGAAAATGAAGCACTAAATTACTTATATCGGAATTTTAACTGTATACAATGATGTCAAGAGCATAATCAGATGCTCCGCACCAATTTGAGCAACTTTAAATGACAAATATATGATGTTTAAAAAGAATGGACTATATATGGTGTGTGCTCCCCCGGAATAGTTAATATTGTACAATATCTGTTTTCCACGGATGCAAAGATGTTGTCGATAACATTTAAGGAATTCTCTCCTCAAAATATGATATCGTATCAAAGTACCGAATACATCAACAGTGGCATGCAATGCTTCGTTAGAGTGCGTTTTAGATATGCTCGATCGGATTTAAATGATGAGTGTATGCTGGCCACTACATACGCTGTATTGTTTTGTTTTTAAACATATTCTGCACAAGAGTAGCTGTATTTAGCGTGTATTAAATAAAAGAAATCGGCAATGATTACAACATAAAGTATGACACAAGATCTGAATATATCGTCTGCATAACTTTTGAGCTGTCAAGGTGTCATTTGAAGTAATTTACAAATCCTTACATATTTATTCAGCAAATCATGAAAGCTAACATACGCCAATATGAACCCGATTATGAAATTTCGTCAGAATAAGTTAATATATAAAAAATCTACTAATGATAATTGAGAATATGACCTTATGATAAAATGTCTAGAAAAATGAATCGGATAAAAAATTCATATCACATTTAAAACGGCACTTCCTTCTGTTAGTGGCCTTGGCGGGAGAGAGAAAAGCCTAGAGAAGGAACACTTTAACAAGTACTTTCGGGCAACCTACTCACTGTTTCATACAGGTCTTTATTCAATATTTACACAATTTATTGAATGCTAGGTGGGTATCTATCAGTTTTGTGGCATTTAAATTGCATGTTTTGTGGAATGAAATGCAGCATTGTGAAATATTTAATGTATCTGTACCTAATAATTCCAAATTAATAGCAATTGAGATCGCTTTCCGTTAATTTCATCTTTTTAAATTCTAAATTTTTTAGAAACCATTCATAGAGACAATTGTATATTTCAAAACTAACCCGAAGCAAAATTTCAAGATTTTGGGCTCAGCAGTAACACAGAAATAGAAAATTTTCGAAAGTTTTTTGTTTCTGCACTGTTTTATATAGCGACATTTTTAGAAATTGTTCTATTGCGAGAATTTACGTCATGATAAATACAGCCATGTTAATTTTCATGTTTATATTCCTAACAATTCCATGTACTTCGTTACTTAGATCATCTTTAGATCTTTTTCCGCTTTGTTTAGTCTTTCGATTTTTTAGAATTCGTTCAACAACGAGCATTTACATCTTATTAATTACTACCATGCCAAAGTTCTAGTTTCTAACCCCAACAGTATCCCAAAAATTTCAGTATTCCAAATAAATCATAGTTTAGAATCTTTCTAGAAATTTTTACGTTTATCCGTCAAGTTGAACCTTTTAGAGAGCGTCCATTACGAGTATTTACATCTTAAAAGTAACTACCGCACCAATTTTAAAGTTTCTAACGCAATCAATATCGCAGAAATCGCAATTTTAGAACTTTTTTGTTCCTGCAGCGATGTAGGTTCTTGCACTGACATAAAATAGTCTTTTTTTTCGGAGCAGAGATGGCCAGCAACATTTTTTTAAGTTGGCTATGTAGTTTCAGAGATAACATCTCACAAACGTACAAGCATTAATAATATTATATACTTTATAATATTATAACGCTTTATAAAATTAGCATTAGATGTACAGATACAAAAGCCATTTATCTGTTGCAAACTAAAGTGCCCGGCGTTGCCCATAATTTGAAGGATGTTTGTTCTGAAAAATAAATTTCAAAATTTAACATACAACACAAAACAAACATTAAAAAAAAGCAGTCGAAATGTTCTATGAATGAATCATATGAAAACGCTATATAAAAATGTATAAATGTATATAACAGACGCAAAAGAATGCAGCTATAAATGAACTTATTTCAATTTATATTTGGAGCAATAATGTTAAAATACGCCAATATTTCCCTAGTCGGGTTTTTATCATGCTTCAATACATTTTTCACACTCATACGACGTTATACTATATCCACCACGTCTTTTATATTTCCAATATGACATAATATTTTCCTATTTCACGTGGAAACCTTGAAATAGAAAAGTTATGAAGTTATATTCACTCTCGTTTAAATTCGTCAAACTATTTATTTCATTTTCATTTTTCACGTGAATATCTTGAAATAGAAAAGTTATGACGTAATATTCACCTTTTTTAAAATTCGGCAAACTATTTATTTCATTTTCATTTTTCACGTGGAAATCTTGCAGTAGAAAATTAATTGTTGTAGTAATAATTTTATTGTCTTTTTTTAATTGTTGGCAACTGCTACAACGAAAAATGTTTAAATTTGATAAGAAATTGCTGTTAAATTGGTGGTTTTTTATTAATTAAAAATTAACTATAAATTATTTCGATTTCGGATTACTTTAGTTGCCTCGGTCATGTTTTAATACACATGTACGTATCTTTTCACAATTTTGGCTTCCAAATTGTGGATTTTTATAGAATTGCAAACAGACAGATAGACAAGTTTTCATTTTTATATATTTCTCTATTCTAAAAAAAGTAACTAACGCTGTCACCGCCGCCGCCGGTTTTGAATTTTTTGTGACCGGAGGCCTTTCTTCGTTAATATTAAGAAAACTATTGCATACAAAAATATGAAAATCGGTGGTATTATAGCGAAATGTTTGATCAACACGCTAATGCATACAGTTTTCAAATCGAAGAATTATTTTAAGAGATATTTAATGCTAAATTTCACAAAATCGTTTCATTAAAAAAGTTTTATAGCAGCAAAAACTATACATGGGAATTTAATCATTTTTAGATCATTTTATTCAATAGTAGATCCCGGTGTGCAGATTCCATTAATTTTTTTTTTATTTGACTCATTTTTTGAGGTTTTATTAGGTAGCTTTCATTACAAAAAGCTACCTATTGCAGCCGTTCGGAGGAAAGCGATTTCAAAAAATTTTGGTATATTTTCACGATCATGACCCTCAGACCCCGAAACCACCCTCCGTTCAAAATTGTCATATATATATATATATATATATATATATATATATATCTGACATTTGTCACACTTTAACTCTCGTATTTATGAACCGATTTGGATGTAATTCGGTGTGTACATAGTACATACCAATGTCTCGACCAAGTTCGTTGGCCAGTTTCATCCACCATCTTGTTTAAAAATGGCGGCCATTTAAATTTTTAAAAAAAAATTAAATTTGAAATGTGGTACCAAAAATTGAAAATTGAAAAAATATTTTTTTCTTATGTATTTGACCTTGATAAAAAGATTCGAGGGCAGTTTTTGTTTCGTCTATATCTTAAAAAATGGCTGAGTTATAGCATTTTGAATTTCTAGCATGGCTGACATTTTGAAACTTCCTGATTTTTGTCACGTGATAACGGGCGTATTTATGAACCGATTTGGATGTACCTTGCTGTGTACATAGTACATACAAATATCTCGACCGAGTTCGTTGTCCAACTTCATCCGCCAACTTGTTTCAAAATGGCGGCCATTTAAAAAATTTAAAATTTTTTAAAATTTAAAATGAGATACCAAAAAAATGGAAAATGAAAAAGATTTTTTTCGTATGACCTTAATACAAAGATTCCGGAACAGTTTTTGTTTTGTCTAGAAATTAGAAATTGATAAAGGTTTCTTTCTTAAGTATTTGACCTTGATATAAGGATTCAGGAGCATTTTTTGTTTGTCTTTAACTTAAAAAATGGCTCAGATATAGAATTTCAATATCTAATGTGGATGACATATTGAAAAATCTGATTTTTTCCCTGCGAAAGCACTCGTATATATCAATTGATTCCGGTGTGAGTGAGCATGTGCACAGCCATTACTAAGGTCTCGACCAAGTTCACTGGTTTGCCTCATCCACCATGTTGTCTTAAAATGGCAGGCACTTTAAGAAATCGCCGAATTTGGCAGCCAAATATAAGTTACTTTAAATAAAAGCAGCTTGGATAAAGCTGACTAATTTCGCGAAATTCTTATTCATAATGATTTAGTATTGATAAAAAATTAGTATTGAAACGCCTATATTCGATTTCCACTAAATTGAGCTTCGTGTGTTTGAATAATATAAGTTGGCTTTTTTAAAATAAGGAATATGAAAGCTACCTCTTCCTCCCGGCACTTGCCGGAATTCAAATATTCAGCATTTCGACATATTTTTTACATATTTTAGAAAATGGTATTAATTTAAACTGTTGCCAACTGCATAAACAGCGCAAACAATAATGTTTGCTTCAAATAAAAAAATTATTTACACTTTACTGTTATAAGCAGAAAAAAACCTGCAAATTAGAATTAAATAATTAGGTATAAAAAGCAGTCACTTAATGGAAATTACGCCATAAAAACTATATTTACATGTGAATTTTAAAAGAGAAAGGATATTGTAAAATAAATTCATTAACATGCGTTAGAAGCCTGAAATAGAAGAAATTACGTTACATTACACTTATTATGCAAAATGAACAAAAAACAGTATTGCAAAACAGTTTAAAATTAAAAATTGCGTGAGACAAAATATTAGAGGTTAAATATTAGATTTTTTTCAAAATTTTATTATTTGTCGTTTGATGTGAGGTGTTCAGCTGTAAGTATGCAAAATTTCAGGTCTGTAACTTAATTAAGGGCTGAGTTAGAAAAATTGCTTAAAATACACAAGTTAGAGCCCAGAGTGTTAAATAATAGACTTTTTCAAAATTTTATTATTTGTCGTTTGATGTGAGGTGTTCAGCTATAAGTATGCAAGATTTCATGTCTCCAACTTAGTTAGGGGCTGAGTTAGAAAAATTGTTTAAAATACATAAGTTAGAGACTGGAGGGTTAAATATGACTTTTTCAAAATTTTACGATTTATCGTGTTATCGCAAGTGTTCAGCTATAAGTATGCAAACTTTCAAGTCTCCAACTTAGTTAAGGGATGAATTAGAAAAATTGCTTAAAATGCATAAGTTAGAGCCCAGAGGGTTAAATATTAGACCTTTTTCAAAATTTTATTATTTGTCGTTTGATGTGAGGTGTTCAGCTATAAGTATGCAAAATGTCATTTCTCCAACTTAATTAGGGGCTGAGTTAGAAAAATTGTTTAAAATACACAAGTTAGAGCCCAGAGGGTTAAATATTAGACCTTTTTCAAAATTTTATTATTTGTCGTTTGATGTGAGGTGTTCAGCTATAAGTATGCAAAATTTCATGTCTCCAACATAATTAGGGGCTGAGTTAGAAAAATTGCTTAAAATACACAAGTTTGACCCCAGAGGGTTAAATATTAGACTTTTTTCAAATTTTATTTTTTCTCGTTTGATGTGATGTGTTCAGCTATAAGTATGCAAAATTTCATGTCTCCAACTTAATTAGGGGTTGAGTTAGAAAAATTGCTTAAAATACAGAAGTTAGAGACTGGAGGGTTAAATATGACTTTTTCAAAATTTTTATGATTTATCGTGTTATCGCAAGTGTTCAGCTATAAGTATGCAAACTTTCAAGTCTCCAACTTAGTTAGGGGATGAGTTAGTAAAATTGCCTAAAATACATAAGTTAGAGCCCAGAGGGTTAAATATTAGACCATTTTCAAAATTTTATTATTTGTCGTTTGATGTGAGGTGTTCAGCTATAAGTATGCAAAATTTCATGCCTCCAACTTAATTAGGGGCTGAGTTAGAAAAATTGCTTAAAATACACAAGTTAGAGCCCAGATGCTTAAATATTAGAATTTTTCAAAATTTTATTATTTGCCGTTTGATGTGTGGTGTTCAGCTATAAGTATGCAAATTTTCAAGTCACCGACATATATAGTTTCTGAGAACGGGCTCTGTGACAAACGGACAGACAGACAGACAGACAAAGGAGTGAGACAGGTAGGGTTTCGTTAGATGAACGAAACTCTAAAAACATGCTGCGGATGACTGTAACAACATCCTAAAATTACATTACCATCATTGATCTACCAATCCCGAATTTAGTTTATATCCGTTTCATATATTCTTATTCTTTTGTTCGGCCCTGTAAAATAACTATCAATAATATATACAGTAAAACTTCTGAATAGCGGACACCTCGAGAATGCAGAATTTGTCCTCTATTTGGAGGTGTCCGCTACTGAGAGTAAAACATGTACAGTTATTTTAGTGTTGGTAATCGAAAAAAATGTCCGCTAAATAGAGGTATCCGCTAATCGGGTGTGTCCGTTATGGAGGTTTTACCAGTAAAACCTCTGAATAGTGAACACCTCGGGAGGGAAGAATTTGTCCTCTATTAGGAGGTTTCCGCTACTGAGAGTAAAAAATTTACAGTTATTTAAGGGTTGGTAATCGAAAAAATGCCCGCTAAATAGAGGTGTCCGCTAATCGAGTGTGTCCGTTATGGAGGTTTTACTGCATAATAATTCATCCTTTACAAGAAAATTGCATGCTGTATGATAGACAGACAGACATCCAGAGAAAGATAACCTCCCGGAGCTAACACTCACGTCTTTTGTTTTAATCATCCACAATTGTATGTTACACAACAGGCCAGATTTTATACAACAGGCTAAAAACGGTCACCGTGATACGGAGTACTGTATTATTATTTGTTTGCCCACCAAAACTGGTTGCCACGGTTTGTTGCAAGGTTTGTGATCACGTGGTTGAAACTGATCTATTATTAACTGATCTATTACTGCTATTATTTGCTCCATGTGTTCAAACCAGTTGTCTACGAAAACATCCACCTGTGAAAGTGACGCACACCAAATTTCTGTGACGCATGCAGATAAATTGTGCTTTTTTTTTTTTATCAGTTTTTTAAATATAATTTTTAAACGGTTTGGAACTTATTTTTCATAGTAGGTGCATTCAGTAGGTGGCCCTCATAGTTACCTTCTGGTGCAATCCGAAACGAAATCCGACAAATATTTTTGGAGTTATGCTTGACGAAAGGTTTTTATTAGGCTTTTTATTTAGTAGGACATGGCGTTAATATCCATCGTAGCTGTAATGTGTCCGGACAGTAATATTTCGCTGAGTATTAGCCTTCGCTTCGCTCAGACAATAAAAAATGAAAAAATAAAACATTAATAATAATTATTATAAAAATAAACAAATAAATAAAATAAAAGCAGACAATATAATGTTATTGTTTCTATGGTGATAAAATGAAAAATTAAATGTTAGTTTTTAGAGTTAAAAAATGAATAAACTAGAAAACATGAATTCTGATTTTTCAGAATTTAGTGACGTCTCCGATATATATACACACACACACATATATATATATATATATATATATAATAAATTTGAAATCACAAATATATGGTGAAATTGATAAAGTTCTAAAGATAATTTAGAAATGAACATAGAAAACCAGTATGTAAAATAAGAAACTATGAATGCCTCACAGAATCATCAGAGGAGCTTGTGAGTTCATTCATAGAAGATGCGTTATTTCATCCAATTTTGTTGGCATTAAGCCTAAAATGACAAAATTTAGCTCCTTATAACGCAAACATTAGAGAAAATAGATAATAAAAAGCTAAGAGATCCAAAGAAAGATACACCTCATACAGGATATTAAAAATTATTAGAGCACAATACCTGAATGACATACTAAGAGTCAAAACTACTGCATATCAGTATGGAAAACAAAGTTAAGACTGTTTTAACATGTAGTACAAAACATATTTCAATTTTAAGACCCATACTTTTATTTATATAAAATGACGTCATTCGCATCCGCTGAAAATTTTCAAATTTACGATCCAATCTTAAACAATATCTACAGTAAAGTATGTATTTGACATCAGTATCGATGGACAGTACACAAATCCAGCAAAAAGCGATATCGTCATTCAAGAAACTCGACAAAAAAAATTCGGTTATCTAATTATTCACATGCCTTCATTTGTTTGTAACATTAGTATAGACACTTAAAATCAAATATAGTTTTTAATATCTCCATTCTTTATCAGAAATCATTAATTTATATTTTTTCCAAAATAGTACGCATTTTAATTACTTTTTTTTTTCAGTTGTCATGGGAAAATGACAACAAAAAGATATAATTACTATTTTCCAACTATTTTTCCTTTGCTTTCTACAGAAATGGAGTCTTTCAGTTGCCAACATTAAATAAATGACGCTAAAAACTACAAAAAAAAAAAAAAAAAAAAAAAAAAAAAAAAAGACTTAATACCTCAAAAATAAATTGAGACGCAGTTTTCAAACAAATTGCATTTAAAAGTACTTTTTATTCCAATACGACGGTATAAAAATAAAAAAATGTGTGATGCTTAGTAGTTTAAAAAATTGCAGTTGAGATTATCCATATTTAACTGCGAAATGATACATCTGCATTGTTTCACGGCTGGCTTATATAACGTAACGTTATTTTTTAGAGACGACGCTTTATTTGCTGGTCAAAAGAAATTGCATATCGGGGGCTAATAATAATAATTATTATTATGAAAATCGAATAACGAATTAATACAAAAAATAAAGTAACACTCATTAGAGATTAAAAAAAAAAAAAAACCTTCCCTTGTATATATGAATTTTTCGAAAAATAAAAATGCACTAGTAGTTTTCCGGTCTTTGCCAAAACAAAATAAAAAAGAAAAATTTGGTTTCTTTTAGCTTTGTTGCCAGCAGTAGAAATCAAAACCTGCGGAAAGTAACTATGATAACTCTTATCAGCAACACTCCTAAAACGTTGATGGGGACAAATATTAAAATTAAACTTTAGATTATTATTTAAATATCAAGTTTACAAACTATTATCATATAAATACCGTTTCATCAACTATAATCTAATATATAAGTACATTAGTGATATTTAACCTAATGTACCATTTGAATACTATCCAAAGATTACAGTTTTAATGTGAAATATAGATTCAAAGATTGAGGACATTAAACAGAAAATTCTATGGCGAGAAAGTGTGATCGTCGATCTCACTGAGGGTTTCGTTTACATTCTTTTCAAAACGTTTTTTTTTCAAATTAACAAAACCAAACCGTTAATTTATAGTTATTAAATCCTTAACATTTTCAATAAGAACATAGATGGCAGCACCATTAAAGGAAATTTTAAAATTATTACAATTGGAAGATACTTTTTAAAATCAGATTAAAAATATTCAAGTCTGCTTTTGAGACAATTGTAAAAGCATATGTTTCTATATCTGAAAGCATATTTAATTATAGGATTTAAATTTAGCTGAACAAATATCGAAATCCTTAAAATGGCAAAAATATACGAAAGTTCTTTTAATTGAATCTATCCTACAATGAAATCTAGTCAATTTAAAATTTCACAAATTTCCATAAGAAGAATTTTTGAATTAAAAAAAGTAATTGATAAAATATTTTACAAGAACTTTTGGCCTTAAAATGGGAAAATAAATTACAAACACTCTGTAAAATTATATATATTAGATAATGAAGCCTATTCTAGGAAAAAAAAAATTAAACTTCAACGCCGGAGTTTGAACCGGGAAACCTTTGATTAGCAGGCAGATGCTTTACAAAGGAGCCTTAACGAAAGAGACTGAAATTAAAATGTTTTAAAATATAAAACGAAAATATGGTCGGATGCCATCAAATTAATTCATTTAATTAAAATAAGATAAGACTTTTTCAAAATTTTATGATTTGTCGTGTGATTGGATGTATTCAGCTATAAGTACCACATAAAATTTCAAGTCTCTAACTTATACAGTTTTCTGAGAACGAACTGTGTGATGGACAGACATACAGATGAGTGAGACTAATAGAGTTCGTCAGATGAACGAAACCCTAAAAATGACCCACATAATTTCAAAGACAAACATTTATTCTTAACCGTACACTGCAGAATGATGCACGTGTGGATAAATGAAAATTTAATCTTTACTAAATCTATTTAGTTCCAGGCTACCACTATTTTTGGAATAGAAATATTCACCTTACGTAATCACATATTTATGTGATTACTTAGACACGGGTTCTCGTTTCCAATAATTCTGGAAAAATGCTTTGGACAGAAAACGAGGATGGCTAAAAGATATCACACGGTTTCTTTATGTTATTCACACTGACCGTGAAAAGGCTTCAGAATTAGCATACCGGTATTTCTACTTATATCCGACTAATAACAATTCAATTTCCTTTCAAACTCATTTGTAAAGGATTGTAAAAATATGGCATTATCATTAAGAAAGTTAGACTACATTATTGTTTCTCAAATAGCAAGTTTTTTCCCTTTTTACTTTCTTCTATCTTTACAATAAGAAAGTGTTGGATTCGTGAAAATTTTCTAATTCCGGTTTTCGACGTATTTACACGTTTTGAGGATCAGAGATCCCAAAAAACATGTTTTTACAAAAATGTCTGTCTGCCCGTCTGTGTGTCTGTATGTGACATAAATTTTGTGGGCGTTCTATCTCAAGAATTAATGTACGGATTTAATAAAAATTTGTATTCAGTTAGTCCATGATATAAATTGGCGCTGATTACTTTTTGATGTAAATCACTGAACAGGTACCGCTTCTATGCTACATTTTTCACGATTTCCGCAATCGCTCTATCTCAAGAACTAATGCACCGATTTTTATCAAACTTCAGATTTAGTTAGTCCCTCATATGGTTTGGTGCTGTGTGCGTTCTGGTGTAAATCGTCCAACGGGTGGCGCTGCTATGCTGCATTTTTCATGACTGGCGCAATAGCTTTATCTCAACAACTAATGCACGAATTTTCATCAAACTCCTGATTTAGGTATACCTTGATAAATATTGGTACTGATTATGTTTTGGCGTAAATCGCCCAGCAGGTGGCTCTGCTATTCTGCATTTTCCACGATTTTTGCAATAGCTCCATATCAAGGACTATTGCACGAATTTTCATCTATCTTAGGATTCAGTTAGACATTGACAGAAGTTGTTGCTGATTAGGTTTTGCTGTTAATCGCCCAATAGATTGATGCTGCTAAGCTGTTAGTAGGAGAGCTGTTGAACATTTTTGAGTAGGTATTTGAGGCACCCTGAAAATTTGTGCAGCACTTCTTTTGTAATGCCTGAATGCAAAATCGAATGTCTGGCTGAAGGATCGTGGCCCAAAACTTGTGCCAGACACGTGTCAAGTGTCATTTTTTGACACTACCCCAAAAAAGTATTTGAGACACGCTGAGATTGAGGCACAATAATATTTATGCTTAGAAAAAAATATTTTGAAAATGACAGACACTTTAGTCGGCACAAAAACTGTGCCAGACACGTGTCAAGTGCCATTTTTTGTCTGGCACAGGTGTTGGGCCACGATCCTTCAGCCAGACATTCTATTTTGTATTCAGGCATTACAAAGGAAGTGTTGCACAAATTTTCAGGGTGCCTCAAATACCTTCCCTAAAATGTTTAACAACTCTTGGACTATGTGTTTTGTACAACTTACATGATTTTAGCGATAGTCCTGTCTCAAGAACTAATGCACGGAATTTCATAGTTTTGGAATTCTCATGATGGACATAGGTTGCCATTTAATTTTCGCACTGTGATAGCGAATTTTGAAGTATTAATATGTATGGGATAGAAGAAAGTTTTGGGATTGCCACATCCGACTAGTTCCAATTGTGAATAAATGTAATTTTCACTCTGATACCGAGCCCGAAGACTGGTATAAAATTTAAGATCGAGCTCGTCTTATCTCTAGAATCTAATTCGAAATATGAGTATTAAGAAATATACACTTCCGAAAGAAAAATTCAGGCATTTTAGAGTTAAAGCTCTTAAAATTTAAGATCGAGCTCGTCTTATCTCTAGAATCTAATTCTAAATATGAGTATTAAGAAATATACACTTCCGAAAGAAAAATTCAGGCATTTTAGAGTTAAAGCTCTTAAAATTTAAGATCGAGCTCGTCTTATCTCTAGAATCTAATTCTAAATATGAGTATTAAGAAATATACACTTCCGAAAGAAAAATTCAGGCATTTTAGAGTTAAAGCTCTTAAAATTTAAGATCGAGCTCGTCTTATCTCTAGAATCTAATTCTAAATATGAGTATTAAGAAATATACACTTCCGAAAGAAAAATTCAGGCATTTTAGAGTTAAAGCTCTTAACCCATTCAGGAAGGGCGTCATTTAATGACATTTAACATTTTAATACCTGTAATTACGTGCAGTATTTTTCGCTGCATCTTCCATGAATATGATCCAAGAATTCTGCGATTTTACAAGTAAAAATGTTTAACAAAAATAATCTTGTACTAAATAATAAAAAAGTGCAACCTTTTATGGGACGTATACGTCCCAGCCGCCCTGTAAGGGTTAAATAAGTATAAAAATACACATAATAAGTATGAAAGTAGTATAAGTACATAAGTATATAGTAGTACAAGTAGTATAAGTAAATAAGTATAAGTACAAATAAGTATAAAAGTTGCCACAGGCGACTACTTAAAAAAAATTATTTGTACCTCTATTTACAAAAAGGTTATTTTTGTGTGTAAAATTTCTCTTGAAATAATTGAAGAAGATTACTGGGTATATGCAAAAGTAAGTTCCGTTTTTGGTAAAAATTACATGTTTATTTATGTTATCGCATGTTATTCCATGTAGACGTCTACTTAAAACGGATTGATCAACATTGCATTCTCCTGACAATTCTTGTAGAGTTTGTGTGTTGTCTTCATCTAATAATGCTTAAAATTTCTATCTTCACGTTCTGTGTCATCAGCATCGTATAAACCGTCTATAAATTGCCTGAACCAACTTCTATACATACTTTTAGGCAAAGGTTGTTCACCGTACACTGTCAGAAAAAACTGTAAATTTACGAGCCTTTGCTATTTAATTTTCACAGGCAACAGCCTTATTTTATGAAAAACGGTCTGATCCACTAAAAAATACGGTACGGCCCCATACATTTTCCTCCGCTAGGGTGTAACCCTTCGTTTTAGTCGTGTTTCGAAAAATAATTTCAGTTAACCGCGACTGCAACATATTTTTTCACCCGCCAAAAAAGCGATTCTGTGATGATTATCTAACGTGCTGCGGAACAGTAAGTAAAGTATGACTGTGCTTTGAAGTGCATTATATGTTTTCCACGTAAAATTACGGGCTGCCCAAAATGATGGGCATGGAATTTTTTTTACGGGGTATGACTGGAATTTCTGCTGCCGGCCTATGCCCGTAATTTTACAGGGATATTTTTATATACTTAGAAATTTAAGGGCAATCCACATATTCTTACAGTTCTAGCCCATCTGTTACGTCAACGGTAAAATCAAAAACCATCAAATACGGTATAAATCCATACATTTTATTCCGCTAGTGTGTACATGTTGACACAAAATGATGGGCACGGATTGTTTTTTTACGTGGTATGACTGGAATCTCAGCTGCCAGCCTCAGCCCGTAAATATTTTTAACAGTGTAAGCCTCTACAAGTAAACGGTACTTTTCAGCAGTGGTTTTCTTTAAATTATAAAAATACAAACTTCCCGCAAATGACGATTATTTGGCACAAAGCTATCTCTTTTAATTCGAATAAAAAACTATGTTGTTTACATTTTAATTGAATGTCATATTACTTACATTTTGTAGGTTATGAAGAGACTTTTCAAAAGCATGCATTACAAGATTCGCACATTACATATATCAACATTTACGCCATCTATTAAGAAAACGGAACATTCTTTTCCATATACCCAATTAAAAAAAATATTGTTTTGAAAGAGTAGTATGTATACAATAAGAAAATAATTGCCTGTGGCGAACGTAAAAACGGCTTAACATAAAGTGTATTGATTCGAAAGTCCAATTATATTTAATAGTCTATACATATTGAATATTGTTTGGTATAGACATTGTTAAATTAAAATTGGTTAAATGATTTCTGAAAAACGAATATTTACCTTTTTAAATTCCACATAGTAAAAGATTAAATTTCAATAAAAAGAAGAAACGACCTCAGTTGGCAAAAATAAATCTTTGGTTCTTTAAAATAAGAAATAACAAAATGTTACGACCTTTTAAAACTGTCTGTTCAGAAATAAATGCAGCTATTTTCTTTCAGGCAGAAGATATGTAGATAATAAAGAAAAAATATTTTATAAGAAATCTTAAAGTTTTTAAATACAAAAAAAGTTTGTATGAAAGTATTTTATTCGCAGATTCGATCATATTTAAATACCGATATATATCGTATATTGTGTATATAGCAAATTAACATCTTGTAATATTGCATTAATTTTAATTGCTAAAACGTGTAAATTGAAACTTTAAAACCAGAAAAAAATACGTTTATTTTGACTGTTTACATGTTTCAACTCTACCCGAGTCATTTCTGAATACAGTAAAACTACCTTTAAAGGCCACCCCTATTCAAGTTCCATATCTATTAAGGGCTAATATTTTAGGAATGAAAATTTTCCCCATAGACACAATGTTAAATTTACTCGTATTAAGAACCGCACCTACTTCTCATAAAGGCCATTCTTTTCCACATGTGCCTTAAATCCTAAACAAGTGTATTGAATTCCTGAACCAATAGATAAGAGTTCAGCAAACAACTGCACTTGCAACAAAGAAGGGAAGGGGAGATGGGGAGGATTTAGTAACACAATGAAGGATCACAAAATTTTCCACAATCAAGACAAACAGGTGTTTGTCACACTTTGTTTGACCTTTCAACCTGTAGGGGATGGGTTGGAGATGAAACTTGACTCTTTGTTGTGGGCACTCAAAGGATAGCAGGTTATCTAGAAAAACTGATTCCACATTTACTAAAAATATGAATGCATATTGAAGCACAATTTTTATACTAAAAATTTTATGCTCAGGCTTATGTAAAATTTAAAATTATGGCACCTAAACCAAGCCAAAGACCACATTTGGATTTGAATGACAAAATCAAAGTTCTTAATTGTCATGATTAAGGAACATCTGCAAGAAAATTGGCTTCACAGTTTAATTGCAGCAAGAATCTAATAACAATACCGTTAAAAACAAAGAGACTGAAAGAATATGCAGATTTTAAAAATCCCGGAATAAAAAGAAAGAGAAATGAAAAATTTGGTCACTCCTATTCAAAGGCCACCCCTCATAAGGGCCAATTTTCAATGGCACGGTAGGTGGCCCTTACAGGGAGGTTTCACTGTAGTTGTTCCCGTCATTGCCCTGACTTTTTACGGCCTACCTTCCAGGAGTCAGACGTCAACCAGAGCGGATCCAAAACACAGTTTCACATGCACTTAGACTGCCTTTTCTCACTTCTATTACTAACATCCCTTACCTTCTACTTTTATTTTACTTATTTCTTTATAAAAAATTATAATATACTTCCAAAAAATCATATAAATTATGAAAAAATCTATAAAAATTTAATTTTTTTTTTTATAAAATTACAAAAATTTATCTTTTTATTGTAATGCTATACTTAGCCTTCCTTTTAGCTATTTTTAATTTTTTATGAGCTCTTTTCCCTTGCATTTCTGTAGAAATTTTATAAGTATGCCCTCCATCCCCAATGCTACCAGCAAGGAATTTGCCCTAGCAGTTATCTCCCATCATGTTATTTGTCGGGGATGTGGGGCATGGGTTCCAGGCACCTCGAGTAAACTGTCTCCGATCGTTCGAGTAATTTTCAAAACAAATAAAAATATTCTAAAATTGCACGGTCTACATAAGGCTATCATTAAATTTTTCACGTATTCTTTCATATTATGTATCTTATTTTTATTTTACTTGGATGCTTATTTTATTTTCATACCCATTGAGTAGCTCGAGCCATAATTTTGGTATGTTGAATGATGCTGTATCGTTACATATTGAATTTTGCGTGTTACAATTTCTATGGTTTCTTTTATAATAGATGGATAGTAGACTGGAGGGGGAAATTATCTTACTGTCACTGATATTTATTTGGATGATTTTCCCTTGATATATTCTTGATAGGGCTGCGGTTTTTCTATTATATTTAAATTTAAAGGAAATTTAAATATAGAAAAAAGGAGCATGTAGCTGATATAAAATATAATAGAAAAACCACAGCCCTATCAAGAATATATCAAGGGAAAATCATCCAAATAAATATCAGTGACCGTAAGATATAATTTACCCCTCCAGTCAATACCATCCATCTATTATAAGATAAACCATAGAAATTGCAACACGCAAAAATTCAATATGTAACGATACAGCATTCATCATTCAACATACCAAAATTATGGCTCGAGCTACTCAATGGGTACGAAAATAAAATAAGCATCCAAGTAAAATAAAAATAAGGTGCATAATATGAAAGAATACGTAAAAAAAAATTAACTGATGGCGTTACATAGACCGTGCAATTTTAGACTATATTTATTTGTTTTGAAAATGACTCGGGTAGAGTTGAAACATGCACACAGTCAAAATAAACGTATTTTTATCGGTTTTAAAGTTTTAATTTACACCTTTTAGCAATTGAAATTGTGTAATATCGTATATTGTTTATTAAATTAAAATTTGTTACATAACTTTCAAAAAGTGAGTAATTCCTTTTTCAAGCTTAGATGAATTAACCCTTAAATGCTATGTGTTGCCTTTCGGCATGATACCCAATTTAGTCCTCTAAAATACTATTACAATAATATTGAAGATCGAATGCCTGATGTTGCTAATAAAATACATACTGAAAATATTTTGAAATCAATCTTCAACGTGTAGATGTCAGAACTAGTGCTATTTAAGAATAAAGATAGATTTATTTTTTCAATTGTTGCTACCTATGCTTTTTGTTTTCTTTGGAAGCTTGCGAAATACCCTACGTTGTTCCGAAATGAGCAAGTAAAATTTATTTCTTATCATAGTTCTTAAAATTCATGTGTGTTTAATATTATAGAATTTTATCAAAGAAAATTATTTTGTCAATTAAAGCGCAGCGTTGCCCAACAAACTGTTTTTTAACCGCAAACCATACTTAAAACAAAATATGATTTTTTAAAAGTAGTTTTCCCATGATTTATCTAAGAAATGAAAGCCGAAAAACATTTTTAAATTGATTTTTGAAAACTCAGGCATTCAAGGTTTAAATCGATATAATGGAGAAGAAAGAAGACAAAAATGTGCAAACATAACTTATGGGTAGGTCTATTTGTTACTCTTGATACCATCAGAGGAAATTTTTGAAATAGTTCCAATTATTTTATTATTAGGATAAAAATTGATATAACAAGTTGGAAATTGCTCGTCAAACGTGGCAAATGAGGTGCGTTCGTACTATAACTAGTTTTATAATTATTTTTTGCACCCCATATTGTACTGAATGTATACTTTTTTGCACTTCATAAAGCGCATAGTCTGATACATCATTAAAATGCACTTCCAATAATTTTTTCCCATTCCCCGTAATGTAACGGAACACTTTTGACTGTCCCTGTAATTAAACTATACATCCGATTTTCCTAAAATTTGAAATAGCTCAACAAAACTTTGCAACAATTATATCTTTAAAATTTCAGACCATTCGGAAGGCTGTAATATCATTAAAATGCACTTGCAATAATTTTTCCCATTCCCCGTAATGTAACGGAACACTTTCGACTGTCCCTGTAATTAAACTATACATCCGATTTTCCTAAAATTTGAAATAGCTCAACAAAACTTTGCAACAATTATATCTTTAAAATTTCAGACCATTCGGAAGGCTGTAATATCATTAAAATGCACTTGCAATAATTTTTCCCATTGGCCGTAATGTAAAGAAAAACTTTTGACTGTCCCTGTAATTAAACTATGCATCCGATTTTCCTAAAATTTGAAATGGCTCGACAAAATTTTGCAACAGTTATATCTTTAAAATTTCAGATCATTCGGAAGGCTCTAATATCATTAAAATGCACTTGCAATAATTTTTCCCATTGGCCGTAATGTAAAGAAAAACTTTTGACTGTCCCTGTAATTAAACTATATATCCGATTTTCCTAAAATTTGAAATGGCTCGACAAAATTTTGCAACAGTTATATCTTTAAAATTTCAGATCATTCGGAAGGCTGTAATATCATTAAAATGCACTTGCAATAATTTTTCCCATTGGCCGTAATGTAAAGAAAAACTTTTGACTGTCCCTGTAATTAAACTATACATCCCATTTCCCTAAAATTTGAAATGGCTCGACAAAATTTTGAAACAGTTATATCTTTAAAATTTCAGATCATTCGGAAGGCTGTAATATCATTAAAATGCACTTGCAATAATTTTTCCCATTGGCCGTAATGTAAAAAAAAACTTTTGACTGTCCCTGTAATTAAACTATACATCCGATTTTCCTAAAATTTGAAATGGCTCAACAAAATTTTGCAACAGTTATATCTTTAAAATTTCAGATCATTCGGAAGGCTCTAATATCATTAAAATGCACTTGCAATAATTTTTCCCATTGGCCGTAATGTAAAGAAAAACTTTTGACTGTCCCTGTAATTAAACTATGCATCCGATTTTCCTAAAATTTGAAATGGCTCGACAAAATTTTGCAACAGTTATATCTTTAAAATTTCAGATCATTCGGAAGGCTCTAATATCATTAAAATGCACTTGCAATAATTTTTCCCATTGGCCGTAATGTAAAGAAAAACTTTTGACTGTCCCTGTAATTAAACTATGCATCCGATTTTCCTAAAATTTGAAATGGCTCGACAAAATTTTGCAACAGTTATATCTTTAAAATTTCAGATCATTCGGAAGGCTGTAATATCATTAAAATGCACTTGCAATAATTTTTCCCATTGGCCGTAATGTAAAGAAAAACTTTTGACTGTCCCTGTAATTAAACTATACATCCCATTTTCCTAAAAGTTGAAATGGCTCGACAAAATTTTGCAACAGTTATATCTTTAAAATTTCAGATCATTCGGAAGGCTGTAATATCATTAAAATGCACTTGCAATAATTTTTCCCATTGGCCGTAATGTAAAAAAAAACTTTTGACTGTCCCTGTAATTAAACTATACATCCAATTTTCCTAAAATTTGAAATGGCTCGACAAAATTTTACAACAGTTATATCTTTAAAATTTCAGATCATTCGGAAGGCTCTAATATCATTAAAATGCACTTGCAATAATTTTTCTCATTGGCCGTAATGTAAAGAAAAACTTTTGACTGTCCCTGTAATTAAACTATACATCCGATTTTCATAAAATTTAAAATGTCTCGACAAAATTTTGCAACAATCATATATTTGAAATTTCAGACCATTCGGTTGGGTAGTTTTTGCTCTGTTACATGCGGACAGACGGACGGACGGACAGACGGACGGACTGAACGACGACTATAGGTGCTACGTATTTATATAATTACGAACGCACCTAAAAAGTTAAATACCATTTTGTTCCATTCACATAAAATGTATCTAATTTGTAACCAAAAAGCATTTTACTTCTCTAATAAATAAAAATTTCGTTGTTCTTGTGACCAGTAACAACATTTTTATCCGTACACCGTATATACCGTAAAACTTTTGCCCGTACACCGTACGGGCGAAAAGAATTTGCTTGCTTCGTTATTAAAAGCTTTTCGACGCCACTAATTGTAAACTTTAATTTTTGTTTTATTTAATGGGCATAAATTTTTTCGAATATATAAGGCAAATATTTTAGACTTAAAAAGTGATGTTATGTACCTATTTTTAGTTTACTGTTTCAAAACAGAAGGAAACTGTTAAGGGGTTAAACAACGAACAACAAAATGTTCCGATCTTTCAAGCTGCTTAACTAGAAAAAAAAAATGCAGCAATATTTTCTTTCATACGGAAAGTATTTAATTATATGTATATAAAACAAAATATGTAAAAATATTATTAAAATTCACCAGAAAGTGTATTATTCGCAGATCTAATTACATTTAAATGCCGATATATATCCTGTTTCAAAATTATATGTCAAAAATGTAAAGGCAGGTAGAGGGGGCAAAAATAAGCAAGTTCTGCATAGGAATGTGGGTGCGGAAATGCAGCGTTGAGGCAGTAGAGGGCGCTGTTGAATGTGGCTGATGAATACTTTTCGTTGGCTTGAATGGTCATTTCCCGCACGGATTTCGAGCAACATGCATTATTACATCAATGCGGAGCTTGGCGACATGCATTTCATGCATCGGGTTGCGCAAGGAATCGGATTGGCTGCTCAAAGGCTATAGATTGAACAATTTCCTGGTAGGATTCTGCCGGATCCCCGAACATTTGAGCGTCTTCATTAGGAGTTGTGCGCAAGTGGATTGTTTTATGCTTCCAGGCGTGATAAGAGCACTGTGAGATATCGCAGAATTCTTGCAGTGGAAGAAGCAGTATTACGCGCAGTAGAGGATAGTCCTTTGACAAGCTCAAAAGCTGTTGGACGTGCGTTGGTTGTGAACCATTTCCTTACTTAGCCCCATACATGAAATGCATGTCGGCAAGCTCCGCATTGGTGTAACGATGCATGTTGTTCGAAATCCGTGAGGGAATGACGATTCGAGCCAGCGAAGCTCTTTCATCCACCGAACTTAACAGCGCCCTCTGCTGCCTCAATGGTACATTCCTGCACTCACGTTCCTATACAAAATCTGCTTATTTAGCTCCCCTTTTCCTCTACCATCCTTTACATTTCTGACGTATAATTTTGGAACACCCTGTATATTGTATATTTTTTGTTATATACATTATTTCTAAAATTAAAATTGGTTAAATAATTTTCGAAAACCAGATCTTTACCTTTTCAAACTTCATTAAATGTTAATCTTAAATTTCAAGTGAAAAGAAGAAAGAAGGTTTCATTTTGCAAACATAAATCATTAGATCTATAAATAGCGAGCAGCGAAATGTTTTGATATTTCAAATTCCCTGCTCAGAAACGAATGCAATTATTTTCTTTCAGAAGGGGAAGATTTATACTTTGAAACATAATATTTTAATCTTAAAAATTTTAAACATAATAAATCGTTTGCTAGAAAGTGTACTTATTCGCACACGCAATTATACTAAAACAACGATATTGCATATTGTTAGATAAATCAAATCTATTTAAACATTTTTGAAAGAGCAATGTTTTCCCTTTCAAACTTAGCTGAATTTTAAGCTTAAATGTCAATGAAAAGAGGGAAGACTACTTAAGTTTGCAAAAATAAATCCATAAACAGCAAGCAACAAAATGTTCTGATCTTTCAAACTGTCTGCTTAGAAATAAATGCAGTTATTTCCTTTTGAAAGAGCAACAATTATAGTTAGTTTCAAAAAGAATTTTTTAATATTAATGTTTCTAAATAAAAATCGTTTGTTTGAAGTAAGGCTGGGTGATATCTAAAATTTGATATCGCAATATATCAACAAGTTAATATGATATGGGTGATATACCGCGATGCTAATTTAAAGTGTGTGTGTGTTGGGGGGGGGGGATGAGAGGGACATTAACTGTTTTATTTTAAGACAAATAATATGGTAGCAAAAATTTAAAAACAAAATAAAGTAAAAAGTATTGAATAATTGTTTTTATATCCATTTGCTCATAGAACATAAATTCTATTATTTTATTTTTTTCGTTTTTAACTAAATGTAGAAAAAGTGAAAAAATCGAACAATGCCTATTTTTACCCTATTTATCTGTTACATCATCTATTGTATCGTTGTTACCCATTTGTTTTAAAGACAGTATTTTCTCTGTTCTTCTCATTTTATTGCATTAATCTTTTCTTAAAGCTTTTCATTTTCAAGTGTATGATTAAATACATGATTTAAGGGGAAAAAATAATTGTGTAAAATAAAATTCAAAATCGTCTACATAAATGTCGATAAAATATTATTTTTATAAAATTTTAAACGTAGGTTAATGTTGGTTAAAACTATCAAATTTTTTGTTGTTGTTGTTTTATGTTGAAATTGAATTTAGCGGGACGGGGCCTGATTTAATCTAATTTGTGCACGTTTTGTGGTCAAACATCTTGACTTTTTTAAAACTCAAACTGAGCCGAACTAGTTTTCTTGAGACATGACCCCATGCAGACTAGAGACCTGCATCGGATTGGGTGACCTGTTGTTATTAAAGTCCAAACCCGTTGGCGCTGATCCTTCTCACTGTGGGTCGGGTCAATTTTTTTTAAATTTCGGGTTGGTTTAGACATTTGCGGGTCAGGGGCGGGTTAATCTGGTGTTTTAAAAAACAACCCAGTCTATTTTTTAGAAGAAAAATTTATATTTGAACATATTTCATATATAATAGTATATTTTTCTGCATAAAAGATCAAATTAATATGAAAGCTTTAATTATAGACTGCTTTTCCATAATTGGATTAAAATATTACTTTCCTTTCGTTTAGGCTTCGAGTCGAGCATACGAAAATCATTTTATCGGGTTCGGGTGGCAGGTAAAGGATTGTAGTGCAGACTTTTATTCTGAGTATATGTTTAAAATACCAAGATGAGATTCTATATGTGCTTGAAATGTTGTTGACTTTACGAAATTCAAAGAATATCGCATAATTTGAGAAGCTTACGTTTTACTACAAAAATTATTCTCGGAAAAATTGCGATTTAAAGTTTTCTCAAATTCTTTAAGATAAGTATTATGTAACAGTGTTTAAATTCTTTAATGCATCTCTTATTTTTTAAAAAGATTCTTATTGATAGACATTACACACCCTGCACAGAAATTTAATTTCATGATAAAATTCACTAGAAAAAGAAACAGGTTAATTTCGATAATCCATTGAAATTCACCATAAAAATTTTCAATGTA
This sequence comes from Maratus speciosus, assembly GCA_963932465.1. Classification (NCBI taxonomy): domain Eukaryota; kingdom Metazoa; phylum Arthropoda; class Arachnida; order Araneae; family Salticidae; genus Maratus; species Maratus speciosus. The sequence goes on from OZ010793.1 coordinate 482,972,183, forward strand.
TTCAAAATGCTTTTTTATCACCGGGGGAAAGAGAAAATACCGAAAGTACTGTATTCCTGTCACTCATTTATAACCCATTAGTAGGGGAAGAAAAAAAGGCTTAATTCGAAATTAATTAGGAGAAAGCTGGAAATTGCTTTAATCCATTTAGTTTTGGTCTAGAATGAATGGTTTTCCCCCTCGTAGTAGGCGAGCGTTAGAAAATATGTACAAATTTATAGTAAAAAAACACGTTTTCTTAAATACCATCACAATATCTGAAAACAGGTATTTATGTCAAAAACATTGTCGATACAAATGTTGTAGAGTTTAAAATGCCGAGTAAAATTAGTACCTACACTTAATATTTTTGTTGAACATTAAGGTCACAATTCTACTTTAAAGTTTTAGAACGTGGTCAGGGGGTTGAACTCAGAATTAATTAGAAGAAAACTGGAAATAGTTTTAATCCCTTCAGTTCAGGTCTAAAATGAACGTACTATGTTTTCATCTTCGTACTTGGGTGAATGTTAGAAAATATGTTCATATTTATTTTCGAAAAACATGTTTTTTTAAATTACCTTAACACTACCTCAAAACAGCTAACGCCATTAAAAACATTGTCAGTACAAATGTTGTAGAGTTTAAAATTCTGAATAAAATGAGTACAATCATTAATATTTTTGTTCAACATTAAGGTCGCAATTCTATTTCAAACTTTTTCAAATCAAGAGCTTGAAGCCAGGAGATAACCAAGTTAACTTAACAATATCTCAAAATTACGGCCTTAATATTGAACAAAAATATTAATGTGAGTACTCATTTTATTCAGAATTTTAGGTTCTACAACTTTCATATTGACAATGTTTTTGATAGAGTTAGCTGTTTTGAAATACTGTTAAGTTTACTTGGTCTCTCCTGGCTTCAAGCTCTTGATTAGCGATTAAGGCAAAATTTTTAAATAGAATTGCGATCTTAATGTTGAACAAAAATATTAATGATGGTACTCATTTTATTCAGAATTTTAAGCTCTACAACATTTGTTTTGACAATGTTTTTTATAGAGTTAGCTGTTTTGAGATATGGTTAAGGTAATTAAAAAAAACACGTGTTTTTCGAAAATATATATGTACATATTTCCTAACATTCATCCAAGTACGAAGAAGAAAACATAGTACGTTCATTTTAGACCTAAACTGAAGGGATTAAAACAATTTCCAGTTTTCTCCTAATTAATTCTGAGTTCAACTCCCTGACCAAGGGTCTAAAACTTTAAAATGGAATTGTGGCCTTAATATTCAACAAAAATATTAAGTGTAAGTATTCAGAGTAAAAACTCATTTTACTCTGAATTTTAAGCTCTACAACATTTGTATTGACAATGTTTTTGACAGAGTTACCTGTTTTGAGATATTGCTATGGTAAGTAAAGAAAACATGTTTGTTGACTATAAATCTATACATATTTCCCAACGCTCACCTAGTACGAGGGGGAAAACATAGCATATTCGTTCTAGACCTAAACTGAGGGGATTATAACAATTTCCAGCTTTCCCCTAATTAATTCCGAATCCAATCCCCTATTCACTGGTCTATTAAGGGCACATATAAGTTCATTTGGAGGAACTGCATTATTAGCGATTCAAGCCCTCGAATATGCTATCTAGTGGAGAAAAGACATAATTTCTGGCTTTCGGAAAATACCGTGCAAGCACTTTGCATTACATGTATTTTTAATTTGCCCAGAATGATTATTTTTTTGCACAATTTCAGCTTTCATGTGACATTTATGTTGTGTGTTATATGAGAAAAACTGGTAAACAAAGTGAAATTTATCCGAATTTGAATATCTAAAACCTTCAAATGCATGTACAATAAAATATTATTTTAATCTCACTTTAACATAGATTAAAAAGGGACGATTTTCCTGTACCAAAAGGCTGCGATCAGCGCCTCTATAGGCCGTTTTAAATCCCAATAACAATCAATATCAGTGCTATCCACAATAACAAGCACATATTCAAGCTCATTCTATTGGCCAAGATATCCGTATCGACGCATCAAGGTACAAGCATGCCAGTGAATAAATACATGGATCGGACGAAAGGAGAATTGAAGATATTGGTACGAGATATTCGGCACTGTTCTTCGGGGGTTGAAATGGTAATGTGGGCAGAATAATACTATCGTTATTGGGATATATCCGTGTCAGAGCTTAGATATCGTTATTATGACATTTTAAAAGTACCAATATATGACCGATATATTGGTAAATATTCCAGTCTTAGAAAGTGTTCTTATTCACACACCCAATTATATTTAAAGGGCGATATCTATTTATATTGTTAGTTAAATCAAAACTAGTTAAACATTTTTGAAAGAGAAATATTTCCCTTTTCAAACTCACCTGAATTTTTTAAGCTTAAATTTCAATGTAAAGAAGTAAGAATGCTTCAATTGCAAAAATAAATTCTCAGATCTTTAAACAGTAAAAAACGAAAATGTTCAGTCGTGAAAAAAAAAGTAAACACCCCTTACTAACTCCTCAACAAATTATCGTAGACGAAAGTTACTGGTACCTAACGATTGGAAATAAAGTCTACTTTTAAATGACGTATATAAAATTTGCTTAAGGGGCCATTTACATATTAAAACGAATCCAAACTTCATTTTTTTCTATGGCAATACTCAATTTTAACGAGATATTTCAAAACTTTGGTTTAAACTATGCCTAGAAACCAAATTTCAAGTCATTTGAATGATAAGTTTTTGAATTATAAACATTCAAAATTTAGTGCTTCTAATGTTAAATTACATTTTCATATTTTTATTTATAACTTCTGAAATTATGATCCTAATGTCCTAATTTTTTGTGTAGCAATAATACTAATATACCCAAACATAAATACGTTGAATTTGCAATTTTTATAATTTTCTGATATAAATTATGAATTATGAAATTAATATTAAAAAAAATTATGAATTGCAACTTACAAATTTTTTGATGGATTCAGATTTATTAAGTCCTGCTTTATGGAAATCCAAAATTTCACATTTTTCTTCCAAGTAATTTTCAAATTATACTTGAAAAACGGCAAAATGATGGTTTAAGGGGCCGTCTATGATAGAAGTGACTAAATATTTTGAAATTTCTTAGGCCCTGTAATCTAACAGGCTTATTTGACTGCTTAAGGTGCCTTGATCAAGAAGGCAGCTCTCTCGGTTAACAATCCAGTACCGAACTTTAATTTGGATACAGCCCTGAAATAAGCTCGTTTTAAAATAATTAATTTTTTAGAAACTTTTGGTTCGAATTGCATAAAAATTTGTTTTTAGACTAATTGAAGGGTGTGGAGTTCATTTATGCTGTCAGAATTGTGTACTGCTATTGAAAAGAACAAAGTTATGGTTCGTTTTAATACGTAGATGGGCCCTTAAGCAAATTTTATATTCATCATTTAAAAGTAGACTTTGTTTTCAATCGTTCGGTACCAGAAACTTTCTTCTACAGTAATTTGTTGAGGAGTTAGTAGGGGGTGTTTACTTTTTTTTCTCACGACTGTACGTACTTTCAAATTGTCCAGTACAAAATAAATCTATAATAATATAATAATATTTTGGAGTAGTATGTAGTTAATTCAACCGTATTTTAAATATAAAAAGGGTTTGCCAGAAAGTGTAATTATTCGCAGACACAAATATATTTTAATGACGATGTACATTGTTTGTTAGAGACATTCATTGTTCAATTACGATTGGTTTAATTAATATTTCCCATTTTAAATTTACTGTATAAAAAAAATTATAATTTTTTTCAGAAAAGGAATTGTGGTCAGTTTCCAAAGTATTTTTTTTTTCTGAAAGCTTTTAAATAAAAAATAATGATAGTGTGTCAGAAAGCATATTTATTTGCTTGTCTATTGTCTAACTATTTTAAAGTTTTTTCTTTGTCTTTACATTTGGTTAGAATTACTTTTGAAAAAAAAATAATAATATTTCTCTTCTAAAACTAATTTTTTATCTTTTTTTTTTTTTTTAGTATACTGTCATTTTTTTGGAGGAGCTAATTTTATTGCCATTTTCTTCCGTTTTCAATTAAGTATTTTACGCTTTCTTTTTTTTTAAATAGCAAGATTGGATTAAAGATAAGATTTAATTTTTTTTTCGCATTTATTTTGAAGAAAAAAAGGTACGTACGTGTTATCCGGACCAGGAGATAGATCGTCAAAAATGGTTGACAAATGCCAAATTTTTTTATTGATACCAATCATGTTTCAAGTAGTAATTTAACATTATTAAATGTATAACATTATTAAAATCATAAATAATATAAATTTAAAATAAAATAAAATAAATAAACTGCAATAAATACGCTTTAATTAATAAATAAATAAATAGGCATAAGCCATAAACTTAAAAAATAAAAACAACAACAACAACAATAAAAACTATAAAATATAATAAGTAAACTATTGGGTTGCGAAATAATAAGGGTTACTGTAATTAGTATTATTGGTGTCATGCTTGGCGCAGAATTATCAGATACTAGCTAAAGTACCCGGCGTTGCCCGGAATTTTAAGAATGTTTGTTTTGAAAAATCAATTTCAAAATTAAACATACAGTATAAAACAAACAATAAAAAAATATGAAAAGCCATCTTTATTTCACTTCTTCACTAAGAATGAACTCTAGTGACCTAAACCTTTGTGGAAATTCTAATATACACGCATACACACACGTATATATATATATATATATATATGGGAAAAAAACGGGCATATTTTTTTTTTTTGAAAAAAAAAAAATGTGTCCATTTTTTTCCATTCTGACCAGAAAGTCAGCGACCTAATATTTTACGGCTGCTCTTTCATCGTCACCTAACACTTCATTTATAATGGCTGTTTCATAATAATGGAAGCCATCAGTCCATCAAAAGAAAATAACTCGGTTAAATCGGAAACTCGGTTAAACGGGACTCGGTTGGTTGGTTGTATTTATGTCGGCCAATTATCTGCACGTGGGATATAGGCCCTAAGGGGGGAGTGTCTTCCGTGGAGGTCTTTCTAAGGGAACCTAACCCGTATTAACGCTTGGAGAACCAAGGTTCGAAGAAAACCACGAAAACTCCGAACGATTAGGCCGACGGGCGCGATTGGGATCGAACCCAGCACCTCCCGTCTACCAGCTTCGAGAGCAGAACCTCTCGGCCACTGGTGGGGCCTAAACGGGACTCGGATAATCGGGAATCTACTGTATTTCAGTTTTAAGACTTAAACACGCGATTTTATTTTATAACGCCATCCGCATCCGCATCCGCTGAAGAATTTCTCATTTGCGATCGAGTATCAAACAACATCTAGAGTAATGTATGCATAGGACGTCACTATCTCTGAATCCAAAAAAAGATATATCGTCATTCACGAAACACGACAAATAAAAATCGGCTATCTAAAGATTCACAGGCCTTCATTTATTTGTAATATTAATATAGATACTTAAAATTAAATTTAGTTTATAATAGCTCCCTGCTTTATCAAAAATCATTCAGTTATATTTTTTCAAAATAGCACGTATTTTAAGTACATTTTTTTGAGTTTTTATGGGAAAATGGCAACAAAAAGATATCATTGTTATTTTTCTTTTACTTTCTACAGAAATGAAGTATTTCCGTTGCCAATATTAAGGAAATGGCTCTAAAAACTACAAAAAAAAAAAAAATAATAATAATAATAAAAAAAAAATGAATAGTTCAAAAATAAATTGAGATGCAGTTTTCAAACATATTGCATTTAAAAGTAGGGGAGAGCGGGGCACATGTGAACATGGGGCACATGTGAACAGTACATATTCACTCAGTTAATTTGAAATTCAAAAATTCAAAAAATTACCAATTGATGGTAATACTGGTACCATCTTTTGGCTGAATTTTCAGAACAATAGGCCATTTTGATTTCTGGTTGTTGTAATTTATTTGTTTTAGAAGGTGTGAAGTAAAAAAGTCTTCTAAGTTATTGAAGTAAAAATTTATTCAAGACATTTTTTAAAGAAGAATATCAGCATTGCATTCTATAGTGGCATTAATTAGGTACGTCTACAAAAAGTTTTGTTTCCTTATTTCAATTAAAAATATCTTTTTTTTTTTTTTTATAAGTTAGGCTGAAGTTGGTTGATGGGGCACTTGTGAACGGAACATAAGGGGGCAGATGTGAACAGTTCACAATTGTATTTTTTATGTCTGTGAATGCAATTTTTTATAGTTTAAAATTTAATTACCCTTGTTAAACTCTAAGCTATATATTCAATGTTTTTAGGATTGCTTCACAGTTTTAATTTACTGGAAGTTAGATAACAATTAAAAGTGACTCAAAAGGAGTAGGTATATTAGTGTACAATTTTACGAATAATTTCTTGTATCTATGTTGAAACATTTATTGATTTATTCACACAACTAGAAAGAGGGCATCTAATTAGTTTTTATCACAGTTTTTATTCACAAAAAATTATTTTTGTCTTATTTATGCATGTGTTCACATGTGCCCCAGCTATGTTCACAACTATCCCTCCACCGGGGCACATGTGAACAAATTTAGACAATTTTTAGAATATGATATAAGTTAGAAATTCTTGATAAATGCATCGAAAGTTTCACCAAAAGAACAAACAAATTGTAAATATTCATATAAACCAATTTTTGGTTCAATAGCTCATAACAATTTTGAGAAATAGTCAAAAATGTAAAAATTGTTCACATGTGCTCCCCTCTCCCCTACATTTTTTTCTAATACGACGGTATAAAAATTGAAAATATGCGATGCTTAGAAACTAAAAAAATTGCTGTAGATTATTTTAGAGTACAATGATACATCAGCTTTGTTTTACGGCTGGCTTATACAACGTGACTTTTTTTTTTTTTTTTTGAGACGACAAAAAATAAGCTGGGAAAAAGAAATAGCATGCCGGGGGCTAATAAGGCGTATCAAAACTTTCAGTTAGCTTGGGAGCACCTCGTCTAACAGCAAACAATGAAGGGCAACATTAATCACATGACAGGAAACATAGAGCAATATTATCTCACTATAATAGGGGTGGAAATATATAGACGGTTTAGAAGAAACCTACTACAATGAGCTATGGGATCCCTACAATGCAGGGTTTCATGTAAAATTAAATTTCAGTAAAAACTTAATAGTAAATTTAGAATTATATATTTTTTAAAAATATCCTATCTCAAGAAATTTCGTGGAGTAAGAAATCAAAATATCTAACGTCACCTATAATAATAATAATAATAATAATAATAATAATAATAATAATAATAATAATAATAATAACACATGAACACTAATGGTTTTAAGGAAAGCAACTTTTAAGATGAAACTTTATTTAAAAAAATAATAACTTATAACAGGAAAAATTCGAAAGGGCGTCAAGAAAACTTTCAAAAGAGCCATGGCGCCCGCAGTCGCCGGCACGGTGAATAGCCCTGAAAATAATGCTTCAATGTTTTATTTTAAAGACAGAAAAAGGAAAATCAATAGAAAATTCTGAAAGGGATAATCTTTTTATTTTTATTTTACAGAACTAATGAATGCTGTAAAGATTTTGGTTCTGGCAAATAACATTACTACAGCTATTATTTATAACGCAGGTATTTAAGAAATGGAAGTAACTTATTTTAGATGCCAATTGTTTTCAAACCATGTAAGAAATATTGTGGTATTTTGAATTGTGACAAAAAAATGATGAACATTTTCTTCGGTATAATAAATTTATCCCATTCTCGGCGAAATTTATAGATCGCAGTTGTAAAATCTTTTAAAAATTGTGACGGTTTCTATTGCTTCAAGAGATTTAAGTTTAAAGTTACCAGAAATCGTCACATCTCACATCGCATTAATTTTTTTGCGGTCCAACAATCGTCTATTAGAGCCTTAAGAAACTTTCATGAAAAGTTTTGAGCTTTTATGTAAAATTTGATTACATATTTTGATCAAACACTTTCCGCTTTTTTGAAGGACACAACCAAATTTTAAAGAAATATATTTCTGTGAATAGTGTTTGGCAGCATCTTTTAATAGAGCTGGAAGAAATTTTCATGAAATGTTTTGAGTTTTTATGTAAAAATTGATTACATATTTTGATTGAAAAATTTTCCGCCATTTCAGGGGACGCAACTAAGTTTAAAGATATATGTATTTCTCTGAATACTGCTAGGCGGTACCATCAGAGAGGTATGTAATTTGGGTACATAAAACAGTACTGAATTTTGATTTTATACGCCAGTGGGCCTCATTAAATGTTAGTGAGTATTCTGTCACATCGTGTTGTTTAGCAGTCGCCGTTGTTGTTTTTGTTCGCCGTAGGTGCCCTGTGTTTTTACCAGAGCTGATTGTGTCATCGCTGATTGTGTGTGTGCCTTCTCTTCTCCGCAGTAATGGGCGTGGTGGTTGTAATTCCGACACAGGTAATGCCACACTCTCTACAGATCAGCTTTCGCTTTTTGTCAATTTTGATCTTCAGCCTATAATTTAAAAGTTTTCCAACTTTTATTTTTGATACCACCGTTTTATTAAAATTTGAGTTTTGATCTTACCTGTTAGAATAAGATAAGTTCAAGCTCTTGACCGGTGAGGTCATTTAATTTTTTTTTTTTTTTTTTTTTTTTTTTTTTTTTTTTTTTTTTTTTTTACGAAGATGATTCCTAGCAATTCTTTTAGAAGCAAGTCTCCGGAAGTATTTAAGTAAATATAATAAATTTGATCGCCAAGAGCGAAATACTTTTACAAACTTTTGATAAATAACGAAATAATTTTACATTCAAAGGATGTCTTCATTACTAATTTCATTAACTTTATTTCAAACCTTTCATAAAAACGAATTTTTCTACATATTTTCCAACTTTTGATCTAAAATAATGAAAGGTTGTGTTTTGGTAAATTTTCAGTTCAAAATTACTAAATACGATCAGCGTTCATTACCACAGCAATTCCATCCATCCCTCTTTAAACAATAAAAACATAAATACGCGTCAAATTTATAACCTCCTCCTTTTTTTTTTCTTTTGAAGTCGGTTAAAAAAATGTTACATTCAACAATGAAAACAGCCTTTGAGTAATTAATTTTCTGAGAATTGTTATAATAAACATCGTAGTCATGGTTTCTGAGGGACATTTTCAAACAAGAGCGAAAGTCAAGTATCACGCATATAATGTGAAACATTTTCCAACTCATTAACACATACTGGACAATTGCACCATAAAATATAATAAATAAAGACACACTTTGCTTAATGGTACACAAAACACAAACTTTAATAAGCTAAACGTTAAATTACACGTTTCGAGCTGTTCCTACTGCCATCTTCAGGAAAAATATGATGGTTAAATTGCTAAAAGCTCAGCTTCCTGTACGAGAGACAATTTGTCGAACATTGAGTAAAGATACGAAAGCGAAAATGTAGTGGACCCATCCAGCGAAAATAAATAACTTATTTGCGAAATGAGTTCAAATAAATCAAAGTTAATATAGCATCAGTAAGGATTATGGAGCATTGCAGGGACATTCAACAAGGTAAACAAAATACAGATCTTTCTAGATTCTAGATGATTAATGAAGTTTGCTATATTAACTTTGATGAGGCAAAAATTATAGCTCCGTGCAATAACCCTTTTTGAGAGTAAAATTTAGAGAATCAGTTGAAATCATTGCACGTGAGAATAAACCTTGTAACGATAATTTATCCTATAATATTCCAAAAATCTGGCATAATACCGTAAAGTTATAATTATTTATCTAATTGCAATATTTCAATTTAAACTTGAATCATGTTGCCAAAAACTTGAATGAAAACTTTATTGAATGTGGTTCTGGCCCTCATGCGTAGGTGGCGACACTCGTCGTTGCTTCAATCGAACTTTAGATTTATTTGGACTCATTTCATTAATAAGTTATTTATTTTCACAGGATGGCACCACTAAATTTTTATTTTCATATTATTAGCCAATGGTCGACAAATTGCCTCTCGCATAGGAAGTTGAGCTTTTAGCCAATTAACCGTCATATTTTTCCTGAAGACCGCGGTAGAAACAGCTCGAAATGTAGAATTTAACTTTTTGCTTATTAAAGTTCGTGTTTTGTGTACCATTAAGCAAAATGTGTCTTTATTTAGTTTCCAACTCTATCAAAATATCGCAATAAAACTTCATTTTTTCATACAGCGAAAGGAGATATATAAATAAACAATTTAGAAAACATACAAACAATTTAAAAAGCTATTACTATCCATAGACAGTAGTGTATGCGAGGTTTTTTTCAGCTCTGTATATAATCTGTCAATTTTTATGCATGCTGTAAAAAGTAAATTTAATTTAATGCAGCTGCGAATACATAAAACGGCTAAAATCTTTTGAGTCAATTATCATTTATAGAAGGCAAAATATACATATTTTTTTGTGCAGCCCTGTATATGAGTTTATTTATATTTTACTCACACCACATAGTTAATTCAAATTTAGTTCAGCTGAAAAACGAGTAACACACTTAAAATATATTTTTAATAAATCACGTCCATAGAAGTTAATTCAAATTCTTTTCAGTAGCCCTGTATATGATCTTTAAAATTTGTGCACATCATGTAACACAATAAAGTTTAGTTCAGCTTGAAAGCGCTCTGCGACATATCCTCAGTAATCAGCCTTTCGCTGAATCCACAGGATTTATTTCATCGAACATGTTTGATACTCATCTTATCTAATTCGAAAGGACAAAGGTTTGAGGGAACTTTCACCAAACCGGAGGTGAACCTCGGACCTGTAGTACGGCAGCAAAGTGCATTAACCTGTGGGCTACTGCTCGTCTTTCAAAGGAATTAGTTCAATCATTTTTCCATTTTACGAAAAATAAAATACAAGGAGATTTTATCAATCACGGATATCTTTCTTATCAATGTTGCACATTTTATATATATATATATATATATATATATATATATATTGCTACAAATGTTACTGTACATTATTATAGCAAACAAATGTGTTCTTATTTAGACAGATTTAACAAAAATGAAGCTTAAAAAGGGTTTACAATATCATTACCACATCAGTAAATTGAGTTAGAGTGTTAAGAAAAAAAAAAAAAAAAAAAAAATATATATATATATATATATATATATGAGAGAAAGAAAAAAGATTTTAAAGCATGTTTTTGTTCTATTCCATGGAGTAACAATTGAAATTACGCAGTGTTTAGGAGCGAAACTATGCTCAATGAAAGTTAAAATGATAGTGGAGTTTGTTACCACAATCGTTATAACGTCAGTGTTCGTAATGGATATATGTTTGCTGAATAATATACGTTATTTCTGGATCAGTTTTTTCCACTAAAAGAAAATTCCATGCAGATGAACGCTTTATTTCATAACTTTCACAAAATGCTTTGTCACCTGCTTTTTAAAGTAGAATGAACATAGAACATAGGACCATATTGTAACGTCGTGTAACGTCTCACGAAAGATATTCTTTCTTTCTTTCTTTCTTTCTTTCTTTCTTTTTTTTTTTTACTTATATTTTTTATGATTTTTCTATCTGTTTTTATATAATGTTCCTCGTAATATTATATAACTGTTAATATTTTCTCTTTAGTGACTTTTGTTTGTGAGCTTATGCATTAGTAGATTCAATTTTGCCTTTTTAGGTGCGTTCGTAATGATATAAACACGTAGTACCTATGGTCGTCGTCTGGTCCGTCTGTTTGTCCTCATATAACAGCGCAAAAACTACCTAACCGCATGGTTTGAAATTAAATATATATAATCGGTGTAGAATTTTGTTGAGTCATTTCCAATTTTAGGAAAATCAAATCGAAACTTAAAAAGATATTAATAAAAGTTTTCTTCATTCTATTAAATCCTCTCATACGTAATTAATTCAATCATATCTCATGATAGGTACACTGTAAAAAAAACCACTGTAGATTTGCCAGAACAAACTCGATCACAGTGAATGTGCTGTATCTTTCTTTGGTTTCCTGACTATATTAACATGGGAAATACAGTAGTTGCGTAAAATTAACAGTACAATGTGCTGGTAATTTGGACGCATTTTTTTACAGCACAAACTGCTGGCGTCCACAACGCAACTACTGTATTTTCCATGTTAATATAGTCAGGAAACCAAAGAAAGATACAGCACATTCACTGTGATCGAGTTTGTGCGCGAGATGAACAGTACTTTGTACTGTAAAATTGTCGTTTTTTTTTTTACAGTGTAATGATTCAAAAGTAAAATTTATGTAAATGATTTTTGTGCATCATTGTATCCAAACTAAACGAAATGTATGCAAATGGATAATATGACGCACAAAAATCATTTACGTATATTTTACTTTTGATTTTGGATAGCGTGGTACAAAAGATAAATCAAATTTTTTATATAAATACATTTCAGTTCATTGTGTAGGTTCAGTGAGAGTGACATTTTTAACAGTGTATTGATAAATTAAAAGTTTTGGTTACATGTGTAAATATATTTAGCGAAACCGAAAACAATTGAAATTGAATTTCAAAACAAATTGTTTAAAGCTACATGAAGGATTCACTTAAATTTTGATATATCTTTTAAAACTCATATTTTGAATTTATGAAAGATGTGATTATAAAGCATCAATGAATAAATTTTTATGCATCCTTTTAAATTTAACATAATTATTACACATGCAATTATAAGTAATACAAAAATAAAATGATGAAATAAATAATATAGATGTATTTATATATACATTAATTAATAGCATAGCGTCACTTAAAATTTGATATCATTATTTTTAAGTTCCTTATTTAAAATTCTTATAGCAATAAGATAAAGTGCTGCGTCACAAACTTTTAACCCGTTAAGGGTTTTTTGTGTTGATATCACTGCTTTTTTTAGGTTAATAATAAAAAGATAAAAAAAAAAAATTAAAGACCAACAGTATGAACTCATAATCGTGATTTCCATTCACCTTTAATTCTCCCCCCCCCCTTTTCTCTTAAAAAAGTATACCTATATACAAAATGGGAATTTTTTTATGGTTTGTTTCATAGATGTAAAGCTTTGTTAAATTTTACTACGTAATAAGTTTACCTTTTTAGGAAGAATATCAAGAAATATTTCTCTTTAAACCTTTTTATTTAAAATACAATAATTGCTCACTAATAAAACTAAATAAATCTATCTAAATCAAATTCTAACCTACAATTTTTTGCTTAATGATTGAGTATCCATTTTCATTGAGCAACAGTTCGAATATACATACATTCCATACAGAAATCATATAGCACAGGAAAACATCAATCTTCCACATCATCAAATGAAATAAAATTCTAAGAAAAAAGTTGCCAAAGTGAACTGGTAACATTAAATCGCCAAGACTTCGCCAAAATGTAATCTTGTTGATATCATGATAAAGCAACGATAAATGACTAAATCTCTTAAATATAATTGCTGTTCATAAAAGATATTGAAGCTTGGTAGTAATCTGAATTTTCGAGACCCAAATTACATTTTTTGGGGCCTATTTACCAGTATTTAAAATTGCAGATGTAGTTGAGAGGCGTTATATGGAATAATATTTTTACATTTGAAAGACAGATGGCAGCACCACCAAACACTAATTTCAATAATTCAGAAATGTAAACGTGATTGATTTTACTAGATTACGTTTGTAATCTCCAGTACCGTTTTTTAAAGTGAAATATTAATTAGTAATACTTGTTAAGTTTGTAACAAAAAAAAAAAAAAAAAAAAAAAAACATGAGCTTGAGCATTTATTTATTATTTTTTTACGCATAGAGAGAGTTTAGAGTATGAAGTTACCATTTTATGAGTTTAATGAAAAGTAAAAGAGAAAAATGCACGCATTTTTATTTATTCAATCGACATTTTCCTTTTATTTACAGTTTTTTACACATAAAAATTCGTATTTTCCTCAGCAAAACGGATTGAAATACAATGCATATAAATAAACTATACAATTTAATTTTTTTTTCAATTATCCTAAAAATTTAAAAATATGTGATTTTTAAAAATTTACTTTTTTAAATTTTGGATGTATGACATTTTTTTAAAAATCTCATAGTCTTCCACTTACAGTTAGAATAACTGCATGTATTTTTATTTTTATTATTATTATTAAAAAAGTAATGGTAGAACAACGGCCTATTTTTTTCTTTTTTTTTTATTATAAGGGTAATGAAAAATATAAAAACGCATAATTTAAATTTATGTACCGTAGAAAAACAGAAATTCATTTGTGTCAAAAATTGCAAATAAAAAGAAACTACTGTAGACTGAACAAATACAATTTTCGGTTTTAAAATATTCTTTTTTTCCGTCTTATATAAAAATTGGCTTTCGGCGGACCTTAAAAACCTTTCCGTTTCCGCGTTAGGCAGATACCGGCTTACGGAGCACGTATTAATGTTATTTTCAGTGGATTCGCCAGGACTTGAAAGTCTTTCCGTAGTAGGCAGATTTCCGGCTTACACAGAGTCCACCTTAGACAAATCTTACAGTATTTTTATTTTTTGAAAAATTGCCACGAAATAGTGATATGTGAAACTCTTAAAGGAAAAAAAATAAAAATAAACAGATACATTCTTATAGAAACATAAAATCAAAATTACTTTCTTAACTGACTTAAAAAGGAAAATAAAATGCTTACTGCTTCAAAGAGGACAGACCTCAGAACGTATGTATTGCAAGACCAGCGCTTAACCGACTAAGCTACAGAAGGTACGGAAACATCCCGCTAAAAGTTGAACAGAAGAAATTATGCGCACAAATACAGAGGCACAATTTCAGAGAAATTCCCATAAATGGCTGAAAAACATAGTCCGATTTTTCATGCTTATTATATAACGAATAAGAGTCTTCCAGCTAACAAACATGGTCTTATTCGGTTCATCTAGAATAGATTCATGTTATATATTAATTTTAATAAGATCGCCCATGTCATTTTCGGAGGGAAAAAAATGTGAAATAAAAAGAAAACTAGAGTTTTTCCGGAAACAGCTGTTATCTTATTCACTTCACATAAAACAGATTCATATTATATATCAATTTAAAGAAAATCGCCCGAGCCGTTTTCCAGATTTTGACTTTAGGAACTTCTTCCATTGCTTTCGCTTCAAAAATGACTATTTAGATCTCAAAATATACTGCACGTAGAAATGTAAAAATTTCAGAATAGAATTAGACTGCAGATGTAAGACTGTTCTAAAAAAATCAGAATAATAAAAGCTATATTTGCTGAGTTATTGAAAGGCGGCTTTTCGGATTTTCTTTGAAGTCGAGTTAGTTGTATATATGAGTTCCGCCATCTACGAATTCTACGATACGATACGATACGATTTTAGGCTTAAGGCTGCGTCACTGGAATACTATCGTCTTCCATGATAACTGTTAATAATTTCTTTTTGTGATTTTTGTTTGTAAGCTTGTACATTAGTCGATTCCTTTTTGATTCCTTTTTAAAAAAAAAATACGTATAATATTATACTATTCTTGTTGCGACATGTCTTCTATACCCCTGAAGAATTAATGCAATTGATATTAAAACTTCAATTTACTCTATCGTGTGATTTGCATCCGAATTTTAATTAATATGAGTATAAATTTTCAAAAATCGCATTAACTGAAAAATATAATCGTTATTGATAATACTTGCTACGTTAGCTTATGAGGAACGTATTTAAATTACTGTGATGTTTAAAAAATCTAATTACAAGATGAAAAAAAAAGATATGCACATTTAAAAATATTAAATTTACATTTACAAATAACTAATGTAATATACATTTTTACAGAATTTTAAATTTAGGATTAAGTTTCAAAATAAAACTAAATTACATAGTTATTTTTCTTAGCAAATCTAACACTAGATGCATATAAAATTATTTATTAAAATACTTTATTTAGCTGGACTTTTCTTAATGTAATAGTCTACCTCATTAATATAATGATATCTTCGAGGTAAAAGCTGTTTTTATCTTTAAGTTAAACCAGATTAGTTTTCAGGCGCTTAATGTTTTCCAATTTTAAATGATCTCTTTTAAAGTAAGAAGATTATGATGATGACTATATGGAGGATTTCAAAATGCATGTCCATTAAAATACCTCTTCGGTATTACATTGCATTATTTATTTTATTTTATTTTTGTCAAAAATGATTAAAAAATACAATCGTTTTTAAAATAAACGTTTACATGAAAATTTTTGTAAAAACATTTTTCAGAATAAATGTAAATATAAAAAATGTGGTTTTAAAGGCAATAAAACAGTTGAGAAATCCAAGAGAAAAGAAAAAAATGATTTAACTTTGCTTTTACTAGAGAACTACTATAACGAATTCGATATACATTTATATAACAAAACAAAACATTGAGTGTAACGTTGACGTTATATTCACATCGTTGATACCTCACCAATAAATTTTGCCGTTATTGCTATTTTTTAAACTTCTAAATGTCGAACAATTTCAATTTTTATATCGTCGAATAGGTAAAAAATTTCTTTTCAATATTTTGCTGTTATACAATTTGTTTGAAAACCGTATCTCAATTTATCGATTTTTTATGGTCTTTAAAATAATTTTAAAGCATATATATACATTTTTTTAAATAAAAAATCTGTCGTTATCATCGATAGTCAATTTTGAAAGACTAATTCGTTTGCCCTTAAAACGATATAAATAGTATAACAAGAAAGGTCTCTATATCACAATATTAAAATATTTATTTGCTTAAAAGACGTTATAAAAACACATTAAAAGTAACTTAAAAATCTATATTTACATGTTTCAACTCTTTTACTGAGTCATCATTAGAATCTATAACAGAAAATTACAAACACAATGCCTATGACAAATGGAAAATAATCATGGAATATAAACAAACAAGTAATCATATAATGCGCCCTATATTTTCGCGATCGCGCGTGTTCCCTCTATGTCGCGACGCCGTAAGTTGCCCCAACCATTCAACCCATAAATTCGGGATACGAAAAGATAATGTATCGTTATAAATTCCTGAACCTCCTAAATAAATTTCAATGGACTCTTTTATAAATAATTGTAAATAAAAATTAGATCTGTAGATTATTCTACTCTCGTTAAAAAAAGTATGTTAATGTTCTCTATTTGATTCAGCCGGGATAAAACAGAATTACCTCTATTATATTTTATGTCCGCTATATGTTCTTTACATCTGATATTGAATTTTCGTTGGGTTATACCTATATAATGATTTTTGATTAACCCCCTCCCTAATAAATGGAATCATATAAACTCCTGAGAGGTCATCCCTATTAATAGGATCAATTTTAGTGTTTAAAAGTATCTTTAATTTCGTAAGAAAGGTCTCCTTACAGGGCATACTCAGAATATGTTGGAAAAAATGTTAATGAAACTACTCGTGAATGTAATAAAGGATCAGTTAAATTTTGCGGCGGAATTCCAGTACAAAATCTACAGAAAAATAAAATACTTTCGAACATTTGGTGCGAAAATACGAAAGCGACATAGGATTTGGCAAACAGGATTTTTCCTCGCCAAAAGAAAACGATTTTAATGCATCTGAAAATTGCTTGTTAATTGTTTTTTAAAATGAGCGGTATTTAATGAATTTAAATTTAATCAATGAAAGAGTTTATTATATATATATATATATATATATATATATATATATATTATTACGTACATGTTTCTTGTTGATGTAGTTATTTAATTTTATCACTAGAAAAATATTTTCTGTGTTTTGCAAGTTGAAAATATGTATTTTAAGTTATAGCCAGCTGACATTTGATTTTTAATTATTTAATTTGTTTCTTTTATATTTTTAAGTTGCAAATATTTACTTATGAGTATTACTCCATTTTCAGAATTATTAAAATAATGTTCTATAAAATAATAAATAGCTCACCCTTTTTCTCTTTTTATTACCGATTCGAATAAAATTTTGCCATTGCTTTAGTCTCCAATACAGGATTTTTTAAATTTAAACTGCTATTCAAAAATAAAGTCCACGTGAATAATTCCGCTGTTATACATTTCCATATAAAATAAGTCGTCGTTTCCATAGCAACAAAATCAAATCGACAATGCTCATTCGGACTTTTTTTGAGCTTCAAACAATTTAAATTTTGTTTTAAATCGTAAAATATGATATTTAAATTTCATTATAAATACACATAAATATATATGACAAAACTATAATTAAAACGAACTAAAACTGACAAAACCATAGTCAAAACAACCAAAAATGGCAAAAATAAAGGTTATTTAAATTACACTTTTTCAAAAAAATTGAACATAAGAAGTTTTTTCTTCAAAGAGTATTCAACATAAAAGTGTATTTTTTGAAATTTTATTTCATCGCCAACAGATGATAAATCGCCAAATAAAAGAAATTTTCATTACTTTTTTACGGACACTCTATCGAAGTTCCGCCGAATTTTTTTTATAAACATATATATACATGAGAAGAACATTCTGTAATTTTTTCAGCTTTTTCCAAGTATGCCCGCATGGAGACCTTCCTTGTAAGTTTTGCTTCCGGTAAATATTTCATAACGAATATTAAACTTCATCTATCTGTACATATAAAACAAAAGTGTATTCGTGTTTTCTTAGCCGGCGAAGGCTAAGAAAATCTACCGCGCGTAGAGGCCTAAAATTTAGGTGAGGTTAGTCTAAATCGTGTTTCCTGCACCCAAAGCTCAAATTTTTATTTTTTTGATAATTAGCCAAGATATTAATTAAACCTGCAACTAAAAAAAATCGACAAAAGCATTGCAATGTTGCATTTCAGAACCCCGTTCCGAAGTGTCAAAGCAGAGAAAAAACGAAAGCTCTTTTTTTCTGTCGGTTTCGAAGCACGCATCAGCGAAACCGGTCAAATTGTAAACAAACTGAAAACATATTCTTACATCTCACTCTTTTTACTTTTGAATGCCGGAATTCGTTTATATGAATTTTAATCCTTTTAACAGAAATTTTAAAAAAATTTCCATTTCGTGTTTTCAAATATTTTCAAAAATTTCCTTTTAAATTAAAACACTTAAAAATGAGTTTTTAACATTTAATATGATTAAAAATTCTGTATGCAATATTTTCATAAAAGCTGATGTCAAACTATTAAAAACTTTTTTGTGCATGTAAAGGAATAAAACGTGAAATTTAGTAATTGGGTCAGTGACATCAAACATCGAATAAATCACAAACTAAACTAAATCCCTTAAGCATAAGTACTTACGTAGCTTCTCTTGTGAATGGTGAAAACTCTGATGACGTATGCGTATGATATTCCAAAACGTTCTGGCTACCTCAGCTATTTTTTGTCTTAGAGATTTGTTTTTGGGCATCACTAGAAAAGCTTTTGATAGAAATGTGTTCCAGAGTCGCCAGGACACTAAGAAAGGCGACTAAGTTGGTGCAAAAATTGAACGCATGTACAGTACACATTCAACGAAAAGTACAGTATACGGGCATTCTCTATATTGTCGATTATCAATTTTGTAACACTATTTTTTCAAATGAACATAAAATTATTATTTTAAATTAAAAATTCAAATTTTTTCACACATAGAAATAAAGAGTCAAATATTTAAAAAATCCATGCCGACTCGGCACTACAGGCGCAGGTGATGGATTTCGAAGTTAAGTACTAATTTCACCAACAAAAACTAAATCATCATTAGAGATAAACCCACTTTAACAATTTTATCTGACCGCTTTTGACGAGTTTTTAATTTCATTTTTATATAAGAGCTGGTTTTATCAGAATCCTGTTAAGGCAGTATTCAAAAAATATTTTTTCATACTCAACAACTCGAAATTTCCTGACGCATTTTCAGATTCATTTTTAAAAGGAACACATGAAACTTGCTGACATGATTTTTTAAGAGATTTATAAGCGACCTATGTTTTTATTTTTCGTTCAGTTAGTTTAAACTTGATTTATAAACAATTATTTTCTCAATAGGACCATATTTTTCGTTTCCAACACATTTGCTTCGAAAAATTTAGTTCAAAATGGCCACTTTGACATAATTTTTTTTACATATATATTCTGCTTCTATCAAAACATCCACCATTAAGGCACATTATATAGTTTCTGAATAAGAGAACCTACCAATTAGGTGCGTTTTAAAGCAAAAACGGTTTTAAAAATAAGCCGTTTGGATTTGAGTACATCCTTAATACATTTTTTCTTCAATCTCTGCGTATTTTTAATTTGTTTTTGCTGTAAGAATTGGTCCGATCAAAAACTTGTCAATATAAAAGTTGTAGATAATATTACGAAGATATATAATAAATTCATGCGGATTTGAATCTTGAGAGTTGGCGAAGTTATGAATTTTTTTCTTCCCAAAACCCTATTTTTTTCGCCCCTTGAGACCATTTTTAATTTTATCAAAAATCTGCCATACATAAATATTTTGCCCTTTTTTAGAAGTAATAATAACTTTAAACTAAGTGGATATGTATTATAATTAGGACGTTATGGGGTTTTCTCGTTTTTTACAAAACCCCTCCCTATATCCACCTTCTTGGTCCGATTTTGCCCATTAACGAACTTGAACGAGATTTAATCCACATGATTTTATGTATTGGTTTGGAAAATATTTGTGCAGAATTATGGAAGTTATCGTGTCCATAAAAAAGTTATATATATAGATAGATAGATAGATATATTTGATAGATAAAGTTTTTTACTGGAGGTGGTTTTGGGCTCTAGGGCTCTAGAATCAAACCAGTTATCAAGAGTATACGAAATACCTTTCACCAAAGAAGATGGAGCAATGCAGTTTTATATAGGTATGACAAGCAGAAAACTTAAAACTAGAATCAAAGAACATATAGCAGACATCAAATACAACAGGAGAACGACAGATTTTGTCAGATTATGCAGCAAAGAACCTTTACAGATCGATTTTAAAAAGAGCAGAATAATTTATCCTTCAAGATTTTATTTACCATCCATTATCCGAGAATCAATAGAGATATTTTTACGCAACAAGATTATTTGCAATGATTCAGTGTCCCTTGAGTTACCTAATATTTGGAAAGAGATGCTATGCGGTTTTAATAACAACAGTAAAAATTAATTTACGCTCACAAATATCCAATTTCATTTTATTTTATGTTTGCACGGATTTTCATTATGCGGGAAGTCTCGTGACATTGTTTACCAAGTTATTGTTTTTAAAATTTGTTTGCGAAAATATTTCTATTATGAATGAATTTGAAAATGCCGCCGTTTGTGCGATCAAACGATCATTAATCTAAATAAAGGAATTTTATCACTTTTACAGCATTTTTTTTTTTTTTTTCAGATTCTAAATGTTTGCAATTAAGTTTATATTTGTAATTTTTCTTAGTTCCTGTTCCACTATCGAGATGACTGCCCATTTGTTATTCCCTTGAATCTTTTTGATTGGCCCTCATAACGTATATTTCAAAATAAACATATGACAAATCTTGACTAATTACAGAAATAGCATGATATATCTGAAATGAGAAACATATTTTAATGACAATTTGAAACCATTGCTCACAGGAAAATTTGTATTTGTAAAAACTCAAAATTAACGGAAAATTAATTAATATATTTTTTAATTAAGAAAGGTTCCATAATCGAGAAGTTCTGTTAAATTCGTTAGCAATGCTCTTTTACATCGTAAACAATTGCTGCAGTAATTTTACTGCAGCAGAGATGCCAGGCAAAGACACATTAAAAAAACGGGCTTTGCACCTAGATAATCTGACTTTACCTTTAAAGAAATTGGTTTTGTCTGTAAAACATGAAATTCACGGGATTTGACATTTAGTTGAAAAAAGTGGCATGTTCCGTTAATTTATTGAAATAATTCACGGTAAAATACCAGTAAATTATTAACATATTTTTTTTTACAGTGTACAACGGAAATATTAACTATTCTGTTGATAAAAATACAACCACAAGGGTCAAATTTCATTTACTCTAATTTTAGAGATTCGTATTTTTTTCAGACCTCATATTTACTTTTTCAATATGCATAAAAAAATGTGCATATGGTGCCGCACTTTTGCTCGCGATTAGTCTATTATTTAAGCTGTTGTTTGGATGACAATATTACATTTTAAGGCTTCTACTAAAGTTATTTATTACGACTAACAAGGAAGGTCCTCATAAGCTCATACTAAGAAAAATTTGAAAAAAAAAAAAATACAGAATGTTCTTCTAATGAAGAAATATATGTTTATAAAAAAATTTCTGCCGTAACGTCGATAGAGCTTTCTTAAAAAAATAATGAAAATTTTGTGTTCTTGGTGATTTATCGCTGGTTGGCGACACAATCAAATAAGAAAAAATGCACTTTTATGATAAATATACCGTTTAAGGAAAAAAAATTCTACACTTCATATTGTATTTGTGCAAGTTTTACTTAAATAAATACACATTTATAACTACGGATTTGTCACATACATTTATATGTATCTATAATGATATATAAATATCGTTTAAAGACGGTTTAGCACAAAATTTAAATTGATTAAAATTACTTCAAACTCAAAATTAAGGTCCGATTCCGAGCATTCTCAATTTGACTTCGATATTGTTAGTGTCGAATACGACAAAAGAATAATGTCGTTGCCTTGGAAACAACGACATATTCAATATCGAAATGCATAAGGAGAGCTTTCTTAATCGAACAGTTACTTTTAAAATACACTTAAGACTTATCCAGCCAGTCAAACCGTGTAAAATTAAATAACTTCAGCAAACACGCAACTAGAATATATTATATGAGCATGTAGAAAAAAATAATAAACTGTTTAATTGTTTAAATTCATTAAGTACTGAGCATTTAAATACTCATTTAACTAGAAATTTCCAAAAGTACTTGCATTTTAAAGTTGTTTGCATGTGGCGAGGAAAGGTGTGGCTCGCCAAATCACGTGGTACGTTAGTTTTTTCGCGCCAAATATTCGAAAGTATTTTACTTTTTTACAGATTTTCTATTGCAATTCCGCCGCTAAATTTGACTGATCCTTTAAATATACATAAATAGTTTTATTAGCATATTTTTTTTTCAAAATATTCTGAGTATGGGCTTTAAGGAGACCTTCTTTGTAAAATATCATTTCATACAAAATCGAGGACGCTATAAAGATGGTAGACGGGAGGTTTTGAGTTTGAACCCAATCGCTCCCGTCGGCCTAATTGTTCGGAGTTTTCGTGGTTTTCTTCGAATCGTGGATTTCCATGCGTAACTACGGGTTAGGTTCCCTTAGAAAGACCCCCACGGATGGCAATCCCCCCCTTTGGGCCTATAATCCTCGTGTTGATAATTGGCCGTCATAAACACAACCAACCAAGGGCGCTATATACTTATGTAATTTCTTTTCTTTCTTCTTCTTTCTTTTTTGTGGCTATCTCTCATAGGTTTAGAAATAAGTGAATAGCTTCCGAATTCCGCCTCTAGGGACGTTGCCTTAGGTCAGGTGTAGTCATTTTACTATTGCGTTCTTCCACTTGTATGCAACTCTCCGTTTGCTAATATTTTCACGATAAAAAGGTTTTCCTGTGCATCCTTCAGATATCAATAGCATAATTGATAAATAATTGATAAAATAATTTCGAACTTATAAATTGACGTTGTGAAAGATTGATTAAATTTTGTATTTTTCTTTCAATTAAATGCAAAATTTCAGTACAAAATCTCCAGTATTATCTGTATTACAAGGCATTAATGAATAACGCTAAGAAATACTGAAGTACAGTCTTGCCAAGGAAAATTGAACTGGAACTTTCAAATGTTGCAAAAGAAGTAATAACTTTTTTTTTTCTGTTATTCGATTATTTCTTTTGCTTACGCAAAAACTCTTTGTATATAAATCTCATTTCAATTTTCTAAGTACACTAGAAAACGTCTGTAAATTTTAATCACATAGTTTGTAATTTGGCGAAGAGGGAGTTTCAAAACAGCGATTTCTGAAATTCTGTATCTTCGAATCTATACAAGGTAAGAAAAAAATAAAGAAAAATGGTCTGCAGCGACGACTTTTTTTTTTTTATTTAACTGAGGTTTAAGTTAAACTTGCGAGTTTAATTTTCCTTACCATTTTGCCACTATAACTTTTTATTTTCTTCTAAATTTTTACTTATAATGATATTGCATAGCACCCACAAAACATGCAAATAAGAAATAATAACAATGTAGTAGTTTTAGTACAAAATTTTGGTATAACATTGTCTTAAAGGGATGTTAAAGAAGGGACTGTAAGGAAAAAAGGTGACGGTAAGGGAAAAAAAAGGACGGCAAGGAAAAATAAAGGGGTGGTAAGGATGGGGCGGTAAGGAAAATTATCACCTATTTTTAAGAAAATCATGTTAAAACTAAGTGATGTGATAGCCAAAATGTTCATTGGTTTTTAGAAATAGTTATTTACATTGGATTAAAAAAAAAATTACCTCGAAAAGTGCAGGAATAAACACTTGGGGACGGTAAGACTACCGATAAAACCACGGTGCTTGAAATTGATATGTAAATGCTGATTTAAATTCTGCAGTAAATTTCTTGTCAAAGAATTTTAGACATTCTTTCTCTAGCATACTTCTGCATAAGAAAAAACTTGAGAAAAATTCTGTAGCTGCATCTGATGGGATTTTCTGTATAATTTTAGCAAGAGGGACGGTAAGGAATCTAAAATCCAGGGACAGAGTTAAAAAAAATAATAACAACCGTAAAAATGTATGCAGGTTAATTTTTTGCTACATATTTATATAAAACAATAGTTCCAGTTTCGAAAAAAAAAATTACATTGAAATACTTATATTAAAACAATTTTATACAGACAGCTTCAACTTAAAAATCAGTATCCGGGACATGGGACGGTAAGGAATTTCGTGGTACATTTGGACCCCAAAAACTTATTTATCTCTTTAATATTGTTATACAGTCATGCAATGGGATGTTTTCCAACACAAGAAAAAAAAAAAAACCAAGAATATGTACTAAAATAAAAATTATTATTCAGGGACTTAAATGTCAAAATTATGTGAGAATGCCTCGTAAATGTGAGAAATGAAGAATGTTGCATAGTAATAATCTTATTTTATTGGATCAGCTGAAAATCTTAATTTTTCTCTGACTAATTAAAGCTTTGATTTTCTGCTAGTTACAGGTTACTCAAATATCAGAACCTATAAATGATGCAATTAATAGTCCAGGTTACGGCGAGATCGGAAGCCCCGTGATTACAGAATTGAAAAAAAAAAAAGACGATATTAAATAGTCATGAGAAAAATATGAGCAATGTATGACTAGGTTTGGCAAGCCAGAAATACGTTTAGTTAAATTAATTATTATTAAAAAGCTATGTTTTACCGTTTTACTATATTGTGTAATTAATTAAGTAATAAATAGCACAATTCTTAATGAAAAGGTAGCACTTACAAGGGAACGACTTTTGGTGCTGCTCGCACCTAGCATCGAGACCTGGTGCATTTTATAGCCCTATACATAAAAGTTAGAGAACCGATAAAATTTCTCTGTTAAAATCATATTTTATACTTTTAATTTCTTATTATTACATTTTTATTTGTTCATTTCACGCCAAAAGTGAGTTAAGTCGCCAAATACGGCGCTACAAATTTTCCGCCCACCTTTATCCGGGGAGTAAAGGTACAGCACAAATTAGAATTATATCAGATTGCGATTTGTTTTATAATTGATAGCATAAGAACTAAGAATTAGGTTTTTTCTTCTTTTTTTTTTTTTTTTTTTTTTTTTTTTTTTTTTTTTTCTATGCAGACAATAAATATATAAATAGTAAATAAATTTCTATAAAATCTTTCAAGATCATTGAAAACTTTTTTTTAGTGACATACAAAATAAGCAAACTATTTTCTTTTGAAATCGAATGGAATAAAGTTTCGAATGTTTAAAATGAAATGTTTGCTGTATTAAATTGTCCATTGGTAAAAGTAATAATAAAGTAAATTAATATTTTTACACAATTTAAAAAAATTACTGTGGCTAATTAGGTCGGACATTACAATTTCTACTGAAGCCCGAACAGCTCTGACATTTGGCTAGGGTTGCCGGAAAGCTCTACTTTCGAAAAAAAAAAAACCTGCCAGCTTTCTTCCCGCCAAAAATGCGAATATAATGTTGCTATTCTTCAAAATCAAATTCGTGGGTTTTTGAAGGAATTTTTAAACTTTTTTCAATCTTTTATACTTATTATTAACTAATAATTATTTTTAAATGCTTTTCTTTAAAAAACTTCAATGTTAATAGTCCGATAAGTGGTCTCGAAAAGTGCATTTTCAGAAAGTTATGCTGCTGTAAAATCAAGAAATATTATTTTAAGAGAAAAATATTATCGATCCTCAAACTTCATAATATAGAGCTTTAAAATGCACCAGGTATCAATGCTAGGTGCGAGCAGCACCAAAAGTTCTTCCTTTGTCAGACACATAAACATTTAATTAACATTTCCCAAACAAATCACATCACTTGTTTACAAGACGTCACATAAGAGAACAGAGTAGAATAGAACATTCTGATACTTATTTATAATGAATTGCGGTGGGGAGCGTTTGGTGCTGCCATCTATGCCTAATAAATGGAAACATAAAACATGACAGCTATAGAAACATAAAACATGACAACCGTGATCGCGGATATTGATCACTCTTTGAGCATTTTATAGAAAATTTTGTGCTCTTTCAGAAAAACTTGGTATGACAAACTTCATTAGAAAACCACTGGAATTCGCGAAGCAGGCGGCCATGCGTCCGTCAAACGTCCACATACGTCTTTGCCGACACTTGCCCAGCATCCAGACGCGAAATAAAGACGTCACCGATAAAAGGTTAAAGCAAAATGACCCTGAAATTTTATCATCGGCCGCTTCCTTAACCGCTTGTGCAGAGTTGGGGGGCAAATTTGTAATCCCAATTATCTGCAGTAAAGTTACAAGTTAATTGTATGTAGTTGATTATAGCTACACACATTCAAACGCCGAAATTCGTCAAATAATGGGATGGGAGCGATTCCGGCTACAGTGCTGCAAGAATTTTTTACGGCATATAATTTTAACCATTATTAATTACATGCAATTGAAATGTAATTACATTGCAGGTAATTGCAATTACAAGTTTGCCCAACTCTGTCCTTGGGGAGGAGCGACCTCGCGTAAGGTGCTCATAATCCGGGATTATTCTCACCAGTAAATTTTTTTTGTAAATTTTGCATTTTTTTAATTCGAGCATTTTGCGATTCAGTACTGTCTATTTCACTTTATTAAACTCGTTTTTCACTATCTTAACTATATATATATATATATATATATATATATAACATTAAAAAAAAGCAATTTAACAAATTACAACGACCATTTGGAAAATGAGATTTTCAAAGACTAAAATTTAAGACATGAAATATCGCACGGAGTTGATCATACATTACATGCGCCATGAATTAAACATTAACATTCCTGGACCTATCATGAATAAATTTTAAAAGAAATTTCAGTTTTACACTTTTCGGTACTGTAAATTTTTAAACTTCTACGGAGCTGGTCATACATTACGTACGCCATGGATTAAACATTAATATTCCTGGACCAATTTTAAATGAAATTTCATTTTTAAGCTTCTAAACATCCCACAATATTACTTTTTACACCGTCGTATAGAGAAAAAAGTGTACTGTTAAATGCAATTTGTTTGAAAGCTGTATTTCAATTTGTTTCTGAGTTATTAATTTATTTTTTGTAATTTTTATTACTTTTTTGTCATAGTGGCAACAAAAGTATTCTGTTGAAAGTAAAGGGAAAATACAGATTACTGTATAGACCAATCAGAAAACGAATAAAATGCAGGATTCAACTAATAAAACGCTTCAGATATGTTTTTGAATTCCTACCCTGACCGAGGACAATAACCATTTTTCCAAATGGTTAAAAAAAAAAAACTTTTTTTATAACAATTACGATCTTATGATCAGTATACCGTTACTTAGTGACAAATAAAAAAAAATGTATGGATCCTGAAAAGCGCTTTTTTTGTTTTTCTGGGACTTAACATCTCTCATACTCTTTGCCGACCTACCCTTATCAGCTTTCTCCGGCAGCTTGTTCTCTTATCTTTCTTAACTGTGATTAGATATTCTTAAACTTAACTTATTTAATTTTATTATACTAATTAATTTCTCTTTTAATTCTAAACCAGTAAGGTTTCTTACAATTTTAACTTTGTAATACCACTTTTCTTTAAAAGTAATTTTTCATTTTTATTTTTTAATAAAATTTTATAGTAGTATTTTAGTATAGTTTGACTTTATATCCCAATGGCTCATTCATTTTAAGACAATCATCAATAAACTGGGCGTAAAGCTGTAGACAACACGGAAGCCCCACAAAATGCAAACACTATTAAGGGGACAAGGGACCTTTAAAACCTTAAAAATCAATTTTATATTTTTTGTAAATTTCACTTTAAATATTATTATTCACTTTGAATATTATTATATGCATTATAGCAAACATTTATCACAAAAAAAAAAAAAAAAAAAAAAAAAGAAAAGAAAAGAAAAAAGAAAAGAATAAAAAAATATTTTTGAAAAAAAAAATGGAATTTTACGCGTTGTCTTAGGAATCTTCGAAATGCCCCCTGCGCGTTCCATATCAATGAAAATCCCCAATAGTTTTGATAAAAGTTTGGTTCATATATATATAAATAAAACTGTGCATCGAATTTTATATATTTAAATATAAATGTTTAAAAAAAAATTCAAAAATTTTCAATTTTTTATTTTTATTATTTATTGATTTTTTTTTTTTTTTTTTTTTTTTTTTTTTTTTTTTTTTTGTAAATTTCATTTTAAATATTACTCAAGGGTTCATTATATGCATTATGGCATGGATTTATCACAAAAAAAAAAAAAATAAATAAAAAAAAAAAAATATTTTTGAGAAAAAAATGGAATTTTACGCGTTCTTTTAGAAATCTTCGAAATGCGCCTTGCGCGTTCCATATCAATGAAAATCCCCAATATTTTTTATAAAAGTTTGGTTTATATATATAAATAAAACTGTGCATCTAATTTTACATATTTCAATATGAAGGTTAAAAAAAATTGAAAAATTTTGAAATTTTTCCAAAAAATTTTGATTTTTTTACCTTTATATTCAAATATATAAAATTCAATGCAAAGTTTTATTTATATATATAAATCAAACTTTTATAAAATATATTGGGGATTTTCATTGATATGGAACGCGCAAGGCGCTTTTCGAAGATTTCTAACACGACGCGTAAAATTCCATTTTTTTCTCAAAAATAAATTTTTTTTTCTGATAAATGCTTGCCATAATGCATATAATGTACCCTTGAATAATATTTAAAGTGAAATTTACAAAAAATAAAGAATTGATTTTTAAGGTTATTAAGGTCCCGTGTCCCCTTAAGCTGTTAAACTTAAGCCCGATTCAACTAGGCAAAAATGTCTGTTTTGAAAAACCGGTGATAAAAGATTGAAAATTTTGCAAAAGACGCTCGTTTCGAAGGGGTTAAAATAGGTATGCAGACTTTTCCGGCAGAATAAAGTTTGTCGTACCGAATTTTACTGAAAGAGTACAACATTTTCTATAAAATGCTCTATGAGTGATCAATATCCGCAATTACGGTAAAAAATTATAGCTTTTAAATAACAATTAATTTAATTAAATATATTTTCGGTTTGTCAAACCTACTTATTCCTAGCTCATTTTATTCGTATGTCTTTTTACTATCGATTTACATAAACAAAATTTCACGGGGGCTTTCGATGTCACTGGCTCCCTACCTATAAGGACAGCGGCTAGTAATAATGACCGTACACTGTGAAAAAAGAAAAAAAAAGTGAAAAAAACGGGAAATGTAGTGTCTGCAAAAATTGCCGTCTACTCTCCAATTTTCCACAAAACTTCCGCTTTGATATTATCCTCCCGTTTTCAGTATGGAAATTCTTCGCTTTTAAGGAGGGAAATTTCTGTTTTTAAAATTCAATATGAGCAATAGCACAATATTAACAAAGCTTTATAATAATTATACAGTGGTGCTCGAAAGTATTTTGACAAAGATAATAATTGACTTAATTAAAAACTATAGCAAAATAAAAAAATGATTCATTTATTTTATTTAACCATATTCAATGTTTTACAGAATTTTAGTAAATTAACTATAATTCGCTAGATAATAAATAACGTGATGGAAATAGCGTGAAACCCATGAAAAATCAAAAGTATTTTGACGTTGTAATATAAAATCGTTTTAACACAATAATTATCAAATATGGTAATGCGTTAGACAATATTTAGTAGCATATCCTCTGACCTTTATGAAAGCCTCACAACCCGCGGGCAGCGAGTCGACTAACTTTTGTATTCGATCAAAAGGAATTCGGTCCCACTCATTTTCAAGAGCTTCGTATAAAGTCTTCTTATTTTAATAATTTTGTCATCTTACTCTATGACCTAATTCCTCCCACAGATGCTCTATGGGTTTCAAATCAGGACTTTGATTTGGTCACTCTAGAGCCTTGATTTTTCTACGTTTCTAAAAATCACTTACGTACTTGGATTTGTGTTTCGGGTCATTATCTTGCTGAACATATCACTTAGCAGGCATGTTTTATTCAGCATATGGTAGCATATGAGTCTTTAATATATCAGTATACATAAAACAATTCATATTTCCCTCAATTCGAACTAAGAGTTCAACTCCGCTGCGAGAAAAACAACTCCGAACCATCACATGTTTGACGGTAGATATTTCGTATCGAACAAATTTTTGTTTTTGTTTTTAGGACGTCGAATGTACTCGATTCCATCAGAAGACACTAAATTAAACTTGCTTTCAACTCTCTACAAAACATTAGACCATTCTACACGTGTCCACGATTTGTGCCGTTTTGCGAATGCAAGTCTAACCTTCCCATTCTTAGCGGATATCAAAGGCTTTTTTGCTGGTCTTCGGCCATGTAAACCATAGAGGTTTAGGTGTCATTTGACAGTTGGAACGCGTCTATGCAGTAATTTTCTTTCAATTACTTTTTTATTACTACAGACGATTTACGACAATCACTTGCAGATAGGCTTTTTTTAATAACACGGTCAATATTGCAAGCTGTTTTTTTCGGACGGTCACTTCGAGGCTTATTTTCGATTGATTTTCGTTTATTAAAAACTTTATTCCACGTACTAACAAGCTGTCGAGACACGTTAAAAGAACGAGCAACTTCTGCTTGCGTCCTTCCTTGCTTAAGTGCATTTACAACGACTTTTCTAAAATCACTAGAATGTTCTTTGCGTTTCAGCATTTAAAAATAATCACAATAAGTCAATATAAACACTAATCAAAGATATAGAGCAACTGACGCCTTCAACAATTAAATTCAAACTAAATTTCAAAATACTTTTTAGCTAAGGAAGAGTCCTATTTCTTTGCTGGCGCCGAATGTAAGCAAACCAGTTGAAACTTGCTACCTTTGAATAACTGCAGTCATATTGTTCATAATGATAGGGAATATATTTTCTTTTATATTTTTATATTAAAGAAAATAAGAGCGAATATAATGTTGTCAAAATACTTTTGAGCGCTACTGTATCTACTAATCAATATTTATGCGCAACAGGTATTTGTATTGCATATTATTGCACTCGTTTTTCATTGCCTTAGCTTATATGGAATTCGAATCTTCGTACTCGACATTACAGAATGAATGTTCTGTTCTCTACACCACCTGGCCGCATATAACGGCTTGGTTTAGGCCGAAACATCAGTTACGAAAATTTCACTGGATATTTCCCGTTTCCGCTCAATCGCAAGGGAGCGTTTCCATTTATCTGTCTTGGATGGAACGTTTTTGTTTTTAACATCCAAAGAGTTATGATGAAACTGAAGTTTTTCGTTTATACCATGAAAATGTACGTCTTCCGTTCCAAACAAAAAATTTCCGTTAAAAAACAGGGATTTCACGTAAAATCACTTGTATATATCATTTTTAAAAAGTGTAATACGTCGAAGTCGTATTCGTAAATTTCAATTATCTTCTGACATACAGGATTTCTCTAAAGAATCGAATGGTTTCGTATAAATATAGTGTACAGCACCCTTGCCTTATGTATTGCCGGGCAATATGATTAGCATTACACTTCCGGAAATAAAGCATTATGCTTGTCTAAACAATTTTAAAATCGCTGTCAACTTCTCTCCTTTCCATTAGCAGGCATTTTGTTTGACACCAATCTTACGATCTTAAAATCAACTCTAGTACATAAGCAAAAACACTGGGCTTTACAACGTGCAATTATCACGAACAATACAGAAAATATTTGTTTCTTAATTTGGATTAACTCCAAGATTTTCTTTTCTTTTTTTTGAAATATTAGTTTTACGAATTAATTTTCTCTTACGGAAGAAAATGTTTTCCTTCAACAATATTCCTCATTAAGTATAATTTAACTCTGAATTATATACGCATAATTTTGTTTATATACATTTAAGAAAACCTTGATTTTAATATTAAATTATCCCGATTACATAATTATTACAAATGAACGTAAAAGATTAGGTTAGATTTTGGTTAAATTCAAGCAAAAAAATTGTAATAATACTTTCACCAATAAATTTTAATGTGATGAAAATGTTTTCGACAAGTGTGTTCTGTGGTAAAGGTACTTTAATTTATTTAAATTTAATTTAACTCTTTTTTCAACGAAATTATTTATATTTTTATATATTTTTTTGAAAGAGCAGCGATTGTAATATTTAATTTTTTTTAATAATTCAAATGTTTCAAAATGGGTTATTTGAAAAGATCTTCGTTATTTCCCAAAATTTTTTGACAGTTTAAATATGTATTATAAAAAAAACTAAACTGATTTTATTAAACCAATTTAATGTTATGCTCCCGGAACTACACCATTACGTTTGTCTAATCAGTTTTTAAATCTCAGACATCTTCTTTTCTTTTCCCAATTAACCGACACGCTGTTTGGCATCAGTCTTACGATGTAAAAACCCATTCTAGTACATAAACCAAAACACTGTGCATTACAACGTGCAATTATCACGAACAAACACAACCAGCCTGCGCTTGCGCTGTTTCCATGGCAATACGACCCGGCGGAGAAGTGAGAGTTCGATTTATGTTTGAGGAACATAACATGCTGCCGTACGAGAAGAGAATGTAGTACTAGAGCTCTATCGCGTCTGAGTTATGTACTAGTAGCTTTTCTGATGCTTTTCAGGTTTTAGGCTTTTATGCTTGCTTCCGCTCGTGACATTAATTTTTAGACATGTATTCAATTTTTGCAAGCGCTGAACTTTGCATAATAATTATTGCATATAAGCTAATATCAAGCAAAGCTTTGTAAAAGCTGACAGCTAAGGTGAGCGCTTTTTTCCCCCGTTTCTTTGGTATTTGTCTCAATTAATGATATTTGCAATTCAATTGATTGGCTGTCAATAGAATAGGTATTGCTGTAGTCTTAAAATTAATTACTTTTTTATTTAGTTGCATTGTAATATTAGTTTTAGACTTTTCCTTATATGCCTAAAGCGACCATAATCAATAAAGAAATAATTTATTTTAATTGAAGTATATGTAAAAAAGGTGAATATATATTTTCTAAAAATTTTTTATGTAAAGTAATAAATCCATGTCAATGAAAAATATTTTAAAAATATAGAATTTTGATGTATTAAAATTAAAATGTTTCTGTTTATTTATTTTGTTTTCATTTATACCATGAAGTGTTTAAATGCATTTTGGTGTCATCTATAAATTTTTAAATGGGATAAATATGTAGAATATTTTAGCTCACAATATAATTATCAGCAATTGAATGATTTAATCAACAGAATAGCATTTATATTCTGTCTACTAATTACGCACGGAATATAATTTAACAATATATATATATATATATGTAAAAAAAAATATTGTATTCAATTTACAAGAAAAATAATTTTTATACTATTGATTAGAGGCTAATTAATTTTTTTGGAATAAAATTTTTAAAAAATTATTTTAAATAAATATTTTTTATCTAGTATCTGGTATTCGATGTGAAATTTTATGTTTTCTTCTATTCATGTATTATTTCAGATTTTCTTTCATTTTAAATTTGAAAGTGTATAATTAAATAATAAATAAATCACTAAGAACTAAATCATACCATTCAAATAATTTTTTTTATTGAATTTGTGTTCTTAGCGTACATAATACTGAAAATAATTTTAAAGCAAAAATAGCTAACTGTGGATTCTTTACATAATTTTAAATTTATACAAATATACTTGTACTTCTGTTTAAAATTTTCACAGCTTTTATATGCAGGTTAATTTATATTTTGAGAAATGCTCTTTAATTTACCGTATATTCATTTTCAACTTAATGACATTTTACTTCAACCGTTTGGCGTGGAGCTCGAGCAGTATTAAACGGAAACTTCAGAAAACTTTTTTGTGTAGGTGGATGAAAAACGTTCAGTAGTTGCGTGAGAAATTAAAACCTTTTTTCATCCTTTTTTCACGAAAGCGCTTAAGAAGGAAAACATGAAGTAGAAAGTTTTCTCTTAAATTAATTTCTTTAGCACCTTTTAACATTTGGATTAAAATTGTTTTATAATTTACTCGAAGAATATATAAACGGTTTAGAAAAGTATATATATATATATATATATATATAAATTTTATAATTTGATCAAAAATAAGACAAATATAGAAAGAAAATCTATTATAAATTGTGCGTTTAAATTTTATTTTCATTGCTTCTAAATTTTTATTTCAATTTTGACATATAATGATTGTAAAAAATCATATATATTATATGTATATATATATTTATAATTTTGAAATATTAATCTTTTGCAAGGTCCCAGAACATAAAATATATGATTATATTTTCTAAAAATATATTTCGCTTTTATATAACACAGAAGAATTCTTTCTTCGTATGATACGAATGTTGAACGATTATAAAATTAAAAAATGCTTTCTTTTACTGATTTTATTATTCCTCAAAAAATGTTTCTTGCTGAATCGTTTTGGTCTTAATTCATAGGGCATTTTAAATTTTCTAAAAACTTGTAATTGCAGTTAGGTATCTGCTAAGGTTATTTTCTATACATGTATTTTTTTTTTCTTTTCAAAAAGAAATTTTTTTTACAATTAAAAAACTGAAAGTAAGTTAATAATCTTAAAAAAAAACTTATAAAAAATACAAGATAAAACAAGTTGGAAATTGCTCGTCAAACGTGGCAAATGAGGTGCGTTCGTACTATAACTAGTTTTATAATTATTTTTTGCACCCCATATTGTACTGAATGTATACTTTTTTGCACTTCATAAAGCGCATAGTCTGATACATCATTAAAATGCACTTCCAATAATTTTTTCCCATTCCCCGTAATGTAACGGAACACTTTTGACTGTCCCTGTAATTAAACTATACATCCGATTTTCCTAAAATTTGAAATAGCTCAACAAAACTTTGCAACAATTATATCTTTAAAATTTCAGACCATTCGGAAGGCTGTAATATCATTAAAATGCACTTGCAATAATTTTTCCCATTCCCCGTAATGTAACGGAACACTTTCGACTGTCCCTGTAATTAAACTATACATCCGATTTTCCTAAAATTTGAAATAGCTCAACAAAACTTTGCAACAATTATATCTTTAAAATTTCAGACCATTCGGAAGGCTGTAATATCATTAAAATGCACTTGCAATAATTTTTCCCATTGGCCGTAATGTAAAGAAAAACTTTTGACTGTCCCTGTAATTAAACTATGCATCCGATTTTCCTAAAATTTGAAATGGCTCGACAAAATTTTGCAACAGTTATATCTTTAAAATTTCAGATCATTCGGAAGGCTCTAATATCATTAAAATGCACTTGCAATAATTTTCCCCATTGGCCGTAATGTAAAGAAAAACTTTTGACTGTCCCTGTAATTAAACTATACATCCGATTTTCCTAAACTTTGAAATGGCTCGACAAAATTTTGCAACAGTTATATCTTTAAAATTTCAGATCATTCGGAAGGCTCTAATATCATTAAAATGCACTTGCAAAAATTTTTCCCATTGGCCGTAATGTAAAGAAAAACTTTTGACTGTCCCTGTAATTAAACTATACATCCGATTTTCATAAAATTTGAAATGGCTCGACAAAATTTTGCAACAATCATATATTTGAAATTTCAGACCATTCGGAAGGCTCTAATATCATTAAAATGCACTTGCAATAATTTTTCCCATTGGCCGTAATGTAAAGAAAAACTTTTGACTGTCCCTGTAATTAAACTATAGATCCGATTTTCATAAAATTTGAAATGGCTCGACAAAATTTTGCAACAATCATATATTTGAAATTTCAGACCATTCGGTTGGGTAGTTTTTGCTCTGTTACATGCGGACAGACGGACGGACGGACAGACGGACGGACAGACGGACGGACGGACTGAACGACGACTATAGGTGCTACGTATTTATATAATTACGAACGCACCTAAAAATCGTTGAAACAACATAGCTGCTAACTTTAACGCTACCACTAAAATTTAATAGAGATTTTTGGCTAAGCGTAAAAGTGGGCCGCTATGTAAAAATGAAATTATTTACAATGTTTTATTTTATAACTAAGTATGAAACACTAATAAAAATTTATTGCATATTTATCCTGATATGAGATACGTATTTGTCAAATTAGAAATATTAATATTTCGATTTAATGAAGAAATTTAATTTGCAAGGATTTATAGTTCGTACCATTTTTTAACTGTAAAAAGAGATTTAAATAAAAACGATTGACTTCCGAAATTTATGAAAATTATATTAGAATTTTATTTTATTTGGCATTCACCTTTTTTTAGCTTTCTAGCCTTTTTTTAGCTATTATTAGCTTTTATAGTTTTCTTTAAAATCCAAAAATATTACTCCACATAGTAAATGTTGCTTAAGAATTCATTTAAATTGCATCTATTATGAAATTTGTCTAAAAGTTCAGACACTTCTCTTTATATGCAATAGTGTTTTAATAGCATATCATTATTTCCTTATCTTTCATTGTATTATTATAGCTTTTTGCGTATGTTTCTATTTAAATTCATATGTTCAGTTGTTTAAAATACGCTTTTAATTAAATATCGTGGTTTCTTTTTGTTTACTTCTTTAACGCTGAAAAATGTGTAAAATACTGAATAATTTTTCGCCTGTCCGTAAACATCGTACTAGCATACTATATTTCCGTATTATTGTATTATATTATTTATTAACATTAAAACTATGCTACCTATTGTTATAGAAATACCGTTAACTGTTAATCTGAGAAAGACAAAATTAAGTTTAAAAGAAAACTAGCTTGTAATGACATATTCATTATTCCTGAGACAACCGCCGGCATCTTCTTTCTAGAGAAATTGAAGGTGCTTCGTTCTTACAGGGGCTATACCTGGGTTTAAATAATGTGCAGAAAATCAATATAAAAGCCTTATCGTTTGTCAGCGATTGTAAACGTTCCAAAATATTGATTGAAAACACCACAATGCAACATTAACGTTTTCAATTTTATTGTGCGCTATACATAAATTATTTATTGTCATGCATTTTTGGCTCCGTTATTCCTAAAAATTGATAGAAATTTAATGTATTTGTCTTGCGTTTAAAAATATAAAATTTGTCCAGTTTACACTAAGCTTGAATGTTAAATTAGTGCGCTTTTATATTCACAACACGCACCAGAATTTTCGAATTGGGATTTTCATTTTATTTAATCACCGGATGTTTGTCAATAAATAAAGCAAATATTACTATTCGTAAATTCTGGTAGATATTTTGAATTAAAAACAAATGAACTCTAAATTGTAAACACTGTTCAGATGGCTCTTTTATTACATTTTATTTACTTATTTATTTGTTACAATTTTCTGTTAAAATATTTCGGTTAAATTAAAATTACTATTTACTTTTAGGAAATTGTCCCATATTTGTAATTTTTTTCATTTAGATCGTTCGAAAGATCTCGTAACACCGAACTCAAAAATATATTTGTTTTAATTCCAGGTATTAAATTATTATTACATTATTTGGGTACACTATTACATTATTCAGGTATTAAATTATTATTACATTTTCAGAGATATCGCGCCGAAAACGTACTGGGAAAATATTCTACCTCCCATATTTCCGAATCTATTGAAACTAAAATTTTGAAAAAATTAGGTGTACTAGGAATTTATTTAAACCTTGCAGTAAAAGTAGCGATTATCCTAGGTAAAATAGTTTTTGAGAAAATCACATTTTTCCGTTGCACACAAACTTTACTATGCGGGTGCTCGAAGTATTTACCGACGTGGAATTATCCAAGGATAGTTCATAACGATTTTCGAAAAACATTTGTGGATAATTAGCCGAGATATTAATTAAAATAGCACCTAGAAAAATGCGATTGGTACGCGCACGAACCTGGGTGGCGTTACAACTTTGCAACTTTCGTTCGAAGTGCGCTTCGCACAATGCCAATTTGAATTTTTTTGTACGGAACTCTTTGTGCACTCGTAAAACTGGCACTTGCCGATTATTTTTGTAGAGCTATATATATTCAGAGCGGAATAAAAATATAAGGTGGGGGTAACAACCTATGAAAATGAAGCTTTTTTGGTTTATTGTTATTTTTTTTTTTTTTTATACGAATGAGGAATCCTTATAAAAATCTATTTAAGGGGGCAAGGGTCATTCAAACTCATTTTTTTTTAATTGCACCTTAAATACTATTCAAGGACACACTATATGAATTGTGGCATATGATTATCACACAGAAAATAATTTAAAAAAAAGAGAGAGAAAAACAAGGAATTTTTCTGAATATTTTTAGCGTTATGAAAAACTTCCAAAATCCCCCAACCTTACTTTTTATCAATTAAAATCCCCAATATTTTTTATGCCAGTTTGATTTACATATAAAAATAAAACTGTGCATAGTTTTTTGAAACTAAATATAACAGGAAGTGTTAAAGGTAGCTAAGTGCAGAAATAGGATGCAAAAATGCTGAAAATTTCATAAATTTAGAAAATATTTTTTTTCTTACCTTTATATTCAAATATATAAAATTCGATGCACATTTTTATTTGCATATGTAAACCAAACTGGCATAAAAATTTTAAGGATTTTAATTGATATGCATTGAGGTTGGGACATTTTGAAAGTTCTTGAAAACGTTTAAAATATTCAGGGAAAATTCCTTATTTTTCTTCGGTTTTTTTTTTCATTTCTTGTATGATAAATATGTGCCATAATTCATGTAGAATTCATGTGAATCAAATCCTTGAATAATATTTAAAGTGCAATTAAAAAATAATAATAAGAAAATGATTTTAATGGTTTTTTATCCACTTAAACTAGGCATTAATTCTTTTGCTTCTAGTGTATCTACTAGCGGACACATTCTACGTACAGTTAACCCTTTGATGACAAGCAATTGTGTCTCCATAATGTTGAATTGACACCGGAATATTCGAAAAATTTTATTTTAATATAAGGAAAAAATATTTTTTAACATTTCCCCCTCAAAGACAGAAATATAAAATTTACTTAAAAGTTTCCCGTGCAAATCTAGATTAAAATTAGATGGGATAAAATATATCCCACTGCCCCTCAAAAGGTTAATCCGTCTGGGATCGAAAGGGCTAAAGCACAAGACTGTATTTTCTTTTTGCTGATATATAAAAAAGGGCGACTTGACAGCTGATGGGTGGCATCGCTTCGAGAAAAAGGGTTAAGCAGTGGGGATGTTAACTTAGCGTAGATATGAACTAGAACAATGAAAGAAAAAAAATACTTTTAAAATCATACTTTTAGTTTAAAAACGAGCCAATTACGTAGCCTTTCTAAAAAAAAATATGCAATATTAGTGAAATGTCAATGATTAAAAGTAAATTGTAAATTTTAACAAAAAAAAAAAATATATTATTTAAAGTTGCATAGAAAAACGAGATATCAATATAGTAGACTTTCTATTAACCGGGACGGTCGGGAAATGCTTCGTCCCGGATAAGCAAATATCCCGGATAATAAAATTTGTGCAAAATTTGATGAAAAAATTTGGAAAAAGGGTTGAAAATGTCAAATTTTTATACAATAGGACATTAATAATTTAATTAATAAATGAAAGAAAATGAGCATAAATGTTATGTAGATTTAGAATTAGTACAATATAAAGAAAAATTACATGTAGTTTACCTCACTGTTTTGTGAAGAAGGAAGTGATAGATTCGTTTTTCATTTACTCTTCGACGAGTTTTATTACGTAAATTTCTCAACATCACTTTTTCAGCAGGTGTGCTTTCATCTTCTTGCTCCATGAAATTAAGTAACGCCTCGTTGTTACTAATGCACTACCATGACTTAATTTTTGATTAGACACAAGATTTTCTTCATAACTTTCAGGATGTTCTTCGACATTCCTTGTTTCTTTTGAACAACAAGCAACACGCGACACAATATCATCGTCACTTAAAACTTCATAACATTCCAATTTCGAATCTCGTTAATTCATTGTTGCACTGATTCTTTGTCCACATTTTCAGAACAGTTTAACTTTTAAAAATCTTCTACGATTTTTCTCTGCAAATTAGTACCATCGTTGTCTTCTGTAGAAATTTCATTTACTTCATCCGATAAAATTGCCCTTCATGATTTTTTAACCGCGGTGATCTTTACTAATTTCCACTTAGCATCAAAATAATAAATTGCATCCAAAACTCTGAGATTTTTACCGTCTCGGTTAATCCGCAACCCGGATAATCCGAGTCTACTGTATTTCGTAATATTTTCACGTATTCCATTGGAAAACTATCTGTGAGGATTATTTTTCAAATAGTTTCAAGTTTACGTAGGAAAACGGGTGGAAACAGTATTATTGCAAGTATTTTAAAAAGAAGAACCGATTAATAACTACCAATTTAACATGGCCTCTGATACGAATTCGCTTGTTTTCGATTTGAGTAACTTCAACCATGGGCGGTACTTTGACATTTTATATCTTGCATTATTTCTCAAAATATAACTCAGTGTTTTTATTTATACAATAAGTGCGCTATTTATACAATAAGTGCATATATACTTATTGTATGATTACAAACAGCACCTTTATTATGTGCATTCCTTTGTAATATTATTACGAACACAGAATACCTTTTTGTTAAATAATGTACTCTGCATGAGTGATGCCCGTAGAAGGGGCTTCCTTCTTTAAAATGTTAAGCTTTGCTACGTAACTGTGTTGCACAACATTTTTAAGAAGGAAGCCCCTTCTATGGTCATCACTCATACAGGGTACATTATTTAACAAAAAGTTTATTCTGTGTTCGTAATAA
Source organism: Maratus speciosus (assembly GCA_963932465.1). Classification (NCBI taxonomy): domain Eukaryota; kingdom Metazoa; phylum Arthropoda; class Arachnida; order Araneae; family Salticidae; genus Maratus; species Maratus speciosus. Next base: position 483,013,619 of record OZ010793.1, read on the forward strand.
TATTACAAATGAATGCACATAATATAAAGGTGCTGTTTGTAATCATACAATAAGTACATATGCACTTATTGCATAAATAAAAACACTGAGTTATATTTTGAGAAATAATGCACTATATATATTGAATAAAGCTGAAATCACAAATATATGAACAAATTGGTAAAATTCTAAAGATGAACAAGATATGAACATTGGAAACCAGTATGTAAAATAAGAAACTATGAATAACATACAGAATCATTAAAGGAGCTTGCAGGTTTAATTCGTAGTGAAGATACGTTATTTTATTAAATTTTGTGGACATTAAACCTAAAATGACAAAATTTAGCTCCTTATAGCGCATCAAAAGAAGAAGAAGAAACAAAAAGATAAAAAAAAAGATAAAAAACCAAGAGATCTAAAGAAAGATACACCTCACACAAGATATTAAAAATTGAAAAACGATTAGAGCACAATGCCTCAATTATAGACAAAAATCCAAAACTCCAGAAATTTGACGACAAAATTATAATTATAACATGTAAGGGTGAAATCAGATTTAAGACTATTAAAACATGTGGCATGGATGAAAGTGTTTACTAAACCATCAGATACTCAATGAAAACAAAAACACTGCTGTCATACGGTGTGAAAAAGGAAAACTATATTGTAACTAGATTTTTAACAAAAATGTCTTTTAGTGCTGCCACCTATGTCCATAGAAAAGAGTGAAATTAAATGAAGAAATCAAGAAATGACTTAAATTAACATTTATTTAAAGTCGAATGAAAAAATAGGAATAAACTTAATAAGCACTGAGTAAATATAAATAAATAAATAAAATAAGATAAAATAAATAAGTAAAAGAGCATTGATTAAATTAACCATTTTAAAACAGATGTTATAAAATGAGTATATAAATAACATTTTATAACATATTATTTTAAGATAGTATATATGTTTTCATAAATTCAATTTTCATAATTAAATATAAATAAAAAATAAAGAATGCAATATATTTATACATTTATCAATTCATTTTTCATAATTTTATGAATTAATAGTTTTTAATTAAGCAAATTAAATAAGGAGACAATTTAGAAATGATGTATAAATAGTATATAGAATGCTTCCCCCACCCCGTTGCCATACCTTAAAAAATGAACCAAACAAACATTATATATTTTTTAATACATTCACTAGCTCACGCTTTCTGCCAAAAGTAAAACAAAAGCGTTGAGTTTTCTATAATCGGGTTTGCTGCTTACGCCAAACTAACCTATTTCTAATGAAATTTTTGGAAAACTCATAAATTGGAGTTACGAAATTACGCGTGATTTTCAAGATAAACATTGAATGCTTAAAATAGAGTGTGTTTAAAAAATCTATATATACATATACGTCTTTTTTTATACTTAATTTTTATAATAAAATTTTTGATGATTAACAATAACTATTCCCAACAATGATTTTATGCATGAAAAAAATCAGCAACACTTTTGCAGCAGATCTATGTCAAAAAATCATATACAGAAATAATCAAAAGCCATTAATTACCTTTGAAATAAAGAAAATAAAATTCTTTCAAAGTAACGAATTCTTTTTCCCGATTTTCTTTTACTAAATTTAGATTTAACTGCCTTTAAAATGGTGAAATAATACGTTTCCCTTTTCCTTCAGGTTTTAAGAAGAAAATGCGATGGTTATTTTTCACGAAATAGTAAAAGATCGATTTTATCTGTCTTGATGCTGTCGACAGTAATAGGTTTAACTTTATCCCACCACAGAGCATTAAAAAGAATTTTCTCTTTTAGAGCTGTTTATTCTTAGACTGTCTCGTCTCTTATTTTGTTATACTAATCATATTTGCAAGATTATTTGTGTTATTTTACATCTGGAGACGTCATTTAAAAATTCACTATTAATTACAGTAGGCTCTCGATTAACCGGCTCATACAACCGGTAAGATTTGTAAAAGTTAAACTGTTTTGAAAATGTGCTCGAAGAAGCAGTGCAACAATGAATTAACGAGATTAAAAATTGGAATGTTATGAAGTTTTAAGTGACGTTGATATTGTTTCGCGTGTCGCTTGTTGTTCAAAAGAAACAAGGAATGTCGAAGAATGTCCTGAAAGTTATGAAGAAAATCTTGTAACTAATCAAAAATTAAGTCTCGGTGGCGCATTAGTAACATTGAGGTGTTACTTAATTAATTGGAGCAAGAAGATGAAAGCACACCCGCTGAAAAAATGACGTTGAGAAATTTGCGTAGTAAAACTCGTCGAAAAGTAAATCAAAAACGAATATATCACTTCCTTCTTCACAAAACAGTGAGGTAAACTATATTTCTATTTTTTTTATATTGTACTAATTTTAAATAATTTATGCTCATTCTCTTTCTTTTTTATTAATTAAATTATTAATTTCCTGTTGTATAACAATTTGACATTTTCAACCCTTTTTCCAAATTTTTTCATCAAAATTTGCACAAATTTGATTATCCGGAATATTCGCTTATCCGGGGTGAGGCATTACACGACCATCGCGGTTGATACTATATTTTCCGGTTGAGGGTCGAGTTGAATTCAACTTTTTTGTAGCGGGTAGGGTTGGCTTTCATTGTTTCGGATTCGGGTCGGTTTCGTGTTGGCTTTTTTACTCTTGCGGGTCAGTTTCGGGTTGACCCGATTTCTTAAAAGAATACCCAAAATATTTTTTCATGTTAAAAGTCTATTAAACCGCAGATCAAAGTTTCAGAAAAGCAAAATGCGTGCCTGTCGTTTTGTTTTGTCTAGTCTTAGAATTCGTTTCTGGAAGTTAATATAAAACATACTTTATCAACTACTGGTACGATAAGGTTTATAACGAATGCTTCTGAATTGCTAAGACATTTTTGTTGAATAGTTACTATTCTAATGTTCTAGTCTTGATATTTCTAACGTTGTTATGACAAAAATCTACTGTGTGATAGACGGGAAGACAGAAAGGAACATTTCGCGTTTTGTTCCGTATCGTATTTTTAAAGTACGATAAGACAGAATGCCAATTGTTTAATACAAGGTGTACCGTTATAAGTGGAATTTAAATGTGGCAACTAATTTTAAAGCATATTTAAAGATCAGATTTTTAATTTTATACCGTTACATATCCAACAATATTTTTCTACTTTCTTTGTTTTCATTGTATCAAAGTTCGTGTATAATTTATCATACCTGTGATATTCATTTAATTGAGTCGTATACGGGTCACGGTTCGGGTGCAACACAACCCGCCTACCTGTCGAATTGCGGGTTGCCAAAATTTTCTTATTTGCGGGGGACTCTCTATTTGGAGATCTTCGTTTAAATTTGTTGTATAGTATAATTTTAGTACTTTTATTTAGTACCTTTGTAATTTTAGTAGGGTAAAGTGCCCATATTTCGTCCCCCTTAACTTCTCCGCTTCTGCGAAAGTTGCGCCACTTATGACGCAAGGCACATGGAACGGAAAGTAAAAGGGGTCAGTTTTGAAAGTTTCGTTCGCCAAGAATAAATAACCATAAATTAAGTCCGCAAATTTCCTATTTTTAGAAGCCCTGAGTTCTAATTACTTCGTTTGTAGAATGTTATTTACTGTACTGTAAGGATTTTTTTCTCATTCATTGCACGAATTTTACGTTGGTAAGATGCTGAAAGTAGCAAACAGTGAGTTTTGGAGGACTCTGAGTTCATCTTACGGGAACTGAAACTCCGTCATATTGGGAAGTAGCGTGGTTCCAATTTCGTCCCCCTTGCAGTTGTTATTTTCGTCCCGGGGACGAAATTAGGAATGCCTTTTTCATGACATTTTTTTCAAATTTTTTCTCCATGTTTGGATGGCTAATGTTTCGTTATGTTATTCTTCCACTGATAATTAGTACATATCTTTGTGCCTTACTTTAATGTAAATTAAATTACGTACTCATTTAGAAAGAAATTTTGATCTAGTTATAAGTTAAGCCTCGGGATTTTTTGGGGAACGAAATAAGAACCTTTTTTTCCCTTTGCATTTTTTAGATACTTTTGAAAAAACAATTTTTCGCATTGTTAAAAATTTTTGTACGATATTTGCTTATGTCTCTATGTGCGTGGGTAGTTAATCTATCAAAAATCCAAATTTGGTATATTTTCACTGAAAATTACAACTTCCAAGGGCCTAAAAGTGACTGGGGGACAATAATAGGGCACCTTACACTATCTTTGTAATTTTAGTACTTTAAAGCAAAAATAAGCATAAAAGTTAAAATAGTTTTTTGAAAACCACTCTTTTATAAGAACTAGGAAATAAACCCGGACCTCCCAGGTTTTAGAATATAGGTGAAAACTATCCTTATTTCTCCGCACATACTAAAAACACAGCGATGAATGAGGTATTTTTCGAAAGGTTCTGCAAGAGGCTTTTGATGTAATATAATTATATATTTTTAAAACGCGTTGTTTGATTTAAAAAAAAATAAATAAAATACAATTAATGAAAAAACGTATCAACAAATAATCTCAATGATTGCGGTGAGAAAGCCTCGAACGGATCTACTGTTTTTTTTTTTTTACAACTGTAATAGATTTTTCACATGTAATATATTTTTTAGAATGCCCATTAATAGTACTAAAATTCACAGTTATATGAAAAAACAGCAATAATCCGTTCAAATGAGGTTTTGTAATGTTTCAAAAGCAATATTTTCCTATTGGTCTCGCGACAGACTCAAAATTTAACAGCCAAAGATCGCTATCTACAATCACTCTATTTGATTCGGTTCATTTAAGTGTTTTAAGTGCGAATTTCGATCACGTCTTAAATTTGTCTTTTATTTATAATTTATTTTTTTACATATTGATTAATGGATGTTAATATCAGCTGAAAAGAAGTAAATTAATACTATAAATTAATTGCACAATGAGTTGTAAGCGATTATCAATTCTCGATGACAGTTTTTTCATTTTCTGTGAGGTCGCGTTTGGAAATTCGGTTCGAAATGCCAATTTGGACGGTATCTTCTGGCTTTACCGAAAAATAGTTCGATTATTTAATTTTTTATTTATAAAAACACTTTCCAATGTGATACGTTTCCGAACAAAAAAAAAAAAAAAATAAAAATGTGTCAGAAAGTAGCTAGTTTGGATTAAGAAACATTATAATTTACTTTTTTCCATAAATACCAATTCCACAGCCTTATGTCTGAAAATGCATTCTTAAAGAAAATAATAAATGCGTAAATGCATCCATCCAAATTTGAAAGGCATGTTTACTGTCAGTTCCAGTATTATTGGCTTCAAATGACTGATCTTTAATCGAAGTTTGCGTAAATTATAAATGATCTTATAAGGGTGGCTTATTCATTTGAAGAACTGTTGGATACGAAATTAGGAAATCATCCGCATGAGACAAGTTGTTTTGTAACGGCCGTAATCTTTGCCAAGTGTTCTTATCTTAGAATTCGTGTGACTGACATTTCATTAAACTGTTACAATAATAATCTTGGATATAGAATTGATTTAATTTGTACACACTTATTTTGTGTTATTAAACGATGAAAATTGAAAGATTAATTAAAATTGTTTGATTAAATTTTTAAATTAACGTAAGATGTACATTCAAAAACAAAATTTCCAAATTACAACCTCCAATCACTTATAATAATATTTTATAAATTTTTCCAGTTTAAGATAAAGCTTTTGTTTGTCATAAATGTTTAATTATATTAAAAATATCTAATATTTTTTAAGAATCTAATTAAGATTTAACATAAACAATTATCATCAACTATGTGAAACAGCGCAAAAATTCTTCTTTATGATAGGAAAAATCAAAGTAATATATTTAAAAAGAGTGGTTTGTTGAAGTATGGTAGCTTTTTATGCCTTTCAGTATCTTGATTATTATAATTATTTTTTTTTGGTGGGGGGGGGGGGGTAAAGCGTGGTTAAAAATCTTTGCAGATATATGAGTCTTTATAGCGGTCCTACATTCAAAGAATTTGAGGGATATAGACCGGGCCGCATCTGCACAAACCATTACTTCACCGAGTTCATGGCTGAAGTTTTAGGATTAGTCAAAACTCAATTAGCAAATTAAAATGCAATTGGTCTGCCAAGTCATATCTTGGTGGAAATCACCTGCAGACCCAATTTTAGTGGTTGACTAATAGGCTTACAATTGTGTTTTCCTGCATCCAAAAGTATGAAAACATGAAGGACTGTGTGCAGGAAAATACAATTTGAAATCTACCTATGAACCATTAAAATTGTGTCTGTAAGGTGGTTTCCACCAAGATGTCACTTGGCAGACCAGTTGCATTTTAATATACTAATCGAGTTTTAACTAATCCTGGAATTTCAGCCGTGAACTCGATGAGGTGATGGTTTGTGCGGACGCCGCGCCGCCCGGTCTAATAGGTATTTCAAGACATATCCATAATGTGGGGAACAACAATCTTGCTTTCACGGTTACTATGTAAACAGTTTTAAAATTTCAAATGGTGACATCCAGATTCTTGCATAGAAAGATAGCCGTAGCGAAAAACCATAGTATAAATGTAGCATAAAAACGCCTAATTAAGAAGTAGTCGAAGAAAAGCAGTGAGAACATCAAACTCAAACGAAGACAGTAAAAGCAAGAGGAAAATATTTTTGTTTTCGGATTACTAATTTTTTACAGTGGCCGTCTTGACAGACAATAAGACATTGAATGCGATATATTGTAGACAATAATGGAGCATTTATTATGGCATGGGAAATCAGCAGAGCTTCACGTTTAATGGTACCTTTCAAGTAAGATACACTTCACAGATTCGACGTGTATACGTTAGATTTTAACTATCCCCAAAACCAGAATCCACGGATGTGAGATCGGGTGGGATATTATAATCAATGTGAAGTTGCATGATATATCGAACACTCGCTACTTCTCTTTTAATGTCTCTATGTCGCCATTTTGGTGGTACAATTTCACCGCCTTTAATGTACTTCATTGCGCTGATGAATCTGAGATAGGACAAAGTGAGAGTTGCCATTTTAAATTTTGTCACTCCGTCCATAACCTTTAGAGGTCAATTGTTGTTGCTCGAGCGTATACATTTAAACATTTATGTTTCAAATTCCAAGAATGGTTGTGTTGCTATCTGCAAGCAACAAAAACTCTTTTGACCAACTTGTACATTTAGGAATAAATCAACGTATTTTCTCATACACTAACCCAAAAAATTAAGAAAGAAAGATAAAAAATAAATAATGTCAAAATAACCAAATAAGTCAAAGTAAATTGCATGTTGATGACAAAATCATTACAGTTTACAAAATACGATCTTATTGTCCCTCTGCTAAATAATTGATAAAAACACTATTCGATAACGAAATTTCAAGAATGCTTCTGTTCATTTAAAATTCCTTAAAAAAAATTCTCGAATCTTGGTACATTTTAGCACTTTATTATACAGGGCGTCCTAAAAGCATCTGACACATTTTAAATTTCAATATAAAATCAAGTAATTGTTGCATAGGAGTGCAGTTTGGACTAAAATGCTTCTAACGATGAAAAATTTTCTTCAAGCGAATCAAAAAAATTAGATCCAAAGTTTGACCATAGATGGAACCACTAGTCCGTATGCTTGGTTACAAACAATCGTTTTTTATCTGATTTTTAGATTAGTTTCGATATGATTTCGGAGCACTAACCTACGCAATGAGTTTTTTCACTGGGAGTCGTCATTTCTCTGTCACAGCGTCGAAACTAATCTGAAAATCAGAAATGAAAACAAACATACGGACAAGTGGCGCCATCTATGATCGAAGTTTGGAATTAATTATTTTCATTCGCATGAAGAAAACTTTTCATTATGAGAAGCAATTTATTCCAAACCGCACTCTTCTACGACAAAAACTTGACTTTATATTTAATTTTTAAATTTGTCATAGACTTTTGGCACACCCTGTATTAATAAAAAAATATATATACATAATCTATTACATGTGTTTTGCAAATTGTAACGCACAATACAATTTCGAAATATTTATTCAATATATCAAAAGAGTGAAATAAGCAAAACTTTTAATATCTTTCAACGTATTATTTATTATTTTCTTTTATCTTTTAACAGTTGTTCAAGTACACTTTTAATGCTAAGAAAATGTAGGTTTCAAACTTAGAAGAAGAGGAAACATTTATTTAAAAATAATAAATGTTCCCGTTATTCTAGATACTGCTAAAATGAATTATCTCCAGGTGTCTTAAAAATTTAACGAATTGAAAAAAATAAAAATTATCAAGATCTAAAACATTTTTTCCTATTTCCGTGATACTAGGTATGTAAAAATTTAATTTAGCATCGTCTGAACAGAACATTTCTATAGCATCTTAGTAGATGGCGCTCATGTACAGACAAAGACATCCTCCATTATAAACGCTCTTATGGACTTGTAAAGATGAATGGATTATGGAACTTCATTATTTATTTCGTTACATAACGCTGCCAGATTCTATCTGGTCAAGGATGGTTAGGAGAGAATATTTTTATGGCATCATATTGCACGAGAAGAAAATATAGGAGTTATAAGATTTATTACCAAAGCAGAGATTTGATCACGTTCTCTGTTTGCTGGATTGCTTATATTTTAATCAATTTCTTGTCTTTTAATAGTAAGAGATTTCTTTTTGGATAGGTTTCGTAATTTCATAATATATTTTATTATCATGGGAGTTTAGGAATATATAAAACGTGAAATAACTTTAGCAGAAATAGATAAATGAATTAAACATCTTATATTGATGCTATTTTAATTAAAGCTATTTTGACTCTTAACCGTATCAGTGGCAAAGTACTTCCATTGCTACAACATTGAAATGATTGAATGACAGTCGGATTTACGAACAATTTATTTTAAAATAGGTAAAACACTTTTCATCCCGTACGTTATAAAATAAAAATTTTATTCTAAATTTCTAGTGTCATTGTGACATTTGGGGACTAAAATTATGTGACATATATAATATCCCACCGCCCTTCAAGGGATTAACAGAAATTTTTGTTTTTATTCTTTACTTTTTCCAGTATGTGAAATCTTTAAGACAATTTAGATACAACGAATGCCGTAATTTAAAACTTTGCGAGTGTATTAAGATAATCAGTAAAACTGACTCATTGACAGATTTCATTAACGTCGCTGAGTGAGGATAAAATTAATAAATATTTTATTCGCCGTAAATCACCCTTTTTTTGTTGCCACCGTTCTAACGCCATTTACCGTACTTCACTGTTTCAATCAATTTGCGCTAGGAAAAATTGCTGATGTCGTTTTAAATTTTTGAAATTTCGATACTGTATCCATAACCTTGAGAGGTCGATAATTTGGTGGTCTAGAATTCAAGATTTAATTTTTAAATTAGTTCCACATTTTAATATTTTTTACCTCAGTACTTTGCACAGCATACTGATCCCTTATATCCATATATCTTACAGCATACATTCAAAGTTTTTTTAAAAAATGACTTCTTAACATTAAAAATCAATAATTCATTAAATATAATAAATATGAAGATGAAGTAACCGACAGCTCATAAATTTTGTATATAGCAATTTTAAAAATAGTTCAAATTTCCGTCAGTAGATGGCACTACGACGTCTGAAACTGTAAGAATGCTCAAACTAACAAGCAAAAGGGCATAAAAATATCTCCGTTTTTCCTTTTTTTCCATATTTGATTATTAAAATTCGAAAAATTTCCGAAGATTTAAAGTTAATTTCAGCATGCTACTCTCCATACCTGCAGTTGACATTAGTCAGGTTCCATTCTCTAATTAATAAAACGTCGGTTTGTTTGCTAATAAGAGAGCCGTGGTAAAAAAAAAAAAATAAATAAATAAAAATAATAAATATTTTTATAATAATAAAGGACTTTACGTTGTAATATCTAATACAAAACAAATAGGTGTTGTTTTCCAATGTACTATTTATTCACAAACTAAAAGATATAAAATAAACATATGAATAAGTAAAGATTAAACTGAAACGTAGAGATTTTTATTTATACGTTTATTTTACATCTTTTAATTTGTGAATAAATAGTACGTTGGATAAGAACACCTATTTGTTCTGTATTAAATATTTTTATTGTTTAAACTTCTCGACATAATTAATTTGTAGGACTATTTTGATAAAAATATCTGAATTCATATGAATAAGGCTAATGTCAGACGGATGTCTTTTTGCACGCTTTTATTCTTACGTATTATCCCTACACAATGCCGCTAGCATTGTGTAGGGATAATACGTAAGGAAAAAAGCGTACGAAAAGACGTTCGTCTACATTAGCCTAAGTACTGATGATTTTAATAGGTGTATCTAGGATGTAACACATAGAACACTTCCACTCATTTCATAGGAGGTGGAGGGAGTTCTTTCTTTCTCTCTGTAAAAAAAATCACATAAAGGAAACAGGTGGGTAAGTGTAATCGAAGATTGCACAAAAGGTTTCGTTTAATATTCCTTTCAAAACACTTTATCCGTTTATGAATAATACCAAACCATTAACTTATAATTATTAAATCCTTACATAGACAGCAGAATAAAATTTTATTTTAAAGAGATTACAAAAGGAATCTATTTTTTTTATATAAAATTAAAAATATTCAGATCAAATTACTTAAATAAAATAAAAAAAAAAATAAATAAATAAAAATTCAAAATTTTCAAAAATTTTGCGGAAGATAAAAAATAAATAAATTTTAATTTAAAAAACAAAATATGTTTTAAACGAAATTTAAAAAGCTGAAATTTCTCAGGAATTTAGTGGATGTTCGAGCAAAATTAAAAATTCGAATTTTTTTTAAAACAAAACAAGTTGTTTAAGCGAAATTTAAATTTGAAAAATTTAGCAGAAGTTTAAACACAATTTTAAATTTTGCAATTTTTCAAAAAAGGAATTTTGGAATTAAAAAAATAATTGTTAAAATATTTTTCAACAACTTTTGGCCTTAGAAGCAACAAAAAATCTGTAAAATTGAATCTATTAGATAATGAAATTATTTCTTTGGGGAAAAAAATCAAACTCTGACGCCTAGGAGTGACCCACTAACTTTTCGAATGCCAGGTAAATACTTTGCCACGGAGCCATCTATCCCACTATAAAAAGATTGAAATTAAGGTTGTGTTTTAAAATCTAAATCGTAAAAATAGTCGGATGTCATTAAATAAATTCATTTAATTAATATAATATAAGACTTTTTCAAAATTTTATGATTTGTTGTGTCATAGGAGGTATTCAGCTGTAAATATGCAAAATTTCAAGTCTCTAACTTATAGAGTTTCTCGTTTCTGAGAAAGAAATCTGCGACAGACAGACGGAATAATGGGACGAATAGGATTTCGTCAGATGAACGAAGCCCTACAATATATAGGCTAAGGTACTCTATTATTGTCCCCCACTCACTTTTAGGTCCTTGGAAGTTGTAAATTTCAGTGGAAATCTACCAAATTTGGATTTTACATAGGCTAACTACCAATGCACATAGAAACATAGGCAAATATCGTATAAAAAAATTTTAACAATGCGAAAAATTGTTTTTTTCAAAAGTATCTAAAAAATGCAAAAGAAAAAATAGTCCCAATTTCGTCCCCCCAAAAAATCCAATATTTCGAGGCTTAACTTATAACTAAATCAAAATTTATTTCTAAATGAGTAAATAATTTAATTTACATTAAAGTAAGATACAAAGAAATGTACTAATTATCAGTGGAAGAATAACATAACGAAACATTAGCATAGTTGCCAACCTTCCGATTTTTTTTATACCAATATTTTCATGAAGAAATATTTGCTTTATACAATCGCAGTTTTAACGCAATTAAATAAAGAAAACATTTTTGTAAGATTTTACTGGTATCCAAAAAATCGGGAGATTCGCAACTATGCATTAGCCATCCAAACATGAAGAAAAAATTTAAAAAAAAAGTCATGAAAAAGCATTCCTAATTTCGTTCCCGGGACGAAAATAAGAGCTGTAAGGGGGACAAAATTGGGACCACGCTACTTCTCAATATTACGGATCTTCAGTTCCCGTAAGTTGAACTGAGCGTCCTAAAACTCACTGTATGCTATTGTCAGCATCTTACCAACGTAAAATACATGCAATGAATAAGAAATAAATACTTACAGTGCAGTAAATAACGTTCTACAAACGACGTAATAAGAACTCAGATCTTCTAAAAATAGGAAATTCGCCGACTTTAATTTATGTATGCGATTTGACGAACGAAACTCTCAACACTAACCCATTTTACCTTCCGTCCCTTGTGTCTTGCGACATAAGTGGCGTCACTTTCGCAGAAGCGGAGAAGTTAAAGGGGGCGAAATTAGGAGAAGGGACGAAATATGGGCACTTTACGCTATATATTCTTAGAATGAACATAACCAATTGCATTTTTAGCAGCCATTTAGTAATGAATAGAAATATTTGGAAATTTGGTTTGATGCTTTTCATCTTCCTCTACATGTTTTCCTCTACAAATTTATGACTGTGCCATGACTATCATACCTTTAGTTGTGTGGATATCAATTTAAGACCTCTGTGAAATCCTTTTGCTGCTTCATTTTGTGATAGTACTATAATTTTGCAAAAGATGACTGATTATCTAAGATACTTCGCTAATACAAAATCTATTCAACTTTTTCATCAATTGAGACGACTTTTTTGTTAGATTAATCGTGATCGGTAAAAAACAACAAGCAATATAATAATTAAAAAAAAAAAGAGAAAGAAATAAACGTTGAAAGAAAGACAAACATTGTCTAAAATTTTCATTTATAATATTGTCAAGACGAATTTTAACCATAATTATTATTTAAAGTGATGAAAAGTTTTCTAAGAAAGAGTTATTGCATTTCTCGCACTGCTCCATACAAAAGACACCTGTTTGCTTAACAACTCAAAGCTATTCGCCTTGATCGATAACCATGAATGTGATTTTCTCAGCCGGTGCCAATTAGGTTAAAGTGGTCACGCACTTCGATGCCGTTTTTGGATCACGCTATATTGATAAACTGTTGCATTCGTTGAACATCTGTTAGTTTGCACAGCGTAGCTGTTATTTATAATTCTTTAGACTGATCATAATATGAATAAGAGGATTAAATAACGAGAGTTAAATGAAGAGTTTCCTTCACGATAGTGATTTGCATTTTTAAGTAGTATGGCATAGGGTTGACCGATCATCTATAGTGCGTTTCGTAGTGATAAACTGTTGCATTAGATGAACATCTTTTTGTTAGAACAGCTTAGCTGTTATTTTTAATTCTTTAGATTGAACATAAAATGAATAAAATGATTAAATAATGCGAGTTAAATGAACCATTTCTTTCACTGCATTTTAAAATAGTATGGCACAGGGTTGCCAGACAATCTTTATATTATATTTATTATATTTATCTTTATATCTTTATACTATATTGATAAACCCTTGAATTAGTTGAACATCTATTATAATTATGCTCATTGCAGATGCTATGAGGAATTTTCATAGACAATGCGGCGGCTGCGCAAACCATCACCTCATCGAGTTCACGACTGAAATGATAGGATTAGTTAAAATTCGATTAGAATATTAAAATGCAACTGGTCTGCCAAGTCATATCTCGGTGAAAATCACATGCAGATACAATTTTAGTGGCTGATTGGTAGGTTTACCATTGTGTTTTTCAGCACCCAAAGGAATAAAAGCATAAATGATTGGGTGCAGGAAAACACAATGGAAATTCTATCAGTCAACCAATAAAATCGGGTCTGCAGGTAGCTTTAACTAAAATATGAATTGGCAGACCAGTTGCATTCTAATATGCTAATAGATTTTTAACTAACCCTAAAATTTTAGCCGTGAATTCGATGAGGTAAAGGTTTGTGCAGCCGCCGCAGGTGTATTAGACTACACAAAACTAAACCAAATGTTTAAACAACATGAGTTTAAAGGAAAGATTTTTCCCAAGACTGTGATTTGCATGTTTAAGAAGGGTATCATAGGGTTAGTCGATTGCTAATAGTAATCTAAAACCGATTGATCAAGTACAATTTACTCTGAACAATCGATTGAACGGTAATTAGTTCAGCTGATGCCTGAATTTCAATTTTCCTTAAATTTCAATTTTAAATTATTATGTTAGACAAAAATTGCTTTTTTAGGACGTTTTCAACTTTAAATAGAGTTGGTCGATTACTAATAGTAATCCACAACCGATTGATCAAGTACAATTGATTCTGAACAATCGATGAAACGGTAATTAGTTCATCTAATGGTTGAATTTTAATTTTCCTTAAATTTGAGTTTTAAATTAAAATGTTAAACTAAAATTGCGTGTTAAATGCTTTATCTGCTTAATTTATATAAAACGAATTATTCAGTACTTTTATTATAGTTTTCTTTAAAACTTAATTTACAACTTTACATCTGTTCGTTCAAAACAGTATTTTCAGATGCTATGGACTCTCAAAGACCGATTGAAAAATAGACAGTAAGTTTTCCTGTAGTTTGAATTTCGGAATCTAAATTCTCATTGCACTTCAATTTAGAATTAATTTTAGATCAAATTTTTACTTATGACAAAGGTTACGATTTATTTATTCTTTACTTATTAATTGAAACAAAACAAAAGAGTTATTCTGTATTTGTACCAAAAATTGTTCTCTTTATTCTAGTGTAAATTTTCATTTGCTTATTTTAAGAATGCAAAACAGCAACAGTAATCTTTATACCCATTTACATACCAAATTATTCATAGTTACAAAAAATAAAACATCCACAAACAAGTCAAACGGGAGGGAAAATGCGAAAATATTTCGACAAGTTAAATTACTGTTCTGCTTAGATTGATATAATATTCTAATTTCGAGATTAAACTAGGTATATTCTGTGCGGCGTGGCGCCGTGCGACCTTTAAGTACGCCGTATTATTTTTTAAGTGCGCCGTGCTATATTTTAGATGCGCCGTACTATTTTTAGGTGCGACGTGCTTCTTTTAAAATTCGTTGATGATTTTCTGAGAGCACCGCGTCGATTTTTCAAAAACGAGGTGTGATTCTGTTTCGAAATTTCCGCAGATTTAAGATTTTCAGTTCTGAAAATTAAAAGAAATCTATCATCAGTCCGAAAATTCGGACATAAAGAAATTCCACATTTGTCCTTAACATAAAAACCTCATAATGGATATTAACCGAGAGACAATCGTATTTATGCGAATATTTACATCAGGAATTCTCATCTTTAGATGCAAGGACGCCATTTCAAGAGGTTTTTTTTCTTTTTTTTTTTTTGTTTTGATCGTGTGGCAATGTTTTCATTGAGAGGCAGGAATTCTTTTCTTTTGCGGAATTTAGAAAAATCAATTCGTGAATTGCTTGAAAAACATCGCGAATTTTGTGAAAGATCCCAGTAAAAAATAGCGATTTTCTTCAATTGTTTACTGAAAAAATCACTAATTTCAATAATCAGTTGCGCAAAAAATTGCTAATTTCGTTAATTGATCGCACAAAACAATCGAAAATTTTATCAATCGGTTTTGGGAAAAAGTCATGAATTTCGAGGAACGATCAAGAGAAAATGTGAATTTAGCCAAAAAATCGCGGAAACAAATAGCAAATTTTGTTAGTTGGTAACGGAAAAATATTGCGAATTTTATCAAACGGAGGCGGAAAAAAATCAAGTTCGTCAATAGATCTCAAAAATAAATAATTGCAAATTTCGTCAAAGGAGCGCGGGAAAAAACATTTCGTCAAAAGATCGGGGGAAAAAAATCGTAAATTTTGTGAAACGAATTGTATCGGGTCAGACAAGTCGATTTTTCAGCGGGTCGGGTTTCTTTCATTCCTCTTTTTCTTACGTACGTTTGCGATCATGTTAGTTTTAATGTATAATTATCCTTGAATTGAATAAAAATACTTAAAAGTAGAGTCCTGCAATGGGTCGAGTGACTAGATTTTATCGAGGCCTTTTTCTTTTTTTTAGGAGGTGGAGTTAAGTACGCTTTTGCAATATTGTAAGAGCGTTTGCGCTATTGTTCAAATGAATTTGTTTACCACACTTATTTTTTAGCATTATTTAGGCTGTTTTTTTCTTCAGTGCCATTTTTTTATGTCTCATAATGTTTGTTTTTTTTTTTTCTGATTCTCCGGGCTCTTTTTGATCTCCGTGCCATTTTTCCCGGCTGTGCTGCATTTTTTTTTTTCTAAAATTAGTGATTTGAAAAAATTCTGAAAAAGAGATGAGAGACACTTTAAGCAAAACTTTCTTCATATTGGGTCCCCCCGCCAGTGGTTGATGCCTTCCCAGTAGTTGATCAAATTTTTGAAATATTTCGCCATTTCAGGCGGAAATGAGTTTTACACGTGGCGCTAGACATAATATTCTCTTTCGAATTTTGGAACACCAGTTGTCACATTGTTGTCAGCTGCCTGATGTAAGAGAAGTCATTTTATGACTTATTTTTATTTATTAGAAAATGTAAAAATTGTTTTTGATAACTAATTTCATCTTGCTTATTTCAAATAATAGTTTTATAGGAATTATTGTTAATCACAGCTTAAGCAAGCTATTTTAAAGATTTATTTTTGAATTTTCGACTGATTTCGTCGATTGATCAACTTTTTGGGAAATGGCAATTAAAGAAACTATTTACTTATAATGTTGTTGCTATTTAATTTCAGCATATTTAATTTTTGCCCATAACAGAGCATTCATTAAGGGTTGTAGCAATCCTGTTAGTTTACTTCTAAAACTTAAAAGGAAGGAAATATAATGAAAACCCCGTACCACAGACCTTATTTGAACAACTACTTGCTGGGTCACCCTATCATGGATTATGTTATTCTTCATGCCGTCTAACCAGATGGTCTTCAAATTACTGGTATGTTTAATGTTACACACAGGGCTGCGGAGTCGGGCCCATTTTTGAGCAAAAGAGTTGGAGTCGGAGTCGGATCTGTTAAAATTCCCGGAGTCGGAGTCGTCCATTTTACAAGCAGGTCTGCGTTGGCGGAGTCGGCCCATTTTTGAGCGAAAGAGTCGGAGTCGGAGTTGTTAAAATTCACGGAGTCGGTGTCGTCCATTTTACCCACCGACTCCGCAGCCATGGTTACACATAACTTTTGCACAATTTACAACTGTCTAATAAAATTTTTAAACTTACGACGCGAAATCACAAATTCACATTAAAAAATCACATTTTCGGATACTATTGATTTTGACATGGGAATATTGACAGCATATTAGATACATATTAAAAAGTGAGCTATCGATATTGCAATCAACAATCTGTATTTCAATGGTGTCATTAGGATTCAGTGCAATGATGAAGAACCATTTTGTAACAATTTTTTTTATAGCATGTACCAAATAACGCAACGAAGAAATAAACTTAGAGTACTAAAAAAAAGTATTTAAATTTTTTCAAACTGTGAAACCATTTTAATAAAATAACCGTTAATGTAAATGCAGAAATCTTTAGAAAATATAATACAAATGCATGCGCACATGAACGAACATGCGATAGAATAATTTGTAAATATAATTTGGCCAATTATTATAATTTGATCAATCATAGTATAATAATAGTAACAGAAAAAAAATCAGTGCACTTTAATAACAGGAAATTTTACTTTCTAGTTATAGAAAAGAAATAACACGAGCAAAAGGAAAATGGCATGCAATATTTGTAAAAAAATATCTGTATAAATACTATTCATGAGCAAAGATGAAACATTAAAAAAAAAAAACAGTGAAACGCGATTTAAATAGCAATCGTAATGCATCATCTGTAAAACATGTTTTAAAATAATAAATAGCCATTTAAGTAAAGGAGACATGCGATACAAGTATTAATGCTCTAACATTAAGTGAAATACAATTTAAGTGTATATAAAAAAAAAGATAAATTTTACTTGGACATTTGTTTTCACTTGTATATCAGACGGTATGGGAACGTCCGGATGCAAAAATAATACTAGTTCTTAATAAAACATTTATGTAAAAAATGAGAAAAAGGTATTGGTTTTGTTTAGATATGTTACATTTTCTTTTTCCTCACAGTTTTGATTTTCTATAAACATCAATATTTGTGAACCGAATGTTAAAATCAACCAAAAATGATATGAAAGAATTAATAATATAAAACCTGCAAAATACAAAGTTGATTTTTTTTTCTTTTTCCATGTCACGTGCTTTGCAAAAAAGAAATAGTTCCATCAGGTATTAATCATTTCTTAGTTTAGTTATTTTTCTCGAAGAATAGCATACATATTCATTTTTATAAACCTTTATAGTTTACAAATTTTTATTGCTATAAGGTGTAAATTAAAACTTTAAAACCAGTAAAATTACGTTTATTTCGACTGTTTTGATGTTTTGACTCTACCCGAGTCATTTTCAAAACAAATAAGTAAAGATATTCTAAAATTGCAGGGTCTGTGAAACGCCATCATTCAATTTTTCATATTATGCACGTTATTATTTTTATTTTACTTCCATGTTTATTTTTATGTTCGTAACCATTGAGTAACTCGAGTCATAATTTTGGTATATTAAATGATGCTGCATCATTACATACTGAATTTGTGCACGTTACAATCTGTATGTTTACTCTTATAATGGATGGATAATATAGACTGGAGGGGAAAATTATCTTATTTTCATTAAAATTTATTTGAATGGATATAATCTTGCTAGGGCTGTGGTTTTCCTAATATTTTTAATATCAACTACATGCTCCTTTTTTCTATACTTAAATTTCCTGCTAGACATTCCAATATAGTAATTCTTTGACCAGTCTGCTCTAATAAATGGTATTTCATATATTCCTGAATTTTATAGTTTTCAATATAAAAGCGCATTTTCACCCTTTTCATTTGATTTTAACCCTTAATTGCATAGTGATGTAAATTTCCATCACCCTTTTATTTAATTTTTAATACATAAATTAAGTTCTTACAACCACTATATTTATATAGAAATATTAATCCTCTAAAAATTACAAAAATATGCTACTAAATAAAGTTAAAAATCTATCTTAAGATTTCTGGTGTCTAATGCTTAATATAAAAATAAAAAACACAATTCTAAGAGAATAATGCATGCAATTAAGGGTTAATATAATGTTTACCCCAAGTACAAAGTATATTAGAAGTTATGTAAAATATCAGTTAAAAAGTGCTTAGGGACCGTGTCAAAATTGAGAAACGCATTTTGAAAATATCTAAAAAATATAAAAATAATGATATAAAAGTCATTTACTAACCGGATAACTATGCTCATCGGCAAATTATCTTTATTAAAGTTTACGAAAAATATAATATGACTCTTTTCCGAATTACGAATTATTCCGAAATGCGTTCCTTTATCTCCAGAAACATAAAATATTACAGATTCCCGAGATTTAAAGAGGCATTTCTGAAACTATAATTTCTTTTGCTGCACGTAATTTTCGGAAACGTTTCCGTGTAGTTTTTGCAATGAATTAACCAGTCTTCTCAACCCGAATAACGGCTTTTTGAATGCCATTTTTCAATTAAACATTTTCATGTTCAACACACATTAAAAATAAACATAATTAAGATCAATGTTAATAAATAGCACTACCGTTAACTCTGATTGATAGCATTGACATTAACATTAAAATGAACATTATTTTGTCACTCTTTGTTAAATTCTCTCAGGCTTGGTTTGGTTGGCACTAGATAAATTTCAATGAAAGAAAAGTAATTTCTCCCTACAATCTATATTATTTATTTATTATAAGATAAATCATTGAAGTTGTAACAAGTGAAAATTCCATGTGCAACGGTTGATTGGCTCATTGTATTTGGTTTAATGTCACAAAATCCCTTTACTGACATGCTGCTAGTATGTAACGATACAGTATCAATTAACTTACAAAATTATCTGTTGAGGTACTCTATGGTTACGAATATGGAAATAAACACCAAAGTAAGAATAAAATAAAATAACGGGATTAATCTGCAAGAGAAGGTGAAATACATGAATGATGACGGTTCAAATCGTTTTAATAAGGTGTTTTTTCTTCTAAGAGTTTTCTTTTAGAGAGGTAGAGACATTCACATCACATCATCACATGTATTTCTCTCTAAATTAATTCAATGAATCCAGAAAGAGAAATGTGATACCATTTATATAATTATTTTATTTTATTATTACATTTATTGCAAACCCCGCATCTGTAGAACATTCTCAATTGTCTTGAAAAAGCCTCCAGTAAAGCTGACACATGTAGATTAGTTGATATATATATATAAAATTACCTCTTTATCTTCTGTTTTATTTGCTATTTTATTTAACATTTTGTAGCTCTTAATGAATTAAGTTATTGTTATATCTGCTTTTAAAGACGAATACCGTATTTTTCTTCCTATAATCAATGGCAGCACATAATACGTATATGTATAATTGTACCTCACAGTTAAAAGAAAAAAAAAGAAACATCTTCTGATACAACAGAGCGGTTACCGAAAGTTTAATGTAATTTAATAAAACTTACTGTAAACCACGATTCTAACAAATTTTTCCATTTTTCTAAAACCATTGGAGGTTTTCATGACTTACGATAGTTTTTCAGTGATAACAATACCCCGTCGGTGTTCGTAAGAATTTTCGGAAACGTTTCCGAATAGAGTTTCCAGCCCGAAAGAAACAAAACAACAACAACAACAAAAAGCAACAACCACAGAATAATCCTCAATACCGTATAAACCGCGTATAGCATCGTGCGTCTTTTTGATTTTTTCCTTGCAGATACAAGAGTGCTAACAACCTTGTTAGGATTATGGTTTTAATACTAATCGCTAGTAAAGCATATACCTTTTCAAAAAACTTTCAAGTATACGGACGCGCGCTTTTCAGAGAAAAAACCTGCAACAATGTTAAGTAATAAAAGAATGATATATATATATATAGTACTGCCCCAAAAATAGGAATTTTTCAAATTTCAGATTTTTTTAAAGAAATATAGAAGAATTTTAAAAGAATTCTAGGATAGATGGTCATAGAGGAGAGATGGCCAGTCTAAATATTTCAAAAACTATATAATTGATTGCAGCATAAACTTTGTTCGTAAGAAATGGTTCAACGTGTTCATTGCAGCTGGTTTTTTCAATTATAAAAAGAAAGTGTAATTTTATTGTTTATTTAGTTTAGATGTTGGATGCTTTTGTTGAGTTAAATATCTGACCGTTTTGCAGTACTTATGTTACATTTCTTTTTACTATTAGGAATTTTAAGACACGTATATAATTCAATCTTTGCTTTTAAGTCTAAAACAAAGACTGGCCATCTATAATCAATATTTCAAAATTATACAGAGTAAGGTTTTTAACTAAATAATACTATTTTTAAAATAATTATATAATTTTTATTTTTATAGTAATATTAATTGACATAATTATTTAAATTTAAACTAATATAAATATCTCAATAACAATAATATAATAGGGTCTAACGATGTATTTTTGTTTCATAAAATATTGAAAACTTCGGAAGCATTCATCCCAGAAACATATAAAGTTGATAAATAAACTTAAAACCGTGAAAAATTCTAAAATAAACTCGAGAAAAAAAAAAAACAAAGTCACGGCATTTCCAGCGGCGAAGAAGATGGAATACATCTGTAATTATTAGATTCTACAGAGTCCGAGGGAATAAAATTGGAGGAGGACAACTGTGTTGGTTGTGGTGAAGAATATAATACCACAAACAAAAAGGATGACTGGATGCAATGCATAAGCTGCCAGAAGTAGTTCCATGAATCGTGTACAAACTATCAAGGTCTTTGCCGAAAATGTGGTAAAATTTTACGAAAAGTGAAGGATTGAAATTATACTTCAAATTTTGTTTATTTGAATTTTATTCACTGATTTTCCGTGATATAATTGCATCTTTAAAAATTTTTATGTGTTTTTCGTAATTAACTACATAAAATGTGTTATTTTTTGCTATTTTAACTTCATTTTTTTCTTTTTTGTATTGGATGGTCATCTCTCCTCGGCTTGAAGGAGAGATGGCCATCTACCATTTTACTTTCAATTTTGTTTGCCACTTTTTGTTCTCGATATTTAATTATTTTTTGTCCAACGTATGATGAGGATATGTATAAGAATTTCAAATATGCATAAATATTTCTTGTATTTGCATTTTAAGAAATTTTATTTTAATCTTTAAAAACTATGGCCATCTATCCTAGAGTTGCTCTACACAAAAATAGGCGAAAATGCTAACTAGGTTTTATTAATACTGCACAGAAGTAGTTCTGAACATTGTAAGCATATTTGTGCACATTCAATATTTAATTGGGCCCCCTTTGGCTGCAATAAGGGCTTTCACATCAGCTGCCATTCCGGAAAGGTATTTTTTCGAAAGTTCTTCAATGCGAGGATTGTGGTGCGTCAGACTTGTATAATTCGTTAAATTAAAGCAACTTTTGTGATATAAACAATTTCCGATACGTTGTTCTTTATATCATTCCAATGAGACTCAATGGGATTCATGTCTGCACTATTCCCCGCCAGTCAAGAACCCCCAAATCCTGAGGAGCCAAAAAGACCTTAATTGCCTTAGCTCGGTGGCATGGTGCATCTTCGTGCATGAATATTCCATCATTGTTGGATACCATTCTCTTTTCGGAGGCAACAGGCGACTTTGTAGTTCTTCCTTATATTGATGTTGGCTCATATTTCCTTGAACAACGTGAAATCTAGCGTTTCCACATGTCGCTTCATATCGTAACCTTTGTTTAGTGCTTGACAGTGTGCTTGACGCATAAGGCCAGGAACTTTTCACCCTGTTTTCTTCCGAAGTGGGACCTGTCACTCATTATCTCCACTGTCGACTCGTCAGAAAAACGCACCTGAAATCAAAATTTACAGGCTATAAATATTGATTTTGATTTACCAACCATTAAATGCATAAATTAATTTGTGACATTAATTAGTTTATACACTTTTTTCACAATAATAAAAGTAAATTACATTTGCCCAATCTTCTGCCGTCCAGTGTTTATGCACGTGTACGCAAGCGAGTCTTTTCTTGCGCATGGCTATAGTTTTCTTAGGTTTTTTGACAGGTCGACAAGTCCTGTAACGTACTCAAGGAGCCTTCTTCGTACTGTTCTTGAGATGACATTGACGCCAGCATCTTTCCATCTTCATAACAGTTGCTTTGAAGTCATTTTCTGGTTGCTTCGAGTGAATATTCGAATCAAATTTCTGTCAGCACGGGATGTGGTTAGTCGTTTACTACTGCACGATTGGTCGCTAATGTTCACAGAATGGCCCATGGCAAGCTTCCTTCGAATTCTAGCTGTACTTTGTGGCGAAAAATGTAACTTAGAAGCTATTTCACGTGCTTTCTGAGTGCCCCTACATGCATCCCATGTGTCCAGACTCTCTAGCGCAAGCCAGGTTGAAAAAATAATATACTGGAGAAGAGCTTGAATTTCACCACTGTTTCGTAGACTGAGGTTCAGTTTTTTCCTCATTCTTATACCAACAGCTTATTTCTTTGAAAAATTGTAACGGAAAGCTTAAATTATACCAAAATTGTCAGTAAAACACTTATAAAACCGCAAAATAATACTTAAGCGTCATACACTAAACACAGTTCACGCAGCTTGCAAACCCCACGAACACAAATAACAAATTTGAGCCAATTTATACAGTTAACGACCTGAAGTGGCTTACCAACAATGACGTCACTCAAATACTTAGGAATCTTAGTACCAGTGCATTGGCATTCAGCAAAATCATAAACGTTCAATATAAAAATGCAAATGTTATATACAATTGCTAAAACTATCTTAAAATGAATAAAAGTAGGCGAATATACATGTTTTAAAAAATTCCTATTTTTTTGGCCACGACTGTATAAAGAAAACCAATATTGAAAGTCAAAAGACATCTAACAACTACGCTTAACAAAACCTGAGAAAATCTGTATTGTTAAGATGACATATGTTTAATTTATGTATAGAAAACCTAATATGAAGTTAAAAAACTAACTCATTCAAATAATAAAGTAGTCGAAACTCCAAATTTAGAGATGGTAAATAATAACATGTCTCTAATAAATGCATTACTTCATACGATAGACTGACAAATTTGCTAAAAATAGTCTATCTCTGCCGATATAATGCACTGGAATAATAAAATATAAGGATAAACAAGAAAACCAGAGAAATATAGATAATTTGTACTCACATTCCCCAAAAACATTTTAAAGAACACTAAATGTGCAAGACTTTAAGCTTCTGAAATTGAGGGAAATGATCTATTCTGTCTAGCTGTTAGTTTGAAAATGAAGTGCGATGTATAAAACCCCAAAAAGATAACAGAAATCTGTAGGCAAATTTATGTCAGTTACAAAAGATTTATGTAATCTATAATTATATAAGAAGATTTTTATATGAGAAATTTCTTTAGGGAATAAATGAATATATTATGAGGAGAATATATTAATGTTTATATGATTGAGTAATGAAAAAATCAATGACAGTTACAAAAGATTTATTATATCTCCAAGTGTATAAGAAGCTTTTGAGATGTAATCAAATGGATAATAAAGTTATATTTAAGCAATAAAATCAAGATAATGTTATGATTAGAACAGGGCATAAAAATTGAATGCATATATATATATATATATATATATATACAGCCGAACCTCGTTATCCCGACACTCTAATGACCAGAAAAAAGTGTCGTCATAAGCAGAGTGTCGCGGTAATCGGAGCTGAAGAAATATATGTTTGTAAAAAGCTGTATTTTTAATTAATTTAAGAAAATTTTAAATTCATAACAATTCCTGCAGTTTTAAGCAATAAAACATTATTATTAATCAAAATAAACACAAAACAAAATTTAAAAGTATAAAAATCAGATTTATGACTTTTTTTTTTTTCGTTTACATGAGATATTGAAGAATTAAGGTTTTCTTATCCTTGATGGGATCATACAATTCTTTTTTCATTATTACACAATGAATTGTAATCAATATTCGTTGATTTAGAAATGTATCTTAGATAATTTCTGATCGTTTCAATGCAACCAATGCTTCGATTTTAGCCGGATGAAAAACGCCGTGCAACCACAAGAAAGCGTCGCCTGACCAGAATAAAAAGACCGCGAGTAGACTGATACGTCTATCTGGAGTTTAAGTGTGTCATTCATAGTGTGTGGGTTTATTTATTCAGATAAAGGATTGAAATAAAATTTCTCATTTACTTTAATCGATATTTTAGACACTTTTGTGAAAAGTTTGCCTAAGACATTTCTTGCCGCTTAATTTCCATGCTTATCAGATAGATTATGAAAAATGGACAATTTTTCTAAATCGTCAGGATATCCGGAGTTGAAAATTAGTCAACGAATTAAAATCCGGTGTATATTTACATTAAAATCCTACACAGAAAATCGCGACTTTGAAAAACTGACGTGATAAGCGGAGTGACGTGAAAATCGGGCGTCGGGATAACGAGGTTCGACTGTATATATATTTATTCATTTAAACTTTCAGAGACATTTTTCGAAAAAGTTTGCGGATAGTCCAAAATGGTCCATTACACCTACATTATTAAGTATTTTTTAAATAAGAGTTTATCTACGCAGGATACACATTACTTCTCTTTTATAGAATTCTTTGCTGAATTTGTCAATATACTACTCTAAAATCATCAGGAAGTAAACGCAGGTTTCTTTAATGCTATTTAGAGCTGAATTAGAAATTTAGGCAGCCAATAAAACTTCCCATTAAAATCTCAGTAAAAGAATACATATCGGAAAACAAGTGTATACTCTGTCGTCTGTGTCACTTTTGAAACAAAGTAATTAATCGAAATTTACCCGTGAGAGTTATACGTCGTGTATAAAGATGAAAAATTAAAAATTAAAAATTAAAAAAAAGATGAACTGAAGAACTGAGACATTTTCATTAGATGAATATGCTATTTATTTACCAAATGTGACATACCTCAATAACTCAAAGGCGCTCGCAGTAGTATAGCATAAAAAGTTCCTTGTATCCGTTGTCATTTATACAGAGTGATTCATAAAGATGGAACCAACAGCCTATTTCCATAAATATTACCCCTACTTCTAATTGCTCTGTTTCATAAAAAAGTGAAAAATTTGATGACATAAATTACAACACCCTGGAGGGTCTGTTTAAGAAAATACGCAAACAACTTTTTTAAACGGCCCCCGTACGGTAAAAAGTAAAATTAGGAATATTTTCCTTATGCATTCCTGAATGAAACACACAAAAAAATACACCTTGATATCTGCAAAACTCTGAGAGATATGGCCATTTAAATAACGTATAATTTTGTGGATGATCCCTATTTTGCATTTCAAATGCACCAATATCACATCGCTCAGAGGTATGCTGAAGTAATAAAAGTCACAAATTTTTGTTTTTAATATCTGTGTGACTTTTGTCGATATCAAAATGAATTTCTTTGTGTTTCATTCAGGAAGGGAAAAGGAAAGTTTTTGGGCCGTACTCAGTAAAAAAAAATCTGTAAAGTTACAAAAATTTTTCTAGGCACTTCGGATTCCTAGAGCTTTTTATGTAACGGCAATTTTGCATTCCAACGGCAATTTTGCATTTTGCATTTCAAATGCACCTATATCACATCGCTCAGAGGTATGCTGAAGTGATATAAGTCACAAATTTTTGTTTTTAATATCTCTGTGACTTTTGTCGAT
This sequence comes from Maratus speciosus, assembly GCA_963932465.1. Taxonomy (NCBI): domain Eukaryota; kingdom Metazoa; phylum Arthropoda; class Arachnida; order Araneae; family Salticidae; genus Maratus; species Maratus speciosus. The sequence goes on from OZ010793.1 coordinate 483,040,355, forward strand.
ATCAAAATGGATTTCTTCGTGTTTCATTCAGGATGGGAAAAGGAAAATTTTGGGCCGTACTCAGTAAAAAAAAATCTGTAAAGTTACAAAAATTTTTCTAGGCACTTCGGATTCCTAGAACTTTTTTATGTAACGGCAATAAAACAAATTCATGTAACTAATACACTTTTGCACCGTAAATAAAAAAAAATCTGTAAGGTTACTATGAATTTTTTAGGGAACTGGGATTCCAAGAACTTTTTATGTAGATGCAACCCGGGTTATAGATGAAATTTTAGTAAGATTGCTGTAATTTCAGTACATTCTTTTGTAAAGCTACAGATTTCTGTAGCTTTACAAAACTAGTTTTGTAGATTTACATCTTTTTTGTACAGTATGCAAATAAAATTTCAGTAAGCATACATATTTCTCTAACTTTACATCTGTAGAATTACAGTTTTTTTTTTACAGTGTATGGAAATTTAGTTTGTGCATTTTCACAAATAGACCACTCAGGTGGTTGCAAATTATGTCATCAAATTTTGCATTTTTAAAAAATATAAAACATAGCAATCGGAAGTATGTGTGTAGGGGGAATATTTAAGGAAATGGGCTATTGGCTGTACGGCCCTTTATGAATCACCTTGTATTTGAATTTTACCAGAGTCTGTTTCATTCTTACCGCCAGTGTCTTTATGAGTAAATAGTATTTCTCAGTTCACTCTAGATTTTTGGATCTACTGCATTTTTAAATAGCTTATGAATTAACCTGAGAATATTTGAAACCACGCTTTTAAAATCCATTTAAAAATTATTTCTCGGTATAAGGTACATTAGTAAATGTTTCAGGAAGATACATGTCCTTAGTAGTGTAGTATGTCCTCGCTTAGCATTTGCGAATTTTTAGCTGCCTTCGAAGTTACATAAATACGTAGCACCTATAGTCGTCGTCTGGTCCGCACAGAAAAAACAAATAAGACCTAAAACGGGTTGAAAAAAATCGAATTGAGTAGAAATATTCTTCGGTATGAGATTACCCAATTTGGGCCCATATACCTGTTTTGGTTACCACTGTGTATGCATTTTAGGTACACTGTAAAAAAAAATCTGTGAAGTTACTAAAGTTTTTCTAGGAAACTGGGATTCCAGGAACTTTTTATGTAACGGCAACAAGAAAAATTCCTGTAACAGCGTCTGTTACAGGAATTTTTGTTGTTGCCGTTACATAAAAAGTTCCTGGAATCCCAGTTTCCTAGAAAAACTTTAGTAACTTTACAAATTTTTTTTTACATTGTACTGTTAAATACCCATTTTGAAAAAAAGAATTCCAAAATGGGTATTTAGCAGTGCCCAAAATGGATACACAGTGGCAACCAAAAAAGGTATATGGACCTAATTTGGATAATCTCATACTTAAAAAATTTTCTACCCAGTTCGAGTATTTTTCTACCCGTTTTAGTTCTTTTTTTTCTGTGCGTCCGTCTGTGTGTCTGTTCGTCTGTCCTCATATAACAGCGCATAAACAACCCAACCGAATGGTTTGAAATGTAATGTATACAATCGTTGCAGAATTTTATCCAATCATTCAAATTTTGTGAAAATCGAATCAAAACTTAAAAAGATATTAATAAAAGTTTTCTTCATTCTATCACATCCTATCATGCGTAATTAATTTAATGATAACCCATGGCACGTAGTGCTTCTAGGTTGCCATGGTGATTACATCCTATTGAAGATGGAGTCATATTATTTCCGTATTTCTGACTTTCATATTTAGAATCGTAGTAATTTTGTATTCGTGCATTTTTACATAAGAATGCAACAACTTTTTCACCAAGATCTGAATATTTATAAAACTAGTTATAGTACGAACGCATCTCTTTGGCCGCGTTTGAAGTACAATTTCCGACTTGTTGCCTTTATGGTCTCATTCTTCTCAATTATTGCAATCTTTAGTAGATTGATTATTGTCTTTTCATGCTTCACATTTCATGAATATATATAGAATGCACTTCTTATCTTATCATAGAAGTGGGCGCGTGCAATACGCCGAATATTCTTAAAAGTAGAAAAAATATAGTCTAACATTTTAGGCGCGTGAGATGGACTGGAATACACTATATTAATACATGGAAATTATTCCAGAGGGAAACATTGGCCTTGGATACAATATTTCAAATGAAAATCAAATTTCAAAGTTACTTTGAAATTTGATTTTCATTTGAAATATTGTATCCAAGGCGAATGTTTCCCTCTGGAATAATTTCCATGTATTAATATAGTTTCTATCGATGCTGGATTTATTTATATTTCGTGTTTGCCCCAGGTTGGTGGCTCACAGTAAATATTCCATCTTGTGCTGCGTTTGTAGCCTTGCCAGCATATAATAGTGAGAAATTTTCCTTGCTGGGTGTCGTTCCAAGTGGTTTAGTCGGTAGAACGTCGGTGCGCTATACTGATGGCCCGGGTTCGAGTCCCGGCTTGGAATCTTTTTCACTATGTTGGCCTTTGCGCCTTTTAAGCAATTACTTTGAAATTTGATTTTCATTTAAAATATTGTATCCAAGGCGAATGTTTCCCTCTGGAATAATTTCCATGTATTAATACAGTTTCTATCGATGCTGGATTTATTTATATTCCGTGTTTGCCCCAGGTTGGTGGCTCACAGTAAATATTCCATCTTGTGCTGCGTTTGTAGCCTTGCCAGCATATAATAGTGAGAAATTTTCCTTGCTGGGTATCGTTCCAAGTGGTTTAGTCGGTAGAACGTCAGTGCGCTATACTGATGGCCCGGGTTCGATCCCCGGCTTGGAATCTTTTTCACTATGTTGGCCTTTGCGCCTTTTAAGCAATTACTTTGAAATTTGATTTTCATTTGAAATATGGAATACACTATATGGCCAAAGGTGGCCGGCTACTTGCGATTTTACACGTTTTGTTAAATATCTAGAGAACTACATGAGGAATCACCCTGAAACTCCAGGTGTGTAAACAGAATAGTACAGGTGATATATTTCCGTGAGGATTTTTTCCCGAAACCCCATAGGGGACCGGCAACAAATTGAAAAATAACGAATATCTTTTGGATAACCCTGTAAAAAGTAATGTAGCAAAAGCGTCCAAACTGTAGATTGTGATTAAGTGCCTTATTGTAATAAACTGCGTTTATTTTTATGCGGATAGCATGTGTACTCGTAGAGAAATTAAAGTTTTTATAAAAAGAGTTCCAAATTTTGCCAAGTTTTTTGCTTATAATTTATAGAGTTCTTAATATATATATATTTTTTTTTTTCAGAAAATAGGACATACAACATTGTACACAATACCCTGCAATCAGAATTAAAAATAATAAAAATTGTATGAAAAATGTGCACGTTTATTAAATAATGATTCACTACGCATTCTCGAATGTAATAAAAATATAATTTGCATAATGTGTTGGCTAAATGTATAGAGCAACTTTTGTGAAAGTCTCAAAAACATAGTTTGAAAAGTCTGAAAATTATCGCCGATAGAATAAGCTCAAAATTCGTTATTCCCAAAAAGAAGCAAAAAGATGAGGGGTTGTAACCAAATACAGTAGTGCGTGCAATATTGTGTATGCTATATCGGCACTAATCAATGGATATATGAATACAGCCCTCATCTTTTTGCTTCATTGCTTCATTCGGACATGCACAGTAAAACATTATTTAGTAAACCTGTTCATTTTTCATACAATTTTTAATATATTTTAATTCTGATTGCAGGTTATTGTGTATAATGTTGTTTGTCATATTTTTTGAAAAGAATTTTTTTGTATATATTAAGAACTCTGCAAACTATAAGCAAAAAAGTTGATAAAATTTGAGACTGTTTTTATGAAAACCTAAATTTCTCTTCGAGTTTACATGCTATTCTTATAAAAATGAAGACAAATTATCGCAATAAGCCACTTAATCATAATCTATGATTTGAACGCTTTTGCAACATTAGTTTTGACAGGGTTATCCAAAAGATATTCGTTCTTTTTCAATATGTTGACGGTCCCCTATAGGGTTCCGGAAAAAATCTTCGCGGAAATATATGACCTATACTATAGTGTTTACGCATCTGGAGTTTCAGGTTAGTTATGTAATTTTCTAGATATTTAACAAAACGTCTAAAATTGCAAGTGGCCGGCACCTTTCGCCATATAGTGTAGATACTGTATGGCTATTGATGATCGGATATTTGCAATTTTAGACATTTTGTTAAATATTTAAAGATATATTTGTCGGATTTTTCTGGAACTTCAGGATTACGAAGAATATGTTCGACTTCATATTTATCAATGGCGGTTTGATCAGAAAGACAATTCAGGGACCAACAAAAAATCAAAGAAAAAGAATAATGTTTGGGATCAGCCTATAAAATAAAATGTACGAAATGATCTATCGCTGTAACTTACGAATATATAGATATTTTACAATATATATATGTATTCATTTGTGGAAGAATAGAACGTAAATTCATGGAGACATATCGATTTCTTTAAAAAGTTAAAAAATTATTTGAAAATTTTTTGTTTATATCGTGCAGTTTTTTACCAAATCTAACGTCAGTTTCAGAAAATTTGACAAAATAGAAGAAATAATGTGGTGTAATTCGAATGTAAATATATTAAATATTTGATAAAATATGAGCAGTTGTATGAAATATTTTTTATCTGCGAATGCGCGAACAATAAAGTATTTTTCATGATTTGATAGTCAACTGTATGGAGCAATTCAAAGAAAAACCAGTCGAATATCGTGAAAATTCAGAAATATATCGGCAATAGACTGAGCTGATTTTGAGTTGTTCTCTAAAAACAGCTAAATGTTAAGGAGTTTTCCATAAATTGTTGCTTTTAATTTTTACTTTTTAAAATTTTCATTTTTTACTGATGCTTTATTTCTTCTTGAAAATCCAACAGAACGAGTTTGTTCCAAGAAAAAAGGAAGTATCAAAATCTAAGTATTTCTTCTAAATGTACTCATTGACATTTATTAAGTACAAACTTCTCTGGTGAAAACCTGATATTAAAAATTACAATTTGTGTAAAATTCTTTATCATTCAGTATCTTTTAGACAGCAACTAAAAATTCGCTCACTATATTGCCGCTATATTCTGACTCACTACATTCTGAATTTTCACGATATTTGACTGGCATTTTTTATGAGTTTTTTCATAGAGTTGACTACCAAATGAAATGAAAAAAATATTTTTTATTGCGCGCGCAATCACAGATGAAAAATATTTCATTCATCTGCCCATATTTCATCAAATATTTAATATATTTACATTCCAATGACACCTGATTATTTGTACTACATTTTGTCAAATTTTCTGAAACTGGCGTTAAATTTGGTAAAACCCCCTGCATGATATATGCCAAAAACGTGCAAAAAATTTTTTGAACTTTAAAAAATAAAACCGACATATCTCCATGAATTTAAGTTTTTTCTTCCACAAAGGAATGCATATATTGTACAATATCCAAATATTCGTAAGTTATAGCGATAGATCATTTCGTTCATTTTATTTTACAGGGTGATCCCAAACATTATTCTTTTTCCTTGATTTTTTGTTGGTTCCCTGATTGTCCTTCTGATCAAACCGCCATTGTTAAATATGAAGTCAAACATATTTTTCATAGTCCTGAAGTTCCAGAAAATTCCGACAAATATATCTTTAAATATCCGACAAAATGCCTAAAATAGAAAGTGCCCGATCATCAATGGCCATATAGTGTATATTACATAACTTAGGCTTTTTTCCACTGAAATAATATTTCAATTTTATTTTCCGAATGAAATTGCATTGAAAAATGCTTTATTTTCTAGAATTCTATTTTTTTTCCAATTTTGGAGCTTTACATCCTTTTTACACTTGTTTTCTTTACTCAACGAAACAAAAAAACATTTCAGAAAAAGAAAAGTTTTTTAAGAAAAAAATATCTTCAAAAGTAAGATAAATCTTCGGGATTCCCCGAGGAAATATAGCTTCACAAAATTTAACAACATAATTCTTGGATTTCAGGAAATTTCTGTTATTTTAATTATATTCTGGGTAACACAACAAATAAAACACATAATTCAAGCTTTACAGTATTTAATTAATTTCTTTCTTTTCCAGTTGTTAGATTGTTCTTTAAGTTCACAGAAAAGCTGTTATTTCAATTTACGACCAATCTAAAACTTTCTAACCACAAGTTAAAGTAAATTCGCTAGAAGAAGTGGAAATAAATTCAGCTCATTTTCCAATTTCTAGAAAAGACTTCTGGAAATTACCTGTTGAGTATCTTAGATTTTAAAGATAAATGTGAACATAAAGATATTCTATTCTTTTTAAGATTTAGGGACATTGTAAAAAATTTTCATATATCTCTAGTTTAAGTGATATAAAAATGTGCTATTCATAACAGAATTTACGTTGAATCATTGAATAAATTGTAATAATTTTAGAAATATAAATGGCAAGTTCAATTGCAAAGTTTTGAAGATGTCCACATTAAATATGTAGAATACATTATCCTCAGAAGATTGTAAATATTGGTAATAATTCGCTCTAATATACCGAAAAAATACATTAAATATGTAGGATACATTATCCTCAGTAGATTGCAAATAATGGTAGTAAATCGCTCTAATATACCGAAAAAATACATTAAATACGTAGAATAAATTAGCCTCAGTAGATTGCAAATAATGGTAGTAAATCGCTCTAATATACCGAAAAATACATTAAATATGAATACATTATCCTCAGTAGATTGGAAATAATGGTGGAAAACCGCCCTAACATAGCGAAAAAATGACTGACAATTCTGTGTAACCTCGTACTTACTCAGGATTCCCGAAAACCATTCCGTTACCTTCAAAAAACATTTGTTGAAGGATCAATCATAAACCTAAAACAAGCCGGAAATTGTACGTCAAACGTGGCAAATGAGTTGCGTTCGTACTTACAACTGGTTTTATAAACATTCGGATCTTGGTGCAATAGCTGTTCCAATCTTACGCGAAAATGCATGAATACAAAATACATTACAATTATATATATTAAGTTCAGTAATACGGAAGTAATAGGACTCCATCTTCAATAAGTCGTCATCATCATGGCAACCAAGAATCATTACCTATCATGGGATATCATTGAATTAATTACGTATGATAGGATTTAATAAAATGAAGAAAACTTTTATTAATATCTTTTTAAGTTTTGATTCTATTTTCATTAAATTTGAAATGACTCGACAAAACACTGCAACGATTATATATATTAAATTTCAAACCATGCGGTTGGGTAGTTTTTGCGCTGTTATATTCGGACAGACAGACGGATGGACCAGACGACGACTATAGGGACCACGTATTTATATAATTACGAATGCACCTAAAAAATATAGGTTTTCATGGTTTACTGAAAGGTTTCGAGATACTTTACTGCCTTTAAATTTCAGAAAAGACATTTTTGTCAATTTTTGAAAACCATTTATTAGTTTTCTGGTTAGTATTTTTCTTAAAGGTTTGTGAAGATATGGGAAGAGTTTCTAGAATCGTAGGTAGCTATGAAATTACTTTGTATTTTCTCAGAACATATTCTATATTTGAAAACGTTTACTACGCAATTTTTTACAGTGTAATAAATTATTGTTAAAGTTACTTTTTCATTTTATTAAGTTATTTTTTCAACACACGCAATAATTGCTCGATTTGTTGAACACATGCTCGATCTTATGCAAGGCTTATAATTGAACTTGCGTTTGCAAAAGTAATGTAGTCAACAGGATTTATGAATAGCATTGGGTAAGGAATATTGTCAGTATTTTTTAAAAGGATCTGGAATGTAATAGTTTTCAGCAAATTGTATACTACGAAGTAAAATGTTTACTTCTGCCAGTGATTGCATGAGAGTTTAACTTCTTCGGGACCAGCATCCCATATACGAATTTTATTCGGTTCGTAACATTTTTTTAATTGTTATATTTACTTATTTAACCATAGAAATTCCCAAAATAAATAAAGTAAATAATACTTTTCTTTAATACTGGTACTAATATTTATAAAACTAGTTATAGTACGAACGCATATCATTTACCACGTTTGAGGTACAGTTTCCAAGTTGTTCTAAATGGCAAACCTGATTTAAAAAATGATAATTCCGTACAGAATCTTGGTGATTACATCAGCACGCAAATAGTTTTTATTGAAACTTCGATTTTATATTTTTACACATTTTTGTATATTTATCTAAAAAATGAATTAAGTAATAATAATAATAAATGCCAGATATATTGTACAGCAGTTTAAACGAATTTTTACAAATGAAGCATCATTTAAGTAAATTAGATATAATGTAGAGCATTGTGTAATTTCATTGAAACTCTCCGTTTGGAAACATAGGCACACCCTATCATTTACTCAAATATTCGAATATATTTTACTAAGGTGTATACTTAAATGTATGCTTATATACACTTATAATGTGTATACCTATCTTTTTCCATATATATTTAACAAGAGAAAATAGTCTTTATCCTTCAGACACAATAAACAGTGCGACCTTCGGTTTCAGATACTCTGTCTGAATGACGCTCTAGAACGGTAATCCTTTCTGCCAAGGACAGTATTTTGATTGATTTTCTTTGAGTTGAATCAATCTTTACCCGGGCTTCTTTAAATATAGGTGGTTATTTCAATGCGATTGTATGCTATTTACAAAATATTTTGTTTTTAATGGAAACACACTGTTTCCAATACTAATTATAAAAATCAGAGTTATTAATTGAAAATCATCAATAAATATTTAATGGTTTTTATAAGAAATATTGTAATTTTTTCTGGCAATGCCAGATTTGTTATTGATTTTGTTTGAGTTGAATCAATCTTTAGCCCGGTTTCTTTAAATACAGATAGTTATTTGAATGCGATTGCAAACCATTTACAGTATAAATTTATGCGTAGAAAACACACTGTTTTCAATGATATTTTTAAAAAACAGAGTTATAAATTAATAGAAAATAATAATACAATTTTGTTGATTTTGATTAAAAAAAATATAGTAATTTTTTCTACTAGAGCCAGTTTTGTGATTGATTTTGTTTGAGTTGAATCAATCTTTACCCGGGCTTCTTTAAATATAAGTGGTTATTTCAATGCGATTGTACGCTATTTACAAAATATTTTTTTTTTTTTTTTTTTTTTTTTTATGGAAACACACTGTTTCCAATACTAATTATATAAATCAGAGTTATTAATTGAAAATAATCAATAAATATTTAATGGATTTTATAAGAAATATTGTAATTTTTTCTGGCAAGGCCAGATTTGTTATTGATTTTGTTTGAGTTGAATCAATCTTTAGCCAGGCTTCTTTAAATATAGATAGTAATTTGAATGCGATTGCAAACCATTTACAATATAAATTTATGTGCAGAAAACACCCTGTTTTCAATGATGTTTATAAAAAACACAGTTATTAATTAATAGAAAATAATTAATACAATTTTAATGGTTTTGATTAAAAAAATGGTAATTTTTTCTGCCAGGCCAGTTTTGTGACTGATTTTGTTTGAGTGGAATGAATGTTTACACCGGCTTATTTAAATATATACAGTTATTTGTATGCTATTTCATACCCTTAAAGGAATAAAAATAATTATAGAAAATATAGTGTTTTTATCATATAAAAACATAGTTAATAAATTTTTTTAAATAATTAAATGAATTTTTCTTATTTTTGTATAAATGCAAACTGGCATTCTGTAAAGGCCAGTTTTCTGATTTAGTTTGTTTGAGTTGAATCAATCTTCGCCGGCTTCTTTAAATATAGACAGTTATTGGAAGGCGATTGCGTACCATTTAAAGTATAATAACTAGAAAACAGTAATTCTGCTTTATCAGAATTTAATGTCGCCCCCGATGAAAATATATATATATATATATAGATGGTACAAACATATTTCAGTTTTAAGACTTAAAACACAAACTATTATTTTATATGAAATGGCGTAATGCGCATCCGCTAAAGAATTCCACATTTACAATCTAGTCTTAAACATCTACAAAAAAGTATGCATATCACGTCACTATCGCAGAATAATGCACAAATCCAGCAAAAAGCGATGTCGTCATTCAGGAAACTCCGAAAAAATAATAATAATAATAGCTCCATGGTCTATCAGAAATCATTCATTTATATTTTTTCAACATAGCACTTATTTTAATTACATCTTTATACGATTGTTATTGGAAAATGGCAACAAAAAGATATAAAAATCTACTATTTTCGAACTAATTTCCTTTACTTTTTACATAAATGGAGTACTTCAGTTGCCAACATAAAAGAAATAGCGTTAAAAACAAAAAAAATTAATATCTCAAAAATAAATTGAGATGCAGTTTTCAAACAAGTTGAATCTAAAAGTACTTTTTTCCCGTATACGACGGAATGAAAATTGAAACTGTGCGATGCTTAGAAGTTAAAAAAAATTCAGTAGAGATTATCAGCATTTAACCGTCCAATGATATATGTGCCTTGTTATACGGATGGCTTATGTAACGGAACGTTATTTTTTAGGGACGAACTTTTAAGAGATCTCAGGACTCTTAAAATCGAATAAAAGAAAAAAAAAAGAGACCACATTTTCAACTTTTAATATCTTAAAATGTATATGATTTTAAAACACAATTTTTATTGAGATTAAAGATACGAGTACGTTCTTTCATTTTATGTGTTTAAAAATATGCAAGGTGTAGAATTAGCAGTTACAGGGGGTTCCAAACTGTCAGATATTTGACGAGCAGAAAATTGTTATAATAGCTTACGCGCACGATTACAAAATAATTATGGCAACTAGAATGAAAAATTTGCTTCCTACTTATACATCAGATTGTAATAATTACCCTGAACCTAAATAAATTTGTACTTAAAGCATTTTTCTATTTTTAATACAAAGTTGTATTTAACTAATACAAAATTTCGAAAATTTTAACAATACAATCACCTAAAAAATATATTTTTTTGAACAATAAAGAGGAAAATTTAGGTTCAATTTATACAGATTAACATGAAACATATGTTTTGAAAATTTTATGAAAAAATATTTAGAAGTTTTTGAGATATCGTGTGCGTTATGCTCAAAAACGTCATTTGGAGAAAAATGACAGCAAAGTTTCGGAAACGCTGCTTCAACTATTGAGCTGGTATAATTCTAAAAGCCATAACTTTTGTTCTAATGAGAATTTCAAGGAAACAATTAAATTAAAATGTTTAGAAAATATAGTGGTTTAATATTTGAAAAAATTCAAATTTCGAAAATTTAGAAGCTTTAAGAACCCTGAGACCCCTTAATTGCTACCCGAAAGAAATGGAATATCGGGGGCTAATAACAACAACAATAATAATAAAAACACTTTTCAATACTGTTTCAATACTGTTTAGAAAAACAGAGATATTAATTGAAAATAATTTATAAAATATTCATGATTTTATAAAAAATATGATAATTTTTGCTACGAAGGCCAATTCTTTAATTGATTTTGTTTGCGTTGAATCAATGTTTACCCTGTCTTATTTAAACACGGGTGGTTATTTGTTTGGTATCTGATACCATTTTCAGTGTAAAAGTAATTATACAGCATATACTATTTTCAGTACTGTTTTTAAGAAACATAGTTAACAATTATATAATTCATCTTTAGTACTTTACCATTTATTCATATATTTGTGATTTCAAATTTATTATATATATATATATATATATATATATATATATATATATATAATATAAAAATACAGCAATCCTTCATACCAGGGAGTTTTTGCTTTAGTTGAATCAATCTCTCGCCCAGATAATTAAATATAGACAGTTATTTATTGTTCTATTTCACCTTTTCAGTATAAAATTAATTATAGAAAACATAGAGTTTTAAATACTATTTATGGGAAACACAGTGAAAATTTTAAAATAATTAATTAAAGCTTGCTGATGTTTTCTAAAAATATTCTATTCTTTCTTGCCCAGATAAGTTTTCTGGTTTATTTTGTTTAAGTTGAATCAATCTTTATTCCGGTTTCCTTAAATATAGGAGACAATAGAAAGTTATTTGCATGTTATTTTAGAAGATTAAAAAAATCTGCCTACAAATTAAAAACAATTAATTAAATATCTCTTCATTTTAGATCAATTAATAAATGATTTCAACAGGATAGAATACAATTATTTTTGTAACTGTGGAATTCAGAATTATTCTTTTATTCCGGGTGCAACGTGTGCTAATATCAGTATTTAATATTTTTACTTCTTCTTTCGTTCTTCTTTTCAACAGATTTTCATGTTTTAGGAGTCAGAAATCCCGTAAAACATGTTTTTAAAAAATGTTTGTCTGTCCGTCGGTATGTCTTTTTTTTTGTCATAAAAAACTGTGTGAAGTTATACATGCAATTGAACAGAACTTTTTCTGCAAATTTTTGGCTATGGCCAGTAGGTCCTATTGAATTTGGAAATATTTTGCAGGAAGGGGGCGCTGTAATAGCGATTTTTGCGCCATTTTCCTTATTGTATCATCGAAAAGTGTAAGAAGTTATACATAGAATTAAACCATATTTCATGTACATATTTCATATGAATTTGGTAAATGTGAAATTAAAAAAAAAATTAATTCACCGGAAAGGGGCGCTTTAACCCTTCACTGCACGATTTTTTTCTATTTGTATGAAAACAAATTATTTGTATTCTATTATCGTTCTAATAATGGGAAAAATAGTAAAAAAAATTAAATTTAAAATTTTCTGCTAAAATTTGATATTTTATGGTGTGTACCATATGCACACAATTAGGATTTTAAAATATTGTATTGCTATATTTTACAACTAAATGAGCTTAAATTAATTAATTTTATCTGCTTAACACACTGCAACTTTGTTTATATTAATATTTTTAAGTATTCAGTAAAAATAATGAAAGTAAATTTTACCTTAATAGCTTGATCGAAATTTTTGTTGTTTCCGAAGAACAAATTCAAATTTTTTTTCAAATGCAGCCATCTGACATGGACAAAATAAGTATTATTCCATTCCTTGGACTGTTCTTAATCAGGGAGGGAGATCATATTTGCCAAATTCATGGCACATAATAAGAATTACAGTGTTTTTAGGTATGTGCCAGATGTGGCACGTCGTACAGTGAAGGGTTAATAGAGAATTTACTCGATTTTTCATAGTTCTATTATACCTCGGCTGTTGCTGCAGCGACGGGCAATTCGCATCCAGCTAACCAGTCAATTTTCAAGCAGCTGATGTACAACAGAATAACGGAAAATACTGATTTTTTTAAATATTATGATTGAGATTAACTCATTTTTACTCCGATTTGTAATATGAAGCAGAAACTTAAGATGAAAATCAAAGTTTATGTAATATTGAAGTAATAACACTGAAGTATTAACATGTGTAACAACTTTTTCAAATATTAACATGTACAAGAAAGAAGAAAGTTTTGAAATGGGGCATCCGACTAGTTTAGTTTTCGGAATATTAATAAAATTATTATAGTAAAAACCCAAGAAAACCGAATCGCCAGGAACAGAAAAATTACGTTTTAGACAGTTTTTGGTCTTAGCATAGGTATACTTGGATGTATTCCTTTCTTCAGGACCATGGGGAATTTTCGTTTAAGAAAGGATTCTGTAATAAACACATGCTCCCTTTTCATAAGTTTTATTGTATTATTATTATTTTTTTTTAATTACCACCAAAGATATTTATTGCTTGTAATACTTTTTAAAATGTGATAAATTCCCATCTGGACACTATTCGGTGATATATCATCAGGCATTTGTTAACTAGTGCAAATCTGATAAATATACTCGTGTTTGAGATAATAATAATAATAATAATAATAATAATAATAATAATAATAATAATAATAATAATAATAATAATAAAAATAATATAATAATAATTTTTTTAATATTTCAATACAAGATGATAAAGAAAGATGAAAATTCAGCTCGCTTGAAAAACTAAGGTTATAACATCAAGGAATTCAACAAAAGTAATGCATTACATGCGAATTAAGATCATTTTAGCATAAAGAAATGTTGAGTATACGAAAAAGTGTAATTTTAAAGAATAAAGGTAGCTAGATTTTAAATATAGACATTATTTAAGGGTGAAGATGTCTCTAAAAAAAAATACTATTAAATCAAATTTAATGCATTTTGCTTAAATTATTTGTGTATTTTATTTGTATATTTGCTCATCAATCAGAATTACGGAGTTGAGGATGAGATATTTTTATTTTTAAAAAATTAAAGAAAAAATAAATAAAACGATGCTTATGAAAGTTGCGTAGCGTTTAATTTCGATGCCTTCTTTTCCAGTCTAATTAACGTATGTTATAATAATGGAAATATTAAGCTGTTATTATGGATGAGATTTTATAGCATTAATTGGAGAAAAGGTATTAAAGGAAATTACATTTGTTATTTACAGAATGTAATACGTGGTCTCATATTATACAGGTAGATTTAAATGTTTATTATCACACATTAAGGATACTAGAATACTCCTGAAAAAGCACTTTGCATCTGATAATGCATTAATTCAGTTGATGTCCTGTCGACCTTTTTCAACATAATTTAATTAATACTGTAAAATAAATTATAGCTTATAAGTTTTATATAATACTAGCTGAGTACCCGCGCTTCGCTACGGTAAATTCTCGCTCTTTCATAACTTCCTATTTTTGTCGATTGCCTGTCTTTTTTACTATTTCTCCATCAGTAATTCTAATTTTGCACCTTTTTTTATTTAAGTCAACCTACTTTTTATATGTAGAGATGGATTTTTGCAATCACTAATTGATTTTTAACTCACTTCTTGGTATGTTAGAATTATAAACATTATATTTACAGGTGTGTTTATAGGTCAATAATGACAATGCAACTCTTTAATATTAGAAAAAATTAATTATAAATTAATACAATAATTTTAAGGCATTTTACTGTTAGCCTATCTCAGGTGATAACTCACCAAATATTTTCTGTACCTCGTACAATTTTATGCGAGTTGGAAAAACAATAGATTTAATTATGCGCCAATGAACACTCGCCAAAATATGCCAAATGATTAAAACTGCAACAATGAAACATTTTGAAATAAAAAATACTGAAAATAAATTAAAAATGAAGATTGTAAAATTTTAAAAAATGTATATTTTTATCAATTATTAATTAATTAATTTAGGATTACATGCTAAGTAATACATTTAGAAATCCTAAAAAAAGATTACATAATGTTTCATTTTTTTTCTTTCCTGCTGTCCTTACTTTAAAAACAGAGTAAAAATTATATATCATTTAATAAATTCATTTGCTTGCGCTTTTTACCAAGCATAAGAAAAAGCAGTGAATTAGTCATAATCGTGTTCTAAGCCCACGCTAGATTAATGTACCGTAACGGAAATAAATAAAAAAAAACCCAAAAAGACATGAATTTCGGTCAAAAAATTGTGTGTGATTTTTAATATAAACATTGAATAGTTATAAAACAGTTTTAAAACAACCATTTTTTTCTTATTATTTTGACTTCTATGTTTATCTCTTTTTGTATCTTAATTTTCTAGTCATTGAACAGCATTTAATGCATCTCCATATCTATAGGGGGGGGGGGGGGTTACCATAAGGGGTCCCTGTTCTCTCTCCAAATGCCGCCAAGTTTGTTGCTACATTGGAGATATGTCGCCAAAAGTGACGCCAACTTATCGATATCTCTAATATTTCGTCAAATTCCCATAGATTTCCATTGTAAACCAATAGGGTTTACTTGTTTACAGAAAATCAACAAATTGAGATATTTTAATGCAACAAAAACTAATATTAGCTTAAGGGATTATATTAATTATATTTAAGGAAGTTCAACGTTCAGGTAAATTAAATTATGAATAAAAGTAACACGATACAATGCTTAGCATGCTTTCTCAAACATAAATTTTAAGGGAGACCAAACTGGTCGCCAAGGGCGGCTAGTTTCCAAGATTACAATTGTTAATTTCTTAAAATATATACGTTATTATAGCAATGGATAGTCCGTGCGGAAAAAACTGCTTGCGGGTGTACATTTCGTCACACTATATTATAACCATGAAAAAAAAAAAAAAAAAACTCTTGTTTTATCGACATCATTAATTCATACATGCCTTTTGCTCATTTCATTTAAAATACACACATTTAAAATATATGTCTAACTAATTTCATTTAAAATGATGAAAAGAAAAGTAATAATAAGAAAAAATACCTTAAACCAAAAAATTTTATTTCAACATCAAAGAGTATCTTGTACTTTACGCAGCCGAAATATAAATTATGTCATTGTCTATAAAATGAAATGAAACATTTGAAAAAAATAATTTTGTTGATAAAAAAATGAGCATTTAAAAAATATAACTTTTGAAAATTACATGCTTTAACCCACGTTTTTTAAATCAATAAAAATAAGTACTTAAAATAAAAGCATAAATGAATATTTTGCAAGTAATAGAATATAGTCAATTTAAACTGCAGTCTTCAAATTGTAAATATTTTTACTAATGCAGCATGGCGTACGTAATACGTATTTTTCACACTACAGTAAACATTTCATTCTTTGAATGAAGCCATTCATGGTTTTTTGAACAAACATTTTTATATGTATAATTCCTAACTTCTAAAATAATTTTATTGTAGCTTCCTCCTCATCAGATAACTGCCAAATAGTAAAGTCTATGTCAGTAATCACTAATAAATAAGTTATAATTAATAATAAGTGTTTTCTATTGAAAAAATAACAAATTAAAAAGTTTTACGGGATTACGATGGAATAATACTCATAAAAAATATTCACGTTCAATAAATAGCAAGCGTTAATATTTGGCACAGTTTGCACTAAAAATCGTTTGCACAGTCAGGGTTGAAACAAATGGCGCGATATCATACATCTTGGCATGTTGGTAGAACGAAAAAGTACAACAGTTTTTTTTTCTTTTTTTTTAGTTTTAGTTTTTGAGGCGTTTGTATTTTTTTTCCTAACTGACATAGTTGTTTTAATTATTAAACCAAGAAAAGTGATTAAGGAAATGTTCAATTTGAATTTATTCCCTTGCTATAGTAACAGAATAAAGAAAATGAGTTTTTAGAAATTATAACTTGAAAATTTGAGGTTTTGGCGCCAAAGATAGCGCCAAATTAGAAAAATATGAAATATTTCATGAACTATTAGACTTAAAAGAATTTGGATAGTACCATTCGATTCAGCATACAAAAACACACCAAAATATGTTATCAGTTGAAAAATAACAATAAAATCAGATTTTTAAGGAATTTTTTTAAAGTTCGTTCTTTTTTTTACCCCCCTTAGGGGTGGAGTTTTAGAAAATCCTTTCTTAGCGGCACTCTATGTCATAAGGAGTATTTTTACCCCAATTTTCAAAATTTTAGGTTCAGTAGTTTTGGCTGCGCGTTGATTAATACGAAATCCAGACTTTCTTTTATATATATAGACTAGCAGGCTATGCCCGCTGCGCTGGTCAATATTTCCAAATGAACCTTGGATTAAACTAAATGGTGAATTTGAACTTGTATTTTAAACAATATGGATCTTCAGCTTGACCTTGCACATTACTGAAAACGATGCGAACGCCATTGCGATATAATGTTATCTTAAGCGTTGGACAAAATTTAGCAATTAAAAAGTAATAGTTTTAGTTGATTATAAACAGCGCACTTATGGTCGGGTAATGAGACCGTTATGACAACAGGAACTAATACCTCTGTAACTAATCAACATATAATGAAATCGTATATACTAACACCATTCCTAAAAGTCATGCAACAGGGCCACTTGTAACAAAATATGTTCTGTAGATTTTTTTAAAAAGGCTAAACTTTCATAATCAGGTTCACTTAATTTTTGAACTTTTACTGTTGCTCTATAACTAAGTACCCTTGAACAATGTGTATACACTAAAACCTTTCCAAAATTATTACCTAACTAATTGTGGTATATCCTACGAAAGTATTATAAACAATCGGAATGAAATACAAATTTCCGTTGTAAATATATAGTAGATGATGATGATGCGAATTTGTGTAATAGAATTCATAGTAAAGTTTTCGCTTCAAACAAAAACGATGCTTTCAACATTAAAGCTAATACACCAATATGTGAAGTATCCGATTACGGAAGGTTAACTTGAATTCTCATGAGCAACTACTCAAAGAAAAGTGAATATGTGGCTTTTGTGATACTTTTATGTCAGCCGGGCGCAGGTAATAAATCAATAAAGATTGTTTTCATAGCATATTCTTATTTTATTATTTTCATTTAAAACACAAACCTTTCACTCATTTAATTTAAAATGCATGCCTTATACTAATTTCATTTAAAAAACTGAAAAGATAAACAATAACAGGAAATAATGCCATAATTAAAAGCAAAAAAATATTTTTAATTTACATACGCAAAATGTAACTACTGCTACTGGGAATTTTAAAAATGCTATCAGCGAGATGTGCGCACGGTTGTTATAAATGTACCCATTTTTTCTTCTTATCGAGGAGCAATTTATAAATCGCACAATATTATTCCAATTCCAATTTCTTTCATTGAGGAACCTATTACTGGAAAAAAATGGAAAAAGACTCTTGCAGAATCTTCGGATGACGGCATCTGACGCCATAAACCGAGTTTATATATATGAAAATAATTTTTAAGTCGTTACAAACATTGCTTTCATACTTAAATATTTTCATTGGTACTACTTGTTATCCCGTCGACCAATTTCGCCAAATTATATAAATCGCCAAACCATTCGCCAAATTATATAAATTGACATAATCTTTATTTTAAATAACGAAATAACAAATAAATTAGTATAACATTAATAAAAATACAAATAAAACGTCGAAATTAAAATCACTTGATGACGTAAACACGTGTAGCTTGTTTAAATTCAAGTGAATTTGATATTTACGATCAACCATTATTGGCATTTAATCTTATAGTTTGACGATAGATTTTTGGCCATCGGAATATCTAAGTAGTACCTTTTCCATTTTTGTTTTATAACGCTAAATTCTCAGTAATTTTTTTCCTTTTATTTTACATAAAATCACCATTTTTTTAAAAAAATTAAGATGCTTGCATTTTTATTTCAAACTCATAGAGCCGTTTTTACTTTTTAGCCAAAAAGGTTGATTTGAATTTTTTCCGTTGCTAGAGTAACGGATGTAATGATAGATATTTTGAGTTTTAGATGCCAAAGACACCGCCAAATGAGAAAAATATGAAATGTGACATGAACTGTTGGACTTATAAAAATTTATTTGGTAGCATTCGATTCAGCATACAAAATTACATTAAAATATGCTATCATTTGACGCATAATTTTGATATTCGATTTTTTCCCGTCCCCTTGCAAAAACCATTAGGGGTGAATCTTTAGAAAATCCTTTCTTAGCAGAAGTCTATGTCATAAGAAGTATTTTTACCACGATTTTCAAGATTTTTGGTTCAGTAGTTTGCGCTGTGCGTTAATTAGTCCCCTAATCCAGACTTTATTTTATATACTATATTAGATATGCGATTTTGCGGTGAATCGATGATCGAAAATTAGTCCAATATCATTTGAAATATTACATAACAGAGGAGAAAGTACGAAGAAAGACGGAAAAGAAATGACGAATTACAAAAGACTTGTAATTTTTTTTTTTTCAAAATGTTGAATTTTTCGATAGTAATAACGTATTAAAACATAAATTTCCTTAAAAATTATCTTTATTTCCTAGATTTCGAATCTGTGAATTTTCCTATAAATGAAATTGGCGTTATGACTTGGGAAAAAATGAAATAAACAATAGATAATATTTGCTTAAATAAAATGGGTAATATTCGTTGATCTGAGTTCGAGTTTATAAATATCACATGCTTTCGGAATTACGGCGAAAAACATTTTATAAAGTATGAAATTATTTTACAATATGTATGTGTGGCAGAAATTCACACTGAAATTTAAGTATTCGATTCCATTTTTAAAATATTAACTGATTTCTATATAAGTTACAATTGAATATGAAAATGTACTCAAAAAATGATGTCTTTCACCTAAAAAAACACCATTTGTGAGAACATCCTCAAGCTAATGTCACGCTTATGCATTTTTGGCTTAAAATCCCATTGTTTGGCGACAAAAGAAAAATAAAAATTGTAAAGAAACAAATAGTAATTACACATGTGACTCACAATTATATCTGCTTGTTTCTTCTATAAGTCACATGATGGGACAATTAGATATAAAAAAAAAAAAGAAAATAACAGAACAGAAAGAAAATGTCGTTAAAATTTCATCTAATCAAATTTTCAGATTCGTTTCCATATCTAACGCAAGCGATAAAGAGCCAAATATTGCGTATCAAGTGTAATATTTCTTATTAAATTAATTTTTAAGCATTAAAAATATTTCTTTCAGGTTTTGATTAAATGTTTCCGTTTTTTAATATTATCACTCATTAAAACGGATTTTCTTCTTCTTTTCTTCTTTTTTTTTTCATTTAAATAAAATTAGTAACAGTTTTTCTTTTATTTTTCGAGGTTTAATAGCCGTTTCAATTTTTTTTATCAACGATGAATTTCGCCAAGAAATAAAATGGTAACCTTATCGCCCAAAATAACAGAATTTTCCGTCCTAATTCTAAAACTAATATAGGTAGAATAATGTGTTATAGCTTAAAACCTTCCCTGAAACGATACCTATCTAACGGTATAGGTTCCGTAAAAATCCATGCAGTAGAACTCGAAATCTAGGCGTTCGGAACGAAATTTCCGTTTGGATTTTATATATATACTAGCAGGCTATGCCCGCTGCGCTGGTCAATATTTCCAAATGAACCTTGGATTAAACTAAATGGTGAATTTGAACTTGTATTTTAAACAATATGGATCTTCAGCTTGACCTTGCACATTACTGAAAACGATGCGAACGCCATTGCGATATAATGTTATCTTAAGCGTTGGACAAAATTTAGCAATTAAGAAGTAATTGTTTTACTTGATTATAAACAGCGCACTTATGGTCGGGTAATGAGACCGTTATGACAACAGGAATTAATACCTCTGTAACTAATCAACATATAATGAAATCGTATATACTAACACCATTCCTAAATGTCATGCAACAGGGCAACTTGTAACAAAATATGTTCTGTAGATTTTTTTAAAAAGGCTAAACTTTCATAATCAGGTTCACTTAATTTTTGAACTTTTACTATTGCTCTATAACTAAGTACCATTGAACAATATGTATACACTAAAACCTTTCCAAAATTATTACCTAACTAATTGTGGTATATCCTACGAAAGTATTATAAACAATCGGAATGAAATACAAATTTCCGTTGTAAATATATAGTAGATGATGATGATGCGATTTTGTGTAATAGAATTCATAGTAAAGTTTCTGCTTCAAACAAAAACGATGCTTTCAATATTAAAGCTAATACACCAATATGTGAAGTATCCGATTACGGAAGGTTAACTTGAATTCTCATGAGCAACTACTCAAAGAAAAGTGAATATGTGGCTTTTGTGATACTTTTATGTCAGCCGGGCGCAGGTAATAAATCAATAAAGATTGTTTTCATAGCATATTCTTATTTTATTATTTTCATTTAAAACACAAACCTTTCACTCATTTAATTTAAAATGCATGTCTTATACTAATTTCATTTAAAAAACTGAAAAGATAAACAATAACAGGAAATAATGCCATAATTAAAAGCAAAAAAATATTTTTAATTTACATACGCAAAATGTAACTACTGCTACTGGGAATTTTAAAAATGCTATCAGCGAGATGTGCGCACGGTTGTTATAAATGTACCCATTTTTTCTTCTTATCGAGGAGCATTTTATAAATCGCACAATATTATTCCAATTCCAATTTCTTTCATTGAGGAACCTATGACCGGAAAAAATGGAAAAAGACTCTTGTAGATTCTTCCGATGACGGCATCTGACGCCATAAACCGAGTTTATATATATAATTTTTAAGTCGATACAACCATTGCTTTCATTCTTAAATATTTTTATTGGTACTACATGTTATCCCGTCGACCAATTTCGCCAAATTATATAAATCGCCAAACCATTCGCCAAATTATATAAATTGACATAATCTTTATTTTAAATAACGAAATAACAAATAAATTAGTATAACATTAATGAAAATACAAATAAAACGTCGAAATTAAAATCACTTGATGACATAAACACGTGTAGTTTGTTTAAATTCAAGTGAATTTGATATTTACGATCAACCATTATTGGCATTTAATCTTATAGTTTGACGATAGATTTTTGGTCGACGGAATATCTAAGTAGTACCTTTTCCATTTTTGTTTTATAACGCTAAATTCTCAGTAATTTTTTCCCTTTTATTTTACATAAAATCACTATTTTTTTTAAAAAATTAAGATGCTTGCATTTTTATTTCAAACTCATAGAGCCGTTTTTATTTTTTAGCCAAAAGGGTTGATTTGAATTTTTTCCGTTGCTAGAGTAACGGATGTAATGATAGATATTTTGAGGTTTAGATGCCAAAGACACCGCCAAATTAGAAAAATATGAAATGTGTCATGAACTGTTGGATTTATAAACATTTATTTGGCAGCATTCGATTCAGCATACAAAACTACATTAAAATATGCTATCATTTGACGCATAATTTTGATATTCGATTTTTCCCCCTCCCCGTGCAAAAACCATTAGGGGTGACACTTTAGAAAATCCTTTCTTAGCAGAAGTTTATGTCATAAGAAGTATTTTTACCACGATTTTCAAGATTTTAGGTTCAGTAGTTTGCGCTGTGCGTTAATTAGTCCCCTAATCCAGACTTTATTTTATATACTATATTAGATATGCGATTTTGCGGTGAATCGATGACCGAAAATTAGTCCAATATCATTTGAAATATTACATAACAGAGGAGAAAGTACGAAGAAAGACGAAGAAGAAATGACGAATTACAAAAGACTTGTAATTTTTTTTTTCAAAATGTTGAATTTTTCCATAGTAATAACGTATTAAAACATAAATTTCCTTAAAAATTATCTTTTTTTCCTAGATTTCGAATCTGTGAATTTTCCTATAAATGAAATTGGCGATATGACTTGAGAAAATAGATAATATTTGCTTAAATAAAATGGGTAATATTCGTTGATCTGAGTTCGAGTTTATAAATATCACATGCTTTCGGAATTACGGTGAAAAACATTTTAAAAAGTATGAAATTATTTTACAATATGTATGTGTGGCAGAAATTCACACTGAAATTTAAGTATTCGATTCCATTTTTAAAATATTAACTGATTTCTATATAAGTTACAATTGAATATGAAAATGTACTCAAAAAATGATGTCTTTCACCTAAAAAAACACCATTTGTGAGAACATCCTCAAGCTAATGTCACGCTTATGCATTTTTGGCTTAAATTCACATTGTTTGGCGACAAAAGAAAAATAAAAAATTGTAAAGAAACAAATAGTAATTACACATGTGACTCACAGTTACATCTGCTTGTTTCTTCTATAAGTCACATGATGGGACAATTAGATATAAAAAAAAAAGAAAAGAACAGAACAGAAAGAAAATGTCGTTAAAATTTCATCTAATCAAATTTTCAGATTCGTTTCCATATCTAACGCAAGCGATAAAGAGCCAAATATTGCGTATCAAGAGTAATATTTCTTATTAAATTAATTTTTAAGCATTACAAATATTTCTTTCAGGTTTTGATTAAATGTTTCCGTTTTTTAATATTATCACTCATTAAAACTGATTTTCTTCTTCTTTTTTTTTTCATTTAAATAAAATTAGTAACACTTTTTCTTTTATTTTTCGAGGTTTAATAGCCGTTTCAATTTTTTTTTTTTTTATCAACGATGAATTTCGCCAAGAAATAAAATGGTAACCTTATCGCCTAAAATAACAGAATTTTCCGTCATAATTCTAAAACTAATATAGGTAGAATAATGTGTTATAGATTAAAACCTTCCCTGAAACAATACCTATCTTACGGTATAGGTTCCGTAAAAATCCATGCAGTAGAACTCGAAATCTAGGCGTTCGGAACGAAATTTCCGTTTGGATTTTATATATATAATAGATAGATAATAGAATAGATAATAGATTTTATATATATATATAATAGAATAGATAATAGATTATGTGTTATGAACTATCTCAAAGTTTAAAACAGATCGCATTGTTAGATTTCCTAATTTTAACAATATCGCGTTATGTTAGTTCCACATTCCACCACCAGGGAGCGCACTCTATTCTTAACGAAAGCGTATCTGAACGAAACGCCTTCATGCAACCTTTCTGTAGATACATGAATCGGGAGGGTGGCGGTCTTAACCAATAATTTAAGATAATTGCTGAAATTACTACGAAAAATATTTTAAAGGGGCCCTACGCGGGCCCCTAATAGAGTTAGAGGAAATCGGAAGACGGCAAAATAATCGCGGGGAAAAGTTTGCTTGGGTGCTTCGGAGCTACTTTTGGCGCGAGATCTAAGCTCTACGACCAATAGGAGCCCAGATATTTAAGGAAATATGAAGTAACAAAGTCCAATATAAAAGAATTTTCCGTAATAATTCTATAACTAATCTAGGTAGAATGATGTGTTATAGCTTAAAACCTTCCCTGAAACGATACCTATCTAACGGTATAAGTTCCGTAAAAATCCATGCGGTAGAACTCGAAATCTCGGCGTTCGGAACGAAATTTCCGTTTGGATTTTATATATATAATAGATAATAGATAATAGAATAGATAATAGATTGTATATATATATAATAGAATAGATAATAGATTATGTGTTATGAACTATCTCAAAGTTTAAAACAGATCGCATTGTCAGATTTCCTAAGTTTAACAATATCGCGTTATGTTAGTTCCACATTCCACCACCAGGGAGCGCACTCTATTCTTAACGAAAGCGTATCTGAACGAAACTCCTTCATGCAACCTTTCCGTAGATACATGAATCGGGAGGGTGGCGGTCTTAACCAATAACTTAAGATAATTGCTGAAATTACTACGAAAAATATTTTAAAGGAGCTCTACGCGGGCCCCTAATAGAGTTAGAGGAAATCGGAAAACGGCAAAATAATCGCGGGGATAAGTTTGCTTGGATGCTTCGAAGCTACTTTTGGCGCGAGATCTAAGCTCTACGACCAATAGGAGTCCAGATATTTAAGGAAATATGAAGTAACAAAATCCAAAATAACAGAATTTTCCGTAATCATTCTATAACTAATCTAGGTAGAATGATGTGTTATAGCTTAAAACCTTCCCTGGAACGATACCTATCTAACGGTATAAGGTCCGTAAAAATCCATGCGGTAGAACTCGAAATCTCGGCGTTCGGAACGAAATTTCCGTTTGGATTATATATATATAATAGATTATTGTCAAATAAAGTAAAATATGGAAATAAAAAGAAATAAGTACGCTATTAAGATAAAGGTATTTGATATAGGTACTAATGTACCAATGCAGATTAAATAGAGTGCCTACTGAAGTCGTTGTGCTTCAGTTCACCTCTTATCGACAGTGATCAGTCGGATGTTCTTATTACATAGATGTTAGGCAATATATAGGTACTTCGTTCCATTTTTGTAGAAAAAATATATTCAAAGAAAATACCGGAAAAAATTTATTAATATCTGCTGGCGAATAACCTTTCGTTTAGAGATATCTAACTTGGCCATTATAACAGTTAGAGAAGTCAAACTAGAAGTCTCGTAGTTGCAATGTAACTCCACTCGCTGTGGATGAGTAATTGGGTAACACAAGGCATTTCCGAATAGCGGAAGAAAAATGAGATGCAGCATTATTTTCGGTAAGCACGCAAAAATGGTTTTTAGAATAATAATAAAAAAGGGGAAAAATGAGAGTTCCAGAAAAAATAATTTTAATAGAATTATTTGTTGCATGCTCAAGTGTAGGGATGTACAACGCGGCGCTCGCGGGCGCAATAGCGCTCTTTAAAGGATTTTTTTGCGCCCTTTTGGATATTAACTAAGTTTTTGAGAGGGAAAAAAATCCATTTTACAGAATGCTTTTAAAAAATATACACACTAGTGTATTATTTTAATTGTTGTTAGCGAAATTAAGGTTTATGGCTCTGTTCTCCACAAATTCTTTTACATAGTCCCCCTTCTTTTGTTTTTTTTTTTTTTTGCTCTAAAAAAATTTCATTCTAAATTTACCACAATTTATGTTATCTCTTCAAATTATTTTTGAATAGAATTCTTGAATGGTAGCGATCATATAACTACCTCTATGACATGGATGCGTATCGTATAAGACGTGTGTGACGTATAAGACTACCACTACTCAGGCCTTCAGCACCTCAGGGGCAAACTTCCACCAGTCTTTTTGAATAGTAAATTTTCTCCATACTTATGACAAAAATTCTACATTTAAATAAGGCGACGACTACAAAATATTAGCAGAAGTTAGTCCATGTGGTAATCAGACTCTGCCACTACAATGGCGAGATAAAATTCTTGCATGTTTTATTTCATGTGAATAACGGCGCCCTTCATTGTTTGTAACCTTGCGATAGGCACACTTATATACTAAAATGCTGGACAGAACTACTCAAGATCGTTGCACTATTCCATAAAATAGAAGTTCTTATCATTAAAAAATCGTTTATAGCATGTGTAAAACTTCGCGGCCGCGTCTATTAAATTTGGCACAGAATCGAAGAATTTTGGTAGTTTCCCCGTAAAATGATTAGGACTCAATTTTCTATAACGAAAACACGTTTCTTTTGTGACTCGAATATTGTTCATAAGCGGAACATCAGCCACAAATAAGGAATCCATCATATTTCAACAAGATTAATTACGACATTCTACCGCTTCTACTTTCCGTCCACACTACACAATACTCTACACTGTCAGACGATGACAAATAAGGTTTTTCTTTGTTATTAAATATGATCTCCCTTCCTGGTGACGTATGTAGATTTTTGAATAACAACTCAAAACACAAGATTTTTAAACAACTCAAAAACACGAAAAGCCTGTCTCGAGAACTCATACAAGTCAATAAATATTAGCTGGCAAAGGATTTTTTACTGCAATGCGCTAAGTAACTACAACCAACTATAGGGTATAAAAACTCGGACTTTACTTCCTAGCAGCGGAAGAAAAACGAGGTGAAACGTTATTTATGTCAAGCGCTCTAAAAAGAGTTTTTAGAATAATAATAAAAATCCCTCCCGGCTCGGCTTACAGGCGGAGGTAGATTTCGAAGTTAAGTACTAAATTCACCAACAAAACTTAAATCAAGAATAGAGATATACCCAGTTTCTTCACTAAGAATGAGCTCTATGGAGCTAAATTTTTTGTGAAAATTATAATATACACGAATACACACACGCATGTATATGGAATAGGTTAAAAAATGGATACAGCAAATGCAGAAAATCTGAAGGAGTTAAAATATGTTATTATTTCAATAGTCGGGTTTTTATCATGTTTTAATACGTTTCTTCAAACTCACATGACGTTACATATTCACCCGCTGAGGTCCATTATATTTCCAATATGGCGCAATATATATATATATATATTAATTCATCAAACTATTTAATTTATTTTGAGTTTTCATGCGGAAATCTTGCTCTTGAAAACTTATGACGTAATATTAAATTGGTTTTCAATTCGTCAAACTACGTATTTATTTAATTTATTTTTTCCGTAAAAATCTTGCAATAGAAAAGTAATTGTTGTGTTGAGAATTTTATTGTTTTTTTTAATTGGTGGCAACTGCTATAACGAAAAATGTTTATTTTTTCCTGTCATTCTTGTGCAAGAGCTGGTTTTATCAGAATCATGTTAAGACGGTACTCAAAATTTTGAACCCTCCCCATTTCCACCCCCCTTGGGCCGATTTAGCCCATTTTCAACCCCGCCGAGATATTAGCCATATCAAAGTTATTAGCTAGTTTGAAGACGATCCGTGCATAATTGCGACTTTTATCGTGCGGAAAAAATTTAGTACATATATATATATATATATAAACTTTTTAGGTGGGGGTGGTTTTGGGTTCCTGGGGTCATATAATGAAAAGTTATGAAGAAATTGAGGAACCTTCACAAAGGTAGGCCAATCGCTTGCTAGCTGTTGCCAGGTACAGGAGGTTGAGGATGAATGGGACATTTTCACAAAAATATTTATTTTAAATAATTTTTTTAATTTACTATAAATATTATATATTATATTTCATATATAAGGTATTTGACTACATCTATGCATAATATTTATTCTAGATTATTATTATACAGTAAAATATTATAAAACAAAAAAAGACGTCCTCTTTGTCCTAAACATCCCCATAGCAGGAATGGATGGAACACAGCTATTTTCCTTCCTGTATTCAACGTTACTTAATAAAAATTTAAAATTATGAACTCACACGTAATTATATTTGTTATTTATGATATTATAATATGGCTGTTATATCTCAGCGTTTGTAATCACTTCTTTTACTGCAGTTTTAACTTGTAATGCACGCTTTGGCTGTCTATCCGTTCCTTTTCCGTACTTACGAGATATTTTAGATATAAAATGAAAGTGAAACATTTATTTGAAATTCGGCTTAGCTAATAATTTTCATTCACAACTTATTAATTAATATTAATTAAATGTATCTTAGATATCATGCTCAAATGAAATTATGTTAGGGGGAGTGGGGTTTATTTAAGCAAAATATCAAAATACAATATAATTTCCCCACATTTGATCAATAAAACTATACTACTTTTAACAATTTTATGTATTTTGATAAAGTTTAAATAGAAATTTTTTGATAAAATATTTAATCTTTATTATAACTAGGGGGTCGTACCCGGGCTTCCCGGGTTATAGAATATAGGTGAAAAGAATTATTTTAATTGAAAACAAATATTTTTTTTTATATGCAATAAGTTTTTTCGATTGCCCACTTACATTAAAACAGCATTTTTCATATGAAAAATACGAAATATACAATCAAATAAATTTTTGAAATTTATCAAAAGCGTTATTTTCTTATTAGCCGCATGCTAAGAGTTATTTGACCAAGATTTTGCTACTTACGGCATCCTTTTATGTTCTGATAATTTTAGAGCTTATATATATCTGTTAAATTTGTGTTTTATTTATATTATTTTATTTATTTATACTTAGGAAAGTTTTTTTAATGGATATTAACCGTAAGAAAATGACGAACTCTTAATTTTGTTTTAAGGGCAAACGGATTAATCTTTCGTAATCGAGCTCCGAGCGATATAGATAAATTAAAAAATACTTCATGCATTAAAATTGTTGTTAAAACCAAAGACAGTCAGTAAATTGAGATGAACTTTGCAATCAAATTCCATTTGAAAAAAAAATCCTATTTGATGATCTAAAAATTTAAATTGTATGATTACAAATATGTTAGATTTGTGGGTTTTTTTCTTTTATTTGTTTATAAAAGAAGTATTAATTTCGTTAAGTTGTCTTTCACAAATATTTTAGATTGTTTTTTTTTTAATATTTTTCTTTTATTTGTTTATAAAGAAAGTATTAATTTCGTTATGCAAAAATAGCCAGAAACAAATGCTGAACAAACGGATTAGTCTTTCGTAATCGAGCTCCGAGCGATATAGATAAATTAAAAAATATTTCATGCATTAAAATTGTTGTTAAAACCAAAGACAGTCAGTAAACTGAGATAAACTTTGCAATCAAATTCCATTTGAAAAAAAAAAATATCCTATTTGATGATCTAAAAATTTAAATTGTATGATTACAAATATGTTAGATTTGTGGGTTTTTTTCTTTTATTTGTTTATAAAAGAAGTATTAATTTCGTTAAGTTGTCTTTCACAAATATGTTAGATTGTTTTTTTTTAATATTTTTCTTTTATTTGTTTATAAAGAAAGTATTAATTTCGTTATGCAAAAATAGTCAGAAACAAATGCTGAACAATGTTTGTTGCTTTATGTGCAAAATTATTATTATGCATTGAAACCGACACGTGTTAAGATAAACTTTAAAAAATCATGCTTAAAAATTATTTTAAAAAACATAATACATCAGTCAATTAAGTTACAGTTTTTAAACAAATTGCATTTGAAAGTAAATTTTTTCCCTATGCGACGAAAATTGAAAATGTACGATGGTCGGAAGATAAAAAAAAATGCAGTAGCGAAAATTTCAAGACCGAAATTTGATCATGAGGTGTTGCCATTCGTTAAATGACGTCGGCGTTACGCACAGATACGTTTGTTCTTTATAATATAGATAGATACGTAATCAATAAAATATAATAAAGATCAGTTATTACGATGTTGTTATCAAATGAAGCTCTTATGCTTGGTATTCCGGAATGAAAAACAGCAATTTTCACCTTCTCAAAATTTGCATACGCACTTCTCATATCCATATTCATCATTTTTTTTTAAATTTTATTTTGTTTGATCACTTTACAATCATTTTAACTCAAAACTTGAGTCAGCAACATCTTTTATCAGAATAGACGCACTCTTTACTTGAGATTCTAATCTCAATTCCGGAGAGTAAAAATTTCCGTAATTTATGATTTTTAGACGAATTTGTGTTAAAATGTTTAGTTTTATCTAAGAAAATGATCGTTTTCTTTTAAATATGACTTCATTTTCACTTAAATAAGCATTTCGCCCAGTGTCTGAAATTTAGTATCAGTACACATGCTGAAAAAAAGCAATATAAAAAAATTATGAGGAAAAATGCGTGTTTTCAAAAGCAGTATGTCAATTTACGTTATTATTCCCCTAATATAATATTATGCTCGTAATGCGATTTTGTGCCACTAAACCCTATGCAACAATTTTTATAATCAATTTTGAATTTTTATCAGAAAATGGCGTGAATAAAGATAAAAATATCTCATTTTTTTTTTTTTTCTTTCTTGTCTGCAATAATGAAAGCTATCTAATTTTTATCATTTTGGAGAAATTTCATAAAATACTTTTAAAATTAAAATATAAAAGTAGGGATATTAAAAATATATATATAGTGCGATCACATCTACAAATGAACAGCTTTCAGTTGAAAAAAATATTAGTAAAATTAGTTCAGCAGAAAGATCAGGGCAGATGACTAAAAAACACACTTGTGTTTTAAATATATAGATTATATAAAATGTGAATAATTAAATTAAGCAAATTATGTTATTTTCATAAAATTATAGCAGAATGTCCTAAAGAATAGCATTAAAGTTTTATTATTCGAGAGAGTTTTGGGCAATAATTTCAGGAACATGATATTATTTTAAACCTCGAGTTATTTGTTTGCTTGTCTAACTCGGCGAAGCAAATCCGTCCAGGTGAGAATCATCAATTTCTGTAATATAAATCGCTATTATTTGCATGTCACCTCTCTTTTATAAAGACACTCTAAATTTTTGTAAAATGTTACGTTTTATCAGTGTGTGATTTCGATTACATTATCTTCAAAAGTGAAGCATTTCACCTGTGAAGAATTTAAAAGCAGCTGGGTTGTGAAAATGACGCACTTCTACAAAACATAATAATTTTTAAGAATTAAAATACACGCTGTTTTATAAAATGACGTCATTTGCATCCGCTAAAGCAATCCACTTTTGCACTTAAAGCAATCCACTTTTCCAATTTTAAACTTCGTTTATAGAAAAGTATGCATATCACATCATTATCGCGGAATAACAGACAATATTCTTGACATAGCCGTATTTTAATTTCAACTTTTTTTTTTCAGGTTTTATGTGAAAATGGCAACAAAAAGATACAGTAATCCCCTATTTTCGACTATTTTCCGTTTCCTTTCAATGACATTCAATTGAATTGGGGTACTTTTGTTGCCACGATTGGAAAAATGGTATTAAAAACTACAAAAAAATTAATATCTCAAAAATAAATTGAGATACAGCTTTCAAGCAAATTGCATTTAAAAGGACATTTTTTTCCTTATACGTCGGTGTAAAAATTTAAAATGTGCGATGTTTAGAAGTTTAAAAATTTGCAGTAGAGAAAATTGTAAAACAAAAATTTTATTTCAAATTTTAAAGTGTTGCCATTCGCAAAATGACGTATGCGTTACACACAGATATGTTTGTCCTTTATAATATAGATACAATAACTAAGATAATTTTTAATAATCAATATACTTTTTAATAACAAACAACCTATCTGATGTGAATGCTGTTTAATACCATTAATTAACATTATTAATTTATCAACCTATATAGTATTATTTAGTTAATAAATAAATTTTTTAACATCTCTAGAGGTGAATGAGATTGTCCCATTCATCCTCGTTTGCAAATGTCCTAATCATCCTCATGATATATATATTCACTTGTCAGCCCTTCTGCCTCAGAAATTATTTTGTCACAATGGTTAATATTTATTAATTTTAATCACCAATATTGGGCCTTCAAATAAATTAGTACAGCATATCGTAATTGCTTATATTATATAAGATGTTTGACAACTTCCAATGTAAAAGAAAAATTACTTTTAAGCAGAGTTTCAGGAAATGCAACTTTGAAGAAAAATGAAAACTGCCTTGTGGTTTTTCTTTTCGTTCTAAATCATGCTGTGGTAGTGCCATGCAAGAGAATAGGAAGCAACTTAAAAAAATTTATTATCTGAAATATTTAGAATGTCCCATCCATCCCTTGTCCCATTCATCCCTACGCTCCCCTAATATAGATGTTGGTGGTGACACATTTGAGCACTTACTTCAATTTTTATGCTAACAAAGAATTTGTTTTCATTTCCTCCGCATTTCTTGTTTTTCACCAAAACTTTTTATTTCCGACCCCACATTGATTTACCAAAATTGCTTTCTTATGTGTACTTTACCTTCTCTCCAAGTTTGCCCCATGATCGTAGAAACACCCTGTATATATATATATATATATATATACATCCAATAGTATTTTAAAAAGTTATGCGCACAAATCCACCACATTGTGCATTTTAATATTTTTCTAACGTAAATAATATTTTATGTGTCTTTTAGCGAGCTATGTTTTAACAATCAACAATTAAAAGTACAGCTTTTCATCATGCGATGAAATGTTTAAAATATTTCCCAAGGATTTCAGGAGATATTTTTTTCTGGGATTTTATGTATAGTTTCTTTTTTCATCATCTACTATAAAAATTAAAAATATGAATTCTGTTTATTGTTAATATAGTACAAAAACTTAAAAGTTTAAAAGATGAAAATTAATCAAAATATTATAATAACATGTATAATAATCACTTATAAACAGATTAAGCTAAATAATGCTATAAAAAGCGGTAAAATATCTTTATTTAGATTGACGAACGTTTCATCACACAAACGGAGACATTTTTAAAATCATTCATGATTCAAATTTTAAATTTTGTGAAAATATTTCTATCATGAATGATTTTGAAAATGTAGTGATGTTTGTACGATGAAACGTTCGTCAGTCTAAATAAAGATATTTTATAACTTTTATATAGCATTGTTTAGTTTAATCAAAATATTATATTTAGTTGGTTTATACTGAACTTCTTGTGTGATAAATTTCTCGATTTCAGAAAATCAATTCATATATATATCCATCTCCTTCACGATTCTTATCATTAATTATTATTTAAAAATGAAACGACAAGATAACATTATTGCATAAAGTATAAGATGCAATTTTTAAATCTAAAGCAAAAGTTTTCTTTTTTACTTATTGAATTTCCACTGCCGCCCAAAAAACAGAAAAGGAAAATCGATGGAAATTCAAAATCAGGAACAGCTGTTGAACTGTGTTCAAGGTCAAAACTTTTATTTTATATTGCCAGAGACAGAATATATTGATTTCTACCAACCTAATTCTAAAGCGGTGTTATGTTTTCTTTTATTTCACTGATAGTCGAACGGAAATGAGTTTAGGTGTAGTATATAATTTTAAAAAATACGTTATTTTTTTTATGTCTCCAGCTTAATATTTAACATTTTAATTTTTAAAAGATAGCAAATGCTTCACACTTTCATTTTTTTTTCTTTTGCTCATTTTAAATGTATTGTACGTCAGAGAAAAGAGAAAAGAAAACAGAACGATGGATATAGCTGTTTTAATAATTAAAAGAATAAAAATATGTATAGTTTTAAGTCGTATAAAGTTCTACATAATTATATATGATTTATATTTTTATATGGGGTCTTTAACATATTAAAAATTGCGCCAAATATCATTTTTCAAATAGTAACACACACTTTTGATATTTTATTTGTGTTTCTCGATCAAAGTGACAATAAAAAGCATATAGTTTTTGATTATTTTCTTAAATTTTCGTAGAGTTACAAGAGGTCAATATTTGAGAATGCTAGTTTTAAATCCACGTGATGAACTATAATTTATATCTCACTCGCACCAAAAAGTATGATATATTTTTTTCTTTTTTAATGAGATATGTGGATAGGACCTGTGTTCTTGCTGCCTTTTGCCATTGCGCCAAATTGCGACAAAATTCTTCATTTGGCAAGTAAACCAGCAGTCGAATTCGCCAGATTGCGAGTGTATATTCAGTTTGTGTGTTTACTTGTGTGGTGTGCCAATACAGTCGACATTCTAAGGCGCGTTACTGAACAATTGATGTTGCTTTACATGTTCATTTGCACCGTGTCATTTAAATTTCTTTATTTACAGAGGTACTGACTCAGCACCAATTTAGTTTAACAACATGC
Organism: Maratus speciosus; assembly: GCA_963932465.1. NCBI lineage: Eukaryota > Metazoa > Arthropoda > Arachnida > Araneae > Salticidae > Maratus > Maratus speciosus. Next base: position 483,075,164 of record OZ010793.1, read on the forward strand.
AAAGACACAGAAAGGGTTATGCGATAGGTATTTCTCTATTGTCAGTTGCTCCAGCGTAGCGGCAGTAAAAACGCAAACAAAATTACTCACATTAAGCGCCAAACACAGAAAAATTCTGCTGCAATGTGGTGTTGAAATTAGCCATTTACTATACTATTTATTAAATGTATGCAAAGTGTCATTGGCTGGACAAATTTTTTCAATCGGTTAAGAGCCGGAATCTCATAGATATTTTTAGTGTATATTTTCACAACGGTAAATCAAAGACTGGTGTATTTAATTTTTATGTAGACAGTTAAAAGAACGTCTGAAACATTTAAACATTTAGGAAATATTTAGAATGTACTTATTTTAATAGTTTCCGTAATGGATACTCGAATTTCTATTGTATAAGCAATTACAAAAGTTTAGGTTATATCAGAACATATTGAAAACTAGTATGTTGTGGTCATCACAAAACTTTCTTCTATATAAATCACATCAATTAAATCATTTAAATAATACAAGAAATTACGTCAATTTAGCACAAATTCATATCAAATTATATCTGAATTTGAAGTTTGATGAAAATTCTTGCATTAGTTCTTGAGATACAGTGCCCATAAAATTTGTGTCACACACAGACAGACTCACAGACAGACATTTTGTAAAAACATGTTTTTCCGGTTCTCTGACCCCTAAAACGTGTAAATCCGTCGAAAACAGGAATTCGAAAATTTTCATGAATCCAATACTTTCTTCTTGTAAAGATAGAAGAAAGTAAAAAGGGATACGATAAAGGATTAAAGATAAATTTTTCAGTGTTTCAAGCCGAATCTATTTTGCTAACATTTATGTTCATTTGGCTACTGTTTTTTATTTCTTATTCGCCAAATCACTAATATTGGTCAAAAGCTAGCGAGAACATAGGATAGGATCCAAGCATATTCTAGTCCATTTTATAAAATTAGAAACATATTTTTAATTATGAAAATTATTAATAAATTGGCGACCAAATTATTTAATCCGGCGTTTTTTTTTTTTTTTTTTTTTTTTTTTTTTTTTTTTTTTTTTTTTTTTTTCAAAAAAAAAATAATAATGACATAAGAAATGGGACAAAACGATATTTTTAGGGTTTCGTTCATCTGACGAAACCTATTCGTCTCGCTCCTCTGTCTGTCTGTCTGTCCGTCTGTTTGTCCGTCTGTCTGTCCGTCACAGAGCCCGTTCTCAGAAACTATACATGTTAGAGACTTGAAATTTTGCATACTTATAGATGAACACCACACATCAAACAACAAATCATAAAATTTTGAAAAAGTTGGTAATTAACCTAATTACGGGCTAATTAAATTCTAAAATTAACCAATCAACCATTTGAATGCAGGTGCGAACACACGTTATCGAAATCCTCCTCAGTTTCTCCTAAGGGTTGCCAGTAAATTCGGCGGATGCTCAAATCAGCCGGTGCAGGGTTACCATGGAGTAATTTAAGCAATAACTGAAGTGGACCTTTAAAAAGCAAAATCGGATCTGCCGAAGTATCGGTCGTACAAATTCGTAACAGATGTAGAAATACGCGGAAAAAATTCTACTTTATTTTGGTATAAATTTCAAATTTCTGCGTAGGATAGAACGCAAAAAATCCACTAAAAATCGATCGATAAAAATTTAATTTCTGTGTTTGGAAAGACAATGAAAACAGATTTCCATTCACTGGAAGGCAGCTGTCGTCGTCTCTCAGACATATCGGCGTGGGAGAAATTTAAGGGGAGGAAAGTCTAATACGAAATTTAAACATTTTAAATATTAAATTTTTCGATTAAATTTTTTGACATCCGGGCTGGAAATTTCTCGCAGATTTCATACATACCCGGTTCGAAGAGATAGCTTCATTACGAGCTGAGATATTAATTATTATTTTATTAATTCCTTTTATTTCCATCAAATGCCAGATTAAGATGGAGGCACGTGCTTTTTTAACGGAGATTTCATTTAAATTAGGAAATCTAAAAATTTGCGTGGGGTGTTTCGACGGTGCTCTATGAGATAAGTATTAATAATTCAATATGAAAAAGCTTATAGGTTTATAAGTGTTCATCCCACTATTTCCGAATAGCAATTTCAGGAAATATCTTAAATTATTGGTTAAGACCGCCACTCGATGTGTTCGAAACTTTAAGATACTTTATAACACATAAGAAAAAGTGTAAAAAAGAATGGACTGTGATATTTCTAGGAGTGGAGGGGGGGGGGGCTAGATTTATTTATTAAATCTTAGCGTTTGTTATCGCAGAAAATGTTTTAAATTCTTGGTTAAGACCGCACCGCCACCCTCCCGACCATGTATCTACGGAGAGATTGCGCAAAGGAGTTTCGTTCAGATATGCTTTTGTTAAGAATAGAGTGCGCTCCCTGGTGGTGGAATGCGGAACTAACGTAACGCGATTTTGTTAGAATTAGGAAATATAACAAGGCGATCAGTTTGCAACTTTAAGATACTTCATGACACATAATAAAAAGCTTATAAAATAATGGTGTATGCAATTTCCTGTTAAGGGAGGGCGGGGGAGGGGCGCTGGATTTCTTTTTTTAAAAATAAGCGTTTACGACCTTTTTAGATGTCGTTTTTTGAGGACTATGATATATTCAGACACGTGCTGCTTATGAAATTTAAAAATGTCAAAATTTTAGTTACCACTATTTCCGAATAGTACTTTCAGCAAATTTCTTAATTTCTCGCTTAAGGCCGCCACCAACTCGAGTAACACATCCACTGATAGGTTGTTTAACAGAGTTTCGATCTGATACACTTTTGTTATGAATAGTGTGCGCTCCCTGGAGGTGGAATTTGCAACTAACATAACGCAATTTTGTTAAAATTAAGAAATCTAACAAGTCCCCAGTAGCCAAACAATATTGGGCCAATATTGGCTAAATCTTGGCGCAATATTGGCATGAATATTGGGGTGTTTACATTTTGCCCTTATTTAGCCAATATTTGCAGCCAATATTGCGCCAATATTGGTATAAAATATAGCCCCAATATTGGTATGAAATATTGCCCCAATATTGGGTGTTCATATTTTGAAATATTTTAGCTAATTTTTGCACCCAATATTATGCCAATATTGCCCCAATATTGCGGTTTTTACATTTTGTCCTTATTTAGCCAATGTTTGCAACCAATAGTACCCCAATATTTGCAGACAAGATTGTCACAATATTGGAATGTTTACATTTTGCTCTTATTTAGCCAATACTGCCCGATATTGGCAAGAAATATTGTCCCAATATTGGGGTGTTTACATTTTACCTTTATTTAGCCAATATTGGGGTGTTTACATTTTGCCCTTATTTAGCCAATATTTGCAGCCAATATTGCGCCAATATTGGGGTGTTTACATTTTGCCCTTATTTAGCCTATATTTGCAGCAAATATTGGGGTGTTTACATTTTGCCCTTATTTAGCAAATATTTGCAGCCAATATTGCCCCAATATTGGGCTGTTTACATTTTGCCCTTATTTAGCCAATATTTGCAGCCAATATTGCCCCAATATTGGGGTGTTTACATTTTGCCCTTATTTAGCCAATATTTGCAGCCAATATTGCCCCAATATTGGGATGTTTACATTTTGTCCTTATTTAGACAATATTTGTAACCAATATTACGCCAATATTTCCAGCCAATATTGCCCCAATATTGGGGTGTTTACATTTTGCCCTTATTTAGCCAATATTTGCAGCCAATATTGCGCCAATATTGGGGTGTTTACATTTTGCCCTTATTTAGCCAATATTTGTAACCAATATTACGCCAATATTTGTAGCCAATATTGCCCCAATATTGGGGTGTTTACATTTTGCCCTTATTTAGCCAATATTTGCAGCCAATATTGCGCCAATATTGGGGTGTTTACATTTTGCCCTTATTTAGCCAATATTTGTAACCAATATTACGCCAATATTTGCAGCCAATATTGCCCCAATATTGGGGTGTTTACATTTTGCCCTTATTTAGCCAATATTTGCAGCCAATATTGCGCCAATATTGGGGTGTTTACATTTTGCCCTTATTTAGCCAATATTTGTAACCAATATTACGCCAATATTTGCAGACAATATTGCCCCAATATTGGGGTGTTTACATTTTGCCCTTATTTAGCCAATATTTGTAACCAATATTACCCCCATATTTGTAGCCAATATTACCCCAATATTGGGGTGTTTACATTTTGCCCTTATTTAGCCAATATTTGCAGCCAATATTGCGCCAATATTGGGGTGTTTACATTTTGCCATTATTTAGCCAATATTTGCAGCCAATATTGCCCCAGTATTGGGATGTTTACATTTTGCCCTTATTTAGCCAATATTTGCAGCCAATATTGCGCCAATATTGGGGTGTTTACATTTTGCCCTTATTTAGCCAATATTTGTAACCAATATTACGGCAATATTTGCAGGCAATATTGCGCCAATATTGGGGTGCTTACATTTTGCCTTTATTTAGCCAATATTTGTAACCAATATTACGCCAATATTTGCAGGCAATATTGCCCCAATATTGGGGTGTTTACATTTTGCCCTTATTTAGCCAATATTTGTAACCAATATTACCCCCATACTTGTAGCCAATATTACCCCAATATTGGGGTTTTTACATTTTGCCCTTATTTAGCCAATATTTGCAGCCAATATTGCGCCAATATTGGGGTGTTTACATTTTGCCCTTATTTAGCCAATATTTGCAGCCAATATTGCCCCAGTATTGGGATGTTTACATTTTGCCCTTATTTAGCCAATATTTGCAGCCAATATTGCGCCAATATTGGGGTGTTTACATTTTGCCCTTATTTAGCCAATATTTGTAACCAATATTACGCCAATATTTGCAGCCAATATTGCCCCAATATTGGGGTGTTTACTTTTTGCCAATGTTTAGCCGATATTTGTAGCCAATATTACACCGATATTGGAGTGAAATGTTGCCCCAACATTCGTATCCAATATTGCTCCAATATTGGCATGAAATATTGCGTCAATATTGGCATGAAATATTGCACCAATATTGGGGTGTTTACATTTTGCCCTTATTTACCCAATATCTGTAGCCAATATTGCCCCAATATTGAGTGTTCATATTTTGCCCTTATTTAGCAATATTAGAGTGTTTACATTTTATCATTATTTAGCCAATATTGACCAATATTGGGGTGTTTACATTTTCTCATATTTAGCCAATATTGCACCGATATTGGCGTGAAATATTTCCCCAATATTGTGGTGTTTACATTTTGCTCTTATTTAGCAATATTTGCCGCCAATATTGTGTTACATTTTGCCCTTAATTAGCCAATATAGCGCCGATATTGGAATGAAATATTGCCCAATATTGGCATGAGATATTGCACCAATACTGGCATGAAATATTGCCCCATTATGGCTATGAAATATTGCCTCATTATGGGCATGATATATAGCCCTATTATTGGCATAAAATATTGTTTCATTATTGGCATAAAATATTGCCCCAATATTGGCGTGAAACATTCCCCGAACATTGGCATGAAACCTTGGGGCAATATTTCATGCCAATATTGGAGCAATGTTTCATGCCATTATTGGGGCAGTATTTCATGCCAATATTGGTGCAATACCTGATGCCAATATTGCGGCAGTTTTTTTCAATAATGGGACAATATTTCATACCAATAATGGAGCAGAATATATATTGCCATTAGTGGAGCGATATTTCATGCCAATATTTGTTTTTTTAGCAAGCTCTGCCTTGCATTGAAGAAGAATCTCGATTGTAGATTCGAAACAGCTGTTTGCTGATTTTTGTGTGTTTTTAAACGTTGGATTTCTGCGTTTTAATGTTCTTGCACGAAGGTTTTATTTGCTATTTTTATTAGCAGTTAGTTTCGGCAAATAACAGAAATTCGGCTAGTAACATAACCAGTTTGTGATCAGCGAATTTTTTTTTTTTATAATCCTTACTCAAAGTTTACATATGTTAACATTATTAAAAAGTTATGCGAATTTTTTTCGTCATAGAGACAGTATTTTTCCATAGAAAGAGAATTATGTATATTGAAAAACGTTCTGGTGCAACTTAAAAATCTATTTGTGTTGGCCTGACTTGATAAATTAATTACCTATAGATTAAAAGTTTATTTAAAGTACATGGGTTTCTCCTTTCTTTCGGCGTCAAGTCTGAAAATTTATTTCAAATGCAAAATTTGAGAGAATTTTCAGAAAGATCTTTTGTGTTTACGAAAAAATGAAAAACATTTTTTCACTTACTTAGTTTGTGAATAGTAACTTCTGCCAATTTTACGTATTTCTGAACAAAAACGAATTAAAAATTTGTCAGAAAGTACCCCTTTGGATTTGAGAACAGCCATAAAATCAGAGACGTAAAATATCTGAAAAATTTCTAGTGGTGGAAAACGAAAGTTTTTTTTTTTTTTTTTTTTTTTTTTTTTTTCCCGGGAAAATGTTATTTTTCACAAATTTTCGCACAAATAAGTATTTTTTTTTTTTAAGAATGGAAAATAATATAGTAGGACCTCGTTATCCAGATACCCAGTTTTCACATTACTCCGCTTATCACGTCAGTTTTAAAGTCCCGATTTTCTGTAATATGATTTTAATGCAAATAAACTCCGGATTTTACGACGTTGAATAATTTTCAACTCCGGATATCACGACGGTTTAGGAAAATTCTCCATTTTTCATAATCCATCTTATAAGCACGGAAATTAAGCGGTAAGAGATGTCTTAGCCAAACTTTTCACAGAAGTGTCTGAAACATACATTGACATTTTACTTTAATCCTTTATCTGAATAAATAAACCCACACACAATGAATGATCCACTTAAGCTCCAGATAGACTTATCAGTCTACTTGCAGTCTTTTTGTTCCGGTCAGACGGCGCTTTCTTGTGGTTACACGGCGTTTTTCATTCGACTAAAACCGAAGCATTGCACATTGCATTGAAACGATCAGAAATTATCTAACATCCATTTCTGAAACAACAGATATAAAGCACATCTAGGGATAAGCAAACCTTATTTCATCAATATTTCATGTTACGATAAAAACAGCCATCATAAATCTGATTTTTATACTTTTCAATTTTTTGTGTTTGTTTTGTTTTGTTTAATAATAATGTTTTATTGCTTAAAACTGCAAGAACAGTTATGAATTTAAAATTGTCTTAAATTAATTAAAAATACAGCTTTTTTATAAACATATTTTTCTCCAACTCCGGTTACCGCGACACTCCACTTATGACGGTACCTTTTTCTGGTCATTAGAGTGTCGGGATAACGAGGTTCAACTGTAATAAGAAAATTTCATTTTGTGCACCGTTAATTGTTTTTTTTTAACTTTACATGAATACCTTTTTTAAAGCTAAATTTTCGCGGTCTTGCAGTCTCAGAATTTTGACAGTAGCTTTTCTGACTCAATTTAACACTATTGTTTGTAATATATCCTGTCTCTGCTGAAAGGATTTTTCAGTTCGTTTGTTAATTGAGAGGGAAAGATCACTTTAAAACTTTTTAAAATGTCATTTAAAAAAATTATTATTAAAGAGTAATATGTTACTAAACGTTTCAAAAAGAAATTATGATGGTACTCCTATTAGAACTGCTTTTATGATAAAATATGTGGAGCGATAATTATCCAAATCAAGGTAAATTTGAAATTTATTTTTCTCAAAATAGGTATTTTTCGTATTGTGCACATCATATTTCTAAAACGAAGTAACATAGAAAATTAATATTTTTTATTATATTGTATTTTTTATTTTTTATACCCTCTTATTTTTAAGTAAGTACCTGCAATATATTTATTTTATAACTTTTTATTGAAATTTTATCATAAATTTTGCATTTTATGGTTTAATTGACTGAAACAAAAAATCAACTAAAAACTTGATTATTATTTTAGGTTGAAGTTAGGGTACAATGTTTTAAGAATACATATACATATACATTCTTTTAATGATAATTTGAATCGGTATATATATATATATACAGATAATATTAAGTAGATATATCAATATATTTTCTATAATCCTGCACGCAACACATGTATGTTCAGTTCAATGACCATTTTGAAAATCCTTAATTAGTAAAAAATATATAAATGATGTCAGTTTAAAGAAAGAAATTCTTGTAGTTCTCGAATTATAATTATCATCACTAGATCTTCCATTGTTAAAAAATCTGATATTTCTTTGAAATATTAGATTTTTTTTTTTTTTTTTTAATATTAGATTTTTTCCCCTACTATAATTTTCATTTCCTGGAAAAAATATATTTAGTTTTGGTATAGTCTAAACCCAAAGCCAGATTATCTTTTAGTTTTGCTTTATATACCAGTATATTCCTTCTTATGGATTTCAATAATTAATGTAACATTACAAAATATAGAAATATAAAAACTAATATAAACAAAACAAGAATATAAAGAAAATAAGAATATTAACATTACAATTTTATTTTTGTTTCCAGAAAAAAATATAAAAAATGTTATTAATGCACAACTTGATATCTAACATTTCTAGTCACATATCTATGACAGCAGTAGCAGCATTTTCTTTACGATTGGTACATTCATTATAGCACCTGTAAACAACAAAACACAATACTTATAACTTTTGGAAATTATTATTGAAAATACACATGCTGATGGAAAAATTAAACTGTAATGGGAATTTTTAAATAAATATCCATTTCTTTATACAGCTACAGTAAAAGATTATAATACAATTCTATATAATACAGTTTTATATATAAAACACAACTTCTCAAATGTAAACAATAAATTTTGCAGTTAAGAACCTACAGTTCACATTGTAGAATTATTGCCCCCCCCCCCCCATAATTATTTTACCCTCTAGAGAACTAAGTTTCAGAGCTTATTTCATCTTCATCTCCTTAATTCTTAGATTTTTTAATGAAAAATTTTCTATCAGTTTTAAAATGAGTAATATAATTATTCAGTTCAACACATTTGGATCCTGTTTATCAGGTAATTTAACAATGTATCAAAGAATTTATATTATGCAAAAATGTACAGGGCTATTACAAATGATGGACCCGATTTAAAAAAATCATATTTTCGAAACTACTGCTCATATATTACAATAAGTGATACACGAATTTAAAGGGAAATATACTAAGTTTTTTTTTCAGTTATAAATGTTCGATGTGTGACCCTTTTGTTACACGGCATACCTCCAATCTGTAATCGAGTCCGTTACAGTTCGTATTGTAAAATGTGCAGTAGTTTCGAAAATATGATTTTTTAAAAATCGGGTTCATCATTTGTAATAGCCCTGTATAATCTGAACAACTTCTGGTCTCAAGTAATGGGATTATTAATATCTTCACTGTATATTGATGTGTTCCAGAAATATTTGACTACATAATCAAAGGTACTAAGTTCAACTATGTGGAAAATGTTATTTATGTAATTCAAAATTCTATAATATACCTACACATCCTACCATCACAAGAAGCGTGTTATGATATCCTACTTTATTAAAATTTGGTTATCATCAAAAAGTAGTCATTCAGTACAAATGCACATTTTTTAAAACTGTAAGCTTACACATTAAAACAACATACCTTTTAAAATCTCTGGAGATTTTAAAATGTCTGAAATTCAGTCACTTAAGTGTCTGAAACGGAGTGTTCAATTTTCAGACATTTTAAAATGTCTGAATTTTTTCAGACACTTTTTGCGACTGAATTTCAGACACTTGAAACGTCTGAATCGCAGACATTTTTTGTAAGCATTTTATGTAGCCATGTTTGACCACGCTGAATACTGGGAAAATATCTGGTCGTTGTCCTGCCCCCTCTACCCCCATACCGCCTGATTTTCTGGTGCTCCCAATTTTAATATGCAATTTTCATAAAGCTGATAATTTAAATCTTTTACGACATTGTACTAATTATAATGAGTATTTTGTTTCAGGAGTAGAATAAGATTAAAAAAAAATATATTTATCTAAATATTAGATTTTTTAAAATTTTGTTTTTAATCTTACTTTACTTTAAAAGTTCAAAATATTGATTATAATCAGTACAATTTCGAAACAGATTTAAAATATAAGCTTCGCAAATATTGCACATGAAATTTGGGGGAACTAAAATCGTAAGAGAACGGGGCACTACCCATGCTTTAATCAAGGAGTCCTTTTGCAAAAAATGCAACCCTGCAGTATTGTTAGCTAAATACAGATGCCCGGTATTCGGGAGTATCCGTTATGGAGGTTAATGGACATTCCCGAATAGCGGATACTTCGATTTAGCGAATACTTTTTTGATCCGCAAGGCATACATATTTGTATTATTTTTACCTCACAAAAGCAGGCATCTCCGATTATCCGACAAATTTCGCGGTCCCGAAGTGTCCGCTATTAAGGGTTTTTAAGGTATATGGATATATATATATATATATATTTTATCTTGTCCTACTCTAAAAGTTCAAAATATTTATCATAGTCGGTGGAATGTCGAAAGAGATTTAAAAAATCCCGTGTACGCGAAAATGGGCAAGAAAATACCCCTCCCGTCCCGCCCCTCCAAAAAGGAAAATTCATATAATTCAAAAATTAGATTTTGCCCCATAGGCAATTTTACATATGCATCAGATGATAATCACAACAGCTATATAACCATGAGTAAATAATAAAATAGTAAATAAATATTCTATTTTAATAGCATTGAGAAAAAAAAATTACTTCTAATTTCAAAACTTAGCCATTTTTGTATTTGTCATTTAAGTACATATAAATAAAATAGTTAAGTCATTTTAAGTAGTAAACATGTGTAATTTTTTTTTCTTTTTAAATATGTGGTAATTTGTCATTGTTTAGTTAAAAGTAAACACCAGTTTGGTATCTAATTTTATATATCATTCTTCGGAATATGTATATAATTTTCTTTAAACATATTCCGTATTCAATTTAAAATTTTCACCCGCTATTGCTTAAAAATGTATATCATTATTATTCTCTTTTATGGAACAACACGATATAAGTCATATTTAATTTATTTTATTTTTTATTCCTGTAAAATTTGTATCCTTTGAATATGAGCTAAATAGATTTTATATATTTGATAAGAAAATATTGATCTAAGAAATAGAAAAAAAAAAAAAAAAGCAAAAAAAAAAAAAAAAAAAAAAAAAAACAGAAGAAAATAGAAAGTAAAAAAAAAAAAAAATACATCAGACAGTATACGTACTATTCTTAATTGTTTGAAAAACGTTTTGAACATAAAAAAGCAGTTATTAAATGGCTTAAAAATATATTTAATACTGTATCATATAAGTAAATACGAACTTTTAAAAATTTAAGGCAGTTTTATACATAAACTTCATATCAAGGCATAAACAACTCTTTATTTATGTCTAAATTATCATGTGTAATTTTTTTTAGTGCCAACAATTACTTGTACCAGAACCGTTGCAAATTCGATTGCAGTAAAAGGAAATTTAATAATTATTTCTCGCATTACTCAATTTTAAAAATTTTAAATCATGAACAAAATATCGCAAAAAAAATGCTTGCATATAAATTACAAAAATTAATATACCAATTTAAAAAACACAAAAATATTAATTAAACTTTATAATTATACTGCTAAACAGCAACGTAAACTGCAAAATATGAATAAAATGTTTCTCCGTTTGTTTAATGTTTCGAAAATTTTACTGGATGATATAAAAAATTCATATTATTTTTAGAAATTTGATAAATGTTAAATCTGAAACATTGGATATCAAAATTTACGATTTTCAATAATAAATTAAAAAATCAATAAGAATAAATCTTTATAAAGTTTCAGTTCCGTGATTAAAAACTGCAATATATACAGTCAAATTTCACAATATTAATGCTTTTTTTCAATCTGAAAACTTTTCCTAATATCATAATAATATGAATCATCATATTTAGCTCCAAAATAATAATAATAACAAAAAATAAAATAAATGCCTGATGTCATATACTACAAGCGTTTATAGTCAGTAAACAGTAAAAAACAAACATAGAATAAACACAGTTACAAATGGCTTCAATTTAATGTTTTTATCTCTGATAAATGAAGCGATGAATCATTCAACTTTTCAAACCTATGTTGCAAGTTTTGTTTTTGAGCAAAGACAAATTATAATTATTTCACATCACCCTATCGAAAATGAAGATTAAACTATCACTCATTCGTTTATTTACAAAGGTCAAGCAAATAGAATTACAGCATTGCTATTTAATTTTCAAAACAATTATATTTCATTCCGTGATTCCGTTACATTAAGAAGGCATATAACAGACGACCGTTAGTGAAATCAAAAATTTAGCATTAAACTACAGAAAAGAGATAAATTTTTATAAACGATTTCACTCATATTCAAAGGTATAAAAATCTATCGGAATAAAATATTAGAATTAAATATGACTTACTCGTTCGTTCTATAAATACCCAGATTAACACATATCCTTTTAATCCAAGCAATGGCGGCGGTGAAAATTTAATTCTTTCTGTTCTTATCTCATGAAGTAGATGACACGCGCGGAAATCAGCGTTCTGATTGGCTGTTAAGAATAGTACCAAAGATGATGTTTAACTATCGCTTGGAGCGTATCGTCTTAAAATCAGACGGTTGTTGGATAATTTACACATGTTTCTCGGTTCGTTTATAGCGTGATCATAGTAAGACATTTATGTGTCTTAAATTTAGACGTCTGTTATGTTTAAGTGACTGAAATTCTTTTTCAGTCACATATGTGTTTAAATTTAAGACGCCTCTATTTGCAGTGTAGAACCAAAATATCAGATATTAAATTCCTGATGATGAAAACCAAATCTAGAAAATTTTATTAGTTAATGAGTAATCTAGTCTTTAATTTTTTCCATGATTACATATGGTTGCCCAATCTGTGAAGAGGAAACCAGTTTTGCAAGAGAGATTAGTACCTTAAGTAGTTTTTATTTATCTGTAGAAAGTGTGCACAAAGCATAATTCTATGACTAATTTCTATTAATAATAAAAAAAAAAAAACGGTACTGTATATTCTCTAAATATCTATTTAATGTTAAAATCGAACAAAATACTATTTATTTAGATGTGAACTTTACGAAAAAAGAAGAAAACTTTAAGTAAGCTATCACGTGTTAAAAGCATTTAAATATGAAAATTATGTCATTTAAAACCATTTTTTACAGATTTTTCAAAATTTGCACTTTTAGTTGAAATATATATTTACACATGAAAATTGCAGAAGAAAAAGACATTAAAATAATTAAAATATTACATGAGAAAAGGTGCATAAAAGAAATATTACATTTAAAAGAGAAAAATACATTGTATTTAATACGATATATTTTAATTGTTGTATTTTAAACTATTTTCTGGCCTCTAAAATAAAAGATTTCTTCTAAACATTATAAAAGTGCAAGAGTCAGCGATATATTTTTCTTAGCCACTTTATGTCATCTTTTCAATTTTATCATTTTTCTTAATAAATAACTAAAACAGCCATCAGCTGTAGCAACAACGTTGGATACGGCTTGGCAACTTGAACATCACCCAACCCCCAGTACAGAAGTTTGCCACTGACAGTGATAATATCAATTAATATTATGTAATCGGTACCGGGTTTTGAAACACTAGGGAGCCCGGCCCCTACGAGCTACGCTCGCCAATCCCCCGGTCAGGCACCGCATTTTCTAAAAGCACTCTAATTTGATCGGCTTTAAAAAGATTTTGGAAGATTGAATTATAATTTTTAAAAAAGTCGCGATTTCCCAATAAACGGGTTTCTATTCATTTCTCTTTGATTGGGGAATATTCAGGAAAAATCAGCTTCTCTTAAAATATACAATGACTGTTTTCGTCTTTGATTACATAAAATCAGTTAAACATTTCAAAATAAGCTAATATAAAATAAATTAAGTTAAACAGAGTCTTCGTCTCCCGGCATTTTTTAACAAAGCGAAAAGAAAATTCTTTCTGACGTAATTTTCACCAAATTTTTCTTTCTCTTTTTAATATTCACGTGAAAATGCTTTTGTTAGAAATTAAATATTATTTGCGCTGTCTTAACAAAAATAGTTGTAAAGATCATCTCGAAATATCAAATAAATGTCTCGCGCAATTTCTAAATCTAAACTGTTTTGCAATATTATTTTTTGTTCATTTTACGTAATAAGTGTAATGTGACGTAAATGTGACGTAATTTCTCCTGTTTAAGACTTCTAACGCATGTTAATGAATTTATCATTTTACAATATCCTTTCTCTGTTAAAATTCACGTGTAAATATAGTTCTTATGAAGTAATTTTCAATAAGTTCCTGCTTTTTATACGTAATTATTTAATTCTAATTTGAAAGTTTTTTTTTCTGTTTATAATAGTCACGTGTAAATAAATTTTAATTTGAAGCAAACATTGTTTTGCGCTGTTTATACAGTTGGCAACAGGATAATTTAGTACAATTTTCTAAAATAAGTAAAAAATATCTCTCGAAATGCTGAAAATTTGAATTTAAAACAGAAATAAAACCTCAAAAAATGAGTCAAATTAAAAAAAAAAAGTATGCATTCTGCACACCGGGAAATTGCAACGTATAAAATAATCTAAAAATTTTTTAATTCCGATGTACAGTTTTTGCTTCTATAAAGCTTTTTTTAGTGGAACGATTTTGTCCAAATTTAGCATTAAGTATCTCTTTAAATAATTCTTCGATTTGAAAACTGTCTGCATCAGCGTGTTTATCAAACATTTCTCTATAATACTGCCGATTTTCATATTTTTGTATGCAATATTTTTCTTAATATTAAAGGAGAAAGACCTCCGGTCACAAAAAATTCAAAACCAACGGCGGCGGTGACAGTGTAAGTTTTTTTTTTTTTTTTTTTTTTTTTTTAGAATAGAGAGATACGCAGTCTGGATGGGGGTTGGTGAGTGTAACTCGCAGCAGGGTGGGCAAGATCCCTAATATAAAAGTAAACATCAAAGAAAACACGAGCTAACAATATAGCTAAAAAAACAATAAAAAAAAACAACAGTGAATTACAGAAGCAGAAACTCGTTGAATAAGGAAAGATTTAATTCAGTTCTTTGTTTTTTGTCCAATACAAAGTGCAATTCCCCCACTCTCCACAATTAAGTCTCCTCATCAGTCAGGCTGGAAATTCCCCTCTCTAATGCTAAACCTATGGGCTTGGAATGCATCCGTATTTTTCAAATTTCTCCTCTAAAATTTAAATTTTGTACCTTCTGTTTTCTTAGTTAAAATTAAAGTATGCTTTTCTTAAAGAATGTTTTTTTTTTCTCTTTTTTATTTGCTAAAAAGTTTCTAAAATATATATTTAATTTTGTATTTTAAGTGTTAAAATCTAAACGAAGCATACGAGTTGTAAGTAAGATTTTAACACTTTAAATGAAACTAACAATGCACTTAAAAAATATTTTGTCCAATAAAAAGGAAAAAAAAAAATTTCAAGAAGGGCATATCAAAAACAGAAGGTAAATATTTTAATTTCCAGAGGAGAAATTTGAAATATATGGATGCATTCCAAACCCAAAGGTTTAGCATTACAGAGGGAATTTCCAGTCTCCCTGATGAGGAGCTTTTAGCTAAATATACAGTAGATGTGCCAAATAACAAAGGGTTAAGTTATATACGGTAACAGACTTTGAAAAAAGTGCAGTTTAGTGATTATTTAATCATAAATTGAAAACTTTATATAAATTGAAAATTTTATATAAATTTTATTAAGGGGAAGGGGGGAGATTTTTTTGGATACCCTATTTGCTATACTTCGCTAAAAATATAAAACCTTTTACAATTTTTATGTATATTTCTTTATTATATAATTTTTAATTTTAACTTTCCATAACACCTAAAATTACAGAAAGGCTCCAATTTCTAATTAACTTAATTTGAAACTAAAAGTTAAAAGTTACATATATATACTTATATATATACGTATAAGATATAACTCAATAGAATAGCGTGTTTCTTAAGTAATCAAGTTCAAACTAAAGCTTAAATAAAAGAAGCCAAAACTCAATGCAACTAATCTGAATTTATAACAGCAGAGTGAAGGATAAAATAATTGAAATAGATCTACAGATCTGTCCTGTAATAATGTATTAAGTTATACAAATCTAAAATACGGGGAAAATAATATTAATTCATGTTTAAGAAAAAAAAAAACTTTCGATTATCATTAAAATAGGTGAAAACAGACGTACACACACATGGAAAAAGATGTTTTCTTCAAAAACACAAGTAATTAGAGCAGTGGCTTTTACTAATTTATATTTTGTTAGAATTTTAACAACAATGTTTTACAATGTTGTTCAAGTGTAAAATTTACACACATTTTCAGAATTTTCTAGAATTTATAAAATGTAATTTGAAAAAAGAGGAAAAAGAAAGAATTTTTTTTTAATAAAAAAATAGTTGGCAATTATTCACTTTCAATACAATGGAAAAAATAATTCTGATAAACAAGAGAATTAAGAAAAATTGTCAAATCTTTATAATAAGCAACAACAACAACAAAAATTTGGTACAATATAAGTAAGATGATATAAAATAATATGTTATCTGTGAAAACAAAATTCTTAGGGAAAAACAAAAACAAAACTCCTTTCAGTAGGTAAATATATATATATATATATATGTGTGTGTGTGTGTGTGTGTGCACTCTCCTACCCTCCCTTTTGAGTACCTAAAGTGGTTTAAACACCAACGTAAGGAGTAACCAATTTCAATTCGAGTAACTTTTGCCGGTTACTCGATTTGTTTAAGCATACCATGACGTTCCTGAAGCATTTTTCTATGCATTGCACCACTTTTTTCGAAGTTACTCAGAAAAGCGTTATTCCACAGTCATTCATACACACCGTGTGTTATGTAAAATCTAAAATCTGTATAACGCCATCTGGCGGTGTGTAAAAATGCAGCCTCAAACCCAGGGAGTTTCCTAACGATTCCTCGGTAAAACGGTAATAGTCCAATAATGGCAACCCTTGTGTGTTTAGTTTCTTTGGTAATACAGGTTTGCTATATAAGATTTTCCTCTCTATTTAGCGGTTACTCACTAAAGCGGCAATAATCCAAGAATGGCAACTCTTGTGTGTTTAGATTCTTTGGTAATTCAGATTGGCTATGTAAGATTTTCCTCTCCATTTAACTACATTTTTGATAGAAGAATATCTGTCTATATAGTTTTTTAAATATAACGAAAAAAATCAAATAAGAAATTCACGATTTTATTAAACGTAGCTTTCAAGCGTGAATTTCTCATGAAATAAAGATCTGAAATAACTTAAAATATTCAATGAATGGAATAAAAATAGACCTAATATTAATAGCGTAAATTGTCAATATTTCAACTAAATTCATTTTAAACATCCCCTCCCGGCGCCAGTCGGAACAATAGGTTATTTCTTCTTTTTTATTCTTTTAAAGATACAATGTGTCAGATTTAATAAAAAATAAACAAATTGGTGTTGTTCCTCCTAAATTTATTATTTTGTTAAGAAAGTTAATTTGAAGCAAAATTTTAAATTTCCTTACCGATTGCAATTAAATGCATATGAGATAGCTGTAGCAAATTTGTTAAGCAATTATTGAAATTACCTAATAAAAATACCCACTGGCTATAATATATTCCCTATTTCATACAAGGTCTGAACACAAATCATTCAATGAAAGACATCAAAATTTTTAAATGTCTCGTCTAGCAAAATAAACAACTTTTATTGAAATCAAAGAATTTTAACATAATCTAATAATGAGTTGAAAATATAGTTCCTATAACTGTAAAGTTGTTCGAATTTTCAAATGGCCATTATTATCGAATTGAAATCCACAAATTTCGTTCTAGTCTTTTTTTTTTTTTGACGTTCTTGTGGCAACGCAAGGTTATATGATGATACTAAGCAACATATGATGATACTAAGATACAATTACGATACAAATGAGGTTCGAATGCAAACCATTCAATCAATAACAATAAAATTATTTTAGTATGTCTGTCACCAAAGTAAACAACTCCCAATGAATTTAATGAAATCGTTAGAAATTTACCATGTATTTCTAAAAACTGAACATAAAGATTCTTTGACCATAGTGTTTGTCATTTAGATTTTCAAAGGGTCGTTATTTACAAACAAATTTCCGATTTTTTAAAATTAATGAACAAACCCAATATAATTTACTTAAAAAAAAGAAAACAAATATTTTTCTTTTCCACCTGAGCAAATACAACTTGTATATTGTAATAATTCCTTGTAGAGCAGCGGGTCAAATATCATTTTGAGGGCCAATCTTCTGTCTATCCATAGAAATTGTTCATAAATAGTATGCTTAAGTAACTACTACTAATCTTCATGCCTTTTGTACATATACATAAATTTTATACCATGTAGTATTCACTGTAGCATATGGGATATCACAGTGGCGTACACAGGATTTTATTTCGGGGGGGGGGGGGGGGACTTAAATTTCCCTAATGTTCTAAATCTTACAAAACACGTTGAATTGTGTTGTAAACGGAAATCCTTTTTGGCAATAGGGCCGTAGCCAGAGGGGGGAAAGGGTGGTTCTGTTCCGAATTTTCCAAAAATTTACGGCATGGCTTGAGGTTCCGTCAATTTGGACTTAAATATATCCCGATTTTTGACAAATGGTCCCGAAAAAATATCAATTTCGTCAATGTCTGATGACATTGAATTTTCGGAGAGAACGAGAAAATATAAAACAGGTGTGTCTTGCGGTTTAAAAACGGGACTCAGAATTGTGATAAATGAGCAATTTTTTATTTTTATTTTTTAGCTACGATTTTTATGCCATCCGACGTAAAATTTCATACTCTCTCAGAATCTGTCTTTATTTCTTAATTTCGACAATTGGAAGCGAAGATAATAATTCCAGAATTTCATTTTTTGCACGGCAGACTACGTAACACGGAAAGAAAAGGATATACATTTTTACACTAGGGTTTGATAATCGCAGTACAAATTTTTTTAACTTTTGATTTTACAAATTTGGTTCTTTCGCATCTGAATGTTATTTCGTGCGCTGATACATAAAATCTAAATTTAAAAAAAATCGGACAACAATTTTCCGATTTGCGAAAAACTCGATTTTTAAATTTATAAAAGAGATGCTTTTTCGCACAGACAATTGGTGGGAATTTGTTAAATTTAGGAAAAGTGAAGAACCGATCGCTTTTAAAGAATGACATAATTTATAACACATAATAAGAACTTTATAAATTTAAGTTAAGTTGAAGTTTTGTTGGGGGGGGGGGGGGGGGGGCTCCATCGAAAATCGCCTCCTCCCTCGAGTAGTATACCTACTGAGAGGTTGTGTAACAGAGTTTCGTTCAGATACAGTTTTGTTAAGAATAGAGTGCGCTCCCTAGTGGTGGAATGTGGAACTAACAGTCCGCGCTTTTGTGAAAATTGGGAAACCTAACACGGCGATCTGTTTTAAACTTTAAGATAGTTTATAACACACGATAAAAAAAAAAATTATCGAAAAGAATGGCGCGTCACATTTAGGGAGGGGAGGGGGGGAGAGTCGCAAACAAAATTAGGAAATATAACAAGGCGATCTGTTTGAAATTTTAAGATAGTTTAGGGAGGGTTTACCATAATTTAAAAGGGGTTCCATGGCGATAAATGTACTACGCGTTTTGAAAGCAATGTTAAACGAAACCCTCTGGGTCGATCTGTGATCACACTTACCACCTGTTTTCTATTTGAATACACGTGGGGCATTTTCCCAGAACCCACAGATTTAAACGGCCCGAAAATTTCTCATGTTTTATATGAATAAGGGACTAATTCGGGAGGGAGCTGTGACCCCATTAGCCCTATTCTAGCTATTTGGTTATACTGTGGTACCACTATGCTCTAATATGGGACTAAAGAGTATGTTGTAGTTGAATGATGGGAGGGAAAATTGCAAATTTCTCTCAAGCAGAAATGTTAACAAATCAGCACTTTTTTTTCATTTTCGACATTTTTTGAAGGGAGGGGCCTGTAACTCCAACAGTCTCCTTCCCCATTTTTGAGTATGCTGTAGTGTCAATGTGGACTAATAAGGACTAACGAGAATTGCTAATCCTCTGTATAACAGAAAATTAAATTACAAATTTATCTCAAACAAACAAAACAAAAAAAATCAGCACCTTTTTCATTTTATTTTCAGCTACTTCGTGAGGAGAGCTGTAACCCATTACCCCCTTTCAACGTCTTTGGGCAACTGTGCACTGATAAGACTAAAGAGAAGTGAGTGGCTGTTCCGTTGAATGATAGGAGGGAAAAAATTATAAATTTCTCTCATCTCAAACAGAAAGAAAACAAATCAGCGCATTTTTCATTTCAATTTCCACTGTTTCGAAAGAGGGCCTGTAACCCCATCAGGCCCCTTCCCCTGGTTGGGTTTACTGTGGTGTAACTGTGCTCTGATATGGGACTAATCAGAATGGCTAGTTTGTTGTATTGCAGAAAACAAAGTTACAAACTTATCTCAATCAAAAAGAAAAAAACAGCGTTTTTTTAAAATATCATTTTCGACTATTTTGGGAGGAGGCTGTTGCTCACTTCTTTGGGTATAATGTAATGTCTTTTTGCACGAATGTGGAACTAAAGAGAAGAGAGCGGCTAGTTTGTTGAATGATAAGAGGAAAATGCAAATTTATCACAAATAGAAAGAAAAAAAGCACTATTTTTTCATTTCATTTTGACTATTTAAGGAGGAAGGGGCTGTAATTCCATCAGTCCTCCCCCTCCCCCTCCCCCTCTTTCGGTATGCTCTGATGTCAATGTGGACTAACATGGAGCTAACGAGAATGGCTATTCCGCTGTATGACAGAAGAAAAATTTCAGATTTATCTAAAAAGATAAGAATTTCAGAAAACAAAATTACAAATCTATCTCAATCAAAAAGAAAAAAAATATCAGCATTTCTTTCATTTCATTTTCGGCTACTTTGGGAGGTGTCTGTAACCCCATTAGCCCCTTTCACCTCTTTGGGTATAATGCAGTGTCACTGTGCACTAATATGGAAATAAAGAGAAGAGAGCGGCTAGTCTGCTGATTGATAGGGGAAAAATACAAATTTATCTAAAAAAAAAAAAAAAACACTTTTTTCATTTCATTTTCGACTATTTTGTGAGGGAGCAGCAACTCTATTATCCCCACTTCCACCTTTTTGGGTATAATGTGGTGTCACTGTGCACTAATTTGGAACTAAAGGGAAGGGAGTGACTAGTCTGTTAAATGAAAGGGAAAAAAATACAAATTTATCTCAAACAGAAAGAAACAAAAATCAGCACTTTTTTCATTTCATTTTCGACTATTTCGAGAGGAGGAGGCTGTAATTCCATCATCCGTCTCCCCATATTTGGGTATGCTGTGATGTCAATGTGCAGTAATATGGGGTTAACGAGAGAATGGCTATTTCGCTGTATGACAGAAGAAAAAAAATTCAGATTTATCTAAAAAAGTAAGGAAGAAACACTTTTTTTATTTAATTTTCGACTATTTCGGGAGGAGAGAGCCTGTTACCCCATCAGCCCCCTTTCTCTTCTTTGGTGACAATGTGAACTGATATGGGTCTAATGAGAATGACTAGTCCGCTGCATGACAGAAAAAGTTAATTTGTTTTCCATAAAAGAAGCAGCAAAAAACAGCATTTTTTTCATATCACTTTCGAAAATTTCAAGGGTCGGGGGGTGGCTGTAGTCCCTTCAGCCCTTTCCCTTGGGTACGCTTTGGGATATCACAATTTTAAGAAACTATCTAGTAGAAAAACTAATAGGAAACTAATAGAAAAATTGATGGATTGGTTTCTGAGATAAAAGTTTGCAAACTTCATTTTTATTTATCTATGAATGTCACAAAATGTCTAAAAGAACACCCCGCTCCCCCCGCATTGATCATCATGAATTGTTTTAACTTGCTTTGTTAAGAAGAAAACACCAATAATTTAACTTGAAAACAATGTAGTATTATGTTTATAGAATAAAATGTTAATCATTAGATTTTTGATGATGTAGCTCATTCTTTTATTTTCGGGGGGAGGGGGGGGGAGCATGATCTAAGGAGAGGAAACGCTCTTCCTTAATATTTGAAAGTCTTTTTTGTGAAAGAAAATATTTGTAATTTTTGGCCAATTTTACTCATTATAGCACCCTAATTCCTGCCATGGTGAACTCGCTCAAATGAGGTGGCTCTGCATGACCGTGCATTAGTCAAGCTCATAACGATAACTTTTAAGAACACTTTCCCAAAGCCATGTATATTATCAGCAGAATTTATAAACACTATACAATTGAAATGAGTGTAGCTAATATTAAAAACACATACAATACATAAAAATGCACTTTTAGTTATGTAAGTATCGCTCATAAACAGTAATGAAACCTAATTTCTGTCTAATGCTCTAAATGAGTTACTGTTGACATCTTTTAGTGTATCCTTGTAAAATATTTATAAATACTACAGCTACACACTCTACATTTTACAGAAAACATATTGTAATATACCTCAGTAACTGGATGTGATTAAAACAATTCCCAACTGGACAGTTGCCCTATGGTCTCTGACTTTTTGGCTCTGAAATTTAGTATGCAACGTTAATAAAGCTGATATTTTAAATCTATTTTATTCTAATGTTAATCTAACTAATCAGGGAAACGCCTTATCATAATGAACCTATTTACAAAATTTGCAGCAAATCGGATAAATCTGCATGAAAAATACATTTATCTAAATTAAGGGGGGGGGGATTATCCCCCGTCCCCCTTAATACTTAACCAATGAATGCCAAAAACTAATCTGGGGAGCGCCTTATCAGAATGAACCTATTTACAAAATTTGAAGCAAATCGGATATTTCTATCAAGAGTTATCGCTTTACGTACATACATACAGAACCTGCCGGCACATTAGCTCTCAGGCATTGATAGCCTGTGAGCTAAAAATGAAAGGAAATTTATCAACAACCTTCCACAGTCTCAGCATTCCCACCTCAATATATATATATATATATTTCGCATTTTGCATCATCTGGTGTTTTTCACCCCTGTTCTTTCATTTTGATACAAAGACTTACGAAAGGGCTCCATTATGAAACATTGGAGAAAATTTACTTTAGATATGTGTGCTTTAAATTGCGTCGATTTTTTACATGTCATGTGCATACTAAAACATGACGTTCTAAACATTTAAGGCGGTTCTTAAATAATAATAATAATAATAACAGTAATAATAATAATAATAATAATAATAATAATAATAATAATAATAATAATTTTTAGTAATAGCCCGAAACTTTGAAACATTTTCAGACTATCTTTTAAATATATAAGCTTGCTACTTGCAGACATAGTTCTGGCAGTAATTTGTAATAGATCATTTTTTTTCGATAAATGAATCACTTCTTTAGTTATAAACGATTGTAGTATTCGGACGATGCTTTTTCCTTTTCTGTATTGTCGTCTACGAAAATCGGCCAAAGAGAGATCGAATTAAATCCTACATTTAATGCAGTGCAATGTGCATAAGAACGCATTTTACCTAAAAAAGATTATTCTTCATCTATATATTACTAGCAGGCTTTGCCCGTTACACCGATCGGTTTCGCCAAACTAACTTTGAAACAAATGAAAAATTTTAATGAATTTCACCATGTGTTTTAAAGTAATATGGAACGTTATCTGTCTTTCTGTATTGCTGAAAACTATACGAATGGCATTGTGATCTAATGGCATTGATATCTAATGTGTTAGGTGAAATTTGTTCTGTTAAGGATCGACTCCTTTTGTTGATCATTTATTGTAAATTTGATATAGAATGATATGCAAAATGCTAAAATCTCCCCTAACATTACCTAATTAACAGTGCAAGTCCCATCAAAATCCATTTAGCAGAATTCACGTTATCAACAGCCGGAAAAATTTTTCCAGTTGCATTTTATATATATATAGTAAATATTATAAATCCCAAATATTTCACCAGATGCACTGATTTTCTGTCAAGTAAGCTGAGGTTACTCGAAGATGCAATATTTTACCATTCCTACGCACAGCTCTTTTAGTTACTCTATGATGCAATCTTCTGCCGTGTGTTACGCAGCAATATAAGTTACACGGTGACACGGTATTTTACCAATTACTATACACAACTATCTCAGTTACTCGATAATGCGATCTTTTGTCGATTTATACACACAGTGATATAGTAAGTTACTCAATGGTACGTTTTTTTTTTTATTCCTACACACACTATCTAAGTTATTCGATTTCGCAATCTTCTACCGTCCTTATCTTCCTGACGCCGTTCTACCGTCACAGCAATTTAAGTTACTCAGCGATACGGTATTTTGTAAATTACTACACACAACTATCTCAGTTACTCAAGAACGCGACCTTCTGCCTATCTATAACACAAAGCCATTTAAGTTACTCCATGATATGGTATTTTACCAATTCTTACACTCAACTATTCATTTACTCGATAATGCGATCTTCTGCCCTTCTCTACACACATTAAGCAAAGTTACTCGATGATACTGTCGTTTATCTAGTCATAATAGCGCTGATAATATCATAAAAAGGGAAAAGATTAAGTGAGAGGAGATGGGACTCGCAAGAATTCGGCCGTTTTCGTTTTGTGAAATTTTTGAATGGTCTGCAGACCTACGTCGATTAATGTTTTAAATCGAAATTAAAGGATAAAGCAAATATGATCTAGATATATAATCAATATAATATTTTAAATATTTTAATTGTAGTTGGTCGTAGTTTAAGCGGGCTTCGCCTCTTGAAGACTGAAAAAAACCTGTTTTTAGCTTTTTAAGAATAGTAACGAAAATTTGTGTTCCGAAATTTTTGCATGTAATTTATTATCATTTGAAGGATATTGCATTTTTTTTAAATCAAAAATTGATGACGTAAATTGAGTTGCGTATGTGATGCGCGTCGGGCCGGGTTCTTTCCGGTCTCCCGCGTCTTCTCCACCCTCGGGTGGAGTCCAGTTGTGGGGGACGGGTGGGACTCCGGACCCTCCAACCCCCTAGCCAGGCGGGATCTATCCCGTCTTGGTGGAGCTTTCCGTGCCCGCCTGGGGTCGCTAACGGCACTTGTCTGGTCTACTTTGACTCCCAGCGTCGAGCCGCGAGGGGTTCCGCAGGTGAGCGGGGAGATTGGGGGAAAAGCCCGGAGCAGGGACGCTTAACGTCCGGAGGGGTGTTTTCCTGCCCCTCCAGGCTCTTCCGCTAGTCGCGCCTTCATACTCCATCGGTTGGCTCGCATAAATGTCTTTGCCGGATAATGGTATTTGATCTTGTGAGCCCTCCGTAAAGTAACTCCGGCTCGGGAAACCTCGTGTAGGTTCGTGGGCCCGGCTCCTTTATAGGTGTCCGGTTCCTGCTGGCTGTCGGGGCGTACCGGGTCGGGAACCGAGAGAAGGGACCATTTGGCTCTTCTAGCTGCGTGGTGAGGATTGTCGTATTCGACCAATTCATTTATCTTGGGAATAACCGGCGTGACGTGCGCTGGGCAGTGTGCCGGTCTGGCCGGAACATCTCTGAGGGCTGCCTTGTTGGGGCTTGTCTGATGGAGACCTTCGGGACGCGTCGCGGGGCTTGTCTCACGGGTAGTTTAGAGCAGGAGCAAATGGGCTTGAAAGAGCCTGCACTTAAATCAATTGACAAAAAGAGACTATTGAAACACTTTCATTGCCAAGCTGAAAATTGTGCCGTTTCGCTGAGGCCGCCATACTATCCCGCTTGGAAACTTGATAGCGTCGTCCACGCGATAACGCGTGATCAACCGTTTGGTAAGAACTCGCATTACACGACTTACTGTGATTGGCAAATGAAAGTGTTAAAGGTCTAAATGTATTATGCAATGCATATTTTAAATATAGAATCCGAGGGAAAGTATGGTTATTCATAGGAAATATTTTAATTTTAATTGATTGTAAACTTTTATGAAAAACATATTGACCGACTTTTTTTTCCCAATCCTAATTCATGAATCTGGATTATGATAAGAGAAAAACGAATTTGAGGTGGAATAGACAAACAACTAGAATGGAAGATTATTTTAGAATTCTTGTGCACTTGGGTAGCCGCCTTGAACTTCAGGCAAAAATTACGGTTGTTGGATGAATCCAGTATATTTTCTACTGATTTTTGAATACTTAATAATCACATGAAAAAAAAATAATTCTAGAAAAATACCTGACACTTATGACCGATGTTGGAAGAATTTGAAGTTAAATCCAGTTTTGTAAAATATTTTACATGTATATCTGCCATATACATATTAGATATGCAAAAAACTTAATATAGATACAGTATACTCTCGATATCTCGAAAACCTCGATATGTCGAAAAATTATTTTTCCCCTTGGTATTACATATTTATCTAATGTTAATTTTAATTCTTATTTCGAAGAGTTTTCACTCAAAACCTTGTTATATCGAATATTTTTAGAAGTAAAAAATCAATCAGTTTCTTCTCTGCCGTTTGATAATGAGGAATAACTGGGTCTTTCAGGACCATTATATAGCATTACTGCGGCCCAAGCTAAAGATGCTGTCCACGTACTATGACGCTTCATAGAATGCTCTGAAAACGTGGAAAACGATAACTTTCAAAAGACATGTCGCAAGGCCACGACACTCGGCTTTTTTAAGCCATTCTATCAATCTAAGTTCATTTATGTATTTACTAATTCTTTTCAATTTAATGTAATTATTTTCTACTATTTTAAAAATTAAAATTGCCATTGTAGTATTTAGACTTATAACGGCTATAGTTACATATTTATACTTATTCTCATCTATCATGACTCTAAATTTTATAACATTATTCCCTATCTTGTGTTTTACGAGAATTTTTACATTTGGTTATGACCTTGTTATCTCAAAATTTTTTAAGTGTCCCTTCGACTTCGAGATATCGAGAGTATACTGTAATTAATATGCTTTTAGATTGCCCACTAACAACTCCAAAAGGCAATTTATATGAAAAATATCAAAACGTATTCAAATAAATTTTGAAATTTATTAAAAGCGATACGTTTTTATTATGGGCATACCTGAATTTGATTTCGCTACTTATAGCAGCCTTTTTCGATTCTGAGCATTTCAGTTGTTTTAACAATTATATAGACTACTTACCTGTTAAATTTGTGTTTTTTTTTTATTTCATATTATTTATACTAGTTTCATTACGGAATACCAGCCGGAAATAAATGCAAGGCTATTTATATTGTTTCATGTGTAAATGGGCAAATCTTTTGCAATCAGAGTGAACAGCGCAATTTTTTAATGTAATTTTTCTAATATAACAGAGTATACTTATATGTACAATTCATAATTTAAAAAAAAAATCCCTGCCGGCGCGGCCTACAAGCGGAGGTAGATTTCGAAGTTAAGTATATTAATTGCACCACCAACAACTAAATCATGAGTAGATATAAATCCACTAGTTTTATCTGACCGCTTTTGACGAATTTTCATTTCATTTTTATATAATAGCTGGTTTTATCAGAATCATGTTAAGGTGGTATTAAAAAAATACTTTCCCATGCTCAAAAATTCAAAATTTTCTGGCACATTTTCAGATTAATTTTTAATAGAAAAAATACGAAAATTGCTGACGTGATTTTTGAAAAGATTTATAAGCGACATGTGTTTTTATTTTTCTTTCAATTAAATGAAACTTGATTAATAAACAATTATTTTCTCAGTAGGGCAATATTTTTCGCTTCTAACACAATCGCTTCGGGAAATTCTGTTCAAAATGCCCACTTTGACATCATTTTTTGAAATATATTCTGCCTCTATCAAAAAATCGATCATTACGGTGCATTATATAGTTTCTGAAGAAGAGAATCTATCAATTGGACGCGTTTGAGAGCAAAAATTAATTTAAAAATGAGTAAGAAAATAAGCAGTTTGGATTTCAATACATTCTTAATACGATGATTTTTTTCTTCAACCACTATGTATTTTTAATTTGTTTTTGCTGTAAGAATTGGTCCTATCAAAAGGCAATGTTAAGAAGATATATGATAAATTCATTTTATATCTTGTGAATTGACGGAGTTATGGAAATTTTTCTTCTTCAACCCCCCCCCCCCTCCCTTTTTTTTTTTTTTTTTTTTTTTCGTTTTTAATTTTAATTTTGGTACGAATTAATCTTATAAAAAACTTGTAAATATAAAAGTTGTAGATAATATTAAGGAGATGTATAATAAAATTAATTGGATTTGATATCTTGAGAATTGACGAACTTATGATTTTTTTTCTCCCAAAAACCCTATTTTTGCGCCCCTTGAGCCCATTTTTAATTTTATCAAAAATCTGTGATACATACATTTTTCGTCCTATTTTTAGAAGTAATAAAAACTTTAAACTGATTTGATATGTACAAAAATTAAGAAGTTATTCGAATTGGAATTTAGAAGTTTTTCGGTTTTCACAAAACCCCTCCCTATTTCCATCTCCTTGGTCCGATTTTGCCCATTAACAAACTTGACCGAGATTTTGTACCCCTTGATTTTATGTATCAGTTTGAAAGAGATTGGTGAAGAATTGTGGAAGTTATCGTGTCCAGAAAAAGTGATATATATATATATTTTTTTTTTTTTTTTTTTCTTCCATAATAATTCTTATAATATTTTTTTTTTTTTTTTTTTTTTTTTTTATACTTAAAGCTTTAATTCATAATAATTGACGGTGGTAGGTTATGTTTAAATAATGGTTATATATATATATATATAGATACTTAGATAGACAGATATATATATAAAGTTTTTTACTGAGGGTGGTTTTGGGCTGTAGGGGTCATGATCGATGTAGATCTGCAAAACATTTTCAGAAATTCCAACATAGGAACGACGCCAATAGGTAGTATTTCATACGAAATCTACCTAAAAAGAAAAACTAAACAATTTCAAAAACAAAAAAGCTTTCGAAAATTTCAAAATACTATACATATAATCTATAAATTCATTGATAAATTTTGCCAAAAAATTACTACATATTTCTACCCACATTGAAGCTTAAAAAATATTTAAGAAAAAAAATATTTTTTTCTTAATTAAACAAATTTAAAGAATATTGATATGGAAGAAACATTTATTATTTTTATTTAGCGATAAATTAATTACATTTTGAGTTCAACTACTTTTGTTTCATAACGACATTTATAGGGTTGTCCTATCTAAAAATTTAGTTCAAACTGGCAATTTTAACAGCATTTTATTAATGACCCCCTTCCTTTACCGTAAAATGGAAGAAAAAAAAAATATTTATTGAGCTTCGAAATAAGAACGCGTGCCAATTTCATGTGTTTACGTAAAAAATTGAATTGATGAATGCGTCTTAAAACTGCAAGATTTATTTGAGAATATTAATATTATCAAATGGGGAAACTCAAAAGGTGTTTGAAGCGGAATATCGCATTCATTTTGGGTTAATATAGATAAAATAATTAATAATTTACTAAACATGTGCAAAAAATTTACACGAAATAATTTCCTCATATACAAATAAGTTTAAAAAACTTCACTTATTCAAATATGATATTAAAAACCTAAATAAAAAGATATTAATATGATTCTTAAATAGGGGGTAATGTTAATTCTCATAAAAATCCATCGAGAAATGCATGAATAAATGTCGTTCCAGAATTTTTGTATTGAGTTAAAAAATGTTTCTTATCGGTCCGGAATTTCCATATGCATTAAATTTAACGTATGAAAAATAACAACAACAATAAAAAAAAAAATAATGGAAATGTTCTATAATCAACCCCACCCCGCGCCAGTATTAGATTAAACATTTCAAAAATTTTAAGTTAATATACTTTACTAAAAGCTGAATGACCTATTTCAGTAAACTCTGGCAATTAACTCGCCCCACCAGTGGCTGAGAGATTCTGCTCTCGAAAGCTGGTAGACGGGAGGTGCTGGGTTCGATCCCAATCGCGCTCGTCGGCCTAATCGTTCGGAGTTTTCGTGGCTTTCTTCGAGCCATGGATTTCCATGCGTAAATACGGATTAGGTTCCCTTAGAAAGACCCCCACGAAGGGCACTCCCCCCTCGGGCCTATATCCCTAATGTAGATAATCGGCCGTCAAAAATCAACCAACCAACCTGACAATTAACTCATAATAGAGCCTTTGTGATTCGTGCTCACATAAATAAATACTTTTTTATTTTAGAAAATTAACTAAAAATAGATATAAAATGTATCTTTATCGTGGTGTTTCGTTTTATCTATAATGCACTTTATAATTGAAATTGATGCATCTTTTAAAAATTTTCTGCGATTACAAGTTTAAAAAAAAAGAAAAGGAAAGAAACAAGAATTGAAACAAGGAAAACGAAATTTAAATTAAAAAAAAAGCCCCACCAGTGGCCGGGAGGTTCAGCTCTCGTAGATGGTAGACGGGAGGTGCTGGGTTCGAACACAATCGCGCCCGTCCGCCTAATAGTTCGGAGTTTTCCGTGTTTGTGTTCGAACCTTGGATTTCCTTGTGTAAATACGTGTTGGGTTCCCTTAGAAAGACACCCAAGGACGGCACTCCCCCTTTCTGGCCTATATCCCTCGTGTTGATAATTGCTCGTCTTAAAAAACACACAACACATGATAAAAAAATATGACGATATTATATGAATTTATCATATTTTGATGTATATTCATATCTTAAAATGGTGAATATGTGAATGGATATATATCAAAATCTTGTATTACTTTGATAAAAATTATTTTTAAAATACGAATTCCCATTTTGATTTGCTTTTTTATTTGGGTTCGAAAAATCCTTACAAGAAGAGATTTTGTTTTAACCAAAAAATTTCAAAACTTTAAGCTGTTTTGCTAATTATTCACTTGCATATATATATTTTCCCCCCTACCACACTGCAAGTCAAGTCATAGGTTTGAGAAATTCCGCCCTTTTGTTAATGACTGTTGGAATGACCAGACTATATTTCCGCTAACTATTCGGTTTCCATCATACACAAAAGCAGAAGGGAGTGAAAACGGGTTTCAAATCATTAAAGTACTGCGTGTACATTCTTTCTGGTATCAGAATATTTCTTCGAACCCCATCTGGCTGTAAAGACTGAACAAAAATGTACACTGAGATTCCGTTCAGATGGAAGAAAATTCTATTCGTTCATTAGAAAAATTTGGCTTCGTGCTACTTTATTTTTCTTATCTTTTCTTTTGTAATTTTCTTCATATTACTAGAATGAACAAGAAATTTTGATATCTTACTTTGGCAAAAAACAGTGTCGCGTATTTTAAAAATAGTCACTCTTACTTATAGATCTTATATTTTACGGACATTTACGTAATCCTTCTATATATATAAAAAAGTTTTGATTTGGAACTGGACCAATGAAAATCGGCGTAGGTAGTCCCGGCAGATCGGCATCCAATTTGAATGCTTAGGAATGGCCTTTCTTCGTTAACATTTAAAAAAAAAACTGTTGCATACAAAAATATGAAAATCGGTAGTATTGTAGAGAAATGTTTGATAAACACGCTGATACAGACAGTTTTCAAATCGAAGAATTATTTAAAGAGGTATTTAATGCCAAAGTTGGACAAAATCGTTCCATTAAAAAAGTTTTATAGGAGCAAAAATGTACATAGGAATTTAATCATTTTTAGATCATTTTATGCGTCAGAATTTCCCGATGTGCAGACTGCACTTAGTTTTTTAATTTGACTGATTTTTTGAGGTTTTATTTTTATTTTAAATTCAAATTTTCAGCATTTCGAAATATATTTTTTACGTATTTTAGAAAATTGTATTAATTTAAACTGTTGCCAACTGTATAAACAGCGCAAACAATAATGTTTGCTACAAATTAAAAATTTATTTTACACGTGACTATTATAAACAGAAAATATAAAAAGCAGGAACTCATTGAAAATTACGTCATAAAAACTATACTTACACATGAATTTTAAAAGAGAAAGAATATTGTAACATAATAAATTCATTAACATGCGTTAAAAGTCTTAAATAGGAGAATTTGCGTCACATTACACTTATTACGTAAAATGAACAAAAAATAATATTGCAAAAGAGTTTAAATTTAAAAATTGCGCGAGACATTTATCTCAATTTTAAGATGATCATAATATTTTATTTCTAATAAAAGTATTTTTACGTGAATATTAAAAAGAGAAAGAAAAGTTTGGTGAAAATTACGTCAGAAAATTGTCAGATTCAAATTATAATTCAATCTTCCGAAATCTTTTTAAAGCCGATCAAATTAGCGTGCTGTTAGGGTTTGCGGTGTCTGAACGGGGGTTGACGAGCATAGTTCGTAGGGGGCAGAGCCCCCTAGTAAATAAAAATAAAATGAGTTCTTAAAAAGACAAAAACCAAACAAACTAGAAACTGCTTTGTCAGAATTTAGTGATGTATCCGGTGAAAAAATATATAAATATAGGTAGTACAAAGCATATTTCAGCTTTAAGACTTAAAATACCCGCTTTTACTTGATATAAAATGATGCTATTAGCACCCGCTGTTGATTTTCACATTTACGACCCAATCTTAAATAACATGTATAGAAAAGAATTGATATGACAGCACCAGTGTTGAATTCAGGGGGTGGCCCGGGGGGGACAATCTCCCCGGAGCATCGAGATGACCCCCCCCCCGGAATATTTGAGATTTTGTGTATTCAATGGTCAAAAAGTACAATATCCCCTCCCCCGGAACTGTATAATGCCCCCCCCCCCGGAGCTACAGAAATCCCTCCCAGAGAAAAGTGTCTGTATTCAACAAAGGACGGCACTATAGCGGAATAACGCACAAATTCAGCAAAAAGCCATGTCGTCATTCAAGAAACTCGAGAAAAAATCAGTTATCGATTCACAAGCCTTTCATTTGTTTGTAACTTTAATATGGATACTGAAAATTAATACAGTTTATAATAGCTCCATGTTTTATCAGTAATCATTCATTTATATTTTTTTCAAAATTCGGAAAACATTATTATACATGGATTAATAAAATTCGAATTAAGTAAATGCGGAGAAAAAAAGCCATACATATATACTTCAAAATACATTTTTATAACAGACGATATTCTTGGCGTAGCACTTATATTATTTTTTTTAATTAGTTTTCATGAGAAAATGGCAACAAAAAGATATAGTAATCTACAATTTTCCCTTTACTTCCTACAGAAATAGAGTACTCCAGTTGCCATCATTACAGAAGTGGCTTTACAATTTACAAAAAAAAAAAAAATCAATATCTCAAAAAATCCCTGCCGGCGCGGCCTTCAGGCGGAGGTAGATTTCGAAGTTAAGTATACTGATTTCACCAACAAAAACTAAATCATGATTAGATATAAATCCACTTTAACAGTTTTATCTGGCCGCTTTGACGAGTTTTTATTTCATTTTTATATAGTAGCTGGTTTTATCAGAATCATGTTAAGGCGGTATTAAAAAAAAAAAAAATACTTTTCCATGCTCAACAACTCGAAATTTTCTGGCACATTTTCTAATTTATTTTTAATAGAAAAAATATGAAACTTTCTGACGTGATTTTTGAAAAGATTTATAAGCGACATGTGTTTTTATTTTTCTTTCAATTAATTAAAACTTGATTAATAAACAATTATTTTCTCAGTAGGGCAATATTTTTCGTTTCTAACACAATCGCTTCGGGAAATTCTGTCCAAAATGTCCACTTCAACATCATTTTTTGAAATATATTCTGCCTCTATCAAAAAATCGATTATTACGTTACATTATATAGTTTCCGAATAAGAGAATCAACCAATTGGATACGTTTGAGAGCAAAAATGAATTTAAAAATGAATCAGAAAATAAGCAGTTTGGATTTGAATACACCCTTAATAAGATGATTTTTTTCTTCAACATCTATGCATTTTTAATTTGTTTTTGCTGAAAGAATTGGACCTATCGAAACGTGTCTGTATAAATGTTGAAGACAATATTAAGAAGATATATGATAAATTCATGGGGATTTTATATCTTGAGAATTGACGGAGTTATAGAAAATTTTCTTCTTCAACTCCCCTTTTTTGTTTTCGTTTTTAATTTTTTTTTTTTTTTTTTTTTTTTTTTTGGTACGAATTGGTCCTATCAAAACTTGTGAATATAAAAGTTGTAGATAATATTAAGGAGATGTATAATAAAATTAATTGGATTTCATATCTTGAGAATAGACGAAGTTAGGAATTTTTTTCTCCGCAAAACCCTATTTTTTGCGGCTCTTGAGCCCATTTTTAAATTTATCAAAAATCTGCGAGACATAAATTTTTGGCCCTATTTTTAGAAGTAATAAAAACTTTAAACTGATTTGAAATGTACAAAAATTAAAAAGTTACGAGGTTTTTTTCGGTTTTCACAAAACCGCTCCCTATTTCCATCCGCTTGGTCCGATTTTGCCCATTAACGAACTTGACCGAGATTTTATGCCCCTTGATTTTATGCATCAGTTTGGAAAAGATTTGTGCAGAATTGTGGAATTTATCGTGTCCAGAAGAAAGTGATATATATATATATTTGTTTTGTTTTGTTTTGTTTTTTGTTGGTGGTCAGTAATGTTTAATTAATGGTTATATATATATATATATATATATATATATATATATATATATATAACCATTAATTAAACATTACCGACCATCATCAAAAACAGCAATATTGTAAAATGACAATAAAAATGGATACCACAAACCTATAATATAGAACTGTATGTATAAAATAAAGTGCCTTATACATAATTACAAGAATTAATATGGAAGGAAAAAAGAAGAGTACGGATACCAAAAAAAAAATTGAAAAACTTATATATTGAATTACGTTTTCAAGAGTACAGAATTCAATGATATAAGCAAATCGGTTGTTTTCTGTGAGAAAAAAGCTAAAAGCTTATTTTTTTTTTCTCCTGTACCCAAACAACCAATATGATCAATAGAATAGTTTCAAGAGGAAAACAGAACATTATCAAATGACATAAAATGGAAAAAACAATACAACCCATTAAATATTTAATTTATAGCATAAAAAATAGAAATATTACACACCATATACCGAATAATAACCCAGTTGATTTTCAAAATATCCACTCGCACATGGTATCCGAGCATGATAAGATTAAGGTGAATAAAACAGTTAAGTTAACACAGAAATTAAAACTATGGATTCAGTTAATTCATTTTGAAATACCGTGATAAAAACATTTAATATAATATAAATAGAAAATAATTACATTATTTAAAATACCTAAAAAAACACTTTTAAATTGTTTAATTTCAATTTTACAATATTACCAATATTCAGCGTTTAATACCACCTGGTGTAAAAAATTAAAATTATTACTTTAACAGAAGCTTTAAAAGACAAAATTTTTTAGTGCTGCCATCTATTATATTATTTTAGAAACAATTATTATTATTCAAATGTCACAAGAAGAAAATAATAAAAGCTAATGAAATTAAAATATATCATCTGCATTACCACGATAATCTGCAATATATCATTATTAAAAAAATTAAATAAATTAAATGTTAATAAAATACTATCAATATATTCTATTACCAAACCCATTTAATCTACACTGAGAAAGTAAATAATTTTATAACATTGATAATATATAGAATATAGCTATATGCTATAACTTAAAATAAATTATATATAATATAAATATAAAAACTTTAAGAATTACTATTAAATTTAAAATCTAATAAATTAATAAAATGAACAAGGAAAAAAAAGATGCTTATAGAAGATTGTCAGATTCTAAAATTCCCAATAGCCTAAAGATTACAAATATAGTGTGTGGATTATCTTCATATTAGCTAAAAAATATGATTGTGACAATCAAACACATTAAACCGATAATTAATCATGGAATACAAAGTTGAAAATAAAACAATATTAAAAAGTATAGAGGAATAATAATAAAAACCAATTACCCAATTTTAATACATACAGTATAACAATAGTTATATCAAATAAACATATATGCATATTAATCACTATAAAGATGGTATACTATTATTAATTAATATGACATTGTCCTGAGTAGACTAAAATTTTAAATCAAGTTAATTTTGAAACTGATAAAATAAGCTAAATTTAATATGAATTGAAATTTAAAAAAATGTCACCATTTACATATAAAACATCCAATCAACATCCATATAAAATGCGTAATAGAAATATAGTTATAATACAAAAGCCCCATCATTTTTTAAATTAACCATTGTGTATTTTCCAAACAACTCCACCCTCCTCCGTACTCTAACATTTACCCACCCAACCATCCTATAGTAATTTTTTATTATTATTTTACAATTTTTAATTTTTATATAAATATTTTTTTATTTTATAATTTTTTTTTTGTAATTTCGTTTACGCATGTGTTATTTATTTATTTATTTTTTAAGATCATGTAAGTACTAATTGTATATTAATGACTATATGAATTTTTTTGGAAAACCATGATTTAATACTTCATAAATTAGTTTTTTTAATATTATTGTTAATTAGATTAGAAGAACATAAACATTTTATTCTATACAAATGTTTAAGTATTATATTTCGATATACAGAATGATGAAGACAAGATTTAAAATTTGTAAATGTATTAACTTTGAATTTAAATTCTTTACGTTTATCATATAAATCTGTTATTGTTTTGTTGTCTTTTATTGTAATTTTAAGATCTAAGAAATTAATTGTATTGTTAGATAAGAGGTTTTCCGTTAATTCCAAATTAGTGGGATAATCAACTGGAAATTGAGAAATTTTAGATTGATCAGTGGCAATTAAAATTATGTCATCAATATAACGATATAAATGGAGATTATTATTAGTAAAAGTACGTTCATAGTGATATAAGTATAAGTCTGATAATAAACTGGATGTACAACCACCTTGTGGTATACCGACGTGCTGTAAATATAATGTGTTATCTTGCAATATATAATTATTATAGATAATGAAGTTTGTTAAAGATTTAAAATAAGCGATATCTATATTAGATGGTAATTCCAGTTTTTTATAATACTTTTTAAATAATGCATTTATAATATTATGTAAATCTAATAAGTCTATATTATTAAAAAGATCTTTGAAGTCATATGTCGTTATATTATATACACAATGAAGATTTTTTTAAATATTGACCAGTTGATAGCTATTTTTTATACAATGTGTATTGTCATTGTTTGTAGTAAGTATATATAATTGATTAAGAATTTTTAATAGAAGTTTATTGGCTTTATTATTATATGTATTGCAACCAATAGTTACAGTCCTAAATTTAATTGGAGTTTTATGAAATTTGGGAATAAGAACTAAATAAGGATAATTAAAGTTAGCTAATATAATATTTAATAGTTTATAATAACTTTGAATTTTACGATTATTTACAATTACATTCTCATTAGTTTTTTGAAAAGATTTATTAGAAGAAATACAGGTTGTAAGAAGTTGGTGATAATAAGATTTACATATGATTGCATAATTATTAGGAGATTTGTCTACATATGTAATAACGTAGTTTTTTTGTAATTTAGTAATTTGTTGGAAAAAATGCTTTGTGTTAATAGAAACCAAATCAGAAATATTATTTTTTAAAGCCATAGTTAATTTTTCAATTACTAATATTTTCCATTGATTAAAATATTCAATAGGTTTTTTGTAATAGATTGAAATTTTATATATAAAAATATCTATATCATATGTAAACTGTTTGATAATAGATTTAACAGTAAATTTAGATGGAAGTCTATATTTAGTACCATAACCCATTAGTTTTTCTATTTAAAATCATTAACAATATTAAGATTTCCAGTGATTATATGTCCATGATCATTGTTTATATATTTTTTTAGATTAGGGTCATTGCATTTACGCGGAAAATTACTTGCAGCAGATGTATTTTTTTAAAATGTATTGTAGTTAAAAATCTTTATACCAATTGTATTCGGATATTTAAAGGATTTTGATATATGAAGATTATTAATAGGAAAATAACAGTTTTTATCATTAATTATAGCATTGATATTAATTTTATTAAATATATGATTTGAAAAAGTTATTATCATTTGAGTATTCGTGTTTTGAATTTTATGGTTTTTTTTTTTTTTTTTTTTTTTTTTTTGTAAATTAATATTTAAAATATTAACCCTAGTCATAATAAGATCAAAATAAATATCAGAGAAATGTTTAGAGAAAGATTTACTTAGAAATACATTTAAATGTTGTACAATCTGTCTCTTTTTAATAGCAAATATGTATTTTCGAATTAATAACCAGTTATAATGCTTTAAATATTTACTTTGAAGATCATTAATTTGTTTAGTGATATATTTTTTGGAAACTACAACTGATGATAAACACTTTTCACGTTTGTTTCGTGTTGTTTTACAATTTATATATATATATATATATATACATATATAGATATATAGATATATAGATAGATAGATAGATAAAGTTTTTTACTGAGGGTGGTTTTGGGTTCTAGGGGTCATGATCGGTGTAGATCTGCAATTTTTTTTTTCAAAAAATTCAACATAGGAACGATCCCAATGGGTAGTATTTCATACGAAATCTACCTAAAAAAATCAGATGCTGTTTTCAA
Organism: Maratus speciosus; assembly: GCA_963932465.1. Taxonomy (NCBI): domain Eukaryota; kingdom Metazoa; phylum Arthropoda; class Arachnida; order Araneae; family Salticidae; genus Maratus; species Maratus speciosus. The sequence goes on from OZ010793.1 coordinate 483,113,891, forward strand.
ACAATTTGCAAAAATAAGTACTTTTTTTCTGTGTAACGGTATGAAAATTAAAAATGTGTGATGCTTAGATGTTAAAAAAATTGCAGTAGAGATTATCAGTATTTAACAGTACAATGTTAAATCTGCTTCGTTTTACGGCTGACTTATGTAACGTAACGTTATTTTGAATGGACGACACTTTAATTGCTGCCCAAAAGAAATAGAATATCGGGGCTTAAAGGAAAAAGAAAAACACTTTTTTAAGCCTTCAATTTTTATCTTAACCCTTTGTACTTGAAAGGTGACTCTCCGAGCACTGGTGTTGCCAGGCGCCCGCGTAAATCAGCGCTTCCAATGCTCCGGACACCATTAATTTCTTACAGTTTATTTCGACATCTTTAATCGCAGATAATTATGACATGAGATAAGGCGAAAAAAATGACCTAGGGTTAAATTTCACGCCTGGCCTTGATTATAAAAAATTCACTGCCTTTTTTCAGCTTTAGAAAACTTTAGGAAACGAGTGATTTTAATAAATATATATATAAGTTATATATATATATATATATATATTATAAAATATATAAATATATATTTTTTACTTTGTTCCTTTTTTTACATTAGCAACATGAATAGAAAAAAGCATTATTTAAACTTTCTAATCTAGGGGAGGTAGGGTTAATTCATTAATTGGGATCAGGGGTACTTCAGGGATAATCTGTAACACATTTAAAAAATTGACCATGATAATTATGAAGTCAGACCAATATTCTACATGTGCAATTTTGTGAAGAGAAAATGCATGTTTCTGCAGAAGTAATCACTGTTTTTCCAGAACACAAAGAAAAACGTCTGTCAAGGTGAGAATGTTTTAATTAAAAAATCCCTGCCGGCTCGGTCTACAGGCGGAGGTAGATTTCGAAGTTAAGTACTAAATTCACCAACAAAACTTAAATCAAGATTAGAGATAAACCCAGATCCTTCACTAAGAATGAGTTCTAGGGAGCTAAACTTTTTGTGAAAATTCTAATATACACGAAAACACACACGCATGTATATGGAATAGGTTTAATAATGGATACAGCAAATTCAGAGAACCTTAAAATGTTAAAATATGTTAATATTTCAATAGTCGGGTTTTTATCATGTTTTAATACGTTTCTTCAAACTCATATAACGTTACATATTCACCTGCTGAGGTCCATTATATTTCCAGTATGACGCAATATACATATTTTTTTAATTCGTCAGACTATTTATTTTATTTTAAGTTTTCATGCAGAAATCTTGCTCTAGAAAACTTATGAAGACATATGAAATTTCATAAACTCCAAATACTCCCCCCCCCCCTCTCCTCACCCTCCTAATTTTTTTACCCTTTTCACAAAAGTTCCAATTATAAGCACCCCTTAAAATCATTAGAATTTCCTATTTGCTAAAGAGGGGCTTACTTTCGGTACTTTACGGTACTTAATATAAATGATTTTAGGAGCATCCTGATTCATTTACTTTTATAATTTAAGAGAAAACTATAATAGCTCTGCCATTTTTTAATTTTTATTTTTTATTTCCAATCTTAAGGCGATTCTCTAACTCTTTTCTCAAAAAGGGGACACTTTTTGACACATTTTTTGACTCATTTTCAAGCGTAAAAGCATAAAATTGGCAGGCCAGGCTATTAACATAATTTGGAATCGAATGGCGTTTTGAATTTTTTGATAAATAAATTACTTAAAGTGTTATAAGCAATTGTTGATAGCAGATTTCCTCCTTTCCTGCTCTATCACGTCCGGCAATTCCGTTCAAATTGCAAACTTACGCAAGATTTTCTGAAAGATCCTCTGCTTTTACCAAAAAGTTGAAAAATACATTAGAATACATAATTACATAATCATAACACTTACCAATTCCATGCGTTTCCGAACAAAAATGAATTCAGAAAGGTGACATAAAGTATTTTCTTTTGATTTGAGAACAACCGTAATGCTAAAAAATTAAGGGCTCATTTGTAAAATAAGTAAATAACAAAATGTAATTTCGAGATGTGAAGACTCGAGTTTTTTAAAGAAAACTATAACTATCCTCTCGTGAACTATCGTGATTGTTTCGTCTAAAACAGCTAATGTGTTAAAGACTGTATTCTCAACATCCTCAGTTGCACTTATGTACCACACATTTTGTATGATTCATTTTATTTTATTGGATTTATATGCAAGAAGTCTTCTTTTCTAAAATTTATAAAACTTATGGCATAACTTTTGAAACTCATATCTTATATTATGATATATATGATTCAAAAAGAAATCTTGTACATTTAAAAAGATGACGTGATGTAGTTAACGGCTTTACACGAGAATAATAATAATAATCAAAATTCACAGTTACCATTTTTTACACCCAAATCCTTCATATATGTTCGTCTTCAATCAGTGAATTGAATATTTCTCTGAAGTTATTGCTACTGCTCAGTTCAAAGTAATATTTAGAGCTACCAGCTTATGTTAAAAGGATTTCGTTAATAAATATGTAAAGTAGCATACGTTACAAGTCTGATTGATATGTTGCTTGTATCTAATTTTATTCGGTCTAATATACTTAATTTTTTAACTCTTTTAGGCTGTAGTTTCATAACTGCCAACTTTTATACTTTTTTATTACCACTATTTTTTTAAAGGCATTTTTTGCATTATCTATCGCCAAATTTCGAGAATTAAATAAAGGGAAGATTGTATTAAAGTAGAGTAGCAGAAAAGCACAAAAGTTGGCAGTTTTATCGCTACCATATCTACTTTATCAAACTACCTTTTCTATGTTAAAGTTGAAAGGCCTATTAACTTAAAGCATTCAACATTTAAATTAGTATTTATTAATATCCGAATAATTAATTATAGGAATATGTTAAAAATTTATAAAGGATTTGATTCTGTTACAAAGTAATAGATTTGCTCCAAATCTCTCAGTGAACTCCTAGATTTTTTGAGTATTTTTCGGTTTCTTATTTTCCTGGTAAATATTTTATTACTAAGTATTTGGGTTAGTGATGTTTGACAACTTTCATTTCTTTATCTGAGCATGTCATTTTATTTCTTATTTTGTTTTTTTTTGGTGTGAGGGGGTGGGGGGGGGGGTTGCTTTTCTTTCTTTTTTTTCTTCAATGAAACTAGCATGCCGACTTTTGAAGTTGTTTTCCATCGAAGTACCCATACCAATAGCAAAAAAAAAAAAAAAAAAAAAAAAAAAAAAAAAAAAAATCACATGTGTATTGCTTCTGTTATTTCTCTTTTATTGATGAATAGGTTCTTTTTTTATAAATCCTTGAAACATCTGAATGCTAAAGTTTTGCCTGCTGGTGCTACTTATTATGTCGATTTTTACAAGACAAGTATTTAATAAATATCAAAAAATATAAAACAGTACCCTTTGCAACTGAATATCATTCCTGAGGAATTATTATCCAACACTTACAATTACTGTTATATTGCCACAGAAAAATACTTTCAAAAGGCTCTGCAGAAAAAGACCTAATTTTTCTTCTTCTTCTTCTTTTTTTTTTTTTTTTTTTTTTTTTTTTCTGTGCAGGATAGATGGGAGAAATCACCATATACATAGAGGGTAACGCTTGTATAACATACTAAGAGAATAATACTAATATTGCATTAATATAATGTTGAAAGTTGATTTATACCATAAGTAAGCTATGTTAAGTATAACGTTTGTATCAAAATAAGTCTAATTTTTGCTAAACAAAGACACTTCCGTTATGAATATTAAAGGCATAATTTAACAATGCAATACGACTTACATTATACAAAACTGTTAGCTGATTTTCAGCTAATTTATATTTTTTCAAGCATGAAACATGGCCAATTTGATTTTGAAAAAATATATTTGACATATTAAAATAATTTGGTATGGAGTTAAAACGGCAATCGCTAATCTTTAATAAATTTGATAGAAATTTGAAAGAAAAATATTGGAGAAAGATCTAATGAAATGACGAATTTGCTGATTTCTTTTCTTATGTATTATTTCTTTTATATTCATGAATAGAAAAAAAAAACGCTACTGATGTATATTTTTTGAAAGCGCAGTTTCTGAGACTTCCTAAACTTAAAAAAATAAATATGCAATATTGAGAACCAATACACATTTTTAATAACTAACTCATGGGTCCACAGAAATAAAGTCAGTAAAGTCATAAGTAGAAATAAAGTCAGGAAAGTTATATTGACAACATAACTTTTTCATTCGAGAAGCCTGATTTTTATTTGAAACAATTGTTATATAAATCTACGAATCGCTTTACCAACATGTCTGCCCATAGAGAAAGGATCGAAATACTTCTTTGGTCTATATTTTCTTAAATAAAATTAGATAAAGAAAGGACTATAATTTAAAGTTGCAAACTTATTAAGTTAGAAAGCACTTGATCTAAAATTTTTGATACCACGATATTTTCATTAATTACGTTCAAGTTGAAATAGTAAAATCCCGATCTCTAAAAATAGATTTCGCAAAAATGGTGCGAAAAGAAAAAAAAAAAAACATTTATGCATTCTAAATTTTCCTATACCAACGTTATTCTGGGAACTCTTCTACTACAAGTTCTCTAGTTTTACTTACTGTCGACTTTACTATGTTTTTCAAGTTGAAAGGACAAGTTTTCTTATCTTGGAATTGGAGAATGATAGGGAATATGCTGTTATCTATTATGTTCCTGAACGGGTTTGCAAAGCATCTGCTAATCATTTAAAGGGTTCTTTTTTTAAAAAAAGGGGAGGGTGTACGCCATAGACTTCTAATATAACCCAATTCCTCCTCTAAAGTGTATGCGCATATTTGAAAATTATCACATGTTCTACAGAGAGAATCCTTTATGGTTTGAGATTTTAAAAATTAAAGCAATCTGGATTTTTAATTTATGATTGCTTCAAAGGAATACTTACAATAATATTTTAAACGTATCTCATAGAGTCAATGGTGTATCTAATAATCCTAATTTCGCGTTTTTTGCTTATATATTCTTTTAATTTTTTTTCCAATGACATTTTAATTTCATTATAATTATCTCGCAAGATTTACTCATAATAAAAAAAAAATAAGAACGTACCTTAAATTTTGAAGATAAATCTACAAATTGCTTTTTTTTTTTTTTTTTTTTTTTTTTTTTTTTTAACATCCTGATCTTACTTCAAAATTTAGATTAATTGCATTACAGATATTTTCGCATGATTATAATTCAAACAATGTGTATAGATTTTATGTGAAATTACTCAATTTATGTATGTATGCACTTATCATCCAATTAAAGCTCTTGAATTTGATTTGTTTAAGATTAAACTTTTATTTACAATATCTCTGTAAAAACGGAAAATGAACTGCGCTAAAAGTGTAGTTACCTAAAAATATAATTGAAAGTAAGTTGTAAATGAATTTGAACATAAAATTTTAGTGAAAATAAAATAATTTAATTTAGAATGCTTGACATTCAATAAGGAACTTTTTGAAAACTAACAGGAAGTCACTCTTTCAGTTTGAGAAAATATTTTTTCTCTATTAATAAAATATGCATTTGAATTAATATTTCATATTTATTTTATTTTTTTTTCAAATTTTGTCTATAATTTGATTAAGTGTCAAATTAAATAAATAAATAAACAAAAGAGAGAGGGGGATACAAGAAGTCAAGAGAAGAAAGGAAATTTTGAATACGTCAATAGATTATATTGCGGCGAAGGTCAAAGGACTTTTTTAAGTGCGATGAAGAAGGGGGGGGGGGTATAGTAAAATTTTATTTATTTCAGTCTACATAAAATTAATTTTCCATTTTGATTTTTGATTTTCTTTAAATACTTTTTCCCTTATAAGAGATTCTCCAAAATAATTTATTTGTTGAGCAAATGGTTATGGTATCTTTACTCTCTATCGGTGTGTGTTTTTATTCAATCAGTGCTTCTTCAAGGAATAGATCAAGGAATATCGCTAACGAAAATGAATATGGACGCTAGTAAGACGGAAAAGAAGTACAACATTTTGCATTTCAAAAATAGCACATAATTTTGCTTTCCTAAATTCGTCTTGAGTTACACATTACTACAATGCAAATTAGTTAAAATGAATGTTTTTCTAGGGATCCACATTTAGAAATTTACTGTTTTAATAGATGCTAAAGTAATGCCAGGTATGTAAAAGTTACATAATTATAAAGTTTATAATGTTAATATTCTGTGGGGGAGGGGAGGGGGGACCAAAAGTTTATAGGCAAATTTTCATCTAATAAGACAAAGTTAAATTAATCTATGAATGTGTATAGATTAATGAACAAATACACGTGATTTTATCTTTTAATTTAATGCAGATTTAGTTAGGGGTTCTTTGACAGTTATGACAAAGTTACTAAATTTCAAAGTTCAATAAATCACAAAGTTACAAAATTTATAATGTTCATATTAAAAAAAAAAAAGAAAGAAAAAGAAAAAAAAGTTTACCAAAAGTTATCCGCAGTTTTTTTTTTCTTCTTATAAGATAAAGTTAATATCTAAATGTGTACATATATTAATAACCGTGATTTTATCTTTTATTTTAACACAGATTTAGTTAATTGTATGCTATTTATGCAGATTATTTAGGAGAATATTCAATTTTCTAGCAATTTTAAAATTCTGCCTCTTCTATAATTTATATGAGAACGTGAGTTTCAAAACTCGCCTTATACAAAATTAAAAATATCGCATTTTCCCTATCAATATATTCTAATGGTAAATCTGCACAGCAGAACACAAGAAAATAACAAGAAACACAACTATCTGCCAAAAAGCTGGATTTATCCTGTATTTTTGCTATTAGATTCTTGGTTTATTTGATTTTCTGGATAAAGTTATTTTTGAAACTCACCTCCTCACATATATATATATCTTTTTTCTTTTGTTTTATATTTACGATGACCATATTTCATTAAACTAGTTGGATATGCCAATTCCAAAACTTTCTTCTATCTTATACATAATATTTCAAAAATTAGTTACACATGTTAATACTTCAATATTATTAGTTCAATACTATCCCAACTTTGATTTTCATCTTAAATTTCTGCTTCAGTCAATTAAACGGACTAAAAACGAGTTAATCAATATCATGATATTTGTTAAAATTAATAGTTTTTGCTTATTCTGTGGTTATCAGATGTTTGCGAATAGCCGGCTTAGCAAAAAGCGAGTTTCCGCGTCTGCACGCGCCGCCGATGGACAACAGAACTACGGAAAATCAAGAAAAACATATAAAAATCGCTATCACAGAGCCCCTTTACCGTGCAATATTTCCAAATTCAAGGAGGGCCTGTTGCCCAAAGCCAAAAGCATGCAAGAAAAAATTTGGTTCAATTGTATGCATAATTTTATACACTTTTCGATTGTACAATAAAGAAAATGGTACAGACATCGTAATTATAGCACCCCCTTCCAGCGGAATTTTTCCAAATTCAGGGAGGACCTGCTTAACATCAAAAACTTAAAATAAAAATTTGGCTCAATTCTATGCATAACTTCATACACTTTTGGATGGTACAGTATTCAAAATCGCTGTTACAGCGCCCCCTACCGGCTATTTTTTCCAAATTCAGGGAGGATCTGCTTGCCATAGCCAAAAACTTAAAATAAAAATTTGGTTCAATTCTTTGCATAACTTCATACACTTTTTGATGGTACAATGGCGACAGACAGACGGACACACGGACACAGACATTTTCTATAAACATGTTTTTTGAGATCTCTGACCCCTAAAACGTATAAATCCGTCGAAAACCGGAAGTCGAAAAAAATTTCGATTACAATACTTTCTCCTATTGAAGATAGAAGAAAGTAAAAATATAGGGGCAGCAAATAATAAATGTTGATAACTCATCACTCTCCCTTCATAGAATAAATAGAAAAACCTTCATGATGGAACCTTTATTTAGCGAACAATCTATTTTTAATCCACAGCACATATTTATGTACTTTTTCTCTTTAACAGATTTTGAATTCTGAAGCAAATTTGAAATTTAAAATTAATATATATACTTACTATTTCAAAGCAAAAAATAAATAAATAAATAAATAAATAAAAATGAAAATAAATTAAGAAAGAAACTTAATGCTATACCTTTTTCAAATTTAAAATCACTATATAATTCTGTCACTATTTCACAAAGACAATTGCATATTATGTGTTAGCTTCTTGATAATGCTTTCCCTTACCATTTACGGAAAAAAAGGAAATAAATCAGATTGTAGAAGAAATTTGCACATGTTGGAAAGTGCATTTATATTATAAGCAAAGATAAAAACTGCCTAATTTTTATAGACTTACATAAGACCATTTTATATCATTATTGATAATTATAATACCATTAATTTTCATTTGAATTATTACTTTTTCTTTAGAAGCGGTTAAAAGAACAACAAATTTCAATAGCACTATTTTTGCAGCTCATGAATAATAGAAATGTGCATTAATCAAATTAATTTCTTGATTTTCTTTTACTGATATTATACAAAATAAAGATGGAACCTTTAACTAGTAATACAGAATCAAGCACAATATCGCTGATTCACTAGCATATTGCGGACGATAAATCCATATAAACATATGAAAAAACACCAAATATATATATATATATATATATATATATATATATATATATATATATATATATATTCGCTTACGATTTTGCAGACCTCTATAACACAATTGATTTGACAGATTTAAAAGATAAAATAGTAGATTTTTATAATACAAATAGTACTTTGGATGTTCATAATGATTTTTTCATAAATTTATTTCAGTTAGTAGTACAAGAAAACTACCTTTACGAAGGAAATACAATATTTAAACAGATTCGGGGTATTCCAATGGGGGGGGGGGGGAGTTGCAGTTCCATTTTGGCAAACATTTACTTACATATATATGAAAGAAATAATAATTTAAACAGTGACACATTATCCTAGAGGTATATAGACGATGTTTTGATAGTCAAATTAAACAATGATATTGAAAATATTGATTTTACATATTATCCTACGTCACTGAGTCTGGAACCCTCCTCCCAGAATTGTAAAAATATTAATTTTCTAGATGTGAACCTAAGCATAGAAAGTGAAAATTTGATATCTAAGTTATTTGACAAGCGAAATGATTTCAACTTTAATACCTTAAAGCTGATATATTTTGATTCCAACGTGCATGTTTCGATTAAAAGAAATGTACTTAGAAATGGATTAATACGAATCGAAAGACTGAGTACTAGAGTTAAAGATATGTTTAGTGATATTTTAGAGTGGTGCCGCTTGGGATTCAAGCATGGTTATCCTCGCAATTTCATCAGGAGAATAACTAGTGATTTTATTAAGAGTAGCAGGTACGGAACTGAACTGAACTCAGTGATGGATGAGAATGGAGGTTTTGATGAGTTGATTGATCTAATGAGTTAGAGTGATATTTTGGTGGATGTTGTAGTTCTGTTTAGTTTTTCATAGTTTTTCATTTTTTCAATTTTGGTCTTGGCGAGTGAAGGGGGACGTAGCATGCGTAAAGTCTGACTTAACCCTGCAGTGTATGTCGTTAGCCATACCGCTCGCCTTCTGTCCTGTACTGTTATGTCTTGCAATTATATATATTTTCTTTAGTTTGGTTATTTAGTTTGATTTTAAGAGTTAAAGTTTATGTTGATTATTATAATATTTTCGATGTGAGTTTCAATGCAGCTATGGTGAGTGATGGATTTTGATATTTTGTTTGTGGTTTTAAATAAATAAATAAATATATATATATATCATATTTAGTTTTAAAAAACGCGATTTTCCTAATGAAAAAAAATACGAAACTTTTTAAATATATTTTTAATTGTAAAGAAAAAAATATTTTTAATATGATTTCTTATATCAAAAATGCCATATGCTTGTATTTTGTTGGTAAAAAATCCAATGTTAAAATTTTGAAAGCAACAGTATTAAACCAACGATGTTCATTTAGTCTATACCAGAAAAATCAAATTAAATAATAAAAAGTTTAATTAGCATTTTGTTTTAATAACACATATATGGGTGATATTAAAAAATGATATTCCGCAATACAAGTAACTCCAAATTTGATTTCAGTATAGAAGATTTTGATCGTAATTTTCTCATATTAATGAATAATGACACAAACGCCTTTAAAATTTAGCAATACAAAGTGATAAAAAAATAATCATAACAAAAATCTGGCAAATAAGAAATGGTAGACCACACCAGAACAAACTATTTTTTATATAGGAAGCCAAGATTGAATAACATATTCTTCTGTCAAAAATACAGGGTGTCTCTCCTCCAGCACCACAGCAAATCCATTTGGCGCACGGGGCGGAAGTGATTGTGAATTGTGATATACCATTGGCGCATAATGATAACTGACAAAAAAAAAAAAGTAAATATTTCGGATTGAGCATCGGTCAGGAATGTTTATATGGGGTTGTAAAATTTATTTTGTTGGTTCAACAATTTTTCAATTTTGGAAGAGGGGTTCGATATTTTATTAAAGCTTAACATGATGGTATTAAATTGAACATTTCAAAAATCATAAAGGTAATATTCTTTATAGAAATTTAAATAAACTTTGATAATTAATGATTAATGAATCCAATCGGGTTCATACTCACATAAACATGTGGAGGGCTACTTCATTCTCTCGAAAAGACCCGCTCGCTAATGCTAATCCAATGAAAGAAATTTATAATGATACCTCGTTTGCATTTCAGTATTTTTAAATGATAAATATATATCATTTTTATGATATGATATTTTATGACCCATATTTGATATCGATCTGTACAAAGGCTATCATTTATTTTTTCAATTTTGATTGCAGATTTTTTTTTTTTTTTTTTTTTTTTTTTTTTTTTTTTTTTTTAATGAGGATGCATTTTTTTTCGAAACCGTTTCCGAAAATGAAAGTGTCCTAATTAAAAATACCTGTAAACAAAATCGAAAAATTAAAAAAAAAATTCTCTTTGCACAGATTTATCTCAGCTATCCAATGAATAAAAAATCAATTAAAATATTGCAAAGTAGCATTAGCGAGTGGTTCTTTTCGCTTGACAGAAATAGCCTCTTAATGCAGAAGTGCCATTTCTGATAATCTTTTTATTTCTGAACTTTTTACTGAGAATATGATGCAGCTGAAAATATTCTTACAATTGTTTTTTTTTTTTTTTTTTTTTTTTTTTTTTTCCAAAGAAAATAAATAAACGCTTTATTTGTATTATTAATAATAATTTAAAATGTCGTGTTCCTTTACCATAATGTTTTGCTTTATCTGTTACACACATTTAAACATCTGTTAGATAATCGATGCATCTTTTTCACAAAGTTTAAGATTCAGCCAAATGAAAAAGGGGGAAGGGAAGAACAAGAAACAAGAAAAAACTCTCGATTTTCTAATATTTATTTTATAGTTGAAATTTATCTGAATATACAATAAAATCATGTATTATTTTAATAAAAAGTTTCTGGAAAATATGAATTCTTATTTTGAATTGCTGTCCTAGTTGGATTCGAAAATCCACTACAAAAAACAATTTTTGTATTGGAAACAAAGGATGAAAAACATTTTCTTCTGAGAAAAATACAGGGTGTCTCATTCCAGACTAAACACAAATTTTCTCAAAGGTTAAACACTGAATGAACTATATTACAGTAAAATTTCAACAGACTTGAGTTGCATTGTTAAAATGCAAATATAAAACGCGAATTTGTGGAAGCTGTTGCCATTATTTACCTCCAAACAATATTGAACTAGATGCTCCGTAATTGGAAATATATTTCACATTTCATACGGTGTCACTGACCGACTTACAGATCACTCCCAGAACCTTTTTTTAGCGCCATTACATTTTACATATAAAATATAAATCAGACAAAAAATTCTAAAAATCTTTATTATTCCGTTTCCCGTTCTTTCAGGCATAGACACTCGCGAGCTAATGTTAAAGCTTTGGAAGGTTCTTTTCAAATATTTCGTGTGCATTTCAACTTTTTTATTTCTTTTTGCATTGAATATTTGAGGTCGATCGCTTATTCACCCTTTTTGGATTTTGTGTGCAATTTTTTAAAAATATATAAAGTTACTCTTACTTTCAGACCGGGTTCCGAAAGTGAAAGTGTCATCATAAGAAAGAAAACTGCAGCCAAAATCGAAAAAATAAAAATGGGTGAATGTAAGGATCAACCACTGCTATTAAATGCAACAAAAATCATTTAAAAATACTGAAATGCAAATGAGATATTTGAAAAGAATCTTCCAGAAGTTTAACATTCGCTCGCGAGTGTTTTCACCTGCCGAGACGGGAGCCTCATCTTATTATAATATGCTGTTCATTTTTTAATTATAATAAAATCCGAGAAAAAAAGCTGGCTGTGGAATATTTTAATGTTAATAGATAATAAATTTTCATCTGGTGGTTGGATAAATAAAGTACATTTTGTGCTGATTTTCGAATACTTAATAATCACATTAAACAACATGAAAAAAATTAAACCAATTTGGAAAAATGCCTGACAGAAATAATCAATGTTGTTAGAATTTGCAGATAAATTCAGTTTTGTAAAATATTTTATAAATATATCTATAGTACATTTTCATTTCATGAAAAAAATTACTTAATAAAAGAAAGAAAGTTATTTTATTTTATTAGTTTTTTATTTTAGTTATTTTTTATTTTATTAGTTTTTTTTTAATTATTTTATTATTATTAGTGTTTTTATTATTACTAGAAGATCTAATCCGGACATCGTGGTTACAGAATATTCGTAAAAAATCTAATATATTTCTTCCAATTAATATATATTAAGATTGCCCACTAACAACTCCTAAAAGCATTTATAAGCCTAAAAGCATTATATAATATTTTACTTATTTATTTACAAAGTTTCATTTTCGTTATCGAATTATAGTTAGAAATAAATACAGGGCTATTTATATTGTGTAAATGTATACATTAAATGTAAATATTTATGTGTTTCGTAATCTCAAAAGAAAAGCGCAATTTTTTAATCTAATTTTTCTACCAATATAACAATATACTATACATACATTTCCTTCAGTCATTATTCATTGAAAAAAAAAAAAAAAAAAAAAAAAAAAAAAAAAAAAAACCACATCTGATCAATTTCAGAAACAGAAATTATTTCGACAATTTGAAAACACCCTGTATATATACTCTATATTATGATTAATAAATTTTGCCAAAAGTTACTGCAGATTTCTGTTGACAGTCAGGCTTAAAAAATACTTAGAAAAAAAAACATTTTTTTCGTAATTCAACAAATTTAAAGAATTTAACAGTTAGGAAAATATTAAGAATGTTTAGTGAGTTTCAACATTATCTATAAATAATTAATGCATATGTAATGTAGTATTGCTGATATTAGCTATTAAATAAAAAAAATATATATAAGCTATTATTTTTTTTTTATATATCTGAGTAACTGTAGCAAAATTTACATGAAATTTGAAAAAAAGATTATGATTCCTATTTCATTTTTCTTTCTTTAAAAAAAATTTAAAGAATACATTCTGTTAAGGTATTATAATAAAAAAAGACATTATATTTTTCTTTATTTGAGACCCCTTTTTAACGAGCATTTTTTGTTCACCACATGAAAATATCGTAAAAGTAGTAATAGTAATAGTTTAGTTATTTCCGAGTTCTTTGAAAAATATCTCAGAATTTTAATAGATGTATTTAAACAGATGTTCTTTATTACTCCCTTTTTTAGTTCTTTAGTATCAGTTCAAGTCCTTTGCCTGAAGCGATATTTGCACGTCTCCGCACTCCTTTGTCTACGATATCATCAGGCATCTGGTTAAATCACCGGGATATGGTCAAAAAATGTGCGACGCTAGAAACTCCGTTGAAATGAATAAGACACTGCTATTAGGAAACACGTGTAGAAGGACATTCAGAAAGACTTTTAAGAGAGTTTTAAATACTGTTTTGTTTTTAACATTATTAAATAATAGAATTTTTTTAATAACATTAAAGTATTTTAGTATTAGTTAGATATATTAACGTTTCTCTTGTTCTTAATATTCCGTTGCAAAATGTAAAATTAATATCATTTTTTTTTCTTTAAATATGCATCAAAAACAGTTTTAAACTATAAATCAAGATAAAAATTGCTATAAGTGACTTAAATCAAAGAAGTGAAAAACTTAGACAAGTGTCAATATCCTTGTTGATACAAACATTTTAGCAAAAATTGTTGCATTTAAACATATGTTTATCTAAATAAAGGCATTATGACTTTTAACTGTATTATTTTTATCACTTTTAGAAATTTGTAACTTCATTTAGTTGATTACAAGTGATTTTCATGCTTGCTTTTATAACAGTTTTAAAGTAGAATTTATAACATTCTGTATTAAAATTGACAATATTAACGAGATATTTAAAGTCTGACTCTAACATGCAGTTCCTTTTTTAATTATAGACTCAGAGAAAAATTAATGGTTATTTGAGAAAATTATTTAATTCTTATTGATAATAAACTTTTACGAAAGATATATTCTTGCTCTAATTCGAATTCCATGAATCTAGGTATAGGAATAAACGAAATCTCAGACAAAAAATTATGGTGGTTCGATGAATACTGTACATTTTCTACTGATTTTCGAATATTTAATAATCGCATAAAAAATCAAGACCCTCCCCCCCACCACCACCACCACCACACACACGCACAAAATCTAGAAAAATGCCTCACAGCTACGACCACTATAGTCAGAATTTGAAGTTAACTCCACTAGCTTTGTAGAATAAGTTGCATATATCTACCGTACTATTTCATTACATTAAAAATACCACTTAAAAGAAAATCCAACATTCTTTTAAATTTTTATTAGAGTATCTAATCGGATACCGCGGGTCACAGTACATTGGTAAAAACTTACTGTTTAACTGTAATAGATTTCTTAAAATTAATATGTTTTTAGATTGCCCACTAACAACTCCAAAAATAATTGTGTATAAAAAATATCAAAATGTATTCAAATAAAGTTTTGAAATTTTTGTATTAGCACCAAGCCAGATATTAATATCCGAAGCAATCGGTACGGATTTTGTTAATTACAGCAGCCTTTTTTTTATGATCATTTTAGTGGTTTTAGTAAGTAGTTAGATTACTTGTTTATTAAATTTGTGCTATATTTATATTATTTGTACTATTTTTTTATTTATTTATTAAGTTTCAATTTCGTTACGGAATACTACCCGGAAGTAAACGCTAGACTATTTATACTGTTTCGTGTGTAAATGGGTTAATTTTTCGTAGTCAGAAAGAACAGCGCAATTCTGTTATGTAATTTTGTTATTAATCTAGCAATACACTATATATATATATTTCCCTTGGTCATATTTCATTAAAAAAATCTGTTTCAACAATTTTAAAGACAAAAAAACTTTCGACGTGTATATAATCTATAAATAGATTAACAAAATTTGCCAAAAAGATGCCTACAGTCAAGCTTAAA
Source organism: Maratus speciosus (assembly GCA_963932465.1). Taxonomy (NCBI): domain Eukaryota; kingdom Metazoa; phylum Arthropoda; class Arachnida; order Araneae; family Salticidae; genus Maratus; species Maratus speciosus. The sequence continues at coordinate 483,129,413 of OZ010793.1, forward strand.
ACATATTTAGAAAAAAAAATCATAATTCAACAAACTTAAAAAATATAACAATGAAAAAAATATTAAGAATGTTTATTGTCATTCCGTTTATTTGTATTTCTTCTTTTTACTAAAATATCTAAATGAATTGCATTGCAATACTGTCGGAATTTTTAAATTGAAAATATTAATTTAATATACTAAAAAAATAGATCAAGTGATTTTATTATTGGAATTATAAATTATTTTAGGTATATTTAGCGCCATGCAGTGTCATGCCATTTTTCGAGCACACAATATTATTTTTCGCTTGCGCTGTTACCTTTTCCGGGTGTGCCGTTCTATTTTTGACGATGAATAAGGTCTCATTCGGAAGGTTTAAACAGAATTTTCATATCGTACATTCACGTATCAATTCATATTCGCCTGTTTGAATAAAAATTAATAAAAAAATTTTTATACAAATAATTCTAAATATTGCAGTGTGAAAGGTTCACGTGGTGCACTTGTAATTTAATAATAAGTAGAGTTGTATCTGTACAAATTTAAAAAATATTTTTTATGTTTATTTAAGAATGGTTTGTTTCTAACAAAAAAAACAGAAAGAAAAAAAGAAAAAAAATTGCAATTAAATACTCTGAAGTTCTAGCTATGAGATTTTTTGAACTTCTTTGATTTAATTTAATCACTAGGACTAGGTTTCGATAAATTTCCACGGAAAAATGTTTCAAACAAAAGAATAAAGAAACATAATGTAAGTAAGCCGAATTTTGACTTTTTTGCAAGAAAATGAACAACATTTTCACACAGATCATTTGGGGATCATCGCATATGCGTAGAAAAGGTAGAGAAAGCAATTTGCCTTCATTTTTCCCCCCTAGTAGTCTTCCCTTTTTAAAATATAAGTAAGCGGAATCCAGGCTTTTAGTCATTCCAAGCATAAAAAGCGTGAAAGTTTTAGACATAAATATAGAAGGAAAAGAAAACCTCCATTTAATAACTCCAATATTTTCATTAACAGTGGACTTTGAGGGGAGGGAGATAAAATATCAGCAACTACAGAGATTGAAAAAGAAAAGAAATAATGGGAAGGGGGGTGAATATTGATGAACAAAGGGTAACTTTACATTGTGGAGACTTTCCCAATAGGGGGTGGGGATGAAGCAGAATTAAGGCAATAACATTAAAATTTAAGAAGAAAATATTTATATTTTGAACACGATTAATAAGTTTTCGAAGTTTAATGAGAATATTCCTTAATGCCTTATTTCTTAAAGGGAAGCTTAGAAGGGCAATTAATGGGTTTAAAACTTCTCCCATCATACTCAAAAACTTATGCAGTCAAAACTCATTGCATTAAGATAAATACATGATGCGTTAAAAAACGGAAGGAAAAACATAAAGAGCACACATTATCTCGTCCCCCCCCCCCCCCCCAAGTCAACAGAAAAACATTTTTTTATTATATATATATAGTATGTTCAAGAACTACTTTAAAACTTTATAAAAAAGTCCCTTTCTCAGTGTAAAAAACAATGAATGAAATACGTGTGAAATAAAAGCAGCCAAGTTCGTGTGTTACATTTTCTAATGTTACTCACTCCTATTCTTTTATTGTCATGTATCTCTCTCTGTTTTAAAAAAACGTAACTAATGCTGTCACCTCCGCAGTAAATGAATTTTTCGTGACCTAGGGCCTTACTTCGCTAATATTAAGAAAACTACTGCACACAAAAATATGAAAATGATAGCATTATAGAGAAATGTTTGATAAATACCCTGAAGAAAACCGTTTTTAAATAAAAATTTTATTTTAAGAGGTATTTAATGTTAAAGTTGGTCAAATTCGTTCTATTAAAGAAGTTTTATATTAGCAAAAACTATACATAAGAATTTAATCCTTTATTCTAAGGATATATATTAGAAGTTTCCGGTGTGCCGACTACATTTAGTTTTTTAGTTTGACTAATTTTTTGAGGTCTTATACCATTTTAAATCCAAATTTTCAGCTTTTTGAGAGATATTTTTTACATATTTTAGAAAAGGTTATTATTTCAAATTGTTGCTAATTGTAAAACAGAAAAAACAACAATATTTACTTCAAATTAAGAATATATTTGCACGTGACTATTATAAACAGAGAAAAACTTTCAAATTAGAATTAAATGATTACGTATTAAAATCAAGAAAATATTGAAAATTACGTCATAAAAACTATATTTACTACATGTGAATATTAAAAGAGAAAGAAAATTTTAAAATAATAAATCCATTAATCTGTGTTAAATGTCGTAATTGGAAGAAATTATGTCCTATTTAAAATGACCAAATAATAATATTGTAAAACAGTTTAAATTAAAAAACGAGACATTTATTTCATATTTGGAGATAATCTTTTTAACTATTGTTGTGAATTCTAAGACAACGCAAATATTTCCTTTCTAACAGCAAAAGTATTTTTACGTTAATATTAAAAAGAGAAATAAAACTCTTGTGAAAATTATATTAGATATAAAACGATACATTTAAAATGTCTTATTTAAAAAATTTTCTTATAGCGTTGTTAAAAAAATACCAGGAGGATAAGACTCTGTTTACATAGTTCATTTTATATTAGCTTTTTTTTTTCGAATGTTTAACTCATCTTATTTAATCAAACATGAAAACAGTCAGTAGAGGTTTAACAGCAGCTGATCCGGCCTTAAAATTCCCAATCAAAAGGAAGTGAATGAAAATCCGCTTACAAGGAGATCGCCACTGATTTTTTAAATTATGTTTCCGTATTCCGCAATATTTTTGAAGCCGATCAAATTACCGTGTTTTTAGAGTTTGCGGTGCAGGGCCGTAACCAGCAAGGCACGTCAGGGGGGGGGGGGGGGGCTCTGAAAATTTTTGGGAGGGCTAACATCTTTTAACATCTATATCTCTATTTAAATTAAACACAGTAAAACCTGTGGATACGGGGTTGTCGGTAAAGAAACCCGACTATAACATAACCTGTCTATATATAAAAAAAAAAAAAAAAAAAAAAAAAAAAAAAAAAAAGTCTATAACCTGTCTGTAACGAATTTCTTAAACGAAAAAAAGTTATGATTCTTTGAAAAAAGAAATACAAAACAATTAGAGGCATTGTACCGTTTGCTAAGACGAAAACCTATCTAAAATGGAATTTTCTCCCATTATGTGTGATTTTGCATTAACAGGTCTAGTTTTATTTAATGGAAAACAGATTGCATCCAACATCTCATAAAAAAAAGTAGCTTTATTCAAATTTTAATAAAGAAAAATCGTGCACATTGTGTATAAAATTATCATAGCTTATAACTGTTTTCACTTTATAAAGCATATTTTAGAAAACCTAGTAAGTAAAAATATTTCTGATTAAAAATAATTTACGATTGGTGTAATAAGTAAAAATTGTTAACCGTTTTTTTAAACTGCTTACTTAACAAAAGTGAAATGAAAATAAAATCATGCATTGAATACTGATTAAGGTTGTACTTTACAATGTATTATATTACAGTGCATGCTATTGATCTCATTTAATTCAGTCCATTGTAAAAGTAACAAGCAAACATAGTTCAGATTACATAATATTTCCGTAAAGTATAAATAGTAACTTTCTAAATAACGTTTAAAGCTTCGTTAAAATGTAGAGGATGTTCGCACATTTTTGTAATGATTTTGGATTTCTCTGTGATTTAAATGTAAATGAAAAACAGATAAATAAATACAACCTATATAGCATTTTTAATCGACTGATTTTTTAAAAGAAATCATTGATTTAAATCATAAATTTTCTAAATGTTTAAAATGACATTAGAAAGTATAAAATTTAAGATGAACATAATTTGGAAAGTTTCTACAGGTATTTTGACTTATGAATACATAAAAAAAAGCTTTAAATAATTGTTTTTAAGCTTAATTCCAGACTGTGGAAAAAAGTTTAAGAACAGTAATTTTCTAAAAAGCCTAGTTTTTATCTAACATAAAATAAAAAGGATTTTATTTTAAAATGATATTTAAATCTAATATAAAATGCAACATTATAATTTTCTTTTAGTAATAAAATTATTCATTCTTTTGTATAAAATAAGCATAGCAAGTATAGTAAATTTCTGCAAGTAAAAGAATAAAATAGCCATAACCTCATTTTCGCATTCTACTTTTGTAGCAATAAATTTATAGCAGATAAAGAAGAATTAAAGAATGATATCGGCTGAACCGCTATTGTAAAAGAATGTATAAGAGAAAAAGAAGCAATTGGTATAAAATATTAAGCACAGCAAAAGCTTCTTCAATAAAGGTTGAATAAATGTTTGTTATTTAAAAATTTTTAACTCATATATACCAAATAAAAATTGCTAGGGATTAAAAAAGCACCAAAACTATTTGAAACACTGAATGCTGAGAGACCCCACTGAGTGCTGATAATGCTGCTGTTTATGGTTTGAGGATTTCAGATATAACATGGTTATTCCTTATATTTACTCTGTATGTGTATATGGATGGGTTAAAACATTTTCATATTTTATGCTAATCCCAAAATATTTTTCTGGGATTAGCATATGCATACATGTGTGTAGGTTCAGATTTAGGCGATTAACAGTACAAATGAAAAATGAGCTGCAAATAATATTTGTTAGTTTTGCTATTTGTGCTACTAATTAATGAAATCACTTATTTGCAGTTTTTATTAATTCTGTAATTATTTACTCTTTTCTCTAGGTAATTTTTTTAGGGTGCCACAACCTGTCCTTTATGAAATTGGCAGAATGCGCCCCGCCCTTTTAAAAAATAGTGAAATTCACCAGTAGTGGTAGCCAGAGATTTCTTGTAAAAAACTTCCCCATTCCACAGTATTTCTAAATCCATGTGCCCAAGACTTTGCAAAAAGGATAGAACTTTATTTCTTAAAAAAAATTAAAACTTGTTATTTAATTGTATTTTTCAATTTGTAATTCAAAAATTATTAAAATTAATGACACTTTATTAACGACACAATTAATTAATGACACTTTATTATACTAAGAAACTATATACTTTTTTCCCCTTATACAATTACTAAACAGATGACTAATATATTTCCTCATGAAATAGCGCCCTTTTTTGGGACTAGCATCCTGCCCCTTTTTCTTTCTAGAATGAATACTAAATTATTAAAGATCATTTTAGTAATTAAAGCATAAAAATGTATATTATGTTCCTATTTACAGAGTTAATTTTTTGTTTAATAATCATTAATTTTAGTGTTAAACAATTTAATAGTAAATACAGTTATTAATAATTTTAATAAATGTAAACATCACTAGTTAGTACTTAATACAGTTTTACATAATTATTACAAAATGTTAATGTATATAACATTATTGTATGCTACTAATTAATGAAACTACTAATTTGCAGTTTTTATAATTTATGTAATTACTAATTAATAATAATTTTATTAATTAAAGTGTAAAATCACAGAATATATTAGCAATTAGAGGTTAAATTGGTTTGGAAACCTAAAACTCTTGGTAGCTATTCAGTATTTGAGCGCTGGGAAAAAAAATCATAAAAATCCGATTTAAATAAAAAAAAATCTGATTTTATCAAAATCCGATTTTTTTTTATTTTTTTTCAAAAAAATCATGATTTTTTTTATACCTAAAAATAGGTGACATAATTAATTATAAAAAAAGAGAAATGTCAAAGTTTACGTTTGGCTGGGAAAAAGGTACAAAATGCATACCCAACAAAGGTACTTGCTTATCACAGCTTATTATATTTAAACTCGTATCTCATGTTTTAAAATAAAATCCAATCTCCACGCCTTTGCCGAAATACTATCACAAAATCTTTAAACATCTCTATAGGAAATGTAAACAAAATTATAAAATCTGATTTAGAGCTAATAAGGAAAAAAAAAATGTTCATCACCTAATGCGAAATCATGTTTATCAGCATAAAATTATGTAGAGATTTTTCCATGAAATTTATTTGGCAGGAGAAAAATGGAAATATGCAGTTACAATTGATGAGGCTTGGATATGTTTACCTGACTGCAATAGAAAAAGACCTAAAATGTTGGTTCAGTGAAAACAAAGAAAGTTTTGCTATAGGTTTTATGGTTACTGCTAGATTCTCTTATAACAGAAAACTTAAAATAAGGAAAAAAGAAAAAAAAAAGTCAAAATTTACTCGGATTACTATCAGAAATATGTTTTAACAGCTGCATTCAAAGAAGACATTCCATCACTTTACCCAAACACTGTTCACTGAGTTAAATTCCAAAAGTATAAAGCTACCAGCAGGGCCGGATTAAGGGGGGGGGGGGCTACGGGGGCTGCAACCCCTGGCCCCAACTCGCGAGGGGTCCTTTACCAGTGGGTTAAGTTGTATAAAAATTTCATTTTAAAAATTACTTAATTTCTTTTAAAAAAATAGAAATTCTGAAATGCTAAAAGTATTCTGAAATGCCGAGAAAAAGCCGTGTTTCAAGGGTCAACATCCATTACCTTTTACTTTTGCAATTTTAAAGGTTCGTGAGACCGATAGTAACTGTTGCTAATGCATCCGTTTAGTATTTTTACCCTCTTTCCCGGAGACAAAAGCAGAAAAACATCTTTATTCATCTCCATCTTCAGCCTCAAAAACACATGTACTCAGCATTAAGTTTTCCAAGAAATTACTAACGAGCACAGACTCGACACCCCACTGCCTGAAATCTGAAATCTACACTTCCGATCTTCGGAATGACACTGACCAGTATCTTTCAACAATATTTTGTGTAAGCGACCATAACGATTTGTTTTTACATCTTTTCTTCTCCTGCATAAAGTCACTGTTAAAAGAGACAAAGAAGTGTGTGTTTTTTTCAAAGGGTGTGCTTTTTCATAAACTTTTATTTGAATATTATAAGAAGATTTCAGGAAATGTAATATTTAGAAATTGTTCTTAGCACTTTAGATCTCCAATTAGTCGAAATTAAGCATAGGGTATGGATTAGTCATTGGAATAAAATTTTAAAGATATTCGGAAAAAATAGGGGGGTGCTTAAAACAGGGCCCTAGGGTCCCAATAAAAATATGAGAGTGTTTTGTCCGGGGAGAGGAGTCCAAGACTCAACTCTAAAATTTTGCATTGAGAATGCCAGAAAATTAGGGGTGAAAAAAGCATACCGCACAAAAAGTTCAAAGGGCCCCGAATCGGGCCCTACGAGACCCTAGGATGCCCTGGGATTTTAACTGGAAACTAGAAGCGGGACAATAACTAAATGGAAAAAAGGTTCCAAAAATGAATATCGGATTAAGAAGGGGTAGTTTATTAACAATTTAGGGTGCAAAAACTTCAAGGGGCCAGGAACTTAACTGGCATGTAGTTCACTATAAAGATACTTTTCAGTAGTTTTTTAAATAATCAGAGGATGCTAGAACTATGTTAAATAAAATTGCAAGCAATTCAGATCCTTTTTAAAGAAGCTGCACCAAAGGCCCCAAATAGGCGATTAATATTAAAAATCGGTGGTAGCTGAAGTCAGCGAAATTTTTTTTTGTCTTCTTGTGGTAGCTGAAGGAGCTAAGAAGTTGTTAGAAAATAAAGCTAGTGAATCGGACTATTTTTAAGGGACCTGTAATAGGGGGCCAAAAGGAGCCAACTGATAGTTGAGAGCAGGGCCCTAACATGAAATCATGTTAAAATGTTTTAGTACTTCGCGTTTTAGATCTTTAATTAGTCAAAATTAAGCATAGGGTATGAATTAATCCTTATAATAATATTTTAAAGAAATGCACAAAAATGGGGGGGGGGGGTATAACGCTTAAAACATGGCCCTGGGGTTCCAGTTTAAATTATGAGAGTGTTAGTCCAGGAAGAAGAGCCAAATATTCAACTTTAAAACAATGCACTGAGAAGGTGAGAAAATTAAGGGGGAGGGGGGGGAGGGGAATGCATGACACACAAGAAGTTCAAGGGGGCCGTACGGGAGCATAGAGGGCCCCAGGTCTTAACTGGAATGTAGAAACGTGAGAATAACTAAGTGGAAAATGAAGATCGGATTAAAAGGAAGTAATGTATTAACAATTTAGGGCACAAAAACCTGAAGGGGCCCTGTACCGTGTCCCAGGTGTCGCGGACCTTAACTGGAATATAGAAATGGGGGATTAACTAAATGGAGATTTAGCCCCAAAAACGAAGAAGATCAGATAAAATGGGGCACGTTATTAACAATTTAGGGCATAAAAACTTAAAGGGGCCCCGGCCCTTAAAAAATTAAAAATCTGTGCCTCAGGTGCATCAGGACCTTTCTTGGGCTATCCTCACCTAAATTGTCAGACTTATACATGCGATAGATTTCCCTAGCCATCGCGAACAGACACACACGCACACAGAGCGAAACTTTCTTTTATTAGTACAGATTTCATTATTTAAATAGACAGACATTATTTAAATACTCACATCCTTATTTTATTAAAATTTCCATATTCATGGATTTTTCCTTTTGTACCATTTACTAAAACTCAATACGTATGGGTTAAATTGTTTAAGATGCTCACATTAATTTATTTAAGGTGGTTTTCAAATTGCTAGCTCAACAACGCAAAACTTACTGAGGCATTTTCAAACAAATTTTAAACTGGCGTAAAATTGACAGGTCTGACTATTGAAGCGATTTGGAATCGAATAACGGTTTCCATTTTTTATAAATTAATTACAAAGTATAAAGTAATAAGCGATTCTTGTCATGTGACAAATATTTTACCCCTTTCTCGTGCTGCCGCATCCGGAAATTTCGCTCGAAACATTTACTTTGACAGTATTTTCTGAAAGACCTGCCTTTATCAGAAAATGGGGAAACGCCATTCGATGACATAGTTTCTGAATAAGAATACTTGCCAATTTTATGCGTTTTCGAAAGAAAATGAATTCAGAAATGTGTCAGAAAATAGTTTCTTTGAATTTGAGAACAGCCTTAATAAGATTTATCATACTTTGCACAAAATTGACTTATTTCATTAAAAATGAAAAATTTTAGCACTCATATTTAGAACTTTTAATTCATTCTGAAGATACGGATTGAATTAGAAAAGTAAATTTTCTAAAAATTTTGAATTGAATTTTTTTTTTAATCAGGAAAAATTGTTTTTTTCGTAATAAAAATTTATCTCAGAGTTAACATTTTCTAACAAAATTAGACTGTTCTGCACATTACGAGCTACGCTCGCCAATTTCGTGCAGACACCGCCAAAAATATTCTAATTTGTTCTCATTTGAAAAGTTTACTTGATTGCAGAAGTTTGATTACGAATAATTTATTTATTAAAATTTATCATGTTTTGTACAAAAATTGACTTATTTAAGCCAAACTGAAAACTTTTAGTATACACATTTAGAACATTTAGTTGATTGTCTTGGTTGAACTTAAAAAAGTAAATTTTCTGAAAAGTTCGAAGAAGTTTTCATTTATTTTTATTATTTTTGTTTAAATGAGGAAAAAATATTTTTTCGCAGTAAAAGTTTATTTCAGTTACATTTTCTAACAAAACTAGAGGGTTCTGACCCATTCGAGCTACGTTCTCAATCCCACGTGCAGCAGACCCCGCAGTCTCTAAAAACATGCTAATTTGTTGTATTTTAAAAAGATATTTTGATTACGAAAAATTCGATGATATTGTCACAACCAGTAGTGGTCTGCTGCAATCCCGTTGCTCTTAAGTTCTCTTTGGCTAGGAAATTTTTCGGTTTCCAAGACAGCATCCACCGCTAACGCAATAGCTGACGGTTGTTTTCGTGTTAGATTAAGTAGGATCTATCAGACATTTGAAAATCAGTTTGTTTAAAATTATTTAGAGAAAAATGTTGTTGCCTCCCGGTCTTTTTAGACCCCACCAGTGGCCGACAGGTTCTGCTCTCGAAGCTGGTAGACGGGAGGTGCTGGGTTCGATCCCAATCGCGCCCGTCGGCCTAATCGTTCGGAGTTTTCGTGGTTTTCTTCGAACCTTGGTTCTCCAAGCGTTAATACGGGTTAGGTTCCCTTAGAAAGACCTTCACGGAAGGCACTCCCCCCTTAGGGCCTATATCCCACGTGCAGATAATTGGCCGACATAAATACAACCAACCCGGTCTTTTTAGGCCCCGGCTAGAATTTTTTTTTTTCTTTTGGACTTTATAAGGAAATCGTTTTAAATACATATGTATGATATAATTTTCCACCATTTAATGCTTTTCGCACGCAAAAATTTAATTATTTTAAAGTTTTCTTTTCCTTTTAATATTCACGTGTAAATATATTTTCGATTTTCCAATTGAAAGTGTGCCCCGCCAGTGGCCGAGAGGTTCTGCTCTCGAAGCTGGAAGACGGGGGGTGCTGGGTTCGAACTCACTTTCGCACGTCGGTCTAATCGTTCGGAGTTTTCGCGGTTTTCCAAGCGTAAATATGGTTTAGGTCCCCTTAGAAAGACCCCCCTTGGAGGTCACCTCCCCCCCTTAGGGCCTATATCCTTCGTGCTGATAATTGTCCGTCATAAACACAACCAACCAACTGAAAGTGCTTGGAAATATTACTATTTGGGCTTTTTTTAAATATGATGTAATTTTCTCCATAAAATGCTTTTCACGTGTAATAATTTAATTAATTTAAAGTTTCCTGTCTTTCTGAATATTCACGCATAAGTATATTTTTCAATTGAAAAATGTTTGGAAATATTATTATAAGGAAAAGGAATGGAAATTTAAGGGTAGAATTCGATGATTATTTATTTATAAATAAAAAAAAAGGAGTTTTAAAGTTTATGTGCTAGGGGGGGGGGGGGGTAGAAGCGGAATTTTTTTGAGTCAGGTGACAGAGAGTAATTTTGATGCTCTTTTAATTATTAATACAGAAACTTTATAAATAGGGAAAACATGTGATTTTAAACTATGTACTGTAGCGGCGGAGGAAGGAAAAATGGGATTTTTTTTCTGGGGGGGGGGGGGGGGTGAATAATTTAGATGTTTATTCAAATATCGTTGCAACAAAACGACAAATAAAAGAGAAAAAAATTAAAGATTTTAAACTTCATGATATGCTTGGGGGGGGGCATTGCGAAGTGCAATGGAAGAATTGTGATGTAAGTTAACACCACATCTAATGTCAACTACAATCCAAAATATTAAGTGCCTAGTTCAAAGCTGATTGTATGCTGATGGGACTTGGGCTGCTTCCAATACTTCAAGTGATATTATTATATTTCACACAAAGAAGGATAAGTATGTTTAAAATTTCAATTGAAATATTTCAATTAGTGCTATGAACAAATATCTGAAATTTGGATCACAGGTATAAACACCTTGTATTCCTCAGTGAAAATTGAATTTCGACCCAGGTTCATATATAAAGGTTGTTAAACTTTCTATGTACTAATCAGCTCATTCAGTTTGTCTCCATACATTAATTGAAAATGTTGTTACCACATATACATACATACATATATGCTGAAGTTAAAAAAATTCAGGGGCAGTGAATGGATGATTTCGATTGTACACGGTTTGTTGAATATCTACTGAAAATCTTGATGAATTATGTTTGAACTTTGAGGATGTAAAGAACATGTTTGACTATCTTTTTCAGTGAAGATTTAATCGCGGGAACAATTAGGATGACAACAATAAATTTAATAATAAACAGGGCTTAATTTGCGCCGGAGCCCACGGGAGCCCGGCTCCGGTACTTCTCTGTTTTTAGTAAATGTTTAAATATTGGTCGGAATTCACCGGAGCTCATAAATACAGGGCTCCGGAGCCCCATGAAAAGCGATCCCGAAAAACCTAAACCTAAATTACCCTTTCCTATCTCGAAGCTTTTGCATTATTTTTGCCAAAACACTTATCTGTAACGTAATGTGTCGCACACGCAGGAGATGGAGATAAAACGGACTCGATTTTTATATCAGTTTTTGGTCTTGGACTGACTCGAGCTCAATCTGTACTACATTTAAATTCTTATTTATTCATGTATAGAAAAAAAAAAACTTTTCGTCCTTTAAAATTACATATAATATTCTATTTCAAATCATTTTAATGCTGTTTTGATCAGAATGAAGGGGAAACAGAAATCGTGTTTTCCTAGTTCAAATTTATGTCGGCGATGTGTTGATACGGCGCCACTCAAGAGACTGAATTTGCTTTCAGTTCGATCCCTTTTAGTGACAGTAAGAATTTTTTCTTATTGGCTGTTTTTTTTTAAATTTTATTTTGATATAACATGAAAAGAATATTTTCTATTTTAGTCAACGAGCATCAGCTTGGGTTTTTGTTTGTTGGACGTTTATTGTCTTCTATTGCGTGCGACTATAAAAATCACGTTAGTGATTTTTCTATTTATTTTGTATCATGAACGGTACCCATGCTAAGGCTCTGCTCTGCACATTTACGAAGTCACTTTCATTTGTAAGTAGATATAATTGCCATGTATTGTTATTCTGATAGAAAGCAATCGAGCAGTGTTTCCTTTTTTTCTATAAAAGCGTCGATTCTTTCCGATAACGGTGTCAAATGTTTAATTTAATCTGATTTTCAGGGACTCACCACAAAAGATTGAAATCGATTATAGTTTAAGATATGCACCTTTTATAGGAAATTGTAAAACATTGCTCCATTCTTCAGCATATAAATATTAATTTCTGTAAATTTCCTTCATTTTTTCTTAAAAATGCATAGCTGCGATCTATCTCTTTTTTGAGTTAACACTATTTCGGAATCATAATCCTTGCCATATTTAATCGCAGAATTCTGCAATTAATTAACATTAAAATTAGGCAAAGATTTCTATTCAGAAGGAGTGATAACTAAAAAGTGGAACAGTTGATAGCTAAATATATGCTGATAGATATACTTGAAATTTTTATTTTGCTAAAAGAAGAAAAAAATGCTTTAATTTTTGCGCATAATGTACGAAATATAAATATGCAGATTGGAGTGACAGGGGGGGGGGGGGAGAGGGAACGGTACGGTTGTTGTACCGGCACAGCAAAATATTAGGGCTCCGGTACTTTTTTTGTTAGAAATTAAGCTCTGATAATAAATAATGGTTGCGATCACCCATGTGACAGAAAATGCTCAAAACGGTCTGTCACTGTAGCAAATGACTATGTGGGTCCTGTGAAACGTTTGTGTGCATTTGTGTAAACATAGCACGCATATTCGTGAAGGTTTTAACGTTTCTGAGAAAAATGTAAAATCTTTTTGCTTATAGAACACAGTGTTTTTCAACCAAATTTAACACCACTTTCCAAAAACTTCACAAAGAACAGCAGAAATAGTATACTGGAATTAAAATGTTAATATATCGAATATTTGATGAGGCTTTGGCATTTGTGTAAAATATTTTTAACTGCGCATGCGTGAAAGATTCCAAAAATTTTCATAATTTGGTAGTCAGCTATTTGGGACAACTTATATAAATAGTCCGGTCAAAAATTGCAAATATTCAGAAAGATAGGCACGATAGAGTGAGTTGCTTCCTAAAAGTAGCTTTATTATAAAGGATTTTCCACAATTTGTCAATCAGTTCACTGTATCTTTCTGAGTTTTCGCAATATTTGACTGGACTTTTTATATAAGTTGCCCTAATAGCTGACTACCAAATTAGGAAATAAAAATTTTGGAATCTTTCACGCATGCATAATTAAAAATTATTTCATACAAATGCACATATCTCATGAAATATTCAATATATTCATAATTTAATCGCAGTATACTTTTTCTACTGTTCTTTTTCATATTTTCGTTATGTTCTGTTAGATTTGGTTGAAATCTACATGCTATAAACAAAAAACATTTAAATTTTTCACAGAAATGTTAAAATCTTCACGCCTATGCGTATTATGCTTCCAGATATGCCCACAAACGTTAGACAGGACCAACATAGTCATTTGCTACAGTGACAGACCATTGTGAGCATTTTCTATCACATGGATGATCACAAGCATTATTTTATTATTAAATTTATTGTTTTGCCCCTAATTGTCTCCTCGTCTACATCTTCACTGAAAAATGTGAAGTCAAACATGTTCTTTACACCCTTGAATTTGGATGACATTTCGTCAAGATTTTCACATACATTCGAGAAATCGTGTACTGTCGAAAGCGTCCGGGCATTACCCCTTAATTTTTGGACATCAGTGTATATATATATACACTGATATATATGCACACAGTGTTTTTTCTAAGCTACCCTGACCTTTCTAAAATGTGCTAAATGTACCCAGCCCTTTTAACCCTAGAATACACGCGCAAGGTATGACATATCCAGAATATGTACGGTATTTACATTTGTCACCACTATTTTTCGAAAAGTAACCTTCAAATTGTATAATCGCAGAATTTGTAACAAATGTCAGCAATTAAATAATATGGCGATTTTTATTTGAATGTATCGGTGTTAAAGTACAGTTTTCTCTGGCGTAAGCAGTACGCCGCGCGTGTATTTGAAGGTTAAAAATAGGGAAATGCAACTTTAGTCATCTCAGAGATAGAGAAATTTCTCTTAAAAATCTTCCCCAAATTACAGTATTTCTAAATCTATGTGGTCGAAAGGTTGTAAAAATCATAGACCTTCCATGTTTCGTTAAGTTTTTTTTTAATTAGCTTAATTTTAAATAAAGAAAATCTAGAATATGTTTATAAAGTATCTTTGAATTATATGTGTAATAAATACGTTTAAATAAAATAATTAAGAGCACTATTAAAGATAACAAAAAAAGTTTTTGTTAATATATATATATATAAAATATTAATATATAATATAAAATATATATATAAAAAATTTACATATTCAACTTTTAAAATTGGTATTTTAAGATTAAAAAAAAAAAAAAGTTGCATGTGAGTGTGTGCGGGGGGGATTTCCAGTAGCAGGGTGAGGGGGACCAAACTTTTCATTATCCCCGGGCCTCAGAAATGCTTAATTCGGCTCTGGCTACCAGCCAGCAGCCATACCTATAAATCTACTGCTATACTTATAGAAAGAAAAAGAAATGAGAAATGAAATCGAAATTAAGACTATCCCATTTTTGGGCTTTTATAACAAGCTCTTTATAAGCAGCATTCTAAAACATTAGATGGACTCTGGAAGATTGTTGAGGAATGGAACAAAATCAACCTTTACATTGGATAAAAGTTGTAATACGATAGTTCAAGAAAAGGGCTATCAGAAAAACACATTCGAAAATAAAATTATTATCTTTGTTTATATATTTCTTTTTCCAAAATCGTTACAAAAATGTGTGTACATTCATTCGCAATAAAAATTAAGATTTCGCGAGAATTGAATTTTAAATTCCGCATATTATTATATCCTTTAAAATATGAATCGTTATAAATATATATATATATTAATTATATATTTTCAACACATACCTGGATTTTATAATAATAATAAAAAAAAATCTATTATAATTCCAATTTCTTTATTTTTCAATACTTTTATCAGAAGGCAGGGGGTTGGGGGTGAGAAAGCTATAGCATACGTTTTACGTGTTTTTCGTTTCCTGAAATTCGCTGGATTAAAATTTAATCACTAAAAAATTACTTTTTGCAAATATGTCAGAACGTAGCTTGTTTAGATTTGAAAACAGCATCTAAAACGTAAAATTTGTTGAGCTTGAATAACTATATCTGTACATTTTATGCCTTTATCATTCTTTTTTCCCCACAAATGTGTCAGAAAGTAACTGATTTAAACATGAAAACAGATTTAAATACAATAGCCACTGTTTACAC
The DNA here is from genome assembly GCA_963932465.1 of Maratus speciosus. Taxonomy (NCBI): domain Eukaryota; kingdom Metazoa; phylum Arthropoda; class Arachnida; order Araneae; family Salticidae; genus Maratus; species Maratus speciosus. Next base: position 483,145,133 of record OZ010793.1, read on the forward strand.
GAAGAGATTTTTGTATAAACCTTATAATACACATAACTTTAAACTTAACATAATACTTTTGCGTATAATGCTTAATTATAAGATAAAAGAAAAATTGTTTTTGTCAATCATCAAATGTAATATGTAAAGAAAAAATTCGATAAAAGGGATCAAAAGCAAAAAAGGAATGTGTCTTCCCCACGCTTTTCTAATACTATACTCCTGCCGACACCCATAGCTAGAAACGGCGTTCAATTATTTTTTTTCCCCCACTTGCATAAATTGACAATCTTTTTCTTTAGTTCAGATGTTGTCAACAGGCAACCCTTAAAAAAAAAAAAAAAAAACGTGTTTCAGTGAATAGTTTGAAGACGGTTTGCCCATTGCTGCACTAATTCTGATCAGTTTGAAAAATATATGCTTATTTCCGTTCGCAGTGAGGGAATCAGGTGTGGGGACACATGTGGGGACCGGTTTATGCATCTGGACTTCAGGAGGAAAAAATGTTCCTAATTATCTTGCAATTCGAGAATTGTACCACAAGATAATATAACACAACTGATATGCTTCTGAATAGAAGGTTTTTTTTCTTTTTCTTTCTTTCTTTCTTTTTCTTTTTTTTTTTTTTTTCATATTTCGTTGCATTGAAGGATTCAAGGCAGTTGAAAGTTGAAACATCTAAAATGTTTTTCTTGAAAATATAGATTTTTTTTTTTTTTTACATTAGTTAAAATATACATAAAATAAAATAAAATAAAATAAAATAAATAAATAGTGAAATGATTAGGGGGGCTCTAGAGGAAGCTAGGGGGGGGGGGGTTGCTCAGCCCACCTAAGCTTTCACATATTTTACCGTATATATAAAATAACCTATTAAAATTCTGGTCTATTTATTATATTGAAATTATTCTTATCTTAATTCCTTTAATATTAGTAATCAGAAGCTCTTCTCTTTTCTTAAATATTTTAAGCTGTTTCTTTAAATTTGATTTTTATTTTAAGCAGTTGTGCTACATTCTATTTTTCCTTTTTTTCTGTTGTTTTCTTTATACTTTCGGAGTAGTTTTACAACCATAATATAGCAATCAATGACGCATTTCTTCTATTGCTGAGATATACTTCTTTCTTTTAAAGTGATTAAAAAAGGAACTGGTTACTACAATATATACAGAATGCTTTAACTTGAAATTTAGGGCATTTTTAAGGTTCTAACAAATTAATAGTTCTCAAAAACAAATATATTCCCTCTATTTAACAACACGAAATTTTTAACATATTCTCGGAATCAATTCATAATTGAACGTAAAATCAGGTAATATTAAAGCATAACTATTGAAGTGATTTGGAATCGAATAACGTTTTTCCTTTTTCGATAAATGTATTACATATTGGGTCATATGGGATTGTTGTATCATGGCGACTTTTCTTGGCTGTCGTGGCCGGACATTCAGTTTAAAAAACTAATATTTTACATAATTTTCCGGAAAGGCTTTTTTCTTTTATAGAACAATGGAAAACGCTAGTCAATGTCATAGTTTTTACTGTATTATTTATCGATTTTCCCCTGTACTTCTTCCCTCTTGGTTTTTTCCTAATGCCCCCCCCCCCCCCCACACACACACACACTGTCTCTCTAACAAAACATTATTTATTTGCATTTTTAAACCTCTCTTTTATATTTATAATATAAATAAATAAATGAAATACGTTGCAATATTGTCGCAGTTTTGAAACTGAAAATATTAATTTAATATATTAAAAAAATAGATGAAGTAATTTCATTATTGGAATTATAAATTGTTTTAGGTATAATTAGCGTCATGCAGTGCCATGCCATTTTTTAAGCACACAATATTATTTTTCGCGTGCGCTGTTCTCTTTTCCGAGTGCGCCGTTCTATTTTTGATTGCTCTGTTAAAATTTTATTTCCTAGGATAAACAATTACTGTGTCTACTCTTAATTTTATAAAAATTCTTATCGGTATTTTCTATTTTGAAAGTCATACTAATAAATCATTACACCATTTTAGCCACCGGTATGCTATTTCTTTCTCCCAGCTTATTTTGTGTCGTCTCCAAAAAATAACGTTACGTTGTATAAGCCAGCCGTAGAACAAAGCAGATGTATCATTGTACGATTAAATACTCTACAGCAATTTTTTAAACTTCTAAGCATCGCACATTTTCAATTTTCATACCGTCGTATTGGGGGAAAAAAGTACTTTTAAATGAAATTTGTTTGAAAACTGTATCTCCGTTTATTTTTGAAATATTAATTTTTTTGTAGTGTTTAGAGCCATTTGCTTAATATTGGCCACGGAAGTACTTCACTTCTGTATAAAGTAAAGAAAAAATAGTTCTAATAGTAATTATATATTTTTGCTGCCATTTTCTCATAACAACCGAAAGAAAATGTAATTAAATACGTGCTATTTTGAAAAAATATAACCGAATGATTTCTGTTAAAACATATTAATGTTACAAACAAATGGAGGTCTATGAATCATTAGATAGCCGTTCTTTTTGTGGAGTTTCTTTAATGATGGCATCTTTTTGCTGCATTTGTGTATTATTTTGCGATAGTGACCTATGCATGTTTTACTGTAGATGTTTAAGAGTGGATCGTAAATGTGGAATTCTTAAGCGGATGTGAATGACGTCATTTTACATAAAATAAAAGCGTGTGCTTTAACCCCTTCGGGATGTGCGTCTTTTGCAGAATTTTTAATCTTTTATCACCAGTTTTTCGAAACAGAAAATCTTGCCTTATTGAGTAGGGAAAAGGCTCGGATTAAATAAGGCAAAATTTACTGGTGAGAATAATCACTGATTCTGAGCACCTTACGTGGAACGTATACCGATCGCTCGTCCGCAAGGGGTTCAGTCTTAAAATTGAGACATGTTTTGTACTATTTATATATACATATATACATTTTTTTTTCATCGGACGTGACATTACATTCTGAAAAAGTAGAATTCCTGTTCTCCAGTTATTTTTCTGTTTCGTATACAGAAAAAAAAAATAAATAGATAAATCTTTAAAATGTGTTTATATTTCTCATTATATCAAATGAATGCAAATTATATCAAACAATTATTAAAATTCTTGAAGTTCTCTCCCCCCTCCTCCCCCCCCCAAAAAACCCAGGAAAGCTTTATTAATGCATGCTTAATATTTTGTTACTATCATTATAGTTTTTGTTTATTCTAGTAGAATTTCTGTCTATCAATAAGAAATATTATATTCCGAAGATCGCCCTGTAAGTAATGAGTAATTTGCAGTCGTACAGAATTTTTATATGAATGACCATGTGTATTTGAATAAACGTATAAAGTATTCTTGTAAATTGTAGAATGAAGAGAAGGAAGAAGAAATTTTTATGTATGGAATGTAAGCTCAAAGCCTGGTTTAGAAATTCAGAGTCCTAGGACCAGTCAGAAGCATGGATAAATATAAACTGTTATAAAGTTTATCTTACATGATTTGTTTCTATTGCGTGATACAATGTCAAATGTTTTTTAAATATGGCCAAAGAATTATTGTCTAGATGATGACAGGCACAAAAATCTATATTTTTTTTAATACAGATTCTATAGTGCGTAGTTTTTATAGTAACTAAATAAATCTAGAAGCTACGCACAAGTGTTTTCTTTTTATCCAGGTGTCAAAATTGTTAATAGCAACAGGATATTGCCCTTTGATGATTTTTTCTGTACGTTATCGCTATTGCGCGTAAACAGTAAATGCCAGACTATGACTTTTTGATGCCCGGGACAAAAATATGATTTGAAGCCCTCCGTGCTTACTTTATGTAGTAAGCTGAAATATTTTTTAAATGTGTATTTTGAATGGCTCTATTAAACTTGAAATTTGTTATTTTGTGGAATATTTGTGAAGTCAATTTTATTAATAAATGCACGAAATTTGCGTTAGTTTTTACTGAAATATCAAATAATTAAATAGTATTTACAATTTTTCTATAAATAAAAAGCATGTTCTCAAAATTGAAAAAAATTTTGGAGATAGCTCAGTGGGGAAAATGTTATTTTTATAGCGGAAACGATGTTTGATATCTAAAATTTGCTCACCTTTAGATATAAAATTGTCATGTGTCAGGAAGATGTGCATTGTCAATTGCAGATAAAAAGAAAAAAAACACAAGAACACCCTAATATAATTTTTAAATGCATGTATCATTGGATATTTTTTAGATATGATTATCATGATCAATCATTAAATCGTAAGTCGCGATGTCATTTTTTTTTGTTCATTTTGAAATGCATTAGACATATGCGTTCGTGGGACCTAACAACGAAAATTACTGGTTAATTATTATCTTTGTATTGTACAATATAAAACTATGTTAATAATGAAACTAAACAGGCAGTTTTTAAAAATTTTGTCTTTTGATTCTCTCACTCCAAGCTTATAGGATTATAGACCATACTTTAATCTGGCCCCCTGATCACTCAGATCCAGTTCAATAGCTTAAGTTGGTAAGCTTAAAGCGTATAGATTTATAGAATTGAGATACCCCAAGTTTATGAAGCCTTAGACCAGTGCCCCGTTTGCCTATGTCCTAGTTCTGTGACAATTATGACTGGTTATTTATTTTTTTTTTTTACCTGTATTGATATCGTTAAGAGGCTACTGCACTCAAGTGAAAACACCCACTCGCTAATGTTGTTTTTATAGGAGAATTCTATTAAATATCTCACTTGCATTTCAATATTTTCCCGTTTTGTTTTCAGTTTTATTTTTATTTTTATTATTATTATTGGGATACTTTGACTTTCGGAACCGGTTTCGAAAGTAAAGGTATCCTCATAAAAAAAAAAAAAAAAAAAAAAAAAAAAACCCTCGCAAACAAAATAAAAAAAAAGCAAAAAAAAAAAAAAGGCATTTGTTGAGATCGACTTCAGCTACCCAATGCAAAAAAAATCATTTAAGAATATTGAAATGCAAGCAAGATAATAATTAAAAAAAATTCTCCCTTAGGAATAACATTAGCGACTGAATGTTTCCGCGTAATTGAAGTAGCCTCTTAAAAGTGTGACAGTAACAAATTAATCTTAATTTGTTTTCACATCATGCGTTTTTGAAAATGTCATTAGATATTTATATTTTGATTACCATTGCCTCGGAATTTCTTAAACAAATGTAATACTTTCGCAAACTTTATTTTATACCTGTAAAAAAGTTTTTGCCAAGCTAAATTTTCACAGAATGGAAGATTTGACACTCTGATATCAAAAAAACTTTTATCAATTGTTAAAAATACTATATATTTTAGGAAATGCTTAAAAATTTTCATTTTCTGTGATCTTAAAAAATGTTTTTGACCACACTTTTGAAAATTCCAATATTAATACATGCATTCCCATTCAGGTCAATTTTTTTTCCTGTTTATAAATTAGATATCTTTGATCATACAGCTAATTGATGGTTATCATATTCTTTTGATGGATCGTTTCACGACTGATTTAAGAGATATTTAATTAATTTTATATAAAAAATGCCATTTTTAGATATTATTATTGTATATGCAAATAATAATAATAAAGAAAATCTTCAGTTTTAAAGGAATCTGAATTAAAATGTCTGCAACTTTTATAACTGGTGTTGTAAAATTATTTCGTGATTGTGAATTGAGCATTTGAGCGTTATAAATGTATAGATATGCAATATTGTTGATATCAGGAATTAAACAAAAAACTTTATAAGGTATATTATGATTATTATCATTTTTAACCTTTGTGAAATTTACATGCATTTTGAAAAATAATAAAAAATTATGACTCCCATTTTTTTTTCTTTAAAAGAAAGGTAAAGAATATATTCTATAAAAATAAAAGAAAAAAAGTATTCGAGTGTTTGTATTCCAGACACCTTTTTAACAATCACTTGCTGTTCACCGTCATTTTAACAGATGTATAACAGACACTCTTTAGTACCCTATCTTTTCACACCCCTTTATGACATCTGCTGATACTGCTGACATCTGACAAAGAGTTTCTGGTTAGGCCAGTGGGGGATAGTAAAAAAATGTGCAACACTTGAAATTTCGCTGAAACGAATAAAAGATACACAGCCATCAGAACATATGTGTATCCAGGGACCGACTCAGCTATGGGGAGCCCTGGCGCAAGCATCATTCTGGGGGCACCCCTTCTATCTATCTATAGAATGTTTTTGTGAATAATGTGGAAGTGGCTAGTACTAAACTTCATACATACTGTAAGTACGCATAAATTTTGTACCCGGTTTTGTCTGCTCACGTCTGTATACAGAGTATCACAAAAATTTGTCACATTTTTAAGAAAAAATTCTAGTAGGATAATATAGTAGAAAGAATGATAGATTGGTGGACTCGAGTATTTCTTTGCAAAGTTTTACTTCGCTTATCTACGTACATTATAAGATGTGTAAAAGAAAATCCCATAAATTGGTCATAATTAATGGTTTTAACTTGCCATGTTACGTGGAAAACGTTAATAAAGTATTTCTTTTGAAAACAATAGAATACTAAGTTTTTATAATAAAATTTTAATCATTAGTTTTCGAATGATTAGTTTGCTTTTTGCATAAGTGGAGGGGGTACTGGAAGCAGAGAAGAGAAGGGGGACCACAATCCCTTCCTAAATGTCTGAAAATATATGAATTTTGGTCACTTTTCGCTAGTTTTAATCACTTAGCACCTTTTAATGAAAATCCTGATTACTCTCATGGGGGCCCCCCTAAAAAGGGGTGCCCGGGGCAACTGCCCCGCATGCCCCTGCATAAGTCGGACCCTGTGTGTATCTGTTCTTGTTCTTACTCCGAGTTTAAAATTCAGTTTTGTTTTTAAAATTATTAAATAATAGAATTTTTTTTATAAATAACATTGAAGTACTGTATAATTTGTTAGATGCATTAACGTTTCTCTTGTTCTAAATATTCTATTGCAGAACATATACCTAACTTCAGAATATTTTCTTCCTTTAAATATGCATCAATGACAGTTGATTTTATATCACTACCATAAAAATATTTTGTTTTAAGTTTGATATACATTATTCGGGCGTGAATTCCTTTAACACATTTTAGAATATATACAGAAAAGGTGATTTTCCCAATGAAAATAATAACATTACGAAACCGTTTAAATACACTTTTAATTTCATAGAAAAAAACTTTTTAATGTGATTTCTTATCTGAAAAATGCAATATGAGATCGTATTATGTTGGTAAAACGCCAATGATAAACTTTTAAAAATATCAGTATTAAACCAACAACATTTTCTTGTCAACATCAGAAAAAAAATAATAAAAAAGTAATAATAAATATTTTCTCTTAATATCACATAAATGGGTGATATTAACAAAGGAAATTCTGAAATACAAATGATTTCAAATTTCCTTTTTAGTATAAAAAGTTTCGATTGCATTATTTTCAATAAATAATGACGTAAACACCTTCAGAATTTAGCAAGGGAGAAAAAAGAGAAGGGGGAGGGCACATAATAATGATAACGGTGAGTGCCGTAAAAGTCTAACATAAATGACGGCGCCTGGTGCGGGGCACCGCCCGTGCCATCCCGCATGCGGCGTTGTGCCCCTCTACTCTAAACCCAGATTTTACACATAACTTGGCCATATTAAAGTAAATTTTCACCAGGCTTGACTTGGATATAAATAAATAAAGTTGAAAGTGAAGTTGAAAATAAAATAATTTTTGTTTAAATATGACACTGGTTTCTATAACAAAATTGTAGTGTGCTCTACTATTTTTTAGGGGGGGGGGGGGTCACACTATACTGTTAAAGCAAAAATTTCGAGTACAACAACACATCAGCTAGCAACGACCCCCCTCCCCTGCCCCTCTCCCCAAAGTATGAAAATTTGTTTCACGCCACTTTAAGACTTTTCCACAGCTAACTCACCAAATTAAAAAAGGCAACTGTGAACGAAAGACTTGACTAAAAAAATCATTCTGTTACAGCTAATGACATGTATTTACTAATTTAAACGCAATTGAATATTTCCCTCAAAGTTTGTATAAAAATTAATTTTAATTTATTTATGTTCGACATAATTTAAATAATATTAATCAGTTGTTAATTAACCACAAATAAACATTTGTCAGTTATTTACTATTTATCAATTAAAAATATTCACCAATTAATTGCTATTCATTAATTAATAATAGCGTCAATTAAGTACTATTTTATTTATCTATGGCAAATTATTGAGTATGACATTCATAACACTTTTCACTGGAAGCAGATACTCTGCTTACCCCCCCCCCCCCCCAATACGAAACATCTTTTAACGTTGCGTAAAAAAACATCTTTCTAGAACTAACGCACCGAATTGACCAAGCAGCTGTATTCAAAAGACTTAGCTAAAGAACCAGTCTGTTATCGCTAATGAAATATATTTTAATATTTTAAACAAAATTAAATATTTTTTAACAAATAAATTTAAATTTACTGGCGACAATAATTAACTGAAATTTATCAATGTTTAACTAACCGCAATCAATTATTCAAAATTACTTACAATTTACTATTTGTAAATAATAGTCATCAATTAATATTCATTAACTAAAATAGCTTCATTTAAGAACATTAGCAAATGATTAAGCATTAACATCGCTAATCGTAACACTTTCATCTCCATTGCTTAAAATATCCTTTCAAAAAATTGTCATTGTCCTTCAGACGCATCAATAACATTATACACTTTGTCAGGCAATTCATTGAATAATAGAGTAACCACCCAGGACATCTTAGTTCGAGATTAAGTTACTCGGGTTGATTGTGTAAAATTTCAAAACGAGTAACACCCGAGTTACTCTAAATAATGGTACTGTGCTCCCACAAACTTTTTGTTCTAAAATATAAAAAAATACTTCGAATGAAATTTTTTTGGTGTTCATATGTATATTTTGCATATCTTAACATTCTATAATAATATTTAAATGATACTAATAAAATTTCGGTGGGTATTCCAAACGTCGGTAAAAAGTTTAGTTATTGACGAGGGCGGGTAGGACGGTATTGGTGTGTGTGTGTGTGTTCTGTTTCCAGTGATTTTATTGTGTGTATATGTGTATATATATATATACATATATATATATATTTTTTTTTTTTTTTTTTTTTTTTTACTAATATTATAAAGAAGTAAAGTTTGTTTGTTTGTAGGAGGTAATCTCTGGAACTACTGAACCTGTTCCAAAAGTAATCGTGTTAAAATCATTGTAGTAGTCCACGCTCGAACATAGGCAATATCTGAAGTCGATGTCACTAACCCAAAGGGGGTGTAGGAACAAAATACGTTCTAAAAATGCAATTTTTATGTTACTGAAGGGTACAGAAATGTGAAATTTGCAGTATTAGTTACTTATAAGATATAAATGATCTCTAAGAACATTTCTTAAATAAATCGAAATTTAAAAGAGGGGGGAAAAGCGCGAAGAGCGTTGAAAAAACGTTCTAAATAGTGTTTTCTACGTAATCTCAGGAAATACCAAACCGAAAAAAAAAATAATGGTGTCAAAATGATGGTGACAGCTCTTGCTCCAAGGTATAGGCTCTATTTTACCAGTTTTCACTCTGATTCACTTTTAAACAGGGTTCGTTAATATCATATTTTCGAAAATATAAAAATATCTGATATATCTTATATTTTCTATATATATCGAATATTTAAAATAGTATACCAAAATAGTCAACTCACTGCTGATAATAAATATTTTTAAGCTTAATGTAAATTAGAAACTAAAATATTTTGCCCTTAACTTGGAAACTTAAACAATATTCTAAAAATGCTTTTCTTTTTTCCACTTTGAACAAAATTGCAGATCAACTAATTGAAAATAGATACAGTTTGCTTTATACACTTATTAAAAACTATAGGATTCAGTATCAAGAAATCAGAAATTTATAAAACATAATTTTAAATAGTAAATAGTCTTTTTTTAATTGAAGAATTTTAACATAAATGCAAGCATGTCTCTTTTTTTTTTCACTAATATGTTGTACAGTTTAGGCTTAACTAAACCAAAATCAAAAAAGATTCTTTTCTAATGAAGCTGTGTATAACTGATTATCTAAATTAGACAGTTTATATTTCAATCGCTGTTCTTAATTGTCTCACATTATCAATGTCCATTGATATATATCAACGAACCCTACTTTTAAGTTTAATTTTTTTCTTTGTACTAATAAATTTTAATTTATATTTATTTTAATGTATGCGCTTTTAAAGAACAAAAGATTTTTGAAATAAATTTCAAAATAAAAGTTAATAAAAAGTCCACCCAAAACTTTTCACTATGTCAGTGGCCTTTTTGGAATATTACTTTGTATTTTCTATTTTTTTTTTTTTTTTTTTTTTTTTGTAAGTATGTTATGACATTCTAATGTAGGTAATATAATTGAAAATAAGATAAATAGTGAGTCTTTTCTTATTCGTTATATTTTATATCGTCAGATTTTATGTAAAATAACCGTTTGTGAAAGAATTCACCCCCTCCTTCCTCTTTAATGGCAGTTCTACACTATATTAAAATAGTACAGTACTAACAACTACAGAAATAATTATAGGCAGTATGTCGAGATTAAAAAAAGATACAAAAAATATTATTTCTGTATACTTATGGAGTAGTTTAGGAAAGTTTCTGTTCTAAAGTATCATTCATAAAATGTATCGAACCAAATTTTATATATCATACCTATAAACATATCAAACAGGCAAAAAAATATAAATATATTAATTTAAATTGTTTCTAGGGCTATTCAAATAGTAATTTTTCGATTAATATATCTCGGAACTCAGCTAGAAAATTACATTCATGTATCAATTTATATTCCACTTACTTTCAAATATAAAGTCGATGCATACTAAAAACATTTGTCAGAGAGCATGTCAGAAGCAAGGTGCATTTCCATCAGGCATGTATGGAAAGGAGAAAAAAATAAATAAATATAAAGATTTAAAAGTAATAAATAAACAAAAAAAAAATCAAATATATATGGGGGATTCTCACAATTTTTTTACTTTTATCTCCCTGAATAATAATTTTTATTTTAGTATATATTCTTGTGTTTTATTATTATTATTTCATATACTCGGGAACATCCCATTGCATGATTGTATAACAATATTAACGAGATAAATAAGTTTTGGACGATGTTGGAGAGTCCCAATACCAGGAAAACTCCTATTCCGTCCCGTGTCCCTCATGCTGATTTTTAAGTTTGGAGCTGTCTGTATAAAATTGTTTCAATAAAAGTAATTCCATGTAATTTTTTTTTCCGAAACTGGGACAATTGTTTTATGTAAATATGTAGCAAAAAATTAGCTTGCACACATTTTTACAGGTTGATATTATTTTTTGAACTCTGTCCCGGGGTTTTAGATTCCTTATCATTCCTCTTGCTAAACTTATACAGAAAATCACTTCAGATGCAGCCACAGATTTTTTTTTTTTTTTAATTTTTTCTCATGCATAAGTATTATAGAGAAAGAATGTCTAAAATTCTTTGACAGGAAATTTACTGCAGAATTTAAATATCAAAAGTATTTAAATATCAATTTCAAGCATCGTGGCTTTATTCGTAGTCTTACCGTCCCCAAAGTTTATTCCTGCACTTTTCGAGGTAAATTAATTTTTTTTATTTATTTAATCCAATGTAAATAACTGTTTCTAAAAATCAATGAACATTGTGGCTATCACTTAGTCTTAACATGATTTGCCTAAAAGTAGTGGTCATTATCCTTACCGTCACATCCTTACCATCCTTTTTTTCCCCATTACCATCCCTTTTTCCCTCAGTGCCAAAACTAAGGGGTGGGGCAGAGGGGGCATGTGCCACGGGTGCCGGAACGAAGGGGCGCCAAATGAAGGATTATACCTTTGGAATGGATAATTTTCTTCTGATTGACTTCCTTTATTATGAAACAGCCATTGTAAATGAAGTGTTTAGGTGAAGAGGAAAGAGCAGCCGTAAAAAGTTAGAAAACTTTTGGCTGCTTTCATCTTCACCTAACACAATGGCTATTTCATAGTAATGGAAGCCATCAATCCATCATTTTAAAAATGATCGTTAGAAAATTTTTGTTGGTGTTCAGAGGGGAGTCATAGTAGATTACGTAATTCAGTATTACATATTTTAAATCTTAAAATAAGCCGGCTATTAGAAAATTAGTAAAATTCTCCTTGCAAATATACTTCGCGGAAGAGGGGGGGAGGGGGAGCGCCAAAATCCCTGTTTGCCCCGGGTGCAAAAAAGGCTAGTTTCGGCCCTGTTTTTCCTATACCATCCCCCTTTTTTCCCTTCCGTCCTTTCTTTAACACCACTTTAAGACAATGTTATACCAAAATTTTGTACTAAAAATATTACATTGTTATATTTCTTATATGAATGTTCTTTGGGTACTATGCAAATTCATTTAAGAAAAATTTAGAAGAAAATAGAAAGTTATAGTGGTAAAATGGTAAGGAAACTAAACTCGCAAGTTTAACTTAAACCTCAGTTAAATAAAAAAAATTTCGCTGCTGACCATTTTTTTTTTATTTTGAATCATTAACGCATTCGTCTATCAGATTAAAATGTTATTTTAGCAAGTTTAATTTCAGCAGATTTTTATTCCCGAAAATCAAAGGATTGTGAGAATACCCCATATGTCAGCAGTCTAATGCGTCATCTGTAGTACAACAAGGTTCGTACACTTTTCTTTAAATAAAAATCTAAGACTTTTATGGACATTGTAGAATCAAAAAAAAAAAAAAAAAAATCAAATAAGCGCCTGTAAACTATTGAATTATAACGTGCATTTTTTAACACGGGGTTTCATTTTTGTAAATATAAATTTTAAAAATTCAAATGGTGTGGCGATGATAGGAGGAAGAAGGGGTCGTCATGTGGCAGTAGACATTTAGAAGACTATTACTTATGGGCTTTACATATATAACGTTATCAACATTTTGCTGATTTTGGAGCCCCTTTCTCCTGCCGATATCATACGTTATCATTCATCAACCCTCCGCCCCACCTCCCCCCGATGATATTGTTGTAAATGTCTAAAAATTATTTTTATTTTTACATTATTTTTCTTTCTTTTTATACTGCTGCAGTGATATACGCATATAATTATACAGATTAAACATTTATTAGTCGCATAGTTTACAGATTCAAGTCAATAAAATATTAATACATGAAACAAATTTATAACAGATAACATCTAAAAGAGTTAGTTATTATTTAAAATTATCTAATAATAGCTTATTGTTACATAATGCATTCAGCAGTAATATTGTCTTCTTGCACTTGTCCTGTGCCCGGGAAGGGTAAAAGCAGAGCTTATCAACCAAAGAGGGGAAAACGTTATTTATCTTTTTTTACTGGTAAATGCAAGTGTCATTTCCAACATCTTATGCTCCTGGTTTCTCTGATAGAGAATTATATGCGCACATGGCAGAAGAACAGAAATTCCAAAAGTTGAGGCATTTCAAATTTTGGAATGAAATGATTTTATAAACATTTAATGGCTTTAATAATAGCTTTGTATTTTCGTAAAAACACATAAAAATAATAATAAACAAAGTTTCACAGACTATTTGAATATAAAGATACTCAAAAATTTTGATTTGATCAAAAATTATAACGATATCAAAAAGCAAACTCCCCTCTCCCTAGAGATATCTTACGATAACAAATGCCAGACACCCCCCTCCCCCCTAAAATGATAACATTATGTATGCACGGCCTCTTATAGTTATTTCAAAATGGCAAATACAGCATTGTAAACTTAATTTTAAACAGGAAAAGGAAAGGAGAGGGGATAATCTAAAATTTTGGAAGGAGGAATTTCTCAATGATTCTTTAACTATATTGACACTTAAAAGTGTAAGGAGGGGGGTGGGAGAGGGGGTAACAGGGAAGAAGCAAAGAATTTTTATGAGGGGGGGGGGGGCAGAGTTCATTCAGATGATTATCATTACTATAGTAGTATTATGGGAGAAGAAGAAAACTGATTATTTACCTTACTAAAGATTTACAAATAGGACAAAAATTAAATGAATAAAATTCAGAGATTTAAAGACTTTAAATTTTGCGTATTTGATAACAAAGCAGCAAAATAATAAAATATTAAATAGCTTCAACATTTTTTTTTTTTTTAACCATTTGGGAAAATGGTTTTAGTCCTCTTCAGGGTAGGAAATCAAAAGCATATCTGAAGCTTTTTATTAGTTGAATCCGCATTTTATTCGTTTTCTGATTGGTCTATACAGTAATCTGTATTTCCCTTTACTTTCAACAGAGATGGATACTTCTGTTGCTACTATGACAAAAAAAGTAATAAAAACTTTAAAAAAAATTAATAACTCAGAAACAAATTGAGATACAGCTTTCAAACAAATTGCATTTAAAAGTACATTTCTTTTCTCTATACGACGGTGTAAAAAGTAATATTGTGGGATGTTTAGAAATTTAAGAATGACATTTCATTTAAAATTGGTCGTCAGATTTCCAAGAAATCTGACGATGGAAAAGCCTTTTCCCGAACAGCCAATGAAATGCTTGGATAATACGTAAGTTTCGGGAAATCTGAGGAGTCACAGGCGATTTTTGTCGCTTGCAATTTTTACGTGCAATAACACTATTAATGTTTAATTCATGGCGTACGTAATGCATGATCAACTCCGTGCGATTTTTTATGTCTTAAATTTTTGTCTTTGAAAAAGTCATTTTCCAAATGGTCGTTGTAATTTGTTAAATTTCTTTTCTTTTCTTTTCTTTTCTTTTTTTTTTTTTTTTTTTTTTTTTTTTTTTTTTTTTGTTTGTTTACAGGTAAGGGGAAAGTGGAAAAATTCGGCAAGAGTATGGAAAAGGAGGAGTTTAGATGAGATACTATATACAGTAAAACCTCCCTAACGCGACCACGTTCCGTTCCAATAAAAATTGGTCGATCCGAGAGGTGGTCTCTTAATGGAGGTCATGTTTAAATCTAGATTTTAACTGTTGAAAAAAGGTAACAATTAATGTTACTAAAATTTATTTTTAACATTAGGGAAAATATGAAAATTTTCTATGAAATTTTCTATTAATATGAAAAAGAAGAAGCAAAATTTTGAGAAGGGGAATTTTGATGAAATCTTAAAGAAATTTACCCGATCGATTATTCATTTTTACAATAAAATAAAAAATAGAGCTGAAAATTTAGAGAGTTTTAAAGATTTTAAACATTGGGTAATGCGGGGGAGTGAAATTTTGAGATAGGGGAAATTTATATATTTTTTTTTAAATCAGAAATTTACTGAGACGCAGAATAATTTTTACCGTGATTAAGAAATAATCAGACAGTAAAAGTAGGTGCCTTTTGCAAATTTTGCATAAAAATAAGAACTTTTAACGACCAAAAACTACATTTCGAAAATTTAAGGATCTTTTAAGTATTTTCATGGAACCCTGCACAACATTCTGTATATTAATTTATCTTTAGAGTTCTTTTACAGTCATTTGAAAGAATTTCTTTTAAAAATAATATTTCATTAATAGTTATAATTCTTATATAGCGGTTTTTTTAATATTACATTAATCTATCAACAATACCTTACCAAATCTGATACTCATATTTCTCATTGTTAATCACAATTTATGTAATAACAGAAATTTATATGATAAAAAACAATAAATCAAAACATCCAAAATTTTAATAATGGACACCCAATATGTCAGTTGGTTGTATTTATGTCGGCCAATTATCTGCACGTGGGATATGGGCCCTGAGGGGGGGGGGGTGCCTTCCGTGGAGGTCTTTCTAAGGGAGCCTAACCCGTATTAACGCTTGGAGAACCAAGGTTCGAAGAAAACCACGAAAACTCCGAACGATTAGGCCGACGGGCGCGATTGGGATCGAACCCAGCACCTCCCGTCTACCAGCTTCGAGAGCAGAACCTCTCGGCCACTGGTGGGGCCCCAATATGTCAGAAATGAATATTTTACTAAAAGTAACAAATAGCTGTTTTTATTATTGTATTTAAAACCAGAAGTTAAAGAAAGCATATTAATGAAACAAAATAGAAATTTTCAGATAACAAAATTGGGATCAATATTTAATAAAATATTTATGAGAGTAAGTAAGTTCAACTTAATTACTAATTACATATCACAAATCTATATTTTAGATTTAAAATACCGAATTTCAGAGAATTATGTTTATCAAATTATTGAGACACTAAGGAGGAGGTTGAAAAAAAAAAATCACAGAAAAATATATTGGAATATCAGACGGTGGAATTGTATTTTCAATTACGGATAATTAATTTTTCGAAAACTGTTTGTACTAATTAATAGTAACACAAATAGGAATGAAAAATGCATAAAATCTTTTCGAAACGAAATTGTGAAACTGACATGTGGCACCTGCTCTGTAGATTTAATAGTTATAATTAGTATTTATATTATTTTGATAATCACGATTTTTTTTTCTTTTTTTTTTTTTTTTTTTTTTTTTGATCAGAGATGAGTAATCAAACATTGAAGACAAAAAGGAGTAGGTTTCTAACAACTCGTGTGACTTAAAAAAAATTGCCTTTATTTGAATAAAAGTGTCTTACAACATTGAGCCCCACTTTGCCTAACACCCTTGAACACTAATCTCTGGTTTCTGATTGGTTTGATTAATTACTGGACTATAAATATACAAGGCAGAGTTGTGAAAAAAAAAAAAAAAATCAAGTTATACTTTTAAAAAATTTATTAACCATATGAATTAATTATGAGCAACTATTTGCAAAAATTTCGTTTTTAATACATTCTGAAATATTTTTAAATTGCATTTGATTCCACAGTTCTAGAGTTAAATGAGAAAAGATTTTATACACTAGGACTGTATAACTTCACATTTAGCAATGGACCTATCATTTATCCATTACCGATTATTGACTAATTTAGCATCCCAATAATAGACACTAGTCCTAAAACTTTTTAAATAAATGAAATTTTGTAAACGGCTATTAGTACATAAAATTAAAATTTCTCTATTACACTATCTAAACAGAAAAAAAAAAATGCAATTTTCCAAGAAAATAAAGAAGATATAAATTAGTTAAATAAATCAGCCTTTAGATTGTAAACAGTAAAATTTTTATACCCAAGCCCTTCATATATATATGTATTTACAGAATCTAGGAAAAAAAGTGACCAGAAAAGACGTGACAGGAAAAAAAGTGACAGAAAAAACAAGAGCGGAAAAAACGTGACAAGGGAAATAAGTGACCGGAAAAAACATGACACGGAATTGATAAATATTGAACATATTGATGAATAATTACTTAAAACTAACAAGATAACAAATGTCTGATTTATATCATTCTCGTAGGCGAAAATTCGCTGCAAATTTATCACTACTTGAATTTTGACATTCGCGAACGTGAATACGAATATTCTTCTTCGATGTCTACAAATGCCAATATGCATTGAGTTTATTTTAAAGTAGAAATTTGTAATTTATATTAATGTTAATAATAGTATAATAAATTAAGAATAAATTGAATTAAAAAATATATTTAATAAAATATTGATTTAATTTTTGTACTAGAATTTCTAACTATTTTAATAATTAATTAATAGAAATTATACATCAATTAATGTTTTCATTCAAAAATTTTGAGTTATTACCCCCCCCCCTCCCCCCCCCCAAAAAAAAAAAAGAAAGTGAAAAATCAGTCAAAAATTTAAACCGAAGTAATTATTAATTATTAGACTTTACGTTTTGGACTGATGGTATTATTATTCATTAATAATAGTAAAAATGTAACATTGTACAAATACATAAAAATAATTTTTAACGATGTTAGGTGATATTATTGTCAGGATGCAGATTTAGAATTTTTCAAGCACAGTTATAGCTTGCAATTAAAACAGAGTAATTAGAGAGAGAATATTAGTAATTTATTTTATTTAAAGAGCAAGAAAATATTATAAAGTAACTAATAAATAAATAAACAACATATTTATCCTCAGAATCATTATAATTTTTATATAATCTAATAACATTATAGTAACCGAAAATTAAAAAAAAAAAAAATTATATTTCCATTTACCCTGTAATAACTATTATATAGCTCATGTAATATTTTTTAAACAATTGATAAATTAATTATATAAACAATTAATAATTGAAATAATTTTGAATTGATATTAATAAATACATATAATAAAAACAATTTAATTTTTGAGATTTTTTTATTTAACAGTATAGCTGCTTCCAACAACAACTGCAAGGGACCGAAATATTTAGGGATTAAAATTTGTAATACCGAAATCCATACCGGACAAAGTACAAGCAGCACCAAACAGTCCCGTTTTTTCCGGTCACGTTTTTTCCACTCTTATTTTTTTGTCACCTTTTTTCCTGTCACGTTTTTCCAGTCACCTTTTTTCCGGTTACCGTATTGACAATCCATACATTGGAAAATAATATTTGGAATCATTTGGACAAGATTTATGAAGAGATACACCTGTAGTCCATCCAAAGGTTTTTTCTTTTTATTTTTTTTGGAGAATATCAAAGCCATCGCTAAGACGTTTTATTTGGAGGGGGAGAGGACATTGGCCAAGTTAAATTTCAGTATTTGCCAACTAGTTTTATAATTTTGCCAAGTTATTGCAATTAGAAAATGCAATATAGTTCTTATTTGTAAATATTTTAATAGTATTCCCAATTAGATTTGTAACTTATTTTTTATCAAAAGTTTTAAAGAAATTTGCCAACTAAGTTTGTAAATTTGCGAAGTGTAACAGCATTTGCGAAAGTTTTTATTTATTTATTTATTTTTTTTTTTTTGGCCTCCTTAGAGAGGACCCTGGAGAATATAAACATGAAATAAACTAAGATTTATTTATTTATTTATTTTTTTAATCGGAGCCCTACTTGCAATCTTGCTAGACAATTTTTAAAATATCAAGATGAAAAACATGACAGAAATGTAACAGATAAGATATTAAACGATCAAAAACAACCTTCTAATATTTATTTATTTATTAAAAGTAAAAAAAAAAAAAAAGTTTCCTCCTTGAATCCCCGTTATCAATGACTTTTTAACACACTAATTTAAAAAGAAAGACAATTAAAATTTTTCGCGTAAGCCCCCGCTCTTACAGGTAATGGAAAATCCTTATTATTATTATTATTTTTCTTTTTTTTTTCTTAATGTGTATTTATTCTAAATCCCTTAAGAAGAATAAATTTCTCTTTTTATTTCTCGAAACCACAAAAGAAGGGAGAAGTTAAGTTAATTATATGGAAAAATCCTGTTAAAACAATTGGTTCTCAACAAAAAAATTTTCTCCTTGCAACAAACAAACAAAATTTTCTCCCTGCGGACACCAAAACCGATGCGTGTTCTGCAAGCAATCAAAAGCATACACAGCCCCACTACAATGCTCTTGTTACTTTTTCCAGAAGCCTAAGCTATTTTAAGCGGTTTTAAATTGTTGACATTTTACCAGTATTATTCATCACTATATTCATATAATACAGAAACATACTATTTGAAAATAAACAATTATCTAATTAAAATAATCATGCTTACCTTTAATGTTGTGTTGCGTTAAAAAATTTATTTTTCTGGTTGGTTATCCATATCCTTCCATCTCTTCCTTCCTGGAAAGTGAAAGTGCAGCTTCCAGCTTACATAATGTACGAAAGATTTCACTACAGACAGTTCCACACATTGCAATTGCGGACAGTTGGGGGCAAGTAGATATACCGTGGAGGAAACAAAGGAGGAAGATCCCCCGAAAGGTCTTTGTTCTTGGGGTCATTTTGTTCAAGGTTAGTGATAACCATAGCTAGGGGCGCGGTTGAAAGGAAAGTAATGTTCTCTTTTCTCTCCCGGTCACAGATAAAAATTGGAGAGAGGAATGTTTCACTCTTTTAATAAGGTTATTCTCAAATCCAAACGTACAGAGTTTTAATTCATTTTTGTTTGAAAACGCATGAAACTGGCAGTTGTTGTTATTCAGAAACTATGTAATCGAAAGACGTTTTCCATTTTTATGTAAACACACTAGATCTTTCAGAAAATACTGTCAAAGAAGGCGTTTTGAACAGAATTTTGACGAAGGGAGAAAAGCGTCTAGTCACGTGATCAACACTTATAACTCGATAGGTAATTTATTGATTAAAAAATGAAAAAATCATTTCGATTCCAAATTCCAAGCCGTTTTCATTTTCAGGTCTGCTAATTTTATACCTTTACGTTTAAAAATGTGTACTTTATTGTGTCAAAAAGTTTCGCGCTTTTGAGCAGTGAACTTGAGAATAGAAGAGGAGTGGAAATATTCTATTTACCTCTATTCAAGAAAAAAAATATATCATTTCACAAACTTTTTCTTTTCCAAATAGTAAGAAGAAAAAGAAATTCTACCAATCTGTCACAAAATTAGTATGGAATTAGTATTTTAACATTTGGTTAAATATTAATACATAGCATTTTAAGATAGGCAAGTTTCTAGTAATATTCATTTTTCAAACAAATTCTAGAATTATGTTTGCACAAAGAGTTTTATTTTTAAATGTACAGAATGCAATAACAATAAAAAACAGAATAAAAAGTATCTCCGGGGTCTAAAGTAAAATTTTAATAAACTTGTGTCGATTCTGTGGAATATAGCAGCACATTTGCCCATTACTCCATTCATTAATTAAATGTGATTATTATTATATTTAATTTATAAATAACATTTTTGAATTTAATTAAATTTAATTTAACTGTTTATTTAATAAATATTATAATGATCACTAATATACAATTTAGTATTTCGAGTGTTATTGCATTTATTTTGTTATATAAACACGCGTGAGCAGGAAGATTTAAATGCCAAAATTAAAAGTAGAGCCACATTATGTAACGCATTTCCACCACAGTATGTAACGTTAACAAATGGGAAGTGAAAATCATAAATGAAAAAAAAGTAGATAAATCACAGATTGGCTTCAAAAACTTGAAGCATAAAATATTTCAAACGGATAAATAAAAAATAATTTTAAAATGCTGAATATGGCACTTAAAAACTCAAGGAAAACATGCTATTGAATATAATAATCTACTTATTAAACAACAGTGGATCCTATAACTGCACTAATTTAGAAAATTCTAAAAAAGAAATAGTATAATACAAATAAACGATTCATTCATAAAATTTCCTGTTCTAGAAGATACTTTTCCAGAATTATGAACAAAATTGATATAAATTTTATTATTTCTGATAAAATGCGCTACATTTTTTGATAAACCAAACTTAAAAATAAAGCATTTCGCACAATGAAGTATTAAAAAAAAGATTAGTGATTCAAGCTTAATTCTTTAATGAGGATACCGATGACACGGTATTTTAAAATTTATATATACATCATCACCACCAACTGTTTTCAATCTACTGCTGGATGTATATGTCCCAAGGATTTGCTTGTATTTTTGCATTCCCATTTTGTATTCCCAAGTTATCTGCTATTGCAGTGGTACTCACTATAATTTCTATAAGATCTAAAATCTGGCAGAATTGTGAAGCAGCATTCACATTTTTGCACTCATATGTCTTTGCATTAAAATGAATTACAAATATTTATTTATCATTAATGCATAATCATTCATTGTAAGAAATGCTAATAATTCACTATTAAATTCCTGATGGATAACGGCCATTCGCTAATAGTGACGTTTTCTGAAAGTGCACTGTAAAAAAAAATCTGTAGTTCTACAGATGTAAAGTTACATGCTTACTAAACTTTCACCTGTAACTGTACGAAAAAAGCTGCAAATCTACAAAACTAGTTTTTGTAAAGCTACAAAAATCTGTAACTTTACAAATGAATCTGCTAAAATTTCAATAATCTTACTAAACTTTTATTTGTAACCCTGGCTGCAGTTACATGAAAAGTTCTCGGAATCCCAGTTTCCAAAAAAATTCTTAGTAACCTTACAGATTTTTTGATTTTCGGCGCAAATGTGTGTCTGTTACATGAAATTTTGTTGTTGCCGTTACATGAAAAGTTCTAGGAATCAAAGTTTCCTAGAAAAACTTTAGTAACTTCACAGATTTTTTTTTACAGTGTGAGACGAAATGCCATAGACTAACAATATTCTACCCTAGAATTGAGGCTATTTAACTGATTTTAAAAAAAGAAGAAACCGCATGTTTATTTTT
Organism: Maratus speciosus; assembly: GCA_963932465.1. Classification (NCBI taxonomy): domain Eukaryota; kingdom Metazoa; phylum Arthropoda; class Arachnida; order Araneae; family Salticidae; genus Maratus; species Maratus speciosus. The sequence continues at coordinate 483,167,318 of OZ010793.1, forward strand.
ATGCTATCATATTTTTAAAACAATTACAAGGACGTAAAAAATAATTTTTAAAAAAATCTATCAATCTAATTATCTCCATCTTTACCCCTCTGTCTCTCTGTATTATATCACATATATTAAAACGTTAAGGAAAAAGTTCAGTTCAGGACAAAATTGACACATTTGCATATGTGTGAAATTAAATTTAGAACCTGTTCAATTTTCGAGGAAATGGGATGATTAGAGGTCTGCACGCGCACAGGCCCGGGCTTGGCACGAGGCCCGTACACGGCTGGGCCGGCAGAATTAGGACAATTTTAAAACGGACCGTGCAGGGTCGAAAAAAATTGAATGGACCTGCCGGACCGGGTTGATAAATAAAATTAATCGGATCTAACGGCCTGATATAAAACTTTAAACAAAACCGATAAAATATGAGCCATTTTCAATGAACATAACTTTCCCGAGAATAAGTATAAATGTGCGTCACGAGCCGATGCTAGGTTTCAAACATCAATACAGAAATGTAACATGTCCAGCGTAGAGATCGGCATCGGACAGTTACATGGTATCTGAGCCCGGGATTAATTTTTTCTGCAGACTCGTGCCTGGCTAAGATCAGGCTTGCATTTTTTTCCTACATAGTCGAGCTCGGCCGGACTTGAACTTAATTGAACCTTGAACCTTCCTGAACCTTGACTCAGGATGTAGGACAGGCAATATGTTTTCTTAAAATATTAATAGCGATAATGAACTTCTTTAACTTCTGGAATCTTTGGAAATATACCTTAAGGTGGTTCTCAAATTCACTGCTCAACAACGCAAAACTTTCTGGCACATTTTCGGACTAATTTTTAACTGTAAAGTCATAAAATCGACATAAGTGACTATTGAAGGGATTTCGAATCGAACAGTTTCCCATTTTTAAAAAATAATTTACTTATCGAGATGTAAGAGATTGTTGTCACGTGACTACAGGTTTTTCTCCTTTCCCGTGCTATCGTTTCAGGAAATTGGATTCAAAACGCTAACTTTAACAGTATTTCCTCAAAATAATATATTGCCTTTATCGAAAAATGGATAATGCCATTCGATTACATAGTTTCTTTAAAAGAACACCTGCCAATCTTATGCGTTTCTGAAAAGAATTGAATTCAGATATGTGTCAGAAAGGATTTGAGAAAAGCCTTAATAAATGACACAGAACTATTTTCACAAAACTACTTTTTATTATACAGCTTCAAAAGTTATGACGTTTTTAACCCTCCTTTCGTTCTTTTATTCTAAACTACATTAATTTTTTAATGAATCCTTATTTGAATGTTGAAATATCTAAGAATCTAAGTAATCATTAATGTTGCTATTGTGCATTTTTTGTGTTGCCAATACATAGTAATTTTAAAATTCACTGCAATATTATCCCATAAATATTCATCAAGTATTCTTTAAAAGAATTTTAATTGTATGTTAAGAAAAATCTCAATTTATTGTAGAAAATGAATCAGGCCGGATCGGGCCTGATTTAATTGATTTTTGGGCATGTATATCACTAATTTTTGTATGAACCGGGCCATGAAGTGTGAAAATATAAACGGGCCAAGCCGTGCTCGGGTTCAACTTTTAATTTTTACACCGGGCAGGGTCAACTTAGCTTTCGTTCGGGCCGGGCCTGAAAATTCCGGTCCGGTTTGGTTAGCCCAGTGGTCTAAGTTATCAGTTTAAAGATTTGAATTTTTGCGAAGAACGGGAGTTCGACCAGGCAGAATGATTTCTGTTATATTTTCTAGCGATAATTCATTTCTATATTGTCATATTTTATTTCAAGAGGGAAGTTATATGGTCTGTATGCCTTTTAATTATTATTTGAATGCTTTATAATAAAAAAAATAACACACAATATTTTTTAAATACTAATTTTATCTAAAAAATATTTAAGCTAAAAGTTTTCATGCAATTAATAATTAAATAAATTCAACTGATCTGCATTTTTTGCTATATTTTCTTACCTTTATCAAGAATATATATCTGTGTGTATGGAAAAAAAAAAAAAGAAGTCATTTTTTTCTGTAAAAAGAAAAAGAAAAAAAAACTTGAAAGAAAGTAAAATATTCATATAACAACTATAAAAGAAATTATCTTGACACCCATCGTTTAATAATTAAATAATGCATGAAAATGTAAAGTAAAATTCAAGTAACTAAAATATATATAGTATAAATCGTTAGCTGCTAGCATCAGGTTCTAAGTTTAAGGTTTTAGAATAGAACTGATAATATATCTATCTATATATATATGCAGCCAGCGAGATACATAGCGACTGTTTTTGTTATGCGGCTACTATTCTGATTAATTACATCCAGTATTCTGATTTCGTCACTCCATCGCTATTTGTTGTCTTCTGACATATTTTTGATAGCACTGTAGTATATTTTCAATTTATCTAATGTCTTGACATCTTGCAACATAAAAGACAATGCACATTGCAGTCCAGTAATACATAATAAAAAAGACTTTTGGCTTGAAATTCTATGAACTCAAAATAATTATATTATTGCAGCTAATGAAAATGTAATAATTTTTAAGGTTGATTTTGTTATACATTCGTAAAGGATTCAAAAACCATTATGTTGTTTTTAACGAAATTAGTTATATAATATTACAGTTTAAAAAAATGCAACAACAAAACAGGGGACATGGTAGGTATAAATTGAATGTGGTGACCTATGACATGGGAGAATGGAGGCGTAAAAAACTCTCATTTAAGAAGATAAATCAGCATGTCCTGCCTGAATTGAGATCAATTTTTATATAGAAACCAGAGTCGTTACCCGCTTATTCAGTAAAAAAATAGGGTATCTCACTCCAGACTGAATCCGATTTTTCCTACATAACTTTAACTAAAATGAAGTTATTTTAGCCACATTTTCGAAAGACTTTGCTTTTTACGAAACGTGATAACATAACTGAAAGTTGTAAAAGTACATTATAATTTAGTCAGTGACAACATATAAACGCAGTTAGCTAATTCAGAATTATGGGGTGTTGTCTTCAATATTATTTAGATGCAAATCATTTACAGCATTTCTGGTGATGGCATTTCATGTCACATAAAAAAAAAGTTTGTATTTTGAAAATTTATCTAAAATATCTCATTTTATATAAAATATATATGCAAGAATCTAGGTTCCCCTTGGAGTAAAACACGTGGTATTTTTGACTAAGTAAGCAGATTGCGACCCTAGTCTCCTACACAAAAATCGTTCATTATGGATGCTATAACCTCTCAAATTTTGAAATAAACTCTTTTCATGCCGAAACAAACTCGATCAGACACATTCTTAGACACATATATTTTCTATCAATATACCTACTATAACCCAGCTCTATCGAATTACGATTTAGATACTTCTCATACGATTGTATTTTTTCTTAACCTAAAAAAAAATAACTATAGTGAATTAATTAAAATGCAAATAATTAAAATACTCGAAATTTGCTATGAAATGTATTATTTTCATTACAATTTTAAGTAATTTAAATCTCAGTCAAAGGAAAAGTTAAAAAGTTAAAAAATCGGTCAAGTTAAAATAAGGGGAGGGCAAAGGGAGGCTTGGCCCTATCTAACTAGATTTTGATACAGACAAATTTTTTATGAATACAAATAAGTTGTATATTATGAAAATTGTAAAAAAAATCACTTTATCTTGTAAAAATAAAGTATGATAAAACCTGCTAAGACAAAATCATAAGATACCGGAGGAAGTTTCCGTTTTAGACCAGTTTCCATTGAGCAGCTATATTTGTAGGGTATTCCTTTCGTCGAAATGTTTCGCTTTAAAGCTGAATTCAGTTACAGAGAAGTCCAATTTTTATGCTTTACTAGCGAATAAAAATTAACGATTTTCTTTTGTAAAATTTGTTAAGATGGAATTGCAGGACACCGGAGAAGAATTGCGTTTTAGGCAGCTCGTCATGTTTCAGATATAATTGTAGGGCACTATTTTATGAGACGATGATTTTTTATGTATAAAGAAGAATTCTATTTTCATTGGTAATACAGTACAGATTGTGCATGAATAAAGGAATAAAAAATTAGACACAGATTTAATGAAGGGCTCGTGAACCACCTATAGCTGAGTGCTAATTTAAATACTTAAATATATCATCTCTTTTAAATATTTTTATAAACATAATAAGATGTAAATGATACACTAGAACTTTTTATTGCAAAATTCATTAGCTCGAAACTACTATGAATTAATATGTCCTGCATGGGTCGGATTGTACTTGGCCCAAATCCGAAAATTATATTTGATTTCTACCCGATCCCGACAAAATAATTTTTTCCCACCCGTAAGAAATCTAATAATTATTTTAAATATCTTTAAAGAAACTTTATTTATTATAAATAAAACAAATAATCAACATTATATTAATGTTTCAGAAGTTTTACTCAATCTATCCTTTAAAATTTATTTATTATTATTATTATTATTACTACTACTACTATTATTGTTAAGAGTTTAAAAATGCACGTAACAACTAAAGTAAAAAGATTGATAAAACTCAATACAAAGCAACGGCCTTCTTATGCACACCATAAAAACTGAAAAATTCTAAAATTGTCATTTTAGAGACAGGGAGGGAGGGGGAGCGGAGTCCCCAATGTACACGCGTCCGCGTTGTTTCAATAATTTTATAAAACTACTGCGATTCAAATCTCTTAGAAAAAAATAAATTAAGCTGCACAGTGCCCCTAAATCAGATGGAAGCTATGACAATCGATATACTAATTTAAACTTAAAGTGGCGAAATTTCTTATTGTAAAAATAGCGAATTTGGTTTCCTTTTCAATATTGTTTTGAAAGCTATCAGTTTCACGTAAAATTTCAGTCTTTATTTACGTATGTGTGCAATGCGCATGAATTTTTCGTGGAAACATCTCCCTCTGCCCCTCCGCCCCTACTTCCAGCTACCCCATAGATGTTATAAATATTTAAATTCTATAATTAAACTATTCTATAAGTTTTCCAGTCAAGATAGTAAATTAAATGTTACTCTCACTCCAGATTGCGAATGTTTCTTATTCATTACAAAAAAGAAGTGTGGGCGATTTTAGAATCGCAATTTGTCCCTCTAAAAATTACTCTAGTGTACTTGTATTATTATCAGAAAATGGACACTCTGTTGGAGTTCTATTTTCGTATTTGTTATTGTTATACATAAATTATTAGTTGTGATTTTAATTAATTAAAAATTATTTTATTTTATTTAATTCTAGAGTGATATTACATATATATTAAAAACTTCAGTCCATGATTTTATATAACCATCTTATTTTCTCTAATTTTAATTGCATTAATATTATTTTTTAAAGTGTCACGAATTATTTATTTTCATATAACTGTTCAAGTTATAACTAATATTGTAAATTTGTATTCAGTTACTAGTGGACAAAAGAATGAAATATATAATATAGTAAATATATATATATATATATATACACGTGATACTTTAAAATTTCTATATAAAATATATTCAACATTCTTTTTAAAAGAATTTTAATTGTTGGTTGATGTTAAATATAACGAAATTTTTTGAAGAAATTGTGTCTAATCTGCCAATAAAAATTTTCTTCCAAGAATTGAATCGATTTTCAGTTTCAAGCTCAAAGTATCCGATGATTTATCCTTTAGGTTTATTCATCATTAAATTTCATTAATTTACATTGAGTTGTATATTAAAAAAGTAAATAATATTCGTTGTTATAACAGAACGCGAAAAACATATATAAGGAACAAATCAAAGTATTTTAGATAATTTTTATTAATATGTCTGAAAACAAACGAGTTAATGTATGAAAATGACGACATCGAGCGAATCTCCCGTATTTTATTTATCTATTTGTTTTAAAATTAATAAATAAAATGGCATATTAATTTTCTTTGAAGTAATACCACTTTACCGTTCAAACCAAACCTTTTTAGGTTATCTATATAAACAAACAAAAGTATTGATCGAATACTTATTTTGGAAATAATTATCTTCACTATTATAAAACAACGAAATTATATCCTCACACAGCTAAAATTTTATTGATTGACTGTAAATTTCTAAAATTTCTTATATTAAAAGAATAATGGCGCCTTATAATATAAAGTCCATATAAGAAAAATCCATATAAGATAAAGACCGATATTGATTCTTGACATTAAAATTCATTTTTACAAATTGACAATGTTTTCCCTGTATAACTGACTAACTGCAGAGAAAAAAAAAATGATTTTCAAAGATTTCATAATTTATCACACGACATACATCCTAAATAAAAACGATAACAAAATGCATGGATAAAAATATCTCACGATATCTATTTTCTAAATAATTATTTTAGAAAATCTGACGCATTGATTCCTTTTATAATTGTTGTAGTTAGTGGTTTATTATTTGTTTTTAAACTTTATTTTCCTTTCCCTGCAAAGGCTACTAATGTTGAAATTAAAAAAAAAATACATATAAGGGGTTTTACTCATATATGAGGTCTATGTTACCCGTTTAAAGAATCTATAGAATCTAATTTCTTACCCTCACCCTTCACTCTCGAAGGCAGCCTCTTAAAAATTAAAGCATTTTTTTTTTTAATTTTCCTTAGTAAACTATCTAAATTTCATGTTAATTGGTAAAGTCTGAAAAAATAACCTCTTTTTTTTTTTCTTTCTTTCCCCATCCTGACCCCCAATTCATTACACTGAAAATGTCAAGATATTGAAAAATCTTCTCATTTTAAAAATTGTCCCTTTGTTATCTTTATTTCATGCCCTTTTCAATCTCTGTATATAATGTTTATTTTTTTTTTTTCGTGCCTCTTCCTTTAGAATGTCCCTTTTGGTATAAGGAGTTTAGCTTATATATAAAGTAAAGAATCTGTAGGCTATATTTTACTTTTAATCCGCCCTTTCCACCCTTCTCCCAAAGGCACACTCCAGAACAAATAAAATACTTTAAAAAAATTATCAAAATAAAATACCGTACAAAAAATTATCAGTAAAACGACAAAACTGGTCGTTCATGCTCAAATTCTATAAAATTTTACCTTATTTTTTTTTTTCTATTATTGTCTTACCTGTGCGCCACTTATTGGAGATGCCAAGTGATGAACATTGCTCACGTTAAAAAAATTACTCCTTTGTTCATCTTTATCTAAACCATTTCCAATCTTTATAGCTAGGGTTTTAATTATTTTTAATTCCCCTCTTTCCCCGCTCAAAGCCTACGCTTACGGAAAGTCAAAAAATAAAAAATAAAATAAAAAATCCACGGAAATCAGTCCATAAGTAAGGTATCTATGTAATATAGTTTTAAAAATAAATACTATAACTTCTTTTTAATGCACTCTTGCCTCTCCCCTCCCCCAAAAACACCCGCCATGGAAAAAAAAAAAAAAATGAAAATGTCAATATACTTTTAAAATAATGTTAATAATGTGCGCCTGTACCATTTTTTCCGTGGCCCCTTTTTCAAGTGCATATATATTTATATATATTTTTGAGCTTGAAAAACAAATATAATACTATGTATATAACACATTTATGAAATAAGTGGGTATTTCACAGTAACATGTGTCGACTGAGAATGAGATACAAGGATTGATTTTTTCTGATTGTATTTTCTTTAAAAAGAATATTCAAAAAAGTTCCCTATCAGAAGATAAACTTATAGAGACTCAGAGGCTTCTCTAATATTTCTTAGCTAATTCTTAGCTAATATAATCTTTCTTAGCTAAATTGGACAAAGCATCCTAGCAGTTTGCATTTACTGCTAATGTGGGAATCTGTAGGTGTAATCGAGCACCTTTGTTGTGTTTAGGGAAAATTCTAAGAAAGGGAGAGGGGAAGTTATATCAAAGAACGTAGAGGAAATCGAACAGCTCAAGACAACTTCCACACAGATTTCGCCTGGTAGTACCATGGAGCTGGTAGTACCCATTGACTAGACAGAGAAAATAGATACAGAAAGAAATTTAAAGAGAAATAAATAACTAAAATATTTTATGACTTCTAAATAAATATATGATTTACATTAAAGCTAATTGATTATTCCTATATTTCAAAGAAATAAAGCTGTACTTGGAACATATGTTTTCTGTTTCGTATTCCGTTTTACTCTCTTTTTAAAAACATCATAATGTCTGAAGAAGATGGTGATTGTTGTGCTTAAACGATAATAATAATATTAAGAAGAAGAAAACGGGACAAATTCGTATGACAAACACAATTTTAATTAAAATACAGAATAGATGTTAGAAAGCAGATTAACAAAATCTACAACAAAATTAATTACTTATTAATTATTAACTTAACGTATATCATAAACTATCAGTAACATATGAATTTTCCCTTTTTTTTTTTTTTCATATATGCAAGGAATATAAAAATATATATTTGTATACAATCCCATTTTACGCTTCTAAAATTGGGAATTTTGTTTTCCTTAAAAAAGATATGTTCTACAGAATATTTTCGTAATACTATTTCCATACATTTTGTAGAGTATCAATCATTTGGCACATAATAAGCGATCTGCGTCCACTAAAATATGTATTAAACTATCAGATATAAAACAAATAAACTAAATCATGATTAGAGATAAACCCACTTTAACAATTTCAACTAGCCTCTTTTGACGACTTTTTATTTTCATTTTTATATAAGAGCTGGTTTTATCAGAAACATGTAAAGGCTGCATTCAAAAAAATACTTCTCCATGCTCAACAACTCAAAATTTTCAGACAAATCTTCAGATTCATTTTTAAAAGAAAAAACACGAAACTTGCTGACGTGATTTTTGAAGAGATTTATAAGCGACCTATGTTTTTTTGTTCAATTAATTAGAACTTGATTTATAAACAATTATTTTCTCAGTAGGACAATATTTTTCCTTTCCAACACACTCGCTTCGGAAAATTCGGTTCAAAATGCCCACTTTGACATAATTTTTTCAAATATATTCTGCCTCTATCAAAAATCGACCATTACGGTACATTATATAGTTTCTGAATAAGAGAACTCACCAACTGGATGCGTTTAAAAGCAAAAATGAATTAAAAAATGAGTCAGAAAATAAGCAGTTTGGATCTAAGTACACCCTTAATATGATGATTTTTTCTTCAACGGCTATGTATTTTTAATTTGTTTTGGCTATTAGAATGGGTCCTATCAAAAACTTGTCAATATAAAAGTTGTAGATAATGTTAAGACGATATATAATAAATTCATGCGGATTTTATATCTCCGTGAATTGACGAAGTTATGGATTTTTTTCTTCTTCACCCCCCCCCCTTTTTTTTTTTCGTTTTTAATTGTTTTTGCTGTACGAATTGGTCCTATCAAAAACTTGTCAATACAAAAGTTGTAGATAATAATAAGATTTATAATAAATTTAATTGGATTTGAATCTTGAGAATTTACGAAGTTAGGAATTTTTCTCTCCCCAAAACCCTATTTTTTTTGCCACTTGAGCCCATTTTTAATTTTATAAAAAATCTGTCTTTCATAAATTTTTGGCCCCTTTTTTAGAAGTAATAAAAACTTTAAACTGAATCGATATGTATTATAATTAAGAAGTTATGGGGGTTTTTCGTTTTTCATATTTCGTTTTTCATAGATAATATTACGAAGATTTATAATAAGTTTACGTGAATTTTATATCTTAAGAATTGACGAAGTTTTGATTTTTTTTCCCCTAAAAACCCTATTTTTGCGCCCCTTGGGCCCATTTCTATCGAAAATCTATGATACTTAAATTTTTGACTCTTTTCCTAGAAGTAATAATAACTTTAAACTCATTTGATATGAATAAAAATTAAGAAGTTATCGGGGTTTTTCAGTTTTCACAAATCCCCTCCCTATTTCCATCCCCTTGGTCCTTTTTGCCCATTAACGAACTTGACCGAGATTTTATGCCCCTTGATTTTATATATCTGTTTCGAAAATATTTGTGCAGAATTATGGAAGTTATCGTGTCCATAAAAAAGTGATATAGCTAGGTAGATAGATAAATAAAGATTTTTACTGGGGGTGGTTTTGGGTTCTATGGGTCCTGATCGATGTAGATCGGTAAAAAAATTTCCGAAATTCCAACATAGGGGAAAATGTAATAGGTAGTATTTCATACGAAATCTACCTAAAAGCATTTTCACTGAAAGCGCTTGTGTAAATTTTGGAAATTCATCCCATAGCAATAATTTTTGAATTACAAATGAAGTTATCATTATAAATTAAACAATCTGGAATGAAAAAATCATTACGAGAAGGAATTTTTTCGAAAAATGTGAAGTGTGTTTCTGATATATTTTAATACTAATTTCGGAAAAAAATACTCAAAAAATTCACTTAGAATTTCGACACAAATTGAGAATTCCTGATTGGGTGGTAAGTTAAAAAATTTCCATTAAAATTTCTGTAAAAACCAAAATCTGGTTAAAAAATACATAATACACAAAAGACATAAGTGTAAAGACATTAAAAGACATAAGTGTAATGCATAAGAAACTTGAAAAGTTATTGATTTTAATCATGGGTCAAGGCTCCCCACATATGGGAGGCTTGACCCACTTTATTTTATATTGAAATATATGTTAAGGGAAATAAAATCAGTTTAAAAAAAGTAATAACTTTATCATACATGATACATAGTTTAATCATTATTAAAAATTATTTGAGAAAACGTGATGTGTAAAAAACTCTGTTTAGACGGAATCGAGGAACATCAGATTTTTTAAAAAATTTTTTTAACAGCCACTTTTTGTGACACTTGACGTAGGAACACTAGTTGCTACATGGTTCGGATTCATCTCATTATGTTCATCTTGGTGAAAATTATCTACATACCTTCCTAAAGTGTTTTGATTAATGTTGTGTTCTTTTGCAGAGGCATGAACACAACATTTCTTAAGTCTGCTGCTTTCATTCTTTATAGTCTTTTGCATTCTTTCTATTTTCCTACTATGGTTACTATTTAAATGAAATAAAAGTTCCTATCAACTTTCTAATTTAAATTTCATGAAATTTTTCCTTGCTTCTATAGCAATTTTTCGCATCTTCCTTTAATCAAATTTAAACGTTTCCTTTCTATCATCCTATTTTACTATAGCTTTACAGAATAAATTTACATTATATTAGAAATATAACCATTAAGCCTTCATTATGAACAGTGTATGCTAAAAATATTTCCAAAAACGCTTTATTAAGGGAGCTTTGACCATCTGGTCAACCCTCCCTCACACTGATTGGGTCAAGCCTTCCCACATAAGCACTTTTTAAATTATAGCACATGGTTATGTTTAGCCTAATTTACTGTACAATCTTTATGCCTGGAATGAAAGCTCATTGTTTCTGCATTACTTAAAATCTACTTACTTAAATTTCTATGATATATTTTCTCTGAGAAAATCTTACTAAATGTTTCTAAAAAATACACCTTTTAAGCTGATAATTCTTCACAAGTGATTTTTCTACACCTGTTTCAATTATCTGCATGAAACAAAAACTATTGTTTGAACATTTCAGTAGCTTTTTTGCCACCTATTAGCAAAACTCTGAAACTCTTTTAAATATGAAAACTGAAGGGTGTGTCAAGCCTCCCCTATGGTCAATCCTCCCCAGTCTTCCCTATATAAAAGAAATTTATATGTTACGTTATAACCCTTTTTTTACTATAAAAAAGAATGTGCTATTACCATCTGTTTATTTTTTAATATTTCTTAAGTGTAAAGTGAAATAAGATATTATGAAAGACAATGCTTTATTGATGGGCGTATGCAGCAAATGGGGTGCAGGAGAGGTTCAACCCTGTAAATTGTTGAAAATAGTAAGATGTAATAGAAAATAGTAAGAGAATATACCTATTAGCCCGGATTTAGGTATCAATACCTACCCCTATCACCAAAGGAAACTACAAAATATCGTACGTTAAAGTTTTAATTAAATGATGCATATAATAAAAAAAAGGGAGAAATTCTTCTTTTATCTCTCTTTACTTTCCTCTTGTAAGCAAAACAAAAATTACATCTATTCTATTTTTCATTAAGCTTGAACTTTTTTAGGACTACACAGAAACTTATCTTTTGTGCTATTATTTTCAAAATAGTTGAAAAGTGTTTATGATTTCGATTTTCCTGGCCGTCTGTCTGCCTGTCCGTGCTCTAACTTACGCAAATTAGCGTGTAATGGATATATGATGTTAAAGTTTACTATGACATGTTCAGTATTAAAAAAGAAAGTGTATTACAGTATTTATAGCTCGTTTACAGAGACACTCAAAAGAATTCCTTTCCATTTTGGTGTATGGGAGAGATCGTTTGCAATATATTTTAATGATTTTACACTATTTCAAATATATTGATATTAATATACAGCACTCTGAGCTGCGCTACAACATGCTTACTGTAACATCGGGTATGCATAGCATTTATCGAACATTTACAGGGACACACAAAAATATTCGGTTACAGTACTGTTAGGTTTGTGTTTATTTTAAAACAAAAATGATAAAGTGGACATCAAAGAAATACATCATGATTATTTTTCCATAAATCATAACATTTTACTCGCATTCGGCGTTGAATATGTCGGACTCGGTTCGGGTTAAGCTTAAGCAGAAAATTCGAAATTCTGTGCCGGACTCTTATTCCAATCATAGATTTAGGTTTATGAAATATCGGCAATGATTAAATACTTTTACATTTATTTATTTTTTCGATTTTTAAATCACACTTCCACGCTGCAAGATATTTCTGTTAATTTTCCTGTATAACAATAATTTGTAAAATTAGCAAGTAAAATTGTCAGGCCTCACTACTGACTATTGAAGCGATTTGGAATTTTTTTTTTTTTCATTTATTGATAATAATAATAACTTCTAGAGTTATAAGATATTTTTGTCAAGTGACGACAGTTTTTCCCCTTTCTCGAGCTCTCACATCCGAAAATTCTATTCAAAACGCCAACTTTGAAAGATTTTTTGCGTTAACCAAACAATGGAAAACGCCATTCGATTACATTGTTTCTGAATAAGAACACCTGCCAATTTTATACATATCCGAACAAAAATGAATTATAAATGTGTCTGAAAATAGCCCCTTTGGATTTGAGAACAGTCTTGACTGAAATTGTAACACTGGTAGTATTTTAAAACTTTCAATGCTATTCTTTCTTTTTACAAAATTCCATTGAATTTTTTTTAAAGAATCCTCTATCTCGTTTTTTTATGTTTTCATGTACAAGATATAATATGAAGATGCAATATCCCGATAAGATAGCAGATAAGGGTAGTGAATATCTTATTGTCATTCAAGAAAGTAATCAGGAGAACACCCGTACACCCCCTGGCTCCTATAATATTAGTAGCTCTACCCTGAGCCGTGCAAATGAAATCGGAAGGTCAATTGTCAGGGTCGTTTTTCTTGTTCGTAGAAATTCGTTTACTCCGAAAGCAATGGGGATGGGGAAAGGGGGACTATTTTGCGGTTTTTTCGAGGGTCAAACTGTCGCCTGATTCAAATCTTTTCCAGTAGTATTGTTTATGTTTCAAAACAAAAAATAACAGAAAACCGAGGAATTTTTGTTTTTACCTAAAGAAAATTTAAACGGAGTAATAAAATAAAATTAGCTACCACATGTAGTGGTATATTTTATTTTCGAAAGACTAAAAAAAATCTTAAAAAATGATGCAGGAAAAAATGTGTCCTTAAAGAAAAAAAGTAATAAGATAGAACACTATATAATATTGAATTTTTCTCTTTGAAAGTTAATATAAACCGATGAAATGAAATGTATATTTTAAAATCTGCTTTGTTATTCAGTTCGAAAAGATATTTTTTTATTTATGGGTTTGAGCTTGTTTCGAAGTCATCAGTTGCATTGATACGTAGAGTCAAGTGCATTGATAACTAACATTAATTTTTTTTCTAGATTTTTTTTTCTTTTAAATTATGTTCTTGAGACATACCATTTACTTTCTGCCTGCATGAATTTACATCAACACATTTTTCTTTGCTACATTTTGTCCACTTTTTTTTCTAAACTGAAAGGATCTCAAAACTAATTTTTCAAAAAATTCTCTGACCTGAATAAGATCAATCCATATAACACAATCAGCATTACAACTCGAAAAAAATACAAACAAAATAATTTCCAGCAAAGCAAAATAATATTTGCACAATATCTACCCCACACCCCGTTTTCACACACACACAAAAAATTCTGTTCAACATTTTATTTTATTTTTATTACATATTAAAATGTCATATTTTATTTTTCAATACTCATGCTCAATATGATATTTGACTATTTGCAATTCTGATAACTTTCTATGATTTCTATGTTAGGAGTTCCAGTTTTAAAATTCAACAGAAAAAATAACCTATAAATAAAATGCATCTTTGATTAGCCACATTTAGTAGTTTGAAAACTATTTAAAGCTGTTCTGAAATTCTATCTTGCATCTTTTTGACACTTTCATGAATAAGTTTTCATTTTTAAATTCACGAAATTTGCAGATATTCTTTCTTATTCATAAACGAATAGCGTTTCTCTTTTTTCCTACAAAGGTAACTGAACTTTTAGAAATTGCTTTCAAAGTTAACGTTTGGATCCGATTTTTTTTTTTAGCGTTATCAAGTAGCGATTGATTATAACTCAATATGCATCCCGGGGCTCGACTTATATTATCTGAACCCCGGGGCAAACATTATTCTGGGGGGCTCATTTATAGCCATTCACAGAATTTTTTTTAAATTATACTGAAGTAACTAAATTTCAAACATAAATGTCGTACTAGGTACTACTATTCATATCTGTATAAAGGGTATCATAAGAAAGATGATCACAACTTTAAGAGATGATAGAATACACTTTTTAAAAAAAAATAGAAATATAAGGGCTCAAGCGAGCCGTTGAAATGTAAATACAAAGTGTTCAGTCATTTTGAGGCCAGCACAATCACTGGGTAACCGGCTGCCCTGGACCTCGCGCCCATTGGGGTATTGTTAGGGGCAAGGACTCATTCTAAACATTTCGAAATACGTTTAGTCTGTATAAAATAGCATTTTAGCTCTAGATTTGTTTTTAAATGTTCCTTCGTTAAAAAAAGTGAGTATTAGCTTTTTTTCTTACTGGGAAATTTCATGTAATTGTCAGTTGTTATTTTGTGATCCGAAAAGTAATCGTGAACGCAAGAAAATAAATTAATATAAATTAAAATTAAATTAAATTAAATTAAAATTAAAACATCGTAAAGGATAGAACATTTTACGAAATTAAAAATAATTATGCCCATTAAATGTGCAAATAGTGATATTTTTCATACATTTTATTATCTTTATTATCTAATATTCTATGATATATACAATTAAAAAATAAATTTTATTAGTTGAATATTGCAGTATACGTTGGGTCCGAATAACTGCTTTACTAGGGCCTTGCTTGCGCAACCATCGGGCAAATGGATGGAGTTTTGTTAGGGGCCATGAACGTCTCTATACAATTCGAAATAATGTTACCCTGCGCCAAATATTGGTACTATTGCTCTAAATTTGTCTTGAAATGTTTTTTGCTGAAAAAGTTAGTATTAACTTTATTTCTTACAGTCAAAATTGATCTAATTGTTGGAAAAATATAGTTGTGAGAGTACTCAAAAAAAAAAAAAAAAAAAAAAAACGTAAACGCAAAAAATAAATACTTAAAATATTCTAAAGGTAGACGATTTTTATAAATTAAAAATAATTATACACACTATATATATGAAATAATTTGCACGTTATTTTTCATACATTTTATATTCAATATTATAAGTTATTCTATGATACATGCAATTTTTAACAATTGTTTTTATTAGTCGGATATTTAAGCGAGAGACGTTGGATACCACTAAGGGAGTTGCCAGGGCTCCGCGCGACATTGCGCCCGCCCCGGATCGTTACATTAAAATGTTAATCGTTAGCTTTTTGATGTTGTAGTTATTTATTCTATTTTTTATTTTGGAGGAAGGGGGTGGAATATGGAGCCATGGGAAATGGGCCGCCCTTCCCCTCTTTGAAAAAAATACAATTTTGGTCATTTTTGGCTAATTTTTAGCATTTGGATCTCCTTTAATCCTGCTTCTGCCCATGGGGGCCTGGAACAACTACCCCACTAGCCCCTGCATTATTTAGGCCCTTTTAATATGTAATACATTTATCAGAAACTTGATTTCAAAGCACTTCATGCCTCATACCTGTCAATTTTTTCTAACCTGTAATTTTTTTTTCTTTTTATTTATTTTCTTTCTTTCTTTTTTTTTTTTTTAAAGAAATTTTTGAAAGAAATTGAAGAATTTTTTTTACAAAAATTAAGACGCCTGGTTAATTAGTAGTTTTCCTTTTCACTGTAGTTAAAATGAGAATAATTGTGCAGAATACTTTACTGAGAAATTTCAATCTATTTGTCGCCCAAAGCAGGACAAAGAACCAAAGACATAGGATTTTCGTCTACATCTGAATAACAAAAAAAAAAAAAAAAAAAAAAAAAGGACCGGAAACAGACAATGTTGCATAAAGCCGGGGAAGAGGAAAGGTGGTAGATAGTAGATAAAGGTGTTAGCCTGGAGATACATTACTGAAGCATGGGAAAGCGCTTATCTCTGATACTACTTTCATTTAAGGCGGTTCTGAAGTTTCCCGCTCAACAAAGGCAAAATTTTCTGACACATTTTTTTACTTATTTTTAAACTTAAAGGCACAAAATTGAGCCTGATTATTTAAGCGATTTGGAATCGAAATGAGTTTTCATTTTTTCAAATAAATAAATTACTTACCGAGTTATAAGCGATTTTGGTCACTTGATAGCAGTTTTTTCTCTTCTCTGTGGGTGTTCCCCCTCCACCTTCCCCCCCTTTTGTTCGAAAATTCGGTTAAAAACGCTATCTTTGACAGTATTTTCTGAAATATCTTTTGTGTTTAAAAAAAAAAATGGAAAACGACTTTCGATTACAAAGTTTCTGAATAAAATCTTCCAGTTTCATGATTTTCAAAAAATAAGTGAACTAAAAAATGTGTCAGAAAGTAGCCCCTTTGGATTTGAGAACATACTTTAAAGAGAAATAATTTTATTTATAAGAAGAGCTAGCAACGGGAAATATTAAGAAAGGCGCAATGGCTCCCACGGACGTTGCATTGTTCAGTCCTGCTACAGAATGTAGATGATATTTGTACTGTATTAGAATTTGATTGAAAATAATTCGAATTTAAGGGGGGGGATTTGCTTAATATATATATATATATATATATATATATATATATTCTGTAGATTATCCCTGTACAACGATTTGGTCAAATTCGAATCCTTTCTTAGTTATTGAGTGCTTCAGTGAAACCCGTCTGTAGACTTAAACCGTTTTGGAGGACTGTAAAACGCATTTTACTCAAAATAACTTTTTCGAAAATGGGGGCCGTTCAAGTATTACGCAAGCATATTTTTAGCCATGTTGTACCCCCACCCCCCCTTTTGCTTACGTAAGATTTTATGACATTCTAACATCAACACTGTTTGCCATAAAAAAATTACAGTTAGCGATAAATTACATTATTAATCCAAATTTACATAAATAGACATATAGGGGTTGTGGTATCGAAGAAAAAAACAAATCGGTTGAATACAAAAAGTTTTTAATATATTATTACCTGGGGGCTCAGCCCTCGGCGAGCTTTGCCCGCCAACCCCCATTCAGGTTTCGCAGCCTCCGAAAACATATACCGTATTATATGGAAGAACTATACATATATATATAAGAAGAACTATATATATATACTCCTCAAATTGGCCTGAATAAACTTAAAAATATCGTAATCGCCGCACCCGTTGTAAACGCCGCATCCATCGGAACGCTACTTTTGTCGACAGCGTCACATTGACCTAACTTTAATCAAAGTTTTCTGAGCAGTGCAGGATGCCTCGTTTTTAATATATTAAGATGTCTGAAGTTTTATTTAAAATATTTAAATCCGATTTTAAAATTTTTTATGAATTTTTAAATTAAGGAAACTTAGTCGGTATTTAAAAAAAATCATAAACGCCGCACATGGCGTAAACGCCGCACTTGGAAAAAAATTAACTTTTAAACTCGTAAACGCCGCGGCGTTTCTTCCATAAAATACGGTACTTATGGGCAGTGTTTAAAAAATATTACCATGTTACAGAAGATTGAATGATATTATCAGTATAACAGCGTGGCTACTTTCTGTAATCACGTTGACATGCGAATATAGGTTTGAACAGTTTGAATAGGTATTTTTGTGTTTCCTTGGTCTCATCCATCCCTCCCGTAATAAATGACATCCGTTTTCGGGATTGATAAGCAAAATCAATTACACGTTTGAAATTCAGCTTGTATAAAATGGTTAAGTTAAAAATGACGCTATCTTCCAGAGTTTTATAATGACGCTACGGACAATATTCTGCATTTAGGTTTGAGGTTAAAAAACTGCAATAGGTTTCACATCCACATAAGCATTCTGTTTTGAAATTTTACGCTTATATTTTATGTCTTGATCGAGTAGTTTTAAGTAATTAAAGAACAGGTATAGCTTATTCATTAATTCTTTTCTCTAATTTAATACGCCATCATGCATATTTTCAGGTTATTTTTACAATGTATATTATTTGTATTAATTAATAAGAATATCCGAACTTTCTAATTTGTATTTATTTAATAGTAATTCGTACACAATAAATCGAAAGTATTTTGCGCATACATTTACCTGTATTTATGCTGCATCAAGTGATATAATATATAAACTAATTTGCTTGCCGCACTACTTTTATACCACGGGGCGTCAAATTAATTCTCAGGAATTAAAATCGTTTTAATATATGAATTATAATTTATTTGTTTTAATTTTTTTTTAATCTTTTAAAATTCACGGGTACTTACATTATTTAACTTAAAAGTATAGAAATATTATTTGAGCTTTTTATATATGACCTATATTCACCATTAAGTTTTCTACGTGTAATAATTTAAATATTTTAGGCACTTTAAATATAGACCGTATTCTTCCTTTCGGTTCGAGGCTATGGTACGTCACAGGAATACTGCCCATTACTATATTTAATGTTTGGGCCTTTTACATATGACATAATTATCACCTTTAAATGCGTTTCACGTGTGTAATTTCATGTCAATGTTTTCGTACTTTTTAAATATTTATGTGTAAAGATTTTGACGCAACTTTCCTTATTTTCTGCTTTTAACACATGATCATTTAATTCTTATTTTAAAATTTGCTTTATTATTATTATTATTATTATTATTATTATTATTATTGATGTCCTTTTCTCATTAAAATTGAAGAGAAAACCGTTTTTTTTTTTTTTTTACGTCTATGAAATTTGAAAGTGACAAACGATTTTTGGTTTTTAAAATAAACTGATTCTAAATGATCGAAATATGAAAAAAATGTTTTTATTTTTTTATTTTCCTGAAAAACATAATATTGTCTTCATTATCAATTGAAATAAAAGATAATTTTAATTTCAATTTGGAAAGTAACGAAAAAGAAGATATCTAATAATCCCTATAGTTTTTCCCTGTTATCCCGTTTTTTTCTAAAAAAATGGAGTAATTTTGTTGCCATCAGTGATCAAATGTCATTAAAATTAGAAAATATGTCGAAACTAATTCAAATTTTAAAATTCTAACACCAGTTTTGTCACATGTAAATAAATGCAGATAATTGATATTAATTTACCCCCCCCCCCCTCCCCCCGCAAAAAAAAAAAAAAAACTTTCTTTTTTTAGGGGAAATAGCGCTGAAACACAATTAGTCGTTTGATCAGTCGTTTCATAAATTCGTTTCATTAGGATTTTATATATAGAGGGTAGATTTTTCGCATTGAATTAAAAAAAAAAAAAAAAAAGTACAAAACAACAGAATAAATACAACAGGCCAGGCCCTAACTTATTTAGGAACATAACTAAAACTTTTAACAACAATCATAGGAATATTATGTGTTTGACGTTCACATTTCTAGTCTGATCTCCAAGATCTTTGAATCCATGTTTCTGCATTGTCTATTATTACATTTTAAATGTAGTGGTGAGTTGAAATTTTCCTTGTTTCTAGTCCTTGTTTACTTCATATTTTTTTTTCTCAAGTCGTTCAACATCCGCCGAACGCTCATCGTCTCTTGCTTTTGTTGTTAAACGTTAAGCTATAGTTGCTTCGTTGCTTAATGCTTAGGTAAGAATTCTCATGATCCCCTCTTCTCCTTGTCAGCAAAGATAATCAGACACTGGACACCCCTCCCTCCCTTATTGCTTACATAATACTTAAATGACCCATTAGGCGAGATCAGAACGCAAAAAACTATCCGACCGATCTTGCTATTTTTTTTTAATTAAGTGCAATATAATTTATTGGAACGTGGATCACTTTCAGCCATTTTTATAAAAAAATAAACCTTTTTAGAAAGACGCCAAAGTGCAAAAACAGGGGCCAGAAATAGAACAATTTACTTTCTTCTATCTTTACAAGAAAATATTGGATTCGTGAAAAAATTTGGCTTCCTGTTTTCGACGGATTTATGCGTTTTATAAGGTATTGAACTCGATTTGACTATTTTTAGAAAATGTCTGTCTCTGACACAAATTTTGTGGTCGCTCTATCTCAAGAACTAATGCACGGAATTCAATAAAACTTTACATTCAATTAGTCTCTGATATAAATTGGTGCTGATTAGTTTCTGGCGTAAATCGTCCAACAGATGAAGCTGCTAAACTGCATTTTTCGCGATTTCCGCAAAAGTTCTATCCCAAGAACTAATGTACGGATTTTCATCAAATTTCAGATTCTGCTAGTCCCTGATATGAATTGGTGTTGATTAGTTTTTGGTGTAAATCGCCAAACAGATGGTGCTGCTACGCTGCATTTTTCACGATTTCCGCAATAGCTCTATCTGAAAGAACTAATGCACGAATTTTCATCAAACTTCAAATTCAGTTAGTCCCCGATATAAATTGGTGCTGATGTAAATCACGCAACAGGCTGAATTTTTTAGGATTTACACAACTTTTGCGATAGTCATATATCAAGACCAAATGCACGGAATTTCAGCAAACTTCATATTCTCTTAGATCTTGGCATAAGTTGATGCTGATTATGTGTTCGTGTGAATCATAACAGGTGGCGCTGCTATGCTGCATTTTCACGATTTTCGAGATAGCTATATCTCAAAAACTAATGGACGGAATTTAATCAAAATTTATATTCTGTTACACTTTCAATAGATAGATCCTTATTTAGCTTGGGTATATACTGTGCGACAGGGACCTTTTTATGCTGTTTAGAATGGTAATTTTAGTTTAAGATATCTAGATGGTTGCTGAAATTCAGTAATTTGTTTGAAAAATGCGATGCTTATACCTCTTTTTTGAATGCACATAATTCAACAAACCTAAATCTTTTAGAATCCTCATTATTGGTATAGATTGTCATTTAATTTTGTCATTGTGACAGCAAATTTCGAATTATTGACATGTATGAGATTTGAGATAGAATAAAGTTTTGGGATTGGCACATCCGACTAGCTTACAAATGGCTTCTACTTCATTGATTTTCAACTTTTTGACCTCAAAGTACTTGAAGCTCCAGATAATATTATCTACTTTCATAATCTTAACGAAGGTTGATTGCAGACGACTATAGCGACCTATCGGTCCCGCCTGATTGGAAGTGCACGGCGCACACACACTCGGACATCCAGTCACCTAACTCGAGCCACATCATCAATTTTTTCTTAAAATTTTTTGAAATAGTCTTCAAATGACAATCAGTAACATGCAAAAAACATGGAGCTAAAATCTTCATTCCTATTCCAGAAAAAGAAAAAAAAAAGCTAAAAACACACAGCTTTCGGCCTTCTGCAGGCAAATACCACCTTAAAGTCAATAGTAGCACAACATTGACGTTTGTTTGGAAATATTCCCAATAAAAGGTCAATTTTTAGGTGCGTTCGTAATTATATAAATACGTAGCACCTATAGTCGTCGTTAGTCCGTCCGTCCGTCTGTCTGTCTGTCTGTCCGCCCGCATGTAACAGAGCAAAAACTACCCAACCGAATGGTCAGAAATTTTAAATATATGATAGTTGCAAAATTTTGTCGAGCCATTTCAAATTTTATGAAAATCGGATGTATAGTTTAATTACAGGGACAGTCAAAAGTTTTTTTTTAGATTACGGCCAATGGGAAAAATTATTGCAAGTGCATTTTAATGATGTTACTGCCTTCCGAATGGTCTGAAATTTTAAATATATAACTGTTGCAAAATTTTGTCGTGCCATTTCAAATTTTATGAAAATCGGATGTATAGTTTAACTACAGGGACAGTCAAAAGTGTTCCGTTACATTATGGGGAATGGGAAAAAGTTATTGGAAGTGCATTTTAATGACGTTGCAGACTATGCACCTTATGAAGTGCAAAAAATTATACATTCAGTACAATATGGGGTGCAAAAAATAACTATAAAACTAGTTATAGTACGAACGCACCTCATTTGCCACGTTTGACGAGCAATTTCCAATTTGTTTTTATAGTATTGGAGATTGGTTGGATATATCTCATTACATTTCCTCTTTTACAAAAAATATTTGCCTTTCCAAGGAGAAAAAAAAAAAAAAAAAAAAAGAATGACATTTTATAATTTTCGATTTTTCTGCAGATATTTAAATTCTGTATAGTCTTTCAATCGCATATTTTATGTTACTACCAGTTCTGATCTATCAGCCGGTGATGAATAAAATTTTTTAAAGCATGTTAAATCTGAAGCATATAAAAGATTTGTGAGAACCCATTTTAATAAACTAAATTTTGTTTTGTTTTTAAGCTTGTTTTAGCATTAATTATATAATAATAATAATAATAATAATATTATTTTGTAACATTGCATAATCACTCAGATAATTGTTGCTATTGTTAATATTGACGTCAGATTGGGTATATTTCCTATCTGATGAAATTATCTGTTCAGTATTTGCGTTTAATTGTAAATATTTACAATATAAAGCATGGTTTTGCACAATATTTGTGTTTGATGACAAATATGTTCAATATAATGCCAATATTTTTTACAATATTGGCGTTTCATTGGAAATATTCGCAATGTAATGCCAATATTTTGGGAATACTGACGTTTCATGGGTAATATTTCAAATGTAAAATCAATATTTGAACAATATTGGCGTTTCATTGGAAATATTTCAAATGTAAAGCCAAAATTTGTACAATACTGGCGTTTCATTCGAAATATTGCCAATGTAACTCCAATATTTGTGCAATATTGGAGCTTCATTGAAAATATTTCCAATGTAAAGCCAATATTTGTATAATATTGGCGTTTCATTGGAAATACTACCAATGTAACGCCAATATTTGTACAATATTGGCGTTTGATTGGAAATATTTACAATGTAAAGCCAATATTTGTACAATATTGGCGTTTCATTGGAAATATTGCCAATGTAACGATAATATTTATACAATATTGGTGTTCCATTGGAAATATTGCCAATGTAAAGCCAATATTTGTACAATACTGGCGTTTCGTTGGAAATATTGCCAATGAAACGCCAATAATTGTACAATATTTGCGTTTCATTGGAAATATTGCCAATTTAACGCCAATATTTATACAATATTGGCATTTCATTGGCAATATTGCCAATGTAACGTGAATATTTGTACAATATTGGCGTTCCATTGGAAATATTGCCAATGAAACCCCAATATTTGTACAATATTGTCGTTTCGTTGGAAATATTGCCAATTTAAAGCCAATATTTGTACAATATTGGCGTTTCTTTGGAAATATTGCCAATGAAAAGCCAATATTTGTGCAATATTGGCTTTTCATTGGAAATATTTCCAATGTAAAGCCAATATTTGTACAATATTGGCGTTTCATTGGAAATATTTCCAATGTAAAGCCAATATGAGTACAATATTGGTGTTTCATTGGAAATATTGCCAATGTAACGCCAATATTTGTACAATATTGGCGTTTCATTGGAAATATTGCCAATGAAAAGCCAATATTTGTACAAATATTGGCGTTTCATTGGAAATATTGCCAATGTAAAGCCAATATTTGTACAATATTGGCGTTTCATTGGAAATATTGCCAATGTAACGCCAATATTTGTACAATATTGGCGTTTCATTGGAAATATTGCCAATGTAATGCCAATATTTGTACAATATTGGCGTTTCATTGGAAATATTTCCAACATATTGCCAATATTTAGCCAATATTGGCGTTTCATTGGAAATATTTCCAACCTATTGCCAATATTTAGCCAATATTGGCATTTTATTGGCAATATTTCCAACAAATGCAATATTGGCCCAACATTGGGCCAATATTGGTTTGCTACTAGGGGTCGATCTGTTGGAAACTTTGACATAGTTCATAACACATAATAAAAGGCTTATAAAAGAATGTTCCGTGCAAATAGCCCGTTCTCAGAGACTATATATGTTGGAGACTTGAAATTTTGGATTCTTATAGCTGAGCACCTCACATCAAACGACAAATCATAAATTTTGAAAAAGTCTTATATTTACCCCTCTGGGCTCTAACTTGTGTATTTTAAGTTTTTTTTTCCTAACTGAGCCCCTAGTTAAAGTTGAAAACTTGAAATTTTGGATACTTATAGCTAAACAGCTCACATCAAACGACAAATCATAAAATTTTGACAGAGTCTTATATTTACCCGCTTTGGGTACTTTACCCGCTGGGCTCTAACTTGTGTATTTTAAGCAATTTTTCTAACTCAGTTCCTAATCAAGTTGGAGATGTGAAATTTTGCATACTTATAGCAGAACACTTGCGATTACACGAAAAATCATAACATTTTCAAAAAGTCTTACATTACTTACCCCTCCGGGCTCTAACTTCTGTATTTTTAGTAATTTTTCTAACCTCCACCCTTTTCACCCGGGGTGAACTATTCTAACTTTTGCTGACACTCCTTTGACCGCTCTTTCATATTATGCACCATACTCTTACATATTTTAGTTCCAATTTGTACCGCCAGGGGCGCCTGCCTATCTCGGGTGCTATGGGCCCGATCCCCTCGACTAATATATCTACGGATAGTTTGTAAAACGGAATTTCGTTCGGATAGAGGTTTGTTTAGAATAGAGTGTGCGAAATGTGGAACTAACAGATTTTTCAAAAGGACAAAGTGTTTTGAAAGGAATATTAAACGAAACCCTCCGTGCGATCTGTGATCACACTTACTCATTTGTTTTTCTTTCCCCCAACTTTACTTGTGCGTGCCAGGAAATGATCTTTTTCTTCACTCGTACTTTTAACGGAAGAACCAAGTTTTAAAGGCATCTCAGGTACAGTAAATACCTTTCTTTTCCGCTATACCATATCACGTGTTTAGAATGCTATGAAAGTAATTCATAATAAATGCAATATTTAATATTATACTATGTACATAATAATTATAAATTATACTTGCTACTACTTTTTCTCACCTAATTCATAAAAAAGAAAAAGAAAAGAAAAAAAAAACTTTTGTGCTTTTGAAAATTAATGTCAGTAGAACCTCTTTTATCCGAAACTCTTTTAACTGAAACTCTCGATTAACTGAAATCCACCTTTGAATCTTTTTTTTTTTTTTTTTTTCCTTGTGTGCAGAATCCATTTTGAAAGCTTTATTTTTATTATTATTATTATTATTTTAACTACCATATTCCTTGTGTGCAAGCGGTCATTTTCGAACTACGAGTACATATAAATATTTCCGATCCCTTTTCTTAGAGTTCCTTTGAATTTAACTTGAGCTCCCGTAAGGAGTGGAACGAAGAAAACGAACAAATTAGCAATTCTGAAGCTTTTGAATGTTTTGCAAAAGGTTTGCCATGGCTGGAGCAGTAGAAAAACTATGATACTGGTGAAATAATAATATTAAAAAACACCGTGTGATAGAGCTTCAAAGAAAAGGCAATCGAAACTGCGATAAACACAACATTTTTCAAAACCCTTGTGATACATGTAAAAGGTACTTAATTTCAAAATTAAAATTCAGGTAATTTATTCTTGTTTCTATTTTGCTATTGCTTTATTTTTATTAAGCACTTGTTACCATAATATGAAATATTGCATACATTTCTCCTCATTCATCTTAAAATTGAAGCATTCTCGATTATCCGAAAATTTCCATTTTCCGAACGATGGTCGGTCCCAATTATTTTGGATAGTCGAGGCTCTACTGTAATTATAAATCATACTTTTTATTACTTTTTCTCACCTAATTCATAAAAAATAACAACCCCCCAAAAAAACTTAAAAAAAAAAAACTTTTGTCCTTTTTGAAAATTAATGTCGGGGAGGGGGGGGGGGGGTATAGGAGGAGGCGATAAATATTTTTTACTGGCAACTAGAATTTTTAGCTGGCTACCAGACTTTATCAGATTTTTAAAGCCCTAATTATGACCTATATTAGTTTTTCTAACAAAAGAATCGCATCGTCAAAAAACACGTCTATGTGAATTTACAGCCCACTTCTATAATTAGTTTCCGGGATATACATTCTTTTTTTTTCTTTTCAAGTCTAAGGTGTGTAGATATCGAAAATTTGTTGTAATTGCACCATAGTGAAGGGTTTTGAAAAATCCTACTTTGGTGCATCAGCATTTTTTGCGCCATAAATAATTGAAAGTTCAACAGAAGGTTTCCAAATCTGAAATGATAAGAAGAAAAATTTAACTAAACCAAAAGTTGTTATTTTTTAAAATCCTTCATTAAGTTTTGTGCCACTCTGTATTTCTGCTAAGAAATTCATAATATTTTAAAATCTCACTAAGCAATTGCTTCACAACAAACATCTCTTAACACTTTTTAACATCGCTGAAATGCATATATGAATATAATTTGCTTGACCGTTTGTCTATCTGTCCATCTTTCCGTTCTATAACTTTCGTAAATATACTGGTATTGCTACATAATTTATATATATTATTTATGTTTATTACAGAATACTCGGTATTGAAAATGAAGTGTTTAGCATTTATAGTTCGTTTACAGGAACACACAAGACACAAGTCAATTCCGTTAAATCATGGTATATGAGGAAAAATCGTTTCTGATGCATTTTACTGATGTCACATTATTTTGAAGATAAAGAAATGGAGATGCGTCACTTATAGTGGGGTGAGTTAGCTCAAAATTATACCAAAATATTTCACATCTGGCAACCAATGCGCCACTTTGGACTCGGAAAACACAAGGATAGACAAGTCTAAAAAGCCCGAGACACAAATTTTCTTGGCCCTCTAGCGGCGCTGATAACGTAATCAATATGGCCACCAAAATTTTGCGACGCGCTTCTACATTTCTGTATATAACTCGAATTAATATTTTGATATTAACCTATATTGTTAGTGATTATTAATCCGCAGAAAACGCCCTTTCCAACGGTATATTTGACATCATTGTTTAGGTTCATAATACAACAAATATTTATAACATAATTAAAAAAAAAACCCCCAAGAATTTTGCTTTTCCAGAATTTAGTGTCGACCCCGATGACAAAAAATATATATATATATAGATATATATGTATATAAATATAAATATAGATACAGTAGAGTCCCGATTATCCGAGTTAGTCGAACTTATACCTTTGGAATGGATCCTTTTCTTTAGAAAAAAAAAAAAAAAAAATGATGACCATTTTTTTTCCCATCCTGACAAGAAAATCAGAGTTCTAACTTTTTACGACTGCTCTTTCATCTTCACCTAACACTTCATTTATAATGACTGTTTCATAATAATGGAAGCCATCAGTCCACCAGAAGAAAATAACTCGGTGAAAGCAGGAAACTCTGATAATTGGGACTCTACTGTAGTTCAGTTTTAAGACTTATATCACGCGATTTTATTTTACATATAGTGATGTCATTCACATCCGTTGCAGAATTCATCATTGGCGATCCAGTGTTAAATAACATTTACAGTAAAGTACGCTTAGGACATCACTATCGCTGAATAATACACAAATCCAAAAAAAAAAAAAAAAAAAAAAAAAAAGAGATTTCGTCATTCAAAAAACTCGACAAAAAAATTGGCTATCTAAAGATTCGTAGGCCTTCATTTTTTGGTATTATTAATATAGATATTTAAAATTAAATTTAGTGCTCCATGTTTTATCAGAAATCCTTCATTTATATTTTTCAAAATAGCACGTATTTTAAATATTTTTTTTTCAATTTTTATGGGAAAATGGCAACAAAAAGATATAATGGTACTTTTCGGTTAGCCGAAGGAATTGAGTTGTGGATTTTATTGAAAACATCTGAATGTCCTCAGTTTCAATATTGGAACACAGTCATCAAACTGGATTCCTTTCTAGTACAACTTGTATTGGGTATTCGTACATCTAACTTTACAATGTACGTCGATACTTTGGCACAGTTATGTCCGTGGACATTTGCGTTGGGCGCAGTCTGCTATTCTCGTTGGTTACCAGTATTCGTGCGGACTCTACAGGACATTCCAAAAAAACATCCAGATATACATGCTGAATTTTTTCGTGGCAACTTTACGAACAGCAAAACTGCTACACCGTTTTCTGCAATATCTGACGATCAACATCATGAACACAATAACAAAGTTATAAAGGGTGAAGGTGGTGCTATTGGAATCCTTGATAGTGAAAATGCTCTGCTTAAGGGGATGGTAGCAGGCCCTAGGATCAGTTCTTTAATTGAGGAATTTGAAGATAAATCAAATTTAAAAGATGACAAAAACGTGGGCGCAAAGCATCATGAAGATAACAATGCTCATGAGAAAAGGTTCCTGGCCCATGTCAAAGAAATGATTAACGTCTTATCCGAACAAGGAAATCCATTTGCAGAAACTGATTTAATGTCAATAGGGAGCTCGAAAATAATTCCAAGTTTCGAAGCTGTCAAGTGTGTTACGGAAGCATTTACTGTAGTACTAAAACAGTATGATGATTATGTCGTGTCCCGTCTCGATCAAGTTCAAAATTCAATTCATGAAGTTATTCCTCGAACCAATATTCACATCTTCAAGACTATAACAAGAAAAAAAGATAAGGCAAAGTCCAAGATTTCTTACTTACGTAAAGACTCCAACTTATTCTGTAGATTGTAAGTTGCATCTGAAGCACGGGATTGCAACATAGATGATTTCTTTTCGCATGAAAACCAAAAGTACCCAACTTCTATTTCAGATGATGGAAAACTCCGAAAACCAACCAACAAGTCTGATATTATTGACTGCATTCAAAAAAAAATATGGCATTAGCTTTAATCACGGCCAACAGAATGTAACAGCTGAAATATTCGATGGAGCAGCCGTAATACTCATGCTTAATCCTGGTATTGCGACAATATTTTCCGGATACTACGAACATGTTTTCAAACCTTATTTCATTAATCAACTGAAGAACAGTTCACGACTAGATATTGTATTCGACAGATATATTAGTAACAGTTTGAAGGCACATACCCGAGAAACAAGAGGAAGTGACATAAGTATTAAAGTCTCAGACTCAACAGCAATTCCAAAAAAAATTCAGCAATTCCTATGTGTCAACGAAAACAAGACAAAATTGTTCCAGTTACTAGCTAAGAAAATGGTGGGGGACGAGTATCCAGGAAAACATGTTGTCTGTACTTATAATGACCGAGTCCTCGCATCAACATCTATGGATGTATCAAGCATTTCTCCCGTCTCACACGAAGAAGCAGATGGCTGTCTACTTCTCCATGTTAAGAATGCAGCAGAAAGTGGACATACTTGCATCTTAATACGAACTGTGGACTCAGATGTAGTGGTTATTTCAATATCACTGTCCCCACAAATACAAGATATTGATGAACTATGGATTGAGTATGGTTGTGGAAAATACAGGAAATTCATTCTAATTCATGAGATCTGTGCTAAACTTTCACCGGAAATTTACAGAAATTTGTTGGCTTTTCATTCAGTAACTGGTTGCGACACAGTTTCCCCATTTTGTGGCATTGGAAAGAAGACAGCTTGGAAGGTCTGAATGTCATTTCGTGAAATTGATTGTGTATTGCATCAGCTCTGTACAGGCACATCTGATGTTAACGATGTATGTCATGATCTGTTACAGCGATTTGTTATACTACTTTATGATCAACTAGCAGGCTACACCCGCTTCGCTGGTCCATTTTACAAATGATCCTTGATCAAACAAAATTATGAATTTGACCTTGTATTTTAAATTAATATGGACCTTCACCGGGAAAATCTTTCCGCATTTGTTGAATACTATGCGAACGCTATTTAGCTATTATATTATCTTATAGGTTACGCAAAATTCGGGCTATTCAGAAGAAACTCTTTTTACAGTACATATTTAAAGTAGAGGTTAGGAAGACAATACGGCCGTTATGATAATCAGAAATGTTAAAATGTTCTCTAGTCACCACACTACTAAAATGAGAGATAATTACAATGATTGCAGAGAGTGACCACTGAACATTAATTATGTTCGGATTATTCACTTTCGTTTGATAGTTCTTGAACTCCGGGCTTCTCAGCTTGGTGCTATGTGTGGTTCTGGTAGCTTAAATACAATTTCTCTCTACGTTGCATTATATTTTGTAATATACGTCTTCTAGCAGGTCTACTGCAGTTTTCTATCTTCGGATTACAGCAGAGTAAATACGGTAAAAAAAAGTAATAAATTGTTTGCACACAAAAAGTCTTTAACTTTCATTAAAAGAAATGTGAATCACATAAAAGTGGATTTTTAAAAATAAAGTGTTTGAATAAAATTGAAATAATGTCATTTTCATTACCATTTCCTTTTTATATGTATACCACTTGTAATTATGTAACTGTTAACCTGAAAAAACCCCTCGATAACCGATTATGATAGAAAACTAAACCTCTTGTTTTAATCCAATCAAAATCTTCCCAATCTTCCATAATCGGGTGCACAGCTAAGTTTTACGGCAAACATTAGAAGTGTTTGCAAACTATATGGTTACAAATTTACCAGAGTTAACACACGTAAAACATACGTAATTATGCGCCAAACTACATTCCATTAAATAAAGTCAAATTGCTGTCGGCTGAATTATAGATCTTTCGCCAAAAGTACTCTTTGTAAATGACAAATAAAGTCAGTTATACAAAACTTAATAACCTAACACGCTATAATATAACGAAATAATCATTTTGATGCACCGAAGAACTTTTCTCATTTCTGTAAAGAGTACAATAACACGGAGAAATAAATACACTTTTTATTTTCAAAATTACATTATTCTTCAGCCTGCTGCCTAAATAAACCTAAAATCGTTAATTTTTTCCTCAGTTTAGCGAATAGGATTGTCCGTCAGAACTTGCTTTATAATGATTTCTATTTTCAATTTTATCTGCATTTCAGGTGCTTTTTTTCTAGGCTAAAATGTGTTATCTAGGCTAAAATGATAAATCAACAAATACTGTTCCACCAGCCACCATTGGAATTTCAAATTTTTTTCCAAGTATTTATTTTTTAGTGATAGTAAAATAACTACAGATAAAAAATATATAATACTAAATCTTCTGTTCTCCGTTTGCTTCATAATGAAAAAAACATAAATTTACTAATCGCTAAGTACAAATTTCATGTAATCTTCTGCAATCGCGATCACTGTCCAGAGACTCTTTCAAATATAAAAGAAACATCCAAATAGTTCAGTAAATACACTAATTAGCGGGTAACCTGATTACGGAATATTAATCCACTATCAAAAACCTTAAAAAAAAACGGAAAAAGGGATGACGAATTAAAAAGATAATCGAAAATTTATTTCAGTAAGCAATTTTTATTGTAAAATATTTTCTTTTGTGGTATTAATAACGATAAATTGCATACATTTTCTTAAGAATAATCTTTAGTACTTAACCCTCCGTCTACCAGACGGGTCCATTGGACCCGACAGGTACATACAAAGTATTCATTCAAACCAGAAATTTCTTTAAAATAAACTAAGTATATAAACCAGACAAAAATAAGGTAAATAAATAAGTTAAATAGTTTTAAATAAAAATTCTGGTGTAGAACGTTTTATTAAAACTTGAATAAAATTCCCGGTAGATCTAGGGTTAACATTTGAAACAGCAGACTTTTTCTAAAAGGGAAATTGGAGATATAGGTTAAAAAAAAAAAAAAAAAAAAAAAAAAAAAAGAGTGGACAATATTTGTTGATCTGAGTTCGAGGTTATAAAAGTCATAAGTTTGGGAAAAACAAAATAGCATGTTTCCGTAGTAAAGTACGCGAAAAATATTTTAAATATCTGAAATTAAATTATTTATAATATGTGTGTGTGTGTGTGGGGGGGGGGGGGGCAAACGTTTGCATTAAAATTTAAATATCTGACTCCACTTTTATAATATTAACTGCTATTTATATAATATCGTCATTTTTATAATTACATCTGCTAGAGATACATAATAATAATAATAATAATAATAAAAATTGTTACTCACAAGAAAAGTCTCCTTGAAAAGCATACTCAAAATATTTTGAAAAAGGAAATGCTAATAAAATGACTCATGCATGTAAAAAAGATAGGTAAAAATATTGCGGTAGAATCCCAGTAGAAAATCTGGAAAAAAATATTTTTTCGAGTATTTGGCGTGAAAAGACGAACGCTCCACGCTCTTTGGCGAACCAATACGTTTTCTCGCCAAATGCAAGAGATTGAAATGCATTTATAAATTCCTTGTTAAATAAGTAATTAAATGCCTAATGCTCAATGAATTTAAACTTAAACTGTGGATTAGTTTACTATTTTTGCTGTAAGCGTATATAATATATGCAAATTGCGTGTTATTTGTATTGAGCTATTTAATTTTATACGGTGTCACCGGCTGGATAAGTTTTAAGGGTATTTTAATTAAGAATGCTATCATTAAACATTTCGATATTAAGTTGCTGTTTCCATGGCAATAAAACTCTCTTGTTGTCTCTGACACTAACAATATCGAAGTCAAATTGTCAATGCTCAGAATCGGACCTTAATTTGAGTTTGAAACATTTTTAATCCATTTAAATTTCGTTGTAAACGGCATAAATATGATCGTTAAATTTCATTATTGCATATATAAATGTATGTGACAAAACTGCACTTATAAATATGTATTTATTTAAGTTAAACTTATTTAAACTAACTTCGTATCGAGAGTTGAAAAAGTTTTTCTTAAAGAATATTTATCATAGTATTATTCAAAATTTTATCGTGTCGCCAACCAGCGCTAAATCGCAAAAAATGAAATTTTCATTATTTTTTTGGAAATGCTAAATAGAGGTTCTGCCGATTTTTTTATGGGTATATATACCTATGAGAAGAATATTCTATAATTTTTTTCAAACATTTCTGAGCATGCGCTTATGGGGAACTTCCTTGATATCATTTTATCCATTTTTCAGATGCATTTTTCTTAACCTGATGCAAAAGATAAATCGCCAAATATTATTTGAATTGCAATATTTCAACTGAATAATTTTTTAAGTATTACGAACATTCTCTTTCATGTTTAAATTAAATATTTTCGTTTTTTAATATTATCACTGATTA
The DNA here is from genome assembly GCA_963932465.1 of Maratus speciosus. Taxonomy (NCBI): domain Eukaryota; kingdom Metazoa; phylum Arthropoda; class Arachnida; order Araneae; family Salticidae; genus Maratus; species Maratus speciosus. Next base: position 483,200,977 of record OZ010793.1, read on the forward strand.
AAATGGATTTTTTTTTTCTTTTTTAAAGATTTCAAATAAAATTAGTAACAGTTTTTTGGCTTTTATTTTTCTAGGTGTAATAGCCGTTTCAATTTTTTCAACAACAAAAAACTTCGCAAAGAAATAAAATGGTAACCTTATCGTCCAAAATAACAGAACTTTTCGTCATAATTCTATAACTAATCTACGTAGAACGATGTGTTATAGCTTAAAACCTTCCCTGAAACGATACCTATCTAACAGTATAAGTTCCTTCAAAATCCATGCGGCAGATCTCGAAATCTAGGCGTTCGGAACGAAATTTCCGTTTGGATTTTATATATATAATAGATAATAGATAATAGAATAGATAATAGATTATGTGTTATGAACTATCTCAAAGTTTAAAACAGATCGCATTGTTAGATTTCCTAATTTTAACAATATCGCGTTATGTTAGTTTCACATTCCACCACCAGGGAGCGCACTCTATTCTTAACGAAAGCGTATCTGAACGAAACTCCTTCATGCAACCTTTCCGTAGATACAGGAATCGGGAGGGTGGCGGTCTTAACCAATAATTTAAGATAATTGCTGAAATTACTACGAAAAATATTTTAAAGGGGCCCTACGCGGGCCCCTAATAGAGTTAGAGGAAATCGGAAGACGGCAAAATAATCGCGGGGAAAAGTTTGCTTGGGTGCTTCGGAGCTACTTTTGGCGCGAGATCTAAGCTCTACGACCAATAGGAGCCCGGATATTTAAGGAAATATGAAGTAACAAAGTCTAAAATAATAGAATTTTCCGTACCAATTCTATAACCAATATAGGTAGAATGATGTGTCATAGCTTAAAACCTTCCCTGGAACGATACCTATCTAACGGTATAAGTTCCGTAAAAATCCATGCGGTAGAACTCGAAATCTCGGCGTTCGGAACGAAATTTCCGTTTGGATTATATATATGTAATAGATGGTCAGATCTTCAAAGCATCAATGATTGCAGACAAGTGTTATTTACAAGAAAGAATCGAGCCATCGAAAAAATACCTCCTACAGCAGATGCTTTGACACAACACATCAAACGAGCTACTCTCCAAGGAAGGATTTGGAACAACATCCTCACTGCACATTACACAATACCTTCACCAATTAAGTGGAAATGGACAATACATTCAGGAGGATCATACCAACCTTTGTGAACAACAATTCCAGAAATATCAAAACACTGTGAAGAACTTACCTCCTGTACTTGCCGCAAGCGATGCACACCTTGTAAATGTGTTAAAATGGGAATAAAATGTACGAAACTTTGTGTATGTGAAGGGCAGTGTTGAGACACTGATAAGTAATCACAAGTAAATTTACATGAATCATTTGGATATTATTGCATATGACAGCAATATATTATGTTATTTAGATATTATGGCTGCAATTAGTGTATTTGACAATCCATTGAATATGAAATTTAGATATTAAATTGGAATAATATTGTATTGTACATTCTTTGTTTCTCATTCTTGTACCTATAAATTTTTGAAACTTATCTTATAGTTATGCCGATTAAGTGTACTCATTTCATTGATTTTAAAACGGAAATAAAAGTTTCATAGCCCTAAAAATACTTGAATTTATTTACATATACATCAAAGATTACAATAATTATATTTGCTACTTAAACAGTTATGAGGCAACTGTATTAATTTTCGGAACCCATGTAAATTACATTGTTGCCCTAACGACTATCTATGCAATGCTACATTGTTTTGGTAAATTTTCAGAAAGTATTTGTGATAAAATATTTTCTGATAGAAAAAGTCATATATACCACCCGAAAGGTAATTTTCTGATGAACAAAAGATATGCGACACGTTTCCAGCTACATGCAACAAATTCCAAGTTATTTAGCAAAATGTTTTTTTTTTTTTTTTTTTTTTTTTTTTTTTTTAATTAGTTATAAATATTTGTGGTAATATGAACCTAAACAATGATGTCAAATATACCGTTGGAAAGCGCGTTTTCTCCGGATTAATAACCACTAAAAATATAGGTTAATATTAAAATATTAACCCGAGTTCTATAGAGAAATGTAGAAGCGCTTCACAAAACTTTGGCGGCCATATTGATTACGTCATCATCGCCGCTAGAGGGCCAGGAAAATTTGTGTACCGGGCTTTTTAGACTCATCTATCCATATACTATCTGAATCCGAAGTGGCGCATTGGTTGCCAGATGTGAAGTTTTTTTTAGCTATCTCACCCCACTATTATATGGACCTAAACATGATTTCTCAAGAGTATAGAATAAATCAAATTTATGGTTTGTGTAATCAATTGGTTTGTGCAATCAACAGTGATGTTTATTACCGTTGCTGAAACGGTAAGAAATATCACTCCAATTTTAATCCGTGACCAGACGTAAAGATGCAAATATACACTTCTTAGTTAATAGGTTGCCACCACGGATATAGGTGCGTGATACTGGACATGATATAAGAAACTTGGGCATAGTCATTAAAATGCTTCAAATAATATTAAACGGAAGATTTATTTACAAGGTATTTACATATTTACAAAAAAGACAATGATTTCATTTATAGGCACGGATATAGCAGATCCTGCCAAACATTAAATTCCACGTTAAGCTATCAACTACGCACTTAGTTACATTACAAAAATGCACTATTCTGGTCTCTTTTATCCATACGTAGATAGGCTTATACAACGAGATAATCATACAGGTTTCCAGAACATACACGTATACTTCTCAAAAAACACTTGGTGCGCACAGCGCACAAGCAATTCTTTCAACCTAATCCTTCAATATTCCACTTCAAACTTATCCTCTTACTCCACTTTCTACATTCCAATAAAAGGGATCTCTCTTCTTTTTAAACGGGCTCCACGTGTCGATGATTTCGCTTACACCGGACAGCTCATCAGAGCAGATTATCTTTTGTTCACCATTCTTTCTTCCCAACTACTTCTTGTTTTAACCGCATTCCGATAGATAACAGCCCCTTTCATGCTAATTCCTTTTATACAATAGATCCATTCGTACAATATAAATATGAATACAATGGTATTCATTTTAATCCCATTCATAAGGAAAAATGTGTCCATATCTCAAGTATGTAGATAACGATATACAGTTTAACCTTCCGTCTACCAGACGGGTCCATTGGACCCGACATGTACATTCAAAATATTTATTCAAACCAGAAATTTCTTCAAAACAAACTAAATGTATAAATCAGACAATAATAAGTTAAATAAACAAATTAAATAGTTTTAAGTAAAAATTCTGGTGTAGAATGTTTTTATAAAACTTGAGTAAAATTTCCGGTAGTTCTAGGGTTAATACAATAAATAAAGTAAATAAAATTAATTAACAGTAATTTACATTAATCATATGTCTTATTAACGTGAAAAACCTGGCAGTTTGTTTATAAAAAATCGGTTACAGGATGTCTATGATCGATTTCATTGTATTAAAAAAGGAAAAATTTTAATAATATTCTATTAGTACTGCAAATTGTTTCATAATCTATGCCAGGTGGAAGATTTTTCGTTCTTGTTTAACTTAAACTTATTTTTGAACTCAATTTATTTTGAATGTGACATTGGTATGATCGTTTTGCTTTTGAGTACTTTAATAAGATAGAGAAAACTGTACAAGAAAATAATTATTCCTTGATTTTGATACTTTAAATTGATTTTTCAAAGTTCTAAAATTTCAACTTATTTTAATACAGGAATATGCAATTTAAAGTTTTTAACCTTGATGAAGTTCGTAAAGGAATTGATTAAAAGGGATCCGGAAATTCATGAAACTACAGATTTTTTTATATATATATATATTAAATTGCATCGCAATAACTTTTATTATCTCGCAATCGAACTTTTGATTTTTCACCTCTTTTTAGACTCAGATGTTAGTTTTATGTTTTCTTGAAATTTAGTATAGAATTTTTGGCACTGAATATGAAGTGTACAGCATTGTACAGTGAACAGGGTGGGTACAAATGATGGACCCGATTTTTAAAAATCATATTTTCGAAACTATTGCACATATTACAATAAGTGATACATGAATTTAAAGAGAAATATACCAAGGTTTTTTTTCAGCTATTAATGTTCGATGTGTGACCCTTCTGTTAAACGGCTTACGATCAATCTGTAATCCAGTTCGTCCCAAACACCAACCGCCTCATCCACCAGTGCGGAAGCTTCTCGTTCAAGTAACTACGTACTTGCAAAGACCAATGAAGTGGGACTCCATCTTGCTGAAACACAAAATCTGCGCTGTCCTCAAGCGGATGATTGTGATTTACCCTTAATCACATGGCCACCAAGATCCCCAGACCTAACACCATGTGATTTTTTTTTTGGAGTTACGTCGAAGACATTGTTTATGCAGAAGTAGACTAACATTCTTACTTAGAAGTATAGAATTAGTAGCATTTATAGCTCACTTCCATGGATGCAGAAAATACTTCCATTACATTATGATACATGGGGAAATATCGGTTGCGGCGTTGTTTAATGACGTTATGATACTTCAAACATAATAAAATTTAAAAGGAAAAATAATGTGCAGTACAATATGATTTCTGTAGATTGTGGAGTGCTTAGCATACACCGTTCATTTAGAGAGAGAACCAAAACAATTCGGTCGCAGGATTGATTATCTATGTTATAAAGGACAAACTTGTTCGTGTGTAACGCTGACGTCATTTTTACGGTGGAAACAGCAGGCAATTAAATTTTGCTTTTACTGCAATTTTTTTAATTTCGAAATTTCGCGAATTTTCAATTTGAACCGTCGGATAGATTTTTTTTTTTTTTTTTAATGCAATTTGTTTGAAAACTGTTTCACTATTTACTCAATTTTCATGGTTTTAAAAATGAAAAAAAAATATCTCTAGACGATTGCGTTTGCACTTAAAATAATAAAAACATCGCAGCATTTATTTCCAGCTGATATTCCAAACGAAATTAAAACATTTATCAATCAATAAATAAGATTATGAAATATAATTCAAATAGAAGTTTAAGACATGTAATTGAACTACGCACTTAAATCCCTGAAATGAACAGAATCGGAAAAGCTGATTGTAAATAGTGATCTTTGGTGATTTCTTCGACTGTGCGACTTCGATATGGCGCGAGGAGAATACGAAAGTATCGGGTTTAATACATTTCAAAATTGTATTCGAATGCATTATTGCTACTTTTAATACAAATATGATTCTTGGTACTGTTAGTGGGCATTCTAAAAAAAATATATTAATTGCAAAAAATCTATTAAAGTTATCAATTTAAAAAAATGGTTTTCACTTATTTTCTGTAACCCGGGAACCCCAGGTTTATCCCCTTTTGATAAATAATCGCTGGAAGTGTGTTTTCCAGTGTGGTGTGCATTTTTAAACTTATCTAATTTTTAGTGTTTTACACGGTGTGTCTAAACTCTATAGATCAGGGATGGCGAACCTTTTCAAGTATGCGTGCCAAAAAATTAAAAATTGTTATGTACCAACATTCTAACGTGCCAGAAACATTTTAAGCAATAATAATGCCATCGAATTCCATATTAATAATCTATAAATGAGTTTTTCTTTTATTGTATATTTCCGAATCAGATCATTTTTAGTTCTTCAGGTAGAAACAGGTTCAATAGATACATAATTATTTACAATAACAGTTAAAATTCGATTTTCAAAATTAAAACCTAAATATATTAAAATCTAAAGTAACTTAAAGCCCTAAACCTAAATAAAATAAAATCTAATCTGAAGTAGAAGTGTGTCAATTAGGTATATTACTATGTAAACAACTTCTTAAAATTCAATTTTCAAAAATAAAACCTTTGAAATTTGATAGAGAAGTAAAATGATTTAGAAAACACTATATGTTTAATGATTTAGTGAGAAAATGACGCTACAAAGCGCTTTCATTGAAATTTTTAATACCTCAATTCATTCAAAAGTAAGGGATTATTTTTAAGTAAATTATATAGCTGTTACACAAAACTATACTTTTTGTGAAACAAAACATAAAGTGGATTGTTCTCCATAAACTGAATATGATCTATAAGTTTTGTTCACGTGCTAGAGAAGTTTTGTTACGTACCAAGTTCGGCACGCGTGCCATAGGTTCGCCAATCCCTGCTATAGATCATATAACGGGCTACACAACAAATGGAACACATTACCGCTTATGGACAGCAATTGCTTAAAAAGATTTTTTCTGAGTTATGTGTTTTTTAAATTGCTTATTCAGAAATCTCATTTCATTGTATCGAAAAACGAAATTCATTAATAATATTCTGTTACTGTTGGAAAATGTTTCATAATCTATGCCTGATGCCTGACGTTTTGTGCTTGTTTTATATCTGATAGTTTTTTTTTTAATACTGTACATTTACTTGGATATATAGAAATTATGCAGTACTAAAGTAATTTAATTCGGGAAACTACCAATTTTGAGAAACTTAATAATTTGCTTGAATTTTTTTTAGTGTTTTATTTCTGTGTAATATTTTGACTTAGAGATGTGAGTTTTTAATTGATAATCTTATAAGGCTTCCATAATTTAAAATATGAAAATAAATTTATACTAGTATATAACCCCGTCAAAATTGACGGAATATGAATGAAAAATCTGCAAAACAGTGTTTTAGATCATGAAGATAGAATATAGAGGAGAAGAATGAAGATATGCTTTCAATAACATGACTTGTACCCAAAAATAGTATTCGGTTCGCTGAGCTGGTACTCCCAACTTAAGCATCACGTGATTAGATGTAGTTTCAATTTTTCATTATAGATCGCAGCATCAAATGTCATTAGGTATTTCATTATTTTATTTTTGAGATTTCAAAAATTCCACATGATCAATAAATATGAATGAAAATAATAAAAAATGTTCGTTGACAAACTGTTTTTTCTTTTTAATTTTAAGTTCATAGCAAAAAACGTCTATCAAAATAGCTACATATTCTGGTAACTCTTAATCATGAAAATTGTACATAAAAAAAATAAAAATACTTTCCTGGCTTAAAAAAATATACATCATTTTATTAATAAAAAATTATTTTCCTTTGATTTTGTATGACTACAAGAAAGATATTATGTAAACTACAATTTAAAATAATATTTAAAATACAAAAATTTGAAACGAAAAATGTCTCCTTTTAAAATATCAGAATTATATTCCAAAATTTAAATATTATAGCATGAAAATTGCATTGCATTAGTAACTAATACATATAGGAAAACTTACGTTTAATTCTATAAAACTTGTTATAAAGTATATTTACATATTCATATTACCAAGTAGAACACCTTTTTATATATATTATTCTTTAATCAGCATTAATTTTTTGACTTACAAATTATTTTACTAGCCAGAAACTGATTTTGAATTATTCTGTAACACACTAAACAGTAAATTTGCAATGATTTTAATCTGCATCATTTCTGAAAGTAAATTAAAATGCAAAAGTAATGCAAAGTTTAAAGCAAAATTGTAAATATTAACTGCATTTATATGATTATTTTATTATCCTCTACAAACTTTCTATGTAAAAACGATATTATAGATATCCCTATTATTTTAATTACAATAAGAATTGATAAGAAATATTAATTTTATTTGCCATTCGTTCAAAGCTGATAAAATGCATAAAAAAGTACAATTTCAACAGACAGTTTCTTTGTTTAGACTGAATGCCGGTAGATGGCGCCAAAACAATTTTTATCAACGAAACCTAAATCCAGTACCAAATAATTCGCAGGAATGATTCACAGAATAATTCACCGAGTTCAGCTTATCTACTGAATTCAAACTTGCTGCTTATAAATGTAAACAAAAGGGCAAAACGCATTTCAAAATATTTAAAGACTTTAATATGCTTTTACAAATATTTTAAGAGCAGTATCGGATGTTAACCGTATTTTTTAATGAAACGCTGAAAGAGTCATTCATTTGTGTCTGGACTTTAAATTTGTACTTCTCAATGGCAACCTGTTGTTGGTAGCTGCTTATTTTTAATTTATAACTTAAAATAATATAATTATATACGTTTTAAAGAAAATGAAGCAGCAATGATGTAATACATATCATATTAAAGTCGAACAATTCCCTTATTTATGGAATTGGAATGCTTAAGCCTAACATGGCCGCGATATGTTTTTCTTACGAAAGATTATCGGAATCCGGATGAGTTCACCCCGGAAGAGTTATGCACTTAGCACTATTATATATATAATGCAAATGTAAAAATTATGTTTAAAATGTAAACAGTTTCATTTAACGCACAAATAAATACCGTTTCTGCATGATTTGAAAAATGTAATTTTTGTATGAATTTACTTATTAGCAAAGCAATATTGATACAGTCTTGGCGATGTCTTAAAACAATATCTGCAACAATGCATAAAAATTTAAATTCTTATTTTCTGATAATAGGGAGAGAACATATAGCAAGGTTCCCTATTATTGTCTCCCAATCACTTCCAGGCCCTTGGAAGTTTTAATTTTCAATGAAAATCTACCAAATTTGGATTTTAGATAGACTAACTACCCACGCATATAGACACATAAGCAAATATCGTATAAAAAATTTTTTAACAACGCGAAAAATTGTTTTTTCAAAAGTATCTAAAAAATCCAAAGGAAAAATGGTCCCAATTTCGTCCCCCCCAAAAATCCAATACGCCGAGGCTAAACTTATAACCAAATCAAAATTTATTTCTAAATGAGTAAGTAATTTAATTTACATTAAAGTAAGGTACAAAGAAATGTACTAATTGTCAGTGGAAGAATAACATAACGAAACATTAGCCACCCAAACATGAGGAAATAAATTGAAGAAAATGTCATGAAAAAGCATTTCTAATTTCGTCCTCGGGACGAAAATAAGAACTGCAAGGGGGTCGAAATTGTGACAACGCTACTTCCCAATATGACGGAGCTTCAGATCCCGTAAGATGAACTGAGCGTCTTAAAACTCACTGTAGGCTACTGTCAGCATCTTACCAATGTAAGATACATGCAGTGAATAAGAAATAAATAATTACAGTACAGTAAAAACGTTCTACAAACGATGTATTAAGAACTCAGGTCTTCAAAAAATAGGAAATTTGCGGTCTTTAATTCACGTATGCGTCTTCGCGAACGAAACTTTCAACACTGACCCCTTTTACCTTCCGTCCCTTGTGCCTTGCGTCATAGGTGACGCCACTTTCGCGAAAGCGGAGAAGTTAAGGGGAACGAAATATAGGCACTTTACCCTACCTTCATTATCTGTTTAATATTGAATAAATTGGTCAATGAAACACGTATTGTGTGAAGGCGTTTGAAAAATCTACTGTATATGCCACATTTATAAATATTTAAAAAAACAGGAAAATAATGATAGTTCATAAAGCAGATTTTGGACCCCAACAAATTTGAATTTTAACCTGTATTTGAGAGAGGTAATGGTATAAGAAATAGAGAAATAAGAAAACAGATAAATTAATTCAAAATCTTTTTTTAAGCATAATTATCAAGCGCGGTAATCAGAAGTATGCACGTAGCAAAATGCTTTTGTTTTTTACATTTATTTATCTTTTATAAATAAAATAGAAAATAAATGTACTAAAACACCATTTTTTATATAATTTTTTTTGAAGTAAAAGTATCTAACACGATAAAGAAATTAAACTCGAATTCAGAACTTGAGTTGTATAAATTACGCATCGCTTATATATATTATTGTTGTATATTATATTAACTGTTATTATTACACGGCCTTAAAAAAAAAAAAAATCATGTAATAGTAATTCATCAGCAGTAGTGCGACTATAGAGTGACTATGCTGGCCCATTTTACAGAGTTTCATGCCCGCGGTATACTAAAATTGGTATACATTCGTGAAGTTTTAGACGTCTTATGCTTTTTTTTTTGTATGTTTTGGGTATGCTTAAATTTCAAATAAATGTTACAAAGTTAACTATTCAACAAGATTATTTTTTAGTACTATACTTTAGGGACTGATTTGAAATTCCTACCGGGACCCATAGTCTCTCCAGCCATGCATACTTTTCTACTTGGCACTGATAATACCAAGAAGAAATCGATGGATAACAACCTTTCGTTATACATTATTCAAGCATTATATATGTTTAAAGCTGTATATCGAGATTATAATTGAAAAACCAACGAAAACTTGTTGAAACTGTACGTAGATTCTGAATTCAATACAGATAAACAGATACTGAACCGCGAAAAGAATTTTCCCACGTCTGTCATTTACTGATTTGACTCTCTTGAAACAAAGAATAGAAAAATTGCTATTTTTTCCAATAGTTCTTTTTTTTTGTAGGAAGTACGAATATCATTATCTTAAAGATTATGCAAGTAACCTTACAATATAAATTTATAACTTTCCTAAACACTTTAATCCAACCATTTACCGAGAATTACTAACGAAAAATGCACTTCAACTCACTTGAACTGGAATAAAACAAAGATCGATGCTCAGATTGATTTTTCGAATGAACAAGTTACAGTTACGAATTGTCCATGTTTTGTTTTCCATAAGAGCTCAGTGTTGCAAACATTTAGTTTGCTGTGTATTATGCTTCGTGATGGTCTTAATGACATCTTTAAGGAAATTGCACTCGTATCAAAAAATGCCGATAAGTATATAAAATCTAGAATTTTTTTTTTTTTTTGAAAGAATTACGACCATACTTAAGTTTGCATGTCTTCACGATGTAGAAATCCCGCTAAATAAAGTACAAATATTGCTTAAACATGAAAGTATTAATATTCCATTTTAAAACAATATATTTATTACGTAAGATGAACATACATTTTTCTTTCACTTTTTTTTGAGCTATAAACCTGTTTTATGAACCCTCATGTTTAGCTTATTTTTTGTTTCTAAAATTAAGAGATACCGTATTTATAAATTACGCATAAATACATCTTTATATATATATATATATATATATTTACTCGTTATACTTTGGATTATTCTGGAGCTATTTCATATTTTAAAAAAACTTATTTTGAAAAACCTGTATGGGTAAATTGTTATTTTTTATAGGATGCATTATAAAAACATTTTTAATTTTTGAAATTCAATAACTTATTAACCATATTGAATATAACGATGAAATATCTGATATGTTTTGCGCTCAGTGCGATATCTTAAGATTTGCCTGATGTGTTTTGCGATGCATACAGCTTTAAATGCTATATACAGTACTTAAAAAAATAAAAATTTCAAATATTTTTCAGTTGATAGCATTACGTTGTCTAAAGTTGTGAAAATGCTTATATTAACCTCTAACTTTCAAAATAATTTTTTCCCTCTGCCGTTTAAAAAAGTTACGTAGAATAAAAGTAAAAATATTTGGTTCAGTTTTACTCGTTAGTTAGATCATTCTTACTGTTTGAGATAGCACTGCACCATCTATTGTTCAAAATATAAATTGTTTTTCAAATTACTGTATACAAAATTTATAAGCTTTCTGAAAAACAATTCATTTATGGTGAACAGAAATAGACGTCACAATTTAAAAACTCGTCTATAATAAATAATAAAGCTATACTAAAGTTAACTGTAATATATATAACGATGAAACAAGTAACATTCTCATGTGGCAACTCTTAAATTTCATATAGTGTAGTTAAAAAAATTGTTCAGATTTTCGCCAAAATATAGCCTGTACTCTCTCAAACTATAAGAATGTTAATATGTAAAACTGAATCAAAATTTTCGAATTTTATTTTTTACTTCAGTTATCTATTGAAATTCAAATTTTGAAGTTTATTTTAGCATTCTTACAGTTTGAAGCAATGAAGCGCCATCTATTGAGGAAAATAGGAACTATTTCTCAAATTACACAATGTGAAATTCAAAGCCTAGAAGATATGAATATCACTTATTTCATCTACATATTTATTATAGTAACGATTTATTAAATTTTCATGTTGATGCATCTAGTTCTGGTCACTTTGCATGAATTAATGAATTTTAATTTTAGAGAGTTTTTTATAAAGTACCATTTAATAATGAAAATTATTTATCAAATACAATAAAACCTCTTAATAACGGACACCTGGGGAGCACGGGAGTTGTCCGCTATTCGGAGATGTCCGCTTTTCAGAGGCAAAAACATACAAATATGTAAGTGTCGAGGATAAAAAAAAAAACTGTCCGCTAAATAGAGGTGTCCACTATTCGGAAGTGTCCGTTGTGGAGATTTTACTGTAATTGTTTCATGGAAAAATAGTAAATATTCGCTTACGAACTGTTATATAAATAAAATACATTTATCTTCTAAATTGTATATTGGTGATTTATTCTTTTTGGAAATGCAACTTTATAAAGGTCAATGCTACAATCAGTGTCCATGAAGAATGTCCGAAAACTTTCTGTAATGTCACAATAACTACAAATTGAAGGACAAATTAAATACTTGGCGAAACAATGTTAGATGTTACTGTAGTAATCAAATAAGTGCAAAAGAAATCAGTAGTAACTTAGATCAATGTTACGAAAGTTCAAGGACGTCGAAATTACTTTAAGGCAGCAGAATATCTGCAAAATAAATGTTCAGCGAGGTCATCTGGCAAATAAATTAATTTAAGTCTATCTTTCTAAAATAACATCAATGAAACACTATTGTTAAGAATCCTTTTTAAAATAACTATTAGACTTAGTTGCCGAAGTATATTGCTTATAAGAACAAAAGAGGCATTCATTTAATATTGCAATATGAAAGCATTTGGTTTGCTTTCATTTTCAAGATACAAAATCTGGTTAGGTGAGAATTATTATTATACAGGAAAAATGATTTGAGACACAATCGATTTATTTGCAAATAAATAATTCAAACAAAATGTTTTCTTCCTGAAATTTTATGACGTTATAAAGATTTATCCATTCGCTACTTCCTTCTCAGATATATATCTATATATCTATCTATCTATCCATCTATCTATCTATCTATCCATCTATCTATCCATCTCTCTCTCTATATATATATATATATATATATATATATACAGGGTGGTCATAAAAAAACTTTGCCGATACATGGAACTCTAGCGGCCGTTCCGTTTAACCGATCGAGATGAGCTTTCAGATATAGTTATTCAGGGGTATGAGCTCGAGATTCTGTGAACGGCAACAAATTGGCGCTCACGGTTACGGTTATAGGTACAGAAACTCGAAATTTTTGAATGGCAACGCCCATTTTTTTTCATCGCAAAATGCTCAGCGTATGCGAAAACCCTAAATAGCGCTGGAACGGTACGTGTATCGCAATAAACGGACGCGTTATGCACGCACAAAAAACAGCTCAACGAACGGCCAAAAACAACACGATCGGGCCGCACGGGGGAAATTTGCATATGACAAGGGCAAGACACCAATCACAGAACGCCGTTCGACAGATAATCAACGTAGAAAACGGATTCTTACCTCTATCATATGCAAATTTCCTCCGTGCGGCCCGATCGTGTTGTTTTTGGCCGTTCGCTGGGCTGTTTTTTGTGCGTGCATAACGCGTCCGTTTATTGCGATACACGTACCGTTCCAGCGCTATTTAGGGTTTTCGCATACGCTGAGCCTTTTGCGACGAAACAAAAATGAGCGTTGCCATTCGAAAATTTCGAGTTTCTGTACCTATAACCGTAACCGTGAGCGCCAATTTGTTGCCGTTCACAGAATCTCGAGCTCATACCCCTGAATAACTATATCTGAAAGCTCATCTCGATCGGTTAAACGGGACGGCCGCTAGAGTTCCATATATCGGCAAATTTTTTTATGACCACCCTGTATATATATATATATATATATATAATAAATTCAAAATCACAAATATATGAATAAATTGGTAATGTTCTAAAGATGAATTAGAAATGAACATAGGAAACCAGTATGTAAAATAAGAAACTATGAATAATCCACAGAATCTTCAGAAGAGCTTGTGAGTTCATTCATAGAAGATGCGTTATTTCATCCAATTTTGTCAGCATTAAGTATAAAATGACAAAATTTAGCTCCTTATAACGTAAAAATAACAGAAAATAGATAATAAAAATCCAAGAGATCTAAAAAAGATACACCTCACACAGGATATTAAAAATTAATAGAGCAATGTTTTCAGATTACAAGAAAAGAAACTGTCTAGTTGCAACTAAGAACAATTAATAAGTACAACTCTAGTTGTAACGTTTAAGTGCAACTAAATGATTAAAAAATGCTTTCTAAGCTGCATTTTAAGATGTTTTAAAGATTTATTCATTTGCTAATTCCGCTTCAGGTGTGTTTTCAGATTTAAACAAAAGAACCTGTCTACGAATTTAAAAATAATTGTCAACTTTTAAACACTGAAAAAATAAATTAATACAGAAACTAATCATGTTTTATACGGCCATCGTATGCTCCTTCATCTAATATTAAAATTGTTGTGCAGCTTGTGGAGATTTCGCAAGCAACACCTGCATTAGACTGAGTGTCCCCGTATTTTCCGCTTCGAGATTAAAAAGGAAACGAGCCTTAACGAAGCTGTGTGAAGTGGAAATGCAGAAGAGTAAAGAGAACGAAATGAGTTCGACGACGGAAGGTTTTGTTAAAAAAGGAACAGAACATATTTCGGAGAAATAAGATTGAATATTTACACGACGTAAGAAAATCTCAGAAATATATTCAACGACGTCCTGAATTATAGACTTCAAGCTAATTAAAGAACGAGAAGAGTGTTTATATCTGTATTTTTTGTTGTGTATTCGTCCCAATAAATGTCAGTGCTCGTCCTAAAAGTGAGTTGTGAGTTATGTATGGAGTCTCGCCCCCATAAATTGGCGTCAGAAGTGACAGTTAACCCACCAATATGATTAATTAGAGTTATTCATCCTACATATTCAAGCCGGATATTCTTCTAACGGTGAGTTCATTGCTATTATTTTATTATGAAGTTAGTTGAAATACCAGAACTGGAAGTTGCATTTAAAAACGAACGAACGCATAAAATTAAATTGCTGCATAAATTCCTATTTGATGCTGACGGTGATCGCTCTAATAGAAAGAGAATACGTGATTTTACTGGTTTCGGTTTTCAAACCGACAGCACCGAATTCAAAAATAAAATAACTAAAGTTCAAACTGATTTTTCATTAAATGATCTGATTACAGTGTGCAATCTACTTTGTATTGATAATGAGGGATCTTTAAACGATCTCGCAACCCGATTAGTGACATACCTTTCATACTTGACCTTACTACAACATAAAGATGAAAATAAGGAATTTTGCTTAGTGGCCACTGGCCGGTAAGTTGATATTTTTTAGTAGCCAGTTACTGGCTAGTGAGAATAATTTCTTTAGTCGCCAGTAAGTACATTTATGTCACTGAATATTTAATTTTAAAATATATAAGTTTAGAGTACATAAGTAATTTATGTAATAAATAAAAATATTTTAATTCATATTGTTTTGAATAAACTTAAGATACTAATTTCCAATCTATTTTAAATTTTAAATTAAGTTAACAGCAAAGTTATATGTAACATGCTTATATACCTAACTGCATAAGTCCACTATACTCAGGTACTTTTCAAAATTTAAAAAAAAATCTGAAATTTACAGCAAATTTTCTGAAATGTAAGGTGGGGGGGGGGTCTCTTCTGGCACTAATTATGCATTTTTTACAAGATACTTTAACAAAATTCGCGTTTTTCCGCGATTTATTGGCGACGTTTGTGTTTCTTCCGCGATCCTTTGATAAAATGTGCGGTTTTTTCGTGATCTTTTGACAAAATTCGCGTTCTTTTCGCGATCTTTTAACAAAATTCGCGTTTTTTTCGCGATCTTTTGACAAAATTCACACTTTTTCATAATTTTTTGATGAAATTCGCGATTCTTCGACTAAATTCTCTTTTTTACACGATTCTTTGACAAAATTCGTATTTTTTCTGCGATCTATTGACGAATTTCGGGTTTTTTCTGCGGTCTATTGACGAAATTCGCGTTTTTTTCGCGATCTATTGACGATATTTGCGTTTTTTCGCGGTCTATTGGCGATATTTGCGTTTTTTTAGCGGTCTATTGGCGATATTTGCGGGGGGTTTTCGCGATCTATTGACGATATTTGCATTTTTTTCGCGATCTATTGACGATATTTGCGTTTTTTTCGCGATCTATTGACGATACTTGCGTTTTTTCGCAATCTATTGACGATATTTGCGTTTTTTTCGCAATCTATTGACGATATTTGCGTTTTTTTCGCTATCTATTGACGATATTTGCGTTTTTTTCGCTATCTATTGACGATATTTGCGTTTTTTTCGCTATCTATTGACGATATTTGCGTTTTTTCGCTATCTATTGACGATATTTGCCTTTTTTTCGCTATCTATTGACGATATTTGCGTTTTTTTCGCTATCTATTGACGATATTTGCGTTTTTTTCGCGATCTATTGACGATAGTTGCGGGGTTTTTTCGCGATCTATTGACGATATTAGCGGGGTTTTTTCGTGATTTATTGACGATATTTGTGTTTTTTCGCGATCTATTGACGATATTTGTGTTTTTTCGCGATCTATTGACGATATTTGGGTTTTTTTCGATATCCATTCACGATGTTTGGGTTTTTTTCGTGATCCTTCGACGAAATTTGTTTTCTTCCGCCATCTTTTGACGAAATGTGCGTTTTACGTGATCTTTTGACGAAATTTTCGTTTTTTTCGCGATTCTTTGATGAAATTCGCGTTTTTTTCGCGATCTATTGACGATATTTGCGTTTTTTCCGCGATCCATTCACGATATCTACGTTTTTTCCGCGATCCATTCACGATATCTGCGTTTAATCTGCGATCACTTGACGAAATTTTGGTTTCTGAGCGATTCTTTGACGAAATTAGCTTTCGCAATCTATTGACGATATTTGGGTATTTTCGCGATCTTTTGACAAAATTCGCGGGGTTTTTTTCCGCGATTCTTTGACGAAATCCCTTTGGAAAATCCTGCATCTGGCCGGTACTTTCCATATTTTTAGTCGCCAGTTTTTCACGTTTAGTCGCCAAGTGGCGACTGGCGAGTGCTTATTTTCATCTTTACTACAACATAATATTATACAAAATGAAAGTGACATCGACTCGGAACCCGAACTGCCTTCAAATAATATGACTTCAAGTAATAACACTCAATTATCAAATTTTGACAAACAACAGCAATTTCCAGTTCAAAGTTTTATGCAATCGTCTATTAATTTTACTGATATTGAAAGTGTAATACCTCCTTTCGATGGTAGTTCTTTTAGTGATATACAGGTATGGTTTAATAATTTTGGGGATGTTACTAATATGTTTAATTTATCTGACTTTCATAAATTCATATTTTGTAAAAGATCATTACGAGGAAAAGCCCAGTTATTAACACAAACAGAATTTCATATTAATTCATATGACAAACTTAAACAACTCTTAATATCAGAATTTAGCACCACTTACAATTCTGCCGAGTTACATGATATATTAAATAAACGAAAATTGCAAGAAAATGAATCAATAGAAGAATATTTTCTTATCATGAAACAAATATGCTCGCGTGGTAAAATCGAGGATTCCGCATTAATGCAATACATCATAAACGGCATACCCGACCCCGTTTTCAGAAAATCAATGTTATATGGATGCCAATCCATTGTAGAATTCAAGCAAAAGCTCAAAATTTATGACAAAATTCGACATGACTTTGAGAACACTAAATTTCGTAAAGTCAAACCTGAAATGCCAATGAAAGACAAATCCTTTCGACCAAAATCTGATCTTTTTTGCTTTAATTGTGGTTTGTCGAATCATAAAAGTAGCCAATGCAGACATAAAGATAAAGGCCCTCGTTGTTTTAATTGTTCGAATTTTGGCCATAAATCGGCTCAATGTGATCAACCAAGGAGGCCTAGAGTTAAGTCAGAACCCTCCAATGTTTCCACTGTCACGTCGAACACTTTCATGACCAAACAAGTCATTATTTCGTCTGTAAATGTTACATCATTGGTAGACACACGTAGTGAAAGAAGTTTACTAAAGGAAAGTATTTATCGCAAACTCCCTACAATTTCGAACCTTGAACATTCAACTATCACATTAACTGGATTAGGAAATACTATAATCAAACCCCTAGGTTTTTTCTCTAAGAACATTATGATAGATGACTTTAATTATACAACTAATGTTTATGTAGTTCCAGATTATTCCATATCTTTTGATCTTATTATTGGTACAGATATCATTCAACAAAGTATTTTAACAATTTCTGGAAATAATATTTCGATGCAAAAAATCGAGAAAAATGACGATACGTCCAATAATTTTTTGATTAATATTGCTCATGTGTTAGACGATCTTAATCTTGATTTATCTCATATTACCGATGAAACAATACGTTCAAAAATTTCAGAACTTATTCAAAATTATTCTCCTAAAAAAATAAAGACAACTGATGTTAAATTATCAATTCATCTGGAAAACGAAGAACCTGTTACTTGTCCTCCCAGGCGCTTGGCGCAAATAGAGAAAAACTTCGTCGAAAAACAAATTTCTGAGTCGCTCGAAAAAGGAATTATTCGTAAAAGCACTAGTAATTTTTCATCACCTATTGTCCTAGTAAAAAAGAAAGATGGTTCATATAGATTGTGTGTTGACTATAGGAAGTTAAATTCTAAAACACATAAACAACGTTTTCCCCTCCCAGTAATTGATGACATTATTGATCAGTTGCATTCTGCAAAAGTATTTACTACTCTTGACCTTAAAAATGCTTTTTTTCATGTCGAAGTAGAAGAAAATAGTAGAAAATATACTTCTTTCGTAACACATTCTGGTCAATTTGAATTCTTATATATGAATTATGGCCTTAGCGATGCACCGTTAGTGTTTCAAAGATATATTTATAACGTTTTTCGAGACCTCATTAATGAAAAAGTACTTATTGTCTATATGGATGACTTCATAATACCAGCTGAAAACGAAGTCGAAGGACTCCAGAAATTACAACGCGTCCTTACAACTGCATCCGAATATGGTTTAGAACTGAATCTTAAAAAATGCCACTTTCTACAACGAGAAATTGATTTTTTGGGTTACCACATTAAAAATGGTCAACTGCACCCATCCCCCTTAAAAACTAAAGCTGTCCTTAATTTCCCAGAACCTAAAAGTATAAAAGATGTACATCCATTTGTCGGATTAACTTCATATTTTCGTAAATTCATTCAAGATTACTCTTTAATAGCTAAGCCTTTAACATATCTTCTTAGAAAGGACACTAAATTTCACTTTGGCGACCAGCAATGAAATGCATTTAATCAGCTGAAACACATCCTTTCTTCAGGTCCTGTTTTAAGCATTTATAACCCTAGTAACGAAACAGAAGTTCACTGTGATGCATCTATTGACGGTTACGGAGCAGTCCTCCTTCAAAAGTCTTCTATTGACAATCAATTTCACCCTGTCTATTTTATGAGCAAAAAAACCACAGATGCCGAACGTAAATATTCGAGTTATGAATTAGAAGTTTTAGCTGTCATAGAAGCCCTTAAAAAATTTCGCGTTTACATTCTAGGTATTCCTTTCAAGATAGTCACAGATTGCAACGCATTCCCCCTTACTATGAATAAAAAAGATCTTTGCACCAAGATTGCACGATGGGCTTTAATGTTAGCTGACTATAACTATACAATCGAACACAGACAAGGTACACGCATGCGCCATGTCGACGCTTTAAGTATAAATCCAATATGTATGGTCATTCAAGATAGTTTTACTACCAAAATCATACAATCACAGAACACTGACGAACATATACAGGCCATCAAAGGAATTTTGAAAACAAAGCCATATGACAACTATTTCCTTAAAAATAACGTTCTCTATAAAAATCATAAAGGTATCGATCTGATAGTTGTGCCGGATGAAATGCAGCTAAATGTCATCAAACACGTTCATGACAAAGGACATTTTGGTCGTAAACGCTGTGAAGAACTCCTTAACGAAGAATTTCTCATCCCTAATATGTCAAATAAAATTGATAAAATTATAGCAAATTGTGTAACATGCCTTTTGTATAATCGCAAACGTGGCAAACAAGAAGGTGAATTACATCCCTTACCTAAAGAAGAGACTCCTCTCCAAACCTACCACATTGATCATTTAGGCCCTCTTGAAAAAAACCAACAAAAATTATAAACATATTTTGTCTTTAATAGACGCATTTACTAAATTCGTCTGGTTGTATCCATGTAAAAGTACTTCTGCTACCGAAGTTATATCAAAACTACGACAACAAAGTCATACTTTTGGCAATCCTTCCATTATCATTAGCGATAAAGGTCCTGCATTTACAAGCAAATAATTTGCTGATTATTGTCAAGATGAAAATATAAAGCACGAGACTGTTACAACTGGCCTTCCCCGTGCCAATGGTCAAGTAGAGCGACTTAATTCCACCATAATTTCTGTAATCTCTAAAATGTCCAAAGACGAACCGACCAAATGGTTTAAACATGTTCCTAAAGTTCAACAAGTCATTAATTCAACTTACCAAAGAAGCATTAAGAGAACACCGTTTGAAATATTATTTGGTACAAAAATGAAACAGAAAGAAGATGTACAAATTATTGACCTCTTAAACAGTGCAGTCGAAGAACAATTTCTGAAGGACAGAGAAGAGCTCAGTAAAGAAGCCAAAAAGAATATTCTGGAAATTCAACAAGAAAATCGCAAGCACTATAATTTACGACGTAAGAAACCCCGTAAGTACAAGCTTGGTGACCTTGTAGCAATTAAAAGAACCCAGCAAGGACCAGGTTTAAAGTTGAAATCTAAATTCTTAGGTCCGTATAAAGTAATCAAAGTGAAGTCTAACGACACCTACGACGTAACGAAAATCTCATCAACTGAAGGACCGATAAATACTAGCTCCTGTGCTGAATACATGAAACCTTGGCCTGACGAAAACTGAAACTTAAAAAAAAAAAAAAAAAAAAAAAAAATACGATGTTACGCTACTTCAACTATGATGTGCAGATTAATTTTTTTTTCTTTTCCCCTAAGAACAGTTACTGGTTTTTGTTTTTTGTTTTTCAGATTCTATTTTACCACATGTCGCTGCGGCAGCTCCAGATGTCAGGACGGCCGCTTGTGGAGATTTCGCAAGCAACACCTGCATTAGACTGAGTGTCCCCGTATTTTCCGCTTCGAGATTAAAAAGGAAACGAGCCTTAACGAAGCTGTGTGAAGTGGAAATGCAGAAGAGTAAAGAGAACGAAATGAGTTCGACGACGGAAGGTTTTGTTAAAAAAGGAACAGAACATATTTCGGAGAAATAAGATTGAATATTTACACGACGTAAGAAAATCTCAGAAATATATTCAACGACGTCCTGAATTATAGACTTCAAGCTAATTAAAGAACGAGAAGAGTGTTTATATCTGTATTTTTTGTTGTGTATTCGTCCCAATAAATGTCAGTGCTCGTCCTAAAAGTGAGTTGTGAGTTATGTATGGAGTCTCGCCCCCATAGTAGTAAGAGGCAAGGGAATTGATATCCACTAACGAGAATGCATATTCTTATGTATTGTATAAAATGTGCTTTTGCAAATATATTTTTTCTATTCAGCTGTATTTATTAAACGAATATATTTTTTTCATTCATCTGTACATTTTATTCACAAGGGTAACATGAAGTTATTCTTTTATACATAATTTAATTCTTCTTTTCTGTAGAATATCATAACATTAAATTGGTTGTTGCAAATCTATATATACCATTAAATACAGTAGAACCTATTTTATCCGAAACTCTCGGTTAATCGAAATCCATTTTTAAAGCTTTTTTTTTTTTTTTTTTACTATTAAATTCCTTGTGTGCAAAATCCATTTTGGAAAGCTTTTTATTCTTTCCTTTTGAACTGTCATATTCCTTGTGTACTAGCGGTCCTTTCCGAACTACGACTAGATATATTTTTGATCATCGTTCTTAAAGTTCCTATGAATTTAACTTGAGCTCCCGTAAGCTGCGGAGTGGAACGAAGAAAACGAACAAATTAGTAATTCTGAAGCAATTGCGAAATGGTATGGCTGGAACAGCAGAAAGACTGTCATACTGGTGAACTAATAATATTAAAAAACTCCGTGATAAAGCTTCAAAGCACTGCGACAAACAAAACATTTTTTCGAACACTTGTGGTATATGTAAAATGTACTTAATTTCGAAATTAAAATTCAGTTAATTTATTATTATTTCTATTTTGCTATTGCTTTATTTTTATGAAGCACTTGTTATGAAGTACTTGTAAGAAATTTTGCACATATTTCTCCTTAGTCTTAAAATTGAAACATTGCCGATTATCCGAAAATTTCGATTTTCCGAAAGATTGTCGGCCCCAATTACTTCGCAGAATCGAGGTATTAGGTCTCTCTTAATTAAGATATAACTCTTGTAGCATTCTAAATGAAAAAATATAATGATTAGTTCTTAGGTATTTTATTTACTCCTGCAGTTGTCAAGGGAAAAACTGAATAGTGTTCAAATTATTTCATTTAAAAATACTTTACTTTTAAACAGGTGAATTATTTCACAAGTTTCTTGGGGGGTGGGGTTCATTGAGTTATGGGGAGGTTTTTTCATCTCCTTGTGCGCAGCTGAGAAGCAAGTGATAAAGTTTAATCCTCAATTAAGTTTTTAAGACTAGCCAAAGTTTCATTAATTACAATTATGTCTCCTTTTCAGACACATTTGCTAGCTGGCCTGGTCGGCGTTGCCCGACCTCGTTGAACCTCAAGTTTCTTTGATTTTATATTTTAACTCCATTTTATCTGGATTTATATTTTTAAGTGAGAAAATATTAAATTAAAAGCATATGCTATTTGGTATTTTATTTTCTGCGTAATTTAATTTTTAGAATCTATGCGTTCTGAAAGCGAGCGAAACCTCGATGAAACACTCAGATTTTTACTGATTTCGTCAAAAAATTCACACATTTTATTTTGTAAAAATTATTTCTGCCCATCCAAACATTTCAAAATTTTTGTAGGTGAGGAAAATCTGGTCTATTGAGATGCTCTAAACAGAATGTGTTAAAATACAGATTTTTAGTTACTTTTAGTGTAGAAAAAATATCGTTTCCATGATGCGTGGAGTGATCTGAATTCATTGGCGTATTTGAAAGGGTAAAAACGGAAATCTTTTAAATTCGATTGTACCATCGATTAGAAGAATGTTTCAACTTTTAGAACATATTTTTGTTTGCCGGTACCTCGAAAATTGCGCCCTCGAGGGGCGTTGCAATAAGGAAGAAAACGTTTTTCGGAAAAACTACCCTTTTTGAAATTTTTTTTTCAAAGGGTTAACTGAGATTTTTTTTTTGAATTGATTGCGGCATTTGAGACATAAGAGGTATTATCACTCATACTTAGACATAAGAGATATTAAACTCACCCTCTTTCAGAGCGTGAGTTTCTGTTTTTAACTTTACTAGGCGGTTTGACCAATGTAAGTTTATAAATAATGACTAAATGCCGCCCGAAATTCCTCTTTTCGATTTTAATTTTCTACCTATGCGTAAATCAGAAGTCTGCGCGGGCGCAAGTGCTTTTCCCTTCACGTAAAGACCGAGATGAGTTTTTAATGAGAGTGAGTTGCGATTTTTAATTATTGCCTCAAGTAATTATTAGAATTTTAAAATTCTGAGTCTCAGGTGCATCAGGGGAGCCTTTGGGCTACCCTGACAAACATTTTCAGCTTTGTACGTCCGGTAAGTTTCGCTAACCATCGCAGACAGACAGAGCGAAACTTTCTGTTATAAGTTTAGATAAAGATAAAATGTTTCTTTAATTTCGAAATATAAGCTAAATTACTATTCGTCAATGATTTTGATTAGATTAATAAGAGACAGCTACTTTGAGTTAAGGGACTTTGTTTGATGATACTCTTGTTTTTGGTCTAAAATTCACTATATAGCAATAAAACACCAGACACTTTTAAGTTTAATTTTTTTTTTTTTTAATTTCTAGAGAAATTATTAGATGAATGATTTTTCAACTTTGATCTTATCTATAATAAGGAAGAAAACAGTTTGTCTGTTTTGTACGAGTCTGTGTGCTATGTTCAGAAGAGACCGCTACAAAATTTGGTAGGAAGGATAAAGGACGAGATATTGATCGAGCTATCAAACTTTCTTTTCGAGGCGGTTAGAAAAGCTATATAGTAGAGTGTCGATTATCCGAATTAATATAGACCAAGCTCAGCTCGGATAAAAAAAAAACTTCGATAAACCGGATTTACCCAAATCGTCACTAACCAAGGAGGTAAAATATAAATTTTTAATTCATTAATTTTTTATGATACTAATAACGTTTCTTTGATGTTCATTTCCGTTAATTTTAAGAAAAATGAAGAATGACATTGTTTATTGAAAAAGCTCTTGATAGTGTTTTGTTTCTTGAAAGTCAGTTTTGCTGCAGTTTTTTTTCCTACAGTATTACGCTACTGCATAGAGACCCATTTCTAAGATTTTTTCTTACCAATAAAACTTACCAGTAAATTTTGCCTAATTCAATCGCCGAAATCTAACAATTCTCAACGATTAAATATGGCATAAATTTGTATTAAATTTTAGAGGTAACAAAACCTCTACTGCTGCCAATTTGTAACAAAACCGTACAAATTGGCAGCTATGTGATTCTATTAGGGTCATGAAAATTGCAGGTGTAGAATCTTTTTTTGCTCAATGTATTAAATAATTTTTTTCGATAGGATTTATATCTTTGGAATGAATCATTTTCTAATAATGGACTGATGGATTCCATTATTATGAAACAGCTATTATAAATGAACTGTTAGGTGAAGATGAAAGAGCAGTCGTAAAAAGTTAGAAAAAATGGCCATATATTTTTTTAATTATGGCCATTTTTTTTTTTCCATTCTGACCAGAAAATCAGAGTTCTAACTTTCTACGACTGCTCTTTCATCTTCACCTAGCATTTCATTTATAATGGTTGTTTTATAATAATGGAATCCATCAGTCTATCAGAAGAAAATAACTCGATTAAAGCGGAAATTCGGTTAAGCGGGACTCAGATAATCGGGTCTCTTCTGTAATTGTAAAACAATAGCATGTTGAAGTTCCTTCTCTTAGGTATAAAAATAAGGTCGTAACATTTATCTTAGTTTATCCTACAATTTGTAATTTAAGAAACTTGAGTTGTTCATACGGATATTAAATTCTATTCGGGTAATCGTGTTGCTAGATTTTGCTTTGGATTTATGCTAAACACAGGTAGGTAGAAATATATTTTTTGTAACATTTAGTATATACCCACTTTTGAAAGTTTATAATTGTATTTATATAGCTGTTCTCGACGAATTATAAAACATTTAAAATTCTGGAACAGGAAGTAAGTAATAAAAATGACAAGGGTCTGGCATATTTTCGCTCAGTTGAAAATATTCAATTTGTACAATTCGGTTAGCTGTGTGAAAATGTTCGACCAGATTCGCCCGGGATAGCCCGGATTGTAGAGCATTGGCGGCTTCAGCCAAGAGATCCCCGGCTCGAATCCTGGTCCGAGCATTTTTTGCTCAGTTGGAAATTTACATCTATAATTTAATGACATTCGACCGTTTTTGCGATTTAGATTTTAAAACTGAACCTTAATTTCAGTCCTTTTCGTGCAAGCAAGATGGCTCCGTGGTAGCGTATTTGCCTGCTAATCAAAAGGGTTCCGGTTCAATGCTCGGCGCCGCAGTTAGAAATTTTTTCTCCGGAATAGATTTCATATCTAATAGATTCAATATTACAGAATTTTTGCATTTTTTTTTTTTTTTTTTTGCCATTTTTGAGGACAAAAGTTATTGGGAAATATTTTATCTTTTTTTTATTTTTTTTTTATTTTTTTTTTTTTTAAATCAAAAAAGTCTTTTTTTGAAAAACTGCGAAATTTTAAATGACTACATCTCATTTTCCGATGGATTTAATTAAAAGAACGTTCGAATTTTTTTGCCATTTTAAAAGTTTTAATTAAAATATTGTTTATTGATTATTATACACATCTAAAGACTGTTATACGTTTAATTTTGTTATATGAAATTCTTTACCTCATACGAAGCATATAGAATATAGATGGCCAAGACCAGAAATTTAAATTGTCGTAAAAAGTGAGTTTAACACATATATCAATACATATTTTTTTAAACACTTGTGAAAATAGCTTACTAATTGACATGTTTTGATAAAAATGACATAATTTAAATAGATCAATGAAACCGAATTAAATATTTTCAAAATATTATAAATTTAACTTTACACAGAAATTCATTATCTATTCATCCAACATATTCTGAATATTTGTATTTTAGGCTGCTTTAGAAAAAAAAAATTTTTTTATTTTAAAATCTTTTACATAAAAATATATTATGAGATAAAAAAAAGAAAAAGGAAATGAAAAAAAAAGAGATCTGATAAAAGTGAAACTACTCATTTAGAAAAAAATCATGCTTTCTGATTAGTTATTTTTCAACAAAATACTTTTATTATTCTTTTTAATTAAACAATACTTAACTGAAGATTAAAAAGCAATTAAATGAGAAATAATACCCCTTTTTAACGAGATTACTTCTTTTAAAAAGATTGCTTGCAGAATGTTTCTTAGCAATTCATCTCCTCAGAAAAAAAATGTTGTTTATTACTTCGCCTTTTTTGCTTATTTGAAGCAATTATTTTAATGACTCTTGTCTTTTGGGTGTTTTTATGTAGGACAGCATCTTATGAACTTTCTGACAGACAATGGTGCACGCTTTTATAGATGATGAGATTAAATAAAAACGTTTATACATCCTGACAACGAATTTGTTTTCTTCAGATAGTGGATTTTAAAGGATTAGCTTAAGAACACTGAGGACTGAACTGCTTTAATGTTTCTGTCCCGAAGATAATTAAACTTTATAAAAGTTATCGCAATATTCACAGTATGATCATTTCATTTTTTATTCAGTTTATTTGTTTAACTGACTAGCGCGTGGTTATTATATGTTTAGCAACGTCATCAACAACAACATCAATGAACAATATACAGTGGTAGTTTAAACCTGCTTACTTTTTTCCGTAAGGGCAATAGAAATTTAAACGGAAAAAAATTATTTACCATGTGCTTGGTTCTTTTATTATTATTTTGGTCTTTTTTCCCTATTTTCTCTTCTACAGCGCCATCTATTGGTGTTCCTGGAATAATGTTTTTGCGTTATCCATTTCGTCATGTCTTGAATATTATGTACAGGAAATTTGAAGCCTTTACACTGAGTAATTCGATATATAGGGAGCTCAGAGTTGGTGTTTTTAATTGTGGCCACCCGGTATGACGAGTCAACCGCACGGACCAATCAAGCTATTCTTTTGCTCCGTGCTGAAGCGCTCGTTTTCTATATAGTAGGATCCTGGTTCAAAATCAGCCAGCACTATTTCTTTTATTCCGGAAAAGAAATACGCAATTTTTACAACAGATGACAGCAAGAATTCCCCACAACCTCGCAGCAAATAGCTAAAACAGCGCAAACCAATATGTAAATAAGACGTTTTCACTGTGGGCGGGGTGGGAGGGGGGGGGGGGGGTTGTGTAGCGACGTCATCTCTCGCAACAACTTCAACGATGTATGATGAGTCATTAGCACTGAACAATTGAGTTAACCTTAAATAACAATGAGTTCTGATCATATATGTTAGAGGAAATATGTACAATACAACCCTTCTATTCCGAAACTCCGGTTAATCTGAACAAACTTTATTTCCGAAAATTATTTCCGAAAATTACTGAACTTGAAGCATGTCGGATTACGAAATTTTCCGGCTTAGAGGATAAATGTCGGGGAAAACGTGTAGAAGTTAAAATTAAACAAAAAATGGCAGTAAAGTATGTTTTTTATTCTTTAAACAGCTTGAATAAAAAAATACTCAATAATGTAAAAGCACAGCATATGTACATGAATATAAAATCAAACGTGCACTGTAGGCCTACTCGTAGAAGCCATCTTAAAAAAAATTCGGATATCAGTTTGTTTGCCAGCACTATAAAATTATTTTCTAAAATGCAAAATGTATTTAATTCAGATGACAAAAAATTAATTTCCTTTCAACAGTTTGATTTCGCAAAATTACCTACAGAAATGCTTTTTTCTTACCCCTCGATGACGTGGTGACTGAGTTATTTATAGATTCGTGATTTTGAGCCGTTCTTAATGGGTTGTTCTGTAATCCCTCTTTCTGAAGTTCCATTGGATTATTATAAATATCAGGAGTGATTAAACAAGGAATACTATTTTTTGCCGAAAGTCATGCCGGATTATACAGCATGCCGGACCTTAGGATGCCGGATTATAGGATGTTTATTGTACTATTGAGTACTTGCAATTTACATTTTTTTAGCCCGCATCTTCTTCTTTTCTATTTTTATCGGAATTTTGGGTAATCCAAACAGGCACCGGTCGCAATTAGTTCGGATTAGCGGGGTTCTACTGCATTTCTAAATAACAATACTTTATTCTGGAACATAACGCTGTTAAAGGAAAAATAAGATATTTTTTATCGAGTTAAATTTCTTTTAAAGTTCGCTTATAGAATGTTTGCGAGCTATTCTTTTTCACCCAGAAAAAAAAAAAAAAAAATGTTTTAGTTAGACTTTTTAACGTATTTGAAGCAATTAATTTTATGACTCTTGTCTTTTGGGTCTTTTTGTACATGATTAAACGTTTTAATTATTTTTTTACAAATGTTGCTGTATGCTTTTTCAGACAGCACGTTTAAATAAAAACGTTTAAATATTGTAATAGCTAATTTGTTTCATCCAAATTATGGATGTTAGAGGATTAGTTTAAGAATACCGTAACTAAACTGTTTCAATATTTTTGTTCAAAATATAATTTGATTTTTTTATTCAAAATTAACACAATATTCTAAAAAAAAATTATTGAATAATTCTTCTCGTGATTTATAAGGAAATGTTCTATGCATACAAAGAATATTCCAGAATGTAGGCGAATAAACGTAAATGAGTTTACGGAGTAACTGTAGTTTTCGGAGTCGTGAGCGTAGTCATTTGAAAATGGATCGAATGAAATCACAGGCAACAGCAGCTTTAACAATAAATAATGAATTACAATTTAATGAAGTAACAGAATTTAAATATTTAGGATCTACGATCACCTGTGATAATATGGTAGAAGCAGAGATTAAAACCCGACTTGCAGCAGGAAATAGATGCTATTTTTCTCTTCGAAACATTCTAAAATCATCTCTAATATCTCGTACATCCAAACTTAAAATTTATAAAACTGTTATAAAACCAATAGTAATTTATGGTAGTGAGACCTGGACCACTACACAAAAAGATGAAAAGCTACTTATCACTTGGGAAAGGAAGATCCTAAGACAAATTTTTGGACCTATTAAAGAAGACAATACATGGCGTATTAGGACAAATATGGAGTTAGAACAGTTATATAATGAAAAAGATATAATAAATACTATAAAAATAAGAAGAATGCAATGGTTAGGCCATCTAATCAGAATGAGGGATGAGCGAAGCACAAAGAAGATTTATAGTGGTAATTTAATTGGAAAAAGAAGTATTGGTAGACCCAGGAAGAGTTGGATAAAAGAGATAGAAAAAGATCTTGCAGAAAACCAAATTATAAATTATAAAGTAAAGTCCAGAGATCGGAAGGTCTGGAGAAGTATATTGAGGGAGGTCAAAATCCTACATGGATTGTAGCACCATTGTGAATGGAAAATGGAATGGAGCGTAGTCATTTGTTTGCAAACTTAACAGTAAGAAAAACTGTGTTTTTTTCTTTTAGTCACTTAGATAAATTTGATACAGCTTCATTTGCAATAGAAATCGCTGTTTAACTAAAATGCACAATCTGAACTTCCTTTTTGTAGTCAGTATGTATTATATTTAGATGACTGAATTGTACAATAGGCAGGCTGAAAATATTTCGGTTGCCAGGTCACCTTTGATGACCAAAAATTTGAGGTTGGTGACTAGGAGGCAGCACACGGAAATATACAGCCATTTTGGAATCTAGAAGCAACATAGCACTTACACTTATCAAAATGTTAATAAACATAACTACACATCTCCCCTTTTATTTCTCAATAAAAAAAGATACTTTTCCACTCCGTAATTCGCCAACTTTCCCTATGATTATCTAGATTACATCTTTAAATATATTAGAACAAAAATGTTTCTTAATTTAAAATGAAATTCTAGTGTGAATTCAATGCTATATTCCACTGACTTTCAAAAATTGAGTTCGTGTTGTGTGTATTCTTGTATTTCAATGTAATGCTGCTATTTATAAGCACGTCTGTCGTGTCGTGATTCAATTTATGATTTGATTACAAAGTTTTACAACTTTCTACTTGAATATTGTTTATTAATAGATAATAGTTTTTTATAAATGCTTAATAAGTGTTAAAAAAAAGCAAACTGTAAATAGCAGATATAAAGAAGGTCTGCATTAAATTTTCAGACGTAAAACAAAGATTTTGCAACTGATATAAATTTTTGGAGAACAGTGTTTTTAGTCTGGCGGTGGCGTTCAGACTTTAAATTTCAAACCTTATTTTCGAATATCATTAATACTTGGATTAGCACTGTCTGATATATTGAAGAAATCCATCAGATTAGATTAGTGAACGTTACTCACCGTTTGAACAAAAATGATATAACTATTCATGCTATTATCTGAATTGGAACTCACACTATAATACTCAGTCTGCACTAACCGGTCTATGACATGGTCACCTTTAAAAAAAAAAAAAAAAAGATCATCATTTCTAAAATGCAAGTGCTTAAAGTTAGGGCCTAATTATAGTACAAAAAAAAAAAAAAAAAAAAAAAAAAAAAAAAAAAAAAAAAAACGAGTTTTACTACCACTAGCAAGGCAAATACAATAGACTCCCTCAAATCCACAACCCTAAAATCCGTTCAGATGTAGGGCAAAATTATAGAATTGTTTTAGTTTTATATCATTCCGTATGTATTTTAATATGTAATTCTCGATAATATGGCTGAACTCGTGTTTTTTCATGAAGTATATAAATTTATTTCTGAAAAAAAAAATCAAGATATTACTGATATCACTGCACTGTAAAAAAAATAACGCCAGTTTTCCGGTAGGAATCTGAAAAATAGTTGCCCATATCGTACCGGAATAATTTCCAACTCAGCTCGGAATAAAATCCGTAAAATCGGAATAAAATCCGTAAAATACCGTTTTACTGACTATTTCCTTATTTTTACGGATTTTATTCCGAGCTGGGCCTGAAATTATTCCAGTACGATAAGGGCATATTTTTCCGATTTCTACCGGAAAACTGGCAGTATTTTTTTTTACAGTGTGGCAATCTCAATTTTTTTACCAAATATATGTATTTATGTATTAATCAAGTTTTTTTGTTATTAAGACTGGCTAAACGCGAAAGAAAACTTTCTTACTTTGTGATTTTGATGTGAATATGGTACTTCCAAGAGAAAAGTTTCATTGAATAATTCAAAGAAAAAGTATCTCATTTTTAATATGTGTATTTAATTATAGATTATTAATTATTTGCTTGACCTTTAGTTTTAAAAATTTAATAATTTAAAAAATTACTAGATAGTGCCCGTCAAGATTTGACGGTAAATAACTTGAATTTTTCATTAGAAAAATTCTTGAATTTTTAATTAGCCGCTTTTAAATTAATTAATTATTGAATGAGGAATTATGTGACGGATTCCTATATTGAATATTGCATCGGTGATTCATATTTCTTTAAGGCGTTAGATGGTGCTGTCAGTTTAATCTATTCAATGAAGTAAAAGAATTTTAAGTTTATAATTTACAACCAATTATGCTTGCTTTTTATCAGAAATTTACCTAAAAATACTGGTTAGAGTATTTATTTTTACATACTACAGATTATTTTTTTAAATAAAAAATAACAACATTTATTTATTATTTTTTTTTTTTTTTTAACTGCACGACCATTAAAAGCTGTCATAAACTTTATTTTTATCTGTCTAATTCTCTAAACACCTAAATTGGAAACTTGATGCAGCTAACGATTTATAATATATATTTTTATTACTTGAAATTTATTTTACATATTTATACATTTTTTAAATATTAAACCTGATATAAAGGTAATTACTTTTATAGCTCTTACGAATATTTTTCTTTCTTTCAGTTTTATTTTTTACGCAAATGAATGACAAACTTTTCTTTCTGGCACACACGCATATACATTCCTTGATAATGGTCAGAAAATTGTAGATCAGCTCAATTTATTTAATTGATAATTACATGCAAAATAGTTTAGCTTAAATATTTTAAATATAAAATCACTATTTTGTCAAAATGTTATTGATTGTTAAATTTTATTTAATTATAAAGCAGTCAAATAATAATAATAATAATAATAAAATAAAAATCCTATAACTTCTCTTCCTAATAAAAAGTAATTATTGAAATGAATTATCTACAAAAATATTTCACATTTTGCCAAGCTTGGGTTCGAACCTGCATCCTCTACAAAAATTCAAAGCTTTAAACTCCTGCGTTAACACCCTACGCTAGCAGGAACTCGTTTTTCTTCCTTGTAAACTGAAGAGGTTCGAAAAACAGGTTGACGCATACGCAATTGTCTCGAATTTGAGTTCTGATTTAAGTTTTGCGTTTTGATATTTATGATATCTTATTTTTTCAAAGAAGCAGCTACAACCTTAACACATGCTAGTTTCCCAATCTTCGTGTGTAACTATTGGCAATTCAAAAGACGGATCACCAGCATCTTCTGTGTGTAATATGAACAAAACAACATGACACCCCAGAAATAAACCGTATCTCTAGCTCTTAATATCGATACAATAAATTTTTGAATTGTTGATAATGCTGAAAGAGCCAAATAATATTAACTTTGTGAAAGAAAGAAAAGGTTGTTTACAGTACAATCAAATAGCAGACGAACTTAAAACAAATTCTACCTGTAATATGATAGTTCAACTGAGCGAGCATCTGTGCGCAAGTGTAGCACATCACTCCAAAGGCAGACTTGTACTTATATACTGCGCATGCGCAACTGTAGAAGTTTAATTTAAAATTACGGCTAATTAATACAATATTTCAACAAACGAATGAACTATAACAAATCTGTGGCCAAATATATTTCATTAAAAAAAAGATTGGTGTAATTTGATGCAGTAGTTTCTTCTCACGGACTGTCGAAAGAAAACGCTTAGCGTTTTAAATATATAGATCTTACTTCTTATCATTTCAGTTTATTACTTTACTTGATTATTTTAATATTTTACTATATTCCAAGCATCCATTATAATTTTAATTGCATTATTGCATTCAAATTACTTTTTAGAAATGTAAACAAAGCGATGACCAGAAATCCGCAAAACTGTAAAATCCGCACACCCTCTCGTCCCAAGCTGTGAGGATATGAGGAAGTCTACTGTAATTGTAAGGGCTGCGATAATTTGCTAGATAAATGCTATAATGTTAAATTAATAATTACATTATCAAAATATAATTTTTATTTCTACCTCAGCAATGATTCACGTGTACCATTCAAGTAAAAATTGTATATTTACTAGTTCGTTCAATATTTGTCTCATTTGACACAATCCAGTGATTTGTATTGTTTAAATATGATTTTACATTAATGCATCTGCCTACATTCGGAGTGTTTTTTTGTCTAATGTATAATATTGAATAAATGCACACATTTTTGATTCAATTGTAATAAATAATGATGAAAAAATATAAAATCATAGCAATATCTTCATAACATTTTTAAAAATTGTGGGGTTTTTTTGGGTTTTTTTTTTGCATTTTTTAAGCATAATTGCATGCCAGACAGCATGCACTCAATTAAACAAAATAAATGTTAACTTTATTTGTACTACATACTACTATTAAACTTACCCCTTCACTGTAAACAATTTATTTAACGTTACTCCATAAAATTGTGGCAGCTTTGCTGGCTCTGTTTTATTGATTAATTTAACCGATATCCAAGAGTAGGACAAAAATATGGAAACACCTAAAAAAAAAAAAAAAAAAAAAAACATATTATAATGCCCTGAAAATCCCTTCTTACGGAGCTCCCTTCTTATTGTTTTGGTGCTGACAGGCTCCAGCAGTGACTTTTGCAACTGTCGTCTTTTTATATTTTGTCACAAAGAATTTTAATGACCGTCTGTCACGATCATCCAATACACACTTTTGTCAGCATTGTGACTTAACGGATGATGTTTTTCGCTTTTCCTGTATGCGGTATAAATCTACGGTACCTTGGTAACGGAAGCACCCACCATACGAGCACCAACAATTTGTCTAACAAGGAGAGGGCCAACCTTGTTAATCACAGATTTTGATTATTTTAATATATGTTGTAGGGTAGACACCCCTTAGTGTCAGGTTCAACGGATTTTATCCAATGCCCATTAGTTCTTGAAAAACCAGGGGGTCTAATATTAGTACACAACTTAAATACTTACTTAGCAACCAAAATGACAGGTCAGTCGTAGCTCAGTTGGCATGGCGTTTGTCGGCTGATCCGAGGATCCGGGTTCGATACCTGAATGGTCTACGTTTGTTTTTTTCATTTTTTGTTTTATAAATATAGCTGTAATTATAATTTAATAATTTTAATTAAAAATTTTAACACCATACATTAATTATAAAGTTAGCAAACTTAAATTTATCATTTCTTATTTGTAAACTATTATTTCTCATCCATTAAAGAGGTTTAAAAAGAAATTGGATCTATTATTGAATGATAAAAATTCTAAAATCGTGACAAATTCTGTTGTGGTGCCATCTAGTTATGATAAAAAAAGGAATATTCAAATAAAATAAAAATAAAAGCAGAAAAAAGATAAAGGGGAAAGCAAAATAATTGAAAGCGCAAGCATACTTTATTACAAATTTAAAAATCTTTAATATGCAAAAAATCGGTTGTAATTTAATTCTGATGCTAATTTTTAATATGATTATGCTTGTTACTTTAAAAACAGAATAATAGTATTATCGCATTGACTTCCTTTGTTAAAGCAATGCGTAAATGATGTTTCTTTAAAATCACGAATTGACACAATTGCTCAATATCATTGCATCGGTAAAGAATATATGAAATACATTTTAAAAGTGATTTAAAAAAAAAAAATTAACAGTTTTATGATGTTTTATTACAACTATTTAGATAAAGTAAAAAATTAAATAGGTTAAAATTATAATTGATATACAATATTAAAAATTTTAATTGACAGTGAGATTATTAAGTTATACTTACAAGTAAATTTATAAAACAAAAAATGAGAAAAATAAATGTAGCTCATTCAGGTATCGAACCCGGGCCCGCGAATCAGCCGGTAAACACCATACCAACTGAGCTACGACTGACCTAACAAAGTAAGTATTTAAGTTGTGCACTAATATTAGACCCCCCCGGTTTCTCAAAAACTAAGGAGCATTGGAAAAAATCCGTAGAACCTGACACTAAAGGGTTTCTATCCTACAACATATATTAAAATAATCAAAATCTGTGATTAACAAGGTTGGCCCTCTCCTTGTAAGTTCGAATTCACTTAGCTCAGACGCAAAGCGCTCACAACTACACAGAACACTGTTCTGACAACGACGGACACTTGCAACGTATTGAGGGTATTGTACAGGTGGCGTTAATGGTAAAAGACAACAGCGCCATCCACAGATTTGGGTACAATCATCATTTACGTCCAAGCATGCAATTCACGAGGTGTTTCCATATTTTTGTCCAATTCCTGTAACTGGTGTTACGTTACACTAACATGTAATATTACATGAGTTATATCAGTTTAAATTGCACCATTATATGAGTATAAGTTAAATTACTCCATAAAATTGGAGGCAGCATATTGACACTAATTTTATTGAGTAACGTTACATGAATTTTTTATAGTGTGCACTGAACTAGTTGTTTTGCTATATCTTCAAAATTATCTGAAATATTTCAAATTTTGTCAAAAAATACATATTTTTTTATTAAAAAGTACCATTTATTATATATTCGAGTACCTATAAAATAATTACATTATCACATACAGCTTAGATTCTAATTCACAATATAGTGCGTAATATGTAAAGCATTCTCACAAAATTTCACTAAAATATGTTTGAAACATTTTATGTAATGAAGTTTATCATAAATGGAAATAACGGAAAAATTGATTTTCCAGATACCGCATTTAAAGATTTTTTATTTATAAAAATAATCTGGGAGTGTCAATTATGATTTGTTGATGTTTTTATTTAAAAAACGTAAGAAAAGAATGGATATAAACATTGTTTACATTTTTTCACTTATTCTAAATTACTCCACAATTAACTTTCATAAAAATCTTTGAATTATTCACTTTGATTTTAGTGTACATTTGGCTTTATAATCCATCGTATATGAATGCTACATTAGACATTAGAATACTGAGATTGCAATCCGTAATTATTATTTAAATATATATATTGTATGGCTTCTAAAAGTTTTCTTAGTTATAGTAACACTTGAACTCGTTTTGTGACATATATATATATTAATGTGCCGTCCTAAAGGAGTGTGAACCAATTCATAAAAAAATAAAGAAGAGTTTTATGAATAAAATAAAAAAGGCAGGAAGGAGAAATTTTTTTAAAAATTTCAAAATAAACTGAATACAGCTATACAGAATAATTAGAAATCTCTAAATCACTCTCTGCGTTAAATGTCTGTAATCTATACACTTAAAAAGCAAAGCAATTATTGATTGGAACGTGATTATGAAACTACTTTTAAATAAGTGTAATAGTAAATATAGTTTAAAAAGAACTATTTATATTATAATCATTCAATATTTATCTTAAAAACCATGTCTCATTTTCTGAATGAAAATGATATTGGTCCAAAAACATATCTTTACGATTCATTCATTTAACATGGGTCCCGAATACGAAAAATCCACAAATTTCATTTACATTTGGTGGAAATAGCGAACTAATGAATTTATTTAACCAAATCGTAATTTTTGCTTTGTTTCTTTTATACGTGTAGTAACAGGAAATAAAAAATCCTTAAAATAGCTATCAAAGATTTCTAAATGGTTTTCTAAACGTAAAATCATAATATAATATTAAATAGATTAAGGCGTATTTAAAAAATAGATATTAAACTTATTATTTATATTTTCTACGTTTTAGTGCTTAAAATATTCTATTGTTGCAGTTTCACAACCAGTTGGCATATTTTAGCGAGCGTGGTATGGCATATCATTAACACCATTGTTGTTATAACTCGTATACATATTTGTAACCCTAAAGAATATTTCGAAATTTATCACCAGAGGACAGCTATCTAAAAAATGTCTTAACATTAATTTATTAAATTTTAATTCAGTTCTAAAAATAAAAAATGAGGTAGGAAGAGGATGAAAAATTTATTACAAACTTCCATTTTTACATATAAAAACAAAGTTGAGTTAAACAAGTCGGAAATCATACGTGAAATGTGGCAAATGTTCGTACTATAACTAGTTTTATAAATATTCAGATCTTGGTGCAATAGCTGTGCACTCTTATGCAAAAATGCATGAATACAAAATTTATTAGGAATGTATATGGGGCATTCTCACAATCTTTTGACTTTTGGGGAAAAAAATCTGGCGAAATTAAACTTGTTAAAATAACATTTTAATCTGATAGACGAATGCCTTAATGATTCAAAATAAAGAAAAAATGGTCAGCTGCGAAAAAATTTTTATTTAACTGAGATTTAGATTAAACTTGCGAGTTTAATTTTCCTTACCATTTTACCCTTATAACTTTTTATTTTCTTCTAAATTTTTACTTATAATGAACTTGCATTGTACCCACAGGACATTCAAATAAGAAATAATACAAATGTAGTACTTTTAATACAGAATTTTTGTATAACATTGTCTTAAAGGGGTCTTAAAGAAGGGACGAAATGGTAAAAAAAGGGACGAAATGATAAAAAAAAAAGGTAAGGATGGACCGGTAAGGAAAATTACCACCTATTTTTAGGAAAATCATATTGAGACTAAGTGATAGCCACAATGTTCATTGATTTTTTGAAACAGTTGTTAACATTGGATTAAATTCATTTTTTTAAAATTTACCTCGAAATGTGCAGTAATAAACCTTGGGGACGGTAAGACTACCAATAAAGCCACGGTGCTTGAAATTGATATTTAAATGCTGATTTACATTCTGCAGTAAATTTCCTGTCGAAGAATTTTAGATATTCTTTCTCCAGCATACTTCTGAATGAGCAAAAACTTGAAAAAAATTCTGTCGCTGCATCTGAAGTGATTTTCTGTATAATTTTAGAAGAGGGATGGTAAAAAATCTAAAACCCAGGGACAGAGTTAAAAAAATAATATCAACCCTAAAATCATGTGCCGGTTAATTTTTAGCTACATATTTATATAAAACAATAGTTTCAGTTTCAGAAAAAAATTACATCGAATTATTTTTATTGAAACAATTTTATCCAGACAGCTCCAAACTTCAAAATCAGCATCAGGGACACGGGACAGTAGATGAGTTTTCCATGTGTTTGGACCCCCAACATCGTTCAAAACTTATTTATCTCGTAAATACTGTTGTGCAATCATGCAATGGGATGTTCCCAAGTATGTGAAATAAAAAAAAAAAACACCAAAAAGTGTATTAAATAAAAAATTGTTATTCAGGGACATGAAAGTTAAAAGATTGTGAGAATGCCCCATATATTAAATTCAATAATATGGAAATAATAGGACTCCATCTTAAATAGGACGTCATCAAAATGGCAACCTAGAATCATTACTTATCATGGGATATCAGTGAGTTAATTACGTATCATAGGATTTAATAGAATAAAGAAAACCTTTACTAATATCTTTTTAAGTTTGATTCAATTTTCATAAAA
Organism: Maratus speciosus; assembly: GCA_963932465.1. Classification (NCBI taxonomy): domain Eukaryota; kingdom Metazoa; phylum Arthropoda; class Arachnida; order Araneae; family Salticidae; genus Maratus; species Maratus speciosus. The sequence goes on from OZ010793.1 coordinate 483,240,007, forward strand.
TTTGAAATGACTCGGCAAAATTTTTCAACGATTATATTTATTAAATTTCAAACCATTCGGTTGGGTAGTTTTTGCGCTGTATGCGGACAGACGGACAGACGGATCAGACGACAACTATAGGTTCTAAGTATTTATATAATTACGAACGCACCTAATAAATGAGTGTAAAAGTTACTGATCGGGTCGTAGCAGAACATAGAGGCGCATTGTTGAAGTAGGTCTACCTTGTCCTGAAAATATTTCAAACTCACAAAACTATTACACAACACTAATTATATTTATACAAATTTCGAAATTATTATAACATAAAGAACACTCTTATTATAGTTCCGAAAAAAAAAAGAACTTTCTATCCCAGATTATTACTAAATCTAAAATCGTTAATTTCAACCAAGAATAAAACACAAATGGTAATTTAAGATAATTGTTAAGAAAAACGAAATGAAATGATCATTGAATATATATGAGTTTCATTTATTTATTCCTTAGCTGACACGCCAGGCGTTGCCCGGGCCCGTGATAATAACCTTGAATATACATAAACAATTAAATTTAAAAAATCAAAAAATCCGACTGCGTAAAAAGCGAACTAATTAATTCTCTTCAATGGGAAACTATTTTTTATAATACTTCCCTATTTTTTTTTTATTTACTTGTATTGATGACTTTTAAGTTGTGTTTAATTGCTAGTTCTTATCTATAAACACTCTTTTGAGGAGGCCCATTGATGTCTATGAAGGTTAGAGATGCAATAAAGCTAGAGATCCTACCTACTTCAACTACCAGGTTGAGTAATATTTAAACGGAGCTTCTGGCTGTAAAATAGTCAAAGAAACGACGTCATCATTTTAAAAGACCTATCCAATTATATGCCACTCAATAGGGTGCGAATAGGTGCGTAATTTTTTTCGTATCTACCGCTATTTTGAATTTATAGAAACAAGACCTAGCCTATAACCGTCGGACAATTAAGACGAATCGATAGAGACCTCATTCATTAAAATCCATCCAAGTTTGGATGTTTCGAGGGTATAAAGAAATCCACATACCCAGATACGCGTGAAACACATAACCTTTCTTGGCAGTTGGGTAATAAAATCAAAGCTTAATGAACTTATCAAATGAAAATCTTTCTAAACGATCCGAATGCTAGGAAAAACACTACTTTCGGTAGCATACCCTGTCGAATTTCTATGAATTTTTATTTTCAAATGAAAATCTATCCAAACAAACTTGGAGTTTGGGACTCCGAAAAAATAAAAATAAAAATAAAAATAAATAAATAAAAGTTCTCTTCGTCCGAAATCTCTGAAATAGTTATCCCTTGAAAATGTAACAGTTTTCAAGTATAATAGCATGGAAATTAATCTTTCCATATTAATGGAAATGCATAAAAATTTCGTGAAAAAATATGCATATTTAGTCTTGAAAACAAGAGCCGAAGACGAGCGAATCCGCTCGTGCTTTCGCAGATTTTAATTTTTTAAACACTAGAGGGCTCTGCTTCCTAAGAGCTACGCTCGCCAACATTCAGATTCGCCCCGTTCAGACACTCCAGATTCTAAAAGCACGCTCATTTGATCGGCTTTAAAAAGATTGAATTATAATTTAAAAAAAGAATGACAATCTCTCTGTAAATGGGTGTCCTTTCGTTTTCCTTTGATTGGAGATTTTTAAAACCAAATCAGCTGCTGTTAAGAAATACAATGGCTGTTTTCGTCTCTGATTTAAAAAAGTAGTTAAAAATTTGAAAATAAGATAATGTAAAGTGAATTAAGTAAACAGAGTCATTGTCTACCGGTATTTTTTAACAACGCTATAAGAAAGTTCTTTTAAATAGGTCATTTTAAATGCATCGCTTTAAATCTGAGGTAAGTTTTCTTTCTCCTATTAATAGTCACGTGAAAATACTTTTGTTCTTAGAATAGAAATATCATTTGCGCTGTCTTAGAATTCACAACAATAGTCGAAAAGATTATCTAAAAATATGAAATTAATGTCTCGCACAAATATATTTTTAAATTTAAACTGTTTTGCATTATTATTTGGCCATTTTAAATATGACATAATTTGTTCCATTTACGACTTTTAACGCATAATAATGAATTTTTTATTTTTAAATTTTCTTTCTCTTTTAAAATTGAAGTGTAAATAGAGTTCTTAAGACGTAATTTTCAATATTTTCCTGCTTTTAACATGTAATCATTTAATTTTAATTTGGAAGTTTTTATTCTGTTTATAATAGCACGTGTAAATAAATTTTTAATTTGAAGGAAATATTATTCTTTGCGCTGTTTTTAATATTGTCAACAATTTAAATTAATACCCTTTTCTAAAATATGTAAAAATTATCTCTGAAAATGCTAAAAAATTGAATTTAAAATGGAAATAAATTCTCAAAAAATGAGTCAAATAAAAAAAATCAAATGCAGTCCGCACACCTGGAGCTTCTATTGCATATGCTTAGAAAAAGTGAAAAGACGAAAAGGAGAAAAAGACAGCCGCGAAACAAACCATTATGAAAATATTTTTTAAAGGCTTAATGTTAATGTTTTTCCGAATAGATTATGACGTTTAAAACGTAAAAGTACGAAATTAAAGAATATTTCGTCCGTTTTTCCGTATTGTGAATGATTCGTCCGTAGCCCGCTAAGACAAAACATCGATGCTAATTTTGATCAGACATTTTACATTTTAGATACACAAAATCACCTATTAAGAGCAAGTTATTGTATTTGTCACCTTTTATATTTCTGATAAAAGAACCAGCATACAGTGCTTTGTTTAAAAACTATCCTTTTTTATTCAAGTTCTTCCAATAAAATCAGGAAAAAGAACGAATTAAAGTTCTACCCTTCTTGAATGCCATTTACACATGAATGAATTTCAAGTTGTTCGAATTTGTTTTTGTTTTTTCTTATTGGATTAAATTAAACCGATTAGCATAGACACATGATTTTTTTTTTCAACTTCCACAATCACGTTTTTTAAGGTTTCTTTTGAATTTTAGAAAGTGATGAGAAATCTCTAAATAACTAGTGGTGTTAAGATTTATGTTTACTTAACTACCGTTTGAAGATATGGAATTCTTAATAGCGTGTAAAATATTAATGGAATTCCTAATAACGTGTAGATTATTAATCGAATTCACTAGAAGAATAAAGTACTATAAGGAAATTAGCAAGCATAAACTAAACAAATGTAATTCATTAAACATATGAGAATAATAAACAAAAAACGTGGAACTGAAACATCAAGAGAAAAATGATGAAGTGAAATGTAAGTACATTATAAAATAATGGCATATCACTGGGATGTTAAATTTATATCAACTAGGGGGCTCTGCCCCCTACGAGCTACGCTCGTCAACCCCCGTACAGACACCGCAGACTCTAACAGCACGCTAATTTGATCGCCTTTAAAAAGATTTCGGAAGATTGAATTATAATTTGAATCTGACAATTATAATCTGACGTAATTTTCACCAAACTTTTCCTTCTCTTTTTAATATTCACGTCAAAATACTTTTGTTAGAAATGAATTATTATGATCATCTTAAAATGTCAAGTAAATGTCTCGCGCAATTTTTAAATTAAAACTGTTTTGCAATATTATTTTTTGTTCATTTTACGTAATAAGTGTAATATGACGTAAATTCTCCTATTTAGGACTTCTAACGCATGTTGCTGAATTTATTATTTTACAATGTTCTTTCTCATTTAAAATTCACGTGTAACTATAGTTTTTATGACGTAATTTTCAATGAGTTCCTGCTTTTTATATTTTTTGTTTATAATAGTCACGTGTAAAATAAATTTTTAATTTGAAGCAAACATTACTGTTTGAGATGTTTATACTGTTGGCAACAGTTTAAATTAATACAGTTTTCTAAATTTGTAAAAAATATCTCTCGAAATGCTGAAAATTTGAATTTAAAATAGAAATAAAACCTCGAAAAATTATTCAAATTAAAAAACTAACTGCAATCTGCACACCGGGAAATTCTGACGCATAAAATGATCTAAAAATGATTAAATTCCTATGCACAGTTTTTGCTCCTATAAAACTTTTTTAATGGAACGATTTTGTCCAACTTTGGCATTAAATATCTCTTAAAATAATTCTTCGATTTGAAAACTGTCTGCATCAGCGTGTTTATCAAACATTTCTCTATAATACTACCGATTTTCATATTTTTGTATGCAACAGTTTTTTTAATATTAACGAAGAAACACCTCCGGTCACAAAAAATTCAAAACCGGCGGCGGCGGCGGCGGCGGCGGCGGCGGCGGCGGTGACAGCGGTAGTTACTTTTTTTTAGAATAGAGAGATGCTTTTTATTCATCAAAATATACCTTAATTATTGAACAAAATTATTTCGAAATATAAAAATAATTACAAAATTAGTGAAGAGCATATTTTTTTTTTTTTTGTCCTCTCAGAAAATCTTCAAGTATTATTTAAGCTTGATTTTACATTTACTAAAACGCAAGTACGCTAAACTTGAAATTATATTTGCTGAAAAAATTTTACAGAGTCACGCAAGTTTCTGTGAAAGAAAAAAAAAAAAAAAAAAAAAAAAAACTTCTCAAAATAAATATTTGAACACCGAAAAATATTTATCGATCGATATAGAACTTCAAAGTTAAAATAAAATAAAATTACATTGAAAGAAACTGCCGAACATCATACATAATTTCCTTCTTTTTCCCATGATGCAGATAATACAATTACCTTTAGAAAATTGAATTTTATATTTAATTTTTCTAAAGAAGATTAAAATGCATTTGTAAATGGAAAATGAATATTCTTTTAGAATGGTGAATTTAATATGACTTTTTCAACTATTGATTTGAGTTTCAGAAAAATAAGCTAATTAAAATAACAAGAAGTTATAGAATACAAATGGATAATATGTATTGAAGACATAGATGGCATTTAATGCAACATGCTTCAAATATATGATTAACCCTCACCTACTTTCTTTATACATATCTCTGCGACTTTTCATGATAAAATGCTGAGATTATGTACAGTACTTTATTAATGTACAGGGCACATTTTACTCATTGGGGTCTTTTTTGTACGGGGCCGTATAAAAATTAAAATTTTGTATTTCTTCTAATTTAATCCCTCGAAAATTTTAATCGATATCATAATATTCTGTACCTTTTTTTACGTAACTTTGTAATTTATAATATATATGGCGTATTCTCACAATCTTTGGACTTTTAAGCCCCTGAATAATAATTTTTATTTTAGTAAATATTCTTGTGTTTTTTTATTTCATATACTGGAGAACATCCCATTTCATGATTGCATAACAATATTAACGAGAGATAAATAAGTTTTGGACGATGTTGGGGGTCCAAATATCAGGAAAACTCCTATACGTCCCGTGTCCCTGATGCTGATTTTTAAGTTTGGAGCTGTCTACATAAAATTGTTTCAATAAAAGTAATTCGATGTAATTTTTTTCCGAAACTGAGACAATTGTTTTATATAAATATGTAGCAAAAAATTAACCTGCACACATTTTTACGGATGATATTATTTTTTGAAATCTGTCTCTGGGTCTTAGATTCCTTACCATCTCTCTTGCTAAAGTTATACAGAAAATCACTTCAGATACAGCCAAAAAAAATTTTTCAAGTTTTTTCTCATGCAGAAGTATACTAGAGAAAGATTGTCTAAAATTCTTTAAAAGAAAATTTACTGCAGAATTTAAATCAGTATTTAAATGTAAATTTCAAGTATCGTAACTTTATTGGTAGTCTTGCCGCCCCCAAGGTTTTTTCCTGCACTTATCGAGGTAAATTAATTTTTTTAATTTAATACAATGTACATAACTGTTTCTAAAAATCAAGGAACATTGTGGCTATCTTTTAGTCTTAACATGATTTGCCTAAAAATAGTGGTAATTTTCCTTACCGTCCCATCCTTACCATCCCTTTTTTTTTTTTCCATTACCATCCCTTTTTTCCTATACCATTCCCCTCCTTCCGTCCCTTCTTTAACAACCCCTTTAAGACAATGTTATAACAAAATTTTGTACTAAAAATACTACATTGATTTCTTATTTGGATGTCCTGTGGGTACTATGCGAATTGATTATAAGTAAAAATTTAAAAGAAAATAGAAAGTTATAGTGGTAAAATGGTAAGGAAAATTAAACTCGCAAGTTTAATTTAAACCTCAGTTAAATAAAAAATTTTTCGCTGCTGACCATTTTTCTTTACTTTGAATCATTTTAATGCATTCGTCTATCAGATTAAAATGTTATTTTAGAAAGTTTAATTTCACCAGATTTTTATTCCCGAAAGTCAAAAGATTGTGAGAATGCCCCATATCTATGATCAATATTTAAAGAATAAAAGCCGAGGTCAATGTTTTTGGGACACCCTGTATATCTGCATTATTTGAATTTTTTTTTAACCATACCACTGCAAGTGCGGTGTTTTTGTAATAGGTTTAGGAGTTATATAACATATCCCATAAATAAGTATCAAACGTTTTATATAAATTTCCAATATCAGAAATCAAATTTAGAGCTAAACTAGGACTTCCCTCAGAGGGATTAGTCTGAGCGATATTACTGAGATCATAGATTTAATAATAACATGTGGAAGCAAAGAAAATGAGATGTTATCTTTAATTGTCTATATACTGCGAAAAATTTAAATGATGAAAATAAACGAATTGTAGAATTACAAAATCTTATATATAAATTCGTATACACTGTTTAAAAAAATTGGAAATCAAACCATTCAAGACAGCCATGCATGGATATAAAATTGAAAGTACGCAATATATTAAAAGTAAAATAGAAAATGAAACACTAATTTACTTATATCGGAATTTTAACTGTATAAAATGATGTCAAGAGCATAATCCGACGCTCCGCACCAATTTGAGTAACTTTAAATGACAAATATATGATGTTTAAAAAGAATGGACTATACTTTATATGGTGTGTGCTCCCCCGGAATAGTTAATATTGTACAATATCTGTTTTCCACGGATGCAATGAGGTTGTCGATAACATTTAAGGAATTCTCTTCTCAAAATCTAATATAGTATCAAAGTACCGAATGCATCAAAAGTGGCATGCAATGCTTCGTTAGAGTGTGTTTTAGATATGCTCGATCGGATTTAAATGATGAGTGTATGCTGGCCACTACATACGCTGTATTGTTTTGTTTTCAAACATATTCTGCACAAGTTGAGCTCTATTTAGCATGTATTAAATAAAAGAAATCGGCAATGATTACAACATAAAGTATGATACAAGATCTGAATATATCGTCTGCATAACTTTTGAGCTGTCAAAGTGTCATTTGAAGTAATTTACAAATCCATACATATTTATTCAGCAAATCATGCAAGCTAACATACGCCAATATGAACCCGATTACAAAATTTCACCAGAATAAGTTAATATATAAAAAATCTGCTAATGATAATTGAGAATATGACCTTATGATAAAATGTCTAGAAAAATGAATCGGATAAAAAATTCATATCACATTTAAAACGGCACTTCCCTCTGTTAGTGGCCTTGGCGAGAGAGAGAAAAGCCTAGAGGAGGAACACTTTAACAAGTACTTTCGGGCAACCTACTCACTGTTACATACAGGTCTTTATTCAATATTTACACAATTTATTTAATGCTAGGTGGGTATCTATCAGTTTTGTTGCATTTAAATCGCATGTTTTGCGGAGGAAATGCAGCATTATGAAATATTTAAAGTTGCTGTACCTAATAATTCCAAATTAATGGTAATTGAGATCGCTTTCCGCTAATTTCATCTTTTTAAATTTTAAATTTTTTAGAAACCATTCATAGAGACAATTACATATTTTAAAATTAACCCGAAGCAAAATTTCAAGATTTTGGGCTCAGCAGTAACAGAGAAATAGAAAATTTTTGAAAGTTTTTTGTTTCTGCACTGTTTTATATAGCGACATTTTTAGAAATTGTTCTATTGCGAGAATTTACGTCATGATAAATACAGCCATGTCAATTTTCATGTTTATATTCCTAACAGTTCCATGTTCTTCGTTACTTAGATCATCTTTAGATCTTTTTCCGCTTTGTTTAGTCTTTCTATTTTTTAGAATTCGTTCTACAACGAGCATTTACATCTTATTAATTACTACCAAGCCCAAAGTTCTAGTTTCTAACCCCAACAGTATCCCAAAAATTTTAGGATTCCAAATAAATCATAGTTTAGAACCTTTCTAGAAATTTTTACGTTTATCCGTCAAATTGAACCTTTTAGAGAGTGTTCATTACGAGTATTCACATCTTAAAAGTAACTACCGCACCAAATTTAAAGTTTCTAACCCAATCAATATCGCAGAAATCACAATTTTAGAACTTTTTTGCTCCTGCAGCGATGTAGGTTCTTGCACTGACATAAAATATTCTTTTTTTCGGAGCAGAGATGGCCAACAACATTTTTTTAAGTTGGCTATGTAGTTTCAGAGATAACACCTCACAAACGTACAAGCATTAATAATATTATATACTTTATAATATTATAACGCTTTATAATATTAGCATTAGATGTACAGATACAAAAGCCATTTATCTGTTACAAACTAAAGTGCCGGCGTTGCCCAGAATTTGAAGGATGTTTGTTCTGAAAAATCAATTTCAAAATTTAATATACAACACAAAACAAACATTTAAAAAAGCAGTCGAAATGTTGTTGAATGAATCATATGAAAACGCTATATAAAAATGTATAAATGTATATAACAGACGCAAAAGAATACAGCTATAAATGAACTTATTTCAATTTATAATTGGAGCAATAATGTTAAAATACGCCAATATTTCCCTAATCGGGTTTTTATCATGCTTCAATACATTTTTCACACTCATATGACGCTATACTATATCCACCATGCCCTTTATATTTCCAATATGACGTAATATTTTCCTCTTTCACGTGGAAACCTTGAAATAGAAATGTTATGAAGTTATATTCACTTTCATTTAAATTCGTCAAACCATTTATTTCATTTTCATATTTCACGTGAATATCTTGCAATAGAAAAGTTATGACGTAATATTCACCTTTTTTTTTAAATTCGGCAAACTATTTATTTCATTTTCATTTTTCACGTGGAAATCTTGCAGTAGAAAATTAATTGTTGTAATAATAATTTTATTGTGTTTTTTAATTGTTGGCAACTGCTATAACGAAAAATGTTTAAATTTGATAAGAAATTGCTGTTAAATTGGTGGTTTTTTATTAATTAAAAATTAACTATAAGTTATTTCGATTCCGGATTACTTTAGTTGTCTCGGCCATGTTTTAATACACATGTCCGTATCTCTTCACAATTTTGGCTTCCAAATTATGGATTTTTTATAGAATTACAAACAGACAGATAGACAAGTTTTTATTTTTATATATGTCTCTATTCTATAAAAAGTAACTAACGCTGTCACCGCCGCCGCCGCTGCCGCCGCCGCCGGTTTTGAATTTTTTGTGACCGGAGGTCTTTCTTCGTTAATATTAAGAAAACTATTGCATACAAATATATGAAAATCGGTGGTATTATAGCGAAATGTTTGATCAACACACTAATGCATACATTTTTCAAATCGAAGAATTATTTTAAGAGATATTTAATGCTAAAGTTGGACAAAATCGTTCCATTTAAAAAAAATTATAAGAGCAAAAGCTATACATGGGAATTTAATCATTTTTAGATCATTTTATTCAATAGAAAATCCCGGTCTGCAGATTTCATTAATTTTTTTAATTTGACTCATTTTTTGAGGTTTTATTTCTATTTTAAATACAAATATTCAGCATTTTGACAGATTTTTTTACATATTTTAGAAAATGGTATTAATTTAAACTGTTGCCAACTGTATAAACAGCGCAAACAATAATGTTTGTTTCAAATAAAAAAAAATTATTTACACGTTACTATTATAAACAGAAAAAAACCTTCAAATTGGAATTAAATAATTAGGTATAAAAAGCAGGCATTTATTGGAAATTACGCCATAAAAACTATATTTACATGTGAATTTTAAAAGAGAAAGGATATTGTAAAATAAAATCATTAACATGCGTTAGAAATCTGAAATAGAACAAATTACGTCACATTACACTTATTATGCAAAATGAAAAAAAATAGTATTGCAAAACAATTTAAATTTAAAAATTGCGCGAGACAAAATATTAGAGGTTAAATAATAGACTTTTTCAAAATTTTATTATTTGTCGTTTGATGCGAGATGTTCAGCTATAAGTATGCAAAATTTCATGTCTCCAACTTAATTAAATTAGGTGCTGAGTTAGAAAAATTGCTTATAATACACAAGTTAGAGCCCAGAGGGTTAAATATTAGACTTTTTCGAAATTTTAGTATTTGCTGTTTGATGTGAGGTGTTCAGCTATAAGTATGCAAAATTTCATGTCTCCAACTTAATTAGAGACTGAGTTAGAAAAATTGCTTAAAATACACAAGTTAGAGCCCAGAGGGTTAAATAATAGACTTTTTCAAAATTTTATTATTTGTCGTTTGATGTGAGGTGTTCAGCTATAAGTATGCAAAATTTCATGTCTCCAACTTAATTAGTGACTGAGTTAGAAAAATTGCTTAAAATACACAAGTTAGAGCCCAGACGGTTAAATAATAGACTTTTTCAAAATTTTATTATTTGTCGTTTGATGCGAGATGTTGAGCTATAAATATGCAAAATTTCATGTCTCCAACTTAATTAAATTAGGGGCTGAGTTAGAAAAATTGCTTATAATACACAAGTTAGAGCCCAGAGGGTTAAATATTAGACTTTTTCAAAATTTTATTATTTGCCGTTTGATGTGTGGTGTTCAGCTATAAGTATGCAAATTTCCAAGTCTCCGACATATATAGTTTCTGAGAACGGGCTCTGTGACAGACGGACAAACAGACAGACAAAGCAATGAGACAGGTAGGGTTTCGTTAGATGAACGAAACTCTAAAAACATGCTGCGGATGACTGTAACAACATCCTAAAATTACATTACCATCAGCGATCTACCAATCCCCAATTTAGTTTATATTCGTTTCATATATTCTTATTCTTTTGTGCGGCCCTGTAAAATAATTATCAATATTATATACAGTAGAACCTCTGAATAGCGGACACCCCGAGAATGCAAAATTTGTTCTCTATTTAGAGGTGACCGCTACTGACAGTAAAACATGTACAGTTATTTAAGAGTTGGTAATCGAAAAAATGTCCGCTAAATAGAGGTATCCGCTAATCGGGTGTGTCCGCTATGGAGGTTTTACCAGTAAAACTTCTGAATAGCGAACACCTCGGGAGGGCAGAATTTGTCCTCTATTTGGAGGTGTCCGCTACTGAGAGTAAAAAATGTACAGTTATTTAAGGGTTGGTAATCGAAAAAATGCCCGCTAAATAGAGGTGTCCACTAATCGGGTGTGTCCGTTATGGAGGTTTTACTGCATAATAATATCATCCTTTACAAGAAAATTGCATGCTGTATGATAGACAGACAGACATCCAGAGAAAGATAACCTCCGGATCAATAAACACTCATGTCTTTTGTTTTAATCATCCACAATTGTATGTCATACAACATGCCAGATTTTATACAACAGGCTAAAAACTGTCACCGTGGTACGGAATACTGTATTATTATTTGTTTGCCCACCAAAACTGGTTACCACGGGTTGTTGCAAGGTTTGTGATCACGTGGTTGAAAGTGATCTATTCAATATTACTGCGTGCGTATTTTTTCTTATTTCCTCCATGTGTTCAAACCAGTTGTCTACGAAAACATCAACCGGTGAAAGTGACGCACACCAAATTTCTGTGACGTATGCAGATAAACTGTGCTTTTTTAAGAGTTTTTTCTACATAATTTTTAAACGGTTTGGAACTTATTTTTCATAGTAGGTGCATTCAGTAGGCGACCCTCATAGGTACCTTCTGGTGCAATCAGAAACGAAATCCGACAAATATTTTTTGAGTTATGCTTGACGAAAGGTTTTTATTAGGCTTTTTTTTTAGTAGGACATGGCGTTAATATCCATCGTAGTAGTAAAGTGTCCGGACAGTAATATTTCGCTGAGTATTAGCCTTCGCTTCGCTCAGACAATTAATATTTTTCAACAGCATTCTAAATGTGGCGTTGAATAATCACATACGACGAAAACTTTTGAAACACGTTTAAACTGCATAACCTTACTTGTAAGTAGATCACAAAATCGGTAAGATAATAAATCTATCTATTATATATATATAATCCAAACGGAAATTTCGTTCCGAACGCCGAGATTTCGGGTTCTACCGCATGGATTTTGACGGAACTTATACCGTTAGATAGGTATCGTTTCAGGGAAAGTTTTGAGCTATAACACATCATTCTACCTGGATTAGTTATAGAATTATTACGGAAAATTATTTTATATTGAACTTTGTAACTTCATATTTCCTTAAATATCTGGGCTCCTATTGGTCGTAGAGCTTAGATCTCGCGCCAAAAGTAGCTCCGAAGCACCCAAGCAAACTTTTCCCCGCGATTATTTTGCCGTCTTCCGATTTCCTCTAACTCTATTAGGGGCCCGCGTAGGGCCCCTTTAACATATTTTTCGTAGTAATGTCACCAATTATCTTACATTATTCGTTAAGACCGCCACCCTCCCGATTCATGTATCTACGGAAGGGTTGCACGAAGGAGTTTCGTTCGGATACGCTTTCGTTAAGAATAGAGTGCGCTCCCTGGTGGTGGAATGTGGAACTAACATAACGCGATATTGTTAAAATTGGGAAATCTAACAATGCGATCTGTTTTAAACTTTGAGATAGTTCATAACACATAATCTATTATCTATTCTATTATATATATATATAAAATCTATTATCTATTCTATTATCTATTATATATATATAAAATCCAAACGGAAATTTCGTTCCGAACGCCTAGATTTCGAGTTCTACTGCATGGATTTTTACGGAACTTATACCGTTAGATAGGTATTGTTTCAGGAAAGGTTTTAAGCTATAACACATTATTCTACCTATATTAGTTTTAGAATTATGACGGAAAATTCTGTTATTTTGGGCGATAAGGTTACCATTTTATTTCTTGGCGAAATTCATCGTTGATAAAAAAAAAATTGAAACGGCTATTAAATCTCGAAAAATAAAAGAAAAACTGTTACTAATTTTATTTAAATGAAAAAAAAGGAAAAAAAAGAAAAAGAAAATCCGTTTCAATGAGTGATAATATTAAAAAACGGAAACATTTAATCAAAACCTGAAAGAAATATTTGTAATGCTTAAAAATTAATTTATTAAGAAATATTACACTTGATACGCAATATTTGGCTCTTTATCGCTTGCGTTAGATATGGAAACGAATCAGAAAATTTGATTAGATGAAATTTTAACGACATTTTCTTTCTGTTCTGCTCTTTTCTTTTTCTTTTATATCTAATTGTCCCATCACGTGACTTAAAGAAGAAACAAGCAGATGTAATTGTGAGTCACATGTGTAATTACTATTTGTTTCTTTACAATTTTTTATTTTTCTTTTGTCGCCAAACGATGTGATTTTAAGCCAAAAATGCATAAGCGTGACATTAGCTTGAGGATGTTCTCACAAATGGTGTTTTTTTAGGTGAAAGAGATCATTTTTTGGGTACATTTTCATATTCAATTGTAACTTATATAGATATCAGTTCTTATTTAAAAAATGGAATCGAATGCTTAAATTTCAGTGTGAATCTCTGCCACACATACATATTGTAAAATAATTTCATACTTTTTAAAATGTTTTTCGCCGTAATTCCGAAAGCATGTGATATTTATAAACTCGAACTCAGATCAACGAATATTACCCATTTTATATAAGCAAATATTATCTATTGTTTATTTCATTTTTTCTCAAGTCATATCGCCAATTTCATTTATAGGAAAATTCACAGATTCGAAATCTAGGAAATAAAGATAATTTTTAAGGAAATTTATGTTTTAATACGTTATTACTATCGAAAAATTCAACATTTTGAAAAAAAAAAAATACAAGTCTTTTGTAATTCGTCATTTCTTCTTCGTCTTTCTTCGTACTTTCTCCTCTGTTATGTAATATTTCAAATGATATTGGACTAATTTTCGATCATCGATTCACCGCAAAATGGAATATCTAATATAGTATATAAAATAAAGTCTGGATTAGGTGACTAATTAACGCACAGCGCAAACTACTGAACCTAAAATCTTGAAAATCGTGGTAAAAATACTTCTTATGACATAGACCTCTGCTAAGAAAGGTCTTTCTAAAGTGTCACCCCTAATGGTTTTTGCACGTGGAGGGGGAAAAAATCGAATATAAAAATTATGCGTCAAATGATAGCATATTTTAATGTAGTTTTGTATGCTGAATCGAATGCTACCAAATAAATTTTTATAAGCCAACAGTTCATGGCACATTTCATATTTTTCTAATTTGGCGGTGTCTTTGGCATTTAAACCTCAAAATATCTATCATTACATCCGTTACTCTAGCAACGGAAAAAATTCAAATCAACCCTTTTGGCTAAAAAATAAAAACGGCTCTATGAGTTTGAAATAAATATGCAAGCATCTTAATTTTTTTTAAAAAATAGTGATTTTATGTAAAATAAAAGGAAAAAAATTACTGAGAATTTAGCGTTATAAAACAAAAATGGAAAATGTACTACTTAGATATTCCGTCGACCAAAAATTTATCGTCAAACTATAAGATTAAATGCCAATAATGGTTGATCGTAAATATCGAATTCACTTGAATTTAAACAAGCTACACGTGTTTACGTCATCAGGTGATTTTAATTTCGACGTTTTGTTTGTATTTTTATTAATGTTATACTAATTTATTTGTTATTTCGTTATTTAAAATAAAGATTATGTCAATTTATATAATTTGGCGAATGGTTTGGCGATTTATATAATTTGGCGAAATTGGTCGACGGGATAACAAGTAGTACCAATGAAAATATTTAAGTATGAAAGCAATGTTTGTAACGACTTAAAAATTATTTTCATATATATAAACTCGGTTTATGGCGTCAGATGCCGTCATCCGAAGAATCTACAAAAGTCTTTTTCCATTTTTTCCGGTCATAGGTTCCTCAATGAAAGAAATTGGAATTGGAATAATATTGTGCGATTTATAAATTGCTCCTCGATAAGAAGAAAAAATGGTTACATTTATAACAACCGTGCGCACATTTCGCTGATAGCATTTTTAAAATTCCCAGTAGCAGTAGTTACATTTTGCGTATGTAAATTAAAAATATTTTTTTGTTTTTAATTATGGCATTATTTCCTGCTATTGTTTATCTTTTCAGTTTTTTAAATGAAATTAGTATAAGGCATGCATTTTAAATGAAATGAGTGAAAGGTTTGTGTTTTAAATGAAAATAATAAAATAAGAATATGCTATGAAAACAATCTTTATTGATTTATTATCTGCGCCCGGCTGACATAAAAATATCACAAAAGCCACATATTCATTTTTCTTTCAGTAGTTGCTCATGAGAATTTAAGTTAACCTTCCGTATTCGGATACTTAACATATTGGTGTATTAGCTTTAATGTTGAAAGCATCGTTTATGTTTGAAGCGAAAACTTTACTATTACACAAAATCGCATCATCATCATCTACTATATATTTACAACGGAAATTTGTATTTCATTCCGATTGTTTATAATACTATCGTAGGATATACCACAATTAGTTAGGTAATAATTTTGGAAAGGTTTTAGTGTATACATATTGTTCAAGGGTACTTAGTTATAGAGCAACAGTAAAAGTTCTAAAATTCAGTGAACCTGATTATGAAAGTTTAGCCTTTTTAAAAAAATCTACAGACCATATTTTGTTACAAGTGGCCCTGTTGCATGACTTTTAGGAATGGTGTTAGTATATACGATTTCATTATATGTTGATTAGTTACAGAGGTATTAATTCCTGTTGTCATAACGGTCTCATTACCCGACCATAAGTGCGCTGTTTATAATCAACTAAAACAATTACTTCTTAATTGCTAAATTTTGTCCGACGCTTAAGATAACATTATATCGCAATGGCGTTCGCATCGTTTTCAGTGATGAGCAAGGTCAAGCTGAAGATCCATATTGTTTAAAATACAAGTTCAAATTCACCATTTAGTTTAATCCAAAGTCCATTTGGAAATATTGACCAGCGCAGCGGGCATAGCCTGCTAGTTACATATATATAATCCAAACGGAAATTTCGTTCCGAACGCCGAGATTTCGAGTTCTACCGCATGGATTTTTACGGAACTTATACCGTTAGATAGGTATCGTTCCAGGGAAGGTTTTAAGCTATAACACATCATTCTACCTAGATTAGTTATAGAAGTATGACGGAAAGGTCTGTTATTCTGGACTTTGTTACTTCATATTTTCTTAAATATCTGGGCTCCTATTGGTCGTAGAGCTTAGATCTCGCGCCAAAAGTAGCTCCGAAGCACCCAAGCAAACTTTTCCCCGCGATTATTTTGCCGTCTTCCGATTTCCTCTAACTCTATTAGGAGCCCGCGTAGGGCCCCTTTAAAATATTTTTCGTAGTAATTTCAGCAATTATCTTAAATTATTGGTTAAGACCGCCACCCTCCCGATTCATGTATCTACGGAAAGGTTGCATGAAGGAGTTTCGTTCAGATACGCTTTCGTTAAGAATAGAGTGCGCTCCCTGGTGGCGGAATGTGGAACTAACATAACGCGATATTGTTAAAATTAGGAAATCTAACAATGCGATCTGTTTTAAACTTTGAGATAGTTCATAACACATAATCTATTATCTATTCTATTATATATATATAAAATCTATTATCTATTCTATTATCTATTATATATATAAAATCCAAACGGAAATTTCGTTCCGAACGTCTAGATTTCGAGTTCTACTGCATGGATTTTTACGGAACCTATACCGTTAGATAGGTATTGTTTCAGGGAATGTTTTAAACTATAACACATTATTCTACCTATATTAGTTTTAGAATTATGACGGAAAATTCTGTTATTTTGGGCGATAAGGTTACCATTTTATTTCTTGGCGAAATTCATCGTTGATAAAAAAAATTGAAACGGCTATTAAACCTCGAAAAATAAAAGAAAAACTGTTACTAATTTTATTTAAATGAAAAAAAAAGAAAAAAAGAAGAAGAAAATCCGTTTTAATGAGTGATAATATTAAAAAACGGAAACATTTAATCAAAACCTGAAAGAAATATTTGTAATGCTTAAAAATTAATTTAATAAGAAATATTACACTTGATACGCAATATTTGGCTCTTTATCGCTTGCGTTAGATATGGAAACGAATCTGAAAATTTGATTAGATGAAATTTTAACGACATTTTCTTTCTGTTCTGTTCTTTTCCTTTTTTTTTATATCTAATTGTCCCATCACGTGACTTATAGAAGAAACAAGCAGATGTAATTGTAAGTCACATGTGTAATTACTATTTGTTTCTTTACAATTTTTTATTTTTCTTTTGTCGCCAAACAATGTGATTTTAAGCCAAAAATGCATAAGCGTGACATTAGCTTGAGGATGTTCTCACAAATGGTGTTTTTTTAGGTGAAAGAGATCATTTTTTGAGTACATTTTCATATTCAATTGTAACTTATATGGATATCAGTTAATATTTTAAAAATGGAATCGAATACTTAAATTTCAGTGTGAATTTCTGCCACACATACATATTGTAAAATAATTTCATACTTTTTAAAATGTTTTTCGCCGTAATTCCGAAAGCATGTGATATTTATAAACTCGAACTCGGATCAACGAATATTACCCATTTTATTTAAGCAAATATTATCTATTTTCTCAAGTCATATCGCCAATTTCATTTATAGGAAAATTCACAGATTCGAAATCTAGGAAATAAAGATAATTTTTAAAGAAATTTATGTTTTAATACGTTATTACTATGGAAAAATTCAACATTTTGAAAAAAAAATTACAAGTCTTTTGTAATTCGTCATTTCTTCTTCGTCTTTCTTCGTACTTTCTCCTCTGTTATGTAATATTTCAAATGATATTGGACTAATTTTCGTCATCGATTCACTGCAAAATCGCATATCTAATATAGTATATAAAATAAAGTCTGGATTAGGGGACTAATTAACGCACAGCGCAAACTACTGAACCTAAAATCTTGAAAATCGTGGTAAAAATACTTCTTATGACATAAACTTCTGCTAAGAAAGGATTTTCTAAAGTGTCACCCCTAATGGTTTTTGCACGGGGCGGGGTGGGGGGGAATCGAATATCAAAATTATGCGTCAAATGATAGCATATTTTAATGTAGTTTTGTATGCTGAATCGAATGCTACCAAATAAATTTTTATAAGTCCAAAAGTTCATGACACATTTCATATTTTTCTAATTTGGCGGTGTCTTTGGCATCTAAACCTCAAAATATCTATCATTACATCCGTTACTCTAGCAACGGAAAAAATTCAAATCAACCCTTTTGGCTAAAAAATAAAAACGGCTCTATGAGTTTGTAATAAAAATGCAAGCATCTTAATTTTTTAAAAAAAATAGTGATTTTATGTAAAATAAAAGGGAAAAAATTACTGAGAATTTAGCGTTATAAAACAAAAATGGAAAAGGTACTACTTACATATTCCGTCCTCCAAAAATCTATCGTCAAACTATAAGATTAAATGCCAATAATGGTTGATCGTAAATATCAAATTCACTTGAATTTAAACAAACTACACGTGTTTACATCATCAAGTGATTTTAATTTCGACGTTTTATTTGTATTTTTATTAATGTTATACTAATTTATTTGTTATTTCGTTATTTAAAATAAAGATTATGTCAATTTATATAATTTGGCGAATGGTTTGGCGATTTATATAATTTGGCGAAATTGGTCGCCGGGATAACAGTAGTACCAATGAAAATATTTAAGTATGAAAGCAATGTTTGTAACGACTTAAAAATTATTTTTATATATATAAACTCGGTTTATGGCGTGAGATGCCGTCATCCGAAGAATCTACAAGAGTCTTTTTCCATTTTTTCCGGTCATAGGTTCCTCAATGAAAGAAATTGGAATTGGAATAATATTGTGCGATTTATAAATTGCTCCTGGATAAGAAGAAAAAATGGGTACATTTATAACAACCGTGCGCACATCTCGCTGATAGCATTTTTAAAATTCCCAGTAGCAGTAGTTACATTTCGCGTATGTAAATTAAAAATACTTTTTTGCTTTTAATTATGGCATTATTTCCTGTTATTGTTTATCTTTTCAGTTTTTTAAATGAAATTAGTATAAGGCATGCATTTTAAATTAAATGAGTGAAAGGTTTGTGTTTTAAATGAAAATAATAAAATAAGAATATGCTATGAAAACAATCTTTATTGATTTATTACCTGCGCCTGGCTGACATAAAAGTATCACAAAAGCCACATATTCACTTTTCTTTGGGTAGTTGCTCATGAGAATTCAAGTTAACCTTCCGTAATCGGATACTTCACATATTGGTGTATTTGCTTTAATGTTGAAAGCATCGTTTTTGTTTGAAGCGAAAATTTTACTATGAATTCTATTACACAAAATCGCATCATCATCATCTACTATATATTTACAACGGAAATTTGTATTTAATTCCGATTGTTTATAATACTTTCGTAGGATATACCACAATTAGTTAGGTAATAATTTTGGAAAGGTTTTAGTCTATACATATTGTTCAAGGGTACTTAGTTATAGAGCAACAGTAAAAGTTCAAAAATTAAGTGAACCTGATTATGAAAGTTTAGCCTTTTTAAAAAAAATCTACAGAACATATTTTGTTACAAGTGGCCCTGTTGCATGACTTTTAGGAATGGTGTTAGTATATACGATTTCATTATATGTTGATTAGTTACAGAGGTATTAATTCCTGTTGTCATAACGGTCTCATTACCCGACCATAAGTGCGCTGTTTATAATCAACTAAAACAATTACTTCTTAATTGCTAAATTTTGTCCAACGCTTAAGATAACATTATATCGCAATGGCGTTCGCATCGTTTTCAGTAATGTGCAAGGTCAAGCTGAAGATCCATATTGTTTAAAATACAAGTTCAAATTCACCATTTAGTTTAATCCAAGGTTCATTTGGAAATATTGACCAGCGCAGCGGGCATAGCCTGCTAGTATATATATAAAATGCAATATTCTAAATTTATAATAATTGTAGAAATAACTCTGAAAAATAATTTCACATCCTAAAATGTTTTCTTGCAACAATTTTAAGTATTTTCACAATCAAATATTCATATTTTAAATGTAAATATTTATTAAAATAATGTATGTAATTTTATTTTAATAACTGCTTTTTTTCCTTTTCAGTTTATTTTAGAAGTCATAATGGAGGAAGAAGTTTTAAGCAACATCAATGAATGGATGGATGACGATGGAATAAGTATAAACTCGACGACATCATTCCTTGCGACAACTCCACCCTACGTCATTATTACCTCTACAGCAGAGCTTGTTCATCGTGCTGTTCCACCCAGTGATATCTTTCGCTATTTCCAGTTGTCATTTTTGACTTTAGTCACTGTTGTAGGTTTTGTTAGCAACTTCCTGGTGCTATTGTTATTCTACAAAAGGCCAACCTTAAGGAGCTTTTCCAATAGATTCGTGTTGAATTTATCTATATCCCATTTTTGGCAATGCATTTTGGTACTACCAACAACTGTGATTTCAATCGCAACTGATCAATGGCTATTAGGAAATACATTTTGTATTGTAAGTGGGTTTTTGTTCACCACTTTAAACATAACTTCAGTCCTCTGCTTATTACTTATTGCGCTGGATCGCAATTGTGCTGTGAACAGTCCACTTCACTACACCATGACGATTACAAAGACTAGAACAGGTATTTTAATTTTTTTAACGTGGCTTGTGGGATTTCTTGTTGCATCTCCTCCTCTTTACAATATTACACAAATTAAATACAGAGAGAATTGGCACATGTGCACAATAGTATGGGACATGAATGATTCCTACAGTGTTACATATGGAAGTGTTTTAATAGTATTAGGTTTCATGGTTCCATTTCTCACCACCATATGTGTTTATTCTTCCATGTTTCAGGC
Organism: Maratus speciosus; assembly: GCA_963932465.1. Lineage (NCBI taxonomy): Eukaryota > Metazoa > Arthropoda > Arachnida > Araneae > Salticidae > Maratus > Maratus speciosus. Next base: position 483,261,177 of record OZ010793.1, read on the forward strand.
TGCTAAAGATAATTCTGAGCGAGCAAGGAAACACAGTGTTAACAGCACAATAGTCGAAAATAACATTCCAGATACACAAGTAAAAATGGGGTCAGTACCCGTGAAGAAAAAATTTCGAAGATGGAGTTCCGGCTCAAACCAGTTCTTTGGCGAAGAATGGAAGGCTGTTAGGACTGGCTTCCTTGTTGTGATGACATTTACATTATGTTGGTTGCCATATTTTTCCGTGACTTCACTAGAAGCATACTTTGATTCGGATACTAAAATGCCAAATTATGTATCATTTATAGTTGTTGTTTGTATTTTTAGTGCTTGTGTGATAAACCCTTATCTATATGTATTCCGCAATAAAACGTCCCGTAAAAATATAAAGCAGCTCATTTGCCATTCTAACCTTACAAAGAACAAGAAATTTGTATTCCAGAAACAAAGTAAAGATAAATGTGCTCAGACTACGCAAAATGCTTGCATTCTTGCAGCAAGTTTAGTGAATGAGAGTTCTGAGAAAGTAAAAGCATTACCAGCTTTGTATCAAGATGTTGATGGTAGGTGGCAAGCATACAGTACTTCAGAGGAGCGTAGCCGAGATGATCTCGATGAAACCATCTCAAATGTATCCGATGAAGACTTTTTCGATACAGGATTTCAGAAAGTATCTGTTCCAGTTCATAAAAAGAAATATACCCAAAATGGCAATGTTCAAGCAATTTACAATAATAGCTTTACTCGAAATACTCTTGCAAAGAGTCTATCTTCAGGTTCACAACCTAGTACAGGTTCAAGTCACCTACTTTTGTGCAGACTCAAAACAAGCCTGAACAGAGATTCAACTAGTAGTGATACCACAGAAAATTGTAGTATGTCATTAGAAAGCAACAATAGCAATGAGCAACAATTAGATGCGGAATCATCACTGCCAGCAAGAAGAGGCATTGGAAAATACCTCTTTAATACATCGGAAGAACTGTGGGACTCGAAACAGGGTGTATCGTGTCACAAAAAAATTGAATCTGTCGCGGAAGAACCAACGCCAACTGCTAATACACGTAAGGCGTTGTCTTCTTTCGGTAGAGCGAGAAGAAAATCTTTCATTCACAGCCACATGAAAAACAAGAAATCAAACGAAACTACATTGACTTCATCAACTAAATCTGAATCTTTAGATTCATCCTCTGTAACTTCAACAACTAAATCTAGTAAAGGTAATAGGCCCAAGTTGGTTCGTCAAATGGAGACTATAGAACCACCTGATGATTACATGGAATCTTAAAGTATATCTTTTAGGCAGAATGTTTTCTTTCGCTGATTCTAACAATTATTCATTTGTCTTATAAATTAATGCAATTTTCATTCATCACCATTTTTCAGGCTTGTTAACACTTAAATATTTCTCATATTGATGTACAGTTTTTTGCTTAACATAGAGTCTATGTTACAGTGAGCACATGCTTTTGATAGAAGCCTTTAATAATTTGTTACAGATCAAACATTGTTTGCATAAAGATTTTTTATGATCAGTTTTTAATCTTCTTGCCAAATAAATAATTCCTGCAACGCTTTTGTACTTTTTGTAAATTTTGTTAGGAGAAAAAGTTTGCGTATAATTATAATATTTCGTTTTTCATTGCAACTTTACCTTGGTTATAATGTCTTTAATGATACGTTAAAAATAAGATCAACAAACGATGCGTTATATTGCTACACTTTACAAATAATTTGTTTTCCATAAACTTTCAGAATAAAATATATTGGCATTCCCATTGAATTTGAAGTAGAATTTAATTTAATTCTTCATAACTCAGAAATAGTTATCGAAAATATGAGAAAGGATTCTGAAAATGTTTAAGGCTGCACTTTAGTCACAAATGGATTTAAAATTTTGAAAATTGTGTTGAAATAATTTAAACTTTGCAGATATTAAGGACGATCTTGATAAAATTCGATTTTTAAACATTTTTAAATATATACCTTGGAAGACAACATTAACAGATGCAATTTCTTACAAAGTCCAGCTACTCTCTGAAGGTGCATTTACATTATAGTGCTATCGTCTTAGGCGTTGAAGTTCCTGGTGTTAAATCATTAGAGACAACCAATCAGAGTGCTTAATTAGAGTGTTTCATTCGTTGTTTATGCTGCCTCTGAATGGTTAGGATTTAAGATTTAACGCGAGAAACGCCATCGCTCAGGACGATAACGCCATAATGTAAATGAATCTTAATACTCTGAAATTTGCTTTTGAAAACAAAAACTGATGGACTGGCGATGATAACGGTTGTGTAATTTTAAACTGCTGATTCTAGAAAATGTGTCTTCGCGAGTTCGCCTCTAATATCCGCACTGAAACAATTGTTTCGTTTAAGTTTCGCTCTCTTCTCATGCCAAAAATACCGTCCTCTTAACACAATTCATAAACTACGTAGAATCTGCTTCTTTTAAAACTTCCATTAAAACATACATATTAATTTACATGACAATGTCCCTGATTTGCAACTTTAAAAAAAATTGAAAAAAGTAGTTTATCTAATGCAGTTCATAAATGTCTATATTAAACAGTTGTAAAATAGAAAATATTGACTCGAACTTTTCATGAATGTATTGGAAAAATAAAATTCAAGTATTTTAACAGAGATATTTTCTAAAATATGTTATAGCTAACATTTTCAAAATGCTGCATTAACCATGTGCTCTTATTTTTTATTTAAAAAGTATAACCTATTAAGAACTTGAAAGTTAATTTAGTTAATTGAGAAAGCTAATATTGTAAAAATAAACGCATGGATGACACTTATTTATTTATTTGTTTATTTATTTGCACCGATTAGAGTACCTTTATAAGAGAATAGTGTCATACGGACCTATAAAACTTAATTCTTTAAAGGAATTTTGAGAAAACTAAAAGTTTTCCATAACAAAAGTGCCGAAATTTTATAACGATACTTTTTTCGAAATTTTTACAACTTAAAAACTTTAACATTTAAAATTTTATTTTTCTTTTGTCCCATGAATTCATCACCTTCTTAAAATATGATAAAAGTTTCAAATGAAAAACTGGGGCAGTACCTGCGTCTACTCCCCAACTACTACACCTAAGTAACTAAAGTCTTCAAATTTAGTACGTCCTCGAACTTCAAAGATGTTTAGAAAACATAGCTATAACGTGAACCTTTTTTTTTTTTTTTTTTTTTTTTTTTTTAATTGTAACACGCTTCTGTAAATTACATTGAAACTCAAGTTATCCCGACTATTGTGTTTTCGAGATAATTTGGACATTTTGAGAAAAATACTTCGTTGGGAAATGAAAGTGTTTCTAAATTTCTTTTTTATAATTAAGAGGCAGTCCTAATATATTCAAATTACGTTAGATGTATTTTTAAAAAAATGAGATTACTTTTTAAGCAAAAAAGAGAAAATATGAATTGGTTCTTACATAAATTTAGAGGAGTCAATTGAACAAATGCAACAAAAATATTTGTTTTGCCTTAAACCGTAAATATCGGCTTAGAATTATGGAAATACAATTTTCGAAAATTCCAGTTAAATGTAAATTTTAATATTGGTTATTAAAGAAGAATTTCATTTTTTAAGGAAATAAAATTTTACCAGTGAATACCTACAGTTCGTATTTCAGTAAGGGGTTTTAGGGCATTTTTTAAAATTTTATGATACCAGTCTGGATATTCGCAATCCGGGTGACTGATGTTAGGGTATAAGTAATTTTTCTGTATTTGGAATCAATCTAAATTTTATCTCTGTCTTTGTTTACTAATATTTACATGTCTTTAACCCATTTATGCCTGAATTTTTGTTTTCTCAAATTTATTGGTAAAACCACTTTAAAATGTTGCAAGATGAACTGGAAAAATACTAAAAAAAATTACGCTAAAATATTTTTGTATTTATTTGATAAAATGTAATCGTACTAAATATGGTAATATCCACATGTAGAAAAAGGCATAATTATATGTTTTGTCTAAATCTATGTAAATTAAGCTTTTAATTTGCATATTACATACTATAATTAGTATCTTTATGAATTATTAAAAAAATATATTTATTTCTTTACAGGGACTAATAACATTATAAGTATTATTAATAATAAATTAAGAATAACCGTATTTGAGGCTAAAAAGAAATGTATTTCAAAATCATCTTGAAAACGACTTTAGTTTAATAACTGTTCTCTAAATGGCTAATAGAAATATATACCCATTTGCGCCTAGCGCCTTATATTTTGTACGTTGAAAACATTCATAAAAAATATGCTTGAACATATAATTTCGCAGTTTTATAAAATACATATTTCAAAGAACTCGACAAGCTAAGATTATGACATATTTATTTGGATCCTTCATACAAAAAATACAAATAAACTTACTTTTTACATTTCGCTATCTTGAAAAATGAAAAAATCTATAAACACCGAAAAAAAGGCCTTCATTTAAGCAAATAAATATCAATCTTATGCTGTCGTCTCTCGGTAATAGATAAAGACATATCGACAATTACTTCATACGATTTTCATGTTGTAAAAAAAAAGAGAATTATAAAAATTTATTAAAATTCGAAACGTCCCAAAAATGGGACGCTAAGCATAAGTGGGTCGATACTTAACACAAAATGTTAAACAGTACTCTTTCACAACATTGGAGATCTTTTGAAGCGATTACCACTAAATTTTGAAATGTGGATTGCCCTCATTGTCGCAAATACTTTGAATCTGTATACTCACCATGTGCATCCGTATTGTTAATCTAGTCTCAGATAAAGGTACTCTAGTACTAGTGATAGTTTATTCTGTATTTTATCCTGATAAAAGAGGATTCATTTCTTGGAATCGTAGTGATTTTCTTAGTTTGTATAGTGTTTTTAAAAAGGTTTTGTACCGAAAATTTGTGTATTTTGTACAAAGTTTTGTATATAATTTTGTCTGTATAGTTGTATTATTGTACTTAAGAATTTATGTGACGCTGACGATCTAAATTAACATAAAATATCTATTTAAAGAGATGAAAAACATTGCATAGTTAGCATCGGTGAGCAGAGAAGATTCGAAGAATGCCTCTGACTGCCAGAACATAACTTTGACGTGATATTCTGCAATGATATTTTTTAGACCGAAGTATAATTCTGGAGGAAGTCAGTTGATTTACTGCAACTAAGAGATGAAATTTTTCCTTAATTTTTCCCCCTTAACTTTTAAAAAAATAAATTACTTGCTATTTGATGCAGAGATACGTGTTTTAGATTCTGAAATTTCTTTGCAAAAAATGTGTGGTTTTTTAGGTTAATCTGACAGTTTTTCTTAAACATCTCAGCACATGAAATTATTATAATACAGGGTCTCATAAAATAATGTCCCAGTTTGAAACAATTTACAATCGTACATGAAATTGAAGACAAACTAACTTAGTTTTCTTTACATATGTTCAATATGTGCACCTTCAGTTAAACAGCATACATCCAATCTAAAGTCCAATTCTTCCCACATTTCGGTTAATGAGTACGTAGTAATTTTAAGCAACAGCCGCTTCAATTCTGTGTCTAAATACTGACAAATCATTAGGTAGCGGTGGAAAGTACAGACGATCTCATATAAAGCCCCAAAGGAAAAAAATCATATGGCTCTAACGGCTTTTATATCTTCAGCCCAACAATTACGCTTTACGGTCAGGAGTCGCCATTTTGCGTGAGTGGCACTGCAAGTAACTAAATAACAAAGCAGTACTCGCGCATGCGCTTACCTAAAACTGTTTGAGATACTCTTTATTTGTGACTTTGAATCAACACTCTACAACGCTTACAGTTGATAGAGTCATAACTGGGACATGCTTTTACGGAAACCCTGTATTTAGACGGTTTCTAAAATAATTGATTTATTTGAGGTGCAGCATAAAAATGTTATAACCATGAGTGACAGTTTCTTATTTCATATTCTATAGTAAAAAAAAGAAAGTTTTGAAAGTTTTCTATGATAACTGTTTGAATATATGTTATGAGCTGAATACTGAGATGAATAAACGGGAGATATTTCAGTCACATTTCCAACTTTTCGCATTATTTGCATAAGGATAGCTCTGCAATATAAATTTGCTCTCGCATTGGTGAGATATTTGAGGAAAACTTTACACGTTAACTGCATTAGAGATAATGTACGAAATAATATGTTACATTTATGAATTTTCTATTTTCTGCATTAAAGATGGTGAAAGATAATTCTATATTTTATAAGTTTAATAATTCCTTTGCTTTAACTGCATTTAAGAGATGGAAATAAATTCTCAAAGCCAGTTATGCATTTAACAATCTGAGACTGTTTGTAAAAAAGAAAAAAAAATAATGATGAATTGAAATAAGACGTTTTATATTTTTAAAGTGTGTGAAATGAAAATTACAATCGAGCCCGCTTATTGAAGTATGGGGTTTAAAAAAATCTCAATGTTGTTGTTGGAATTAATAAATTTCTTGATGTGAAACAATGTTTTGTGTTGTATTGTTACAGGAATTTTTTAACCATTTGGAAAAATGGTTATTGTCCTCGTCAGGATAGGAAATCAAAAGCATATCTGAAGTTTTTTATTGGTTGAATCTGCATTTTATTCGTTTTCTGATTGGTCTATACAGTAATCTATGATTTGCCTTTACTTTCAACAGAGATGGATACTTCTGTTGTCACTATGACAAAAAATTAATAAAAACTACAAAAAATAATTAATAACTCAGAAACAAATTGAGATACAGCTTTCAAACAAATTGCGTTTAAAAGTACCTTTTTTTCTCTATACGACGGTGTAAAAAGTAATATTGTGGGATGTTTAAAAGTTTAAGAATGAAATTTCATTTAAAATTGGTCGTCAGATTTCTTGGAAATCTGACGATGGAAAAGCCTTTTCTTGAACAGCCAATGAAATGCTTGGATAACACCTAAGCTTCAGGTGGATAATACGTAAGTTTCACGAAATCTGACGAGTCGCAGGCGATTTTTGTCGCTTGCAATTTTTACGTGTAATAACACTATTAATGTTTAATTCATGGCGTACGTAATGCATGACCTGCTCCGTAGAAGTTTAAAAATTTACAGTACCAAAAATTGTAAAACTGAAATTTCTTTTAAAATTTGTTCATGATGGGTCCAGGAATGTTAATGTTTAATTCATGGCGTACGTAATGTATGATCAACTCCGTGCGATTTTTTATGTCTTAAATTTTAGTCTTCGAAAAAATCATTTTCCAAATGGTCGTTCTAATTTGTTAAATTGCTTTTTTTTTTTTTTTTTAAACTTTGTTTTCATTCCTGACTTCTATTTCAGGGAAAATTTTTCTCGCGCTTTTGGAGAAATTAATTTTTAATTGGATGAATATATAAGAATTCTACAAACGCAGTTCTAAAGCTTATGCTATATAAATCAAGTAGCTTATATTAAAAGAAAAGGTACTGTAATAATTTTGTAAATACAATATTCCATACAAATAAATTTGAAAATGCGATACTTGCATTCAAATACATTTACTTACTTCGTAAACATATGCTTAAATATGTATTTTTACTTTCTTCTATCTTTACAAGAAGAAAGTATTGGATTCGTGAAAATTTTCAACTTCCGGTTTTCGACGGATTTATACATTTTAGAATGCCCTGAACACGATTTGATGGTTTTTAGAAAATGTCTGTGTGTGAATCTGTCACTCTGTCACCCTGTCACTCTGTCTGTTACTCTGTGAGTCTGTAATTGTGATAAAGTGACAAAAATTTTGTGGGCGCTCTATCTCAAGAACTAATGCACGGAATTTCACAAAACTTTATATTCAGTTACACCTTGATATAAATTGGACCTCATTAGTTTTTGGTGAAAATCGCCCAACAGGTGGCGCTGCTATGCGGCATTTTTCTCGATTTCTGCAATAGCTATATCTCAAGAACTACTGCACGGATTTTTATAAAACTTCAGATTCAGTTAGTCCAGGATATAGTTTGGCTCTGATTAGTTTTTTGTGAAAATCTCCCAACAGGTGGCGCTGCTATGCTGCATTATTCATGATTATCGCAATAGCTCTAACTTAAGAAAAAATGCACGAATTTTCATCAAACTTCAGATTTAGTTAGTCCCTGATATGAATTAGTGCTGTTTAATTTTTGGTGTAAATCTCCAGACAGGTGGCGCTGTTGTGCGTGTGTTTTTCACGATTTCCGCAAGAGCTGTATCTCAAGAACTAATGCACGGATTTTCATCAAACTTCAGATTTAGTTAATCCTTGACATGAAGTGACGTTTTATTCATTTTGGTGTAAATCGCTCAACAGGTGGCACTGCTATGCTGCATTTTTTGCGATTTCCGCATTAGCTTTATCTCGAGAATTAATGCTTGGATTTTCAACAAACTTCAGATTCAGGTATACCTTGATATCAATTAGTGCTGTTTATGTTTTGGTGCAAATCGCTCAACAGGTGGCACTGCTATGTTAGATTTTTCCGAATTTCCGCTAAAGCTCTATCTCAAGAACTAATGCAAGAATTTTCATCTAACTTCAAATTCAGATTTATTTTGATATGAATTGGTGCTAAATGGATGTTATTTCTTGTTCTATTTAAATGAATTAATTGACATGATTTATATAGAAGAAAGTTTTGTGATGGCCACAACATACTAGTTTTTACATGCTGTCTTTTAACTTACAATTCTGTTTGTATGTAGCATTCCAATTTTCTTACTCATTTTTCACCCAATTCCTCCCAATTCACATAGAGCCTTGAAATTTGGAATATATGTGTATTCCTGAAGGCAATATATGACTTGGAAATTGATTTTTTTAAATTCGATCCCTAACGCGGGCAACGGGGGGGGGGGGGGGGGAATTTAAATTAAAAAAATCACCATATCTTATAAACAAATGAAAATAAAATCTTTAAACTTGACATCCCTATAATATAACTAAAATTAGTAAACACGTGTTAAGGAATTTTTCAAAATTCGACTCTAAATTGACGTCCTGCCGCTAAGCTCCTTCCTTTTTTGAAAGGCATTGCAAAAACACTACTTAAACTTAATGGTTACTCAATTATAGTTTGATTTCCTGTGGAGAAATCAGTATCAGTTTCAACAATGAGTATTTGTTTAAAAGTACTAATGGCAAGGTTACCAGAATAGTGCCAAATTTGGGCCAACTTGACGAAATATTACCAAATTTGGTCGTGAATTTTAAAACATATGTATGTTATTAAAATTAAAATATACTAAAAATACATATTTCTGCATTATAGTGAATTTTAATGATAACATGTTAAAAAAATCTTTTTTTTAACATTTATCTTATTAAATGAACTCATCTTTTTTATTATTATAATTACTAAGTTAAGGGAATAACTAAACATTTTGTGCAACACATTAAATAATTAAATAACAACAACACCTACTTTGCACATTTTGTGATCTTTAATTTGAAAGACGTTCCCTGGCATTGGCAATTCATAAAAAAAGTACCTTCATGAAATTCATCTTCAATTAAGTGTTTAGAACAGTAGAAATAATTCCTAAACTTAGAAATATGTTACATATTTAAAAAATTTCGTGGAAAAAAAAATGGGGTTTGTCCTAATGAACTTTTATGGTGGTTTTTGCAAGAAAAGGAGTTAACTCCTCTGGTAAGGATTTCATAGCAGATATTATGCTGTTGTTTTAGTACCATTTACAAATAAATAGGTAATCATATGCAGATTTAGTGATTTAATGTACATTTTACTCTGTTCTTTGTCTTTAATTATCTCTAAGTTGATACAGCTAAGTTGATATGCTACTCTATTGAGGTCTGTAGCACAAGGGGATAATATTTTCCTGATATATATTTCTTTAATTGGATTATTTATAGCATTATCAAACGTAATATGTTCAAAAGTTTATTAATAATTTTTGCGTATGATAAAAATTAAATAGGTAGCCTAAACTGCTCGCATACCAAAAACTAATATCGTATATTCATCCAATTTTTTTAAAAGAAATTTCAAGTGTACATTTATAACGTTAGTTTAACTCTATAGTGACAGGGCACTGCAGTTTGCGGTTATAAATATAACACTAAGAAATAGACAAATATTATCTTTTCTTATTTCTCGCATTAATTTATCTCAGAAGTCTCTAGACGGTGACTAATTGGTAATTCCAGGCGGATTTATGTAAACCACTTCTATTATGAGATATAAAACTAAAACGTACTTATTGAGTACCTTTAAAATGAATATTAAAACATAATAAATATTAATTTTAAACTATACATACCGTGCATGTTTCAGAGAAAATAGTTTAATGTGTTAAATTTTTGTCTTTGAACAGGCGGCTGTTTCGGACAGCTATATTATAAAACAAAACAACAACAAAACTATGCCTTAAACAATAACAATCTTTAGCTGAACTTTAAAATAAACGCAAAGTAATTCATTAGCTGTAAATTTCCAAGTGGGTAAAACATGTCCGGGCCAGGATTCGAACTAGGGATCTCTCGCCTGAAGCCGCCACGTCTGATAGCTGAATTAGCTCAACAGAATAAATCTCAAGTGTTTGAACTCCAGTAACCGTTGGATGCGTAATTATATTAGATTAATTTTAAACACAATTTATATACATTTCATATATACAATTTATATACATTAACAGATGTTACGATCATTAAGGGTCTCAGGACTGTTAAAAATTCCAATTTTTCGAAATATTATTTTTTTTTAGATACTAAACTACAATATTTTCTGAACATTTTCATATAATTGTGTCCTGGAAATTCGCATTAGAACAAAAATTATGGCTTTTAGAATTATACCATCTCAATAGCTAAAGCGGCGTTTCTGAAACTTTGAAGTCATTTTTCTCCAAAGGACGTTTTTGGGAAAATGTGCAGGATATTCCAAAAACTTCTAAATATTTTTTCATAAAATTTTCGAAACATGTGTTTCATGTTAATCTGTAAAAACTGAACCTAAAATTCCGTTTTTATTGTTAAAAAAAATATATTTTTTAGGTGATAATGTTGTTGAATATTTCAAAATTTTGTATTACTTAAATATAACTTTGTATTAAAAATAGAAAAATGCTTTAAATACAAATTTATTTAAGTTGAAGGTAATTATGACAATATCATGTATACGTAGCTTCCAAATTTTTCATTCTTGTTACAATATTTATTTTGTTATCGTGCACGTAAGCTTTTGCAACAATTTTATGCTCAAATATCTGACAGTTTGGAGCCCCCTGTAAATGCTAATTCTGCACCCTGCAATTTTTTAAAGACATTAAATGAAAGAACCTACTTATATCTTTCATCTCAATAAAAATTGTGTTTTAAAAGCATTTTACGATATAATAATACATTTTACGATAATATTTAATACATTTTACGATATTAAAAGCTAAAAATGGTCTCTTTTTTTATTTTTTCCGATTTTAGGAGGCCTGAGACCTCTTAAGGTTAGCTGGGTGAATTAGGACCTCCAAATTTGTCCGGGATAACTCAGTTAGTAGAGCAAATGGCGACTTCAGCCAAGAGATCTCTGGTTCGAATCCAGGCCACGGCTTTTTATCACCCACTTGGAAATTTACAACTGTTATGATTTATTTACCATTGAATAATGAATAATTGTGTTAAAAATTAATCTAATATTATTTTAAAAGCTCTATAAAAATGAAAATATAAAAATGCTTAATTTATTTCTCGCTATTTTATATTAAAACTTATTTTAAGAAAATACATTTATTTTTTTCCTCAAAGAAAGATAAAGGCATTTGTATAAATAAATCTCACCAAAAGAAAAATAATCTTTCACGTGCATTGTTAATTAACACAAAATAAATACGAAATAATAATAAATACAAGGATAAATAAAATTTAAACTTAAAACAAAATTTCAAAATTTTTATTTACAATGTGTATGTAAGTTTTTGAAACTGTTGGTAACAAATTTTAAATTGTTTCTCATGGTATTTTATTTATAAGTGATTCAATATTGGGGTTAATTTAGAAATAGTTTATTTAAATCTAATGTCATAATTGTTATTCTTGAAAGCAATTATTGCTTGAATAGCTGCAATTAAAATAATTAGCATGGCAATATGATCGTAGTTAATGCATTATTCCTGAAAAGAATTATTTTTATAAAACGGCTATTCTTGTAAGCGTGCTCGAATGTAATTGATAATGAAGTAAGTGATACATTGGAATACTGCCTGTACATTTTCTATCTTATTACCAAACTAATTCAGAGTGTTTCTACCAAGAATAAATTTTTGTAAAGCACTTTTTGCTGTATATAATTGCCTTCGTGTTACCCTTAAATTGTACTTCAAAGTAGTATACAGCAACATTTATTTTTTTAAAATTTATTGGTGTATTTAAAAATTTAAATGAAAGTTTAGGAAGAAGTTTGCTACATCTCTATGTACGCAACAATTAAGAGTTAAAATTATGAAAACTTCGTATTTTCATATGTGGTTTTTCTAGCCAGATATTTATTGAAAATGTATATAAAATGTTTATTCTTTGATTATTAGATTCAAAGGCCATTTGATTTAACAATCAAAGTCCAAAGATGGCGAAATGAAGTTAAATGTTGCATTTATAATCTCATTTATTTTGATTTCTTAAAATATATGTGATATCTTTGTGTGTAAAATTACAGTCCAAAATTATACTTAAGTCAATGAATTTGATGTGCCAGAAAGTCCTGAACTCTAACGACAGTATAAGATGAGTAATCAAAAGACAAACAAGGTCGCACTTTGTGGAAATGAATTTCAGAATTAATTTTATGCATAAATACCGTATTTCTTGCGAGATAATTCTCTTTTCTTCTGATGCATTATCATCTCTCTTATCAAGTCGCAAAAGTTGAGGACCACCTAGTTAGCAATATTTTGTATCGCGATAGTTGAGGATTATGAATTATTTGGTGCTGACCAAAATGTGTTTGTAGTCACATAGTAAACATAAAATAGTTTATTTTGTCTGCTTATCAAATATTATATAAGTAGCATTTCTTCATAAAAAAGGATACACATTAAAATTAAATGCGTTTTCATTGGTATGTTTTGCTTAAATTTATTTAACAATCTTAATAGTTGGTAACAGAAAAATGGTAAATGAAAGTTAAAATCCTAGTGCTATATTTACCTTGTATTAGATAATTAAAATACATATAAAAGCATAAATAATTGTGCAAAAATTACTTTCAAGTGCATACATATAATATAAAGATATTTAAAATACAAATTCAAAATATCTTAAAATACATTAGAAAAACTCAGAGCGTTTTCAACCATTGCAAGTAGGATTTGAATGTTTTTATAATTTTCTTTACGCTTATTCGAGAATTGTTCAGAAGAAAACATTGTAATTTAATGGTTGTACGTCAGATGAAATGCCAGAAAAATTTATTCAAATTTTCAACAAAACGAGCTTTCATTTATTATGCAGGAAATATCTCCATACTCCATGGGTATCGTATGGTAGTGCGTTGCCATCATAAGAGAATCAGTTGAAATAATTACTAATAAACATACTGCTTGTAACGATATACTATTATACGATATTCATGGAGTATGGAGAGATTTGCTGCGTAATAGGTGAAAGCTCGTTTTGTTGAAAATTTGAATAACTTTATTTGGCATCTCATCTGACGTTCAACCCGTAAATTACAATGTTTTCTTCTGGACAGTTCTCGAAAAAGCGCAAAGAAATTAATAACAGCAAATAAATCCCATTGATGACGGCCTTGGAATGTCTGAAAACGTTCTGGGTTTTCTAATGCATTTTAAGATATTTTTTTATTTGTATTTTAAATATCTTTATATATATGTGTGAACTTTATATATATGTGTGCAAGTTCTAATTCTTAATTGGAATTTTTAAATAATATAAAAAAAAGAAGCGAATTTGTATTTTTTAGCCTATCGTACTTATTATTCATTCTGTAACTACTTATATAGTATAAAAAATTCTGAATTCCTTCCCTTTTATTTAAAGTATTCCTGCAAATTTACGCAAGTTGCGATGACTTTTTCAGAAAGATAAGTCTACCAAATGGTCGGTTTTTTAAATGCTGCATTTTTCAAATAGATATCTTTTTAGATTTTTCTTTGCGATTTTTTTTTTCAAAACCTGAAAAGAGGTTATTTTTATTGTAATTGTTGCACAAACCAACATCGAGAGTTTTTCATAAGAAATAAAAGTAGCAAAATACGGACTATTTAGGAACTCTGGAATTAGAACATACTTTACGGAACTGTTTGAATTAATGTAAGTCTTAATATAAAATAATGTTAATTAATAATCAGTTAAACCACTAAAAGTCAATATTTGAATAAACTGAATTCTCTGGTAAATCGACAACTACTATTCGTATGATTGGCACAGTGTCAACTTTAGTTTAAAAGAGACTCACTATCTCGACACATTATTTTATCATAAACTACTTAAGTCGACTACGGCTAAAACTATTCTACTGCAACATTTTTAGGAATTGCTCCTCACTTATCAGTACTTTTAATTAAATATTTGCTTCGGTTGTTTATCTTAACTTCCTGTTGTACTTTAAGGAAAGAGAATACACTTTACGGAACTATTTAAATTAATGTAATATTTTATATAAAATATTGTCATTTAACAGTCAGTGAAATCGCTAAAAGTCGATACTTGAATAAATTGAATTTTCTGGTACATCGACAACTAGTATTGGTATGATTGGCACAATGTCAACTTCAGTTTGAAAGATACTCACTATCTCCACACATTATTTTATTATAGCCCTACTTTAGTCGACTACGGCTAAAACTATTCCACCGCAACATCTTTAGGAATTGCTTCTCAGTTATCAGTACTTTTAATTGAATATTTGCTTCGATTGTTTATCTTAACTACCTGTTGAAATTTACGGAAAGAGAACATACTTTACGGAACTGTTTAAATTAATGTAAGTTTAAATATAAAATAATGTCATTTAACAATCAGTGAAACGCTAAAAGTCGATACTTGAATAAATTGAATTTTCTGGTAAATCGGCAACTAGTATTCGTATGATTGGCACAATGTCAACTTTAGTTTGAAAGAGACTCACTATCTCGACGCATTATTTTATTATACCCCTACTTAAGTCGACTGCGGCTAAAATTATTCTACCGCAACATCTTTAGGAATTTCTCCTCAGTTATCAGTACTTTTAATTAAATACTTGCTTCGATTGTTCATCTTAACTTCCTGTTGTACTTTACTGAATAAGGACATACTTCACGGAACTGTTTAAATTAATGTAAGTTTTAATATAAAATATTGTCATTTAACAGTCAATGAAACCGCTAAAAGTCGATACTTGAATAAATTGAATTTTCTGGTTAATCAACAACTAGAATTCGTATGATTGGCACAATGCCAACTTCAGTTTGAAAGATACTCACTATCTCGACACATTATTTTATTATAGCCCTATTTTAGTCGACTACGCCTAAAACTATTCTACCACAACATCTTTAGGAATTGCTCCTCAGTTATCAGTACTTTTAATTAAATATTTGCTTCGACTGTTCATCTTAACTTCCTGTTGTACTCAAAATCAGATCTAACCTATTCAAAAACACGTTCCAAGCTAACTCCTTATCAGTTATTCTGGCTCCTTGATATAGGAAAAGTTATGGAAATCAGTTTATTAAATGGACTTGCTCGCTTAATAATTTTAATATTTAATACATATTTAATAGCATATCCTTACTTAGAATACATATTTTATGATTTTAAATTATAGTCCATAAACGATATTTAAAATAAATTTGTAAGTAATAAGTTATGCAGAACTTAAGAAGTTATGCTAGCTCGATATTTGTTTAATTCAATATGATTTTTTTATACCGACAGGAAATACCTCGATTTTTAGGTTCCACTGTATTTGAAAATAAAGAAATGCTACTTATATCTTTATTTAAAAATGGCGATTGTATATTTTGTATTAAATTTTTCCTTCCACTATGAATGAATACTGATGCTATTATTACTAAATAATGTCATCTGATATAGTTCAAGTGAAGAAATGCTACAATTTTAATCGCTTATTTTTGTACTGAAAATTCTTCTTTTAGTATAAGAAATTTAAATTGTTTTAGGCTGTAATCAAACTTTATGATTTATTGCAAAGCTCCAGACAATATTTACCTTAATGATAAAGGCACAAATGCATAAATGTTTACTTTAAATTTCGATTGCACTTTTTCCAACTCAGGAATTTCAAATTTGATGACTATTTTTTATTAATATTGTGATAAAAATTTTATTTCATTACCCTGTTTTTTTATTTTATAAATTATCAGTTTAAATAAAAATTACTACTCCCCATCTATCTAAAGTTTTGTATATTTCAAATATGCTATGACCCAATTGAGCAGAACTTCGCGCATATGTGTTTGCATAATCTTTTAGAAAATGTATAATAGATAATTTGAAAGCTTCAAATACTTGCAAAGCACATCCTTTGTTCTAATAATTTACAATATCTGTGCAATAATTTCCATTGTTTATGTAAATATTATTTACGAGCGCTTTTTATGTTCCAGAAGTGACAATATGATTTTTCCACAAGCTCATTATGTAAAATGTTGTGTTTGAATGTAAATATTTATTAAATATTTATCCTTAAGTTTTTTACTGTCTCTGTGTTTTTGTGCTTCATTTTTACTTTCTTTAATGGCAGTTGCACAATTTCTTATTTATGTAGATGCCGTTTTGCATCTTTTAGAAAAAATGCTAATAGTTAAAAAACGTATATTAAGCATTTCTTTTAGGATATACATAATCAACAATAAAAACATTGCCTGTTTGAACAAGTCTTGGAAATAGGTGCATGCACTGTAAAAAAAATAATCTGTAATTCTACATATGTAAAGTTACCGAAATCTGTATGTTTAATAAAATTTTATCTGTACACCGTACAAAAAATGTAAATCTACAAAACTATTTTTTGTAAAGCTACAGAAATCTGTAGCTTTACAAAAGAATTTACTAAAATTACAGTCTTACTAAAATCTTACTAAGATTTTATCCGTAACCCGAGTCGCAGTGACATAAAAAGTTCTAGGCATCCCAATTCCCTAAAAAATTCTTAGTAACCTTACAGATTTTTTATTTACAGTGCAAACGTGTTACATAAATTTTTGCTATTGCCGTTACATAAAAAGTTCTAGGAAACCCAGTTCCCTAGAAAAATTTTAGTAGCTTTACGGATTTTTTTTTCTGTGTGGTAAAAGGCCAACAATATGAACTATGAGGATGTTTTATGTGAAATGTCTTTTTTTTTTTTTTTTGGTACACATTCAAGGGAGCCATTTTTCACTATTTTGCATACAGGTACACAATAATCTTTTTGATAGGCTTCTACAATTTTTGCAAGAGACGTCTACCATGAAAATTATTTTAAAATAGTGGTGGCCACAATAGTCGTCAATGGCACCTTTATATAATGTGCGTTTCATGTAATCACCTTGAAAGTGATAAGAATATAAATATACAGGGAGGGTAAAAAATCTACTTACACTGTAAAAAAAAATCCATTGTAGATTTGCCAGCACAAACTGCTCTCGTCAGAATTGTCAGCACATTCTGCTGTTAATTTTACGCAATTACACCATTTTTCATGTTTATATAGTCAAGAAACCAAAGAAAGCTAGAGCACATTCGACTGTGATCGAGTTTGAGCGCGAGATGAACAGTACTTTGTATTGTATAAAATGTCATTTTTTTTTTCAGTGTATGAGAAATATTCAATTGCTTTAACACTAACGGATCATATTTAATGAAAAGTTTTACAATGAGCGGAAAACAAAATTATTAAAACAGCATTGGCAATTTATGCAAGGTAACGGAAGACGATAAAATAAGAAACTAATTGGATGTGCCAATCCCAAAACTTTCTTCTATCTTACACATCTTAATATTTCAAAAACTAGTTACACATGTTAATACTTCAATATTATTAGTTCATTACTATACCAACTTTGATTTTCATCTTAAATTCCTGCTTCAGTCAATTAAATGAACTAAAAACGAGTTAATCTATATCATGATATTTGTTAAAATTAATAGTTTTTCCTTATTCTGGTGTTATCAGATGTTTGCGAATAGCCGGCTTAGCAGGAAGTGAGTTCCCGCCTTTGCACGAGCCGCCGATAGACAATAGAACTACGAAAATTCAAGAAAAGTATACAAAAATCGCTATCACAGAGCACCTTTACCACGCGATATTTTCAAATTCAAGGAGGACCTGTTGGCCAAAGCCAAAAACATGCACACAAATTTTGGTTCAATTGTATGCATAATTTTATACACTTTTCGATTGTACAATAAAGAAAATGGTACAGACATCGTAATTATAGCGCCTCCTTCCAGCGGAATTTTTCCAAATTCAGGGAGGACCATAACTTCATACACTTTTCGATGATAAAATATTCAAAATGGCACAAAAGTCTCTATTAAAGCGCCCCCTACCGGCGAATTATTTTCCAAATTAAGGAAGGACCTGCTTGCTATAGCCAAGAACATAAAATAAAAATTTGGTTCAATTCTATGCATAACTTCATACACTTTTCGATGGTACAATATGCAAAATCGCTCTTACAGCGCCCCTAGTGGTGAATTTTTTCCAAATTCAGGGAGGACCGGCTTGCCATAGCCATAAACTTAAATTAAAAATTTGGTTCAATTCTATGCATAACTTCATACACTTTTGGATGGTACAATATTCAAAATCGCACAAAAATCGCTGTTACAGCGCCCCTTACCAGCAAATGTTTTCCAAATTCAGGGAGGATCTGCTTGCCAAAGCCAAAAACTTAAAATAAAACCTTGGTTCAATCCTATGCATAACTTCATATACTTTTGGATGGTACAATATTCAAAATCGCACAAAAATCGCTATTACAGCGCCCGCTACCGGCGAATTTCTTCCAAATTCAGGGAGGACCTTCCTGCCATATCCAAAAACTTAAAATAAAAATTTGGTTCAATTCTATACATAACTGCATATACTTTTGGATGGTACAATATTCAAAATCGCACAAAAATAGCTATTACAGCGCCCCCTACCGGCGACTTTTTTTCAAATTCAGGGAGGATCTGCTTACCATAGCCAAAAACTTAAAATAAAAATTTGGTTCAATTCTATGCATAACTTCATACACTTTTTGATGGTACAATGGCGACAGACACACGGACACACGGACAGACAGACATTTTCTATAAGCATGTTTTTTGGGATCTCTGACCCCTAAAACATGTAAATCCGTCGAAAACCGGAAGTCGAAAAAAATTTCGATTACAATACTTTCTTCTATTGAAGATAGAAGAAAGTAAAAATCGTTCAAAAAATAATTTTTGGTCGACTTAAAATTTAGAAAAATTAGAAAAAAATTAAAATTTAGAAAATAAAAATATATTGCCATATACATGACAGAAAGTGTGCTTTCATACTTGCAAAAAGTAAGTAATAAAATTAATATAATGTGTTGCAAACACATTTCTCTTAAAAGGATGGTGCCCGAACCTGATTCAAATCCGAGGCTCTACAATTCGAAACCGACTGGACACTCGAATGGAAGAAAATTAATCCACATTTTAATGTTATTATGGAAAAATAATTAATAACTATCCTTATTATAAAATAATCCTTAATGTAACTTTTATCTTCTATGTAGAAAAATACATCACTCACATACACACACACACACATATATATACTCATTTACATAGCGTTCCTAAAGTGACGGGTACATTTGAAAATTGAAATAAAGAAAAACGGAAAGCGATAGAAATGAATTGCTGTCTGCAATCTATTTGGGACAACAATAAATTTTCAGTCATATGAACTTTCAAATTTAGTTAACAGGTTTGCCAATAGATATCGCTGCTAAGTAGGAAAACTAAACAAAAACTGCATCAACATGCTAGAAAGAAGTCTACTGAACAAAATAACGATATTTTCAATATATCAACTATTTTCAGAAATTGCATGGCGCTGTTTGAGATTAAAATTCGTAGAAACTCAAGCCAAAGATCCAGCTGAAATGGCCGTCAAATAGCAGACGTACGGCAATCGTTTTTGGATTTTGGGCTCTTACATCTCGACATTTAGTCACCGCCACCCCCCCTTCCCCGAAAAATGTCACAGGTAGTCATACCAGATGAATAGGCAGGCAATCTATACCGCTTTCCGCATGCTTGCAATAATCCTGGGCAGTGATTCGACCATTAAAATTCTTGTTAAAGAAATGAAAGACTCCAGCCGTTCTATATGGTTGGACACAGTCTTGCGTGAATCAAGAAGTAATTTCCACAGTCCTCCAAAGCTTTATGCATCTCCACAAATTCAATCAAAATGTTCAGATACAACATTAAAAGAATCCTTTGGCGTCGGAAAAATGGTCAAATGAGAATTTCCAGGAAATGCTATCCCTAGCCAAGATTTTTGGGAATGGAGGGATAATGACCCGGCAAGGTGGAGATTTTTCCGTTCACCAAAAGCATCATTTGTAGTTTTTTGACTAAGTCATCCATGGAAAATATGGTTCATAAGAGAACCAAATGTTCCACATCGATTTTATCGGCACCCAACTGCTGCAGCATAGCGTTAGTGAACATCTCGCATGCATTAATTTCAACAGAATTAAGGGGTACGCGAGTGAAATTATTTCTGGAAACAAGAGGAGGCTGTGGCGAATGATATGGTGCGTGGGCATGTGTTTCACTACAGCTTGAGCTGCAACTCTTTGAGCTGGTGTGGGATTGCAAAAAGTCTACAACACTCGCATCTCTAACTGCCGCCCACGTGCTCAAGCCGTCTTCAGAACGATAATCATTAACGCCCCGATCCGTTGAAATGTTTCAAACATAGCCTTTATTGTATCTTTCTTGATCCTTTTGTGAGATTAACTTCCGTCCATTAACTTCTTCGTAATACTGCGCCTTGCTTCAACAGTGCTTTGGTCCTAGTGGTGAAATTTCAAGACAAAACATATTCGCTGTTTTAACGAATAAATTGATTTCTGCACAGCCATTTGCAATTTCTAAGTAACACATGCTACCAGCAGGATGACGAAGTACAGAATGTATGCCTGACAAATTGCGTTTCTCTAGAGTTCTTGCAGATCTCCTGCAACACCATCTGTTGGTGAACTTCGTAACTAAATTTGAAATTCTGTATGACTGAAAATTACTGGTTTTCCATGTAGAATGCAGCAGGCGGTGCAGTTCTATTATTTCCTGTTTTCTTTATTTCTCTTTTGAAACGCATCCAAAATTTTTGGGAGATCCTGTAAATTTAAATATATAGTTTTATTATCTGAAACAATATTGTAGACTTTATTCTCAGAATACATATTAACAAATCTGATGCTAAAGTGTCAAAAACCACCTCGAACCTCTGAACGTGACCTGAAGCAAATCAGCTCCAACCTAAGCAGGTCGATTTCGGGTAGATTCGGCTTACCTGACCTGATGTAAGACCTAACCCATATTTATTTGAAATCTAATCGTTGCCAATCTGCTCATTTTGATACGCAGTAGGCAGGGACAACAACATACTTAAAATTATTGGAATTTGTCTAGTTTTAAAAAGTTAAAGCCCGTAAAGTCAAAATGAGAAAAAAAGCAAAAAGAACAACAGACAGACAACCATATCATTTTTAGGTCTTAATAAAATTGAAACTGGCTCACAAGCAGAACGAAATCTTTCCAAAAAAAAAAAATCTAAAAATTGTAGCATTCATTCGTGTGTCATGCGCCGGATACACACACAAAAAAAAAAAAAAAAAACTTCTGAATTCTATAATCTCCTTCGTTGAAAGTCATTTTATAAAACAGTTTTTAACAGAAATTTTAGTCATCTTTAATACTGAAAAAATTTATCCTGGACTGGGGAAAATGAGAGATCTGTAAAATGAAATAGCCACGAGAAAATCATTTAACTGCTCGTTGTCGCAGTAGTAATCTATCTATATATATAAAAGCCGTTCTCTGTGTGTATGTCCTTTATACAAATCTTTAATTTTTGACCGATTTGCACGAAACTCGGTGTACATGCGTTTTAGAACGTGGAAAAGATCACTGTCTACTTTAAAAAAAATATCACACCACAATGTATCCCTTTTTTCTACCACTTCCATAATTTAACATTATAGAAATATCTCTTTTTAATTCAAACGTTTCTTTCCTGTTGCCAAACCCTAAAAAATGACACAATAATGTGAAAAAATAAGGATAACGCGTGTATTTTGTCTCTATTTGCCAATAAAAATTCAGATTTTCTTGCTATATTTTTGCGTGTTTGATATTGGCGTCATTCTAAACAGAAAATTTACATTTTTTGTATATAAAATAAAAACTTTAACTATAAGAGCGGGAAAATAACGTAGCACCTCAATTTGAATGTTTTCTAAAAATTAAAACATCTATTTTAATACAAACAGTCAAATTTCATGAAAACAATTTAACAACAGAAAAAAAAGGCTAGATATGACGTCAATTTCTATCAAATCTTTTCAACGCGTAATTAAATTCATTGTAAACATATGGCTCTTATATTTTGCTTACTACTTCGATTGTATACTACAGCCATATCTTACAGCTATATGTTATCGCTGAGTGTTGTATTGGTTTAGATTCCGTGCTAACATTTTCTGTGATTTATAGCAAAAAGAAAGCGGTTATTTACATTTTCAAAAAAAATCTTGACAGATGTCTTGATTTAAAATTTCTGGAAAATGACATCATTTCATCTAATCATTGTAGATTTAATTTCAATAAAATTTCAAATTTTCCAAATAAAATTTTAGTAACTACTACCTCATTTGGATGTATTTTTTTGCATTTTCCCCCGTATTGTGAAAGATATTGTATACTTCTTCTACGTGCGCCAAAGAAAACATTCATTTTAATTTTAAAAGTTAAAAAAATTACCACAATGTGTCAAAAGAACATCCTTTTTCTGAATTTAAATTTCGCAAATTCCAAAATTAAAACTAAAAATGTAAGTTTTTTCATAAACTTCCCGTTAAGGCTGTTCATAAAGTTAAGGCTGTTCTCAAATCCAAAGGAGCTATTTTCTGACATATTTTTTAATTAATTTTTATTCGGAAAAGCATGAAATTGACAGGAGTTCTTCTTTAGAAACTATGTAATCGAAAGATAGTTTCCATATCTTAGTAAAGGTATAAGATCTTTCAGTTGGTGTTTTGAACTGAATTTCGGACGCAACAGTGCAATAAAGGATAAATACCGGCCGTCACGTAACCACAATTGCTCATAACTCGATAAGTAATTTATTTATGAAAAAAGGAAAAATTCATTTCAATTCCAAATCGCTTTAATAGTCAGGCCTACAAATTTTAAGCCTTTACGTTTAATGTGCCAGAAAGTTTCGCGTTGTTGAGCAGGGAACTGGAGAAGCACCTTAAGCATTTGCAGGTTAGTATTTTGTAATCAAGTTGCATGCCAGATAATCGCTTAAAACATAAGTCATTCTATATCGTTTTAAACAAAGGTGCATGCCATAATAAGTGTCAGGCACACTCATTAAAATAAGAATACCCTAGAGGACAGCCCCATTATCGAAGATAAACCCGTCAATATACCTACAGATAAAAATAGTTCTGCATTGTTCATTCAGCTACTAAGACTAATTCTTCATAATTGGGTTCACATGATTATATAATTTTCCTCTATAATTCTATGACTAAGCAATGGAAAACAATATGTTACGCACTAAAATCTTCCCTAAAAAACTAATAGTGCAAGTCGCATGGAAATCCGTTCTGAAGAATTCAAGTTATATGCACCCGGAACGAAATTCCCATTTGAATTTCATATACTTATCAGGTTATTTTGAGTAGTTTGATTTGATATCTTTTAAATTCGTGTTTTATTTTACTTTATTTTTGGCGTTTTAATTTCGTTTGCCAATTTAGTTATTGAATATTACGCGAAAGCAAACAAATTCTGAATTATTTACAATGTTTTTGAACAATTGAGTTAATCTTTTGTATTTGGGTTTCAAGCATATTTAAAAAATATACATGCTTAAAAATTACTTTAAAACCCATAAAAAATTCGTAAATTGAGATAAACATTACAAACAAATATAACTGAAAGTACTTTTGTTTTCTATAATACGTTGGAACAATCGAATGTACAATGTTTAGACGTTAAACTGCAATAAAAGGGAAATTTGTTGTGTTAGGTTGTTGCCACCGAAAATATGATACCAGCGTTATTCATAGACATGTCTTTTCTTTATACTATTGCATTAAGGGTAAACAGGTTCATCTTTCGTAATCGGGTTGCACTCAACTTTAAAAATATCCATGCTTAAAAATTACTTTAAAATCCATTAAAATCAGAAAACTGAGGTACAATTTTCAATCAAATTTCATTTGAAAGAACTTTTTTCTAATCGACATTGTAAAAAATGAAATTGTGTGATGTTTAAAAGTTAGAAAAATTGCAGTAAAGGCACATTTTATGGGTTACAATTTATGGGCACTGACATAGTGCTTTTACTTTATATTGTAGATAATACTATACAAACGAGAATTTCACTAAGTGTTGCGCGATTTGGAGGAATTTTTTTTTTCGTATTGTCAGGAAAATCACACATTTTTCTCTTATACCCGCCAAAGAAAACGTGCATTCTGTTATTAAAGCTCAGGGATTTTACTATGGTTGGGAGACAATAACGCCATGTTTTTTTATTGTCTTTATAACGATTTGTGGATGGGAATGCACAAATTTCAGTTATTGTGATTGCCGTATTATTTCGTTTTAATTTATTTTACCTGGAAGGCTTCTAATAATTGACACGGGCGAAGCCGGGTAATTCTGCTAGTTATATATATAAAATCCAAACGGAAATTTCGTTCCGAACATCTATATTTCAAGTTCTACTGCATTTTGACGAAACCTATACTGTTAGATAGATATCGTTTCAGGGAAGGTTTTAAGCTATAACACATAGTTCTATGTAGATTAGTTATAGAATTATGACGGAAAGTTCTGTTATTTTAGGCGAAAGGGTTACTATTATTTTATTGGCGATAAATTTCATTGATAAATGAAATGAAACGGCTGTACATTTCGGAAGAAAACTTTTATTAATTTTGTTTAAAAGAAAAAAAAGAGAAAAGAAGAAATACTTTTGACGAGTGGTAACATTATAAAACGACAATATCGAATTTAAAAATGAAAGGTAATGTTTGTAATGCTTAAAAATTTATTCAATATGAAAGATTGCAGTTTTAAACTATATGTGGCAATTTATCGCTTGCGTCAGGTTAAAAAAAATGCATCAGCAAATCTGATAAGGTAATATCTGAGTGACAATTTTATTTTTGTTTCTGAGTTTTTTTATAATTTACTTTTTATTTTATTTAACTCATCTATCATGTGACTTTCAGAAGAAACTAGCAGATGTAATTATAAAAATGACGGTACTTGTGAGTTACATATTGTCTGTTTATTTACGATTTCATTTTATCGCCAAACGATTTAATTTTAAGCCAAAAATGCATAAGCGTGGCTTCGGTTTGAGTAACATTCACAATACTGGTTATTTTTCAAGTAGACGACTGCATTTTTTGAAAAATCTAATTCTACTTATATATATATATATAATTCAAATGGAAATTTCATTCCATTTTCTGCTTAGAACTCGGGTTTTGCTGAACTTATACTGTTAGATAGGTAATTTTTCGGGGAAGGTTTTAGTACATAACACGTCGTTCTACGTTTCTTGGAATCAAATTATGGTTTAAAGTTCTTTAATGAGATGAACCTGTTAATGAAAAATTAGCCTTTTTAAAAGATTCTGCCGAATGTATTTCGATGGAACATGGACTATTAATTAGATAATTTTCAAGGAAAGGTTTCAGTATAAACCATGTCCTTCTACGTTGCTTAGCCATGCAGTTTTGGGGAAATTTCTGTAATTTGGTGAACTCAAATATCACAATTTAGCCTTTACAAATTAGCCTTTTAAAAAAAGTTATAATAAACGGTTTTTGATAGAATTTGCATTGTTAGTTTGGCAATTTTTCAGAGATAGTTTTCGTATATAATATATTGTTAGACACTGATTTGTCATAGAGCAAGGGGGTAAATTCTGTAATTTTCCAATTTTCCCTTTGCGAAGTGGAAGAAATGGGTTTGGCGAGAAAAGGAAAGTTTTCATGCATATTTTCTGTTCATTAATTATAGAATTTATTTACTATAAAGAATACATTTATCACTTTTTATATAAAAACAGAAGTAAATTGTATATAAATAACAAAAATATTAATATTCATAAATAAAAGTTTATGTATAGATACATATTTTAAAAAGCATAAAAGTTCATTCTATTTGTTTTCACAGCTGTTCATATCATTTAGTCACAAATCTCACTTTCTGAAGTCCGAATCGCGCCAAGCTTTTTAACATCTCACAGTACCTATGGATCTAAAATCAGGAAAATTGGAAAGTAGATGTAGTTTGTAAAGTATGCCTTAATTAAGGAGATAAATTACGTATTCGAGTCCACAGACAATTGGCATATTTGGTACGGATAAGTTACATAACTGAGTCTACAGACAATTGGCGTATGTTACCGGGCGTGGTTTGGCGCAAAATTAACTTAAGAAAAGATTAAAATTGATTCTGTGTTTTTAAAGCGAACCACATTCTATAACCGAATTTACAGAGAATTGGCGAAATTTGAGAGAAAGTTTTTTGGAGAACTTTTGCTACTTTTACGTTATACCAACACCATACCAAAATGTACGCTATTGCGCCATTTATTTCAATCCTAAACGTGCAAACATATTTTGGTACTTTTCCAGTATAGGGATCTTGGCAAAATGGAGAAAATAGCATTGGCGGAGAAGGAAATTTGGCAACATATTTTCTGACAACCAATTCGCTGTTTCATTTCATATACACAAGCATTTTTTTCTATGTTTATATAATTTATTTAACATAAAGATGCTATTTATCTAATTTTATATAAAAACAGAAGTAATTTGGGTACTACTTAGTTATCCCGTCGAACAATTTCGCTAAATTATATAAATTGCCAAATTATACAAATTGGCATAATATTTATTTTAAATAACGAAAGAACAGATAAATTTGTATAAAATTAATAAAAATACAATTAAAACGTCGAAATAAAAATCCCTTGATGACGTAAACACGTGTAACTTGCTTAACACGTTCACGCCGGCGCGGTGGGGGACACTCGACTGTCTCAGAGCTGCCAAGACTCCGGCTTTTTGGATACCAGTATTTTAATTCAGAAAATGTTGTTTTATTTAATTAGAACAATTGGGCGATTTAAAGGAACAACATTTTCTCTAAAATAACAGTGGTGTGCAAAAAGCCGGAAACTTGACAACTCTGAGACAGTTGAGTGTGACCCCCCGCGCCGGCGTGAACGTGTTAAAATCAAGTGTATGTAACATTTACGATCAACCATTATTGGCATTTAATCTTATAGTTTGGCGATAGATTTTTGGTCGACGGGATAACTAAGTAGTAGTATCGTAATTTGTATGTAAAAAATATTAATAATATACATATATAAACAAACAAAAAATTTCATCAAGTTTGTTTTCTTAACAGTTTATATCAATTAGCAACAAATCTCACTTTCTGATGCCCTAATTGCGCCAAGTTGTTTAAAAAAACGTCAAGACGCCAATTGTGGAAAAGTACCAAATTCTTTTTGCAAACTGTGCCAAACAATCTGACTTGCTATTTATTGAACGAGAATTTCTTTTGGCTTTAATTATTATTTAATCGTAACCACGCAAAAAATTTTAATTTACTATTTTTTTTAATTGAAAGTATTTTTTATTATTAAGTAAAATTAAGTTATAACTTAATTTTTCGCTGATTAAAAAATGGAAATGTTCACTGTAATGCTAAGAGACACTTAGAATTTCATGTGCGTAGTTTAAATAACGATTAAAAAAATATATATAGTATCCGAACCCACACCAAATTGGCTCATTTTACAGAGAATGCTTTGGTACAAAATGAAATACATTTGTTGTAGGCATGATCCTAAACCTCAATACTCGCCGATTGAAAAGTCTTTAAAATTATTCAGCAGAGACAACGAGAAATAGCTTACAGTTTCATAAATTTTAAGATTCAATATTCTTATCGATCTATTTACTTCTGCTTATACTATATATACGAGAGTAAAATGCAAATGGGAAATTCGTAAAGGCCGCATATAACTTGAGCTCACCTGACTGGATTTTGATGAGAATCGAAATGATAGTTAGATAATTTTTCAGGGAAGATTTTAGCATATAACATATCGTTGTACGTTGTTTATACATATAATTATGTTTTAAAGTTAGATAATCATACGAACCCGATTATGAAAGATTAGCCTTTTTAAAAGATTCAGCAGAATGGATTTCGATTGAATTTGCACTGTTAGATAATTTTTCAGACAGGGTTTTAGTATATACTATACCCTTCTGCATTTCTTAATAATAGGGATGTGGTGGAAAGTTCTATAATCAGTTGAACCCGATTATGAAAGTTTAGCATTTTTAAAAAGTTCTACAGAACAGATTTTGATACGAATTCCATTGTTAGTTACATACCTATTCAGATAGGGTTTTAGTATTTTGCATATTGTTCTACGTTGCTTAGTCATAAAATAAAGGCGGAAAGTTCCATAATCATGTGAAACCGATTATGAAAGATTAGACTTTTCAAAAAGTTCTTAATGGCGGATATTGATAATACTTGCTTTGTTGATTACACAATGTTTGGGGAGGTTTTAGTTTATTAGATATCATTCTACTTTGCTTAGTTATAGAATTATGGGGAGAAAGTTCGATAATCAGATGGACCTCAATATGAAAGATCAGCCTTTAAAAAAGTTTTACTGGATGGATTTTGTCAGTTCGTTTGTTTGTATTATTAGTTAAATAGTTTTTCAGGTTTTGTTTTATAATATTGCATATTGTACTATCATTCCTTAACAAATCCTATTGTGATTGATCAATTAAAAAAATGAAGACCTTAATAGCGGAAAATTTGTCTGCACATTCGAAAATATAATAGCACAATGGCGTTCATATCGTTTTCTACAGCGCGAAAGGACATTCCAGGTAAGGTTCCAAATTGCTTTAAATCACAATGTCAAATTCACTAATACATTTTGTTTGATTCAAGATTCGTTTGGATAGACAGACCAGTGTAGCGGGCATAGCCTGCTAGTTTACCATATAGTATGTCTGAGCATACTGTTGGAAAAATAAGCTGGAATACATCACACTATAATATTTTTATAGAAATATCGTATGATGGACTATTTGTTTTTTCACCCCCCCCGCCCCTCCCAACCCCCCCCCCCCCAAAAAAAAAAAAAACCCACAGATTTTAGCTTTTCTGAAAGTATTATAATTGGTAGAATATTGTTTGAAACTCAAACACAAGAATTTTCTGCGAAGCAGTATGAAAAATCTCGTTAATATGTTTAAAATCGCTTTAATGTCATGCCTACAAAATCATATTCGTATATTACACTTCTGCATTGTGAAGCTTTATAAGAAGGTACACTTTTTAATTGTATTAGGCAACACAAAAGAACGATAGATTGGAATAAATTCAACAAAAAAATGCGTTTTTCTGTATAGGAACTTTTTATTTTTAAGATAATGTTTAAAACTTTTCAAACGTTCACATAAAACATTAGCCCCTTGCATTTAAGTTAACAAGTCAATACCTATTTTTAGCTTTTTTAATCCTTTACATGCTTTTAAAAATATATAATTTCTCTTCAAAACAGTCTCTAAACCTCCAGATATCATATTAAATTGCAGACTGCGCTTGCAATATTCATATTTCGCCATCATGTTGAGGAAAATAGAGACAAGCTAATTACAGAAATGATTGATAACAAGGTTAAAGTTTAAACTCATTTGGCAATAATAACTAATTGCTGTATTTTAATACTTTAACTCCTATAGCAAACTGAGAATTTCTCAGATTCAAAAGCAGTAATTATATAATATAATCAATTGAATTTTAAGTTTGGCTATTTACTGTAGCTCTTCCTGTTCACTAAATCATACTTCAACATGCAATTTCGATTCTTAAATTTTGAAAAAAAAAAAAAAAAACTGATTTGTGTGATTTTATTTTTGTGGGTAAAGTAAACCAAATATTTTATAATCAATTGGTATTTATTAATATTAATATATTTGTTTCGCACTAAATTTTCCTCATATCAGAAACGTTATCTTCGTGATCATATATCAGAAATGGTGAAATCGCCTTGTGTAATAGAAAAGAAATTAAACTTTTTAAACAGGTGAAATAAAGACTGTAATATAACATCCCTTTTTTAAAGAGTGACTCAATTCCTGAAACTAAATTAAATATTTTTTTTACCTAATAGCTACAAAATTTATATAATAATTAAAGAGAAAAAATAAAATGTGTTTTAAACATCGTTAATTTTTCGCAAGAAAATAATTCTAGAAAAATCTGTAATTTTTCAATTCCTTAATAAAGGAAATTGCAATTAAATGAGGTCTATTTAATTTAATTGTTGACATAAAATATAAAAAATGGGTAAACCGTAAACCCTGGCAACGCTATCATCAATGGTGTGATGTGCTACGATAGCAACTCAAAAATAATAAATTTTATGTGTCATACATTCGTATAATGAAAAGAATGTTACCAGCATTTTTGCAGACATCTGTCCTCTGGGAAACTGGAGACTGGAAAAAGAGGTTTTCCTTCATGATCACATACAGGGTAGTAAAAAATAAACTTCCCCAATATATGTACCCCTAGCGACCAAACCGCTCAACCAATCGAAAGGAGATTTTATATTTAGTTATTTGAATGTATGCGCTCGAGATCGTGATGATTTAGAACAACAGAACTCTCACGGTTATGGTTACATTGAAAAAATTCCGAAATTTTCGAATGGCAACACCATTTTTTCCCCTGCGTAAATCCATCAGCACATTGCAAAATAAATGGCGTTGGAACGATACACGTATGACTAAAATTGCCGTAATATAAAATTGCTGTAATTGGTGTAATATCGTGGCACTCAATCCTAATCAGTTCCTATCTAACGTAATATTCAGCACACTACAACAAATGATTACATTTTTATTTTCAGTATGTGTACACAAACACAACTCAAAAAACATTAAAAAAAATCTTACAACATTATTCAGTTCACAAGTGAGAAAAAAAAAATCGGCTACTCAAAAACATGTCTTGTAGCCACTCCCTTCGTTCCTCGCAACGGTGTTTTTTGCAAGTATTTTACGCCGCAATTTTCATCGTACGTGTATCTTCCAATGTCATTTATGGTTTTTCAATGCGCTGATAAATTTGAGCATGAAAAAAAAATGGGTGTTGTCATTCGAAAATTTCGAAATTTTTATTACTGTAACCGTAACCGTGAGAGCTGTATTGTTTTAAATCATCACGATTTCGAGCGCATACCTTCAAATAAGTATATCTAAAATTTCTTTTTGATTGGTTGAGCGGTTAGGCTAGAGGTTCACGTATCGGGGAAGTTTTGGAAGTTTTTTATGACCACCCTGTATATACAAAAATATAGGAATATGGAATACTTATATACTATATACCCCGTACTGGGCCATTTTGGACAAAAGTAATTAAATAAGTCCAGATACATTCATTATCTTACATTAGAGCAAGACGAAGGACTAAAAAAGATCTCGAGTTACTTTTTTTTCATTTTGTGAAACTCTAATCTACCCAAATGAGAACTGTGACATCATCTTTTTTGGATTGGCTCAGAGTAGCTTCACTTATGCATGAATTCGTATCATTTGTTGTATGAACCCTGGTTTTGTAATTATTTTATTGGTCTAGTCTCGTATACGGATGTTTTAAGTTATCATAAATCATGTTGTAAATCTCTGCCATTGCTATATAATTTTAGTATCATGATTTGGTTTTTAATATTCTTTCCAAGTCTCGTTATCAAATATTCTCTCAAATTCTACCATAAAAAAATCAGGCACAGTATTGGAAAATACATTTCAAGAAATAATACAGCAATACCTTTTACATATAGGATACATAAAACATATAAACATTTCTTATCCAAATAATAAAATTAATTTAACAGAAATACTTCTTTCAGATCTTGATAATAGCAACGGAAATTATGCAATGTGCGAAGAACTTGAAGTTTCCATAAACGAACATTCCCGTATCTTGCTAGAGCATGTAACTATTTACAAAAGATGGATCCACTTACTGAAAACAACAACAACAAGAAAAACCCCAACAAAATATAACTGAAACATCGATTAATCGGGTAAACCATTGTTTCAACTGAAGAAGCTTAAATGAACAAAAATGTTTTAAATATACTGTGTTTTTAATGTTATTTTAATATTTTCAGTGTTACTAAGCAATATTAAAACTACTTAACATTTGCTAAAAGGGATAAAACTACACTTACAAGGCAAATAAATACCTTTATTTATTCAGATCGACATGTTTCATCACTCTGACGGTGACATTCTCAAAATTTATACTGATACAAATATTTTTGCAAAAAATTTTTAAATAGAAAAAGTGCTAAAGAAAAATAAAATGAAATTAACTGCAATATTAAAAAGGATATTTGTGAACGTGAATTTGCAGTTAATTACATTAATCATGAGATCGCGTGATTTTTGTTTAAAAGGTTTTCTATTTAAAATTCTTTACAAAATATTTTTATCAGTATAAATCTGGAGAATGTCGCCGTCAGAGCGATGAAACATGTGTCGATCTGAGTAAATAAAGGTATTTATTTGCTTTGTAAATGTAGTTTTATCACTTTTAGCAAATGGTAAGTAGTTTTGGTGTTTCAAATGATTTTCATGTATAGTTTTATAAGCAACATTAGTAGTTAAATATTATTAAAATGTTTTCCATTTTTGCAACTACTTCAGTTTTTAAGTATAGATCAATACTTGAACGTGAGAACTACAAATATACAGTTTTGATATATTTGCGAATCAACCCTTCTAACTGTGATTAATTAGGAGTAGGCCAGAGTTGAATAAAATTCTCCAATAGAGTTAAAAATATCTTGTCCCGGACTCGAACCTGTGATCTTGACTATATGCGATAACGTTCTGCTTGGCTGCTTAGATAACACCCGTCTTGATATAATTCACAAACAAGCAGGGAACAAGAATTCTGCTTTTTCAGAATATAGTGTCGCCTCTGACAAGGAAAAAAAAAATTATTATTATTACGAGATTGAACCCGTCGAATTTCGACGAAAGAAAATGTTTAAGAAGGAACTGTTTCATTAATTTATAATGAATCTACGTAATTAGTTACAGTAAAAAATGCATCTTATAGTGGTTAGTCTAACCCTCAAACAAATATTATTTTAACCTAAAGGTCACTGCTCTTCTATAAAGGCAATCTAAATTTTTGTAAAACTTTGCGTTTTATCAGTGTGTGATTTCAAATGCGTTGTTTTCAAAAGTGAAGCATTTTCACCTGTGAATAATTTCAAAGTCGCTGGAATGAAAATGAAGCACTTCTACAAAACTTATTTCTGTTTTAAGAGAATTAAAATACACTCTTTTATGTTATGCAAATTGACGTCAGGTGCATCCGCTGAAGAATTTTACATTTACGATCCAGTCTTAAACAACACTTACAGAAAAATATGCATAGGACGTCACTACCGCGGAATAATCACAAACCCAGCAAAAAGCGATATCGTAAACTCGACAAATAAAATCGGCAATAATGATTCATATGCTTTCATTTGTTTGTAACATTAGTATGAATACATAAAATTAAATATAGTTAGTAATAGTTCCATGTTTTATCAGAACTCATTCATTTATATATTTTCAAAATAGCCCGCATTTTAAGTACAATTTTTTTTCAGTTGTTATGAGAAATTGGCAACAAAAAGATATAATAATCTACTATTTTCCTTCTAATTTCCACAGAAACTGAGTACTTTAGTTGCTACCATTACAGAAATGGTATTAAAAATTACTAGAAAATTAATATCCCAAAAATAAATTGAGATGCAGTTTTCAAACAAATTGCTGTAATAAGTACTTTTCCTCTATACGAAAGTGTAAAATTGAAAATGCGCGATGCTTAGAAGTTAAAAAAATTACAGTAGAGATTATTAGTATTTAACCGTACAATAATATATCTGCTTCGTTTTACGGCTGGTTTATGTAACTTAACGTTATTTTTTAGAACGGCATTTTAAATGTTGCCTGAAATAAATAGCATAACCGGGGTGACAATTTGATTCCGACATAGATACTTTTCACTCTGTTGGGAAAATGCATTCAACTTTCACCTCCACCTAATGAAGCACACATTTTGGAGTTCAAATTATATGGAAAAAATCCGCAGGTTCCGGTTGTTACGTATGTAAGTCCGGTTGTTAAGTATTTTATTTTACAATGTATCTTTGCAGACTTCGAAAGGATGATATGGGGCTGTTTGACAGCCTTGCTTGTGAGTTGGCCTCATTATCGTCATGTAGTAATTCCAACAGGGTTTAAAGCCTGTTACAGATTGAAGACACGGAAGCTTTAGGATAATGATTTCGATCCCGAATTCAAGCAACACCGTTTTGTCCAGGGACGATTTCTATGGAGGAAGATTAGCTTCCCGAAAGACATTATGGCATTCAATAAGTATTACGTC
This sequence comes from Maratus speciosus, assembly GCA_963932465.1. Classification (NCBI taxonomy): domain Eukaryota; kingdom Metazoa; phylum Arthropoda; class Arachnida; order Araneae; family Salticidae; genus Maratus; species Maratus speciosus. The sequence goes on from OZ010793.1 coordinate 483,295,932, forward strand.
ACACTTACAGAAAGCGCATGAGTGGTAGGTGTATGTCTCGGATCAGCTTATTCTTAGTCACATAGTCACACGTTATGTTACTTTAGGTTATTGGCATTTTTATGGATGAAATGTACTATGAACAAGCGGCAACTCTATCACATTTGAAAGACACCATTCGTCGCCATGTTCAAGGATTTCATACGAACGTAGTTTCTACAGGTGTAGAATACAGTAAAATCTCCCTAAAGCGATCACGTTCCGTTCCCATAAAAATCGGTCGCTCCGAGAGGTGTTCTCTTAATGGATTATGTGTAAATGTCTCATGTTTAAATCTAGATTTTAATTGTTGATAAAGGGCAACAATTAATGCTACTAAAATTTATTTTTCACATTATGGTAAAAATATGAAACTTTGCGTATCAAAACTAAAGTTATTTACATAAATTAATTACTGCAGAGTTTAAAAAAAGAATACCTTTATGTTTGTTGTGATTGTACGGTTTTATCTTTTATAACTTTTATTTCCAAGTCCTTTCAATGTTCAGTAAGTGAATGCTTTTTTTTTGGGGGGGGGGGGGGTTGGAGGGTTACGGGAAAAATAATGACGGTTTCATTAATTTATCCATTTCTTTGAGTGTTTCCTGACAGAATAGGACAGGGGAGTTTACTGACAGTCATTCTTAATTTGTCATCAGAGTTAAATCCATTGCCTAAAAAGGGACAAATTGGTTTAAACAATTAAAAGTTACTAGAATAAAAAAAAAATCTAAACTTAGTTTAGAAGTTTGATGAATAAGCGCTCTCTAGAATTATTTTTTTAATAAAACCTTCTTCAAGAGACCAGGAAAAAACGGAATTTGTTTCATTTTCTTCAAAGAAATGGGTCGCTCATGGAGGGAGTTCAACTGGGATGGTCTCTGAATGGAGGTAAAATTAGTATTGAGCCTATCGGAATAAATTTCGTTCCGTGAAAAAATGGAACCACTTCGGTTCAGGGAGGTGGTCGCTTAATGGAGGGGGTCGAACTAATCACTAATCATTAATCACCCACTCGTGGACAGCCAACCTTTCGGTATAGGAGCTGATTAGTCCACGAGGGGAAAACACATATCTCCCTTCCCGCTGAAACCCCAGTACCCGCGAACGAGCCCAGAAGTCCCAGCAGGTTGGAAGACCCTGTTTAATGAAAATTATTAAAATGACAAAACAAACAGAATGACTAATAAACAGTATAACAAAATGTCAGGGCGAGCCCAAGAGAACAGTATATTAAAAGTAAATACTTAAGATTAAAGTTAAATTGCAGCATACCACTATTTTTATATAATTATAGGTTAATTAATAATGAATAATTTTTATAATAAGGAATGGAGATAATAATAGATTTTGTTAATTAAAGGTTAATGCTAAGAGATAAGGAATTTAATACAAAATTCCCCTCCAATGCCCTGGCTAAATAAATAAGATAAGAGAGATGAGTTATAAATTTTTAATTAGCTGTTAATAATTAGGGAAATTAATGATTTAGCATACTAGCAGGACTACAGAGGAGGGAAATTTCTGTCATATCCTTTAAAGTTAAATATTTAATAAAAAGGTAAAAGTATTTAAAACAAGACAATTTAGGTTATTTAAAATTTGAGATAACACATAATATAACAATTAGTTCACAGATGAGACTTTCACAGACGACACCTAGATACCACAGGGAGGTTTCACTGTACGTTGTTTTGAAAATGAAAAAAGTTGTAGAGAATCTTGGGTATCCAGAAAACATCTTATAGAGTTGCGCTGCGGTTGGAAAATTTTCTACTTTCCTAAAAGCTGCATTTCTAGAGAAGTGTCTAAAGTGTCTATTGTACAAATTCCGTTCGTTATTACGCATGTAAAGCTCTATAAAATGTTTCCTGTACTTCGTAATTTTATGGATTGAATTTAAGTTTTATATCGGAATTGAATTAGTCTATTCAATGATGAACTGCATGCACATACATCAAGAACGGAAAATTATGTTTCCAGCATTGATTATGAAATACATTCCAACACAATAAGACTATCATCATTAAGAAGCATCAGTATTTTTTTTGTTCATCCCTGTATATGATCTAAAGATTGGTATTTATTCTACATCGTATGCTAAAAGTTAGTCCAATTAAACGCACAGACAGCTTAAAATTCGCATTCAACAATTTTCGTTGAAATGTACCCTATATCCTTTGTGTATATCCCTGTATATGATCTATAAAATTTATGCACACCCAGAAATAAGCAAAAAATTGGTTACATTTTAAATAGTGCACCACAACTAAACTAGTCGGATGTCTAATCCCAAAACTTTCTACTATCTTATACAGCCTAATACTTCAAAATTCACTGTCACAGTGCCGAAATTAAATGGCAATCTATGCTTATCATGAGAATTCTAGAAAGATGAAATTCCGTGCATTAGTTTTACAGATATTACTATCTCTGAAATCGTGTAAATACAACAACATGCATCATAGCAGAGCCACCTATTGAGCAATTTACACCAGAACCTAATCATCATCAACTTAACGTCTAACTGAATATGAAGTTTGGAGAAAATTTGTGCATTAGTTTTTGAGATAGAGCTATTGCGGAAGTCATGACAAATACAGCATAGCAGCGCCCCCTGTCGAGCGATTTACACCAAAATATAATCAGCAGCAATATTAATCAAGGTATGCTTAAATCTGAAGTTTGATGAAAATTCGTGCATTAGTTCTTGAGATAGAGCTACTGAGAAAATCATGCAAAATGTAGCACAGCAGCACCACCTATTGGACGATTTATACCAACAGATAATCAGCATCATTTCATATCAAGGACTAACAGAATCTGAAGTTTTATGAAACTGTGCATTAGTGCTTGAGATAGAGCTATTGCGGAAATCGTGTACATCTGGCAAAGTGCAGAATAGCAGCGCCATCTGTTGGGCGATTTACCCCAAAACATAAACAGCACCAATTCATATCAAGGACTAACTGAATCTGAAGTTTTATGAAAATCCGTGCATTAGTTCTTGAGATAGAGCGATTGCGAAAATCGTGAAAAATGCCGCGTAGCAGCTCCACCTGTTGGACGATTTACACCAAAAATGAATCATCACGAATTTATATCAGGGAGTACCTGAATATAAATTTTTATTAAATTCCGTGCATTAGTTCTTGAGACACAGCGCCCAGAAAATTAGTGTCACATACAGACATATAGTCTCACAGATAGACAGACAGACTCACTGTCACAGTTTCACAGACAGACATTTTGTAAAGTAGAAAGTAAAAAGCACTGCCTGCCATTATTCTTCATAGGCAGTACTGTAGAAAAATACTTTTGTGTGTCCCTGTAATTGAACAATAAATTATATGCACAGTAGATTTTATAGTCCGTGCTTGTAGAACGACTCAGTGATATATATATATATATATATATATTTCAATGTGTTTGAAATAGTGTAATATCTTAGAATACATCGCAAACGATTTTCCCCATACGCCGTAATGAAATGGAATTTCTTTGAGTGTCCCTATGACTGAGCCGTAAGTGCTAAACACTTCATTTTCAATAAGGAACGTACCTTAGTAAACCCCAATAACATATATAAATTTTCTGGTAATCCCACTATATTTACGCGAGTTAGAGTACGGATAGACAGACGGACAGACAAACCGAATTCATAAACATTTTTCAACTTTGTTCGAAAGTGTTAAAAAAGGTGCGTCTCATACATATAAAAACTCAGAGATTTAGACATCGGTACACTGAACCTTGATCTCGTTTATCTAAATATTAAAGAACTAGTATTAAAAAATGCTCTGACGAGCACCAAAAAAGGCTAATATGTTTTTAAGTATGAAAAAGGGTTTGACAAGTGCTTCTAATTGAGCATAAAAAAGGACAAGGGGTACCTTCTTGGCTGCAGCTCACTGTCAATGCCAACTTTGAAAAAATCATATTTGCGCTTATTCCATACAAAAAAAAATTCGCAGTACTTTAGTAAAATTTTCCGTCGTGCTTTACATGTTAACTGCACTGTTCCACTATTGTACTGCACATGCGTCTGCAATGCAACTTTGTACAGTGCACTGTGTACCATTATTTCTCTACAAATTATACTACACTCTACATTCCTATTATGCATTTGAACCTCAGTGCACACTCACATTGTGCTTTTGTACTTCCGTATTAAAGGTGTATGCGTCTAATGTTCGATTATAATTTACATATGCACTGTTGTACTGCATAGTACATCTTACAGCCATATGCAGTTGGATATAATTTCAACAATCAATGAATGCATCATATTGTAATGCATGCACATGTGGAATTGTTCCTATGCAGAGTGCTGCATCAGTCTACACTGCACTACAAATCAGTTTTCTGTACAGTTCTACACTGCGGGAGTGCTTGGTGGCACTGCATGAGTGTGATACGCTGCAGGAACTAAGATTTTTGGTACTATGTCGCCTTACATTCATATTTAATCAGGCTGCGTCTTTACTGTCTGTGACTTTACACTACACATTTTTATCGTAACTGTGGCTGATTATTTTTTATATGGAATAAGCGCAAATATGATTTTTCAAAGTTGGCATTAACAGTGAGCTGCAGCCAAGAAGGTACACGTTGTCCTTTTTTATGCTCAATTAGAAGCACTTGTCAAACCCTTTTTCATACTTAAAAACATATTAGCCTTTTTTGGTGCTCGTCAGAGCATTTTTTAATACTAGTCTTTTAAATTTTTTGATAATTATATATTGAATATAAATAAACCTAAGTTCTTTTAAATATTCCCAATACTTTTATCTTATTTCGCACAATAACGCACTAGTTAACCAAGTAATGCACACTGTTTTAAGAGGTTCAAAGTTTTTAAATCAAATTCAAGTTATTTTTATCCATAATTTAATTTACTTGGGCTCCCTTAAATATAATTAATATAATTCCTTAAACTGATATTAGTTTTTGGTGCATTAAAATATCTCAATTTGTTGATTCTCTCTAAACAAGTAAACCCTATTGGTTTACAATGGGAGTCTATAGGTAATTGGTGATATATCGCCAAGTTGGCGATAAACTTGGCGTTATTTGGCGACAGAACAGGGGCCAGCCTATGGTAACCCCACTTATAGGTATGGAGATGCATTAAATGCTGTTCTATAAACAATGAGATACGTTTCATTGGAGCGTTGCCATTAAACAATTAACAAATAATCGTGATTTCTGTGACACATACGATAGCGTAATACATATATAGATTATCGTGGAAATCGAAGATTTAGGCCACATCGTATTGCTTAGCTAGACCGGTTATACTAACGCCGTTCTCATGTTTTGCTACAATTTCTTTTATTGAACAGTAATTCGCTTAAGGTTCTTACTACTGCTATCACTAAGCACTTTTTCATTCTTAGAAGTCATAATGAGAGCTAATATTAGCGCAAACCTGAGTAAAAGTAAAACAAAAAGTTAATTTTTTTACAGTAATAAAGGTACACAAAGCACTCTGGTATGCACACCTTACTCCAAACTTGACTAATAATAACAGTTATGTGAAGGTTGCCAACTGAACTATTCGGCAGCCTTGGTCGTGAACCGAGATATTGCACGCCAACCGAGTCAAATTTTGATCATCGAAGTTGGACATAAACCGAACTGGTCGTAAACAGAGGTGGTCGTAAACCGAGGTTCCACTTATATTTTGACCTATAAGTTTGCAAATATGGCATCATTTATATATTCAGTGGCGATGATCATTAAGCATCTTGACGATTTTGGCGATGAAACTCACCGATTTCAAAGTAACGTTCCGAAGTGTACTTGAACCGCCACAGATGTCATATGAACATCACGTTGACGCGATTTTTTTCTGACGCCAATGTCATATACGCACCGCACCGGGGTACTTAACTGGCGCCAAAGTTTTGTTATTTTGCTAGATATGGTAATCCGAATGTTGTTGTTTATTTATTAATAAAATGTTTATTTACTTTTATTTTATTTTTTAAAATTATATAAATTGTTTTGTTCTTTTGTTATTAATTAAACTTTTATAAATTTATTGTTAATCCCTTTTTAAAAATATATATGTAACTGGTATTCGAAAACGAGGTTTTCGCCAAATTGGGGTCAGAAAAAATATCGCGCGAACGTGGTGCGTATATGACATCTGTACCATACTTGGTACAACTTGATTATCCTGTCGACCAAAAAATTATCGCCAAACTATAAGATTAAATGACAATAACGGATCATTGTAAATGTTACATTCACTTGACATTAAACACGATACACGTTTTTGTTACGCCATCAAGTGATTTTTAATTCAAGTTTTGGCACAGATGTCATATACGCAGATTGGCGCGATTTTTTTGACGCCGCCAATGTCATATACGCACCGGGTACTTAACTGGCGCCAAAGTGTCGTTATTTTACTTGATATGGTAACCCGGATATAGATGATATATTAACGATGTTTTTGTCAAATTGGAGTCAGAAAAAATCGCGTCAATATGGAGCGTATATGACCAGTTTTTATTAGTATTTTTATTAATGTTTTACTTATTTATTTATTCTTCCGTTATATAAAATAAAAATTACGTCAGTTTGTATCATTTGGCGAATAGTTTAGCGAAATTGGTCGACGGGATAATCAAGTAGTACCGTATATTTTTGCTGTACTTTTCGACAATATCTCAAGCAAAAGTACCTAGAGTTAAACGAAACCCTAATTATTTAAGGCACAGATGCCGTATACACAACGGGTTTGGCGCGGGGTTTTTTTCTGACGCCAATTTAACGAAAACCGCGTTTTCGAATAGCAGTTACAGATATATTTTTAAATTACTTTCTATTATTTTAAAAAGGAAATAACAATAAAGAAAGAAAAGTTTACTTAATAACTATAGAACAAAACAATTTATATAATTTTAAAAAATAAAATAAAAGTAAATAAAAAAATAATTGATAAATAAACAACAATAGCTCAGTTTCCGTATCAGGCAAAATAACGCCATTATCGCGCCAGTTATGCACACTGGTGCGTATACGACATCTCTTCCTTATTTAAAATAGATGGGATGGTTTTTTTTAAAGGTATGCTTAGTATGTGAAGTATTTATGATAAATAAAAAAAAACTTACATTTACCTCCTGAACAGAAGCTTTGGATTTACCCTGTTTTTTTCCTATTAATTCATTTGTGCTCCATTATGTCTATTACTGCAGTTCAAAATATTAATCAAGAAAGTTTATATATATATTTATGAAAATTATGCGTTATCTGCTTAGGTTGACGTCAGTTTCAAAAGTACAAAAATCTGTCAGTTGAATTTCAATTTTTATTGACTAGTAAAAACAAAAGTACACGTGTTATCCTTTTTTTTAAAATTATTGTACTGCTTTTTAGGGAGTGGCATCACGAAAGAAATTATTGAATTAGAAAATTAGAAAATGAAAAGGAGAGATTTTTATAATTTTATGGAGACATTATAATAGACAAATTCGATTTTCTCAGCGACCGTCAAACATACAAAGATGAAAAAAAACCTATTCTAAGTTTTAACAAGAGGATCAAAATAAAACAAAAACGAAGTTAATCCACTCACTGGAACGTTAGCTACACTTTGTTGAATTTTGTGTCTTCATTTTTTTCGTTTAAGATTAAATAAAAAACTACTGAAAGCTACAGTAATTTTTTAAATGCTATCAGTTTATTCGTCTCGTCGAGTTCTATCTTTCAAAAGAAAAATCATTGTCGTATGTCAACTGGTTCGCCAGAAATTTAAGAAAGTCGTTTGCATTTTCTATTTCTTAATCATATTATAGCTTAACGCTGCCGCGTTTGCTATGATATCACTTGAGATACATCTTTGGAAAGAAGTTTACAATACAGCTATTACGCTGGTAAAGTAAGCTTCACGCATGCTCGATGCTCTAATTCCTTCCTAAATTTGTGTAGTGATTACGTCTGTATTGTTAAATAAACAATATGGGATACCAACATTATGGGAGAATTAATTCATGCAGTAATTTGTTCCAGCAATTAATTTGCAAATAAATATATATTTTTAATAATATTATGTAGATATTGGACTTAGCGAATCAATAAGCTCCTATTAATTAATTTATTTTTAGCTTTATTAACTTCCAGCAAAAAACAAACTTTGTGTATATGATAATGTATTTATTTATAAGAAAATTGAAAATGCATTTCATTAAATTCTTTCGATATTTTAGTATTTAACATAAAAGGTTTAAAATAAAACCAACTAAGAGCATGTTTCAGCTTCATATTCCGAAACCTGCATTGAAATCGAAAATGTATCTAGAAAACTTGGTTTATTTAATCCGAAAATAAAAAATAAACAATTAAATAAAAAAAAATAAATAAAAAAACCCGACTGCGTAAAAAGCGAACTAATTATTTCTCATCGATGTGAAACTATTTTTTTTCAATTCCTACTATTAGCTCACACTCTCGCTATATATATCTTGTTCAAATTTTCAATCGTTAATAAAATACTTATTATTCATCCAATAAAGCTCAAATAATTTTTTTTAACTTGCAGTGGACGACACTTGATGTTAATCCAGTTTTTTCAAATATTAATTATTTAATTTTCAATAATCGAGAAAGCCCTCTTCTTGATCAAGGCATTTTAAGCGCCACTCAAGAGGAAAGAAGAATTGCGGGGGGGGGGGATTCTCTTTTTGACATAAGTAGGAATTAAAATACTTTTTTATATTACTTGTTTATATTACTTACCTATTTTCTTTTTATTTACTTGTATTGATAACTTTTAAGTTGTGTTTAATTGTTAGTTTCTGTCTATAAACACTGTTTTGATGAGGTCTATAGATGTCTATGATGGTTAGAGTTGCAGTAAAGCTAGAGATCCTACAGACACAACTTCCAGGTTGTACAATATTTTAACAAAGCTTCTGACTGTAAAATAGTCAATGAAACATCGTCTTCATTTTGAAAGACCTATCCAATGATATGCCACTCAATAGCGTGCGTAATTTCTTTTCGTCTCTGCCGCCATTTTGTATTTTACGGCCGCCATTTTGAATTTATAAAAACAAAACCAAGCCTATAACCATCGGGCCATTAAGACGAATTGATAGAGATCTCATTCATTAAAATCCATCCACACTAAAAAAACCACTGTAGATTTGCCAGAACAAACTCGATCACAGTGAATGTGCTGTATCTTTCTTTGGTTTCCCGACTATATTAACATGGAAAATAAAGTAGTTGCGTAAAATTAACAGCACAATGTGCTGGCAATTTGGACGCATTGTTTTTTACAGCACAAACTGCTGGCGTCCCTTTGGATTTGGGAACAGCCTTAAGCAAACATAGCAGTTTCCAATAAACTACGTTGTATTTTGTTCCTATTGTGGAGAAAGGCACCATTCCATCAAATTCTTTCATCCGTCGTAACACTTGATTCGGTGATAAGTACCTTTACCACATTTCTCAGGGAACTCTTCGGTATAATTCATGATAAGTCATAAATTAATCGAATATATCATCCCAGAATTAATAACTGTATTTTTCCTTAGTACTATCATTTCTTGTCAGAGTACTCCGTCTGTCATCTCAGCTTTCAAAACTCGTTGAATAAATATCCTTCATTATATTTTGTTCCTACTTTAGTGAAAAGCACTAATCCATCAAAATCTGTCATTCTGCGTAGCACTAGATTGGGTGACAATTACCACCTTCCAAACATTTTTCAGGAATTTTTTCAGGATATTTCATGATAATTCATAAATTTATCGAGTTTATGTGTTTTGAATTAATTACGTAAGAATATTTACCTTAATAGTATTAGTTCATTTCAACGTACTCCGTATCTCATCGCAGCCTTCAAAACTTATTTTGTAAATATGCTCCATTATCTTTTGTTCCCATATTCGGAGAAATGTGCAAAGCCATCAAATTCTTTATCGTTTGTAGCCTTTGATTAGATGAAAATTACCATTTTTCTAAAATTTCGCAAGAAATTTTTTGAGGTAATTCACGCTAAATCATAATTTGATTTGTTATATCTGCTGCGAATTAATTACGGAATATTTACTATGATAGTACATACAGGGTGTCAAAACTCGTCAAGCGGCCCTACTTTAACGTCGTCTACAGAAAAAATTATCGTTCAAAAAGTTGTGAAAGACATTATGGCTTAGGTGCCGTATATTCCCGAGGCCGACATCTTGGATATTTTGAGATTTCTTGGCGATTTATTGTTGGCGATGTTGGCGATCATTATCGATATGGCATCCCCGACTAACGACGTGTTCCGCGAGATTATGTTTTGAAATAACTCCAGTCATGGATTTAGCTGGTGTGAATAATTGAAGCTGTTTTTATGTTGTGATTCTGATTGATTTTGATAAGTTTATATGTTTATGACTATGACTTCTATAGTCTGTTTACCCGCTGTTGCTCATGTAATTAAGAAATATCGTGAAATTTTGAAAGAAAAAGGAGGTTTGTTTATAGTGTGTAGTCAAAGTCATAGACCTATTTTGTGAAATGAAGGTGATGGTAGCAGGTATTTTGTGCTTGAGCTTTCAAGAAAGAAGATGTGTGTTAAGGTATGTTAATAATTTTATGCATATTTTGTTGTAATGTTTTATATTAGCCGTTTATTGTATATTTCTCATACATTTCGTTCACTTTGAGATTGCTGGCACAGCACCATACGTGCATTTACTAACTGCCGCTTTAACGAGTTTCGTGCATTTTTGAGATTGCTGAAGATGTAGGTTGCTGAATCTACTGATGTTTTTTTTTTTTTTTTTTTTTTTGGTTAATGAACGCGTAGCGTTCATACGTTCATTTTACTAATAGTTGCTTTAAGGAGTTTCCTGCGTTTTTCAGATTTATATTTTATTATTTACATTATATTTTTGTTAAGCTTAACATGCTCGTGAATCACAAATCGATGCTTGGTGACATTTACTACTAGGCGGAAAAGGGGTTTTCACGCTAAGAAAAAATCCAAGAATGACGGCCGTGGGAATATTTGACATCTGTTCCGACATAAAAAAAGGTATGTGAATGCCTGTATGAAAAGAAAAGGTTCAAAATTTCTCCGCCAGAGGGCGTTTTTAATAAATAACACATTTAGCATACATTTACGATAGTTTAGAAGTATTATTTATTACTTTACCTAGTCTTAAAGACAGCATTTCATGACACGTTCATAGCATTTCCCAGAACACTCTTCGGTGAACTGTCGAACATGCTAGTTTACGATTCCAGATGGTATCTGAAAATTATGACTATCATGTGGAAGATGTTTGGTTGTAATGGAATTTGTAAACTATCGTAAATGTATGCTAAATGTGTAATTTGTTAAAAAAAAACGCCCTCTGCAACTCTCTCTTTTGAACTAATTTACCTTTATTGCGCCCTCCACAAAATGTTACAGCATTCTGAACAATAGTTTCTTCTGCAGACTACTTTAAAATAGGGTCGTTTAATTATGGACACCCTGTATATAGCTCATTTCAATGTATTCCGTGTGCCATCGTAGCTTTTATAGTTAATATCAAAGCATTCCGCGCGCCATTGTAGCCTTTAAAACTCATTAAGAAAACATGCATCTCTATATTTTGTTCCTATCTCGGAAGCTGGCATAAATTCAAAATAATGAATGCTGTATAGCATTTGACTGAATAAAAATTACCACTTTCCCCGTATTTCACAGGTAAATGTTCGGGATAATTCATGAAAAATAATCCATTGATCAGCTCCAGAGTTCAATATATTTTACACTGTATAAGATCTTTTTGCCTATTTTCTGATGAGATGGAATCCTTTTACGACCATTGGGTAATCGTCATGTCTTTGAAAATCGATTTATGTTAGATAATTTGAAAAAGCTTATGAATTTTTGGTTTTTAAATGCAAGTCGAGCCACGTCAGCCTTGTACACTGATTATTTATTTATTTGGAAGTAAAGAAGTAAGTAATCTACAATTCTGTGCAGATGTTCAAGATAAATAGAACAGTTAATCAATCAATTTCAGCTTTTTAAAATTATAGTATTAAAAATGTGAGTTATTTCAATCTGCCAAATTCAAAAGAAAATTTTTAATAATTTCTTTTAAAAATTATATTGTTTTTTTATCCCATTTTTTAATTAAAGAAAATAAAATCTGATGGAATAATCAGCATTAACATTTCCAAGTGTTGAAATTCTGAAAGCTAAATTGTAAAAGCGATACATACAGTATTCCACAAAAGTGATGGTGCAGAAGTATTTTCGGAAAATATGCAAATTTAACCACGATGAGTGCAAATGAAATTGAATTAACCAAATCAGAATTATTTAATAACAGATTTTGCTAATTATACTAGAAAAATTCAATAATAATTTTCTTTAGAAACTTAAAAAAAACATAAAATATAAGTTCAAAAATGCTTCCACAAATGTTATGGTATACGTGGAAATTTTTAAACATTATTAAAAGATATCCTTTTCTAATATTTAGTTGCATATCCTTTCATTTTCAGGGGGATTGAAGTCTGTTTAGCATTGATCTTGCCAGATTTTCTGTAACATTTTCCTGAATTTTATCCATTCTGCAAGTAAAACACTTTTCCACAACTTTTTGTTTCTGGTATCATAACTCTTCACTTACTACTGTAAGATACTCTATAAATGATTAATGGGATTTAAATCTGAAATTTTTGAAGCAGTGGCAAGTGCGCGACACTGCAGAACAGCCATAGTCGCACAATATGAGCAGTGTGCTTGCGATCATTATCTTATTGGAAGTAATAATCCTGCGCGACACGTAACTTTAATGCACTGTCCTCCAAATTTTATTTAAAATATTTAACTATTCAAATCTGTCCATGATAGTCTCAGTGAAATCTAAATTTTGTACTCCTGAAACTGACACACAGCCCCAAATCATTACAACTCCTCCAAAATGCTTTAAAGTTTTTGTCGAATATCAGGGAATTAGTGTATCATCCTTTCTGCTCGAAACTAAAATTCGTTCATTTATGCTGAAAATAGTAAACTTAGACACATCTGAAAAAATGGCATGTTTCAGAAATGCATGTAAAATTTTTCTGGCAAACTCTATTCTTTACTATTAATATTTGGAAATTTTTCCAGAGAGAAGCATTCGCCTTGCATACAATATTTCAAATGAAAATTAAATTTCAAATTATTTTTGCTTAAAAGGCGCAAAGGCCAACCTAGTGAAAAAGATTCCATGCCGGGAATCGCACCCGGGCCATCAGTATAGCGCACTGACGTTCTATATTTGAAATTTAGAATTTAATTTGAAATTTAATTTTCATTTGAAATATTGTATGCAAGGCGAATGCTTCTCTCTGGAAAAATTTCCAAATATTAATATAGATTCAATCGATGCTGGATTTAATTAAATGTCTGTGTTTGCCCCATGTTGGTGGCTCACGGAAATATTCCATCTTGTGCTGCGTTTGTAGCCTTGCCAACCTGTAATAGTGATAAGTTCCAGGCTGGTTATCGTTCCATGTGGTTTAGTCGGTAGAACGTCAGTGCGCTATACTGATGGCCCGGGTTCGATTCCCGGCATGGAATCTTTTTCACTAGGTTGGCCTTTGCGCCTTTTAAGCAAAAATAATTTGAAATTTAATTTTCATTTGAAATCTATTCTTTACTTTTCCTTGATCGGTGAGATGTACGATTTCCTCTTTGCAGATCTTGATCTAAACTCAGCTTCATTAATGAGCCTATTGATAGTTTCTTTATGTACTATTTAATTGCCATACTTTTGCAAATATTCTGTTATTTTTCTAGCACTAATTGAGGGATTTTCAGAAATGTAGAGTATTCTTATTCTAACATCTCTCACTGTTAATTTTTTAGGAAGGCTATTTCAAGCTTTACTTGCAGTCCTCTTTTCTTGTACGTATTAATTATTTTTTTTTTTTATCATGGAATATTTTGGAGACATTAATTTAGCTATCTCACTATAAGATTTATCCTTTTTTTCATGAAGATTAACAATTAATTTTGTTTCCTTTATTGTAATTTCTTTTTGTGTCCTTTTTAAAAATTTACACGTAATTTATTCTGCTGAGATAGCAGCAAGCACGTTAAATGTGCTGTAGATACAGTGGGAGTATGACTATGTTCAGTAAAATATGCAAATGTATGAAAATTTTACAAATTTTACAAACATACCATGACTTTTGTGGAAGTATTTTTGAATTATGTACAATGATATGAATTATGATTTATTAATTATGTACAATGATAATGATATGATTATGTACCATGAATTATGTACAATGTGCAAATGTACGAAATGAACGTGGGAGTATGACTATGTTCAGTAAAATATGCAAATGTATGAAAATTTTACAAATTTTACGAACATACCATGACTTTTGTGGAAGTATTTTTGAATTATGTACAATGATATGAATTATGATTTATTAATTATGTACAATGATAATGATATGATTATGTACCATGAATTATGTACAATGTGCAAATGTACGAAATGAAGGTGGGAGTATGACTATGTTCAGTAAAATATGCAAATGTATGAAAATTTTACAAATTTTACAAACATACCATGACTTTTGTGGAAGTATTTTTGAATTATGTACAATGATATGAATTATGATTTATTAATTATGTACAATGATAATGATATGATTATGTACCATGAATTATGTACAATGTGCAAATGTACGAAATGAACGTGGGAGTATGACTATGTTCAGTAAAATATGCAAATGTATGAAAATTTTACAAATTTTACGAACATACCATGACATTTGTAGAAGTATTTTTGAATTATAATAATTTTATAATAATTTTTCTTAATATCCAGAAGAAATTACTATTAACATTTCATTGTATATGATGTAACAAAGGCTGCTAATTAATTATTTCAATTTATTAATTAATTTTATTTTTGTTCACCATGGTGAAATTTGCATATTTTGCAAGAACTACTCTCTCTACCATCATTTTTGTGGAACACTGTATATCCAGAATTTTCATATATATATATACGAAATTAAGGCATAAGTGGCATAATTTATTATTTAACATAATGGCCGTACGGTTTTGTTTTGAAAATTAATTATGCAGGAAAATATACAAATATCTTGAAACAGAAATTTCTATAATTGCAAATAAATAAGTAAAAGAAATAAAATAAAATAAAATGAAGAAAACAACAACAAAAAAAAAAATACATTTTCTAGAAGTAAGTACAAGAAATTAAAAATTATGAATACATAAGGCTTTTTTATGATACAAAAATTTTAATTTATTGCATGCACTTTATTGAAAAAATACATTACCCAAATCTTATGAATAACGTTTATGCACAAATACAGAATAATATCTATTAAATGAGAAACACGCCTTTGAGAAAACGTTTTATTAGGCTTCAGTTTGATTCATTTTAAGTTAAAGTTCTATATCACAATTGCGGTTTTAATACAAGGAATGGATTTTTTCTGTAACATTCCTTAGGGGAATAAAAGTTAATCTGTAAAACGTACCCTTGACATTTATGTCGTTTTTATATACGAGTGCCTACACGCGAAAAATTTTCCTTTTCTCACTGCCTGAAACTAAAACTCTTCTAAGGCTTCTGTAAAATAGTTTCAACGCAGCAAATTTTATCAAATGTAGAAATGAAGGTAAAATGATAAACTTTGGGTCATAAAAAATAGACATTTAATTTGAATATTTTTTTAAATTAAATATTAGAATAATTTTGTGTTCCTAAGCCGCTTAGCATAAGCAATAAGGCAAGGAGTAAATACATAAATACCATAAAACAAATGTGAATAATGTGTATGGGTATAATGTATTATTTTGTTTTCTTTCGCAAATTAAACAAGTCAAAAATTATACGTCAAACGTGGCAAATGAGTTGCGTTCATACTTTATAAACTTTCACCTCTCGGTGCAATAGGTGTTGCACTCTTATGCAAAAATGCATGAATACAAAATTTATTACTATTATATATATTCAATTCAGAAATACGGAAATAAAATGACTCCATGTTAAATAGGAATTAATCACCATGGCATCCTAGAATCATTACCTATTATGGGATATCACTGAATTAATTACGTATGATAGGACTTAATGGAATGAAGAACACTTTTATTATTATCTTTTTAAGTTTTGATTCGATTTTCATAACATTTAAAATGACTCGAAAAAATTCTGAATCGATTTTACATATTAAATTTCAAATCATTTGGTTGGGTAGTTTCTGCACTGCTATATGCGAACAGATGGACAGACAGACGGAAGGCCCAGGCGATAACTATGGATGCTATGTATTTATATAATTGCGAACACACCTAATAAAGGCATAAAGTCTTAAATGTTAATGTAACAGTGACAAGAAATGTAGCCTTGTTCTAAGATAATTTTGTTCTCATTAGATTTTGTTTGAAGCCAAATTCTTAACAACATACTTTCTAAATATAATGCCAGTACATATTATTAAAGTAATTTTGAAAGTTGAATTACGTTAAACTGTGTATTTTATTGGAAATCTACCTTGCATGGCTGTGTCTCTCAAAGTGCAGCAGTGGGAATACGCGGTGAGTTAAATATTTAAACGAATGAAATGTTTTAGAGGATTTATATGTTTATATTTAAATGTTTTAGAGGATTTATGTTCAGCCATGCAGCGAAAAGTGCGCACATTACTTCAAGATATTGCACCTGAATCGGAAGAAATTGTAGAAAATCTAACTTGCATGGGTGTGTCTCTCAAAGTGCAGCAGTGGGAGTACGCGGCCAGTTAATTATTTAAGCAGATAAAATTTTTAAAAAGATTTACATCGCCTGTTCAGCCATGCAGCGAAAAGTGCATACATTACTGAAAGATATTGCATTTGAATTGGAAGAAATTGTAGAATACCTCCACCCTAAATAAAATTTTCTAAAAATACCAATTCCGATTTTTATAAAAATCAAATGCATATCGATAAATATAATATCTGGGAGTACGATGCAATGCATCTATTTCACAGAGATTTTCCTCACTGTAATTATTAAAAAGCCTTGAAAATAATAAAAAATTAGTCCATAATACAAACGGATTAAATAGAAAAGTATATTTCAGATTCAGAAGAAAATTTTTTCATTAAGTTGTGGGGGGTCTGTCCTCTATCAGGACAGACACGAAATTATTAAAACATACTCAGATTCTATCTGTTATAAAAAATAGGAACAAGTGCTGCTGTAGTCGCTGCCGTAAACATATTTTTTATGACCGATGTCTTTCTTGGAAAATATTAAGATAACTTGCATATAAAAATAGGAAATTTGGTAATTTTATAGAAAAATGTTCGATAAATACAGTGAAGTAGAAAGTTTTTAAATCTAAGATATGTTTTTGGAGGTATTTAATGTTGAATTTTGTCAAAATAGTTCGTTAAAAAAGTTTTATATCATTAAAAATATGCACAGCATTTTAACCATCTTTCGTTGGGACATACATAATGACCTTGGGATGTGCAGCGTACAATCATTTTTTAAATATGACTAATTTTTAGGTTGAAAATTTTTTTTCGAAATTTTCGTATCTGAAAAAAGATTTATTTTGTATCTCAAAAAAGTCATTTTTTTACCCATTGCCAAATTTTGAAACTGTGCAAATAATAGTATTTCTTTTCAGTTAAAAATGAATATACATGTAAATATTAAAAACAGAAAGAAAATTTTAAAATAATAATTGGATGACACGTGTTAAAAGAAATAAATGGGGATAATTGAGCCATAAAAAAATGTAATGGTGAAACAAGGTGATTCTCCACCAATACAGCCTAGTATCATAGATCTGCAACCAGTTAACTCTCCATTATCCAAATACTCCAGGCCCTACGCCAACTGACTTTCATGATTCTGATTCTTCAAGTCCTAAATCAAGTGACTCTCATTCAGTACTTCCAAAACCTTCTGTTCCCACTAGTTCTATAGTTGATGCTGAATTGTTAAAAACTAATTTTTCTTTTTCTCCACAGGTACTGAGTAGATCCAATAGTTATAGAAGATCTTCTGATCGACTTAAATATTAAAAGGGGGAGAACTTCGACAGCTCTAAATATGACGTCATCCTAAAATATGACACAGCCCTCTGAACACTAGGCCTGAGTGCTCATTCAAAATGGCGGCCGCCGAAGGCGGACTTTTTCCCCCTAATATAATTTTATCATGATTGAGCGCCTAGTGAATCTCCCTTATATTTTTGCTCCATAAGACCAGGCGAAAAGTTAGGTCCCGGTTTTCTTGTAATATTATTTTACTGAAAGATTTTTCATTAAGCTCAATCAATCCATTAATATTTTTGACACTATGGTTCATACTCAAATAACATAATTTTCCGCCTTTCTCTGTTTTCTAACAACATTTACAAAACATTCCAATCCTTTAAGCATTTCGCGACCACAAGAAATTATGCAGTAAAGCATTAAAATGACATTAGGAATCGAAAATAAAATTACCATTATGTAACAAAAAAATCATATGCTTGTAAAAAAAAGTATCCTTAGAATTCACAGGGATTTATGATTTTTATGGTAGTTATTTGAAAAATCTGTTTCAAAATATAAAACTAGATTTATTATTGACTCATCATCAAAGTAAAGTATTATACTAATGTGTAAAAAGCAATATTCTGTATTCAAAATAACTCGTGGAAAATTTTGAATATGTCATACACCGAATGTACAATTTGTTACTAAAAATTTCTTTTGACAAGAAACTTAGTATGCCATCATTCAAAAATATTTATCAAAAATTAACAAAATTATTTCTCATGTATTACATATCTGTCAGAAAAGTAAAGAAAGTTTAAAATTTTTGTTTAGCATCATGATCAAAGTTTTATGTGGAGATCCTTAGTTATGAAAAGAATAACGTATCATATTGGCTAAATGCATTTACACAAATTAATAACTAGTATGTTGTGGCCATCACAAAACTTTCTTCTATATAAATCACGTCAATTAAATCATTTAAATAGTACAAGAAATTACATGAATTTAGCACCAATTCATATCAAAGTATATCTGAATTTGAAGTTTGATGAAAATTCGTGCATTAGTTCTTGAGATAGAGCTACAGCGGGAATTCTGAAAAATGTAGCACAGCAGCGCCACCTGTTGAGCGATTTACACTAAAAATAAACAGCACTAAATGATATCAAGGTATACCTGAATCTGAAGTTTGTTGAAAATCTAAGCGTTAGTTCTTGAGATAAAGCTATTGCGGAAATCGCAAAAAATACAGGATAGCAGCCCCACCTGTTGAGCGATTTACACCAAAAATTAAACAACACTAATTTACACGTCAATTCATGTCAAGGACTAACTAAATCTGAAGTTTGATGAAAATCCGTGCAATAGTTCTTGAGATACAGCTCTTGCGAAAATCGTGAAAATGCAGCACAGCAGCTCCACCTGTTGGGCGATTTACACCAAAAATTAAACAGCACTAATTTATATCAAGGACTAACGAAATCTGAAGTTTGATGAAAATTCGTGCATTTTTTCTTGAGTTAGAGCTATTGCGATAATCATGAATAATGCAGCATAGCAGCGCCACCTGTTGTGCGATTTTCACAAAAAAGTAATCAGCACCAAACTATATCCTGGACTAACTGAATCTGAAGTTTTATGAAAATCCGTGCAGTAGTTCTTGAGATATAGCTATTGCAGAAATCGTGAAAAATGCCGCATAGCAGCGCCACCAGTTGGGCGATTTTCACCAAAAACTAATCAGGTCTAGTTTATATCAAGGTATAACTAAATAATAAGTTTTGTGAAATTCTGTGCATTAGTTCTTGAGATAGAGCGCCCACAAAATTTTTGTCACATACAGACTCACAGACAGAGTGACAGAGTGACAGAGTGACAGAGTGACGGAGTGACAGACAGACTCACAGACAGACATTTTCTAAAAACCATCAAATCGTGTTCTGGGCATTCTAAAACGTGTAAATCCGTCGAAAACCGGGAGTCGAAAATTTTCACGAATCCTATACTTTCTTCTTGTAAAGATAGAAGAAAGTAAAAATAAATGAAAGTATAAATTTAATATTTAAATTATGAAAAACACATGACATGAAAAATGATTCACGTATTGTTAAGAAATTAATTTCATATATTCTAAGGTTGAATGCTAAAAATAAATACCGATTTATTTATTTTTCAGTTTTTTTTTAAAATTTTTCTCGTGCATTCCTTTTCTTAATTAAAATTTTTAATAGCTATTTTTGAGTAATTATTTGGTAAGATCTTATATACAACTTGGATCATATTTTTAAGTATAAATAAAACTGTCATGAGTCCAGGGATCTGTTTAGAAAAAAATTGGGTTCTTTAATGGACCCTTCACAATTTTTTTTTTTTTAAAACAGGATGCTTCACAAAATTTTTCAACTTAACAATTAGCTTTATTCAAAACTTTTGCATTTCAAAACTGAGCTTTTCACAAATTTAATTACTTAAAAGTAAAATCTAATGGGTCACAAAATAACTGAAGTCGTCAAAGAACCTAATATCAAGATATAGATATGCAAATCACTTTGTTGGAAATGTATACACAAGAACCTGAATATAATGATAATTCCACATTCCCAAAATTAAAAGTAGATTTTTCATAAATGAAAAAAAAAACTATTCACAATTTCAAAAGTAGGACCCAGAAAGAAAAATCTTAACAGACCCCTGTGAGGACAATATTTACATAAATGATCATTTATGTAATTCACTACATTTTTAACCTAAAGTTAACTAATTTTTAATAACAAATTCAGCAAAAATTCATATGAAAAATCACCATTACTAAAATCTATACGGTAATTACAACAGAGATGTTTTAACAAGTTAATAAAGCAGCATAACCTGCAATGAAAAGTAGGATTGGCACAATGTTTTCATCAACTGGGTTTAATATATCATTTAAAGGTCTTTAAATGAGTCTAAATTTATTGATAAATTGCATTTCTTATCTAAATATTTAAATGAATATTTTTGTTTATTATGAAAGAACTTTTGACTTATTATTCTTTTCTCATTTTCAGTCAACTGCTCTAGTGAGATTTATAATAATTACTGACAGATGACTGCATCATCATACATTTTAACAATCATGTCAACCTGATATTTATATTCTAGATTGCTAAAATTCAAACCAAGCGTCTGTGTATAATTTTTTTTATTGAGACAATAAATTTGAAAAGTTAAATCAGAACTTACTTCAATAGGTATGTTAATCCTTGAGGATATCCACTGAATATCATTTTAGAAGATTTAATGCATTATTTTTGCAAGATTAAAACATTTTTAGATGAAATTAAAATTATCGTTGCGAATCCTTGAGAGATGTATCTTTTCAGAAAGAGAAACCGCATGAGATCATATATATCATCCCCTACCCTAGTAGGAAGGCACATGAAACGCAAGAGAAATACGTGAAACACTTTCTCGAAAGAAAACTTAAGTATCTTAACAAAATGGATAGTATCCAGATGAAAATCATGAACCATGTACAACTTTATTCGAAAACTGCGACTTGAATTCATCAACGATGGAATTTTCAATAACAGAATAAATGGCGCCCGTCACTTAGATTTCGCTTCAATTTAACCGCCTTCGACTGATCACGTGACCCACCGGAGTTATGTTAGCGATTTGGCCTGTGTTGAGATGGCTGTGAATATGACATCAATATGACGTCATATTTTATGTTTCCATTTAAAAGGTATAGATGGTAGCACCACAAATTCCCCCTCCCCCCTGCATTCACGAAAAGCACTTGTAAAAAGTAAATATAATATTATGTTATATGATGTCTTGTAAACAATGACGTGTGTTTGTTTTTTGTGATGTGTCAATTAAATTTTTACTATGTATTTGTGCTACCTCGTGAATTATAGTTGTGATCATTATTAATTAATTAGTTACAAAAACACATTACTTATAAAAGAGGTATTTTTGAAACCATTTTTTAATTTTATATTTATTACATTCGTGTGCTTAATTAAATTCAGTATGGTAGATGCTCTGAATAAACAGTTTTATGTATGCTATTTTTTACACTAAACGCAACGCACGCTTTAATCTGTTATATCTAGCTATTAAACAAAGTTTTCTAAAATTTGACGTACGGGACTTTCCCTTATTAAGCTTAAGAAAAAAACCTTGTACAAAAGTTTGTGAAATGTTCGCATATACGCATTTTTAAAGTGCTACAAAAATTGCATAGAAATTTAAAAAAAAAAATAATAATTTTAATAGATAATGTAAAAGGAAATCACCCGAGAGAACGCATTTCACTTTTTCATAACGCACGTGCTAATAAAATCACTGATCATAAATAGCGGAAAATGAAATTTTACAAACGCCATAAAATTCTTCAAAATTTCTTTATACTTCATAAAACTTCTTTACGTTTCCCCTTGCAAAATTTCAGCCAATTTCATCAGGCACTAAGTTCTGAAATTTTTTTGTTAAAGATCAGAAATAAAATTTTGTTCTTAACTCTATTCTTTTCGAAAATAAGCTTAGTCTTACATTTTCAAAACTCTTAACAGACTGAAATATATTTTTAAATGTTTGAAAAGAATTAAACCAAAATACTAATGATCAGCATATAATCTAATTTTGAAAATGCAGAGAAAACATATGCCAGAATTATGAAAAATAAGACGTCTAAGTTTATACTTTGCTTACAAACGAAGAATACAACTGCCAAATTTGTAATGTTTTCAAAACGTAAATAGATCTCCCACTCTGTTATTAGGTGCGTTCGTAATTATATAAATACGTAGCGCCTACAGTCGTCGTCTGGTCCGTCCGTCCGTCTCTCCGCAAATAACAGCGGAAAATCTACCCAACCGAATGGTATGAAATTTAATGTATATAATCTTTGCAGAATTTCGTCTAGTTATTTCAAATTTTATGAAAATCAAATCAAAATTTAAAAAGATATTAATAAAGTTTTCTTCATCTCTTAAATCCTATCATACACAATTAATTCAATGATATCCCGTTATAGGTAATGATTCTAGGTTGCCATGTGACTACGTACAATTTAAGATGGAGTCATATCACTTCCGTATTACTGAATTTAATATATGCACTAGTTTGCAAAAATTAAAGAAAAATTAAAAAACGTGCGATAACTCGTTCAAAAAGAAACTTACCCCTATGAAATTTGCATATGTTGTTAACTAAAAGATGCTTAGTAAAACTGCAAAATGCAAACTAGTGGCACTGCAAACGGATTGCGCATCTGTGAGGAGCATAAAAATGCATGCTCGAGAGTACAGATGCAGGTGTCGCTGTGGTTATGAGATAAGTAAACTGAAATAGCCAATTCATTAGTATGACCTCGAGGTATCATTTGTCGGCAGAAATAAGATATAGAGCTATTGGAAGATTGGAAGCAGCTCAAAGTCAGACAGAGGAGCCAGATGGCTAAATGTTAGTCCTTCTGTTGTTCATACCCTAACAACAAATAATCCTTGTCCGAACTTCAGCCGAAAGTTCTCACTCGACTATATTTCGTCCTGGCGATCTCATTTTCCATGGTCGGCAGATATGACTTCTTGTCCGCAAGGCAGATCACCTTTCGAGCATCGCATCCCGACTACAACTGAATCGGTTCTGAAGCCTTTGCGTATTAGTTTTCGATAATTTGGTCACTTGGTAATCTTTTACCGAGTACATTGCAATATCATATGATACCATGTAATTAGGGCATTATCAAAGAAAGTTCATTTTTTGAACAAGATAAATCCTCTGGAAGGTTGTAGTAGCATAGTTGAGGTTTATTCCAACAGAGTAAAAAATGTCCATTGTTAAGGAGGTCTTAAGAACAAATGGGTAAGTGTGATCACAGATCGCACAGAGGGTTTTGTTTCATATTCCTTTCAAAACATTTCATCCTTTTGCAAAATCTGTTCGTTCTACAGCAACCAGGGGGCACACTCTATTCTAAACAAACTTGTATCCGAACGAAACTCCGTTTTACAAACTATTCAAAGGTATGTTTGTCGAGGGGATCGGGCCCATAGCACCCGAGATAGGTAGGCACCCCTGGCAGTAAAAATTGGAACTATAATATGTACGGCTATGGCGCATAATATGAAAGAGTGTCGGCAAAAGTTAGAAAAGTGCACCCCGGTTGAAAAGTGTGGAGGTTAGAAAAATTGCTAAAAATACAGAAGTTAGAGCCCGAAGGGATAAATAATATTATACTTTTGAAAATTTTATGATTTTTTGTGTGATCTTAAGTGTTCTGCTACAAGTATGCAAAATGTCACATCTCCAACTTAATTAGGGGCTAAGTTAGAAAAATAGCTTAAAATATACAAGTTAGAGCCCAGAGGGGTAAATATAAGACTTTTTTTAAATTTTATGATTTGTGGTTTAATGTGAGGAGTTCAGCTATAAGTATCCAAAATTTCAAGTCTTCAACTTAATCAGGGGTTCAGTTAGAAAAAAAGCTGAAAATACACAAGTTAGAGCCCAATGGGGTAAATATAAGACTTTTTTTTTAATTTTATGATTTGTCGTTTGATACGAGGTGTTCAGCTAAAAGAATCCAGAATTTCAAGACTCCAACATATATAGCTTCTGAGAACGGACTCTGTGACGGACAGACAGACACAGATAGACAGAGAAGTGAACCCTAAAAATAGATAGAGGTACACTGTTAAAAATTTGCAGCATTCTGGCAGGTCATCTGACCGTTTTTCCCGAAAACGGTTACACAACCGTAATTTAACACTATTATGACCATATTATTGGCCATTTTATGGTCAGAATATAGTTAAATTATGGTTATGAAACCGTTTTTCCAAAAAACGGTCGAATGACCTGCCAGAATTCTGCAAAATGTTTAACAGTGTAGGGTGAAACCCCCACTTATTGACTTGACACCTAACCAGTAACTTATGCTTCAGCAAAAATATAATTCAAATAAGCGTTTCTTTGTAAAATTCTGCAAAGTAATGCCATCTAGGGGTAATTTAGACGCTTATTTTTATTTTGGAGAACTTTTTCTTCTCCTTCAGTAAGCCAAGAATATGTTCAATGAGAAAGAAACTTTTGAGAACACAAAATGTACCATTTTGAGACATCGATCTTATTTCTAAAATTAAGGTAGTGCATTTTTTAATCTTTTGTAATG
Organism: Maratus speciosus; assembly: GCA_963932465.1. Lineage (NCBI taxonomy): Eukaryota > Metazoa > Arthropoda > Arachnida > Araneae > Salticidae > Maratus > Maratus speciosus. Next base: position 483,321,146 of record OZ010793.1, read on the forward strand.
CAACCATCCTAACCATTTTCTTAAAGTTATACTTGAAGAAATTATTTAAAGGATGGCTATGATACTTAGGACCATAATTTCTAGTGTATAGTTGTTTAATTTAGCTTAAGGAGGGGCGGAGGGGGTTACGATTTATTGTTTCCAGTAATTTCATTTCACCAATCTCCGACAGAGGTGTTAATTTTTGGTAATATTAAAGAAAGTTGTAGTCTGTTATTTGAACTGTTTAATAAAACACTATAATGAATTAAATTTATTTTGTACTCGACACCATAAAAAATTTATATTATTTAACCATTGCCTGACACTATTTGTCAGTTACTGGTTCAAAAATGTCTATTATTGGATATCTACATTAGTAATAGTTTAAATTATGAAGGAAAGGACACATGCATGTGTAGCTTGATATTACATATAAATAAGATTTAACTCAGACAACACAAACACATCCTAAGAACATCTGAAAGATGTCATATTCAGGACAAGCTGATATCCTGCGGACCGATGAATTGGTCCTGCCGACCGTTTTAGGACATCCCCTGGGTTTCGAAATGTCCCACCTGTCAACATCCTACGGATGTCATTTCATGACACCTTTTGGACGATTATAGGACACTTGTATGATATCCTCTGGATGGTCCTAATGACATCCTAAAATCATCCAAATAATGTCATATTCAGGATAAGCTGATATCCCGTGGATGGATGCAGTCGTCTTGCAGACAGTAATAAGACATCCCCTGGCTATCGAAATGTCACACCTGTCAACATCCTGTGGATGACTTTTTTATGATGGCTCGATAACCTCTGGATGGCTTAATGAATGTTACTGCCTACAATTAGCATTTTTGAAATTTATGGCAATTCATTGATGTCTTGTCACTTTTAATTATTATAATCAATTATAACATAATTATTTAATAAATTATATAGCCTGTAAAAAGATTATTCAGTAAACCTTTCTTTTTAAAAAAATCAATCTTCAAGATATCTTAGTTTATACAATTTATTAAGTAAAAAATGTTTTCAGTGACAATGTAGGAATTTCAAAAATGCAAATTGAAGATAGTAATATATCTTACATATTTTTGATAAGATTCAAGAATATTTAAGAAATGGGGTAAAATTCCTTACTTGCATACAATAATAGTTTTACATACTTTATTCTTAATTTAAACAAATATTATCCAAAATGGTGCAATTTAAAAATTTTCCATCATAGCTTCATCACTATTTAAGATGTTGTCTTGCAGATATTTTTTAATATCTGGAGTTGAACATTTTTCTAATTTACTATTTTTGCCATAAGAACCATTTTTTCAATGACAATTTTATTCATTTTGCAATCATTTGATTTACTTACTAAAAAAAGCATGGGACTACCTGATCCACTATGCACTTTAGGAACACCCAGTATCTGTAACAAATGTTATGCATTTGATTGTCCTGTGATGAAGTGCCACATGAAATTAAAAAGTATAATTTTGTTGCTCCGATGATTGTTTTACATTTTTTTTTATAGAAAAAAGCTACTGCATAAGACATCTTAATATTTTTGAAGTCAAATAAATAAAGTACAAAAAGTATGCCATTTTATATTTAGTGACCAAAGCACATTTTACTGTTGTGATAATTTGGCTGTAAAATACAACTTTAAATTTAATGTTTTACTTACCTTTAAATACATTACCTTACCTTAACAAAATATGATAGTGCCATGGATACATTTAACTTTATACAATTGGTAATAGCTCAGTAAATGCCTTTTATGAACATGAAGAATTAACACAAACTGTAGAAAAGTTAAGATACTCTTTTCATCCTTTGTTCTTATTTTAATGAATAAGAACTTCTATATTTTAATTGCATTTTAAATGATTGCACATATTACACTAAATGCTGAATATAAAACAATAAACTTAAATTATTTGACAAAGAAAAGTTTAATCTTTACGTAAAAATTATCAAAAGTGAATACCTGAAAATGTTATTCAAAATAAAAAGTCAAAGTTTACTCCTAATTTAATTTAAGACCAGTAAAGGAAAGAAAAAAAATAAAAGACAAAAAGAAATACTTATAAAATATATTCTGCAGTGTTAAGAATGATAGTACGAAAAAATGATAATCGCTGTTGAATTATTTTGTTTATTAATTATTAAAATAATTCCTATATTATAAAGCTTAAAGTTACGAATTACACAATAAAACAGTCAAATTAAAAGCAAAACAAGTATTTATTTACAATTTTCACAGCAAAATACAAAAAATATTTATTTAAAACTTTCACAGTAAAATACAAAACAAATATTTTTTACAACCTTCCACATTACAAAATATAGTTTCAAAACATTTTTTTAACAACAATCCAACTTTCCAGTTTCTCCTGCCTGCACTTGTCACAAAATAATTTTTACGCTGCACACATCTATAATGAAGAAAAGACAAAATATACATTTCTACTAAACTTTATTGGTGCATCACATTCATTCAAAAGGAATAAATCAATATATATATACACAAGATATACAATAATTTCTTATTGTTTGTTTCTTCAAAAGATCTTTTTGTAAAATTTACAGTTATTTTTAGGAATTTTATTATTTTAAGCCCTAGGAAATGCTTGAAAAAACTATTAAAAAGTACAAAGCAGCATAATTGCACATCTTATTTTATTTCAAACATCAACATGAAACACCTGTCTCATTTTGTATCAAAAGAGAGTTAATATTTATAACTGATGAGAATACCATTTTTAATAATTAAAAATTATGGTAATTACAAGCAACAGGACCATGCAAAGAGAAAACTGTGCCCAGGGTAAAGTTTAGTTTGCCTGTCCCCCCCCCCCATACACACAGACCTTCCCGATTAAGGAATATAAAAACCAAAGTTCCCTGAACCAGAGCCAAGCGGATACATACGGTCCTCCTTTCTAGGGGATCACGTAGCAACCTGTCCCAAAAGGCATCAACTGACGCCCAATCACCACGACATCAACCTGCCATTCGAAACAGCTAAGCGAGGAAGACAGAAGGCCACAACACAACATAGTCTCTGCTGCAGCCTGATAATTTATTACACATGGAATATTTTGACGAGTCCGAGAGTCCAGGAAACATCTGCACAAGGGTGGCTATGTCGCAAAATAAATAAGACGCTGCCAAGTAGGCTAAAGCCAGTGGGCCTCCCACTGGTGAACAACAGATACCATCAAACCAACAAGTACTCCATGTTCAGAAACTTCTCACCATGAATTGCTAACATTATACCTCGAGGGTACCCCTCAAGTACTATAAGTGTCAAGCACAAGAGCTACCTCACTTAGAACTCTGCACATCAAACAGGGCAGAACCATCACTCCATAAAGCCGAAAGCTACATGCATCCTAGACTGTCACTAGGCATTATGCCTCGAGGGGAATGTAACAAAACACCTTCCAGGTAGGTACCGAACGAAAGTTCAAGATATCCTTTTTAGAGGCCTACAAGAGTAGAACGGGCGGCCCAATCGCTCCTCTAGACCACAAGCCGAGATCAAAACCATGAAAGATCGCAGCTCTCGACCCCAGCCAGACACAAGGAGAAGCCACATAAGGCATGCCACACACTGCAAGAAAAGAGAAGGTAACTGCTAATCCAACCAACAGCGCAGTAACTTTCCCCTACACACAGTTCAGAAAATTAAAAAAAAACAGACCTAAAACAATTTCTAAAATCGAAGAAGCCCTTAGTCAGAAATTTGTTTTGGCATGTTGGGTAAGGGATGGTGCAATAACTTTGAAACTAAAAATGGGGAATGAATGAAACTAAAAATAACTACTTTCATTGGGAAAAAAATTCTCGATGTGTATATATAATATATATAACCATTATATAATTACAATTAATCACTTTTCTCCGTTTATTAAAAATAAAATTAATAAATTGAGCATCAATACATTACACTGACATTATACAAAATAAAGCAGGATCATCTATTTTTATTTTAATGAATCATTAATGAATTGTGTCTACTATAATGTACCAATATACTGATCACCAACATATAATGAATTAAAATCTTTACGGAATTTTACGGATTGCTTAGGACACTTCAGTTTTTATTATGCAAACAATTGTTTTAATGCCAAAAAGAGAAAGGGAAGATTTTATCAGCTGAGAGACAAGAAGCGTGCAAATTTTTTGGATGAGCAGCAAGATGGGTGCTAATTTTTTGAAAGAGGGGCCAGAGAGGTGCTATTATATAAACCAAAAGACAGGTGGGGTGTTATTCTATTATATTTTTTCATAAACATAAAAAACTATAACAAATATCTTAAATAATACTATATGAGTTTCATACTTTTCTGTTATACAAACCAGGGATATGTTTAGGAAAATTTTAGGTCCTTTAAAGGACCCTTCACAAAATTATTTATCTTAAAACAGGACCCTTCACAAAATTATTTGTCTCTTAAATAGAGATTTCATAGAATGTTTTCGCGTTCAAATTGAACTTTTTCACAAATTTAGTCATTTAAAAATAAAATCAGGCCTGTAAGTAAGCAGTTGAACTCACCAAAGAGCTTATTACTTAGCTTTTTATACAAGAAGGATAGAACATGAAGACATCGATAATTTAAAATTCACAAAATTATGAGTAGAATTTTCACAAAAATAAGAAAAACTTCAGTTTCACAAAAACAGGACCCTGTCAGAAAAGTCTGGACAGATCCCTACAATCACCTTGCCAAAATGTATGCTGATATCACAATCCTATCCATGCATCAGATTTTTATTGCAAACCATGCCATTTTCTTGGGTTATAATTTACAAACAAAAAAAGTTTGCCAGAAAGAAAAACTTTAGCATAAGGACTTAAATAAGCTATTATTATTAAATTATTGGTTCAAATTTATGTAACGAGATTTCATTTTTCATTAAAAAATGTTATTTTTCACACACACACAAAAAAAAATTAAATTTCACGAAAGCAACTTTTACTTTTCATAAAATAGGACTCATAAAAAAAAAAAAAAAAAAAAAAAAACTGCATTGACCCCTGGAGATACCGACTATGAACATTTCACAGTCTAATTAGATACAATTTTGTTGGTGCTGAATAACATACCCAGTCTATTAAGAGAATATAGATCATCGCAAAATGCTATAACAAAAGCAATATATGTCATTGTTTACAATTTTATCGCATTGATATCGTGTGACGTCTTTATATATATATATTAGGGTGGTCACAAGCAACATGGGAAAATTTTTTTTAAACGTTTTCCTCGGTGGGACCCTCCTAAAAGTTGCCAATTAGTTAGAAAATGAGATTGGCAAAGTTTCAACTGAAATGAATAACATTAACCCATGCCTCATCGAGGTTGAAGTCTTAAAAATTTGCAGTTTTTGGCAAAAAAATGTCGTTTTTCTTTCTTTACATGAAAACTGTTTGTCTTAGAAACCTGATTCTTGTTTTATTTCATAGAAACAGTTGTTGCCTTAAACTTTTACTCTCATCAAAACTTATATTTAATGAATATTAGTATTTTTCAAGTCAGCTCTTGAACCATACCCTCAAACTCTGCATTTTTGAAACATAAGTGAAAAATGACAAATTAATAATTTTATTACTTTTGATAATTTTTTTTGCATTATTTTCATTGATAGGCATAAATAAATGAACAATTTTTGCAACTTTAAAAATATTTCACGAATTATAATTGATTATTAGTTATCTAGTTCTGTGTCTAGTAAGAAAGAGCTTCTCGATTTGTGTTGCAGTTGAACCTCTGAATTTCTCTTTTTATTACAAGGCTGTTTTTGTTACCTGTTATCGTTATCTATTTTTAGAATTGACGAAACATTCCGTAAAGTTCCCCCCCCCCCCCTTTTTGATATGATGGCAGAAATGTAAGATTTTTTTAATTGGTCACTTGTCTCATCAAATCATCGACGTAAGCTACCAAGTAATCGTCAAGTTTTATGTATTTTATTTTATGATATTCGCAAAATGAAACTGAACACCAGAGAAGCTGCTAGATTTAGAGTACATCCACCAGTTAACCACAGACTTTAATTTTAAGTAGAAGTGCAATTGACTCCCTAAATAACTATTTCGTAAACAAAGAACTGAGATCATCAAAAACAGATTTTAAAATTCCGGTTTAGAGAGAACTGTTATTCACTGGGATGGAAAACTGCTTCACCATTTTTTGAATAAAGAAAATGTAGAGAGGATAGAAGTTTTAATTAGTTGTGGGGATGAAGAACAGTTACTACGAGTTCCACAGCTTGAAAATAGTATCGGAATAATTCAGGCGAAAGCTGTATTTTCAGCAGTTGAAGAGTGGAGGAAGTTGGTAAAATCCAGGCAATATGTTTTGCTACAACTGCAGTAAACAACGGTCACCTCAGAGGAACCTGCATTCTTCTATAGCAATTGTTAAAGCAAAAGTCTTCTGTATTTACCATGTCGCCACCCTAATCTAGAAATTATCCTAAAAGCTGGTTTTGATTGTAAAGTGGGAATAATCACTGCTCCTCAGCCAGATATTTAAAAAAACAATTCTGATTGGGTGGTTTAAATTAAACCAGAGTAAATATAAAAATACTATTGAAGATGAAATAGTAGATATAAATAGTTAATTCAGAAGAAATTTCAAGTTTTCTTACAGGACCTTTTAAAAATTAACAGCTCAGGGATGATTATAAAGAGTTTATACAACTTTGTTTAATTTTTATAGGACTCCTTCCAACAAAAGACTTTTTTTCAGAGCAGCTGGTGCTTTTAATCATGTCAGTTGCACAAGCAATTTATTCTCTCAAAATATATTGTCATAGATAATCTCTCAATAACAATTTTAGAAAAAGAAGGTATTAAAGACCTTTGCTTTTTTCTAATCAATATTTATGTAAAATCGTGCTTCAATATTCCCACTCCCACTTTGGACCCCAATCCAAGACCTGCAAATAATAAAATCCCTTGTTCACTACAGAAAAATTGATAAATAGGTTGCAGACAAAGCACTCGTTAAAATGATAAACCATCTTTGGTATCTTAACTCGGATCAAGTTGCATTTTCATTTTTAGATGATACTTTGAAAAAAAAAAAAAAGTCAACATAAGCATGGCTGTAAAATTAATGTCATTTGAAGAAGAAATGATGATGATAAGAATTTAAAAGCAACAAAAGTTTTCAACGAAGTGGATTATTTATTGAACAAAGAAGTCAATGTTTTTGTTTCATCTCAAACTATAAAAATTTTTAAGAGATTTTATATTAATAAGCATTTTTTAAATACTGATCCCAATCTATGGTGTGAAAATAAACCTTATTTGAAAGCAAGAAATCAGTGAATGGTTTTAAAGTTGTCAATGACACAGCTGAAAGGGGAAGAAAATTAACCAGAGATTTCAATTCCTGTTTAACAAAAAACGAAAAATAAAAACAGTATATGCTAAAAGTTGTATGTGAATGTAGAAAAACTTTTCCAGATTCTTCAAAAGCCACCTTATCTAAGCCATTTACCACCTTAATCCATTCTGGCGCAGTGGCCCCATGTCGAGACTACCTAATTTTAATTCCAAACTTACTTGTTTGTAAATTTAGGTGTAGTCAATCATTTCATTATTTTACGAACAGAACTTTTCTGTACTGGAAAGGGTTAATGTGACAATTGTAAGGGATAATAATTAATTTTCTTTATTATGCTTCCTTTCTTGTAACACAACTTTAATAATAAAATGCATTTGAGCATATTTGTTCTAATTTTTATACTTTCTTTGCACCCCCCCCCCTTTTTTTAAATTTTTTCAGTTTAAAATTCGATTTTTTTTTCATTTTCTTTGGAATTTTTTAAAAATTAGTACTTTATCATGTACAAAATGAAAAACAAAAGGGGGAAAGCAGATGAAATGGAATGCTACAATGTTTTTTTCACATTTTCATAAAAATCAATTTTTAGGATTTGGGTGAAGTCTGGTCCTGAAAAATGCGCATATGTCTAAATTTATGCATTTTTAGAAATAAAATGGTGTGTGGTTCTTCAAAACGAAGCTTTTTTATATAAAATGAGACCTGAATTATGTTTCTAGGTTTAATTGTATTTATTTTATGAAGGAAAAACAGCATTTTTTTGCGAAAAATCACGTTTTTTTCAAATTTTAACCTCAAAGAGGCACGGGTTAATATTATCCAAATGAGCTAAAACTTTGCCATTCTCATTTTCTAGTCTATTGGCAACTTTTTGGGGGGTCCCCCGGAAAAAATTCAAAAATTGATTTCTTGTGACCACCCTAATATATATATATATATATATAAATCAAATGTTTGCTACAAACAATGCTAAGAGACACTTATAGCTTCATGACTGAATTAAAAACTAGTTTTACTTTATTGTATAATATTAATTTGTTCTTTTATTGTAAGTATATATTTGTGTTGATATAGTAAAATAGTGTGAAAGTTTGAAACAGTATATTTTTTAAATGATCACTTTTATACCAACAGTTTTTTTTTCTATTTGGCACCAACTATCATGCTTGGTACAATGGTGTTGATATAATAGAAACGCACCTAGAGTTTAAATATTAAAAATCAAAATATGTTTCAGAATGTTTACATTCGAAATAAAGCTCATAGCCATAACCAGGGGTGTAAAAATCTAAGCACCAGCGGGCAGTCTCTCATCAATAAATTTTATTCATTATTTTTCGTCTAAATTTTTTGTAAGAATGCTAATAAAATTTAAACGAAGAAAACTAATAAAATTTATAGGTGAGAGACGCGTTGGGCACCTACACTTTTACACCGCTGGTCATAACATAAAAAATTTCCAACATAAAATAAAGATTTATTCGAGCTGAAAAAGAATACAAGTTGAATTAAATGTATTTGGCAGGTAAAATGTATAATAGAAAATTTCAATAGTTACACGACTGAAAAAAAAATCTTTGACATAAGCATTTTAATAGTCATTGCTTTTTGGCTGGTGTGATACTGTAATTTTCTATACATAAGTTAATTTGGGATATCCATAAATAATACTGCAGTACTCAAATTCATGTGAAAAATACCAGGAAAAAAAACATTTCATAATGTTTAAATTATAAAATACAGTCGGCCCCACTTAAATGCATAGAATGCCGTGGAACAGAGACGTTCCCCATAAGGCTAATTTTAAATGTACTCGTTTTATCGCATAACAATCCCCAGTTAATTGCATAAATATCGCCAATCTACTAGTAATAATCCGGATTTTATGAATTCATGTTATTGTGGTGAATGGAAAAAAAAAAAAGGAAGAACTTTTTTTTTTTTTGTAACAATGGTTTGTTATATTTACAATCAAAGAGCAGAAATAGTCGTGTAAAATGACTTATCTTAATTCTGGCAACTTATGAGAGTGTTGAATTTGGACAATTGTGTTTTTCTTTTAAAGCTTGTCGTACATATAGTGACTCAAGATGCTGGGGGATATTTTTTGAAAAATTCTGGAATCGGGGGAAAGTAGACCAATAAAAGATCAATATTTAGCGCTGGAAGTGGAGAAATGCAATGTCAAGATATGAAAAAAAAAAAAAAAAAAATTCCTAAAGGATTTTTTGTGTAGGCAAAAGAAAAAAAAAGAAATAAATTGACAAATAATTGAAAAATAAAAAAGAATTTATGCAGAAACTTTTATTTTCAAAGGTATGATTTAAAAACAAAAATTGTCTATTTAACTTTCATTTTAATTTTCACATAAATTATAAGGAAAAATTAAACCCTGTACCGTAAATAGTGTTATAATACCTTATACTTTATTACATATACTTTTATATATAGAGTAATAATAAATTATTTATTAAAGTTATTAATACAGTAGTTTTTAATTTATTAGGTAAATAATTATTCTCCATTAATATTTATCATATCTGTGGCATATAATCAATTGATAGGTTTGCTGATAGCATTAATTAATGTCCTCGCTTAAATGCATACAATTCAGTGGAACCAACTGTATGCAATTAAGCGGGACGGACTACATTTTAAAATTAAGTCTATTCTCTAAACTTAGGTTGAATTTCTGACAACAGAAACATTTTTAAAATTATTGGAAAAAAAAAAAAACAGTTTGATAACAAAGCAAACTTTCTTTTTTTAAATATCAAAATATCCCAAACTGACACAATTCATAATTATGTTTGAAACTAAAACTATTACTATTCAAAGAAAAATATTATACTGTATTAAATAATAATAAAATATAATAATTTAAATATTATAATAAATACATGCTCACATGATCTTATATTTTTTAGAAGAAACAACAACAACAAAAAAAAAATTCAGTTAAACTTACCACTGTTGGGGAAAATAAAAAAATCAGGCATCAGTCCATAGTCCAACAATTCGGACATAATAAAATGTGAATTTCGACAAACGGCCACAGAAAAAATAAATTTCATCAATCATTCACAGAAAAAATTGCCAATTTTGTCTTAGGACTGCAAAAAAAAACATGAATTACACCAAATGATAGCAGAGACTGCACATTTTGTCTAAAGATCGCGAAAAAAGCCAAATTCGTCAAACGACCGCAGAAAAAACATGAATTTCATCAAAAAATCTTGGAAAAATGCAAATTTCATCAAAAGATTGCAGAAAAAAGAAATTCAGTTAAAGAATCCAGTGAAAAACACACATTTCATCAAAGGATTGAAATAAAAACCCTGCACATTTCATCAAATGGTTATGAAAAAAAAAAAGAATTTCGTCAAAGTATTACGGAAGAAACATGATTTTGGTCAGAGCAATGCGAAAAAAACTCCTGCAAGGTTCACCAAATGTCCCCAAAATCCCCCACAAATGTCGTGAAAAAATCGTGTGCAAGCACCCCCCAAATTATTTTACAATTTTTCGTCATGTCTTTCTTAGGGGGAGGGGAAATAACAGGATTTTACGGTACAGTTTTAAATAAAGATATTTTAAAAAGCTATAAATGCAATTCTAGTGTGGACCTAAGGCAAATTTTGCAGGGCGCAACGCCTGGCAGCTCTTTTTAACTTGTTTATGTGGCGTCAGAACAGCCTTTTTTACACAGTGTATGCATCTGGCAGCCCTTTTAATTATTTTATACACCCTATGTCCCTTGCTGACATTTATGATGCACCCTTTCGACTCATTTCTTTTCTTAGCTGTGAGGGGAAGGGGGGGGGGATAACTCATGAAATATGTCCATTATTTACAGGAAATATTATATAAATTTCAGCATTTGTTTGTGGGGAAGTGTTGCAAAATTTGTCAATCGGTCATGTAGGAGGGGGGGGGGGAGAAATTTTACAGATTAATTTAGTTAGAGGAAAAAAAATTGCAAAATTCTTCAGTCTGGCATGAGAAAATAATATAATCGCTTATTTCGCCATTCAATCACATGGAAAAAAAACTTTGCAAGTTTTGCCAGTAAATCATGAGGAAAAATCTGGAGTTCATCAATTGCTTCATCGATCTGCAATGGGGAAATTGTGAAATTCAAGTACCGATTATATGAAAAAAAAAAAAAAAAAAGCCCCAAAAGTTCTGCAAATCGGTAGCAAAGGACAAAAAAAGGCAAATTTCACTAATTGGTAGAGATAAAATATCATAAAATTCATCAATCGGTTGGATAAAAAAATTGCCTTTCAGTTTTCAAAAGAAACTGAAATTCGCAACTCGATCGCTGGAAAAAAAAAAAAAAAAAAATTGTTCAGGAAGTTGCTTTGAAATACAGCAAAATTTGTTAATCAATCACAGGAAAAAACATGAAATTCAACAGTCAATCATGAGAGAACATCATGAAAATTTTCAGCCAGTTGCAGAAAAAAATGCAAAATTCATTGACTGATTGCACGGAATAAATCCTGCAACTCATCAATCAATAAGGAGAAAATTAGCAAAATTCACTCAACTGCGGGAAAATATAGCAAAAATCCACTGATAAAAAGGAGTCTAAACAAACAAATTGAAAAATATTTTTTTGCGACACAAGTGCCATTTTTTTTTTATTCCAATCCGAGAACCCCCCCCCCCCCTCCTTTTTTTTTTCTCTAGAGTCAACATGAAGTTCATCTAAAATTTCATAATTACATTAAAGAAAAATATTTAATTTTTTTAATTTAATTGAAATGTAACAACACAAAGTGTTGAGTAAAGGTCAAAATTAGCACTAGCCACCGGCCACAGGGCCAGTAAAGGAAAAAAAGTGGCTAGTAAAAAATTGTCTATCAGCGGCCACCTTCCGGCCACTTTTTTACAAGGAGATAATAAAATTTTCTTGCATTTCATCAAGGATTCTACTTTTTTTGGTTCCAATATATTTATATTAACATATTCATTTGGGCTACTCACTTTTAGATTAATATTTATATAAATTTTACTGTTTAGCATTTTGAAATAAAAAAGTGGCCGCTAGTTTAAAGAAAGTGGCCACTTAAAAAATTAGTCCTACTGGCCAGTGGCCGCTAATGAAATTTCCCAATTTTGACCTATAGTGTTGAGCAACAATGGAGTGCTTTATTTTTTTACTGACCTGTACATAAAAACACAGGATTGAATATTTTTATGTATCGAACAAAATAAAGCAAAAATATATTGTTCACAACATGTAATTAATAGAAAATTGATAATCCAAATCATCTTAAATTTTTAAAGTGACCTGCTACATCATTGTAAACATTTTCAAATTGATTTATTATCTGAATCTTTTAAACAGCCTTGCTACATCAAAAATACTAAAACAAAATTGAACAGATGCTGCAGCCACACCAAGGTTGGTGCTTTTTTTTTTCTTTGAGCCATTTTGGCAAGAAAACCCTGGTCTGAAATACTTGTTGGGCATACTGAGCAAAAACTACATGTTAGTTTTATTATATTTTGAATCAGTTTATTTTATAATGAAAACACACACACATGCACTTTAATATAAAACACACACTTTTTTTATATATATATATAAAACACATTTACGTTATTGCAAAAAAAAAAAAAAAAAAAAAAAAAAAAAAAAAAAAAAAAAACATTTTTTTTTTATTATAAGGCACACACATTTACTCTATAATAAATAAAACATTACACATTTTTTTAAAATACAAATTGTTTTATAAAACAGACACAAAGTTTAATTTAATAAAAAACACACTATCTGTTTTGCTGTGTTGTCATACCAGACAAAACATTATGATTTTTGCACCAAAAAGAAATATTGGTGTATCTACGAGATAACTACCAAAACATATTTTCTACAAAGAAAACCATATAAAATAGTGTTCACATTTCTTTTAAAAAATAGCCTGGCAGAATTATAGAAATCAGCATTTTTCTTGAATTTTCAGGAGAGGGAGAGGAATATCCCCGCTGGTCCACCCTCTGAATTCATCATTGACATGCATTATCAAGACAAGCTGAAATCATACACATTTTAAAAGCAACGTTAAAAACGCCAGAATAAACAAAAAAATTTTGCGAATTTTTGTTTATTCTGGCGTTTTTAACGTTGCTTTTAAAATGTATATCATTCTGCGGCATGTAGCATCTTAATAATTAAGCTGAAATCATGCTATGTTTTGAGAGAAATGAACATATAAATCAAATAAGCTTTCCATGGATTACTAGATGTAATATAATAATGCATTTATAGTAAAATCGGCAATGCTAATTCAATTCAGTTACCCTTGAGTATTCGCCTGGAGATGGGCAAGATTTTTTTTGCCGATTTTAAATTTCTTCATTTGTAAATTTTTTATGTTAATATCCGAATCTTTTTTGCCTGTAAATTTGAAATATATACTTTTAAAAATGAATATTTCCTTTATTCTATTGTTTTAAAATTTATGTATATTTGCTGTCTGCTATTTACAAATTCCCCCTCCCTATTTTTCTTTTTACAAATGAGGTTTACAATGCCGATTTCTGTTTAAATTTTTTCCATTTGGATTGTTTTGTTGTTGTTATTTTTAATCTTTGAATTTTCGAAAATTAAGCTTAAAGTGGTTATAAATGAAAAAAAAAAAATAGATAGCGGACTCAGGGCGAATACTCAAGTTATTCCTTTAATTCTATAGCACTTGAATATTAATGCCTGCAAATTTTATGCGCATATAAAAATGACTTTGTTAATGCGCCAAGAAATTCACACTATTCAGAAGTATTATTAATTTTGGAACAGATGTCATATTCGCCCCATATTGGCGCGATTTTTTTCTGTCGCCAATATCATATAGGCAACAGGTACTTAACTTGCGCCAAAGTGCTTGATGTGGTATGATGTTGTTTATGCTGTTGATGTTTTCGCCAAATTGGCAACCGAAAAAAATCGCGCCAATATGGGGCGAATATGACATCTGTACCTTAATTTTTTTTCAAGAAGTAATATTAATTTTCAGAAGTATTTTTTTTATTTCAAAAAGTAATGGTAATTTTCAGAAGTATTATTTATTTTTTCGAGAAGTAATATTAATTTTCTGAAATATTTTTTTTTCAAGAAAAGACTTAAATGTATTTAATGTTTTGATATGCAAAAACACCTGCATAGAAATTTAAAAAAAAATATCATAATAAGAAGTTCAAGTTACCTACCCTGTTTAGAACCTAAATAAACATTGATAAATATTAAATTAATGTGAACAAATAGCGAAAAAGGGGTGTCGAAAAACGCGGCTATTTTTCAAATTTATTTTTAAGTGGTTAAAGAATGAATTTAAAATGTCAGCTTAAATTGATGTGTCTATAAAAAATCTTATACGCGTACTGTTTATTTTGGAATTAAGAATACAATTCATTTAATTCTGTCTGTTTTAACTTTAACATATATTGTAGTTTTAATTCAACCGACAAGAATTGCTGACATCTTTTTCCTTCTATTCCACGTTTTAATCGTGCGATGACTATGCCTAATTTCTTTTTTAAATTTCATCTTAATAAAGTAAAAGTTTTTCTAACATAATATAAATATATAGACAGAATAGTTATAAAGAAATGCATTACAAAATGAAAGAAAATTCTTACCTTACATCCACATTCACTTTCTTCATATTTGAATTTGCCATGACCAGCGACAGATCTCATCTAAACATCGACGGAGGAATCAAAATAAACGCCATTTCTGGTAAGTAGGTTGGCTGGTTTCACGGTTTCATTCTCGAGATCCGTCTTGGAATATCCTCCGGTCGTTTTGAGGACGGTTTCAATTGGTCCGTTCTTTAGTATTCTGCGGACATTCACAGGATAGTTTTATAGGATATGACGACTACAGGATTTTTAGGATCATTGTAGAGCGTCCGAAGGACGACTGTGGTTGTCTGTGTAAGTAATTTATATTAAAGATTAAAGTATTTCTAAAGCATAAATTCCTCCAAATATAAAATAACTAAATATTTCTTTTTTTAAATCTTTGCAAGTAGTGTCAGACACTGGTTCTCTTTCTGTCAGTTATTGTTTTTTCAAAATAGGATTGGTACCAGTTATTGACGTTATTTATGAAAAAGTAAATTTTTAATTATACAATACATAATTTTTGAGAATTTTGTCAACAGCAATTTTTTTAATTTATCCCTAGTATCCTTTTAAAAAGAAAAATAAGTATTAGTTGGATTCAAATTTTTATAAGAGTGATTTGAATAAGGAAGAATACTTAAGGAGTTAGTTAAGGAGGTTTCACTCTGCATAGCATAAATTATGATAATTCAAAAATGACTATACCTGAAAAGTTCCCGGGGTCAAATTAGGCCGTTGGTACCACAGGAGAGTTATTAAATAGCGATAAAATACGATGCAAAATGAGGCATTTTATAAAACGTTAACCCTAAAATGCCTGATTTTTCAAAAATCAATTTTAAAATGTTTTTCGGCTTTCATTTCTTAAATAAATCATGGGGAAAAAAACTTTAAAAAACATTTTGTTTTAAGTATGGTTTATGGTTAAAAAACAGTTTGTTGCTAATCGACAATACTGGTCTTTAATTGAAAAAATAAATTTCTTTGATGAAATTCTATAAAATTAAACGCAAGTGAATTTTAAGAACTATGATAAGAAATACATTTTACTTGCTCACTGCAAAAAAATAGGGTATTTCGCAGCTTTCAAATAAAAAAAAGCGTATGTAGCAACAACTGAAAAAAATAAATCTATCTTTATTCTTAAACAGTACAGGTGCTGCCATGTACAGGGTGATCTTTTTTAAAGTGACTGTGTTTGGAGCGCCCCGTAGTGCGATCTAATAGCCGAAATGGCACCAAACTTGGTATTTAGACTAATCAAGACAAGGGAAAAAGGTTTCCGTGAAAAAATTTTAGTTCCAAAAATCGCCGCTAGGGCATTTTGTGGCGCTTTGCAAATGTATAAAATGTGAGAAAAGGAAAAATAATAACACATACAATCGTACAGTTAAATTATTAATGTTTATTACTCATTAACTTCCCCGGTGAGGAATTAGACCACCTTCAATGTGAGCACCGTTCTCAGAAATAACACCGAGCATTCTGTGCACAACGTTCTCCACAGCCGTACGTAACATATCACGAGGAATATTCCGCACTGTCTTTGTTATGTTGTCCTTTAGAATAGATAAATTTGATACTCCACCAACATAAATTTAAGATTTCAAATAACCCCAGAGCTAAAAAACGCATGGCGTGAGGTCAGGGGAACGAGGTGGCCTTGCAACTGGAAAACTCCGACTTATGACTCTATCATCAGCGAAGTTTTAGCGCAACAGCTGCTTTAGCTTATTACTAATGTGTGGCGGAGCCCCATCCTGCATAAAGATTGTCTGTTGGAGACGGTTTCTTTGCTGAAGTCGTGGAATAACAAACGTTTGCAGCATTTCGTGGTACCTTTCTGCATTTATGGTGCACGTTTCGGGTCCTGTCGGAGTCATGGTCTCAAAAAAGAATGGCCCAATTACGAATTCGGCTGTGAAACTACACCAAACAGTGACTTTTGGGGAATTTAATGGGATTTCATGTACGGTGTGGGGCTGCTCAGAAACCCAAATTCGGCTATTTTGTGTGTTTGCGGACCCATTGAGATAAAAATGGCACTCATCTCCCCACAGAATGTGCCATGGGAAAGCATCATCAATTTCTACCTTGGAAAGAAATGATAGAGCGAATGTCACTCGCTTACCTTAATCACTTGGTTTCAGGTCGTGCAAGCGGTTGATTTTGTAGGGTAAAATCTAATAACGCACCGCAAAACTCTCCATACCGTGGAATAATTCATGTCCAATAGTCGAGCTAAAATCCCGGGCGCTGCTAGTACCATCAATGGTTCCCTGCGATCCTTCGACAATTGCAGTTGCCACATCAATTATTACATCATCTGATACTTGTTTACGTCCTCTTCCAGCGCGAATGGTCAGTGACTTCATTTCCTCGAACTTCTTAATCATTTTCTTAAGACCATTCAGCGATAAAGGCCCCTTTCGTAAATTTTCTGGTTCGAAATTCCCGAAGAGCTTCGGATGCATTACATTGACTCATATAATACAGCTTCACCAGTAACGCACGTTCCGGTAACGTGAGAGGCATGTCCACTGGAGCTCGTTTACTTCAGCTGAGATTATTTGTCGGAGCTGTCTACTACTTGCTTTTATAGCCCCTATTACTGGCGCTGTCATCGCACAACATTTGCATTTTTCTTTGATACCCGTGTTTTATGCTAATTGTCGTTATTGTAAGCTACAATAGCGCCACAAAATGCCCTAGTGGCGATTTTTGGAGCTATTTTTTTCACGGAATACTTTTTCCCATGTCTTGATTAGTCTAAATACCAAGTTTGGTGCCATTTCGGCCATTAGATCGCGCTACAGGGCGCTCCAAACACTGTCACTTAAAAAAAAAAAATCACCCTGTATATGTTGAAAATTGATTTAATAATATTTTCAGTATGTATTTTATTGGCAACATTAGTCATTAGAACTTCAATATTATTCTAATAGTATTTTATAAGACTAAATTGGGTAGGTTACCGAAAGGCAACATGCGGTATTTAAGGGTTCGGGGAGACTATGGAGGGTTGACATTAGGGGAAGCTTAACCCACCCATCAGTTTTCATATTTAAAAGAATTTCAGAGTTTTATCAGTAGGTGTCAACCAAAGCTACTGAAATGCTTAAACAACAGTCTTTGTTTCATACAGATAATCAAAATAGGTGTGGAAAAATAAATTGTGAGGTGTTTTCAACCTAAAAGTTGTGTTTTTTAGAAATATTTTGTAAGCTTTTTTCATATAAAATATATCATAGGAATTTAAGTTAGCAGGTTTTAAATAATGCAGAAATATCGAGCTTTCATTCCAGACATAAAGATTGTACAGTAAGTTAGGCTTAATATAACAATGTGCTATTCTTTAGAAAAGGGCTAGGAGGGGAGGTTTGAACCAGTCAATGTGAAGGAGGGGTTGACCAGATGCCCGGGACGTCCTTAATTATCTGCTTTTTAAATCTTTTTATTATACACTGCGCATAATGAAAGGTTAATGGTTATATACAAAATAATGTAAATTTATTCTCTAAAGCTACAGAAAAATAGGGTGATGGAAAAGAAAATGTTTAAAACTGATTCAAGAAAGATGTGAAAAATTGCTATAGTATCCACTGCAAGAAAAAATTTAATGAAATATAAATGGGAAAAAGTTGATAGGAATCTTCTTCCATTTAAATATTACTTACAATAGGTAATTGGAAACAGTGGAAAAGACTAGAAAGTATGAAAGCAGCAGTCTTAACCATTTCAGTGACAGTGGTATGTTTTTGAAACAAATTAATTATAAATTCAAAAAGCCACAACGGTACCAGAATTTTGCTAAAATTTTTCTCATTCAATATGTATGTGAAATATTGCCATTTTCTTATTTCCAAATAAATTAGCTCGTAAATTACAGTGACAGTCATTTATTTCAACATTTTAGTACTGAAAGTTATTTGACTCTGAAAGGGTTTAAAATGTTAATGATAAGTTAAGTGCTCATGTGGCTGCAAAAGAACGTATTCGAAAAACTTTAGGAAGGGAGTTGCCAGGTCGAGTATCACAAAAAGCAGGACAATGAGATAAAAAAAAAAAAGCGAGACAGTGGCTCCTAAATCCGGACATAATAATACATGAAACCCTATGAAAGCGGTGTGGTTGTGGTGTGTTTATGATGATTAATTATGTACAAGAGGGATATGGGTCTGAAGGGGGGGATGCCCTCCATTGGGGGTCTTTTTAAGGGATCCAAATTCGTATTTACGCAAGGAAATCCAACGTTCGAAGAAAACCACGGAAAACTCCGAATGATTAGGGCGACGGGCGCGATTGGGTTCGAATCCAGCATCTACCTGCTTTGAGAGTAGAACCTCTCGGACACTGATGAGGTTCTATTTAAATGGAACCTGCCTCTAACGGAATGCTCTCTTTAATGTCAAAATTTAATTTTACTTGCTGTACAATTTTACCTACTCAGAGGAAATCCTGTTTAAAACAAAATTTTTCCCCTCTGACTTGCGATTGCGTCTAAACAGATTTCTTTAAGCATCATATTTTGAAACATATATATTTTTTATAATGATTAAAAAATGTAGTATAAAGTTCTTTGCTTTTTTAAAACTGATTTTATTTATCTTCACAAATATTTCAATATAAAACAAAGTGGGTCAAGCCTCTCATATGTGGGGATCTTTGACCCATTATTTTCTCATGATTAAAATCAATCATTTTTCAAATTTCTTATATATGACACTTATGAAGCAATTTTGATAACTGATTGTATAACGAATAAAATGGCATATAGAACTTTATGCTACGTTCAATATTTAAAAAATAAAGAAGGATTTTGGAAACAGTGGGCCAACCCTCCCTAGTCTCCCCTAAATGACGCAATAGCCGAGAACCGAAATATTCTCTCAAGAAAGCAAGCAAATAAAAACGAAAAGCGCCATTTCTCCGAGAAATAAAAATCATTACAACACTTCAGATAAGTCGTACTATTTCACCAATTCTTCTGGATTAGTCTGTTGTAATAACATCCATTACTTCAATTATATTAAAGTTTGGCATTTGATTGGGATGTACTTTTTATAAAAGATACTATTACTTAGAGCTTAAACATTATAATTTATCTAATAGAGGAGCTTTCATTGTTACTACGTATTTCAAATAAAATATAATTATGGTCTTTGAATAGACACTAGAAAGCATTAGATATAAATATTTTTAATTCATGGATTAGACAGACGATTTATGATAAACTAACATTTATTTTTTAGGGTTTCGTTCATCTGACGAAACCCTATTCCTCTCTCCCCTCTGTCTGTCTGTCCGTCCGTCTGTCTGTCCGTCACAGAGCCCGTTCTCAGAAACTATACATATTGGAGAATTGAAATTTTGAAATAGATGAACACATCAGATCAAACGACAAATCATAAAATTTTGAAAAAGCCGTACATTTAACCCTTTGGGCTCCCACATGTGTAACATAAACAATTCTTTCTATGTGAACCTCTAATTAGGTTGGAGGCGTGAAATTTTGCATACTTATAGCTGAATACCTCACATCAAAGGACAAATCATAAAATTATGAAAAAGTCGTACATTTAACCCTTTGGGTCCCACATGTGTATTTTAAACAATTCTTTCTATGTGAGCCTCTAGTTGGGTTGGAGGCGTGAAATTTTACACACTTATAGTTGAACACCTCACATGAAACGACAAACTATAAAATTTTTAAAAACTCGTACATTTAACCCTTTGGGCTAACACATGTGTATTTTAAACAAATTCTTTCTACGTGAGCCCCTAATTAGGTTGGAGGAGTGAAATTTTGCATACTTATAGTTGAACACCTCACATGAAACGACAAACTATAAAATTTTGAAAAAGTCGTACATTTAACCCTTTGGGCTAACACGTGTGTATTTTAAACAAATTCTTTCTACGTGAGCCCCTAATTAGGTTGGAGGAGTGAACTTTTGCATACTTATAGCTGAATACCCCACATCAAACGACAAATCATAAAAATTCGAAAAAGTCGTACATTTTACCCTTTGAACTCCCACATGTGTATTTTAAAGAATTCTATCTAAGTGAACCCTAATTAGGTTGGAGGCGTGAAATTTTACATATTTATAGCTAAGCACCTCTCATCAAACGACAAATCATAAAATTTTTAAAAAGTCGTACATTTAACCCTTTGGTCTCCCACATGTGTATTTTAAAGAATTCTTTCTAAGTGAGCTCACAATTGGGTTGGAGGCGTGAAATTTTGCATACTTATAGCTGAGCACCTCACATCAAACGGCAAATCATAACATTTTGAAAAACTCGCACGTTTAACACTTTGGGCTCCCACATGTGTATTTTAAACAATTATTTTTATGTGATGCCCTATTTAGGTTGGAGGCGTGAAATTTAGCATACATATAGCTGAACACCTCACATAAATGACAAACCATAAAATTTTGAAAAAGTCGCAAATTTAACCCTTTGGGTTCCCACATGTGTATTTAAACAATTCTTTCTAAGTCAGCTCCTAATTAGGTTGCAGGCGTGAAATTTTGCATACTTTTAGCTGAACACCTCACATGAAATTACAAACCATATAATTTTGAAAAAGTCGTACATTTAACCCTTTGGGCTTCCACATGTGTTAAGTTAAATTTTACGCGTAAAATTTTACATATTTATAGCTGAGCACCTCTCATAAAACGACAAATCATACAATTTTCAAAAAGTCGTGCATTTAACCCTTTGGTCTTCCACATGTGTATTTTAAACAATTCTTTCTAAGTGAACCCTAATTAGGTTGGAGGCGTAAAATTTTACATATTTATAGCTAAGCACCTCTCATCAAACGACAAATCATAAAATTTTCAAAAAGTCGTACATTTAACCCTTTGGTCTCCCACCTGTGTATTTTAAAGAATTCTTTCTAAGTGAGCCCCTAATTATGTTGGAGGCATGAAATTTTGCATACTTATAGCTGAATATCTCTTATGAAACGACAAATAAGAAAAAAATTGAAAAAGTCGTACATTTAACCCTTTGGGCTCCCACATGTGTATTTTAAACAACTATTTCTAAGTGAACCCTAATTAGGTTGGAGGCGTGAAATTTTGCATACTTATAGCTGAGCACCTCACATCAAACGGCAAATCATAACATTTTGAAAAACTCGTACATTTAACACTTTGGGCTCCCACATGTGTATTTTAACCTATTCTTTTTAAGTGAGGCCCTATTTAGGTTGGAGGCGTGAAATTTAGCATACTTATAGCTGAACACCTCACATAAATGACAAACCATAAAATTTTGAAAAAGTCGCAAATTTAACCCTTTGGGCTCCTACATGTGTATTATAAACAATTCTTTCTAAGTCAGCTCCCAATTAGGTTGCAGACGTGAATTTTTGCATACTTTTAGCTGAACACCTCACATCAAATGACAAACCATAAAATTTTGAAAAAGTTGTACATTTAACCCTTTGGGCTGCCACATGTGTATTTTAAACAATTCTTTCTAAGTGAGCCCCTAATTAGGTTGGAGGCGTAAAATTTTACATATTTATAGCTGAGCACCTCTCATAAAACGACAAATCATACAATTTTCAAAAAGTCGTGCATTTAACCCTTTGTTCTTCCACATGTGTATTTTAAAGAATTCTTTCTAAGTGAGCCCCTAATTATGTTGGAGGATTGAAATTTTCCATACTTATACCTGAGCATCTCGCATCAAACGAGAAATCATAAAATTTTCAAAAAGTCCTACATTTAACCCTTTGGTCTCCCACATGTGTATTTTAAAGAATTCTTTCTAAATGAGTCCCTGATAAGGTTTAAGGTGTGAAATTTTGCATACTTATAACTGAGCACCTCACATGAAACGGCAAATCATAAAACTTTGAAAAAGTCGTACATTTAACCTTTTGGGCTCCTACATGTGCATTTTAAACAATTCTTTCTAAGTGACACCTCATTTAGGTTGGAGGCGTGAAATTTTGCATACTTATAGCTGAACACCATCATGCGACAAATCATAAAATTTTGAAAAAGTCGTACATTTAACCCTTTGAACTCCCACATGAGTATTTTATGTAATAAATCCAATTCTTTATAACTGAGCCCCTTATTAAATTGGAGATTTGAAATTTTGCATACTTATAGTAGAACACCTGAGGCCAGGCGACAAATCATAAAATCTTGAAAAAGTCTTACGTTTAACCCTTTGAGCTACCACATATGTATTTTAAGCATTTCTTTCTAAGAGAGCCCCTAATTAAGATGGAGACATGAATTTTTGCTAACGTATAGCTGGAATACCTCAGACCATACGACAAATCATAAAATTTTCAAGACGTCTTACATTATTTACTGCTTCCGGCTCTAACTTGTATATTTTAAGCAATTTTTCTAACCTCCGCCCTTTTCACCCGGGGCGCACTTTTCCAACTTTTGCCGACAACCCTTTGACAATTCTTTCATATTATGCACCATAGCCTTACATATTATAGTTCCACTTTTTACCGCCAGCGGCGCCTACTTATCTCGGGTGCTATGGGCCCAATCCCTTCGATTAATATATATACGGATAGTATTTAAAACGGAGTTTCGTTCGGATAGATGCTTGTTTAGAAAGAGTGCACCCCTGGTTGCGAAATGTGGAACAAACAGATTTTTCAAAAGGATAAAGTGTTTTGAAAGGAATATTAAACGAAACCCTCTGTGCGATCTGTGATCACACTTACCCACTTGTTTGTGTATTAATAAGCCTTCTTTATAATAAACGAAGTAACATTTTAAAGTATTTGCTCATAGGTAAGTGTTCGAGATTTTTTCATTAATAATATTTTATTGTAATTAAAGGGACATTTTTACAACTCGCTCTTTTTCACAAATAATGACAGATTAATTATTATTTTAAGTTGGAAATTAAGGTACTGCATAAAATGTTAAAAGAAATAATGATGGGTATTATTATTATTATATGCTTTTAACTAAACAAACAAATAAACAATAAACGAAAACTGTCATTTGCTTCAAAAATTGGAAGCAACACGCTAGATAAAATCATAATATTTTACCAAATATTCCGACTTTGTCTACCATAGTAAATATAAGAGCTATTTATAACATGTACAAGCGTATTCTATGCAGTAAATACTAAATATACGTCTCAAAATTTAATCATGCGTATTATCACACTTTACATTTTCAGGGGGGAAATAGCAGCGTGTATCAAGAGCAAATCTTTCTTTTCGAAAATTTTATCTCCCATTTCTTATTTCGATGCCATCACGTTCTGCTACTCTTCATAATGTTTTCTATAGTACAAAAATTTCTATATTTATTATAATGGTTAAAATTGGTAATAATAATTGAATATATTACTAATTAAAGTTTAAATTATACACGCTTCTGCTCTAATGTCCACGGGTAAAAATGCAGTTTTGACGCATAAAAAATAAACCTAAAACTGGTTTTTCATCCCTTGAAGCGAAATAATATTTATATATCTGGATAAATAGCGCCGTGTAGAAGATAGTAACTTTTTACCAAATAACATTCATCAGTAATATCGGATTGCATTTTCTACACTTCATTTAGATATACTAAAAGATAAGGAAAGGACTACGCTAAACATTGTATTGAAAATCGGGTATGACAAAATGCATCATATTAGGATAAAAGTGTAAAACCGTTATGTGAACAAAATCACCACAAAATGCGAAAAAACCCTCTAAAAATCTCATAAGAAATGCGCGAAAAATGAAAAATTCTCTGTATGAATTCTGAATAAAGTTTATTGGAAAGAGGACATAAACTCAAAATATTGCGCTAAAAGATTAAAATCGTATTCTTAATACTAATGTGTGTCTTCTTTTTACTAATGGGGAAAATTCGACGCGAACAAAAAACGCTAAAAATTGCATAAAAAACTGCTAAAAATTCAAAAATCATAGAGGACAAAATTTACTGCAGTGAACTATAAAACAATGCTACCAGAATTAATTCACGAATGTCAAAAATCGATGCGAAACGCAAAAGATTTGTAAAGATTTGCTTTGAAAATTTCAGAAGACAAATGTACCATCTGAGATTAAATGTTTGAAACAGATATTCTTTAACCAATATCTAAAATTATACGCGGAAAACGAAAAATTCCTAAAAATTGCATCAAAAAGCAAAAAAATAAATGCAGTAAATAAATGAGGAGGAGAAAATGAATACTAAGGCTAAAAATTTCAAAGGAAATTACTTTTACGAGTACCCAAACATCGCAATAGAATAAGAAAATTAATTTTAAAAATCGCTAAAAATGCAAAATTTACGGAAGGCAAAATTTACTAAAATTTACTACATTAGTCTAAATGTTTGAAACAGAATTCCTTTCACTCATGTTTAAAAACTCACAGAGGAACGATAAAAATCGTTAAAAATGACAATAAAATTTGTTAAAAACTCAAAAATCGAGTTGGATAAAATTAATTATATTTGGTAAATTTTGAAACCGAATTCATTTTTAGCATTGTCGAAAACTCGCCGCGAAAGCAAACACAATCGAAGAATAGCATAGAAAAATTCCTGAAAAATATCAAAATCTTTATACGAATTCCGAATAAACTTTTTCGAAAATAAGACTTAATTTACTATCGTGGACTAAGACATTGTAACCGGAATTCTTTCACAAATTTAAAAAAATGGCCACAGAACGCGAAAAATCGCTAAAAACTCTGATAAGATTTTTGAATAAAACCCCCTAAAAATTCAAGAATCCTAATAACAATTTCAATAAAAACCACTAAAAATTTTAAATTCGAGGAGGACTTTTACTACATTAGACTAAAAGTTTGAACTGAATTCCTTTAACTAATGTGAAAAAAATGCCTGGAAACGCGAAAAAAAAAATCTGAAATTCGCATAAACAACTTCGGGAAAAATTAAAAATCGCTGTAAGAATCCCATATAGACAAAATTTACTAATTTCGGTTAAAAGCATGAAACCTCATTACTTTTTCTCGAAAAGTCTCTGCAAAACTTTTAAAAAATGCTGAAAAATCGAACTATTTAAATAAAAAAAATCTAATAAAAAAATCCAAAATCAGGCTTCGAGGTGCATAACTAGATATATGGAGGTACTCTCCTACCAAATTTTGTATCTCTGCAGTCTAGCTTTGTAGTCTAGTCTCTGCAGTCTAGTCTTTGTATCTAGCAGCGGTCTCTACAGAACTGGATCGACGTACTCACAACCACACACACGCACAAACTTCTTTCTTTATTATTATAGATTTCTGTACACTGAAGCCTATGTTAGATTGTTTTTCTAAGTTCCTTTTAAATGTCTAGATTACTCTTTGCTTTAATCAGAAGGTCAACTTGATCTTAAAATAAACTGTGCTCTAAAAAAATCTTGAAATATATATATTTTTAATTTATTGCATGCACATAACTTTTGAATTTAGCTGAGATAATTTTCAGCAATTACCACCCATTGACGAAATAAATTTGAATTTCTTTCTAACAGCTCTGTATATGTCCTTTACTTTTACCGATACCATATCGTTTACTAATTTTTATTCAGGTGGAAATCGTATAACATAACTAAAAACTCTTTTCGGGAAACTGCATCATCATTTCGTGCATCCCTGTATAAGAAATCTTTAATGTTAAGCAAAAATAACATATTATAGTAAAATTTAATTTAACGGAAAAACGTAAAACATATGTCAAAATGCATTTTAAACATTTCTTATTGATATAAATTAATTATTTCAAATTCTTTTGAGAATCTTCGTATATTATCCACAGACATTATTACACAGCACTTATACACACACGCTAGCACTTACACAGCACTATTCTGAAAAAAAGTAACTAACGTTGCCACCGCTGCCGTAAATGAACGTTTTGAGACCAGAGGTCTTTCTCCGCGAGTGTTAAGAAAACTACTGCCAACAGAAACTAGTCGTAGGGGGCCACCGTAATACTTATCCATCATGGATATGCATAATATAAAATATGCATATAAAACATATGTAAACTATTTATAAAATGCATTGTAAAATTGCGGGTACTACTTGATTATTACGTCAACCAATTTTGGATAAATTATATATATCACCAAACTACTTGCGAAATTACACAAACTAGCCGCCCTTGGCGGCCAGTATGGTCTCCATTAAAATTTATGCTTGGGAAAGAGTGCTAAGAATTGTATCATATTACTTTTATTCATAATTTAATTTTCTTGCACTCCCTTAAATATAATTAATATAATCCCTTAAGCTAATATTAGTTTTGTTACTTTAAAATATCTCAATTTGTTGATCTTCTATGTAAGCAAGTAAACCCTATCGGTTTACAATGGAAGTCTATGGAAATTTGGCAAAATTTTAAAGATATCGCCAAGTTGGCTTCACTTTTGGAGACTAATTTTAGTTGCCAAATTTGGCGATATATCGTCAAGTTGGCGACAAATTTGCGGCATTTGGAGATGGAGCATATATATAAATTGTCATTTTAAATAACGAAAGAACAAATAAATTAGTAAAAGATTAAAAAAAATAAAAATAAAACGTCGAATTAAAAAACACTCGATGACGCAACAAACTCGTGTAACGTGTTTAATGTCAAGTGAATGTGATATTTATGATAGGCCATTATTAGTATTTAATAGCATTCTATACTTTGGCGATAGTTTGGGTCGACGGGATAATCGAGTAATACCAAATTGCATAAAAGAAACATGCTTATAACTTGAAAAATTACAATCATATTAACTAACAGTTTACTGCGTCTCATTTCCAATTAAATTATCTCTTTGAATTGAAATTTGAATGAAATACAGGTTCATGAAAAATCGAAGAGTATGAAAAATATGATTACAAATATCTGGGCAACTAATTATCAGATCGAATTCCTTCCTTATGCAAAATTTATGTTTTTTTATTGTCTTTTATATTCACTCTTTCAAATAAACAATTTTGAAAATTTTTGCATATCTTTTATCAGAACGAATATTTCGAGAGTCCGAAAAAATAGTTCCGGATAATTGAGGTTGCTGATATTCAATAAGCTTCTTCCCATTATTACATACTAAGTACGCCCCAAATTTCAAGTCTCTATCTCAATTTGTTCGGGAGATAAAGCGTTTACAGACACACAGACAGACGGACGGCAATTTTCTTTTTCTAAAAATATGTTTTTCGAAATCTCCAGTGTCTGAAACGTGTAAATCCGTCATTTTTTTTTCGATTTTTTAAACGGTTACAAGTTTTACCCTATAATACGTATGATGGGTAAGTAATAGGAAGAATGGTTTTATTATAGATAAATGTTTGACAAACACGCTGAATCAGACAGTTTTGAAATCGAAGAATTATTTAAAGAGATAGTTAACATTAAAATTGGTCAAAATCGTTCCATTAAAGAAACTTTATAGGAACAAAAACTATACGTAGGCATTTAACCATTTTTTCTAAGGATACACAGTACAAACTTGTGGTGTGCAGACTGCATTTATTTTTTTTAATTTCACTAATTTTTGAGGGGTTTTATTATTTTTTATACAAATTTTCATCATTTCAAGAGATAGATTTTTAATATTTTAGAAATGCTTATTATTTTAAATTGTTGCCAATTTTAAAAACAGCGCAAAGAATAATATTTCCTTTCAATAAAAAATTATTTACGCGTGACTATTTAAAAAAAATAAACGGTCAAGTGCGAGCATTACTCGCGCACAGAGGGTTCCGTAGAATAAATATATGAATTTGTAATTGTATTATAAAAAAAAAGTTGCTAAAAGAATACTAACAAGGAGAGGGCCAACCTTGTTAATCACAAATTTTGATTATTTTAATATATGTTGTAGGGTAGAGAACTTTTAGTCTCAGGTTCAACGGATTTTATCCAACGCTCCTTAGTTCTTGAGAAACCGGGGGTCTAATAGTAGTACACAACTTAAATACTTACTTTGCAACCAAGGTGATAGGTTGGTCGTAGCTCAGTTGGTACGGCGTTGGCTGGCTGATCCGCGGGCTCGGGTTCGGTACCCGGACGCGCTACATTTGTTTTTCTCATTTTTTGTTTTATAAATATACTTGTAATTATAATTTAATAATTTCAATTAAAAATTTTAATATCATACATTAATTATAATGTTAACAAACTTAAATTTATCATTTTTTATTTTTAAACTATTATTTCTCATCCTTTACAGAGGTTTAAAAAGAAATTGGATCTATTATTGAATGATAAAAATTCCAAAATCGTTACAAAACCTGTTGTGGCCCGATCTAGTTATGATAAAATAAAAGCAGGAAAAAGATAAAGGGGAAAGCAAAATAATTGAAAGTGCAAGCATACGTATTACAAATTTAAAAATCTTTAATATGCAAAAAAACAGTTGTAATTTAATTCTGATGCTAATTTTTAATATAATTATGCTTGTTACTTTAAAAACAGAATAGTAGTGCTGTTGCATTGACTTTCTTTGTTAAAGCAATGCCTAAATAAAGTTTCTTTAAAATCACGAATTGACACAATTACTCAATATCATTGCACCCATAAAGAATATATGAAATACATTTTAAAAGTGATTTAAAAAAAAATTAACAGTTTTATCATGTTTTAGTACAACTATTTAGTTAAAAGTAAAAAATTAAATATGTTAAAATTATAATTGATATACAATAGTAAAAATTTTAATTGACAATAAGATTATTAAGTTATACTTACAAGTATATTTATAAAACAAAAAATGAGAAAAACAAATGCAGCGCATACAGGTATTGAACCCGGGCCCTCGCATCAGTTGGCAAACGCCATACCAACTGAGCTACGACCAACTTATCGGTTTGCTTGCAAAGTAAGTATTTAAGTTGTGTACTACTATTAGACCCCCCTGTTTCTCAAGAATTAATGAGCGTTGGATTAAATCCGTTGAACCTGACAGTAAGGGGTCTCTACCCTACAATATATATCAAAGTCATCAAAATCTGTGATTAACAAGGTTGGCCCTCTCCTTGTAAGACTTTTTTAAAAACTATATAACGTAGGGTTGGGTATAACTGTATATGTTAGAAAAGTGTAATCGGGTATACCATGAAAATTCAAAGAGATACAGGGAACAATATCAAATATAGCTATTCGTGTAACTCTTTTTTTAATATTATCCTAATCTGTTTATGATGAACTTAATTCGGTACTGACAATAAAGGCAGTGCATAGTTAAACTTCATTTGGAATTTCATGAAACTAAATTCAGCGTAGTAATAACATTTATTTCTAGAGTGTATCTAAAACAAAACCTTTGTTCAAAGTTTAAATTTGGCAAAGTGCTAAGCGCGATTCGAATTGAGGTCTCAAAGTTGCAACGCCACCTTGGTCAGTGCCGCTTTTTTCCAGATAGGTGTTTAATTAACTTTTAAAGTCACTCGAGGCGTATTGAGAGATACAATCAATGCAAACTATCGCGAATCTCACAGTATTTATGCGATTCATTCTAATTAAATATTTCGAGGGCGATGTCCTTAAACAACCTTCACTTAATTTTAATTCCAAAACAGACAAATGGCACCAAGAATATTTAATTAAAATTTGCCTCTTATCATGTACGTGAAAATAAGCAAGTTCGCATTTTCTAATAAATTCGTTTATAAATTCTGGTGTCAGTTCATTATTTCATAAGTTTATAAATAGAATTACTCCGTGCCGGAAAGGATTAAGTGGTCGCAGGACTCTTAAAGCTTCAAAATTTAAGAAATTTTAATTTTTTTAGATGTTAAACGCCTATCTTTTCTGAATATTTTGATATAATTGTTTCCTTGAAATTCCCATTAGAACAGAAGTTTTGGTTTTTAGAATTATACCCGCTCAATAGCTGAAGCGGCGTTTCCGAAACTTTAAAGTCATTATTTTCCAAATAGCGTTTTTGGGTATAACGCGCAGGATACCTCAAAAACTTCTGAATATTTTTTCATGAAATTTTCAAAACACATATTCCATGTTATTCTGTATAAACTGAACCTAAAATTTCCTTTTTATTGTTCAAAAAAATATTTTTTTAAGTGATTCTACTGTTGAAATTTTCAAAATTTTGTACTAGCTAAATGCAGCATTGCATTAAAAATATAAAAATGCTTTAAATACAAATTTATTTAAGTTCAGGGAAATTATTACAATCTGAAGTATAAGTAAGCACCAAAATTTTCATTCTAGTTGCAATATTTATTTTGTAATCCTGCGCGTAAACTGTTATGCCAATTTTTTGTTCAACAAATGTCTAACAGTTTCGAGCCCCCTATAAATACTAATTCTGTATCTTGCAATTTTTTAAATACATGAAACGAAAGAACATACTTATGTCTTTCATTCCAATTAAAATTGTGTTTTAAAATCATATACATTTTAAGACATTAAATGTTGAAAATGGTCTTTTTCTCATTTTTTCCACTTTTTAGAGTCCCGAGACCCCTTAAATTAGTATGTTTTTAACAATTTGACGTTTATTGCTTTTATACTGTTACTGGACATTACATTACACATATATATCATTAAAAGTCGTTAACTAGGCATAGAGTACTCCGCCCTGTCCTTGTGTATGTCCAAATTGACCGTACCTTTAAAGATTAATATCTCAGCTAATTACCGATGATTTTTTTCGAAAATCATTATCAACAATGCTTTTATTCTTCTGCAACGATAGGTATATTCAGCGATGCCCAACAATTTTTCTGAATGCCCGTAAATCGAAATTTGTGTATAACAGAATAATGCTAATTACTAAAAAACTATGTGACCTAGGGTAATTGCTATAATTTTCCGGCAAGGTTTATATTAACGTCTACTACCTCTAATTTTTTCATAATTTTAGTTTCAGTAGATTCGGAATTAGATGGGAGGGGGGAACATATTTTTGGGCTACATTTTCAACAATATCTTTGAAAATATAATACTTAAAATTAAAAGAAATGTATTTTTGAGTTCCGCGTTACAAAAGCTTTCACAGGATACCTCACATAATGTACAAAGAAAAGATTTTTTTTTCAAGTAGCATAATTAACCCCTCTACTTTTTTACTAAATATATTTATGAATGTTTATTAATCTGAAAATATGTGGGTCAATGATCTTTATTACTTCCCCGAATTTGAACTTTCCACGTTCCATAGTTTACGATTAAAATGGCTGTGACAGACAGACAGACGGTCAGACACATGAGTGATCTTATAATGGTTCCGTATTTACTTTTTAAGTACGGAACCCTAAAAAACAAACCTCAAATTAGAATTAAATGATTACGTGTTATAAGCAGGAAAATATTGGAAATTACGTCCTAAAAATTGTATTTACACATGAATATAAAGAGGGAAAGAAAACGTTAAAATAATAAATTCATTAATATGCGTTAAAGGCAGTAAATGGGAGAAATTAATTCAAATTACATATTTAAACATATAATACATAAATTGCATATTTAAAAGGGCCAAATAATAACAGTGCCAATAAGTTTAAATTAAAAAATATATTTACAGGAGACAGTTATTTCATATTTAGAGATGATCTTTTTAACTATTGTTATCAATTTTATGACAGTGCAAATAATAATATTCTCTTTCTAACAACAAAGCATTTTCATGTAAATATAAAAAAGAGAAAGATAACATTAAAATAACAAATTCATTAATATACGTTAAAAGCATTAAACGGGGGAAATTACGTCATATTTAAAAATAACCAAATAATAATATTCGTAAACAGTTTAAATTTAAAAATATATTTACACGAGACATTCACCTCATATTTCGAGATGATGTTGTAAACTTTTGTTGCCAATTATAAGACCGCCAAATAATAATATTTCCTTTCTAACAACATTATTTTCACTTAAATATCAAAAAGACAAACAAAACTTTAAAATAATAAATTCATTAACATGCGTTAAAAGAAGTAAGTGGGAGAAATTAAGTCATATTGTAATGGCCAAATAATATTTCTAAACAGTTTCTCTCTATTCTAAAAAAAAGTAACTACCGCTGTCACCGCCGCCGCCGCCGCCGCCGCCGGTTTTGATTTTTTTGTGACCGGAGGCCTTTCTTCGTTAATATTAACAAAAATAATGCATACAAAAATATGAAAATCGGTGGTTTTATACAGAAATGTTTGATAAATACGCTGATGTAGACAGTTTTCAAATCGAAGAATTATTTTAAGAGTTATTTAATGCTAAAGTTGGACAAAATCGTTCCACTAAAAAAGTTTTATAGCAGCAAAAACTATACATGGCAGTGTAATCATTTTTAGATCATTTTATGGGTTAGAATTTGCCGGAGTGCAGATTGCATAATTTTTTTTATTTTGACTCATTTTTTTCAGGTTTTATTTCTATTTTAAATTCAAATTTTCAGCATTTCTAGAGATATTTTTTACAGATTCCAGAAAATTGTACTAATTTAAACTGTTGCCAACTGTATAAAAAGCGCAAGCAATAATGTGTGCTTCAAATTAAAAATTTATTTACACGTGACTATTATAAACAGGAAAAAAACTTTCAAATTAGAATTAAATAATTACGTATAAAAAGCAGGAACTTATTAAAAATTACGCCATAAAAAGTATACATGTGAATTTAAAAAGAGAAAGGATCTCTCTATTCTAAAAAAAAGTAACTACCGCTGTCACCGCCGCCGCCGCCGCCGGTTTTGAATTTTTTGTGACCGGAGGTCTTTCTTCGTTAATATTAAGAAAAATAATGCATACAAAAATATGAAAAACAGTAGTATTATACAGAAATGTTTGATAAACACGCTGATGCAGACAGTTTTCAGATCGAAGAATTATTTTAAGAGATATTTAATGCTAAAGTTGGACAAAATCGTTCCACTAAAAAAGTTTTATAGGAGCAAAAACTGTTCATAGGAATTTAATCATTTTTAGATCATTTTATGCGTTAGAATTTGCCGGAGTGCAGATTGCTTTAATTTTTTTATTTTGACTAATTTTTTGAGGTTTTATTTCTATTTTAAATTCAGATTTTCAGCATTTCTAGAGATATTTTTAACAGATTTTAGAAAGTGATATTAATTTAAACTGTTGCCAACTGTATAAACAGAGGAAGCAATAATGTTTGCTTCAAAAAAAAAAAAAAATATTTATACGTGTAAATAAATTAAAAATTTATTTACACGTGACTATTATAAACAGAAAAAACATTTGTAATTATAATTAAATAATTATGTACAAAAAGCAGGAACTTATTAAAAATTATGTCATAAAAACTATAATTACACGTGAATTTTAAGAGAGAAAGGAATTTGTAAAGCAATAAATTTATTAACATGCGTTAGAAGTCTTAAATAGGAGAAATTACGTCATATTTACGTCACATTAACGTTATTACATAAAATGAACACAAAATAACATTGCAAAACGGTTTAAATTTAGAAATTGTGCTAGACATTTATTTAATATTTTAAGAGGATACTTTTCAACTATTTTTGTTAGGAAAGCGCAAATAATATTTAATTTCTAACAGAAGTATTTTCACGTGAATATTAAAAAGAGAAAGAATAGTTTGGTCCAAATTACGTCAGATTAAAAACGATTAATTTAAAATGTCTCATTTAAAAGAACTTTCTTTTCACTTTGTTAAAAAATACCAGGAGACAAAGACTTTGTTTACTTAATTCCTCTTATATTAGCTTATTTTGAAATGTTGTTACACGTGTCTACGTCATCAAGTTATTTTTATTTCGACGTTTTATTTGTATTTTTATTAATGTTGTACTAATTTATTTGTTTTTTCTTTATTTAAAATAAAAATTATGTCAATTTGTAAAATTTGGCGAGTGGTTTGGCGATTTATATAATTTGGCGAAATGGGTCGACGGGATAATCAAGTAGTACTGCAACGGATTTGGCGTTAAAATTCCCCAATCAAAGAGAAATGAATAGAAATCCGTTTATAGAGAGATCGCCACTGTTTTTTAAATTATAATTCAATCTTTCGAAATCTTTTTAAAGCCGATCAAATTAGCGTGCATTTAGAGTCTACGGTGTCTGGACGGGGGTTGGCGAGCGTAGCTCGTAGGGGGCCGAGCCCCCTAGTAAATTAAAAAAATATATTTACACGAGACAGTTATTGCATATTTCGAAATGATCCTTTTAACTATTGTTGTCAATTTTAAGAAAGCGTTAATAATAATATTTCCTTTTTAACAACAACAATATTTTGATGTTACTACAATATTAAAAAGAGAAAGAAAATATATAGATTGTATATATATACCTTTGAATACATACCTTTGCATATATACCTTTGAATTAAAACAATACATTTAAAATGTCTTACTTAAAACAAATCTTTTATAGCGTTGCTAAAATATACCGGGAGGCAAAGACTGTTTTTTAGTTCATTTTATATTAACTTATTTTCAAATTTTTAACTAATCTTATTTAATCACACGAAGACAGTCTTTAGATGTCTTAACACTAGCTGATTCCTCCTTAAAATTCCCCAAACAAAGGGGCATGAATGGAAACCTGTTTACAGAGAGATCGCCACTGATTTTTTAATTATAATTCAGTATCTGCAGTGCCTGAACGGGGGTTGGTGAGCATAGCTCGTAGTGAGCAGAGGCCCTTTTTATACTCTATTTCACTTAAGATTGAGTACCCATAGCACAACTGAAAGCGTACTTCCTGCAGTTATCGCTCATATACGATAACGTACGATAACGAAGATACACTAACATATACATATACATACTGACATATACGATAACGAAGTGTCTTTTTCAGCTCAGTAAAAAGAATCTAAACGTTGCACGGGCCATTCCTTACAGGAAACTTACTATAACGCACCGCAATAACATATATCAATTTTATTTTAGTTGAATTTATACTGCACTGTTAAAATGGATTACAAACAATTACTGTCTATAAATACTATGTCTATACAGACGAAAGGTTCTGTGCACTTTGTAAATAAACAATAACTGCTAGGCCCACTTTTTTTATAGTAAATATGTTGTATTAAATAGCAGCAATGCATATCGATTTTGAAATGTGTTCAGTAGTGTAACTTCATAAAAATATAATTAAAAAAATATTGCCCGTAAAGAGATAATATATTAGAATTCTTTTGAGTGTCCTGCAATTGCACTATAAATTATAAATACCTCATTTTTAACAGACAAAATGTTATAAACTTCAATAACATTTATGGATTTCGTGGGAAACGGAGCAAGTTAACAAAAGCTAGACAGCGGACTGTCATATAAATAAAGGGATGAACTAATGTCATTCACACTTTTACAAATGTGTTGAAAAGTGATTCGAAAGTATGCAGCCAAATATACTGGGTGTCCTAAAAAGGACAGACTGATTTTAAAATTCAATAACTTGCAAACGGTGACAGATATTTAAAAAATTCTTCCAGGAGGGTTATGCACAAGGTAAAAAGTTTTTTTACAGTGATTTTTGATTTTAGTCCGAATTACAAACAATAGATGGAGTTGTAAGCAATAGCGCTAAATACAGGCTTGATTTTTTGACCGATCTCTTCTTCCATGCGGAAAAAGGAGATTAAAATGTATTGAGTGGGTCCCGAAGGACCAGAAATCGAGCCTGAATTTAACATCTATTGATCGCAGAGCCATCTATTGTTTGAAATTCGAACTAAAATCGATAATCACTGTAAAAAAAAAAACTTTTGACCTCATGCACAACCCTCCTGTAAGAATTTTTTAAATATCTGTCACCGTTTGCAAGTTATTGAATTTTAAAGTCAGTCAGTCCTTTTTAGGACACGCGGTATATCTAATAACGAAGAATTTACGCAGATCAAAGCTTAATGCAGCACTTTACTGTCGTATTAAAACTTATACCAGTTGAATTATTCATAAAATTGATTAAAACATTTCTGAATACCGTATTGTTATGGTACAGAATAAAGTATTAATAAAGTAAATATATAACCAGAAATGCAAGCTGTTGCATAAATGTTTCACAGAAATAATTTTAAACTAGTAAATCTGCAGATCAGGTGTGTCAACGTCATCTCTGCAACTCATTGTTTTTAGCACACTTTGCGTAATATTTTGACCTCATGCACAACCCTCCTGTAAGAATTTTTTAAATATCTGTCACCGTTTGCAAGTTATTGAATTTTAAAGTCAGTCAGTCCTTTTTAGGACACGCGGTATATCTAATAACGAAGAATTTACGCAGATCAAAGCTTAATGCAGCACTTTACTGTCGTATTAAAACTTATACCAGTTGAATTATTCATAAAATTGATTAAAACATTTCTGAATACCGTATTGTTATGGTACAGAATAAAGTATTAATAAAGTAAATATATAACCAGAAATGCAAGCTGTTGCATAAATGTTTCACAGAAATAATTTTAAACTAGTAAATCTGCAGATCAGGTGTGTCAACGTCATCTCTGCAACTCATTGTTTTTAGCACACTTTGCGTAATATTTTGACCTCATGCACAACCCTCCTGTAAGAATTTTTTAAATATCTGTCACCGTTTGCAAGTTATTGAATTTTAAAGTCAGTCAGTCCTTTTTAGGACACGCGGTATATCTAATAACGAAGAATTTACGCAGATCAAAGCTTAATGCAGCACTTTACTGTCGTATTAAAACTTATACCAGTTGAATTATTCATAAAATTGATTAAAACATTTCTGAATACCGTATTGTTATGGTACAGAATAAAGTATTAATAAAGTAAATATATAACCAGAAATGCAAGCTGTTGCATAAATGTTTCACAGAAATAATTTTAAACTAGTAAATCTGCAGATCAGGTGTGTCAACGTCATCTCTGCAACTCATTGTTTTTAGCACACTTTGCGTAATATTAATCTTTCTACAAAAACGCAATTTAAAGTTTTTAAATTACATAAACATTCATAAAATTAAAAAATATTTCGAAGGTTTCAGACATTAGAAGAGTTAGATTAAACACGTTGTTATGAAATGATATTCTGAAATTCTCACGAGCTACTTATTCTGGTAATTTTTAGATAATAAAGTAGATTTCTTCAGGGGGCCTCTGCCCCCCTGAACCCCCTGTAGTGCAATTTAATTTACATTTGTAATTTTCTATTAATTTTGTTAATGATTATCGTATATCTTAGATTTCTTTTTTACATTTCGATTTATAAGGATAAGCAACAGTTTAGACAAGCATTTTATGTGATCCTAATATCCATACAGCAGTATTTACTTGCCTGCCAACCACAAACACCTGTATCTAGACCTTTTGGAAATGTAAACTGAGACATCTAATTTAGAAATCTAATGTCTTTATATTTCAATATTTTCCAAAAAATAGTTTTGATAACCTTTCTGTAATATTTATATCTAAGATACATAGGCGTAACCAGGGGGGTGCCCTGGGTGCCCGGGCATCCCCCCTCCGCTTGCGCAGACACAAGCACAATTACTTTAAAAAAATCGAAATCTACAAAATAAAAAAGAAGCGAAAGCAGAGTTCAGTTAGTTTAACAAATTAGTTTAGTTCAGAAAACTAACAGCCTATGTTTTGAACTGTGATAAAAAAAAAAAGTATTCCACGTTCTTTTTTTTTAAATTATGTTCTTTATCTTTTTTAAAACTAGAATATTTACCAGAATCTGTATTAGTCATATTAAGTCAAAAAGGAGGTTTTACAATCCCACTTTGACGTCTTTATTTTGTGGGAGATTTTTTTTTAATACCGTTCTTTCTATTGCATGTTTCTGCAATTTCATGAGAAATTAAAGCAAGTTCTTGACTAGGATACAGTGTGTCTCATAAATATATGGACAAGCGATTTTTTGAAATAGCAGCTCAAAATATGAAGCTATAATCACGAAAAAAATAATAAGCATATAGAATCATAATATATGTTTGTTACAACAACGAAATGCAGTGTAGGTTTTACAGAATTTTTGTAAAAAATTTAAATTCAAAATAAGCTGTCCCAAAAATATATGGACAGTGAAGAGAATTGCTTTTATTTCCACCGTATCAAAAAAATTTTGCATTTTCTGCGTTCTGCACATGTTAAGTACCCACTGCGAAATATAAAATCACTGCTTATTCTTCAATTATCGAATAGTGGGGAAATGCCTCGCAACATTCAATTCTCTGCTGCTGATATAGCTAAAATTTGGCGTTTAAAGATTCAAATGTTAAAATTTCTGATATTGCTAAACAAATAAAGAGTAATAGATCTGGAATTTATGCAATTTTATCAAAAAGTCACAATGCGATTGCAAAACAACGTTCAGGTCGACCAAGAAAAACTCTACGACAAGACAGAGAAATTTTTCAAGCAGTTTCAACCCAAAAGAAGTTTGTTCGTGAAATTTCGAAGACTTTAGCGTTTCCTATTACGATATCTACTGCTCCCGTTGCATACAGGCAAGCAAAATTCATAAATATCGCAGATTGTGCGCGGAATCTATGCTGAAAGTGCACCATAGAAATGCACGCGTTCTTTGAACTAAAAAACACAAGCCTTGGGGAGATGAATTGGTAAGTGTTTCTTCTGTGACGAAAACAAAACCAATTTGGATGGCCCTGATGGCTGGGCATACCATCGGCATGATCTGCGACGAGAATCTCGGGAGTTCATTAGTCGACAAAAAGCAGGGGATTATCTCATGGTGTGGGGCGCGATTTGTTTCAATGTAACACCGGATATTGCTTCTCTTAATGGTCAACAGTTCTTGAGGATTATTAAATTGTCCTTAAAAGCAATCTACTTCCATTTGGAAACATTTTTGGAAGGGATAACTGAAAATTCCAATAGGACAATGCGTCGATTCACATCTGGGCGATTCTCGAAAGGTGGGCACTGGACACACGTCATAACTTTAAGCCTTTCAAACATAACTTTAATTATCATAGACTTTATTATTATTATTTTTTTTTTACACTGAGCTTTTAATTCTATTCAGAGACAGAAAATGACATAATTTATTGTAAAAGCTTTGTATAAATATCTTAAAATTTTATTACTTTATGCTAAAGAGGCCAATTTCGGACATTCATAACGTTAACTGCTCCAATGTACCACCAAGAAAAAGAGTTTTAACTTGCTTCCAGGTGTTTCTAATGCTAAACAACGAATTCATAAAGAAACGGATGATTTTTTGATAATTTCGTTAAGAGATGGCAGGCTGATTTATTGCTTTTTTGAAGATAGAATGACTTTTCTATAAAGATTTTTTTTGTATTTTGTTATGTCGGAAAGTAACGTACGCGACAAAACATTTGAGTTTATTATTATTATTACTGGATAACAAAAAGTTAATGATACATATATATATGTATACACATACAATTATAGGACACATTTACTACATTCATAGTCTTAAGAATTTTTTAAATACTAAGCGCAACATCCAAAATCTGTAACGTACGTGCGAAAAAATGTCCAAAATTTGTAACGTACACAACTGCTAATTAAATGCTTTAATAATTAATTTTCCAGTATATTTGCTGTCTTTTAATGTTTGTGTATAATTTTGTAGACATACTATTAAAAATATTTATATATTATATTTATAGACAAAAAAAAAAAAAAAAATTGGCCTTAAATTTGAAAATTTGAAAAATTACATATAGTTAACGTTTAATGATTCCACCTTTTGAGAATCTCCCATCTGTCATTCAACAACAGCTTGGTTTACTCAGAGTCAAGTAACTGTTATAGACTGGCCAGCTATCAGCCCAGACCTAAATCCAATTAAAAACCTTTGGGGAGTACTTGCACGAGATGTATATACTCATGGTCGTCAATTTTCTACTATTCAGGAATAAAAGCAAAACGTAGAGCAGAATTGGTTCTCTTTACAGCCACACATTCTCCAAACACTAGTTTGAAGCTTACTTGATAACGTTTTCAAGATAATTCAAAGGAACGGATCCAAAATTCGAATTTAAATGCAAAAAACTCGAAAAGTCCATATACTTTTGAGACAGCCTATTTTGATTTTTATTTTTTTTTACAAAAATTCTGTAAAACCTATACTGCATTTCTTTGTTGTCATAAACTTGTATTATAATTCCATATGCTTATTATTTTTTTCGTGATTATGGCTTCATTTTTTGAACTGTTATTTCAAAAAATCGCCTGTCCATATACTTTTGAGACGCACTGTAGAAACAGAAATTATTTGTCTCTTTGATTTCGCAGTCTGAAGTCTAGAAAGAAGCAAACAAATTTGAAAGGGAATGCAGATGTGAAACAGTAGTTGCAAAATGCGATTAGCCGGGGGGAAAGGTGGGGGTGTACAGACCCTGCCTCCTTTGAAAATGAGAAATAATAGCACAGAAAATTAAAATTAATCTGGAGTTGGTTGGTTGGTTGAATTTCGTATTTTGACATTCGTAAAAGGAAAATGGTTGCAATCTTTCAAGTCAATAATAGTAATTTTTTTTCCTCTGAAAATTTGTATGCGATTTTTGGAGCTCTTCTCGTTTCGCGGAGTTCTTTTGAAACTAGGAAAAGGACCCGGTTTCAATCTTTTAGTCCAGTGCAGTAAATTTTGACGAAATTCGCGATTTTATTCTGCGATCATTTCATGATATTTACAATTTTTTCCCAAAATCATTTGAAGAAATTCACGTCTTTCTACGCGATTTTTTTTTGTCGAAATGCGCACTTTTCACCCCTAACATTTGACAAAATTCGTTTTTTTCACCGTGATCCTTTGACGAAATTCGCATTTTTTACCGCGATATTTTGACGAAATTAGGATTTCTTTAGCACGATCCTTCGATGAAATTCGTGTTTTGTTTACACGATCTTTTGACGAAATTCGCACTTTCTTTCTGCGGTTCTTTGACGAAATTCTCGTTTTCACCGGGATCCTTTGACGAATTTTTTTTTGGCGACCTATTCACGAAACTGATTTTTTTACAGGGATCATTTGTCGAAATTTGCGATAGTTTTGTGCGACCGATCGGGAAAATTCTCGATATCTTTCCGTACCAATTATCAAAATCTTCTACTCTTTTCCGCGACTTTTTGACAAAATTTGCCACGTTTCCTCGTCAATCATTTATCGTAATTCGTGATTTTTTTGCGCAATCTTTGACGAAATTCGCGATTTCTTTTTGCACTCTTTTATCGAAATTCACGATATTTTTCACGATCGTTCGAAGAAATTCTCAAATTTTTTCTGGGACCGAGTCACGAATTGATTTTGAGAAGTTCCACAAAAGAAATAAAAATAGCGGACTTCGAAAAAAAAAATTAAATACTTACTGAAGAATCACAGATCTGTGAAAGAATTTTGAGGGCGGAAATACTGCTCAGCATTTTTTATTATGTGAGACCCCTCAAAGAAAACTTCATTACTAGTGGCATTTTGCTGGTTGCTTTTTTTTTTTTTTTAAACGAACATAGAATTAAAGAAATCTAGGATTTGGGGTGGAGGGGGGGGGGTGGTTGGGGGGGAGAGCTTTCGGCAACGTACCCTCGACCAAGCTACGATCACTGCCGTCTCGAAACAAACGAATCCTGAATTATCGCGATTTTTTTTTTTCGAGCCAAATTAAATTTTTAGCTTTCTTATAAGAACTGATTTGACATTCTTCCATTTCGAATTTAATCACGGCAATTGCAAAAATTACCGGAGTTTTTATTTTCTGTTTCAAGAAAAGTCAAACAATCACCTGAAAGTGCAAAAAACCCCGCTAAAAATCGCATTAAAAATTCGGAAAGATTAAAAAAGAGCAGGGAACGAAATTATTTAATTGGGTAAAATATTTAAACCGGATTCCTTTTAGGAACGTGAAAAAACCCCTCTAAAAATAACATTAAAAAATTGTTGCAAATTGAAAAATCGCTGTAAGAATCTCGAAAAAAACTTTATTGAAAAGAAGACAAAGTTTACTGGATAAAATATATAAATCGGATTGTTTTTAACTAATTTGAAAAAATTCGCATAAAAAATTAATTGAAAAATTCCAGAAATTGTCTTCGATATGCATGACTTCAGGCAAACAGGTATTTTCCTGTCAAATCTTGCGGCTGTGAGGACTGCATTGTCTTTTCAGAGTTCAGCGCACGCGCGTACACACACACACCCAGTGACAGACAAGCACCTATCTTTATTATTACAGGTTTTTGGAAATGAGACGTTTTTTTGAGCTGGTGGCCCGGTGAGCGTGTGTGGTGTTGTTGCGGCAGCTATTAGCCCACGTGCGCGTCGAGGGTTTTGCTTTTCAGTGTGGTGAGAGTAAAATTTATTCGAGTATTGTAATAATTTAGTGTTTGTATTTCTTATTTGTAATTAGTGTTGAGTGTAGTTCCTTTTAAGTGCACGTGTACAGTCTGAGTACGTTGGACTGGTCACCAGGCACGGTTTTGAGTAATGTCGGGAACGGAGGTAAAGATTAAAGAAAGTACAGGATTCAATAATGAAGAATTCAAAAAATATAACTGGACTGACGGCAGGACGGCTAAGCAGCAAATCAACTTTTTACCAAATTTAAAAGACTACGTTATTATTGTAGAGAGTCAAGAGGGCGGGCTA
Organism: Maratus speciosus; assembly: GCA_963932465.1. Lineage (NCBI taxonomy): Eukaryota > Metazoa > Arthropoda > Arachnida > Araneae > Salticidae > Maratus > Maratus speciosus. Next base: position 483,364,673 of record OZ010793.1, read on the forward strand.
CATAAGCTAAACCCAATCCGGCTAAAAAATGAAATGAAACAGAACTTTGAACACTACAAAGAAATAGAGACAGTCAGATACACCAGAAACAACAAGATGTTAATCACCACGAAAAGTTACGAATGTGCCAACGAGATTGTAAATAAAGAGCAAATATTTAATACTAAAGTCAAGCATATACTAATGAATGAAAACATAACAACAAGATTTTTAATTTTCAGAATAGACACGGACATAACCCTCAAGGAAATCCAGGAAGAGATAGAAGAAGAAAATCAAATAACTATCCAAAATATCAGAAGATTTACTACTAGACACGAAGGTCGGATAATACCCACAGGGACTGTGCTATTAACCATTTATGGACACGAATTACCTGAATACGTGAAAATGTTCTACATGAGGCAAAAAATTAATTTATTTGTTGATAGGCCCAGAAGATGCAATGTGTGTCAAAGCTTTAATCATGGAACGAATAAATGCTCAAATGAAAAGAGATGCAAAAGATGCGGAAAAGAACATCTTGAATTGATATGTAAAGAAGAAGAAATTAGATGCGCAAACTGTGGGAAAAGTCATGAAGCAGACGACGATGAATGTGAAATAAGAAAACAAGAGGTTGAAATTCAAAGATATAAGAGCGAAAATCATATTACTTTGGCTGAAGCCAGGCGACAGTTCAAGTTGAAAACAACCGAAAGTTACGCAGCCAAAACAAAAACAAACATTGAAAAAGTTAATGATGAAAGCAATTACCACAAGCTTGCGGTACTGATGGAAGAAAAATTCAACAAGATTATGGACATTGTAGTTAACATGTGTGCAGTTATGGTGAGTTTACAGCAAAAACCAGAAAATGTAGTTGAAAAGGGGTCGGAAGGAAACGAAGACGAGACTACAAAAAAAAGCAAAATGGGAAAAAGAGATGTTATGGCTGAGTTTTATAACCAGCTAAAAGAAAAGAAATTGAAGCTAACAAATGAAGCCCAGGAAGGAGAACTATTGTTGTTTCAGGCAAGCCTAACTCCAGAGAACGATAAAATGCTGGTAGATCCGGAAAATGGATAAGGTCTACGGACTCGGTTGTGCTTGTTTACTTGGTGCTAGTGAATGGTTTATTGTCGGTTGGTGGATTGGTATTTATTCTGGATTGAACAGGACTTCGAATTGTGGGGTAAGTGTTGAAAGTTTTTGTGTCTGTTTATTGTTCTGTATTTTTAGTGTTTTTTTTCAGTTTTAGTTTATGGACACTTTTTTATGTCAGTGGAATATAAGGGGACTAAGGTCAAACTTGCCCTGGCTTCGCACTGGTATGTTTCGTAATAGTATCGTCTGGGCGTTTCAGGAAACTCTTCTCAGCAATAATTTTAATTTATCCTTGAGTAATAGGTATGTTTTTCGTGCTGACAGGCCTGGTTGTTCATCGAGGGCGGGAGGCGGCTTGCTGCTTGCGGTGTCGAAGCGGATACCTGTTAAGATGCTTCAGCTTCCTAGGATTGGCCGAGACCATGAGGCTCTTGGAATTAAAATTTGGCACAAAAAAGGTGGATTGCTATCATAAATATTTACGCGCCGAAGGGGTTTGCGGATATTAGGTGGTTGGAGAGTATCAAAGAGGTGATCGGGCATGACTATATCATTGTTGGCGACTTCAACATTAACTTTCTGAATTGGCAAAATAACCCTAAAGCTAATAAAATGATAAATTTGATGAATTGGATCACGCACACGGATGCTATCTTAATGAATTTAGATCAGGCAACGAGATGTAGGGGCGGGGGCATGGGCTCTTTATTGGACTTGACAATTGTGTCGGATAATTTAGCTCGGATCTTCCAGGTGGATGTTCTTCCTGACCCGTTGGGGTCGGATCACTATCCTATCAGGATTCTTGAACAGTCCAACGGAGGTAGCAGTAAGAAACGGTACTGGACTCAGGTCAGTTGGCAGCGTGTTTGCTCGGTGGTGGATGGTTTGGAAGATGATGTTTATGCTGAGGGGTTGGACAGGTGGTCAACGGATATCTCCCAGGCGTTGATTCAGTGCACGGAGAGGTTTCCAGTGAGTGGGGGCAATCTTCCGCCCGGGTGGGGGATTGTCACTCGTAGACTATTGGCTCTTAAAAGGTTTTACCACAGGAAGGCTGTTCGTTTAGGTCAGTTAGATTTATGGTGCAAATACAAGTTCTATAACGCTAAACTGAAGAAGCAGATTATGAAAGACAATCAGAAGTTTTGGGATTCTGTTGCCAGGGAGGCTGGAAGGGGACCTCAGATTTACAAGATTATCCGGGGAATTAACAATTTGAAGGAGGAGGAGGCGAATATGGACTTCGATTTCCCAAACTGTCCACCTGATGCGGTTTCCCAAGCAAACTTGTTTGCTACTATATTCCAAAATTCTCCGATCCTTCATGACATACCTATTGACTTCTCGGAGGATGATGAGTTGGACACAAGGCTTAAGATGGACCATATGGAGAGGATAATCAGGAAAAGTAAATCTACTTCACCTGGTATAGACGGGATCAAAATGAATTTCTTTAAAAATCTAAAAACCAAGGTGTTATCTCAGGTGCTGGAGATGTATAATAAAATTCTCGAGACAAAAAAAATCCCTGAAATCTGGAAAGAAGTCATCATGCTACCCATTAGAAAACCAGGAAAGAAAAGAAACGACATAAGGGGATACAGGCCCATCGCTTTGACTGTGACCAGTAAAAAAATATTTGAAAAGATGATATTAGATATTCTGCTCAATTGGAGCATGAAAAACAAAATATTTCATAGAAACCACTATGGTTTTATTCCGTTCAGGGACTGCGAGGCTGCCGTGTACAGGATTTACAGAGATATTCGAAGAGGACGTCAAGCCAAACAGAAGGGATTTTTGGTGGCTTTGGACATTAAGGGTGCTTATGATAATGTTTGGTGGGATGGTCTTCTGCTTAAACTAAAAAAATTGGGGCTAGGTGCAGATCTGTGTATTCTGATCCGGAATCTCATGCAGGAGCTGAGGATTCGAGTTAAATGGAGGGGCTGGTTCTCGGAGCCTTTCATGTATCTGAGGGGCTTATTACAGGGCAGTCCTCTTTCTCCTTTTCTTTTTGCCATTTACTTAGCTGATATTTTTGAGATTTTTGACTCTTGTATTCATTGCGTGATCTATGCTGACGATATTTTTCTTTATGGTGTTCATGACAATGTGGAGTGGTTGAGGGACATTTTACAGGAGAATCTGATTAGGACTATCCATTGGTTACGTGCATGGAATCTTGAGGTGAATCCAAATAAGTGCCAAATCATGAAGATAGGGCGGTGGAATGAGGACGTGGAGAAGTTTAAGATTAGAGGTCAGGAGGTTGACTTTTCAGAGAAGTTAAGAGTTTTAGGAGTGTTCTTAAATAGTCAGGGGAATCTTAAGAACCATATTGCCATGCTGAAAGAGAAATCAAGCAAGAGAATGAACATGCTTAAAGTTATTGCTGGCAGGAGTTGGGGCACTGAAACCAAATATCTTTTAAAAATTACAAATAGCATGATGGGATCTCTTCTTGATGGTAACCCAAGGATTATAGCGCACTCAAACAAAACTGAAAGTCGCCAACTTCAAGTGATTCAAAATGTGGGCCTTAGATGGGCGAGCGGCATGCCAAGGTGGTGCCCAATCCCAGTGCTATTACAAGAGTGCGGGGTCTGGAGCAGCCACTCAAGAAGAGAATTTTTGGCTGTAAAGAGGACTATTTCAGAAATCAAACATAAAGAGTATACTGATGTCCTGTCAGAGGATTTACTTTACAGGGAACTGAACATCCTTAGTCGGCATAACACGAATGTTAACGAAATGATAACTTACAAGTGGGGCACCAAGGTGAATGAAAATTGCAAAATTTATGTTAATGCCTGGCCTTTCCAGAATAAAGATTTCCCTGAGGAGGTAATTAGGAATTCGTTTAGCTGGTTTTATCAGATGCACAGAGACAAGGCGATCATCATTGCTACAGATGCTTCAAAAGAGGGGAACAAGACTGCGATTGGAATGGTCAACCAACATACGGGCAACCGGATGGCGTTGAAAATTCCCAACATCAATTCGATTTTTACTGCGGAAGCAATTGCATTGTTGGTAGCTATTAAGTATTATATGGTGGAGGGTGGGAAATATATGTTTTTCACGGATGCCAAAAGTGTCTTGATGGCCCTTGAGAAGATCAATCGTAAGTCGGTGGCGGTTATCACCATGCTAAGGGATGAGATTAATAGGAAGAGGATGGATCAGTTTCAGATGGAGTTTATCTGGGTGCCTGGTCATAAAGGAATTGAAATCAACGAGTGTGCAGATGAGCTGGCCAGGAAGGGCCCGTATAGCAATATTTGTATTCCATGGTTTTCTCCCGAGGACTGGATGATGGTTGTGAGAAATAATAAACAGAGGGAGTCTATTTGGGATTGGAACCAATATAGGATTGATCATTCAGGTCGTGGCTGGGATTACGCCAACATAGGGCATCCGCATCAGTGCCTTAGGAGGGAGAGTGGCGTAATATTTGCTCGGTTTCTGACCAAGACGGTTCTCACTCTGGTTCGTCAAAAGAAGTTTCTGGGTAGGGGAGATGCTAAGTGTGATTTGTGTGGTGGCGAGGAGCAAACCGAGGATCATTTGGTTTTGAGGTGTAAGAAATTTTGTAGGATTCGGGATAAGATTTTTAGCAAGTTATCGATATCGAAGAGTATGTCGTACGAAGAGATTTTTTCAGCAATGGGGAGAAATGGTAATGATGAGTTGGTTTTGTTCTCTCAGTTATTGAATGAGATTTATCGTCACTGTCGGAGTTGGATTGGCGCTGCTGTATAGGACTTAATGTTGACAGTGGTGGTACTTCGTTGTGCCGGATTATTTGGTTTCTGTCGTATCTGTCTCTTGTAGTTTATCTAGGTAGTGGATTATGACAGCTATACAGAAATAGAAAGCTGCTCACCGGGCCCAAGAGGGTTAATAAACAAACAAACAAATATTACAGTCGCATAATGATAATATAATTTTTATCACCTTGACAAAAATTTTGTGTATACAGTAGACGCTCGATTTTGCGAACATCTTTTTTACGAATTCTTTGTTTTTACGAACTGATGTACTGGTCCCTTTCAGCATCCTATTGAACTAATGTTATTCTCATTTACGAACTTTCAATTTTACGAACGCATTATATGAGTCCACTTGAGTTCGTAAAATCGAGCGTCTAGTGTAATATCATGATCTGCTTTAGCTAATACATTGGACACATTCTGGGTAAAAAGATGAATTATTAATGAAAATTGTAATTATTTGTAATATTATAATAATTATTTATATGCACTATCCTCCAAAATTTCTTGTCCCCCCCCCCTCCCGGTGATCCTTAAGAAGTCATGAAGACACATTCTGAAAAACTTCCGTGAGTATGTACTGGTGTACAGCATGTATTGTCTGAGATTTATCATCCGGCAAAATTTCATCTACAAGACTTTGACCAAGATAATGTTAGGTCTCATGCAATGCCCCTGCGCCTATAGAAGTTTCCAGCATAATTAAAGGCCTTTTTTAATCTTTATAAGAAGTTAGAGTTGCAAAAGGTTTTACATTTGTGACCACACTTAGTCACTGTCTTATTTCACTGCTGCAAGGAGATTTACATATCTTTTTTTTTACCATTAGATTTAGTTTTGATGTTTTGAACACCTTCTCACACCCCCTCACGCAAACAAAAATCGCATTTGAACCCTTTTTAAAAGAAATACCATACAATTATGAATTCTAAGGGGAAAACCTGTCTAAAACGGAAATTTGATCGGTTTCATGGCGTTCCGTTTTAGCAGGTTTTACTATATAAGATATTATTTGTATCCAACATATTCAGGTTAAAAAGTCTGGGCACTCCCCCTCCCCCTCCCCGTTCAAAAGGCTGGTTACGCCTATGAAGATCTAATCTAAATGTATAAAACTGCACTCGATAGCATTAACTTATTAAAATCACCCCCAAAATATGAGGACTTCTAAACCTAGCGGTTAATAATTCATCATCGTGTCCACTTCCAATTGACTAACGTAATTGATAAACGTGGTTTGGCGCCTTAAAGTATTTTTTGTGATAGCCATTTAATAGTATCCACACTTAATTTAAAATCGTGATGTTACGAATACCGTTCATTTTTGACGCAAACATATGTTTTAAATAAAATTAAGAAAGGTTAACTAAACTTTTATTTCCCTTAGCCGGACTATCTGCTTAATTTTTCGTAATAGGGATTATTTTAATACGTTATTTTTACTCTAAAAGCTGTTACTCGTGACGTCGTTCACGTAGCATTAAAATAAAGCTAAATGCATTAATTAAGTAAAACATTTCGCTCTCCACCAGACATGCCAAGTCTCAGATTTTTTTGCACATCACTATTATCTTAGAGAAAATGTTGTTATTTTAAATCGCGCAAATGTTCCAATTAAATAAAGTAACCTTTTCTATTTTAAAATACTGGTATCCAAAATGCCGGTGGCTTAGCAGCTCTGCTCCCCATAATAAAATTATATATAACTAACCAGCACTTTATCACATTTTATACGAGACAATACGGAATTTCTTATTTGTATGGTCTTACATATACCTCAGTCATAAAAATGTGAAACTTTGTGCCAATTAATGTACACAATTGCGAAAATGAAATCGCATCGAATAAAAGGAAGACCGAGTAAAATCGTGTAAAACTAGGAAACTTTCTTCGTAATGCTGGGAGAATACTACTACAAAAATTATTTTAAATGGTATTTGGTGTATAATATATGTGGTGTAAATATTTATATGTATTCATTCCTGTCATATTTATCTTTTTTTTTTAATTTTTAGTTTGTTTATTCCATTTTTACTTTCCATGTGAAAATTACAAATTAAAATTAACTCTTTGGGAGAAATTATTATTCCTTTTTTTTTGGCAACAATAAAGAGTTTATAAAAGTTAATAGAATAATGTCAGCTTATTCTGTATGAAAATAAAGAACTTTTTCATTTATAAGCAAAATAGTTGTATAAATAAATAAAAATATTTTTCTATATAGCATATAATTGCCATTTTCATTTCTTGGTTAAAATCCATCTATATGCAAACATGCATACAAAGGCATTCGTTAATTCATTCCTTTTGACTTTGATTTGACTTCAAAGACACTACATACTTTCACATTTATGATATTTTTCGATGAGATGGAGTTGCTAGGCAACAGTTAAAAGAAAAAAATGAAATATGTACATTTACAATAAGTAAATTTATAAAATAAAATACTTTATATTATTCGAACATATGTACAAAATGTTACCAAAAGATATACTCCCAATTTAAAAAATCTTACAAATGTATTGACAAAATTTCAAAATAATAGGAATAATTTAAGACCATTATTGGGAAATTTCCGCATTCTGTATCTTTCCATTTAAATCCATTAGTTAAATGAACCTTCTTTTCGAGAAATGAAAATTTGAAAATCGCTTGACTTGCCATAGGCAAGCATTATGGAGCAAAATAAAATGTTCCATTTTTTCCGAACGAATGAACAAATGTAACCAAAAAACTATACAGCTAAATCTCATTACCACACCAACATGCCTACTTAATTTCAAGCTATTCGGATCTTTTTTAAGGCAGTTATCGCGAATCAGACAGACCAACAGACGGAAACAAAAAAATTTTGGGTCTCCACAGTAAGCCTTCACTGTCGTTTCAGCAATAGTGGGTAATTTATGATTAACTTTATAATTATTGTTTATCTGATTAAAAATTTCACTCGAAATTTTTTTCCAAATAATTAGTGAAATTTACAAATGTGAATATTGCAAATTGTGTTCGAAGCTTTCTTTTACATAATATAATAAAGTATTATTAAAATAAATGTATAACCAGAAATGCAGGCTGTTGAAAACTGTTTCACATAAATAATTTTAAATAATGCATACCATCTAATGTATACCAAGAATATTTACCAAAATTAGAGAGCGGGCGGGCAGAACACCAGACAGATAGTCAGACAAACAACGGTACGAACTGTGCCATTGGCAATTTTACATACTATTTATATTTTTGTTTATGTTTATTGTGTTATGTATACAAGGTCAGTCAAAAAGTTCACGGAATTTCGTTGCAACACTTTAATACCGCAATATAATTTATTTATTTATTTACTACCACTATATTTTTTTTACTTCCGTAAGAAAGAAGCATATTTACAAAAGCTAGAGAGCGGACGGGCAGAAGACCACAGACGGTCAGATAAACAGTGAAATGAACTGATGTCATTGACAATTTTATGTCTTTGTTGAAAAGTGATTCGAAAGTATGTAGCGAAATATTTATCAAATAATGTAGAATTTACCCAAATCATAGCATAATGTAACAATTTACAGTCGTATTAAAACTTAGACTCGCTGAATTATTCATAAAATAGATTAAAATATTTCTGGGTACTGTAATGTTACGGTATGAAATAAAGTATTAATAAAATAAATACATAACCATAAATGCAGGCTTTTGCATAAATGTTTCACAGAAATAGTTTTAAGTAATGTGTAATTTATGATTAACTTCATACTTATTGTTCATCTGATTATAAATTTTACTCTGAATTATCTTTCCAAATAATTAGTGGAAATATGCAAATGCGAATATTAAAAATTGTGTTCGAAGCTTTCTTTACATAATATCGCTCACCCGCAAGAAAAGTGACACATCTCGCAAAAACTAATTTTGCGTTTTATTACACCAATAGGTCCGTCATAGGTTTGTCTTGATATACAAACAGTTTCATAAGTGTAGTTACACCGAAAATCCCTTTATTACGCTATATGTCCATTTGTGACCACAGAAAAGGGGTGAATTGTGTGTGGAGGTAAAATTACCCAACCCTCAAAACCTCATCCTACGTCTTCATTCTTAAGGGTTTTATGCTTTCATACATGTTTTTAGCCCTGCATACAGAGCTAAGTGCTGTAAATTCATTTTATGTTAAAGTTATGCAAATTTTCTTTTGCCTCTCCTGTGAAATTTGCTTTTGTCGAGATGTGTCACTTTTCTTGTGGGTGAGCGATATAATAAAGTATTAGTAAAATAAATGTATAACCAGAAATGCAGGCTGTTGCATAACTGTTTCACATAAATAATTTTAAATAATGCATACCATGTAATGTATATCAAGAATATTTACCAAAGTTAGAGAGCGGACGGGCAGAAGACGATACAGATGCTCAGACAGACCGTCAGACAAACAACAGGACGAACTGTGTTATTAGCACTTTTACGTGTAATTTATAATTTTGTTTATGTTTATTATGTTATCTATATAAGTGCAGTCAAAAAGTTCACGGAATTTCGTTGCAACTCTTTAACACCGCAATATAATTAATTTATTAATAAGTATTGTGATGGTTGGATGATAAAATGTGAAAGAATATTATCATACATCTTTTTTTGTAGCTCTATAATAATAGTAATATTCCAATAATTTCTCTTGTGATCAAAGAGTACACTGAATTGTAGCCACAAAAGACCACGCCGACATGGCAATCATTTTAAACTAGTTGGATGTGCCAATCCCAAAACTTTCTTCTACCTCATGTCAATATTTCATTTTAATTAGTTTTATTAGTATTTTTATTAGAATCAAGCATAACTTCATACACTTTTCGATGGTACAATATTGAACATTGCAAAAAAATCGCTATTATAGCACCTCTTTTTTAGCGGAATTTTTCCAAATTCAGGGAGGACCCTCTTTTGCATGACCAAAAACATGCACAAAAAATTTGGTCACATCAATTCTATATAATAACTTCATACACTTTTCGATGGTACAATATTCAAAATGCACAAAAATCTCCCAAAAATAGTTATTACAGCGTCCTCTACTGGTGGATTTTTTCCAAATTCAGTGAGGAGTTCCTTGCCACGTCCACAAACATACACAAAAAATTTGGTTCAATTCTATGCATAACTTCATACACTTTTCGATGATACAATATTCAAAATGCACAAAAATCGCTATTACAGCGCCCCCTACAGGCGGATATTTTCCAAATTAATGGAGGACCTGTTTGCCATAGCCAAAATCTTAAAATAAAAATTTGGTTCAATTCTATGCATAATTTCATACAATTTTTTATGGTAGAATGGCGACACACGGACATACGGACACACGGACACACGGACAGACAGACAGACATTTTTTATAAATATGTTTTTGGTATCTCTGACCTCTAAAACGTGTAAATCCGTCGAAAACTGGAAGTCGGAAAAAATTTCTATTACAATACTTTCTTCGATTGAAGATAGAAAAAAGTAAAAATGATTCGTTAAATAAATATTTCATAAATACTTGATTGTCAAAAGAAAGAAAATAAAAGTAAAGGTATTACTGGAAAAGATTTAACAAAACAGTAGTGAATGCAAAATAAAAGGGAGAGCACTGAGGAATCATCTTCGGAAAAAATCTTTATTTAAAAGAATCCTATTGAAAAAAATATTTTACAATGGGTATCTCCTCTTAAAAGATCCATTTTTTTAGGATGAATTAGTAAACAATCGAAGTTTTTCGATAAGCACATAATATGATAAAATATAATAAATGATTCTCTTGGGGGAATATGGAGGCTGGTGTTTTAAAAAATCGAATCAATCATCTAATTGTAGCACCGATAAAAAAAAAATCCCTGCCGGCCCGGCCTACAGGCAGAGGTAGATTTCGAAGTCAAATATACTAATTTCACAAAAAAAAACTAAATCATGATTATAGATAAATCCAATTTAACAATTTTATCTGGCCGCTCTTGACGAGTTTTTATTTCATTTTCATATAATAGCTGGTTTTATCAGAATCATGTTAGGGCGGTATTCAAAAAAATACTTTTCCATGCTCAACAACTCGAAATTTTCTGGCATAATTCCAGATTCATTTTTAATTAAAAAAAATATGAAACTTGCTGACGTGATTTTTTAAGAGATTTATAAGCGACCTGTGTTTTTATTTTTTGTTCAATTAATTAAAACTTGATATATAAACAATTATTTTCTCAGAAGGACAATATTTTTCGTTTCTAACACAATCGCTTCGGGAAATTCCGTTCAAAATGCCCACTTTGACATCATTTTTTGAAATATATTCTGCCTCTATCTAAAAATCGATTATTACGGTACATTATATAGTTTCTGAATAAGCGAATCTACCAATTAAATGCGTTTGAGAGCAAAAATGAATTTAAAAGCCAGTCAGAAAATAAGCAGTTTGGATTTAAGCGCATCCTTAATACAATGATTTTTCCAACACAATCCGCTTCGGTAAATTCGGTTCAAAATGCCTTTTTTAACACCATTTAAAAAAATATATTCTGCCCCTATCAGAAAATCGACCATTACGGTACATTATATAGTTTCTGAGTAAGAAAACGTACCAATTGGAAGCCTTTGAGAGCAAAAATGAATTGTAAAATGAGTCAGAAAATAAGCAGTTTGGATTTGAAAACACCCTTACTAAGATCATTTTTTACTTCAACCGGTATGTATTTTTAATTTGTTTTTGCTCTAAGAATTGGTCCTATCCAAAACGTGTCTATATAGATGTTGTAGACAATATTAAGAAGATATATGATAAATTCATGGGGATTTTATATCTTTTGAATTGACGGAGTTATGGATTTTTTTCTTCTTCAAACCACCTTTTTGTTTTCGTTTTTAATATTTTTTGCGGTACGAATTGGTCCTATCAAAAACTTGTGAATATAAAAGTTGTAGATAATGTTAAGGAAATTCATGATAAAATTAATTGGATTTGATATCTTGAGAATTGACGAAGTTATGGATTTTTTTCTTCTTCAAACGCCCTTTTTGTTTTCGTTTTTAATTTTTTTTTGCGGTACGAATTGCTCCTATCAAAAACTTGTGAATATAAAAGTTTTAGATAATGTTAAGGAGATTTATAATAAAATTAATTGAATTTGATATCTTGAGAATTGACGAAGTTATGAATTTTTTTCTTCCAAAAACCCTATTTTTTGCGCCCCTTGAGCCCATTTTTAACTTTATTAAAAATCTGTGATACATAAATTTTTGGCCCTATTTTTAGAAGTAATAAAAACTTTAAACTGATTTGATATGTACAAACATTAAGAAGTTATGGGGGGTTTTCTGTTTTCACAAAACCCCTCCCTATTTCCCTCCCCTTGGTCCGATTTTGCCCATTAACGAACTTGACCGAGATTTTATGCCCATTGATTTTATGTATCAGTTTGGAAGAGATTGGTGCAGAATTACGAAAGTTATCGTGTCCAGAAGAAAGTGATATATATAGATAGATAGATAGATAGAAAGATAGATAGATAGATAGATAGATAGATAGACAAATAGATATATATATATATATATAAAGTTTTTTACTGAGGGTGGTTTTGGGTTCCAGGGGTCATGATCGGTGTAGATCTGCAAACATTTTTCAGAAATTCCAACATGGGAACGATCCCAATAGGTAGTATTTCATACGAAATCTACCTAAAAAAAAAAACGAAAATTAACACCAGTGGAATCGAAAATAAATAACCGTTGGCACATAGCAATCAGCAAGATTCACGTTGTTTTATAAAGGATTAGTTATTGCACCTCCGTTGGTCCACCCTTGTCACAAGTAGAAGAAATTATGCATTCCATTCAAAGCCATCATAATATTTTAAAAAATTCTCTTTCATTTACTACATTCGCTGCACACATATGAATTCTTCACAGAATGGCAAGACCCAACCATTCTGCTTTGAAATATAAAGCAGACTGAGAAAAAGCACAGGCTGCGTAGAAGAAGGGAAAAGGGGATGCTGTAATAATTGAAACTCGCCAATTGACAGGAACAAACATACTAAAAATCATGTGTTGGCACAATTCGAAACGTTATAGGAAATGAAAAACTGCTTCAGTTAGATTAAATTTTTATAGATTTCTTTAAGATAAGATGCCAAATAGTAGTAAAGTGTTACAATTTTTGAAATTACGTATTAAACTGATTAGAATATGATTGGCTACGGGGAATGACTTAGAAAGAAGGTCGAATAGAGGATAGAAGGAATAGAAGAGAAATAGAAGGTCGTAGAACGTTCCAGAGAATTCTTTCCCCGGAAGTACAGATTTCAAAACTATGTTTATCATTTTAAAATGGAACGAAATGTTACGTAAGAAAGAAAAGCTTACAGGGGCAGATTTAAAAGGAAGGAAATAAAATAATTTTAGAATGCGAATTTTAATATTAAATGAATAAAGATTAATAAAATATTTCTTAACGTAAATTAAATTAAAATATGGCGGTGATTGTAATTAACAACAACACGTATTATAGGGTAATCTTGAAATCGTTTCAAAAATCGAATTTTTTTTTGACGGATTTACACGTTTCAGACACTGGAGATTCCGAAAAACATATTTTTAGAAGAAAAAAATTTGCCGTCCGTCTGCAGGTGTGTGTGTCTGTGTGACTGTAAAGGCTCTATCTCCCAAACAAATTGAAATAGAGACTTGAAATTTGGTGTGTACTTAGTATGTAATAACGGAAAGAAACGTATTCTATACCAGTAACCTCGATTACACGGAACTATTTTTTTCGGACTCTCGAAATATTCGTTCTGATAAAAGGTATATAAAAATTTTCGTAATTGTTTATTATACGGAGTGAGTATTAAAGACAGTTAAAGAACGAAACTTTTGCATAAAGAATGAAATCAATTGGATAATTCCCAAACAGCAAATAATTCCTGGCCGAACTTCCACTGAATGTCCTAATCTGACTCTTATTCGTCCGGGCGACGTCAGTTCCTGAGATCGGCAGTAAAGGCTTTTTGGCCGCTCGGCAAACGAACTGAGGATCATAGGATTTCATCGCTGTTTCCAGCAGTGGCAGGAGCGGTAGATCAAGCGTGTGTGTTCTTACGGAACCTACTTTGGAAGCTATTAAGTATATGTGTACCTACATTGTGATAGTAAACAGCTACAACGAAATTCCGGGAACTTTTTGACTGCTTCTCGTATTTTAGTTTATTAAATTGCTGTTAAACGATACACAAGCACTCTTGTTGATACCTTTTGCTTTATATTTTGCATTAAGTCCTTTATATATAACTGTATATATGTGTGTACGTGTTTATGTATTTTGTTATGAGACAATCTTTTCAAAGTATGTTTGCTTTGAGAAACAATAGCTTATTATACATTACTATACGGTTATTATACTATTGTTTATTACAGCTATAGTATAAGGCTGCAATAATAATAAGAAATAGATTGTTTTCTAAGGCTTTCATTTAATATGATTAAACTATTTAAAATGCTGCATCTCAGACAAAAGCAATCTTTTCACATTACAGAAGATTTACTTTAAGTTATTGTATATTTCCCGCATGTTTGTTTATGATTAAACCATTAATTGGACAACAGGAAAAGTATTTTTATTTTACATTTCTTGAAATATTCCAGTTAGTTCATGTTTACTAGAATTTAAATTAATACTCTTAGAACAATGTCAATGTTTAGATAAATAAATTAAAAATTCACTTGAACAATTTTGCTGGTTTATCTTACGTTTTACAATAATTAAGTTACATATGTTACTAATGAACTAACTGTAAATAGATTCTTTCAGATAAAAATTTGAAAGCTTCTGATAAATATACTTTTCAATACATATTTTGATAAATATTCTTTTCAAAACTCTCTAAGAACTGAAAGAGCTCAGCGCTTGGGATATTTTATTGTATTACAAACAAATTAATTACAGCTTTGATATAATTGATTGCATCCTTTATTATTTTCTGCTGAAAGATGAACAAACATTCTTATTAATAAATACAGCTTTAAATTTTGCATTGTCTTTTATATATATAAACATATATAGGGTAACTTGAGGTGAGATGCCGTGTTGTACAAGATGACGAATCACGTAGTTTTCGTATGCGCAGGCGCTGTATGGAAACCCTGCTCAGTTGTACGGAAGGGGGTTCCCTGGTGATACTTTAATTTCCTTTTGCGGTCTTAAAAAAATTAAGTGGTACTTTTTTATTACTATTTCGTCTTAATACTTCTGGTAAGTGTCAAAAATCTTTTAGGTGACATCTTTACTTGCCTATATAAGTCTTAGTCTAAACACTGGAGAAATAATGCTGATGGTTTTAGAGAGTACTGGTACATGGCCTTTCTGCAAATCATAAATGGCGGTCGGTTCCCGCTTCTTCACGTCAGTGGGGGTACCGGCGTCTTGTCCAATACTTTTGGGTGAGTCGACGAAAATTTTTGGGGGTAAGATGCCGGTAGTTTTCCCTTGGGGTAAGATGCCAGTTATTTTCCGTTGAAGTCAAATGCCTGGTTGTTTCTTCATTGTTTAAATTACTCTTGGCTATTAACTAACTTGTCGGTGATTTTAATCAGATAATTTTAATCAGTGATTAAATCGTGATTTTAATCAACTGATTAAAATAATTCATTGATTAAATTCATAAATTTTCTACATGTTTAAAATGACATGCAGAAATATTAAAATCTAAGTTGAACATAATTTGAAAGGTTTCTATATGTTTTTGCCTTATAAATAAAATTTATTGGCCTTATAAATAATTTGTTAATAAATATTAATTTTAATCAGTGTTAAAAATTTGATGTTAAATGCGGTTATAAATAATTTTAATAAATGTAAATACCATCAAGTCACCGCAGACTCTAAAAACACGTTAATTTGATCTGCTTTGAAAAGATAATGGATTAACTTTCCTTCCAAAATTCAGAAGATGAGGATTTTTTTTTTAATGAATGAGAATCAGTGTTCAGAGTGTCTAGCAGAGTGCAATAAAACCTCTGAAAAATGTGATGGGATTAAGTGCATTCAGTGAAACTGTTGGTTATATAAAAGTTGCTCAACGTTCCTAAAGAAATGTGCAGTCTTGGCAGATCTGAGTTATATCTGAAAAGAACAAAGGGGCATATGAAAAACACCAACAAAAAAGCTGCACTATAAAGTACTTTATCACAGTGGTTTTATCGTATTTAAACTTATTATAATGTTTAAAAATAGGCATACTTAAGAGCCATAATTCTTTTAAATGTCAAATAGAATATAACTTTTTTTTTCAAGTATTAGTGTGATCTTTTATTAAAGTGCCAATGTTTGTTACCTTCATATTTATTGTAATTTCATATTATTATATTAAATAAGTTAACAACTTTAGTATGTCTAAAATATTAAGGTTAATTTTATTCGTTCCATTATATTTTAAACTACGTCACAAAAATTATTGTTTACATTGAAACTCCACCCCGAGATAGTTGGCCATCTTACCCATAGGTATGGGTAAGATGCTGATATACAAGTGTTTACGAAAATAAAATATTTGATGCTTTATACAATATCTGTAAAATGAAATAAGGTTTTAAATTATACATAAGGGTGCAAGCTTTAACAAGAAATCAATGAATACCAAATAAAAACAACAGGCGATTTTTAAAACAATAGAGTCAAAAACTGCGGCATCTGCACCCAATTTACCCTTTTAGGACTGGATTATTTATCAATATATCGACATGTATTGATATTGCTTAACTATAGCAATAACAATATCTAAACTTAGACTCTGTTGATATATCACAATAAAATAACAGTGTTAACAAACGTTGCAATTACGAACACGAACCCCGAAAAAAATATCGCCAAAACCTCAAACTTCAATAAAATAATAATGTTTTGAGTTCACCGCCATAGCCCCGAAAAAAAGTCTATTCCAATGTCTTCAACCTCCTGTCTCATCCAAAACAGGAAATATACATCGATAATCTTCCTTTCCGCTGATTATCTCCAATAGAAATTATTTCAATTATTGCAATACACTGTAAACTTCACTGTAAACTTCACTGAAGTTCGTTCGACTGCTGCGTAATACTGAATAACACTTATCGTCTTTTATTCTCTCGTAACTGTGATTGGCCTACACATATTTCAATCCCAGATAATTGATACATCATGAATAATCACGCATGAGCACTGGTTATTCATTGTCCCGTTTGATACAGAAGATAGCTGGTTATCATCGAGTCTATACCTAAACAGCTGGAATGCTCGGTTTGCAAGCAACTAATCAGAGTCCGCTAATGGTAAAGTTTCGCCTTTGGCTAATGGCCAAGTTGATGAAAGCCCAAGGTCGAAGAAGTCGTTCACTGTAATCATTGGTTGCTTTAAAAAAAAAGCTTCCCAGTCAGTACAATGACTTTCTTCTTAGTTTGTCGTATTTTCGTTAGAGCGAAGTTTTCTCGAGTGAATGTAATATAGGGTAGATTGGGTGAAGATGCCGTAGTTTTTTGACTTAATTGTTTTAAAAATCGCCTGTTGTTTATATTTGTTATTCATTGATTTCTTGTTAAAGTTTAGACTCTTATGTAAGATTTAAAAACTTATTTCATTTTACAGATGTTATAGAAAACATCGACAATTTTGTTTTTGTAAAAACTTGCATTTTGGCATCTTACCCATAGGTATGGATAAGATGGCCATTTATCTAGGGATAAGATGCCTTATGGAGTTTCAACCGAAACAATAATTTTTGTTAAGCAGTATAAAACATAATGGGACGAATAAAAGTAACTTTAATATTTTAGACATACTAAAGTTGTTAACTTGCTTAATATTAGGAAATTCCAAAAATATGAATGTACCAAATGTGCAATATAATAAAAGAACAAACTAATATTCATTTGTTATATAATTATTATTATTTATGTTATGTTAATATATTTGGCTGTGTAATATTTATTTAGAATATTATGTTCTGCTTAACATTTAAAAGAATTATGGATCTTAAGTATGCCTATTTTTAAACATTATAACAAGTTTAACTACGGTAAAGCCACTGTGATAAAGTGCTTTAGAGTCAAGCTTTTTTGTTAATGTTTTTCATATGTCCCTTTGTTCTGTTTAGCAATATCTCAGGTCTGCCACAAACTGCACATTTGTTTAGGAACTTTGAGCAGCTTTTATATAACCAACAGTTTCGCTGGATGCACTTAATCCCATTACAATTTCCCGATGTTTTTTATTGCACTCTGCTAAACACTCTGTACAATCATTCTCATTCACTTAAAAAAAATACTCGTGTTCTGAATCTTGGGAGGAATTTTAATCATCCTTCATATGATCGTCGGTTGAAGATTCTGTATTTCTACCATTTGACCCCTTATCTAATTACTTTTTAGAAAGGCTTGAAACACATGGAAATTCGCAGTTGCTATTGGGGGAAATAGCAATAAAAAAGTGCCACTTAAAAAATTAAAAAAAGATTATTAAAAACTACGTGATACGGCATCTAACCTCAAGTTAATTCTGCCTTGATATTTTTCAGCTATGAATATTTATCAAAAAACAAAATTTTAATTATTATAAAAGTATTCCCAAATATGATTTGAGTATTTATATTAAAAAATAATTAATGTTGTTTTCTGGTAGTAAATATGTAGGAAGATATAAATACGGTCATTTTTTTCTATTAAAAATGAATTGATTCTTTAGAAAAAAGATTGAAAAGCAACAGTTCTTTTGCGTCTATTATACTCTATAACCTGTTTAATAACAAGTATATTAGCACTACATATGGCATTAAATTAATCTTAGATTATCCTGCGCTTCCTCTTTGCATGTATTAATTAAAATAAAATCGTCAACGTCCTAAATTTAAGATTTTTTAAATTTTAGTTTGTGTTTTATAATTTTGTCAGTTATTCGCAAAGTAATTAAATAGTTAAAATGCATAGAGTAGGAATAATAGGAAACATACTATTTATGAAGGAAAATACTTCGCAGGTATAAGTGCAAACAGATATCAAACATTGGTTTCATTTCTAAAATATTTTTTGTATACATGTATATATATTTATTTTAATGATGCTGCGTGAACATATAGGTATAAGACATTGATTCGTTTCTCTCTGCATCTGTTTTTACTTAAACTGCTGCACTATACCATTTATGTTTCAAAATTATCAAAATTTCTATCCTTGCAAAATTTAAGGTTGTTATCGCGATACATCACAAATATCAATATTAACTCGTTGATATATTGCGATATTAAATTTCTGAAAGCTTCCTGCCTTAATATATATATATATATATATATATAACCATTAATTAAACATTATGGACTACCAACAAAAATTGTGATGGGGCGCCAATATGGGTCCGTATATGACATCGGTGCCGAAAGTTTTCCATTTTAATTAAAAAATCACATTTCTTTTTCGAATAAAACTACATAAAAGTTGCCATGGCCGCAAAGAATTCTTGGTACTGTTACGCTCGCCAATAGCTTTTTTCATCACGCCAGTTAGCATTTTTTTTATTTTTCGAGTGGTAAATTAAAACATTGCTTTGAAGTTGAAATTAAATGTCATGGTTTGTTACATCATTTAATATTTGGCCAGATGTCATATACGCACCGGGTTTGGCGTGATTCTTTTTTACGAAAATTTGGCGAAAACCTCGTTTTCGAATACCAGTTACATATGTATTTTTGGTACTACTTAGTTATCCCGTCGACCAAAAATCTATCACCAAACTATAAGATTAAATGCCAATAATGGTTGATTGTAAATGTCACATTTACTTGACTTTAAGGAAGTTACACGTCTTTACATCATCAAGTGATTTTTATTTCGACGTTTTATTTGTATATTTATTAATGTTATTCTATTTTATTTGTTCTTTCGTTATTTAAAATAAAATTTATGTCAATTTGTATAATTTGGCGAGTGGTTTGGCGATTTATATAATTTGGCGAAATGGGCCGGCGGAATAACTAAGTAGTACCGTATTTTTAATTATTTTCTATTATTTTTAAAAGAAAATAACCAAAAAAATAATTAACTATAGAACAAAACAATTTATGTAATTTAAAAAAAGATAATAAAGTAAATAAACATTTATTATTAAATAAACAACAATAGCCAGGTTACCATGTTAACCAAAATAATGCCATTTGGGTGCCAATTAGGTACCCCGTTGCGTATATGACATCTGTGCCTAATATTTTTCTTTTCGTCTCGTTTAAAAAAAAGAAAGAAGTGAAAGTCATTTATTTTAAATGTTTCAGTTTGTATTAAATAAAATGATAATGAAATACAAATTGAATTATGAATAAAAGTAACCTGATACATTTCTTAGAATACATTTAAGGGAGGCAGAACTGGTCGTCAAATTAGTATAAAATAGTAACCTTTTCTAAAATATGAAAAAAAATATCTGTAATGATTAAAATTTGAGTTGCCATCATTAGAGAAAAGTATATAAAATTAGAAGAAAATTAATATTTCGAAAACTAATTCGAATTTAAAAATTCTAATACCAGTTTTGAGATTTGCAGATCAATACGGATTTTTGGTGTTAATTTCATCAGAAAGTATTCCGTATTTTAGGAGAATTCGCCGTGAAACATAATCAGTTTTTTAATCAGTCGTTTCATAGAATCGTTACATAAATTCGTTTCATAATATCCGTTTCATTAGGATTTTATATATATAGGGTATATATATATTTATTACAAATCATCATCTATTTCTAATTACTAAAATTAAATGAATAAATGAATAAATTTAGCTTCAATTCATAACACTGACAATATACAAAATAAAGATGGAACCTTTAACTTGTAATACAAAATCGGGAAGAATACCACTAATTCACTGGCACATTGCGGACTATTAAAACATATAAAACATATGAAAAAAAACCAAATTTTGATAAAATAATCTATTAAAGACAAAAGATACAATTAACCAGCGAAATATTCTTAAACCATTAAAAGACGTATCGTAAACAAATAATAGATCAAATGGATGGATGTAGCCGGAAACTTATATAGCATTTCACTTTTTCAAGGGTTAATGAAATACAAATATAAGCAAAAACATAGTCGATTTCTGTAATAGAATCCAGCAATAAGCTAAAAATTGAATTTCATTATGTACCCGATCGACTATACACGTAGATCACGACTATACAAAAGTAAACATGTACCATGCCATATAGATTTAATTAAAAAAATTATTAATCATTGCAAGATCCATAATAATGAACAATATGAAAAAATTGCAACATTTAAATTTAAGACATACCCAGCAAGAGATTTGCTATGACCATATTATAATCTCAAACATGTATTCCATTTTAGCATAGTCAAAATACCGCCTAATTAAATGGTACAGTTAAAACGAAAATTTACGATTGGAAATCATCACAGCTTGCAGATAATATTAACATTCTTATAAATATAACAATTATAATTAACTTCTATAGTCTATATAATGAAAATTATTTTATGCTATTTTAAGGATCCTGGAATAAATTATGACTAAAAAGTACATAAGCAAGTATATGTTTAAAATTAAACAGGTAATTAATAAGAGATATAATATAATATAATAAAGTATGGCAACATTATTATTTTAGAACTGAATAAATAATTATTTAATGCTGCCATCTAACGGAACTTCAAAAAATTAAAAAGTTAAAAATGTCTATATGTGAAAACAATCATGTCTAAAAGAAGTAGAAATAATTTGTAGTGGTGCCATCTATTGAAGTTTACCAAATACAACTGTAGAAATATTGCATATTGAAAATATTGCAAATACTTGAGAAAACACTAGAACCGCCTTAAAATTTACTCAAGTGTTATAAAAGTATTTCGCACCAGAATTTTTATTTAAAACTATTTAACATATGTATTTCTCCGTGCTACTTATTCTCCGTGATACTTCTCCGTATACTTATTTCTCCGTGGTATATATTTAACTTTTTTTTTAATTCTGGTTCAAATGGAAATATTTTCATTTTTTACCGGTCAAAATGACCGCTATGACGGTTCTAGTGTTAAATAACTTTAAAACAGTACAACAATATCATTCTAAAGCAGCTCAACAAAATATCGATAATAATCATTTAGCATCTTTAATATAATGTTTTATAGTTGTTTTTAATTATTTTATTTAAAATTAATTAAATTAATAATATTTTCAAATACGTTACAATTATAATAATATAAAAGTTTGTTTCTATTAATCACTTTATAAATTTAACACTTGTCTCCCATAATTCTCCAAAGTGGTTGAAGGGGAATTAAAATACCAAGTAATGCCTTCATTAGCTAAATAATTTTGAATTTCCTCCTCACTTTTATCCTTAAAGATCTCAGAATTGCTCTTAATTCTTTATTGGCACCAACAAAATTTCGGCCATTATCACTAAATATATCAGAAGGTTTGCCTCGTCCCGCAATAAATCGTTTAAGAGATGCTAAGAACGCTGCACTTGTTAAATCATTGACAATTTCAAAGTGCAATGCCTTTGCAGTAAAACACACAAAAATACAAATAAAAACCTTTGTTACCTGTTTACTCCTACCTGTTGAATTTTTTACCTCAGAAGGACCACAGTAGTCCAATCCAGTGCGCTTAAATGTTTTCGACACTGTTACTCTTGTTCCTGGCAAATCAGCCATCTGTTGCTGCGAAATTTTAGCGTTAATTTTCTCACAAGTAATACAATTAAAAATGATTTTTCGAAGTTCATTTCTTGCAAATAAAATCAAAAATTGATTTCTGATGAGGGGCAGTGTTGTTTCTGAACCTGCATGAAAATATAAAACATGAAAATAATTAATAAAACAAAAAGTAAAATTATGTTTAGCAGGTATAATCATAGAATATTTTGGTGTTCGGATAAGTTACTGTTTTTCAGTCTACCATCAACACGAATAATACCATCACTGTCTGAAAATGAACACAAGTTTGTCAGATTGTTATTGTTAGGGATAGCAGCACCCCTTTCTATACACTGCACTTCTTTCACGAATGAAGTCCTTTGAATGTTCTTTACAATGCACAATAAGGACTGA
This sequence comes from Maratus speciosus, assembly GCA_963932465.1. Taxonomy (NCBI): domain Eukaryota; kingdom Metazoa; phylum Arthropoda; class Arachnida; order Araneae; family Salticidae; genus Maratus; species Maratus speciosus. The sequence goes on from OZ010793.1 coordinate 483,387,639, forward strand.
GAGAGTTCACTGCTTGATAAAGTTCCAGTTGTAGGATACAAGAAATATCTACAGTTATATATGAATCTCTTACAACATGCCACTACTCTTTGTAGTTTGATGAACAAAAGACAGTTATTAATGACGTCTAAAGATTCAAGGGTGTTAACTAAGCCACATACTTGAGTTGCTGGTGGGGATTTCAATTCATGAAAAAACAACTCATTGATTTCAGCAGGATTGCTATCATGACACTCAACCACCTCAGGCTACTGTAGGAATGCAGGACCGAACCACTGCAGTTCACACTGTTAAATCTTGATGGGATCTATACCTCTAGAAATAAAGTCTTCAGGATTTTGCCTGGAAGTACGTAATACCATTTTTCAACCGAAATTAAACTTTGTATTATAGATATCCTATTTGCTACAAGGGTCTTAAGATCGTTGCATTCCTTTTTTAACCAAGCAAGTACAATAGTGCTATCTGTCCAAAAGTAAGTTTTAGAAACTTGAAAATTTAGAGCTCTTAAAACCTTTTCCATCAACTTAGATAGCAAGACTGCAGCACAAAGTTCAAGACGCGGGATGGTGGCATGCTTTAGAGGATCTACTCCAGATTTATTAGTGAGTAGCTTAACAGCAGAATCATCACAAAAATTAGTAGATTTCACGTAAATGACCGCTCTATAAGAAATTTCAGATGCATCGGCAAATCCATGTAGATACAGACAAATAGACTGATCCATAAGAATGCATCTAGGGATACTGATCAGATTTACACTCTTTAAAGAAATAAGAAATCCCTTATTTTCCTTCACTGGGAGTAAATCATACCAGTCTATTTTCAGAAACCATAATTTTTGCAGAAAGACCTCTGCCCTTGTAATTATTGGAATATCAAACTCAAAGGGTCAAATATTCTAGCAGTTTGTGACAAGGCTGATCGTTTAGTGTATAATTCGCTTTGTTTGATAATTAAGTTAAACCCAAAACTATCTGGTTGAGGCTTCCACAATATTTCCAAATTTTTGTCCGATTAGAAAAAGAATATCCAGATTCTGAATTATTACATAAAAGAGAACAGTTATTTACTGTCCATTTATGGAGATTTATGCCTCCTCTATTTAACAAAGATATCAGCTCTTATTGAATTTCTTTTGCGGTGTCTAAATCATCCGCCCCTGTTAGTATGTCATCCATGTAAACATCCTGCAACAACACATTCGCAGCTAAAGGAAATTCATTTCCTTCATCTCTGGCTAATTGCATTAAGGTTCTTGTAGCTAAAAAAGGCGCACTAAATGTACTAAGTCACAGTACATAACTTGTACACTTTTACTGGCTCATTCACCTCAGGTTTAAACACTATTCGTAATAAATCTTTTTGACTCGGATGTATTACTATCATACGATACGTTTTTTAGTATCTGCTACAAAACTAATTGGTGCTTTTGAAATCGCAACATTATACGAAATAACTCATCTTGGATTGTTCCTCCGTTAAACTGCAAACTGTGTAATGATTTCCCTGTAGAAGTTAAGAAAAAAGCATTATACACGACTCGTAATGGTGTGCTACTTGTTTCTGTACGAAACACGCAATGATGTGGAATGTAATAAGTGACTTCTGGTTCTTCAGATTCTATCACTTCTTCCATGTGACCCATATTCAGATATTCTTCCATAAATGCCTTATAAAGATCATTAAATTTAGATTCTCTAACTAAGCGCTTCCATAATGAATTTAAAATTTTCATTGCCTTTTGTTTTGATTCGCTAAGACAAGACGGATCTTCCTTTAGTGGCATTTTCACTACGTATTGTCCATTTTCAGTTCTAGAATAATTTTTCAGAAAATACTCTTCACAAATTTCTGCTTCCTTAGTTTTAGAAATCTCCGACCCTCTCTCTATATTTTCTATTTCCCAAAACTCTCTAATTATTTTTTCTAACTCCAAATGATCTTTTATTAACCCACAATGTATATTGCCTTCACCCATAGCTGGAAGGCTTCCACTGATAATATACCCGAAAACACTGTTTTGTAACACAGTTTTAGTATTTAATGTTTGCGTATAAATTTGACCTGGATTTAAAAATTCATAGAAATTTTCTGCACCTAAAAGCAAATCAATCGGACCTAGTACATTAAATTTTTCATCGGCTAATTTGATGTTATTTAACAATGGATAGAAGTCTCAAGCGGCTTAGACGGCATAAATTCTGTAATTTTCAAAACAACTAAAAAATCTAATTTTAAATTAAAATCTTTATCCATATTTGAAACAGTTGTGTTAACACTAGATCTTATTTATGCCTAAAATAGAAATGTCAGTCTTTTCTCTTTTCAAATTAAGTTTATCTACTAACCTTTTATACATAAAATTAGAGTTCGCGACAACATCTAATAAACCACGTACTTCATGAAAATTACCCAATTCATCTTTTATTAAACAAACAAATGTGCTAAGTAACACAGCTTTTAACTCATTAGCCAAATTAGTCTTTGAAAATAATTGTTTTGATTATTAGCTGGGAAAGACTGAAATATTGGAGCCGAAATATCCAAATTAGATTTATTACCTCCTTTGTTTATATGACTCACTTTGTGTGAAATTATCTCTTGATTTTCAATTTTATTTATTTTTTGTTCGCGAGGGGAATGTAGAGTTACATTGTGCTTTTTTCTAAAAATAATGCATGAGAATTTAGCTCTACAACCAACCTTTATGATTCATAAGACAGTTAAAACGAAGATTTTTTGCTTTTACGAGCTCTATCACTCACTGACATATTTTTATAAACAGGACATTTATGCAAAGGATGATTTTCATTACACGACAAAATAAATTTACATTTTTTACATCAGTTAGAAAACTTTAGAAACTGGCCTGGAATAATTATTTTTATTATTCAATCTAGAATTATCAACCACAGGTTTTCCCTTTGATGTGTAATATAAATCTATCTCCCTAGATAACTCAATTGGATGAAACCATGAATCTGCTTGTCTAACAAATATAAAAGACGTAACATCCTTATGAAGCGCCTGATAAATTTTATGAGAAATCACTAAATTTTTTAAAGTTTCAAAATCTGTCACATTTCTCAATTTTAAATAATAATCCCAACTCGTTGTTCATCAGGATGCAATTTGTACATATGTTTCATTGGGTTGAAGTTGTGCTTTTTTAAAATGTTCTAAAAAATTTTTTGGAGTTGGCTCAAATTCTTCAAGTACTATAGCTTTCACCTTTGAATAATCTTCTAATTCTCCATCCTTAATGTATATACTAATATTTGTTGCCCTTTCCCCTAACAGATTTAGAAGAATTTCCGATTTATATTTTTCTGGGACATTTTTTGAAATAAAGGCCTTTTCTAAAGACGAAAATAAATAACCCCAACCTTCAGGCCTAGTCGGAATTTTAATTGTAAGTGTTCTTATACTTTTAATGAGAGAGTCTAAAAATTCTATGCTTTCTCCCTTCTCGAAATCATTTAATTTTTCAATTTGGTTTCTGCTCGGGCCTTAGCTAACTCAAGCTCTAATTTTGTGCATTCAGTATTTAATTTTTCAAGCTCTAGTACCTTCGCTTCCTCATTTTTTCTCTCCTCTATAATATTTTTGGCCATTTCTTCTACCAATTTTGAATCTGCTTTATATTTATCACTTACCTTTGTTAAATTCCTTAAATCATAATTAGTTAATTTTATATCAGAAATACCAATCCCTAACTCAAAAGCTACCCTCTAGTAGTCTTCTTTCTTAGCACTTTTAAACATTTTAATAATTATAGTTCACAATGAATAAATAAATAAATCTCACATATCTCCAATAAATAAAAGGGAATCACTTTATCCAAATTGCTGAAAGATGGCAGAATAATACTTTGTTTGCGTTTTCATTTTATTTGTTTTCTCAAAATAAACATTTTGAAATAACTTCGCTCATTCTCTGCGTTAAATTATCACGTATGATTGCTAAACACTCAAATTACAGAACATAATTATTCTTGTTCTTGAATCATAACAACCACATTATTTAAACTCGAAATAAAGCACTTTTTAACACCACAGTATTAAAGTAATATTATAATAACTTATTAGATTAAAAAACGCAAACGCTCAAATTGTCATCAAACAGAAAACACTTAATTCGTTTCTGTACATTTGTACTCGTTGAATCGAAACCACTTTATACTCCATTTATTAAATGCTTGGTTTTTGCTCCGACACGAGAGGACCAAAGGTATGGTCTGCCAATAGCTCTATCTCAAATAATCACTACACACAACACACAAAATAAAACTTGCGGACTGTTCACTAATTTAATTCTCAAACACAATAAAAATGATCGAGAGCCGATATTTACATTGTTCTTCGGATCGGCGTCTCGAATCCATCTCACAAGTTTTTAAACAATTTTTATAGATGGCGCTTCTAGCGGAAACAATCTGGTTTTGGTACTCTCTAAAAATAAATGTGTAAATTAATCACGTTTACATACGTATAATTGTAAATTTATAAAATTACACTTTTGTTATAAAATTTACACTCGTTATCTTTAAAATTTACCTGTATTTATGCGTGTTTTTGGCTTAATGGAAGTGTGTAATTTGTTATTTCTTCAAAAATCCAAACAAATGTGTAAATAATAGAAAACTTTTACTAATTTACCCGATTTGATGTGTTAATGTAATTTACAATTTTTGCATATTACACAAATATCTGTGTATTTTGCATATTGCACCGAAATATATGCAACAGTATAACACAGATATATGCGTAAGAACAGAATATTACACAGCAGTATACGTACGAATTTTACACAGCTATAAGTGAAAGAATGGAATATTAGACGGGATTATGTGTATCAACATTATGCAAAAATATGTGTAAGAACAGAATTTTACACAGAAATAATGCGTACTTATGTGAACACAATAAATATCGATACTTGAAATCTTGGTTTGTGTAATACTAGTTGAATGGTCAAGTTCATGGATTAGAAGGTCACAGATCGTGAGTTCCAATCCCGTTTTGGTAAGTATTGCTTATTTAATGTAGATTGAATTAACTAAAGAATTTCTCCTCTTGATGTAGGTTCCTATCTTTCAAAACTTGTGACTGAAATTGATAGAAAAAAAAATCCAATAAAATCCGAAAATAGTACCGGCGTCAGGATTTCAGTATTTTTCAAACTTTTATTTTACAGTGTATTTATTTAGATTATACAGATTCTGTTCATAAATTATGACTATACTAATTTTAGGAGTTCAACTTTAACAGAGAGTGGCATATCTACCCTATATATATATAATCCTAATGAATCGAATGGAAACGAATTTATGTAACGATTCTATGAAACGACTGATTGCACAACTGATTACGTTTCACGGTGATTTTTCCTAAAATATGATATACTTTGCGATGAAATTAACACCAAAAATTCGTATTGATCTGCAGATCTCAAAACTGGTATTATAATTTTAAAATTAGAATTAGTTTTCGAAATATCAATTTTTTTCTCATTTTAAATACTTTTTTTCTAATGATGGCAACTCAAATTTTAATCATAACAGATATTTTTTTTTCATATTTTAGAAAAGGTTATTTTAAATTAATTTGGCGACGGGTTTGGCCTCCCTTAAATGTATGCTAAGAAATGCATCATGTGACTTTTATTCAGAATTCAATTTGTATTTCATTATCATTTTATTTAATACAAAACTTTCATTTGAAATTGAAACCTTTAAAATAAATGGCTTTTACTTAATTCTTTTTTTTAAACGAAACGAAAAGAAAAATATTAGACACAGATGTCATATACGCAACAGGGTACCTAATTGGTGCCAAAATGGCGTTATTTTTCCTGACAGGGTAACCCGGCTATTGTTGCTTACTTATTAATAAATGTTTATTTGAATTTATTTTCTTTTTATTTACAAAAAATGTTATACATTGTTTTGTTCTATAGTTATTATTTAATTTTTTTTATTTATTGTTATTTTATTTTAAAAATAACAGAAAATAATTTAAAAATACATATGTAACAGGTATTTGAAAACGCGGTTTTTGCCAAATTGTCGTAAAAAAAAAAAAAAATCACGCCAAACCCGTGACACGCCAAATATGTGACAATGCAACAAATCATGATATTTAATTTCCACTTCAAAGCAACGTTTTAATGTTATTACTTCTCCCGTCGACCAATTTCGCCAAGTTATACAAATTGACATTTTTTTTTTTAAATAACAAACGAACAAATAAATTAGTATAACATCAATAAAAATACAAATAAAACGTCCAAATAAAAATCACTTGATGGCGTGAACATGTGTAACTTCCTTAAAGTCAAGTGAATGTGACATTTACGATCAACCATTATTGGCATTTAATCTTATAGTTTGGCGACAGATTTTTGGTCGATGGAATAACCAAGCACCGTTTTAATTTACCACTCGAAAAATAAAAAAATGCTAACTGGCGAATTAAAAAAAAAGCTATTGGCGAGATTTTCACCCGGCTAACATAAAAGTACCAGGAATTCTTTGTGATCATGGCTACTTTTATGTAGTTTTATTCGAAAAAATAATTTTGATTCTTTAATCAAAATGAAAGCCTTTCTTATGAAAAGCGAAGGAATGAGCTCGTTGTTTATGGCAGTTACATGACTTGAGCTAAAATGAAAATTTCTCTGTCTGTCGTTTAACATTTGACTCGAGTTATAAATCTTCACTAATATTATTTTGTTGTTTTAGGAAAAACATTTCTATTTAATATAATTTTTTCTTGTTACTAGTACAGTTATTGCTTTTATTGAATTTAGTAAAAATAATCGATATTGAACAATTTTACATCTCCATTTCATTCATAGACTTTTTCAGTTTAATTGATAAACTTCTCTACAATACAGAAATTTAATTGAAAGTCTCTGAAAAAAGAATTCCTAATGCAAACTGACAAAATCATCAGGCTATTATTATACGCTTTAATAAATTCTGAAGAATTATGTTCAATATGCTACAAAATTGTAATTACGAAATTTATAATGAAACACCTACGCGTAAAACACTCGTCCGTTTTCAAATTGTAATTTTGTAATAAAAGCATGCTATACATGTTCTGAATCTGGCTTAGATATGATATTAAAATTGTAACTGATTAAACTTTGTATTAGAAAATGACTATTATAAATAGTTATGAATGACATTTGCGCTTAAAACGCCATGCTGTAAGTAACTTTCAATACTATATTTGAAATGACATTTACGCCCTCGAGAAAATGTTTTATATAAATTCATTTCAATGCATTTTAATGTTAAAACACAATATGAAGTGTAAAATATTTTTGAATGAAATGGACTGTTACTGTAGTATTCGTCGGATATTTTGACTTGATATTTATCTATTCCCGAACATGCTAACATAAAGTGATTGGTAGAATCAGTGATTTTACTATTGAATGAATTATTCGGGCATGCGCAAGAACATAGTTTCCAACCTTTGTTTATATTTTCAATCAATTACCACAAGAAAGTTCGTGAAGAGAAAATAAGCAAAATAATAATTGCCCGGCATCGTAAAATTTTTAATCAATTATCTTCAGAAATTTGGAAGATTAAAGAAATCTTTATTTTATTTTATTTTATTTATTTATTTATTTACTTTTTTTTAACCATTTGGAAAAATGGTTATTGTCCTCGTCAGGGTAGGAAATCAAAAGCATATCTGAAGCTTTTTATTGGTTTAATCCGCATTTTATTCGTTTTCTGATTGGTCTATACAGTAATCTGTATTTCCCTTTACTTTCAACAGAGATGGATACTTCTGTCAAAAAAGTAATAAAAACTACAAAAAAAAAATTAATAACTCAGAAACAAATTGAGATTTAGCTTTCAAACAAATTGCATTTAAAAGTACATTTTCTTCTCTGTACGACGGTGCAAAAAGTAATGTTGTGGGATATTTAGAAGTTTAAGAATGAAATTTCATTTAAAATGGGTCGTCAGACTTCTACGATGGAAAAGCCTTTTCCGGAACAGCCAATGAAATGCTTGGATAACATGTAAGTTTCAGGTGGATAATACGTAACTTTTAAGAAATCTGATGGGTCGTAGGCGATTTCTGTCGCTCGCAATTTTTACGTGTAATAACACTATTAATGTTTAATTCATGGCGTACGTAATTTATGATAAACTCCGTGCGATTTTTTATGTCTTAAATTTTAGTCTTCGAAAAAATCATTTTCCAAATGGCCGTTGTAATTTGTTAAATTGCTTTTCTTTTCTTTTCTTTTCTTTTCTTTTTATTTGTTTTTAGTGTTCTTAAATTAACTTGCTTAATTCACTTGCTTGTGTTGTTTCCTACCGAGCGTAAAAAAGCCATAATTTTTTTATAATCGAGATCTACAGCTGGGACATTATAAACAAGAAAGAAAAGCCATGCGTTAAGCATAGATTAGGAAACACTTCCTGAATGCTTAAACAAAGCTTTGTTATTTATGTAAAAAAGGTAAATAAGATAACTAAATAAACATTTTACAAAATTCATAAAACATTTAAAAAACTGATTTCATTAGTTATCGTCCATAGCCAAATGTGTATTCCAATTCTTTTGAACAACCCTATATTTGATCTGTAGGTATCAATATATATACCATATAATGAGAAAATTTAGTTTAGCAAGAACACGCAAAACATGTCGAAATTTCTGTTTCAGTAATTTATATTAATAGATGAAAACATACTTGAATGCTTTTGTACATCCCTGTAGTTTACCTAGTACCTTTATTACACGACACTATTTAGCTAAAATTTATTTCAAACTAAAACACTCTTAAAATTACTGAAATCACATTTCCACAAATTATCATCCATAGACGGCTATGTATCCAATTCTTTTCGTGACTCTGTCTATCATTTTATCTATATTCTACAAACATTTCTTAGGAAACTAAACGCAATTCAGCATAATAATGCATAGCTCATTTAAAAACCACCTTTAAGCAATTTGTGCTCATACCAGTAATCCTTAACAATTCTTTTGTGTAGCCCTGTATATGACATATAGCATTTATACACACCATATAGTATGCACAAATATAGTGAAACATAAAAGCCCATATCATAATTAAAAATACATTTTCAGCAATCATCGCTAATGTGCAGTACTTCGGATACAATATAGCTTTTGAAGTCTTTTGTGTGCCCCCGTAAATGCTATGCACTTCGTATTAGATATGAAATGACTTATAGTAAACCTCAGCAACATATATCAATTTCATTATATATGAAATAGTTTAACATAATTAAAATACACTGCAAACAATCCCCCCTCCTACATCATTATGTAACGAAATTCTTTTGTGTGGCCCTGTAAATGTATAATAGCTATTATTTGCGCCGCATATTCTACAGAATACATATTTTAGTGCACTTCTTAACTGCATATAATTTTTTTTTAATGTTTCAAAGCGTGTAACATCAATAAAAACCATTTGAAATGATTTTTTCCCAGTAGCCGTATTGTAACGGGATACTTTTGACTGCCCCTGCAAATGAACTAAGCATGCTACACACTTCATTTGAAATAGGGATCGTGCTATGGTATACATCAATAACGTCCAAAAATATCTCGGCAATCCGAGTATATTTATGAGAGTTAGAGCGCGGACAGACAAATAGACGGCTAGACAAACCGAAGTCATAAACACTTTTCAGCTTTGCAGAAAAGTGTTAAGAATAAAAAAAAAAACACCCAGAAACATTTTTTATACAAAATTTCTGGTAGAAATTGAATTTTAAATACAAAACAAAGGTTAACAGCTGTGCTTTTGCGCATGCCCGAATGATTCATTCGAATAGAAAAGTCATTCATTCTGCCCATCACTGCAAACATCATACATGTTTCCTTTTTTACATTCTTTTATTACACTCACCCTGGTTTTTCATGTAAAGATGGAATTTTGTAATCGATATTTAACCCACAGGTGATTTTCCGATATAATACATCATTTTAATACTTAAGGGGGGTCATGGGCTCAAAATTCTATTTTTTGTATTTAGAGAGATTTTGTTATGAAATTTTTTACTGAAATATATCTAATCAACAAGTAAGAAAAAATCATGCGTCAAGCATAGATTATGAAACACTTTCCAACACATTCAGAATTATGTAACAAAACTGCACTGTTTAAAAAATTAAAATATTACGTCTAATTCAAGCATATGGAAACGCATACATTTCAAAACCCAATTTCAGCTATTTTCATCCACAATTGGAAAATTATGCGAATTTTTTCAGCAGCCCTGTATATGATTTATAGATTTGAATCTATTAGCTACATGCAAGCCAAAATTTAGTTCACTTCAGAGATACATATACTTTAGTTGAAAATTTCCCTTCAGCAATTTCCTCCAATAAGGAGAACGGTACTAGAATACTTTTGTGCAGCCCTGTATTTGAGGTATGGAATTTATATATAACGAATAAAATACAAAAAAATAATTAAATTTAAAAGCGCATACCGAATTTTAAATCGTGCACTCCAGCAATTATTACTCAAAAACAGTACTGTACTGTAACCGATTTCTTTTGTGTGTCCCTGCAAATGAATAAAAAATGCTATGAATGTCCTGCTCTAACGTGATCGTAGTGAATTTCAGTGATTTATATCAGTTTCAATACATCTGAAATAGCATAATATCATTAAAATACTCTGCAAACGATTTTTCCCATATACCCTAATGTAATGGAATACTTTTGAGTGCCCCTGTAAATGAACGATTAATCCTACATACTTCATATACAATACCAAACATGCTTTGGTGAACCTAAATAACCCTTATCAATTTCATGAGAATCCGAGTATATTTACGGGAGTTAGAGCATGGACAGACCGTCAGACGGACTGACGGACAGATGGACAGACAAACCGAAAGCATAAACACTTTTCAAATTTGTTGGAAAGTGTTAAAAACAACTCGTTGTAAATGATCCCGACAAACCACAAACCTAAAATGTCAGCCATAAAAAGAAGTGATGTCACATAAAAAGAAGCGATATAGAAGTGCATACTCGGAGTGCCGTGTAAAAATCTATTACTAATCAGAATGTTTCCAAAGGACTCGGAGGGAGGTGCAGTATGTGAAAACTGCTTGGCGACCAGCAGGTGTATATTTAATATATGCAGTACTTATATCAATTCCAAAAAATTGTGAAAGCCGAAAAAATTATTTTTAAATTCTCATTATATCACTCTTATAAATATTTGTAGGAGGAAGATCTGTAATAAATCAGAAAAATTTGTAAGACAGGCAGGAGATGGTATGTAATTGTGGTAATCATTTATTATTATAATTATACTTTTCAATATTTTAAACATAATTTTTAATTACATAAATACGTTTAATAATACACTGCTTCAAAATTAAAGGGGAAACTTGTAAAATGGATCCTGTTTATAACAGAATTATTTCTTAAACGTGAAATGTCGTGTTTCCAACATAAGGAATATTATATAACTAGAAAGGTAGCCCGTCAAAAATGACGGAAATTTAGATATAAAGATATATACAACTCATGTGCAAGAATATGAGTTTTCTCGCTTGTTCCGCAGTGATAGATGAAAATAACACATTTAAAGAACGAAACACATTTCTGAAAAACTGTGTACAGTAGAAGACCACTAATCTGTACAGTTTGGTTCCAAGTATTATGCAGATTTGAGGCTTTTTGCGGTCATGTCTATTCAATCTTTGTTTACATTTTTTTTAATTCATATATTGGACAATTTAGATTGTTAAGCCTTAAAAATAAATAAATTTTACACTTGAAGTAAGGTAAAAACTATTAAATTATCGTATACGATTTCATGAAATGGTATTACATGGTATTATATGTGTGTGCTTCACGATCTTGATTACGACGTTGGCGAAATTGGCTGCAACTTGTCATAATCCTAATAGTATGGCCGCTATAACAAAAAAGTAACCAGTTTTTAGCAAAATTTCTGATATAAAGTAGTTTTCAAAAACTTGTGTAAAATTGCAGGCTGTTCTCATGTTATGTCAGTCCTAAGAATAATATTTCTAACACTGAAGAGTTTCCATGTATATATGAAATTTAGAAAAGCTTCTCCAAAAGAAAGGTCCTGAAATGACATTGCAATTCCTCTAACTTCAAAGTTTAATCGGGCCCTGATGTTGTTTACTGAAATCTAATAAATACAGTTATTTTGAATATTACAACAGAATTAAACAGTTAAACTTATTTAACTTAAACCCGCTGTTACTTCCCGATGTTATTTTTTACAATTAAGAAAGAAAATTATTTAAATTTTTCAAATCATGCATTTATAATTTTTTTCCGTCTTTAATAACTAAATAATTGTCTGAGCGAAGCGAAGGCTAATACTCAGCGAAATATTACTGTCCGGACACTTTACTACTACGATGGATATTAACGCCATGTCCTACTAAAAAAAAAGCCTAATAAAAACCTTTCGTCAAGCATAACTCAAAAAATATTTGTCGGATTTCGTTTCTGATTGCACCAGAAGGTACCTATGAGGGTCGCCTACTGAATGCACCTACTATGAAAAATAAGTTCCAAACCGTTTAAAAATTATATAGAAAAAACTCTTAAAAAAGCACAATTTATCTGCATACGTCACAGAAATTTGGTGTGCGTCACTTTCACAGGTTGATGTTTTCGTAGACAACTGGTTTGAACACATGGAGCAAATAAAAAAAAATACGCTCGCAGTAATATTGAATAGATCAGTTTCAACCACGTGATCACAAACCTTGCAACAACCCGTGGCAACCAGTTTTGGTGGGCAAACAAATAATAATACAGTATTCCGTATCACGGTGACCGTTTTTAGCCTGTTGTATAAAATCTGGCATGTTGTATGACATAAAATTGTGGATGATTAAAACAAAATACATGAGTGTTTATTGATCCTTGAGGTTATCTTTCTCTGGATGTCTGTCTGTCTATCATACAGCATGCAATTTTCTTGTAAAGGATGATATTATTATGCAGTAAAACCTCCATAACGGACACACTCGATTAGTGGACACCTCTATTTAGCGGAAATTTTTTCGATTACCAACCCTTAAATAACTGTACATTTTTTACTCTCAGTAGCGGACACCTCCAAATAGAGGACAAATTCTGCCCTCCGAGGTGTTCGCTATTCAGAAGTTTTACTGGTAAAACCTCCATAGCGGACACACCCGATTAGCGGATACCTCTATTTAGCGGACATTTTTTCGATTACCAACTCTTAAATAACTGTTATGTTTTACTCTCAGTAGTGGTCACCTCTAAATAGAGGACAAATTCTGCATTCTCGGGGTGTCCGCTATTCAGAGGTTTTACTGTATATAATATTGATAATTATTTTACAGGGCCGCACAAAAGAATAAGAATATATGAAACGAATATAAACTAAATTCGGGATTGGTAGATAGCTGATGGTAATGTAATTTTAGGATGTTGTTACAGTCATCCGCAGCATGTTTTTAGAGTTTCGTTCATCTAACGAAACCCTACCTGTCTCACTCCTTTGTCTGTCTGTTTGTCCCTCTGTCACAGAGACCGTTTTCAGAAACTATATATGTCGGAGACTTGAAAATTTGCATACTTATAGCTGAACACCACACATCAAATGGCAAATAATAAAATTTTGAAAAAGTCTAATATTTAACCCTCTGGGCTCCAACTTGTGTATTTTAAGCAATTTTTCTAACTCAGCCCCTAATTTAATTAAGTTGGAGACATGAAATTTTGCATACTTATAGCTGAACATCTCACATCAAACGACAAAGAATAAAATTTTGAAAAAGGCTTAATATTTAACCCTTTGGGCTCTAACTTGTGTATTTAAAGCAATTTTTCTAACTCAGCCCCTAATTAAATTGGAGACATGAAAGTTTGCATACTTATAGCTGAATACTTGCAATAACACGATAAATCATAAAATTTTGAAAAAGTCATATTTAACCCTCCGGTCTCTAACTTCTGTATTTTAAAAAAATTTTCTAACTCAGCCCCTAATTAAGTTGGAGACATGACATTTTGCATACTTATAGCTGAACACCTCACATCAAACGACAAATAATAAAATTTTTAAAAAGTCTAATATTTAACCCTCTGGGATCTAACTTATGTATTTTAAACAATTTTTCTAACTCAGCCCCTAATTAAGTTGGAGACATGAAATTTCGCATACTTATAGCTGAAATACTCACATCAAACGACAAATAATAAAATTTTGAAAAATGTCTGATATTTAACCCTTTGGGCTCTAACTTGTGTATTTAAAGCAATTTTTCTAACTCATCCCCTAACTAAGTTGGAGACTTGAAAGTTTGCATACTTATAGCTGAACACTTGCGATAACACGATAAATCATAAAATTTTGAAAAAGTCATATTCAACCCTCCAGTCTCTAACTTCTGTATTTTAAGCAATTTTTCTAACTCAACCCCTAATTAAGTTGGAGACATGAAATTTTGCATACTTATAGCTGAACACCTCACATCAAACGACAAATAATAAAATTTTGAAAAAGGTCTAATATTTAACCCTCTGGGCTCTAACTTGTGTATTTTAAGCAATTTTTCTAACTCAGCCCCTAATTAAGTTGGAGGCATGAAATTTTGCATACTTATAGCTGAACACCTCACATCAAACAGCAAATAATAAAATTTTGAAAAAGTCTAATATTTAACCCTCTGGGCTCTAACTTGTGTATTTAAAGAAATTTTTCTAACTCAGCCCCTAATTATGTTGGGAACATAAAAATTTGCATACTTATAGCTGAACACCTCACATCAAACGACAAATAATAAAATTTTGAAAAAATCTAATATTTAACCTGTAATATTTTGTCTCGCGCAATTTTTAAATTTAAACTGTTTTGCAATACTATTTTTCGTTCATTTTGCGTAATAAGTGTAATGTGACGTAATTTGTTCTATTTCAGATTTCTAACGCATGTTAATGAATTTATTTTACAATATCCTTTCTCTTTTAAAATTCACATGTAAATATAGTTTTTATGGCGTAATTTCCAATAAGTGCCTGCTTTTTATGCCTAATTATTTAATTCTAATTTGAAGGTTTTTTTCTGTTTATAATAGTAACGTGTAAATATTTTTTTTTTATTTGAAGCAAACATTATTGTTTGCGCTGCTTATACAGTTGGCAACAGTTTAAATTAATACCATTTTCTAAAATATGTAAAAAATATCTGTCAAAATGCTGAATATTTGAATTTAAAATAGAAATAAAACCTCAAAAAATGAGTCAAATTAAAAAAATTCATGAAATCTGCAGACTGGGATCTTCTATTGAATAAAATGATCTAAAAATGATTAAATGCCCATGTATAGCTTTTGCTCTTATAAATTCTTTTTAATGGAACGATTTTGTCCAACTTTAGCATTAAATATCTCTTAAAATAATTCTTCGATTTGAAAACTGTATGCATTAGTGTGTTGATCAAACATTTCGCTATAATACCACCGATTTTCATATATTTGTATGCAATAGTTTTCTTAATATTAACGAAGAAAGACCTCCGGTCACAAAAAATTCAAAACCGGCGGCGGCGGCAGCGGTGACAGCGTTAGTTACATTTTATAGAATAGAGAGATATATAAAAATGAAAACTTGCCTATCTGTCTGTTTGTAATTCTATAAAAAATCCACAATTTGGAATTTAAAATTGTGAAGAGATACGTACATGTGTGAGGCCGTACATAAACATGGCCGAGACAACTAAAGTAATCCGGAATCGAAATAACTTATAGTTAATTTTTAATTAATAAAAACCCACCAATTTAACAGCAATTTCTTATGAAATTTAAACATTTTTCGTTATAGCAGTTGCCAACAATTAAAAAACACAATAAAATTATTACTACAACAATTAATTTTCTACTGCAAGATTTCCACGTGAAAAATGAAAATGAAATAAATAGTTTGCCGAATTTAAAAAAAGGTGAATATTACGTCATAACTTTTCTATTGCAAGATATTCAAGTGAAATATGAAAATGAAATAAATGGTTTGACGAATTTAAATGAAAGTGAATATAACTTCATAACTTTTCTATTTCAAGGTTTCCACGTGGAAGAGGAAACTATTACGTCATATTGGAACTTTAAAGGGCATGGTGGATATAGTATAACGTCATATGAGTGTGAAAAATGTATTGAAGCATGATAAAAACCCGATTAGGGAAGTATTGGCGTATATTAACATTATTGCTCCAATTATAAATTGAAATATGTTCATTTATAGCTGTATTCTTTTGCGTCTGTTATATAAATTTATACATTTTTATATTGCGTTTTCATGACTCATTCAACAACATTTCGACTGCTTTTTTTAATGTTTGTTTTGTGTTGTATGTTAAATTTTGAAATTGATTTTTCAGAACAAACATCCTTCAAATTCTGGGCAACGCCGGCACTTTAGTTTGTAACAGATAAATGGCTTTTGTATCTGTACATCTAATGCTAATATTATAAAGCGTTATAATATTATAAAGTATGTAATATTATTAATGCTTGTACGTTTGTGAGGTGTTATCTCTGAAACTACATAGCCAACTTAAAAAAATGTTGGTGGCCATCTCTGCTCCGAAAAAAAGACTATTTTATGTCAGTGCAAGAACCTACATCGCTGCAGGAGCAAAAAAGTTCTAAAATTGTGATTTCTGCGATATTGATTGGGTTAGAAACTTTAAATTTGGTGCGGTAGTTACTTTTAAGATGTAAATACTCGTAATGAACGCTCTCTAAATGGTTCAATTTGACGGATAAACGTAAAAATTTCTAGACAGGTTCTAAACTATGATTTATTTGGAATACTGAAATTTTTGGGATACTGTTGGGGTTAGAAACTAGAACTTTGGCATGGTAGTAATTAATAAGATGTAAATGCTCGTTGTAGAACGAATTCTAAAAAATAGAAAGACTAAACAAAGCGGAAAAAGATCTAAAGATGATCTAAGTAACGAAGAACGTGGAACTGTTAGGAATATAAACATGAAAATTGACATGGCTGTATTTATCATGACGTAAATTCTCGCAATAGAACAATTTCTAAAAATGTCGCTATATAAAACAGTGCAGAAACAAAAAACTTTCAAAATTTTTCTATTTCTCTGTTACTGCTGAGCCCAAAATCTGGAAATTTTGCTTCGGGTTAGTTTTAAAATATACAATTGTCTCTATGAATGGTTTCTAAAAAATTTAAAATTCAAAAAGATGAAATTAACGGAAAGCGATCTCAATTACCATTAATTTGGAATTATTAGGTACAGCAACTTTAAATATTTCATAATGCTGCATTTCCTCCGCAAAACATGCGATTTAAATGCAACAAAACTGATAGATACCCACCTAGCATTAAACAAATTGTGTAAATATTGAATAAAGACCTGTATGAAACAGTGAGTAGGTTGCCCGAAAGTACTTGTTAAAGTGTTCCTTCTCCAGGCTTTCCTCTCTCTCGCCAAGGTCACTAACAGAGGGAAGTGCCGTTTTAAATGTGATATGAATTTTTTATCCGATTTATTTTTCTAGACATTTTATCATAAGGTCATATTCTCAATTATCATTAGTAGATTTTTTATATATTAACTTATTCTGTTGAAATTTTGCAATCGGGTTCATATTGGCGTATGTTAGCTTGCATGATTTGCTGAATAAATATGTATGAATTTGTAAATTACTTCAAATGACACTTTGACAGCTCAAAAGTTATGCAGACGATATATTTAGATCTTGTGTCATACTTTATGTTGTAATCATTGCCGATTTCTTTTATTTAATACATGCTAAATACAGCTCAACTTGTGCAGAATATGTTTGAAAACAAAACAATACAGCGTATGTAGTGGCCAGCATACACTCATCATTTAAATCCGATCGAGCATATCTAAAGCACACTCTAAGGAAGCATTGCATGCCACTTTTGATGTATCCGGTACTTTGATACTATATTAGATTTTGAGAAGAGAATTCCTTAAATGTTATCGACAACCTCATTGCATCCGTGGAAAACAGATATTGTACAATATTAACTATTCCGGGGGAGCACACACCATATAAAGTATAGTCCATTCTTTTTAAACATCATATATTTGTCATTTAATGTTACTCAAATTGGTGCGGAGCGTCTGATTATGCTCTTGACATCATTTTATACAGTTAAAATTCCGATGTAAGTAAATTAGTGTTTCATTTTCTATTTTACTTTTAATATATTGCGTACTTTCAAATTTATATCCATGCATGGCTGTCTTGAATGCTTTGATTTCCCATTTTTTTAAACAGTGTATACGAATTTATATATAAGATTTTGTAATTCTACAATTCGTTTATTTTCATCATTTCAATTTTTCGGAGTATATGGACAATTAAAGATAACATCTCATTTTCTTTGCTTCCACATGTTATTATTAAATCTATGTTCTCAGTAATATCGCTCAGACTAATCCCTCTGAGGGAAGTCCTAGTGAAAAAATATGCTTTTGTTCTGAGCTCATAAATATGACAATAAAATAATCTAACTAAGAGACATTGCAAAATTAAATATTTGTGATTTCAAACCATAAACAAACGATACCGCCACCATTTTACCTACTATGATGTCATTAGAATATTGTCCATTGATTGTTGGAGAACTTATTTTGTGAATGATTACCTCAATGATTTAAAATTTTTTTAAGTTTCACGATGAATGAATCACTTGTGTTTGTTTAGGTTTATGGAATGAGATATTAAGCTGTGAACCTAATTTCAACTAAAGTTATCCAAGGATATATGTATTTTTAATTGAAATTAAAAACAATGTTTTGATCTCGAAATAAAAAGTTTTAGTATGTATAATTGGTTATTTCTGTTAATTATTTATTTAGGTACTTTTCCATTATAGCGCATTTTAAAAAAAAGCTTGGCGCAATTCGGGCATCAGAAAGTGAGATAGGTTGCCAAAATATATAAACAGCTATGAAAACAAATCTAATGAACTTTTATTTTTGTTTATACGTGCACTTATATACATAAAAAATCGTTTCTAAATATATATAATATTTTTTTATATACAAATTACGGCACAGATTTCAGATATGAACCGGGATACCTAACTGGCGCCAAAATGGTGTTATTTTGACTGCTATGGTAACCCGGCTATTGTTTTTCATTTATTAATAAATTGTTTATTTACTTTTATTTTCTGTTTTTAATTATGTAAACTGTTTTGTTCTATAGCTATTATTCAAACTTTTATTTATTTATAGTTATTTCCTTTTCAAAATTATAGCAAATAATTTAAAAATATATAAGTAACTGGTATTCGAAAGCGAGATTTCTGCCAAATTGGCGTCAGAGAAAAATCACGCCAACCCCGATGCGTATATGACATCTGTGCAAAAATTACG
Organism: Maratus speciosus; assembly: GCA_963932465.1. Taxonomy (NCBI): domain Eukaryota; kingdom Metazoa; phylum Arthropoda; class Arachnida; order Araneae; family Salticidae; genus Maratus; species Maratus speciosus. The sequence goes on from OZ010793.1 coordinate 483,407,091, forward strand.
GCACAGATGTCATATTCGCCTCATATTGGCACGATTTTTTTTCTGACGCCAATGTCATATACACACCGGGTAGTTAACTCTCTCCAAAGTGTCGTTATTTTGCTTGATATGGTAACCCGGATGTTGTTGTTTATGCTGTTAATGTTTTCGCCAAATTGGCGTCGGAAAAAAATCGCGCCAATATGGGGCGAATATGACATCTGTGCCAAAATTACTTCTGTTTATTATAAAAAATGGGTAAACAGCTTTTTTTACATTAAATAAAGGTACTTGTTAGTTATCCCGTCGACCAAATTACTGTCGCCAAATTGTAAGATTAAATGCCAAGAATGGTTGACATTAAACATGATCATGTGTTTCTTACGTCATCAAGTGATTTTTAATTCGACGTTATATTTGTATTTTTATTAATGTTTTGCTAATTTAATTGATATTTCATTGTTTAAAATAAAAATTATGTCAATTTGTATAATTTGGCGAGTGGTTTGGCGATTTATATAATTTGGCGAAACTGGTCGACGGGATAGCTAACAACTACCTAAATAAATTGCATACATATGGAAAAAATTGCTTGTGAGTATGAAGCAGTAAATAGGTTGTCAGAAAATACGTTGGCAAACTTCTTTCTCGCCAAGCAACTTTTCTCCGAAGTATTGTACATAAGCAATGATTGCTAGAAATGCATTTTTAATTATGATAGGCGCTTTTATGTTTCACTACATTTATGCATACTATACTGTATGTATAAATGCTACAGTTCATATGCAGGGCTACACAAAAGAATTCGTAAGGGTTACTGAGTATGAGAGTAAATTGCTTAAAGGTGGTTTTTAAAGGAGTTATGCGTTTTTACGCTGAACTGCATTTAGTTTACTAAGAAATGTTTGTAGAATATAGATAAAATGATATACAGGGTCACGCAAAGAATTGGATACATAACCGTCTATGGATGATAATATCTGGAAATGTCATTTCAGTAGTTTTAAGAGTAGTTTAAATTAAATTTTGGCTAAATAGTGGCATGTAATAACGATATTATTGGCTATGGACGGTAACTGCTGAAATCAATTTTTTAATTTTTTTATGCGTCTTCTAAAATGTTTACTTAGTTATCCTATTTCCCCAAATAACGAAGTTTTGTTAAAGCATTCAGGATGTGTTGGAAAGTGTTTCATATTCTATGCTTAACGCATGATTTTTCTTTCTTCTTTAGTCTTATTTTGCATTTATTTTATTTTTAATTTTTTAGTCTTATACTGCTTTATAGAAACTTTGGCACAGTTGCCATGTACGCCACTCTGGCGAAAACATCAACAGCATAAACAACATCCGGGTTACCATATCAAGCAAAATAACGACTGTTTGCCGCCAGTTAAGTACCCGTTGTGTATATGACATTGGCGTCAGAAACAAATCGCGCCAATATGGGGCGTATATGACATAAGTGCCGAAACTTTAATATTTAATTTTTAAACGCTTCGCTCCACACCCCTTACATATAGTACAAACTATAACACAGATAGCGCAAAATAATAGACAGTTTGGTACTTTTATACTGTGGGAGTTTTGGCGTTTTTTAAAAAAAAGCTTGGTGTAATTTGGGCATCAGAAAGTAAGATTTGCGTTCATTTCCGTAATACGGATACCATTGTCGCCAAGCGTAATAGATGGCGCAAAATAAAAATCACGTGAATTGAAGCATTTGAAAAATAAAAGAAAAACATTGTCGATACTAAAGTGAGCTTTTAAAAAATATAACATTTGAAAATTCCAGACTTTTACGAACTATTTCATTAAATCACAATTATATACTTAAAATAAGTGAACAAATAACTGTTAGAAAATAAAGCAATAAAATAAAACTCATATTAAACTGCTGGCATAAAATTACAAATATCTTTTAGCATTTTGAAATAATTGACGCATTAGCATACATTTTGGCATGGTGTCCGTATAACGGAAAAATATCGAGATTTGTTGTCAAATCATATAAACAGCTATGAAAACAAACTTGATGAGCGTTTTTGTTTGTTTTATATGTTTATTTTATATGTATATTATTGATGTTTTTATGTACAAATCACATCTGTTTCTTTATAAAATTAGAGAAACGTCTTTTTTATATTAAATAAATCGTATAAATAGCGAAAAAAATGCGTGTGTATATAAAATGAAACAGGTGATAGGTTCACGGAAAATATGTTGCCAAATTTCCTTTTTCGCCAAGGCACCTATACTGGAAAAGTACCTAAAGCACATTAAAATCGCGCAGTTAGGAGCTCACACAGTACAGTGTCGTCTATTGGCGGTTATTTTATTAGTAGCATCGGGAGGAAGATGTAAAGATGTACTTTAAATTCTCACCCATAGATTTTGAAAAATATCTTAAATGAGCGGAGTTTAAATTAAATTTCGGTGACCTCCTTTATGAAAGATTAGTGGTTTTAAATGGGAATTTCGCCAAATTAGCCAGCTATCACCAAGTTGCCTAACATTTGGCGCTACTGTGGTAACCCCGCATTAGTTTTTTTCAACAATTACTCATTTCAATGAGGCGGTCCTACCGGAATCGTGAGGGACACACAGAGACTTGGATTTTATATAAATAGATACTATTGTGACAGAAGACTTACTAGAGCAGATTTTTTCCCTGTCATGTGCAATTCGCTTACGCAGGTTTTACTGCAATATATCTTAGTTCAGTTAACGTCTATTATTAGGTGCATTGTTAGTAATATTCATATGATCATTATTTTTTATTATTATTTACTAACTCAAAATGTTCATTACATGTTTACTTAGAAAATCCTCCTCCTAAAAGTGGTCTTTCTCGTTCAAATAATGCTAAATAAAATGAACAAATCGATCACATAATGTTAAATAAGAATGGGCATGTAAACACCACAAGCTTCAACTTTTCAGAGTTTAATGGGATCAGTAATACAAGAAGAAAATTGTTGAACAAATAGTGATATGTAAGTGCAGGAAGAACAAACATGATAAAAGCCTGCAGGTCGCCAAGCAGTTTCACATACTGTACCTCACTCCGAGTCCTTTGGAAACATTATGATTAGTGATAGATTTTTACACGGCACTCCGAGTATGCACTTCTATATCACTTCTTTTTATGTGATATCACTTCTTTTTATGTGATATCACTTCTTTTTTTGACTGAAGTTTCAGGTTTGTGGCTTGGCGGGATCATTTACAACGAGTTGTTTTTGATTAGATGCATGTTACGTAGGCCACGCTGCAAGATTTGAATAAATTATATTACGTACGCCACGCTCAATATAGGAATAAATTAATTTAAACTGGTATAAATTGAAAACTAATTAATATTTTTGCATGAAACTTTCAAGTTTGAACTACGCATAAAAACAATTCAGATGACGTAAAACGCGTAAAAATCCGATAATTGCACATGACTGTAGCCCTGTCAACAGATTTTGGTCAGAACAAGAAGTTAAAAAAGTGCGTGCAAAAAACAGCACTTTTAAAATCGCATTTATTGCAAACCTATTCACCAGATTCCACTTTACTTTTGGTTTTCTGAGTCACGTGGCACGCCCCAATCCGTAGAAACAAGAATTTCGTTTCTATCATAAATAGAACGCGAGATATAGATGTATCAAAATCCCGTTTTGGTCAATCCGGAAAATATAAACTACACAGAGTACTAAAAAAATTTTGCAAAATCGTTTGGCACCAATTGGCGAAAATTCCTTTCATTTACGGTTCATTGCACTGTTGTTTCTTTTGCTTGGCGAGAAACTCTGTCGAGTTTCTATGATTTTAACATAATAACAATATTGAATGTAAAAAAATCTTAAAATTTTTAAATATATTTTTTTTAATTTAAATTTTAAAAATATTTAATTTTTGATATAATTCTGGAAATACTTACTCGATTTATAAAATTTTTATACTATTGTGTACAGAAAATGTGTCGTTTTAATTTGTCTTCAGGATTTCTTAAAATATTGATTATGAATTTTTTTTTTAAATTTTTTTAAGTAAGAAAATTAAGTTTTTTTTAGTGAGTTTTGCATTAATTAGCATATTTTCACAATTATCACTCAAAATTAAAAATCCTGAAGACAATTTATTGGAAATATAGCATAAAAGTTCTTTTGAAAATTTCATAAATTTTTCAATTTATTATTTGAAAATTTCAAAATATATCTTGCAAGGAATTTTAGCTATATTCTTTTAAAATTGACAAATCGTGAAAAAATTCTTTCTGAGATAAATTAAGTTAAAGTCAGGGACGAGGGTCCTTCAAAATAAATTTTTTATTTCTTGTAAATTTCACATTAAATATTATTCAAAGGTACAATACATGCATTATGGCATGCATTTATCGAAAAAAAAAATATATTAATTTTATTTTTGAGAAAAAAAAAAAAAAGAATTTTACGCGTTATCTCAGAAATTTTGAAAATACCCCCTGCGCTTTCCATATCAATGAAAATCCCCAAATTTTTTTTATAAAAGTTTGATTTATATATATAAGTAAAACTGTGCATAGAATTTTATATATTTAAATATAAAGGTAAAAAGAAAAAAAATTCAAAATTTTTTGAATTTTTTAAAAAAAAATTATTAATTTATCAATTTTTTTGCCTTTATATTTAAATATATAAAATTCGATGCACGGTTTTATTTATATATAGAAACCAAACTTTTATAAAAACATTGAGGATTTTCTTTGATATGGAAAGCTCAGGGGGCATTTTGAAAATTTCTAAGATAACGCATAAAATTCCTTTTTTTTTTGCAAAAAAATTAAAAAGTAATAAATGCATGCCATAATGCAAATAATAGAATTGCGTAATTAAAAAAAATCCATTTTTTTTGGAGAATTTTTAGCCCCAGACCCCCTTAATAGACTTAATTATACATAAATGCATTATTTTTAAGGATTTGACATGTGCTTGCCTTTCCTTCGCGTCGCTCACATGACACAAAATGCCTGCGCGGCATCTTACCCTCCACTATGGGACACATGCCGCACCGAGGTTGAGGGGCAGATGCCGCAAAATATATTTTTGTTTTTCGGTTCAATAAATTCATCACTGCGATTTAAATATAACTAACATTTAAATGAAGGTATATTAGCGCTTTCTGCTATTTATCAAAATATTCTCAGCAACAATGCTGGTTCCCCATGTGTGAATAAGGAAAACATAGACCTTTTACTATTCTCACCATCTAAACTGTTTAGCAAAATATCTCCTATCCCAATGGTCAAAAGGCCCTTACAGCCAAGCTAGAGAAAGCAAAATGATGCAAATATTACAAGCACGGAGTTTATAAACAATAAAAAAAAGAAGGAAATAAAAAACAACAACAACAACAAAAAAAAAAAAAAAAAAAAAAAAAAAAAAAAAAAAAAAACTAGAAATTGTCAAAGAACGGCAGCTTGGTGGAAGTAAAATGTTTGAAAAACGGAAAGGAAATATCAACTTGAACACACCTTACTTGAGGAAGAAACTAAAATATAAGTCATCTTCCGATAATGGCGAAATTGTTCCTCTTATAGGTTCTGATGGCAGTACTGGATTGGAATTTGAGGACTCTGAATGTACTGAGTGCCTGGAGTCTTATCAAGGAAAAAAGTCTAAAGCGACAAGGTTCAGTGCATCAAATTCAATCGATAGCTGCACGATAAAGGATCACTTTAATTTTTCAACGGGAAGTGTGATGTGATTGTGGGCGAATGGAAATATAAAACTAAAGAATGAGAGGAAAGGCCAAAAATAATTAGACTAGGGCCTAAATATAATAGAACAAATACTTACATTAAGAGCGAACTGCAATGTTCGCCTGGATGTAAACCAATGATTTATATCATTTTTGTAATTATGCTGTCTATTGTTTCCAGTAATTATGCTATCCATTCACGTAAATTGAAATGTTTTTCGTTTCATTTTCATTTTTTTTCTTAAGTTTTATTTTTTGAGCTTACACGTTTGCATTTTCGTTAAACCATTCACAATTTAGGGATTTATATAATTTTTGTAAGTTTACTGTTATTTATTTTCATTTTAAGCAGTTTACAAAAAAATAATGCGATTTGCTCGAAAAAAAAACCCAGCCTAACTATTTTCTCCGTTCGGCATCTGTCCCACACCCCATGCGGCATCTTTCCCACAGCCCATGCGGCATCTGACCCAACCCATAAAAAATTATGTTAATAAATGACGTTTTGGAAAATAATTATGACTACTTTATTAAGAGGGTTTTAACTTGTTTAACATAGAAATTAGATTCTAAAGGGTTTGATTAATGATTTCTTGTACTTAGTTTGTTGTTTTTTGCTCTATTGTACATTTTACAAAAGAAAAATAAACCGGGGAATTTGTGCCCACTTTACCCTAAATAAAAAAATGAAGGCTATAATATTTTTAAAAATATACGTTTTTACCAATTAACAGTTTAATATATTTTTCATTTACGATTAAACATCGAAAAATGAATTTGGAAATTCTACAAAGATAGTTTAAGAAATGTTTCTTTTCTCTCTTTGTTGACATTTCTAAAAAAGAAACTGAGCGAGAATTATATTGTTTTAATAAATTCAATAGGTTGCGTTTTCTAAGCAGCGTAAAAAAAGCCGATAATTTTTCATAATCGAATTCGGTTCCCATGCCAAATAAATGTATTGCAATGGAATCTTTTGAAAAAAAAAAATAGGAATTGCAGTAAAAAAATTTAGGCGTGATTTAAATCATGAACATTTAATACTAATAAAAAGAGAGTGTTTTTTTTTAAAGTATTTTTACTATTATACTTATTTTCACATTAAGGTGAAAATTCCTTAAACAGTTTACAACAGAAAAATGAAAATATTTCAAGAAAATAAATGAATAAATATGTAAAATAAATAAAACTTCGCTCACAACTTTAGATAACTATTTTTTCATTTCTTATTCATTTTACATCTATTTATTTCTTAAAAGTTTTTTCTTTTTTTCAATGAAAGCCATAATCAACATAAAAAGATATCAATTAGTAACAAATGCTAGATTTTTGTTTCTTCTTTCTCCCTGAAAAGTTAGAATTATTTTCGTTCAAATAATTACATGCTTATTATTCCATTTTTAGGTGCGTTCGTAATTACATATGTGCACCTGTAGTCATCGTTCGGTCCGTCTGTCTGTCTGTCCGTGCGTCCGTCCGTCTGTCAGCATATAACAGAGCAAAAACGATCGAACTGAATGGTCTGAAATTTTAAATATATAATTGTTGCAAAATTGTATCGAGTCATTTCAAATTTTATGAAAATCGGATGTATAGTTTAATTACAAGGACAGTCAAAAGTTTTCTGTTACATTACGGCCAATGGGAAAAAAGTATTTCAAATGCATTTTAATGATGTTACAGCCCTTTGAACAGCATGAAATTGATATGCACCTATGTAGTGCACTAAAATATACATTAAATACAATGAATTTATTTATTAAAATATAAATACTGTAAATAAATATAAAATATATATATATATTTTATGTAATATACTTTTAATAAATACTAAAATAGTATTTATTGAAATATAAATTCAGTACAATGAATACGATGAAAAAAATATTCGTAAAATTTGTTATAGTACGAACGTACTAGAACTCGTCATTTGCAACGTTTGACGAGCAATTTCTAACTTGTTGTTTTTGTTTTTCCACTCATAAAATTGTATCAATTACTTTATGAAAAAAAGATTTCGTGTGTGTAAATCTTAAAAGAATACTGTTGGCAAATAATGCCAAGATTTTATTGGAACAAAAAGCATGCTTCAAGTGGTGCTAATAATAAAAAAAATAATAATGTAGGGTAGGGGAGTACACAGTGAGACATGGTACACAGTGAGACAGCAGTCTTTTTGATATATAGTTATAACATTTTTTCCTAGCTGGAACACACACTGAACCACCTCATTTTATGCAACACATGGATGTAGTTTCGGCACTTCGGTTACTCGTCCAACAAAATAGTAAGTAATAATTTATTTTACAGGGTGTTAAAGTTACATAAACGTCCATTTTAGACTTTATTTATTGCATTATGGCATATATTTACTTAACCAAACCTAGCTATATCTAATGATAGACTATGTCGACAAAACGACACAAGCATTCAAAGCTATGTAACTGATGATGAAACAGATATGGCATCCATTTTGTTACAACGAACGTAACGAAAGTACACAGTGAGACACACAGTTGTGGTACACAGTGAGACGTGCCTCATTATTTATCTACTATGCGGTTCTGACGTAAAAAAGTTATTTATTAATAAAAGAAGGTTTTTCTTCTCTCTCTCTCTCTCTATCTCTCTGTGTGTGGAGGCGTGCGATGGTTAGTGAAATCTACTAAACGTAAGAGGCTGAAAGTTTGCATGAAGGTAGCCCAATGAGAGGCTCATATTTAAAAAAAAAATTAATCTAGAAATATTAATTAGAAGTCATAAACTGCAGAAAATTATTGATAGAGCATAAAAATGTATGATTTATGAAAATATATACATTGTCTGACTGTGTACCACTTGCGGTACACCGTGAGACAATTTTCGATACTCCTTCATGTTGCTTCAGTGCTTTTATAAATAACTTTTTTAAAACCATTTATACGTTAATGTGTAGCGTATTTGTGTAGCTTAAAGTTGTTGCAAAATTTTTTTCAAAAGAATAAAAATCGTTGCCATCTGTTAAGTAATTGTAAAGAATTGAACTTCTATGTTTTCAGATGATGGGGGAAGAAGTCTTCCTAAAGAAAAACTGAATACACCCAGGTGCGTAGAAAGACTATAAAAAATTTTGTCACGCTCTAGGACATTGTAAGTGATGATGGATTAGCACTTAGGACGTAGCACGCCCTGATAAAGGATATGAGATACATCTAAGGGTTCGGAGTATAGACCACCCTGTTTAGGTCTCGCAAAGGAATTCGCTAATGCCTAAAGGCATTGACAGAGATGGATGTTGAAAGTATTCTCACGGTGTCCGAGAGAGTGACCATTCTTTTCGGAGGAAAAGAGAGGAGGGGAGCAGTTTGGATTCGAAAACGGAGGTGTGCGTTTGGCTCGCACGAACGAGGGAAGAAGAGATTTTTTCCCGGGCTGAAGGCACGAGACGTGCCGAGTTAAATTGAGCGAAGCGCTCGGAACTAGTATAGGACGGCGAGAGACCGCCCCGTAAAAGCCATCCGACCAACGAACTTGCTGCTGAATGAGAAGTTCTAGAGTGAACTAATTTCCAAATTTGAAGCTACAAGGACTCAGTGTTTTATACAATCATATAAGTCAACGACCTACGCATTTAATTTATTATTTTTGTTGTATACTACAAATTCAAGATTTCAAAATAAAACGTTTGATTAATCTTGCATAGTAGAGAGAATTTTTCCTCACAGCTACCGTTCAATTAGATTGATCGAGGAGTAAATTCGTAACATAATAATAATTTTCATCTCACTGTGTACTACCCTGCCCTAAATCAGAAATGTTCGCAATGGCGTGGATCGTTATCATAAATTCATCCTACTTTTGAAATTTCCATACGTTTTTTGGGAATGAATGATAAATGTTTATGTTCAATTTTTTTTTTTTTACTAAATACATTTTCAAAATTCTTGAAATTTGAAATTTCCCTTTAACTTTTTCTTTATTTCTACTTACCTACAAGGTGTTTTGAATTATTATGAATTGTCACTATTCATAATAATTCAAACACCTTCGAAGTAAGTAGAAATTTAAGAAAAAATTAAAGCGAAATTTCAAATTTCAAGAATTTTTTAAATATATTTAGTAAAAGAAATTGACATAAGGTCATTCTCGATAGATTTTCGGATATTACTCGCATGCGGAATCACTTATTTTTAGGTGTTTTCCTAATTATATAAATACGTAACACCTACAATAATCATCTGGTCCGTCTGCCGCATGTAACAGCGCAAAAAATATCCAACCGAATAGTTTGAAATTTAATATATATAATCGTTGCAGAATTTTGTCGAGTCATTTCAAATTTTATGAAAGTCGAATCAAAACATGAAAAGATATTAATAAAAGTTTTCTTCATTCTAAATCCTATCATATACAATTAATTCAATTATACCCCCTGATAGGTAATGATTCTAGGTTGTCATGGTGATTACGCCCTATTAAGATGGAGTCCTGTTATTTCCATATTACTGAATATAATATATATGATCCTAATAAATTTTGTATTCATGTATTTTTGCATAAGAGCTATTGCACAGAGATCTGAATATTTATAAAACTAATAGTTCGAACGCACCACATTTGCCACGTTTGACGTACAATTTCCCAATTGTTATCTTTGACGATGGGCTGGAAGTTTCATTTTTGAATTTAGAAATTTAGATCAGTAGTTCTCAAACTGTGTTGTTATAAGACCGACATTAAAGTTTGAAAATTTCTCGCGTCTGACTTAATTTATAGGTAGATAGAGGCTATTGTTAATCTATCCTAAGAATGAGACGAACTTTTGCTTAAAATAAATTGCAATAGGAATTATTATTATAAATAATCACAATAATAATAATCCAGTTAAATAATAAAACGGAACAGTCTTTTATTAAGCATAAAAAAATAGTTTCTGGACAACTGTAAATTGCAAAAAGTACCTCTGGCTTAGATTATTATTTGCGTCCACATGTTGCAAAACTACCGGGTGTCCCAAAAAGGACTGACTGATTTTAAAATTCAATAATTTGCAAACGGTGACAGATATTTAAAAAATTCTTGCAGGAGGGTTATGCATAAGGTCAAAAGTTTTTTTTACAGTGATTTTAAATTTTAGTTCGAATTACAAACAATAGATGGCGCTGCGATCAATAGACGCTGAATTCAGGCTCGATTTTTGGTACTTCGTGGCCCGGATAATACATTTCCATCTCCTTTTTCAGCATGGAACAAGAGAAAGGACCAGAAATTGAGCCTGTATTTAGCGACTATTGCTTACAGCGCCATCTATTGTTTGTAATTCGAACTAAAATTGAAAATCACTGTAATAAAACTTTTGACCTTATGCATAACCCTCCTGCAAGAATTTTTTAAATATCTGTCACCGTTTGCAAGTTATTGAATTTTAAAATCAGTCAGTCCTTTTTGGGACACCCGGTACATACGTATTAAGCATACAATGTTAATGCTGGAATCACGCGTACATTGACACAGCTGCGCCATCTTGTTTACGGGGTTGATAATGCAAGTACGCGTGTTTTTAGTATGACGTCATATATAACAAAATATCTATTGTCTGCTCATCTCTTGTGCATATTTTCTGAATCTTTACTCACTTACCGAAGATGAATCTTGTTTACCAGATTTATTGGAAAATATTTTTGTTACAGTTTGTTTTGAGAATATTATGTACATTTATGTGCAGTCACAATGTCATTTTAATTTCGGGAGAAAAAGCCGATACTTGACACAGATTTCGATACTAATGCTACAAAAACATTATTACATTTTTTCCCTGAAACTAAAATAACGTTACGACTATTTTTTAAACACACATACTTTTATCAAAACAAGCTGCAACAAAAATATATTGCAATAAATCTGGTAAAAAGATTAATCTCCTGTAAGTGAGTAATGATTTGAAATTCGTGATTAAATTTTTAACAGGGATTCTAAAATGGCTTTGTCTGTTAAAAAAAAAAAAAAAAAAAAAAAAAAAAAAACAATTTAACAAATTACAACGACCATTTGGAAAATGATTTTTTCAAAGACTAAAATTTAAGACATAAAAAATCGCACGGAGTTGATCATACATTACGTGCGCCATGAATTAAACATTAATAGTGTTATTACACGTAGATCGCCTGCGACTTCTCAGATTTCCTGTAACTTACGTATTATCCACCTGAAACTTACGTATTATCCAAGCATTTCATTGGCTGTTCGGGAAAAGGCTTTTCCATCGTCAGATTTCTTGGAAATCTGACGACCCATTTTAAATGAAATTTCATTCTTAAACTATTAAACATCCCACAATATTACTTTTTACACCGTCGTATAGAGAAAAACAATGTACTTTTAAATGCAATTTGTTTGAAAGCTGTATCTCAATTTGTTTCTGAGTTATTATTATTTTTTTTTTTGTAGCTTTTATTACTTTTTTGTCATAATGGCAACAGAAGTATCCATCTCTGTTGAAAGTAAAGGGAAATACAGATTACTGTATAGACCAACCAGAAAACGAATAAAATGCGGATCAAACCAATAAAAAGCTTCAGTTATGCTTTTGATTTCCTACCCTGACGAGGACAATAACCATTTTTCCAAATGGTTAAAAAAAAAAAAAAAAAAAAAAAAAAAAAAAATCAAAAATAGGATTTTAGGAAAATTATTGACGTTATTGTCTAGAATCGCAAAATATTTAAATAAATAAAGGAACAATACTCGCGCGTTTAATAGTGCAACATTTAAAGCATGAGTGATTCCGAATATAAAATGAAATGAGTTTTAAATTAAATGAATGAATTATTTGTAAGTTAAATAACATGAGTGTAATGGATCAAGAGAATATTAGAAACTTATCACCTGCACTCGAAACGAAAAAAGGACTTAAAATTGAATATGTTATTTATAATTAAATTCTATACATATCCTAAACATTCATAAAATTTGTATTCTCATCGGAAATACAACCGTGTATATAATATTTTTATAACTTTAGCACATCAAGAATTGAGTAAAAAATGAGTCTACAAAACTCTATCGTTACATATTAATTACTTACTAATTTTTATGCGTCAATTTTCATTTGATTAAAAAAATTTAATTAAAATAGAGCGTATTTAGATCAGCAACATTTTATAACATATAATAAATAATATTTTACATTTTTTATAAATTAAAATAAAACACGTAGGGGAGACCGGGGCAAGTTGGCTACAGGGGTAAGTAGACGCAGTCCTTATAAAACGCATTTTTGTGGATAGATTGCGCAACCAGTCACAGAGTACCTTTCTTCTTGTTTTTTACAATCCTCATTGTAGTTTTGTAGCGTTACTTATGTGCAGTGGACATTTATTAAGATTTTTCTGTTTGTTTGCACTCATAAGTAATATTTTGTTGCTTCATTCTTTTTCTAATTTCTAATACTTATCTTAATAATTGCGATTTAACTTGTGCAGTTTTTCTTAGTATATAGTTAACTGTACCTACCCCATATGTGATTTACTTGGATTATTTATGCTTAGATGGTTACGTGTCCCTTTTTTGGAGAAATTTATTATGCGGCTAGTAGGCGCATTGAACACGGGGCAAGTTTGCTCGGTGTCTGGTGTATCTTGTTAGCTTGAAAAACAGAAAACACCTAGAAAAGTGGGTGCAATGCAAGATTTTGGGCATACGAGGTTTGCCCAAACGGAGACACTCGATTTTTTATTTGTGACTACTGTAACTATGATGATGATATCGAGTAGGATAGAAGTTACTCAATTTTAAAGTTTTATTCATTATTTTTATGTCTGTATAATTTAGAATTTACACTGTACGGCTATAACGCCTTTGTTTAAACTTACTGATAATACTGAAATTGATTTCTCTTAACTGCGTGTTTTATTTGAGTTTCATTTAATTTTTTATAAAGCGTATGCCAACTTACTCCATAGGTATAGGCAATTTGCCCCGTGACGGGGTAGGTTGACGCACGATTTTCCTTTTACTTTAGGTTTCCGCTAAACATAAAGTACAAAAGCTATAAACTCAAAACTCCGGGTATTTATAGCTCAATGTCTGTTCTTTAAAAGTGCAGTTAAAGTTTCATAAAACAAAAAATTAATAAAAATAAATAAATAAAAATTACGCCTACTAGCCCTAATTAATTTGTTTTACTCTTTGGAAAAGCACAGCGATGAATTCTACCAGAAAAAGAATTTTCGTACAATTTCGAAAACTACAGCTATTCCATGGCCAATATTTTGCCATTTCAACAAATAATATTAGTTCTAAAATGAAACTGTTTTTGTTTAAATAATTAACTATAATAAATAAATTAAATAATCACGAATAAAAATTAATAGAATATTCTATACTCTCAGAACTGATTATGCTGACTTATGCTGAAACACACTGCATTTGTGACTAAATAAATGGTTTGCGACCTTATGCTCCAAAGCGATATAAGTAAGCGTCCTATCTTAAATGGGAGAAGTATCCGCAAGATTAAAAGCGAGGTCACATCAATTAAGGTCATGCGCCACGTAGCGGATGGAGTGTGAACTACAGGTAGATACCTAACTGTTTTCTTACTCACACCACTAAAATTATAAAGTTTTTTTCCACTTGGTTAATAACTGAAGTTTTTCTGATAGGGCGAAGAAAACTTCGAGGTGTCAAGTGCGTCTGGATACCCCACTCGCTACGCCATTATTTTGTAATAAATGTGGCAAACAAAATTCATTTTCATGAGCGACTGAAGATTTAGAAAATACGCGCCACACTAAAAGCCCGCGTATGTGAATTATCACTCCGTCCACAAGGTGGCGTAACTGTGTTAATTTACGCCTGATTCCAGCATTAAGTTTGTTCGCTTACTTATAACGCTTTGTTATGCTCCGTGGTAATTATTGCTCGTCTGGATGTGTACCATCACCCCTCTTAATTTGTAAAAACAATTTAGACTCACCCTGTATAATACCTTTTATGTACCTTCATGGTAATCGAGTTTGACATGCCTGTTGTAAGAGAATGCACCAATTATTACAGTCTTCTTTTTTATGTAAAACGAATTGACCTTTTTTCATGTTCACCATTAACAAATGCTATGCACCATTTCTCTTGCATATTCTGTTATCATGCATGGGAGAAATTTATGATATTATTATCTGTGCATTACTTTTAGGGCATTATTTTTAATTAATTAAAGTTCTTATTTTCATTTGAATTATGATAGCATAATTGAATTTTTTTTATTAATTTCAAAAGAAAAAATTTGGAAACTGCGTCGCAAAATTGATATTCAAAAAAGATAATCAAAATACCAGAAAGATTCGTTGCACGTGAATAAATACTCTAGTTTATGTCACGTATTTATAAAGAAGACAGAGAAAAATCCCTTTTTCATCGTTTATTTAATTTTCATTTCTTTAAAACAAAAGAATTCGGAATGCTTTTTAAAAATTCATTTTGACTCGCTACTTATTATTTTTATATAGTATGTTTCTATTATGTTCGCTGTGCTTGTACTAAAGGATTCATGGGTTTCGGATGAAATGTAGAATCAATTCAATATCTTATTTGCATTTAAAATGAAAAAAAAAACAATACAAATTTCAGTATTGTTTATGTGAAGATGTTTCTAAGAGAAGGGGGTTCGGCTCATAAATAAAATAAAATTATTCAACATTACAAACGGAAACAGTGAAATTCATGGGGGAATAATGTATTGGGTATCTCGAAATATTTAATATCAAGCTTTACTAAATCAAGAAATTGAATAAGATATATATTTTTTCAGTAACGGTGGGGAGTATTTTAACAAGATTCATGTTATTGTTGTTGAAAGTAACTTTATTTTATAAACATATTCGAACTTTTATGACAAGAAATAATAAAGAATTATTATTCATTAAATGAAATAATATTAATTTTGTTTTAAGCGGTAATTTTATTTTGTTGTTGATTTTAAATTACTTACATCTTAGGGTATTTTTCTTCTTTATAGTATGATGATACACACTCAGTGAGTAGTCTGGTATCTAGTGAGATAGCCCAGCTTTGTTTTATCATATTCTATTATTTAAGTCAACCTGGTTTTTTATGTGAAAAGGGAATTTTGTAATTGATTTTTTACTCAATTCTTGATATGCTAGAATTATAAAAGTTGAGTACACAGGTGGGTTTCCGTGACAACACAACATTTTAATATTTATAAAACTCAATTCTAAATTAATACTGGTCAATATCTGAAAACCGGGCAATTTCATTCCAAAATTATTATTATTTTTAAATTAATGTACCAACCCGTAAGGCATGGTGACGTTACGGCGACGTCGTTGTGAAGTCACACTGTGACTTTGTGACCGTCGATGTGACGTCACGTGACGTCGATGTGAAGTCACAGTGACTAGAATGTGAGGTCGTTATGGCCGTTTTAGAGCTCATTTGTGACGTCACATTGTGACCAATTTGTGAAGTCACGGTGTGACCAATTTGTGAAATATGTGTCATTTGTGACGAAATTGTCATTAACACTGTGATGATTCTGTGACGACAGTGACAATGTTGTGAAGTCACATTTTGACAATTTTGTGAAAATTGTGTAATTTGTGACGATTTTGTCATTATTTTTGTGACGAATATGTGACTACAATGACAATGTTGTGACAGCGTTAAGATGCAATACATTTATTGAAAAATGAAATCGCTATTCGAGTTCAATCAATGAACTATGACAATGGAGGCAGGAGTGATTATGAGTAAAAGAAAATTCTGAAGTTCGCAGAAAAATTTCAGAATGTTTTTTTCACGATACTTTGTCGAAATTTACGTTTTATTCGAAATCCTTCGGTGAAATTCACCTTATTTGTACGATTTATTGACAAAATGTCATGTTTTTTCAGTATCATTTGACGAAATTCGCTTTTTTTTCGCTATGCTTTAACAAAATTTGCTTTTTTTCACTATGCTTTGACGAAATTTATGTTTTTCTTCAATCTCTTGACGAAATTGTGATTCTTAGATGAAATTCACGTTTTTGTCCACGACCATTTGAAGAAATTTAGATTTTTTCGCGATCGTTTGACAAAATTCGCCTTTTTGCGCGATTTATTTACAAAATTTCGCCTTTTATGCGGTCCATTGATGAAATTCACGTTTTTTCTACAATCTTTTGACAAAATTTGCTATTTTTTGATGAAATTCGCTTTTTTCCCACGATTTTTTGACGAAATTTGCATTTTTTCGCAATCTTTTGACGAAATTCACGTTTTCCTTCAATCTCTTGACGAAATTGCGATTCTTAGATGAAATTCACGTTTTTTTCCACGACCTTTTGAAGATATTTAGATTTTTTTCGTGATCGTTTGACAAAATTTGCCTTATTTACGCGATTTATTTACAAAATTTAGCCTTTTATGCGGTCCATTGATTAAATTCGCGTTTTTTCTACAATCTTTTGACAAAATTGCTATTCCTAGGTGAAATTCGCTTTTTTCCACAATCTTTTGACGAAATTTGCATTTTTTCGCGATCCTTTGACGAAATTCACGTTTTTTTTCCCAATCTCTTGACGAAATTGCAATTCTTAGATTAAATTCACGTTTTTTTCAACTACCTTTTGAAGAAATTTAAATTTTTTTTCGCGATCGTTTGACAAAATTCGCCTTATTTGCGCGATTTATTTTAAAAATTTCGCCTTTTATGCGGTCCATTGACGAAATTCGCGTTTTTTCTACAAAATTTTGACAAAATTTGCTATTCTTAGATGAAATTCGCTTTTTTTCCATGATCTTTTGACGAAATTTGCATTTTTTCGTGATCCTTTTACGAAATTCACCTTTAACCAATCTATTCTTTCTTTTCTATAAACATCATAGCAAGTATAAGAAACTTTTGAGAGTAAAATAATAATTAGGTAATATTTTCTCATTCTGCTTTTGCAATAATAAATTTACAGCAAATTGGAGCTAAAGAAGAAGGAAAGAATGATATCTGCTCAACAACTACAGTATTTACTCGCGTAATAGTCGCACTTTTTTTGCCAATTTTTCATTCTGAAGGTCTAAGTGCGACTATTATGCGGAGAAATCTACTACACAATATTGTACACTCTAATGCTAAAACATTACTGGTATAAAAAAAAAAAAACACATTATAATAAAGTTAGTAACTTATCAAATGTTTCCAATCTATGTGCTGTTTATTAAATACCATTTTTCTTTTTATGGTAATATTTTTATAGACGTAAAATTTACAAATAATCATTGTTAAAATTTTGACAAAAAATTCTCATAATAAATCACTTTCACTGAAGGTATCAGTACCACTATTGTAATATGAATCGGTGTATGAAGAATCTCCGTCATTCCATGAAATGTCATCTTCACTTCTGTTCTGTCCAAAGCGTCGGAGATTAATAGTATTATTCCTGTGTACAAATGCAAGATGAGCTGCAAACCATATTTGCTTGTTTTGTTATTTGTGCCACTAACTAAATTATATTTATTTGCTGTTTTTATTAATTCTGAAATTACTGTTCCATCTAGGCCATTTTTTAAAGTTGCAGCACCCTGCTCTTTTTAAAATGGGCGAAATACATCCTTTTTTTAAAAAAATAAAATTCTCCTTTAGTTGCAATCGGAGATTTCTTGTAAAAAACTTCCCCATACCACAGTATTTCTAAATCAGTGTGCCCAAGACCTTGCAAAAATTATAGAACTTTATTTCTTTAGAAAATACAAGATATTGTTAAATCATGTCGTTATTTAATTGTATTTTTCAATTTGTAATTCATAAAATCCTTAAAAATTAATGTCACTTTATTTATCATATTAACAAATTATATACTTTTTTCTTATAACATTACTAAACACATTACTAATATTACATTTACTCATGAAGCTTTGTCATCATGCTCTGACTTTACTGAACTAGCACCTCTTTTTAATACATTTGACTAAAAACACCAAAAAGCATTTTTATATGAAAAATATCAATTATTTATTCAAATAAAGTTTTGAAATTCAATAGCGATACTTTCATATTAGCAACATTCCAAGAGTTTATAGTCGAAGAAATCGCCAAAGATTTTGCTACCTACAGCAGTTTTTTTTTTTTTTTTTTTTTTTTAAATTCTAATAGTTTTAGTAGTTTAAGCGAGCTGTTCGATTACATGTTTATTAAATTTGTTTTATTTATGTACAATTTTTGATGAAATTTTTAATTTACTATAAAGGTTTTAGAATAACGTGTGGTGAAAATTTTATATATACAGTCTGTTACAAATGCATGTAACCATATTTACTATTAACTTTTACATGACGCAGTAAAATAAAAAATAATGAAAATAATATAAAATAGTTAGCTATTTTTATGTGAATAATGTATAAAAATTCAAACCATAAGCACAAAATAAAAACACACATTGATTCATTATTACTATTATTATTTTATTTACAGGATTAGATAATTATAAATAACAAGCCCCCTTTAACCCACATTGTACCGCTGTCCTATAAATAGGACAGCTAATAAAACATTTTTTAAAATAAAATTGGTAAGGATTTTTTGGATGCATTTTATTATGACGTCTTTAAAATACATAAAAATATAACATATAAACAACAACAAAAAAAAAAACAAGTAACCAATTAAAATTTAATTGAAAAAAATCTATTTAAAAAATTCTTTAAGAATTGTGATCTTATAATCTAGAATTTTACCGTTATTATTATCTTTTTATTGGAGAAATCATAGAGTATTTTTGTACAATAGAAACAGTTTTTTAAAGTAAAATAAAATATTTGCTCATAAAATTATTTTATGTATGCATTTTATATATCCTTACTATGTGTCCTACTAATATGTCCTGTTTAAAGGACAACTAGTTACTTAAAAAATTAAAAACATTTTTTTCAAAATTTTGCTAGTATCTACTTAATTACACAATATTAATGATGTAATTGAAGTTTTAAAATTTTTCAAAAATATTTAATCGGTGTGCTTCAATATGGGTTAATCAGTCTGTTTTCTAATAAAGTGTATAGTATAACTATTTTAAAGTTTATGCGTATAAAATCATTCAAGAAGTAAAATATTAAAAGTATCCAGGAAAAAAAAATAATGAAATATATTTTACATTTTAGCTTCCTTCATTCAAGTACATGGATATGTTTTTAATAATTAAAATATTTCAATAAAACCATATTTAAATCCTCGCTGGGTTGCATAATTTCTATATTTATCAACAAATTGAGACACCGGTTTACGTTGAAAACTTTTCGTTCATAATGTTTAACTGAAAAGTTCTTACCAACTAAGGATATCTCTTTATAAATTTTTATAACTTTTGTCACATCTAATAATATTTATTGACACTGATTTTTCCCTCTTAATACTACATTTGCATGATATCCTTTAAATAGTACTTCTCCATTAAGTAAAAAAATTCTTATTTCTTTTAAATAGACTATCTTCTTTTCTTCTGAACATATATTAATTTTTAAATAAAAATATGCAACGCAAATTGCTTGAGACTATCAAAAAATTTTATTCCATAAAAAGGCCTTTTTATTTAGTACGTTAAATACATTTAAATATTTGGTAATTATGTTAAACTTTGATTATAATATTTTTATATGTCATTTTAAAGTTTGAGAAAATATGTGATTTTATCCTATAATATTTTAAAAGAAAACAAATCTGATTAAAATAAATTTATATAATTGATTTTAATCATCTGATTAAAATTGTTGATAGACAGTTATTTATTTCAAAAAATTAAATATTAAATCTACTAAACTTTATTAGGTTAATGAAATGTCTATAAGAATATACTAAAATCGTTATAATTTAAAGAAAAGCAAACTCTGGAATAAAATATTTTCCATACCTTTTTTTTTCCCTTAACGTCGTTCTTTAAATTCCGATGTAATCCATGTTTTATTTAGGAAGAACAAATTTTGGAAGTAGAAACTATGTGTTCAATAATACATACAACAGCAATGATGGGAATCATTTAAACCACACCAAAGCTGGTGTAAATATCTCAAACTCATACTTTTGTCTAAAGTATTATCTTGGGATGATTATTCCTATGAATTTTTTAGGTTAAATGTTTATATCTGACAGACTGCATGTTCATAACGCTACCTATTGTCCAGCAAAAAACTCCATCTGCCTGTTCTAAAGATTAAACGCAGTATAGTTTTATCGTCTGCGGTTTTTAGCGCTGTTTTGTTTATGAAAGCAAGAACAGATGGCTTTTCCGTTCTTATACATTTATATGACATAAAGCATACTTCCAATTAAAATTTCTCATTTCTAGAATTTTTTGATGCATTTAACTTTTTTTTATGTGTTTCAAAATAGTTCAAGTTTTAAGTTTTGTAAAGCTACTGTCGAATATGACAATAATTAAACTAATATTGGGAGTGTAACAAATTAAAGAATGTTTAAATTTTTAGAGTATTTAAAATTCATTTTAATATGCAATAGTGCAAGGTCTTTTGAAAATAGAAAATTAAAGTTTATATTATAGGTAGTAAATGCAACATAAAAAAGAAATAAAATAACTGGAGAAATAATGTTTTTAGTGGGGGAGTGGGGGGGGGGGATCAGGCAAGTGTGATTTTTTCTATTTTAATTTCCTGTAGAATAAAACATCTTGTAAGATAACAGTATTTTTCAAAATAAATTTCCAGAAACGAAAAAAATATAAATAAATATGAATAATTAATTACGCCACGTGTTTTCCATATATTTTTTATATTTTATTTTATATTCGGAAAAAGTTAAATTTATTTAAAAATTGTGACACAAGTAGCCAAATTTATTTTTTAAGAATTGCTTCTAAAAATAACTAAACACTAGCAGAAAAGTTTATTACTGAAAATATGCAAGTGTTTTTATTTATATAATAAAACATTGCTTTATTGCAAAACTCCGTCCCTTCCCATGCCCACACACAAACAAATCTTTGCTTTATCCACCTGTATATTAATTTCTGCCATTTCCGCTGATAAATATAATTTATAGATAACAAACCAATTTCCCGGATTATAGAATACAGGGTAAAAACATTTTCTTATTATTGAAATCTCTACAGTTAATACATTTTTCTATATTGACCCCTAATAACCCCAAAAAAAACATTTCTATAAGAAAAATATCAATTATGTATTCAAATAAAGTTTTAAAATTCAATAGCGATACTTTCATATTAGCAACATTCCAAGAGCTAATAGTCGAAAAAATCGCCAAATATTTTACTATTTACAACAGTTTTTTTAATTCAAATAGTTTTAATAGTCTAAGCGAGTAGTTAGATTACGTGTCTATTATATTTGTGTTTTATTTATGTACATTTTTTGATGAATTTTTAATTTTGTTGTGGAATATTAGCCGGGAACAAACACTGAATTATTTTTATTGTTTGAAGTGGGAAGTTTTAATCTTAACATATGTTTTGTCACACTGTGAGTTTACAACATGGTAGGGTTTTTTGTCACATACTGAGACGTACGTTACATGTAGTGTCATAACAATGACGTCACAATTTTTTTAAAATTGACAGAAAAATATTTTTTACGGTAAATAACATGTTTTAAAGAATTTTTGTAATTTTTAAAAGTTTTCTAAGAAGTTCACATATCAGTCACAATGTGACGTCGCTTAGTGGTGGCATTTTGGTCACAGTTGTGACGTGACCACAGTGACTTACAGTGACGTCACAATGACGTCACTGTGACCATGCATGCTATGAGGGAACTGCCACATGCAATTATATACTATGATACAGGTTTTGTCACTTAAGTGCTGTAGTGTTTTGTGATCAACAATGTATATTTTATGCGTAGGATAAGTTTTATGGAAGAAAGTGTCTATTAACATCATAATCAGTGTCTAACAATGATGGGAACTGAGGTGATGTTTTTGTTTTAACAGCTGCACAGCCATTTTGTTCAATCCCTTTGCACACATGTAAATTATTAAATATGCCAGGTGACATTTGCATGTTACATACATAAAGTTGCAATAAGTTTTTTTTTATATATCTATACTTCTATTCTATACTCCTATTATAAAGAGGAAAAAATTGTTTATTTGTAGGAGGTAAGCTCTGGAACTACCGAACCGATTTCAAAAGTAATGGTATCAAAATGATGGTGTTAGTCCAACTTAGAACATAGGCTATATCTTATGTCGGTGCCACTACCCCAAAGGGGGTGTAGGAGCAAAAAACGTTCTAAAGGGCCTAGAAATATGAAATTTTGAATATTAGTTACTTATAAGATATAAATGATGTCTAAGAACAGTTCTTAAACAATTCGAAATTTAAAAGGGGTGAAAATGCACAAAAAGCGTTCTAAAAAACGTTCTAAATGGTAGTTTCTACACAATCTCAGGAAATACCAAGCCGATTTAAAAAATATTAGTGTCATAATGATGGTGACAACGCTTGCTCCAAGATAGGCTATGTTTTATCTCGGTGTCACTACCCCAAAGGGGGTGTAGGAGCAAAAAACGTTCTAAAAATGCGATTTATGTGTTACTGAAGGGCCTAGAAATATGAAATTTGAAATATTAGCTACTTATTAGATATAAAGGATTTCTAAGAACAGTTCTTAAACAATTCGAAATTTAAAAGGGGTGAAAATGCACAAAAAGCGTTCTAAAAAACGTTCTATATGGTAGTTTCTACACAATCTCAGGAAATACCAAACCGATTAAAAAAATATTGGTGTCAAAATGATGGTGACAACGCTTGCTCCAAGATAGGCTATGTTTTATGTCGGTGTCACTACCCCAAAGGGGTGCAGGGGCAAAAAACTTTCTAAAAATGCGATTTATGTGTTACTGAAGGGCCTAGAAATATGAAATTTGAAATATTTGCTACTTATTAGATATAAAAGATTTCTAAGAACAGTTCTTAAAAATTCGAAATTTAAAAGGGGTGAAAATGCGCGAAAATCGTTCTAAAAAACGTTCTAAATGGTGGTTTCTACACAATCTCAGGAAATACCAAACCGATTTAAAAATAATGGTGTCAAAATAAGGGTGTCAAAATGACGGTGACAACCCTTGCTCCAACATAGGCTATGTTTTATGTCGGTGCCACTACCCGAGAGGCGGTGCAGGAGAAAAAAACGTTCTAAAAATGCGATTTTTGCGTTACCAAAGGGCCTAGAAATATGAAATTTGAAATATTAGCTACTTATTAGATATAAAGGATTTCTAAGAACAGTTCTTAAACAATTCGAAATTTAAAAGGGGTGAAAATTCGCGAAAAGCGTTCTAAAAAACGTTCTAATGGTGGTTTCTACACAATCTCAGGAAATACCAAACCGATCTAAAAAATAATGGCGTCAAAATGATGGTGACAGCCCTTGCTCCAACATAGGCGATTTTTTATGTCGGTGCCAATACCCCAAAGGGGGTGCAGGAGAAAAACGTTCTAAATTGCTGCTTTCGCGTTACGGAAGGCCCTAGAATCGTGAAATTTGGAATGGTAGTTAGTTATAAGATATCAATGATCTCTAAGGACATTTCCTAAAAAAATCGAAATTTAAAAGGGGGTCAAAATGCACAAAAAGCGTTGTAAAAAATTCTAAATTGCGATTTCTATGCAATCTCAGGAAGTACTGAACCGATTTGAATTATAATGGTGTAAAAATGATGGTGACAGATCTTGCTCCAAGATAGGCTATATTTTATATCTGTTTCCACTACCCCGGAGGAGATGTAGGAGCAAAATGCGCGAAAAGCGTTCTAAAAACGTTCTAAATGCCGATTTGTCGGCAATATCTCAGGAAGAATGAATCTGATTTCAGTACTTACATGATCTATAAAAAAAATTAACACATGCGTAAACAAAATTACCGAAAAAATTTATATATATAAAAAAATTATTTATAAAAAATTAAAAATTGTAAAATAATAATAAAAAATTACTATAGGATGGTTGGGTGGGTAGATGTTAGAGTACGGAGGAGGGTGGTGTTGTCTGGATAATACGCAATGGTTAATTTATATATTAAAGCAAATGGGGCTTATGTATTATAACTACATTTCTAATACGTATTTTATATGGATGTTGATTTGATGTTTTATATGTAATTGGTGACTTTTCCTCTTTTTATATATCATATTAAATTTAACTTATTATCAAATTTAATATTAACTTATTTTTAATTTAGTTTACTTAGGACAATATCATATTAATTAATAATAGTATACCATATTTATAGTGATTATTATGCATATAAGTTTATTTGATATAACTAATGTTATACTGTATGCATTAAAATTGGGTAAATAGTTTATATTATTATTCCTCTATACTATTTAATATTGTTTTATTTTCAACTTTGTATTCCATGATTAATTATCGGTTTATATGTTTGATTGTCACAATCATATTTTTTTTAGCTTTTTTATGGCTAATATATGGATAATTCACAGACTATATTTTGTGTTCTTTAGGCTATTGGGAATTTTAGAACCTGACAATCTTATATAAATATCCATTATTCATTTATTTATTTTATAATTAATTAATCAATTTATTTATTTTTTTTATTTTTTTCTTTCCTGTTCATTTTTTATATGTAATGGTAAATATTAAGACTTTTATATATTTTTATAATATATAATTTATTTTATTTTATAGCATATAGCTATATTCCACATATTATCAAGTTAAATTTTTTTTTAATTTTTCAGTGTAGGTTTAATGGTATGGTAATAGAATATATTGTAAGCATTTTATTAACATTTAATTTATTCAAAATTTTTTTGAATAATGATTACAGTATGGTATTGTTTATATTAGGTTGTGTGTAGGAATGCAGTTGATATATTTTAATTTCATTAGCATGTATTAGGTTCTTCTTTTAGTGACATTTGTATAATAATAATTGTTTTTAAAATAAAATAATAGATGGCAGCACCATAAACTTTTTATTTTTAAAGCTTCTAATAAAGTAATAATTTTAATTTTTTACACCAGGTGGTAATTAACGCTGCATACTGACAATGTTGTAAAATTGTTATTAAAAAATTTTAAATTGTTTTTAGGTATTATAAATAATGTAATTATTTTTTATTTATATTATATTAATTATATTTATCGCTTTGTTTCAACATTGATTAACTGACTCCATGGGTTTTAATTTCTGTGTTAACTTAACTGTTTTATTCACCTTAATCTATCATGCTTTTTGGATTCCATGTGCGGGAATATATTTTGAAAATCTACTGGGAATAATTCGGTATGTTTTGTAAGATTTCTATTACTATAGATTGAATATTTAATGGGTTGGAGTTTTTTTTCCATTTCATGTCATTTGATTATGTTCTGTTTACATCTTGGAGCTATTCCTTTGGTTATATATTGGTTGTTTGAGTACAGGGGAAATATTTTTTTCAGCTTATAGCTTTTTTCTCACAGAAAACAACCGATTTACTTATATCATTGAATTCTGTACTCTTGAAAACGTAATTCAATATATAAGTTTTTCAATTTTGTTCGGAATCCATATTCTTCTTTTTTTTTTTCATGTTAATTCTTGTAATTAGGTATAAGGTACTTTATTTTATACATACAGTTCTATATTGTTGGTTTGTGGCGCTTTGTTGTCAATCATTCACAATATTGCGGTTTTTGATGATGGTCGGTAATGTTTAATTAATGGTTATATATATATATATATATATATATATATATATATATATATATATATATATATATTAAACAAAAACATAATTTGAAGAACAAATTAAAAAAAAACTAAATTTATTTCCTACATTGTTTAAGCCCGAGAAGGGACAGATATTAAGTTATTTCATTCAATTAGTTCTACATTTAATGTTAAATTTTTGTAACAAATTAGTTAATCCAATTGAAGATTAAAAAATAAAAATAAAATTCATACAATATGATACTTAAAACACCCTAAAAAATTAGATTCCGTTCAAATGAAATCGAAATAAATGTTAGACTTCTTCCATTTTTAATTGAAAATATTTGTATTGCAGATTTTGTATTATGTTTATGACAATTGTGCATAAAATGATAAGATGCATGCAAAATACAAAACTTAAAAAAAAGTCTATGATTTATTTCGATTTCATTTGAACGGAATCTAATTTTTTAGGGTATTTTAAGTATCATATTATATGAATTTTATTTGTATTTTTTAATCTTTAATTGTCTTAACTAATTTGTTACAAAAATTTAACATTAAATGTAGAACTAATTGAAGGAAATAACTTAATATCTGTCCCTTCTCGGACTTAAACAATGTAGGAGATAAATTTAGTTTTTTTAATTTGTTCTTCAAATTATGTTTTTGTTTAATATGTCAAGTTTTTTAATAACTACTGCACTCAGACGAACGCATTTCAAAATTAATATAGAGTATCATCATCAGGCTTTGATGTATGCGGTATTGCATCACAATGTGGGATGCAATTTACCAATGTGTAATTTAAAATGTTTCACCGCTGAAGTAATGCAGGTTGCGGTAGTTTGGACAAAAACTTCTAATCTGAACGTAAAAAATCTATAATCAAAACATAAAAAATTAACTTCACTTAAATTTAGATACCCTACTCCCCACTCAGGAACGCTATGAATGTAAATGTAAATTGTGTTGAATCCTTAGTGCTAATATTTAACAATATTATAGCTGTGATACAGTAAAAAATAAAAAAATAAAAGTTTTACTTAAATTTTCAAATCTTATTCTCCCCCCAGGGGTGATGTAAACGCGTCAGAAAATTATTACCTAAGCTTAACTTGGGGTATAAATAGGAAAAATCATCTCGAAAAAAAAATAGATTTTAAAATTTAAGTTATGTAATTCCCCACTGAGTTCGCTACCTGCGTAAAAATAGCTATACATTAGAAACTTTTTACTAAAATATAAACTTGACCAAAGCAAAAACCTATTCTGAAAATATCCTTTTTATTTCCACTATGACGCCATATTCACCTTTTTAATTTTTGAAAAAAAAAAATCTAGCTCAATTTAATATTTCACGTGAAAATCTTTCAACTAAAAAGAAATAAATTATTATTACGGCTTTTGAAATTTTTGCAACAATGAAGTAAAAATGTTACATTTTGAATGAAAAATGTCCGTTGATTTTCAATGAAAAAAGCGAAAATTGGAATTATTGTCTGAGCGAAGCGAAGGCTAATACTCAGCGAAATATTACTTTCCGGACACTTTACTACTACGATGGATATTAACGCCATGTCCTACTAAATAAAAAGCCTAATAAAAACCTTTCGTCAAGCATAACTCAAAAAATATTTGTCGGATTTCGTTTCTGATTGCACCAGAAGGTACCTATGAGGGTCGCCTACTGAATGCACCTACTATGAAAAATAAGTTCCAAACCGTTTAAAAATTATATAGAAAAAACTCTTAAAAAAGCACAATTTATCTGCATACGTCACAGAAATTTGGTGTGCTTCACTTTCACCGGTTGATGTTTTCGTAGACAACTGGTTTGAACACATGGAGCAAATAAAAAAAAAATACGCACGCAGTAATATTGAATAGATCAGTTTCAACCACGTGATCACAAACCTTGCAACAACCCGTGGCAACCAGTTTTGGTGGGCAAACAAATAATAATACAGTATTCCGTACCACGGTGACCGTTTTTAGCCTGTTGTATAAAATCTGGCATACAATTGTGGATGATTAAAACAAAAGACATGAGTGTTTATTGATCCGGGGGTTATCTTTCTCTGGATGTCTGTCTGTCTATCATATAGCATGCAATTTTCTTGTAAAGGATGATATTATTATGCAATAAAACCTCCATAACGGACACACCCGATTAGTGGACACCTCTATTTAGCGGGCATTTTTTCGATTACCAACCCTTAAATAACTGAACATTTTTTACTCTCAGTAGCGAACACCTCCAAATAGAGGACAAATTCTGCCCTCCCGAGGTATTCGCTATTCAGAAGTTTTACTGGTAAAACCTCCATAGCGGACACACCCGATTAGCGGATACCTCTATTTAGCGGACATTTTTTCGATTACCAACTCTTAAATAACCGTACATGTTTTACTCTCAGTAGCGGTCACCTCTAAATAGAGGACAAATTCTGCATTCTCGGGGTGTCCGCTATTCAGAGGTTTTACTATATATAATGTTGATAATTATTTTACAGGGCCGCACAAAAGAATAAGAATATATGAAACGAATATAAACTAAATTCGGGATTGGTAGATCGCTGATGGTAATGTAATTTTAGGATGTTGTTACAGTCATCCGCAGCATGTTTTTAGAGTTTCGTCCATCTAACGAAACACTACCTGTCACACTCCTTTGTCTGTCTGTTTGTCCGTCTGTCACAGAGCCCGTTCTCAGAAACTATATATGTCGGAGACTTGAAAATTTGCATACTTATAGTTGAACACCACACATCAAACTGCAAATAATAAAATTTTGAAAAAGTCTAATATTTAACCCTCTGGGCTCTAACTTGTGTATGTTAAGCAATTTTTCTAACTCAGCCCCTAATTTAATTAAATTGGAGACATGAAATTTTGCATACTTATAGCTGAACATCTCACATCAAACGACAAATAATAAAATTTTGAATAAAGCTTAATATTTAACCCTTTGGGCTCTAACGTGTGTATTTAAAACAATTTTTCTAACTCAGCCCCTAATTAAGTTGGAGACATGAAAATTTGTATACTTATAGCTGAACACTTGCGATAACACGATAAATCATAAAATTTTGAAAAAGTCATATTTTACCCTTCAGTCTCTAACTTCTGTATTTTAAGCAATTTTTCTAACTCAGCCCCTAATTAAGTTGGAGACATGAAATTTTGCATACTTATTGCTGAACACCTCACATCAAACGACAAATAATAAAATTTTGAAAAGGGTCTAATATTTAACCCTCTGGGCTCTAACTTGTGTATTTTAAGCAATTTTTCTAACTCAGCCCCTAATTAAGTTGGAGACATGAAAGTTTGCATACTTATAGCTGAACACTTGCGATAACACGATAAATCATAAAATTTTGAAAAAGCCATATTTAACCCTCCGGTCTCTAACTTCTGTATTTTAAGCAATTTTTCTAATTCAGCCCCTAATTAAGTTGGAGACATGACATTTTGCATACTTATAGCTGAACACCTCACATCTAACGACAAATAATAAAATTTTGAAAAAGTCTATTACTTAATCCTCTGGGCTCTAACTTGTGTATTTTAAGCAATTTTTCTAACTCAGCCCCTATTTAAGTTGGAGACATGAAATTTTGCATACTTATAGCTGAACACCTCACATCAAACAGCAAATAATAAAATTTTGAAAAAGTCTAATATTTAACCCTCTGGGCTCTAACTTGTGTATTTAAAGCATTTTTTCTAACTCTGTCCCTAATTATGTTGAAACATAAAAATTTGCATACTTATAGCTGAACACCTCACATCAAACGACAAATAATAAAATTTTGAAAAAATATAATATTTAACCTCTAATATTTTGTCTCGCGCAATTTTTAAATTTCAACTGTTTTGCAATACTATTTTTTGTTCATTTTGCATAAGTGTAATGTGACGTAATTTGTTCTATTTCAGATTTGTAACGCATGTTAATGAATTTATTTTACAATACCCTTTCTCTTTTCAAATTCACATGTAAATATAGTTTTTATGGCGTAATTTCCAATAAGTGCCTGCTTTTTTATACCTAATTATTTAATTGTAATTTGAAGGTTTTTTCTGTTATAATAGTAACGTGTAAATATTTTTTTTTATTTGAAGCAAACATTATTGTTTGCGCTGTTTATACAGTTGGCAACAGTTTAATTAATACCATTTTCTAAAATATGTAAAAAATATCTGTCAAAATGCTGAATATTTGAATTTAAAATAGAAATAAAACCTCAAAAAATGAGTCAAATTAAAAAGAATTAACGGAATCTGCAGACCGGGATCTTCTATTGAATAAAATGATCTAAAAATGATTAAATTCCCATCTATAGCTTTTGCTCTTATATATTTTTTTTAATGGAACGATTTTGTCCAACTTTAGCATTAAATATCTCTTAAAATAATTCTTCGATTTGAAAACTGTCTGCATTAGTGTGTTGATCAAACATTTCGCTATAATACCACCGATTCTCATATATTTGTATGCAATAGTTTTCTTAATATTAACGAAGAAAGACCTCCGGTCACAAAAAATTCAAAACCGACGGCGGCGGCGGTGACAGCGTTAGTTACTTTTCATAGAATAGAGAGATATATAAAAATGAAAACTTACCTATCTGTCTGTTTGTAATTCTAAAAAAAATCCATAATTTGGAAGCCAAAATTGTGAAGAGATACGTACATGTGTATTAAAACATGGTCAAGACGACTAAAGTAATCCGGAATCGAAATAACTTATAGTTAATTTTTAATTAATAAAAAACCACCAATTTAACAGCAATTTCTTATCAAATTTAAACATTTTTCGTTATAGCAGTTGCCAACAATTAAAAATCACAATAAAATTATTAATACAACAATTAATTTTCTACTGCAAGATTTCCACGTGAAAAATGAAAATGAAATAAATAGTTTGCCGAATTTAAAAAAAAGGTGAATATTATGTCATAACTTTTCTATTGCAAGATATTCACGTGAAATATGAAAATGAAATAAATGGTTTGACGAATTTAAATGAAAGTGAATATAACCTCATAACTTTTCTATTTCAAGGTTTCCACGTGAAAGAGGAAAATATTACGTCATATTGGAAATATAAAGGACATGGTGGATATAGTATAACGTCATATGAGTGTGAAAAATGTATTGAAGCATAATAAAAACCCGATTAGGGAAATATTGGCGTATTTTAACATTATTGCTCCAATTATAAATTGAAATAAGTTCATTTATATCTGTATTCTTTTGCGTCTGTTATATACATTTATACATTTTTATATAGCGTTTTCATATGATTCATTCAACAACATTTCAACTGCTTTTTTTAATGTTTGTTTTGTGTTGTATGTCAAATTTTGAAATTGGTTTTTCAGAACAATCATCCTTCAAATTCTGGGCAACGCCTTTTGTATCTGTACATCTAATGCTAATATTATAAAGCGTTATAATATGATAAAGTATATAATATTATTGATGCTTGTACGTTTGTGAGGTGTTATCTCTGAAACTACATAGCCAACTTAAAAAAATGTTGGTGGCCATCTCTGCTCCGAAAAAAAGACTATTTTATGTCAGTGCAAGAACCTACATCGGTGCACTAGCAAAAAAGTTCTAAAATTGTGATTTCTGCGTAATTGATTGGGTAAGAAACTTTAAATTTGGTGCGGTAGTTACTTTTAAGATGTAAATACTCGTAATGAACGCTCTCTAAAAGGTTCAATTTGACGGATAAACGTAAAAATTTCTAGAAATGTTCTAAACTATGATTTATTTGGAATACTGAAATTTTTGGGATACTGTTGGGGTTAGAAACTAGAACTTTGGCATGGTAGTAATTAATAAGATGTAAATGCTCGTTGTAGAACGAATTCTAAAAAATAGAAAGACTAAACAAAACGGAAAAAGATCTAAAGATGATCTAAGTAACGAAGAACATGGAACTGTTAGGAATATAAACATAAAAATTGACATGGCTGTATTTATCATGACGTAAATTCTCGCAATAGAACAATTTCTAAAAATGTCGCTATAAAAAACAGTGCAGAAACAAAAAACTTTCAAAATTTTTCTATTTCTCTGTTACTGCTGAGCCCAAAATCTTGAAATTTTGCTTCGGGTTAGTTTTAAAATATACAATTGTCCCTATGAATGGTTTCTAAAAAATTTAAAATTTAAAAAGATGAAATTAATGGAAAGCGATCTCAATTACCATTAATTTGGAATTATTAGGTACAGCAACTTTAAATATTTCATAATGCTGCATTTCCTCCGCAAAATATGCGATTTAAATGCAACAAAACTGATAGATACCCACCTAGCATTAAATAAATTGTGTAAATATTGAGTAAAGACCTGTATGAAACAGTGAGTAGGTTGCCCGAAAGTACTTGTTAAAGTGTTCCTTCTCTAGGCTTTTCTCTCTCTCGCCAAGGCCACTAACAGAGGGAAGTGCCGTTTTAAATGTGATATGAATTTTTTATCCGATTCATTTTCCTAGACATTTTATCATAATCTCGTATTCTCAATTATCATTAGTAGATTTTTTATATATTAACTTATTCTGGTGAAATTTTGTAATCGGGTTCATATTGGCGTATGTTAGCTTGCATGATTTGCTGAATAAATATGTATGGATTTGTAAATTACTTCAAATGACACTTTGACAGCTCAAAAGTTATGCAGACGATATATTCAGATCTTGTGTCATACTTTATGTTGTAATCATTGCCAATTTCTTTTATTTAATACATGCTAAATACAGCTCAACTTGTGCAGAATATGTTTGAAAACAAAACAATACAGCGTATGTTGTGGCCAGCATACACTCATCATTTAAATCCGATCGAGCATATCTAAAACACACTCTAACGAAGCATTGCATGCCACTTTTGATGTATTCGGTACTTTGATACTATATTAGATTTTGAGAAGAGAATTCCTTAAATGTTATCGACAACCTCATTGCATCCGTGGAAAACAGATATTGTACAATATTAACTATTCCGGGGGAGCACACACCATATAAAGTACAGTCCATTCTTTTAAACATCATATATTTGTCATTTAAAGTTACTCAAATTGGTGCGGAGCGTCTGATTATGCTCTTGACATCATTTTATACAGTTAAAATTCCGATATAAGTAAATTAGTGTTTCATTTTCTATTTTACTTTTAATATATTGCGTACTTTCATTTTTATATCCATGGATGGCTGTCTTGAATGGTTTGATTTCCCATTTTTTTAAACAGTGTATACGAATTTATATATAAGATTTTGTAATTCTACGATTCGTTTATTTTCATCATTTCAATTTTTCGCAGTATATGGACAATTAAAGACAACATCCCAATTTCTTTGCTTCCACATGTTATTATTAAATCTATGTTCTCAGTAATATCGCTCAGACTAATCCCTCTGAGGGAAGTCCTAGTTAAGTAAAATATTTGAATAATGTAAAAATAAATTGGCCCATGTTTCTCTCTGGGCTAATTCACCCATATTCAAAGGCATTTCACCATTCGTTTTGACCCTGACGTCAGGCAAACGTTTTTACACTTTAAATTTATAATATCATTAGAATTAGTAAAGGATAAAAAATGAGTGGCATCAGGGACAAAAAGGTGGGAAGAAAAGATGAAAAAGTTATGATCTCCATAGGCTTTTCCATGTTAAATTAACATTGAGAAGTGACACTGGAAATAAATAAGTATTGCGCTACCGCGCAATACTTAAATATATATATATATATATAGATATATAAAGTTTTTTAGTGAGGGTAGTTTTGGGCTCTAGGGGTCATGATCGGTGTAGATCTGCAAAAATTTTTCAGAAATTCCAACATAGGAACGACGTCAATAGGTAGTATTTCATACGAAATCTACCTAAAAGGAACGTAAGTTACCATAATAAATATAAATGAAATAACACTAAATTTAGGTAATTTTTATTCAAAGTGAGCTTTGCATAGGTTAAATTAACAAATCACATCAACTTTACCTTTTGAATATTTTTATGGCGTTACATCAAGAAAATTACTGAAGTAAAGTGTCAAAATGTAACTTAAGTTACCATGGAATGCCTCCTTACTGTGGAAACCCGAAAAGCGTTTTGGTGTCTGTCTGTTTGCTTTATGTCTCGCGATAACTGCCGCAAAATGCATCCAATTAGCTTGTATATAAATAAAAAGTTAAATATGGGGACATGAATGATGCTATAAAAAATACTCATACCTATTTAGAACAAAAACTAAATATTTCTAAGTATGAAACAAAGAAAATAACAACTTACCTTAATCCATGGTGGCCAGTTGAACTTTAGTTGTTGTTATAATGATAATAATTCTGCCAGCACCACCTAGTATCTGCTAATCTAAATGTGATTTTAGAGAGACTGAGATGATGGTCAAACTCAGGGACAAATATATTTACTACAATGTTTTACTATACAGTCTATACTAATAAAGGAGAATTATATTTCCCCATACTGTATATATATAGGTATAAATATATAATAGCAAAAGTTTATAATATTTACAAAATGTTTTTCAGCATATATTTAATATTGGATATTTGTACCTGGGGACAGGGACTGAAATGATGATTTCGTTTGTTTAAAGCTTAAAATTAATTATTTACGCATCACTATACCGATTTATCATTGTTAATTGTTATAACAACTGTTACAATATATTACACTAGGGGTCTCGGCCCCCTACGAGCTACGCTCGCCAACCCCCGTCCAGACACCGCAGACTCTAAATGCACGCTAATTTGATCGGCTTTAAAAAGATTTCGAAAGATTGAATTATAATTTAAAAAACAGTGGCGATCTCCCTATAAACGAATTTCTATTCATTTCTCTTCGATTGGGGAATTTTAACGCCAAATCCGCTGCGGTACTACTTGATTATCCTGTTGACCAATTTCGCCAAATTATATAAATCGCCAAACCACTCGCCAAATTATACAAATTGATATAATTTTTATTTTAAATAACGAAAGAACAAATAAATTCGTACAACATTAATAAAAACACAAATAAAACGCCGAAATAAAAATAACTTGATGACGTATACACGTGTAACAACATTTCAAAATAAGCTAATATAAAAGGAATTAAGTAAAGAGAGTCTTTGTCTCCTGGTATTTTTTAACAAAGCGAAAAGAAAGTTCTTTTAAATAAAACATTTTAAATTAATTCTCAAAATATCAAATAAATGTCTAGCGCAATTTCTAAATTTAAACTTTTTTGCAATATTATTTTGTGTTCATTTTATGTAATAACTATAATGTGACGTAAATATGACGTAATTTCTCCTAAGACTTCTAACGCATGTTAATGAATTTATTATTTTACAATATCCTTTCTCTTTTAAAATTCACGTGTATACTTTTTATGACGTAATTTTTAATAAGTTCCTGCTTTTTATACGTAATTATTTAATTCTAGTTTGAAAGATTTTTTCCTGTTTATAATAGTCACGTGTAAATAAATTTTTAATTTGAAGCAAACATTATTGTTTGCGCTGTTTATACAGTTGGCAACAGTTTAAATTAGTACAATTTTCTGAGATCTGTAAAAAATATCTCTAGAAATGCTGAAAATTTGAATTTAAAATAGAAATAAAACCTGAAAAATGAGTCAAAATAAAAAAATTAATGGAATCTGCACTCCGGCAAATTCTAACGCATAAAATGATCTAAAAATGATTACACTGCTATGTATAGTTTTTGCTGCTATAAAACTTTTTTAGTGGGACGATTTTGTCCAACTTTAGCATTAAATAACTCTTAAAATAATTCTTCGATTTGAAAACTGTCTGCATCAGCGTGTTTATCAAACATTTCTGTATAAAACCACCGATTTTCATATTTTTGTATGCATTATTTTTGTTAATATTAACGAAGAAAGGCCTCCGGTCACAAAAAAAATCAAAACCGGCGGCGGCGGTGACAGCGGTAGTTACTTTTTTTTAGAATAGAGAGATTTTTCAGTTGTTGGTTTTAGTATAATTAATGAAATATTATTGGCAGTGACGCAAATTGTCCAATTTTTAGATATTGACCCATACATCAATTTTAAGGCATTTTTCCATTATCACGCCACGGATGATAAATCACTAAATATTCTGTGTGACTCGTACACTTTTACGCGAGTTGAAAGTATAATGTATTTAAGAATGCGCCAATAAACGCTCGCCAAGATGTAGTAAATAGCTGTGAAACTGCATCAATGAATATTTTAAAAGATAAAAGGTAGAAAATGAATTATAAATAAACAAATAAGAAAAAATCATGCGTCAAGCATAGATTATGAAACACTTTCCAACACATTCAGAATAATGTAACAAAACTGCACTGTTTAAAAAATTAAAATATTACGTCTAATTCAGTCATACGAAAACGCATAATACATTTCAGAACCCAATTTCAGCTGTTCCCATCCACAATCGGAAAATTATGCGAATTGCAGCCCTGTATATGATTTATAGCTTTGAATCTATTAGCTACATGCAAGCCAAAGTTTGGTTCACTTAAGAGCTACATATACTTCAGTTGAAAATTTAACTTCAGCAATTTCCCCTAATAAGGAGAACGGTACGTGAATACTTTTGTGCAGCCCTGTGTTTGAGGTATAGAATTTATATATAACGGGTAAGATGCATTAAATTTAAAAGCGCATACCGAATTTTAAACCGTGCACTCCAGTAATTATTACTCAAAGACAGTACTGTACTGTAACTGATTCCTTTTGTGTGTCCCTGTAAATGAATAAAAAATGCTATGAATGTCCTGTTCTAAAGTGATCGTAGTGAAATTCAGTGATTTATATCAGTTTAAATACATTTGAAACAGCGTAATGTCATTACAATACTCTGCAAACGATTTTCCCCCATATACCATAATGTAATGTAATACTTTTGCGTGCCCCTGTAAATGAACGATTAATCCTACATACTCCATATACAATACCAAACATGCTTTGGTGACCCTAAATAACCTTTATCAATTTAATGAAAACCCGAGTATATTTACGGGAGTTATTCCCCATATACCGTAATGTAATGGAATACTTTTGAGTGCCCCTGTAAATGAACGATTAATCCTACATACTTCATATACAATGCCAAACATGCTTTGGTGACCCTAACCCTTATCAATTTCATGAAAATCCGAGTATATTTACGGGAGTTAGAGCGTGGACAGACGGACTGACATACAGACGGACTGACGGCCAGACAAACCGAATGCATAAAAACTTTTCAACTTTGTTGGAAAGTGTTAAAAAGAAGAGTGTAATATTACAATAAATACTCTTTTTCTAATTGTTTAGTATTAATTAATTTACGATTATATTTTAAACTTATACAAAATAGAAATCCTAAAAAGATACTTAAACAATATTTAATTTTGTATTTTCTGTTTTCCTATATTAAAGAAAGTAAAAAATATGCATTTTTTATTCAGCTAAATATTAAGTCACTAGCTTGCGTGTTCTACAAAGCATAACAAAGCTGAGAAATTTTCTTATTCGAGTTCGGTGCCCGCTCAAAGTTAATGCATTGCAACGTAAATTTTTGCGAAAAAAAAAAAAAAAAAAAAAACAAAAAAAAAACATGAATTACCGTCAAAGAATTAGACCGGATTTTCAAGATTAATATTGGATCATTCTATAAGTGTATGTTAAAAAAAAAATGTAATTTAATAGATTACAACGACCATTTGGAATTTATTTCGTCCCATAAATTTCGTCGTATCCTCTTCAATAACAGATCGCAAAGATCAAACTTCAGACTACCAAAACCTTCGTCGATAAACACTCCAAGTCCCGTTTCGAGAAGAAAAACAGTTTACAAATCGAAAGCATTTCCACCGAATCATCCACAAATTGCGACAAATTACCTACGTTGAGCTCAATTTTTCCCGGTTAGAATCGACCGATTGTAAAACGCCGTGGCTAATGGATTGG
The DNA here is from genome assembly GCA_963932465.1 of Maratus speciosus. Taxonomy (NCBI): domain Eukaryota; kingdom Metazoa; phylum Arthropoda; class Arachnida; order Araneae; family Salticidae; genus Maratus; species Maratus speciosus. Next base: position 483,445,458 of record OZ010793.1, read on the forward strand.
AGCACCTCGAGACATGGACTTTTACTATCAATCGATTAAACATTAGATTGTTTCCTTTTTCGCGTTCATCTTTTGTTCTGTAATCGATTTTCATGGGCTACATAATCAGTTGAAGACCTCGATTTTCATGGCCTACATAATGAGCTGAAGACCTCGATTTTTGGTTTGCAAGACGATTTTCATTTCGGCGTCGCTCTTTGGCTTTGGATTTTTCCATATCTTATAATTTGTGCCTACCCGTTTTGTAACTTTTTCAATTTTTAACGATTTTATGCCTTCCGATTACCTATTCAAACAATTTTTAACGATTTTATGCCTTTCTATTACCTATTCAAATAAAAATTCTTCTAAAAGTAAAGAACATCTTTGAATTTCGTTAAAAAAATAAATAAAATGCGAGCATCATTTGGCCCCATCTTCGACCGAAAACAACAACTATTTCCAAACGGTTAAAAAAAAAAAAAAAATGCTTTTGTACATATTCTTCCGAGCTCAGCTAATTTCTTCTTTCACAGCTTAATTTCTTTGGGCGTTGGCAGCGTTACTATCAAGCACCACTCTTTGTATGACTCTACTCAATCGTCATGCGCCATTTCACAGTTAATGACTTGCTGATCTGAACTTCATGATTACTATTCCATATACGCTTGTAGAACAATGTTCTTTAACAGCGGTTTATACATTGCTATATGACTCACCTTAGGGCTGCTAGTCACTCAGCTTCCGAATTCCCCTCGCTAATGCTATGTCTTTGCGCGTAGATTATATTCATTTTTAGGTAGATTTCGTAAGAAATACTAGCTATTGCAGTCGTTACCATGGTGCGACTTTTGAAAAATTCCTTCATAACTTTTCATTATAGGACCCCAGGAACCCAAAACCACCCCCACCTAAAAAGTTTATATATATATATATATATATATATATATATATATGTATGTACTAAATTTTGTCCGCACGATAAAAGTCGCAATTATGCACGGATTGTCCTTAAACTCGCCAACAACTTTGAAATGGCTAACATCTCGGCGGGGATTGAAAATGGGCGAAATCGGCCCAAGAGGGTGGAAATGGGGAGGGTTCAAAATTTTGAATACTGCCTTAACATGATTCTGATATAACGAGCTCTTACACAACAATGGCAGGAAAAAAATAAAAGTTTTTCATTATAGCAGTTAAAAAAACAATAAAAAAAACAATAAAATTCTCACCACAACAATTACTTTTCTAATGCAAAATTTTCATGTGTAAAATTAAATAGTTTGACAAGTTGAAAACAAATTGAATATTACGTCATAAGTTTTTTAGAGCAAGATTTCATCATGAAAACTCAAAATAAAATAAATAGTTTGACGAATTAAAAAAATATGTATATTGCGTCATATTAGAAATATAATGGACCTCAGCAGGTAAATATGTAACGCCATGTAAGTTTGAAGAAACGTATTAAAACATGATAAAAACCCGACTATGGAAATATTAACATATTTTAACACTTTAAAGTTCTCTGAATTTTTTGTAGCCATTTTTTAAACCTATTCCATATACATGTGTGTGTGTATTCGTGTATATTATAATTTTCACAAAAAGTTTAGCTCCCTACAGCTCACTCTTTGTGAAGAAACTGGGTTTATCTCTAATCTTGATTTAAGTTTTGTTGGAGAATTTAGTACTTAACTTCGAAATCTACCTCCACCTGTAGGCCCGAGCCGGCAGGGATTATTTATTTATTTATTTATATATTTATTTGTTTATATATTTTTTAGGTTATATACAGGGTGTCCCTTTTTATCGTTGACAAATAGTCGTTAATTTTAGAGGTACAGTTATAGTTTTAGAAATATTTGAAATGTTGTTCTTCATCATATGAAAACCCATTTACGTCAAAATAAGTTTTTAAATATTTTAGGTTACGAAATTTAAAGCTCTATACGGTTCCTAGGTTCGGTAAGTTATTGTTATAAAACCCTTTTCCTTGCTTTAACACAGTGTTTCCCAACCTTTTATTGCCCACGCCCCACCGAAGCATCTGAAAAATCACGATGCCCCCCCCCCCCCACTCCTCACACAAATATTCTGTAACCATATCTCTTATTATTCGAAAATCGAATTGTATTCACCTGAAGGAAGCCTAACAGTGTTTTAACGATAACTATTCATTTCACATTTCTTAACATATCATAGAGCTGAATTTTCTTCCACAAATGTGTTTTTAGTATAATTTTATAAATGGAATTAAGGCTATAAATCTTCACTTTTATACCAAAATAGATTTGTTGTGCCTTCCCAACTTACCTGAATGTTTAATTATATGCCTATATTTTTATTGTCCCAAAATGACAAAAGAGACTCTCATATTTAGTATTAAAATTGAAATCGATGACACATTTTCCATTGAATTTTAGTAACTTATTGAAAGTTGTTGGAAAATCTTTGGACACAAAATTTTCTTTCTATGGATAACAAAGTACACAAGAAGCATTTCAAGGTTCTGACCTTTATCAAGTTTAAGTAGACATTATTCCCCATCAAAACATATTTATCTTTTTCCCTCCCCAATTATCGCTAATTAACTGATGTGTATTATGACATTTTCAAATTTAAATTGTACATGTTATACATTCATTTACAGTGTATGAGGCCTGCACTACATCCATAGTTATTTACAATTTATCCATTTTCTTATTTAATGCTATTAAAAATTTAAAAATTTTATATAGTTGTTATAAAATAATATAAAATTTTATAAAGTTGTTATAAGTTATAGTTATAAAATTTTATAAAGTACCATATTTAATTATTTCAAATATTTTTTTATGTTAAATATGTTAAAGACAATAAGATTTAAGTATACTCTTAAGTAATTTCAAGTGTAGATGTTTCTTTATGTTACATACAGAAGAATGAATGGATAAAAATAGATCATTCGATAAATAATTTTGAAAAATTGTAAAATACATTAGTAACCAGAAAAGTTATAAACTCTTTAAATATAATAAAAGGGAAGAAGGTGATGCTAATATAGTACAAAAAAAAAATTGCTCGTATAATTATTCTGGTGGTTGATTTTCATTTTAACACTTTGATTTTAAGCTTTTATTAACATTCCACAAAAATATCTATTTATTTTTTAATTTTGCATGTTTTACTTTTATTTTTAGTCTAAACGTTGTCCACGTCGGGAATCACTGCTTTAACACGTTCGCTGCCAAAGCTGAGATGGTGCATCTGTTCATAGATGACAAGATCATATCTGCAATTTTGTACTTTTAAATTATTTTCTGTTTTATTATTTAAATACTATATACATGACGAATTACTTTTAGCAACAAATAAATTTACGCGAGTATGCTCGTTGTTGGCATAAATAGATATATATGTGCAATATATATATATATTTGGCATATATATTGCAGATATTTTCTATGGCACTGCTCGTAGTCGATGATTTAGATAAGAAGATAAATAACGAGTTATCTCGTAGCTCGCAAGGAAACCCAGTTTGCGAACTAAGAGTATTCTCATAGATGCCAGCGAACGGGTTAATAAGTTAAACATAAAAGTTCCCACTTGCTGCTTTCAAAATTGTCCAAATTATGATATCTTGAATTTTATAATTTTTCAGCTTTTACTGGCACTAAAAATCAGTTTTCCCGTTTTTAGCGCGAGAATGGTACAAAATGCATGGAGTATATATGGAGTATTGTTTGTTTAAAATTTCGAGCTTCAGCTCGAAACGCGTCCTGTGTATTGTCTTAATTTTATGGTGATTCATACAAACATTTTATTATTTTAATTGTTTAAAGGGGCACATATCCTTTAAATACATGTAAATTTTTATTTCGGAGACAAATGTTTAAAGTGGGCCCCATGCACTCATTTTTGCACTAACCACCTCAGTTTGTTTTTTGTTAATACTATAATATTTTTTCCATGCAATATAATATATAATTTGCATTAAATACTGCATAATTAATCTATCTATACTAATATTATAAAGAAGTAAAAATTGTTTGTTTGTTAGAGATAATCGCTGGAGGTACCGAACCGATTTCAGAAGTAATGGTATCAAAATGATGATGTTAGTCCAACTTAGAACATAGGCTATATTTTATGTCGATGCCACTACCCTAAAGGGGTTACAGGAGCAAAAAGCGTACAAAAAATGCGATTTTTGCGTTACTGGAGGGCCTAGAAATATGAAATTTGAAATATTATCTACTTATTAGGTATAAAGGATTTCTAAGAACATTTCTTAAACAAATCGAAATTTGAAAGGGGTGAAAATGCGCGAAAAGCGTTCTAAAAAACGTTCTAAATGGTGGTTTCTACACAATCCCAGGAAATACCGAACCGATTTAAAAAACTAGTTGGATGTGCCAATCCCAAAACTTTCTTCTATCTTATACATCTTAATATTTCAAAACCTAGTTACACATGTTAATACTTCAATATTATTAGTTCAATACTATACCAACTTTGATTTTCATCTTAAATTTCTGCTCAAGTCAATTAAACGGACTAAAAACGAGTTAATCTATATCATGATATTTGTTAAAATTATTAATTTTTCCTTATTCTGTCGTTATCAGCTGTTTGTGAATAGCCGGCATAGCAGGAAGCGAGTTCCGCCGCTGCATGAGCCGCCGATGCACAATAGAACTACGAAAAATCAAGAAAAGTATACAAAAATGGCTAGCACGGAACCCCTTTACCGCGCAATATTTCCAAATTCAAGGAGAACCTGTTGGCCAAAGCCAAAAACAAGCACAAACATTTTGGTTCAATTGTATGCATAATTTTATACGCTGTTCGATGGTACAATAATGAAAATGGCACAGAGATCGGAATTATAGCGTCCCCTTCTTTCGGAATTTTTTCAAGTTCAGGGAGGACTTGTTTGCCATAGCCAGAAACATGCACAAAAAATTTGGTTCGATTATATGGATAACTTCATACACTTTTCGATGGTACAATAATGAAAATGGTACAGACATCGCAATTATAGTGCCCCCTCCCGGCAGAATTTTTCAAAATTCAGGGAGGACCTTCGTTACATGACCAAAAATAAACACATAAAATTTGGTTCAATTCTATGCAAAACTTCATACACTTTTCGGCGGTACAATATTCAAAATGGCACAAAAATTGTACTAAAATCGCTAATACAGCGCCCTCTACGAGCGATTTTTTTACAAATTAAGGGAGGACCTCCTTGCCATAGCCAAGAACATAAAATTTTTTTTGGTTCAATTCTATGCATAACTTCATACACTTTTCGATGGTGCAATATTCAAATCGCACAAAAATCGTTATTACAGCGCCCCCTAACGGCGAATTTTTTGCAAATTCATGGAGGACCTGTTTGCCATATCCAAAAACTTAAAATAAAAATTTGGTTTAATTCTATGCGTAACTTCATACACTTTTGGACGGTACAATATTCAAAATCGCACAAAAATCGCTATTACAGCGCCCCCTACCGGCGAATTTTTTCCAAATTCAGGGAGGACCTGCTTGTCATATCCAAAAACTTAAACTAAAAATTTGGTTCAATTCTATACATAACTCCATACACTTTTGGATGGTGCAATATTCAAAATCGCACAAAAATTGTTATATCAGCGCCCCCTACCGGCGAATTTTTTCCAAATTCCGGGAGGACCTGCTTGCCATAGCCAAAAACTTATAATAAAATTTTGGTTTAATTCTATACATAACTTCATACACTTTTCGATGGTACAATATTCAAAATCGCACAAAAACGCATTTACAGCGCCCCCTACCGGCGAATTTTTTCCAAATTCAGGAAGGACCTGCTTGCCATAGCCAAAAACTTAAAATAAAAATTTGGTTCAATTCTATGCATAACTTCATACACTTTTCGATGGTACAATATTCAAAATCGCACAAAAATCGCTATTACAGCGCCCCCTACCGGCGAATTTTTTCCAAATTCAGGGAGGACCTGCTTGCCATAGCCAAAAACTTAAAATAAAAATTTGGTTCAATTCCATGCATAACTCCATACACTTTTGGATGGTACAATATTCAAAATCGCACAAAAATTGTTATATCAGCGCCCCCTACCGGCGAATTGTTTCCAAATTCCGGGAGGACCTGCTTGCCATAGCCAAAAACTTATAATAAAATTTTGGTTTAATTCTATACATAACTTCATACACTTTTTGCTGGTACAATGGCGACAGACAGACGGACAGACGGACAGACGGACGGACAGACGGACAGATGGACACACAGACAGACAGACATTTTCTATAAACATGTTTTTTGGAATCTCTGACCCCTAAAACATGCAAATCCGTCGAAAACCGGAAGTCGAAAAAAATTTCGATTACAATACTTTCTTCTATTGAAGATAGAAGAAAGTAATAATGGTGTCAAAATGACGGTGACAACACTTGCTCCAACCTAGGCTATGTTTTATGTCGGTGCCACTACCAGAAAGGAGGTGCAGGAGCAAAAAACGTTCTAAAAATGCGATTTTTGCGTTACTGAAGGGCCTAGAAATGCGAAATTTGAAATATTAGCTACTTATTAGATATAAAGGATTTCTAAGAACAGTTCTTAAACAATTCGAAATTTAAAAGGGGGTGAAAATGCGCGAAAGGCGTTCTAAAAAACGTTCTACATGGTGGTTTCTACACAATCTCAGGAAATACCAAACCGATCTAAAAAATAATGGCGTCAAAATGATGGTGAGGACCCTTTTCTCCAACGTAGGCTATGTTTTATGTCGGTGCCACTACCCCAAAGTGGGTGCAGGAGAAAAACGTTCTATATTGTGGTTTCTGTGTTACGGAAGGGCCTAGAATCGTGAAATTTGGAATGGTAGTTAGTTATAAGATATCAATGATCTCTAAGATCATTTCCTAAAAAAATCGAAATTTAAAAGGGGGTCAGAATGTGTAAAAAGCGTTGTAAAAAACGTTCTAAATTGCGATTTCTATGCAATCTTAGGAAGTACTGAACCGATTTCAAATATAATGATGTAAAAATGATGGTGACAGATCGTGCTCCAAGATAGGCTATATTTTATATCTGTTTCTGCTACCCCAGAGGAGATGCAGGAGGAAAATGAGCGAAAAGCGTTCTAGAAACTTTCTAAATGCCGATTTGTCAGCAACATCTCAGGAAGAATCAAACTGATTTCAAACGTAATGGTAGGAAATTGATACTGACAGCCTCTGCTCTAACATAGGCGCTATTTTATGTCGGTATCACTATCACCTAGATGTTGCAGGAGCAAAAAAGCGTTCTAAATTTCGATTTTTTTCTGATCGGTAGGGGCTAGCAACTTAAAATTAGGCAAGGTACACATTTATTTGATAAAAATGATCTTTAAGAACTGTTTCGAAAAAATTGGAAATTTAAAAGGGGGTGAAAATGCGCGAAAAGCGTTCTAAAAACGTTGTAAGTTGCGATTTCTACTCATTCTCAGGAAATACCAAAGTTATTTCAAAAGTAATGGTTGCAAATCAATGATGACAGTCCCTGCTATAAAATAGGTAATATTTTATGTTGCTGTCACTACCATCTGAGGGTTGCAAAAGCAAAATATGTTCTAATTTGCGTTTTTTGCACAACGATCGGATCTAACACTTTGAAGTATGGCATGGTATTTACTTACTAGATGCAATTGCTTTCTAAGAACAATCGAAAGAAAATTCCAAATTTAAAAAGATGAAGTGACCGAAAAGCGTTATAAATTACAATTTTTAAGCAAACTTACAAAATGCCAAACCGACTAAAAAAATAATGATGACAGATTGTTGGTGATAGAACCTGCTCAAACATAAGCTATATTTTACGTCTGTGCTACTACCACCAGGGGGTTGCAAGAGCTAAAAGCTTTCTAAATTGCGATTTCTGTGATACTGAAAAGGCTAGAAACTTGAAATATGGTATGGTAGTTACTTATAAAATATAAATGTTCTCGAAGGACTGTCGAAAATAAATTCGAATTAAAAAGTGGTGAAGCGAAGGGGGGGTGCGAAAAGCATCCTAAAAAAGTCCTAAATTACGATTTCTATGCAATTTCAGGGAGTATAAATCGATTATAAAAGTAATAGTTGGGAATCAATGGTAACAGTCTCTGATCCTACATAGGCTATATTATATGCCGATGATTCTACCACCTGGGGTTCATAGGAACAACAAACGTCCTAAAAAAGGCCTTTAAAAGATTTCTAAATTACGTTTCTGTGGAATATTAGGAAATAACAAACCGATTTCAAAATTAATGTTGGCAAATTAATGGTGACAGTTCCTATTTCAACCGAACCCTTTATATTGAGAGAGGTGGTAGGAGTTGGAATTTGACATGCTACTTAATTTTAAGATGTAAGAAGATGGTTTCTAAAAAATTCAAAACTTCAATCGAATACTGAAATGAGCGTATTAATTGAACATAAAAGCTTCAAAATATTTTCTAAATTATCATTTTTTTTAGTTTTATTTCGTTTTATTAATTTAAGTCTCATTTCTGCCTAATGCAGTGTAATAATGGTGTTTAGTCAAACTGTGTTTTAAATAGTAATTTTTGAATTATTCCTAAAAGTAATAAGTACCTTTTAATAAAAAAACCTTTTAATAAAATAAAATATTACCTTTTAATAAAATATAAATTTAGTTAGTACCTTTTAATAAAAATTAGACATATAAATATCACTTGACATATTTCAAATATTACGCGAGCAAAGCCGTGGGGTTTGTTGGTAAATAATAATTATTTCTTAATGTGCGATTCTTTAAAAATTAATGATAAAGTACGAAGGTAGTTCAATAATTATTGTCCCGAGTGTGTGTAAAATATTTGTACTGCGATGATTGATGTGGAATATTATATTGAAGCCTAATGTCTTAGATGCTTATATGCGCAATTTCAGAAATGTAGCTGCTATATTAACATTTTTTTTTTGTTTTTGGTGCGAGAGTTTCACCTAGCTTGAAAGGGTGGGGGGTTGGGGGGTTGACAGTGAACGAGACCGTGGCTACTGTTTGGACTCGGGATCATAGTGATGAAGCCACGTCTCATCCACTGTCACAAATCTATCACAGAACTGCTTCAAGTCTGACCCCATAAGTTCCAAACCAGCCTTTACCCCCAGCCACCCCCTTTCAAGCTAGGCGCCACCTCTCACACCTAAAACGAAAAAAAAATGTTAATATAGCAATTACTGTTCTAAAATTGAGCATATGGGTATCTAAGACATTAGGCTTCAATATTCCACGTCAACCATCGCAGTAGAAATATTTTATACACACTCGTGACAATAATTATTGAACCACCCTCGTACATACCTTGCGCGCATGATTTAAAAAGATCTATACGTTCTATAACTTTAAAACTTTTAATATACGTTTAAGAATATTGCAAAAATAAAATGAACTAAAATCTAATGAATAAACAAAAAAAATTCTAAAGTTTCTTTATTTTCAAAATAGAAATATGAAAATTTTGATACTTTTTGCCACTTGAATACACATACATTCAGTAATTTTTGTTAAATTTCTTAGATTTTTGTCCAATTTGAAGAAAATGATCTATTAAAGGTATTTATAAAGTTTTCTGAATCATTACCTTTTATACATTTGGAATTATCATGCGCGCAAGTAAAAAAAAAAAAAGTATAGATTTTGTGAAACATCAATTTAAACATAAATGTTTCGCTTGAAATAGACCAAAGCTAATTTGCATTTTTTTACTATAATGAGCGCAATTTTACGAATATTTTGATGCGGTTTGTGGCAAATTGTTCAAAAAAATATCAGCTGTCAAATGAATTAATAAAAAGAAAAGTACCCAGTTAAACTGATGCATTGAACTCACAGGCTCAATGCACAGACTCAATTTCAGCTGCCGTCGAAAAATAAATTAAAGCGGCATTAGCCCACAACCCTCTGTTTTCGATCTATATACTTAACAAATGAACATCGAAATCTCATCAGGAAGTGCCTTATCAGAATAAACCGGTATACCAAATTTGAAGCAAATCGGATCGAAAAACACATTTATTTAAATTAAGTGGGGTTATTAGCCCCCGTTACCCCCTTTATACTTAAACAATGAACCACCAAATCTAATCAGTGAAGCGCATTTTCAAAATTTACCGGTATGCCAAATTTGAAGAAAATCTGATAATTCTACAGGAAAAACCTATTTATCTAAGTTAAGGGAGTATTTGCCCCCTGTTCTCCCCTTTATACTTAACCAATGAACTCTCAAAACTTATCAGGGAAGCGCCTTATCAGAATGAACCTAGAAAATTTTTTTAAACAAATCGGATATTTCTATCAAGAGCTATCGCGTTACGTACATACCGAACCTGCGGGCGCATTAGCTCTCAAGCTTTGATAGCCTGTGAGCTAAAAAACAAAAAATCGATTTTTTAAAGATTTTAAAGGATATGTGTCCCCTTAAATGTGTTATACAAGATTTCAAACATAGGTTTAGTTAGCAAATTTTAATACGTTACTTCATGTATATAATTTAGATTTTTAGTTCTCAAGTATGAATAACAATAAAAGCTTAGAAGAAAAACACTATTGTAAGAAATGATACTTTGAAGTCAGTTTTATTTTCTTAACTAAGTTTACTTATTGTTTGTTTTGCAGAAAAAAATAAATGAGATCAAATCCAAAGAACTTTGCGATTTAGTTTCTACAATAATAAATAAATTACCCTAACAGAACTATTTTTTTTTAAGTTTCGAAATAGAGTATTCCGAGAAATGTCAGATGAAACTACAATAAATGGTAATATTAAAAGTTTTTATGCGTCAAAATTCTATTTCCTTGATAAATCGGAAATAATACAACGATCGAGACAAAATGATGAGAACTTTCCAAACATATCCTATCTCCAACCGATACATATTTGTAATTTTATGTACAGTCGTGGAAAAAAAAAAGTAAACACCCTCTACTAACTCTGCAATTAATTATATTAGAGGAAAGTTACTGGCACCAAACGATTAAAAATAAAATCTACTTTTAAATGATGCATAAAAAATTGCTTCGGGGGGCCATCTACAAATTAAAACAGACCAAAACGTGTTTTCTTCTAATGGCAACACCCAATTTTGAAAATATATTTTAAATCTTCGTTTCAAACTATGCCTAGAAACAAAATTTTAAGTCATTTGCATGATAAGTTTTGGATTAAGAACATTCAAAAGTTAGAGCTTCAAATGTTAAATTACATTTTTATATTTTTATTATTATGTCCTGAAATTATAATCGTAATGTGATAATTTTTTGTGTGTTTATAAAAATAAAAATCCCAGACATAAATACATTGTATTTGTAATAACAAAAATTTCTAATAAAAATTATGAATTACGAAATTAATATTCGAAAAAAAATATGAGTTGCAAGCTACAATTTTTTTTTCGCAGATTTATATTTATTATGGCTCTTGCTTTATGCGAATTCTTGATTTCAAATTTTTCTTCAAAGTAGCTTTCGAATTACGTTTTACAAACGTGAAAATAATGATTTGAGGGGCCCTCTATGATGTGTGCAGTAAAGCATAATTCGAAAAAATATATTTTACTCATTTTATTGAAACGTTTGGGCTGGCAATAGTGGAAACATATTAAGCGAGTGAAAAGGTCATATTGGAAAGAAATAATCCGTTAATAGAAGTGACATAGTGATTCTGTAGCTTTTCAAAAATCGAGTATCCAAGTTAAATTTGGATTCTGACCCTAAAATATGCTAATTTTAATTCAGGCTAATTGAAGGGTGTAGAATTTATTTATCGTGTCAAACTTATGTATTCCTATTGAAAAAAAAAAAAAAAAAAAAAAAAAAAAAAAAAAAAAAAAAGTTTGAGTTCGCTTTGAAATGTAGAGGGCCCCTAAGCAAATTTTATATACGTCACTTAAAAGTAGACTTTATTTCCAATCGCTTGGTACCAGTAGATTTCTTCTACAAATTTAGTGCGGTATGTTTACTTTTTTTTCCACGACTGTACCTGTTTCTTTGTAAAGCTATATAGTAAAACATACTTATTGCCCTGAAATTGATTTTCCTTCATTTTTCTGCAACTGTTGAATTTTTGTGGTAATATTTCATTAAAAAATCATCCATAATTTTCTTGATCTATTTCTTACACGTGTTTTGGATAAAAATAAAACGAGATTTATATGCAGAAAAGTTTGAAATTCAAAATAAAACTGAATAAATTCTCTCAACGAAACCGTTTTCATTAAATTTCATTGCAAAAACTGTTAAACGAAACAACGTTCGATTGAAATATTAGTTTTTTTTCTTTGCGAGTAGCCTTTTTTTGCTTAGGAAATCGGAAACAAAAGAAAACAGGAGAAAACAGGAAAAATCGGAACAGTTACAACAAGAGATTACATGATAAAATCTTCCCAAGAATTCTTGATTAGTCTCTTTATCAGTCACGTTCAAATGTATCTACCCTATATAAGGTGATTTCACTAGTAGTTGATAAATTAAAAATACTTTTGGTTTTAAGAACTTCTTTAGTTTGCCCTGCTCACCATAAAATTATATTTTTCTTTTGTTTTATGGTGAATAAAACATTTTATAATACCTTTGCTTACATTGTGTTGCTAACTCGTGATTCTATTCTAAAGTTTTAAAAAAGAAAACATTATTTCACCAGTAGTTGATTACCTGCTCTTGTTAGTTATTTAACTATGATATAAAAGTTCATCTAAATTAGTCTATAACTATTACGAAATAAGCAATAAACGCAGTATATTGAAGTCTTTATTACATGCGGTGTAATATGACCGGATCAAGTACTGAATGCTGATGTACGACTAGTGCGATTACCTTATAATTTATAATTTTCTGCCAACGTTTGTTTAAGAAGCTGAAATAAAATATAATTATCGTATACTAGATTAATTTTAACACAATTATTCTAACTGTCAAATACTTTCTTTTGACAGGAATATAAGTTTATTAGGATATTCGCCTTTTTGTTAGTTTTTTTTTTTTAACTGCTGTTATTAATATAATATTTTATAGTGGTTTTACAGAATTATTAATGATTTGTTTAAATTTCTCTCAGCATATTTTTTGCACTAAATGATATCTCTGATGTACAGATAAACAAGAGTAAGATTTTAATATGATTAATTAAAAATACAGAATACAAACAATGTTTACTTGACTACGATTTTTATTTAAATAGAAGATTAAAATACATATTTCCTTTTAATCATTCTTGTTATGTTTGAATGCATGAGTGTTTATATCTCTTTTTAAACAGTAAAAGAAAATAAGGAAAAAAACCTAAAAAAACAAAATCTATAAAATTAAATATAGTAAAAGCTGCAAAGACGGAATCCTGTGGGACTAAAAATAATTCCGTTTTCCAGGTACATGCTTGAAAAAAAAAAAAAAAAAAAAAAGATGTTTTATATCACATTTTACTACTCAGAAAAAAATTGGCTTTAATTTACACAATAATGAATTGTTGAACTAAATTTAACTTTATACTAAACATTTACAGCATTTAAATATATTTTATGTAACAATATAATAAACACTCACATGCATATTATCAGAAGATAAATTAAATTTATATACAGGGTGTCCGAGCTAAACGTAACCACAAGTTATGGCTTATTATTACAGAACTATCCATCTAACAAACAACTAACAAACCGATCCTCTGTGGATTGGAAAACCCTCCAAGATTTGTTGGGACTCCACCATACTATCATAGAGATGTTACCGCGTTTTTGAAATGACATTTCCTGGAAGTTGGATTTGAAGACGTGGTCTAATTACGTGGCCGTCAAATTGACTTCATTAGAATTCTTTGCTTGGGTATTCATTAAATATATTGTGTATAAACAAAAAATTACTGTGTATGAGTTGAAGAAGTGTATCATTCAAGACATTTGTCTAATAACTCCTGATATGCTACGAAACACTTGGAAAGAACTGGATTACTGCTTAGACATTTGTCATTCTACAAAAGGTGCACACATCGAAATCTATTGATATTAAAACTTCGTTAGATGGTCTTTCTATTTAAATATTTTTTTTAAAATTCTAATGGGTAGTTCCGTAAAAATAAGCCATAACTTTTGAATAATTTTAGCCCGGACACCGTGTATTACATTCGCTAATTTTTAGAATGAAAGTGATTTCAAAACATCTCTGTATAATAAAAGGCAGTGTAACGCATCCGGGGCGGGCGAACCCATCAATTTTGCCGATCTCCGATAAGATGAAGCCACGTTAGGCTTAATTTCTATTTCAGATGTGTAAGAGAAAACGTAGCTCCTTAAATACAAATATTTTCTACCTGAAATCTCTTCTGTTCAACATAATTTTCTTTAAAAGATTCAAAACTAAAAAAATTTCAATGATTTGCGCAGTTGGAAAACAATTTCAGAAATCGAGTAAAAAGCATAGATTAGCGTAAAACGTAAACAAGCGGTAGCGAGTCATTAACTTGATTCATAAAAAAAAAATTAAATCATGGAGGTATTTTTCTTTCGACGTAAATCAACTTCTGTAAACCATTCTACTACTGCCCCCCTATCCGTCAACGAACATACCCAAAGATCGTACAAATAAAAAAAAAACATGTTGGGGAAATCCTGCTCCCTCCCGCGCAACCCCACAACTAGAATGTACTGGAGAAACAGGTTCCCTAGAATGGACAAGGTCGAATCGAAACGGTTTCAAAAGATTCATTGGTGGTCATTTTCAAAGTTCAATACATGTTGTTCGTTAGAAGGATACGATTATTTTCGTTTGATACAGTAAAACTTTAAGTACAATTTACCAACATTAAATTCATAAAAAACTGCATAAAATTTATATAAACAAAGAAGGAGAACAATTGCTATTTTTATTTACAGGTAAGTTTTATGAACTCTTTTCACTGTTTCCCAAAAATCTTAATTTTTCAGATATGTATGTAGTTTTTAAGAGTTGTAATCAAAGAAGAAAATATAGTTATTGCCTGTTTTTAATTATAGTGATTTTAATATATGTCTGTCTAAAGTTTAGCTCACTATTCCTAGAATTGTTTGTTATTTATTTATTTACTAAAAACATAAGTTATGTTATACTTAAGATTAACTGATAGTCAGATGAGTGTAAGCAAAAATAATAAGATGATCGCCTTCTCTTTCGAAAATTTTCATTGATTTCTGATAGCAAAACAAACGAGGAGGGCGGGGTTGGTTTCAATATCAGCAGAATGTCTTAGGTGTATTTTAAAATAATTTAATGCGAAAGCATGCAATTTAAATAAGTAACCTTGAATATTATTTTAAATATTTATTTTAGAAAAAAAAAAAATTATTTATAGGGTAAAAGCACCAATATTCGGCCACCCCCCAGTAGTCGGCCACTTTGAGATGAAATACGTTATGAATTGCTTATTTTTGGTTTCAAATGAAATATTACAATCCCCCTATATGTAGCCATCCTTTATACGTCATAAGCCATTAGCAAAGAATTGTGGGTATTTTTTATTGCATTAGTAATGAGCCATTTTTTATTTGGTTGCGGTCAAATAACCGTTTTGCTATTTTTTTGTTAACCGTTGAGAAATTTTTTAAAAGACTAGTATTAATATATTTTTTATTTTTTTCTTAAATAATAAAATACTGTACTATTAAAAAGTTTAATAAACTAATGTTTTTCAATATAAAAAATTAAATAAGTGTGTTTGTATTAATTAATTTTAATGTGGCCGACTATTGGGTATTATATTTACATACATCTTCAGTAATCGGCCACCACGGTTGACTACTGGCTAAAAGCCCATTTCACTTTCGTGAGTCTATTTTTAATAATTTGATTTTTTTTCGTAATTTTATTTTCGTAATTTGATTTTCACAATTTGAGATTTATATAGCCTTTTACTTGCATTTTATTTTATGCACTCTGTATATAAGGTGTCCTGGGGTAATAACGCCACATTAAGGTTCTACCAATTTTTACGGCTTAGTTTTAGATTTTTTTCCCAAACAAATATAGGATTTGATACAGTAACTTATTGATTATGTATACAAGAAAGACTATTTTAGTAGATATCTCTTCATAAAATGTAGAGACGTGATTTCTTGATCAATGCCATTTGGCGTTATTACCCACCTAACGCTATGCAAACAAAACTACAAAATAAGATGGAATAATGACATGTAAATTGTCCAATTCTAAAGATACAAACTCTACAGATTTAGAAATTGACAAATTGCTTTTACTTACCATTAATTGCGATATTAGGATGCAGTAATAATCATATATTTTATTCTTCTGACATGAAAAGTTAGCAGCATTTAGGATGTGCAAATTTCGATTTAACTTTTTTAGTTTTAAACAATGGCAGTAATAGTCTCTCGTGTATTAAAAGAATCAAATAAAAAATGTAGTCCTGTCACGCAAAAGAATCAACCGGGATAATAACACCAGTGGATGGCATTATTACCCCGGTATGCATTTTGCGCAGTATATTTTAAACTATAGTCAGTGGAGTTAGCGACAAATTTCACCAAAACATTTCACTTCCGGATACCAGTATGAGATTTCGCACAGCGCTTATATACATACTAAGAAACAAAAAATCACCGGGAGGCAATCGATCAGGTGTCAAGATCCACCCCCGGGGGGGGGGCGCGCAGTTGAATGTCGTGTGAGAGATATCGAGCATATTTTTTTTTTTTAATACTTATCTTTATAATAAAGCTTTAAAAAGTTTGTATACTATGTAAAATATATATCCAATGACCATGTAAGATTTTATTGCAGAAATATTGATATTTAGGGTATAAATAGCCTATTTGAAAAAAAAATCTCAAAACTTTTTTTGTATTTTTCAAAAATTCTTTTTTTTCCCAATTTAAAGTATATATTATAGCTTTGAAATTTTTATATGTTAAGTAAATCATTCTTATATTCGCAGTGTTAAATTTTGGTGTATTTATAATGATTTATAGGGTATACACCGATCAGTTGAATATTTTCGCTTTTGACAAATTTACACCAGCTTACAAATTATTTCATTTAATACTCAGAGGGACTCTGTTCACTACGAGCTACGCTCACTAACCCTTGTCTAGATCATGCAGGCTCTAAGCAGTCTAATTTCCACAAATTTAAAAAAGATTATCCGATTTCGCAAGTGTTGCGAATTAGCACTCTTTACTGTTTAATCACGACCGTAACTGTCTGAACCAAAAAGAAAACAGAACAGAATCGAAACGTGAAGGAAATACGATGTTTAGCATCTAAATGAAGAAATAAGAGCAATTGGAACGATAGAATAAAATTGTAAACCAGAACTTTTAATTCAGTAACAAGCTCAATTTGCGAGCATTTTGAACAACAGGATTGTGTTTGTCCCCAAATATTGCAAGTAATGTTTTCACATGTGCAGCAATAGATAATATAGATCATGACACTTCAACGAACACTTCAGTAAACGCTTTTCATGGTACTTCCATTTCTTTGATTCAATATGTATCCGAGAACACAGAAATTCCAGAGTCCGTGCAATTAGACTTGATGAACAAATCCAAGGCAGCACGACTCCCAAAAAACTATACGACATTGCCACCATCTCCAAAATTCAGAAGCGAGGTTCCAATGAGTACAGTGAACATTAAGCTGCAAAATGTAAGTGTTGAACTTTCACCTAAACTCGCCGAGTGGTTGAACGAGGGTAGGAAATTTGCGGGATGTGAAACTGTAACATCGTGTGCTTCCTACTTTTCCAAAAAAGAACAGATGAATTCAACGATAAACAAATGCAGGACAATCTTGCTCTCAGTGATCAATGAAGACATCAACTCGTCATCGGTTGTCCGACATGCAACAAATATTGTGTGTGCTATTGTTCGCAAAGTTAATCCCAACCAAATCCCTGTCATCACAGCTGACCAACCTGTCTACGCCTTGCTGAAATCTCTTCAGTGGACTATGCCGTATAAACATGGGGAACACAAAATCATAGTCATGTTAGGTGGCCTCCATATAGAAATGGCCGTTGCATCTGCGATAGGTATATGGCTAAGAGAGTGGATGGGCTGATAACCTTGTAGAAGCTAATGTAACAACATCAGGAAGAGCGGAAGGAACATTGAAAGTGTCACACGTGAAGAGATGTCGATACGCTCACGAGGTTTCGTTTATGACTCTACAAGTCCTGTAGGGAAGAGCCTATCAAAATCGAAAAGAAGAAGAAGTAGATGAAACATTTGAAGATTGGATTCAGCGAAAATCAGAAAAGTCGGCTCAGTTTAAGTATTGGCATACCACTAAAGCGTTAGAATCTTTGCTTTTAGATCTGGTGCGGAGTATCCGTCAGGGCAATTTGACAAGTTTTATTTCCCCTTTGGAGGAAATATGTCGATGGATGTTTGCTCTTGATCGAACGAACTATGCTCGATGGCTGCCAGTATTTTTATACAACTTGAAGCAACTACCAGAGATGCATCCCGCTGTTTTCTGTGAGTTTAAAAAGGGAAACATGTCTGGATCCAAAACTAACAAGAAATTCTCCTGGATGGCACATGACCAGTTGCATAAACAAAACAACAAATTATTGAAAAACACTTCATATAATTTATCACGTCTAAGTGAAGAGAAGGGACTAATACAAAGGATGGTTGCGGGACCCGAAGTTGCACGAATGATTGAAGAGTTCGAAGAAAATCAAAACCTGAAGTCAGACATCACTTCTGAAGAGCATCATGAAGACACTGCAAGTTTATGTAACAGATTACAGACCCATGTTTCTTCTCTTGTTGATGTATTTCAAGAACACGCCAATCCTTTCGAAGACCAAGAGTTGACTACCTTCAACAGTAGTAGGATTGTCCTCCCGGACGAATGTGCGAGGTCTGTTATGTTATCGAATGTAATAAAGAAAAGACAGTTTGAAGAATTTGTCGAAGATCGCTTATCACTAAGGAAGGTATCCATCCATAACGTCATAAAAAAACTTACCCCTGATGAGTTTAAAGAAAGTTTCTATTAAGTCCAAAGACAAGCAAAAGATTCTTGACCTGAGAAAAGACAGTACGATTTCCGCCAAGCTATACGTTGCTAGCCAAGCAAGACAAATGGATGTCAAAGACTTTTTCGCACATGAAAACAGCTCTTGTCCATCTTCTATATCTGACCATGGAAAACTTCGAAAACCCAGCAACAAATCCGATGTAGTTAATTGTACATTAAAGTCAAGTGGAGTTTCTGAAACGACTGTCATTGAACCTAATGTTTCTTGCGTCATTATCGATGGAGCTGCTTTGGTCCATATGCTTATCCCTCAATCCAGTCGAACCAGTCGAACAGCAGTACTGTGATCAGATTGTTGGACCATACGTTTTATTGAGGCTAAAAACTGCAGATAGAGTCGATTTGGTTTTCGACCGCTATCTAGATGAAAGCCTTAAAAATGACACAAGAAAGATGAGAGGATCTGGTCCAGGGTAAATGTCAAATCCAACGTTGTCATACCTAAATCCTTCAGTAAGTTTCTTGCTCACAGCAAAAATAAAGAAGATCTCTTCGGATTTTTAGCAGAAAAGCTTGTCAAGATGGATCTGCCCCTTGGGAAACAAATCATTTGCACCTACAGAGACACGGTAATTAGTTCGCATAAGGGCACTTTTGCAGCCATTTCTCCCGTCTCACATGAAGAAGCGATGCCCGTCTTTTACTTCATGTTCGACATGCTTTTGAATACTCGGGTCATTCAAAGATCACAGAAAAACTGTTGACAGTGATGTTGTAGTCATTGCCATGTATGCTTTCTCTAGACTACCGAATCTAAAAGAATTGTGGTTGGAGTATGGAAGTAGAAAGCATCTCCAATACCTTCCCATCCACGAGTTGCACAGGAAAGTTCCACAAGAAATTCCACATTTTTTTCTTTTCTTCCACGCCTTTACAGGAGCTGACACGGTGTCTAGTTTTGCAGGTATCGGTAAATCTACTTTCTGTAAAATATGGATGACATTTCGAGACGTGGACAAGGCTTTTTTGGCCTATTCCAAAGTTCCTAACAACATAACAGAGGATCACAAATATTTTTTACTTATTCAGCGATTCCTCGTCCTTTCATACCATGTATCAAGTTCAGTGGATACCGTAAATGAAGCCAGGCGAGTACTATTTACACAGTTGAACAGACCCTTTGAAAATATTCCACCAACCAGCAATGTTCTCCTACATCACCTGAAGAGGGCTATCCTGCAGTGTTCTTTGTGGGCAGACTGCCTTCAACGCAGTTTTCCACGTTTGAATTCGTGTCAATGGGGATGAAAAAAAGGTGGACGATGGCTACGAGCCCCTCTGGTCTTCAAACACGGAAATCAAAATGGAGAAGCTACAAGAACTGATTGCATGCAAGTGCAAAGAGATGTGCACACGTTGTCGATGTGTAAAATCATGTATAAGTTGCACTTTACTTTGTAGCTGTGAGGGACAATGCAGTGAATAAAATGGTTTTATTTTGCAAATTTATAAACTTTTTACATTATAACAATGAATTTGCTTTAAATATGAGGCTTGTTTAAGCTCAGAATCACGGTTATGCCTTTGCTTTTTTTCATTTTTACTACTTCTTATGGGAATTAGGTTTACGGGGAACACATTCATATGAACAATTATATAAACATGCTCTCTAAGATATATCTAGGAGGTGGTAGGGAGGAGAGTTTAGAAGTGAAAAAAGTGAAAAACAATTCCACAAGTGACACCCAGTAGAAAATGTGTACCGGAAAACATCGTAACAATGTAAAAGTTGGCTGAGTGTTACGTTTTCGCCTCAAACACGCCTAAACCGTTTGACGCAGAACAAATTTGTGAGAACCTTTTGTAGCTTATTTCAAGAGCTTTCAAATGATATGTCACAATATCATAATATTATAATTGTGAATGAAGATGTGAGCATTTTAATGAACTTATGTCCATCGTCGCGGTGGCCATTTTGATGACGTCATTATGGAGGGTTTTGACCTCTGATCGATTGCCTCCCGGCAGTTTTCTATTTCTTATCATATATATATAAGTAATGCTCTACAGCTCATACTGGTATCTGGAAGTGAAATGTTTTTACGCTAACTCCACTGACTACTACAAGCTACCTCGCGAATACATCCAAAGTCTCCCAAAACATTTTGAAAGTACATGAAATATACTACAAATTTATGTAATAAACAAAATATTTCTTAACAAATATATAGTCTTCACATCACAGAACGTACCTAGTAAATTTTAGATCGGGCGTTGACTCTTACGAGCTTATTCCGCGATAAGGTCTACGAATGTAACAAATTAAATTTTAGCAGTTGTTTGTAATTCAGATTACTCACAGCCTTTCAGCGCAGAAGCCGTAGTGCCATTTTCCCGGATTCCTTCATAACTACGCCTAATATTAGCACTTGGCGTTATTAATCAATCTGGCGTTTATACCCCAGGACACCTGATATAAAATGCAAATGGGAAATTCGTTCCGGCCGCTTATAACTTTAGTTTTGCTGAATAGATCTTGATGGAACTTGCATCGTTAGTTAATTTTTCAGGAAAGATTTTAGTTTATTGTATATCATCCTATGTTGCTTAGCTATATCATCACGGAGGAAAGTTCTATAATCACGTGAACTCGATTATGAAGTATTAGCATTTTAAAAAATACTAGACCATATTTATGGGATTTTCATTGCTAATTAGATAATGTTTCAAAGATATTTTAGTATATTGCATTATATCGTTCTACCGTTATTTACTTATCCTACTGTAAATGATCAACTCAATGACTGTTCGGTGATTCTTAACAGCGAAAATTTTGTCTAACAAATTTAAATATATAGTGCAATGGTATTCGTATATTTTACTTCAATTCGCAATGACATTTCAGACAAAGGCTCATTTTGCTTTAAAATTTGTCATGAAGGTGATGGAAAATATGTAAACTGTGAATTTAAACTTGTATTTACAAGGTTAAATTCATAGATATATTTCGTTTGGGAAAATCGACCAGCATGAAACCTTCTAATATACTAATGTTATAAAGAAGAAACGTTTTTTTGTTTCTTTTGTAGGAGGAAATGTCTGGGACTGCCGAATCAATTTTAAAAGTAAAAGTGAAAAAATGATTGTGATAGTTTCTGCAGAAGCAAAACATGTTCTAAAGCATCCCTTTTATGTAATACTGAGGGTGTTAGATATTTGAAACTTGACATGGTGTTTTTTAAATAGAAGTGCCCACTGAAAACGGTTTCTAAAAAAAGGGCTAAATATAAAAGGCAGAAATGAGTAGAAAGCATTCTAAAAACGTTGAAAAGGATGATTAATATCAAACTGTTAAGGATAAAGACTTGAAATATTAAATGACAGTTATTTATAAAGTGTAAATGTTTGCGCATAATAGTTATGATAAATTTGAAATTGAAAAAGATAAATTAATTAAAAAACGCTATATTTGTTAGGGATAGAAGTAAAAGTAATTTAAATATTGGATTGAAACTCAACATAACTGTTGCTTATTCGCACAGAACAGGTTTTTGAATATGGAAATTTTAAAGTGTGAAATGTGCGGAAAGCATACTTAAAAGGATGATTTATTTGGGAATTGCGAGGGCTATTGCTAGAAAGTTGAAATTTTACATGGGTTTTACTTTTAAGATATTAAGGGGTCTCAGGAATATTAAAGCTTTAAAATTTTCGAAATTTTGATTTTTTTTATATGTTAAACTCCTATCTTTTCTGACCATTTTGATATAATTGTTTCCTTAAAATTCACATTAAAACTGAAGTTATGGCTTTTAGAATTATACCTGCTGAATACTTGAAGCGGCATTTTCGAAACTTTGAAGTCATGTTTCTCAAAATTACGTTCTTGGGCATAACACGCACGATATCTCAAAAACTTCTAAATATTTTTTCCCGAAATTTTCAAAACGTATGTTTCATGTCAGTCTATATAAACTGAACCTAAAATTTCCTTTTTATTGTTGAAAAAATATTTTTTAGATGATTATACTTTTGAAATTCTCTAAATTTGCATTAGCTAAATACAACTTTGTATTAAAAATACAAAAATGCTTTAAATGCAAATTTATTTAGGTTCAGGGTAATTATTGCAACCTAAAGTGTAAGTAGACATCAAAATTTTCATTCTAGTTTCAAATTTTATTTTGTAATCCTGCGCGTAATCTGTTATGCCGATTTTCTACTCGTCAAATGTCTGACAGTTTGGAGTCCCCTGTAAATGCAAATTCTGCATCTTGTAATTTTTTAAATATTTGAAATAAAAGAACATACTTATATCTTTAATTTCCAATTAAAATTGTGTCTTAAAATCAAATACATTTTAATGTATTAAATCTTGAAAATGGTCTTTTTTCCCCAATTTTAAGAGTCTTGAGACCCCTTAATGCTCTCACAAAGTAGGTTATAAGATACTCGAAATTTAAAGGGGTGAAATGTTTCTCACAATCATCTAGCGGGTTAATGAAATTTCAACAAATTGTGTTTTAATTAATAATATTTAAACTTTCTGCAGAAATATAATTTCTTCCTAATTTTAATAACCACACAAAGCCACTCTTATATACAGATGTGTGAAAATTATTAGAATAATTGTGAAATTTACAATAAAAACTTGTTATATTAAAGAAATATCTAAAAAATATTGATACATTTAATATTTAGTGTGCATCCCCTTGTTTTTTATTAAAGAAGTGATGGCACACTTGTCTTGGCATACTTTGTATGAGTTTTTGGCAATTAATTTGTATTTCGTTGTCATGACGCCAAATTTAGATGAGTCTTTCTATCAGACTAGTCTTGTTTGTGATGTTGTATTTCTTTAATCTTTTCTTTACTATTGCTCAAAAGTTCTCTATGGGGTTCATATCTGGACTGTTTCCAGGCCATGGAAATGTTTTCTTTAATTACGTTAAAGAAATAAAACTTTACAAACAAGAATGTTCTGATAGTAAAACTCATCCAAATTGGGCATCATGACAATGAAATACAAATTAATTGCCAAAAATCTCATACAAAGTATGCCAAGACGTATCGAATCTTTAATAAAAAATAAGGAGATGCACACTAAATATTAAATGTATCAATATTTTTTAAATGTATAATTTCTTTAATGCAACAAGATTTTAATGTAAATTTCACAATTATTCTAATAACTTTCACGCGTCTGTAATCTCTCCCTAATTTTAGTAAGCACACAAATATCATGTGCCGTATTTCAGTAACCACTAAGACACAGATTGTAATAGCTTTTCAATAATATAAAATAAAACTTATTATCTGGTTGATTAACATAATAAGCAGCAATAATTTTAACTAGAGGCTAACTATTGGGTTTTAAAATCCCATCTTCTGCCTCTATAGAACTTAAATTTTAAATAAGGAAGCTAACATTGTTCATTTTCAAAGGAAATGGCAGGTTAAAATATACATTTCACAGAATATCAATAATCGATACAGAATCGATGCCTGTCACATGTTAAAATTTCACATCGAAACTCGATCCGTTAGTACCGCCAGAATGAATGACGAATTGACGCCCTATTCTGATCGTATCGTACCAAGATATCACGAAGCAGATAGTAATATTTTTACTGTACTAATCTAAATATGCAACTTATTAAAATTTCATTCCGAAATTCGATGATGTGATAGTACAACTAAAAGGAAGAATTGGCGCTCCGTTTTTCTCATATCTTATCGAGGTATTACGAAACAGACTGAAGCATTTGTATCATACTAATCTGTAACTTTAATCATTAACATTTCATGCTCAAAATTTAAAACGAAATAGTACCGTCAAAATAATGAGTTGGCGACCCGTTATGCTTGTATAATACTCAGATACCACGAACAGACTGAAATATTTCAATCGTATTAATCGAAAGAGACATATTAAAATTTCATTTCGAAATTCGATGACCAGATTCGATTACCGCCAAAAAAGGAATTGACGACTAATTCTGCTCATATCGTTCAAAGATATCACGAGGCAGGATATAATAGTTATAATGTACTATTCGAGATATGCAACTTATTAAAATTACATTTCGAAACTTGATGACGAGATAGTACCGCCAAAATGAAGAATTGACACCGCGTTCTGCTCATATCTGGCCACAAAATACCAAGACAAATTGAAATATTTGCATTATCCTAGTCGAGATATGCAACATATTAAAATTTCATCCCGAAACTCAATGACATGATAGTAACGCTAAAATGACGATTTGGTGTTCCCTGCTGCTAATATCCTACCAAGATATGCATCGACAGATCCGTCATTTATGTTCATTTAATAATCTTGTCCTACATCATAATCTCATTTTGAAATAAGATGACGTAATAATTTTTTCTCTGCCCGCCGCCTAGTCTACGATGGCTAAACACAAAATTTGATAGGCCGACTATTAGATAATTTGGTACTTTTAACTTTACTTTCCGTAAGAAACAAGAATGAAAAATCATGCTTCAAGAATAGATTACAAAAGCACTTCCCGTGACTTACAAAATTCTTTAACGAAGATTAGCTGCTTAATACTTTTAAAAAAGTAAACATTTTAGAAAAGGCATAATGTTTTGAAAACCAGATTACGGTCCCTAACCGGAAAAGTACTCAAATTCTTTTGTGCAGTCCTGTATTTAATCTAAAAATTTGCATATTATTCTATACATAGTATGATAAAACTCAGTATAGGAAGAAAGTGCATAACAGATTCTCCTTCAGCAATTTCTAACACTATACGGGAACATACTTGAATTATTTTGAACAGCCCTGTATATTACCAACAGATTTTTATATGCCGCACATATTAAGCTAAAATTTAATTCAGGCTAAAACATTGCTAAAACTACTGAAATAACCCTTCCACACATTATTATCCCTCGGAGGTTATGTATTCAGTTCTTGGCGTGGCCCTGTATATGATTTTATTTATATTATACAAACATGTCTTAGTATGCTAAATATAGTTCAGCTTGAAAGAGCATAACTTAATTAAAAGCATCCTTTCAGCCATTCACGCTGATACTCCGCAAAGCTTACAAAATCTTTTGTGTAGCCTTGTATATGATCTATATCAGTCATAAAGACCACACACTAAGCAAAGATTTAATTAAAATTAAAAACGCATGTCATAAACGAAATCACACTTCCAGCAATTATCGCTATTAGAAAGATACAGTAATGTATCCGCATTTTTTGTGTGTCCCTGTAAATGAACTATAAATGAGATGAATATCATATTATACATCAAGCATATTATAGTAAGCCTCAGTACTGTATATCAGTTTCATTATATTTGAAATAGTGTAACAGAACTAAAATACGCTGCAAACCGTTTTTTCCCTGACACAATTATGTAAAGGAATTCTTTTGCGTGGTCCTATAAATGAATAATAAGTACTTTGGACCCCATATTGTCCAGAATGCATAGTTTAGTGCACTTCATTAATGCATATAATTACGTTTGAATTGACCAATATCATTAAAATAAACTTGAAACAATTTTTTCGCATTGAGCGTAATTTATCGGAATACTTTTGACACTCCCTGTAGATTAACTATTAATTCTACACACTTTATTTTCAATAGCCATCGTTCTATTGTTAACGCCAATAACATACAAAAAATTCAGGGAGATTTCAGTGTATTTACGAGTGTAAGAGCTCGGACAGACTGGAGACAATCCAAATTCACAAACACTTTTAAACTATGTTAAACTGGCACTTTTGAACTATGTTAAAAAGTGTTAAAAACTTTTATAATGTTTTAAATTATTACTGAAACATGAAGAAAGTATAAATTAACACATTTTATTGTTAAAATATTGTTCTGTTTATTATACTTTAAGTTATTTACAATAAGTTATTTATAAAATTATACTTTAAGTAACAAAGCATTTACGTGGCGGACAACTGGTCCAGTGATGGCCGAACACTAGAATTGAGTGGCCGTCTACTAGCGACAGTCCTACTTTTAAGTTTAACTTTTTATAAATAAAAACTATAATCAGTTTTTTAAAAAACAATTGCTGAAACAGTAAAATAAAAGCATACATTAACATGTGTCACTGTTTAAAATGTTGTATTGCTTTTTAAAATTCCGTTTTGAGGTATATACTAAAAGAAAGCGCTTGAGTGGCCGACTATTGGTGCTTTTACCCTATATTGCATTTAGACTATTATTTTTATTTTTCATTTAGACTATTATTTATATTTAAATGAAATTGAAAATCCGATAGTGAAGAGATCTATACATACTAAAATTGTAAACTATAAAGCTAACATATGAGTTTTCTATTCTCTAAAAATTTTATATAGATTATGTGTTATTTGCAAAATATTATGTAAATACACATAATAGTCTATAATTTTATAATAATTAGTTGTATAAATAAATATTGTATAAAATAACAAAATTACATTTATAAAAAAATAATACATTAAACATTACTAAAAATATTTAAATAATAATAATAAACATTTATATGTCTGATAAAACTAAAGTTTGAAGAAGCATATATTTAAAGTCATTTAATCAAATTCATTTAAATAAGTTGAAAAGAGAGCGGCTAATTTTAGTCCGAATATTTTTTAATGTAACATATTTTTCGAGCAAAAAACAATTTGTACAGTTATTAAAAATATGCATTAACTATGTTTGATTCTTCTTCGTATTAAAAAAATTTAAATACTACATATATGTGTACATATACATATACTACATACATATACATATACATATACATATACTACATACTACATATAATGTTTTTATATAAAAACATTAAGGTTACGAAATACTAAAAGGCATTTATAAAACTTATCCTTGAATAAAAATAGCTTTCTTTAATTGTTTACAAGTTTTATTGGCAGATTTAAAGCGCACTGAGACATATTTTTTTTAACTACACAGTTTTATTGCATATTTGTTAATTTTTTGTTTTATTAGGAAATCTTAATTTTGTTATGGTATAATAGCCGGAAAGCCTGGTTTACCCAGAAGTATTGTAAATGCTAATATTGTGTTTATTCGAACACTAACTAGCCGAACTTTGCTCATCTAAACGCTTCCATATTGTCAATTATTTTTAGGTGTGTTTTCAAATTTTAAGTGAAAAACACAATTTTTACCGACCGTCCTAGGAGGGCTTTTACACTAGTCTATATTATAAATGACAAACATATCTGTGCGTAACGCATACGTCATTCTGCGAATGGCAACACTTTCAAATTTGAAAGGAATTTTCGTTACTGAAATTTTTTAAACTTCTATACATCGCAAGTAAAAATATTTTACAAACGGTATAACACTTTCTCTTTACGAAAATGCATTTTAAATATTTATGTGACTTTCCTTCACAATTACTTATTTCGTATCAGAAAGCTGAAAGAATGCAATTTTATTTATCCGTGTGTAATAATATTTTCCGAATTTTGTAAAAATGATTTCTGATAAAACATGGGGCTATTATAACAAAAACAAGTTAAGGCATATGTAACATTAAATACCCGATTTTTTTTTTTTTTTGCCTAGCTTCTTGAATGACGATATTGCTTTTTGTTGTGTTTGTGTATTATTCTGCGATAATGACGTCATTTGAATACTTTTCTATATATGTAGGACTGACTACAAAATTTAAGAATTCTAGAAGCTCTACATAGATGTTGTTTAAGACTTGATCATAAAAGTGGAATGATTTAGCTGATGCAAATGACATCATTTTATAAAAAAGCCTATTTTTTAATTCTAAAAACTGAAATATATTTTGTAGAAGTACGCCATTTCATCCCAGCTGCTTTGAAATTCTTCACAGGTGAAAAAATTTCTTTAAAAAATAACGTAATTTAAATCACAGGCTGATAAAGCGCAATGTTTTACAAAAATTTACAGTGTCTTTATAAAAAAGCAATGACATACAATAAGCATGCTCAGTTTGGAAGCCTTTGTTCAAAAAATAGTGACATATATTAAAGAACTTGATGATTATCTCCTGGATGAATTCGCTTCCTGGAGTTATATAAGAAAACAATGATGATCTTGGAAATAATTTAAGGTTTAAAATAATATCAGGTTTCCCCATGTTTTTGTCTAAAATTCTCTTGACTAATAAAATTTTACTGCTATTCTTTAAGACATTCTACTATAATTTTATTAAAATAATAAAACTTGCTTAATTGTTTTTATAATTTTATATAACCTATATATCTAAACCACAAGACTGTTTTTAGCTCACATGCTATCAAAGTCTGAGAGCTAACGTGCCCGCCGGTTCTGTATGTATGTATGTATGTATGAACGTATGAACGTATGTACGTACATAACGCGATAACTCTTGATAGAAACATCCGATTTGTTTAAAAAACAAAATTCTGTGTTCATTCGGATAAGGCGCTTCCCTAATTAGTTTTGGGGGTTCATTGGTTAAGGATAAAGGGGGAAAAGGTCGGCTATTCCACCCCTCCCCCTTAATTTAGATAAACGGGTTTTTCATGCAGAATTATTCGATTTGCTCCAAATTTTGTATACCGGTCTATTATGCTAAGGAGCTTCCCTGAATAGTTTTGGGGGTTTATTGGTTAAGATTAAAGGGGGGGAAGGGGGCTAGTCAACCCCTCATAATTTAGATAAATGAGTTTACAGTACATATACATTTAACGTCTGAATTTAAAAACCATTAAAACACCAAATAAAATAAACTAAGACAGACTTGAGCACAGTTAAAAAATAAAATTTATAAAGAATATACTTAAAAACAATTAAAAATACAATATGTAAACGTTTCGCCAGGCGACACGCAAGGCATCATCAGTACAAAAAATATCCATTGCATTCAAACGACAGAGTTGCAACAACTACCATGGTAGATTGCTCCTTTAGGCTTGGTTCACTGAATTGCGATCGCAGGCTTTGAATTATGCTCGTTCTGTCCCTATTGAATATTGTTTGTTTTAAAATAACTAGCTTTAACTCTTCTTGATTTGTTCTGTCGTTTGAAATGCAATGGATATTTTTGTACTGATGATGCCTTGCGTGTAGCTTGGCGAAACGCTTACATATTGTATTTTTAATTGTTTTTAAGTATATTCTTTATAAATTTTATTTTTTAACTGTGCTCAAGTCTGTCTTAGTTTATTTTATTTGGTGTTTTAATAAATGAGTTTTTCATGCAGAATTATTCGATTTCCTCCAAATCTGGTATACCGGTTTATTATGTTAAGGAGCTTCCCTGATTAGATTTGGAGGTTCATTGTTTAAGTATAAAGCGGGGGGGAATGGGGCTAATACCTCTTCATTTATTTTTTGAGGGGCATTATTCTTTGAAATAAGAGTATAATATACAATTAGAGTGAATAATCTGTGAGCTCAATGCCATCAGTTTAACTGAGCACTTTTCTTTTGTATTTAATCATCTGCCCTGAGCTTTTTAATGAACCAATTTTACTGGGGTTTTTTTTATAATATTTTATGAAATTTCTTCAAAATGATCGTAATTAGATAATTTTCATTATTGCAGAATTGAGAGAATAATGAGGTTTATTAAAAAGCAGAAAAACAACGTTTAAAAATGCACAAAAAATACGTAAAAAGCTACAAACAGCTGTTTCGAATCTACTAGCGAGATTCTTCTTCAGTGCAAGATAGAGCAAGGCACAGCGTGCTAGAAAAAAAACAAGTCTGGTCAAAAACGAAATCTAAGAGCATGGAGGTTATGTTAAAAATGAGGAGCTTAAACGTTCTTCTATTGCTCAACATTGTTGGTCTTTTCAACATAGGTTCAATTTTTCCTCTGCCATCATTATCCAAAAATGCTCTTCTAACCTTGATCTTGATTTTTGGGAAGCCTACCACATCATTAAAAACTCTCACTCTTTAGTCAATGACTTATCTAGTACTGCTGATTTTCCAAGTATTTGGAAAGCATTAATTTAATTTCCCCCTCCTTTGGTTTCCTTTTCTCTCGTTCTCCGGTAGATGTCGCTACTTGTCCACTCAGTTGTTTCATGCTGCTTCTCTCTCATTGGTTGTTTTTGGCGCATTCGCTACCCGTATCGGGTATATAAACCGGCCCGTCTTTATCGTTTTTGCCCAGCCTTGCTTTTTCTAGCACGCTGTGCCTTGCTCTATCTTGCACTAAAAAAGGATCTCGCTAGTAGATCCGAAACAGCTGTTTGCACCTTTTTACGTATTATTTGTGCATTTTTAAACGTTGTTTTTCTGCTTTTTAATATTCTTGCACAAAGACTTTATTTGCTATTTTTAAATAATGAGGTTTATTTATCTGTATTCATGCCATTTTTTGATAAAATTAAAAAAAAAAAATCTTTTTTTCTATGATTTAAATTCCGTTGTATAAAATAGGAGTAAGTGACGGAAAATGTCATTAGGGACATATTGCATCAAAATATTTCGAATGGAAAATGACGTACTGCTTTTGAAAACGCGCATTTATCCTTATAAAGTTTCCAAATTTTTTTCTTCTGCATGAGGCTGATACTAATTTTGAGACACTAGGCAAAAGGATTAAGTATGTGCTAATGATGTCGTATTTAAAAGAAAACGATCAATCTCTTAGATAATACTAAACATTTTAACACAAATGCGTCTAAAAAACATAAATTAAGGCAATTTTTACTCTTCGGAATTGAGATTAGTATCTTAAGTTAACCCTTTGAGGGGCAAGCAATTACGTTTGTGTAATGCTGAATTCCCACCGGAAATTTAGAAAAAAAATTCAAAATAAGGAAACGCAATTTTCCAACATTCTTCCACTAAAGTTAGAAAAGTAAAATTTCATAAAAATTTTCCGGTGCAAATCTTCATTAATCGTAGGTGGGATAAAATATATCCCACCGCCCCTCAAAGAGTTAAGAGTGAGACTGCTCAAATGCAAATATGTTGTTGACAATCGTGACTTCAAGTTTTGAGTTAAAATTAATTTAAAGTGATCAAATTAAAATACCATTTTTTTAAAACATGGTGATGACGGATGTGAGAAGTACATTTGTAAATTATGAGAAGGTAAAAATGATGTCGGGTTTAGATTTACAGGGAAAAAAATCTGATTGTATCAAACTAGAATAAATTTTATCGTTTTGATTCGGGAAAACGAAGCATAAGAGACTTAATTGACAACTTCATCATAATAACTGTTTTTATTATATTTTACTGATTACGTATGCGATTAAAGTTAAATTTTAATATTTTCAGACTCAGGATCACATTCCATAGGGGAAATGTTAGTGTTCCTACCAGAACTATTAATCAATAATCTTCACAATTTTTTTTATTTAAAATATGCTATAGAAAGGTACAATGAAGATGTTATTTTGAAAATAGTATGTAAGAATGATAAAATTTTCCCTGTAGAATCCGATCCCTGGACAACTGAGTTTTATAGAAGTAGTGGTTTGTAAATTTTACGTTAAAATGATATTTATTTGAGAGTTAGACTAACCAATTTAAGAGGCATTTCTTATTGTAGCTAATTTTGTAGGTTTATTATAAATCAATGAAATCGTTCCTTCTTACACATTTTCCTTCGTCGAAGTTCGACGGGTCCCACCTCGTTATGTTTAAAATTAGAAAATTAGGGAGGAGAAAGTACATGAAAGACTTACATCCATGAAAAACATACTTTCTTGTTTCTGTAACTCCGTAAGTTTTTTTTTTTTTTTTTTTTTTTTTTTTTTTTTTCTGTTATGAAATAATACCAGATGAGAGTTTATATTTAATATGCTTATTAATGCGATTAATACTTATTAGAATTTCTAAAGGAATTTAATAACAATTTAGCTTACATTAACAATGAAAAATCACAAATCTTATTCAAAGACTTAATTTTTTTTTTTTTTTTTTTTTTTTTTTGTATAAATTTTGATTTTAGTCATTCCGCGAACGAGAGGTTTCGTTTCGCCCTCTTCATGTAAACTTCAATCTTCGGAAAGTTGATTGCGAATTTTTATAAGATGAATAGATTGTAATGGTTCAGATCTAAAAATATTCCAATTTACACTAATATAATACTCTGCAACACAGGTATCCCCAAAAGATTAAATATAAATTGATATATTACTGTAATTCGTCATCATCGATATTCGTATGTTCGAGGGCTGTCCAATAAAGAGTGATCATAATTTTTTTATTGGCATACTGCACTGTACAGACATTTACTTTTATATTCAACTGTTATCTTAATGCGTAATGACTACTTGATTATAGTTTTTTATATATTTCTAGCAGTACGTCAGTGGCGGCCATGAAAGTTCAGATAATTTCTGCATAGCCTACGGGAACGATGGAGGTAATACGCAAGGAACAAGTACCAAGCTATATTCCATTGTTATCTTAATATGTAATGACTATGTATTAATTGTTTTTTTTTTTTTAAATTTATTTCTAGTAGCACGTCAGTGATAGACATGAAAGTTCAGATAATTTCTGTATCGCCTACGGGAACGATGGAGTTAATACGCAATCAACAAGTACCAAGCTATATTCCATTGTTATCTCAATATGTAATGACTACGTAATAATTGCTTTGTTTATTTATTTCCAGTAGTACGTCAGTGGCAGCAATGAAGGTTGAGATAATTTCAGTATCGCCTAGGAGAACGATGGAGGTAACACGCAATGAGCAAGTATGCTCTTGCCTGCTGGAAATTTTGCTTTCGCCAGAAGAAATAGTCAGTCAAAGAATATACACTATATGGCCAAAGGTGAACGGTCACTTGCGATTTTAGACGTTTTCTTAAATATCTAGCAAAATACATGAGGAATTATCTTGAAACTCCAGGTGTGTAAACAGTCATACATTTCCGTGAAGGTTTTTTTCCTGAAACTCCATAGGGGTATATTAAATAACGATTCACTGCGCATGCGCGAATGCAATCAAAATATAATGTGCATAATGTATTAGCTAAGTGTATAGAGCAACTTTTGTGAAAGTCTCAAAAACATAGCTTGAAAATTCTGAAAATTATCGTTGATATAATACGCTCGAAACCCGTTGTTCCCAAAATGAAGCAAAAAGATGAGTGGCTGTATCCAAATATAGTAGTACGTACAATATTGTGTATGTTATATTGGCACTAATTAATGGATATATGGATACAGTCCCTCATCTTTTTGCTTCATTTTGGGAACAACGGGTTTCGAGCTTATTCTATCAACGATAATTTTCAAGCTATGTTTTTGAGACTTTCACAAAAGCTGCTCTATACACTTAGCTAATATATTATGCACATTATATTTTGATTGCTTTCGCACATGCGCAGTTAAACATGTTTTAGTAAACCTGCTCATTTTTTATCCAATTTTTATTATTTTTTAATCCTGATTGCAGGATATTGTGTACAATGTTGTTTGTCATACTTTCTGAAAAGAACTTTTTTTAATATTAAGAACTGTACAAGAAAATACCAAAAAACTTGGCAAAATTTGGGACTCTTTTCATAAAAACTTTAATTTTTCTACGAATATGTATGCTATTCTCATAAAAATGAACACAGTTTATTGCAGTAAGGCACTTAATCATAATCTACTGTGTTGAACGGTTTTGCTACGTTAGTTTAGAGGTTTTTCCAAAAGATATTCGTTCTTTTTCAATTTGTTGACTGTCCCCAATGGAGTTTCGTGAAAAAAAGTCGCGAAAATATATGACCTATACTATTCTGCTTACTCACCTGGAGTTTTAAGATAATTCCTCATGTATTGTTCTAGATATTTAAGAAAACGTCAAAAATCGCAAGTGACAGGTCACCTTTGGCCATATAGTGTACTATAGGAGACTTACGGAGAGTCTGTTCTTCCCTGTAGTACAGTTAGATGATGGTTTGAGATGTTTAAGAAAGAAAAAGGCAATCATCATTAAAGGAAGATCGGCACGAAGTTCCTGTAACTGCACTGTAAAAATAAATAAATATATATGTAACGTTACTACATAAAATTGGTAGCAACGTCCTTCCTCTAAATTTATGGAGTAATTTAACTTATAATGGTGTAATTTAAACTGATATAACAGGTGTAATATTACACATTAGTGTAACCTAACACCAGTTATATCGGTTAAATTACTCAATAAAATGGAGGCAGCAATTTGCCACCAATTTTATGGGACAACGTTACATAAAACTTTTACAGTGTGAGCTTACAGAAGTCAACATAATACCGTCGCTTGTATTGTCAGAGAAGATCGTTAGATATGAGAACGTTTAAAAATATTGCAGTTATAATGGCGTGCCACCCATACGTTGGTAACAGAAAAGTGAACATGAGACGTGTTTGTGCGCCTTGAATTCGGAGACTCCTCATACCTGAACAACAGGACTTCGCGTGGCGGTTGCTCAAAAATGAAGGTGATGGTAAATGAACTTGAGATGAATTACATAATGTAACAATACGCTTCAACTGACCATTTCTTCAGGCGAAAGCAAAATTTCCGTCAGGGAAGAGCATACTTGCTCATTGCGAGTTACCTCCATTGTTTTCGTAAGGAATGGAGAAAGTATCTCAACTTTTATTGCTACCACTGACGTACTACTGGAAATAAATGAACAAAAAATTACCACGTATTCATTACACATTAAGCTAACAATGGACCTTAAAAGTAAATTTGTGTGCAATAAAGTATGCTAATAAAAAACATGTGGGTAAGTGTGATCACAGATCGCATAGACAGTTTCGCTTAATATTCCTTTCAAAACACTTTAACTTTTTTCAAAATCTATTAATTCTACATTTCGCAACCAGGAGGTGCACTTTATCCTAAACAAACCTCTATCCGAACGAAACTCCGTTTTACAACCTATCCGTAGATATATTAACCGAAGGGATCGGGCCTATAGCACACGAGATAGGTAGGTGCTCCCTGGCGGTAAAAAGTGGAACTATAATATGTAAGGCTGTGGGTGCATAATATGAAAGAGTGGTCAAAGGGGTGTCGGCAAAATTTAGAAAAGTGCCCCCCGGGTGGGTGAAAAGGGGGGAGGTTAGAAAAATTGTTTAAAATACACAAGTTAGTGTCCGGTGGGGTAAATAATATAAGAATTTTTGAACTTCTTATGATTTGTCGTGTGATCGCAAGTGTTCAGCTATAAGTATGCAAAATTTTAAGTCTCCAACTTAATTAGGGGCTCAGTTAAAAAAAAATGCTTAAAACACACAAGTTAGACCCCAGAGGGCTAAGTATAAGACTTTTTTCAAAATTTTATGATTTGTTGTCTGATGTGATATGTTCAGCTATAAGTATGCAAAATTTCAAGTCTCCAATATATATAGTTTCTGAGAACGGGTTCTGTGACAGACGGACAGACAGGCAAACAAAGGAGTGAGACGAATAGGGTTTTGTCAGATGAACGAAACATTAATTATGATACTCTTTATTGAACAGTCCTCGTATTATTTCATGGGAATCCGATCCTTTAAAAGCAGCTTTCCACAGAAATCTCTTTTATGTTGATGAAATTCAAGAAAAAACATCTGAATCATATTTGATCATGATAATTCATTCACATTAGTACACGTTGTCATTCTTGTAAGAATCGGTTAGGCGTAAAGTTTTCAATACTTCCTAATTTAAATTTTTAATGAACGCTCGGGTGACACGTAGCATTGTTCAGGAGTGTCAATACATTTCGATGTTATATTTGCATTAAAATATTTTAACCCTCCGACTGTCTTGGAAAAGGGCAAAATTGTAATGTTGTCTTCTCTTCATTTTGTTTTAAATGCTAAAAAAAAATGATTCTTTGAACATTTAAAAAAAAACTTAATAACGAATATGAATGCAATCCTTGGGAGTATTAATCATTGTTCAATGTATTAAAAATACACTAAATCAATAGAATTATATTACTTTAAATATTGCTTGTATTGCAGTGAAACCTGGAGCTTAGTGAATGTATTAACACGGGCTTGTCAGCGAGGGGGTTAACCATTCTTTCCAGTGACAGTTTAGGTTTGAAAATATTGGTTACCAGGAGACAAATGAAGCACACCCTCATCTACAGTGCTATTATTCAATATTTATAACAAACAAATATAGACTTCAAAATATATATCAGTGGAAATTAAAAGACATAATGATGATTTTTGCATATATATAAATATCTATATACTGGGTGTTTCAAAAATCTGTGCGAAAGTAAATGCGATAAAAAACGATCTGTGGCTCGGAGGGACATGCGCTTTGCAGATAAATATTTAGCGTGGTACGGGATTTTGTATGACACATACAAAAAATGAGTTCAATATCTTGACAATAGAGGGCGCTACTGTAGATAATTCCGTGGAATAATTTCATATTGCTCACACAGCGCAAGAACTGGATGTAAAAACTTTAGAGAATAGGGTATACCGGGGCACGTTTACGCATGGGGCACGTTTATGCAGTGCACTTTTTTCCGAAACGAGTTATAATTGGCGCGCCACCAGTCATGACAGATTGATGCTGCTCCCTAGCGAGTATTCTCGCTTGTTTTTGGGCGTCGGCCGATCTTCTGTCTAGCATGCGGAGAGGATAATCTGTTTTTTGTCAAGGTGAGTAAATTTTATGTTGAACTTATTGAAACTTATTGTGAACTAATAATCGTTAGTTAAAGATAAGCAAATATATAAACATTAGTAGAATTTTATCCTTTTTAACACTTTCCAACAAAGTTGAAAAATGTGTATGCATTCTGGCTGTCCGTCTCGCCGTCTGTCCGTCTGTACGCGCTCTAACTCCTGTAAATATACTCGGATCGTTCTGAAATTTTTGGATGTTAGTGACCTCTACCATAGCACGAACCCTATTGCAAATGAAGTTTTTAGCATGTTTAGTTCATTTACAGGGGCAGTCAAAAGTTTTTCGTTACATTACGGCCTATGGGAAAGAATCGTTTAAAAGGATTTTTAATGATATTACACGCTTTCAAACACAATAAAAGTGATATGCATTTATCAAGTGCACTAAAATATGCATTCAGTAGAATATGCACTGCAAAGAATAAATATTATTCATTTACAGGACCGCACAAAATAATTCCGTTAGATAATGATATACGGGTGGAGGAAATTTTTTTCCGACGGATTTTAATTATGTTAAATTATTTCATGTATAATGGGATTGTAAAGCACTTAACTCGTCTAATTTACTATTGTTAACTATACTTATTTCAATATCTCAATTACTTTTTATTACCTACCATTATTTTATTACTCTATAATTGCTCTGTAATTTTTTTTTTTTTTTTTTTTTTTTTTTAATAAACATTACTGGGTGGGGCTAGTTGAGCTCAAACCAATTGGTAGGCCTCCCCACCTGGCTGAATCTGAATCTGTATAATGGAATTGATATACGTCGCTGAGGTTTACTATAGCTTATTTCATGTATAATACGAAGTGCATAGCATTTACAGGGACAGACAAAAGATTTCAGATACTATATTGTATCTGAAGTATTGTATGGTAAGCGATGATTGCTGGAAATGCATTTTTACTTTCTTCTATCTTTACAAGAAGAAAGTATTGGATTTGTAAAAATTTTCGATTTTCGATTTTGGAATGATTTACTCGTTTTAGGGGTCAGAGGTTCAGAAAAACATGCTTTTTACAAAATGTCTGTCTGTGAGTCTATGCATCTGTGAGTCTGTTTGTCTGTATGTGACAAAAATTTTGTGGGCGCTCTATCTCAAGAACTAATGAGCGAAATTTAATAAAAATTTATATTCAGTTAGTCCCTGATATAAATTGGTGCTGATTAGTTTTTGGTGTAAATCGCTCAACAGGTGGCGCTGCTATGCAGCCTTCTTCACGATTTCCTCAATAGCTCAATCTCCAGACTAATTTACGGATTTTCATCAAACTTCAGATTCAGTTGGTCCCTGACATGAATTGAAGTTTTGTACATTTTGTTGTAAATCGCTCAACAGGTGGCGCTGCTATACAGCATTTTTTACGATTTCCGCAATAGCTCTATCTCAACAACTAATGCTTGGATTTTCATCAAACTTCAGATTAAAGTATACTTTAATATGAATTAGTGCTGTTTGTGTTTTGGTGCAAATCGCTCAATAGGTGGCGCTGCTATGCTGCACTTTTCAGAATTTCCATTATAGCTGTATCTCAAGAGCTAATGCAATAATTTTCACCAAACTTCAGAATCAGTTAATCCTTGGCATGAGTTGACATTTTGTACATTTTGATGTAAATCGCTCAACAGGTGGCGCTGCAATGCTGCACTTTTCAGAATTTCCATTATAGCTGTATCTCAAGAACTAATGCAATAATTTTCACCAAACTTCAGAATCAGTTAATCCTTGACATGAGTTGACATTTTTTACATTTTGGTGTAAATCGCTCAACAGGTGGCGCTGATATGCTGTATTTTTCAGAATTTCCACTATAAGTGTGACTCAAGCACTAATACGCGAATTTTCATCAAACTTTAGAATCAGTTAGTCCTTGACTTGAATTGACATTTTATACAGTTAGGTGTAAATCGCTCAATAAGTGGCACTTCTATGCTGTTTTTTGTGATTTCCGCAATAGGTCTATCTCAAGAACTAATGCTTGGATTTTCAATGAACTTCAGATCCATGTATACCTGGATATCAATTATTGCTGTTTATGTATTGGTGTAAATCAATCAACGAGTGGCGCTGCTATGCTACATTTTTCAGAATTTCCTCTATAGCTCTTTCTCAAGAACTAAGGCACGAATTTTTATCAGGCTTCAAATTCAGATAGACTTTGATATGAATTGGTGCTAAATTGATGTAAATTCTTGTACTATTTAAATGATTTAATTGACGTGATTTATATAGAAGAAAGTTTTGTGATGGCCACAATATACTAGTTAATTATATTATGCGCTTTTATGTTTCACCATATTTGTGCATTGTATATGATGTGTATAAATGCTGAAATTCATATACAGGGGTACACAAAAGAATACGTAATGGTTACTGAGTATGATTGTAAATTGCTTAAAGGTGGTTTTTAAATGAGTTATGCATTTTTACGCCTATCTGCATTTTGTTTACTAAGAAATGTTTGTACATAAAATTATAAAACATAGATAAAATTATATACAGCGTCACGCAAAGAATTGGATACATGGCCGTCTATAAATGATAATTTCTGGAAATGTGATTCCAGTAGTTTTAAGAGTGTTTTACTTTGAATTAAACTTTGGCTAAATAGTGGCGTGTAATAAAGGTACTAGGTTAACTACAGGGTTGTACAAAAGTATAAAAGTATGTTTCCCTCTATTAGTATAAATTGCTGAAAGAGAAATTTCAACCTGTTATTCGTTTTCTTGCTAAACCAAATTTCCCCATTATATAGCATATATATCAACCTACAGATAAAATACAGAGCTGTTCAAAAGAATTGCAATACATATTTGATATGGATGGTAACTACTGAAATCAGTTTTTCAAAAGTTTTTTGCGTTTTTTAAAATGTTTACTTAGTTCTTTTATATAAATTACTTCCCTAAATAACGAAGTTTTGTTAAAGCATACAGGAAGTGTTGGAAAGTGTTTCATAATCTATGCTTAACGCATGATTTTTCTTACTTGTTTGAGAACTGTATTTGTATGAACAGAAATGTTATTAACTTTCGTTGCAGTTTAAAAATAAATTCAAACATGGCGACGGGGCACGTTTACGCATGTTCTTGCTGCGTAAATGTGTCTTTGAACCTTTTTTGCCCCGTACTGCCTAAAACCTTTTTAGTATTTTCAGGCTATTTAGTTTTGCAAATCATCATTTAATGTTTGAGTAACAGATTCGTCTGTTATAGCTTACGATCATATAGTTCTGTCTTCATGCCTGATCCACTTCGTCACATGTGGACTACCTGACACCTGAACAACTGAGACCATTTGAAAAGACAGGACCAAG
This sequence comes from Maratus speciosus, assembly GCA_963932465.1. NCBI lineage: Eukaryota > Metazoa > Arthropoda > Arachnida > Araneae > Salticidae > Maratus > Maratus speciosus. The sequence continues at coordinate 483,486,382 of OZ010793.1, forward strand.
GCTTGGCAGGAAGAAGGGAAGAAAAAGAGGAAATCTGCATCCTAACTGATACTCCAGTTAAAGAAGCCCTCAGACAAGAGCAGTTAGAAGCGAAAAAAGGAGAAAATGATGGCACAACAAAACAAAAAGAAGAAATTAGTAAAAATTTACTAGTTTCTATGGAAGCAGAACAAGAAGACAGTAAAGGAAATGTATGAAACCAAAAACTACAAAAGGAAAAAGAAAATAGTGAAAGAGTCTGATGACGAAGATGTAAACTGTGTGTGTATTTATTGTTTGAAATCATACAACCAATCCAAAAAATCCCTGCCGGCCGGCCTACAGGCAGAGGTAGATTTCGAAGTTAAGTATACTAATTTCACCAACAAAAACTAAATCATTATTAGATATAAATCCACTTTAACAGTTTTATCCGTCTGCTTTTGACGAGTTTTTATTTCCTTTTTATAAAATAGATGGTTTTATCAGAATCATGTTAAGGCGATATTTAAAAAATATTTTTCCATACTCAACAACTCGAAATTTTCTGGCACATTTTCAGATTAATTTTTAATAAAAACATATATATATATATATATATGAAACATGCTGACGTGATTTTTGAAAAGATTTATAAGCGACCTATGTTTTTATTTTTCTTTCAATTAATTAAAACTTGATTAATAAACAATTATTTTCTCAGTAGGGCAATATTTTTCGTTTCTAACACAATCGGTTCGGGAAATTCTGTTCAAAGTGCCCAATTTGACATCATTTTTTGAAATATATTCTACCTCTACCAAAAAATCGATAATTACTGTACATTATATAGTTTCTGAATAAGAGAATCTAGCAATTGGATGCGTTTGAGAGCAAAAATGGATTTAAAAATGAGTAAGAAAATAGACAGTTTGGATTTGAATACACCCTTACTTAGGTGATTTCTTTTTTCAACCGCTATGTATTTTTAATTTGTTTTTTCTGTAAGAATTGGTCCTATCCAAAACTTGTCTATCTAGATGTTGTAGACAATATTATGAAGATATATGATAAATTTATGCTGATTTTATATCTTTTGAATTGACGGAGTTATGAATTTTTTACTTCTTCAATCCCTCTTTTTGTTTTCGTTTTAAATTTTTTTTTGCTATACGAATTGGTCCTATCAAAAACTTGTGAATATAAAAGTTGTAGATAATATTAAGGAGATTTATAATAAAATTAATTGGAATTGATATCTTGAGAATTGACGAAGTAAGGCATTTTTTTTCTCCCAAAAACCCTATTTTTTGCGCCCCTTGAGCCTATTTTAAATTTTATCAAAAATCTGTGATGCATGAATTTTTGGCGCTATTTTTAGAAGTAATAAAAACTTTAAACTGGTTTGATATGTACAAAAATTAAGAAGTTATGGGGTTTTTTCGGTTTTCACAAAATCCCTCCCTATTTCCAAAACGTTTGTCCGATTTTGACCATTAACGAACTTGGCCGAGATTTTATGTCCCTTGATTTTATGTATCAGTTTGGAAGAGATTTGTGTAGAATTGCGGAAGTTATCGTGTCCAGAAGAAAGTGATAACACAATTGCTTCGGGAAATTCCGTTCAAAATGCCCACTTTGACATAATTTTTTTAAATATATTCTGCCTCTATCAAAAAATGTATCATTGCAGTACATTATATAGTTTCTGAATAAACGAATCTACCAATTAAATGCGTTTGAGAGCAAAAATGAATTTAAAAATGAGTCAGAAAATAAGCAGTTTGGACTTCAGTGCATCCTTAATGCAATGATTTTTCCAACACAATCCGCTTCGGGAAATTTGGTTCAAAACGCCCAATTTAACAGCATTTTTTAAAATATATTCTGCCTCTATCAAAACATCGACCCTTACGGTACATTATATAGTTTCTGAGTAAGAAAACGTACCAATTGGAAGCCTTTGAGAGCAAAAATGAATTGTAAAATGAGTCAGAAAATACGCACTTTGGATTTGACTACACCCTTACTTAGATGATTTTTTTCTTCAACCGCTATGTATTTTTAATTTGTTTTTGCTGTAAGAATTGGTCCTATCCATAACTTGTCTATATATATATGTTGTAGACAATATTAAGAAGATATATGATAAATTCATGGGGATTTTATATCTTTTGAATTGACGGAGTTGTGGATTTTTTACTTCTTCAAACCCCCTTTTTGTTTTCGTTTTTAATTTTTTTTTGCGGTACGAATTGGTCCTATCAAAAACTTGTGAATATAAAAGTTGTAGATAATATTATGGAGATTTATAATAAAATTAATTAGAATTGATATCTTGAGAATTGACGAAGGTATGAATTTTTTTCTCCCAAAAACCCTATTTTTTGCGCCCCTTGAGCCCATTTTTAACTTTATCAAAAATCTGTTATACATAAAATTTTGGCCCGATTTTTAGAAGTAATAAAAACTTTAAACTGATTCGATATGTACAAAAATTAAGAAGTTATGGGGGGTTTTCTGTTTTCACAAAACCCTTCCCTATTTCCACCCCCTTGGTCCGATTTTGCTCATTAACGAACTTGACCGAGATTTTATGCCCTTTGATTTTATGTATCAGTTTGGAAGAGATTGGTGCAGAATTACGAAAGTTATCGTGTCCAGAAGAAAGTGATATATATATATAGAGAGAGAGATAGATAGATAGATAGATAGATAGATAGATAGATAGATAGATATAAAGTTTTTTACTGAGGGTGGTTTTGGGTTCTACGAGTCATGATCGGTGTAGATCTGCAAAAATTTTTCAGAAATTCCAACATAGGAACGATCCCAATAGGTAGTATTTCATACGAAATCTACCTAAAAGGAAAAGACTGCGTTCAATGTCTTAGATGCAAAAGGTGGTCCCATGACAAGTGTGCAAAAGGAAATACTTTATTTTTTGTTTATAAAAACTGTAACAGTGATGATGAAGCTGACTAAATAGTTTCTGTTTTTAATTAGCAATAACACCTTCGTTTTCAGTTTAGCCTATAAAATGTTCTTTAATTAATTCTCTTTATTTTTCTATTTTTAAACAGTGTTTTAAGTTATAAATAAAACTTTTCAATTTGATTAAATATTCAATTACTCCTTGGTATCAGTTATAATATGCGTAAACGTGCCCCACTTAATGCGTAAACTTGCCCCGTTCCCGGAAGAAGTTTGCGCAAAAGACTTGGACCTATTTTTTTTTTCCGGTTAAAAACACAAATAGTGCAGCAACTGAATACACAAGTTTTGACTTTATTAACTGCTTTATAAAACCACAATGTCTAAAATTTCCTAAGTTAAAACATAAAAAATAGAAAATTCATTGAAAAAAAAACCGCGTAAACGTGCCCCGGTCTACTCTACTGCATGTACACCTTTTTTAATCTAAATCTTGCGCTGCGTGAGCAATATGTTATTATTCCATCTGCAGTACCGCCCTCTATTGTCAATATTTTAAACTGATCTTTTGTTGGTGTCATACAAAGTCCCGTACCTCGCTGAATATTTATTTGCAAACCGCAGGTCTCTCCGAGACATAGATCTATTTTTATCTCGTTTCACTTTTGCACAGAACTTATGAAACACCCGGTATATTGATAAATTAGCCTTCATTAAATTCAAAACACGGTAAAAGCAAGTAACAAACTGCAATTAAAAAATTGCAAATAAACAAAAACAAAAATATAAATTAAACAAAACCTTGAATAACTTAGAATAACAAAATTGAACACAGGCGGCATGGCTAATGACATGAACTGCGGGGTTTTAACTAGTTTTATGTGTAACCCCCCCCCCCCCTTCACCTATCGAGAGAAAATAAGTGAAAACACCAAACAAACCCAAGATCAATAAATGAAATCTATGAATAACTATACTGTAAAACTTTTTTGCGTCAAATATCATCTATCGATATATCATTTGTATTGAATAATTCTATTGTTTTATTTCGATAGCTTTTTTTCTTGATAAAGTTCGAGTTAAATCATTCAAAAACTGTATTGGATAATTCTATTTTTTTGCGTTAATGAAAAATAGAAAAACTTTATCAATATTTAAACTCAGTCTTATAATATTGTTTAAACCGTTTAAGTATATATTTCAAAATATTAAAATATGTATGTTACTATAAAAGTTTAAAATTTTTATTGTAAAAATATTAAAATGATTTCTCTTATCGTAAACTCCAGTGACTAAGTTTCCGTTTATAATTTCCAATTTAACTTCTGAGTAATTGACTTTGCTTTGATTTTCAGACTTAAAGTATTTGGATAACATTTAAATTCACAAATTTCTTCTGGTAAAATGTCATCTATATATCTATATATCATCAAGTCTTTATTCAACAGTCCCACCAGTAGTCGAGATGTTCTGGTCTCGAAGCTGGTAGACAGGAGGTGCTGGGTTCGAACCCAATCGCGCCCGTCGGCCTAATCATTCGGAGTTTTCCGTGGTTTTCTTAGAACCTTGGATTTCGTTGCGTAAATACGCGTTAGGTTTCCTTAGAAAGAGCCCCACGGAAGGCATTCCCCCCTGTGGGCCTATATTCTCGTGTTGATAATTGGCCGCCCTAAAACAACACAACACACTTTATTCAACAATATATATATTACTACTCACAGTATATGCGTACTATGCATGTTACTAGAAATAAACTGAAACACTGAATATAAATAGTGAATTTCTGACTATATTGTAAACAAAAATTTCGTAAATGTTACTATTATTCTAAAACTATAATATTATTTAATTTTTGAGCAAGTTTTTTAAGTCCAGACTATTTGCCAATTTGAATATATTTAGTGAATACATCTTGTTGCCAATGATTACAGATAGTTCAACAATACAGAATTTTTTTTTACACGCAGCCCCCAAGAATAAAGAAAAGTACAGTCATGTAAATATCTGCATCTAGAAAAGTCCACATAGCGTACATATGACTTTATAAAATTCAAATAAGTAATTATATGCTTAGTCATGAAGTCTGCTGGATGCGAAAATCTTTAGTACACATGAAAAAAGCGAACTGGCATACTTTGAAGTATATGGCCTTATTTAAATCGCTTCTGTGCTTACCGATGAAACCCTATGAATCATTTTATATTAGTGCCAAGATCATTTACATTTAAAGTAAAGAAAAAAAACTGAAATTCATCTAGCATTTGAATATTGACAAATAAGTTGTCAAAACGTACGTTTTCTTTACATATGGCCATTTATAAATGATAAAATTCTGTAAGTCAGTTTTACTGACGTATATCTGACGTCGTTTACTGACGTTACGTGATTTGCTTTATGCGTCGAATCAGATGTTTGATCAATGTATACCAAGAAGCTATATCCTACCAGGAAAAGCTAGTGGATTGCTGAAGTAAATGTAGCATATTCAAGAGTTGTATTTCAACGCATTTTTCTTCCTTTCTTTTTGTCGTTGTCTATCTCTTACAGATACATGGCCTGGAAGCTAGTTATAATGAGTTATTTTGATAGTCGAGTAAATCCTTCGGGCATATATACTAACCTTCATATTCTTTTTAATTATTTACGACAGAAAGTTTGTAGAAAGAATTAAGTGAGAGACACTCTTGAGCTAATTTTTCAGAAAACCAGCATACAAAATACAGTTTTAGCATACATGAATGATTTCAAAACTATTGCTCATATTATAATAAGTGATGTATGAAAATAAAGGGAAACATTTCAAGTCTTTTCAGTTACAAATGTTCGATTTGTGAATCTTTAGTCACACTTATTTAGCCACAACTAATTTTTTAAAATTATTTTTATGGCAGATTACTACAAGAATTGCAGTAAAAATCTCATCCTGAAGAGAGTTCTTAGGACATTTCCAAGATAAATCTAAAATGAAACTTTTCGAAAGGAAATAGTGGTGGTAAAAGTTTTGATTTCATCTATATAAACAGATGCCGACCCGGAGCCTGCATCTCATCTCTAATCAAGTTCGTTACACACATTTTGCAGATTAAGACCGACAACGGTTCTTAACGCAGCATTGATATGTTCCTTAAGTTGGTGTAAGATTCGGGGATCTTGATGGCCATATAGTTAAAAATGATAAATGATAAATCATAGATACTCGCACGTCCAAACCAAACTGCAGCGAATACCGAAACAAATCCCTTTGAATATTTCTTTCAATTTTCATATCTCCATTATTATAGTGTAATAGTTTTTATATTGTAGATTTTTAAACTCTGGTAATTCATTTATGCTAACTTTGTATAATAGTAGCTCTGGTGGCAACTACGCGCAGCTGTGCATTTAATTCATTATTATTATCTTTTTTTGCAGCATTTCTGGCTTAAATTTTTTAAAAAGAATACGAAGGTTTGCAGCTTTGCTTTTGCGCATTACGCGAATGATTTATTTGAATATCAAAATAATTCATTATGTTCTTCACTACAGAAGGGCCATGTAGTTTAATGTGTTAGATATTCCATTTGCCATAACACAAATTTATGAACTGGCAGCTCTCCAATGATGCTCATTATTTCAGTAGTTACACAAAGATTTCCAGTTAAAAGGTTAAACGAACAAACAGAAAAATAAAGTTGATATCTATCATATTTGAATTCAACATATCGGAAACATTAGAAATACCTAAAGTATCACAGAGAAAAAAAGATTATTGGAGGATCTGCTTAAAAAAACATCAATCTTTGTCTTGCACCATCAGTTATATGGGTTTTTGTACATAGATTTTACTTCTTATTGCATTGGTTCAGTTTATAGTGTTCCTTTTTCTGTATACATGTTTTACGCTATAAAGTGTATAGTTTTGTCTTTGTGAGAAAAAAAAACACATTTTTTATGTGAAATCGACAACTAAGAAATGATATCATGCGCGCTAGTAGTGTCTAACAACCAGTTCTTACTGATAGTTTCCAAATATCGTCTTTGTTTGAAAAAAATTTGAGGCCCTAATTAAAGCCCTTTAAGCGTCCTAACCGTGTTTTTCCGTCGCGTAACTTTTGGAATCTAAGGCTGATTTAACGCAAAATCAATATTAAAGCTAATTTTTTGAAGTGTATATGATAACAAAATATATAAGGATATCAAATAAAAATTCTCATACCAAAACTTTTCATAGCTATTATTTTAGGAATCGTTAAACATGAATAGAAAATTATGCAGGACGCTTAAAGGGCTAGTTAGATTGTAATATAATATGTCGCAATTATTTTTTTTTCAATTTCCATTTAATCGAATTTAGAAAAGATAGTCGCAATTTTGTATAATCTCACTTTATTTTGATTTAGAGCCTCAAACAAGGCCGTTCCAAAATTATTCTTTCGCGTGCCATAGTTTCGCCATCCCTGGTATAGATGATGCTCGCTTCTACCACTTCTCGTGATAACGTTACATTTTACACAATGAAAGGTAAATCTGCAACAAATTCTGTTAAATAACTTTATTATTGCTAAAGTTGGGAACAAAATTACGAGTTGGCACTTGAATGAGGACAGAAAAAAATGGATTACAATTTTTTTTTTTGCTATAGTATGCTCTACCATCCTTTAACCCTTTATGCATGGGTGGTACTTTTAAGTACCATTTAAGGAAATTTAATATAATTACTTACTAATTACTTACTAATTATTTACTCTGTCTATTAATAATAGTTTATTTTTCTTTCACACAAAGTACACTGATCGATCAAATTTAGACAGTGTAGAGAAACAGCCGAAGCTAAATATTTTCAAAAAGTGGTAATTTTCTTAATCATTTATATATGTATAACTTTTCTTTAAAAAAAATGTTAGATGAAATAGTTTCAACTGTAAAAGCCTTTCCATTTACAGATAGGATCATAATACATTTAAATACATTCCTTTTATAAGAATTCGGCTATTTCGATAAGAGTATTTTTGGTTGATTAATCTGTTTATTACTTTCTTCTATCTTTACAAGAAGAAAATATTGGATTCGTGAAAAATTTCGACTTCCGGTTTTCGACGGATTTATACATTTTAGAATGCCCAGAACACGATTTGATGGTTTTTAGAAAATGTCTGTCTGTGAGTCTGTCTGTCACTCTGTCACTCTGTCACTCTATCTGTGAGTCTGTATGTGACAAAAATTTTGTGGGCGCTCTATCTCAAGAACTAATGCACGTAATTTCACAAAACTTCATATTTAGTTAGAGCTTGATATAAACTGGACTTGATTAGTTTTTGGTGAAAATCGCCCAACAGGTTGCCCTGTTATGTGGCATTTCTCACGATTTCTGCAATAGCTATATCTCAAGAACTACTGCACGGATTTTCTTACAATTTCAGATTCAGTTAATCCAAGATATAGTTTGGTGCGGATTACTTTTTTGTAAAAATCGCCCAACAGATGGCGCTGGTATGCTGCATTGTTCATGATTATCGCAATAGCTCGAACTCAAGAAAAAATGCACAAATTTTCATCAAACTTCAGATTCAGTTAGTTCCTGATATAAATTAGTGCTGTTTAATTTTTGGTGTAAATCGGCCACTAGTTGGCGCTGCTGTGCTGCATTTTTCACGATTTCCACAAGAGCTGTATCTCAAGAACTATTGCACGGGTTTTCACCAAACTTCAGATTTAGTTAGTCCTTGACATGAATTGACGTATAAATTAGTGCTGTTTAATTTTTGGTGTAAATCGCTCAACAGGTGGCGCTACTATGCTGTATTTTTGCGATTTCCGCAATAGCTTTATCTCAAGAACTAATGCTTGGATTTTCAACAAACTTGAGATTCAGGTATGCCTTGATATTGTTTAGTGCTGTTTACTTTTGGTGTAAATCGCTCAACAGGTGGCGCTGCTATGTTACATGTTTTCAGAATTTCCGCTATAGCTCTATCTCAAGAACTAATGCACGAATTTTCATCCAACTTTAAATTCAGATATACTTTGATATGAATTGGTGCTAAATCGTTGTTATTTCTTGTACTATTTAAAGGATGTAATTGACGTGATTTATATAGAAGAAAGTTTTGTGATGGCCACAACATACTAGTTTTTGTAAATGTTTTACAAAAACAGTTCTAACCACCAATCTATTTAATCAGGTTTATTATTATTATTTAAAAATTCCAGATTATCTTCAGATATTAAAGAAAATAATTATTGAGGTGAAGCAATTTCTTGATAAATAATTCTTGATAAATAAAGGGTTAATTTTTTTTAAGGACTTTAGACTCACTCTGTTGGACATGCTAAATGCATAATGATAAAAAATTTATTACACCATCAAAATGTTTTTTTTTTTCTTTTTTTCACTTGATAAATAATGACTGATTTTCGATACAGTAAAAAATGAAGACTTATTTGGAGTTTCGAAAAGAAAACTTTACTTGAAGAAATATTAGTTTCTATGACAGCAACAACTTTATTTTCAATACAGTACTTTTAGAAGACTAATGACCTTTTAACGATCAAAACTCCACTTCCCTCCTTTGTTGCTTTGATATATCAATTCGTCTGAAACTGTATAAGGGTTAGAGTCCAGTCATAAGAGTCAAAGCATTATTGTGAGTATTAAAGTCTTAGAAAACAGTAAATTCTTTAAAAATTATGTTTATGAAAACGCTTCATAATAATAAATTATATATAAAAACAGCAAATATGTTAAAGTACTTCAAACAAATAGGTTTTCCGTGATCTCTCTGGTTCTAATGAGGGCTTCTTGTCAAAAAGGTGGCAGATGATAGTGATATAATAATGAAAATCCGCCATATTGGAACCCGTCTGTAATGGAATTCTGACTTATCGGGAAATTTTCATAATCTCGGAGAAAAGAATATCATGCAATTGATTAAATTTCCTAAGATGAAAACCAGGTTAAAACTTTTTTTTTCCCCGGTGTTATGCGATAGGTGTGTTCTATCAGCATTTCTCGAAAATATTCTCAAAATAGAATTTAAGCATGTCTTCTTAATTTTATTCAAATTATAATAGTTTAGTTTCTATCCTTTCAAATTCTAAAACTCTATTTTTTTAAATGTATATGTATATACTCGCAGAAAATTGAAAGTAGTAGAGTTCGCATAAAAGTTAAAAGTAGCAAAATTACAGGAGAAAAGCTAGTATCCACTCCTGTATTTCTAAACAGACTGAATGCTTTAATGCATTACATGTGATCAAGAATTTGACAGAATATTTATCCTACAGTAGATATATTACAGGTGACTAGAAATTTTTGTTGAAGCTCTTTATTCGTAAAAATAACATCTTCTCATGTGAATACTCTTACGCGGATATTCACTATTTACCTTAATTCTCGGTTAGGAGCAAGAGCTTCAATCAACAATTTAGATTTTATTCACCATTCACTTCATCGGGGCTGTTTGCAGCCGACATCCAACCAAGTTAATACTAAATATCAATTGAGCGTTCAACCAAGTTATTCGCATTTAACCAGGAGTTGAGATAGATGGTCAATACGAGCATTAATTAGTTTATTCACACACAATATTGGAATAAAATAATTGCAATCTCGCTTACAAGAGAACAAGATCACTCATCGGAGCACCAATTGTTAGGCACAGATACCACACTCCTCTGAAGTTCCCGTCCGCTATCCAGCTACACCAAAGTCAGAAAACAGGCTAGAATCAGCGACAATTATAAAACATATACATATGTTACAAAACATCTGACTTAGATGCATATATGATGCAAACTACAATATCTAAGTTGCAAATAATAATAAGAACTAAACTTAACCTAAAACATGTTTAAGCCAGCAGGTTAAAAGTTAAGTAATTAACTCTCAACTTTACTAAAACTAATAAATAGAAACACATAAATAATAGTAATTTACATATTTATATATGATTGCTTGATTAATCAACTTACAAGATAACGATTTCATTAACACATTGAGTGCCACGTCAGTCACCGGAGACTGACACTGAACTTTCCGTTTATGCCGCGCCAGTCATCTGTGACTGACACTTATAGATTGTGTAACGGAAATCTTATTTCGTGGCCCAAACGGAAAGACAAACAAAATAGACTTGGCATTCAACGTGTTAAAGTCCAAAATAATAATATCCACCCAGAGCATTATAACACAAATATTTATAGTCATTTTATGTTACAAATGACTGAAAAGAAACCACAATGATAACATCAAAGACAAACTATGTAAATGTATTTGAGATTCAGATAGTCTGATGCATCACAGAGTTCTGATCAAAAATAACGAAACAAATTTCCTAAACATCCATAACATAGTATCCAAACTAGAATGTCTTACCAAACTCCAAAAGTTATGAGTTTGTGCACAGAGATGATCAGAATTATGATAATACAAAAAAGGAAATAAAAGATGAGATTAACGTAACAGAATTCCATAGTATCCAAACTAGAATGTCTTAACCAAAGTCCAAAAGTTATGAGTTTGTGCACAGTGATGATCAGAACTATGATAATACAAATAAAAAAAGAAAAAAAAAGTTGAGATCACGTTGAAGATGCAGAAATGTTGTGTTAAGATGCAGTTTCAGTTCAATAAATCAATAATAGCGCAACATGCTGACTAAATATCTTATTGAGATATGATATTTATCCAGAACTGAAAGACCAATACTTAGTCTACTATGAAAGTAGAATACAATCTCCCTTACAAAGAAAAAAACGTTTATATCAAATGTCCAATAGAAGGAATAGTAACCTAAAGAGCTAAAAATTTTAATCAAGATAAATGCTGCAAGCGGCCGCTTGGTGTATTTTTCTGTTAAGTAAAATTCATTTCTTTGCCTGATTGTCTGCTGCAAATGTAAAACATTCTTTATCTCCACAGTCAACATTTTCAAAGTGCCATTGACATTATTTAAATAAGTAATAAGCACCTCTACAGATTCAACTTCTTTTAATGCGCAAGTGACGACCATATATTGAACAATAAACTTCATTAATACTGGGTCATCCAGAAGTAACAGAAAAATATGAAAATTCAATAATTAGAAAAGTAATAATAGCAACTCCATATGGTTTCCAAGAAAGGCACATAAAAATGTAGTATATTCTTTATTAACGAAAATTTTACAGTAAGAATAGTTAAACGTGTCATCCACAAGTAGTGCTTCAGTTTTTTTAGTATTTGTGTAGTGACTTAGCTCTGTTCGTAACTCTGTTAGAATCACAGATGTTCAATATGATATTTGACAGTAATGATAAAGGCAGTCTGATGCGGTACGAGGATCTACATATCATATAACAAATTTATTCTGTAATTTCTGTTGCATGGTGCTTCAGATATCAACAAACAATAATTCTGGAACCGCTACAGCACTAAAATTCGATTGTAAATGTACAATTAAAAAAATCTGATAGCAAAAATTACAAGAAAATTTCTGTATGTATCAGAAATATCTTTACGTAAAGAAAATGATTACGAGATACAAACTTTTTTGTATACAGTTATTATGTTTATTTAAAAGAATTCATTTTTACAGTATACATTTCCCATGTAAAATTGTGAGATTCGATATATTTTTAATTGTTTTTCACTTCATCTTGACTTTCAAATCACATTCAAATGTACAATTCTGGAAAAACACCTGCTGATCATCCCTGCTAACTGTGCCGGAAATCATAGCATAAAAATATGATTGTTACCCATCAATTAGTATAAACACCTTCTAATATATATAAATTTGGCTTAGTGGTTGTTTACATAGAGAAATTGTCACAATTTTTTTTTTCATACTAATACCTAATTTCTACATCGTATTTTGATTTTCCGGTACAGTTTACGTTTAGATATCAAACGAGAAGTCATTTAGTGAAGCAGTTTAGTATTTATGCAGGTTTAAAATTTCAAACTCCTAATGATAAAATCATTTTAAATCATTTTAATACAGAGTGCGATATGGGAAGTTTTAAAGTATAAATCAAAACCTATTTGGAGGACTGGACTGTAATTTTGCATTCGTATATTTAAAACCCATAGAAACTGGTTTCTGTTAAAAATATCATAGGTACGATTTAATTTTTTTAATATATATATATATTTAAATTAAGTTCGAAAAAAAAATGAATTGTAACCTATGTTTGTTTCAACATTAATCAATTTCAAGAAGTTCCAGACATGTAAATCCAGTATTACAGCTAATTTCGCTGACTAGTTTTTAAGATATGCTTATAAAACTAACTGCATTGTAATCTATTTTGCAACAATGAAAAATGAATCTAACATTAGAAGTTCCAAAGTTTAAAATTTCATAATTTTTAAATTACTTGACTGAATGTCTTTCCGTTTGGTATGCATAGGTAAATCTTAAAGAAGAATCTAAATATGATCTCAAAATTAACCGTTCATATTCGAAATGTTAGTTTGGTGTAATTTATGAATGTAGAGGACCTTCTAAGCAAAATTAAAGTGTGTTATTTATTAGTAGGTGTTATGACTAATCGATTGGTACTAATCACATTTTTATACGATAATTTGTTGTAGAGTTAGTAGGGGGACCCCCTACTAACCTCTAGAACTGCACTTACAGAAAAAGTTTGTATGCTTCAATAATTTCCATTACGTATAGTTGTTTTTCTTACATACAATTGTTGTTGTTGTTGTTTTATGACTGCCAATTATCATCACGAGAGACATAGGACCAAAGCTGGGGAGTTCTCTCCGTGGAAGGGGGGGGGGGGTCTTTCTAACCCTTTAAAACCGGGATGCTTTTAGAGTTTTTTTTTAAAATAATCATATAACTGAAATTTGTAACTGATAATTCACTATCTGTTGAGAAAATTAACATAATATTGTTTCTGTGAACCAGGATAATCACTCGATTCCGGCATTTATGGAATAGGTAACACAGGAAAGTAGAATTTTAGTTAATGCCTAATCCGCACGATCGTGCGGGTCCGGTCTTAAAGGGTTAAGGTAACCTAACCCATATTTACGCAAGGAAATCCAAGTTTCGAAGTAAACCACGGAAACCTCCGAACGATTAGGCCGACGGGTGATATTGGGTTCGAACCCAGCACCTTCCATCTACCAGCCTCGAGAGCAGAACCTCTCGGCCACTGGTGGGGCTTTAATACATACAGAAACTGTTCACTACAACCTTTTTTTACCACTAAAATATAGCCTTTCGTCATTAAAATGTCCAAAAGTCAGTAAATTGAGATACTGTTTAAACAAATTGCATTTGAAAGCATATTCACCATACATTAATTTATAGAAAAAGGGAACCCGATAACTTAAAACGTTGCCACCGTCTATATGACGTCAGCGTTCCTCACAGACATATTTTTTGCTTCATAAAATAGATTTTTAATCATTATTTCTCAAGAAGCAAATGGCCTGACATATGTTGAAGTTCTCACGGGAGCTTATAAAATGCACTATTACGAAGAGAAATTAAGTTCTTTATGGCACATAAAGAGCTAAAAATAGTCACAGAACGGTCTAAAAAAAGATCGGAAGCAAACGCTTTTTCATATTTATTTTTATCTTAAATGAAAGCTATTTCAGTTCTCAATATTTAATATCAAACGCATGTTTTGTTGCCTTTTTATTTTAAAAATATCACAGAAAGAAATAACGTACATTTCCCTTTAGTTTAACGCTTAATGTTTTTATTTCAAGATACAAGTTATGGTACATCGTGTATGATATATTTCACAGCTACTGAAAGTTTTATACACTCTAAACGTGGTAGGAGTGAAAAGTTCATTATTTGAAAGAGCGAGAGGGGTTTTCACTATTTTTGGAGTGAATTTTATAAAAATACACCCCTTAAGAGTGGAACTATTTCATTATTTAACTGATAAAATTTTATGCAATAAGGACGGTTATTGAAAAGTCTTATTAAGTTTATAAATCATAATAGTTATATTTTTTTCTTATGATTTATAAACTTTAATAGAAAACTGGATTGGAAAAAGTATCCCCCCCCCCCCCCTCCCAAGCTCGAGAAACCTTTAGAAATACATATGCACTATGCAGTACAACATGTTGCTACGCAGCTGATTACATAGCAAAACTGAAAATTTAATTTCTTAATGCTCTAAAGGTCCTATTTATACTGCATTTTTCACTTAAGACTTTTATAAAAATAAAGATTATAGATTCAGTAGTAGATGAAATAAAAAAAAAAATATTTCATTTCATGAAATAAAAAGAATATCCTATTTATTATTATGATGCTAAAAAATAAAAAAAATACCGAACACTCAATCTTTTCATTATTCAACTTAAGTGAATTCCCTCACCTTAAAATAAATCAGAATTTCCAAACATTAAAAGAGCTGTCAATCAAGATAAGTGTGCCTTGCTAAGAAATTCCACCTGCAAAGGGAGAAAAATTATTGATTGATATAAGACGAATGGGATTCTCTGAATTTTTATTAATATAAATATCTAAGATTTCTATCATTTTTTTGTTTCTTACTTTTAGAAATCTCATCGAAAATCATTATTTAAAATGAGTAAAATTTACTATATTTATATAATCTTTATAATGCGAAATTTATTTATTTTTAATTTTTCTTATCGGTTTGTATTTCACTATTTTATTTTTATTTTATTAGTTCTGTAAATTTTATTCGTATTTAGCTTGATATATGCAGAAGTTTATCGATATTACCTGTTTGACAAATTTTGCAGCAAAACATTCTGAATTAATATAATTATATAACAAACTACAATGAATTTTTAGTATAATCATAAATACAGGGTATCCATAATTAAACGACCCTACTTTAAAGTTGTCTACAGACAAAACTATTGTTCATAAAGTTGTGAAATTTTGTGAAAGACATAATAAAGGGATGGGGATTTGTTTAAGCTAAAAAAATGTAAATAAAAGTAGTTCAAAATTTCGCCAGCAGAGGGCGTTTTTTAATAAAATACACATTTATCATTACGATAGTTTAGAAATTTTATTTATTAACTTAACCTTACTCTAAAGACAGCATTCAGGACATTTTATTGACTTTACCCTGAACAAACTGTGGAACATGCTATCTTACGATTCCAGATGGTATCTGAAAAGGATGAAAGTCATGCAGAACATGCTTGGTTATAACAAAGTTGTTAAACTATCGTAAATGTATGCTAAATGTGTAATTAGTTAAAAAACGGCCTCTTAATTTTTTTCTCTCTCAAACATATTCTCATACTTTTATTATGTCCTCCAAAAAATTTCACAATATTCTGAACAATAGTTTCGTCTGTAGACAACTTTAAAATAGGATCGGTTAATTATGAACATCCTGTAAATAAAATTTCTAAACTACTTAATGCTAAATGTCGTAATTTATTAAAAATCGCCCTCTGGTGGCGAATTTTTAAACTATTTTTATTTTAATTTTTTATTTTATTATTATTTTTTTTTTAGCTTAAAAAATTCCTATCCCTTTATTATGCCTTTCCCAAAATTTCACAACTTTATGAACAATAGTTGTGTCTGTAGGCAAAAATTAGTGTTTAAAGTAGGGTCGTCTAATTATGGACACTCTGTATTTAAAAAATGGCTTCATATACAGAGTTATATATCCGGGTATTTCGGAACTTCTCGAATAAAATTAACAGGATTGTTAGTTTAAAAGTTTCAAAATTTTCCGTTTCTAGATAGAAGACAGTGAAGTTGCATTTGAAAAATTATGTAAAGGCCTTAAATATACATTTTCAAATAATTTCAACACGGTTTTAAAAAAATATAATTTCAAAGTAATTATTGATGCGATTATTATTAAATAAGCATATTAATGAGTTAAGAAAAAAGATTTAAGATAAAAATTGTACAGATTTGCTATTATTAAACTAAAAAATAATGGGTACATAAGGAGGTACAGGGCATATCCATATAATAAAAGTCTTTCACAGAAAGAAAATGGTCTTACTGTATTAGTACACGCAATGATATATTTTGCAATGATATAATTTGTAAAGGTACAAATGAAAATGAAATCTATATAATAATTGAAACGATTAAATACGCCCGATAAATAGTAAATCTGAATTTAATTAAGTGAATTGCAATTCACTTTGCTATATACTAATTAATATATTAATATTGGCGTAAAACGAACAGAGCGAAAAGGCATCCAAGGCCAAGGTTCGAGCCTGGGTCTTTTATTCAGCACACCTACGCCCTGCTAACTAAGCCACCTAGAACATCTAGCCAGTACAGAAGCCTTACTAACTCATATGAGTGAAGGGTTCCAAGCTCAGGGGAAAGATAGGAGCAAGGCCCATTGTTCTTTCAGCCAGATTTGAGAAGTCTGTGGTTCCAAGCTAGGTGTGTCGTCCCAGGTGGCTTAATTGGCAGAGGGATGGTGCGCTGAACCAAAGATCGAGGTTCGAACCCTGGCTTTGGATACCTTTTCACTCTGTTGATTTACGCCTTGTTAGCAGTGTGCATGTAATTAAATTAAGAAAATTAAATCTCTGAAACTACATGAAAACTCGCTTTAATAATATGAATGAAGGGTAATTGTGGTTTGAAATATTACAGTGCGTTAAGAAATTATAAGGTCACTTTGATTTTGAAAATTATGAAGTAAATAAAGGTTATAATTATAGTTTAAACACATGAGATATCAAAATACAACATATTTATTAAAATAAGTTTGCCTTAATTTTGAATAATTCAATAAATAAGTATGTTAACAAAAATATAAGCAATAATTAAAAAATACATTGTTAACAAATTATAGGACTACTAGTCTAAAAACAAAAATAACATGTAAATTAATACGACATTGGTCCTCCATTTTTCTTTATAACCTGAAACTTCTTTTTTTCATAGAAGTGACCAGGTGATTAAGTATAGATTCAGAAATATTGTGCCATTCTTTTACAATGGCTATTTCTACTTCAATGGCAGATAAAAACTGTATTTATTAGCATAAACTTTGCGACTTAATACGCCCCAAAGATTTTCCATAAGTTTCTAGTCTGGACTTCGATTTGGCCATGACAAAACATGATTTTTTTTCGTTTTTAAACCATGGCTGGGTGGATTTAGACATATAGCAAGAAGCATTGTCATGCTGAAACATACAGTTAGAACCAACCAAAAAAGTTTCAAACGGTATCAAATGATCATATAACATAGATTGATATTGCGCAGAATTCATACGTCCTGATATTCGGGTTAAATCGTATACTAAAAGCTCCCCAAACCATTACTGATCCTCCTCCCATTTTTCGACTGAAGCATCTTTTCGGTTTCTTCCTCAAATCACTCCAATAATGTTTATAACCATCCGGACTGTCAAGATTATTTTTTTTTCATCAGAAAATTTCACTTGTTTCCACTTCTTGTCCCATGACATGACATTTTTAGCCCATTTCAGTCTTTTTTCTTTATGATGTTTCATTAACCTCCGTTTTTTCAACCTTTTCATACATTTTGCATTATTATTTGTTTTCAGACTCTTCCAAACTATTGCGTGTGAGGTTCTTTTACTGAAACGGTTCAAAATTTCCCTAATTGAAAGACTTTTTTGAGTTGATAATCGAAATACTTTCAATCATCCCGTGCTGCCTTTGCTATTATTGTCCGTAATTCGCAGTGCCTGATGAATGTTTAGAATAATTGCTTTGGGGGGCTCCGAATTTGGTATGTAATTTTCGGAAATATCAATCTATTCTAAAACTTTGTTCTGATTATAACACCGGGGAACAATTTTTAACACAATTTCTGTTGATTTCGATTTTTCAGCTGTGTTTAAGTCAAAAAAGCGTGCTGATTTTAAAACTGTAATTAGTTTTTCTCTATCACGTCAAGTTTTTTCTCTACAGCTTATATTAATGTGACCACTCTACGCTAAATTGGACATGAGTCATAGGAAAAAAAAAACCTTCAGAATTCTTAGTATCAAGACAGCACGAGAGAAGCTTGCTTTAAAAGGGAGCTAAGGTATCCTAATTTCGATCGAGAGAAAGTGAATTTCTTCAATACTTTCGAATTGACGGTGGATTTGTTTATTGCCATAACGTACATGGTTTATTAGAGGAGTTTGGAATTCCCTCCTATACCACAGCTGAATTGCGACTATTCATCGATAGCTCAACGAGGAGCTTGAAGTGCGTGCGCTTTCAGAATGGAATTTTATTTGGAGCAGCCCCAATAGGCCATTCAGTTTATTTATAAAAATTATGAAGATATAAAGAGAGCCATTGATTTATTGCCATAACACATCCACGAATGGATCATCTGTGTTGACCATAAAATGGTCTGCTTTCTTCTTGACCAGCAACGTGGACATACCAGGTATACCTGTTCTTTATGTATGTGGGACATCAGAGCTGGTGAGAAGCATTGATTCCAGTCGAATTGGCTTCCAAGATCTCACCTCAATACTGGTGATCCAAACATTTTGCATCAGCCACCTGAAAGTACGACAGAAAGAACCTCATATTTCCACCTCTGCATACAAAACTGGGTCTAATGAAGGAGTTCGTGAAAGCTTTGTCAACTGAAAGAGATTATTTCAAGTATCTCATTTCGAAATTTCAAAACCTGTCTTTTGAAAAGATAAAGGCAGGTGTATTTAACTGTCCACAGATTCGGCAGCTTATTAGAGATGAACATTTCTTCGGAACATTAACATAACTACAAAAGAATGATTGGTTGGCATTAAAAAAACCTTCTCAAAGACTTTCTTGGAAATACGCGAGTAGAAAATTACACTGAAATTATCCAGCGATTTTTAGAGAACTTCAAAATGCTTGGTTGCAACATGAGCATCAAACTTCATTTTCTGCATAGCCACCTTGATCACTTCCCGGAAAATCTTGGAGCAGTCAGTAATGAGCAGTATGAGTGATTTCACCAAGATTTGAAGCTCATAGAAGAACGGTATCAAAGTACACTGCTCAAAACAATTAAAGGATATTGCAGTTTTAGGTGGATTTTGTATCTGGTAAACTGTTTAGCTGATTGATACATGGTCGACAGACATAGTAGGTTATATGAGAATAAATTACACATGTTTGGCAGAAAAAAATGCATTTTATTGCGCATTTGTGTACTAAAGGGAAAAAACACAATTTGTGCATATGAGAAAAAAAGAATAAGAAAAGGTGTTTTCTTCAAAGAAAATCATTTTCAGTAGGGGGTATGGTTTCCACGGGCGGCCAGCAACGTTGAACACCTTTGAGGCATGGACTCAATGAGGCTATTAATGACGAGTTGGGGTATTCTGCCCCACTCTTCCAGAATAGCTCTTTCCAGTTCTTGGAGAGTTTGTGGGGGTTGTTGGCGGCCAGAAACTCGTCTTCCTAGAGCGTCCCAAACGTGCTCGATTGGATTCATGTCTAAAGAACACGCTGGCCATTCCATTCGAACGATTCCTTCCTCGAAAAGGAAATCCTCCACCAGGTTTGCACGATGTGGCCTGCAGTTATCGTCCATTAAAATGAAGTTATCTCCGATTGCTGCAGCGTAAGGGACTACAATAGGTCTGAGGATCTCATCCCTATATCGGCGACCAGTCAGAGCTCCATCTCGAATGATGTAGAGGTCAGTGCGCCCGTCAATGGAGATGCCACCATACACCAACACTTCTCCACCGCACGACACTTTCGTGCACGAACGCAGGATTACTCCTACTGCCACGGTCCCTCCAGATGAAAATACGCCTATTATCTGGATGCACAGAAAAACGGGACTCGTCAGAAAACAGAATATTGCTCCATTCATTTCTCCTCCAGTTGACATGCTCGGTTGCCCACTCCCTGCGGTCGCGACGATGCCTTGATGTTAATCTAACACATACCATTGGTCGGCGAGCATACAGACCTACAGCATGGAGCCGGTTTCGGACAGTCTGAGTTGAAATCGTGGTGCCTGTAGCCGAGCGAAGGTGTTGTTGGAGAAG
Source organism: Maratus speciosus (assembly GCA_963932465.1). Lineage (NCBI taxonomy): Eukaryota > Metazoa > Arthropoda > Arachnida > Araneae > Salticidae > Maratus > Maratus speciosus. The sequence goes on from OZ010793.1 coordinate 483,507,214, forward strand.
AGTAGCGTTCATGGTTCGGTGTCTCCGAGCTGTTAACGCTAAATACCGATCTTTATTGGGCGTTGTTGCCCGTCTACGACCTTGCCCTGGTCTTCGGCCTGCACATCCACTCTCCAAAAAACGGTTACAGATCCTGGAAATGACACTTTGTGACACTCCAATGGCTTGCGCTACTTCAGCTTGAGTTTGCCCCCCTTCTAACCTACCAACAATTCTCAAAGCTTCTGAATCTGTCAAATGACTTCGCTGAGACATCGTACTCATCGAAACAAAGCAATCACTGAATGCCGATCATCCTTGTCTTCATTCTCTTTTATCCAGTTGAAAGTCAAATTTCATTCGCTGCCGCTGAAGCGACGTTTTTGACGTCGAACTCAAAACTTGCATACTCCACAGTTTGAAAACCAGAAAAATTTGCATTTGTGATTCTCTTCTTCTATTTTCGGCCAAAAAAATTTCTTTTATATCTTTATTTTATATAAAACTTCAAATATCCTTTAATTGTTTTGAGCAGTGTAGATTGGATGAATAATATGATGGCTGACCTATTGTTGGATCACCAAGCCAGATTGTCCACAAATTGAACACTCCAGGAAAAGCTATAAGCGAAAAGATTTAATTTAATATGTACTTTTTTTGTTTTGTTAAAGGGTTTTACTACTGGTATGAACACAATGTAGCTTATATACAGCCATTGTATGGATAATATATGTCAGAGTTGTGCAACCCAACGGACAAATTTAAATGCAGTTGTCAGAGTAGTGAAACCGAGCGGACAAACTGAAATGTCTAGAATGGATCTTTTTTCTTTAATTCACAGTCTGCCATCGAACTTTAGGTAAGACAACTGGCAACGGGACGAGACAGAGGATCTTGAGAGCCGATGCAGAAGAAGTGGAAAGTAATGAAGTGTGGAAGAAAGTTTTGTGTAGTTCTGATTTATTGTTTTCATTTTAAAATGTTTTTAGAGTATAAAAAGTGTTGAGTTTTATTCTGTGTGGTTTCAAGATTATATGAGTGGTGTGAATTTATTAAATGACTCCCTATTTGAAATGATACTCGGCTGCGAGTTTGATGGTTTTAGAAGCTCCGTATCACAAAAACATCACTATATATTTGTTAATTATGTTTATTTATTTTCCTTTGTATCCACATTAAGTATGATTTTTGGGGTATCCTGTAGCTTAAAAAGTTGACGTGATAAAACAAAACTGAGGTCATCTTTGGATTTAGATGCCAATTATTAGCCAAAAACAAGTGCCAGATCTAAGTCAACAAAATGTGTGTTCCCCAGTGAATCAATATTTTCTTCTAGAATACAATATAATTTAAAGCAACAGATATATATTTATCTAAATATGTATTTATATATTAATATATTTAATTTCAGGGATAGAAAATCTTTAAGTTTTTTTCAGAATAGGAAGGGCTGACCGAATGAATACCAGGCACCGAACCTCTCTTTTGCTTGATCAGGCCCTCGCAATCCCCATCTAGTAAAATATTTTTTGTCGTCATTTGGCGAGTTACGACCGACGCGACGTCTGCGAGTATTCACTCCCACTCATCTATGGCTAAGACATCTTTCCACTTGAATGTGCAAAATGAGAAAATTTACCAAGCAAAAACAAAATTGCTAATGTTTGAAAAAAAGACACACATTTCGCATGGAAGACACAACTATTTTTTTAACGTTTCATGTTGTTGCTCCTGTCTTTAATAGCCATTTAATGCGTCTGCGTTCAGTTTGAAAACAGATGCTATTACACAGTTTTTACTTAATTTGTTATTTTCGTGTTTTCATGCAATTTTTATAGAAAGAGTTCCGAATCGTCTTGCATATGGGTCATTCTCGCAAAAATGTACAATTCCAATCACAAAGCCTTTTTCAGTATTTTACATGAATATTTTTGAAATAATTTATGTTTTCTATTGAAAATGAAAGAAGACTAAATGTGTTGTGTGCATACATTTTTTTATAGTTACTTTATGTTTTTTATTTCTTAATTTACAGTATGCGAGGTATCACCTCCGTGCCATGTCACACACCCAATGTTATTAAGGAAAATGTTAAATTACTTATTTAATTGAAAAAAAAAAATAGTTAAATAATTATTATTCTAGCTACTATTATCTCAAGAGCGAAGTAACGTAGCATAGTTAATTACTTTCTTTGTATTTGTGTTTATTTTCTGAGTACGGAAAGTAGTGTCGCACAATAAATTCCCAACCATGAACCAAACATTAAGTTGCATTTTTATGTTAATAGATGGAATAATTATCATCAGATTTTGTTTCCCATGACGCAAAAGTTAGCCATTATGTTTGCCATTGTTAAATTATAAGTCAGAAATTTGTTTTTATACTCAGATGTTAGATTTTGTTATAAAAAAGCAAACATGGTTATTGGAGATTCTCACATCCACGAACTGTAATTCAAGGTGACTAAAATAACACTAAGATGTATGCTTATACATAGGTAATTATATCAAAAGATGTTGATTTGAACAAAAATATTTGTTATCAAAATACTAAATATGTAGGTTAAGGGGGTCCGGGACAGAAAAATCTTTAAATTTTTAATTTTGTTTTTGATTAAAAATTTCTCTGCCGTTTTCTGCTTAAAATGATGTTTAAATAATGTTTTTATCTTAATTAGAACAGGAAATATTAATTTTTTCGTTTTGGTTTGTTTTCAAAATCTGCCTTTCAAGCTATGGTTGTCAAGGAAAAGAGTTGTTGTGAAATTGCGTTTTTCTTCATGATAGGTTTTTTTCACCATTTCTCATATTTAAATTCTTATAACTCGAGAACCGTTAAAGATACAGGGTTGAAATTCGGAACATATATTTTTCAATTATTTTACTTTACTTTTGAGCCAGCATATTTGAAAAAAAAATATTTACTTTTGAAAATATGATTTAAAAAAAAGTTGCACCACTTTTTTTTGTAATTTTTTCGTTAACTATTTTTAATTTTGTTTTAAATTAATATTTTTTAAAATACTGGCTCTAAATTAAAAAATATATATTTCTATTTATTTAAATGAAAAACAATTTAAGTTCTACAAATAATATTTCGAGTTATAACGATTTTAAGTTATGCCACTTTTTTCAAAAATTTTAAATTAAAAATTTTTTTAAAAAGGCTATGAGAAGTTTTATCATTTGATTTTGTTTACATATGATATGGTTAGCCAACACAAAAAAATTCAAAATTTTAACTCAATAAATAAAATTTCTTGAAAATGTGTCCCGGACCCCTTAATATTTACAACATGGTCCTCACCTCCGTGATATCACCTCCGTGAATCTCTCAATTTTGATAATGTATATTTCAGAGAAAAATGCTTAACAAGAATTTACAATGAGTGTAAATCAAAAAAGATAGTTTCAAAATTTTAAAACAGAAGAATTGAATGACATATAAAAGATGGGTGATGAAAAGTAGCTCCAAATGAGAGATTAATGTTTTTTTTTTTTTTTTTTTTTTTTTTTTTTTTTTTTTTTTTTTGTATTCATTCAAAATAAATTCATTATCCATTCTTATATAGAATTTCTCCTTAGTTATATATCTAATAGAATAAATAGCTTTTTTTTTTTTTGTCTCACTACACAACCATAAGTATAGCGTAAAGTTCACCTCCGTGAATGATGTTAATAAAAAAAAACTGTGTTTCTGAAAAAAATGTAATGTAGGTGGGCTATTGCTGATTTTTACTTGCAGTAAGTGGTAAGTTTCTAAAAATGATAAAAAATTTCTTGAAAAACAAAATTTTTCTACGGGAAAAGTTTGTATTGAAAATGTACACTTTTGGGAGAATAATCCTTATGCAAGACGAAAATTTTGATTTATGAAAACTTAGAACAGATATTAAGTAGAAATTAAACTAACTAGAAATTAAATTAACTAGAAATATGGAATTGATAGAATAGGTGCTAAAGTATAATAACTTCTTTTTTATTCATTCAATAGTATGTTATATTGGGAATAACCAGTTCAAATAAAATAGTAATTCAAGTATAAAGATATGAAATTTTAATGTAGCAAGGAAAAGTGTACCTAGGCGTTCTTGTTAACTGCATGTAGAAGAGAAATAGCATAATATTTCATATTATGCAACAGAGAATAGCACTTTCAGCATTTAATTTATTCTATTTAATTATTAACATGCTATATACAAAATGTATAATTGCATACAACGAAATGAATTGCTGAATTTATTTTCACTTTGCATATTAATCTTGACATTTTATATAGTTCATATTATTAAAGTTGCATACATATATTGTTTTTCTTTTTTTAAAGTTCATACATATTAATAAGCAATGAATAATATACAAACTTATATATATACGGAAATTATTCTAAAATATTTCACTTAGAAGCAGCACAATACAAATTCTAGATAACTCCCTGCGGTGATTAAATTAAAACACAAATGAAATTTAGAATATTTCCGCTTCAATGGTTTGATCAGTTTGCACTCGTTGCTTTTATTTTATCGTGCATGATAAGATCTTAATTGAATCTAATTTTCACAGATGGTTCAAAGTAGAATAAATGGTATTTACATTATTTAATTTAATAGATTATTTTACCGACCTATGAATAGCAAATTTTTGTGTTAACTTTCATTGTGGAATGCATCCTAATTAGTTTGATTTATGGAGATTTAAACTGAGACTATTTAATAAGACTATGAAGTTGTAATTTAAAAGTTGTACTACAATAATTTATTTTGCGTATTATATTTTGAATACTTTTAGTAAAATATTTTACTGTCTTATTTTCAAAATAAAGAAAAACAAGTAACATTAAACTGTTCGGTTTTTATGCTGTTGAACTAAATAAGCGTTTGCTTATAAAAGAATATTTTGCAACAATTGTAAAAAATTAATAATTAATATTCTTATAAATATTCATTCTTTTATTGAAGCGACTTCCTTTTCTATTTTTTAAAGCAAAAATTATTCTTATTTTTATGCTTAATGAAAAACAATTCTGTAAAAAAATTACTGGTGTTTTTTATTGAACAACAATGAAATCTCAGCTACATATGTAAAAAATGTATATAAGCTAAAATAATGCAATTTCCTTTTTTTTTATAATTTGGAAATAATTATACGCATATCTTAATATGAAAAAGATCTTTGTAAATAAATAAAAGAAAACAAACAGACAAAAAATCTGTCTCGGGACATAAAACTGAAATTAAAAATAAATAAAATAAAAAATTAAATTAAAATTAAATTTTAACCGTCCAGCGAGCGCCGTCTAATACATTTTATGACAAACGTGATATTTCTCAAAATATTCTCAAATATGCCAGCGAATCTATCTACAGATCATTGATATTCCTCATTTAATTGATTCTTACGAATTCCCAGTCTTCCGAATAAAACCCGTTTTTAGGATTTCAAATGCAGTTTTGTGTGTCATTCAGAAATTTTGAGTAACACGAGTCTGATGCAAATAGATATATTAATTAATTATTTCATGTTTTAAAATATTTTTTCTGCAATAATATAATTGATATTTGTTATACTGAGTTATTTTGTGTTTTACATAGTCAATCGAAAAAGTTTAATATAACTTTTACCATTATGGTTTTAAACTACAAAAAACGGGAAAACATTCAATATATATCTGATGACGATTAGAAAGAATCAGTTGAAGTGAAAACTTTTATATTTGTAAAGATTGAACTACAAAATGGCGTAAAATTTTATATGGCAGTAGGTCAAAAACAAAATGTTGTACAGTGTGAAAGTTCTTTTCCGTATAAAAAGTTTTGAGAAAAATATTGAAGGAATTGGATAATTTTTCCATAATAATAGATCTTTTTTCAATATAACAGATTTTTTACCTCCCGATATGCTATTTCTTTCGGCCAGCAATAAAATTGTCGTCTCTAAAAAATAACTTTCCGTTAAATAATCCAGACTAAAACAAAGCAGATGTCATTGTACGGTAGGGATGCACAACCAGTGGTCTGCGATGGGTTAACTTGTGGCCCACGAATTTCGTCAAATTATAAATAGCGATAAACGCAATTTTGGTTCATATGTCGCAGGAAAAAGTCGCGAATTTCGTCAGTTTGCTGCAGGAAAAAATGCAAATTTCGCCAGTCAGTTATTAATAGTACATTTCGTTGGTCGGGTTCGGGAAAATCGTGATTTTTATCGACCAGGACAGAAAAATCTCGAATTTCATTGATCGGCTGCAGAAAAACCGCGAGTTTTGTCAGTTTATAGCGAGAAAAAATAGTGAATTTCGTCAATTTGTCGATGGAATAATTGCAAATTTTATGAGAGTCAGTTAAGAATCGTGAATTTTATTGATCGGACGCAGTAAAAATCGCTAATTTTGTCGATCGTGTGCAAAAAAATCTCAAATGTCGTTGATCGGCTGCGGGAACAAAATTTAGTCTACCAAAATTTTCTTCCCTGGATAAGGCGAGTTTTGGAACTTACCTCCACAATTGCTTATCGAGTTTACCATTTGCATTATGAAATACAGTGAAACTCCCATTCAACGAAGTCTCATCGTTACACTTAAACACTTCGTTATGAAGAAAATTCGTTAAACATACATAAACTTAAATTTTTGAAATTTGTATAATAATACGCAAATGCATAAAATGAAAAAAACATATAAAATGGAAATATTGGACATATATATTTTAATTCGGGCAGTAACTTTTTTATGCAATGTAGACATATGAGAAAAATTTAATTAGAATAATGTCTAAAAACAAACCATAATAAAGAGATGTATACAAAAACTGAAGCGTGGCATAACTTTTCTCTTTTCTGCCAGTATTCTAATTTCTTCACTTGAAAAAAGTCTGTAATATTATACTTTGTACATGTACAGTTTTCTTACAAAAAATATGTTGTTCATAAAAATTTTCCATTTTTGTAAGTACCCGAACAATTCATCTGTAACATTCTCGTGAAACTGGATTCCCCTTCTCATGGTATCGAAGGCCATTAGCATTTCTTCTGATAATGATTAAATAATTTTTTTTATTTATTTAATCTTTAAATGATTAAATAAATAAGAAAATTCATTTTCATACAATCCGCTGAAATAAACTCATACATCCATCGCCATAGCAACCTCTCCGTTTGAATGTTGTACACGCATGAAAGTGGAATAAACTTCGTTATATAGAATATATTTTTCTTAATATGGAGATTACTTTGCATGCTAATGGTGTTAAAAATAAAGGTACAGCAGGAAATTTCGTTAAGTAGAAAACTTTGTTGAATAGGGACTTCGTTAAAGGAAAGTTCGACTTTATCTTGCATTTGCAATAGCTTAACAAAATGAAACACTTATATGGTAAACTACTACGTTGTGGCGATCACAAAACTTTCTTCTATATAAATCACGTCAATTAAATCATTTAAATTATACAAGAAATTACATCCATTTAGCACCCATTCATATCAAACTATATCTGAATTTGAAGTTTGATGAAAATTCGTGCATTAGTGTTTGAGATAGAGCTACAGCGGAAATTCTGAAAAATATAGCATAGCAGTGATACCTGTTGAGCGATTTACACCAAAACATAAACAGCACTAATTGATATCCAGATATACCTGAATATGAAGTTCGTTGAAAATCCAAGCATTAGTTCTTGAGATAGAGCTACTGCGGAAATCGCAAAAAACAGCATATCAGCGCCACCTGGTAAGAGATTTACACAAAAATGTATAAAATGTCAATTCGTGTCAAAGAGTAACTGATTCTGAACTTTGATGAAAATTCGTGCATTAGTTCTTGAGATACAGCTACAGTGGAAATTCTGAAAAATGCAGCATAGCAGAGCTACCTGTTGAGAGATTTGCACCAAAATCGATAAAATGTCAACTTATGTCAAGGAATAACTGATTATCAAGTTTGATGAAAATTCGTGCATTAGTTCTTGAGATGCATCTATAGTGCAAATCCTGAAAAATGCAGCATAGCAGCGCCACCTGTTGAGCGATTTGCACCAAAACATAAACAGCACTAATACATATCAAGGTATGCTTGAATCTGAAGTTTGTTGAAAATCCAAGCATTAGTTCTTGAGATAGAGCTATTGCGGAAATCGTAAATAATGCAGTATAGCAGCGCCACCTGTTGAGCGATTTACACCAAAATATATAAAACTTCAATTCATGTCAAGGAATAACTGAATCTGGAGTTTGATGAAAATCCGTGCATTAATTCTGGAGATTGAGCAATTGCGGAAATCATACAAAATGCTGCATAGCAGCGCCACCTGTTGAGTGATTTACACCAAAAACTAATCAGGTCCAGTTTATATCAAGCCTAACTGAATATGAAGTTTTGTGAAATTCCGTGCATTAGTTCTTGAGATAGAGTGCCCACAAAATTTTTGTCACATACAGAGTGACTGAGTGACAGAGTGACTGAGTGACAGAGTGACGGAGTAACAGAGTGACAGACAGACTCACAGGCAGACATTTTCTAAAAACCATCAAATCGTGTTCAGGGCATTCTAAAACGTATAAATCCGTCGAAAACCGGAACTCGGATATTTTCACGAATTCAATACTTTCTTCTTGTAAAGATAGAATAAAGTAAAAATAGGAGCTCGCGAGAAAATTTATATCGCACTCGCTGGGAGGTAAAACTCATTGAAAAACATAGAAAAGAAAATATGTTTTGAAATTCAGAATCTTCCTGTATGGTGCAAAATGCACGCACTATTTCTGTTAGAGCGCATATATGACTGATGTGAAATAGATTAGATAGCGAAATATATGACCAGACGAAAAAGAATAGGCAATAAATGTTCTTCATACAACAAGAATTTTTTATTCCTGTCAATATTGCTTTTACCCTCTTAGAAATAACCTATATCTCTGACTGATAGAAAAAGATTTTATCTTTCAAAACGTTTTTTTAGCTCCCGGAACGGTATGCTATTTCTTTCTTCGAGCTTATTTTGACTCTCAAAAATAACGTTACCCTATAGAAGCTAGCAATAAACAAAGCAGATATATCATTGTACAATTAAATGCTCTATAGCAATTTTTTTAATTTCTAAGCATCGCACATTTTCAATGTTTATACCGTCGTATTTGGAAAAAAAAAGTACTTTTAAGTGCAATTTGTTTGAAAAACTGTATATCCATTCTTTTTTGAAATATTAATTTTTTTGTAGTTTTTAGCACCATTTGTTTAATTTTGGCAACTCAAGTACTCTATTTATATCGAAAGTAAAGAGAAAATAGTTGAAAAATAGCAGTTATATCTTTTTGTTGCCATTATCTCATAACAACCGAAAGAAAATGTAATTAAAATACGTGTTATTTTGAAAAAAATATAAACGAATAATTTCTACGAATAATAAAACATGTTGCTATTATAAACTATATTTAATTTTAAGTATCTGTAGACCCTTTCAGTGTGACGTCAGTCATGATATTTTGGTTGGAAACTAACTCCAAACAAACGTTTGCTATGCTTCATTTCTTTTTAAATATAAATCGTGGAAAATGTTACCAATACATATCAAGTATTAAAACACTTAGATGTGAGATATAGATATAAGATATAGATGCAACACACAAACGAAATAGAAAATTCAATATAGCAACCGTTTGTTTGGAGTCAGTTTCCAACGAAAACGTCATGACTGAAGTCACGACTGAAATCGTCTATATTAATGTTACAAACAAATGAATGCCTATGAATCATTAGATAGCCGTTTTTTTGTCCATTTTCTTTAATGACGGCATCTTTTTGCGGCATTTGTGTATTATTTTGAGATAGTGACATCCTATGCATGCTTTTCTGTAGATGTTTAAGAGTGGATCGTAAATGTGGAATTCTTAAGCGGATGCGAATGATGTCATTTTACATAAAATAAAAGTTTATGCTTTAAGTCTTAAAATTGAAATATGTTTTGTACCATTTACATATAAATATATTTTTTTCTTCGGGGGCGACAATAAATTCTGAAAAAACAGAATTCTTGTTTTCCAGCTTTTACACTTTTTTTTTTTTGCTCTTCTTTTTGTGCAACTGTGTTTCTGATGAAAAAAAAAATAAATAAAAAAAATAAGCAATCTATTTTTATTCGCCTCAACATACGCTTGAATTATAAAAATTCTGTGCTCAGATGTGTTTCCGAAGACAACACAGCATTTTAATAATTTTCGAATTTCATTAAGAAGTTAATTTTAAGGCACTGTTTCAATTAGCCGGCCACAGGTGATAAATCGTCAAATATTTTTTATGGTTTAACTGTCTACAAATTAATAAAAAAAGTTAGTTATAATTACGAGCCAAAATAGGCCAACTAGCTATGAAACTGCAGCAATGAAATATTTTAAAGCTAAAAAATATAAAATAGAATGTAAATTAAAAACAAAAAGTGTATTATATATATTTTTGAAATACGCTTTTATTGTTTCAACAGGGCATCATTTCGAAAGATTCTGAATCATTTTTTTTGTAATATAAAAGTTCCTCGCGTAATCAGTTTATAATTTATTTTCACATTATCCCCCATAATTTTCGAGATAGAGTCATAATTTTCGAGATGATTTGGAAGCTCAACCAACGACAGGCTGAAAATATTCGGTGGCGTAGAACTTATGGGTCACAGAATCCCTGCCCCTGCTATAGTATAAAGCACGGCAGCCCAACATTTTCTTTACCAAAGGCGCAACTTATATATTGATCACAATGAAGGGCGTCATTACTCCTATGATTGGAACCATGTAACAACATTATCTTATTGAATGGAGCATGAGAGCATGGGAGCCCTTTTGGGAAGAAAAACGACCACCTCATTACAAGGAATCTGATATTTCACAATATATCAGTCACCGTAGCTCAGAGTGGATTTTTTTTTAATAGAAAATTCCCAAAAGCTAAAATAACTTCTCAAACTTTGACTAAAATAGAAACAAGAGATCGACCGAAAATTGTTGTTTCGTTTTCGTTTTCGTCCCAAAATCTGTGTATCGGCGGAAATGCTACCGAAAATTCGGTCGGACCTAAACTCAACCGACACTATCTGTCCTGCAAAAATCTTATTTCTTCCTTCGGAAATTTTCTATATTACTCATTGATTTGAGATGAATCGGCTCAAATACACTTTTCATTTATTGCTATGAACTTCACTATTTCTAATTATCAGTCATGACTGACTCAAGACGTGAGAACAAATTATAAAGAAAGCAATGCATATATGACTAAACTTTGAAGACGCTTTTCACGTGCTCATTAAAAGTTGCAAACTTAACAGTAATGCACAATTTTAAATTCTTATGAAAGATAAATCGAGATATGTATACATAAAACATTTTTGAATTAGGTTAAATTTGTATAGTTAGAAAATCATTTTTAGTCGTAGATAAATGAATTACATTTTATTTTATAATGAAAAAAAAAGTTTTGGTCAATGGCCAGAGAGACAACTTGGGCCACACATACAAGTACACGTAAAATCAATTAATACTTCTGTATATTTATTTATATATTAATTAATTTGAAAAAAATTTGGACATTTTCGTTTTCGACCGAAATTAGGAAGATTACCTAAATTCGGTTTCTGTTTCGGACTTAAAAACCTATTCCGGTCAATCCTTAACCCATTAACGCCTAGTGGCATATTTTTAGATAGCTATATTTAGTGACAAGAAAGCTCTTTTTACACCAGTAAATATGAAGAGAAATATATATACTTTCTTTTTCGAGGCAAAGTCCTTGATAAAATAAGATAAAAATTACTCTTCTTTTAAAAGTGGTGGAAAACCCAAAATTTAAATTTTAACGAAGAAACTAATTCCGGCGTTAATGGGTTAATAGAAACATCAGCATTAAATAAATATTGAATCGCATAGATTAAAAATTATTAATATTATTTGCCAATGTCTTTCCACTGCTAAATTCTCGAAGAAAGACACATTTACTATTATTGAGTACTTTAGCTAATTTTAAAAATATATGTGAGAATAACATTCCATCAATTGCTTTTCAACTGTACAAATTACAATCAAAATTAGATTTTTCTGCCTTAAAAGAAAACCTTGCCCCTCCCATCAGTAAATTTTGAAATGGCGCTTCTGTATAATAATAGATCTACACATCTTCACAAGGTGAATGTGTCATAATGTTATGCACGAAGGGCCTGTCATGCTCCATATAGAAATAAATTACGGAAAAACAATTTTTTGAAATTTTTGCGTTTCTTTTATTTTATTGAACGGCTATCGCAAAACGCTTCGCAGAGGAGGAAGCGAAGAAGATTTTGGCTGTCTCTCATGAAAAGACCAGGCAAACATTAATAATTTTAAACCAAAGTATGTTTTAAATTGGATTTAAAATTATTTAAAGTTTTGTAAAGACACATTTGAAAGCGTACTGCGTTGGAACTTCAGGTATAAAGTATGTCAAATGTAGTTATTTCAATTCCATGCATACATATCAATTCTATATATGAAATATTTATTATTAAATTGATAGTTAAAGAATTATAGTTTAAGATCTGTAAATTTTTTTTATCCCTTTTTAGATTTTGTTTCTTTTATGAATGTAAACTCGTTTTAAAATAATTAATCCAAGTAGTGTTTCTTGATGACGCTAGTGACAATCAACTTCTTTAGGATGCTTAAGCAACCTTCATCAGTACAACTTGAGAGACCTTTTAAACAATAATAGACCAGTGGTAGAAGAGCAAAAAAAGACCCATTTCGGAAATAATTAGGGGAAAGCTGGAAATTATTTTAATCCCTTCAGTTTATGTCGAGAATGAATATGCTACGTTTTCCCCGTCGTACAAGGTGAACGGAAGGAATTATACACTGATTTATAGTCAAAAAACACTTTTTTAAATACCATAACACTATCTCGAAATCACTAACTTTTTCAAAAACATAGTCAGTACAAATGTTGTAGAGCTTAAAATTCTGAATAAAATGAGTACCTGCACTTAATACTTTTGTTGGATATTAAGGTCAGAATTCTACTCTAAAGTTTTAGCCGCGCGGTCAGAGGGTTGAACTCAGAATTAATTAGGAGAAAACCAGAAATCCTTTTAATCCCTTCAGATTAGTCTAAAATGAATCTTCTATGTTTTTCCCTTTGTACTAAGTGAGCGTTAGGAAATATGTATACATTTACATTCGAAAAACACGTTTTTCTTTAATATTTTTAACAATATCTGAAATTGCGACCTGAATTTTGAAAAAAAAATATTAACGTGAGTATTTATTTTATTCAGAATTGTAAGCTCTACAACATCTGTATTGGCAATTTTTTTATATAGTTAGCTGTTTTCAGATATTGTTAAGGTAATCTGGTCTCTCCTATCTTGAAGCTCTTGATTAGTGATTAAGGCAAAATTTTGAAATGGAATTGCGACCTTAATTTTGAACAGAAATATTAATGTGGGTGCTCATTTTATTCAGAATTTTATTCTCTACAACATTTTTACTGGCAATGGTTTTGACAGACTTAGCTGTTTTGAGATATTCTTAGGTAACTTATCTCTCCGGACTTCAAGATCTTGATTAGCGATTAAGGCAAAATTTTGAAATTAGAATTACGACCTTAATTTGGAATAAAAATACTAATGTCGGTGCTCATTTTATTCAGAATTTTAAGCTCTACAGCATTTATACTGACAATGTTTCTGATAGAATTAACTATTTTAAGATATTGTTGAAAATATTAAGGAAAAACAGGTTTTTCGAATGTGAATACGTACATATTTCCTAACGCTCACTTGGTACGAAAGGGAAAACATAGAATATTCATTTTAGACCTAATCTGAAGGGAATAAAACGATTTCCAGTTTTCTTTCTAATTAATTCTGAGTTCAACCTTCTGGCCACGTGGCTAAAACTTTAAAATGGAATTGTGACCTTATTATCCAACAAAAGTATTAAGTGTAGGTACTCATTTTTTTTTTCAGAATTTTAAGCTCTACAACATTTGTATCAACAATGTTTTTGAAAAAGTTAGTGATTTCCAGATAGTGTTATGGTATTTAAAAAAAAAAAAAAAAAAAAAAAAAAAACGTGTTTTTTTTACTATAAATCAATGTATAATTCCTAACGCTTACCTAGTACGAAGGGGAAAACGTAGCATATTCATTCTAGACCTAAACTGAAGGGGTTAAAACAATTTCCAGCTTTCCCCTAATTATTTCCTAATTCAAATCCCTAACCACTGGGCTATAAAGCCATTGAAAAATTATAATTCCATAAATACTGTTGAAAAATGTTATAGCGACATCAAATATTTTAACAATTGATCCGGTGTTCTATTTTCAATAATACTTCATACTGAAAAGTATTAGTAAAATTTGTATCCAGTGTGATTTTTGCTAATATTTTACTAATAGTACTTTAGGTATAAAATTTACCACACCAAAATTTACTTTTCAGACTGCCCTCAAAATTAGCTTCACTTTAAATGTTAAACATCGACGGACCTATTTGTTGAAACTTCGTAAAAATGTATAGTTATATTAAGGGGTCTCATACCTTTTAAAATTTCCGTTGCCAGTGAAAAAGTGACGTGGTTTTGATTTCTCATAATTTTTTAAATGCTTATTGAAATTACATAAAACTTTGTAATATACTTAAGCCATATTTAATTGTTTATAAGATGTAAAAATAAACATTTTTAATGTAACATAATAAAAAATACAGTTCAATTAATATTACAGAATTTTTTCACATTGCATGTAGCAATCCACACGATAACTTAACTTAGAATAGATATATTACCATAAAACCTATGTTAAAGTGAAATTTAAACTATACTTTACGGGAATGATTTAATGCTATAAATTCTTTGAGAGAAACTATTTTTAAAATTCAATTGAATTTGAAAAATGGAGAAAAAATTGAAAAATTAATTAATTATTGATTAAAAAATAAGGAAAATAATTACTTATCTAAATAATCTTAATCCATTCTATAAAATATAGGTTAGAGCTCATTTTAATAGTAATTTTATGTTTATATATCTATTCTAAGTTACGTTATCGTGCAGATTGTGATGTACCTTGTGAAAAATATTTGCAATATTAACTGTATGAACAGTATTTTTTATCTAACCTATATATATAAAATCCTTATAAAACGATTTTATGAAACGACTCTATGAAGCGATTTTATGAAACGACTCTATGAAACGATTTTATGAAACGATTTTATGAAACGACTGATTAACCAACTGATTATGTTTCACGGCGATTTCTCCTAAAATATGGAAAATTATGCAATGAAATTAACACCAAAACTCCGTATTGATCCGCAGATCTCAAAACTGGTATTAGAATTTTTAAATTCGAATTAGTTTTCGAAATATTATTTTTTTTCTAATTTTAAATATTTTCCTCTAATATTTCCTAAGCAACTCAACTTTTAATCATAACAGATATATTTTTTTATATTATAAAAAAGGTTATTATTTTAAACTAATTTGACGATCAGTTTGGCCTCCCTTAAATGTATGCTAAGAAATGTATCATGTTACTTTTATTCAGAATTAAATTTACTTGAACAATCTTTCGCCTAATCGGAAGATTTTGATAGAGAAATCAGGAACTCGGTATTTTTATGTTAGCGCGATGCAGGTGATAAATCGCCAAACAATTCTACCGTCGCATTTTTTAAAAAATATTTTTATTATTTTATTTAATACAAAACTTTCATTTAAAACTGAAACATTTGAAATTAATGGCTTTCACTTCTTTCTTTTCTTTTAAACGAAACGAAAAGAAAATATTAGGCAGAGATGTCATATACGCACCGGGTTACCTTACTGGCGCCAAAATGGCGTTATTTTGCCTGACATGCTAACCCGGCTATTGTTGCTTATTTATTAATTATTTTTTATTTACATTTATTTCATTTTTATTTAAAAAAATTATAAATCATTTTGTTCTATAGTTATTAATTGAACTTTTTATTTATTTATTGTTATTTCATTTAAAAAATAATTTAAAAATACATATGTGACTGGTATTCGAAAACGAAGTTTTCGCAAAATTGCCGTAAAAAAATCACGCCAAACCCGGTGCGCATATGACATCTGTGCCAAATATTAAATAATTCAACAAATCATGACATTTAACTTCAACTTCAAAGCAATGTTTTAATGGTACTACTTAGTTATCCCGTCGACTAATTTCGCCAAATTATAGAAATTGGCATGATTTTTATTTTAACTAAGGAAAGAACAAATAAATTAGTATAACATTAATAAAAATACAAATAAAACGTCAAAATAAAAATCACTTGATGGCGTAAACACGTGTAACTTCTTTTAAGTCAAGTTAATGTGACATTTAACATCAACTATTATTGACATTTAATCTCCTAGCTTGGCGAGAGATTTTTGATCGACAGGATAACCAAGTAATCCGTTTTAATTTTAAAATATAAAAAATTGATAACTGGCGAGTTAAAAAAAGAAAGAAAAAAAGCTAATGGCGAGACTTGCACCCAGCTAACATAAAAGTACCAAAAATTCTTTGCGATCATGGCAACTTTTATGTAGTTTTATTCCGAAAATAATTTTGATTCTTTAATCAAAATGGAAATCTTTCTTATGAAAAGCGAAGGGGCCAGCCGTAATTATTTATGGCAGTTACATGGCTTGGAGTATTATAATATAAGTGAAATGATGGCAATAGAATAATATTTGGCGACTTATCACCTGTGGCTGGCTAAGATTAAAGTACCAAAATGGCCGCCTGGAATATAAAAATCGAAGGGATCCACCTGGAGCTATTGATGATAGTCACATCCCTTAGGCTATTATTATAGAGATTGTTTTCAATTCTAAAAACAGCGCAAAGAATAATATTGACTAACGATTAAAAATTTATTTACACGTGACTATTAAAAACAGAAAAAAAAACTTTAAAATTACTATTAAATGAGAACGTGTTAAGAGTAGGAAAATATTGAAAATTATGTCTTGAAATTTTTTACACGTGAATATTAAAAGAGAAAGGAAACTTAAAAATAATAAATACATTAATATGCATTTAAAGCAGTAAATGGTAGTAATTGTTGTAAATTGTATTATGTAAATCGTTTTATAACGCTGTTAAAAAATACCGAGGGCAAAGACTCTGTTTACTTAAATAATTTTATTTCAACTTCTTTTCAAAGGTTTAACTGGTATTCTTTAATCAAACACGAAAAAATAAAAAAAACCACTGGATGTCTTAACAGCAACTGATTCGGCCTTAAATTTTCGCAATCAAAGGGAATTGAATGGAAGCCCGTTTACAGGGAGATCGCTACAGGTTTTTTCATTATAATTCAATCTTCTCTAGTCTTTTAAAAACCTATCTGATTAGCGTGCTTTTAGATTCTGAGGTGACTGAACGGGGGTTGGCGAGCGTAGCTTGCAGGAGCAGAGCCCCCTAGTTATATTATATTATAAGTGTAACCTAAAGGTTATAAATGTAACGGTTAAAACAACTCAGCATTGAAAATGCTTGTATGAATCAAAAAGGACTGACGATGTTCAAGAAATGTGCCTCTTATACTAATTAGAGAACGAGAGAACAACCAAACAGGAACACAATTTCGAAAATTTCGTTTTGATAGATAAAAAGAAACACAGCACTGAAAATTTAGCTACCGGGTGTCCCAAAAAGGACTGACTGATTTTAAAATTCAATAACTTCCAAACGGTGACAGATATTAAAAAAATTCTTGCAGGAGGGTTATGCATAAAGTCAAAAGTTTTATTACAGTGATTTTCGATTTTAGTTCGAATTACAAACAATAGATGGCTAACAATAGTAAGCAATAGTCGCTAAATACAGGCTCGATTTTTGGTCCTTTCTGTTGTTCCATGAAGAAAAAGGAGATGGAAACGTATTATCCGGGCCACGAAGTACCAAAAATCGAGCATGAATTTAGCCTCTATTGATCGCAGCGCCATCTATTGTTTGTAATTTGAACTAAAATCGAAAATCACTGTAAAAAACTTTTGACTTTATGCATAACCCTACTGCAAGAATTTTTTTAATATATGTCACCGTTTAGAAGTTATTGAATTTTGAAATCAGTCAGTCCTTTTTGGGACACCCGGTATGTATGAAACACAGGTAGAAGAACATAAAAATGTTCGAATTCCTTTTTAGTGTGCAAAAATATATCTGAGCGTGTGTAGCTTTCATGTATTTGGGTAGGGAGTTTTTCCGGTAAGAGGTACTTTTAAATTTAAGAATATATATATAGATATAGATCAGACCTGTCCAACCTTTCAGTAAGCAGGGGCGCACCTCATCTCTTGGCAATCAATGAAGGGCGTCATTATTCACATATCTGAAAACATGCGGCAATATTATCGCACAGTAACAGGCACGTCTTAACATAATGCAAATGAATCTTACAGCGGTAGAAAAAAGGCCCCTACGGTTCTGGAGTTACATGCATTAAATTTCAAATTGTACATTTTTCTATGAAAGGTCTATCTCAAAAATGTTTATAGTGTAAGGTATCAGAAAATTTAATCGCGCCTATAGTAACAACAATAACAACAAGAACAAAAAACAACAGTAAATAAACATGGAAATCAGAAATATTGATAGTTTTTTTTTAGGATGTGAAAATATGCTTTAACTTATTTTGAAGGCATGAGCATAGTTTTATAAAAAGTAAAAAAAAAAAAAAAAAAAAAAAAAAAAAAAAAAAAAAAAGACCGGCATGATAGTGACCAGTCCATATGGGTGGTTCTAGAAAGATAGTCTGGAAGTGCTTTCATAGTTGGAAATCATTCTACACTGCTTTATTAATTTTTTCTAAACTTTCAAAAGTTAAGAAGGAAAAAATTAAGCCCTGCCCTTTATCCCTCGTATAAAACAGCAAATGGGCTAGCGTGTCAACTGCAAAAAGAAAAAATTATTCATTATTAATTAACCTATAATTATATAAAAATAGTGCTATGCTGCAATTTAACTTTAATCTTAAATATTTACTTTTAATATACTGTTCTCTTGGGCTCGCCCTGACATTTTGTTATACTGTTTATTAGTCATTCTGTTTGTTTTGTCATTTTAATAATTTTCATTAAACAAAGTCTTCCAACCTGCTGGGACTTCTGGGTTCGTTCGCGGATACTGGGGTTTCAGCGGGAAGGGGGATATGTGTTTTCCCCTCGTGGACTAATCAGCTCCTATACCGAAAGGTTGGCTGTCCACGAGTGGGTGATTAGTGATTAGTGAGCCTTCAAGGGGGGGAGGGGACATTTATTTTCCTGTTACTTCTTAAGTATGAAAAAGAAATATTTCCTATTATTACCAAGTTTAACCGCCACAATTACACTTTATAAACAATAAATACAAATTCGGAAAATATGCTTGATTAAATTTTGAAAGTATGTTTCTGGTTTTTAATGAGTTTTCACAGGTCTTGAAAATATCTCTGATGCAAATATTAATGGTTTTAAAGAAAGCATTCTTTATAATGGAATTTCACTTCTAAAAAGTCTAATAACAAGAAACCTTCAAAAGGGCTCCAAGAAAACCTTCAAAGGGCACCATGGCGCGCGCGGGCGCCGCGTTGGACAGCCCCGATATGATTTCGTTTGATAAACGAAAAAGAACTGATTTTTTTAAGAAAAACTAATAATTATTTTAATTTTTAAAGGGAAGGCAAAAAATAAGTTACACATTTCAAATAGTTTTGGAGTGCATTATAATGTTCTAAAATTTATGGCAATTAAACTAAATATAATACAAAAGATACACTAATAACATGTTATATATACATTTTGTAGTATAAAAATTCACTGATAAGTGTATTTGTGCAGCTGTGGAAGAAAGAATTCCTCTCCATGTTTTCTTTTTTTTTTTTTTTTGAAGTTTGGCTATATTCAATGCTCTTTTCTGTAGAAAATATGGTTTAGAAATTGCAGCACGTTACATGAAATTCATGCAGTTACTCTAAACACTTATTAAACATATTAAACATTCATGTGAAAGCATATTTGGCATTTAAATGTTTATGCTTTCTGGACAATTATTTGAATAAAAATAGCAAATAAAGCCTTTGTGCAACAATATTAAAAAGCAGAAAAACCAACGTTTAAAATGCACAAATAATATATGAAAAGCAGCAAACAGCTGTTTCGAATCTACTAGCGAGATTCTTCTTCAGTGCAAAGGGAACAGCGTGCTAGAAAAAAAAAAGCAAGGCTGAGCAAAATCATAGACAGAGACGCGCTGGCTTTTATACCCTATGCGGGTGGCGAAGGCGCCGAAACAACCAATGAGAGAGAAGCAGTGGAAACGACTGGGTGGACAAGTAGCGACATCTACCGGAGAAGTAGAGAAAAGAAACCAAAAAAGGGAATTAAATTAACGCTTTCCAAATACTTGGAAAATCTGGAGTACTAGATAAGTCATTGACTAAAGAGTGAGAATTTTTAATGATATGGTAAGCTTCCCAAAAATCAAGATCAAGGTTAGAAGAACATTTTTGGATAATGATGGCTGAGGAAAAATCGAACCTATGTTGAGAAGACCAAGAATGTTGAGCAATAGAAGAACGTTTGAGCTTCTGATTTTTAACATAACCTTCATGCTCTTTTAAACGAAATCTAAGAGCACGTTTAGTCTGACCAATATAAGAAAGACCACACTGACAAGAGATCTGGTAAATGCCCCAATTATCTAAACAGTTACTGCTCAGAAGTGGGGAAAAATTTAGTATTTAGTATTTAGTATTTAGTTTCTGTTTTTTCTCCACTTCTGAGCAGTAACTGTTTCACTGTTAAGAATTCTTTTGATTTTGTTAAAAAACTTCATAATTTTAAGCCGCAGGGTCACATGATGGTTTCTTTTGATGTTAAATCATTATTTACAAACGTTCCGGTTGAGGGGGCTTTAGATTGCCTCAAGAAAAGGCTTTGTGAATTTCATTTCTCTTATTTTGAAATCGAGAAACTTATACTTCTCACTCGCGCTTGCTTGTCGCAAAATACTTTTGTTTTCAATGGTAATTTCTTCCGTATGATTGACGGTTTGGCTATGGGTAATCCTCTTAGTCCAATTTTATGCGATATTTATATGCACTATTTTGAGGTCAAGCTTTTTGAAATCTTAAAATTTCCGTTCTATGTTCGTTATGTTGATGATGTTTATGTCCTGATTGAAATGAATTCGGATATTAATCATATTCTCTCTATTATGAATTCCATTGATCCCTGCATTCAATTTACCTCTGAAATTGAGACCAATAACTGTCTTTCTTTCCTCGATGTCCTTGTTATTCGTTGTGAAAATGGCTTTCAGACTACCGTCTTTCGTAAACCTTTTGCTGTCAGTCTCCCACCTCACAGGTATTCTTCTCATCCCCCTAACCAGAAATTCGCTGCTTTCAATACTTTTGTTTTTCGGGCTACTAATATTTGTTCCACTCCTCAGTTACTTAGTGCTGAACTTAATTACCTCAAAGCTATTGCTGTCGATCGTGGTTATTCCTCTAATATTATCGATTCTATTTATAAGAAATTGACGAAATCCGACCATTCTGAAAAGCATTCTAATTCCAACTCTAATACTTCAGTTGTATTACCATTTTTTCCTAAAATCAGTCAGCAAGTTGCTAAAATCCTAAGAAGGTTTGATTTTAAAGTTATTTTTTCTCCTGTTAATAAAATCCCTTTTTCAAATCTCAAACACCCCGTTGATCGCCTAGATAATTGGGGCATTTACCAGATCTCTTGTCAGTGTGGTCTTTCTTATATTGGTCAGACTAAACGTGCTCTTAGATTTCGTTTAAAAAAGCATGAAGGTTATGTTAAAAATCAGGAGCTCAAACGTTCTTCTATTGCTCAACATTCTTGGTCTTCTCAACATAGGTTCGATTTTTCCTCAGCCATCATTATCCAAAAATGTTCTTCTAACCTTGATCTTGATTTTTGGGAAGCTTACCATATCATTAAAAATTCTCACTCTTTAGTCAATGACTTATCTAGTACTCCAGATTTTCCAAGTATTTGGAAAGCGTTAATTTAATTCCCCTTTTTTGGTTTCTTTTCTCTACTTCTCCGGTAGATGTCGCTACTTGTCCACCCAGTCGTTTCCACTGCTTCTCTCTCATTGGTTGTTTCGGCGCCTTCGCCACCCGCATAGGGTATAAAAGCCAGCGCGTCTCTGTCTATGATTTTGCTCAGCCTTGCTTTTTTTTTTCTAGCACGCTGTTCCTTTTGCACTGAAGAAGAATCTTGCTAGTAGATTCGAAACAGCTGTTTGCTGCTTTTCATATATTATTTGTGCATTTTAAACGTTGGTTTTTCTGCTTTTTAATTATTTGAATGCCAAAGGGTCACATTTCTCATCTATAAAAGTTTCATTCAACGAATGACAAGGCTACGATTTTAATTATCTACAATTGAAACGTCGTCAGATTTGAAGTAGTAGATTTTACTCAAAACTCTGTGATGTGGATATTTTATTTTTCTTAACCTTGTGAATAAATTAGCACTATCATTCAAGAGTTCTATTATTTTCTTTATACGTTTGAATATCTATTGAACTAATGCGTTTCATTAAATTAAAATATGTATAGGAACTTACACGGCAATAGAAAATTTTAACTGAAAAATGTTTTTAAACGGAAATATATGTGTGATACATCAATTTAAAGCTAAAGAGTTGGTGTATATGGATTTGTAAGTTTTATTTTCATAATAATATATCTAAACCGAAAATGTGCTTGAAACTAACAGTATTAAAATTCATTTACAATTGAGCATAAAAGTCCACTTATTGAGTTGTAAGGGTTTTGTTACTTCTGTTCATTAACCTCTTGAGGGGCGGTGGGATATATTTTATCCCACCTACGATTAATGAAGATTTGCACAAAAAAAATTATTGAATTTTACTTTTCTAGCTTTGGTGGGGAAAAAAATTCTTAAAATTTCTTTTTCCTTATTTTGCAATAATTTTTTTTTTGCAGATTCTGGTATGAATTCGACATTACCGACACACAATTACTTGCCCCACAAAGAGTTAAATGAAATGATTATGAATTAAAAATAACAAGCTATTATTATATGATCTACATAGTTAAAAGTTTTTAGAAAAGGTATTAAATGCATTTTTAACTTTATTTAGTAGTTGATAATTAAATGTCACAAGAGTAACAGAAAACATATTAAAGTTAAATATGAGTTTAAGATGGTTTAAAGACTACTTAAAATTTTTACCCAAAATTTCTAACTCTCTGATTTGGAGGTATAAGACAGATTTTACATAAAATATATTTTTTTTTATGTTATACATGCAATACGATCTGAGGTGTTGGCGCAAGAGTAACAAATGTATATGTCACAAGAGTAACACATAACAATTTTATCCATAGTTTGACATAAAATTGCGTTACAATCAAAACAAACACAATCCATGAAGTTTAGTTGTTTTCTCCGATATTGCAACAGTTCTTGAAATAGTTTTAGCTATAATTAAGAATATTTTGTAAATTTTAAGCAAGATAAATTATCTTTATTCGTATTTTTTTTTAATGAATGGATTTATTTTATTTATTTTTATTATTACTTAAGATTATAAAGTAATTATGACAAGTTATTACAAATAGATTAAAATATCTCAACTCGTATTATTTTTGCGTGCTTTCTTTTGGTTTGAAACACATGGTCTTTGGTTAGATATTTTACGGGTTTTGTAAAGCTTCGTTTACTAAATTCTGCTGTATGATCTACAGAGGTTCTTACAATACTCTTATGGACTGGATTCGGATAGTATATTTTAAAGAAAAGATTTTTATATTACTTCTTATACACGACATTGTTTTAACGATCAGGAAAAATTCTGCTAAGCGATAAAAATTGTGCAGAAAAACTAAGAATAAAATTGAATAGGTTGAGGTGAGAAAGAAACAAAATGAATCATATAATAATAAAGTGAAGAAATGTCTTACAGCCAGTAAAAGCTTCAGCAAGAGGAAGGAAAAAGTAGAGAACTAGCTAACCTCAAATTCTCTTATAGAAAAAAATTCTTTTACTCCACAGCTTTGGAGAATTTTATGTCGATGAAGATATAAGAACAGATCATTCTTCAGCTAAATTTTCATTAGTTAGGCATGAAAAAGATCACATAATTTCATCAATCCTAGGTGACATTTGCTAAGATAATACTTTTTGTTTAAAGAAGTTTTTCTAGATCGAAAAATTGGATTCCCTTGCAGTTTTAAGGGCTAGTTTCATAAAACAATAGAAAATTATGCCTCAGAAAATCAAAAGCTCCTGGTAAAGATGCTGTAGATTTAATTTGTGCTCTTGTATAGCGAAATGTGTGGAAGCGTGGAATCAAGTTGTTCGTCCTAAAAAATCATTTGTAAGTAATACCAGTGACTTTGTCAAAATCGTTCAGGGAAAAAATAAGTAACCATACTCCGTGTATCATATGGGGAAATAAAACAGCAACAGCACATTTTATTACTTCGAGAGAAACTACCAACAGCGAAGAGCAGTCCATATGTACAATTTTTTAAAGCTATAAAGAATGACACTATCTACTACAAACCATGCATATAACATGATTCATACAAAGAATTTACATTTCAGTAAATAAATAAGGATATAGAAGAAGTTGCAAATTATATTATTAATAATGAAGACAACAATATATTCAGTTCAGTAGCAGAAACTGGGAAGTCGCTATGGGGTTATGATGAGTAAAATATGATGATTTAATGTTTCATGGTATTAATTATTGAATTAGTATATGATGATTATCAAATAAAGTACATTAGAACCTCGATTATCCGAAGTAATTGGGACCGACCATCTATCGGAAAATCGAAATTTTCGGATAATCGAGAATGTTTCAGTTTTAAGATTAAGGAGAGATACGTGTATTTTTTCTTATTATAGTAAAAAGGTGCTTAATAAAAATAAAGCAATATTAAAACAGAAACAAGAATAAATTACTTGAATTTTAATTTTGAAATTAAGTACATTTTATGTATATCACAAATGTTTGAAAAATGTTTATTTGTCGCAGTTTCGATTGTCTTTGCTTTGAAACTCTTTCACGGAGTTTTTTAATATTATTAGTTACCAGCATCACAGTCTTTCTGCTGCTCCAACCATGCCAAACCTTTTGCAAAACATTCAAAAGCTTGGGAATAGCTAATTTGTTTGTTTCCTTCGTTGCACTCCGTAGCTTACGGGGGTTCAAAATAAAATCAAGAGAACTCTAAGAAAGGAATCGAAAATATTTATATGTTCTCGTAGTTCGGAAATGACCGCTTGCACACAAGGAATATGATAGTAAAAAAACTTTAAAAATGGATTTCGGTTAACCGAGAGTTTCGGTTAAAAGAGTTTCGGATAAAAGAGATTCTACTGTAATTAAAATAATAAAACTTTGTAAAAAATCAACATAAAATAAAAACAAAACACAGGACGCGTTTCGAGCTAAAAACATAACAGCTCGTCATCAGCTACAGCATACACGTGTCCGCAAGCGAACAAGTTCAAAAATGAACTGAAGGTAAAGAATGTTACAAAGAATGCGACAGATGGCGCTACCTGAAAGAGGCAGATGCAAAAGTGAAAGGTGTTGCCAAAAAGATAGAAGAGAAATTGATAGGAAAGAAATGGAAATAAAAGAAATAAACAAAATAAAAATAAAAGAAGTAAATTAAAAATATAAATAATAATAATAAATAAAGAAAATAAAAGAATAAAACAAGAAAAAACAAAAGATCCTTTTTTTTTTTTTTTTGAAACAAAATAAAAAGAAAAGAAACAAGAGAAAAGGGAAAAGAATTACAATAGTAATTTCCACGCTGGAGATAGGAAAGGAGATGATGAGAGATCATTGACAAGATAAGCAGAATTTTTAGAAATAAAATATGCTTCATGAAAATCCAAGTGACAGGGAGAGGCAGGGGAAGAAATAATTTTGGCCATGGAGAAATTGAAACAATGACTGGAAGACAAACAGTGAGAAGCAATCGAAGATTTAGAGATTTCTTGATTTGCAATATACCTCTGATGCTCGCCTAATCTGAATTTTAAAGCTCTCTTTGTTTGACCAATATAACCTAAATTGCAAGAGCAAGGAATGAAATAAGCACCCCACCGGTTCTCAGTAGGAACAGGATCTTTTAGTGAAGATAATTTAATTTTATTCATAGGTTTGAAGATAACTTTAAAGTTAAAACAAGAAAGGATTTTAGCAATTTTGAAACAGAGAAGAGAATAAAAGGGCAGAACTATTATAGAATTAAAATTAGGTGGATTATTTGAATCAGAAAAAGGACGTTTAGGCTTATTAAATTTATACAAAGCTTTATGATCCTTATTTATACAAAGCTTTAGCATCCCTCTTTGATTGATCAAAGAGGGATTATAACCACGAGCAAGGGCAAGAGATTTGAGATAATTAATTTCATTATTCGGAGCAGAAGAGTCAAAACAAATGCGTAACGCCCTAAAAACAAAAGTACTTTTGTTTTTTGTTACAAGAAAAAACAAAAGAATGGATCTTTTGTTTTTCTTGTTTTATTCTTTTATTTTCTTTATTTATTATTATTATTTATATTTTTAATTTACTTCTTTTATTTTTATTTTTATTTTGTTTATTTCTTTTATTTCCATTTCTTCCCTATCAATTTCTCTTCTATCTTTTTGGCAACACCTTTCACTTTTGCATCTGCCTCTTTCAGGTAGCGCCATCTATCGCCTTCTTTGCAACATTCTTTACCTTCAGTTCATTTCTGAACTTGTTCGTTTGCGGACACGTGTATGCTGTAGCTGATGACGGGCTGTTATGTTTTTAGCTCGAAACGCGTCCTGTGTTTTGTTTTTATTTTATGGTGATTTTTTACAAAGTTTTATTATTTTAATTGCTTCATATCGCCATTTTTCGGTGCTGTTTCGCCAGATTCTACTGTACTTATAACCATTGAGCTCTAAAGTAATTCTCAAGTTTGAATCTGATGACCACATTATTTGATACAAAAAAAATCAAACCGTGGTTAACATTAATGCTCCTAGACTGATAAACTCTTGAAGACTTTACAAACTCTAATTTTATAATGTTTTACATTATTTATGTTATTTTAAACTTTAACCAGCGTAAAAAATTGTTTTTGTGAAAAATACGTTTATCGAAACATAATTAAATGGGTTTTTTTAGTATTTTAAATAAATGTTTGCTAAAATTTCCTTGTGGACAAAACCTCACAAGAGTAACACTTAGCATTTTGCAAAACAAATGTAACAAATTCATGTGTTATCAGATGAGTTCAATGAATAATTCTTTTAAAAAGACGTAATTACTCAGCTATATTCTGTACATTTTGTTTCCATATTCTTAAATAATTCACAGAAATTCTACGTCAAACACAATTTTTGGATATTGCAATTTTTTGTGGTTACAAGAGTAACAAAACTTTAATTTATTATCTAGATAAGTAAAATGCTTTTTGTTATAAATTGCATATGGTTTATGTGAATAGAGCACGAGTATTTTTAAGTGATTGCATGGAATTTATCCTAAATATATTCTGCAATAAAAGAATTACAAGTATTTATAAAAATTTTCTATGGTGGTCACAAGCGTAACAATGGACGTTCCCCCTATCTATATTATAAAGGACAAACATATCTGTGCGTAACGCATACGTCATTCTGCGAATGGCAACACTTTGAAATTTGAAATAAAATTTTGGTTTTGAAATTTTCGCTACTGCAAATTTTTTAACTTCTAAACATACCACGTTTTAAATGTTTACACCGTCGTATGCAGAAAAAAATGCACTTTTAAATGCAATTTGTTTGAAAGCTGTAACTCCATTTATTTTTGAGATATTAATTTTTTTATAGTTTTTAATACCAATTTTCTAATCGTGGCAACTGAAGTACTTCATTTCTATTAAAAGTGGTTTAGTTATCCTTATTTATTATATTCTTACTGATGCCATTTTCTCATTACAATTAAAAGTATATTTTTTTAAAATTTGAACAGAAATTCACGTTACGCTTTAAAAAAGACACAATTTCCCTGATGATGCTGTTATATTTCACTATTTTTTCATTCGCTGACATTGAGTTTGAGGCAATAGGCAAAATATTTCAGCGACTGAAAATGACGTCATATTTAAAAGAAACCGATAATTTTATTTGATAAAATGAGATATTTCCCCATGAATACGTCTAAAAGTTATAAATTTCTGGAATTTTTACGCGCAGTTACAGAGATTATTCTAAGACCTCAAATCACGAGTGGGAATTTTAACATGGGAAGTTGTAATAGTTGACAAACTTGACTTAAAGCTTGAAAATATATTTATCAATAACCTATTGCGCGTTAAAATGTTTTTAAATGGTTAATATTGATATGAAACGTTGAAAATGACTTGATTTGTTTAGATTTAAAGGGGGAAAAAATCTATGATTATGTCAAGGTGAAATCATTTTTGCTGATTTTTTCATTCCGTAATACCAAGCATCAATTGATAACTTAATCAAAATCACTTATCTTGATTATATGTTACTGATTACGTATATGAATAAAGTTTAATTTTTCAATAATTTTAACAGTTGAAGTTTATGAAAAAAGTATTTTGTTAATCTTAGGTTAAAATATGTCTTTGGAGAGTTAAATTAACAAGTGTAAGATGGATTTTTTATTGTAATTATTGTTGTCGATGTATTATAATTTTGATGCAACAGTTCCTTTGTAAACATTTTCTTTCGTCGAAATTCGACGGGTTCAACCTCGTACTAATAAAAGGAAGTTTCTCTCCGTCTCTTTGTGTGTGGGTCTATGTGTGATGGCTACCAAAATCTACGACGTACCAGGCTGAATATTTGTGTGAGGCTAGACCAAAGTGTCTCCTGATGCCCCTGAGACTAAGAATTTTAAATTTCTAATAATTAGTTGAGTTATTAATTAAACATCGCACTTCACTCTCATCAAAAAGTCATCTATTTAATCGCTAGTCAAGGTAAGCACTTGCGCATGTGCACAAACTCATTTACGCATCCGAAGCTAGCGAAGAAACATTTTTCGATTTTATTTCTGTTTTTGGACTGTTTTGTTTTAATCCAAATCAGCCAAATTGCGTGGTACAGTTAAAAGTGAAAGACATATTCCTAAAGATCGTAGTCTTACGTCTCAAATGCCGTAATCAATTCGATAAAATATCTCCGTTAACCTTTTGAAAAAAAAATTCAAAAAAGGGTCATTTTCCCCCCTTATTACAACGTCCCTCCAGAACGCAATTTTAGCGGTACCGACATACCAAATACATGATGTTAAAGCTGCAACGATTTTTCATTTCTGATACATTTTTTTTTTTAAATAGGAACTTTAACCCTTTCAAATACACCGGCGAACACAGGCCCCTTCGAGCCTCACGGAAATGATATTTTTTCTACGCTAAAAGTAAATAAACGGCAGCATTTTAACGCAATATTTTTAGAGCACATCAATAGGCCAGATTTACGTCACCTAAAAAAATTTTGGAACGTTCGGATGAATAGAAATTTTTTTTACAAAATAAAATGTGCGAAAATTTCGAGTAAATCAGTAAAAACCTGAGTATTTCGTAGCGGTTCCGCCTCTCAAGCACGCAATGGTAGAAGTAGTGACAAACTAAAAATATGTTTTTAAAGCTAAAACCTTCTTCTAATCGGTGGTATAATTCGTTTTAAAAAATATGAATTTTCACCTTTTCAAATACAATGGCGAACTCAGGTTACCGAGTCGGACTCATCTCCTCAGAGACATGATATTTTTTCCACGCTGAGAGTCACTAACCGTCCTTATTTTAGCACAATCTTTTTTAGAGCATCTAAGTAAACCAGATTTACATCACCTACAAAAATTTTGAAACGTTCTGTAGAAATATTTTTTGCAAAATAAAATGTATGAAAATGTGGACGAAATCAGTAAAAAACTGAGTGTTTTGTCGCGGTTTCTCTCGCTTTCGGTACGCATAGACTTTAAAAATTACACAAGATAGCATGTACTTTCAATTCAGTATTTTTCGCGATTTTTTCATTTAAAATATAAATTCAGACAAAATGGAATTAAAGATATAAAATCAGACTAATTTCAGTTTCATTTAAATGTCATTCATCACGGGCCCGGGCAACGCCTTGTAGGTCATCTGGTTGTTTAACCTATTTATGGCTAGCGTCCCATTTTTGGGACGCTTCGAATTTTAATAAATGTGTATAATTTTCTTCTTCTTTATAATATGAAAACTGTATGAAATAGTTATTTATAAATGTCTTCATCTATTGCCGAAAGATGATAGCATAAGATGGATATTTAGCATAAGATGGATATTTTTCAAGATGGCGAAACGTAAAAAGTAAGTTTATTTGTATTTTTTCTATCAAGGATCAAAATAAATATGTCATAATCTTAGCTTGTAGATTTTTTGAAATACGTATTTTTTAAAATCGTGAAATTATATGTTGAAGCTTACTTTTTACGCATATTTGTTAGGTACAAAATATAGGGCGCTAGGCACGAATTGATATATATTTTAATAGCCATTTAGGGGAGTGTTATTTATGTAAAGTCCTTTCAAGATAATTATGAAATAAGAACAAAAAACTTCTTAAAACACCATCAAAATTTTTTTTAATGCGCTAGGCCTTTCGAAAGATCTGAGTCTCTCTTCGTCAGGCGCAAAGAAGACGTCCTTCTACTACGAAAGCAGTCAAGATCTGAGTCTTGCTTCGTCAGGCGCAAAGAAGACGTCCTTCTACTATGAAAGCAGAGGCAAGACTGCTCATAGTAGAAGGACGTCTTCTTTGCGCCTGACGAAGAAAGACTCAGATCTTTCGAGAGGCCTAGCGCATTAAAAAAAATTTTGATGGTGTTTTAAGAAGTTTTTTGTTCTTATTCATTCACAGCAGTTTTAACTTATTTTCTTTGAATTATGAAATAATTTGTTTTTTTAGCCTCAAAAACGATTATTCTTAAATTATTAATAATACATGTAATGTTATTAGTCTCTGTAAAGAAATAAATATATATATATTTAGAAGCTTATAAAAATGCTAATTATAGGATATAATATACCATTTAAAAGCTTATTTGATATAAATTTAGACAAATCATATAATTATGCATATTATACTATTATAAATATTAAGCATATCCCTTATTTAGGACGTTTTTATTTTATCAAATAAATACAATAACATTTTAGCGTATTTTTTTTTTTTTTTTTTTTTTTTTTTTTTTTTTTTTTTTTTTTTTTTTTTTTTTAGTGTTGTAGTTAATTTTGCAACATTTGAAAGTGATTTTTCCAAGAAATTTGAGAAAACAAAAATTCAGGCTTAAATGGGTTAATATATTTTTTTTATTTATATAAAAATCCTTAAAACCTTAAACGTGTCAAAACTTCTGAAATAAATGCAGCATTCAATCAGTTCGCCAACCTGAATAAAACAGAAATAAAGAACAGCAAATACATTAGCTGAGAGAAAGAACAACTGGAGAAAAGTGAAATCAACAGGAGGATTATCAAGACAAGTAATCAAAAGCAGTTGGCCTCTCTTTAGGACTTGTTTTCGAGAAAAGAAAATAAGATTAGGAAATGTTATTTTTACATTTCCTTTAGTGATGGTTACTTAATCGATCTCTTTTGATCTTTTGAAATCAATATGGCACCTTTTCAAAGTAGAAATAAAATCTTAAGGTGGCTGGTCATTCAGCTTCGGAATTCTCCTCCGTAATGTTAAGTCGATGGACTTTTGATGCATTCGTATATTTAAAATATCTCCTCGGGAAATTCATTTTTTTTTATCTTTTTTTCTGTGCACTCTTCTTAAAAGATGTCTCTTTTTTTCTTAGTTTTCAAAATATTTCTAAAATGCTGAATTTAATATTTTATGTATTAAAATCGGGCGAATTGTGAGTAAGATTTTAACACTTCATATAAAATTAAGTCAGTACTTTAGAAATATTTTGAGAACTAAGAAAAAAAAGAGACATCTTTTAGGAATTGTATTACAAAAAGTAGAAGTTAAAAATATTAATTTACCGAGGGGATATTTTAAACATACGAATACATCCAATGCCCATAAACTTTACATTAGTGAGGGGAAATCGGAAGCTGAGTGACCAGCCCCCTTAAGGCACTTATCTTTTAAACTTGACTGAATAATCAATTAAAAAATTTTTAATTTGGTAATATAGCGCTCAGTGGGATGATTGCTGGTCACTTTTCCTCAAGATCCACATAACTCAGTAACTAAATTGAACTGGATCAAAATTTTTATGCTCACGGAGAGCGAATATTATCACTTTTAATTTTAATTAGTTTTATTATTTAAAAATTATCTATAATATTTATAAAATAAAAAAAATTATATCTGACTAATAATCACCCCGGCTATGAGGTGATTATTGGTCATTATTTGCGATCAAAAACAAACTTTTTAAACACTTAAAAAATTTAATAAAATGTTGATTGAAACATTCTTGGAGTAAATTTGGAACTTATATTGCTTGTAAATATAAACAAAGTTATGAAAAAGCTTTTTTAAAAAAAGAACAGTACTAAAATGGTTGAAAGTTCAAATACATTTCACATTTATCTTCAAAAGTTTTTTTTTTATTTATGGTAAGCAACTCGCATTTCATATTCCTGTAGGACGTAATGATATACCATATCACAGAAACTGACATAAATAAAATATTTCAGTTGTCCTCCAGACATTTTCACATATTTCATGCGTTGTTCCAGGTATCGCATCGGTGCTTTGGTAAAAGCTTGTACTTGGGTAAAGATTTGTAAAAGATTGTAATCAACATGGAAATATTGATTACAATTTACCCGAGAACACTATTAGAGGTGCGTTTGCACGTCTGTTTGTTGAAACACAAGCCATAATTAGATGTAAATTTCCAACTGGGCGAAAAATGTCCGGACCATCTAGTGTACAAGCCATATGGACATAACTTCTCTCCCGCTGCATGCTGTTGTTCTTGAGACTCGTCCTCCTTTGTCTCCAACGGTATTTATTCTCGAAGAATCAGTAATAATGGAGTTTCATCGAGATTAAAAATATAATCAGGCTTATCAGTCAAATCATGTTGATGAAGTACATCTTCTAACAAATCATAAAAGTCATAAATTAGAAATGGTTCTTCTCTTGCTAATAAGCTAACTTTTACGAGTATAGCCTTCTTCTTGGATGACAGGTGGTCGTTATCCATAAATAACCTAATTTAATGCTCTAGTGGTGGCTCATGTTTATATATACCGGGTGTCTTGAAAAGGACTGACTGATTTTAAAATTCAATAACTTGCAAACGGTGACAGATATTTAAAAAATTCTTGCAGGAGGGTCATGCATGAGGTCAAAAGTTTTTTTACAGTGATTTTCGATTTTAGTTCGAATTACAAAAAATAGATGGCGCTGTAAGCAGTAGGCGCTAAATACAGGCTCGATTTTTTGGTCTTTCTGTTCTTCCATGCGGAAAAAGGAGAAGAAAATGTATTGAGTGGGTCCCGAAGTGCCAAAAATCCATAGATTAACATCCAAGATCGGACATTCCCATAGAGCGTAATGGTAATGCGATTGCGATCGTAGCGCCCTTAGTGACAATGGGGGAAGAAACTCCCCCTCCTTGTAGTATGCGTATTATTGAGTATCTACCTTATTGTGATCTTTCTTTTTTTAATGTTGCATGTTTACATTTTCGATAGAATCTTACACCGATACATGAACATAGAATAGACATTCTATTTTATATATCTAATATCTATTCTATGTTCATGCACGGATATATGTTTTTTTTTTTTTTTTTTTTTTTTTTTTTTTTAAACATGATTAGTGAACGGTTTTAAGTGCAACGAATACTAGGTAAAAATTTCGTCTTGAATGCTATATATCAAAAGCAACGGTGTAATATAAAAATATACGAAATGTTGAACTCGACAAGTCCAGAAAATTTCATAATTATTCCCCTTTGGCAGGAAAATTTTTATACCTCGTGTTTTATAAATTTATGAAGTTTAACGTATTAAACAATCGTTACAATAATCTTTTAAAATTTATGCATTTTCACTTCCTTACAGATCAAATAAAAATATTGTTTTTAATGTAAATAACGTACAGTCAATTCAATAATGTTTATAATATTAACATATAAGAAATAATAATAATAATAATAATATTACAGATAGGGAAAAATTCCTTTCGACAAACTTTTAGAATTGTATAAATCTAAAAGTTAAAAATAAATGGAGGTACTGACATTACACTCAATAAAATTTTATTCGATATGAATAAATTGACACAATACCTGAATTTGATTTTTTACAATTTAATCTTATAAACTTACATATTTGCATTCTTAACAGAAATTTCTGGCGGCTTTCTTTTATATTATTAGTCTAATTATCATTTTGTAAGTTTAAAATGAACAATACAAGTACGGTAAAAAAAAGAAAAAAGCAGCTAAATAAATAAAGCAAGCATGAATAGAATATCGTCTGACACTTGCTTCGTTTTAGGAACGAATAGATATTCAAACCATAGAGGCTAAACATATTTCTTCAACATAGGTAAATTTCGGAGGTTTGTTAGTTCTTCCCCCTTGCCGATAGTGACGCTAGTACTGTTGCCATTACAGATTTTGCCGTAAATGTCCTATCTGGGTCCTTAATCTATGCAAAAATCGAGCCTGAATTTAGCGTCTGTTGATGGCAGCGCCATCTATTTTTTGTAATTCGAACTAAAATCGAAAATCTCTGTAAAAAAACTTTTGACCTTATGCATAACCCTCCTGCAAGAATTTTTTAAATATCTGTCACCGTTTGCAAGTTATTGAATTTTAAAATCAGTCAGTCCTTTTTAGGACACCCGGTACAATACTTTCTAAGATAAGATCCAGTCTCACTGGAATAACTGGAATCTTTACAAATCTATAAACTTCTTCTTGGATCTCCATGCGACTTAGACCAAAACCCCATTCCGCCATCAATCTTATACGTATGCTGCTAACTTATTTATTGACCAATAATCAACCCAGGTTACGAGTGACCAAGAATCACCCCGGTGTATGCCCTAGATGTTAAAATACAGCAGATATAACAAGTTGGAAATTACACTTCAAGCGTGGCAAATGTGGTGCGTTCGTACTATAACTAATTTTATAAATATTTTTTTTGCACCGCATATTGTAAGGAATGTATATTTTAGTGCACTTCAAAAGTAAAAATCAATTTCATTCTGATCGAAAGGATGTAACATCATTAAAATGCACTTGAATTATTTTTTTTCCCATTGGCCGTAATGTAAAGGAACATTTTGACTGTCGCTGTAATTAAACTATGCATCCGATTTTCATAAAATTTAAAATGACTCGACAAACTTTTACTACAATTATATATTTATAATTTCAGACCATTCGATCGGGTAGTTTTTGCTCTGTTATATGCAGTCGGACAGACAGACAGACCGAACGACGACTATAGGTGCTATGTATTTATATACAGTCGGATCTCTATTTAACGAACCTCTATTTTGAGAATTTCTCTATTTTGCGAACTTTTACTTGGAACCGAGAACATTTTGCAAATTTCTTTGTAAAATAATCTCCAAATAGCGAAGTGTATTCTCTATTTAACGAATTTTCCCTTGGGATCTAATTTTTTTCCTCCGTATTTCTTAAAATATTACTGGACATTTCAAACTTATTCTTTCTTTTAAGACATTTTATGATAATCAGTGACCATGAACAGGTCTTACCAGGCACCTAACTCACCGAGAGCAGTAAAATCGCTGTAATTCTTTGCTTTTCATCAAAAGAAGCGCAAACTTTCAGTATCCCCTTTTAATCCTCAATGAAGCTGCCCCGTGTCCTTAAACTATAATCTTCGGGCAAACCTTAGTTGTCAATGGTGATTATACTGAGCGAGCCTTTTTACCGACTCTGGCGTTGTAGGATTTCCATACTGGGAGATATAGCGATGAGTTTGGCGTGCAGAAAATCCTTTTTCGGATTTAATTTATATTATTTGTTTACTGCTGAAGTTTATTCTTGGATCGCCAGGCTGTTTATCGTTGTTTGGAGGAATACATTTGTGCGAGTTGAATTTACCAATTAATTTGCTTTTTCCCGTTCCACGCAGATTTTTTTTATATTCTTGAAAGAATCCCGGTTGATGATAGACAGCCAAAATACATTTAGAATAAAATTATTAAAAAAAAAAAAAAAAAAAAAAACGAAAAATCCTTTTTAGGGACGCTGGCTGGGGAGGGGCCAGGAAGGGCCACCGCCTCTCTCTGGATTTTGAAAATTAATTTTAAACGAAACTTTCTTCATTTCTGATTGTTAAAAATGAAAGATAAAAAACTGCCTTGCCTTCCTGAACCCCTACCGTGGCAAAGAATTTTTAATTCTTTTTCTTTAATTTTCTTTTTACATTCACGTGTTTTTAATTTATCCAAAAGGGATCAGAGACCCTGTGGCGAGATTTTATTTTTTTTATTTTTATTTTATTTATTTATTTATTTTTTGAATTGTCAATTTTGTTAAATGTTGGTAGAAATCTATTTTTGAATATTTAATAATTCTTAATTGTTGTATTATTTTATTGCTTCTGAGTATGTTTAAAAATTGTCTTAAATGGAGAATTCTGTCAAATTTTTTTTTAATTTAGCTTATTTCATACTTACATTCTACAGCGGGCGAATGTAGACCATGGACCTCAGCCATCAAAAAAAAAAAAAAAAAAAAAAAAAAAAAGTGTAAATGCAAACGAGATATTAGAAAAGAACCTTCCCATTGGTTTAACATTAACTCACGTGTAAGACTCCTGTCCCTACAGACGAAGACACTCGCGAACTAATGCTAACCCTATGGGGAGTTTATTTTCTAATACCTCGTTTGCACCTCGGAATTTTTAAATATTTTTTTGCATTAGATAGCTGAGGTCGGTATCTACATCGCTCTTTTTTTTTTTTTTTTTACTTTTTCAATTTTGGTTGCAGATAATTTTTATTAAGTTACTTTCACTTTCGAAACCGGTTCCGAAAATGAAAGTGTCATTCTAAAAAAATATCTGCAACCAAAATAGAAAAAGTTAAAAAAAAAAGAGAGATGTAGAGATAAACCTCAGCTATCCAATGCAAAAAAAAAAAAAAAAAAAAAAAAAAAAAAAAAAAATTAATTAATTAAAAATGTCGAAACAAGTTTTTAAAAGGAAGAAATCCGAATATCCGAATATCCTTAATCAGAAATTTGCATTCGGATAAGGGTTGAGGAACGGTGAAACTTTGAAACGAAAAATGTATGTATTTTCATTTTGAAAAACATTCTCGATATGTATATCTATAATTTCTTATAACAATAAAAATAAGATGCTTGTGTTGGTAGTCGCGCCCCTCAATCTCTGCGCCTGGGACGACTGCCCCCCCTTCGCTCCCCCCATTTCGTACGGGCCTGATTGATTTATGTCAAGTTAAATTATAATTTTACTTATCAAATCAAATTAACTTACATTTATGCATAAAACTGTAGCATGCATTATGAATAACTGGTGAATTTTTTCTTGTTTTTTTGTGTCTAAAATACTGTTAAAATATTGAATTTATACTATTGTTTAAAAGACAAATTAATTTAACTGCTGATCAATTCTTTCTAAGTAAAATAATAATAGTTTAAACTTCTGTTTGCGGAAAGATAGAAATTATATCGTGAATGTACTTAAGAAAAGCCGCATGAAAAAAAAAAAAAAAAAGATTAGTTTTAATTTACACAAAAAAGAAAATTCTTGTTATTTTACATATTCTTTCTAGGTGCTTCATATTTACTTGAGATGAAATTGTCTAATCCACTAAAATTTTCTATCCAACGCGATTGTCCACTAAATTAAAGAAATAAAAATACATTCTTAGATAACAATTGCTTGTAATTAATTTACCGGAAACTAAGAAAAACTGTTCGATTTCAAATCCCTTCAAATATCATGCCTGCAAGTATCCTATTTTTACGTTTAAAAACAAGCCCTAAAATAGAAAGTTTCCGGTTTTTGGGGGGGGGGGGGGATAGTTTTATGAGAACAGTCTTAAAATAAAAAGCTTCTTTTATTCGTTTTAATTTGCAAAAAAAAAATTTCTTTGTTATTTTAAATGTCTCAGCCATATATTGGGTATGTACTTGGGGTGAAATTTTCCGAAAAATTCGAATCCACCGAAAATTTTTCTCTATATTTAATAGTTTAAAAAAGAAACTTTTGACTGGACATCAAAAATCTACTATCTCTGATAAAAAAAAGGAGGCTTTATCTATTGACCATCACCCCGCAGATCTCTGTTGGGGGTCTAAGGTTACTAGCCATTTGCTTGCACCGCGCCAAATTCTCGCCAGAATCCTTCCTTGCGAATAAATACATTTCCTTGATTATTATTAGATATTTAACATAAAAATGAATATATGTTACGGTCAATCGATTTTGATTAATGAGTCAATCATTTTTCATATAAAAATGTGGAAAAAAAGAGATTTAATATGCCATTTCTTTCAGATTCTGTACAGAACTATTTATTGTCGCGGACTTACACTCCTCTCTAGTATAATCTCCATTGACAACTAAGGTCTGCCTCAAGTATAGTTTCCCGTTTTCTAGATTGTTGATCATGATCAATCGTGTTGGTAATTTCGGTTCTTGTAGCTCAAAAATGTCAAAGCGAAAGTGCTTGAGCATCAAAGAGGCAAAAAAATATTCTTGATGAGGTGCATAAAGGCGTGAAGAAAAAGAATACTGCTTTAAAATTTGGTATTCCTCCAAACAGCTTATCAATCGTAATAAAAAATCGTGATTTTAAGGTAATTTTTTTTTTTTTTTTAACAGAAAATACAATGTATTTCCAGACAATGTTTTGTTTCATTCTTATTTCTCTTGCAGATTTCTTTTTGATGGGTAAAATAAATAAAACAAATAGATATAATTTATGAAAAAAAGTGCGACTAATTACTTTTTTTAATTATATTTGGTGTCTATGGACTTAAAATATTTTTTATGTAGTTTAAAGTATTTTAAAAGGTGACTCTCTATTTAACAAATTTTCCATATAACGAATTTTTTTTTCGGGATCTAGCGACTTCGTTAAGAGGTCCAACTGTAATTACGAACGCACCTAAAAAGATGAAACACTTTATGTGCTTAATGATTAAAAATAAATTTAAATACCAATCTTAAATTGAAAATTTCACATTAAAAGTCTAACAAAACCTAAATCTAAATAGACAGCGGAAATATTAAAAATTAAATTTTTAACAGAAAATCAAAGTTTATATGATATCAAACTCATTTGTAGATGTAATTTCGACACTTAAAAGAAGCAACTAACGGAGGTTTTGCATCGAAATCTAATTCTACTGTAACGAACTCCAAAAAGAATTTTAAATTAACTTGCAGGTTTTGAAAGAAAGCGAAGCTAATCATGTTAAAAATAAGTTTAATAACTTTTCACGGATATTCGAGAGAAGCAAAATATTTTAATTCTTTTTTATTGTTTAATTATTGCCGAAACGGCAGTAAAGGCCTAACTGTGGAGACACGAAAATTTTTCGGTTTCTGTCTGTTAGTCTGTCTGTTCTGCGATAACTGCCGCAAAAGGCATCCGATTATCTTGTAATTAACCCATTTGTGCCTGAATTTTTGTTTTCTCAAATTTGTTGGTAAAATAACTGTTAAATGTTGCAAAATGAACTGGAAAAATACTAAAAAATATTACACTAAATCTTTTTTGTATTTATTTGATGAAATGTAAGCGTACTAAGTATGGGAATATGCATAATATTTGTAATAGTATAATGTGCACAATTATATATTTTATCTAAATTCATATTAAAAAAAGCTTTGAAATTGTATATTATATACTATAATTAGTATTTTTATGAACTACTAAAAAAAATATATTTATTTCTTTACAGAGACTAATTACATTATAAGTATTAGTATTAATAAACTAAGAATAATAGTATTTGAGGCTTAAAATCAATTTGTTTCATAATCACCTTCACAAAAACTTTACATAAATAACTGTCCCGTAATTGGTTAATAAAAATATATACCCATTCGTGCCTAGCGCCCTGTATTTGGGACGTTCCAAAAAGGCGTAAAAAATAGGCTTGATAATTTCGCATTTAAAAAAAATACGGATTTCAAAAAGTCTACAAACTAAGATTATGACTTATTTATTTGGATAATTGGTAGAAAAAACACAAATAAACTTACTTTTTACATTTCGCCATCTTGAAAAATGAAAAATCTATAAACTTCGAAAAAAGGCCTTCATTTAAGCAAATAAAAATCTATCTTCTGCTGCCATCTTTCGGTAACAAATAAAGACATTTATAGATAATTATTTCATACAATTTTCATGTTATAAAGAAGTAGTACAAAATGATAGAAATGTATTAAAATTGGAAGCGTCCTAAAAATGGGACGCTTGGCATAAATGGGTCAATACTGGTGAAGTGCCCGGATTTAGCAATATAGTTTTTGGCTGCATTTGGTTTATTCGCTCGTATAATATAGAACATATTATTTTGCGTCATAACACTTTTCTATGGCAATTCAGACTTTTCAAATTTTTCTTTTTGGAAGACTGTTGCGCATATGATTAATGGTTTTAAATGGTAGATTTTGGATGCTGAAATTTCCCAAAGTGTCTTAAATTATTCTTAGTTTGAAATTTTTTCAATAAATTTGTCAGATTTTTTCAATTATGTGTATAAATTTTGGTGGAATTTTATACATGTGTGTACAAGTATTCAGCAAAAGAATTGAGGGGCGTTGAAGTTACCTATCATCGCAGAAGTATAAAAGGGTTGTTGATAATGATTTTCGAAAAAAACAAATGTTGTTAATTAGACGAGATATTAATTCTGAAGGACACGGACTTTTTGGACATACATGGAACACGGGCGGCCTACTCTTTGCGCCTTTTAAAGCCTAGATAACAACTTTTAATGATATATTTGACAAAAATCAGTATCATCAATGCTTTTATACTTCTGCTACGATAGGTCATCGGCCAACATCGGCCGTGGGGGCCATTTCGCTATGCTTATCCGTCTAGACTCTTTAAGGATATATTTGTGTAACGCAACGCCCAGTAGTAGTATAAAAGCAATAAACATCAAACTGTTAAAAACAAACTAATTTAATTTGAATTAATCATATAATTACTATGGGATCCGCGACCAGTTTGCATTGAGTGGCTGTCTCAGTACGCTACCCGTATCTTTAAATTTTAATTAAAAACCTATCTAGAAAAGCGCTTCACGGACCAAGGCGGCGTTGCAATTTTGCGACCTCCTTTCAAAGCGCTCTTAGCACAATCCCAAGTTTAAACGTTGAACAAGGGTTTTGTTTTAGGTACACTGTAAAAAGAAAAGGTTATTACAACGCTGAATTTGGGTTTATGAAATGCCAAATGAAATTTAAATATGCACTATTTTTACTGTCAACACCAAATTAAAATTCCTCATAAACAGACTAGCATAAAATAAAAAAAAAAGTCAGAAATAAACAGAATAGCAATATTTGATACTACAAGTATGTACGCTTCATATCTTTCTGAATTTTCATGGTTTATCCATTTATACTTTTCTAGTATAGGGGAGACCGGGGCTTGTAGGCGCAGTTTTAAGTTATTGATTTTTATTAAGTTTTTGTTTAAGTTTTTTATGAAATTTTAACTGTACTTTTAAAGAACAGGCATTGGGCTATAAATACCCGGAGTTTTGAGTTTGTAGCTTTTGTAGTTTATGTTTAGCGGATTCCTAAATAAAAGAAAAATTGTGCGCCAACCTACCCCGACACGGGGCAAGTTGCCTATGCCTATGGGGTAAGTTGGCACACACTATATAAAAATTCAAATAAGACACACAGTTAAGTGAAATCAGTTTCATTATTACCAGTAAGTTTAAACAAAGGCGTTATAGCCGTGCAATGTAAATTCTAAATTATACAGACATAAAAATAATGAATAAAACATTAACATTGAGTAACTTTTATCCTACTGTATATCATCATCAGACTTATGGTTGCCACAAATAAAAAATCGAGTGTCTTCGTTTGGGCAAGCCTCGTGTGCCCAAAATCTTGCATTGCAACCACTTTTCTCGTTGTTTGCTGTTTTTCAAGCTATCAGCACACACCAAACACCAAGCCAACTTGCCCCGTGTTCAATGCGCCTACTATCCCCATAATAAATTTCTTCACAAAAGGGACACGTAATCATCTAAGCATAAATAATCCAAGTAAATCACATATGGCGTACATACAGTTAATCACACACTACGAAAAACTGCACAAGTTAAATCGCAATTATTAAGATAAGTATTAGAAATTGGAAAAAGAATGAAGCAACAAAATATTACTTATGAGTGCAAAAAACAGAAAAATCGTAACAAATGTCCACTGAACGTAGGTAACGCTGCAAAATTACAATGTGGATTGTAAAAAGCAAGAAGAAAGGTACTATGTGACTGGTTGCGCAATCTATCCACAAACAGGCGATTTATGAGGACTGCGCCTACTTACCCCCGTAGCCAACTAGTCCCGGTCTCCCCTACACAGCTATGCCCAACCCTACGTTGTATAGTTTTTTACAAAATCTTATTATTCTTTTAGCAACAATTTTTTGTAATAATAAAGTTACTAATTAATTCATTTATTGTACGGAACCCTCTGAGCGCGAGTAAAACTCGCACTTGATCGTTCATTATTTTATTTCATACATACACAAATGAACAGAAAATTTTATTCTCAGATGACATTATTAGGTCTATGAGCCATAACGTATCTAGTTTAGTTGAAAAACGAAAGCGAAACAAAAGCTTAATGTCTGAACTTATATTACGCGAAGCAATTTCTCGCAACATTATTTGACAGCAAAGCCGCCGTGAAAGGATATGCATTAATACTTATGAGCCTACAAAAACCAGCACCTTTTATTTTCCACGTAATTATTCTACTGGAAAAAAATATTTTACGCATTTTGTACGAAACAGAATCTAAAAGAATTATTAATGAATCACAAAAGTAAAATATTTTCATTAATTATCTTTTATATAAAGTATAACAAGAATATTGGAGATGACAGATTCTAAATTTAAATATT
This sequence comes from Maratus speciosus, assembly GCA_963932465.1. Classification (NCBI taxonomy): domain Eukaryota; kingdom Metazoa; phylum Arthropoda; class Arachnida; order Araneae; family Salticidae; genus Maratus; species Maratus speciosus. The sequence goes on from OZ010793.1 coordinate 483,550,390, forward strand.
TGATAGTGCTTTTATAACAGTATGCATATGTATATATATAACCGTTATACACCAATACAAATTCTCAACAACTAATGTGAATGTATAAATAATAAAGGAACTTATTCAAATTAAAAATGGTGTATAAACCATTATAAAATTCTTTAAACATATTCTTATAACAAGAGAAACATTGAACTGAAAATGCAGTAAGTAATGAAAAAATGGAAATATTTGTTACACACACACACACACACACATATATATATATATATACGGGGTACCCCGAAAACGACAGATATTATTCCTTAAATACTGATCATAGACATATATTAGAAATTACAAAGTTACGTATAAAAAGGTACATAATTTTATGAAATCGATTATTTCATTTAATCGATTGTATGATTTATGATAAAATGCTGAAATCTTGTTCTTGACCTTATCCGTGTATAGGGAACATTTTACTCATTGATTTTATTTACTATGGGGTCTGTATAAAAAATTAATTTTGTTTTTCTTCAAATTTAATCCCCTGAAAATTTTGATCGATTTTATAAAATTTTGTACCTTTCTTAACGTATAACTTCGCAATTTATAATATATGTCTATGATCAGTATAACAAACGCCGAGGTCAATGTTTTTGTGAAAACTTGTATATATATATATATATATACATATGTATGTATGTATATTATATATTGTATATATATATTTTAATCTACCCTTAAATAAATTTTATATGTGGGTACTCTTACCCTTTCAGGGGCAAGCAATTCTGTCTCTGTAATGTTGAATTCACACCGAAATTTTAGAAAAAAATTACTTCAAAATAAAGAAAGCATTTTTTCAACTTTTTTCCACCAAGAGAAGAATAAGAAAAGTAAAATTTAATTATAATTTTCTAGTGGAAATCTCGATTAAGTTTAGGTGGGATATAATATATCCTACCGCCCCTCAAGGTGTTAGTCCTGAGTATTATAGAGGTTACTCTGAAATCGACCTACAGAATGAGAGAATTGATAGAGCAGTTCGCGATAAATGTGGACCCGTGTTAAAAATTTACTTACTTAACAAATAAGTATAGAAGTAAAAATAGTTTTTGTAAAACGCTATTTTACAAACAACTAATGTTCATCTTGAATATAAAGCCTAATTCTTTTACTACAATTTATGTTTTTCTTCCCAAATTTTTGTTACAATACATTAATTTGGTGTGGGCGCACTGTACTCGTTTACGATTAATTTATTCCTTCTGTGACGCTTGGGTAGAAAACGCAAGCAAGTGAATTTAATAAAAATATTTTTTTTTAACCTGTTTCTATTAAAATATAGGGCAACGGGAAAGAAAATATGAAACATTATTTCAACTATTTTTTTAGGATTTCTAAATTGATTTCAGTATTTATTTCAAAGTAGTCAATATTAAACTGTTAACTCATAAAAGCGTAGGGGAGACCGGGACTAGTTGGCTACAGGGGTAAGTAGGCGCAGTCCTTATAAATCGGCTGTTTGTGGATAGATTACGCACCCAGTCACATAGTACCTTTCTTCTTGCTTTTTACAATCCTCATTGTAATTTTGCAGCGTTACCTACGTTCAGTGGACATTTATTACGATTTTTCTGTTTTTTGTACTCATAAGTAATTTTTTGTTGCTTCATTCTTTTTCCAATTTCTAATACTTATCTTAATAATTGCGATTTAACTTGTGCAGTTTTTCGTAGTGTGTGATTAACTGTACCTACTCCATATGTGATTTACTACACAGTTAAAAATTTTGCAGCACTCTGGCAGGTCATTCGACCGTTTTTTTTTTGAAAAAACGGTTTCATAACCATAATTTAACTATATTCTGACCATAAAATGGCCAATAATATGGTCAGAATAGTGTTAAAATTACGGTTGTGTAACCGTTTTCGGAAAAAACGGTCAAATGACCTGCCAGAATGCTGCAAATTTTTAACAGTGTAGGATTATTTATGCCCAGATGGTTACGTGTCCCTTTTGTGAAGAAATTCATTATGGGGCTAGTAGGCGCATTGAACACGAGGCAAGTTGGCTCGATGTCTTGTGTGTGCTGGTAGCTTGAAAAACAGCAAACAACGAGAAAGTGGTTGCAATGCAAGATTTTGGGCACACGAGGCTTGCCCAAACGAAGACACTCGATTTTTTATTTGTGACAACCATAACTCTGATGATGATATACAGTAGGATAGAAGTTACTCAATGTTAATGTTTTATTCATTATTTTTATGTCTGTATAATTTAAAATTTACATTGCACGGCTATAACGCCTTTGTTTAATTTTACTGGTAATAATGAAATTGATTTCACTTAACTGTGTGTCTTATTTGAATTTTTATATAGTGTGTGCCAACTTACCCCATAGGCATAGGCAACTTGCCCCGTGTCGGGGTAGGTTGGCGCACAATTTTTCTTTTATTTAGGAATCCGCTAAACATAACTACAAAAGCCACAAACTCAAAACTCCAGGTATTTATAGTATTCAGATTTTCATAAAAAACTTAAACAAAAAATTAATAAAAATCATAAACTGAAAACTGCGTCTACTAGCCCCGGTCTCCCCTACTTAAAAAATATAATACTTTGTTCATTTTTTATATATTTTTTATTTTCTACATTATAGCTTTAAAATGTTTCATTGTTGCACCCATTTGGACTATTTTGGAGATCCTTTACTGGAGCATAAATTTATTGTTATTTCAACTCCTATAGAATTATACCCTTTACAGAAATTGCACAAACGTGCAGTGGTTGTGCTTTTTAACTTTTAATAATTAAAATGTTGTGTATTTTTTAACTCTGAATCCGAAAATGAACTTTATTTTGAACAATCACGTTAGCCTTTTACGCAAATCGTAAATTTCGAAGATAAAAAGTAAAAAACAAATAGCGAAAATCTGATACTATAAAGTAGGAGAGATGGTTGTGTTTTTTAACTTTTGATAATTGATTTTTATGCATTTTGTAGTGCTGAATCCGAAAATGATTTTCCTTTTCTACTATCATATCAGGAGTTTTTGAAAATCAGAAATTTCAAAGTTAAAAAATAGCAAAAATCTGATATTATAAAATAGAGAAGATTGTTGTATTTCTTAAACTTTTGATAATTGATTTTTATGTACTTTTTAGAACTGAATCTGAAAGAAACTTTCATTTTGGACTATCATGTCAGAATATTTTGAAAATGGCAAATTTCAAAGTTAAAAAATAGCAAAAATCTGATCTTATAAAATAAATGTAAAACTTATTTTATTCAATTTTATTTTATTTTATTCAACAATTTATTTAATTTTTTGGTTTATAGTGGGAAATAGCTAAACTCCTCCTACGTCCGATGGCTTGGGGGAGGGGAGGGGGAGGTGGTTCAATTTTAACTTTTAACTTTTTCACTTTGAAATTTTTGATTTGCAAAAAATCATGGTATGATGGTTATAAATGAAGATCATTTTCGGAAACGCGGTGAAAAATACATAAAAATAAATTATTAAAAATTAAAAAACGTATCGAACACATCTATTTTATAGTATTAGATTTTCGCTATTTTTTTACTTTTTAACTTTGAAATTTACGATTTGCAAAAAATCCTTACATGATGGTAAATAAATGGTCATTTTCGTATTCAGCGCTACAGAGTACATAAGAATCAATTATCAAAAGCTAAAAAACATAACACAATCCAAATTTGGCAGGCTAGTGTTATTTGGCGATTTGTCGCATGTAGCGGGCTAACGGAAAAAAGTCTTAAAATGAATATATTATTTTATAAATAAGATAAAAAATTATTAAAATGTTGTATTGACATCGGAAACACACCTGTGAGTGTAATTTTATAATTCTGGAATATCTACAAGTGGTTTAAAAATCGATAAAAAATTCCATATTTACATACAAAGACAAAGTTGAGTTAAACAAAAGAGTTTAAAAAGTTCTGAATATCAATCTTTAACCCTGATCTCACTGACGGATGCTTTTGTTTCCTGTTTTCACAGTTAACTTGTAATTTTTAGTTGAACTTAGAAATTAGTGATTTTTTTGTCTTTTGGAGCCCCCCTTAGTACCTTCAACCGGGGCTACTTTAGTCCTTGCGTTTTTGGTCCATCCCATAAAAAAGGTTTTTATATTTTGTATTAAACAAACAATACAATTCGGAGTTTTTGAAATTGAAAAATATTTTACACCCTACTATAGGATATTTGAATAGTATGGAGGTAATTTAAATTTTTGTTAGTGGCAACGCTGGATGTGTTTGTAAACAACTGTTTTTGTGTGTAGATTTTAACTCCCCAAACTTTCTATAGTGAGACAATCTGAATAAGAGATATAACTAAGGTAAGTGTCAAAATATTACCTTTGGTAGCCTGTAACCCATGTGTGATGATCGTTTTTCTTTTAACTTTTTATTTTGACAGAAAATGTTTACGTTTTCATAAAGCTAACATGAAAACTAGTTTTTCGGGACTACTTTGTGCCAGGCCTTTTTTGGTCTGGAAGATGCCTTTTATGCAACCAAATCTCTTAAAAATGGATTAAGTGACATTTTTTTTCAAATGTTACTGTAGCAAAATGTTACAGTAATTATTTTTTTTTCCAGTTGCTGAGGATAACATGATGAAAACTGTTTCTCGTGTCTTTAATGTTAACTATTGGTTTATTGTGTTTAAATGTTAAATAAAAAATCCCTGCCGGCTCGGGCCTACAGGCGGAGGCAGATTTCGAAGTTAAGTACTAAATTCACCAATAAAACTTAAATCAAGATTAGAGATAAACCCAGTTCCTTCACTAAGAATCAGCTCTAGGGAGCTAAACATTTTGTAAAAATTCTAATATACACGAATACACACACGCATGTATATGGAATAGGTTTATAAATGGCTAAAGCAAATTCAGAGAACCCCAAAGTGTTAAAATATGTTAATATTTCCATAGTTGGGTTCTTATCATGTTTTAATACGTTTCTTCAAACTCACATGACGTTACATATTCACCTGCTGACGTCCATTTTATTTTCAATATGACGCAATATATATATATATATATATATATATATTAGCTAATAGAATATATTGTATGCTTTTAAATTTTATTAACAATAGTTTTAAATACATTGTGTGATTTATATTAGGTTTATAATTCTCTATATATAAGGATTTGTTTGGTTTTGCTGTTTAAACAGTTATTTACATTCAAAGGCTTACAAATTTTTATCTTGCGATAAATGTTTAATATAATTAATAACAGATGGCAGCACCAACTCTCTTGTCTCTTTCAGATTGCTCTAATTTTTATTTTTTCTAGCTCCATTTCAGTTATAATTTATACACCAGGGTGTATTTTTAGCTAAATTCTGACGATATTGTTAAACTGTTATCTATTAATTTAATAGTGCATTTTAAATAATGTAATTAATATCTATTTATTTTATATTAGATTAAATTTGTTTTACAAGGTATTTCAAATTTTATTTCAAAATGTATTAACTGCATCCTTTGGTATCATTTACTGTGATTTCTTAACTGTTTTATTGACCTTAATCTTTTTGATATACTGGTTGACATGTGCACATGGATTTTTGTAAAATACTGAAATATTAATCGGTATGGTGTTTATTATTTATATTTTATATCCTATAAATATTTAAATACGTTTTATTGATTCTTCCATTTCATATTATTTGTTTCTATTCTGCTTTCATTTTTAATCAATTCACTTGATTTTTGTGGTTGTTTGGGCACAGGGGAAAATTAATTTTAGCTTTAGCTTATTTTTCCCACAGAAAACAACCATTTTGCTTATATCATTGAATTCTGTGCCCCTGATAACGTAATTCAATGTATAAGCTTTTCAATTTTTGTCGGTGTCCACCTTTTTCTTCCATAATAATTCTTAATTTTTTTTTTTTTTTTTTTTTAATACTTACAGCTTTAATTCATAATAATTGACGGTGGTAGGTTATGTTTAATTAATGTAATATATATATATATATATATATATATTATTCGTCAAACTATTTATTTCATTTTGAGTTTTCATGCGGAAATCTTGCTCTAGGAAATATATCCAAGGATATATCTAGGAATATTTCCAATATGACGCAATATATATATATATATATATATTTTAATTCGTCAAACCATTTATTTCATTTTGAGTTTTCATGTTGAAATCTTGCTCTAGAAAACTTATGACGTAATATTCAATTTGTTTTCAATTCGTCAAATTATTTATTTAATTTATTTTTCACGTGAAAATCTTGCAATAGAAAATCAATTGTTGTGCTGAGAATTTTATTTTTTTTTTTATTGTTGGCAATTGCTATAACGAAAAATATTTATTTTTTCCTGTCATTGTTGTGTAAGCGTTGTTTTTATGAGAATCTTATTAAGACGGCATTCAAAATTTTTAACCCTCTCCATTTCCATTCCCTTCGGCCGATTTTGCCCATTTTCAATCCCCGCCGAGATATTAGCCATCTCAAAGTTGTTGGCGAGTTTGAAGACGATGCGTGCATAATTGCGACTTTTATCCTGCGGACAAAATTTAGTACATGCATACATATATATACATATATGTATAAACTTTTTAGGTGGGGGTGGTTTTGATTTCCTGGGGTCATATAATGAAAAGTTATGAAGGAATTTTTCAAAAGTCGCACCATGGTAACGACTGCAATAGGTAGTATTTCTTACGAAATCTACCTAAAACATTTGTTTATCAAGTTTGCAGTGTTAATTCATTATCAGATGCTATTGTAAGAGGGTTTCAATATTCCAACATATCAAATGTAATCTTCTTATATGAAAATAAGTGAATGGACCAAAGAAGCTCCCAGCAGGGGCTACTTTGTTCCAAAACTTTAAAAATACTTAAAAAATAAAAAAATAAAAAATCGCCTCTTTAAAACCATATAGTTTGCTTCATTGTTTCATGTTAATTACTTACAACTCAATTTCGACGATGAAAATCGTATATAATATTTTTTAATAATGGAAATGTTAGTGGAACCAGGAAAAAGTGGCCCAAAGTAGGTTTACGGTACTGTCTCTAGATACTTTTGAATTGGTGAATTTTAATTGTAATAGTTTTGTACAGAAACTTTATCCTTAATTTTAATCGAGCCTTTTATTCATCTTTCGATCTAGTGGTCTCAGAAACCCCTTACAGTAGCTATGAAGGCAATTTCTGTTACAGCATTTAAGGCTTAAGCTTATTCTAGAAATCAGCTGGTAACATTGTGAACAAAGGGAAGATGTTGCAACATAATTCTTTACTGTATTTTTGAAAGAAACTAGGGGGCTCTTCCCCCTACGAGCTACGCTCGCCAACCTCCGTTCAGAATGCGCAGAATCTAAAAGCACGCTAATTTGATCGGCTTTAAACAAATTTCGGAAAATTAAATTATAATTTTAAAAACATTGGCGATCTCCCTATATACATGATATAACTAAAGCAGTTATTTAAATTAATTCATTCAAATTTTTAAAAATTTTAAACGAATTTTTTTCAATAAAAATATTTCAGTATAAATAATTTACGCTAAGAATTAATAGCATACATTTTTAAGATATTTAAAAAAATAAATCACAATTTTTTCTTTTTCTGAAAGAAACACATAATACATATTTCACATTCCAATTTTCTAACTTCTAAATAAAGGAAAATAGAGATGTAATGTTTATTTTTTTAGCAGTGTAATAAAAAAATAAGAAAATGTAAGATGCACAAGTGTTAATTAGACAATGAAATATTAGCCATGTAGTTCCTAATTAACCCTAAAACAAGGGGTGGGAGATATTTTTTTTTATTAAGTCTGGAAAAAAGGGGGGGGGGATTTTTTTTTTTTTTTTATTACGTCTGAAAAAAAGGAACTTTTAGACTAAGAATTTTTTTTTTTTTTTTTTTTTTTTTTTTTTGCAAATTTCAAAATTTAATGACAAATTCGAAAATTTCATCATTTTGTAAATCAATTATGTCATCGAATAACTTTATTTCTTTTGTTTACAATTTTTAAAAAAATAAACTTCAAAATTTAATGAAATAAGTCGAAATTTTCATCATTTTGTAAATCAAATATGTCATAGAATAACTGAATTTCTTTTCATTACAATTATATTATAAAAAGATGTCGAGCATTCAAAAAACACTGTCAGATAAGCCATTGTCTGTATCATAATATATTCTAGACGTCTAGACTAAAAAGAGAATTCTAAGGATGTTTCAATAATAAAGTCAATTTGACAGATAAGACATTTCATTTCCGTTGATTTGTTTCATTTCCTATTGTGTGCAGAACGTATTTTTTAAAGGTATATTTCTAAATAAGACTAATTTCCATGCATCATCCGTTTTTTACAGTCGGTGGCACGTGATACTATTTTGATACATTACCAAATTACTATGTTATAAATCTGTGAAATTCTACAAAGAAGGGGATAAATAAATAATAATTTTTAGCCCCACGAAACATTTGACTTTTTTTCTTCTTTTTAAAATGTCCTGTCTTTAACACTTTCCAACAAAGCTGTTAACAATTTCCAATAAAGTTGAAAAGTGTATATGACTTCGGTTTGTCTGGCCGTCTATCCGTCTTTCCGCGCTCTAACTCTAGTAAATATATTCGGATTGTCCTGAAATTTTTGTATGTTACTGACGTTTACCATAGCACGATCCCTATTTCAAATGAGGTTTGTAGCATGTTTAGTTCATTTACAGGGGCAGTCAAAAGTATTCCGCCACATTACGGCCAATGGCAAAAAGTCGTTTCAAATGATTTTTAATAATGTTACACGTTTTCAAACATAATAAAAGTGATATGCATTTATGAAGTGTACTAAAATATGCATTATGTAGAATATGCGATGCAAAGAATACTTATTATTCATTTACAGGGCCACACTAAAGAATTCCGTTAGATAATGATATAAAGGGAAGGGAAATTTGTTACGGCGTATTTTAATTATGTTAAACTATTTCATACATAATGAAATTGGTATACGTCACTGAGGTTTACTATAAGTTATTTCGTGTATAATACTAAGTGCACAGCATTATCAGGGGCAGACAAACGGTTTGAGATGCCATATTGTGTCCGAAGTACTGTAAAAAATCGATGATTGCTGGAAATGCATTTTTAATTATGATATGCACTTTTATGTTGTACTATATTTATGCATATTGTATGGTGTGTATAAATGCTATAGTTTATATACACGGCTGCACAAAAGAATTCGTAAAGGTGACTGAATATGAGCGTAAATTGCTTAAACGTGGTTTTTAAATGAGTTATGCATTTTTACGCTGAACTGCATTTACTTTTCTAAGAAATGTTTGCAGAATATAGATAAAATGATATACAGGGTCACGCAAAGAATTGGATACGTAACCGTCTATGGATGATAATTTCTGGAAATGAGATTTCAGTTGTTTTCGGAGCGTTTTAGATTGAATTAAATTTTAGCTCAATAGTGGCGTGTAATAAAGGTATTAGGTAAACTACAGGGTTGTTCAAAAGTATTCAAGTATTTTTGCATTTATTAGTATAAATTGCTGAAAGAGAAATTTCAGTCTGTTATGCGTTTTCTTGTTAAACTAAATTTTTCCATTACATAGTATGTATAACAACCTACAGATCAAATATAGGGCTGTTCAAAAACATTGGAATACCTATTTGGCTATGGTCGGTAACTGCTGAAATCAATTTTTTAAATATTTTATGCGTTTTCTAAAATATTTACTTTGCTATCTTATTTACTTTATTTCCCTAAATAAAGAAGTTTCGTTAAAGCATTCAGGAAGGGTTTGAAAGTGTTTCATAATCTATGCTTAACACATGATTTTTCTTTGTTGTTTATAATAAAATTTAAAACAAAATCTATAATTCTGCTTCGCTGATTGGTTTTTGTTTGAAGATTCTTTAAATATGTCATAAAGGATCAGAAACACTTTTTTAGCCAATTTTTATATATTTCAAGTATATCTATTGGTATTTTTTATAATAAGCGTTTATAACATCATTTTATTTTTTTTTATTTCCGCTATCTGTAACAGAAGAAAGTCGTGTAATCAAATTTTTTTTCTACTTCAGATTGCAATCGAAATTTTTTTCGAAGAATTTATACGTTTTAGGGCTTAAAGATCTCGAAAAAATATGTTTACAAAATGTCTTTCAGTCCATGTGTGTGTGTCCTCTTTGTATGATGGAAAAGTGTATGATGGTATGCATAGTATTGAATGAAATTTCATATCTATATTTTAGGCTATAGCCAACAGATCCCAATTAAGATTGGGAATAGTCCGCCGGAAGGGGCAACTGTGAAGCGATTTTTGTACTATTTTTATATAAATATCACCGAAAAGTGTTTGAAGTTATTAATAGAATGGAATAAAATTTCATATGCAGGGTGTTCCAAAATTTTAGAAGGGTGATGGGATCGCAAACAACGTATTTAGTCACAAATACAGGGCGTTTCACTCTAACTGAACTTACGCTGGCGGTAATAATTTTGAGAAAAATTCAAACAATGCAAAGGAAATGGAATGATATGTACCTTATTTTGTATTAAATGTTATAACATCACGAAAAGTTCCTGAAAAAGCAGGGTGCGCAAACAATCGATAATATCGTATGAACTGGTAATCGCAGTCCAAAATGTGGAGAGTTAAGTACATACTGCTGAATCGCATAACGGGAAATTCTACCACTTTTTTCGATATTATCACACTTAGAACAAAGGTGAGTAGGGGAGACCGGGGCTAGTTGGCTACAGGTGTAAGTAAGCGCAGTCTTCATAAATCGTCTGTTTGTGGATAGACTGCACAACCAGTAGCAGAGTACCTTTCTTCTTACTTTTTCCAATCCTCATCGTAGTTTTGCAGCGTTTCCTACGTGCAGTGAACATTTATTACGATTTTTCTGTTTTTTTCACTCATAAGTAATTTTTTGTTACTTCATTCTTTTTCTAATTTCTAATACTTATATTAATAATTGCGATTTAAGTTGTGCAGTTTTTCTTAGTGTTTGATTAACTCTGCCTACCCCATATGTGATTTACTTGGATTATTTGTTCTTAAATGGTTACGTGCTTCTTTTGTGAAGAAATGTATTGTGGGGCTAGTAGGTGCATTGAACATGTTGCAAGTTGGCTAGGTGTCTGCTGTGTGCTGTTAGCTTGAAAAACAGCAAACTCCGAGAAAAGTGGTTGCAATGCAAGACTTTGGGCACACGAGGCTTGCCAAAACGGAGACACTCGATTTTTTATTTGTGACAACTGTAACTCTGATGATGATATCGAGTAGGATAGAAGTTATTCAATATTAATATTTTATTCATTTTTTTATGTCTCTATAATTTAGAATTTGCATTGTACGGCGATAACAGCCTTTGTTTAAACTTACTGGTGATAATGAAATTGATTTCTCTTAACTGCGTGTCTTATTTGAGTTTCACTTAAATTTTTATAAAGCGTGTGCCAACTTACCCCATTGGTATAGGCAACTTGCCCCGTGACGGGGTAGGTTGGCGCACAATTTTCCTTTTACTTTAGGCTTCCGCTAAACATAAACTACAAAAGCTACAAACTCAAATCTCCGAGCATTTATAGCCCAATGCTTGTTCTTTAAAATCACAGTTAAAGTTTTAAAAAAAACTTAAACAAAAAATTAATAAAAATCAATAACTAAAAACTGCGCCTACTATCCTCGGTCTCCCCTATGTCTATTAAAAGTTTTATTATAATATACATCGGATTTTTGAAAGTTATTGCAGTCAACACAAATGAAATTAAGGCAGAACACCCTGTATCTTTAATTAAATATGTGGTTTGCAACCCTGTGTTCTATGGTAATTTTTCAACCTCTTGATGTCTTCTATCACCTCTCTTCATTTGTGAGTCGAATTTTGGAACACTCTGTATAAATATGTTTTTGACTATGGATGTTAGATCCTAGTTGAAATCTGATATTCTCCGAGAAGGGTCGCTGTGATAGCGATTTTTATCCTATTTTCAACTTTTCAGAACGGCTTAGGGATAAACCCAGCTGTTGTATTCCAGTTGCTCAGAATTCGACGCCCTCTAGGAAGTGGCATGCCGGGAAGCCGTGGATGCGTGAGGAGATGATATAAGATTAGATTAATCAGAGAAGATGGTAGAAAAATCACATTCAATCACCCAGTTGCCCAATCTAGGTTTAAATTTAGACTTGGACTAGGTTTTATTTTGAGTATTAACATATATGAGATAGAGGGATTCGCACATCCGACTAGTTTTATTTTAATATGGGGATAATAAAATAAAACAAATGTAAACTAGTCGTTGGGGCCCACCATGATACTTACCCATCACGGATATGCATGATATAAAATATGAAAATAAAACATGTGTAAACTATTTATAAAATGCATTGCAATTTCAAAATAAAATTTAAACCCATATTTAAAGATTTTTACTACATTCTAATGTTCTGTTACTGAATTGCGGGTACTACTTGATTATCCCGTCGACCAATTTCGCCAAATTATATAAATCGCCAAACTACTCACAAAATTATACAAGTGGGCATAACTTTAATTTTAATTAACGAAAGAACAAATGAACTAGTAAAAGATTAATAAAAATACAAAGAAAACGTCGAATTAAAAATCACTTGATGACGTAACAAACACGTGTAACGTGTTTAATGCCAAGTGAATGTAATACTTATACGATAAGCTATTATTGGCATTTAATCTTATAGTTTGTCAATAGTTTTTTGGTCAACTGGATAATCCAGTAGTACAGAATTGCGTAAATAAACATCCTTATAACTCCAAAAATGATAATAATATTAACTAACAATTTACTGCGTCGTATTAAGCGTCTCATTTTCAATTAAAATATATCTTTGAATTGAAATTTGAATGAAATACAGGGTTATGAAAAATCGGAGAGTGTTGAAAATATAATTACAAATATCTCGGCAACTAATTATCCGATCGACTTCATTCTTTATTCAAACTTTATGTTTTTTTATTGTCTTTTATATTCACTCCTTAAAATAAACAATTTCGAAAATTTTTATGTACCTTTTTACAGAACGAATACTTCGAGAGTTCGAAAAAAATAGTTCCGGATAATATTGGTTACTGATTTTCAATAGGTTTCTTTCCATTATTACATATTAAGTACACACCAAATTCCAAGTATCTATCTCAATTTGTTGAGGAGATAGAGCGTTTACAAACACACAGACAGACGGACGGCATTTTTTTTTTTTTTTTTTTTTTTTGTAAAAATATATTTTTAGTAATCTCCAGTGTCTGAAACGTGTAAATCCGTCAATTTTGTTTCGATTTTTAAAACGATTACAAGACTTACCCTATACTACGTATGATGGGTAAGTAAAATATTGTCGTTGTGGGTTACGCTCCTTATCTTGTTCGGGAAACTGTGTATGCACAACGGTACCTTCTTATGTTTGAAGATTATTTCATGTCATACTGTCTCCAGTAGGATACTCACACTGGTCGATTTATTTTACAAGATCAGTCCCTACGTCATTTTTCATGTCGTTTTCGTGTGTTTTTGAACACCTGTATGATGCGACGCTTGTTGGGATACCACTTTCCCTTGAATGGAAGCAAATAGTCTTGACCTAACTCATAGTCACTTCTTCCTTGTGGGTGGGTGGAAAAGGAAGTTTATTAAAAACAATTACAAAAATACAGACTATTTAGTTAAACAGTTACAAAACACACAAAAATCATTTAACCCTTTCGGTACGGAGGAGCTGGCCGCTATTATACATTCGTGGTACGAGGAAATTTTCCACCAGAGTGGTTGCATTGTACGGCAGCGTAAGCCGAGAAAATGTGTTTTGCGGCATTCTCAGAAATCTCAAGCCTGATCGTTTAAATCGACACGAAAGAAGGTATCGAAAACTTGGCATTTATATTTGAGAGTTGTTCAACTTTGTCCAGTGCTGCAACCGGATTATCTTTTACCAAGAGTCTCCACAAACTGATACGTATTATACAGAGTAAATATACCCACATACGTTTTCGTGAATCCTTATTTTAGGTAGGGCGGCGGTAGTACCCACAGATCGTTTCGTAGATGCCGCCAATGGGCGGCAGAGGTACCCGGAGAACGGTTCGTAGATGCCTCCAATAGGCGACGGTTGTGCACAGATAACGTTTCGTGGACACCGCCAATGGGCGGCCGTAGTATCGAAAGGGTTAAAAAACAAAACATTAAAATTTTCAATATTATTTCAACTTATTCAAATCTCCTCTTCAGTAATGTAAATGAACGCAAAATCACGAGTGATAAAATAATTCAACAATGGAGTTATGAATAAAAAGGAGGAGACATATAGTGTACTGTCTACCAGTTACGAGTGAAGTAACTGAGGAGGTTGTCACAAGATGGCGGCTGCTTTTTTAAAATCGGATCTGCAGTTTCTGATTACCGCCAGGACAAATATCCCACCAGTAAAATTGAATAAAAAATTTCGTCTTATTTAAGCGTATTTTTCATGTAATTTTTTCTCAAAAATGTCGTACAAATTTCTATTTGTTTTTACTGGTGCCAGTATATCTTGTAAAACTGTCAGTCTGTTTCCCTGGTTGTCACAATATGGGGGAAATGGAAGACCTAACTACCGCCAAAGTAAACTCCTACCTAAAAATGAAAATCTGTTTTTAGCATTATTTATGTCTGAAATTTTGTAATAACAAGGCGTTTAAATGAGTTCAAGATTTCTATATAAATCTACTGGTGGAAGTTTCCACCGGTGGTGCTGGAAGTAATATCATATAACTGATATAAACACCCTTGATATCACTTCAGTAGGGTTTTTTTTAATGCCATAAAAAATACTATTATTTATATATATTGATTATTATTATTATTATTATTATTTTATAAAGTGTGTATGTATATAAAAAGCGTGTTCTTATATGTATTTATTTTGATTATTATTATTGTTATTTGATATAAATGTGTTCATATATGTATTTACGTTGTAAAGCCTTAGTTAAGAGAACGAATGCACAGGCGTATTTTATCTTCGAAGGGGATCTTTTCAGACAGACTCGAAGTCTCCAATCTTAACAAAAGGTTGACATAAAATGCCAAACAGAATTTACAACTGGACGTAAGAATATTTATTGGACCTCATAAAAAAAGTTGTAAACATGGACCACACGAGCGAGTAAGAGTGGCCCGGGGTAGTGATGGGCGATAACGAGATGTTTTTCTCGATTTTCTCGATTGTACGGACATCTCGATATTTTTCGATTGTGTAAATTTTTTCTCGATGACTCCAGTTTGCCAATTGCTTTTATACATAATATATTATATATTATATACGTCATACATTTATCAAGAATCGTCTGCGGGTGAACTGGAATGAGTCGGCGTTAATAAAGACTAGGTGACTTCGCCCGCTAGTGGGCCCCTCCTTTAATAGGGGCCCCTAAGTTATACGTAATCTTGTAATATGAAATCACGAACAGGTTACCCGCTATATACGACACCGTATAGCAGGCGTGGTGTGCACGCACTACAAAATATTGTAAAAAAATATAATCTCGAAACGAACGAATCTCGGACCAGATCTCTTGGGGTAGGGGTCGAAGTGAGCGGAGGGGCACAGTAGCTGCATAATATGAATAATTCGTCACAGGTCTTTAGGCCTTTCGAACCATATGTCACATGAGTGGTCTGGATCTGAATTTATAAAAATGCCCTTCCCGTGGGGGCAAAGAGAAGGAGGGGTGCGGGAGGTGGATAACATGAGTAAGTGGTCATAGGCCTTTCCAACAATATGCCACATGAGGGGTCTCGGCTAAATTTAGAAAAGTGTCCACCGTGGGGAAAAAGTGGGGCGATCACCGGAAGTGCAGAACATCAATAAGTAGTCACAGACCTTTCCAACAATATCTCACATGTGGGGTCCTGGCTAAATTTGAAAAAGTGTCTCCCGGGGGGGGAGTGGGGGGGGCGGACACCGGAGGAGCATAACATCAATAAGTAGTCACAGACCTTTCCAACGATATCTCACTTGTGGGGTCTTGGCTATATTTTTGGAAAAGTGTCTCCCGGGGGGGAAAGTAGGGGGGGCGGACACCGGATGAGCATAACATCAATAAGTAGTTACAGACCTTTCCAACGATATCTCACATGAGGGGCCTTGGCTAAATTTGAAAAAGTGTCCCCCGGGGGCAAAGTGGGGGGGGACTGTCACCGGAGGAGCATAACATCAATAAGTAGTCACAGACCTTTCCAACGATATCTCACATGAGGGGTCTTGGCTAAATTTGAAAAAGTATCCCCCGGCGGGGGGCAAAGTGGAGGGGACTGTCACCGGAGGTGCATAACATCAATAAGTAGTCACAGACCTTCCCAACAATATCTCACATGAGACGTCTTGGCTAAATTTTGAAAAGTGGCCCGCGGGGGGGGGGGAAGTGGGGGGACGAACACCGTAGGTGCATATTATCAATAAGTAATTACAGACCTTTCCAACGATATCTCACATGAGGAGTCTTGGCTAAATTTGAAAAAGTGTCCTTCGGGGGGGGGGAAAGTGGGGTGGCTGTAACCGGAGGTGCATAACATCAATAAGTATTCACAGACCTTTCCAACGATATCTCACATGAGGGGTCTTGGCTAAATTTGGGAAAAGTGCCCCCCGGGGTGCAAAGTGGGGCGGGGACGGACATCATAGGTGCATAACATCAATGAGTAGTCACAGACCTTTCCAACGATATATCACATGAAGGGTCTTTGCTAAATTTGGAAAAATGTCCCCCGGGGGGGAAGTGGGGGGGGGGACTGTCACCGGAGGTGCATAACATCAATAAGTAGTCACTGACCTTTTCAATGATATCTCACATGAGGGGTCTTGGCTATATTTGGAAAAGTGTCCCCCGGAGGTCAAAGTGGGGGGACGGCCACCGGAAGTGCATAACATCAATAAGTAGTCACAAACCTTTTCGACGATATGTCACATGAGGAGTCTTGGCTAAATTTAGAAAAGTGTCCTGAAATTTCATATATTATAAATAATATTTATCGGAGGACTCCATAAAAAAATCCGATCTAAAATGATAAAAACGGAAAAAACTACCCCCCGCAGTTGGAGCCAAATTGGGGAGGGGAGGAAGAAAGTCTCATAATATGAAAGAGTCATACGAGAGGTTTCCGATAACATATCACATAACGGGTCCAAAAAAAGTTTGAAAATTGCTCCCCCTCCCTCCCCTCCCCTTGGGCCCACTCTTTCGCCCCGGAATTTACGCAGCCCCCACTTTAAACTTTTTATGTTCAATAAATAATAATTACCGGAAGACTGCACAAAAAACCCACATCTAAAATGATATTTAAATTTATTATAGAAATCGGCTACGGTTTTAAAAATTTGTTCGCCCCCTCCCCACACCCCGAATTTCACCTTCGGGGGGAAGAAAGGTTCATAATATGAAAGATTTGTCAAAGGGTTTTTCGATGATATGTCACAGGAAGAGTTCGGTAATTTTTTTTTAATTGCGCCCCGCCCATTCTCACGTCCCTCGGAATTCACCCGACCCACCTTCCTCTTTGAAATTTTATATTTAATAAATAATATTTATCGGAGGGCTCCGGGTATGTGACAGCTTGGTAGGGCTAAAAATAAGAAAAACATTGAAAATTAAAGCTTCATTTCACAGCTCATTGTCATGCCTATTTCTTTGTCCAGCTCGCCCCTCGATATCTCATCTCGGCCCTTCTTGGCCGAGCGTGAAATGACAATCATCGAGAGTAACATTTCGAGGAAGGACGAAAACTGATTTCTCATTCTCGACAATGTCATATGAAATGTTGAACAGAGACCGAGAGCGAGAAACGAGAATGGCAATGGGAAGTGATGAGTTACAATCCATAAGATATCTCGAAGTAAGCGAAAGGTTTGCCCTCGGGCAGGGATGTCTCCTCGAGCAGTTTGCAGCAGCAGAAAATATATCTCGAAATGCGAGAGAGAGGGCGAGAGAAAGGAAGCTTTCAGAAGAGTCAAACTTACCGCGCTTCTGGTGTAAGTCATGATTTCCCAAAGGAGTGCATGTTCTTTTCCATTCACTTTTGTTATTAACCGATATGGGTTAGGAGGCATAGTGGTTTAAGTTATCAGTTCGGGTTTCAGTTGTTGATATAGAAGTTTTCTAGTGAATTTGGCGGCGCCAGTTTGTCTTTGATTTTCAATGTTTCTCTTATTTTAGCCCTCCTAAGCTGTCCCATATCTCTTAATATTAGAATGCTATTGTTAAAACAAAACTGCACTGCAAATTATGTGTTTTCAAGATTTTAAGTGTCGCCTCAGGAAAGAGGATTTTTCAAAATTATTTTACCCCACTCATGTAATATATTAAAATAAGGGTAATCTCATAACCTTTCTAAATCTACCTTTCTTTTGTCAATCCACCGTTAATTTTAGACCACTGGGCTTAAAATGCTCTAAAGGAATATACTTAGCGGCGGTTTTTTTCGTACTCTGGTACGGTATCTTGCACTCATAGGAAAATTATAAGACTAACATCAAATTGTATTTAAAATCGAATAAAAAATATGGACATATGTTTCTTAATTTTAACTCCCTTCTTCGCCTCAAGAGGGCGCTTTAGAGTTTTGTTTCTTCAAACCTTTAGTATACTGTTTGTCCAAAAATTATAAAATTCACAAAATAAAGTCTTTTCACTCTCCCCTATCTTCTCATATCAATTTTATTTTTACTACCACCAGGGGACGCCGCCCAGTGAAAAATTTTACTTTTAGCCTCAGGCTATTGGTATTTTTTATCTGTTTTTCATAATGTTTTGTCTCATTGTTTTTCTTCATTGTAGATACTATTCTCCAAGTTCTTAACCCATTCTGACTACTTGGGCACTCATTCTGGACCAGCTGTGGCTCATCGGGCCCCTCTTCATTTGTCTGGCTCTAATCACACGCTTCACTTTTTCTTTTACCATTTTTCTTTTTCTTCAATTTTTTTCTTATTCAATGGTTTAGTTTTTTTATCATTCTCAACTTCCCCTAGTCCTCTCGTACATGAAATTAACTTTCATCCTTGGTCTACCCTACTGTCAATTTGGGGCCTAATGCCCCCTTTTTTTTGGGGGGGGGCATTTCTTCTATCTTTTCCAGACCCATCATCTAATACCACGTTGGTAAGGATTGGAAAATTAAAATTATCCAAAATACCAAAAATGAAGTCCATTGAAGTTTTATTTTAGTTATTGAATTCCCTATTAGCAGATATATTTACTTTTCTGTTTACTGTTTACTGTTTACTTTTCTGTTTTTCGATAACAATCCTTTGTTTTCGATAAACGGAGAAATTCAACAGCATTAGACACACTTTAGACATTTAGGGAACTTTAACTTGTATCAAACCTTGTGCCTTTATCGAAAAGAAGAAAATGCTAATCGATTCTAGCTAATGCGCCTAAAATAAAAAATGAGCCAGTAAATGTGTCAGAAACTAGCTACTTTGGATTTCGATACAGACTTGAAGAATCATGTTGGAATCGCTAGGCACTGGAAAACAATTTCCGTGTTAGGCAGGTTCCCTCTCAGTAGTTATATATGTCTGGTTATCCTTACGTTTTTCGATAAAGCTGTCTTGTTTTCGATAAACAGAGAAATTACACAGCATTTGATACACTTTAGACATTTAGGGAACTTTAATTTGTATCAAACCTTTTTCCTTTATCGAAAAGAGGGAAATGTTAATCGATTCTAGCTAATGCGTCTAAAATAAAAAATAAGTTTTTAAATGTGTCATAAAGTAGCTAATTTGGATTTCGATACAGACTTTAAGAGTCATGTTGGAATCGCTAGGTATTGGAAAAAAGTTTCCGTGTTAGGCAGGTTCCCTCTTGGCAGGTATCTTTATCTTACTATCCTTACGTTTTTCGAAAGAAACTTTTGTTTTCGATCAATGGTGAAATTCCACAGTATTTGACATTTAGGGGAACTTTAAACTGTATCAAACTTTTTGGAGTTATCTAAAAAGTAGAAAGGTTATTTGATTCATCAAATGCGCCATAGTTACGCGATTTGGACATTGCAGTTTCATAAAGAAAAAAGGGGAATTTATTCCAATGCAAAGAAAATCATTTTAAAATACTGAAATTCAAATGAGATATCTTTATAAATTTCTTCCATAAGATTAGCATTAGGGAGCAGGTCTTTTCAATTGACTGAAGTAACCCCTTAAGCCAGGAGCCCGTTAAGCCTTATCAGGAGAAAATAATTGCGATAGCAGAATTATCGAGCAAACCCTATCACTACTATGAAATTATGAAGTTTTCCAACAATTGTTTTTAGCTTCTCTCGTTATAATCGATTGTAAAACATCTCGATTGTAGATTCTAGGAATTAATCGATGGCTGTATCGATTGTGATTTTTTACGATGACGATTTTTCTCGATTGTCGAATTTTCGAGAATCGCCCATCACTAGCCCGGGGTTCTCAGGCCCCGTGATCACCGACGCTTAGTGGGCGGAGTGCTTCGCACCCCGAAAAAGTGGAGTATCGAATCAGAGGTTTGCGAGTAGGCTGGAAAAGAGGGGATCGACAAGACTGACCGATCATTTGATGAAGGTGGCAAAAGACCATCCTTCATATTGTTAATACGAGGTGATGTCGTAAGCGAGGAATTAAGTTATAATCAGTTCTGATGGATTTATTCAACAGAGATGAGATGACTACAAGATTTTTGATAGAGTCCTAAACAATGATGGTTAAAAAGTGATTTTCGAAGATTTATTAGATTCTCTTCAGCAGTGATGGTTAAACCAAGATTTATTAAATTTTATCAACAGTGATGGTTTAGAGATGACTACGAGTTTTTTGGGTCGTGTTTTCCCGTTAAGGGACGATCCTAAGATCGGCAGCTCTTGGACCTGATATCATAGACAGTTTAAATAATTAGTGAACTTTACCTGTAATGTGAAAAAACCCCAATATTCGACGGTAATATGTGTGCGACTAACGGCTAAGAGTAAGCTTCTACTATATTGTTCAGAAGGTATGTGTTATTTAATATTTTTGTATTCCCATTGTTTTAATTGTCTATGTTGTGCTAGGGATGTACAATTTATGGTAACCAAGGAATTAAATAATCTTTGTAATAATAATTTAAAGGGTAAACTTAATTCAAATGTTAATTCAAATTCATTCATCGGAACGCTGGTGCCTTGTGACACAACTTTATTTGGTTTTGTAAATATGTTAATTAAACTGTAAATAAACTTTTTGTTAATTGTTAAATTTTGGCCTATGTTTTTAATACAACATGAGTCCATTGTTTTACTTTACTTTAATTTTTATTTCAGATTATAAACTTCTTTGGTATGTTATTTATGCGTAGTTTTGATAGGTTTTGTTTAGATAAAATTGCGCGGTCTAAAAGCTATTTCTCCACTAAAATTACACAACGCAGTTAGGGGCAGTTTTGGAGATGTGTTTCCTCTCTCCTCAATTTAAGATAATTATGGTTAGATTAATTATCAGAAGTAGCCAGGACCATTATTCAATTATTACGATCACAAATGTTTGTTTATAAATTGTAATGTTTTGAAATACCCACTATAATATTTCAGGTACAGTAGTTTAGGAGTAGTTAACCTACAATTACTAGGGTAGTTAATCTCAATTACCCATTATCTTTCCCCCACCCACAAGATTGGGGTTTTACCCTGGCCCCAATCACGTGTATGTCTGGATAGTTAGTCGGTGTCGGTATATGGACCCAGTTCTTCCCAACATACACATTTTTAACTTCCCAACAGGTGGTAAACAACGTCTGCGATAGCGGTTACAGTTGAAGCTTCACTATTTTAAGGATATGTCAGTCCCTCTTTATTTATAGTTTCATGAATTCAATTGGCAGGTGAGAGAATGCGCTAGAAACAATTAAACACGGAGATGCGTAATTGAGTCAGGTTCAAATGGTATATTCTGGCGTGAGAGAACTACTTCATTGAGTGGGTATTTGGCCCT
Organism: Maratus speciosus; assembly: GCA_963932465.1. Lineage (NCBI taxonomy): Eukaryota > Metazoa > Arthropoda > Arachnida > Araneae > Salticidae > Maratus > Maratus speciosus. The sequence continues at coordinate 483,572,413 of OZ010793.1, forward strand.
TCTAGTAAACCATGCCGCCAAGAAAATACGGCTTTTTTATACGTTACAATTTCATTTTATAACCTTGACCCTCTCAAAATTTGGAAAACGATCAGTTTCTATGGCGTGGACTACAAATTTAGAGTTTAAATTTCTTGAATTAAAGGCATTTGTGTATTCTTTTAATCGTATCTGAAAGGTACGGCTAGTCTCTGCAATATATATATTGCGTCACACTGTGTACATAGGATTCCATATATTATTCCTTTCTTTTGAGAACTGTGGTACTTGTATTTAAAATTACAGGGGAGCCTTGTAAAGATTTCTGTGGGATAAAATATATAAATATATTAAAAGGTTTAAAAAGATGCGAGATTTTCTCCGATTTATTGTTTAAGTAATTTAAATCAAATGATAACAAATAATCAAATAAATAAATTGTGAAGTTGTGGAAGTTTATAGTTCAAAACTACAAACTATTAATGATTTAGAGCAGCGAATTTGCCAAGTTCTTGAAATGCATCGCTGGAGTTTTTGCTGAAATCTTTCGCACACCTCCTCTTCCGTTTACAAAATCTGCCGGATAATGGTGGTGCTTGTGTGAAATGATAACAAAGAAGAGCCATTTAATCACTCTATAACATTTTTATGTATTTAAAAAGTTGCAAACAATTTCTATTAAGTAAATTTCCGCGCACACCGCATATATTTAATCTATCTCTATAAAAATCCTTCTTGGTTTGTTTGTTATTTTATAAAAATCTATTGCTTCTAGAATTATTGAAATAAAAAATGATGACAACTGTTATTCAAATTAATAAACCAATACAAATTCACATTCACGCGCTACGTTTTAGGATCCAAAATTGGCGTCAGTCTGAGCAGAAAAGGGGCATTTTTCATTGACAAATTTAAATCTTTTAGTGTGTTAAAATGACGCAGTAACTTCATTTAAACGTATTTAATGTTAAAGTACAAGGACTTAAAAATTTTCGAAAGAATTTCTGTGCACGCTTATGCATTTATTCTATCTACATGGAAATCATTGTTTGTTTGTTTGTTCCTTTATACAAATCTGCAGTTATTGAAATAAAAAATGATGACAAATGTTCCTCAAAGTTTTAAGCCAAAACAAATTCACATGCACTCGCTACATTTTAGTAGGGTAACTCCGGAAAGAGTCGCTGCATACGGGATAAATGTCGCACTTCTTGTATTTCTTGTAATTATCGATAGATGGTCGTCAAACGCACAGTATAGGTGTGCAATGAGATTATTTTAACCAGTGTATAGCGTGAATCCCATTTCGATGTTTACTTGTAGAAGTACAATCCTTAATTTTACGTAAATACATGATTTCACTGTCCAAACTTTTAAACACGTGATGTTTAAATACTTTTCATACACTAATTACTAAATGCATGCATGATTTCGACGTCAAAACTAAGTGTAGGGTTTGTCATCAATTTATCAATCAATTGGTATCCGCTAGAGGCAATTTGTAACAATTCTATATTTAAAATTTCAGACCATTCGGAAGGCTGTAACATCATTAAAATGCTTTGCAATAATTTTTTCCCATTGGCCGTAATGTAACGGAAAACTTTTGACTGTCCCTGTCATTAAAGTATACATCCGATTTTCATAAAATTTGAAATGACTCGACAAAATCTTGCAACAATTATATATTTAAAATTTCAGACCATTCGGTTGGGTAGTTTTTGCTCTGTTATATGCGGACGAACGGATAGATGGACAGACAGACGGACGGACGGACTGAACGACGACTATAGGTGCTACGTATTTACATAATTACGAACGCACCTAAAAAGCTTTAAATCATAGCAAAAAAATCCTTTGAATGAAAGTATGAAAATGATATAAAAAAAGTTATTTTAATATAAAATACTTTTCAAATTTAGCCATCAAATATTTATTATTTTTATTTATTAATCAAGGACTTTCCTGTGCTTTGAAGAAAAACATGTTAATTTAGGTTATTGTCTGTCTATATAATGTAAAAAAAACGCTGCATAATTATATTTAAAATTTGTCTATGAAATATGTGTTTTTTTAATAATAAAGTAATTTTCCATCTCTCGGGGAAAAAACTTATTCAATTAAGTTCTTGTTTGTATAATATGATTAAATGCTTTTAATATTAAACACACAAATATTTATTTGATGTTTACAAACCCATTTTTAATTTAAGTTTTTAAACAAATAGCAACTTTTTTTTATTATATTTAACTACATAAATAAATTTTAAAGTGAAAAACATGATTGTAGTATATAAAGCTTTGTACAGAGTAGGAGGCTCCCATCCAAGGCCCGCGGACCACGGATCCCGCCGTGTCATTTCGATGTAATTTTCAGGGAGACAAAAGTTTTTCGCGCAAGCGAAAAAAGAAAAAGAAAGTAGTTTGTCATTCATACTCATTGTACATTCATTATTTTTAGTACCACAATTTCTAAATAGCAATTTTCATATTATTTAATTGCACAATATATACGATGACTATTAATTCTCAGAAATAGTGTTAATAAAAACAAGTAATATAAAAATTTTGTTTTAAAGTCAATTCCTACTTAGGTCATCAAAGAAAAATTTAATATAATCCCTTTTAAGCTAATATTAGTTTTTGTTGCATTAAAATATCTCTATTTGTTGATTTTCTATAAGCAAGTAGGTTTACAATGGAAGTCTATGGGAATTTGGCGAAATATTAGAGATATCGCCAAGTTGGCGTCACTTTTGGCGACTAATTTTGGCCGCCAAATTTGGCGATATATCGCCAAGTTGCCGACAAACTTGGCGGTATTTGGCGACAGAACAGGGTCTCCCTCTTATAGATATGATGATGCATTAAATGCTTCAATAACCAATGGCCGCCATTTGGTCTCCCATGTAAAACTAAAATTTATTAATTAAAATTTAAATAATGAATTAATATTTGAAAAAACTGTATTAACATCAATTGTCATCCAGTACAAGTTTAAAAAAATTTATTTCAACTTGATAGGATGAATAATAAGTATTTTATTAACGAATGAAAATTTGAACAAGATATATATAAATAAATAAATATAGGCAGAGTGTGAACTAATAGTAGGAATTGAATGAATAATTACCTTATATTGTGACTCTGAGGATTATTTTTAAGATGGGCATAAGATTTTTTTTTTTTTTAATCGGGAAATAAATAAATAATGTTACCATTGTTCCTAAAATTATGCACACACAGACATGGAAAAAGAAATGTTTTCCGCGAAAGCGAAAAATGACAAAGACAGTGGTTTCTCATTCATGCTCAACGTATATTCATTATTTTTAGTACCATTATTTCTAAATAATAATTTTAGCATTCCTTAATCGCACAATTTATAACATGAACATTACTTCTCAGAAATAGCGGTAATAAAAATAATTACCTTACATCGTGTATAAGTGACTCTGACGATTATTTTTAAGATGAGCATAAGATTTTTTTTTAATCAGAAAAAGAATAATGTTACCATTGTTCCGAAAATTATGCACACACAGGCATATACATTCATATGGTATAGAAAAAATAAGGAAATCAGAAATGTTTACTAATAATACTAAATGGGATTTTAACGGTAAAATCCGTGTATTTTAAATTTTTATTTTTGTAAAAATGTATCTCAGTTTTGAATAACAAATCAAATTTGTTATTAATAAAAAAGTATTTCCAGCATCAATTAAAAGTTCTTACGTTCAGTTGTTAGATAATAAAAACGGATAAACAAATTTGAAATTCTTTTTACCCCTCTTATCAAAAGTTTCCGCCTTTTTGTCCTTTTATTATGCATGCATAACTATCGAAATAAAAGTAACATTCTTCATCTTCTAATAGAAGAAAAATATATTTTTTTCTCTAGTTTAAAAGACAGCATAGTGATGAATTCATGGGTGACTCAGGAACGACTTGATGTGACGCCAATACATAATTTCGAATGCGAGAATTCGATATTTTCTTGTTTTCAATAACTTGAGTTTTCTTGCACAAGTGCAGTGTGGACAAATATTTAATTCTGGACACTGCCTAGTACTAAGAGAAGAATCACTATGATTTGAAACTATGATTTTCGCAACCGCATAAATTGCGTACATATACTTGACTATTTTAATTTTTAATATAATAAATTCCCTCTATATTTTTTCCAAAACTTCGTTTCAGTATCTTTTTAAGAATACAAATTATAAACTAAAATAAATTTATACAACTGTTCCACTTCTGTCCATTGTTCAGTTTCTGATGTAAATAATCGAATCTCTATACCAGTGTTGTCATTTTGGGGAGGAGAGTGGAACAGTTGTTGTCCCAGATCAGAAACAAATTTCAGATATTGCACAAAACCTAAAATAATTCGTCAGATTTGATTAATTTAGAAACATTAGTGTTAAATAAACAATTTAAGAAAAACTTATAACTGTAAATAATATTTACTAAAGCCTTGCAAACATGCACTGCCAATATTCCCACAACACATTTATCTCTAATAAGTACGTTGACTAAAGTTAAAAACGTATAAGAGGATAAAACTGTATAAAATATTTCTCAGCGGTGCACAACATGAGAAAACCTTTTGCCCACTTGAAAACAGAACATTGCCCTGCCCCACTCAACGAAGAAAATTTGGTAATCGCACTTATTCTGTGTACTTCACACTCATAGTAATGCAAACTGAATCTAGAACGAAATATCCTGCATCAAGGAATCGATTATTAAACTTTTTTAAAGCACTACCGGAATAATGCTAAGAAATTTCATGTTTTTTCGCATAATGAAATGAAATATCTAAATAAACATTTAAAGAAAACGCACACACACAAGGCAGTAAAAATTCTTTTTCAGCAATTGCTATCCATAGACGTTACTGCACGCGAATTCTTCTATGCAACACTGTATATGATCTACACACCTCGTAATACATTAAAAAGCTTGAAAATGCATATCCCAGTTGAAAACGCATATCAAGCACCAATGGCTCATTGTCAATTCTGTAATCTAATTCTTTTGAATGTAAATAAACAATAAATTCTGAGTACTCCGTAATCTATAGAAAACATACTGTAGTGTACCTCACTAACGTATGTACATTTCATTGAAATAATGTAGCATCATTAAAATTCAGTGTAAAGAATTTTTCTTCCATAGATCATAATATAATGTAAGACGTTTGTGTGTCCCTGTAAACGAATTATTGCGATTTACTCTATACAAAATAGAAAGCATGATAATATCCATATTATTGACGCTTATCGATTTCATTATGTTTGAAATCGTCTGAAGTAATTGAAATGCAATGAAAACGATTTTTCTTTATCGACTCTAATGTAACAGAATACTTTTAAGCGTCCATGTAAACGAACTATAATTACAACTCATTCTATACTCTGTAGAAAACATGCTGTTATCTACCTCAGCGATGCATAGCAATTTCATTATGTCTGATTTAGTAATTAGAAATTTGTAATGCCATTGCACTGAAAACGATTTTTTCATGTCGACCGTAATGCACCAGAATAATTGTGAGCGCCACTGTAAATTAACCATAAACGGTACACGTTTCTTTTTCAGTACCAAACATGTCATGGTAAATTAGAAAAATAAACCCTTTACATTCCAATTTGATTATATTTACACGAGTTAGACTACGGCCAGACAGATAGAGAGGCGGGCAGACAAACCCAATTCATGAGCACTTTTTATGTTAGAATGTGTTAAAAGCAGATTGATATAGTTAGCCACTTGGATTAGTTAGCTAGCAAAAACTTTTTTTTGGCTGCAAATTAAAAATGAGGAGGACATGATATAAATTTAACACCAAAAAGAGCAGTTTATTGAATCACATTCAAAAGAGGAAAAGCAGTGAAATGGCAAGTTTAATTTAGATGGCTCCACGAAAACACAATAAGGAAAAGAAAATCTATGATGGATAGAAATCCTTACCCAATTCGTTAAAATTCAAGCATTTTACTAAATCCAAAATGTTTTTAAAACAATTCTCTTTTCAGAAAAACAATCCTCACTTAATTGTGACACAACTAAAAAGACTTTAGCAAACTAAATGTAACTTTATTATAAAGAGATGAAAATTTTATTTCTTACCAACAGCCGCAGTCTTACAATAATTCCGTTTCCCACACAGTAAAAAAAATACTGCTAGTTTTCCGGTAGGAATCGGAAAGATAGTTTCCCTTATCGTACCGGAATAATTTCCGACCCAGCTCGGAATAAAATCCGTAAATAAAGGAAATACAATCCGTAAAACGGTATTTTACGGATTTTATTCCGAGCTGGGTTGGAAATTATTCCGGTACGATAAGGGCAACTATTTTTCCGATTCCTACCGAAAAACTGGCATTATTTTTTTTTACAGTGCACGTGCCAAAAGAAGATCGATGAAATCATTCGGAAATCCGAAGTTTTCTTCTTCATTATATATTAGCCACTAGACAACCACAATAACTTAATTAACATATCTTTTTCATATAACCCTGATAAATAATTTTAGAGATCCATTCGCACATTGTGAAATTTAAAGAATAACAGAATAGATTTCTCATTCACGCACAAATATTTTATCTTAATCATATTAAGGCGGTATTAAATAAAAAAAAATATTTTTCCACGCTCAACAACTCGAAATTTTCTGACACATTTTCAGACTCATTTTTAAAAGTAAAAACATGAAACTTGCAGAAGTGATTTTTGAAGAGATTTACAAGCGACATGTGTTTTTATTTTTCTTTCAATTAATTAAAACTTGATTAATAAACAATTATTTTCTCAGTAGGGCAATATTTTTCGTTTCTAACACAATCGCTTCGGGAAATTCTGCTCAAAATGCCCACTTTGACATCATTTTTTGAAATATATCCTACCTTTATCAAAAAATTGACCAATACAGCACATTATATAGTTTCTAAATAAGAGAACCTGCCAATTGGATGCGTTTGAGAGCGAAAAGGAATTTAAAAATGAGTCAGAAAGTAAGCCGGTTGGATTTGAGTACACCCTTAATACGATAATTATTTCGTCAGCCCCTATTTTTGTTTATTTTTGTTTATTTATTTAATTTTATTTTTTTGCTGTAAGAGTTGATCCTATCAAAAACTTGTCAGTGTGAAAGTAATAATATTGAGAAAATGTATAATAAATTTAAGCGGATTGGATGCCTTTTAAATTGACGAAGTTATGAATTTTTTCTTCTTCAACCCCCACACTTTTTTTTGTTTTGAATTTTTTAACCATTTAGAAAAATGGTTATTGTCCTCGGTCAGGGTAGGAAATCAAAAACATATCTGAAGCGTTTTATTAGTTCAATCCGCATTTTATTCATTTTCTGATTGGTCTATACAGTAATCTATATTTTCCCTTTACTTTCAACAGAGATGGATAATTCTGTTGCTACTATGACAAAAAAATAATAAATACTACAAAAAAAAATAACTCACAAATAAATTGTATTTAAAAGTACATTTTTTTCTCTATACGACGGTGTAAAAAGTAATATTGTGGGATGTTTAGAAGTTTAAGAATGAAATTTCATTTAAAATTGGTCCAGGAATCCATGGCGTACGTAATGAATGATCAACTCCGTGCGATTTTTTATGTCTTAAATTTTAGTCTTTGAAAAAATAATTTTCTAAATAATCGTTGTAATTTGTTAAATTGCATTTTTATTTATTTATTTATTTATTTATTTATTTTTTTTGCATCAAGAGTTGGTCCTATCAAAAACTTGTCTGTATAAAAGATGCAGGTAATATTAAGAAGATTTTTAATAAGTTTAAGTGAATTTGATATCTTAAGAATTGACGAAGTTATGAATTTTTTTTCTCCCTAAAACCCTATTTTTGCGCCGCTTGAGCCTATCTTTAATTTTATCAAAAATATGTGATACATAAATTTCTGGCCCTTTTCCTAGAAGTAATAATAATTTTAAACATATTTGATATGTATTTGAAGAAGTTATGGGGTTTTTTCGTTTTTCATGAAACCCTCCCTATTTCCACCACCTTAATCCGATGTTGTCCATTAACGAACTTGACCGAAATTGTCTGCCCCTTGATTTTTTGTATCAATTTGGAAGAGATTTGTGCAGAATTACAGAAGCCATCGTGTCCATAAAAAAGTGATATATATGTATATATATATATATATACAGATATATATATAGATAGATAGATAGATAGATAGACATATACATATAGATAGATAGATAGATAGATATAGATAGATAGATAGATAGATTAAGTTTTTTACTGAGGGTGGTTTTGGGTTCTAGGGGTCATGATCGGTGTAGTTCTGCAAAACTTTTTCAGAAATTCCAACATAGGGGAGATTGCAATAGGTAGTATTTCATCTACCCAAAAACTCATTTGTTCACTTGAGTAGTGGAGACTGGGGATGAAGGGGACAAGGGATGAAAGGGACACTCAAAATTTCAGGACGAAAATAAAATGTACAAAGTTCAAAATTTAGCTCAATCGATGACGATACTTGTTCTGTCTTAATAATTCTTTTAATTGACATCTACAATTGCAGCGTTGTAGGTGATGAAAGCAAAACCTGGTTTTAATATAAAAAAAAAGTAAATTTTGATGTTGCTTTTCTTTTTTTCTCTAAAAAAGTAATATTGTGTTTAGCATTATAATATTTATGTTATTTAGCCCTGTAAATTATGCACTTTATGTAAATATCAGTATATTTTGTTAGCTAAAATACTCTCATGCATGAATACATTTTTAATTTCGCTAGGTGGATATGTGGTTGAAAGGGACAGAAACTGAGGTGTTGAAAGGGACATGTCCCTCAGGTTGTTCCTAGTTACAACTGTCCTAGTCCATTAGTTTAACAAGAAGTACAAGTTTCAACAAGGCTAATTTTGATATTTTTAAAAACCTCCAGTTAGTTATGTATCGCTATACATTTACACAGAACATAACATATAACTGCTATAAAACAGGCTTAATGACAGAGTACAAACCACCTGATATAGTAGCAAAACGTAATGAAAAACAATTTTCTCACGTAGCATCACTTGAATGTGATAAACTTGTCACACTTTTGTGTTTTGTTTCTGCATCAGGTACTGTTCAATGAAATTCGTTTTCCCAAGGAAGAATTTCAAAGAGTTCATTCTCGGAGGTGCACCATCCCAAAAACGTGGACTTGCTCATCAAAGTTGGTCAATGACCGCAGAAGTTTTTTAAAGCAATTGTGCATTAGCTAATAATTCTAGTTGTTCCAAAACTGATTCTGCTCTTTTCTTATTTGATATGCATGAAAGCAATATAAATATCAAGACAATAAAATTTGCGAAAGGTAATGGAATAAATATGGTGATATTCTGGTCGCACTGTAGCCACAAACTCCAGAAAAGCACTCGTAATGATTCAAAGTACATTTTTTCAGAAAAAACAGAATAAAACCGTTTTGTATTTACTGATACTATTGTCATTATTAATGTGAATATTAATGATATTGTGGTGCAGTTACCTAAGCCCGTAAATGGTGGTGAGACAGCTAGAGCTAAATATTTCTTAAAATGTTTGACTGATTTAAAGTTGTTTTATGCCAAGTTTTATGTCAAACATGTTATTTTTCTTCTTTTTATGTTATAATATGTTGCAATATAGTTTATTTGTATTTGTGTATAATTATCTTTTATTTTTGAATAATGTAATCATAAATAAAAAGAAAAAAATGTTCATAAAAGCGTTTTATTTATGTGTGTCCCTTTCAACCTCGCACAGTGTCCCTTTCATCCTCTACAATGGGGTTAAAAGGGACATTTCTCCCAATTTATAAAAATGGATAGATATTTTTAATTATTGTACTTGAGGATAACAGGTTTTAGTAGTATCAAAGCAAAGGTTTTAGACGAGAAGTAGGCACAAATTTGAAAGTGATATCTTTTTTTGTTATTGTTTTATAAGCTTATAAATACAAAATGTCCCTTTCATCCCCATTCTCCCCTACATAGCTAAGCATACTGACATAACTGAACTTACCCAATAAATAAATAGTCACACACTGACTTACTATCGTATTATCTATAAATGCACGAATAGAATTCCGGTTCATATTTTCTTACCATCGTAATTCCTGATATACAGGGTTATTACAAATGAATCATCGGGTTTTGATAACTTACTAAGTGCGAACTAGGAAACGTTTATGTTTCCATGACAACTCAAACGAGAGGGCGTTAACTACTGTTTCGAGCTGCGTATGTGTCATGCGCGTGTCGTTGCCATGGTTGCTGCGCGAACGTCATATTCAAAATGGCAACTGGACAGCAGAAAGCTTTTTGTGTACTAGAATTTTCAAAGTGTATATAGTGTCATTCGCTTATAACCGTTCAGAGAGCATTCCGGAAGGCATACAAATGTAAACCACCAACCCAACAAAGCATTGTGTGCTGGTATCGACAGTTCAAAGAAGCCGGTTGTTTATGTAAAGGCAAAAGTTTCGGCCGACCAAGCGTTACTGAAGAAACAATGAAACGAGTTAGAGAGGGTTTCATCCGTAGTCCCAAGTAGCCGCGAACTTTCCTTTACACAGCCAACTGTGTGGAAAATTTCTGCTGCCCAGTCGCTATTTTGAATATGATGTTCGTGCAGCAACCATGGCAGCAGCGCGAAACTGTAGTTAACGCCCTCTCATTTGAGTTGTCATGGAAACATATACGTTTCCTAGTTCGCACGTAGTAAAGTATCAAAACCCGATTATTCATTTATAATAACCTTGTATTCTTTTTTTTTCTTGAATTCTTTATTCTACCAGAATATACCCAGAATTAATCAGAATTATGTACACAGTAAAAAAACGGACTAAAATACGGAAATTGTACTGGCAATCGAGATCTATATGGCAACCAGTACTATTTGCGTAGTTTAACGGAAAATTTCTCTCATAAATTCCAGGAAAAAGAAAATTTTCTGGAATTTACCGGGGGGGGGGGGGGGGTGAAATACGGAAATAGTACTATTGTCTCGATAGCCAGCACAATTTCCGTATTTTAGTCCGTTTTTTTTACAGTGTATTATTTTTCAATTTTTAAATCTGCTCACAGATGAATCCACGAGTATTAAATTTTACTGCCAAAATTGTTACCCAACACTGTGATAAATGTGTTTTTACAGAACACATTTTGTCCATATAAAACGCATGACAATATTATTTGGGCGATTTTTAAAATTTTTAAAAACTGTCCTTCGTTAATTCTCTTTTATTTTTCCTATCTGATTACGAAGGCAATTGTATTCTTTATAATCAACTAGTTGGATGTGCCAATCCCAAAACTTTCTTCTATCTCATGTATATTAATATTTCAAAATGTTGTTACAAATACCAATAATTCCATTTTATTAGTTTTATTAGTACTTTTATTAGAATTATGCATAACTTCATGCACTTTTCGATGGTACAATATGGAAAATTGTACGAGAATCGCTATTACAGCGCCTCCTTCTGGTAGAATTTTTCAATATTCAGGGTGAACCATCTTGTCATGGTCAAAAGCATACACAAAAAATTTGGTTCCATTCTGTGCATAACTTCATACACTTTTCGGTGGTACAATATTGAAAATAGCTCAAAAATCGCTATTACAGAGCCCCCTACCGTTGGAATTTTTCCAAATTCAGGGAGGACCTTCTTGCCACGGCTAAAAGCATATACAAAAAATTTGGTTCAATTCTATGCATAACTTCATACACTTTTCGATGGTACAATATTGAAAATGCATAAAAATCGCACAAAATTTGCTATTACAGCGCCCCCTACTGGCGGAATTTTTCCAAATTCAGGTAGGACCTTCTTGCCATGGCTAAAAACATACGCAAAAAAAATGGTTCAATTCTATGCATAACTTCATACACTTTTCGATGGTACAATATTCAAAATGCACAAAAAACGCACAAAAATCGCTAATCGCTATTACAGCGCCTCCTACCAGCGGATTTTTTCCAAATTAATGGAGCCCTGCTTGCCATAGCCAAAAACTTTAAAAAAATTTGGTTCATTTTTATGCATAACTTCATACAATTTTTGATGGTACAATGGCGACATACGGACGCACGGACAGACAGACATTTTCAATAAACTTGTTTTTTAGGATATCTGACCCATAAAACGTAATCCGTAAATCCGTCGAAAACCGGAAGTCGAAAAAAATTTCGATTACAATACTTCTCTATCTTCAATAGAAGAATGTAAAAATCGAAAACAACACTAGACAACAATGGTTCTACTATTGAACTGAAGTTAGTTGTTTCTTATTCAGTGTTTTGCGCTGACTCCAAATCTAGTTTTTGATTTTAGACAGCACGTCTAGTTTTTGAGGTATTTGCATATTTCGACTTATGCCAATTTAAGCTTTTTTGTGCCATTTTATGCAAATTTACAATAAATTTCAGACTGGCTTTTTTGTTTTATATTATGACTACTGGAACCTTTGTTTCAGATAAATGTCAGTCTGCATATTCTTAATATTTATCTGTCAGTCGTTAGGCCTAACTTGCCTATTTTTCTATGGTTTAATGTTTACATTATGTTCAACTTTAAATTAGTTGCTACAGAATTGACGTAATGTTTTTCTAGACTTGATTTTCGTGCTGATTTCAAATCCGCAATCCGTTTTCTTCTATCGCGTCTAGTTTTCCTGTAAAATGAATTTCTACTTTTGTACGGTATTGGCACAAGTTTCAAATAAAATGCCTTTTATGGGTTAAACCTCATTGCTAAAAACTAGACGTGATAGAAGAAAACAGATACCAGATTTGAAATAAACGCAAAAAATTGGTTTGAAAGCATATTAGCCTATTTATATGGCAGAACTATTTGGAAGCTTAGAAACGTTATTAGAAAAACAATGAAAATATTTCACTGTCACATGCAAGTATAATCTCGAACACAACATTTTTTTGTAAAGTAAACTGGACAATAATCATAACGTAAAAAAAAAAGCCAGTGTGATATTGCTCTATGCCTTAAATTGGCATATACTTGTACAAAAATTCCAAAATTTGCACAAATCGAAATATGCAAATATCTCAAAAAACAGACGTGCTGGAGAAAATCTAAAATTAGATTCGGAATCAGCGCAAAATACTGAATAAGAAACAATTAATTTCAGTTCAGTAGCAGAGCAAAAGTTTAAATTTGTTGTCCAGTGTAATCGTTCTGTAGTCGAAAATTCAACGTAGGAGGAATCCATAATGAATCAAATATTAAAAGGAAATACATTATGGGAGAACGAAAAGCCTATTGCATAGATCAAATATTTATCTTTCCGAGATTGCAATAGAAGTTTCTTTTCTTGCAGCAATTCTGGACGAAAGTGAAGAGAATACTGAATCGAATAAAATTTAATATAGAAAATTCACAGAGTTTTAGGTCAAGGTTAAGACGCGTTTTTTTTTTCTGCATTTCACATGGACGATTAATTGAATATATTTTCCTAGTGACAAAACTTAAAATGGTAAAAACGTTCGTTAATTCTCCTTTATCTTTCCTATCTTATAAGGAAGGTAATTGTGTTTTTCGTAACCAAAAATCAACGAAAATAATCGTTCTGTAGCGGAAAATCCAACGTAAGAGGAATCTATAAGGAATTAAGTATTAAACGAAATACATTCTGGAAGAATGAAAAGACTATTTCAGAGATCAAATATTTATTTTTCCGACATTTCGATAGATGTTTCTCATCTTGCAGCAATTCTAGACGACAGCGAAGAGAATACTGAATCGAATAAAATTTAATGTAGAAAATTCACAGAGTTTTAGGTCAAGGTTAAGACGCGTTGTTTTCTGCATTTCACATAGACGATTAATTGAATATATTTTCCTAGTGACAAAATTTAAAATGGTAAAAACGTTCGTTAATTCTCCTTTATCTTTCCTATCTTATAAGGAAGGTAATTGTGTTCTTTATAACCAAAAATCATCGAAAATAATCGTTCTGTAGCGGAAAATCCAACGTAAGAGGAATCTATAAGGAATTAAGTATTAAACGAAATACATTCTGGAAGAATGAAAAGACTATTTCAGAGATCAAATATTTATTTTTCCGACATTTCGATAGAAGTTTCTCATCTTGCAGCAATTCTAGACGACAGTGAAGAGAATACTGAATAGAATAAAATTTAATGTAGAAAATTCACAGAGTTTTAGGTCAAGGTTAAGACGCGTTTTTCTTTTTCTGCATTTCACATAGACGATTAATTGAATACATTTTCCTAGTGACAAAATTTAAAATGGTAAAAACGTTCGTTAATTCTCCTTTATCTTTACTATCTTATAAGGAAGGTAATTGTGTTCTTTATAACCAAAAATCATCGAAAATAATCGCTCTGTAGCGGAAAATCCAACGTAAGAGGAATCTATAGGGAATTAAGTATTAAACGAAATACATTCTGGAAGAATGAAAAGACAATTTCAGAGATCAAATATTTATTTTTCCGACATTTCGATAGAAGTTTCTTATCTTGCAGCAATTCTAGACGAAAGTGAAGAGAATACTGAATCGAATAAAATTTAATATAGAAAATTCACAGAGTTTTAGGTCAAGGTTAAGACGCGTTTTTTTTTCTGCATTTCACATAGACGATTAATTGAATATATTTTCCTAGTGACCAAACTTAAAATGGTAAAAACGTTCGTTAATTCTCCTTTATCTTTCCTATCTTATAAGGAAGGTAATTGTGTTCTTTATAACCAAAAATCAACGAAAATAATCGTTCTGTAGCGGAAAATCCAACGTAAGAGGAATCTATAAGGAATTAAGTATTAAACGAAATACATTCTGGAAGAATGAAAAGACTATTTCAGAGATCAAATATTTATTTTTCCGACATTTCGATAGATGTTTCTTATCTTGCAGCAATTCTAGACGACAGCGAAGAGAATACTGAATCGAATAAAATTTAATGTAGAAAATTCACAGAGTTTTAGATCAAGGCTAAGACGCGTTTTTTCTGCATTTCACATAGACGATTAATTGAATATATTTTCCTAGTGACAAAATTTAAAATGGTAAAAACGTTCGTTAATTCTCCTTTATCGTTCCTATCTTATAAGGAAGGTAATTGTGTTCTTTATAACCAAAAATCATCGAAAATAATCGTTCTGTAGCGGAAAATCCAACGTAAGAGGAATCTATAAGGAATTAAGTATTAAACGAAATACATTCTGGAAGAATGAAAAGACTATTTCAGAGATCAAATATTTATTTTTCCGACATTTCGATAGAAGTTTCTCATCTTGCAGCAATTCTAGACGACAGCGATGAGAATACTGAATCGAATAAAATTTAATGTAGAAAATTCACAGAGTTTTAGGTCAAGGTTAAGACGCATTTTTTTCTGCATTTCACATATACGATTAATTGAATATATTTTCCTAGTGGCAAAACTTAAAATGGTAAAAACGTTCGTTAATTCTCCTTTATTTTTCCCACCTTATAAGGAAGGCAATTGTGTTCTTTATAACCAAAAATCAACGAAAATAATCGTTCTGCAGCAGAAAATCCAACGTAAGAGGAATCTATAAGGAATTAAATATTGAAACGAAATACATTCTAGAAGAAGGAAAAGACTATTGCATAGATCAAATATTTATTTTTCCGGCATTTCGATAGAAGTTTCTCATCTTGCAGCAATTTTAGACGAAAGTGAAGAGAATAACGAGTCGAATA
The DNA here is from genome assembly GCA_963932465.1 of Maratus speciosus. Lineage (NCBI taxonomy): Eukaryota > Metazoa > Arthropoda > Arachnida > Araneae > Salticidae > Maratus > Maratus speciosus. Next base: position 483,588,127 of record OZ010793.1, read on the forward strand.
AAATTTAATGCAGAAAATTGACAGAGATTTAGGTCAATGTTAAGACGCGATTTTTTTTTTCTGTATTTCTCATATTCGATTAATTAAATATATTTTTCTAGTGGCGAAACAATATTCGGCGAATGTTATCTGTGTTAATTATACCTTGGCCAATATTTGCATAATATTAAAAAATATTAAAATATTTAATTTTAGTAACAAAAATTTCCTATACATGGATTTATATTTATTCCAATAACTTTCTCTAACTGAAACCTTACTGTGCTAGAACAGTATATCACTAAAGAAGCCGGAAATTGTAGGTCAAACATGGAAAATGAGGTGCGTTTGTGCTATAACTAGTTTTAATAAATATTCAGATCTTGGTGCAATAGCTGTTGCACTCATATGCAAAAATGCATGAATACAAAATTTAACATACTTACATATATCAAATTCAGTAATACGGAAATCATAGCATTCCATCTTAAATGTGACGTAATCACCACGGCAACCTAGAATCATTACCTATCATGGGATATCATTGAATGGATTACGTATGATATGGTTTAATAAAATGAAGAAAGCTTTTATTACTATCTTTTTAAGTTTTGATTAGATTTTCATAAAATTTGAAATAACGCGACAAAATTTTGCAACGATTAGATATATTAAATTTCAAATCATTCGATTAGGTAGATTTTGTGCTGTTATATGCGACAGACAGAAGGACGGAGCAGACGACGACTACAATTGCGACGTATTTATATAATTACGAACGCACCTAAAAACTACAAAATATTAACAGGTTTACAACAGATTGTCTTATCCTATCTTAATGTAGAATAAATTAGCACAAAAAATATAGACTAGCGTTAATGACTTTAAAATGCTTGACTTCGGATTATAATTTAAGTTATTTACATGATTTTCATTAAATGCTTTACGAAAAATATTTGGCATGTTGGATAAATTAAGAAATTAGTTCTTAGATTCACTGAAATAACAACAAACATTAGGTCTTATAAATGAAAAATCAAAATATGTTTATTATTAATCTCATTATGTGCATATTTCTCATTCAAAAATAAGAAAATCAGTTTTGAAGTTTCCTTCGAAAACATTATTTAACTAAAATTACATATTGTCAAGGCTTTTAACGTATTATATAATAACTAAATTTGCATTAAATATAAATGGTACAGAAATCGCCTCGATCCAATAATACTTGAGGTATTTTACTAAATGAATATTCCTTTTAAATTTTTCGTTGCACCGGCCACCTGCCCATCAGAGCAATCGTACAAGGGAATTCTGCAATAATTACAAGCGTCGGTCACCTAACACAGGCGCCTTCTTCTCTGTGGATTTCGTTTTCCTAGCTGAAAAAAAATAATAATTAGAGTAGGTTACGTAAATCAGTTTCACAGTTTCAACTGAATAATTTATATTTGTAAATTAATGTGTGAGCAACTATAGCTTTGGCGAAAAAACTTTATAAATAAGGATTTTTAAATGTCCGATTGTCATCTAAGTATACAGGGTGCAATATGTTATCTATCGCCGACCTTTTGTTTCTAAACCGTTGATCGTAGGCATATAGTTCCAATTACAAAAACGATTCAAATGAGGTAAATATTCATGTTATGGCACAATTTAAAGTAAAAAATCAGTTTTATAAAAGTTACGAAATCTAACTTTTTATATGGTCCCCCAGTCCCTATAGTTATATTTAGTAAAAGTTTGCATATATCATAACAGATATACCACAAAAACTTTGACATTTGTACTACTAAAATTGACAGAGTTATTAAATTTCAAAGTTTGAGATTTTTGCACATGATTTTGTCTTTCATTGAGGAATCAGTTAAAAGATGAATTGAAGTAATTCGAGATCAAAATCAGGGTGCAATGTCCTTTTTACGGCGAAACCACCTCTAGCCGGTATCGTCAAATCGGGGAATCGCTAAATAGGGTTATTTCATCTAAACATTTTAGTTAACTTTTATGGGTCGAACAACATTCAAACGTAAAGACGATAACGGCTAAAGGTGGTTTCGCCGTAAAGACATTGCACCCTGATTTTCATCTCGAATTACTTTAATTCATCTTTTAACTGATCCCTCAATGAAAGGCAAAATCATGAGCAAAAATCTCAAACTTTGAAATTTAATAACTGTGTCAATTTTTGTACAGTACAATTTTTCAATAGGATGAGCAGAATTTTCATCATTAGTGTTAAAAAACAGTTAACTTTGTCATATTTCGTTTATTAGCTGCTTTCAATGAAGATCATTGTCGAATTGGTTGCTGCTTTGAAAACGTTGTGAAATGCTTGTTTATTACCCGTCGAACGAATAGCATTCCCAAACCATGCCTTCATGCAGTTGGCATTTTTTCAAATATGCATCCTATACATCCAAAGCAATTCGGGTTCAAAGAGGGCAGATTATACCAGACATAGATCTGTAATTAACAGAACTAGCATCACTAATGACAAGGGGGAAATAATTACAAGCCTCCGAAATTTACCTATGTTGATGAAATATGTTGTTTATGCTATATGTTTTGCATATATATTATTTCCAAGACAAAACAGAGGCAGACGATATTGTATTTATGCATGATTTATTTAGCTGCTTTTCTTTTATCGTACTTGCGTCGTTCACCATTAACTTACAAAATAATAATAATAATATTCTCTCTATTCTAAATAAGAGTAACTACCGCCGGTTTTGAATTTTTTGTGACAGGGGGTCTTTCTTCGTTAATATTAAGAAAAATAATGCATACAAAAATATGAAAATCGGTAGTATGATACAGAAATGTTTGATAAACACGCTGATGCAGACAGTTTTCAAATCGAAGAATTATTTTAAGAGATATTTAATGCTAAAGTTGGACAAAATCGTTCCACTAAAAAAGTTTTATAGGAGCAAAAACTACTCATAGGAATTTAATAATTTTTAGATCATTTTATACGTTTGAAGTTCCCGGTGTGCAGACTGTTTTTCTTTTTTTAATTTGACTAATTTTTTGAGGTTTTATTTCTATTTTAAATTCAAATTTTCAGCATTTCTAGAGATATTTTTTACAGATTTTAGAAAGTGATATTAATTTAAACTGTTGCCAACTGTATAAACAGTGGAAACAATAATGTTTGCTTCAAAAAAAAAATATTTATACTTGTAAATAAATTAAAATTTTATTTACACGTGACTATTATAAACAGAAAAAAACATTTGGAATTAGAATTAAATAATTATCTACAAAAAGCAGGAACTTATTAAAAATTACGTCATAAAAACTATAATTACACGTGAATTTTAAGAGAGAAAGGAATTTGTAAAATAATAAATTTATTAACATGCGTTAGAAGTCTTAAATAGGAGAAATTACGTCACATTTACGTCACATTACAGTTATTACATAAAATGAACACAAAATAATATTGCAAAACGGTTTAAATTCAGAAATTGCGCTAGACATTTATTTGATATTTTGAGCGGATACTTTTCAACTATATTTGTTCGGAAAGCGCAAATAATATTTCATTTCTAATACAAGTATTTTCATGTGAATATTAAAAAAAGAAAGAATAGTTTGGTCAAAATTGCGTCAGATTAAAAACGATTATTTTAAAAAGTCTTATTTAAAAGAACTTTCTTTTCGCTTTGTTAAAAAATACCGGGAGACAAAGACTCTGTTTACTTAATTCCTTTTACATTAGCTTATTTTGAAATGTTGTTACACGTGTCTACGTCAAAGACGAAAACAGCAATTGACATATGTATTTTTGGTACTACTTATTTATCCCGTCGACCAAAAATCTATCATTCGCCAAACTATAAGATTAAATGCCAATAATGGTTGATCGTAAATGTCACATTAACTTGACTTTAAGCAAGTTACACGTGTCTACGTCATCAAGTTATTTTTAATAAAAATTATGTCAGTTTGTATAATTGGCGAGTGCTTTGACGATTTATATAATTTGGCGAAATTGGTCGACGGGTTCATCAAGTAGTACCGCTGCGGATTTGGCCTTAAAATTCCCCATTCAAAGAGAAATGAATAGAAATCCGTTTATAGGGAGATCGCCACTGTTTTTTAAATAATAATTCAATCTTCCGACATCTTTTTAAAGCCGATCAAATTAGCGTACTTTTAGAGTCTGTGGTGTCTGAACGGGGGTTGACGAGCGTAGCTCGTAGGGGGCAGAGCCCCCTAGTAATGTAAAAGAAAACTCCCAGAAAATTCTGTTGAAAACGTAAATATGTAAGTTTATGAGATTGGATTGTAAAAAATCAAATTCAGGTACTATGTTAATTTCTTTACATCGGATAAAATGTTATCAAGTGTAATATCGGTATTTTTTTTTTTTTTTTTTTTTTTAACTTTTAGATTTACAATTACAAAAATTTGTAGAAAGGAATTTTCCCCATCTATAATGTCGTTATTTCTTATATGTTAATAATATACATATTCTTGAACTGACTGTACGCTATTTACATTAAAAACAATCTTTTTATTTAATCTGTGAAAAAGGGAAAATGCGTAAATTTTAAAAGATTGTTGTAACGATTGTTTAATAAATTAACCCTTAAATGCCGGGTGTTGCTTTTCGGCAACATACCCAATTTAGGCTTATAAATACTATTAGAATAATATTGAAGCTATAATGCCTAATGTTGCCAATAAAATACATTCTGAAAATATTATTAAATCTATTTTCAACATTTAGATGGCAACACTTGTGCTGTTTAAGAGGAAAGATAGATTAATTTTTTCAATTGCTGATACATGTTATTTTTGTTTTGTTTCGAAGCTTGTGAAATACCCTATTTTGTTCTGCCGTGAGTAAGTAAAATTTATTTCTTACCATAGTTCTCAAAATTCTTGTGTGTTTAATAGTATAGAATTTTATCAAGGAAAATTATTTTTCCAATTAATGCCCTCATTTCAATAAAGTTTATTCGAATTTTGTACAGCAATTTTCGATTTTTTTGGGAATTTTGTATGTGATTTTTAGTGTATTTTAGCGATTTTCTACCATTTTTCCATATTAGTGAAAGGATCAACTTTCAAACTTCGAACACAATATATATATATATATATATGTATATATATATATATATATATATATATATATATATATATATATATATATATATATATATATATTCTCTTTTCGAAATTTGTGCAGCAATTTAAAATTTTTTCGCGATATCTTATTGTGGTTTTCAGAGCTTTTTCGCAATTCGAGCTGTTTTTTGACGTACCCGAGCAACGTAATAAAACATGGGCTATGAAAATTTTCCTACCAAATGGGAATATTTATAAAACTTTCTGGTACTTGTAGAGAGCAATATTTCGTATATTTTTACATTACACTATCGCTTTATGTAGCTTTAATTCCAGTTATATCATATTTACTTGATATATAATATTCAAGACGAAATTTTTAGCTTGCTTTTCGTTGCACTGGTATCATTCAACCTTCATGTACGGATACATATATATATATATCCGTGTAAGATTCTGTTGAAAGCGTAAACATGCAACATTAAAAAAAGAAAGATTACAATAAGGTAGACGGTCAATAGCAAAAATATTACAAGGATGGGAATTTTTTTCCCCATTCTCACTAAAGGCGCTGCGATCGCAATCTGATTACCATTGCGCTCTATGGAAGTGTCCTATCTTGTACGTTTATCTATGATGTGAGAAAGCTTTGCACGCCATCATGATCTCTTGCGCAGATAGTATAGCACAAGAAAACAACATTTCACTAATCTCACTCGACATTCAGAGGGCTTTCAACAATATAGCATGGCGCTACATCCTACCACAACTACAAGCACTTAACTGTTCCGCGAACATTGCTGGGCTCATCAGCTCACACCTGTTTCAATGGAGTGTCATCATTAATTGGATAGCTGGCACCTCATCCCACCAGCTACATAAAGGGTGCCCCCCAGGGCTCCTGCATTGTATCTATCATATGACTTTAGGTACCAACTATATGACTATGCTAAAAGATATATGCATTTATTCTAAAAGAACTGAACCGACTTAAATACACCTTGTATGACTTCCCTGTTGATTTTAGCTTAATTTTTTCGGGCTGCGCTGGCCGTCATCAGGAGGAAGCATTTTGCGCATACTTACGCACCCTCTACCAGCTTCTGGACACGCTATCACCTTGAAAATTCCAGGCACTGATCTTGAGTAAGTCCCGCAGTCTAGGTCCCGACAGACCACCAGTAACGCGGATTCACGATGTTAGCATATATCATGTAAAACAACTCAAAATTCTAGGCAGAACAATAGATTCCAACATTAACTACATCAAAAAACATGAATTACTTAAACGTTTATCGGACAAGTCATTTCTGTGGCTGAAATATTGAAAAGATTCACTGCCACCAGAATCTACAAACCGATTTATTTGAAAATAAAATGCGGCTTTTTTTTTTTTTTTTTATCAGAGTCATTATAAAAAAAAAAAAAAAAAAAAAAAAAAAAAAAAAAATACAGTGGAACTTCCCTTTAACAAAGTTTTCTACTCAACGAACTCTTCTGTTGAACCTTGACTTTGAACCCCATTAACATGTAAATTAATCTCCATATTACGGAAAATATATTCTACATAAGGAAGTTTAATCAACTTTCGCGCATGTGCAACATTCAAACGGGGAGGTTGCTGTAGTAGGCCGTGGGCCGTACGTGAATATCATGCAAGTTCGTTTCAATCATCGAGGGGCAATTTTGAGTTAATCTTAAAATTTAAATAATATTGTATAGATAAAGAATTCATAATGTTCTGGTATCATAAAGTGCACAATTTTCATAATCAATTATATAAATTCTTAATTTTTACAATTTCTGCGGTCCTGTTTATATGTTGGTATGTAAAAGTAGCCGAATATCCAACTGAATCCTCCAATCACAAGCCGCCGTTTTCTTTTTGACTGAAATTATGATCCATTGAACATCGTTGAATCGCAAACACGCTATCTAGCGTTATCTCCATCGTATGTTTACATCCTCGAATTCGCCTTGTTTACAAAGTTGATTCCGCGTATGAATGATACTAATGCCGATACTAATACAATGTCTGATCTTATGAAATGTTGTTTGCATCTTGTCAATGATGCAGACATAAAAATATTAAACTTTTCCACCGTCAGTTAGGCAAAAGTTAAACAGTGCTGTTTGAAATGGAAAGATTTTGATACGACTGAAGGTAAAATAGCTTCTGAATTGTTATTGTTGCCCGTAAATGAACAAGAAGAATTACCTGATGATAAAAACAATGGTTTTCATCGTAAATGCTATAGTAAGTTTACGGATAAAACCCGAATTGCTGTTGCTGAAAAAAAAAATTCTAAAGCATCAACTTCAAAAGCAAAACAATTTTATGATGCAGCACTTTCCGAAAACATGATTTCTAAAGGAATTATGCGAAGTGATTCTATATTTTCGCAGGGTGTAAACAAAAAATGCGTGTTGCTTGCTGTGTGTGTTGTTTGCAAAACAGAAAAATATATTGTTGACAGACCTACAGGTAAAAGAAAAAAAGAAAAATTGGCTAAATGTGAAACAAACAACAATTTATTGCTCGAAGCTGCAATCGCAAAGAAGGATGAGCATTTACTGATAAAAATTCGTGATAAGGACTTGGTAGCAATCGAAATGCAGTATCATAGATCTTGTTACAAAAATTATACTAAGTTTTTAACCATTGATAAAAGCGCACAACATGTTGACACACAATATTACATATCATTTAAAGTTTTCTGCACTGATGTAATAGAAGATTTAATCATCAAGCAAAATAAAATAATGAGTTTTAGTTGAGTTTTTTTTTCAAGTTTGGAAAATCTTAGGCCTCAATTCTTTTGGTGATATTAGGTTAGTTGTTACACATGGAAGTCAATGCCATGCCATGGAAATTTTAGATGAACAACTTCAAGTTACTGAAATAAAAGAGCTTGAAAGTGATCACGAAGAAGCTGACACAAGATTGTTGTTGCATGCAACTCAAGCCTCATCCCTCTATAGAAGCATTGTTATTTTGAGTCCAGATACAGTCTTCATATTATCTCTGCCTTTTTCTCCATACATAAAAGCACAGCTATATTTTGCCCAATTGATAAAAGGTATAAAAATAATAGATATTAATGAGGTAAATAAATCTCTTGGAGATAACATTTGTAAGGCTCTAAGCGGATTGCATGTATACACTGGATGTGTTTCAGTGAGCAGTTTTAAAGGGAAAAGTAAAGTAAAGTCTTTTAAAATTATGTGTGAAACAGCAAAGTACATCTCAACATTCAAAGAGGGTAAATTATGGATAATGAATAATGAAGTTACGGAGAATTTAGAAATGTTTACATGTGAAATCTATGGCAGAAAAAACACCAAAAACATTGACATATGCCGCCATGATGAGTTGCGTCTTGGATGTAAAGGTGACACTGTGCTTCCTCTAAATAAAGACTGTTTATTTAAACATATGCAGCGTTCCAAGCAGGTATTTATAGAAGAAGTCTCATTGCTAACATGTCTGCACCTTCTCCTATTCATCATGGTGGGAAAGTTTCTGATGACGTTCTAGAAATTGATTGGATGGCAAATGAACCAGTTCCAAGATCTCTTCTGATAATTTCATTGCAAATGCAAGAAAACATCTTGTGAAAAACTATTGTGTACTTGTCGTGCATCAAATTTACATTGCACTGAACTATGTTTTTGTTATAATTGCAACAATTGCGACCAAACCGATGTGCGCCAGTATCGGATTCTGATGATGATGAATTTTCTAAGCAGTATATTTCCCTAGGCCAAACTTAATAATCATTTCATCTTGCTTTAATTCAGAGCTTATAAGAAAAATAGCTTTTATTGTAATATTTTTTTTTAAAAAATAAGTAGTATAATGATTTTGTACAAGCTTATTTTGATCGTATTTAAGAAGTAAAATTTAATGTATGTGAAACGATCTTATATTATTCAAAAATTTAAAATATGCACAACGACTAGTCTCAAGGAATATAATAATATAAAGATCTTCGACTGTATATTGACATGTTTCTCGCATATTTTGCTATGTTTACAAGGTAAGTTTTGAGTTTTGATGATGTGTGAAATGATCTATATAACACAAAATTCTAACGAACGCAAAACCTTGAGTTTTTAAGTTTGTGTTCTAAAGATCTTGTACAGTACTATATTTTTTTGTGGTGTATATTTATATTCCTACAATTTGAAAGCAATGGTGTCAATTCAGATTTTATTTTTTAAAGCCCATTTTTGTCACCAAAAAAAAGGAAAGAAAAGAAAAGAAAAAAGTGAAATTTCTCGTTATTGTTTTATTATTATTATCATTAAAATCATGTAAAACCTTCACCTTTAACAGTCACTATATTTTACATTCAATAACAAGGATGTTTCATTAAACCAAATAAATCCAAGAATTTAATATAATACTGAAAAATATTTGTACTGTACTTTTTGTGTGATTGGATGCTTCTTTTAAAAAATAATTTAGATTAAAAAAAATTAATGGTTTAGTGTTAAAAGTATGTGAAAACAAATTAGTTCATGAATTGATTTGATAATAACCAAAAAAGCTTGATTAATACATAAATAGATTTGGTAAAAAGATTTTGATTACCAGTGATATCAGCAATATTTTTTTCAGAAATAAACAACACGCAACGTTCGTTATCGACCTCAGGAGTCTGTGAAAGAAAATCATTTTAAAATATAAAAATGTTAACAAAGTATTTATAAAGAACGCTGCCGTATGTTTAACTTTAGCTTTCGGATGCATTCGGGTGACTAGTGTATGCTTTTAACGTAGGAACGAGTATGCGACAGCTGGCGTGATCCATATTCTATGACAAAAATCACTTGAAACAGTACATTGAAGGATTTGTGATCTATATGTATGACCAGTTACATGAAGAAATACGTTGCTTTCACTAACAGCAAGGTTTTTTTCGCCCCCGATATGCTATTTCTTTCCCTCAGCTTATTTTGTGTTGTCTCCAAAACATAACTTTACGTTGCATAAGCCAGCCGTAAAACAAAGCAGATGTATCATTGTACGATTAAATACTCTATAGCAATTTTTTAAACTTCTAAGCATCTCACATTTTCAATTTTTATACCGTCGAATTGAGAAAAAAAATGTACTTTTAAATGCAATTTGTTTGAAAACTGTATCTCCATTTATTTTTGAAATATTATTATTTTTTTTTATAGTTTTAGAGCTATTTGCTTAATATTGGCAACGGGAAGTACTCCATTTCTGTAGAAAGTAAAGGAAAAATGGTTCTAAAATAGTAATTATATATTTTTGTTACCACTTTCTCATAACAACCGAAAGAAAATTTAATTAAAATACCTGATATTTTGAAGAAACATAAACGAAAGATTCTGTTAAAACATGATAAACTATATTTAATTTTAAGTATTTATATTTATTTTACAAACAAATGAAGGCCTATAAATCATTAGACAGCCGGTTTTTTTTTTTTTTTTTTTGGTCGAGTTTCTTTAATGACCGCATCTTTTTGCTACATTTGTGTATTATTTCTCGATAGTGACATCATATGCCTACTTTAATGTAGAAGTTTAAGAGTGGATCGTAAATATGGAATTCTTAAGCGAATGCGAATGACGTCATTTTACATAAAATAAAAAGCGTGTGCTTTAAATCTTAAAATTGAAATATGTTTTATACTATTTATATACACACACACACACACACACACATATATATATATATATATATATATATATATATTACATCGGGGCGACACACATTCTGAAAAAGCAGAATTCCTGTTTTCTAGTCTTTTTTTTTTTTTTTTCTTTAGCCTCCGATATTCGATTTCATTCAGGCAACAATTAAATTGTCGTCCATGAAAAATAAAGTTACGTTACATAAGCCACAGGAAAATGAAACAGATGTATTATTGTACGGTTAAATACTGATAAACTCTACTGCAGTTTTTTTTAACTTCTAAGCATCGCACAATTTTCAATTTTTACATCTACGTGTAGGGAAAAAAAGTACTTTAAATGCAATTTGTTTGAAAACTACATCTCAATTTATTTTTGAGATATTAATTTTGTTTGTAGTTTTTAATACCATTTCTGCAATGACGGCAACTGAAGTACTCCTTCTGTAGAATGTAAAGGGAAATCAGTAGGTTACTATATCTTTTTGTTGCCATTTTCTATAGCAACTGATTTTTTTTTTTTTTAATTAAAATAGTTGCTATGCCAAGAATATTGTCTGCTATAAAAAAAATATTTTAAAGAATATTTGTGTCTAATTCCTATCAAAAGTTGAAAGAATGCAATTTTATTATTTTATTCCGCTTGTAATAACATTCTCCGAATTTTGAAAAAATATAAATGAATGATTTCTGATAAAATATGGAGCTATTGTAAAATATATTTAATTTTCAGTTTCGACTTTAATGTTACAAAAAATAAAGACATATAAATCATTAGATAATATATTTTTAAAAAGTTTCTTGAATGACGACACCGCTTTTTGCTGGGTTTCTGTATTATTATGCGATAAGGACGTCATATGCATATTTTTCTACAGATGTTGTTTAAGACTGTATCGTGAATGTATGGAATTCTTCAGCGGATGCTAATGATGTCATTTTATATAATATAAAAGCGTGTATCTTAAATATTAAAACTGAAATATGTTTTTTTAATATCTATATTTATATTTTTTTCCCCCGGGGGTCACAGTAAATTCTGAAAAAGCAAAATTCCTGTTTCCTGTTTTCTTTTTTGTTTTTTAGATATGGAATGATGTGGGTTATCACGCGCAGCACTCACGTGGAGGGTTTATAATTCTCAATATGTCCACATACTGATCGAGATCAGCGTATGCACTTTAGCACTCATCTCCAAAGATGCATTCACTTTAACCCTTAACCGGAAACGTACGTCTGTGAGATGTTTGCGTCTACATATCTGCCCTTAATATTGTCTCTCTCAGACATTCCAAACTTTTTTTTATGCTGTTATATTAAAAAATTGTTAATGCATTACTATTACAGATTAAATGTTTAAGTTCACTATTTGGTAAATTATTAAGTGCTCTGTTTGCGCACGGGGTTTTCACGTTTCCGGTTAAGGGTTAAGAGTAAAATAAAGCAAAAAGAAAAGTCACGAAAAGAAAGAATCAAACTAGAAAACAGGACTTCTGCTTTTCCAGAATTTAGTGTCGCCCCCGATTAAAAAAAAATATAGGTATATATAAATAGTACAAACCATATTTCAATTTTAAGACTTACAGCACACGCTTTTATTTTATGTAAAATGACGTCATTCGCATCCGCTTATTCCACATTTACGATTCATTCTTAAACATCTACAGTAAAGTATGCATAGGATGCCACTATCGCGAAATAATACACAAATGCAGCAAAAAGATGCCGACATTAAAGAAACTCGAAAAAAAAAAAAACCCGGCAATCTAATGATTCATAGGCCTTCATTTGTTTGTAACAACGTAAAATTAAGTGTAGTTTATAATAGCTTCATGTTTTAACAGAAATCATTCGTTTACATTTTTTCAAAATAGCACGTATTTTAATTACATTTTCTGTCGGTTGTTATGAAAAAATGACAACAAAAATATATAATTAATATTTTTCATCTATTTTTCCTTTACTTTATGCAGAAATAGAGTACTTGCGTTGCCAATTTTAGGCAAATGGCTCCATAAACTGCAAAAAAATTAAATTTCAAAAATAAATGGAGATGCAGTTTTCAAACAAATTGCATTTAAAAGTACTTCTTTCCGCAATACGATGGTATAAAAATTGAAAATGTGCGATGCTTAGAAGTTTAAAAAAATTGCTATTGAGTATTTAATCGTACTGCTTTGTTTTACGGCTGGCTTCTGTAAGGTAATGTTATTTTTTGGATATGAAGCAAAATAAGGTGTGAGAAAGAAATAGCATACCGTACCGCGGGCTAATAACTAATTCAAAAGGAGAAAAAACAGGAAAAGAGACAGATCCTCAGAACCAGAAATAATACATGGAGAGCTAAATTGGTTAAAGAGGAAAATCGACAGAGATTTTTTATAGATTAGTCGGAGATTTTATTAATGGTAGAATATTTTATTAAAAATTCAGTTAAATCTAAAATGTTGGTTCTTAGAATTGAATGATATATTTTACAGAGAAGTTAAAGAACAAGATGCACAAATTATAGATACGTAAACTAAAAGAACATATAAGATTCATAAGAAAAATATTTCAGCCGTAAACCATACAGATTGAATCTATTATATTCATCTTAGATCACGGAGTAAAAAAAAATATACGGGTAACTGATTTAAAAAACAGCGTGACATTTTCTTTAAAAGATTCAATACTATAAACCATACAGAACTGATATGATTATTGAGCGGAAAAAACATCGTATGGTAATTTTCTTTTACTATCTGGTTAGAAAGGCAATTTTACTCTCAATAACTCAAATCCAAAATTATTTTTATTTCAGTTGGAAACCCAGTATAAGAGAAATCTAAAAGGATTTAAATATTAAAGAGAAAATTTTTTCAGTAAAAGAAAATGCCGCAAGGATAGAGATCGAAAATTCTTTTTCTAACATTTGACTGGAAATTTCTACGTCTGTAAATATTTCATTTTATGCAGGGAAATTCAAAAATTTCATATAAAGTCTTGTGACGGTTTCTGAACCCTTTTATGCTTTCAGGCTAAACATGGGCGCCTCAAAATTAAAATGGAGTGAGAAGCGAGATTTTGGAACAGATTTTTAATGGATTTAAATGAAGAATAAATGCAGAAAATAAACGAGAAATATTTTTTAAATCCAAAACTAATAAAAGAGCACTTTTTCAGCATTCCTAAGTAAAAGTATGAACAAAAAAAAAACACATAATTTGTACAGCAAATTAAAAAAGAAAACACTTTATTTCCTACATAGTTTAAGCCCAAAAAGGGACCTATATTAAGATATTTGATTCAATTAGTTTAACATATAATGTTATATGTTTGTAACAAAGAAGTTAAACCAATTAAACTTTAAAAAATAAAAATAAAATTCAAACGATATGATACCTAAAATATTCAAAAATTCTCTTCAAATGAAATCGAAATAAATCTTAGACTTTTTTAAAGATTTGTATTTTTCACTTATCTTGTCATTTCCTATCATAAACATAATACAAAATATGCCATAGAAATATTTACAACTTAAAAAGGGAAAAAGTCTAAGTTTTACTTCGATTTCATTTGAACAGAATCAAAGTTTTTTGGATGTTTGCAACAAGTAAAACATATTAAAAATAAAGAAATACACTTTTAACGTTTTTTATGAAAATGAAGATTTGAAAAAGTTTAATAATAATTTTCATAGGAGGGAGAAGGAGATTCCCCACTTCTTGAATCCTCTTTTTAAATAATGTTTAAATCCTGGACGTAAAAAAATAACACAAAATTAAAAACAAAACTTTTCGGTGGTGGGTTCAAGAGGACAAAATATTCCTAACGAAGATGTTTTAGTTCCTTTTTATTTAACTATTTTAAATTCTTCTAGAAGAATAAATTTATTATTTTCTTTTCAAATTCATGAGAGAAAAATAAAATACAGTAAGGTAATTTTTGAAAATCCAAGGAGGGACAATAATTAACCCCTTTTTACACCCATCGGCTCACGTGCCCAAGATACTAATTGAGTACTTGGATATACGGTAACATAGGCAATAGGGTGGTCACAAGAAATCAATTTTCGAATTTTTTCGGGGGGACCCCCCAAAAAGTTGCCAATTGACTAGAAAATGAGATTGGCTAGGTTTCAGCTCATTTGGATAATATTAACACGTGCCTCATTGAGGTTTAAGTTTGAAAAAAAAACGTGATTTTTCGCAAAAAAATTCTGTTTTTCCTTCATGAAATGAATACAACTGAGCCTAGAAACATAATGCAGGTCTCATTTTATTAAAAAAAGTTTTGCTTTGAAGAACCACACACCATTTTTTTCTAAAAATGTATAGATTTAAAAATATGCGCATTTTTCAGGACCAGACATCACCTGAATCCTAAAAATTGACTTTTTATCAAAAACCGAAAAAAAAAAAATTGTAGCATTCCATTTCATCGGCTTTCCACTTTTTGCTTTTCTTTTTTTCGTTTTTTGAAGTCCAATAAAGTGTTTGATTAAAAAAAATTCCAAAGAAAAGGAAAAAAATCGAATTTTAAACTGAAAGAATTTTTTTTAAAAAGGGAGGGCAAAGGAAGTATAGAAATGAGAGCAAATAATGCTCAATTGCATTTTATTATTAAAGTTGTGTTACAAGAAAGGAGGCATAATAAAGAAAATAAATTGTTTTCCCTTCCGACTGTCACGTTAACCCTTTCCAGCACAGAAAAATTCTGTTCGTAAAAGGATGAAATGATTGTCTACCCCGGAATTTACAAACGACTTTTTTAGAAATTAAAAACACATTACTTTAACCTTTCATTGTAAAAGCAAAATTTTATTAAAATATTCTCCGTGCCGTTTGTAAGTTTGGAATTAAAATTAGGTGGTCCCGGCTTGGGACACTGCGCCGGAAAGGATTTAAGTGGTAGTGGTTTAGATAAGGTGGCTTATGTTGATTTTTTTTTTTACCAAAGTATTATCTAAAACTGAAAATGCAACTTGATCCGAGTTAAAATACCAAAGGCGGTTTGTCATTTTAGCAAGTGCTTTGTCTGTAACCTATTTATCAAATTTTCTGTAGTGAACAAGTGATTTTATTATTTGCAGGTCTTGAATTGGGGGCTAAAGTGGCAGTGGAAGTATTGAAGCACGCTTTTACATAAATATTGATTAAAAATAAAAAAAAAGATCTCTGATACCTTCTTTTGCTAAATTTGTTATTGAAAGATGATTCCTGAAACAATATATTTTGAGAGAATGTATGGCCTGTGCCGCCATCCATCTGACATGATTAAAAGCACCAGGTGCTCTGAAAAAAATCTTTTGCAGAAAGGAGTTCTATAAAAATTAAACGAAGTTGGATAATCTCTTTATAATAATCCCTGAGCTGTTAATTTTTAAAAGGTCCTGTTAGAAAATTTCAAATTTCTTCTGAATTAACTATTTATACCTAGTATTTCATCTTCAATAGCATTTGTATACTTACTCTGGTTTAATTTAGACCACCCAATCAGAATTTTTTTTTTAATATCCGGCTGAGGGGCAGTAATTATGCCCATTTTGCAATCAAGAACAGCTTTTAGGAAAATTTCTAAATTATGGTGGCGGCAAGGTAAATACAGAAGACTTTTCCTTTAACAATTGCTATAGAAAAATACAGGTTCCTCTGAAGCGACCTGTGTTTACTGCAGTTGTATCAAAAAATATTGCCTGGATTTTACCAACTTCCTCCCACTCTTCAACTTCTGAAAATACAGCTTTCGCCTGAATTATTCCTATACTATTTTCAAGTTGAGGAACTCGTAGTAACTAGAGATGTGTCATTTGTTGAGGAACGACTCCAAAGGAACGATTCCGGCAGTGAAACTGAAGGAACGATTCCATTCTGTAAAAAGGAATCGGTCCTTTTCGGATTCGGTCCTTTTTGGAACGACTCCTCGGATTCGGTCCTTTTTGGAACGGTTCCTCGGATTCGGTCCTTTTTGGAACGGTTCCTCGGATTCGGTCCTTTTTGGAACGGTTCCTCGGAATCGGTCCTTTTTGGAACGATTCCGAAAAGGAACGACTCCACGGAATCGGTCCTTTTCGGAACGATTCCTCGGAATCGGTCCAAAATGTACCGACTCCGAAAAGGACCGATTCCTCGGAGTCGGTCCATTTCGGAATCGTTCCAAAAAGGAGCGAATCCGAGGAACCGTTCCAAAAAGGACCGAATCCGAGGAACCGTTCCGAAAAGGACCGATTCCTCGGGAATCGGTTCTTTTCTTGTAGACTGGCCAGTTTTAATAAATTAAAATACGCTATTTTATTTCAAAATAACATATTTTGATTCTATTAAAGCTGACTTTATTGCCAAAATATCCTTCTAATGTGTGTGCCACCCCCCCCCCCCCTCCTCAAAAAAAAAAAAAAAGAAAAGTAAAGAAAGAAAGAAAAAAGAAATTGAAGTGCGGGGCGGAGTAGGGCGTTTAATAAACATTACTATTTCATCTTCTTGTGCTAAATTAATCTGAAAGAAATAATTAAAAAAAATATTTTATACGAATTGGATTTTTTACACCTGAGAGAAAAAGTGCCCGAGATGGGATTCGAACCCAGAAACTTTACGTGCTTTACCGATTGAGTACCTGGACCCCGAGGGTAATGAAACACCATGTGTACTTTAATACACTAATACATTTTCTAATTGGTAAATGTATCATACGAAATGAATTTTTTCTAAATGAATTCTTAAGGCTGTTCTCAAATCCAAAAGGATAAATTTGTGACAAAAGTTTTAATTTATTTTTATTCGGAAATGCATGAAACGAACAGGTGTTGTTGTTCAGAAACTATGTAATCGAGCTGTTTTTTCCGTTTTTTTGCAAACGCAATAGGTCTTTCAGAAAATAGTGTCAAAGTGGGCGTTTTGAACCGAATTTCCGCGCGAAAGAGGCATAATTTCTCAAAAATGGGTGAAAAACATGTTTGTCACGTGATCAAAATCGATTATAACTCAATAGGTAATTTACTGATCAAAAGATGGAAAACACAGTTCGATTCCAAATCGCTTCCATGGTCAAACATTCCAATTTTATATCTTTCCGTTAAAAAATGAATTTGTAAATGTGTCAAAACGTTTTACGCTTGTTGAGCAGATCACTTAAGAACAGCCTTAAGAAAAACAAAGAAAATGCTTGTTTAATTACTAGTGAAAAATATTTTTTAAAATCTGACTAGAAACTGTTTTGAATAATGTAAGAAATATATCACTAGGCCATAAAAATTGCATTTTAATAGGATAATAATAACTGATTTTCAATTATTTTAATAATTGTAGAGTTACGCACTTTCATGCAAATTTCACTATTTCATGTTTTTTCCTCAAACATAATTTCAATTTTAGAATCCTCTTTGTCAAAATAAATATATGACCAGCTACGAGCGCTCGAGTACCACTTTATTTCCACAGTTTGGCGTCTTGTTTTTCTCTCCTGAAGAAGATGATTAAAAAAATCTCGAAACTCCCTAAGATTGTTGTTTTAATCAACTTACATTGAGGTTTATTACATAGAGTAAAATCTGTTAGAACAAGGAATTTTTGTAAAACGTTTCTTTCTTTCTTAAGATAATGAATATTTCAAAAAGCATAATGTCTAATAATAATAATAAGATAACAGTAACAGTGGTGGGTGGGATTGAAATAATTTAACCGCGGTTCGCTCTCTTAATGGCCGTTTTGAGTATAAAAACGGGAAAGAAAAATCACGTGCTACATATAGATTATCGGACTTTCTCCAACACTGCGACATATATAAAGCTGCATATTTTATGCTTGTTTCGGTTTAATAGATTTATGTTAACCCTCCGCCTACCAGAGGGGTTCAATGGCCCCGACAGGTACATTTATAATGATATTTCTAATTTATTTTAAAAACTGAAATTTCTGTAAATATGGGTTTTTTCTGGGATGTTCTATTCTTTTGAGTAGAACATTCCAGAAAAAGTCACATATTTACAAAATTTTCATTTTTTAAAATGTGAAAAATCAATTTGAATGTATCTATCGGGTCCTGTTGCACCGGTCTGGTATGCGGAATGTTAATATTGCATTTAAAATTTTTACAATATACGAATTTAATTATTGGTTTCCAAAGAATGCACGTTGTGATTTTGTACAGTTTTTTCAATTGTTATTTTACTTCTATTTCTTGCTAAATAATTAGAATTTAAATAACTGTGACTTTGTTTTAATTCAACGTAAAATAAAAGCAAAAAAAAAATCGTTTATCGTAATAATTTCTTATAATAATTCAGATTTCTTGATCGTTATTGATACTCGTAAATCCCGAGTTCAATGCCAGGATTAATGCCTGTTACTGTGGTGATGGATAATACATATCTGAGTTTAATTTCGAGCAAATCAAGGCTCCCTTCATGCTAAACTAAATTTAATGTTTCAAGCCTAATACCAAATTTCCGTTTTTATTGAGGTAAAACTTACTGCAAATACGATACTAAATTTTATGTATTTTCCTTTCTTATTGTTATTCTTTTCACTTAGAAGATTTATTTATTTATTTTCTTTTTTTTTTCTTAAATTACATAAAGTTTTCTGAAAAGTTCGAATTTAACAAAATGTTTTATCTATTTTAAATAGTTTTGACAATAAAAAGTTTAACTCCGAATAAAAAATAGTTAAATTCTCAAAAAATTAAGGTTGGTATTATCTATAATACGTTTACAACAGATATCTTTCATTCAACGGCCGAAACATCGTCAAAAGGATAGTTCTTTATATAGTACTACACTCTGTAATAATAATGGACATACTTTTAATTTTACTAGATTAATTTTCACACAATTATTCAAATTGGTAAACAAATCATATTAGATGTAAATTTCCAACTGGGCGAAAAATGTCCGGACCAGGATTCGAACCCGGGATCTCCTGGCTGAAGCCGCCAGTGCTCTGCCATCTGAGCTATCCCGGACGATTCTGGTCGAACCCTTTCACCCAGCAAACAGGAGATCCCCGGGTTCGAATCCTGGTCCGGACATTTTTCGCCCAGTTGGAAATTTACATCTAATATGATTTGTTTACCAATTTGAATAATTGTGTGAAAATTAATCTAGTGTAATTTCGTATCCAGCGATTTCTGGAGTTCCATTACCTGAGATTTATTCTGTTGAGCTGAACCAGGTTTCAGACCAGATGCTGTAATCTTCAAGGTTTGCTGGGTGAAAGGGTTCGACCAGAATCGTCCGGGATAGCTCAGATGGCAGAGCACTGGCGGCTTCATCCAGGAGATCCCGGGTTCGAATCCTGGTCCGGACATTTTTCGCCCAGTTGGAAATTTACATCTAATACTTTTAATTTGTTTAATTTAATTAAACCAATAAACCGTTTTTCAGCTAAAATGTTAGCAAATTTCAAATTTAAAGAAATGTAACTTTGAAGTTTAGTGAATCACTATATCTTTTGGCGGAGATAATATGTACTATATATGAATAAAATCATATATATTACTATATATATATATATATATTATAATATTATCTTATAAATATGACTAGCCATAGCCCTGCTAATGAATCTGTTTACAAATCATCTGAAGGAACTTCTACCCTTCCCTTTCGTGTAACACAAGTGTTCCATGACTTCATGAGTTATGAAGCTCCAAAGATCCCAATCCAAACAAACGTATTAGCATTGCAATTCACTCACACCGAACTGAGGTTCTGTATCATATAAGTGAAGAGAGGGTGACGGCGGATGAGGGTGTGAAAT
Organism: Maratus speciosus; assembly: GCA_963932465.1. NCBI lineage: Eukaryota > Metazoa > Arthropoda > Arachnida > Araneae > Salticidae > Maratus > Maratus speciosus. The sequence continues at coordinate 483,608,600 of OZ010793.1, forward strand.
TAGAGAAATTCCGGTAGGTTCTCGTGAAATTGGAGATTCAAAAAGAGTTGTAAGTCTATTGAAATTCTACGTAGTTAACAGTAGTTCACAAATAGCGATGTTAGGGTAAAAGACAAGACATACATCAGTCACTCAGGAAAGACAGTGTGCAAAAACGTGCTTTACTTTTTAACTCTTTCCAATAAAGTTAGTGTTTATGAATGCGGTTTGTCTGTCCGTCAGACCGTCTGTTCACGCTCTAAGGCAAGTCACACACTAAGGCGACACATAAGACATGTTGCTTGAATTCGCTAGAAAAACTGGTTTAAAACAAGTTTGCAACTACTTCGTTCTTTGTTTTGACCGGTTTTTGCACTTCATGTTGCGCTTTGTGTCGTTGTGTGGTCTCAGTGTGTAATATACCTAACTCCCGTAAATATACTCGGATTCCCATGCAATTGATATATGTTAATGATGTTTACCATGGGATGTTTGGTATTCTATATGAAGAGTGTAGCATTAATAGTTTATTTACAGGGGCACTCAAAAGTAATTCGTTACATTATGGTCAACGGGAAAAAATCGTTTGCAGCGCATTTTAATGACATTAAGCTATTTCAAATGCATTAAAATTGATATATATCACTGAATTACACTGCAAGATGATTGCTATAGAATAGGGTGTTTCACTTCTGAACCAGATCCTGAAGGCGGTGATAATAATGTTGATGAATTATGCGAAATATCCTGTGTGCGTAAAGTTAGGGAGCTGAGGAGAAAGACTATAAAGGGCATAAAGTTATTGAAAGTACGGACACTGGAACAAAAATGTAATCTGCTTTAACTAGTTACATATCCAAACCAGTAGGGCCATCCAAATGAAAAATGAGATTCAGAATGAAAAATGAAATTAAGATTACCTAGAGGTAGATTTTGAAGAGGAATCTATGAGACTAAAAATTCCTAGACCCTGGTGACAAATATCAGAGCAATAATAAAATTTCCTGTACAGGATGTCCACTCTCAACGATGTCCAATAGCTAATTCCTAAACCGTTAGTCATAGCCATATAGTTCCAATTACAAAAATGTTTTAAATGGGGGTAAAGAAGTATTTAAAAAGTGATTTGGGTCAATAGAATCATTTCTTGAAAAATTATGAAATTTAATTTTTTATACGATCCCCCGGTCCTTCAAGTTATAGTTAGTAAAACATTCCTATTACACTTACAAGTAAGACAAATAAAAGTCCTATTATTCTACGACTAAAACTGACCGGAGTAATGGCTGTTTCAACTTGGAGCATATTTTTTGCTGCGAAATAGGGGTCATTTACAAATTTACTAGAAATATAAATAATCTTCAGATATATAAAAAATATAGTTGATAGTAAAATTAACATTGCATTATAAATTTGAAATCTATAATCATTCTGAAATATTAATGCAAAATATACAGCTTGTACTAAACATATAACAGGAAAAAAATAATAGAATTTTCGTTAAATAAAATGTTGAAAAGCAACAGCCTCGATTCTTTACACACTGAATCCAAAAATAGCCTTCATTTTTTATCACAAAGTACAGATTTTTTGCAAATCGTAAATTTGAAAGCTAAAAAGTGAAAAATTTTCGGAAATCTGATTCTGATAGTATAAAATAGATGTGATTGTTATTTCTTTAACTTTTGATAATTGATTTTTATGTATTTTTTACTATTGAATCCGAAAATGACCTTCATTAGTTTTTGGTGTAAATCGCCCTGCAGGTAACGCTGCTATGTAGCATTTTGCAGGATTTCCGCAAAAGCTCTATCTAAAGAACTAATGCACGGATTTTTATAAAACTTCAGATTCCGTTAATCCTTGATATGAATTAGAGCTGGTAAAGTTTTGGTGCAAATCGCCCAACAGATGGCGCTGCTATGCTGCATTTTGCAGCATTTACACGATTTTCGTAATAGCTCAATTTCAAGAAATAATGCACGGATTTTCATCAAACTTCAGATTTAGTTAGTGCTTGACATGAATTGACGTTTTGCCCCTTGTGGCGTAAATCTCTCAAAAGATGGCGCTGCTATGCTGCGTTTTTTGAGATTTCCGCAATAGCTCTATCTGAAGAACTAATGCTTGGGTTTTCAACAAGCTTCAGATTTAGGTATACTGGATATGAATTAGTGCTGTTTATGTTTTGGTGTAAATCGCTCAATAGGTGGCGCTGGTATGCAGCATTTTTCACGATTTCCACAATAGCTCAATTTCCAGAACTAATGCACGGATTTTCATCAAACTTCAGATTCTGTTAGTCCTTGACATGAATTGATGTTTTGTACCTTTTCGTATAAATCGCTCAACATGTGGCGCTGCTGTGCTGCATTTTTGTGATTTCCACAATAGTTCTAGCTCCAGAACTAATGCACCGATTTTCATCAAATTTCAGATTCCGGTATACCTTAATATGAATTAGTGCTGTTTGTGTTTTGGTGCAAATCGCTCAACAGGTGGCGCTGCTATGCTGCATTTTTCAGAATTTCCCCTACAGCTCTATTTCAATAAGTAATGCACGAATTTTCATCAAACTTCAAATTCAGGTATACTTTGATACGAATTGGTTCTAAATTGATGTAATTTCTTTTACTATTTAAATGATTTAATTGACGTGATTTATTTAGAAGAAAGTTTTGTGATGGCCACAACATACTAGTTTAACTTTGAAATTTGCCATTTACAAAAAAAAGTCTAACATGATGGTTAAATATGAAGGTAATTTTTACATTCAGTGCTAAAAAGCACATACAAATCAGTCGTAAAAGTTAAAAAATACAACCATCAACTCTATTTTATAGTATTAGCTATTTTTTCAATTTTGAAATTTACTATTTTGAAATTTACTAGTTGCGAAAAATTCTGACATGATGGTTAAAAATGAAGATAATTTTCGGATTCAGTGCTAAAAAATACATAAAAATCATAATTTTAAAAATACATAATTTTAAAAATAAAAAAACACAACCATCGCAGTCTTGTGTTATCTAATCTAAAACATTTTAGAAAACTTGTTGGCAGTAATCTATCCGAAATTTTTTGTGTTACCCTGTAAAATAAGTACATAATGGTAAGCACTGAAAATCATAATAATATTACATTGTCATCTGATTTATGTCAATATGTAAAATTTAATCTCGATCGCATATTTTAAAGTGAGTTGAATTTCGAGTACAAATTTTGAACTGGAAAGACATACATACGATCGTTTCAAGTTAACCCGTTACCCGCTGGTGTTGCGTTCACGCAACGGTCAAAATAATTGCTCATGCTTACATTAATTACTTTGTCACCACTATTTTACAATTAAAAAAATTGCCTTATTTATTGGCAGAAATTTTGATATTTTAATAAAGCGGAAATTACCTTTCTGAATTTGTGGTGACAAGCGACTTTCAACAAGAAATTTGAAAATTCCTACTTATAGTTTTGGCGGTTAATAGGTTAAATAAAAGCTTATAAATATAGCATAGTCTTTGTTAAAAAAATCATGAAAAGAAACAGCTTCAAATCCTTACAAAAATCTGTCGTAATACGATTTCTTTCAAAGTGCAGCTACACATGAAATAAATCCTTCAAATACTTTAAGCACTTTGTTTACGACCCCTAGAAGCATGGCTAAACTCATGTGTATTCAGATGCAGAAAAGTGGCATAAGTCTTGCATTTTAAAGTTTCGTATAACTTCATGAATTTTAGTGTTAGATGAATGGGACTTTTTTTGTCTTTCTTTTAAGAGAACAGGAAATTTTTACTAAATATCTCTTATAGGGCGGAGGACCGTATAAAAAATTAAATTTCGTAACTTTTTTAGAAATATTTTTATTGATCCAAACGACTTTCAGAATAATTTTTTACCTTATTTAAAACATTTTTGTAATTGGAACTATAGGTCTATGACTAACGGTTTAGGACTTAGCCACTGAACATCGTTGAGAGTAAAGACACACTATATAAAATAATAATATAAATGGACGGTCATTTGACGACATATTTTCAAGAGAAACCAATTTACACTGAAAATCGAATAGACCTTGCACCGCCCTTAAATTTCCAAGAGGAATTATGCTTTATACCATAAATTATAAAGTTAGAAATAACTGCAAATTAATTGCACATGCTGATCAATGAAATGAACTCTTAAAAACAAAATCATCTGTCCAAAACATTACAAAATTAAAGCGACTGGATGCCTAAGAAAATGGATGGGTACATAAGAAAATAAATTAGTAAAAAATATTATGGATTGCATGTGGTTCTCTCTTTATCTCGGAAGTGTTTTTTTCCCCTTGGAATCCTTTATTTTTCAAAATCGTTCTTTTTTTCTCGGAATCGTTCCTTTTTTATCGGAATCGTTCCTTTTTCTCGGAATCGTTCCTTTTTCTCGGAACGATTCCGAAAGGAACGACTCCAATGAACTCGTTCCTTTCGGTGAACGATTCCGGCTGGAACGATTCCTTAAAAGGAACTATGTTGCCCATCTCTAGTAGTAACTGTTCTTCATCCCCACAACTAATTAAAACTTTTATCCACTCTACATTTTCTTTATTCAAAAAATGGTGAAGCAGTTTTCCATCCCAGTGAACAACAGCTCTCTTTAAACGGGAATTTTAAAATCTGTTTTTGATGAGCTCAGTTTTTTGTTTACGGAACAGTTATTTGCAGAGTCGACGTCTGTGGTTAGCTAGTGGATGTATTCTAAATCTAGCAGCTTCTCAGGCGTTCAGTTCATTTTGCGAATATTATAAAATAAAATACATAAAACTTGACAATTACTTGGATGCTTACTGTCGATGATTTGATGAGACATGTGGCCAATTTAAAAAATCTTACATTTCTGCCATCATTTCAAGAGGGGGAAGGGGTTTTACGGAATGTTTCGTCAATTCTAAAAGTAGATAACCATAACAGATAACAAAAAAAAGCCTTGTAATAAAAAGAGAAATTCAGAGGTTCAACTGCAATACAAATCGAGAAGCTCTTTCTTACCAGACACAGAACTAGATAACTAATAATCAATTATAATTCGTGAAATATTTTTAAAGTTACAAAAATTGTTCACTTATTTTTGCCTATTAATAAAAATAATACAAAAAAATTATCAAAAGTAATAAAATTTTTAATTTGTCATTTTTACCCATGTTTCAAAAATGCTGAATTTGAGGGTATGGTTCACTAGCTGTCCTGAAAAATACTAAATGTTCATTAAATATAAGTTTTCATGAGAGTAAAAGTTCAAGGCAACAACAGTTTCTATGAAATAAAACAAGAATCGGGTTTCTAAGACAAATATTTTTCACGTAAAGAAAGAAAAACGACAATCTTTTGCCAAAAATTGCAAATTTTCAAGAATTCAACCTCGATGAGGCACGAGTTAATGTTATTTATTTGAGCTGAAACTTTGCCAATCTCATTTTGTAACTAATTGGCAACTTGTAGACGGGTCCCCCCGAAGAAAACGTTAAAAAAAATTTTCCCCATGTTGCTTGTGACCGCCCTAATAGGCAATTAATAGTTTATTTGTTCTCAAGAAGGGAATAAAGAAAAAAAGGAGAGTTAAAATGAAAAAACTCTGCTCAACTCCAGAAATAACGGTTCCTATGATGAAAATATCAAAACAGATTTCTTTTAAGTATTTAACTTACTAAATAGCTTTCTGATTAGATGATCTTATTGAATTTCAAAGTTAGAAAGTAAATTCTAAAATTCATGAAGGCAAAACACAATTTTGCTTCATTAAACACTAGAAGACGCATAACCTTTACTTCAATATTTCAAAGTTAATTAGAATTTAAGGTGTAAAAGTCAGCATCTTGCACTTAAAAAAAATGTATACTAAACAAATCTTTATATTGATTATATTTCTTTAAATCACGAAAATTTTCGTTCTGATTTGTCTATTTTCCAAAAATACAGCAAATCCCGCAAGCTATAGAAAAAAATTACCCAAGCCCTCCAATTTAACCTCTTCAGTTCCGAAGCTAAAATAATATGACAAATGCTTATTCATTGTTTTTTCCATACAAAATGACATCTTAAATGACAGAAAACATATCTTTTCTGAATTTATCTTTTATTCGCTTGGTAATTTAGGCTAAAAAAAATAAAGATCTAAAACTACGAATCTCCTTAAAAACATCGATATAATAACCATTAACCTAAATTAACGCAATCACAAATTTAAGAGCTTTAAACAAGTGGAAAATCTACAAATCCTCAAAATTTTTTATTGAAAACCATTTAAGTTAAATATGAAAAATTTTCACTTTCTTGGTCATACTGTCTTTTGGGCATTTTTAGGCATTTTGCAAACTCAGATGAAAATAATTTTTTTTTTTTATGTGGGAATCAGCTTAGATGCTGCCATTTATTAGATTGCTTTGAAAGTAAAAAACATTCAGCTATTAAGAAGTGATGTGAAAATGTAAAAAAATTGGACATTTTAGTTTTTATAAAGAAAAAAAAACAGAGGTCCCCGTGACCGAAAGGGTTAAAGCTTCATTTTTTCCAAATTGCAAGGGTGTTCGGCACCTGTTTTGCGTAGATTACAAACATCTATTGTACGTGCTTGCAATTTCCCGCAAAACACGAAAAATTGGAGAAAGTAAGCTCAAACTTTTTTAAAGCTCTTTAATCAAAAGGGGAAAAATTGTTCCAATAACAGAAATCTCTTCTCATCATAGCGGTGTTCCGGCAACTTCTCGCCGGCACTTTTAACATTTTAGCAAAAAAAAAAAAAAAATCTTTTCAGATTGTACTATTGGAAATTACAACAGCAAGACTGTAATACAGTTTTTACAGTTTACAAAAGTTGAGTTACTAAGCTTAACTTTTTTGAACCGGACAACCCGATGTTATACTTCGTCTGTTCATATTACCAAACATTTTAAGCGACTTAGCCAAACAGATGTTTGGGCATGCACATAAGTTGTTAAATTTTTACCTGCAACTTTTGACAATAGATAGTTTATTATTGTTTTTATTTTTTACAGCATAGTAAATAAATAAACGATTGAAAAGATCATTCAGTAACGCTGTTTAATTATTTGTAGAACTCTACTCGAAATTTAAGAATTTTTTTGACATTTGAAGTCCACCGAAGTGGGGATTGCTTTGGGGCCTATAGTTACAATGGCTGCCGTCTCGAATGATTCTTTATTTCGCATACAGAGATAATTATACATTTTTGACATAACAATTTCGTCAACATACAAGGACTAGATAGTACAAGGAAAGTTATGACACCAAAAAATCACAACTGGGAGCTCCACAAAGAGTGTGCAATGAAGCCAGCGGGAGTCGAACCCACAGACCTCCTGCGCTCTCAAGCGATTAGCGGCGTGGTGCCTTAACAACTCGGCCATGGATGTTCCAAATTCAAGAATAGTTTCAAATACGAATTTATGTATTTGTTGAACACATACATCTGACATGTGTGCTTGACATCAGGTGTCCGCTTATAAGTCATCGTCAGTATACAAGGACGAGATGTTTATTTTATTGAACACATACATCAGAATTATGTGCTTGACACCAGGGCCCGCTTATAAGTCATCGTCGATAAACAGGGACGAGACAGCACAAGGAAATTTACAACACCAGGGAATTACATCCTGCGGGCTCCACAAAGAGTGTTCAACGGAACCGGCGGGATTCGAACCCGCTCCCACCTACGCTCTCAAGCGATTAGCAGCGTGGTGTCTTATCCACTCAGCCACGGTAGGCCTCAAGGTCGAGATAACCACAAGGAAACAAGACCAGAGAATCACAACTGGGAGCTCCACAAGTAGTATGCAACGGAGATAACGGGAGTCGAACCCGGAGCCCACCTACGCTCTCAAGCAATTAGCGGTGTCGGGCCTTAACCACTCTGCCACAGGGGCGGGGGGGGGGGGGCTACAATAAGAAAAAAGAATTCAGAAAGCCAACTTCCATTCAACAATCAACTGACAGTTAAGAGAGTATCCAAAGTTAACTCAGTTTCAGAAACTTAAGTCAGAAATCTTGATTCCAGGTCGTCCTCTTAAAAAAAAAAAAAAAAAAAAGTTAAGTTATTTATCTATCATAATCTGATCGCAATATCAAATTGAGACTCAACTCAATTACGCTGAGAAATACAACTTCTGAATTTTCAAGGTTTGGAAGAATACAACCGGCGCAATCACGCCCACAATGCTAGATACGAAAACTGGATGTTCGCATTCAAGGGGAACATTAGAACGGCAGGTGAGCAAAGTAAGAGAGGAGAATGTAATTGACAACAAAATAGAGTTACCCCCAATCTCTTCTACCTGGATGCTTTTCAGAAAAGCTCACGTTTTGAGCTCCTGCTTTACACGTTGGCAAAAGAGAAGGAGAGAGCACAGGTAGTTCCCTCGCCAATCGTCTTTTATATTTTACAGAAAATTAAAAAAAAAAGAACGAAAGAAAGAATTTAGAAAATAAGAAAACGGACATTAGGAGAACAAAAAGGAAATCAGAATTTTTTCTTTCTTTTTTTTCATTCATTTTTTTTTCATTAGGTTTCCATACTTATAAAGTAAAAACGAAATCATTCTAAGAATATTCGTGTGTTTGTCTGTTCGACTGTCGCAGCCATTTTTTTCAAAAATTATGGAACGTGAAAGTTAAAACTTGCAAGAGTTATAAAGGCTATTGACTCGCATATTTATAGATTATTAACTCTTCACAAATATTTTTAGGAAAATAGTAGGGGTGATTTTTCTTTTTTATGTATCGTGTGGGGTATCGTTTAAAAGATCTCGAAACACCGAAATAAAAGATATATTTGTTTTAATTTTGGATATTATATTTTTAGAGATATCGTCGGAAATGTACTATAAAATATGTGTCCGTCCCTTCCATTTTTGAATCTAGGAAAACTAAAATTATTTATAAAATTTTGCGTTACACACAAATTTTACATTGCTGCCACTGATCGAGGGAGTAGAAGGGCGCTAAAGGTAGCTATCGACGCAGAATCATCAAATAATCGTTGAAAAAGATTTTCGAAAAAAAATCGGTTGTTAGCCGATATAGTAACTAAAAACCTATCTAGAAAACGACTACTTGTGCTACTTTGCGACCTCGTTTCGAAGTGCGCTTGGCGCAATGTCATATTTTAAACTTTTTAGAAGGTCTGTATTGTACGGAACCCCTTCTGAGCGACTAAAAGTCGCACTTGACTGGTTATTATTTTTTAAATAGAGAAAAACTAAAAACAAATGGAACAGCATTTTATCTCAATCACGATACTTACACGATTTTTAATTTTGTGCTTTGTTAGGGATCAAAGAAGAAGCACTGAGCATTTCAGAGAGGATTAAAATAACAGATTATCATTTATGCGAAGCAACAAATGGGAGGGGAAGAAAATCAAAAATGAAAATTTTAAATGATTTAAAATGTGCTGTATAGGAGGGGAGAGAAAAAAAAAGGGAGAAAATTTGGAGTGGAGAGGATGAGTAAAATGATTGATCGTTTATTGATTGTCACTTCAAACAAATAAGTAAGTTCTTTTGTATGGGAGTTAAATATTTTGAATTGCATGCTGGAGGAGTAAAGAATAGAGGGAGCATTATCGGAAATTTCAGGGGAGAGGAGAATTTAAGTGATTTGGTCATTACTTTTAAGATGGAAATACTCGCTAAAGACTGTTTCTAGAACATTCCAAATTAAAAAGCGTGAAATGAGCTTAAAAATGTTAAAAAATACACTAAATTGCAACTTATTTGGAACTTTTTGGGACACAAACTTGAAAATCCACATGGCAGTTACTTTTTAGATGTAAATATTCGCATATAACAGTTTAAAAAAATTCTAAATTTAACAAGTTGCAAGAGCAAGCAACGCGATAATTTGCAATTTCTGTGATACTGTTTCAGATAGAAACTGAAATTTGGCCTGGTGCGCACTTTTAAGATGCAAATTCTCGCTGAAAACTGTTTTTAAAAAATTCAAAATTTAAAAGGCTAAAATGAGAAGCAAACGTTCTAAAAACATTGTAAATTACGGTTTATTTGGAATTCACAGCTTATAAACTTCAAACTTGACATAGTGGTCTGTTTTAAAAAGTAAATGTTTGTTAAGAACGTTTGTTAAAATATTCGAGACTTAAAATTTTGACATGTTCTGTAATCATAATTGCTCAGAAATTATGTGGGCTAGAAATTTTAAATTGTCATTCAGGTATGTGTTAGAATATGATGCTTCTAAAGAAAGGTTTTGAAAAAACAATTCCAGTTTTAAATGAGTGAAATGAAAGAAAAACGTTCTACAATTTCTTTTATATATATATACTAGGGGGCTCTGCCCCCTGCAACCTACGCTCGCCAACCCCCGTTCAGACACCGCAGAAACTGAAAATCTAAAAATCTAATGGGTTTTAAAAATATTAGAGAAGATTAAATTATACTGAAAAAGCTGTGCAGATCTCCCTGTAAACGGGTTTCCATTCAATTCCCTTTGACTGAAAAAATTTAACGGAGAATCAGTTGCTGTTTAGACATCCAATGGTTGTTTTCGTTTTTGATTAAAGAGGATCAGTTACATTTGAAAAGAAGCTAAAATAAAATGAATTAAGCATTCAGAGTCTTTGTCAACCGATATTTTAAAACAATCTCTATAACAATAGCCTAAATCATGTGACTGTCATCAACAGTTCCGGGCAGAACACTTTGCTTTTTATACTCTAGGTGCCATTTTGATACTTTAATGTTATCCAGGCACAGGTGATAAGTCGCCAAATATTATTCTATCCCCATCATTTCATCTATATTATAATAGTTCAAGTCATCAAATGCCATAAACAAATACGATCTGATCCCTTCGACCTCTGATCCCTTCGTCATATATATTGGCGCGATTTTTTTCCAACGCCAATTTGGGGAACGCATCAACAGCATAAACAACAACATCCGGCTTGCCATATCAAGCAAAATAACGATACTTTGGCGCCAGTTAAGTACCCGTTGCGTATATGACATTGGCGTCAGAAAAAAATCGCGCCAATATGGGCCGTATATGACATCTGTGCCGAAAGAAAAAAAGCCATGTGCAAATCTCGCCAATATCTTTTTTTTCAACTCGCCAGTTAGCATTTTTTTTTATTGTTCGAGTGGTAAATTAAAACATTGATTTGAAGTTGAAATTAAATGTCATGGTTTGTTACATAATTTAATATTTCGCCAGATGTCATATACGGCATGTTTGGCATGTTTTTTTTTTTTTTTTTTTTTTTTTTTTTTTTTTGTTGTTTTTCTTTTACGAAACTTTGGCGAAAGCCTCGTTTTCGAATACCAGCTACACATGTATTTTTGGTACTGCTTAGTTATCCCGTCGACAAAAAATCTATCGCGAACTATAAGATTAAATGTCAATAATGCTTGATCGTAAATGTCACATTCACTTGACTTTTAGCAAGTTACACGTGTTTACGTCATCAAGTGAATTTATTTTGTCGTTTTACTTTTATATTTATTAATGTTATGCTAATTTATTTGTTCTTTTGTTAATTAAAATAAAAATTTTGTCAATCTGTACAATTTGGCGAGTGGTTTGGCGATTTATATAATTTGCGAAATTGGGTGACGGAATAACTACTACATTGTACCGTATTTCTTAATTATTTTCTATTATTTTCAAAAGGAAATAGCAAAAAAATAATTAATTACTATAGAACAAAATAATTTATATAAATTTAAAAAAGAAATAAAAGTAAATATACATTTATTATTAAGTAAACAATAATAGCCGGGTTACCACGTTTATCAAAATAATGCCATTTGTGCGCCAATTAGGTACCCCGGTGAGTATATGACATGCGTGTCTAATATTTTCTTTTCGTTTTTTTTCTTTTTTTTTTTTTTTTTTTTTTTTTTTTTTTTTTTTTTTTTTAATAAAAGAAGTGAAAGCCATCAATTTAAATGTTTCATTTTTAAATGAAAGTTTTGTATTTAATAAAATGGTAACGAAATACTAAAAAAGCATTGTTCTTAGCATAGATATTTAAAGGAGGCCCAACTGTCGCCAAATTAATTTAAAATAGTAACCTTTTCTGAATTATGAAAGAAAAAATTCTGTTATGATTAAAATTTGAGTTGCTATAATTAGAAAAAATGTATTTAAAATTAGAAAAAATTAATATTTCGAAAGCTAATTCGAATTCAAAAATTCTAATACCAGTTTTGAGATCTGTGGATCAACACGGATTTTTGGTGTTAATTTCATCGCAAAGTATTTCATATTTTAGGAGAAATCGCCGTGAAACAAAATCAGTTGCTTAATCGGTCGATTCAAAGAATCGATACATTTCAAGTGTTTCATATATTCGTTTCATAAATTCGTTTCATTAGGATTTTATATATATAGGGTATATTTACAGTACTTTTTTCTAAAATAAAAAAAAATATATATGTAATTTTTCTGAGCATGGGATATAAAGCAAATATCAGCAACTTTCTAAATAATTAAAGTGATAGTAATAAAGACATTTAATTGCCAATTAGATAAGAAAGCTGTAAACTACATACACAAATATTAAATAAACCTACCTATGACTTACATCTTCTGTCCAGAATTTAAATTTTTCGTATAGCCGAACTTGACAGGGTTCGATATATAGGTTTTCTATTGAGTTTTAAATTTGGAAAATAAAGCGAAGCATATGTACCCTGATGCTTTTTTTTACATTTGCTATCTGGTTGGAAACAGTTTTGTTATTTTTAACTAAAATTTCGAAATATATATAGTTTTTTAGTCGCAAATTCGACGTAAAGAAATCTATAAAGAATTAAATATTTAACGGTAATACATTCCTTAAGAACGAAAAGGGTATTTATTTTTCTGAAATTTTCTTCAAGTGAAAATAAACTTCAAGTAAAGTTTATTATCCAGTAGAACTTTATGTCCAAATTAAAATGGATACAGATGCGTAATATACAGGTAAAGTTTTTTACAGTATTACACACGTAGGTGTCGAACTTAGAGGGTAGCTATGGGGGAGGAGGCATTTCCTGAAACAGCATCGAAATGTACCGCGCTGTTGATTTTAAATTACACTAATTAATATTCTGGGAACGCAATAGTCTCTACAGTATAGAACCAAGCATCCGCTTATCCTCGACATCAAAGTTAAGCTAAAGACCCTCTAAAATAGAGTAGCCCTTGACCACGTGTCTGGCCATACGTGCGTTCAGGGTAATCAAACAGCGGACGCACTCGCAAAAGAAGCAAATACTAAATGACATATAAACATCCATCTCCCACTTCCACCTACAAACATAAAATGTTCATTAAAAGCTAAAATAATCAAGGAATGGCAATTAATCTGAAACAATACCGATAAAGGCCGACAGACATATAATCTAATACCGAAAGTCTCTGTAATCCACTAAAACCTCTCCACATACACAACAGCGTTTCTCACGGAGCCTGGTCCCTTTCGAACTTACCTCCAAAAATTGAAATGTGCAGACACATTCCATTTCGAGTTTGGCGCAGTGGCGTCGCCCTCTTATTATTGCTTCATCTGGCCGCTAAAAGTACAGTGATATATTAACAAGCCTGCCATTCCTCCCAAGGAATCTTAAATAGACACACCCTTAACAGAAAATTACTTAAAATATATCTTTTTTTAAGAGATCTGTCAAACCGTACCTAGCAGACGTCGGCTGCAATTCCCAATGAAGAACTTCTTCCCAGTATCTTCCGCCTGTCGCGTTCAGGGTTTTTCCTTGGCAGGGCCGCCCCGCGATCTGGTTTTTGACCATAGTTTGTAATTATTATTTTTTTCTTAAGCCAAACTATTTTCAAACACGCCCCTTTTCGCGTTTAATGGAGATTACAGCTCCGGCTGAACATTGCTAGTTTTTCATTGTAATTTTTTAAACCTTAATAAAGGAAATCGGGAGGGATACTATGCTCTACAGACTAGGTCCTGGTCTCAGCAGTCCCTCTTAGGCAATCATCGGATCTTTTAACCCTCGGGTAAAAAGGTCTGATTGCAAAACTGACTCTAAATTTCGTTATAAAACTTAAAAAGTATACACTTATAAAACAACAGTACAATGAAGCTATTTTTCCGTTGTTACTTTTTCAGTGAAAGCACGAAAATTTCCGCTTTGATTTGAAATAAAATGCGAATCTAATATATCTACAGGTAGGTTAAAATTAAGAAAGCCGACGAACAGATCGATTTGGAACTTTCAGATAGTTTATAAAACATAATAAAGATTTAAAAAAGAAGGGCGCATCAAATTTTAGGGGGTAAAGGGGGGGGGGCGATCAAATATTTAAAAAAGTGCAGCTTTCCACCGTTTTAGATGAGAAGAGGTTTTTTGACGGAGACCTGTGATAAATATTACTTATTTAATATGTGTACTGACCACTATTTTCGAATATTAATTTCAGCAAATTTCTTAAATTCTCGCTTAAGTCCGCAACCCCCTTGTCTAATATATCTACGGGTAGGTTGGTTAACGGAGTTTCGTTCAGAAACAGTTTTGTTAAGAATAGCGTTCGCGGCCTGGTGGCGGGATGTGGAGCTAAAATATTCGAGATTGTTCGTTTTTTGCAAGAATTTGCAGTGCGTATGCAGCACTCCCTACTAAACCCTCATGTGATATATCATCGGAAAATCCTCGGGCCACTATTTCATGTTATTAACCTTTCTAATCTCACTCAAATATGCTCCCCCTCCCCCCCCCAGGCGGGTCAATTTTCTAACTCAGCTTCTTATTAAACTACAGAAAGATTCAACCTTATTTGAAGGTTTGACCGAGGTGAAACTTTTCACGGGTCTCCGATAAGTGAGGTCTATTTTTGACTCCATACTATTAGGGGACATTACCCCGTGGGGGGGGGGGGGATTATTTTTTCATGTGACTTATCGTTTTAAGGGGTCTTGTACCTTTTAAACGCGTTGAAAATTAACGAAAATCTTCAAAGTTTGAATTAGTCTATCTTCAAAACCTTTTTATGTATAAACATGAAAATTTGGATATTGATTAAACAGATTGTGTTTTGTAATATACTACCAAGAGAAATTTATTAACCCTTTACAGAATTTGTGTATTGTTGAAATCGAAATAGCTCTTTTTTTTACCCCATAAGTCATTGCGCGCACGATATCTTGAGAAAGTATGTATGGATTGCCATTAAATTTGGTATATATACTAACCAAATATGTGTGTTTAAAATGATCTACTTTTAAGTATTTACAATGGTAATATTTTTAGTTATGACTATTTTTATTCATTAAAAATACAAAATTTTTATGAAAATATTTTTTTTATATAGTTAATGAAATAATTTTAGCCTAAGAGTAGATCATTTTAAACACACATATATGTTTAGTACCTTTACCAAATTGCATGCCAATCCATTCATACTTTCTCAAGATATCATGCGCGCAATGACTTATGGGGTAAAAAAAGAGCTATTTTGATTTCAACAATACACAAATTCTGAAAAGGGTTAATAATTTTTTTATGGTAGCATATTACAAAGCGTAATCTGTTTAATCAATATCCGAAATTTCATGTTTATACATAAAAAGTCTTTGAAGATAGACTAATTCAAACTTTGAAGTTTTTCGTTAATGTGCTACGTGTTTAAAAGGTACAAGACCCCTTAAAGCTTTTGGCCTGTACATTACTAAACACTCGCTCCTCTTCTTGTAACTCATATTTTTATCAGTAGAGGGCATTTTAAAGTTTTAATTTTTTCATTACTACCCCATTCAATTTTCCAAAAATCATGAAATAAATTTCCATAACAAATCTTAACAATTAGAAGCTTGTCCCCCCATTTTGACACACTGAGAGGGTACGTATTTCAGACAAAATGGAGTTAAAGATATAAAATCATACAAATTTAAGGTTTCTTTGAAAATATTACCACAGGCGGGTCAGCTAGTATACAAACGATATTGCTGCTACTGGGGATTTAAAAAACATTCGCTGTATAAAGGTAGCCGCTACCCGAGAGTGTCCATTTACTACATATGTATGATATTTAATGAAATCAGCAAGATTTACTTTTGGTAGAGAGTGGGAGGACTCCTGTTCAGCAGAATTCATGCTGGATTTATCACCAATCTTCAATTTTTTCTAGAATTATTGCCTAGATTCTACTTTAATTTGTAGCATGTTTTCTAGATTTCAAAAGTACTCTGCTTCAATCACAATTCTAGATTATTTTTAACATTTTAAAATCTAATTATAATCGATTCCATGAGAATGAAATTGAACTGTCCAATTGAGAACAGTTAAAGAGATGAATGTGTACGTACAAAACATCTTTTGCTTTTAAAAAGACCATGACAGTATTTATTTGGTAAAACTTAATATGGTCATTAAACAATCAGTTAAATATAAAATTCTGATTTTTAAAAAATCATGACGAAATGCAATATTCTACCTTGATTCAATCACAAAATACAAAATATGAACTTTAAAAAGCTCACAGTTTTACTTAAAAAACGAAAAAGATAATAAATAATAATATAGATGTTACAAGTTAAAAAAAATGTATATTATTTAAATTTCCTAGTACTTTCGGCTTGCAATCCCTCGGCCACCGTCAAGGAATGTTTTAATAATTTACTGTTCCGTTATTCAAATACGTCACTACATAATTATTAGGGTAGCTGGAAGTAGAAGTAGCAGTGCTTTGGATTGAACTTATGTAGAGAAAAAATATTTAACTGCCGTTCCATTTTTTTTAATGCGTCACTTTGTTCTCATACGTCACTTTCATTTTAAATGCACAGCTGGAGAGTAGTAAAAGTAGCAGTGTTTCGGATTAAACTTGTGTAGAGGAAAATATTTCACTGCCGAACAAATAAGACAGAGCTTTTTAAGGTTCATATTGTGTATTTTGTAAAATTCTGTTGTTTTTACCATTTTTATTTCCTTTAGTACACCTTAAAGTCGAAATTTATAATTATAACATATTTTTAAATCTATCTAACATGTTCTTAAACTACTTTTTTGCTCGACTGAAAAGAAGGGTTATGTGTTTCACGCGTATCTATGTATGTGGATTTCTTTATACCCTCGAAAAATCCCAACGGCTGGATGGATTTTCATGAATGAGGTCTCTATCAATTTGTCTTACCCGTCCGATGGTTATAGTCTGGGTTTTGTTTTTATAAATTCAAAATGGCGGTAGAGACGAAAACAGAATTACGCACCCTATTCAGTGACATATCATTGGATAGATCTTTCAAAATGAAGACGATGTTTCATTGACTATTTTACAGTCAGAAGCTCCGTTAAAATATTATACAACCTGGAAGTTGTGTATGTAGGATCTCTAGCTTTACTGAAACTCTAAACAACACAGCCCCATCTGTAAACCTCATCAAAACAGTGTTTATAGATAGGAACTAACAATTAAACACAACTTAAAATGTCATCAATACAAGTAAATAAAAAAAATAGGTAAGTAATATAAACAAATAATATATATAAAAAAAATATTTTAAGTCAATTCCTACTTAGGTCAATGAGAGAATTTTTTTTTCTCCCATTCTTTTTTCCTCTTGAGTGGCGCTTAAAATGCCTTGATCCAGAAGAGGGCTCTCTCGGTCTTAAAATACCTTGATCAAGAAGAGGGCTCTCTCGATTATTGAAAATTAATTAATTTAATTTAATTAATGAATTGATATTTGAAAAAAATTGGATTAACATCAAGTGTCATCCACTTCAAGTTAAAAAAAATTATTTGAGCTTGAGTGGATGAATAATAAGTATTTTATTAACGTTTGAAAATTTGAACAAGGTATATATAGCGAGAGTGTGAGGTAATAGTAGGAATTGAAAAAAAAATAGTTTCACATTGATGAGAAATAATTAATTAGTTCGCTTTTTAGGCAATCGGGTTTTTTGATTTTTTAAATTTAATTGTTTATTTCATTACTAAACCATGCAGAATGAACATGTTTTTTTTTTTTTTTTTTTTTTTTTTTTTTTTTTTTTTTTTCGTAGAGAAAGGAGGGAGAAATATCATCCGATAATCTTTTCTTACTTTTGAATTCTGGCTAAATAAGCATTTTTTTTCGCTCAAAAACGATTTTTCTTTTCATTCAAAGCTGCAATGTATAGGAAATCTATAACTCGTTTCTGAGAGAAGGAAAATACTATAATATAGATCAATTGTTTGCAGACATTTCTGTAGGGGTTTATACATTGTAGAAATTCTATAAAATTTAAGTGCATAAAAATGTGAATACAATTTTATGTTGTAAAATTTTTAGTCAAAGTTATAATACAGTTTTTTTTATTGAACATGCATACATAAAGAAGTATGATTATTCCAGTAGCAAAACAATACTGAGCAATTTTTTATTTTCTTTATATTAAAAAAAAAT
Source organism: Maratus speciosus (assembly GCA_963932465.1). Lineage (NCBI taxonomy): Eukaryota > Metazoa > Arthropoda > Arachnida > Araneae > Salticidae > Maratus > Maratus speciosus. The sequence continues at coordinate 483,626,993 of OZ010793.1, forward strand.
CGAGAGCACAATGGTTCAGTTGCCAATATTACACCAATATTGGCGAGAGAACTTTCCTTTTTCCATTGCCAATGTTTTCAATGTAATACCAATTTAATCTGCTGCAATATTGCCATTAAACAACCGATGTTTCCATGCCAGTATACCTGTAACAGTATTAGTTCATTACAAATATTCCCAGTGTAAAGCCAATACTTAACCAACCTTCTGACTCATTGAGAAGTGTAGTTATTAATGAAGTACTCATATTTGACCACAATACTTCGATTACAACAAATATTGGTTTGCTACTTCAATACTTCTGTTCTTATATATTATTAAAATAATAATGATAATGATAGTCTGGTTGTCGCAAAGTACACAAGTAAGGAAAATACTTTTTGACATTAAAATATGACATTCTATATTTTTTATTTAGACGAATTCCGGTTTCTTTACCTTGCGTTACAGATAAAAATATAGTATGCAAAATGAATAAATTATAAGTAAAAAATGTTCTTCATTATAACCTACTAAAAAGGGGAAAAATTGAAAGACAATTGAAATAAATAAATACCTTTTAAAAAGAAATAAATTGAAATGCGAGTAATTTTTTTAATTAGTTAAAAAAAAATGAAAATACAATTTTGAATCGAGCCTTATGTAAAAGAAAAAAAACATATCGATCAACGTTCTGGGGATCGAACCCACATCCATTCAATCCCTGCGCGGAGCTGAAAGTTAGTGCATTTACCAATTATACCAAAGTTTAATCGAGGCAAAACAGCTTATTTCTGAACCAATCAATGACATTTACGTGATCACATACCTGATGACATTTGCGTACCCTTATTGGGCAAATGTTTTTGCAGTCTGAGGGCTAGCGGGGTCGCTCGGTGGCGTGGTGAGTAAGCGGAGGCTGCTGTCACGCTAAGCGCCCGGGTTCGAATCTAGGGTTCGGGTCGGTTAATCCGGGTTCGGGTAAGACATGGATGCAATTGTGTTTGTGTTTTCAAAGTAACATATATATATACTAGCAAACCCCGCGGCTATGCTCGCGTAGTAGTTGAAATATGGCATGTGATATTTGCATGACTATTTTTTATTAGAAGAACACTTTTTGGAATAATTCAAAAATTACAAATTAAGCCACAGTTTGACTAAACTTCATTATAAAAGTGCAATACACAGAAATGAGATTTTGATTAATAAGAAGAACTGAAACTAATTCCAAATAAATGATAAGTTAGAAAGAATTTTCAGACTTTTTTATGTTTATTTCAGTATTCATTTGAAGTTTTGATTTTTTTAGAAACTATCTTAACACATTTACATCTTAAAATTAACCATCATGTCAAATTCCAAGGTTCTTGTCTAACAGTCTACCAGCTCTCTGGTGTTAGTGCAAGGTTCGCACACTCCTTGGAAGTTCCGAGGACTCTGGCACCACTATTAATTATAAAAAAATTTACATTTAATTTTTCAAACACAGAATTCGCAATCACCGCCCTTATTCACGGATTTTGCAATATTTTTATGCAGAGAAATACTTTGAAATTATTGTTAAAATTTAGTGGTAAAACTGTGCGAACCCTGTAGTGGCTCTAACATAAAATGCCGAAACAGAATGTCTCGAAAAATGTTGAAACAGAGACTGTCACCATTAATTTGCCAACATTAAACTTGAAATCGGTTGGTATTTCCTAATATTCTATAGAAAACGGAATTTAGATGTTTGTAAAGGCATTCTTGTTGTTCCTGCCAACCAGGTGGTAGTGAAACCGGCATAAAATATAGCCCGTATAGGATCAGGACTATCACTCTTGATTCGTAACCAATAACTTCTGTAATCCGTTTATTATTTCCAGAGATTCCATAGAAATCGTAATTTAGGATTTTTAGAATGCTTTTCGCTCTTTCCCTTCGCTTCACCCTTTTTTACTTTCGGATTTATTCTCGACTGTTCTTAGAGGACATTTATATTTTATAAGTAACTACCGTGCTATATTTAAAGTTTCTAGTCTCTTCAGTAGCGCAGAAATTGCAATTTAGAAAGTTTTTTGCTCCTGCAAATCTTCAGGGATTGTGGCACCGACATAAAATACAGCTGATGTTTGAGCAGGTTCTGCAACCATTATGTTTGAAATCGGTTAAATATTTCGTACGATTTCATAAAAATCGTAATTTAGAACGCTTATAGAACAATTTTCGCTCACTTCATCCTTTTAAATTTGGAATTTTCTTTCGACAATTCTTAGAAATCATTTCATCTTTGAATTATTAACCATTTTAAATTTAAAATGTTGGACTCCTTAGTAACACAAAAAAGTAATTTAGAACATTTTTTGCTTCTGTAACCCCTAGGTGGTAGTGACTACAACGTAAAATATAAGCTATGTTGTAGCGGGGAGTGTCACCATATGTTTGAAACCATTACTTCTGAAATCTGTATATATTTCCTGAGATTGCGTAGAAATTGCTATTTTGGACGTTTTTAGAACGCTTTTCTTTCATTTTCACACCTATTAAATTAAAAAATTTTAAGGAACTCTTCTCAGAGAGCATTTACATCATATGAGTAATTACCATGGCAAATTCCATGTTGCTAACCCCTTCAGTATCACAAAAAGCATAATTTAGAACGCTTCTTAAAATGCAACCGCAAGGTGGTAGTGACGCCGAATTGAAATAGATCCTATATTGGAGCAAGGGCTGTAATCATCAATTTCTAACTATACACTTTTCAAATCGGGTGGGTACTTTCTGAGATTGCGTAGAAATCGCAATTTAGAACTTTTTTATAACGTTTTTCGTCCACTTTCACCCATTTTAAATTTCGAATTATTTAGGAAATGTTCTTAGAGATCATTTATATCTTGTAAGTAAGTACCATGATTAGTTTCAAGCTGTTAGCCCCTGCAGTATTACAAAAAAAAGCAATTTAGATCGTTTTTTGCTCCTTCACACCCTTTGGGGTAGTGGCACCGACATGAAATACAGCCAGTGTTGGGGAGAGGCTGTCACAATAGTTTTCACACCATTATTCTTGAAATCGGTTCGGTACTTCCTGAGATATCGCAGAAATCGCAATTTAGGAAGTTTTTTAGAACTCTTTTCGCTCATTTTCACCCCTTTTAAATTTCGATATTTTAGGAAAAGCTCTTAGAGATCATTTGATTTTTATAAATAACTGCCTTGCATAATTTCAGGATTCTAGGCCCATCAGTAACACAAAAATCGCAATTTAGAACGTGTTTTGCTTCTGAAACCCCTAGGTGGTAATGACAACGACATGAAATAGAGCATATGTTGGAGCAAGGGCTGTCCTCGTCAATTTCCAATCATTACTTTTGTAAGGAAAAGTTCTTAGATATCATCTGATTCTTATAAATAACTGCCCTGCCTGATTTCAGGATTCTAGGCGCTTCAATAACACAAAAATTACAATTTCGAACTTTTTTTGCTCCTGCACCCCCTTTAGGGACAGTGGCACCGACATAAAATGTAGCCTATGTTGGAGCAAGTTTTCTCACCATCATTTTGACATCAGTATTCTTTAAATCAGTTTGGTACTTCTTGAGATTAAGTAAAAATCGCCATTTAGAACATTTTTTAGAACGCATTTTGCGCATTTTCAACCTTTTTAAATTTCAAATTTTTTAAGAAATGTTCTGAGAGATCATTTATATCTAATAAGTAAATACCATGCCAAATTCTATGTATCTGGACCGTTCAGTAACACAAAAATCACAATTTCGAACGTTTTTTTTTCGTCTGCACCCCCTTTAGAAGTAGTGACACCGACATAAAATGTAGCCTATGTTGGAGCAAGGGTTGTCACCATCATTTTGACACCATTATTTTTGAAATCGGTTTGGTACTTCTTGAGATTGCGTAAAAATCGCCATTTAGAGAGTTTTTTAGAATGCTTGTTGCGCATTTTCACCCCTTTTAAATTTCGAATTTTTTAAGAAATGTTATTAGATATAATTTTTATCTAATAAGTAGCTACCATGCCAAATTTCATGTATCTGGGCCGTTCAGTAACACAAAAATCGCAATTTCGAACGTTTTTTTTCTCCTGCACCCTCTTCAGGGGTAGTGGCACCGACATAAAATGTAGCCTATGTTGGAGCAAGGTTTGTCTCCATCATTTTGACTCGATTATTATTTTAATCGGTTTGGTACTTCCTGAAATTACGTAAAAATCGCTATTTAGAACGTTTTTTAGAACGCTTTTCGCACGTTTTCACCCCTTTTGAATTTCGCTTTTTTTAAGAAATGTCCTTAGAGATCATTAGTATGTTATAAGTAACTACCATTCCAAATTTCATGTTTCTAGGCCCTTCAGTAACACAAAAATCCCATTTTTAGAACGTTTTTGCTCCTGCAACCCCTTTTGGCCAGTGGCACGGACATAAGATATAGCCTATGTTCTACGTTGGACTAACACCATCATTTTGATACCATTAATTTTGGAATTGGTTCGGTAGTTCCAGAGCTTACCTCCTACAAATAAACAATTTTTACCTTTTTATAATATTAGTATAGATATGTAATGTAGAGAAATAAAATTGTTATGTCTGGTTTGTGCTACAATTTTTGTGTATAAATAAGGATCATTCGAGGCGACAGCCATTGTTGCTATAGGCCTCAAAGCAATCTCCACTACGGTGGATTTCAAATAAAAAAATCGAGGACTAGCGGGGGAAATTTACAAATATTTTTTTACAGAATATTTTTTTGTCACCGAAAAAACTTCACACTACTAAAACTAGGTCAACTGTAGCACAGAATGTATGTTAAAATCTGATTGAAATATTTGAGCCGAATGGACAGAGAATCCAAGTTAAATAAAAGTTTGTAAAAATACTCCAGAGGAATGATTAATAAACAGAAGAATGTTTAATTAACTGTTAGTTTCAACCGTCGATGGCAGTTATGTATTGATGTCATTTATTTCAGAATATATGCTACTTTAAATATTTAAAATTCTCGTCACTGAAGAAAAATTTGGACTTCAATGATTAGAATCTTTAATGTTTAGAATAAGTATCTCCCTATTCTAAAAAAACAAAATAACTAGCGCTGTCACTGCTCCCATAAATGATTCCTTTATGACCGATTTCTTCGCTAATATTAAGAAACTACTGCATACAAAAATATGAAAAATTGTAGTTTTATAGAGAAATGTTTGATAAATACGCTGAAGCAGATAGTTTTTAAATCGAAGAATTATTTTAAGAAATATTTAATGTTAAATTTAATAAAAATCATTCGATTTAAAAGTTTTATAGGAACAAAAACTATACATAACATTTTAATAATTTTTTCTAGGAATATCCATTACAAATTTGCGGAATGCAGACTGCATTTTTTTTTAATTTGACTAATTTTTTCAGGGTTTTATTAATTGTTAATTCAAATTTTCATCATTTCAAGAGATTTTTTTTCATGTTTTAGAAAAGGTTATTATTTCGAATTGTTGCCAATTGTAAAAACAGCTTAAAGAATAACATTTCCTTTCACTTAAAAATTTATTTATACGGGACTGTTAAAAATAGAAAAAAACCCTTTAAAATTCGATTTAAATGATAGCATGTTAAAAGCAGAAAAATAATGAAAATTACGTCATAAAAATTGTATTTACACGTGAATATTAAAAGAGCAAGAAAACATTAAAATTATAAATTTGTTAATATGCGTTGAAAGCAGTAAATGTGGGAAATTACGTTATATTTAAAATGGCCAAATAATAATGTTGCCAAACAACTTAAATTTAAGAATATATTTACACAAGATATTTATTTCAAATTTTGAGATGAACTTTTTAACTATTGTTGCCAAACCCAAGGCAATAATAATATTTCCTTTCCAGCAACAAAAATATTTTCATGCGAACATTGAAATGAGAAAGAAAACTTTGGTGAAAATCACGTGGTATTTAAAATGATTCATTTAAAGTGTCTTATTTAAAACATTTTTTAATAGCGTTGTTACAACATACCGGATGGCAAAGACTCTGTTTACTTCATTTATTATGTTCAAATGTTTAACTAATCTCATTTAATCAAACTCGATAACACCCATTAGATATCTTAACAACAACTGATTCAGCCTCAAAATTCTCCAATCAAAGGGAAATTAATGGAAACCAATTTACCGAGAGATCGCCACTGGTTTTTTAATTATAATTCCATTTTTCGTAATCTTTTTAAAGACGACCAAATTAGCGTGTTTTTAGAACCTACTGTGTCGGAAGGGGGGTCGTCGAGCGTAGCTCGTAGGGAACAGAGCCTTTAGATTTAAAAAAAAATAGACAGCTGAATTACTTTTTCTTAGGAAAATGTCAAATAGGGTTTTTTATTGATATCCACTCAACATATAACAAAAAATTAATAATATTGCTTTAATTATTGTTTAGTTACATTAATCTTCGTAAAACGAAATAAATATATTTTTTTTCTGTTTAGAAGTAATAAAATATCGTAGTATTATAAAATTATTCGGTTAAAATATAATGTTTAATACGACTGTATTTTATTCTTAGTCATTTGGAAAAGTTACGGTAATTTTTGTTTAATCATCATCATTCGAATTCAAATCCTAGCACAGTAACTAATTACGGATAAAAAAATTTAAATAATTTCTGAAGAAAACTTTTTCTGTCTTTATAGAAAACACTATATGAGATACCGGTAAAAGATTTTTCATACATATAAAATTTGAAAAATTTCCTACAGAGTAAAAATTATCCAGGACTGGACTCGAACCCTGAATCTATAGCTAAAATTGCCAATATTTTCCCAAGTGCGCTACCTGGAACAACAATCACTGACAACCTTCTGTTATAAAGCATTTGGTCTACTACGTAGACAGATAAACAGGTTAAATAGCAAGGAAAGAATCCCATTAAACGATAGAAATGTATATATTACTTTATTATTTTAACGCATTCATATTAATTGGCAAAGATATTGAAATTTTTTCTAATTGAAAGAAAAAGTTTCTAGGCCGGCAATCGAACCCATAAACGTTTCCTTAAATTATCAATGCTCTTCTGATTGAGATATTTGAAACGACAAATGACAAAATGAATTGTGTTTTTAGCGCTAAGTATCAAAAGTCAGGACTGCCACAGGCGACTATTTTTTTATTATATTTCGCAACACCTTTTTCAAAACAAAAATCTTTTACACATGTTTTGACAGTATTTGCAAGAGAAATATACTACAAAATGTACTTTTTACAAAATAGTGGTGCAAACAGAATATAAAAATAGGCGTCTATGGTAGCCCTGCCAAGCGAGTTGTAGCGCCAAGTTTTCTTAGTACACAAGTAACCCAATTCGAAGGAGTTCTGACCTAGATTTCCGCCCTAGTCTTTTTTTTACTGAATTAAAAAAAAAAAAAATCAGATTGAATGTTATTGTTTCTAATCAGAATGTTTTTGTTAAAATAATAAAATAATTTTTTTCTAGCATTTTAATTTGATTTAATTCCCGACTTCCTTTTTTTCAGTAAGTATAATAAAAACAATTTCTTATTTAACTTAAATGTAAGGTGTATTTTCGATGACTATTCACTTTAAAAATGATGACAATAGATAGTAAATTAAATAAATAAATAATATTAATGCTAATATAATCTAAAGATTGCAGAACATCGTTTTTATATCTCTATTATGCGCATTCGAAAGACTTTTCTGCGTCCTAGAGGTCATTCTCCTCTTTGGTTTTTCTATTCAGTTTTGTCACAACCTTCGGAAATAAACTTTTGCAGTTATTTTATACACGTGTGTGGATTTCATTGAAGTTTTTGAAATCAAAAGAAAATATGATTTCAATGGATATTAGTACTTTTATCACGCCAATGAAACTTTCAAACCTTATAAAATATGACAGAGAAAAAAGTTTCCACTTATTTATTTTTTACTTTCTTCTATAAAAAGAAAGTAAGTATTTAAGAAAAAAGTACTGGATTCGTGAAAATTTTCGATTTTCGGTTTTCGACGGATTTACACGTTTTAGGGGTCAGAGATTCCGAAAAACATGTTTTTACAAAATGTCTGTCTGTGAGTCTGTCTGTTTGTATGCTACCAAATTTTCTGGGCGCTATATCTCAAGAACTAATGCACGGAATTTAATAAAAAATTATATTAAGTTAGTCCCTGATATAAATTGGTGCTGATTAGTTTTTGGTGTAAATCGCTCTACAGGTGATGCTTCTATGCAGCATTTTTCCCGATTTTCCTTAATTGCTCAATCTCCAGAACTTATTCTTGGATTTTCATCAAACTTAAGATTCAGTTAGTCTTTGACATGTGTTGAAGTTTTATACATTTTGGTGTAACTCGCTCAATAGGTGGCGCTGCTATACTGCATTTTTTACGATTTCCTCAATGGCTCTATCTAAATAACTAAAGCTTGGATTTTCAACAAACTTCAGATTCAGGTATACCTTGATATGAATTAGTTCTGTTTATGTTTTGGTACAAATCGCTCAACAGGTGGCTTTGCTGTATTTTTCAGAATTTCCACTATAGCTGTATCTTAAGAAGTAATGCACGAATTTTCATCAAACTTCAGACTCAGTTAGTCCTTGACATGAATGGACATTTTATACATTTTGCCTTTAGACATTTTGGTGTATATAGCTCAGCAGGTGGCGCTGCTACGCTGTTTGTTTTTGTGATTTCCGCAATAGCTCTATCTCAAAAACTAATGCTTGGAATTTCAACGAACTTCAGATTCAGGTATACCTTCATATGAATTAGTGCCATTTATGTTTTGGTGCAAATCGCTCAACAGGTGGCGCTGCTATGCTGCATTTTTCAGAATTTCCACTATAGCTCTATCTCAATAGAGGTGAATTAACGAATTTCCATTAAACTTCAGATTCAGGTATACCTTGATATCAATTAGTGCTGTTTATGTTTTGGTTTAAATCGCTCAAAAGGTGGCGCCGCTATGCTACATTTTTTTAATTTCCTCTATAGCTGTATTTCAAGAACTAATGCACGAATTTTCATCAAACTTCAAATTCAGATATATTTTTATATAAATTGGTGCTAAATTGATGTAATTTTTTGTATTATTTAAATGATTTAATTAACGTGATTCATATAGAAGAAAATTTTTTGATGGCCACAACATACTAGTTTTTTTTTTAAACATAGAAACATTTATTGTTAGCAATGTGTAAAGCAGTTACAAATACGCTATTACATTTCACTCTAAAAATTAAAGTATAAAATATTAATTTAATATCCAAGTTTCTCCCACCTGTCATAAGGTTGAAATTCCTACTATATGAAGTAAATTAGAGAAGAGAAATTTATTAAAGATTAATGTTCATAAAAATCTAAAAATATTTATGTTGCATGTAGGCTGAACAGCAATTATATATGGAACAAATTTAGCTCTTGCCGATTTTATTTTTTGATTTGAATGCATATTTTGGATACCATTTTTCAGTATGGTATTTCCCAACATCACAATTTTGACACTATATTAATTTTTCCGCTACTTGGACTGGTATTTTGATGCATAACGGTTATTTGCTGGCAAACAATTTCTTGATGTTGACGATCTGCTGCGATACTTTTGTAATTTGGTTATTCAAGTTATAATTTTGTATTTCATTACTTCTTGGTTGACTTTTGGCCACAATAACTACGCATGAATTACAGCAGCATTAAGCGTATTAAAGAATTTCCGCATCTACTGTCCAATATACTTTCGTGTTTGCGATACAAGGCAACAGGAAAATCCATAAGAACAACACCCTTTATTTGCATGTCATATACATTTACAGCATATGGAGAATCAAACTGGATCACAGATTTATTCGCCTTACAAAAATATTTAATTTCGTCATGTGGTACAATGCTGCAAAAGAAGATAAAATAGAAAAATATTAGTTATAGAAACTAGTTGTTGCATTATAATAAAACACTGTAATTGAAAGCTCCAATGTGGCGCATGCATTTATTATTATATAATTTTTAATTAATAGTTTAATCGAAGACAAAAAATAAATTATTAAAAGGCAAAACGCAATTTTTTAAACATCCAATAATTAAAAAATTCTCTTTTTCTTATTCGTTTTTTCCTTTTATGACAAATTTGCACAACTTGAATTTTTTAAAGCTATTTTTTTTAATATGATGGCAGTTAACCCTTTATCTACTCACGGTAATTATAAGTACCATTAAAATAACTTGTTATAAAATTTATTTAGTACATCGATTAGTAGTAATACAGTTTAGAATGAGTTATAGATGCTTTACTTTACCCTGTTACAAGTGAAGTATTGGTTACACAAAACAAAAATATTTTTAAAGGATGATTTCTTTTGCCTTTAGATCTTTTCTGCTTTCTTGGCGTTTGGGGTGGGGGAGTAGAATTTTTCAATTCGGAAATATTTCTATATTTCAATTGTAAGAACATTATATTTGTACATTTTCTAATTCTACAAAATACTAAGAAAACTATTTAAAATAAAAGATTTGAATAGAGTTATAAATATTGCACAAAATCGCTATAAATTCAAATTTAAATAATTAATTTTAATTGGCAAAATCCTTCTAAAATTTATTAAATCATTATGTAACTCTTCTAATGTAGTTTCAAAAATTTTCGAAAAATGCTTTAAAAGGTAAAATTTTCCTGAATTCGTAATTCAGTATATAAAGGGTTAAAAAGTTATACAAAAAATAATAAATCTTGTTAAGTTAATTATAGTCTATCTTCTACCCGTAGTTTTTATCTTTCGGACTTAATATCGTGTTATTTGTCTTAAAGAAACGTAGTTTTGCCACTGATTTATACTAGATTCCTTTTCATGATTAATGTTTTAGTTTGAGCTTACTCTTGAGTTTTGTTAATTCCGCGTATTATTCTCAAATAATCGGCGAATTCCCTGCACTTCCGTACCATTGAAAGAGAAATTTATTCTTCAAAATGTAGAACGGGATGCATGAGATTTTTACGCATTTGAAAACGTTATACATAAAATAATCTTTTACAGAAATTTCTACAACTCCTCAGTTATACAAAAGAATAAAGAGCGATAAGTTTATGGATTTCATTAGCATCCTAGTTGAAAAGTATCTCCACGTACTGTAGTGTAGATGAGTATTTGTGTAACACACTTTAAAGGGGCCATAAATTAAAAGTCTATCAGTAATACAATAAATCTACCCTATATATATAAAATACAAATGAAAGGAATTTGTGAAACGACTGATTAAACGACTGATCATGTTTGACGGCGATTTCTCCTAAAATATGGAAGACTATGCGGTAAAATTAGCACAAAAAATTCGTATTTATCTGCAAATCTCAAAACTGGTAATAGGATTTTAAAGTTTGAATTAGTTTTCGAAATATTAATTTTTTTCTAATTTTAACTACATTTCCGTAGTGACAATCTGTAATGGCAACAAAATTACACCTTTTTTTTTTGGAAAAAAGGGCACAAGAAAAAGCTATAGGAATTATTAGATTTCTTCTTTTTCGCCAGTTTCCAATTGATAATTGAAATTATCTTTTCTTTCAATCGGTAGTGAAATAATATTGTGATTAAATTTTGTTTTTCAGGAAAATTTGAAAAAATAAAAATCATACTTGTTTTAAGACATGAAAAGTGAAATTATTAAAATAAGAAAGAAATTTTAAAATAAGAATTGATCACGTGTCAAGAACAGAAAATAAGGAAATTTACTTCAAAATATTTACACGTAAGTATTTAAAATGTACGAAAACTTTAAAATAATAAAATTATTACACGCAAAACGCATTTAAAGGGGATAATTGCGTCATATCTAAAATTCCCAAATAGTAAATATCGTCATAATTAAAATGAATGGACCATATTCTTCCATTCGGTTAGAGGCTAAAAAAAAACACCATTTTAACAATGGAAATTATCCGCTGATCTGAGCTCGGGGTTATAAAAATCACATGGTTGGGGAAAATTAGGCGGCATTTTCCCGTAGTTCAATTATGGTGATTTTTTTTTTAACTGTCTGAAAGTAAATTATTTCACAATGTACTAAAGTATTGTGCTGCGTACTGCTGTTACAGCAGTTCGATTAATTCGTTTATAGACAAAAAAGTATTTATTTCTGTAAGTTTATGTGAACGTTCAGTAAGTTCAGTAAGTTTATGCTAAAGGCAAAAGTTCTGTAATCCGGTTTTGCAACCAGTTGGCATATTTTAGTCAGCATTGATTGGCACAAATTTAATTTAATTTTTTAATCGGGGTTTCTTGTGTGTATGTGTGTACAGTAAACACTTCCATTGGAATTTAACTTTTTCATTTCATTTTTATGTAGACAAAATTTTTAAAATTAAATGTATAAATCATGTTAAAAAATTTACACTTGAATATAAAAAATCGCCTCCTTAACTGCTCTTATATACTTAAAATAACATTATTGCGAACATCACACGCTTATACATTTTGGCGCTAAATCATATTTTTTGGAGACACGAATTTAATTAAAAGCGTAAATGAACAAGTAACATGTGTGGCAAGTACAGTTATTTTTACAGTTACATCTGCTAATGTCTCTTATATGTCATATGATGGGGAAGTGTGACGTCAGGCGGAAATTGTCCATTGTGACGTTGCAGGAATACTGACCATTATTACGCGTGTAAAACTTTTAATGTTGAATATTAGATAATATTTGAAAATATCAAATAATCATATTGCCAAACACTTTTAAATTAAATAATATATGCGCCTGTGAATCTTAAAAGAGAAAAAAGTTTAAAAGAAATAAATTATTACATGAGAAATGCATTTAATTGTGAAAATTGCGTCATATATTAAAACGATACATTTAAAACAGTAGTCATTTCCAAGAATTTTAATGTGACGTCATATGGTATAAATGTAGTGCGACTAACAAATATTTTATATATTACATCATTTGATGCAGCGTAAATACAGGTAAATGTACGCGCAAAATAATTTTGTTTTATTTGGTGCGAATTACTAATCGATAAATACATTTTGGAAAATCCGGATATTCTTATTAAATAATATAAACTATATACATGATGGTGTATTAAAATAAAGAATTTATGAATAAGGTATATCTATTCCTGAAAATATCTAAAACTCGATCACAAAATAAAATATAAGCTCAAAAATTCCAAAATACAATGCTTTTCAATACCGTGGTTCTGCAAGAAGACGGAGTTTTTTAATCTCGAAACTAAAAGAAGGATATTGTCCATAGTGTTGTTATAAAAGTCAGAAATACAACGACATTTTTAACCTAACCATTTTATACAAGCTGATTTACTTATGATTATATTGATATTACTTATTAATCCTGAAAACCACCAACAGTTGTTACGACAGCGATGGATAAGGCTACTGTAATAAAAAAAATACCCCATTCAAACGGAAAAGAATGGCAACCCGATTACAGACGATAGCCACCGCTATAATAATATATTTCAATCTTCCGTAACCTGGTAATATTTTTTAACCAGGGCACATTGTCGTGTTTTTGGAGTCTGTGAAGCCTGAACGGGGGGTTGGCGGGCGTAGCTCGCAGGGGGCAGAGCCCTCTAGTATGTTACAATAAAAATATAAAAAGGATAGAGTTGAAAAAGTGAGGAAAGTTGCCAAGCTTACTTAGAAAGAAAATGAAATGAATAAGAGGATAGGAAATGTCTATTTATGCGGACTTACTCTGTGAGTGACAAATGCAAAAATAGAAAGGCGGAGCTTCGTTGGCAAAAACTTGAATGTTCCAAAAATACTAAGATTTGAGAAAGTTATAACTTTAAAAATTTAAAATAAAGAGAGAATAATAATTTAAATTAAAAGTATATTAAGAAATAGTAAAAGTTTAAACAGTTAACATATTTAAATATCACCATAGTGGAAATCAGCAAGGATAAAGAGGTTAAGAAAAACCTAGCCTCTTCCCCCTATGAAAAGACAAAAAATCATTATCATAAAAAACCATTGCTTCTTTCCCAATTAAAGCATTCATTTACGAAAAAAACAATGTTCATAAAGGATTTTTTCCCCTCAGTTACTTTTTGTAGTGAATTATCTTAAGTTATATATTTTTAATATTTAACGATAGATAAATTATTAGGTGAAAGCATTCAGTATTTATTTTAAATAGAAAATGATTCCTGAAGTAATAAATCAATCAATTAAAAATCCAGTTTAAATTATGTAAATGATATACATTTATCAAGAAGATGGTATTTAACATATAATACATTAAAATGACTTTATTCTTTGAACAGTTTTTATAAAAAATATTAAATGTACATTGCTATTAAAAAACAAATCTTTGTGTCAGAATATAGTGCTTTATCTTTACATAAAGGCTAAGTGATTCTAATTTAATATCTATTCTAACACGAAGCTACTAATGATGCTTTTTAATCTTTGTAAAATGTAGTAAGTTTTAAAACCCAGCAATATACCTTTCTGTTCCTTCGTTATTGCTTATTTTGAAATTTCTTAACAATTTATAATTATTTTTCTTTTCAATAAAGTTAAAGGGAAGAAAATAAATAGGAAGAACCAAGATATATATATATATATATAAGTAATAAATTCTTTAAACAGGTTTTAATTAATTAAAAAATAATATTCCTCCTCATATTAAGGATATAAAATTAATTCTATAATAATAAACAATTGTGGACAAAAAGTATGGAATAAAGTAAAGCATTTTTTTAATGTCAAAAAATTTAAACTTTATTAAATAAAAGAGATGCCACTTTAAATGCTCTCTTTGAAGGCTACACAAAGAACAATGCAATGAAAACACTTTTCAAACATCGACAAAGGCGACAGAATATTTACTCTTGTCAAAAGTTTATGTCAGCAGTTCTAGTGTATTGTTAAATGGCTCCATCAAAATGTTTTCCGTTTGAGTGACCTATATACGAAAAAGAAATGTGTGATGGGAAAAGAATGCATTGTTATAGAGAGCACGATAACAGTAATAGGGTACCCTTCAATATTTAAAAGAACAAAATGTTCTTGATGTATACACACTATAGAAAAGAGGTCAGTTTTTTTTTTCGAAAATTTATAAATCTCGGTAAAAATTGCTTGTTTATACAGTAAATTGTCGTAAAGAAAGAAAACGATCATGTGTCATGCCGTAATGTTTTCTATATAATTACGTATTTGTTTGTGTGAGGATATAAATATTTTAAATATATGACATTTGTAAAAAGAGTATTTAAAAGGAATAACGTTTATGAAAACATCATTTTCTGCTATTGAGTAAGGGGTTGTACAAATATAACGTTATCAACTTTTTAGTAATTTTGTACCCTCTCACCACTTACAATATATCATCCCTAACCCCCCCCCCCCCCCCCCCCCCCCCGTAATGATATCGTTTTCAAAGTCTACAAAAATTTTTGATTTTTGGAATTTCGTTCTTTTGTTTGGAGTGATATGCAAAGATGGTTACATTTATTTTTCACATACTTTATTGAATCCAATGAAGAGAAGTCATTAAAATATCCCTTTATATATGAAAAAACTTTATATCAAATAACCTTTAAAAGAAATAGTTACTATTTAAACATATTTAATAATAGATTTTTGTTACATAACGCATTTGACAGTAATAATGTCTTTTTGCACTTGCCTCTGCATGGGGCGGGGCAGACAGAACTTCTTATAAAACAAACGGTTGCACAACGTTCTTTCTCTTTTATTTACTAGTAAACACAAGAATAATTTCAAACATACTTGGCATATGGTTTATCGAACAGCGGATTAAATATATATACACGTATGACAGAAGAATAAGAATGCCAAATGTTGGGGTATTCCATATTTTGGAATTCAATAATTTTATAATAATTTAATGATTTTAATAATAACTTTATAGTTTCATAAAAACAGATAACATACTTTTAAGTAAAGACCAAGTTACAAGTAAAAGAGAAAATTTTGTTTGGATAAAAAATTATAACGATATGAAAAAACAAATCCCCCCTCCCCTAGAAATATCTTACGATATCATGTGCCAGATCCCCCTTCCTTCTCCCTAAAATGATAACGTTATCAATGCATACCCCCTAATTAATAAATGATTAAACTACTCGTTCATTAGTCGATCGATGTATGTTATACTCTTTGATTTTTAGGTATTAGTAATTAGTTATTTTTTCAGAGGTTTTAAAATTTCCAATTTTTAAATGAAATAGAAATGTAAATTACGTGCATTTATAAGATACTTTAACTCCTAGAAAAATACGCATTATCTTAATTTTTAAACTAGATGAAATACGCATGCTTTATACATGAATATAAAATAAATCCATCTGTGATAATTTATCATCTACAGAGTGTTTCACAAAAGATGAGAAAACTTTAAGAGGTGATAGTACACGTCCAAACAAACAACTTTCATCAAAGGATGAATGGTCGGAAATAAAACGCAAAGGTGCTGCCGCATTTGGAACATGGTCCACGCAAACATTAAAGCTCCATTCCTGTTGCGAGTTATAGTGAGAAGAACAACACTAATAGCATGCAAATGTGATATGGGAAGAAGCAGAACGAGTATCAAAATTTCGCCTCGATTAATATATAAAATCCGCACATCCGAGTGTGAAACTGTCAATCGCGGTAGGAACGTATCGAAAGATGTTGTCCTTCACTAATAAGGAAAAGGGTGATAGGCATTTTACCTACGCAAAAGGGATGTACAAGTAGAAATGACTCAGAGACTCAACGATTGTACGGAGAGTGGTTTCCGAACTTGCTTTCGTCATTTAATCGTTCTTCCTGTGTTTTTGCCTCGCATAACCACATCACATTCGGCACCCTCTAGCACATTTGCGTTTTAATTTAGACCATTCATTCCTTGATGAAAGTTATTGGTTTGGATTTGTACTATTATTTTTTAAAGTTTTGCTCATCTTTTATGAAACACCCCGTATGTAAAAGTACGATAAATTTCGATAGTTAAAATAAGTGTATTTACTAAAGGAGTTAAAACTAACAAATATTGAAGATTTGATTTTTTTTTAAGCAAAATTCAACCTATAATGATTTATTAAATATCCTTGAAATGTACAAGTGGATTTAATTTATTATAACAAATTTTAAAACTTTAGCTATTGTTTTGTATTTAGAATTGATGGAATATTTTGAAGGGAGTGAGTTCTGTATAAGCATTAAGCTAAGGACCCAGTTTTGAATATAAAATAATTATAATAAATTTTTATATCAATAATGAAAGATAGAAAATCTATTTTCTTACCTTTCTGGTAAAACAGACCTACGCTGGTTTCCTTCTTACGTAAGTAACCTGTATTTTTTATTTAAAAAATAGATGTGGCAAAGTGTGAATAATATCATCTTCGAAGAATCCAGATGTAGAGAAAAACTATTTAATGCACGACGAATTCTGGGTTACATGGATACACACTCACACACTAAAATATAAAGTAAAAAGAGTAAATATTAATAAGAGAAGAGTAATATGTCATCGAAAATCCAGAAAGAGATGTAAGTCTTCCATTGAACAAAGGGTTGACGCACAAAAAAAACGTGCGCCTTGGCCTGACAAAATCGGCCCTTCAAGTAAAGGAATAAAAGGGGCACACAAGAGTTGTGGCACTGTAAAATAGTCCTGAAAACAAAGAAAACTGCTTAACAAGCAATTCAGTTCTAATTAAAAGAGTCTATATTGTCAGAAAAGTTCTCTGGTGCTGCGATCTATCGTCGCATTTTCGAAACATAAGTCTCTGACACAATTGTCCATTAGTCCGTGATCTTACGAGAACTTCGCTCAGGGAAGTGTCGCCATCTTGGAACACATTTCACAACTAAATGAAGGCGTATTGCAAATGTCACAGATAAATTGTCATTTCACAGGCGAGGCGGTGCTGGACATAAAACCACTTACGCTGAGACGTTTTCCAACACCCCCGCTTTTTATGTCAAACCGACGAGCGTAAAATGTTTAACTTATACATCAAACACTCAAAATGAGGCTTAGGCAACGGCTTGGTGAGCACGTCTGCCAGCATTAACTTCGATGGGCAATAAGTTATTTTGATTATGCCATTCTGGCATAGATGTCTGATGTGATGATATTTTACTTCCACATGTTTAGTTCTTGTCTATGCCTTTTCGTTTTCGGTCAATCTTATGGCCGATAAGTTATCTTCATATAAAGTCACAGGTAGTTGTTGACCCATTTCGAGATCTTTTAATAAATCTAATAACCACGCGATTTCTTGACCTGCATTAGAGGCAGCAATATACTCAGCCTCCGTAGACGAGAGTGCAGTGCAACTCTATTTTCTCGATGACCATGCCAATATATTGTTTCCTAACTTATACAAGTTTCCAGTGGTTGGTTTTCTGTCAATTCCATCGTTGCCCCAATCAGCATCGCTATATGCCGTTAGGATTGGGGGTTTTGTTTTATCTATGACAAATTTCAGATCTTTGGTGGTAAGTAAATATCTAATCAACTTTTCAATGGCTTGCCAATCGACCTCCCTTGGGAATTCATTCCTTCTTCCCAGGGTATTAACGACTGATGCTATGTC
Organism: Maratus speciosus; assembly: GCA_963932465.1. NCBI lineage: Eukaryota > Metazoa > Arthropoda > Arachnida > Araneae > Salticidae > Maratus > Maratus speciosus. The sequence continues at coordinate 483,645,555 of OZ010793.1, forward strand.
GGGTCTAGTTAAAGTTGCAATGTATAGAAGCCCTCCTATAGCCTGTCTAAATTTTACATTATCTCCCATTAGTTTCCCGTTTGGATCTAGATTAAAGTAGTTAGTATTCATGGGTGTATATGTAGGCTTACCATTTAACAAATTGAATTTTTCTGCGATTTGTATTATTTTGTGTTCCTGGTCTAATTCTAGGTTACCGTTTTCTGTTTCCTTTATGTTTATGCCTAAATATTGTGTAACTTGACCTAAGTTTTTGATTTCATATTGCTTTGACAGTTCGGTGTATATATCGTGTGTGTCTGTTTTATCTCCAGCGACTAAGATATCATCAACATATACGATGATGTAAGCGATTTTTCCATTTCGGACTCTTTTGTACAGACATTTGTCTGATGCGCATTCTACAAAATTTAGTTTCTTTAGAGATTTACTTATTTTTTGGTTCCACGCCCTAGCTGCCTGCTTAAGGCCGTAAATTGCTTTATTTAGACTACACACTTTATCTTCTTCCCCTTTTGTTATGTATCCCTCTGGCTGATGCATATAAACTTAGTCTTCTAAATCGTCATGTAAGAAAGCAGTTTTGACATCTAGGTGAGTTATTTTTAGGTCTTTGTACACCGCTGCGTTTAAGAATGCTCGCAGGATGGTATGCACTACAACGGGTGCGTAGGTCTCATCAAAATCGCTTCCATATTTTTTAGCATATCCCTTAGCGACCAATCTAGCTTTATATCGCTCTATAGACCCGTTTGCTCCCCTTTTTGCCTTAAACGTCCACCTACAACTTATGACGCGTTTTCCCGGGATAGGTTTTATTAATCTCCAAGTATTATTTTGCTTCAGAGAATGTATTTCCTCACTAGTAGCTTTTAGCCATTTGTCTTTAGTTTCTGCGTCATCGATATTTTGTAGGTCTGTCCATGGCTTTGGCTCCTGAATTTGACACAGGTTTGCGCTTATGCCAAAACGGTTAGGTGGTACACCGCGATTTTGTCTTTGCGATCTTCTCGGTTCAGGGGATTTGTCGGTCGGGGTGTTAATCTGATCTTCATCGTGTTCTTCTAGATCAATTTCGATATTATCTGCGGGAGTTTGTTTGTTGTTTTGATTTTCTTTGGCGGGTTTAATTTCCCCATCTTTTATACCTTCTTCGAAGAATTTTACGGTTCTAGATATTATAATTTTATTTTCACACGTATATATCCTATAGCCCTTACTCCTGAAATCATATCCCAACATTATTCCCTCGATGGCTTTCTCATCTAACTTACCCCTTTTAGGTTTGTCGATGTAGGCAAATGCCTTACATCCGAATGTTTTAATGTTCGAGAGATCGGGTTTTCTTTTATGCCAAAGTTCATAGGGTGTCGTGTTATTTTCGATAGCTTTTGTTGGTTGGCGGTTAATGAGGTAGGTGGCGGACATGACAGCTTCCCCCCAGAATTGTTTAGATAACTTAGCGTCCGACAACATGGTTTTAGCCATTTCCACTATCGTTCTGTTCTTTCTCTCTGAAACGACGTTCTGCGGGCTAGAATAGGAAACACTCAATTGACGCTCTATCCCATTTTCTATCAGGCAGTTTTCGAATTCATCACTGATATATTCTTTAGAATTATCGGATCTTATTGACTTTATTAACTTGCCAAATTTATTCTTAGTTAGCGCTATGTATTCCTTCAATTTGATAACGGCTTCCGATTTATGCGCGATTAAGTATGTGATTGTGTACTGCTATAATCATCCGTGAATGTTATGAAGTATCTTTTCCCTCCTATCGTTTCAGTCTGCATGGGGCCACAAATATCGGAATGTGCAAGGGTACCAATTTCTTAGCTTCTGTTTGTGGCTACTTTAGGGTAGGGCAGAGCGGAAAGTTTCCCTTCAACGCACTTGGTGCATCACCTGTCATGTTTACAATTGTTAATTGTTATACCATCGGCTAACTTATTGTTAACCAGGTATTTAATATCATCAAAGTTTTTGTGTCCGAGTCTGCGGTGCTATATAGAAATACAGTTTCCATTGTTACAGAAAGTTTGAGTTCTTATGGTATAGCCGTAATCATCTTCAGGGTTTAACACGTAAAGATTGTCATTTAATTTAGCTGTCAAGATTATATTATCATCTTTGACAAATAAGCACGCATTTTTCTCGAAAATTACCTTTATGTTATTTTCAGTGGCTTTTTTAACCGACAATAAATTGCTTTTTAGTTCTGGACAATATAATATACATCTCTTAGTGTAATGTAGTGGTTTTTGTCTGTTTTTATTTTTACGTCGCCCATAAGCAGAAAAAATAATGTGTGCGCATTTTATAATTGTCGTTTCCTAAATTATACAAAAGTTGTAAAACGCATAATATACCTACCCATTTAATTTATGTACGGATGTACCTGCAGTCGTAAAAATGATGTCTATTCATAAAAAAGTGAGTATGTGTGCGCTTGGGGCTTGAAAACGTAACAAAACTCCAACATACACACACACACATAGATATGTATGGAATTATTGTAAAAACAGCGAAAACAGATTCAGGGGCCTCAAAATATACAGATATATTACTATTTCCATAATCGCTCTTTTATCATGATTAAAATACTTACATTCAGGGGCGGCCGGTCCATTGGGGCCACTGGGGCCAGGCCCCACTAGAATTTTCTGTTCATTTAAAAAATTTTGATTCATATTTTTAATTTAAAACTTAAAAAAAAAGAACTGTTTACTAAAAATATATTGCAAAGAAACTCCTTCTTACATCGTGCCCACTCATCCGTTATCGACTCTCAGCATCTATTTCTTTCTCAGAGGCAATAAATCACTTTACTGGCCACTACTTACTTCTGAACACCAAGGTTACTGTATCGGGGCACAAGACATTTGTGCCCATTTGGCGCGATAATGAGTATTTCCCTCCCTCACGTGTCATTCAATTTTGGCGATGTACTGCTCTTTTAGAGCTAAATCTTCCGTATTTTTTTTGCAATGGGGGGCACTGGGCGAGAGTGCCCTTGATCCAAAGTTTGTTATACGGGGATTCTCAAAAATATTCGTCGACATTTGTATTACTATTGCTGCTTATTCGTTGAATTACGCGATCTTTAAATACTCTGTACTCTCTTTAAACGGAGACACATGTTATTGTTAAGGTGTATTCCAATCCAAACTGCTTATTTTCTGATTTATTTTTAAATTCAATTTTTACTCTCAAACGCATCAAACTGGCAAATTCTATTATTTAGAAACTACATAATGGGACGTGCTTGTCGATTTTTTGAAAAATGCAGAAAATATTGCAAAAAAATGCTATCAAAGTGGGAGTTTTGAACTGAATTTTCTGAAGCGGGAGATCTGGGGATGAAAAAAAGGGTCCTAATGAGAAAATAATTGTTTTAAATCAAATTCTATTGAATTGAGCGAAAAATGAAACCACACGGCCTCTTAAACATCACTTCAAAAATCATCTCAGCAAGTTTCATATTTTTACTTTTAAAAATGAGTCTGAAAGTGTCCCAGAAAATTTCGAGCTGTTGCGGGTGGAAAAATATTTTTTCGAACACACCCTTAAATTCTTGAAATAAAAAAATGAATTCTGTAGATGATTTATTATGCCCTTTTCAACAATGAATTTGGAAGAAAAACTTGAAATTAAACGCCTGGGACCTTATCAACCGAAGAATTTTGAAATGCAACGAAAAGATGGGGGAAAACTACGCTATTTCTCTACACAGTGGTATCAAAAATTTCTGTGTATTTCAGCAAGTGAAGAAAAAAAAAAGCATTGTTCTGTTTTTATTTTTTATTGTTTGGAGGGATGAAATTATGGAGTATGACCGGCTGTAACGATTTGAAGCATTTTTCTGAAAGAGTAAAAAACATGAAATGAATACTACTCATTTAAATAATGCTTTTAACTATAAAACCTTCGGAACTGTCAATATTGTAGTGCAGTTGGATGAAGGTTACAGGATTTCATTACAAAAACATAATGAAATGGTTAAGAAGAACAGGTATGTGCTAAATCGTAAACCGAGGTATGTTTTTAGAATTGGTCACATACGCCTCAAAACTGGACACTATATTGGAAGACCATTTAAACAATGCTACAGTATCTAAAAATACTTAAAAAACTATACAATATGAGCTGTTGGATTGTATATATGAAACGTATATGCATGAAGTTAAAAATGAGATTTCTGCTTCTAATTTTGTAGATTTACAAGCTGACGAGACTATATTGATGTAAGCTGCACTTCGCAATTTGTTATCATTTTACGATATATAAAAAACAACAAACCCTTGAAAAGGTTTGTTCAATTTATTGATGTCTATGATAAAACAGCAGAGGGACTTACTATAATCTTAACTCAAAATTTAGAAAAGTTTTATTTAAAAGATAAGCTTGTTGCGCAAGCATATGACGGTGCGCTGTTGTGAGCGGGTGTCATACTGGAGTTCAAGAGCGAATGAGAGAAAATTTTAAAACATTTTTGAAAAACTCTATGGGACAGGAACGATTAAGCACACTCTTGCTGTTCTTTCAGTCCACAAAGATTTTATTAGTACAATATTAGAATTTGATGTAAAAGTAAGTGAAAGATTTGCTAGTCGAAAAAATCGACGTGCCTAATTTCTAGTTAAATAATGCATTAAATTTTAATTTGTGAATGGATTAAATCTCTGCAAGAAAAATATGTATTTTTTTTCTATTAAATTATGAGATAATTATTTTTTGTTTGATTTGTGAATTTGTTTTTTAATTTAATAATGTTTGACCAGAGTAAGTTTAATGTGAATAATGGTAATTAAATTTAAAGTTAGTGAAAGATTTGCGCATCTAAAAACATACCAAACTTTTATTTAAATAATGTACTAAATTTTAATTTCTGAACAGTTTCAATGTTTGCAAGTAAAGTTTATATTTTTTTTTCTGTAACGTTGTGAGATTGTTATTATTATTTTGTATATTTGTTTTTTAATTAAATAATGATTGATCAAAGTATGTTCAATGTTAATAAGGGCAATTAATGGTATGTTAAAAATTGTAATTAATTTGATAAATTTGAAATTAACGTTGATTACTTGAAAAAATAATTATTATTATTTTTTTTTTTTTTTTACAAAAGTAAGAAATAAAAGTTTTAAATAATAGTTAGTTTTAAATAATTTGTTTTCATGTTTAAACAACAAATATTAATACATAAAAATTTACAATATGTTATGAGGACCGGGCCCCACCAGTGAAGATTGGCACGAGCCGCCACTGCTTACATTATATGTCCGGAAGTTAATAGTTGGAGATATAAGAAACAGTGAATTAGATTTTTGCATAGCTTTGTCGAATTAGTTAAAAATGATACTCCATGTCCACGAATAACCTACATCGAAAACGGAAAATGGGAATTGAAACTTTTCTTATTCCCATCAAGACTATCGTGTTAATTTGTTATGCAAAAGAATAGTATCAAAACAAATGTTTGGAAATTGCGATTAAATAACATGAGGAACGCAGAAAAACAGAATTTTATTATCTGTGCACCATTCTGGTCACCGTCGATCTCAAATCGTCCGTTCTTGACAGAGCAAAGACGCAAATCAAACCAACAGACATTCGCACATTTCACTTTCGATTGAAGCTATTCATTCACTTGGTGTATCATTTTCTACTAAATTGAAAACGCTGAACAACTTTCTAATTCACTTTTTTACATATCTATAGTAATTTCGGAAAGATAATCATCAGGTTCTGCATTTCGTTGCAAGAACGCTCGACGTATCTCCTTTAAGGAGTTCTAAGATTTATCAAATAAATTGCACAGCTTTTGCTTAAAGCCTAAAATGCATCCCTAAAACAGAGTACAATTCGTCTTAGACACTTGCGGCTAACCTTTAAAACATCTGCCTGTGCAATGAATTTAGCTTTTGTTCCTCGTGCTTGTCTTATTTGCGCCGAATGACCTCAGTGATAACCGGCTTCATACTGCAAACCGCTTTTACGGCATAGTACGTCTCTATTATACTTAGAGCTCTATGGATCTCATTATGTAGCACATACTCACTTTCCTTTGTATAGACATCCCTTTTATAAATGTACCTATATCCGTTCGTAAATTAAATGTGTTCTAACCTGCATTTAATTCTTTCCTATTTAATTGCAAAGTATATCAATTGAAACGCAATTATTTTAATTTGGAAATAAATCATACAAGTTCTAATTTTCCAAATGAGTGAAAAGATGTCCATGCCACGATTCGAAGCAGTTACCTTTGGTGTAAGCTGCTAAACTCTGACCGCTGAGCTACTCTTGACCATATAGTAGTACGTGCAATATTGTGTACGCTATCTTGCACTAATTAACATATATTTGATATAACCCCTCATATTTTTGCTTCTTTTTGGGAACAACGAATTTCGAGATTATTCTATCGACCATAATTTTTAGAATTTTCAAGCTATGATTGTGATACTTTAACAAAAGTTGCTCTATGTAATACATTAGCTAATATATTATGCATATTATATTTTGATTGCATTCGCGCATGCTCAGTGAAACATTTTTGAGTAAACCTGCTCATTTTTCATCCAATTTTATTATTTTTTAATTCTAATTTCAGAGTATTGTGTGCAATGTTATTTGTCATATTTTCCGAAAAGAACTTTCTTTTATATTAAGAACTCTGCAAATGATAAGCAAAAAACTTGGCGAAATTTGGGACTGGACTATGTACAAAATTACTTAAAAGATGATACAGTATTTAAATAAACGGTCTAGTGCGAGCATTACTCGCGCACAGAGGGTTCCGTAGAATAAATATATGATTTTGTAATTGTATTAAAAAAAAATACGTTGCTAAAAGAATACTAAGACTTTGTAAAAAATTATACAACGTAGGGTTGTGTATAACTGTATATATTAGAAAAGTGTAAATAGGTATACCATGAAAGTTCAAAGAGATATGGAACCTAAAGAATATCAAATATAGCTATTCGTATAAATCTTTTTTTAGTATTATCCTAATCTGTTTATGGACAAATATTTATTCGGTACTGACAAAAAAAGCAATGCATAGTTAAACTTCATTTGGCATTTCATGAAACTAAATTCAGCGTAGTAATAACCTTTATTTCTACAGTGTAGCTAAAACAAAACCTTTTGTTCAAAGTTTAAATTTGGCATTGTGCTTCGAATTGAGGTCTCAACGTTGCAACGCCGCCTTGGTCAGTACCGCGTTTTTCCAGATAGGTGTTTAATTAACTTTTAAAGTCACTCGAGGCGTATTGAGAGATACAATCAATGCAAACTATTGCGAATCCCACAGTATTTATGAGAATCATTCTAATTAAATCTTTTGAGGGCGATGCCCTTAAAAAACGGACACCTAATTTTAATTCCAAAACAAACAAACGGCACCAAGAATATTTAATTAAAATTTTCCTTTTATCATGTACGTGAAAATAAGCAAGTTCGCATTTTCTAATAAATTCGTTTATAAATTCTGGTATCAGTTTTTTTTCATAAGTTTATAAATAGAATTACTCCGTGCCGGAAAGGATTAAGTGGTCGCAGGACTCTTAAAGCTTCAAAATTTAAGAAATTTTAGATTTTAAGAAATTTAAGAAATTTAAGAAATTTTTTTTTAGATGTTAAACTCCTATCTTTTCTGAATATTTTGATATAATTGTTTCCTTGAAATTCCCATTAGAACAGAAGTTTTGACTTTTAGAATTATACCCGCTCAATAGCTGAAGCGGCGTTTCCGAAACTTTTAAGTCATTATTTTCCAAATGGCGTTTTTTGGGAACAACGCGCAGGATACTTCAAAAACTTCTGAATATTTTTTCATGAAATTTGCGAAACATATATTTCATGTTAGTCTGTATAAACTGAACCTAAAATTTTCTTTTTATTGTTCAAAAAAATATTTTTTTAGGTGATTTTACTGTTGAAATTTTCAAAATTTTGTATTAGCTAAATCAACATTCCATTAAAAATATAAAAATGCTTTAAATACAAATTTATTTAAGTTCAGGGAAATTATTTCAATCTGAAGTATAACTAAGCACCAACATTTTCCTTCTAGTTGAAATATTTATTTTGTAATCCTGCGCGTAAACTGTTATGCCAATTTTTTGTTCGACAAATGTCTAACAGTTTCGAGCCCCCTATAAATACTAATTCTGTATCTTGCAATTTTTTAAATACATGAAACGGAAGAACATACTATATCTTTCATCCCAATTAAAATTGTGTTTTAAAATCATATACCTTTTAAGACATTAAATGTTGAAAATGGTCTTTTTTTCATTTTTTCCACTTTTTAGAGTACCGAGGCCCCTTAAATTAGTATGTTTTTAACAATTTTACGTTTATTGCTTTTATACTGTTACTGGACATTACATTACACATATATATCATTAAAAGTTGTTAACTAGACATAGAGTACGCCGTCCCTGTCCTTGTGTATGTCCAAACTGACCGTGCCTTTAAGGGTTAATATCTCGTCTAATTACCGATGATTTTTTTCGAAAATCATTATCAACAATACTTTTATTCTTCTGCAACGGTAGGTATATTCATCGACTCTCAACAATTTTTCTGAATGCTCGTAAATAGAAATTTGTGTATAACAGAAAAATGCTAATTACTCAAAAATTAGGGTAATCGCTATAATTTTCCGGCAAGGTTTATATAAACTTCTACTACCTTTAATTTTTACATAATTTTAGTTTCAGTAAATTCGAAATTAGATGGGGGGGGGGCATATTTTTGCACTACGTTTTCAACAATATCTTTGAAAATATAATACCTAAAATTAAAAGGAAAGATTTTTTTACAAAGAAAAGATTTTTTTTTCAAGTAGCATAATTAGCCCCTCTACTTTTTTACTAAATATATTTATGAATGTTTATTAATCTGAAAATATGTGGGTCAATGGTCTTTATTACTTCCCTGAATTTGAACTTTCCACGTTCCATAGTTTACGAGTAAAATGGCTGTGACAGACAGACAGATGGACAGACACAGGAGTGATCTTATAATGGTTCCGTTTTTACTTTTTAAGTACGGAACCCTAAAAACGTTTAATTGCTTTAATACCTTAGTACTTTCAAGTATAAAAACATAGTCTTCGTCAGAAGAATATAAGAAATACATTATAGTACTGTTTTTCTTATATTACTCTAACGAAGACTATGCTTTTATAGTTTTTATAGTTGAAAGTACTAAGGTATTAAAGTAATTTAATATTTTTTAAATACTGTCTCATCTTTTAAGTAATTTTTCACATAGTGTAAGTTTGAGTTTAGCTTTTAAAGATGAATTAAGCATTTCTATTTATTTATTTACTGATTTGGGAGTGTTTTTATAAAAACCTTAATTTCTCTACGATCATACATGCTATCCTCATAAAAATGAACACAGCATATTACAATAAGTCATTTATTAATAATCTCGAGTTTGAACGCTTTTGGTACATTGGTGTTTACAGGGTTATCCTAAAGATATTTGCTCTTTTTAAATTTGTTGACGGTCCCCTATGGGGTTTCAGGAAAAAAATCTTTTCGGAAATATATGACCTATACTATACTGTTTACACACCTGCAGTTTCAGGTTAATTCCTCAAGTATTTTTCTATATATTTAAAAAAAAGTCTAAAATCGCAAGTGACCGGTCACCTTTGGTCATATAGTGTATTTTGCATATTACATCTATATATGTAAGAATATTGCACATATATATGCATAAGAACAGAATATTACACAGAAGTATGCATACGAGTTTTACACAGTTATGTGTTAGAACAGAGTATTATACAGTATTATGTGCAACAATATGACGTAGAAATATGTATAAGAACACAATATTACGCAGAAATATATGTACTTATATGAACATAATATATATCGTTACTTGAAATCTCGGCTTGTGTAATAGCAGCTGAATGGTCATCTTAATGGCTTAGAAAATCGCAGATTGTAGTTCAAATCCCGTTTAAATAACTCTTGCTTGTTTACTGTAGATTGAATTAAATAAAGAATTTCTTCTCTTGATGTAGATGCATCTATCAAAAGTTGTGGCTGAAATTGTTCGAAAAAAAATCCGACAAAATACGGAAATAGTACCGATGGGCGTTACGATTTCAGTAGTTTTCAAAATTTTACTTTACAGTGGATTTATTCAGCTTATACAGATTCTACTCATAAATTATGACTTTACTATTTTAAGCCTTCGAAACAACTTTGACAGAGAATGACATGCAGTAAATATAATTTCAGACGATCCTGTTTTTTGCAAATTAAGGTTATACTATTTTCTGGCCGGAAAACAAATTAGAAAGAGAACAAACACGCCAAGCACGCACACGTGTTTGTTCTTAATGCAAATTTGCTTTGCAACCATAAAAATATTTAGTTCAAAATTTACATGCCAAACTATATGGTTATGTAATACATGTACACAAAATCCATCTTTTTTGTATATTATACACATATATGTGTATACTCATGTGCAATTTACATATTAAACTGTGCATTTCTGAGCGATCTGATAACCTTTTATATACTTAAGTCGCTTAATGTGCTATTAAAATACACAAGAAAATGTGTACTTTGAAATTGACATACCAGGGCGTGTATTAGGCATTTTACATGTATTTATATACACACATTATAGACAAATCGTTTTATCATCAGTATACCTGTTTTAAGATATAAATTTACGCATTTATATTTTAGAATGCACAGTATATTTTTCTCATTTTGTCGTAGTCTCTATACTCGAATAAAACTTTTTTTTTTCTTATAAAAATTAAATTACATATTCTTGCTAAAGGGTTATTTATTCTCTGTTATTTTGTTTCTTTTATTTCATTTCAAAGCTTATAATCAGTAGAGCGCATTATCAAAGGATTGTAATGATAAATATGCCAAGCTGCAGTCGAGCCTTTTAAAAAATACTAATGTAAATTTCCCTATAAATTTAAAATTTAAATTTTATCCATTTAAGATGTTAAGTATTTTAATGAGGATAAAGTATAAGGAGTGTTTTAAAAGAAATGTAAAATTAAATGGATTTTCAGTAGTATAAGGCTTTAAACAAATTTTTTAAAAAATTATATTTTGTTTTTATTGCATCATTCCTAAGTAATATATAATAACCGACTGATTTATATTATAATTAACAATGTGACAAGGTAGCATTTATTGTCACTACAGTGATAAAGAAATTAGTGCGATAGTATTTCATTCATTATAACTAGAAGAGTTTGATTGAACTGATGTCTCATTTATTGTAAAGCCAGATGAAAGCTTTGCAGTTGTTACCAAAACTTGTTAAGTTTATAGTTACACCAATAGCTCTTCGAATTAGTACGTATTCAAATTAATTTTATCTAAACAAAATTTTCTCGGCAGTCGAATTTAAAAGGAAATGCATAGAATTGTAATTTAAATATCTGTGTACCTCTTTCAGTAAAATTAAAAGTTTTTGGAAATTCTAATTATTTTAGTAAAAGGAAAACGTAACAACACAAAATGAATATAACTAAAATATCTGTATTAATATAAAACTCAATAATACAAAGGAAATTTTAGAATAAATTTGCAAACTACCTAACTGATGTTAAATTATATTATGTGAAGAAATAAACTGAAGGTAGTTTCTAATTTCAATTTTGCTTTATTATTTAATTATTATTATTGGTAAACTGTTTGCAATTGTATTTTAAATATAATGAGCATGAACGTTGCACACATTGTTACATGTAATTATCGCAAAAAATAAGATTAGCTTACATTTAACCCTTCATCTACTGACGGTAGTTATATAAGTACCATTAAAATAACTTGTTATAAAATTCATTTAATAGATCGATTAGTAGTAATACAGTTTAGAATGAGTTATAGATGCATTACTTTATCGTGTTCCAAAAGCCCTTGGTTACGCAAAACAACACTATTTTTTAAAAAATGATTTCGTTTGCCTTTGCATCTTTTCAGCTTACTTGGCGTTGGTGGTGGTGGGGGGGGGGGGGGATTTTTGAATTCGGAATTATTTCTATATTTCTATTGTAAGAACATTATATTTGAACATTTCCTAACTCTACAAAATACTAAGAAAAAATATTTAAAATAAAAGATTTTAGTGGGGGTTATAAACATTGCACAAAATCCCTATAAATTCAAATTTAATTAATCCTTCTAAATCCTTCTAAAATTTATTAAATGATTATGTAAATCTTCTACTGTAGTTTCAAAAATTTACGCAAAATACTTCAGGAGATAAAATTTTCATGAATTCATTATTCAATACATAAAGGGTTAATTTTATATACATATTTTTTGTTCCACAGAAATCAAGTGTCGAATAAATTTTATTGTTTGTTCACTACATTCTGTGTCATTAGTAACTATCTTAGTAGATATTAAATATATGTTACAAGAGCAACCACACTCTACCCATTAACTTTGTGGCTTTACCTCCTTAAAAAATCCTTTGCGTGAGATTTTTTAGTTATTAAATATTTGTAATACGAGCAACCATAGTCTATCCACTAAGTTCGTGACTTTATGGCTTTGAAAAACCCTTTACATGATATTTTTCTTGATATTTTTGTTCTTGATATTTTTGTTGCAGCTGATTGTTGACTGTATAGAATATTTCTCCTGTTTTAGTTTCTATTGTACGCTATGTGATTCTCCATGCTCCGAACTTGGGATTCTGGTGACAGGACTCCTTGCATTCAAATGCATCAACATGAACAGAATGATATTTAACTTTGATATGGGAAACAACAAAATTCGACATTACTGTGTCTTAATAATGAAAAGTTGCTTGTTTTAAAAATTAAATTTCTGCAGTACAGTGGCAAATAATGCTGTAAATCATCGGCTCCAATCCTAGCACCAAAATAAGCCAATACCGAATGGCCTGGTACTTGGGAACACTCAACTGATTTTGTCTTAGTGTGAACGCAACATACCTGCGTATGAAATCAGTAGTGCGGCAAGTCTTCTCGCTGGAAGTCTGTCAGGTAGGAAAGAGATACTAAGCTGAAAGATTCCCTCTTTTCCATATTTTCTCGTAAGGAGAAAAATTGTGGGTAAAACGTTGAGGCCCAGTCAGACTTCTTCTCTTTTAATGAATATTAATTGGAAGCTGCATTTTCCTTGCGCAGTGCCTTCGGGACTTGATCCAACGATTATCCTGGCATTAGAAAACACGAGAAGAAGAAGACGTTTTAAACAATAATTTTTCATCTATTTATAGTAACGTTCAACTGCTATTTGCCTCTAAGGCTTCATTCAATATTGAAGGAGTGAAAACCTTTAATTATTGAAGAATAGATATATTGAAAGCTTTAATCTGTATTTCGAATGTTTCGCCCATCATAGAACTGTGTGAATTATTTACTGGTTGAGGAGTACTCAGCTGAAACAAGGACATCAGCCAGTATTACCTTATTATGGTCCGGTACCTGGGAACACTAAACTTATTTTGTATTTGTGTGGATGCAACATACCTGCATATGAAATCAATGGTGCGGAACGTCTTCTCGCTGAGAGTCTGTTAGGCCGGAAAGAGGTTCCGAGCTGAAAGATTATATCTCTCCACTATATTTTCGTAAGGATAAAAATTGTAGGTAAAACATTGAGGCCTAGTCAGACTTCTTGTCTTTTAATGACTATTAATTGGAAGTTGTATTTTCCTTGCGCAGTGCTTTGGGACTTGATACAGAGGTTATATCGGCATTAGAAAACACGAGAAGTAGAAGAAGTTTTAAATAATATTTTTTTATCTATTTATACTAACGTTCAAACACTATGATTGCCTCTAAGGCTTCACACAGTATTGAAGGAGTGAAAACCCTTCAATTATTGAAGAATAGATATATTGAAAGCTTTAATCTGTATTTTGAATGGTTCGCCCATCATAGAACTGCGTGAAGTATTTACTGGTTGAGGAGTACTCAGCTGAAACAAGAACCAGCAACCAGTATTACTACCAACCTTCCGAACACAAAAATCTGCTCTCTGTAAAACTTGAAAATCTTTTTTTTCCTCCTAAATTCTGAGTTTTAAATCTTGTGCGAAATTATAAGTTTCTTGTGTAAAACATTTCTGAAGAAAATTAAGTCTTCCAACGAATACAGAATTATTATTATTTGAATTGTGCAAATAATCTCTTTTACTTTCTAAATGAGTTACGACTTTTTCTGATCTTTTTACTAATTGTATGTAAATTGTTTTGATAATAATTATGAAATATTGTGATTTATCCGATGAAGAATATTATTATTGATTTTTAATTGATTTCAAAACATCTTACTTTAGTTACCACAAATGTTTTATTGCTCACGAAAGATGAGTTGAAGTTTCTGCGGGGTAGAACAAGCATTTCTTTCAATATTTCAAAAATATTTTGTAAACAAAACTGCTATTTCAATAGTATAATTTATTAACAGCATGATGGAGTCTGCCTACGATGGCTTTTTGACTTGTTTGTACGCATATCCGTATCCTAATATTCCACTTAGCGCTTTTTGTGGTAATAGATGCCGAAGATTTGGTATTTTGAAAAGCACTATTTTTAATCTAAAATTATACAAAGCAAAGAGGAAAATATAGTGGTTGAGGAGACCGGGGCTAGTTGGCTACAGGGGTAAGTAGTCACAATCCTCATAAATCGCCTGTTTGTGGTTAGATTGCGCAACTAGTCACAGAGTACCTTTCTTCTTGCTTTTTACAATCCTCATTGTAGTTTTGCAACGTTACCTACGTGCAGTGGACATTTATTACGATTTATCTGTTTTTTGCACTCATAAGTAATTTTTTGTTGCTTCATTTTTTTCTAATTTCTAATACTTATCTTAATAATTGCGATTTAACTTGTGCTGTTTTTCTTAGTGTGTGATTCACTGTACCTACCCCATATGCGATTTACTTGGATTATTTATGCTTAGATGATTACGTGTCCCTTTTGTGAAGAAATTTACTATGGGGCTAGTAGGCGCATTGAACACGAGGCAAGTTGGCTCGGTGTTTTGTGTGTGCTGGTAGCTTGAAAAACAGCAAACAACGAGAAAAGTGGTTGCAATGCAAAATTTTGGGCACACGAGGCTTGCCCAAACGAAGACACTCGATTTTTTATTTGTGAAAACCGTAACTCTGATGATGATATAGAGTAGGATAGAAGTTACTCAATGTTAATGTTTTATTCATTATTTTTATGTCTGTATGATTTAGAATTTATATTGTACTGCTATAACGTCTTTGTTTAAACTTACTGGTAATAATGAAATTGATTTCGCTTAACTGCGTGTCTAATTTGAATTTTTATAAAGCGTGTGCCAACTTACCCCATAGGCATAGGCAACTTGCCCTGTGACGGGGTAAGTTGGCGCACAATTTTCTTTTACTTTAGGAATCCACTAAACATAAACTACAAAATCTACAAACTCAAAACAACGGGTATTTATAGTCCAATGCCTGTTCTTTAAAAGTACAGTTAAAATTTCATAAAAATCTTAAAGAAAAAATTAATAAAAATCAATCTAAAAACTGCGCCTACTAGCCCCGGTCTCCCCTATTCAAAATCCGTCAACCTTGGCACACATGTATGATAAAATACAATAATATTATAGATTGTTAATGACTATCTTTGCTTCTTTTGTACGCATTAGTCGTATCCTAATTGTCCATTTAGTAAGTTTATTCTGTGTGCATATGTGCCAAAGATTTAGAATCTTGAAAAGCATTATTTAAAAAAAGAAATCATTCGCATTTTAGCATATATAATCTCAGAAATCTAACATTAAGTAAAGCGAAGAAAATTAAAACAAACAATTTTGGTATTAAAAAAATATTACCCTTGGCACCAATGTATGATAAAATGCAATTCTCTAATAATAGCTTGTTTATAATATTGCTTTGCTCTTTTGTACGCATATTAATATTCTGACTGTCCATTTAGCATATTCTTTGTGAATAGATGAAATAATAAATATTTAGGATTTTCAAAAACACTATTTCTAATCTAACAGTAAATAAAGCGAAGGGGGAAATGATAGTACTCAAAATCCGTCATCCTAGGAAAGAATGCATGATAAAATACAATAATCCAGTTGTAATTTCAGGGATTGTCTTTTGCCTTTTTTGTAAAACTTATTATATCCTAATTGTCCATTTAGCTTATTCTGTGAGTATAGGTGCCAAAGATTTAGGATTTTGAACCGAACTGTTTAAATAAACAATTAAATTTAAAAAATAAGAAAAAACCGTCTGCGTAAAAAGCGAACTAATTAATTATTTCTCATCAATGTGAAACCATTTTTTTTCAATTCCTACTATTAGCCTACACTCTCGCTATATATACCTTGTTCAAATTTTCAATCGTTAATAAAATATTTATTATTCATCCAATCAAGCTCAAATAATTGTTTTTAAACTTGTAGTGGATGACACTTGATGTTAATCCAGTTTTTTTAAATATTAATTAATTAATTGCATTAAATAATTTAATTTTCAATAATCGAGAGAGCCCTCTTCTTGATCAAGGTATTTAAAGACCGAGAGATCTCTCTTCTTGATTTTTGATTTGTCCTCTTCTTCCAAGGCATTTTAAGCGCCACTCAAGAGGAAAGAAGAATGGGAGAAAAAATATTCTCTTATTGACCTAAAGTAGGAATTGACTTAAAATGTTTTTTTATATTACTTACCTATTTTTTATTTACTTGTATTTATCACTTTTAAATTGTGTTTAATTGTTAGTTCCTATCTATAAACACTGTTTTGATGAGGTCTATGATGGTTAGAGTTGCAGTAAAGCTTGAGATCCTACGTACACAACTTCCAAGTTGTATAATATTTTAACGGATCTTTTGACTGTAAAATTGTCTATGAAACATCGTCTTCATTCTGAAAGTCCTATCCAATGATATGCCACTCAATAAGGTGCGTACATTTTTTTCGACTCTACCGCCATTTTGTATTTTACGGCCGCCATTTTGAATTTATAAAAACAAAACCTAGCCTATAACCATTGGGGCGTTAAGACGAATTGATAGAGACCTCATTCATTAAAATCCATCCAGCCGTTGGGATGTTTCGAGAGTATAAAGAAATCCACATACACAGATAGGCATGAAACACATAACCTTTCTATTCAGTCGGGTAAAAAGAAATTCCTCGGATTTCTGAACCATAATCTCAGAAATCTAACATTAAATACATCTTGGAAAATTAAAAAATAATAGTGTTATTCAAAATCCGTTATCCTTGGAATGCATGTACGATAAAATTCAATTATTTTTAGCTGACAAGATCAGTCTAATTCTAGAAGTAGAATGTAATGATATAAACGTCTGAGTAATGTTCTATTCTGTAATCTTTCTTAAATTTTTATTTACAGATTTTAGGTCCGTATTCAAAATTATGCAGTTATAGCTGTATTATATTTTTAAAAGACTAATATTTAATTTCTATTTTACGTCGAACTTTTAAAACCAAATAAGAACAACTAGCGTCTTAATTTTTTTTTTTCTCATACTAATTCGGAAAATTTTTTAGACGATATATACTTATTCCACAAATAATAAAATTATTAAATACTAGCAAAACCCGCGGCTTTGCACGCGTAATAATTGAAATATGCCGAGCGGTATTTATGTGCCTATTTTTATTAGAAAAATTATATTGTTAGGAACAATTAAAAGTTACTAATTATTCCACAATTTCACTAGATTTCGTTATTATACTGAATTAGGTGAAAATGAGAATTAAGTTAATAGGAAGAACTTAAACTAATTCTAAATAAATACTAATTTAGAATACATTTTGAAACTTTTACGCTCATTGTAGCTTTTATTTGAGGTTTTGAATTTTTTATAAACACTCTTAGTACTCATTTACGTAGTGTCACTAACGTAAAAAATAGCATATGTTGGAACAAGGACTATCACATGATTTTGCCTACATAAATTTTGAAATTGGTTTAGTATTTCCTGAGATTCTAGAGAAATCATAACTTATAAATTTTTAAAAAAGGCTTTTCGCTCATTTTAACCCTTTAAATTTCGTATCTTTTTGAAACTGTTCATAGAGAGCATTTATATCTTATAAATATCTATCATGCCAAATTTTAAGTTTCTCTCCTTAACAATTCAATAGAAATCATAATTTAGAATACTTTTAGAGCGCTTTTCGAATATTTCATCATTTAAAATTTCGATTTTTTAAAACTGTTCCAGGATATGATTTACATAATATAAATAACTACCATGCTAAATTTGAAGTTTCTATCTTTAACAGTTCCAAAAAAATCGAAATTTAGAAAGATTTTAGAACGCGTTTGGTTCATTTAACCTTTTAATTTGAAATTTTTTACAAGCAGTTCTTGAAGAACTTTTACATCTCATAAGCGACTTCCTTGCTAAATTAAAAGATTCTACAACCTTCAATATCACAAAAATTTCAATTTTAGAAAGTTTTTCGCTCCTGCAGCCCTCTTTTGATAATGGCATCGACAAAAAATGTAGCTATGTTGAAGCAGAGACTGTCATAATCAACCTGCCACCATTACTTTTGAAAAGAACTCGTAATTTAGAAACTTTCTAGAACGCTCATTATTTTCTAGAACGACCTTTTAAATTTGTAATTTTTTATAAAATGTTTTTAGAGAGCATTTATATCTTATAAATATCCACCAAGCCAAATGTCAAGTTTTTATCTTTAACAAT
Source organism: Maratus speciosus (assembly GCA_963932465.1). Taxonomy (NCBI): domain Eukaryota; kingdom Metazoa; phylum Arthropoda; class Arachnida; order Araneae; family Salticidae; genus Maratus; species Maratus speciosus. The sequence continues at coordinate 483,664,294 of OZ010793.1, forward strand.
TGCATAGAAATCACAATTTAGAATATTTTTAGAACGCTTTTCACGTATTTTCACGTTTTTTTAGACTGCTCTTAGAGAAAAATTATATCATATAAGTAATTATCATGGCAAACTTCAAGTTTCTAGGTCGGTCACTATCTCGAAAATCGCAATTTAAAATATTTTTAGAACGCTTTTCACGTATTTTCTCCTTTTAAGTTTCGGGGTTTTTTTTTCGACTGCTCTTAGAGAAAAATTATATCTTATAAGTAATTATCATGTCAAATTTCAAGTGTCTAGGCCGGTCACTATCTCAAAAATCGAAATTACAACTTTCTTGCTACTGCGAACCCCTGGTGGTAGTGCATCGACATAAAATGTAACCCATGTTGGATCAGGGACTGTCACCATCAGTTTGCAATCATTACTTTTGAAATCATTTTGGTATTTCCTGATACTTCGTAAAAATCTCAAATTAGAACATTTTTAGAACGCTTTCCGCTTATTTCATCCTTTTAAATGCGGAAATTTTTAGGAGCTTTTATATCTTATAAGTATCTACCACGCCAAATGCCATCTTTCTATCTTTGAGAATTGTATAAAATCGTAATTTAGATCGATTTTAGAACGCTTTTTGCGCTTTTTCATACATTTTAAATGTCCAATTTTTTAAACTATTCTTACAGGCATTTAGATCTTATAAGTAACTACCATGCAGAATTTCTAGCTTCTAGCTCCCTCAGCGTCACAAAAATCGAAATTTTGAGCGTTTTTGAGCTCCTGCAACCCCCAGGTGGTAGTGGCACCGACATAAAATATAGTGTATATTGGAGCAAGGAATGCCGCAATCAATTTGCAACCATTACTTTTGAAATCGGTTTGATATTTTGTGAGATTGCATAGAAATCATAATTTAGAACGTTTTTTATTCCTGCACCCACATCGACAGAAAATATAACCTATGTTGGAACAGCGACTGCCACCATTGATTTGCTACCATTACTTTAGAAATCGGTTTGATATTTTCTGAGACTGCACAGAAATCGTAATTCCGAACGTTTTTAGAAAGCTTTTCGTGCACTTTCACCCCTTTTTAATTTCCCTTTTCTTAGAAACTGATAACAGAGTGCATTTACAGGGGGGTCCAGCGAATAAGACCCTGATTTCAAAATTACACGTATCATATACAATGATCAATGGAATTATGCGGTAAACGATTTATTTATTAGCTAAGCTGTAAAAATTTTATACAGAAGTTTTGAAAATTTAGTTTCAAAACCCGTTAATAGATGGCGCTGTAATCGCAATGCCTATAAATAGTGCTTTGACGTCCAGAGAGATCAGTTCAACCGTTGAATCATGCAAGGAGGTTTCCGTAGAGGTTAAAATCATGTATTCCATTGAACAACGTGTTTTTCTCGTACTGGAATATCACACATTAGAAAGCAGTCTTACGACAACAAGGCGTAGTTTAAAAAAAACGATTTAATGTTCCAAAAGGACCCGGTGGAAAAATCATGGGCCAGGAAAACTGTACTCACTCCTGGAAATGTCGCCAAAGTTTCTGGAATTGTTGAGCTAAATCTAGGAAATAGTATTCGAAGAATTGCCTTAGAGATTAGTTTGAAGCGTTTCAGTGCACAAAAAATATTGAAAAACAGCCTAGGGATGTTTCCATACATAATCCAAAGTGATCAGTCCATACCCACTAGAGGTTTGGGACAAAGGGTTGACTTTAGGAACCAGATTCTCATACTGATTGATAATGAAAGATTTTATGTTGGCTGCGACAAACGATCACTAGTGAACGTTACGCTACAATTTCGTAACCATTTGTCAGCACACAACTAGCGTTGGAAGATCGACCAGGTATCGAGTGGTTCATGAAAGATGGAGCTCAACCACATACAACAGGAAAGGTGTTTCGCCTTCTTAATGAATACTTCGGGAATAGAGTAATTGCGTTGGATTATCCCAAATGTACTGGCACAGGAACGGATTGGCCTACATATTCGCCCGATCTGACTCTTTGTAACTACTTTCTGTGAGACGTATTGAAAGACACTGTCTACCGGAACAATCCCACTACGCTGGATCAGTTTGAATCGTCGATTTGTACGGCATGCAATTCCATTTCTGTTAAGGCATTGCAGGATGTGATGTCAAATTTCAGTATTCGTTTACGCCACCTCATTGTTTCGAACTTTGAATATTTTGAAAAGATTGTGTTTTGATTGCAAAGAATGCTTGACTTGACTTTTTTTTGTTTTCGACTGCTTGTAGAGAACGAGTTTTTCGGCGTACAGCGCCATCTGTTAACGGTTTTTGTAAATAAATTTTCCGAACTTCTGAATAACTTTTTACAGCTAAACCGTTAAAGAAACCGTTTACCTCATAATTCTACTGATCTTTGCTTTTGAAATATTTCATATTAAAATCAGGGTCTTATTCGCTGGACACCCTGTTTATGGTACAAATCACTACCATGTGAAAATGTATGTTTCTAGGCCCTTAAGGGGGTCCGGGACACATTTTCAAAAAATTTTTATTTATTGAGTTAAAATTTTGAATTATTTTGTGATGGTTAACCATATCATTTGTAAACAAAATCAAATGATAAAACTTCTCATAGCTTTTCTTAAAAAAATTTTAATTTAAAATTTATGAAAAAAGTGGTATAACTTAAAATCGTTATAACTCGAAATACCATTTGTAGAATTTAAATTGTTTTTCATTTAAATAAACAGAAATATATATATTTTAATTTAGAGCCAGCATTTAAAAAAATATTAATTTAATAAAAATTAAAAATATTTAAAGTAAAAACTTAATAAAAATTGATGTAACTTTTTTTTAAAAATTCATATTTTCAAAAGTAATTATTTTTTTCAAATTTGCCTGCTCAAAGTTAAAGTAAAGTAATTGAAAAATATATGTTCCAAGTTTCAAACATTTATCTTTAACGGTTCTAGACTTATAACAACTTAAAGAGGGGAAATGGCGAAAAAACCCATCAAGGAGAAAAACGCAATTTCACGAGAAGTCGTCTCCTTAACAACCATAGCTTGAAAGGTAGATTTTGAAAACAAACCAAAACGAAAATATTAATATTTCCTGTTTTAATTAAGATAGAAATATTGTGTAAACGTCATTTTAAGCATAAAACAACAGAGAAAATTTTAATCCCATAAAATGTTTTTTGAAAATTTTAAGATTTTTGTGTCCCGGACCCCCTTAAGTCACTCAAAAATCGCATTTTTAGAACTTTTTTGCTCTTGCACCACATTAAGAGTGGCGGTGTTGACGTAAAATATAGCCTATGTTGAAACAGGGACTGTTAACATTATTTTGTATATTACTTTTGAAATCGGTTCGATAGTTTCAGACAATACTCCCTACTAATAAGCACGAGAGCAAACACACAAACTTTACTTCTTTATAATATTAGTATAGATAGGTATGAGAAAAGACAGAATCTTGAATCGGCAGAATTTATTCCGTAACCCGAAAAATATTTACAAAAATCTGTGAGTTCATACGTATTTTCTTTTATATAGGTGTAAATCGGGCAAAACAGAGTATCCCTAGTTTCCCTTAAGTACTGCTATCTGATATCTAGAGTTCTGTACAATCTCTCTGGCTTCTCCAATAAATTTGCCTACGACTGCCAAGAGAACTAATTGGTGTCTTCTGTGATTATTTTGGATATATCAAAGAAATACTAATACTTCGAGTTATGATTGCAAACTGCTAGTGAGGTGGATATGTTACGGCAAGCACTACGTTAATTCAGCTGTTTTTAGTTTACCATTTGGTATATTATTTGGAAGTTGAAGGGAATAACCTCAATGTGACCGTCAGTAGAGACATGTTCATTGTTGGCTGTCTGATGGCCGTAAAAGTAGCTAGAAAATTGAAAATGACAAGGCAAACATTTTTGATACCATAAGAAGAAAGACACCCCACAAAAAGAAGACACAAAACAAGAGAAAGAATCGAAACATCATGCTTGGACGAAGAATGTGACAGCACACGTGCTTGTATCATATTTTGGACTTGAACTGTTAACTCAAGTAAGTTGAGATAATCAATAAATCATTATTCATTTATTATTTTTTTAATGAATGAATTTTCGATTTCTTATACCTTTTTTTTTTTTTTACCTTTTCTGAGATGCATTGATTCAATGATCTTTCTGACATTAATGGGCCTATGAGAAATGTCGTGGGTAACAGGAAAAATGCAGTTTTTTGTGATTTCTGTAATGTCATAAATACTATTTTTATGTAACTATTCCCATTTCATTAAAAATAAAGAACTTAGATTCAAAAGCTACGGAATCAAAATTTTGGTGGTTATCCGATTTTCCATTACACATCATCAAAAATCCCACTTAGAGACTTTTCAGAAAAAAATAATCTTGTTCCTAGGAGATAAGAATTTTCATTCAATATGTGTATTTTAACGATAACGTAGGTTTAGAATGGTAGCACATTTTTCACTCCTCTTTAAATCCACTTTGTGATTTGATTCATATAAAACTTTTTATGCGCATTTGTATGCCATTTTCCCCTACTCAAATTTTAAAAGAAAACAAAATCTATCATATTCCATTACTTTTTTAAACAATCATTTACATTTACATGGTTTATTATTAAAGTTTTATTTTTGAATGTATTTTTATTTCGTTGTTACATTATATACACTATATGGCCAAAAGTCTCCCGTCACTTTCGCTTTTGCAGATTTTATCAAATATCTATACGAATACTTAACAAATTCTTCAGGAACTTCAGAAATATGTAGAGTATATTTAACTTCATATTTCTCAGTAAAAGATTGGTCATGAAAAGAAACATGAAATCAACAACACGTTGAATTAAAAAAAAAAAAAAACAATATTTGCGATCATCCTGTGAAATGAAATACTATAAATCGTTTGTACCTATAGAAAATGACTATGTGGACCTTGTAAAACATTTCTGTTTATTCGTGCAAATATAGCACGCATATTCATGTAGCTATAAAATTTTAATAAATATAAGCTATTCTTCATAAAATTCAAGGAAATTTTCGATAATTTCTTATTTATAGCATAAAGGGTTTATAACCAAATTTAACTCTCTTAGTAAACTTGCCATAATTGAACGGGCTTTAATTTATTGCTTGTTGGAGATAAATAATAAATGTGAATTTCAAAAGTGGTAAAAAAAAGACAGGAAACAAGATTATGGTAATGAAGTAGTGCTGCCGCAATTTTTTTAATACGTCCTCTGCAGACAAAATTGGTCAGTAATATATATTTATTAATTTGTTGAAAGTTCATATATAAAAAAAAATTATCTTTAAAACTGAATGAATAATATTAATTAAAAATTAACCTTTGTGAATACGGATCATATGAATTATAAGTATGTGAGAGATTGTGAAAGGATTCCGTATGAGAAAATAAAGAAAGTACGGCTTAGGGTGTAATATATAGAGGATGTTCGGGTATAGAGTAGTCGAATGATCGAACAATATGGAATACTTAATATCTGGCGCATACGAATTGCAGCCAAGCCTAAATCTGCCATACGACTTCTTAGAACTCGCATGAGAAACTGTGTTCAGTTTTATTTGGATACCTGTTGTTGGAATGACAAGGTTAAATAAATCTTATTCTCAATTTTTGCAATTTTTGCAGTTTTTGCTGGCAAATTTTATAAAATTCATATTAATTGTAAAATCTGTAAAATTGTAAGTTCAGTTTAAAGTTGAACAGTTATGTGTATTGATGTGTTAGTCCGTTTTGCTCTATGCTAGCTAGTTGACGAGTGAAAAGGTTATGTTTTTCAAGACGGTGTATTGGGTAATATGGAATATCAGCTGGAGAACTGTTTCAAAACGATTCTAAAAATGAAAACAATCTTTTAAAGAATCTGATAATTTATAGATGATTCACTAAGGTTTAAAAATTACATAATTTTGGTTTTTCTTTTAAATCGTAGTTTTTCTTGCAATTTAAATCTTCCTTATGACCCTATTCCATATTACACGCCTGGTTGCCATCACCAAAAATGTGTAACTTTTTTTAAAACTAAATATTCATATATATTTTTCCCTCAAAGTTAAACGCATTAAAAATGTGTTAATAAATAGTGAAAGTTTGTTCTTTACTAACTTTTAATGTATCTGAATTTTTTAATGTTCACGTATAAATAAAAATTTAAATGGCATTCCATTATACCCGAACTTTCTCTGTGTATAATTTCTTATGGACTCGTCAACTTGTGTCATGACATTATTTCATTTTGAGGAAAGTTTGTATTTAATATTAGGGGACTTCGCCCGTTTCGCTTGTCGGTTTCACTAAAATAAACTTGAATCAAACGAAGAACATGAATATGAAAAACATCTAGCAAATATGACCTTTTTTAAAAATTTGTTTGTTATCTTGAATTTCACGCTTCTACCTCAAATGGCTGCTGAGATATGCCAAATGTTCTAAAATTTCCGATTGCCATCCCCCCCCCCCCCTTTCAAACCCCTTAGGGTGGGAAATTTATAAAATCGCTGAAACATTTTTTCAATTATTTTTTTAATAGATCTATCTTCTGGAATTTCACGCTTCTTCCTAAAACGGCTGCTGAGATATGGTCAAATGTTCTAAAAGTTTCAACACCCCCTTTTAACCCCCTTAAGGGTGAATTTCTAAAAACGCTGAAACACATGTTAAATTAATTTTTTAGTAGATTTATATTTTCTGGAATTTCATGCTCCTACCTCAAACGGCCGGTGAGATATGGCAAATGTTTTAAAATTTTCGACCCCCCTGTTAACCCTCTTTTTTTTAGTCGGAAGGGTGGAGATTTCCAAAATCGCTGAAATACGGGCTTAATTATTTTTTTAGTAGATTTATTTTCTGGAATTTCTAGCTTCTAACTAAAACGGCTGCTGAGATACGGCCACATGCTCTAAAATTTTCGACCCACCCCCTTTTAACCCCTCTAGGGGAGAATTTTCAAAAATCTGTCGCTAGTGCGGTTCCCCTTCCCCCCATTTTCCTGCTTCTAGATTCAGTAGTTTGGGCTTGGCCCTTTTATATATGGAGATAAAGATTAAAAACTATTGCAAACGATTTTTCCCTATAGGCTGTAATTTTTTTGAGTGTACCTGTATTCCACCACTTCCACCCACCGCAACCAAACTGCCTTACTAACATCAGGAGACAAAGCGATATTTAACCACTACAACCGCGTATGGGTGGCAGTACGTGTTCATAGAGAAAAGTCTGTCTTTACCCACAGACAATGGACCACAAGCATTACTGACGTCATACAACGTCATGGTGGATAGCCAATTAGCTTCTTGATTTTTCCCACAAGCGCTCACCAAAAGCCAATCAAATATGCCAATGCTTGTGGGAAACATTGTAAGCTCCGCACAGTGCGCGTGGTCAATTGACTTTTATATATGTATATATTTAAAATCGGTACTATTTCACGAAGGTCTTGAAAGCTGAGTTTCTTTCTTTTAGTTGTAATTTAACACGTTTTCAAGATTTATAGAACAATTATTTAAAAAATTTCACTAACGAATTTCAGAAGAGATACTTATTGGTTTTTGTTTATTGATTTTTTTCCCGTGCCTCTGATTTGTTTACTGATTTATATCCCTCATATGAATGAATTACATTTGCAGAAACTACATTTGACTCTTTACATAATCTTTGCCATTGTAATGCTTTATTTACATGTATTTGTGAAGCAATGTTTTTAAACTTACATTTATTAGCACGCCTTTGATCTAAAAATACGCTATTGTTTGTTCGTACAAGTTCCCTAATTTCACTGATAGAATATCATTTTATATGGTACGAAAAGCTAGTTTAATTCAGTTTTTTTTTTCATTATAATTCAGTTAATTTTAAAGACGCCAAAGAGCAGATTTTATGACGAATTTAGTGCAACAAAGAGAAAAAAAAATGATGAATTTCGCCTAGGGGCTATATAAAAATTTGAAAACCGAGACTTTTTTTAAAAATTAGAGGTAGGACAATTTCATTAACATAATATTAATGAGTACTTTATTTTAAAAAAATTTGAAATTTGAATTGTCTACTTATCGCCTCTTTTTTGGGACACCATTTATAATATAATTTTTCAAAGAAAATATTGAAAACATATTTTGAAATACATTTTAAGCTACTTTTAATGAGGTAAATTTTAAGTTACTTTTAATTATAACAAATATTTTCCTGTTACTAAGACTACGGTTTATAATCTACCCTATCTATCTATATTATAAAGGACAAACATATCTGTGCGTAACGCATACGTCATTTTGCGAATGGCAACACTTTGAAATTTGAAATAAAATTTTGGTTTTGCATTTTCTCTACTGCAAATTTTTAAACTTCTATGCATCACACATTTTAACTTTTTACACCGTCGTATAAGGAAAAAAATTCTCTTTTAAATACTATTTGTTTGAAAGCTGTATCTCAATTTGTGTTTGAGATATTAATTTTTTTGTAATTTTTAATACAAATTTTGTAATTGTGGCAACTGAAGTACTCCATTTATATTGAAAGTAAAGGGAAAATATTCATGGTTTATTATTTTTATTCATTATATCCTTATTGATGCCATTTTCACATTACAAATAAAAGTAACTTTTTTATAATTTTTGAACAGAAAATGATGTCAGACATTTAATAAAACACGCATTCTTCTTCATAAATCTGCTACATTTTAATATTTTTACATTACGCTGATAAATGAGTTTGAGGCGCTCGGCAAATGATTCATTGAGTAAAAATGATATATTTAAAACAAAACGATCATTTTTTTTTGATAAAACTAAATATTTGACCAATACTATAAATGGCGAATACTATGAGAACTAAAGTCAAATTTCTGAATTTTTTTTTCGCGGGTACTAAGATTAGAACTTAAGGTTTGTGCGAATGTTCACATGAAAAGTTGTATCGGACAAACGTGACTTTTTGGAAATGCATTCATTAATAATCTATTCTTTTGCGCGTTAAAATACTTTCAAATTAAGAATTTGAGTGGTGTGTATGTAAATTACGAGAATGTGAAAATAACGTACAGTTTAGATTTTATGGTGGAAAATTTTATGATGCGACAAAGCGAAATCCTTTTTACTGATTTTTCATCCCGTAAAAAGAAACATAAGAGCTCCATCGATAACTTCATCATAATTACTCATCTTGATTACGTAATTTAATACAGTATAATTTTTCAATAATATAAGCAGTTGAAGTTTGTAGAAATAATATTTTGGTAATTTTGGGTTTAAAATATTATTTCTTTTAAGAGTTAGACAACCAATGTAAGATGATTTTTTTGTTGTAATTATTTTTGTAGGTTTATTATAATTTCGATCTGACAGTTCCTTTCAAACATTTTAGTACGTCGAATTTCGGCGGGTTGCAGCTCGTATATATAAAATCCTAATGAAACTAATTTATGAAACGAATATATGAAACGCCTGAAATGTATCGATTTATTGAATCGACTGATTAAACAACTGATTTAGTTTCACGGCGATTTCTCCTAAAATATGGAATACTTTGCGATGAAATTAACATCAAAAATCCGCGTTGATCCACAGATCTCAAAACTGGTATTAGAATTTTTAAATTCGAATTAGTTTTCGAAATATTAATTTTTTTCTAATTTTAAATACATTTTTTCTAATGATGGCAACTCAAATTTTAATCATAACAGAATTTTTTTTTCATAATTCAGAAAAGGTTACTATTTTAAATTAATTTGGCGACAGTTGGGCCTCCATTAAATCTATGCTAAGAATAATGCTTTTTTTTTAAATTTCGTTATCATTTTATTAAATACAAAACTTTCATTTAAAAATGAAACATTTAAATATTTAAATTGATGGCTTTCACTTCTTAAAAAAAAAAAAAAAAAAAAAAAAAAAAAAAAAAAAAACGAAAAGAAAAATATTAGACACAGATGTCATATACGCACCGGGGTACCTAATTGGCCCACAAATGGCATTATTTTGATAGACATGGTAACCCGGCTATTGTTGTTTATTTAATAATAAATGTATATTTACTTTTATTTCTTTTTTAAATTTATATAAATTATTTTATTCTATAGTAATTAATTATTTTTTTGCTATTTCCTTTTGAAAATAATAGAAAATAATTAAAAAATACGGTACAATGTAGTAGTTATTCCGTCACCCAATTTCGCAAATTATATAAATCGCCAAACCACTCGCCAAATTTTGCAGATTGACAAAATTTTTATTTTAAATAACGAAAGAACAAATAAATTAGTATAACATTAATAAATATAAAAATAAAACGTCGAAATAAAAATCACTTGGCGACGTAAACACGTGTAACTTGCTAAAAGTCAAGTGAATGTGACATTTACGATCAAGCATTATTGACATTTAATCTTATAGTTCGCGATAGATTTTTTGTCGACGGGATAACTAAGTAGTACCAAAAATACATATGTAACTGGTATTCGAAGCCAAATTTTCGTAAAAAAAAAAAAAAAAAAAAAAAAAAAAAAATCGTGCCAAACATGCGGTGTGTATATGACATCTGGCGAAATATTAAATTATGTAACAAACCATGACATTTAATTTCAACTTCAAATCAATGTTTTAATTTACCACTCGAACAATAAAAAAATGCTAAATGGCGAGTTGAAAAAAAGATACTGGCGAGATTTGCACCCGGCTTTTTTTTTCTTTCGGAACAGATGTCATATACGGCCCCATATTGGCGCGATTTTTTTCGGACGCCAATGTCATATACGCAACGGGTACTTAACTGGCGCCAAAGTATCGTTATTTTGCTTGATATGGTAAGCCGTATGTTGTTGTTTATGCTGTTGATGCGTTCCCCAAATTGGCGTTGGAAAAAAATCGCTCCAATATGGGGCATTATATGACATTTGTTCCAAACTTTCATATGAAAGGCGAAGGGATTACATCGTATTTGTTTATGGCATTTGATGACTTGAACTATTATAATATAGATGAAATGATGGGAATAGAATAATATTTGGCGACTTATCACCTGTGCCTGGATAACATTAAAGTATCAAAATGGCACCTAGAGTATAAAAAGCAAAGTGTTCCGTCCGGAACTGTTGATGATAGTCACACGATTTAGGCTATTGTTATAGAGATTGTTTTAAAATATCGGTTGACAAAGACTCTGAATGCTTAATTCATTTTATTTTAGTTTCTTTTCAAATGTTTAACTGATCCTCTTTATTCAAAAACAAAAACAACCATTGGATATCTTAACAGCAACTGATTCTCCATTAAATTTTTGCAAAGGGAATTGAATGGAAACCTGTTTACAGGGAGATCTGCACAGCTTTTTCAGTATAATTTATTCTTCTCTAATATTTTTAAAACCCATTAGATTTTTAGATTTTCAGATTCTGCGGCGTCTGAACGGGGGTTGGCGAGCGTAGCTTGCAGAGGGCAGAGCCCCCTAGTATACTAATAATAATGCTAGTAGATTGTTTTACTGGATTGTGCCCTATAGCTCTTCTCATTGGTCATGAGGATCAACTTCACAGGGCACACTATAAAAAAAAAATATGCAACGTTATTCCATAAAATTGGTGGCAACATGCTTTCTCCAATTTATGGAATAATTTAACTTATATAATGGTGTAATTTAAACTGATATAACTGGTGCAGTATTACACATTAGTGTAACATAATACCAGTTATATCGGTTAAATTACTCAATAAAATGGCTGCAGCAAAGCTGCCACTAATTTTATGGAGTAAAGTTAAATAATTTTTTTTTACAGTGAAGAATTCTTTCTTATAATTTATGGATTTGATATATATTAAATATTTCAGAAAATTCCTCATAAAAATGAGAAATATATGATTATATGTTTCACTTCAGAACTATCGATATGCATTTGTACTGTGCTTAGCATTTATATAGTAACATTATGTGCAATAAAACTGACTTTCCACGTAAACCTTTAAAATGACGTATAACATTTTCTCAAAATTTTTAATAAGATAAAAAAAAAATCATAATGTATTATGATTCATTACTTTTGATTAATCCACTCATACATAAATTCTTTTTAAATGGATGAAAATATATTTTGCAGATAGAGGAGATATATTAATTATGGATTATTAAAAACAAATAATTTTAAACTTTGAAAATTTTATATTTATAAAAAACTATAAAATGTCCCTGATATAATATTTACAAGCACAAAGAATTTAATAATGTAGTTTATAAATAGCTCTTTGTGATTTGATAAACTCTGCATGACTTGCCACAATGCAAAAAATAACAACGAAAGAAAAATATTTTGCTGAATTTAAGAACTATGCGCCAATTTAAAAAAAACCCCAATTATTGTGACATTGACATAAAAGTTAAAGATTAGACGTTCAGGAATCCTTAAATATCTATGTTACATAACATTGTTTTTATCTATACACATTGCGACGTTATAAGAAATAATATGGCAGTTCTAGAATTTACCTTGGAATAATGATCCTTATAATAAAAATCAAAAGTTTTTTTGTTGATCATTATCAAAAAATTGCGGGAAAATGTAATAACATTGAAAAATAAATCTGATTTATTGTTCGTTAAATATAAGAGGATTATTCAAATTATAAGTTAAAAAATAGTTTGAAAAACTTTAAAAAATTAATCTTTATGTATAAATTAAATAAAAAATTGCAAAGTACATTATGACATGCAATGATACAAACCTCGATTACTCGGCGGCAGACTGTGAATTAAAGGAAAAAGTCCATTCTAGGCATTTAATTTTGACCGCTGGCTTTCACAACTCTGACAACTTTCCCCCTAAAAAAAGCTCATTCGTGACTCTTGTCACAATGAAGCGTAAAATCATAATTATGCCACACATGTTATTAGCAAAGGTGAGAATAATGTAGAACATCCCCTTATAACTAATTAAACTAATTCAAGAAATACATATATATACAATATTATTCATCAACATAAATTTTATAAATTAATACACCACAAAAAAAACATTGATTTCCAAAAACACAAAACAAAGAACTAAATTACAGTTTAACCTTCATCAAAAGTCAATTTCGACAGAGAATCTGCATTTAAATGTCTAGCACCTTTGCGATAAGTTATAGTTAAATTGTACCTCTGCAACGCCGGAGACCAACGAGGCAATTTTGCTCCATGGGGAACGCTGCTCGTAAGAAAAGTGACTGGATTGTGATCCGAAATTACCTCAATCTCTGCACCGAATATCCAAGTGTCAAACCTCTTCAAAGCCTCGATTACACCGTATGCCTCTTTCTCTATAGTAGCCCAACGCATCTGGGTATCTGTAAGTTTCTTACTACAAAATGCAATAGGTCTCTCTTGTGCCTGATCATCCATCTGAGCCAAGCAATTTCCGATAGCATTGGCGGAGGTGTCAGTATACAACTGAAACGGTCGATCGAGTTTAGGGTAAACATTGATGACATTTGTGACAATTTTTCCTTTAACTGACAAAATGCATTTTCAGCGTCTGCATCCCATGGAATCACGTTTGCCACTCTTTTTCATGTAAGATTAGTCAACCAGCATTCTTCCGCTCCCATAGTCTCTTTGTGTCCAAGAGTCAAAAATCTGAGCGCTACCCCCAAAGTATCCAAAAATGCACTGTACAATTGTGAAGTAAAATTCGGTCCTTGATCTGTGCATATAGTAACTAGGAATCTCGCTTGGATAAATATTTTCATTAACGCTTCAAATGTGGTCTTTGCGGTTATATTTTTAACTGGTACCGCCTTAGCCCACCTGGTACACAGGTCAAAAGCAGATATCACATATTTATGTCCTCTACGAGAAGGTGGTTCTAAAGATCCAATACATTCAAGTGTCCACACTTCAAGCGGGTTTTCCGGTCGCACTGACGGACGTATGGGTTGGGTATCCTATCTCTATATGTGACAGTTCTTCTTGATTGGCATTGTTTGCAACTTTCACAAATGTTTTTTTAGTCTTTCCTCAACCCCGGCCAATAAAAGGAATACTTGATTCTTTGTTTCATCTTCTGTTCTCCCAGATAGCCTGCTATGGGAATTTCATGAGCAACTGATAAAATATGTTGTCTCTTACACACAGGCAACACTACTTGTTTCACGTCCTCACCGCACACATTTTCCAAATGCATTAATATCCCTTCCTCTATAAAGTAAGAATTTGTATTTATTTTAGCCATTTCCCATATATTTTCCAACGATTCATTAGCTCTTTGTAATTCGAGAAAAGATTCCTTTATTCTTCGATCACTCTCACCACTTTCATTTCCTGCTTGTTCTCCCTCACCAACATCATATGTTTCCTGATTCCCACCAGTAGCTGCCTCAGAATTAATGTTCTGCTCTCTGTCGACCTTATGGTCCATCTGTGGCTCCCTCTCCCTCTCAGATTTGACATCGTCAACCAGGCTTGGAATAGTCGTTGCCCTAGTATACAATATATCATTATGGTTCAACACTTAATAAGTCGTTGGACATATTAACATATCATTTACCAGTTTTTCCGAAATAGCACAAGTCACAAGAACTTCTCCATGGATCCCATCATCTATTCTCATTGGTATCACTCTTAATGAAGTGAGTTCACTTTCTCCGAACGCTGAGGTTATCTCGATCCTTCCCTCTCCCTCCTCGGCCATATCCTTGACTAAATCTGCTCGTATCACCGAAATCTGAACACCAGAATTATAGATTCCATCCACAACATTAACTCCATATTTAATTTTTACCCTTTCCAATTCATCACACTTTTCATCCTTTCCCACATGTGCAGATACCGGTATTGTTATTCTAGCAGTCAATATTGTTGATTAGGTTTCCCCAGTTTTTCTTTCAGATTGCACCGAATTTGTCTGTGCTCTCTGTATAGCTGGAGTACTACGTTTATTTGGGCAGAATGGAGCTTTATGACCTTCCCTTCTGCACGAATAGCAGGTAATTTTATTATATATTTGTGTATTTGATTTATAAGTATTAGCTCTAGAGTCCTGTTTTCGATATGGTGCAAAACTAGCCTTCATATTATCAACATATTTAGGATTCAAGAAAAAACTACCTTTCCTCTCCAAATATCTATTACTCTTACCTTGCATCCTACAGTCCTCTCGCACACTTTCATAAAAATCAAGCTTCTCAGCCAACTCAGTGGGGGACACTATTTTCGGCTATTCAGCTACAAAATGTTCTCTCATTTCATACGGTACTCTTCTTTTTAATTCATCAGTTACCATCAACTCTTTTAGGGAGTCAAAATCGGCAAGTTTCAGTCCATCAATCCATTCCTGAAAATAACCGTTCATTTCAAACACAAATTCTCCTCATGTCCGTTCGGGGTTTCGTTGATGGTCCATAAACGTCTTACGAAAATTTTCGGGACTGAACTTAAATCGCTTTAACAAAATCTTTTTTATATAATCATAGTCTTCAAATTTCTCCTCTGCCTCCCGTGCAAGAACCTGAACGATTTCCGATGACAACAACACCAACAAACTTGACACCCAATGTTTCGTGTCCAAACGAATCCTCTTTGCCTGCCGTTCAAAAATAGACAAATACAGAACAATGTCATCTTCCCTACCATTAAATTTCGGCATAAGCTTGTAACCTTTATTCGGCAATTATACCCCGTCATATCCATCCCAGTCTTAAATTCCTCAATTTCCCTACTCCTTCCTAACCTTAATTTCTCCAATTCAAACTGTCTTTCATCTCTCTCTAACACCAGTTTTTCTCTTTCTAATCTCGCTTCTACAATTGTTTCTAATAATCCCTTCACGAATTCAGCCTCATACTTATTACGTGCCATAATCAACTCTTTTAAATCAATTATTCTTGCATCCGGAGCAGGCTGTTCTCCCAACTCCTCTGCCACACATCGCAAATCCTCCTTGCGGCCTTTCCCAAAAAACGCCATCTCTCGCCCTTCCCTTCTCTTTAGCAGCTTGACAAAAAAAAATCTCAAAATTCTCCACCCAAATCGTACAAGACCCCAATTCAACTCGGTATCAACAATCCACCACTCAGTTATGCAAAATTGTAAGCTCAACTATTACTATACACTGCATACATATAATCAGTTCATAACAGCTGTTAAAAACATGTATCAAAATATCTCAATTTTATATCTTAATATACATCATTTCAAAGAAGACCAATTCACAGCGATTCCGAAGATTTTCATAAATTTTTAACCTCAGTATTTAAACCTACCAACCGTAACACAAATATACACAAGGATTATATATACAAATCAGCTATACCATATTTCACACTTATTGTCAAATACATAATAATTTATACAAAGCAATCTCATTTGAAGATATATAACCTGTCTAAATATTTCAGTACTTATCACATATTCCAAAAACAAATTATTCCATTCTCAATCCACATGTTACATAAATAATTATATGTCTGAACAGTACCCCTATATCTCCCCCTTCCTATATTGCCATGTATTTTACCAACAAAACTAACAATCATTATTCTGAATAACTACCCCTTTTTTTCTCTCGTATTGACGTACACCCCCCCTCCAAAATATACTTTATATTTCCAACCGTTATACACTATATATCCAGTCAATAATGTCTTAATGAACCAACCTCAATCAAAGTTTTTGTACTGACGTACCCCCTTCCAAAATACACTTTATATTCTCAATCATTATGCACAATATTTTTTTCTGTACAGACGTACCTCCTTTTAAAATACACTTTATGTATTCAATCATTATACACAATATTTTTTGTACTGACGCACGCCCCCTCCAAAATACACTTTATATATTCAATCATTATACACAATATTTTTTGTACTGACGTATACCCCTCCAAAATACACTTTATATATTCAATCATTATACGCAATATTTTTTATACTGACGTTCACTATAATTCAAAATAACACATTTAAATAACTGATAACAAATTTTAAATGGGAAGCCACATACAGACAAAATTTCTCACCTTGATTTTTTTTTCCCGATATGACCTCTCCTTTCAATCTAACTACGCCAGTAGGGTTTTTGCGATATGTAGCTTCTTTAACCATCAAACTCGCAGCCGAGTAACATTATATATAGGGAGCCATTGAATAATTTCACACCACTCATTTGAAAACCAAACAGAATTAAAAGCTTAACACGTTTAATACTCTAAAAACATAACATCTCTTTAAAAAATGAAAAAACAATAATTTAGAATTACATAAACATTCTTCCACCTTCTATCCTTTCCAACTTCCTCTGCATCAGCTCTCAGATCTTTGGTCTTCTCTCGTTGCCCATTATGTTACATAAAGATCGGCGGTAGACTATGAATTAAAGAAAAAAGTCCATATGTAGGCATTTATGTTTGTCCGCTGGCTTTCACAACTCTGACAAATACATTGCATTAATATTTACTATTAAACATTATATTATTACACTTGCATTATTATACTTAATTCAGAATCTTATTTTAGTGCATTACATTAGTGCTTAATCCTTACATTATATTAGTATTCTAATATTACATTAATACTAAATACTTAATTAGTACTACTAGACTTTGATTTCACCACAAATTGCTGTAAAAACTTTAAAAATTCTGCTCTTTGTCAATAAAATCAACATACAAAGCAACATAAAATAGCTCAACATACTTATATTGTGACTTTTTTAAATAAAAAGTATATACCCTACAAAAATAAATGATTTACATTAAGTGAAATTCAGAATCTTATATTAATACATTACATTAGTACTTACTATTTACATTACATTTGTACTTTTGCATTTTTACTCATAATTCAGAATATTACATTACTATATTACATTAATAAATATACTTACATTACATTAGCATACCTATATTACACTGGTACTTAATATTGACGTTACATTACCATAATTACATTAAATTAGTACTTAATACTTAATTAGTACTATTATACTTTAGGTCACCTCTAATACTGAAAACATCTAAAAAATGTTGCACTAGGACAATAAAATTAACATGGAATAGTTCAACCTATTTATATTCTCCTTTGACTTTTTTCCATGAAAAGAGGAAAAAGAGGAACCCTACAAAATCAAATTGATTTAATTAAGTGAAAATCAGAATATCAATTTAAAGAAAAAGGCAATTGCTTGCTTCAAAACAAATAATAATAATAAAAATAATAATAATAATAAACCCTTCCAAAAATAGAGAATGACTTTCACTTTTTACATTATAAGAAGAATTCGAAAAAGAAGATTTTGTAAATTAAGAAAACACATTATCTAGAAAGTTTCATTTTTATGTAATTATAAAACCAAAGATTTCAGAGAAGCTATTTTGAGAGTTTCATAAAAATTTAAACCAGGTTTTCTTTTCAGTTAATATTTTAAAAATAAAGTTTGAAACAGTAAAATGTAATAGCAGCATTTATATTTAAATGTTTTGTTTCTGTAATGTTTCAGAATTTCATGTAACTGAATATAAATATAAACCTCGGATAAATTATAAACACCTTAGAATACTTAAGCTGTGATCCTAAATAACCAAGTTTACTAATGATAAGCATACAACTTACTATTCAAATATTCTAAAGTCTATTTTGAGATTATTTTTTATGGGCGATATGTCTAGAACGTATACTTTCCAATATTTGGAATCAAGTCCCAAATTCACAAATATTAGCAGTTGCACTCATTTTCTAAGGCATAATATTGGTAAATATTTCCGGAAGTAGATCAAAAATCTAAATTTATATGTTTTAATTCCTGTTTCCATTTTAATTCAAGCTATATTTCCCTATACGATTTAGTTTTAATCCAGAACAAAATGACGAAAATAATAAAATATATTTTCTTTTAAATATAATCGAAACTCACTTTTCAAACATTTGTCAAATGTTCCATCAGAAAACTATACAAGTTTAATTTTAAATACTTTGCTTAAAAATTTAACAAGTGGGTCGTACAGAGGGTTTCATTTAATATTCCTTTTAAAACACTTTATCCTTTTGCAAAATCTGTTAGCTCCACATTTCACACATCAGGGGACGCGCACTCTATTCTACACAAACCTCTATCCGAACGAAACTTCGTTTTACATCCTATCCGTAGCTATATTAGTTGAGGGAATGGGGCCCATAGCACCTGAGATAGGTAGGCGCCCCTGGCGGTAGAAAGTGGAACTGAAAATGTAAGGCTATGTGCATAATAAGAAAGAGTGGTAAAAGGGGTGTTGTCAAAAGTTAGAAAAGTACCCACCGGGTGCAATGGGAGGAGGTTAGAAAAATTGCTTAAAATACACAAGTTAGACCCCGGAGAGGTAAATAAAATAGTATTTTTTTTTAATTTTATGATTTTTTGTGTGATCGCAAGTGTTCTGCCATAAGTATGCAAAATTTCAACTGTCCAACTTAATTAGGGGCTGAGTTAGAACAATTGCTTTAAATACACAAGTTAGAGCACGGAGAGGTAAATCATATATATATTTTTTAATTTTAAGATATTTCGTGTGATCGCATCAAGTCTCCAAATTAATTAGGGGCTGAGTTAGAACAATTGCTTTAAATACACAAGTTAGACCCCGGAGGGGTAAATATTATGGGACTTTTTGAAAATTTTATGATTTTTCATGTGATTGCAAGTGTCCTGCTATAAATATGCAAAATTTCAAGTTTTCAATTTAAATAGGGGCTCAGTTAGAAAAAAAAGCTTAAAGTACACATGTTAAAGCCCAGAAGGGTAAATATAAGACTTTTTCAAAATTTTATGATTTGTCGTTTGATGTGAGGTGTTCAGCTATAAGTATGCAAAATTTTAAGTCTCCACCATATATAGTTTCTGTGACGGACAAACAGACAGACAGAGGAGCGAGACGAACAGAGTTTCGTCAGATGAACGAAACCCTAAAATGCAATTGTGTAGACTTAACATTCTCGATATAATAATTTACCTTTTTTAATTACTAAATGGACAGATTTTTAAAAATATTTTTTATTTAGCGTTCAGTTGTACCTCGTAAATGGAGTTAAAGTATCTCTGTTCAAAACATTGTTAAATAAAGTAAGTGGTCATGAAATTTCCATATCTGCGTGGTAGAGATTTTAAAACAAGGGTAACGAGTGACACATTTTGTAGCAAATTGCGTTTAAGGGATCTCGGGACTCCAAAGCTTGAAAATTTTCAAAATTTTAATTTTTTTTAGATGTTAAAACTCCTATCTTTTCTGAACATTTTTATATAAAGGTTTCCTTGAAATTCCTCTTAGAACAGAAGTTATGGCTTTCAGAATTACATCCGCTCAATAGCTAAAGCGGCGTTTCCGAAATTTGAAGTCATTTTTCTCCAAATGACATTTTTGGGCATAACGCTCAGGATATCTCAAACACTTCTGAAAATTTTTTCGTGAAATTTTCAAAACATATATTTCATGATAGCCTGAATAAACTGAAGCTAAAACTTCATTTTTATTTTTAAAATAAATAAATAAATAAATAAATAAAAGCGGGTGGGGGGATTATACTGTTGAAATTTTCAAAATTATGTATTAACTAAATACAACTTTGTATTAAAAATATAAAAATGTTTTAAATAGAAATTTATTTAGGTTCAGTGTAATTATTACAGTCGGAAATAAAATTAGGCACGAAAAATGTCAGTCTAGTTGGAAATTTTATTTTGTAATCCTGCGCATAAGTTGTTATACCAATTTTCTGTTCGACAAATGTCTGCCAGCTTGGAACGCCCTATAAATATTAATTTTGCATCTTGCAATTTTTTAAATACATAAAATGAAAGAAACACTTATATCTTTCACCCCA
This sequence comes from Maratus speciosus, assembly GCA_963932465.1. Lineage (NCBI taxonomy): Eukaryota > Metazoa > Arthropoda > Arachnida > Araneae > Salticidae > Maratus > Maratus speciosus. The sequence goes on from OZ010793.1 coordinate 483,685,144, forward strand.
ATAAAAATTGCGCTTTTAAATCACATTCATTTTAAGATATTAAATGTTGAAATAGGGTCTTTTTTTTTCCTTTTTTCCAATTTTAAGAGTCCTGAGACTCATTAAACAATTTGCATAAAGGCAAAATCTTCCTTTTTATTAACGGTGTATGAAACATTTGTAAAAAGTTTAAGTAAATTTTTTAGTCGATGTTTCTCCTCTTCAGATCCGAGGTACACAAATGTAAACCTCTATTCTTTTCTTCATAAAAACTAAATTTTTTGAGTTTTTTACATTTTGACTTATCTACCATGTAGCTGAATGTTTTATACTTAAAGAAATCCTTGCCGACCGGCCTACAGGCGGAGGTAGATTTCAAAGTTAAATGTACTAATTTCGCCAAAAAAACTAAATTATGATTACAGATAAATCCACTTTAACAATTTTATCTCATCGCTTTTGACGGGTTTTTATTTCATTTTTATATAATAGCTGGTTTTATCAGAATCATGTTAAGATGGTATTATAAAAAAAAAAAAATACTTTTCCATGCTCAACAACTCGAAATTTTCTGGCACATTTTCAGATTCATTTTTAATAGAAAAAATATGAAACTTGCTGACGTGATTTTTGATGAGTTTTATAAGCGACCTGTGTTTTTATTTTTCGTTCAATTAATTAAAACTTTAATTATAAACAATTATTTTTCGTTTCTAACACAATCGCTTCGAGAAATTCTCTTCAAAATGCCCACTTTGACATCATTTTTTGAAATATATTCTGCCTCTATCAAAAAAAATATTATTACGGTACATTATATAGTTTCTGAATAAGAGAATCTACCAATTGGATGCGTCTGAGAGCAAAAATTAATATAAAAATGAGTAAGAAAATAAGCAGTTTACATTTGAATACACCCTTAATAAGATTTTTTTCTTCAACCGTTATGTATTTTTAATTTGTTTTTGTTGTAAGAATTGGTCCTATCAAAAACTCGTGTATATAAATGTTGTAGACAATATTAAGAAGATATATGATAAATTCATGGGGGTTTTATATCTTGTGTATTGACGGAATTATGATTTTTTTCTTCTTCAACCCCCCCCCCCTTTTTTGCGGTACGAATTGGTCTTATTAAAAACCTGTGAATGTAAAAGTTGTAGATAATATTAAGGAGGTTTATAATAAAATTAATTGGATTTGATATCTGGAGAACTGACGAAGTTATGAATTTCTTTCTCATAAAAACCTTATTTTTTGCGTCCCTTGAGCCAATTTTTAATTTTACCAAAAATCTGTGATACATAAATTTTTGGCGCTATTTTTATAAATAATAAAAACTTTAAACTGTTTTGATATCTACAAGAATTAAGAAGTTATGCGGTTTTTTTCGGTTTCTTTATTTCTCCCTATTTCCATCCCCTTGGTCCGATTTTGCCCATTAACGAACTAGACCGAGATTTTATGTATCAGTTTGGAAGAGATTGGTGCATAATTGTGGAAGTTATCGTGTGCAGAAGAAAGTGATATATATATATATGTGCGTGTGTGTGACGATTTGACGGCAAGCAGCAGGCATTGTCAAAAGATTATGGAGGGTTTTCCAGTTATAAAAAACACTGGCGTTCAGGCCGATATGGTGGTTGAGAATAAAAGAGTCGAAGATCATAAAAAAATGCACTCCATTGAAAGCAATTCCACTTTATTGACATTCTCATAATTTGATGTTAGGCGGGGAATGCTCCACTTTACCGATGATAAAAAAAGAACAAAACTTGTTCCATCAAAATTAGCTTAAAAGCTATTCCATCTCTCGCTATGAAATCCTCTTCGCTTCATTATATTACCAGACACTTATTACCTTCGTAAATTCACCAAATCTCTCACAAAGCTCTTAAAAACACCAACAACATCTCAATAAAAAAGCAGCAAATCACTCCCAGTAATCTTTATCAAAGACCAATGTAGCGGTTGCCAATGCAGAATGAAATCCCATCTACCACATTTCTCTCTCTCTCTACTACCTCTACACACCCTCTGGTTGCCGCAATCAGTATTTATACTACCTCCAAAAGATTGTCCGAGAATATTCTATAGCCTACCCTCAGATGTAATAAGTGTAAACTTTAATCTCTGTTGTCGAGACTGTGCTAAAAATAACTCTTTCCCTTCGCCAGACGATAAAAGAAAATGAATTTACGTCTGCGAAGTTTTAATCTTTGAAATATTCTGACTGGCACCTGGATATTTTAAATAAAAGAATAAATTGGAATAAGTAGGGGTTTTTTTTAATACGGGATAATATTTTAGCAGTTAAATAAAGATTTTAGGGGAATCTGATATACCGGGATTTAATAGCGGAATTTAATAGGAATTTAAATAATAAAAGTTTTATTAAAGAAACATAAATAGTTAGAGCCATTTTTAGATTTACGCAATTTGGAATAAATATTATTACATGGATTAAGATCATATGGAGATTAATAGACTTGGGTTTTAATTTAATAAGCCTGTCTAATGTACGGAATATTACTGAAAAAGGAAAAATTATATAAAATACTTTAAACTTGGCGAAAAAATTTAAATTTTGTAATATATATATATATATATACAGGGTTTGTATTTTAAGTAATGAGAATATTTTTGTTCTGACGTGGCTGTACGCCAGAGGGCGCTCCGACTGGTTGGAGTCGGTAGTGGTGCCTTCGAACTTGATAACGCTCCACTCGCCAGTCGCCTGCTGGCTGTGGTTGAGGCAGGATCAAGCGTGGCGTAGACGTCTTCAAAAAAGTGTGTGCAAGTTCAAAATGCAACAAAACATTGAACAGCGTTACGCAATCAAATTTTGCGTTCGCCTTGGAAAATCGGGTGCATCAACGCTGGAAATGATTCAGCAAGCGATTCAGAAGCTCCACCACGACAATGCGCCATCTCACACCTGCTTCGTGGTTACCGAGCACTTGACAAAAAATGGCATCGTAACAATTCCACAACCTACCTACAGCCCCGATCTTGCCCCAGCAGACTTTTTCCTCTTCCTCAAAGTGAAAACTTCCCTCAAAGGGCGCCTGGATCCAGGACCCTGGATGCTGTCAAAAGGGCTTGAACGCATGCTCTGATGGATGTTTCGGTTGGTGACTTCCAGGAAGCGTACCAAGCGTGGAAATTTCGCCTGCAGAAATGTGTTGATGTTCAAGGGGCATATTTTGAAGACTACTAATGTTTTGTAGCGATATCTCTAATAAATTATTTTTTGTGTATTTATTCTCATTACTTAAAATACGCACCCTGTATATATATATATATATATATATATATATATATATATATATATATATATATATATATGTATGTATGTATGGAATATTAAAAATTTTCGCCTCTTTTTCTTAGTAAAACTATTCCAAATTCTTGATATTTTTCCTTTTTTACCTATCTTTAAAAATATCTTAATGTCTTTTGTCTTTTATTTCATGCATTTAAAGTTGCGTATTCTTTTATTATTCTAAAAACCTTAATCCATTCGCCTAATCTTATAAAATCCATTAAATTTCTTTTTCATTTTATTCTAAAACTAAATTCTCTTTCTTTCGAATGTTTTAATATCATTTATTCTTTGGTGTTCTATACCCACAATTCCATGCGTCCGCCAGCAGTATTTGCACTTTAATTCTGACGCCGTATAAAAGAGTTCATTATCGACGTCATCCTTTCCCATCGAATCGTAATCTGTTTCATGTCCCATCCTTCCCCTCCTCCCTTCTAGCATTGGTCTTTTACCTTTCTGTAACGGTCCGCGCGCTGTTTTTCGGAGTACAAATATCGTTACATCGGCGAAAGAGAGGAATATTTTACGTTTTTATGGTTGTCTAATTAACCTGCGTCGCTTGGAGTAAACGTTCTAATGTGTAGATCCTATGCTTGTAACATCTAAAAGTTTTGTGAAGTGATGATCAATTTTTGAGAGTTGATGAAATAACTACTGGAAGTGTTTTACTATGTTTTTTGTCAATAAAACCAGTTTCAAGTGACGATGACTCTCTATATTCATTACGTAAGGGAAATTATCTCAATATGTCTCGATCCTGTCTTTACTCGCCACCCTGACTGCAATCCGATATTTTCAATATAACGGATGGATGGTTTTGATTGCTCTACTACATTTTATGTCGAGGGGTACTGGTGTCGCCTAAATATCTGAAAGTCGGTAGCAAAATGCTACATATATATATATATATATATATATATATATATATACAGGGTGTTTCTAAACTCATGGTACAAACTTTAAGGGTAGGTAGAGCACACAGTAACAAACAGGTATTGTATAGGAATGTATGGGACCAAGAGACGCATTAAGGTAAAAATACAAGGGGGGCAATTAGGGTTTTTTTTAATTTTCAAAATTTCTCATTCATACCAGAAAATTTTTATGCTATCCTTTTTTTGACATTTCATAATTACTTTACAATAAAATTCTTCTTTGAAAATTTTAGGTATGAAATAGAAATTTTTGAATTAAAAAAAAAGCGCAAAACTGGAAAACTTATCAAACGAAATACATGAATAAAAAGGATAAAATGTTTATTTACAATGTAGTTTACAAGTAAATAATAATGCATACAATAATATTACAATAAATGTTCAAAATTGTGCCCACCAACTGTGATACAAGCTTGGCAGCGTCGTTGGAACAATTAGCGTACACTTCTAAAGATGTCAGGCATTTCCCGCACACGCGCAGCAGCTTCGGATATGCAAGCAACTAGATTTTCGTCTGAGTCAACTGGAGTCTAATAAACAAAACTCTTCAGATGTCCCCATAAAAAGAAATTAAGGCTCGATAAATCGGGAGATCGTGGTGGCCAAGGAACTGGTCCACCACGCCCAATCCATCGCGTCCCAAATGTGGAATTCTGGTAACTGCGCGCATCATTGGTAAAGTGCGCGGGCGCTCCATCATGTTTAAACCACATCCGGTTACGAATGGTGATCGGAACAACTTGCAGCAGTTCTGGTAAAACTTTTTTCAAAAAAATAATGTAACAGCGACCATCCAGCCTCTTTGGTAGTAGGTATGGGCCAATCAAATAATTATTAACAATACCCGCCCACAAATTCACAGAAAATCGTTGTTGATAAGCATGTGGCTGCGTTACATGTGGATTATTGGTTGCTCAAAGATGGAAATTATGCGCATTAAATACACCCTCGAATGTAAATTCTGCCACATCTGTAAATAGAATATGAGCAGTAAATTCTGGCTGCAGTACATGTTGCTGCAAAACCCACTGGCAAAAGTTCAACCGCAGGAGATAGTCATCCGGATTCAAAGTTTCTACACATTGTAAACGGAAGGGATGAAATCGATTTTCATTTAACTCTCCAAACGGTCGGATGAATCACACCTAAATTCTGTGCAACTGCTCTTGTACTTGATTCGGGCCTTTCACTCGCAAAATTCAAAATAATTTCTTCCAGACTTGTACTATGTACAGCCCTTTCTCGCTCACTTTTCTGTCTGGTGACTTGAACTGAACCTGTTTCAGAAAGTTGACGGTGTAAGCGATGAAACATTCTATGATCAGGCACTCTTTTGCGAGGAAACTGCTCCGGATACATTCGTATAGCAGCTCTGGCGTTGCGATTTGCAATACCTTAAATGAAATGCAAATCGGCTTTTTCGGCATATGTAAAGTTTCCATGACGAACGCTAGTACAATTAAAAATGGCAATTTCTTCCACTTGAATGCATGGTATTGAACGGCGACCAGTCACGTACTGACCTCTACCACCAGTGGAATCAACGAAAAATTCCATTTCTATTTCAAAAAATTTCTATTTCTATTTACAATAAAAAATTTCGATTTCATACCATAAATTTTCAAAGAAGAATTTTATTATTAAGTAATTATGAAATGTTAAGAAAACGATAGCATAAATTTTTTTTGGTATGAATGAGAAATTTTGAAAATTAAAAAGGGGCCTAATTGCCCCCTGGTGTTTTTACCTTAATGCGTCTCTTGGTCCCATACATTCCTATACAATAAATGATTGTTACTGTGTGCTCTACCTACCCTTAAAGTTTGCACCATGAGTTTAGAAACACCCTGTATATATATAGCACATTATGTATTAAATGCATTTGTCAGACCCAGAATCCTGCACCATAATTAAAATAAGAATAACCGACAAACATCTAAGAAATTTCAACAAATATAACCTGAACAAGCAAAAACCAAGAAAAAACAACCAAAAAGCTGTGGCCTCGTTAGCAGTGGGCATTTAAAAAAAAAAGCAGTGGTTATTTGCAGCTTTGGCGCTTATCGCAGGGATTTTATTTTTATTTTTAGTTTTAGTTTTTTGAGCTTATATATATATATATATATATATACTAGGGGCTCTGCCCACTGCAAGCTACGCTCGTCAACCACCGTTCAGACCGCAGAATCTAAAAACACGATAATCTGATGGGCTTTAAAAATATTAGAGAACATTGGATTACACTGAAAAAAGCTGTGCAGATCTCCCTGTAAATGGATTTTCATTCAATTCCTTTTGATTGCAAAAATGTAAGGACGAATCAGTTGCTGTTAAGACATCCAATGGCTGTTTTCGTTTTTGATTAAAGAGGATCAGTTAAACATTTGAAAAGAAGCTAAAATAAAATAAATTAAGTATGCAGAGTCTCCCGATATTTTAAAATAATCTCTATAACAATAGCCTAAGTCATGTTACTATCATCAACAGTTCCAGGCGGACCACTTCGCTTTTTATACTCTAGGTGCCATTTTGGTACTTTAATGTTAGCCAGACACAGGTGATAAGTCGTCAAATATTATTCTGTCGCCATCATTTCATCTATATTATAATAGTTCAAGTCATCAACTGCCATAAACAAATACGGTCTGATACCTTCGTCGTTCATAAGAAAGTTTGGCACAGATGTCATATACGTTCCATATTGGCGCTATTTTTTAACGACGCCAATTTGCGGAAAACATCAACAGCATAAACAACAACATCCGACTTACCATATGAAGCAAAATAACGATACTTTGGTACCAGTTAAGTGCCCGTTCCATATATGACATTGGCGTCAGAAAAAAATTGGGCCAATATGGGACCGTAAATTTTCCATTTTGATTAAAAAATCAAAAATTTTTTTTCGAATAAAACTACATAAAATTTCCGTGGTTGCAAAGAATTCTTGGTACTGTTACGCAGCTGGATGCAAATCTCGCCAATAGCTTTTTTTCAACTCGCCAGTTAGCATTTTTTTTTTTTTTTTCGAGTGGTAATATTTGGCCAGATGTCATATACGCACAGCAGGTTTGGCGTGATTTTTTTTTTTACGAAAATTTGGCGAAAACCTCGTTTTCAAATACCAATGACATATGCATTTTTGATATTACTTAGTTATCCCGTCGACCAAAAATCTATCGCCAAACTATAAGATTAAATGCCAATAATGGTTGTTCGTAAATGTCACATTCACTTGACTTTAAGCAAGTTACACGTGTTTACGCCATCAAGTGATTTTTATTTCGACTTTTTATTTGTATATTTATTAATGTTATAGTAATTTATTTGTTCTTTCGTTATTTAAAGTATAAACTATATCAATTTGTATAATTTTGCGAGTGTTTTGGCGATTTATATAATTTGGCGAAATCGGTCGACGGAATAACTAAGTAATACCGTATATTTTAATTACTTTCTATTATTTTCTAAAGGAAATATAAAAAAAATAATTAATAATTATAGAACAAAATAATTTATATAATTTATAAAAATAAATAAAAGTAAATAAACATTTATTATCAACTAAACACCAATAGCCGGGTTACCATGTCAACCTTTTCTGAAATATGAAAAAAAATATATGTTTGATTAAAATTTCAGTTACCATCATTGGAAAAATGCATATAAAATTAGAAAAAAATTAATATTTCGAAAACGAATTATAATTAAAAAATTCTAATACCAGTTTTGAGATCTGCGGATCAATGCTGATTTTTGGTGTTCATTTTATCGCAAAATATTCCATAATTTAGGAGAAATAGCTTGAAACATAATCAGTTGTTTAGTCAGTCGATTCATATATCCGTTTCATAAATTCGTTTCATTTCAGCCGTTCATACATCCGTTTCATAAATTCGTTTCATTAGAATTTTATATATATAGGGTATATATAAATATATATATATATATATAAAGTTTTTTACTGAGAGTGGTTTTGGGTTCTGGGGGTCATGATCGGTATAGATCTACAAAAGTTTTTTAGAAATTCCAACATAGGGGAGAACGTAATAGGTAGTATTTCATACGAAATCTACCTAAAAAATTTCCTCATAAAATAACTGTTGTTTTCATCTGAGATAGCAAATGTTTTCAAAACAGCGTGGCCAAAAAAGTAAGAAATTCTTATAATTACTTAACTTACGTACTTAACATTATTTTTTTTTTTTTGAGTAGTTGTGATCATTCATTTGTTTAAAACCCTTAAATTTTTATTGTGATAATTTAGGTTATAGATAATTAAATGGGCATTTTCGGGGGGTAATTTTTAGCTCATAGGCTATCAAAGCCTGAGAGCTAATGTGCCCGCCGGTTCTGCATGTATGTATGTACGTAACGTGGTAAGTCTTGATAGAAACATCCGATTTGCTTCAATTCTTTTTTCCTAGGTTCATTCTGATAAGGCGCTTCCCTGATTCGTTTTGGGGGTTCATTGGTTTAGTTTAAACAGGGAAAAGGGGCTACCCCCCCCCCTTTATTTAGATAAATGGGCTTTTCATGCAGAATTATTCAATTTGCTCCAAATTTAATATACTGGTTTATTATGTTAAGAAGCTGCCTTGATTAGATATGGAGCTTCATTGGTTAAATATAAAGGAGGGGGGGAAACGGGTGCTAATCCTCCTTCATTTATTTTTTGAGGGGTATTATTTCTTGAAATAAGAGTATGATATACAATTAATGTGAGTAGCCTGTGAGCTCAATGTCATCAGTTTAACTGGGCACTTTTCTTTTTATTTTATGTATTTTGAATTCACTATCATGTAGCTGAATGTTTCCTGCATAAAAAAACCCCCATAAATGACAGCATCGATGCTGATTTCCTCATAAAATAAATGTTGTTTTCATCTGAGGGAGCAAAATGCTTTCAAAACAGTGTGGCCAATAAAGTAAGGAATTTTTATAACTATTTAACTTACGTACTGAACATTAATTTTTTTGAGGAGTTGTCACTCGTTTAAAGACACTCGTTTAAAGCCCTTAAATTTTTAATTTCTTCTATCTTCAATAGAAGAAAGTATTGTAGCCGAAATTTTTTTCAACGGAATTTTTTTTTGACACGGGTCAGAAATCCCAAAAAACATGTTTATAGAAAATGTGTGTCTGCCCGTCGTTCGTATGTATGTCGCCATTGTACCATCAAAAAGTGTATTAAGTTATGCATAGAATTGAACCAAATTTTTTACTTTCTTCTAGCTATAATAGAAGAAAGTATTGTAATCCAATTTTTTTTCGACTTCCGGTTTTCGACGGATTTACATGTTTTAGGGGTCAGAGACTCCCCAAAACATGTTTATAGAAAACGTCTGTCTGGCCGTGTGTCCGTCTGCCCGTGTGTCCGTCTGTCAGTCGCCATTCTACCATCAAAAAGTGTATGGAGTTATGCATAGAATTGAACAAAATTTGGTTTTAAAGTTTTTGGCTATGGCAAGCAGGTCCTTCCTTCATTTGGAAAAAATCCGCCGGAAGGGGGCGCTGTAATCGTGAATTTTGAGCGATTTTAAATATTGTACCATCTAAAAATGTATGAAGTTATTCATAGAATTGAACCAAGTTTTTTATGTATGTCTTTGGTCATGGCAAGAAGTCCACCCAGAATTTGGAAAAATTCGGCCGGAGGGGGCTCTGTAATAGCGATTTTTGTGCGATTTTGAATATTGTACTATCGAATAGTGCATGAAGTTATGCATAGAATTGAACGAAATTTTTTTTTAAGTTCTTGGCTATGGCAAGTAGGTCTTTCCTTAATTTGGAAAATTCCACTGGAAGGGGGCGCTGTAATAGCGATTTTTGTGATATTTTCAACATTGTAACTTCAAAAATGTATGAAGTTACGTATGGAATTGAACCAATTTTTTTGTGTATGTTTTTGGCGATGGCAAGAAGGTCCTCCCTGAATTCGGAAAAATGCCTCCGGAAGCGGGCGCAGTTATAGCGATATTTGTGCCATTTTCAACATTGTGTCTTTGAAAAGTGTATGAAGTTATACATAAAATTGAACCAAATTTTTTGTGTATAATTTTGGCCATGGCAAGAAAGTCCTGCCTGAATCTGCAAAAATGCCGCCGGTACGGGCACTGCAATAGCAATAAATTTCTTAACTTCCACTTTCACTCCTTTCGTCACCATCTACGTGGACTTTGAAAATTAGACGTTAATAACTGTTGTATTTCTTATATTCCTATGACGAAGACTATGTTTTTATAATTGAAAGTACTAAGGTATTAAAGTAATTTAACATTTTTTAAATACTGTCTCATCTTTTAAGTAATTTTGCACATAGTGTAAGTTTAAGTTTGCAATAGCAGTTTTTGTGTAATCTTTTTAATTTTTCGTAGTTCTACTGTACACCAGTAGCTCGTGAATCGATAGGAACTTCCCATCCTGATAAGCCGACTATTCGCGACTATTCGTGATTTTAATAAATATCATGATTGAGATTAACTCGTTTTTGCTACGATTAATTGACTGAAGAAGAAATTTAAGATAAAAGTCAAAGTTGATATAGTATAGAACTAATAAAAATGAGATACTGATATCTGTAACAACATTTTGAAATATTAAAATATATGAGATAGAAGAAAGTTTTGGGATTGGCACATCCAACTATTTTTTTAAGTTTTTGGCTATGTCAAGCAGGCCCTTCCTTGATTTTGAAAAAATCCGCGAAAGGGGGCGCTGTAATAGCAATTTTTTGCGATTTTGAAAATCGTACCATCGAAAAGTGTACGAAGTTATGCATAGAATTGAGCCAAATTTTTGTGTATATTTTTGGCCATGACAAGAAGGTCCTCCCTAAATTTGGAAAAATTCCGCCGGAAGGGGCGCTATAATAGCGATTTTTGTGCGATTTTGAATATTGTACAATCGAAAAGTGCATGAAGTTATGCATAGAAATAAACCAAATTATTTGTGTATGTTTTTGGCCATGCGAAGAAGGTCCTCCCTAAATTTGGAATAATCCCGCCCGAAGGGGTCGCTGTAGTAGCGATTTTTGTGCGATTTTGAATATTGTACCATCGAAAAGTGTATGAATTTATGCATAGAATTGAACCAAACTTTTTGTGTAAGTTTTTGGCCAAGGCAAGAAGATCCTCCCTGAATTTGGAAAATTTCCGTCGAAAGGGGGCGCTGTAATAGCCATTTTTATGCCATTTTAAATATTGTACCATACAAAAGTGTATGAAGCTATGCATAGGATGAAACGAAATTTTTTGTGTATGTTTTTGGCCAAGGCAAGAAAGTCCTCCCAGCATTTGGAAAAATTCCGCCGAAAGTGTAATAGCTATTTTTTGTTTATTTTCAATATTGTACCATCGAAAAGTCTGTGAAGTTATGCATAGAATTGAATAAAATTTTTAGGTCCTCCCTGAATTAGGTAATATTCCTCCGAAAGATGGCGCTATAGTAGCGATGTATGTGTAATTTTCTTGATTTTTCGTAGTTCTATTATACACCGGCGGCTTGTGAAGTTACGTGAACTTCCCATCCTGATAAGCCGGCTATTCGCGAACAGCTGATATACAACAGAATAACGAAAAACTAGTGATTTTAATAAATATCATGATGAAGTTTAACTCGTTTTTACTCCGATTAATTGACTGAAGTAGAAAAATTTGAGATGAAAGTCAAAGTTTATATAGCCTTCAACTAATAAATGAAATATTGACATTTGTAACAAAATTTTGAAATACTGAAATATTTCAATAGAATAAACTTTAAGGATTGGCACATCCAACTAGTTTTGTGTGAATTTAGTTTATAGATAATTAAATTGACATTTTAGGGGTCTAGTTATTTTATATCCATATTTGTGAATCTATATTACCAGTCCTAAAGTATCGGTTTCGGAAAAGATGTTTTATCTGTCATCTACGATCTCATTTTGTTTGTGCAAAAGCAATGAAAGAGTATTTGTTGTATTATTTTACCTTCTGGTCTTAAGAGGTTATGACAACAGATGATTTCTTATATCATTTTCAATTAGTGACTAAATAATATTCCCCCCCCCCCTGATTAATAAACCCCTGTGAAATGTGATGGATGTGATTTTGTTAACCGCCTGAGCAACTCCACTTTTCTGCGTACGTCATTTAATCTTCGATTACAATACCAGGACGTATGACTTAGCTCAATATCACCTAAATATACTGTGAAATGTATGCGCTTCTAGAGTGATTATCTTAAAAAAAGATAAACTCATGACAAATTTCTGATGTTTTATGACTATTAAAAGTGTACCTTCTGTCTCCTTAAATTATACTCTAGCAAATTGTTTCTTTTAAATAATAGAGATTTATTGCCATTATTTTGACATTATTTTTGCTAGAAATTGAAGCTTGTATTTTTAAATAAGCAAATATTTGGAATGTCACATTTTTTATTAGCAGCTAGAGGCAAATAATCGGATGGTACGTATTAAATTTCCGTAGCACTGGATTGTGGAAAAACATTCGTCGAAAGTACTATCACGCGATCAAAGATCCAGTTTTGTTTTCAATTTTAATTGGCTAACTTTTGTTGAATCTTTAAGACTAAGACTGTTTGAGATTGTTTTTTGGTCTAAGGTATTTCGGAATGCGTAGTATCCCTGTGGTATGTCGTTTGTCTCTATTTCTGTAGGTCTGAGTTCGTATCCAAGCAGTGAAAAGTTTGTAAAAAATGGAAAGTTATTTTTGCAATATTTAATTAAATTATGAAAAAATAATTTGTAAGAATATTAACAATTTATATAATTTGAATTTTTTAAAAATTCGTTTAGTGTTTGCGGTTTTAACGAATTTCCCATTTATTGAGATTCGAGTACAGCGAATTAGCCGGATCAAGTAATACTTTGTTGTCTGCTTGTTTTCATGGGCGAGAAGCGCACACAAACGCATTATCCTGATAACTACTGTAAAGAATTTCCTATTTTTAGAGATTAACAATTTGATATATACGGGGATAAAATGTTATACTATTTAGAAAAAATACATAATTAAGCGGTCGATTTAAAACAAAATGAAAATATTTATTGTTAAAATTTATTTAGTTTTTCTACCTCAGCAACTGCTAAACTAAATTACATTGCATTAGCATATGAGAAAGATTAAAATATCATCGCAAAATTAGCAAGCAAGCAATTATGCGCAAAACTTAAAATCTCTAAGCACCAGTATTCGATACATAAGAATTTAGAATCCGATTTTACGAAGATCTGCTTTGTAGCATACATTTATATGCAAAAAAAAAAAAAAAAAAAAGCATTAACGCTATTTCTATAAAAGGTCGATTAAATAAGAAACGATTAAAGAATCGAAATCCATATTGATATATTTTGCTTCCTGCAAAAAAATAGATAAAACAACATATATAAAATAACTCAAGACTATACATTTTATTTTCTGTTTTTGAAAATGCTTTACAGTGTTTGACACTTTCGCTTTTTATCTTGACAATTTCATGTTTTTTCATATAATTTTCTTTGAAACCTGCCTGTGAAAGGGAAAACTTTGTGATTTTCTCAAATAAATCTCTTTGATGCAGCAATTTTATCTCATATTCTTTGATATAAATTGCTTTCACTCTCTTTCTCATTAAAAAATCCATTTCCGCGTTCGGTTCCTGTGTTTCCCTTTTTTGGTAACATGAGTAATTTTAAACACGTAACAGCTTTATGAATTTTAAGCAAAAATATTTCGAAAAAGGTCTTCACATTTACATTGATGTATTTTTGTTGTAAATTAATTTTATGTATGCAATTTAGACATTTATTAAAATTTACATTTGACAGTTTCCATATTTAAAAGTGTACTGATATTTACAATCTTCAGGTTTAAAAATATTAACCATTGTTTGAAATTTAACGTTACCGGATTATCATTCGATAGCCGTATATGAAGCACACAGCTTAAATGTTGGAAAAAACAAACAGTTAAATGATTAATTAGTGAGAACTTGCGCTTTCTGCTTCATTGAAAATTGCATCAAAATATAAGTATGGAGTTGTTAAAATAGATTAATTTAATGCTGCTGAAATCGTATTATGATATCTGTTATGAAAAGAGTATTGTTATTTAAAATTCTGACATTTAAAAATATAAAAAAATTTAAAGTTACACGATTATTCATCGATATCCATATATGTGGCACCCGGTATAAATGTTGGAAAAACCAAACAGTTAAAGGATTGATTTAGTGAGAACTTAAGCTTTCTATTTTGTTAAATAATGAAACAAAATATAAGTAATTAAAATAAATTATTTTAATGTTGCTGAAATCGTAAGATGACCTCTATAATGAATTCTACTTGTATATTTAAAAATATAATGTTATTTGCAATTCTAAAATTTAAAAATATAAATCGCCGTTTTAAAATAAAAGTTACAGGATTATTCATCGATATTCATGTATGTAGCACCCAGTATAAATGTTGTAAAAACTAAACTTTTAAAGGAGTGATTACTGAGAACTTAAACTTTCTATTTTGTTAAAAACTGCAACAAATTATAAGTAAGAAATAATTAAAATAAATTGTTTTAACTCTGTTGAAATCGCAATATAACCTGCATGATGAAGTCTATATTTAATAGTATAATGTTATTTATAAGTCTGAAAATTAAAAATATAAATCACTGTTTGAAATTTAAAAATAAAAGATTATCAATCGATATTCGTATCTGTAGCAGTCAGTATAAATGTTGGAAAAACCAAACAGTTAAAGGACTGATTAGAGAGAAATTAAG
Source organism: Maratus speciosus (assembly GCA_963932465.1). NCBI lineage: Eukaryota > Metazoa > Arthropoda > Arachnida > Araneae > Salticidae > Maratus > Maratus speciosus. The sequence goes on from OZ010793.1 coordinate 483,700,149, forward strand.
CTTTCTGCTTTTTTAAAAAATGTAATAAAATATAATAATGCAATAATAAAATTAAATGATTTTAAGGCAGCTGAAATCATAATATGACTATAAGTCTTATAATTCCTATCATCAATTATATTGTTTCTTTCAGTTATCAGAGAAAACTATCTATTTCAACAAGAAGCATTTTTTTTTCAACGATTTTGGATTATTTCTGGTATAGGTAAAACAAATATACGAAAAGCAAGCTTTAAAAGAAATTGAATCTTTTTGTGTTTTCTGAAAAATAAAGAAATCATTAATAATTTATTGATGATGACCTATAATTGTATTTTCTAAAATCATTGCCACATTCGATATTCGATTATTTTGCAAGCAAAAATTCTGGGACTGTTTTAACATCTTGAACCAATAATTCGATAATCTCAATTGTATATTTCATTTAGGTTTCAATACATCACCAAGCTATTATTTTTATTCCACCCAATTTTTATTTCCTTAAATTAATTTGTTGTACGAAAATATATTCTTATAAAAACTATAAATCAATAATTTTAATGTATCTGTGATTTTAATATATTTTTATGTACCTGTGAAAATGGTATCTGACTATAATGGAAACTTGCAAAAATAGATATTATTTACTGTCCTACAGAAAATAATACAACTAGAAAACAGGAATTCTGCTTTTTCAGAATTTAGTGTCGCCCCCATGAAAAAAAAATATATGTATATATAAATAGTACAAAACATATTTCAATTTTAAGACTTAAAGCACAAACTTTTATTTTATGCAAAAAGACGTCATTCACATCCACTTAAGAATTACACATTTGCGATCCATTCTTAAACATCTACAGTAAAGCATGCATAAGGATGTCACTATCGCAAAATAATACACAAATGCAGCAAAAAGATGCCGTCATTAAAGAAAATGGACAAAAAAAAAGTCTATCTAATGATTCATAGGCATTCATTTGCTTGTAACATTAATATAGACGATTTCCGTCGTGACGTCAGTCATGATGTTTTCGTTGGAAACTGACTCCAAACAAACGGTTGCTATGTTGTATTTTCTATTTTGTTTGTGTGTTGCAACTATATCTTATATCTATATCTTACATCTAAGTGTTTTAATACTTGATATGTACTGGTAACATTTTCCACGATTTATATTTAAAAAGAAATGACGCATAGCAACCGTTTATTTGGAGTCAGTTTCCAACCAAAACGTCATGACTGACGTCACACTGAAAGGCTCTACAGATACTTAAAATTAAATGTAGTTTATAATAGCTTCATGTTTTATTGTTCGTAGAAATTATTCGTTTATATTTTTTCAAAATAGCACGTATTTTAATTACATTTTCTTTCGGTTGTTATGAGAAAATGAAAACAAAAAGATATAATTGCTATTTTTCAACTATTTTCCCTTTACTTTCTATATAAATGGAGTACTTGAGTTGCCAAAATTAAACAAATGGTGCTAAAAACTACAAAAAAAAATTAATATTTCAAAAATAAATGGCGATAAAGTTTTCAAACAAATTGCATTTAAAAGTACTTTTTTCCCAATACGATGGTATAAACATTGAAAATGTGCGATGCTTAGAAATAAAAAAAAAATGCTATGCAGCATTTAATTGTACAATAATACATCTGCTTTGTTTATTGCTAGCGTCTGTAAGGTAACGTTATTTTTTTGGAGACAAAATGAGCTGGGAGAAAGAAATAGCATACCGTTCCGGGAGCTAATATTGTTATAACAAGCGGTTTATAGGGCTAAGACGGAAATCTGTTTAAAATTCGGTCTCCTGTGTTTGCATCCTAGATTAAACTGTTAACTTATTTATTAATATTACTTTAAAAGACAGTATTAAAACTAACTTGAAAAATTTTTTGACAACTATTACAAGAGAAAATATTATCATAAGGAAAATATTTTTATGCCAAATTATTTTAAAAGTCTGATACAAGTTTTGTTAGAATTGGTGATAAATCTGAAACATTCATTTAAAAAAAGAATATTCTACGAGAAATTTAATGGAAGAATTCTGTATGCAATCAAAGTAATAGAACAACAGTCTGCAATGTTTACTTCTCGTTTGAAATTTTCCACTTTTCAGAATATCATATTATTAGCCCAGTGGTAGGGGAGCAAAAAAAGGCCGAATTCGGAATTAATTAGGGGAAAGCTGGAAATTGTTTTAATCCCTTCTGTTTAGGTCTAAAATGAGCGTACTATGTTTTCTTCCTCGTACTTGGGTGAATGTTAGAAAATATGTACATATTTATTTTCGAAAAACACGTTTTTTTTTAGTTTCCTTAACAATATCTCAAAACAGCTAACTCTATATAAAACATTGTCAATACAAATGTTGTAGAGCGTAAAATTCTGAATAAAATGAGTACTATCATTAATATTTTTGTTCAACATTAATGTCGCAATTCTATTTCAAAATTTTGCCTTAATCGCTAATCAATAGTTGAAGCCAGGAGAGACCAAGTTAACTTAACAGTATCTCAAAATAACTAACTCTATCAAAAACATTGTTAGTGCTAAAGTTATAGAGCTTAAAATTCTGAGTAAAATGAGTACCTACACTTAATATTTATGTTCAATATTAAGGCCGCAATTTGAGATATTGTTAAGTTAACTTGGTAACTCTTGGCTTCAAGCTCTTGATTTGAAAAATTTTGAAATAGAATTTCGAGCTTAACGTTGAACAAAAATATTAAGTTCCATTCCCTGTTTCCATCCCCTTGGTCCGATTTTGCCCATTAACGAACTTGACCGAGATTTTATGCCCCTTGATTTTATGTATAAGTTTGGAAGAGATTGGTGCAGAATTGTGGAAGTTATTGTGTCCAGAAGAACGTGATATACGAGGGTCACTCTGAAATTTTTGAGATACAACTAGGTTTTTAAAGTTATACTTAGAAAATTTTAGGTGTGTTCAAAGTAATCTCCCCCAGCATCAATGCACTTTTGTAGACGAATTTTCACAGATTAAATGCCTCAAGCCATTCATTTCTTGGAATAGGTGAAAAAAATGCATTTATAGCCACATCAATCTCTTCTTCTGAATGAAAACGACGGCCACATAAGTTCTTTTTTAGATTAAAGAATAACCAAAAATCCCACATAGATAGATCAGGTGAATACGGCGGATGTTCTATCACTTTAATTCGTTTTTGTTTAAGAAATCCAACTGTTAATCCGGCTGTATGTGAAGATGCATTGTCATGGTGAAGCATTAGTCCCCTAACATTCACTTCTTATAGAATTTTTGGAAGACATTTAGTGGTATACCAGTTTGCTGTTACTGTCTTCTGTCCTTCCAACTTGATGGCTTTGACCAATCCCGTACTTCTGAAGAAAACGACATACATCACTTTTTTCAGTGCTTGTTGTCTTTTCACCATTGTTGGCGTGGGATCATCTTCAAAGACCCATATTTTGCTTTCTGGACGTGTTGGAACGTCAAAAAACGGTATGTACGTTTCCTCACCTGATACAATTTTAGAAATGATGCGGTGGCCACTATCATTTAGCAATTTAAGAGTTTCTTTACTGATTCTGACACGCTCCTCTTTTTGGCGCTCAGTTAGATTATGGGGAACCCAACGGCAAACTTTTTTCATATGCAATTCTTCATGAATAATTTTGTGTATGGCTTCGGATCCAATGTTAAGTTCCTTCTGTATCATTTGATAGGTACAGCGATTATCATCCATTAACATTTTTCGTATGGCAGAAACATTATCCGGGATTACTGCCGACGGCGGTCTTCCTGTGTGTTCTTCATCCTGAAGAAAATTGCAACCTCTGCTAAATTCTTTAAACCATCTGAATACAGTAGCAGGAGCTGGAGATTCATCACCAAATGCTAATTTCAACCGTTGAACGCATTCTCCTTGATTTAATCCTACTTTAAAATCGTATAAATCATAGCGTGAAAATGTTCTCGCGTCAACTCCATTTTTTCTTCTGTTTAAAATTTATTCCACGCTAAACAAGTTGAAGTAAGTCAGTAAAAAATCGTCTGCTGTGTTAAAATACTTTGTATTTTAAAATTAAACCATTATTTTTATTTTGTAAATTTTCGTCTGCGCGTATCTCAATAATTTCTGAGTAACCCTCGTATATAGATACATACATACATACATACATACATATATATACATATATATATATATATATATATATATAAAGTTTTTTACTGAGGGTGTTTTGAGCTCTAGGGGTCATGATCGGTGTAGATCTGCAAAAACTTTTCAGAAATTCCAACATAGGAGCGACGCCAATAGACAGTATTTCATACGAAATCTTCCTAACAACTGATGCTTAGCGGTAAAAAGGCTTAGGATAAGTGAAGTGGTAAACGAAAGGTGAGGGGGCGATATGTTTCCGGCGACTCCGTAATTTTTGTTCTAAAAGTTGATAATTAACTGTAAAAATCTCTGATTTATGCGCAACCATTTTTTTTTCACATCGAAATTCTGAATGATTTTTTTTTCTTAAATTTCAAACTGATTATTCATGGAAAATCTTGTATTCTGTCTTCCACCAACAGGAAACGCAACCTGTTCTAAACAAATCATTTTCAGAACGAAACGCCTAAACGTGTCCTCGCTGCCTGCGGCAATGGATTCTACTTGGGGGCATCACCCATGAGAGGGTTTTTTCTGTGCCCAGCTGTCTTTTTTCTCTCGTGGACTTATTTTTCCTATACCTCATGGTTAACCGTTCACGAGTGAGTGATTTCGGTCCCTGCTGCCTGCAGCACCATATAGTAAACGTGCCAATGCAAAATCTGTTATTTTCACATTATACCACCAGGGGGCGCATTCTATTCTAAATAAACCTCTATCCGAGCGAAACCCCCATTTTATAACCTATCGAATGATATATCACATGAGGGGTGTCCGCAAAAGTTAGTAAAGAGCCCCTCCCCGGAGGGCAAAGTGGGCTGAGGGTCGCGGGATGTGCATAGTTTAGGGAAATTTTTAATAAATAACTAATTATTAGAAATGTAAAATTCTGAGTCTCAGGTGCATCAGGAGACACTTTGGGCTTTCCTCACAAAAATGTTCATTCTCGAACCCGCCTTAGATTTTGCTAGCCATCGCACACAGACAGAGCGAAACTTTTTTTATTAGTATAGATTAATTAGTTTTCTCAACAGGGAATATAGGTTTTTCCGGTGCTATTAATTCTAAAGTAAACATTTTCATGTTTAACAAGCATGTTTTACAGGAAAACGTGATAAATTAACAGCATTAATAGTCCAGGCAATAGGTGATTTTACCTGGCAAAATTAATGGTAGTTCTGGAAATCTTTCTGGAGTCTTACTTTATGTTTCTTGGGTCGCTGAATCCGAACTTGTAACTTCCCACTAAAATTTTCCCCGGCAACCCCGCCCCCAAATTTTGGTAAAAAACCCCCCAAAAAGGTTTTTATTAAAAAAGTCAATTTTTTTTATTGTTTTAGGGAAAAAGTGTCTAGAAATTCAGAAAGTAGACAAAATTTGCAACAAATAAGATATATGACATTACGACCTGGGATGAATGGGGAGGGGGGATCTGCCTCGGAACATGCGCCGCGGTGCTGCGTGGACTTAGTTGCGCAATTCCACTTAACCACTCACATCGTTTACATTCGCACTCCCGTCTCCCCTCCAAACACTCCCTATAAGGTTTACTTTAAGTTTTTTGGGTCGTTGAATCCGAATTTTTAACTTCCCCCCCCCCGAACCCCCAACAAAAATAGTTGTTTTTAACTTAAATTTCTTATTATTTTAGGGGAAAAGCATTACGAAATTCAGAAACTAGACAAAATTTGCAACAAATAGGATATATGACATTATGACGTAGGGTGAACAGGGAGGGGGAAGGCTGCCTCTGAACATGCACTGCGGCGCTAAGTGCACTAAGTTATGAAGTCCAGGCAATAGGGGATTTTACCTGGCAAAATTAATACTCGTTCTGGATTTCGACTCACTTTATGTTTTTTGGGTCGCTGAATCCGAATTTGTAACTTCCCACCAAAATTTCACCCGGCAACCCCCCTAAAAATTGATTTTTTGAAAAAATTTGGTTTTTGAGAAAAGCGCGCAGGGAATGTTCCGAAGCAGCCCCCTCTCTCCCCGTTTATCCTACGTCGTAATGTCATATATCCTATTTGTTGCAAATTTTGTCTAGTTTTTGAATTTTGTAAAGCTTTTCCCCTAAAACAATAAGAAATTTAAGTTAAAAACAACTATTTAGTGGGAGTTTTGGGGAGGGGATTTTGGGGGGAAGTTAAAAATTCGGATTCAGCGACCCAAAAGACTTAAAGTAAACCTTATAGTGAAAGTTCGGAGGGGAGACGGGAGTGCGAATGTAAACGATGTGAGTGGTTAAGTGGAATTGCGCAACTTAGTCCACGCAGCACCGCAGCGCATGTTCCGAGGCAGATCCCTCCTCCCCATTCATCCGACGTCATAATGTCATATATCTTATTTGTTGCAAATTTTGTCTACTCTCTAATTTTCTAGATATTTTTCCCCTAAAACAATAAAAAAATTGATTTTTTAAATAAAAACCTTTTTTGGGCGGTTTTTTACCAAAGTTTGGGGAGGTTGCCGGGGGAAATTTTGGTGGGAAATTAAAAATTCGGATTCAGCGACCCAATAAACATCTAGTAAGCCTTTTTCCAGAACTACCATGAATTTTTCTAGGTAGAGTCCCTATACGGTCTTTATTGCCTGGACTATAATATTAACATTAAAATTTATATTATTTTGTTGCTCTTGCATGGGAAAATTCAGTTATACAGCTGAAACTGCTTAAATGAGAATCGACAGCATCCTAAAACCGATATTCCGGTTTGAGAGAACTGATTATTACTCTGCAAAAGTTACTCGGAATGTATCCGAAAATTAAAGGCAGCAAAAAAAAACTTTACTTTTGCAAATTCTATATAAAAAGCCCTTAATCGTCGTGCCCGATTCGGCATAGGATGGACGATTAAAGGGTTAAATCAGGGAAAGATTTTGGTTTATGAAGTTTTTAAAGATAAAGAAAGCTTTCCAAAATTCGGGGTAACTCGGAAGAATTTTTTGTATATTTTCGTTCTTGGTAATAGACAAGAAAATATATAATTTGCATAAAAAAAAGAAGTAGAAAATGAATAAAATAGAAAATATTTTTTGCATAATGTATTCAAAAAGGCAATATCTTTAATAAGCTTAATGGGTTATTATCATATGTCTTATTATCTTATTATATGTCTTATTTATATAGTCTTGTAAAATGAATAAAAAAGTTACTTCATATTGTTTAACTAGATATGATAAATAATGGTGTTAGATGCTTTAATAAATGCTTAAATATAAAAGTTTATTGAATTTAATTTTTCGTAGTCTTTCCGAAAAGAAATTTGGCAACTTATTTCCAAACAGAATTCAGCATTACATTTGACAAATTTTAAACGACTAATAATATCATAAAACGAAACGCAATTTTTCACTTTGATTCAACAAAAAATATATAATGTGAACATTAAAAAGGTCCACAGTCTTACTCAAAAGGACATTAATGTACTGAAAAAGACGTTACAAGTTTAAAATATACATTTTATTTAAAACTTCTTAGCACTTTCAAGCCTTCCAGGCTCATCATCAGAGAATATCTTAATAACTAAATGTTGTTTATTTATACAAATACGTCACTTTGTTTTGAAAATAACAGAGCCAATAATTACTAGAGTTGAAAGTAGAAGTAGCAGTAGCAATTTCTTAGATTGAATTTAATTAGAAGTGTAACATATTATTTAGAATCCGGGATGGAAACTATCTTAGTTACAAATTAAAACTCGATAACTTTTCATTGACTAATAAATTTAATATTTACAACGTATTTACATGTTACTATTTACAAAATAACTCAGTTAATTTAAAATTACGGCTTAGCTCAGATGCCTTGTCGGCAACAACTCTGTAAACATTCTTCTCATCTAATAAAGTCTAATTTACTCAGCTTGTCAGTTCTTTTGAAAGAAAAAAAAAGAAAAGGAGAGAAAATATGATGGAGTGCGTATTGTTCGAGCGTTACAGAAGAAATATATATTATTACAGTCGACGCTCATTACAACGACCCCTTGCGTGCCAAAGAAAAGGGTCGTTATAATGGGAGGTCGCTTTAATGAAAGTGAGCGAAAAAAACTCTAATCAGGTGTAGAAAAATTAAGTTTTCAAAGGAAATTATGCAATACAATATTCTTACAAATTTTTGTTTACTTTCGTATCAAATAAACATTGACAATGAAAAATTAAAAGAAAAAAATCCATTTAAGCAGTGGCGTAGCTAAGGGAGCAAGGGAGGCGGTCGCCACGGGCACCGAGGCCTAGGGGCGCCAAATTGAGGGAAATTTAAACCGAAATTAACTCACATATATTGACAAAAAATAAAATTGTTGATTTTTTAAATTTTGTTTTGTATGTGAATGTTTTCTTTAGTAAGATATTTTGTTATATCCAAATAATAAATAAAAAAATAGCTTTTTTAAATGTTTCTAGGGATGGCTTGGTACCTTAGATAATTATGTACCTAAATTGAGGCGCATTGTAATTAAATAGGGTGCGCCAAATTGATAGGAACTTTAAACCGAAATTATTTCACATATATTTATTTTAAAAATAAATAAGAATTGTTGAATTTTCCTTTTGTGTGTGTGTGTGATTGTTTTGAAAAAAAATCAATGAACGTGGGAGGAAAGGAGATCTATAATTGCAAATCGCTGATGGAGGTTTCTAACGGTCTAGCGTCCAGTTTATAAATGAAAAGGCCTGTTGGCGACCTGGATTCACATTTCTGGTTACAAAAGAACGTTGTTCATTTGTACAGTAGCGGACCCTCCTGTAGATTTTTCCAAAAGAACCGTGAATGATTAAAACTTCTATTCATACAGTGCGGCGCAAAAGGTAATGCACAAACTAAATATTTTTATAAAATGAAAAATATACATCGGAATGCTTTGAAATTTTTACTGTATCTAAACAATTTGATTACAAATTCATATTACGAATTCGGAAACAAATCATTGTAAGGAAAATAATAAATTATAAAAAATTGAAAATTGTGATGTCGCAAAAGTTTATGCACAGAAACGAAATATATGCATTTCACAAGGAACAAAAGTCCTTTTGTAGTCTATGGTGCTTCCAATGCACCTGATGAGATCGAATACCCGATTTCCCATTATAACACGAGAGTATGGAAGGTTTTGGGAGCGAGTTTGTACCAGACTTCCTCGATCGCTGATTTGAGCTTTTGCACTGGGTAATACTGCTTCTCATTCTCGTAGCCGTCACGTGAGAGGATTCCCCAGATGTTCTCTATGGGATTGAGATCTGGTTGAATGCTGGCCAGTTCATCACACTGATATTCTGAGATCTAAACCATTCTTTTGTGCAACGGGAAGTGAGTATTGATGCGTTGTGTTGTTGAAAGGTCTTGTTGGGACCATCTAGGAGTTCTTCAAACGGTCAAAAACGATCCATCAGAGTGTCCTGATACTTTTGTGAATATTGTCTGCCATTTGGGAAACAAAGAGATGTTTGTACATTACAGCCGAAAGCGCGACATAGCATGAGCGAATCACCACGTTGTTGCTTGCTGAATATGCTCTTCGGAGCTTTCCATAAGGCACGCCAAAAAAATGAGAAGCCATTTGGACCATCCAAATTCCATTTTTTATTATCACAAAAAAATAATACTAATCCATTTGTTACGATAATACATGTGCTGTTTTGCCCATTCAAGTCTTGCTTGTTTGTGACACTGTTTCAGGAAACGCTTACGAGATAATTTTTGTTTTTCGATTAATCCTGATTTTGTTGTTCGTCTGTATATGATGCCATGTGATGTTTTTGAGCCAAGTCGATTTTTTATCTCATTAAGAGACAAATATCTAGTTAAAGCCAATCTTTTAATTCTTCTATCCTCACAAAATGTGGTTTTACTCGACTTTCTGAGCAATATATATTTTTGAATTGTTTTCTACGTTGCAAAACACTATAAGCACCACGTTTAGACCGACTTAAAAGAAGCGAAATTTGCAAAAAAGATTTACTTCCAGCTTTCAGCTTCCAAACTTCTACAACTTCTTCAAGTGAGAGCGGCAGAGATTTCGATATTTTGATACAGATCGTACAATGATTTCTACACCTTATACTCTAGGAAAAACGTCTCGCCGATCCTCCACCTATCATGTTTAAGGAGATATTTACATAACATTTCATTTGTGCATAAACTTTTGCGACATCACAAAAACTGTTTTCTTGTAATTTCTGATTTTCGTAACGATGAATTTTTTCGAAACTTCAGATGTATATTTAGGATCATAGTATTCACCTACAGTGGATATTTGAAAGCATTCCGTGGTATAATGTTATTTTTATTAAAATATTTGCGTTGTGCTTAAACTTTTGCGCCGCACTATATTAAAATAAAAATGATAATAATAACGAATCTCTCAAAATGAACGTTTGGGATGGGCACTCGCTGTCTTCGGCAGCGATACCGGACTTACTACGCACGAATCTCTAACCACTAAAAATGTACATTCAAATTTATCTTTCTCTAAAGAAATCTCCAACACTGGTCCATGCTTTCTGCATCCCCCATACTTCGCACGCACCAGAAAATCTGAAGAAAATCGTAATATGATTTATAAGGAAAAAATTCCGCAGTGGAAGAAAAAAAATCATCCCAGGAAACCTCAGATAAAAATGCCCCCTGGCTGTGGAAAGTAGAACTAAAAACTTGAAAATCGAAAACCAAGTTAAATGAATCAAAACCCAGTTGAATTAAGCCCATTGTACCCGAGATAAGAATGCCTCCCCTGCGTCGGAAAGGGAGCTAAAAACTGCAAGAAAATCGTAAGCTAAATTGAATGAATTAATTCCCATAGAAATCTGGCCCATAGAATCCGAGAAAAGAATGTGCCGTTAATGTTTGTTAATAGCGGTAAAAGATGTCTGTATTTTGAGGTATATTTTGATTGTACATTTAAAGGTAAATAAAGGGGAGAAACCCTTGAAGACGAACTTTTAACTTATATCTGCCACACAACACATTACTTCGATTAAATTGATAAAATGATTTAAATTATGTTTTTAGCATTTGGCAACGTTTAATAATCAAGACAATTGTCTACATGCCATATAATCTCTGATCCACCGATTTTCGGAAATTAAATGGAGGAGGCGGCCGGAAAAAAAAAGATATATTTTAAATTTTTTTTAATGTATATCCGTCCTTGTATGGTTATTTCTCCGAACTTTTCACTGTCGCAGTCAATTTTTTGAAAAAGTTAAGAAAAATTACCGATCCAAAATTTTTTTACACAGGTGTAAAATGTTTTTCTGCATGTGCTCTGAAAATTCCATAATCCATAACTTAATTAGTTTTCTTAGTTTTCGCTGATTAGTGAAAATTCTTAATTCCTTTCGATTCGGTTGTGGAATCAGGCTTAGACGTGCGCGCAAGTTTGCCATTTGAATTAGCTGGTGTATGTACCATTCCTTTTAGAACTGACAGCAATAGACTAATGGAGTACATTGGAATGGCCAAAAGAAAACTCAAAGAAAGGATAAAAAAACATAAAGAGACATAAAATTTTGTCGTCAATCTACAGCTCTCTCTCGTTTAAGCTCCAATCAGAATATCGAATATATTTTGATCAGACAAAAATCATATTGTCAACATCCAATTATTACGCATCCACTATAAGAGAATCAATAGAAATCCTGTGTAAAAGCAATCAAGCATGTAACGACGCCCTATCGTACAATATTTTCAATTTGTGGTTCAATATCCTGAAAAATAAATCCTAAAAACCTGAGAAAACTGACGTATTAAAATTTAAAGTACAGGAGTTAAATATTTTCTTCTACCCATGGAAAGTGACGTATGAGAAACAAAGTGATGTCATAAAATAAACGGAACTACAATTAATAATGATAATATATATTTCTTCTAATTAAAGTCAATCCAAGAAACTGCTACTGCTACTTCTACTTTCAACTCTAGTAATTATTGGCTCTCTCATTTTCAAAACAAAGTGACGTATTTGTAATAAACAACATTTAGTTATTAAGATATTCTCTGATGATGAGCCTGGAAGGCTTGAAAGCACTAAGAAGTTTTAAATAAAATGTATATTTTAAACTTGTAACATCTTTTTCATTACGGGTTGGGTTGGGTTGATTTTTGACGGTCAATTATCTACACGAGGGATATATGCCCGGGGGGAGTGCCCTCCGTGGGGGTCTTTCTAAAGGAACCTAATCCGTATTAACGCATGGAAGATATACGGCTCGAAGAAAACCACGAAAACTCCGAACGATTAGGCCGACGGGCGCGATTGGGATCGAACCCAGCACTTCCCGTCTACCAGCTTCGAAAGCAGAATCTCTCGGCCACTGGTGGGCCCTTTTTCATTACATTAGTCGCCTTTTAAGTAAGATTGTGGACCTTTTTAATGTTCACATTATATATTTTATGTTGAATCAAGGTGAAAAATTGCGTTTCGTCTTATGATATTATTTGTAACGTAGTCGATACTGGATAAATGGAAATGGAATGCATGAAAATCAAAACTAAATACAAATACGAGCGTCTTCATTTTGACCGGGAGCTGATGAATTTAAAGTTTCTACATTCATCAAGCATAATAATTTAATTCCAAATTTTATTCGTTGCAAGAATTATTTTATTGAGATGAATTTAATATAGCTTAAAAAACAGTTTGAAATAAAGCGTTTAAGTGTTTGTATTAGAATGAAATTTAGATTGATTGAATACATCTCTCGAAATGTCTTGCACTTATATGGTGCTCTAACAAAGGTTTTAAGCACTTCAGAATTTGATGAATACATGAGAATTATTCAACATTGCAGAAATATCCAGCAAATATCTAAAGAAAGAATCATTAGTCGGAAATTTAATAAGCTAAACATAAAGAATAATAAGCAAAGACTTATCAGGAAGCCTGCCTCATATGTGAATATGTCTGATAGAGTCATGAATGAAAATGAAGACAGAGTTTTAACCCTTGACCCGAAATACATGTTTGATAATACTTTTAATATTAGATCACTCACCACAAACTGCGAGGAAATTTCACAGTCAGTAGAACCGGGCGAAAGAGATGAAATCAGAGGAATCCTGCATACCAATATAGAAGCGTTTATAAATAAATTAAAAAAAACAGAAGAAAAAAGATTACGTAATAATTAAAAATTTGAAAACAGATTCTAATATAGTTATTACGCAAACAGATAAATCAAATAAGGTATCTGTTTTGAATAAAGATGTGTATATCAGGAAAATGGAAGAGTGTATAAATGACATGGAATGTAAAGAACTCAATAAAGATCCAAAAAGTTCAATTAATACGAAAACTCAAAATCTGATAAAGAATGGAACATGACCACCATATATGAAAGACCTTGTAGCGATCTCATCTCACATGATCAGTGTAAAGCGAGTTACTAGCTTAGAGTAACTGGCTTGGTCTTTTGCTCGACGCTAACGTTCTCGCCTCCTGATCATGAGATTCCTGGTTCGTATCCCATCGGCGCCACAATCACTCTCTCCAAAGTGGTGACCCGGACAAACACGCAAGAACAACCTTTAGCAACAATCGTCTCCTCTCATAACCAACAGATGGCAGCACTAAATAAATCATCCCTTGCACCCAAAGCCTGTGAAATGCTCACAGCACAAAGCCTGTCCTCACACGCATCACATATGCGTACGACAGCATCATTCACGAATGCATATCGCTCGTCAGACGTCAGCAATACGTCTTTCTCACTGGGGATGGAGTGTGTAGCGATCTCATCTCACATGATCAGTATAAAGAGAGTTACTAGCTTAGAGTAACTGGCTTGGCCTTTTGCTCGACGCTAACGTTCTTGTCTCCTGATCATGAGATCTGTGGTTCGTATTCCATCGGCGCCACTCACTCTCCAAAACCTTATTAAAATTAATTATTCTGCAATAACACCGAGACTAATCGGTAGACTGAAAGATCATAAAGATAACTTATCCCTGCGACCTATTTTAACCAAATGCAACAGCCCTACATACTTTCTTGAAAAAGTTTATGCAAGTTTTTGAAGTCCATTTTACCACATTCTGAATATGTTTTAAACTCTACAAACAACTTTATTGATAAAATAAAAGATCTAACAATTACCGGGAAAAGAATACTTGAAAGTTTAGATATAGTATCATTATATCCCTCGATTAATGTGCAAGAAATCAAATCAATCATAGAAAATTCTCTTGATAAATGTCCAATATCAGATGTGCAGATAGAAGATACAATAAAATCCAGCTTAAACCTCATTGCAAATAACAATGTTTTCATTTTTAACGGAAGATATTATAAACAATTAGAAAGAGCTCCAATGGGTTCTCCTATTTCTGGGCTTTTTGCTGAAATTAAATTACGACCTTTAGAAATGAGAATTTTAGCTGACCTTGATTTAAAGCCAAGAGTATGGTACAGGTTCATAGACGATATCTTTATTATTTGAGAACATAGTTTGAATGAATTACGCCTTTTTCTAGATAAAATAAATGAATTTGATGATAATATACAATTCACTCTTGAAATTGAGAAAGATGAAAGTTTACCTTTACTCGACGTTAATTTAATTAAAAACAACAAAAACCTCAACATTGACAGAAAAGTATACAGAAAACCGATCAGATCAAATAATACGATCCCATATAATACTTCATCACCCTTTTTATATAAAATTGCAGCTTATAAATTTTATATTACACGAGCTTTTAAAATATGTTCAGAAAAATATTTAGAAAAATAGCTTAATACCATTAGAGATATCGCTGAGGAAAACGGCTTTTCAACAATCCTCATCAATAAACTTATCTATGAATTCAGTTTTCATGACAATATCAAAAAAGAAAACCATAAGGAAGTGATATACAAAAAGTTTAACTATTTACCTGGTCTGTACGAAAAATTAAGATATGCTCTACTGAAACACAATATAAATTTAATAGCATGTCCATCAAGAAAATTAAAAGAGTTAATTTGTACGAAAATAGATCCAAGACCGAAAGATGAATTAGCTGGTGTATATACCATTCCTTTTGGAACTGACAGCAATAGACTAATGGAATGACCAAAAGAAAACTCAAAGAAAGAATAAAATAACATAAAGCTGACATAAAATTTTGTCTTCAATCCGCAGCTCTCTCTCGTTTAAGTTTCAATCAGAATATCGCAATAGGTTTTGATTAGGCAAAAATTATATTCCCAGCATCCAATTATTACACAGCCACTATAAGATAATCAATAGAAATCCTGTGTAAAAACAATCAAGTATGTAACGACGCCCTATTGTACAATATACCCAGTTTGTGGTTCAATATCCTGAAAAATAAATCCTGAAAATTTGAGCAAATTGACATATTAAAATTTAAAGTACAGAAGTTAAATATTTTCTTCTACCCATGGAAAGTGACGTATGAGAAACGAAGTGATGTCATAAAATAAATAGGACTACAATTAATAATAATAATAATAATATATATTCCTTCTAATTAAATTCAATCCAAGAAACTGCTACTGCTACTTCTACTTTCAACTCTAGTAATTTTTGGCTCTCTCATTTTCAAAGTAAAGTGACGTATATGTATAAATAAACAACATTTAGTTATTAAGATATTCTCTGATGATGAGCCTGTAAGGCATGAAAGTACTAAGAAGACTTAAATAAAATGTATATTTAAAACTTGTAGCATTTTTTTCGTTACATTAGTCGCCTTTTAAGTAAGATTTTGGACTTTTTAAATGTTCACATTATATATCTTAAACGACTAATTTCATAAAAATAAAATTAATATGATCTCTAGGAAGCGCAAAACAAAACAATGATTCGTCAATCTCCCTTTTAATTGAATGGCACTTCTGCATGATAAGGGGATTCTTGAATAAATTAATAAGGGTTTAATTTTTTTTTTTACTCAATGTAGAATTCTGTTAAGCATTTTTACAAAAAAAATATCATTATCATTACTCTTTTAAAGTTACATTTATTTGATGGTAAAAGCAAAATATGTCTTTTGAACACACTATTTTCAAAAAATAAACAAATAAAAGAAAACATAAAGACAAATTAGTCCTTTACTAGATAATTAAACATCTTATGAGATCCACTTAACATTTGTAATCAATATTTTTTTTTAACTTTCCAGCAATACTTATAAAAATTCCACTTTATGTTTAATTTAAAGTATGTTTGGAAGATATATTCACACAACAGATCTGCACGACCCGCGTCCTGCCCCGAAGCCCGAGCTCGGGTCGGGCTCGTGCCTATTTTATTCACGGCACTTGGGTCGGGCCTTACTTTTTTCTGAAATCTCAAGCCATACTTTTTCCTGGAGGATCGGACAGGGCAGGGTATAACTTATTTTTTTCCGCACTGAGCCGCGACGGTTTCATTCTTCCTAGTCTTCACGGGCCGAAATTTTTAGTCCCAGCCCATATGCAATTTTGACCCAGCCCATATGAAAATCACTGTCGCGGCGTGGCCTGGTCCGTTCAAAGATTAGTAAAATTTGGCCTGGCCTAAATATTTTTGCAAAATATGTATACATTTTTAAATCGCCATTATTATACAATTAAATATTAAAATTTATTCTTTTTCAAGAATTGTAGATTTCTAGGATTATTAAAATATAGTAAAACGTGTGAAAAAGAACCTGCTTATGATGGAATCCTCTCTTAAATTGAAAAAGTGTCGATTGATACAAAATTAATATACGAATACGTGAGAAAAGAATATATAATGTATTTACACCTGCTAAGAAAACCTTGTCTTTAGCCTCTTAAATTGGACTAGATAGTGCCCGTCAAGATTTGACGGTAAATAACTTGAATGTTTCATCAGAAATATTCTTGAATTTTTAATTAATTGTTTTTAAATTAATTATTGAATGACGAATTTCTATATTGCATAAGTGATTCCTACTTCTTTAAGGGGATAGATGATGCCGTCAGTCTAACCTATTCAATGAAGTGAAAGAATTTTAAGTTTATAATTTACAACCAATTATGCTTGCTTTTAATCAGTACCTAAAAATCCCGTGTAAAGAATTTATTTTTGCTTATTATGATCTCATTTTTTTTTTTTTTTTTTGAAAAATAACAGTATTTATTTTCATTTATTTATTTATTTTTTTAAACTACACGGCGATTAAAAGCTGCCATGAATTTTATTTTTATCTGTCTCATTCTCTAAAAACCTAAATTTGAAACTTGATGCAGCTAACGATTTATAATATAATTTTTTTATTATTTGAATTTTATTTTACATTTTTATACATTTTTTAAATATTAAACCTGGATATCAAGGCAATTTCTTTTATACCTCTTATACGAATATTTTTCTTTCTTTCCGTTTTATTTGTTACGGAAAAGAATAACAAACTTTTCTTTCATACACACACACATATATATTGTTGATAATGGTCAGAAAATGTAACGAAAATTGCAGATCAGCTCAATTTATTTAATTGATAATTACTTGCAAAATATTTTAGCTGAAATATTTTAAAATAAAATCATTATTTTTTCAAAATATTATTGAGTGTTAAATTTTATTTAATTATAAATCATTCATAATAATAATAATAATAAAATAAAAATCCCATATCTTCCCTTCCTAATAAAATGTGTCATTACTGAAATGAGTTATCGACAACAATATTACACATTTTGTCAGGCTTGGGTTCGAACCTGCGCTCGCAACAAAAATTCTCAGCTTTAAACTGTTGCGTTAACCACTACGCTAACTTGAACTCAATTTTCTTCCATCTAAATTGGAGAGGTTCGAACAACAGTTGACGCATACGTAATTGTCTCGAATTTGAGTTTTGGTCTTACAGAAAAAGTCTGGCATTTTAATATTACCTTACTTTTTCAAAGAAGCAGGTACAACTTAACATGCTAGTTTCCCAATCTTCTTGTGTAACTTTTGCCAATTCATAAGACGGATGTAACTTTTAGTCCCAAATCACTGTGTTTATCTTCTGTGTGTAATATGATCAAAACAATATGTCACTCCCGTAATAAACCGTATCTAGCTCACACAGTAATTTTTTTAATTGTTAATAATGCTGAAAGAGCCAAATAATATTAACTTTGTGAAAGAAAGAAAAGCTGGGTTACAGTAAGATCGAATAGCAGACGAACTTAAAACAACTTCTACCTGGAACGTGATAGTTCAACTGAGCGAGCATCTTTGGGCATTTGCAGTGCGTCAATCCAGAGGAAGATTTGTACTTATATAATGCGCATGCGCAACTGTAGAATTTTAATTTAAAATTACGTCTAATTAATGAAATATTTGAACAAACGAATGTGTTCGGTCGTTTTTATGCTTTGCATTTTTGGCAATAACTTTGATCGTCTGCGTTTGTTTATGCGAGTTTATAGAACGTTTTGTTGTGAGAGAGGTAGCCATGAGCGGCTCTTGTGATATTATTTAATAAAAAACAGTGCACTGCAGTTTTGTTATTTTGTGTATTTGTGAGTATTTAATATGAGTTAACATAATGGTCCGCCGAGCAACGAAGAAGCAGCCTGGGATTAAATTCAACGAGCTTCTAAAATCAAAATTTAAGTTGAGTGAAACGCCGACATGAATGATAAGTGCTAAGAATTCCGTGCTACGAAATTCATCAAAAGCTTATTCGAAAAGTAAGTGAATGTGTTTTTTCTTATCTTTACTGTTTTATACATATATTAAACAATGTTTAAAGGTGCAAAAAAAGAAGATTTAAGGCTTATAGCCACTGAAATAAATCTAAATGTTAATGAAAAAATGACAATTGCTGATTTAAGCGTTATTATTGAAGACAGTGAAATGTATAAAAATAAACCAGATCTTGTGAAAGATATAGCAAACGATATAATTGAAAATCGTGAACATGAAGCGCAAAGGCGAATTGATGAGGAGCAAAAGCAATATGATCTGGAAAAAATTAAACTTGAAATAGAATTGGCTAAAATTAAATCTGAAGCTAAATCTAATATTAGTGAGAGTGAAATAAAATTAGAGTCGTTAGATCAATTGATAAAAAGTGTTCGAACTTTGACTGTAAGAATTCCAATACGTCCTGAAGGATGGGGATTTTACTTTTCTTCTTTAGAACGAGCTTTTAAGACTAAAAATGTTCCAGAACAATATAAAGCAGAAATTCTGTTAAATTTATTAGGGGATAAAGCATCTAACATATTAACTTACTTACATGATAGTGATATCGAGAATTATGCAAAAATAAAAGAATTAGTGTTAAAAGAATTTCAACCTACACCTTATTTTTGCTTAGAACAATTTAGAAAAGCTGTTAAACAACCAAATGAGACTCATGTACAGTTTTCTTCACGTCTAATGACAAACTGGGAATATTATTTAAATTTAAGAAATGTCTCTAATTTCGAGAGTCTAAAACAACTTATAGTATCGGATAAATTATATCAAACATTAGATAGAGAAACAGCTTCCCACATTAGTGTGAGACAAGGAGATAAATGGTTTTTACCAGAAGAGTTGGGACGAGAGATTGATTTATATTTCATATCACGCGGAAAATCTCTTACTGAGAATTTTAGTGTTAATCGTAAATATACTAGCTCCAAAAGTGTATCTAAAGTATTCTTATCAGATGTTAAAACATTAAGTTGTATTTTTTGCCACGAAAATCACAATCATTCAAAATGCCCGCATTATTTAAAATTGTCTGTCAATGAAAGGGTGAACGTTATAAAATGTAACAGGTTATGCTTTAATTGTTTAAATTCACATTCAGTTGCAAATTGTCCATCAAAGTACACGTGCTTTTGTAAAAAACGTCATCATAAAACTATACATTTCCCAAAAACAAATAACAACACATACGTGAAAGAATATGTTTCATCGGAACAAAATAAACAAGGAAAGGTAAATGTGGAAGAATGTTCAGATTCTAGGCCAACAAATCGTGGCACATCAGTCTTGAACGCTAATGCAGAAGAGTTCGTTCAGAAAACCTTTATTAGTAACTATTCGAATAAAAAGAGCAAGGTTTTACTTTCAACTGTTATATGTTTTCTAATTGATGAATCGGGATGTAAACATAGAGTAAAGTGTTTATTAGATGTAGGCAGTGAGTCTAATTTTTTATCCCGCCATTTAATAGAGCTAATGCATTTAAAAAAAGAGAGAACAAACATCTTAGTGTCAGGTCTAAATGATGCTACCTTAGTAATAAATCATAAAGTTAATGCATCAATATGCAATAGAGATGAAAGTTTTGTGAAAAATTTAGATTTCTTGGTAGTTCCGAAAATAACTGCAGACTTAACGCCTTCACGTCCAATTGAAATCTCAATACAAGATTTACATAATGTAAAATTAGCAGATGCTAGTTTCAATATCCCAGAACATGTAGACATGCTCTTAGGAGCAGGAATTTTTTATGAGCTTTTGAGACCGGGACAAATTCGTGTTAATAATTCTGATCTTATTTTGCAAGACACAGTTTTCGGTTTTGTTGTATCGGGAAGTTTTTCGACAGAGAAGGAAAACAAAGTTCATTGTGAATTTATTAAGAAAGAAACCAACCTAGACAAGACACTTAGGAAATTCTGGGAGATAGAAAATATCGAGGTTGAAAAACCAAAAAGTAAAGAGACTTTAATTTGTGAGAAACATTTCGTAGAAAATTATACACGAGACAAAAACGGTAAATATGTTGTTAAAATGCCCTTAAAAGAGGATCCAGCTGTTTTAGGAAACTCAAAACAAATCGCTACGAAAAAATTAAATTCTTTATGGAATCGTCTAGCAAAAGATCGTGAGTACTTAAGATTACATTCAGATTTCTTAAAAGAATATCAACAGTTAGGCCACATGGTTGAAGTTAACGAAAGCGAGGAAGAAAGTGGATCCTATTACATTCCCCATCTTGGAGTGTATAGAGGAATAGAAAAAAGTATATCAACGCCTTTGAGAGTTGTATTTAACGTGTATTCCTTAACAACTAAGGAAAACTCACTTAATTCTATTCAATATAACGGAGGTGTAATACAAGATGATTTATTCTCAATTATGTTGAGATTTAGAAAATATATCGTCGCTTTCACTACAGACATTCAAAAAATGTATAGAGCAATCTCTATTCATCCAGATCAGAGGAAGCTGCAAAAAGTCTTATGGAAGGAAGGTCTTAACGAGCCAATTAAAAATTTTGAATTAACGACAGTTACTTATGGTACTGTTAGCGCACGTTTTTTGGCCATGAGAACACTACTTCAATTGTCTAAGGATGAAGGAAGCAAGTTTCCTTTAGCAGCAGCCGTACTGAGAGAAGACATGTATATGGATGATATTCTATCTGGAGCTGATTCTTTAAGTTCTGCATTGGAACTCCAAAATCAATTAATAGAAATTTTAAACAGTGCAGGAATGTTATTACATAAATGGTGCAGTAATGCTCCACAACTTTGTAAAACAAATGTCGAAATATACCCCTTTGGTGATTCAGAAGAATCTAAAGCGTTAGGTGTTTTGTGGAAACCGAAAAAAGATTGTTTAAGTTTCAATGTTAAAATTCATAATGATTTAAATGTCACTAAGAGACAAGTGTTATCAACTATGTCAAGTATATTCGATCCCTTAGGTTTAGTATCTCCTATTATAATTAAAGCAAAAATATTTATGCAGAAGTTATGGTTATTACAATTAAATTGGGATGATTTGCTAACCGAGAAAGAGGCTAAGGAATGGAGAGAGTTTTCTGATACCCTACAATTAATTAATAAATTTGAGATTAGTAGGTGTATTTTATTGAAAGATGCAATTATGATCGAGTTACATGGTTTCAGCGACGCGTCTGAAGCAGCCTATGGTGCGGTAATTTACTGCAAATCAGTGACAGAATCAGGTCAAGTGTCTGTAAAATTAGTGACAAGTAAATCTAGAGTTTCTCCCTTAAAGCAATTAACTGTTCCAAAACTTGAGCTTTGTGCAGCAGTTTTATTGACAAAGCTTATAAAACGAGTGATTTCTTCGCTCAAAATTGGTATAAACAAAATCTTCTTGTGGTCCGATTCCACGATAGTATTATCCTGGATTAAAAAAGAACCATACGTTCTAAAAACTTTTGTTGCGAATAGGATTTCTACAATACAAGAACTAACTCAAGGGATGCAGTGGCGACATGTTCCATCTCAGCTTATCCCTGCTGACCTTCTAACAAGAGGAGCTAATCCTGATAAACTATTATCAAATGAGTTATGGTGGAGTGGTCCATTGTTCCTAAAGGAAAAAGACTATCCCAATACAAATATTCCTGTAGCAGTTAATTCCAATGACTTTTCAAATGAACTGAAAAATATTAATATAAGTGACTTTAAAAGCATATCTGTTTTTACAGTTTCTGTTAATTCTTTTGTGCATGACATAATTGATTTAAGTAATAACTATTGTAAAATAATTCGTATTTTAGGATTTATTTTCAGGTTCCTTAGTAATTGTAAAAAAGAAAAAAAGGAGGGTCCTCTGGACCTCGAAGAGCTCAACAAAGCAGAAATTTTTTTGTTAAAAAGTGTTCAACGTGAGTTTTTTGACAAGGAAATAAAATCCTTGCAAAAATCAGGTAATATTAATCATGATAGTCAGTTAAAAAACTTACATCCATTTCTTGATAAAGAAGGTCTTCTAAGAGTAGGAGGTAGGTTAGCGAACAGTAACTTAAATGCCAACCAAAAATTTCCAATTTTACTACATAATAAAAGTAAACTTACTCAAATGATAGTAGAATACTTTCATAAACAGTATTTACATTTAGGTCCACAAGCTTTACTTTTTCAGTTAAGTCAGAAGTTTTGGCCTTTAAATGGTCGTGTAATATGTAGAAAAACAATTCATAATTGTTGCATGTTTCATGTTATAAATTTTGTAAAAAGTTCTTATATTTTCTGAATGCAATAGGTTATATGAGATATTTTGAGTGTAAATATGTAAAATTAAGCTAATTTCTATTTGATTGAATGTATTTTGTGTTTATCAAAGAAAATATTGATACAAAATGTGTATTGAGAGTGTATATATTATTTGAGTGAGATATTATTTATACAGAAATTTATTTAGAGAGATTATTTATATGAGACATATATTATTCGAGTTATTTAAATGACATTTATTTTATCCAGAAGGTTTAGGTTTTATTTTGATAAAATCGAGTGTGTTAACCTTTAAATACTTTAAAATAAAGTATTTCTGGGTTATTTTTTAAATAAAATGTGAGAAAGAAATAAATTCTTGCAGCATTTAAAACAAATTTAATTTGAGTGTTAGATGCCATGAGTGTACATCATTACATAATGCGTGCAGAATTTTAGAGTAGTAAACATAAAAACAACGAGGTGTTTACAAGAGACCAATTTCAAAATTTTGTCTGTTACCTATGGAAAAATGATTATATTTTGTAATTTGTCAATTTATTGTTTACTAGTACATGCTGTATTATTTGTTTAAAATTCAAAGTGTAATAATGTATTATAATTGTGGTTGAATGAAAATCATTCAACCGGGGCCGGTATGTTCGGTCGTTTTTATGCTTTGCATTTTTGGCAATAACTTTGATCGTCTGCGTTTGTTTATGCGAGTTTATAGAATGTTTTGTTGTGAGAGAGGTAGCCATGAGCGGCTCTTGTGATATTATTTAATAAAAAACAGTGCACTGCAGTTTTGTTATTTTGTGTATTTGTGAGTATTTAATATGAGTTAACAGAATGTATGATAATAAATCTGTGGCCAAATATCTTTCATTTAAAAAAAAGATTGGTGTAATTTGTTGCAGTAGTTTCTTCTCATGGGTTGTCGAAAGAAAACGCTTAGTGTTTTAAATATATAGATTAATTGAGGCTAAAATTATTAAAAAATGTAACTCAGTTTTTAATCTAGACTTTTACAATGCTCACTATATTCATAAACATACTTCCTCCTAAATGATTGATATGACCAGCACCCCTTTACTTTCGCCAGTGTGGAGGGATCCTGCGCAGTGGCCTCCATTTTTCAGTGGGTTCTGCTCATTTACGTCATTCCCTTAAGATATACAAACTCCTGTTTTCGCCTTTTCAATCAGTCTATAAGCCAGTACTAGCGGCTATAACAGAAGGGTTCTTCGAACCCATTTTAATTCTCTCTTTCTCTCTTTTCTCTCGCTCCCTCTCTCTCACTGAGAAAGGGGATCCAGAAATCTTCGAAACCATCGTACGGGATTTTTTTGTCGTGTTTGTACATTATTTGTGCGTAAAATCGTTGTTAAAGATTTTAGCCTTTGTATAGCCTCTTTCAGATTTTTAAGTTTACAATACATGGAATATGGATTAATAATATTACTGATAACTGCAACATTTACATACAAGAAATAGAGATTCATTAAATATATATATATATATACTAGGGGGCTCTGCCCCCTGCAAGCTACGTTCGCCAACCCCCGTTCAGACACCGCAGAATCTAAAAATCTAAAAATCTAATGGGTTTTTAAAATATTAGAGAAGATTAAATTATACTGAAAAAGGTAAAGGTGTGGAGATCTCACTGTAAACGGGTTTCCATTCAATTCCCTTTGATTGCAAAAATTTAACGGCGAATCAGTTGCTGTTAAGACATCCAATGGTTGTTTTCGTTTTTGATTAAAGAGGATTAGTTAAACATTTGAAAAGAAGCTAAAATAAAATGAATTAAGTAGTCAGAGTCTTTGTCAACCGATATTTTAAAACAATCTCTATAACAATAGCGTAAATCATGTGACTATCATCAACAGTTCCGGGCGGAACACTTTGCTTTTTATACTCTAGGTGCCATTTTGATACTTTAATGTTATCCAGGAACAGGTGATAAGTCGCCAAATATTATTCTATCCCCATCATTTCATCTATATTATAATAGTTCAAGTCATCAAATGCCATAAACAAATACGATCTGATCCCTTCGCCCTTCATATGAAGGTTTGGAACAAATGTCATATACGCATATGTCATTTATATACATTTATATCATATACATAATGTCATACATATTGGGGCGATTTTTTTCCAACGCCAATTTGGGGAACGCATTAACAGCATAAACAACAACATCCGGCCTTACCATATCAAGCAAAATAACGATACTTTGGCGCCAGTTAAGTACCCGTTGCGTATATGACATTGGCGTCAGAAAAAAATCGCGCCAATATGGGGCCGTATGTGACATCTGTGCCGAAAGGAAAAAAGCCGGGTGCAAATCTCGCCAATATCTTTTTTTCAATTCGCCAGTTAGCATTTTTTTTTATTGTTCGAGTGGTAAATTAAAACATTGATTTGAAGTTGAAATTAAATGTCATGGTTTGTTACATGATTTAATATTTATCCAGATTTCATATATATATATTTATATATATATATATATTTCATATATATTTCATGTTTGGCATGATTTTTTTTTCTTTTTTTTTACGAAAATTTGACGAAAACCTCGTTTTCGAATACCAGTACATATGTATTTTTGGTACTACTTAGTTATCCCGTCGACAAAAAATCTATCACCAAACTATAAGATTAAATCCCAATAATGGTTGATGGTAAATGTCACATTCACTTGACTTTTAGCAAGTTACACGTGTTTACGTCATCAAGTGATTTTTATTTCGACGTTTTATTTTTATATTTATTAATGTTATACTAATTTATTTGTTCTTTCGTTATTTAAAATAAAAATTTTGTTAATCTGTACAATTTGGCGAGTGGTTTGGCGATTTATATAATTTGCGAAATTGGGTGACGGAATAACTACTACATTGTACCGTATTTTTTAATATTTTCTATTATTTCCAATAGGAAATAGCAAAAAAAAATTAATTACTATAGAACAAAATAATTTATATAAATTTAAAAAAGAAATAAAAGTAAATATACATTTATTATTAAATAAACAGCAATAGCCGGGTTATCATGTCTATCAAAATAATGCCATTTGTGCGCATATTAGGTACCCCGGTGAGTATATGACATCTGTGCCTAATATTTTTCTTTTCTTTTTCTTTTTCTTTTTTTTTTTTTTTAAGAAGTGAAAGCCATCAATTTAAATGTTTCATTTTTAAATGAAAGTTTTGTATTTAATAAAATGATAACGAAATACAAAAAAAAAACCCATTGTTCTTAGCATAGATTTAAAGGAGGCCAAACTGTCGCCAAATTAATTTAAAATAGTAACCTTTTCTGAATTATGAAAAAAAAAATTCTGTTATGATTAAAATTTGAGTTGCCATCATTAGAAAAAATGTATTTAAAATTAGAAAAAAATTAATATTTCGAAAACTAATTCGAATTTAAAAATTCTAATACCAGTTTTGAGATCTGTGGATCAACACGGATTTTTGGTGTTAATTTCATCGCAAAGTATTCCATATTTTAGGAGAAACTGCCGTGAAACAAAGTCAGTTGTTTAATCAGTCGTTTCAAAGAATCGATACATTTCAGGCGTTTCATATATTCGTTCCATAAATTCGTTTCATTAGGATTTTATATATACGAGTTGGAACCCGTCGAAATTCGACGAACTAAAATGTTAGAAAGGAACTGTCAGATCGAATTTATAATAAACCTACAAAAATAATTACAATAAAAAATTCATCTAACATTGGTTGTCTCACTCTTAAAGCAAATAATATTTTTAACCTAAAATTACT
This sequence comes from Maratus speciosus, assembly GCA_963932465.1. Lineage (NCBI taxonomy): Eukaryota > Metazoa > Arthropoda > Arachnida > Araneae > Salticidae > Maratus > Maratus speciosus. The sequence goes on from OZ010793.1 coordinate 483,726,952, forward strand.
AAAATATTATTTCCACAAACTTCAACTTCTTAAATTATTGAAAAATTAAACTCTATTAGAATACGTAATCAAGATGAGTAATTATGATGAATTTATCGATTGAGACTTTTATGTTTGTTTTTATGGGATAAAGAATCAGTAAAAAGGATTTCGCTTTGTCACATCATAAAATTTTCCCCCATGAAATCTAAATTGTACGTTATTTTCAATTCCCATAATTTACATACGCACCACTCAAATTCACAATTTGAAAGTATTTTAATGCGCAATAGATTATTAATGAATGTATTTCTAAACTTAAAGTTACGTTTGTCCGATACAACTTTTCATGGGAACATTCGCACAGACTTTAAGTTCTAATGTCAGTACCCGCGAAAAAAAAATTCAGAAATCTGCCTTTATTTGTCATAGTATTGGCCGTTTAGTATTGGTCAAATATTTAATTTTATCAAAAAAAAAAAAAATGATCGTTTTGTTTGAAATATGACATCATTTTTACTCACTGAATCATTTTGCCTAGCGTCTCAAACTCAGTATCAGCGTAATGTAAAAATATTGAAATGTAACTGATTTATGAAGAAGAATGCGTGTTTTTTTTTAAATGTCTGACATCATTTTCTGTTCAAAAATTATAAAAAAGTTACTTTAATTTGTATTGTGAAAATGGCATCAATAAGGATATAATCAATAAAAATAATAAACCATGACTATTTTCCCTTTATTTTCAATATAAATGGAGTACTTCAGTTGCCACAATTACAAAATTTGTATTAAAAACTACAAAAAAATTAATATCTCAAAAACAAATTGAGATACAGCTTTCAAACAAATAGTATTTAAAAGAGAATTTTTTTCCTTAAACGACGGTGTAAAAAGTTAAAATGTGCGATGTTTAGTTTAAAAATTTGCCGTAGATTTAATTGCAAAACCGAAATTTTAATTCAAATTTCAAAGTGTTGCCATTCGCAAAATGACGTATGCGTTACGCACAGATATGTTTGTCCTCCTTTATAATATAGATAGGGTAGATATATATATATATATATTGCAGCCTACGGCGATTCTGTAAAAACGAAGATTGTAAATATGAAATAAAAAAAGCTAAGGTAACACTTTTTGGTGGGAACTTCTCGTACGAGGCAAATTTTAACCAAGACGACGTAAAAATCAAAGTTTTGTAGAAATTCTCTCGGTCCGGGCCGTTCTCGGATCGAACTTTTAACTTTTATACCAGGTCGGACCGGGCCAATCTATCTTTTTGTGCGGGCCGGGCCGGTCTCGAGCCGAAATTTTTAATTTTTACACCTGGCTGGGCCGGGCCGAATTTTTTGCGTATGGGTCGTGCTGAGCCCGGGTCTGGAAATTTCGGCCCGTGCAAACCTCTAATTCACACTTCGGCAGATGAGGAAAACGAAATCCTGTAGATGTGCTTTTTTCCCCCTTTATTGAACGATAAATGCAGCGAAGTTTTTGGGTAAAAAAAATAAAAATAAAAAGGGCAACATCGAATATACTCGTGTCGTATGAAACGAAAAAAAATACAAACACAAAAGACTTTTTGAAGGTTTTACATCTACATTTCCTCTTTAAACCAACAGAATAACAGCTTGAATGGAGCTCATCACTGTTATATTTACCCTTCATAGCAATGTTTTTAGCATTTTCTTTCAAGTTATTTTCCACATTAAAGCTAAAACGGTTCCAAAAATATTTTCCTTTTTAAAAAGAATCACTGAAAAACAATTTCAGCATTGTTTCTTCTTTAGAAAACGTGCCTTGAATAAATCTAATGTCAATGAACCGAAATTAAGAGACAGATGATGAAAAAAATAAAATAAACGAGAAGATAGATTGTCCTTTTATTTTGTATCATAAAAAAGTTTTGTCTAGGATGTAGCCCAGTACTTAAAATGTGATTTTAGTTTAATTAAAAAGGTACAGCTAATTTTATTCTTTTTTAAATTTAAGCTTTAACATTTTCCTATACCGAAAAATATTTTTCTTCCCATTAGCAAATTTTAATTGCATTATAAAATCAAGACAGAAAGATTATATTATGATTCCACAGTGTATTTGTAAAGCTACAATAGTTTTTATGAATTACTTTTACTTAAAAATAAAAAAAAAATCGAACATCATTATTTTATTAGGCGTGCAAAATACATTTTACATGCATATATGCGAATACTTATTTTACTACACATATCTTCCCTATCTATATTATAAAGGACAAACATGTCTGTTCGTAACGCGGACGTTATTTTCACGGTGTCAACAGCAGACGATTAAATTTGACTTTTACTGCAATTTTTTAACCTTCTTAAATGCAGTTCCTTTTGAAAATGGTATCGAGATTTGCTTAAAAACTACATCGTAATATAGGGGAGAGTGGTAATGAACGGGCAATGGGGATGAATGGGCCATTAACAAAATAATAAAAAGTATTTGCATAAAATTATTTTAGATGCCACCAACAGATGAAGCTATTTGTTCTACCAAACTCATCAAATTTTCTATTGTTTGGGAGAATGCATTTTCCCACTAGAGTAGGATGGTCAAAAATCTGATTGAAAAGTATTTTTTTTTCCTTTTTCAGTAAAATAAATAGGCTAAAATGAATCTACTATTTCATTGCAGATATGTGTATTAGCAAGTGTTTGCATATCTGTAAACTAATTTTAGGATGTATTTAGAAGTTATTTGAATTTAATGTATTAAAAAAACCTGAATATATTCCAGAAGTATAGGTGGGGCTGAATGGGCTACTATATCATGGTCATGAATGGGCCACCTTTGCCCTGATCATGAAAATGTGGTTTTTCTTTTCTTCTCTTTAATATGAAACATAACTGGCTGTAATGGATTTAGATTAAATTACTGTCTAATTAGAATAGGTTTATAGTCATGTCTAAAAAATAGTTTGTACATTTTCACCCTAAGAAATATTAGTTATTTATTAGAAACTTAAGTTAAATTGTATAAATGATTAAAGTGAACTGTCCAGTTGTTGACCACACCTGTCAGTATTTTTCCATTTGATATAATACTAGAATAATACTAGAATAATGTTTATATTCTGAATCTGATGGGTAGAATAAATAATACCAGAAATTTACACTAAATAGTCAATTAATATTCGGTTCCAACACTGTTACAACCATGTTGTTTAATATTAATTTTGAAAAATATAAATTTCGTTAAATCATAATGTGTAAAATCTATTATTTTTATGTTCTTTCTTTCTTATAATCTCATTATTTTGTCATTTTCTGCTACAATTATGTGTAATAATATCACTTTTGATGTTCATAAATTTTGATAAGCATTGTTTATTACTTACTATTTCAGTAATGCTTTGATCATATCATGTCAAATACTATTCATTTTGTCATATTTGGTAAATAAAAGATTAATTCCACATTTTTTCATGGAATTCATTTAGTGGCCCATTCAGCCCCATGGGTGGGGGTGATTAAGCCAAAAATCTGTATTTAAATTTTCTATTATCATTCATTATAGACATTTTCTAATCCAATGTTTATGTTTTTTTATGTAACCAAAAAAGTAAAGTAACTGAAGAGTCAATTCTGAGTCCAAAAAAAAAAAAAATTATTAGAAAAAATTACAAAAATTAAAAACCAAAAATAGGCCCATTCATTACCACTCTCCCCTACTCAATTTTTATTGTTTTTTAAATAAGTTTAAAGCATGATTTTTTTTTAATTATCTCTACCACGGGCAGACGATTACGATTTACGAAAGATAAATCCGTTTGCACTTCAATTAATATAAGTATCTCAGCACTTTTACTGCCCGAGAGAGACTGCTCAGACTAGGAATGAGTCTGTAGAGCATATATCTCAGCACTTGTTTCCAGCTTATGTGCCATAATTAAATTAAAATATTCATCAAGCAATAAATAAAACAATAAAAACCATATTTAAGACATGTAACGCGTGTAAACCACAGAAATTAACATGATCAAAAAGGCTGATTGTAAATAGTGATGTTTGGCGTTTTCTTCAGCTGTTAAATCGTGTGGCGCGGCCAATACGAAATTATCGCTTTTTATAAATTTCAAAACTTTATTTTAACTGGTTGTTGCTATTTTTCATATAAATATGGTTTTTAGTATTGTTAGTGTGTGCTAAAAAATATATTTAATGTAAAAAATCTCTTAAAGCTATCAATAATAATAATAATAATAATAATAATAATAACCAGTAGATCCGTACAACGCTTTGTCGCCGAAATCTGATATTATTTGTTGATACTTTTTCTACTGATTTTTGATTAATCGTATTTTATTTTAATAAAACAACGTGATTTAATGATATGCAAGTATATTTCGTCAAAAACCGCTTACAGAACTTTTCAAAAAATAGCTCAATCATCGCTGTGTCTTTCGTAATATGTAGAAAAAAGTTGGAAATTGCCCGTCAAATGTGGCAAATGAGGTGCGTTCGTACTATAACCAGTTTTATAAATATTTTTTGCACCGCAAGTGTACCGAATGTACATTTTAGTGCACTTCATAAGTGCATATCAATTTTATTCTGTTAGAAAGCCTGTAACATCATTAAAATACACTTGAAATATTTTTTTCCCATTGGTCGCAATGTAACGGAAAAACTTTTGACTGTCCCTGTAATTAAACCATGCATCCGATTTTCATAAGATCTGAAATGATTCGACAAAATTTTACAACAATTATATATGTAAAATTTCAGATCATTCTGTTTGGTAGTATTTGCTCTGTTACATGCGGACGGACCGAGTGAACGACGAATATAAGTGCTACGTATTTATATTCTTTCGAACGCCTAAAAAGGTTTTTCCTAAAAAGGATGTTGACATAACAAATATTATATATGATCGTTTTCACTTTCATTCTGTTATCCGGGAAGACTGGGTTTATGCGTTTGTATAGACAAAAGATTAACGTAAGGATTTTATGCAACGACTTTATCTAACGATTTTATGAAAAGGTTTTATGAATGTATGAAACCTTTTCTGACGGTAATGCAATTTTAGTATGTAATTACAGTCACCTACAGCATGTTTTTCTTGAAGAGGATATACATAGCATTTATAGTTATATTAGAGATTCTCAATATTGAATTCGATTACACTATCTTCTATGGACGGTAATTACTTAAAATGAATTACAATACCATAATGTTATTTGAAGGTTTACGAAATTTGTATATCCCAGTTACTACTGGACAACACAAAATAATTCAGATGCATTGCACTTTATCACCAACTGCTATTGAAAGAGTTTTTTCCTATTAACTTTGTTTAACTTATGCTGATTCATGTATCTCTATGTATAACTATAGCTTCAACTAACTTTTCAAACGCATTTTGGATTTACTTTCAACGAATGAATTTTACTCAAATCTTCAGAATAAGGTTCTACTATTTTAAATAATTTTCAAGCATGTTTGGCTAATTTTAATTAGAGTGCATTCTAGATTCTAATCATGCTATTTTAAAACAACGTCCATTATTTGGATGAAATGATTTTGCAACAGAGTATTAATATCTTAATATGCAAACAAGGTTAATCAGAAAGTTATTCAATATATATACAGTGTATCCACGTATAACCTGATCGACATTTTTTGCAATCGTTGGTCCTAGATGCATACTTCCAGTTACAAAAATGGTTTAAATAAGGTGTATTTTGAAAGCGATTTGGGTCAAGAAAAACATTATTAAAAAATTACGAAATTTAAATTTTTATACGGTCCCTCCGTCCTATAAGTGATGTTTAGTAAAAAATTACTGTGACACTAACAAGTAAGGCAAAAAAAAAAAAAATATCCCATTCATCTAACATTAATATTGACCGAGTTATGAAACTTTGAAATGCATGACTTATACCACTTTTTTGCAGCGCAAAACAGATGATCTCGGCCATACTTTCAGGGGTCGTATAATAAAGTACTTAAACTTATTTCAAGGCATCTGCGCTTTGGAAGAAATCATACAACTATTACGATTGAGTGAACTTTTATTAGTTAAGTTTCAGATTAGTTGAAATAATTGTATTTTAAAATATGTTTTATTTTGTAAGGATTTGAGGCGATGATTTCTTTTTTAAAAAATTATGTTATTTTCATAATGTTTTATTTAACGTGCAACGATCGTCTTTCCAGTTTAAAATTTGTATTCGAACTTTAACTCACTTTCAAATGTCCAATCGAAGTTAAATTTTACATACTGACTTAAATCCGATGACTATGTAATATTATTATGATTTTCGACGCTTACCATCTTTTATATACTTAATTTAGAGGATAACACAAAAAATGGCGGATTAGTTACCGTCAACAAGTTTAAGAAAGAGTTTTAGATTAGATAACATAAACCTGCGATGGTTGTGTTTTTTTAACTTTTATAATTACGTTTTATGTATTTTTTAACGCTGAATAAAAAAATTACCTTCTTTTTTAACCATCATGTCAGGGTTTTTTTTCCAAATCGTAAATTTCGAGGTTAAAAATTAGCGAAAAATCTGATACTATAAAATAGATATAAGACTTTTTTATTCAGTTTAATTTTATTTAATTCAATAATTTATTAATTTGTTTGGCTTACACTGGGTTTCTTACAGCTAAGCAAATCAGGGGTCCGATGAGATTGGGAGGGGAGGGGATGAATTTTAACTTTGAGCTTTTTAACTTCGACATTTGCGATTTGAGAAAAATCCTGAAGTGATGGTTTAAAATGAAGCTAATTTTCGAATACAGCGCTAAAAATTACATAAGAATCAATTTTCAAAAGCAAAAATACATGGCACAACCCAAAATTTGAAAGACAGTGTAATCTAATTGCATTTTACAAATATGTATCATTTTGTAAAGATTTGAGGCTGTTGTTTTTCATCCTTTTATTTAACAAAAATTATGGGTTTTTTATACGCTTATATCTTCAGTACAAATTGTATATTTTGCAGTAACATGTCAAAATGATTAAAGAATTCAAATTTATGTTGGAATGATAATTATACTCTCAACCATTTCTTTAATACATCTGACGAAATTATATTTCTGCTAAATTTGTGAATGCACTCTAAACTGAAATGTCTGAAATTCAGACACTTAAGTGTCTGAAACGTAGTGTTCAATTTTCAGACGTTTTAAAATGTCTGAAAATTTTCAGACACTTCTTGCGTCTGAATTTCAAACACATAAGTGACTGAAACTGGAGTGTTCGATTTTCAGACGTTTTAAAGTGTCTTAAAATTTTTAGACACTTCTTGCGTCTGAATTTCAGACATTTCAAGTGTCTTAATTGCGGCCATCTTTGAGCCCTTTTTTTTTGCCAATATGAAGCCATCTTTGACCACTTTTCTTTCTAAGTCATATTTGACCACATTGAATCATTTTTTATAAATGAGAATAATTTGTTACCATAAAGCAGAGCTAATTGCAGCGTGGTAAAACTAGGATGCTTCTCTGCCCCCTGATTTTAGGGTACCCCAAATTGGGTACAAAATTTTTATAAAGCTGATATTTTATATCAGTTTTGACTTTATTATGATCGTAATCAGTATTTTGTAGTTTTAGAATAGGATAATATATATAAATATATTCACCTAAATATGTATTTATGCGATTTCATATATGCCCTACGGTATCAAAAATGTTTATTAAATTAATTCCAGTCCAAATACCTAGTATTTATTCGCCCCCCCCCCCCCCACCGCCACCTTCATATATTGCTACAAAAAAAAAAAAAAAAAAAAAAAAAAAAAAAAAAAAGACTGCTCGATGCCATCAAATACATATTTGGATAAATATATCCTTTTTTTTAACCTAATCATATTCTAAAAGTACAAAATATTTATTAAAATAAGTATAAGATCAAAACAAATTTAAAATATCAGCTTTATGGAAATTTCATACCAAATTTGTGGGCCCGTAAAGCTAACGTCCCATAGAAAAAGCCCAGTTTGTCCATGCTGCAATCAGCTCTGCTTTATGGTAACAAATTATTCCCATTTATAAAAAATGATTCACTTCTTCGGAAAGAATTCCATCCCTGCTTTGTTGCACAATTTTTTCTATTTAAATTAGATATTCCCAGTCAATTAGTTTAAGCATTTTTTGGATTTTTATTTCTGTGTTAAATAAAATCTAGCACTAGATTTCACAAAATTATCAGCATATGAGATCCGAACATGAAAAAAATAAATAAACACCTCCTACTAACTCTGCAACTAGAAGACAACAATAATAGAAGAAAGTTACTGGTACCAATCGTCTGGAAATAAAGTTTACTTTTAAATGATGTATTTAAAATTTGCATAGGGGCCATCTACATATCAAAATTAGACCAAACTTTGTTTTTTTTTTTCAATGGATGCACCCAATTTTGACACTATATTTTAAATCTTCGGTTCAAACTATGCCTAGAAACGAAATTTCTAGTCATTTGAATGATAAGTTTTTGAATTATAAGCATTCAAAATTTAGAGCTTCTAATGTTAAATTGCATTTTCATATTTTTATTAATATCTCCTGAAATTATAATCCTAATATGATAATTTTGTATGTGGTTATAATACTAAAAAACCTAAACATATATAAAAACATTGAATTCGTAAAATTGCATACCAAATTTGGGGGCACAAAAATCGATGGGAAGGTTAGGGGGCAGGGCCGCGGATTAGTTTCCATGTTTTAATCAGGTCCTGCTTCTAGAAGAAACACTACCCCGCTTTATATTTTTCTAAATAGAGCTGTCCGCTATTCGGGAGTGACCAGTTATAGAAGTTTTACTGTATGCTTCAGTAATAACGGACATTCTCGAATAGCAGACACCTATATAGCGATCACTTTTTTCAATCCACAACATTTGTGGATTGAAAAGCAGATTAATAATATATTGAAGCATATTTTGTGTAATTTGTACTCGGTATGCTGGGTATTTGTACACTCTGGACTTTTTTTACATATGGAAATAAAACCTCTAAATAGCGGGCAAATTCTATGGTCCTAGGGTGTCTGCTATTGAGAGGTTTTATTTAATATATACAGTTATAAATATATTCTAAAAAAGTTAGAAAATGTTTTTTTTTTTTTTTTTTTGACAGTATAGGAAATGTGGTTCTAATAACTTCCAGTACCAGCGGCTTACATTCATTACCCCCCCTCTTCCCCCTACTACATATACAGCAACAAAAATTTAAACACATTGATGACTTAATATATATATATATATATATATATATATATGAACATGTAAATATATGTTTGGATAAATATATCCTTTGTCATTAACTTCATCCTAATCTAAAAGTATGCAATATGATATATAATAAGTACAATAAATTGCTTTGCGCAAATGGATGCATTCTCGTTACAAAGGAACAATTTAAAATGTATTTATAAAACATTAAAAATTTCACGATAACTCCGATTCTGATGCTTTTATAATTATTTTTCAAGTTTTATGCCCACCACTTGAAGCAAAAATGTTCATAGCATTTCCTATACATAAATTTAATTTTGTTACATGAAAACATTAATTTCGAAAATGTAAAAGAATTAAATGATCTGTCATTAAACATAAAAATTCATATACGAAATCATGTTAATATTATCTGTAACTAGAAATTACAACGGAAGGGTTTATTAATAACAATATCATTTAATAACTTGATCTTTTTAATTATATTTTGCCATGTAGGCAATTTCTTTTACATATAGCATATGGTAATCACCAGAGCTACTAAGCTATCTTTAAAAAGTTAAACACATATATATTTTTAATAACATGCAAGAGAAATAACATCTAATTTCAAAACTTATTTTGCATTAAAAATATATATTTAATTGTTATTTCTGTATCTTTTATAAAAATGAACAAACGTTGAAAAAAAATCCCCCCAATTTTATGTGAAAAATGCAGTAAAATATGAAAATAAAGTCTTTTTTCCGTTCTAAATCTGCAATTTCTTTTTAACAATCAATAAATCAATATTAATAAATTTTTCAATATCTGAAGTTGTACAAAACTTAAATATAATTTTAAGCAATTAAACAAAGTAAATAATGATTCATTTCCTTACTTATTTTATTGTAAATCATTATATAGCTATTATAGAAAAATATTTTTAATAAAATTAACTATTAAAAAAATGGCATTATATTAAATGGCTAATATTTACTGACATTTTTATAGTCAGATTAATAGCTTGTATCCACAACAAAAACTATATAGTGCTGCAACTGCTTTTTTTTTTTTTTGACAAAAATATAATACTAAAAATGTTGACAAATTTGGGTGTCAATCTACACAAGCAATAACTTTTAATGCTTAAGCAATGATTTAAGCAATGATGATATTATTTTATATGAAAAACATTTATTTATAAATCGAATACTTTAAGAATTATCGAGCAAGTTAGTTAATTAATCCTGAAAATGAAATAAATTTAGTCGAAAATAATAAAAAACACTGTCATACTGAAAAATATTTATTCTATATAGAAAGATACAAATATGATAAACACATGTATTCTTTAAAAAGTGATTTAAATAATTAATATTACATAATTAATATTGTTCAAGGAAAATTTCTATTTCCAAATAAAAATTATATTTTTGTAAATAATCACATTCTTACCTTTTTAGTATTTCCTAAAATGCAATAGAGTAAATCCATGTAATATAAACAGAAACACAAAAATATAGACACTTTCTTCTTACATATTTCACTAAATATTCAGATGAATGCTGATATGCATTCTTCTGATATGAATGCTTAAATGCAATAGATTAAATCCATGTAATATAAACAGAAACACAAAAATATAGACACTTTCTTCTTACATATTTCACTAAATATTCAGATGAATGCTGATAATTGAAAAGCATATAACGAAGACATTTTTTTTTTTCATTATTCAACATATTTTTTTCATAATGATATAATTTAATATAATGCAGAATTTAATTCAATTCGCTTTTTCGAATCACATTTCACTTGCACTTTCTTATTCTCCAATCTCTCAAGTACAATTATTGAAATTCCAAAAATGCACTTTATAAGCTGTGTATTAGTAAGCTGCATATACATCTATGTGGATGACACAATTACATTACTCAACGTATCATTTTTATAATAATCGCATATATTATTCCATAAATGAATTATTCCAAAAAACTGTTCCAGCTATGTATATATCACAGTCACGGAATATAAATAATGTTACACATAAAAAAATTGCGGCCAACTTTGTTAAACAGGGAACTACCTCATTGAAAGCATTGAAAGAACCGTTTTAACGCGCCAGTTGCCAACGGACATTTTTGAACAAAGAGAAATAGGCGAAATCAGCATTTTGATTACCACTGCAGTCGCTGATCTCAGCCTACTGTTTATAAACCGTTATAAAGTGCTTGATGAGCTCATTTGAACTTTTTATCAGCGAGAAATAAATCATTGAATAAGAAAAGCTTTATTTTCTTTATTAGGTGTTTTTCTTAATGTGTTACATTTATTTGAGTATAGTTTTTGCAGTTTTTTTTATTTTTAGACATATAGAAAACATACTTTAAATAAAGATTTTATTGTAAAACTAGAAAATAACATATCGAATTTTCAGTGGTCATGAAGAGAGCAATTGTCCATCCCTGAAATTTAATTAATTATATTTTCTATACGTTTGATTATTTAAAAAATACTTTTTTCTCTTCCAAATAGCAATATATTAATTAAACGCTAAGAGAAAATGCTGCTAAGAATTTTTCTCCAGAGGAGCCCCCCCCCCCCCCACTTCTCGTAGAAGACGATTTTAATTCTGTTCTTCTGTTAGTGTTCATATATATCAAATTTATCTTAAATGATGAGGGGCAGTTCAAAAAAAAAAAAAAAAAGACAGAGAGAGGAGAGAGAAAAAGAAATCAATTCTCCATTGTGAAAAATATCGTTAGAAACTTATTTTTAAACGATAAATATTTCTTAATTTTTAAATTTCTTAAAAATTGTCTTACACGAGGAGCTCTGGCATAGATATCTTAGTTTAGCCTACTTCATGTTTATATTCTGCATTTTACAAAAGCGGACTGGGCTGTGGACCCCAGGCATATACAGTGAAATCTCTCTGTGCGACCACCTCCATTAAGCGACCACCTCTCTGAACGACCATATTTTTCATGGAACGAAATTTATTCCCACAGGCTCAATACTAATTTTACCTCCAGAGACCATCCCAGTTGAACTCCCTCCATGAGCGACCCATTTCTTTGAAGGAAATGAAACAAATCCCGTTTTTTCCTGGTCGCTTGAAGAAGATTTTATTAGAAAAATAGTTCCGGAGTGCGCATTATTCATCAAACTTCTAAACTAAGTTTAGATTTTTTTTTTACTCCGGTAACTTTTAAATATTTAAACCCTTTTGTGCCTTTTTAGGTAATAAATTGAACTCTGATGACAAATTAAGAATGACGGTCGATAAACTCCCCTGCCCTATTTTGTCGGGAAACTCTCAAAGAAATACATAATTTAATCAAATCGCCTTTATTTGTTCCCGTCAAAAAAGAAAAAAAAAAAAACGCATTTATTGACTGGGCTTTGAAAAGACTTGGAAACAAAAGTTATAAAATATAAAACCGTAAAATCAAAGCAAACGTCAATGTATTCATTTTTTAAACTCTGCAGTAATTAATTTATATAATTAACTTTTGTTTTGATACTTAAATTTTTATAGTTTCTTTTACTAACGTGAAAAATAAATTTTAGTAACATTAATTGTAACCTTTTTTCAAAAACTAAAATCTAGATTTAAACATGACCTCCATTAAGAGACCACCTCTCGGAGCGATCACTTTTCATTGGAACGAACGTGGTCGCTTTAGGGAGGTTTTACTGTATGTTCTAAAATCTTGCTCCTCAGTACGTTTCTTTCTCCATCTACTCATAACTCTTAGTATTTAGGTGAGCGATTCTCCCTGTATACGATCATGATAACAAGTAATTTTTGGAAAACTTTATATTTTGTGAAAAGGAATTAATTATTTATTGCGCCAAAAATAACTTAGCTCCAAACCTTAGTAAGCGAACTTTTCTAATTTTCTCAGATGTCCCATGATTTCTTCATTTATAAATAAATACTAAATTAAATGGATGAAAGAGTATTTTAAATATTTTTCATCCATTCGGAAATATTTTCTGATAGCGCTGATATACATATTGCAATACAATTATACGTACAGTCATCACTCATATGATACAATTGTATCGCATTCAGACACTTAAGTGTCTGAATTTCTAAATGTCTTAATTTCAGACATGTCACTATTATTCAGACATTTTTCTCCGTTCATTTATAACATGATCATAGTAAGACACTTATGTGTCTTAAATTTAGACATCTATGATGTCTGAAATTTCACATTTAGACACTTAAATGTCTGAATTACTTTTTCAGTCACATATGTGTCTGAATTTAAGACGCCTCCATTTGCAGTGTGACCCCTAATTTGCAGCAAAAAATATGCTCTAAATTTAAACAGCTATTACTCGGTCAATTTTAATCGTAGAACAACGGGATTTTTTTGCCTTATTTGTCAGTGTAACAGGAAAATTTTACTAAATAAAACTTATAGGACCAGGGGATCGTATAAAAATTTAGATTCTGTAATTCTTCACTAAATTGTTTTTTCGTTTCAAACTTTTTGTATCTTAACTCTGCACCTAATTTTGACCACTTTTGTAATTGAAAGTATGCATCCAGGACCAGCGATTACCAAAATAAAGGTCGGTCAGGTTATACGTGGACACACTGTATATTTTTTTGTTCCAGACAGACCGTTTGTAATATTTTATGAATTATGTGTTCACTACAGACTGATGAAGAAACTAATATTGATATGATAGATATATGAAGACATTCATTCTTTCTTGTTTAGATGAATGGAACTAGTCAAGAAGAATGGAATCCTTGGATTAAATAAAGATTTCTTAGTAATCATTGACTAAAATAGTTTTTCCAAGACAGAAAATACTATTGGTATATGATTGATTGATACTATATATATAATTGATTGATCCTGTTGATATAATTGATTGATGGAATAACCACGCTATTTATTCATTCTCATCTAGTATGTTTATTACATTTATGCTTTTTAAGTACATGATTAGCTAAAAGCTGATGCTTTTATTTAAATTTGTCTATCAGAATGGAATTCTTATATAAAATAAAGCTTTCTTATTTGCTATTTATTTAAGTTTAAGAATGCAAAATTGATAAAATACGCAATTTTAGAACAATCGCATTTTTTAGGTAGCGTTCATTACAAATAGTAAAAAGCTACCAATTACAGCCGTTCGGAGGAAAGCACTTCCAGAAAATTTTCGTATATTTTCACAATGCCATCTTGTTTCTAAATGGCGAACATTTGCACCGTGCACTGCTGCTCAATACTTAAATATTGTTAATATCCGTTAGCTTCAAATTCCTGCCAAACTGGGCCACACTTGGCGAAATATCGCCATATTTGGCGACCAAAAATAAGTAACGAGAAATTATGCCAACTTGGCTATAGCTAACTAATTTGGTGCAATTCTCATTCAAATTCAGTATTGACGAATATTCTCTTATCGGGTTCTTCGTATTTTAGCTTCTTAAAATTTGAGTAAAATTAACTTAGAGTAAAACTTGCAAAATTTTAAAACCAAAAAATAGGAAAGCTACCTCTTCCTCCCGGCACTGACCGAAAGGACTTTTGTAAAAGAAAAGAACTTACAGCAAACTAAAAAACTTGCTAAACTTTAAGATTTTCATTTAATTTTAAGATTTTATTTTATTCTATGTCGTTTGCAATATTTCATGAATCCTTTTTTTAGCTCACAGGCTATCAAAGTCTGAGAGCTAATGTGCCCGCCCGTTCTGTATGTATGTACGTACGTATGTATGTATGTATGTATGTATGTACGTAACGCGATAACTCTTGATAGAAACATCCGATTTGCTTCAAAAATTTTTTCTAGGTTTATTGTGATAAGGCGCTTTCCTGATTAGTTTTGGGAGTTCATTGGTTAAGGATAAAGGGGGAAAAACGGGGTTAGTCCAACCCCTTAATTGAGATAAATGGGTTTTTCATGCAGAATCATTCGATTTGCTCCGAATTTGATATACCGGTTTATTGTGTTAAGGAACTTCCCTGATTAGTTTTGGGGGTTCATTGGTTAAGGATAGAGGGGGGAAAACGGGGTTAGTCCACCCCCCCCCCCCCTTAATTCAGTTAAATGGGTTTTTCATGCAGAATCATTCGATTTGCTCGGAATTTGGCATACCGGTTTATTATGTTAATGAACTTCCCTGATTAGTTTTGGAGGTTCATTGGTTAAGGATAAAGGGGGGAAAGGGAAGTTAGCCCACCCCTCTTAAATTAGATAAATGGGTTTTTCATGCAGAAGGATTCGATTTGCTCCGAAGTTGGTATACCGGTTTATTACGTTAAGGAACTTCCCTGATTAGTTTTGGGGGTTCATTGATTAAGGATAAAGGGGGAAGGGGGGCTAGTCCACCCCCTTAATTTATATAAACGGGTTTATCATGCAGAATTATTCGCTTTGCTCCAAATTTGATATACCGGTATATTTTGTTAAGGAGCTTCCCTGATTCGTTTTGGGGATTCATTGGTTAAGGATAAAGGGGGGAGGGGCTAGTCGACCCCTTAATTTAGATAAATGGGTTTTTTGCAGGATTATTCGATTTGCTCCAAATTTGGTATACCGGTTTATTGTGATAAGGAGCTTCCCTGATTAGATTTGGAGGTTCACTGGTTAAGTATAAAGGGGGAAACGGGGACTAATTCCCCTTCACTTATTTTTTTGAGGGGCATTATTCTTTAAAATAAGAGTATGATATACAATTAGTGTGAATAGCCTGTGAGCTCAATTGCATCAGTTTAGCTGGGCACTTTTCTTTTTTATTTTCTTATTATCGATTTAAAGGGAAAAAAAAACTATTATTGGTATGTTAAATGAACGCTATCCATTCTTTCTTATACTTGAAACTTGTCAAAGAAAAGAGCTTCATTCGTCATAATAAATACTTGTTTCAAATCACTGGCTCAAATAGATTTAAATAGAAAGGAAATAGTATTTAAATATAATTGATTGATAAAATAATCGGTACTTTCCATTATAGGGCCATGTCCATATTTTTTTTTCTTTTATCCCCTGCTATGCTATTTCTTTCGGCCAAAAAATAAGGTGGTTCACGGCTTGAAAACGTTTCTAAAAATTTATTATTTTAGTATCTATTTTGATTTGAAAAAACCGCATAAAATATTTGCATTTTTAACGGAGTTATAAGCATTTATGTAACAATCACTTTCATGGCCGCACCCATTTAATTGCAACTTTAAGTCGCGTTTTCTCAGAACTTGATTTTTGAGGACTATCCTTAAGATTAAAAAAAAAAAAAAAAAAAACACTATTTGATAGAATGGCTTAATTTTTTTTTTTTTTTTTTTTTTTTTTTTTTTTTGCATGCATATAACATCATTATCTATAGAATGAATTAATATATTTTAGATAGCTTAATATTTTGAGTATTTATAAGGGGAAAAAACTTGTATTTTTTAGGGTTTTTTAAAATTTTAAATTTGAGAGTTTTTTAATAAAGTTTCCTTTGAGTGATAGTTATATCCTTAGTTCATACTATAGAGTAAAGTTTCCTGATCATTTTAAAGCAAAAATTAGGTTCTTATGTCAATTCAACGTTAAGGTATCTTACGGATGGTGATATGACACCTAAATTTTTTTTCGAAAATTGTGTTATATAAATTTCGCTATATTTTTATTTTATTACATTGAAGTACTTCATTTTATAATTTTATAAGACTACAAACATACCTTAAAAATATCAGAAAGTTTAATTTAGTTACATTGAATACTTCTGTTTTTATATGGTATGGTGATCTTTATTTTAAACTATTGGTGTACTGTAGGGATGCACAACCTGTGGCCCGCGAGGGGTTATCGTGTGGCTCGCGAGTTTAGTCAATTTATAACTGGAAAAAATTTTCAATTTTTGTCCATAGGTCGCAGGAACTAATCGTTAATTTGCCGCGAGAAAAATTGAAAATTTCGTCAGTCAGCTAAGAATAGCGAATTTCATTGATCGGGTGCGGAAAAATCGCGAATTTGGTTGATCAAACACAAAAAAATCGCGAATTTTGTCGATCAGGCAAGGAAAAATTGCAAATTTCGTTGACCAAGTACAGAAAAATCGCGTTGATCGAGCACGAAAAAAATCGTCAATTTTGTTGATGATGCGCGGAAAAATTGCAAATTTTGTTGATCGGCTGGAAAAGAATCAGTTAAAAATCATACATTTTGTCGATCGGATGCAGAAAAATCTCAACTGTTCGTTGACTGGCTGCGGAAAAATCGCGCCAGTTTATTTAATCGCGCCCAGTCGCGATGTTTATTGCGAATTTCGCCAATTTGTCGCGTGGGAAAATTGCAAATTGCGTCAGTCATTTAAGAATCTCGTATTTCGTTGATCGGACGCAGAATGATCGCCAATTTCGTCGATCAGGTACGGAAAAAATCGCAAATTTCGTCGATCCGGCACGGAAAAATTGCAAATTTCGTCGATAGTGTTGTCGATCGGGTTCCGGAAAAATCTCGAATTTAGTTGCTCGGTTACGAAAAAAATCTCGAATTTTAACGATTAAGAGCGGGAAAATCGCAAATTTCGTTTATCAGGCACGAAAAAATTCAAAATTTCACTGATCGGCTGCATAAAAATCGCGCGTTTCGTCAGTTTATCGCGGGCAAAAAGCGCGAATTTCGTCAATTTGCCGCGGGAAAAAATTGAAAATTTTATCAGTCAGTTAATAATCGCGAATTTAATTGATCAGAGGCGAAAATATCACGAATTTAGTTGATCGGACGCGAAAAAAAATAGCAAATTTAGTAGATCGGACACGGAAAAACAGCGAGTTTTGTCAATCGGGCTGCAAAAAATTGCGAATTTCGTTGGTCGGGGACGAAAAAATCGCGAATTGTTGAGCAGGAGATGAAAAATAGCAAATTTCGTCAATCGGGTGCAGAAAAATAGCAAATTTCGTCATTCAGGTGCGCAATGATAAAGCGAATTTTGTCTCTGAGGCGCGGAAAAATCGCGAATTTTGTCGACCGGCTTCATAAAAGTTGCGAATTTTGTTGATCAGGAGAGGAAAAATCGCAAATTTCGTTGATCGGCTCCTCCTTCCCCTTTCATTCATAAAGTCGGCTGTCATTTTTTTCGGCACTAGCCACTTTCATGCCTATGTTGTTTTTTTTTTAGCACTTTTAACAAAACGAAATTTACTGTTCCGAATAAAGTCAAGGAATATTATCACTCCTTTGAAATAATCCTTGCTATATACAAACGTTGATATATCCTTACCAACTGAATTCGATATGTTGACAGGGTAAGGGGAACAGAGAGATGTAAAATTCCCTTCCCCCTCTGAAACCATATTTTTTATCTGATTATAGGCCAAAGATCACCTGACCAAAATAGAATGCTCTCCTTGTTACTGACGTGGCCCTCGGCAACCCAGAAATTTTTGTAAGTGGCCCTTCTCTTAAAAAGGTTGTGCACCCCTAGTGTACTGGTAAGTTTCTATCCATTTTATGAGAAAGAGGACATATGGCAACGTGATCTAAAGTTTCCGTGAAGTACATTGCTAAAGATATTACTTGCTCCACAATACCGAAGAAATCCGTAATCCTGAAGTAAAACTAAACTGATAACTTATAAGTCGATGATAAACCATTGGACTGAAATTCTTTGCATAAAAAACTTTAATTAAGATGATATGGTGTTATACAGAGAGTGAATCATTGCTCCAACCCTAAATTTTAGCACCTTTTACAGCAAAAGCATACAGGAAAAGTCTCCAGCAAAAGTGACGACAAAACAGAAGGTAACTTATAAGAGAATCTAATATCATCGCCATGGCGAGTTCATAAAAAGCCCAAATAAAACAAAGCAATAAAATCCGTTATGTGAAAACTCAATGCGAAAATTTAAACATAGATACATCGAAGTGGGGGGCGCAATCTCGCCAACCTCATCTGTACATTAATAATTATAAACCCTATCATTGCTGACTCCAAACAAACGCAATAATCAAACAATGCTTATTTTATCCACAAAAATAGATCTGTTATTTCACTTATGAAAGTAATTTAAGTGTTAGAAATAGAATACCACGTAAAATCATAAAAAACATAAATCAATCATCTACTTAAATTCTGGACAGAAACACTGCGAATAAACGAAAGGAAAAGGCGAAAAGGAACTGCGAAAAGGAAAGAAGGCATAACTGAAAATGATTTTTAAATGCATAACGACTTTATCTCATTTCATATATTTTATTGCTTTATTCCTGTGGTTAAATCTGACAGATAAATTAGCCAGCGCAATAAATTTATTGAAACAAAGGAAAATTAACTTACATTTGAAACGGCTTTTTCTGTAAAAGATAAAATATTAAATTTGGAAAAGGAATGAAAAATGAAAATATTTAAACATTAATATATAACTACGTTAGATATGGATTCGAAGCGAGAGCTCTGTTTACATGTTTTTCGGTATTGATCAAGCCCTGAGACCCCTTAAAGTGTTGTCTCTAAAAAATAACGTTACGTTATATAAGTCAGCCGTAAAACAAAACAGATATATCATTGTATGGTTAAATACGAATAATCTCTACTGCAATTTTTTAAACATCTATGCATCGCACATTTCCACTGTTTACACCGTCTTATTGGAAAAAACTGCTTTTAAATGCAATTTGTTTGAAAACTGTATCTCAATTTATTTTTGAGATATTAAAATTTTTTTGTAGTTTTTAGCGCCATTTGTTTAATGTTGGCGACTGAAGTGCTCCATTTCTATAGAAAATATTAAAAAAAACAGTAGCTGGAAAATTGTAATTATATCTTTTTGTAGCCATTTTCCCATAACAACTGAAAAAAAGTGTAATTAAAATATGTGCACTGTTAAAAATTTCTGTAAAAACACAGAAAAAATATCGAGACTCTCTGTAAATTTACACTAGTTCTTGATTAAATGCATTCGATTGAGATTCTCTGTCAAGACTCTCCGTAAATTTACACCAGTTCTCATTTAAATGCATTCGATTGAGTTTCTCGGTCAAGACTCTCTGTAAATTTACGCCAGTTCTCGGTTAAATGTATTCCATTGAGTTTCTCGGTCAAGAATCTTTGTAAATTTACACCAGTTCTCGGTTAAATGCATTCGATTGAATTTCTCGGTCAAGACTCTCTGTAAATTTACACTAGTTCTCTGTTAAATGCATTCGATTGAGTTTCTCGGTCATCGTTTTACAGACATTTCCCTTATCTTGTATCTAATTTCCCTGTAGGGATTTCCATGTTTTTATTTAAAAATATTTTCAGCTTTGTTAAAACTTGTAATTCAAATACACACTTTTAAAATTCTTTTGCAATTTTATTAAAATTAATAAAGAAGAAAATTTAGTTTCAATTTTTTTTTCATTTATTTAGTTAGAATCGTAATACATTTAAATGCATTGCTTTTATAAGAATTGTGATATAACCATAAATGTATTTTTCGTTAATTAATCTGATTATTTTTGTAAATATTTTACAAAAAACGTTAATTACCGATAATTACCGATATATTTTACCAGTTTTAATGAAAAAATACACCTAAATTTCACATTATTATTATTTAAAAATTCCAGCATATCTTCAGATATTAAAGAAGATAATTATCGAGAAGAAGCAATTTCTTGATAAATAATTCCGTATATAAAGGATTAAATAATTAAATTTGATTTAAAAAAATAATAGGTATTATGTATCGGTCTAAACTAAATTTAAATAAACCGTTTAAGAAATTTTCTAACGAATATATTTGAAGCGAAATCTTTGAAAAGCACAAGTATAATAGATTTTCCTCCGCTTTATTATAAAGGACATCCTTTACACACAGTAGCAGCAGCTCCTATGGCGCAGTCAGTAAGGTGTTTTTCTCCTTCCTAGATGTCTCGGGTTCAAACCCCGGGCCGACCAGAAGCAAGGTGCATAAAAAGTTAAATGGTACAGCAGTTCAAATTTCCTCAAACAATTCTGATACTTTGAAGTTCACTGATTTCAAAAACTAAGTTAGATTATTTTAATTGAAAAAATAAATTGATTTACAGAGTCTTGTGTATTTTTATCGATGTTAATTTACTGAGTCTTCTGTAAATTTACCAAATAACTTCTCTGTTATTTAACAGAATCTCTGTTTTTCTAATATCTGTAATTTTACATAAGACTTAAGATAATAAATTACCCGTAGATTCTCTGTAATTTCACAGGAAAATTTTAACAGTGATGCTATTTTGAAAAAATATAAATGAACGATTTCTGATAAAATGTGGAGCTATTATAAACTATATTTAATTTTAAGTATCTATGTTACTGTAACAAATAAATGAAGGGATATGAATCATTAGATAGTCTATTTTTTTTTTTTGGTCGACTTTCTTAAATGACGACATCGGTCTTTGCTGGATTTGTGTATTATTCAGAGATAGTGACGTCATATGCATACTTTACTAGAGATGATGATGATTAGGATTGTACTGTTAATGTGGAATTCTTTAGTGAGTACAAATGACATAATTTTATATGAAATAAAAGTGTGTGTTTTAAGTCTTAAAACTGAAATATGTTTTGTACTATCTATATTTATATATATGATGTGCATTCACTAGTATGATATAAACATATCGGTCTTAAGCAGCAGCCATACTTTCGTTATCTAACTCAACCGAGAAATCAAAGTTTTGCAGTGGTGAAATCATGGTCAGAGTGGAAGGTCAGGCCTACGTTCCTTAGTAGTTTTCCCGAAAATAACAACTGAAGCCAATAGATGCATCAATTATTTATCAATTATTTAATTAACTCCACTAGCTATGATGCTATCCATAGTCAGGTTGTTGCTACATCGTAATTATAGACCGCTAGATGTTAAATATTGGAACACTTTGACGAAAATACAAGAAACAAAGCTCTCCAGGCGACAGCGGTTTTTGGAGCAAAACAATAATCGTAAAATTCTGCAACAGGTTAAATGCTAAAAAGAAAAGGCCGCGAACGGTTACATTAAAAGTAAAAAGTCAATCGAGTTAAATGGAAGGGGGAAGCGAGAGGAAGCCATGTCAGCGATTGGACAATTCCGGATCAGAAGGTGGAGAAACCGTGACGAGGATGGGCTAACTATTTACTCTCAGCAGTAGATTTATAACGCAATCAAAATGTTGGCGGCCTTGGTAAGGAATTATGGGATATCAAATAAATAGAACAAATGATATTAAATACATTCGAAACAAAAAGAATTTAGTTTCAGAATAAAAAGAAAACTAGTATGTTGTGGCCATCACAAAACTTTCTTCTATATAAATCACGTCAATTAAATCATTTAAATAGTAAAAGAAATTAGATCAATTTAGAACCAATTCGTATCAAATTATACCTGAATTTGAAGTTTGATGAAAATTCGTGCATTAGTTATTGAGATAGAGCTGTAGGGGAAATTCTGAAAAATGCAGCATAGCAGCGCCACCTGTTGAGCGATTTTCACCAAAACACAAACAGCACTAATTCATATTAAGGTATACCGGAATCTGAAGTTTGATGAAAATCGGTGCATTAATTCTGGAGCTAGAGCCATTGTGAAAATCACAAAAAATGCAGCACAGAAGCGCCACCTGTTGAGCGATTTACACGAAAAGGTACAAAACACCAATTCATGTCAAGGACTAACTGAATCTGAAGTTTGATGAAAATCCGTGCATTAGTTCTGGACATTGAGCTATTGTGGAAATCGTGAAAAATGCTGCATAGCAGTGCCACCTGTTGAGCGATATACACCAAAACATAAACAGCGCTAATTCATATACAGGTATACCTGAATCTGAAGTTTGTTGAAAACCCAAGCATTAGTTCTTGAGATAGAGCTATTGCGGAAATCTAAAAAATTGCAGCATAGCAGCGCCACCTGTTGAGCAATTTACACCACAAGGGGCAAAACGTCAATTTATGTCAAGCACTAACTGAATCTGAAGTTTGATGAAAATCCGTGCATTATTTCTTGAGATTGAGCTATTTGAGAAATCGTGAAAAATGCTGCACAGCAGCGCCACCTATTGAGCGATTTACACCGAAATGCATAAAACTTCAATTCATGTCAAGGACTAACTGAATCTGAAGTTTGATGAAAATCCGTGCATTAGTTCTGGAGATTGAGCTATTTGAGAAATCGTGGAAATGCTGCACAATAGCGCCACCTATTGAGCGATTTACACCACAATATATAAAACTTCAATTCATGTCAAGAACTAATAGAATCTGATGTTTGATGAAAATCCGTGCATTAGTTCTGGAGATTGAGCTATTGCAGAAATCGTGAAAAATGCTGCATAGCAGCGCCACCTGTTGAGCGATTTACACCAAAAACTAATCAGCACCAATTTATATCAGGGTCTAACTGAATATCATTTTTTATTAAATTCCGTGCATTAGTTCTTGAGATAGAGCGCCCACAAAATTTGTGTCACATACAGACAGACAGACGGACAGACAGACAGACAGACGGACAGACAGACAGACAGACAGACAGACTCACAGACAGACATT
Organism: Maratus speciosus; assembly: GCA_963932465.1. Classification (NCBI taxonomy): domain Eukaryota; kingdom Metazoa; phylum Arthropoda; class Arachnida; order Araneae; family Salticidae; genus Maratus; species Maratus speciosus. The sequence goes on from OZ010793.1 coordinate 483,750,658, forward strand.
TTGTAAAAACATGTTTTTCGGAATCTCTGACCCCTAAAACGTGTAAATCCGTCGAAAACTGGAATTCGAAAATTTTCACGAAACCAATACTTTCTTCTTGTAAAGATAGAAGAAAGTAAAAAGTAATTTAATGGGTTTTTAGGGATAAGCTACGAATGGAATTAAGGTTTTTAAAATAATAAAAGAATACGCATTTAAAGCATGGAGAAAAGATAAAAGATATTTAAGATATTATTAAAGCTAAGTAAAAAAGGTAGATATTATAATAATTTGGAATAGTTTAATTAAGATAAAAGGGCGAAATTTTTTATTATTACATATATATATATATATATATTTCATCAGGGGTAACACTAAATTCTGAACAGCAGAACCCCTGTTTTATAGTGGTTTTTTTTTTTTTTTTTAACCATTTTGAAAAATGGTTATTGTCCTCGTCAGGGTAGGAAATCAAAAGTATATCTGAAGCTTTTTATTGGTCGAATCCGCACTTTATTCGTTTTCTGATTGGTCTATACAGTAATCTGTATTTCCCTTTACTTTCAACAGAGATGGATACTTCTGTTGCTACTATGACAAAAAAGTAATAAATACTACAAAAGAATAATAATAACTCAGAAACAAATTGAGATACAGCTTTCAAACAAATTGCATTTAAAAGTACATTTTTTTTCCATACGACGGTGTAAAAAGTAATATTGTGGGATGTTTAGAAGTTCAAGAATGAAATTTCATTTAAAATGGGTCGTCAGATTTCTTAGACGATGGAAAAATCTTTTCCCGAACAGCCAATGAAATGCTTGGATAATACGTAAATTTCAGGTGGATAATACGTAAGTTTTAAGAAATCTGACGGGTCGCAGGCAATTTTTGTCGCTTGCAATTTTTACGTATAATAGCACTATTAATGTCTAATTCATGGCGTACGTAACGTATGATCAACTCCGTGCGAATTTTTATATCTTAAATTTTAGTCTTCGAAAAAATCATTTTCCAAATGGTCATTGTAATTTGTTAAATTGCTTTTTTAGCTCACAGGCTATCAAAGCCTGAGAGCTAATGTGCCCGCCGGTTCGGTATGTATGTACGTATGTACGTACGTACATATGTATGTATGTACGTAGCGCGATAACTCTTGATAGAAACATCCGATTTGCTTCCATTTTTTTTTTCCAGGTTCATTCTGATAAGGCGCTTCCCTGATTAGTTTTGGGGGTTCATTGGTTAAGTATAAAGGGGGGAAAGGGGGCTATTTCCCCCCTCCCTTAATTTAGATAAATGGGTTTTTCATGCAGAATTATTCAATTTGCTCCAAATTTGGTATATCGGTTTATTATGTTAAGGAGCTGCCCTGATTAGATTTGGAGGTTCATTAGTTAAGTATAAAGGGGGGAAAGGAAATAATATGAAAACAAGAAGGACTGGGTGGGTGCAGGAAAACACAATGGTAAATCTATGAGTCAGCTGCTAAAATCTGGTTTGCAGGTGGCAGATCAATTGCATTTTAATATGCAAATCGAGTTTTAACTAATTCTGGAATTCTAGTGTCCAACTATATGAGGTGATTGAAATTTTTAGTTTGCCTGTCAGAGAAGACAAAAAGATACCAGTCCTACGTACCATTTAAATTTTTCAAATTAGTGGTCAGATTGAATTTTTGGTGGTTCTTGATCAGTGGACCACCAAGATTTTCGAACGCTGTTTAATTTAAAATAATATAATTTTAAGAATTAGACTAACCAATATGAGATGCCTCTTTTTTTTAGGGTGGGGTGGACTAAAAAGTCTCATTGTCAGAGCAAACGTTCTTTATCTACAGAATGACAAACTCGAAAAATCCATTTACGCTTGCTCGACTGAAAATATGCACAATATTTTGAAAAAAAAAATTATTGGATATATATAAGATATGTATCCATTTATATTTATCACAAAATCATGCTCTTTGTAGCTATAGTGTTTACTCTTTAGTGCATATCCTCTGCTGATAGAATATACGCTCTAGTTTGTTTGTTTTTTTCCCTTCCTTAACTTTCATACTCTGAATGGGTTTTATCTATTCATTTTTATATAAGACAGTAATTTTTCAATCATGTTAAAATCTGTATGCTGTATCAATAAGTACGAAAAGTATCTGTAAAAGGCTAATGTAATCTATTAAATTTAAAGTTAATCTATTCAAAATTTTCCTAATAGAGCAATACCAGAAAATTCTAATTTTTTAAAGCCTAATGGGAAATTTAATATTTATTCCTTGTTACATAAAAAAATCTTTCTTTCGGTGATAATTTAAGTCGTATATGCTGCAATAATTAAGTTTTTCTCTTTTGAGTAAAATGCGCTTAAAATTTAAATATAATTTAAGTAATTTTTCTTAAATGTGTTACTAATTCTTATTAAATAATAAAAGAAATGCAAGTACTATTTTTTTTTTTTAATTAGTATGTATGTTTTACATCACTATTTAATTTAGATTTTCTTTCATTTGAAATTTATGTTGTCTAGTACTTTTAAAATTTTGTGATTATTTTAAAATGTAACCGCAATATCATAGTACATAATATAAATTGTACAATACAGTACCTAAGATATTACATAGTCAATATTTTAGAAATTTACTTTCCTTACAGATATTTCCTTCCTCTAAATCTGAAAACATTCACTATACATTTCTTAATAGTGTTTTCTGTCTGCTGGCATACTTCCCCTCCCCCCCCCCCCCCGCGCCAAAAGAAACATGTATTTTTTGTTAATTGTGAGCTTTATAAAGCCTAAACTTGTTTCCATCATTTTAGAGGATATTCCTTTTTATCAGTGGTTTTTTTTAAGATATTAAGATTTCTTATTTTTTATTTTCTTTCATCTGAAAGTTGAAATTTATGTTTTCTAGTACTTTTAAAAAAATGTCATTCTTTTAAAATGTAACAACAACATACATAATATCTACTAAAATATAACTAGACAGTAACTGATGAGGTACTTTCGTTAAGATTTTTTTTTTTTTGGGGGGGGGGGGGATTATATTTTTGATGCAATTTTAGTCTGACCATATCCAAACATTTTTTCAGTATAAATAATGCTTTAAACAATTAAATTTGCACATAAATAATCTCTCTACTCTAAAAAAAATGTAACTACCGCTGTCACCGCCGCCGGTTTTGAATTTTTTGTGACCAGATATCTTTCTTCGTTAATATTAAGAAAAATAATGCATACAAAAATATGAAAATCGGCGGTGTTATACAGAAATGTTTGATAAACACGCTGATGCAGACAGTTTTCAAATCGAAGAATTATTTTAAGGGATATTTAAGGCTAAAGTTGGATAAAATCGCTCCACTAAAAAAGTTTTATAGGAGCAAAAACTATTCATGGGAATTTAATCATTTTTAGATCATTTTATACGTTTGAAGTTCCCGGTGTGCAGACTGTATTTCTTTTTTTAATTTGATTCATTTTTTGAGGTTTTATTTCTATTTTAAATTCAAATTTTCAGCTTTTCTAGAGATATTTTGTACATTATTTTAGAAAATGGTATTAATTTAAACTGTTGCCAAATGTATAAACAGCGCAAATAATAATGTTTGCTTCAAATTAAAAATTTATTTACACGTGACTATTATAAACAGAATAAATCATTTGGAATTAGAATTAAATAATTATGTACAAAAAGCATGAACTTATTAAAAATTACGTCATAAAAACTATACACGTGAATTTTAAAAGAGAAAAGATATTGTAAAATAATAAATTCATTAACATGCGTCAGAAGTCTTAAATAAGAGAAATTACGTCATATTTACGTCACATTACAGTTATTACATAAAATGAACACCAAATAAAATTGCAGTTTAAATTTAGAAATTGTGCTAGACATTTATTTGATATTTTGAGAGGGTCTTTTCAACTATTTTTGTTAGGAAAGCGCAAATAATATTTCATTTCTAACAAAAGTATTTTCACGTGAATATTTAAAAGAGAAAGAATAGCTTGGTCAAAATTACGTCAGATTAAAAATGATTAATTTAAAATGTCTCATTTAAAAGAACTTTCTTTTCACTTTGTTAAAAAATACCAGGCGACAAAGACTCTGTTTACTTAATTCCTTTTATATTAGTTTTTTTTTTTAATGTTTAATTTATTATATTTAATCAAAGACGAAAACAGCAATAGTATCTTTGGTACTACTTAGGTATCCCGTCGACCAAAAATCTATCATTCGCCGAACTATAAGATTAAATGCCAATAATGGTTGATCGTAAATGTCACATTCACTTGACTTTAAGCAAGTTACACGTGTCTACGTCATCAAGTTATTTTTATTTCGACGCTCTATTTGTATTTTTATTAATGTTGTTCTAATTTATTTGTTCGTTCGTTATTTAAAATAAAAATTATGTCAATTTGTATAATTTGGCGAGTGGTTTGGCGATTTATATAATTTGGCGAAATTGGTTGACGGAATAATCAAGTAGTACCGTAGCGGATTTGGCGTTAAAATTCCCCAATCAAAGAGAAATGAATAGAAGTCCGTTTATAGGGAGATCGCCACTGTTTTTTAAATTATAATTCAATCTTTCGAAATCTTTTTACAGCCGATCAAATTAGCGTGCATTTAGAGTCTGCGGCGTCTGGGCGGGGGTTGACGAGCGTAGCTCGTAGGGGGCAGAGCCCCCTAGTTTTTTCAAAAGAAAATAATTGATTTCAATTATGAAATATACAAGAATTGTACATAATAGTGCATACTATATTTTGTTTTTAGACAAAAAAGAATTCATCATTCTGTGGCCAAATATTCGGCCATAACTAGGCCGAAAATTGGTTTTCGGTTATTCGGCCAAACCGTTATTCGATGCATCACTAATTCTAATAAATATAGTGAAGTCATTTCTTCTTGTGTAATTTCCTAAACATCAATGTCAATTTTATTTGCTTCAATTTTTTAAACAGTTCTTTAACAAGTTTTATTTTTTAAATTCTATGCAGATGTAGAATATCGCTTTTGAAAGTTCTGTGTAAAAAAGGGTGGAGAGATGACTTTGATGCCAGATTTTCGAGGTTACACTGTACTTTATGTTCTTTCAACTATGCATATTTGATTTGAGTGTTTATATTTATTTTTTTATTTTCTAGAAAGAAAAGAATGAATCAAGAAGAAAGTAGAGATTTTATTGAAGTTTTTGTTGATTAACTATATCAATTCTTTATATGTAAATTAACTATATCAATTCTTTATATGTAAATAAATAGAATTTTATAAACTGAATGATGTTTCATTTGTTTTCGAGAATATATGCTTGATATAGAGAAATAATTTTCATTGCATCAGGCTAAAGTTATTAAAAATTATATCAATGGAAAAAGAAAAAAATAAGTGAATTAAATTTTAACTTAAAAAAATTAATGTTACTTTACTATTTATTCTGTTGCATATAGGAAAATATTTCTCTTGTAAAAGAAGGAAAAAAATGGAGGAGGATGGGTGGGGGTTGGTAATTTGTCTTATTGTATTATGTAAAACTTATGGAAGCAAGAAATTTCTATTTTAATGTAAAAATGCTGGATCATCATTGAATGCCTAAAGAAATTTCTTTTTGCATCATAAAACAATTTTCAGAGAAAAGATTGTTGTGCTCATCAATTAGAGTCCTATAGCGGATTTCTTAAAATCTGCCTATATTCTCTAAATAATAATTGAAAATTCTAAGAAATAAGTAATGAAAGAACTAAGAATTTAATTCAGTAGTAATATATATATAAAAAAAAAAAATGCAATCTGCTATAGCCGTAAAATTTACGCTATAATGGAATTCCACATATTTGATGTGTTGTAGGTAATGTGTTATTGTAGGTAAACACAGATTTCTTTATATGTATACATAATATACAAAAATTATTTGATCCTAAACAGTGAGCTGGATTCAAAAGGTAAGTAACTGAAAATATAGTCAAATTTATTATATACTAGCAAACCCCGCGGATTTGTTCGCGAAATATTTGAAATATGCCAAGTGATATTTATATGTCTAATTTTTATTAAAAGAAATCATACTTTTAGAAATAATTCAAAAATTACCATTTAAAACATAGTTTGACTAAACTTCATTATTACACTGCATTAGGCAGAAATTAGATTTAAATTAAGGGATCTCAGGATTCTTAAAAGTGGAAAAAATGAAAAAAAGGTCCATTTTCAACATTTAATATCTTAAAATTTATTTGATATAAAGACACAATTTTAAATGGGAATGAAAGATACTGGTATGTTCTTTCATTTCAAATATTTGAAAAATTGTAAGATGCAGAATTAGCATTTACAGGGGGCTCCAAACTGTCAGACATTTGACGAGCAGAAAATCGGCATAACAGCTTATGCGTACGATTACAAAATAATTATGGCAACTAGAATGAAACTTTTGGTACCTACTTATACCTCAGATTATAATAATGACACTGAACCTAAATAAATTTGTATTGAAAGCATTTTTATATTTTTAATGCAAAGTTGTATTGAGCTAATGCAAAGTTGTATTGAACTAATGCAAAATTTAGAAAATTTCAACAATATAAACCCCTAAAAAATATTTTCTTTTTACAATAAAAAGGAAATTTTAGGTTCAGTTTATACAGACTAATATGAAACATATGTTTTGAAAATTTCATGAAAAAATATTCAGAAGTTTTTGAGATATCGTGCGCGTTATGCCCAAAAACGTCATTTGGAGAAAAATGACTTCAAGTTTTGGAAACACCGCTTCAGCTATTGAGCGAGTATAATTCTAAATGCCATAACTTCTGTTCTAATGGGAATTTCAAGATAACAATTATATCAAAATTTTCAGAAAACATAGAAGTTTAACATCTAAGAAAATAAAAATTTCGAAAATTTTAGAGCTTTAAGAGTCCTGAGACCCCTTAATAAAAAGAAATAAAATTAAATAAATGATAATTTAGAAAATATTTTGAAACTTTTATGCTCAATTAATACGCTTATTTCAGTATTCATTTGAAGTTTTGGATATTTTAGAAACCATCTTCTTACGTCTTAAAATTAACCATCATGTCAAATTCGAAGTCCTACCACTTCTCTCAACATAAAGGGCTATGTTGAAATAGGAACTGTCACCATTAATGTGCCAACATTAATTTTGAAATCGGTTTGTTATTTCTTAATATTCCACAGAAACGCAATTTAGAAAGCTTTTAAAGGCCCTTTTTAGAACGTTTGTTGTTCCTGTGAACCCCAGGTGGTAGAATCATCCACATAAAACATAGCCTGTGTAGGATCAGAGACTGTTACCACTGATTCGCAATTATTACTTTTATAATAGGTTTATATTCCCTGAAATTGCATAGAAATTTAGCATAAAATTGCATAATTTAGGAATTTTTTAGAACGCTTTTCGAACACCCACTTCGCTTCACCCCTTTTTAATTCGAATTTATTTTCGACAGTCCTTCGAGGGAATTTATATTTTATAAGTAACTACCATGCCATATTTAAAGTTTCTACTCTCTTCAGTATATGGGAAATCGCAATTTAGAAAGTTTTCTGCTCCTACAACCCTCTGGTGGTAGTGGCATAGACCTAAAATATAGCTTATGTTTGAGCAGGTTCTATCACCAACAATTTGACACCATTATTTTTTGAATCGGTTTGGTATTTGATAAGATTGCTTAAAAATTGTAATTTAGAAAGTTTTTAGAACGCTTTTCGCTCTCTTCATCCCTTTAAATTTGGAATTTTATTTCGACTGTTCGTAAATAGCAGATTCATCTTGTACGTAAATACCATGCCATATTTCAAAATGTTAGACCCCCCCCCCCCCAGTTGTGCAAAAAAACGCAAATTAAATGGTGTTTTGCTCTTGCACCACCAGATGGTAGTGACAGCAACATAAAATACAGTCCATGTTGGAACAGGAACTGTCACCATCAATTTGTAACCATGGCTTTTGAAATAGGTTTGGTATTTCCTGAGATTGAGTAGAAATCGCAATTTAGAACGTTTTTACAACGTTTTTAGAACGCTTTTCGCGCACTTTCACTCCTTTTAAATTTCCAATGTTTTCGAAACTGCTCTTAAAGATCATTTAGATCTAATAAATATGTACCCTGCCTAATTTCAAGTTGCTAGCCCCTACCGATCGCAAAAATCGAAATTTAGAACGTTTTATGCTCCTGCAACCCCTAGGTGATAGTGACACCGACATGAAATAGCGTCTATGTTAGAGCAAGGGCTGTCAGAATCAATTTGCCTATCATTACTTTTGAAATCAGTTTGATTCTTCCCGAGATTGCTCAGAAATCGGCATTTAGAAAGTTTTTAGAACGCTTTTCGCGCATTTTCACCTCTTTTAAATTTCTAATTTTTAAATAAATATTCTTAGAGATCATTTATATCTAATAAATATATACCATGCAAAATTCATGAATATAGGTCCTTCCATAATTCGAAAATCGCATTTTTAGGAATTTTTTGGTTCCTGCACCTCCACGAGCGTAGTGGAAACAGACATAAAATATAGCCTATCTTAGAGCAAGGGAGCACCATCATTTTACAACATTATATTTGAAATCGTTCAGTACTTCCAGAGGCTGCATAGAAATCGCAATTTAGAATGTTTTTTACAACGTTTTTCACGCATGTTCACGCTTTTTAAATTTTGATTTTTTTTAAAGAAATGTTCTTAGAGAACATTGATATCTTATAATTGACTACCATTCCAAATTTCATGGTTCTAGGACCTTCCATAACACAAAACCGCAATTTAGAACGTTATTTTTCTCCTGCAACCCTAAGGTGGTAGTGATACAAACATAAAACAAAGCCATGTTAGAGCAATGTCTGTCACCATCAATTTACAACCATTAATTTTGAAATCGATTTGATACTTTCCAAAATTGAGTAGAAATCACCATTTAGAATGTTTTTTAGAACCCTCTTCACGCATTATCACCCCTTTTAAATTTCAATTTTTTTAAGAACTGTTATTAGAAATATTTTATATCTAATAAGTAACAAATATTTCATATTTCTACGCCCTTCAGTAACGCAAAAACCGTAATTTAGAACGTTTTTTGCTCCTGCACCCCCTTTGGGGTAATAGTACCGACATAAAACATAGCCTATGTTAGAGCAAGGGTTGTCACCATCTTTTTGACACCATTGTTTTTAAAATCGGTTTTGTATTTCCTGAGATTGTGAAGAAACCCCCATTTAGAACGTTTTTAGAACGCTTTTCGCGCATTTTCACCCCTTTTAAATTTCGAATTTTTTTAAGAACTGTTCTTACAAATACTTTATATCTAATAAGTAACTAATGTTTCAAATTTCATATTTCTCGGCCCTTCAGTAACGCAAAAACCGTAATTTAGAACGTTTTTTTGCTCCTGCACCCCCTTTGGGGTAGTAGCACCAACATAAAATATAGCCTATCTTGGAGCATGGGTTGTCACCATTATTTCTTAAATCGGTTTGGTATTTACTGTGATTGTATAGAAGCCACCATTTAGAACGTTTTTAGAACGCTTTTCGCGCATTTTCACCCTTTTTAGGTTTCGATTTTTTTAAAAACTGTTCTTACAAATACTTTATATCTAATAAGTAACTAATATTTCAAATTTCATATTTCTGGGCCCTTCAGTAACGCAAAAACCGTAATTTAGAACGTATTTTTTGCTTCTGCACCCCCTTTGGGGTAGTAGCACCGACATAAAATATAGCCTACCTTGGAGCAAGCGTTGTCGCCATCATTTTGATACCATTATTTTTTAAATCGGTTTGTATTTCCTGAGATTGTGGAGAAACTACCATTTCGAACGTTTTTTAGAACGCTTTTTGTGCATTTTCACTCCTTTTATATTTCGAATTGTTTAGAAAATGTTCTTAGACATCCTTTATATCTAAATATGCAACTAATATTCCAAATTTCATATTTCTAGGCCCTTCAGTAACACAAAAACCGCATTTTTAGAACGTTTATTGCTCCTGCACCACCTTTGCGGTAGTGGCACCGACATAAAATATAGCCTATGTTCTGAGTTGGACTAACACCATCATTTTGATACCATTCGGTTCGGTAGCTCCAGAGATTACCTGTAACAAACAAACAAACTTTAATTATTTATAATATTAGTATAGATAAGCATATACGTAGAGTTGTATGTTCTGAAGTCCCACCAGTATTTTTTTTTTAAGCCTCTAATATGAAAAATCTTTCAGTTTTTTTTACTTTATGATTTTTATTGCATTTCCTCTTTTCCTTTTGTTACAGGAATAAATGTCATTAGAAAAAATATCCCTTTGCCTTTTTTTAATTTCAAGTTCCCCACCAACAATTTTCAAGACTCTATGCTTATCTGTATTAGAATGACTTTTGAATATTAAATGTGTGAAATTTTTCACATTGCTAATTAAGTGTAAACCAACAGGGTAAAAATTTTCCAAGTCGGCAATCAAACTCGGATCCTTAGAATAGCGCTCCCAATGCATTGTTGGATTACACTTAGTTAGCGATGTGAAAAATTTCACATATTTAATATTCAATAATTTCATTGCTGATAATTAAAATTTTACTTAGAATTATTTTTATTCGAATGAAAGTATTTTTCCTTAGGAAAATTTTCTTTAGGGTGTTATTTCTTTCATGTTAATCTTTGGGAGAAATATTTTAAATATGTCGTTTGCATTTCCATATATTAAATTTTGTTATTTGTTACCTGAGGGTAATCTCTACAAAGACTTTTTTTTTTTTTTTCATGAGAATACTTTTGCTGCAGAAGCAGTTCCAAAAATGAAAATATCATAAAAAGAACAAACAAACAAAAAAAACAACAACTTGTAAACGAAGTCGAAAAAGTGAAAAATGGCCTTATAGAGATCAACCTCAGGTATCCAATGGAAAAAAAAACACAAAATATCGAAATGTAAGCGAGACATTAAGGAAAAAAAACTTCCAAAGGATTAACATTAGCGATCAGGTGTATTTGCGTGATAGAAGTATCCTTTTGACATAATTCAGGATTTTTTTAATATTAAAATATGATATAGTAATGCAGCGAATTGATAAAAATTCAATCCACATTTTATACAGAGTAAAAGAACATGTGTATGCTATCTCTCCATCTAAGGAATTCTGTTATGTAATTTAAAAAAAATCGGAAATTGCAAAAAAATAAAATAGTCTTAAAAACATGGTAATTCTTTAAATTTTAAAAAAGTAAATTATATTCAAATTTTATCCGTTACTTTAAAGGTTATGTACAAAAATGTATAAATGAAAATAAGCAACTTGATAAACATGTGGGCTAATAAAAACCACTATCTTTAAATCAATAGATAATATTTGACTAAAATTTAGTTTTCCACAGAAACAAACAAACAAAAAAGTATGCACAGCTCAGAAAAATTCTAAGTTGAGTTATTTAGCTGAAAATCTCATATTTCTATCAAGATTTATAAAAAACCTCATTTTCATTTTTTTTCTGCATGCTTGTAATAAAAGCCTTTCATCTATCTTTGATTGTAACTCCTGTAACTATCCATTCGTTTCTTCCTTTTTGCATGCTTATCCTGAAACACTTACAAACTACCTCAGATTAGCGTCAACTAGCAACTTGTTTTGATCCTTTTCAAAAGATTTACAAACTTTTCATGCAAAGCCTTTAAAAAGCATTCAGACATTTACGTAGTATGATTGAAAAAAGGCTTTAAAGAGCAAAAAAATGCTATCTGGGATAGAGGGGGCTGCACTAAAGTTATAGCTATTTACTATTTTATATTTCCTTTTCCTAATAATGATTAAAATTTATAAATTTTATAAAGTTGGCTGTACGTCTTTTAGATATTTCAAATACTTTTTCGGTTAAATGTGTTCAAGATGGTCAGCTAATTTAGCTTTAAGTAATTTCACACGTAAAAGTTTCAACGTGTGTTATATGGCAGAGCGAATAGAAATACAAGGCTCATTCTATAAATAACCGAAAGTATTTCGAAAATTGTACAATATAGTAATAACTTGAAAAGTTATAAAAATTTTAAGTAATAAAAAGAAAAAAAAAAGAGCGGGTGTCACTAAAGAAAAAATTATTCTGTTTTGAACTCTTTTTTTAAACTTTTGATTGGAAACTGTTTTAAAATTTAACAAAAAACTTTCTATTTTAATCTTGTTTTTATATTTTGCATGTATTACTTTTACTTTTAGTCTAAAACATTATTTTTCCAAAAAACACTGACGTCTAATGTGTAAATTACAAATTTGAAATCGCCCCCCTAAAATGTCATATTGCCCCATGGTGGGGCCTACGCCCCACGTTGGGAACCACTGGTCTAAAGTCTGCAATAGTAGCACCTCTTAGTTGAGGTCGTAAAATAATTTTTAATTATTGTGCAAAATATGTCGGAAATAATCATATTGGTCATAATAGTAATGAAAAGCTCTGCGCTTATGTTAACCAGAGCTACAACTAGCGATCGTGATGTCGAATGTTTGAAATTCTGTCGGGTAATTAAATTGACCCCTAAATTTGCTTTTATACATATGAAAGTCGTCTAAATACATGTGTAAATAAGGTATGAAATCCACATGGTATCCAACAGCAAGCCGCGTTCTCAAGTTTATTTAACTCTCATACGATCTGAAATAAATGTTAATGACTCCAGCTTCCTTCATTTGATTTATTCGCGCTGCAAAGAGGAATATGTTGAAAACTGAATGGATCGAGTTAATTTAAGCAACACACAGAACATTTGGTAAGTAATTGATTCTAGTTTCGAAAAGGTTCAAGAACTGAGAACCAGAATTGGTAGATTTCGAGTTGGTATCAACCTAATGAGATACAAATAGCGATAAGTTCGTTACTGACGAATTTATGATAGATAAACCACCACACAGTGCGGTTTTGAATGTATTTGTACTGAAAAGCCTGTTTATAAGTAAATATCTGATATAGAGCAGTTCACATCACGTGGCTTTATCGTAGAACAATGAAAAAAGCTGTAGGGCACACAAACAGAAAAAGCATTGATAAAAGTAGTGATAGCTGTCCTAGCAAAGAGGAAATTGCTGGCCAGCAGCAAGATAGGTGCTGGCAATGATGGAGAAGTGCTGGCTAATGGTCTACCATTGCACGACCACTGCTAGACAGCTTCAGTCAACTTTGCTGTTGGAAATCATCAGATAAAATTCTGGTGGGCTTCCGTTTTATCTCATACGCAGATCCACCACTACATGGAAGTGCACGAACTTTTGCAGTATTATTGCTGGGAACCCTCACGCTAGGTGACGTTGCGAATATCGAAGACACTGAGTATTTGAACACAAATCTGAAATGAATATCTTAACACAATTTAAGCTGTGAAGCTAATTTTTTTTATACTGTAAATAATATAGCACCACTGCCACCAACAAAATAAATAAGTAAATGAAAAATTAAATAAATTCTTTATTTCAACGCACTTTTTTTCTCCTTAAATCTGGTTTTACTAAGTTACTAAGGATTTCGGTTTTCATAATTTACACAGTTGAGAATCAATAAAAAAAAGCGTGTGAAATATATAGTATTCTTATACAATACAATAATTTCTATACCAGTTTAATGATTGGGAACGCAAATCACAAAAGAAACAAATTTCAAATAGTGTAATGAGAGGTTGAAAACTACGAGCGCTCGTAGGATACGCTGAAAGTACTTGTTCGTGTCCGATCACTAAAACTAAACAGCACCGAACGCGGTTAGTAATTGGGAGGGTGACCACTTGGAAACCGCTGCAAGTTCAAATATTTCATAGACATTTCTGTTATAGATACTTACAGCTCTTGGTGAAATTAGCTTATAGTAAAAAGGACCATAATTCAATAATACTTCGTTTTTTTATAGAATTCTATACGAAATTTTTGTAAGGGAAAGTGCTGAGCCAGCAAAGGAATAGCAGTACGATCAGTGCTAGCATTTCAGGAAAAGTGCCGGATTGAAGTAATGTGATGGCATACAAATGTTGGCCTTCAGTTGGCCATCACTGATGAACCAGCTGCATTCCGCACGGACACTTTTGTACTGGTTTAAGTAATGGCACAATTGCACTTTACCGCTGATGGCAGTGCTAGCTGCCATCTGTTTTCCAGCTGATGGCCAACTGTTTCTTTCTTTGCTGGGGTCCTACAGCAGCAGCAAAAACCTGTTCGTGATACCACCTTGCATATCTCTATTGACTACGATAGGATAGTACGTGTAATCGCAGCTTAAAGTGGACACTGGCACAAGTACTTCCTATGATCGATAATTTTTTGCTTCTCATGAGAACCGGTTTTTACACATCATGGCTAGTCGTTGGTCCGAATAAATTAGAAATGTCTTCATATAATGCGCTTGGATGAGATGCATGAATATACAATTTTTTTCCAGCGTTTTACTTAATGTCAATCAGTGTGATCAAGTGATTTCTTTTCTCCCAAGCAATGCAACTAACTGGCTGCGAGTGTTTTGACATACTCCAAATGTCCTTTCTTTTGTAGGACAATTTTAAAACATTTACAGTTGAAGAAGATAGTTTTATAAACTTTTACTGCATTTTCCTATACGACGGTGCATTTCCACTTTTATGGAACTTTTCTACTGGCATCGATCAGTCATGAAAATTCCTGTGTCGTTTTTAACACTTTCCAACAACATAAGTTAATTTTTGCACCTTTCAGTATAGTTGAAAAGTTTTTATGACTTCAGTTCATCTGTCTGGAATTTGCCCTGGCTCTAACTATGATAAATATACTTGGATTTCCACGTGATTTCATAAATAAACAAACAAAACCGAATTTAAGAAACACGTAATTGAAATATTCCCTTAAATATTAAAATAAACAAAATCAAAAAGTTTATAAATGGCGAAATCATTTCAGATTAACCACTGGCATGCGGCTGATAAGAAAACAAAAATGCCTTTTGGTATATTAGAGGTAAATCTAAGAAAATATATGGAATTGTAAAAAGTCGATTAGAGTCTTCAATTAAAAGTTATATTCACCTATGATGTGAAAACTAATATAAAGCCAGATATAAAGTTTAACTTTATATGTAGCTTTTCACCTGCTAGTATAGTCTGCAACCGGGGAACCCAGTTTTTATATAAACCAGGGAACCCTGCTGGGTTGCCTGGTTTATATAAAACAAGACTTATGCACTAAATCGAGCACAATGTTGACTAAAGTTCTGTAAGCGGATATGTGGACAATTAGAGTAATTTTTTGTGCGCAGCCTGATTTGTTTTTTAGATGACTATGTGTTAAAAGTTTGAATTAATAAATGAATCATTTTAAGTTCGCAAAGTATCTTAATGATTATATGTTCAGAACCATTGCGTTATTTGATAATTTACTGAAGGATAGGAATATATATATATATATATATATATATATATATATATATATATACAAAAAATTTAAAACAGGAAAACAACATCATTTGCTGTTATTTGTCTGAAATGTTTTTTGTATAATTTATCTTGTTAAAATTAATTTAGTAAATTTAAATGTTTTCAGAAATTTCAGAATTTTCTGTAACTATTCAAACATTTCTCAATAGATAAATCTTTTCATACTTTTAATAAATTTAATAATAATAATAAAAATAAAATTAAACTGTATATAACAAGTAATCTGGTTTCTCATTTATTAATAAATAATTTCCATATGAATGCGATGATGTTAAATGCATTATGAGTGATATTACCATGTTTTATGAATATGAAAAGGATTTTTCTTTCACAGTCGGTGCCCAAGTCAATAGGTGGCTGCAAATATGAACAATTTCAGTAATAATGTCATATGTTTGATAGAAAACGTTTCTTGGTTTAAAAACTACTTCTAATCTTACACGCCTTTTTTTAAGTACCCCGATACCCCGATCCTTAAAAAAAAT
Organism: Maratus speciosus; assembly: GCA_963932465.1. NCBI lineage: Eukaryota > Metazoa > Arthropoda > Arachnida > Araneae > Salticidae > Maratus > Maratus speciosus. The sequence goes on from OZ010793.1 coordinate 483,766,573, forward strand.
ATATATATTAAAAAAGGTGTTTTATTTTGTGAACTTTCGCTTTTACAGAGTTATTTATTATCGTACCATATTAACGTTCTAGCTAATGTTCAATAAGTATCGCTGTGAGCAAAAATATGATGATTGTTTAACCCTTTAAGGGGATGATCACCTTAAAATTAAAAAAAAAAACTTTTTTGTCTATTATTGAAGAATAACACGTTACAAAACCTTAAAAAGGAAAAAATATGGCGAACTCTAATTAGAACTGGTTTTATAATAAAATATGGGACGTGATACTTATGGAAATTGAGGTAAAATTGAACTTTAAAGTCATTTTTCTCTAAACAGATATTTTTGACATTGCGCGCATCATATTTCCAAAACAAAATAAAGTAGAAATTTAATATTTTATACTATATTGTATTTTATATAGTTTTATAACCTCAACCTATTGTTAAGTAAGTACCTGTAATATATTTAATTTTTTTTTTTTTTTTAAATCATAAATCTTGTATTTTATTGTTTAATTGGCTGTAAAAATAATTTCACCTGTAAATTTGGTTATTATTTTAGGTTGAAGTTAAAGAACAATATTTTACGAATATATATATATATATATAATATTAACCGGATATATCGAATTTATTTTTAATAATTCTGCGCGCAGCACATGTATGTCAAATCACCTTTTGGAAATTTTTTTATTAGCAGGTCTTAATTAAACTAATTTCTAATTATTTTTGATTAAAAGTACTTAGAGGAATGCGTAAACAAAGATTTGTACAATTTACACAATATTATTATTATTTTTTTAATTTGAAGAAATATTTACAGCTCCAAGAATTTTTTAATATTGTGTTAAAATTAAGCAACATTGAGCTGCTGAAAGTAATCCCCCCACCTTGAAGTATCGAATATCTTAAGAACCAACCAACATAGTACTTAATGACTGCAGAGATATGTGACGAAAAGTCATAACTGTTTTCTGTAAAACAGTGATAAAATAGATGTAGAAGAATGGTAGATTAAAAAAAGCTCAAAAAATAAATTCTTTGCATTTGTTATTATTACTTTTAGAAACTAGAAATGACATTTTCATGTACAAGTAAATACATTTTAATAATAAAATAAATAAAGAATTTTCAATACAATTTGAATGAAGCAAAAAATCACAGAGCTATGCTCGGTCTTCCGAAGTAGTAATTATAATATACGGTTTCTCATTCTGAGAAATATTCATAAAAACCTTTTAAATATTGTATTCAAAATTTCTTATTTGAAAGCTTATGATTAACGGAAACATTTAAATGTCTACAATAACATCGTTTAAAATTGTTCAATCACTAAATATTAAAATTAGCATTCCGTTATGCTAGTAAATCAGAGTTATTTGATATTCTCCAAACTGAATTAATTATCAGGAAAATACGAAAGCAATATAGCCTGTCAAAATTTTCACAATAATCATGACTCTTGTTATAGAACTTTTAGCGAAATATTGCAACACATTTCATTTTAATTAGTGAAGTATTTTACATACTATATTCAACTATTATGATTATTCGTGCTATTTAAAATTCATATGCTGGAACATTGAATATGAATTGAATTACCTATATCAATGAAAGAAAGATTATTTGTTAGTCTGGCTGTGCCTACTTTTACACTATGATGATAGCACCAGAACAGCAACATTTGGCAAGGAGGTATTCGAAAGTATACTCCAAAATACTTCAAAATTCGATTGAGATTTATTCAAATTATTATTTAAAGGAGTTTTTTTTAACCGGATTTTCGCATTACGGATATTTTGTCACCCACTGGGCCGAATATATAGGGAGAGCAAAAACCAGTTTTTTTCTTTGATTTGTTTGCCAGAACGTTTCAGAAAAAAAGAAGCCCAATTGTTCCACAAATTACGAATATGCAAATGACCTCTGACCGTATGATAATTTTGATAGGATACTGAAGACAATGCAAAGGGGAATAATTCGAAATTCGCGTGTGCAAAAGTTTCCGGTCTTCCGTCATTCGTTAGTTTTTGCTATCGGTAAAGTGTTTTTTTAATTAATTGAAAAATGAAAACTTCCACAATTATTGTTCGTAAACGAATGTTTTGTTTATCGCTAAAAGGCCAAACCTCTCGCGAGATTGCCGCAAACATATCGATCGAAAAATCTACTGTGTACGATATTTAAAAAAAATATAAAGATGGCCATGGCATTGTGGACTTTCAGGTCCAGCAGACTCCGGAAACGACGATTCGTGTGGACAGAATTACCAGGAGAAAAGAAGTTGATGAATTGCATAAAAATGCCGCTGCAATATCCCGCGATTTACGGAGATAAATTATCGCTGAAATAAGTCTGTCTACCGTGTCAAGACGCTTACGTGATATAGGCCTTTATAGAAGAGTCTGTGTTATAAAACCTTTCATAAAAAAAAAACATCAGCGAGCTCGACTGGCATTTGCCAAAAAACACAAAGACTAGTCAAGTGAAAACTGGAAAAAAATTTGAATTTTTCGATGAATCGAAGTTCAAACTTGTTGGTTATGATGGCAGACACTAAGTCCAACGATCTAAAATAAAAAGATATGATCCGAGATATGTTATTCCTACGATGAAGCATGGCGGATAACACGTTATACTGTCGGGTTCTGTAAAAAGTGTCGTTCCGCTAGTTAAAATCCGCGGTAAGATGAATAGTGCAAGGTATAAGGATACCTTGCAAAATCATTTGCTGCCTTATTGGAGGAAAAAAATATTTTCGCAATTATTTGTTTCAGCATGATAACGACCCAAAGCACAATGCACGCCGTGAAACACAGAGCTTCTCTCAAATAAATTCCGCTTTCAAAATGGCCAGCCCAATTACTCAATTTTAATCCAATAAAAAAATTTTGGAATGAAATTGACAAACGTGTGTGTGAAAATACAAATATTCCTATTCAGGAGAATTTCCCCAAAAATTGCAAGAAGAGTAGTTAAAAAATTTAAATTAGACGATCTTCAATCGTTCATTGAATCGATGCTACGTCGCTGCGCGGCAGTACTTATTGCTAAATGTGTGACGATAAAATGCTAATTGTAAATGTTGTTGATCACTGTTATTTTCTATTATAACTCCATTTTACATCCAAATTTGCCAAGATGGACGGAAACGTTTGAGAACATGCGTTTACAATTAATTTTGGAAATTAAATTTATTAATATTTATTTGTTATTCCATAAATACGTTCTTAACTATTATGTCAATAAAATGTATAAGTATCTGAGATTCCACTTCATATTGGAATACTTACAAATGCACCAAAAATTTTATGCTGGCCGGAAACTTTTGACCGCAACTGTAGCTATCGATTTTCGGTCAACCTCTGTCAAAAAAATATCGCACATACACTCAAATGCAAAAAAAAAAAAAAAAAAAATTGGTAAACCTGTCTAATTTTGCGTAGAGACTCCAGGAGCCGGCATAAGTGACGCACGCGACGGGACATGGACTCGACTAACGCCTGAAGGTGTCCTGGAGGCAATTCTCACCATGAATCCTGCAAAGCAGTCAAAAATTCCATAGGAGTGCAAAGTGGTGGAGGTCACTTCTGAATAGCAAGTTGCAAGGCATACCAAATATGCTCAATAATATTCATGTCTGGGGATTTAGGTGGCAATGGAAGTGCCTAAACTCGGCACAGTGCCCTTGGAACAACTCGATATTAACTTTCCACATGTGAGGTGCTGGATTGCTCTGGTGGAATTGTTCGTCGGAATGCACAATAGACATGAACTGGTCGAAATCTAAATTATCCCAAAACTACCACAAAAATAAAATGTATAGAACAAGATTATAGAATTTCATAATTTTCGTCAATATTTAATCTGAATGGGAATTTCAAATGAAAATTTCAGTTATCGCGAAGTTGGCTTCATTTATCCTATTTTTTTCACCAAATTTGGACATACCACCAAGTATTGCCAATCTTGGCTAGAAACTGACCTGGTGGATATGACTATGTGGTTGAAAGCGTATGGGAGTAGGAATAATGTTTACAACAATGCAAGAAAATTTGAAAGAACCCACGTTCAATAAAACGCATAAATACAGTAATCTTTTATTACTTACCCATCATATTTTGTATAGGTTAAGTCTTGTAATCTTTTTAAAAATCGAAAAAAAAAAAAATTGACGGATTTACACGTGGCATTGGAGATTCCGAAAAACATATTAAAAAAAAAAAAAAAAAAAAAAAAAAAATGGTATCCGTCTGGGTGTGTGTCGGTGTGTGTGTCTGTAATAGCTCTATCTCCCGAAAAAATTGAGATAGAGTCTTGAAATTTGGTATGTAATTAGGAAGTAATGATGGGAAGAAGCCTATTGAATATCAGTAACCTCGATTATCTGGAACAATTTTTTCGGACTCTCGAAATATTCGTTCTGATTAAAGATACACAAAAAATTTCGAAATTGTTTATTTGAAGAAGTGGATATAAAAGACGATAAAAAAACATAAATTTTGCATCAAGAATGAAGTCAGTCGGATAGTTAGTTGACGAGATATTTGTAATCCTATTTTTCACACTCTTCGATTTTTCATGATCCTGTATTTCATTCAAATTTCAATTAAAAACTATATTTTAATTGGAAATGAGACGCTTAATATTCGACGCAGTAAACTGTTAGTTTTTATGATTATAATTTTTCGAGTTATAAGGATGTTTCTTTTACGCAATTCGATTATCCCGCCGACCAAAAAACTATCGCCAAACTATAAGATTAAATGCCAATAATGGCTTATCGTAAATGTCAAGCATTTAATGCATCGCCGTACCTATAAGGGTGTTTACCATAGGAGGGACCCTGTTCTGTCACCAAATGCCGCCAACTTGGCTATATATCGCCAAATTTGGCGACCAAAATGAGTTGTCAAAAGAGACGCCAAATTGGCGGTATCTCTAATATTTCGCCAAATTCCCATAGATTTCCATTGTAAACCAATAGTGTTTATTTGCTTACAGAAAATCATCAAATTGAGATATTTTAATGCAACAAAAAGTAATATTAGCTTAAGGGATTGTATTAATTATATTTAAGGGAATCCAAGTAAATTAAATTATGAATAAAAGTAACATGATACAATGTTTAGCATGTATCACATGTTTTATTTTCATGTTTTATATTATGTATATCCATGATGGGTAAATATTACGGTGGCCCCCAATGACTAGTTTTTAATCTGCTGTCTTGTTTCAAAATGTCAGACGTCCTAGAAATTCCCACTGCTATATATCAGCTAACTTTTAAGAAAGGAGCGAAACGAAAAATGTCCCAGAACCTCGTATCAAGGCCAGACACTTGAGGGAAAACCCTTTTTTGATTTTGATTTTTTTACATCTTTTGTATTTGAAATTTATAAGTGACAACCATTTTTAAAGCAATATGATTGGTGAAGTTGGCCAACAAACTCTGTCGAGACCTTCGTATGCCGTGTACACATGCTTAGTCACATCAAAATTAGTTTATAAATGTAAGTCCTATCGCATGAGAAAAATATATAACATATATATATATATGTGTGTGTGTGTGTGTATAAATTAACAATGGACGACAAGCATTTCTGACGACATACAACGTCACAATGAATAGCTAATATAGCTAATCAGCTTCTCGATTTTCTCCACAAGCGCTCACCAAAAGGCAATCAAATACGGCAATACTTGTAGGAAACATTGCGAGCTCCGCCCGGTGCGTTTGGTCAATTGAACAGAGGGTGGTTTTGTGGTCTACAGGTCATGATTTATGAAAATATACCGACATTTTCCGGGATTGCTTTCCTCGGGATGAATGCAATAAGTAACCTTATGCTTTTCCCATACTTTTTTAATGGGAGCTACTTAATAACTTTTATACAGTTCGTTTCGTGAATAAAAACCGTAAATGTTTGCATTTAAATCTCCTAATGTTAAAAAGAAAAGCAACCAATTCACTTGATTGGGATTTTTTTTTAACCTATTAAAAAATTGTAAAAATAATTTAAAAATAATATTAGAAGTAACTGATAGAATATTTAGATAACATGCTCAGATATGTATATTTAAAAAATCATAAAAATTTGAAAATTAGATTACTTTAAAATAAGTGTAGCGCGATAGAAATCAGCAAACTTCTTGTGTAATACTAGCCCCACCAGTGGCTGAGAGGTTCTGCTCTCGAAACTGGTAGACGGGAAGTGCTGGGTTCGATCCCAATCGCGCCCGTCGGCCCAATCGTTCGGAGTTTTCGTGGTTTTCTTCGAACAATGGATTTCCATGCGTTAATACGGGTAAGGTTCCCTTAGAAAGACCCCCACGAAGGGCACTCCCCCTCGGGCCTATATCCCTAGTGTAGATAATCGGCCGTCACAAAATCAACCAACCAACCAATCAATCTTGTGTAATATACTAAAGCAAGAAATATTAATTTCTATTAGCTGATAAATTTTCATCCGCATGTTTGTTAAGTTTTTAATTACACTATTTTAGTTTTCTAAATCTTAATTAAGTTGTGTAATTATTCGTCTGAATCCGTTTAACACCTTACAAAACTATTTGGAAACTCCCTAAGCGATTTAATCAATATTGAAAGAAATGGGAAATCCAATCTCTTTTGGAAAGGGAATAGACTGCTTTCTGCTTAATTATAACAATTATGTTTATTTGAAAGGAGAATATAGTGTATACATACGGTAATTCTCAAAAGTGATAACAAATTTATCTCATAAAGTTATATGAATGATGATTTTGTTAATTATTTAATTATAAAATTTCTAGTATTAGTTAATAAATTTGGAAAGATTCTTGTATATCTTTTTTCGATTTATTTGACTATACGGAAATCTTCAACATTTAATTTATCTGTGACATAACGTGCAATATACTTTAGTGTAACGAAAATTTTCTTATTTCTTTTAATAATCGACTAAAATTTGTCCCATCGCTTTGTACTGTGTTATATTAGTTTACTTACTCTTTCATAAATGTCAAACTATTTTTTAAGTCAAATAATGACTTTTTGAACTTTAAATTCTTTTCAATTAATGGTTTTTTTATTTCTATGTGATGTATGTCTTAATTTCCTTTATTAAGCAATGTTTGGTTCAAAATATGTTTATTTATTTCGAAAAACAACAAGAAAGTTATCAGTTTATGTAGGTTATATAATTATTAACTTTTATTAAAATCTTACAAAACATTTTGGAAAACCTCTAAGTGCTTTAATTATTACTTAAAAAGGTGTGAAATTATGTTTCTAGATATAGATTGTAGATTCGACTTTATTAGAGAAATTATCCTTATTTAAAAGAAGAATGTGCTATGTAATTAGAATTACCGTCAAAATAAATAATAAATTCTAATTGATAAAGCACAGTAAATGATGATTTTTATTAATTTAATTATGAAGCGTTTAGATTAATTAATATATTTAAGAGACTTACATAGATTCTTTTGTCTATTGACATTGACTAAACGAATCTCTTTCGTAAGTCATTTAAATTTCAAAACGTAAAGTATTATGTTTTAATTTAACCACATGGAAGCTTGACAAGTATGAACAGTTTTTAAACAACGAGTGTTTATAAAAACAATAAGAGGTGGCTTAATTTATTGATAAATTTTAACAGAATCGATCATATATTCGGTGCATTGAATGAAATAGAAGTTGTGTGGCAATACGTTGTGTTATACTTAATTTACCCGAGGTCTTTCGATTGTTTGTGGGGAGAGGGGGATGTAAACTCATGTTTATGAAAATTGCAACACCATGAAGGGATGACCCGAATGAGCTGAAAATCTCAAAGAATGCAAAATATAACGTGTTATGCAAATGATTCAATGATTCCAATTTCAGACTCAGCACGAATGCGTGGACTGAGTAGCGCCCTCTGGACTACTAATGAAACCGTATATATAGACAGCTGTAGTGAGAATTGTTTATGGTTATTTGCTAATGGTGCACATTAGGTGATACGTAACTATCCTCTTCGATGAAAGAGGGCGGCATTTCAACAACTGACGGAGTTTGAAAGTGGGAGAATCATCGGTCTTCCTGAAGAACGATTTTCCTATCGTGCAATAGCAGCTCGTGTGCAGCGTAACTGCAACAGAGTAATGCGAATTTGGAAGCAGCGGACCGACGAGGATCGGACAGCTCGGAAATCTGAGAGTGATACTGAACGGTGACGTCAACGTGCAATGAAAGATTAATAATAATTTGTTGAAGAGTTAGTAGGGGGTGTTTACTTTTTTTTCCACGACGGTAGTCGCCCGGTGGCGTGGTCAGTAAGCGGAGGCTGCTGTCACCCCGAGGGCCCGGGTTCGAGTCCCTGGGTAAGACATGGATGTAATTGTGAATGTCTCATTGTAGTTATATAATATATGTAATGGAAAATAAAAAAAATTGTTGTGACTCGTTATTGTTTCTGTATAATAAGGATCATTCGAGGCGACAGCCATTGTAGCTATAGGCCCCAAAGCATTCTCCACTTCAGTGGACTTCAAATGCCAAAAAAATGTCAAATGTCCACGACGGTACCTCTTAAACTTTTCAGTAATTCCGAATAAGAATAGTGCTGAACAGGTGAGCAGGATTGAGGGTTTTCCTAGCTGATAACAGCTTAATACCTAGACTAGGAATTGAAATATCTTACGTTTTATGAGCCATTTGGAAAAATGTAATTGTAGTTTAGAACTACTTAACCCCTTCGCGACGGGAGCCTTTTACGAAATGTTTATTACTTTGCTACCGGTTTAAAAAAAAAAAAACAGAAGTTTGTGCCTATTCAAATCGGGAAAATGCTCAGATTAAATAAGGCAAATTTTACAGTAAAATTTTACTGGTGAGGATAAACGAGGATTCTTAGGCCTATTTCCGGCACGTATACGTGTCGCTCGTCCCCAAGGGGTTAAGAAATAAATTATGAAATTAAAAGAGGAATTAAAAAGTTAAGAATTTAAGAAAATAAGTTGAAATTAAGTTAAGACTTAAGATAAATGGAAAATATTTTAAAACAATATTTTAAAATGGTCTAACTGTAGTTATAAAACTACTGTATAAGGATTAAAAGGAGAGAAAAAGTTAAGAGTTAGTACTGTTCAGAGTTACTCTCGCCAAGCTTGGGCAGGAGAAGCTGAAAGGAGGTAGCAAAGCTACATAAATGAAAAAAAGGTCCATACATTTTTTGCTCCTTTATACAATAGAGTGAGCATATAGCTTATATATATATATATATTATAAAAAGACATTAAAGAAGAAGAAGCAATCTTAGTGTGGTGTACCCAGAGATTACCGGGTGTCCATAATAATGGAGAACCTAGGGCGTTTACGGTGGTGTTGCTTAGAGGTGTCATAATCAGGAAGCTCCGCTACTATTTCGTTTGGAAGATCGAAGATTTTACTATAGAATTTTTTGGCCAGATCGCTGATGCGCTTACGCAGGGTGATGGTTTTGAGATCTCTTCCGACAGTTGAATTACGTAAGTAACGTGAAGCGTTACGAAATATGCGCAAGTGTCTGTTATGCAGACGACTTAAGTTGTCCATGGAAGTCCTGCAGGTGAAGCCCCAGACCGGACTAGCATAAGTTATAATTGGAAGAATGCATGAGTTATAAAGAATGAATTTGTTATGAACTGAGAGGGTTTTGCTATTGAGAAGAGGTTTAATTGAATTGAAAGCTCCAGCGACTTTCCCTCTAACAGAAAGAATGTGCTTGCCCCAAGTTAAACGGCGATCAAGGATGACCCCAAGATATTTAGCTTGGTCAGAGCAAGGGATTGCAGTGTTATTGATTATTCTGCTTCCTTTGAATATATATTTTAAACACAATTTAAAAACATTCTGGTAATTGAACTATTATTTATTGAGTTTTGACAATTTTTCAACACGGTTTTACAAAAAAAAAAAAAAAAAAATCCTTTTGCATAGCTGCCAACTTTTACGGTTTTTTCTTACTACTAAAATTTAAAAGAAAATTTAAGAAAAAGAAAAAGAAAATTCAAGAAAAAGAAAAAGAAAATTCAAGAAAAAGAAGAATTAAAATTTCGACTTAAGAAAAAGAAAATTTTGACTTATTTAATTGAAGTGTAAAAGTAGCCAGCTATGATTTTGAGAAAAATCAAAAAAACAACGTTCACCTTAAAAATATTAAATAAAGCCTTTGTGAAACATTATTAAAAATCAGAAAAAACAACGTTTAAAAATGCACAAATAATACATGAAAAGCAGCAAACAGCTGTTTCGAATCTACTAGCGAGATTCTTCTTCAGTGCAAGATAGTGAAAAAGGAACAGCGTGCTAGAAAAAGCAAGGCTGAGCAAAATGATAGACAGAGACCCGCTGTCTTAAATACCCTATGCGGGTAGCGAAGGCGCAAAAAAAAAAACCAATGAGAGAGAAGCATTGGGAAAGACTGAGTGGGCAAGTAGCGACATCTACCGGAGAAGGAGAGAAAAAGAAACCAAAAAATGAGGAAATTAAATTAATGCTTTCCAAATACTTGGAAAATCAGGAGTACTAGATAAGTCATTGACTAAAGAGTGAGAATTTTTAATGATGTGGTAAGCTTCCCAAAAATCAAGATTAAGGTTAGAAGAGCATTTTTGGATAAGGATGGCTGAGAAAAATCGAACCTATGTTGAGAAGACCAAGAATGTTGAGCAATAGACGAACGTTTGAGCTCCTGATTTTTAACATAACCTTCTTGCTCTTTTAAACGAAATCTAAGAGCACGTTTAGTCTGGCCGATATAAGAAAGGCCACACTGGCAAGAGATTTGGTAAATACCCCAGTTATCTAGGCGATCAACGGGGTGTTTGAGATTTGAAAAAGGGATTTTATTAACAGGGGAAAAAATAACATTAAAATCAAACCTTTTTAAGATTTTAGCAACTTGTTGGCTGATTTTAGGAAAAAATGGTAACACAACTGAAGTATTAGAGTTGGAATCAGAATGCTTTTTCTCAGAATGGACGGATTTCGTCAATTTCTTATAAATAGAATCAATAATATTAGAGGAATAACCACGATCAACAGCAATAGCTTTGAGGTAATTAAGTTTAGCACTGAGTAACTGAGGAACTCACTCTTTAGACAAAGACTTATCTAGTACTTATGATTTTCCAAGTATTTGAAAAGCATTAATTTGATTTCCTCCTTTTTTGGTTTCTTTTCCTCTCCTTCTCCGGTAGATGTTGCTACTTGTCCACCCAGTCGTTTCCATTGCTTCTCTCTCATTGGTTGTTTTTGGCGCCTTCGCTACCCGCATAGGGTATATAAGCCAGCGGGTCTCTGTCTATCACTTTGCTCAGCCTTGCTTTTTCTAGCACGCTGTTCCTTTTTCCATATCTTGCACAGAATAAGAATCTGGCTAGTAGATTCGAAACAGCTGTTTGCTGCTTTTCATGTATTATTTGTGCATTTTTAAACGTTGTTTTCTCTGCTTTTTAACGTTCACCTTAGTTTTCTAAAGTTTGTAAGAAATATAAATGTTTAAAACGCTCCAGGATCACAAAGTTCAATCGATTTCATTTTCTAAAACAGTAAGTTTTGAAAATTAAATTTTGATGGAAATTGACGTTTTAAAGTCCTACACATACTTTAAAATATCATGGAATCATAGCTCGATTATAACAAGGCGGGAATTGTGCATCAAACTTGGGAAATTGGGTGTGTTCGTACTTTAACTAGTTTTATAAATATTCAGATCTTGGTGCAATAGCTGTTGCACTCTTATGCAAAAATACATGAATACAAAAGTTTTACGATTATATGTATTAAATAAAGTTGTACGGACATAATATAGCTCCATCCTAAATAGGACGTAATCACCATGGCAACCTAGAATCATTACCTATCATGGATTGATTGGTTGATTGATAATCGAAGCTTAAGCCAGATAATGGTTATTTAGCTTTGCTTTACTTGGCGGCGTTGTATCCTAATGTTCCAAAATTTCTAACATAGTTCTTTGTGAAACAGTTCTTTCATTTGACTTTATATCCGCAGATGAGAACTTGTTTGTTACCTATCATGGGATATCATTCAATTAGTTCGTATGATAGGATTTAATAGAATGAAAAGAACTTTGTTAATTTCTTTTCAAGTTTTGATTCAATTTTCATAAAATTTGAAATGACTCGACGAAATTCTGCAATAACTATTAAATTTCAAACCTCTCGGGTAAATTTTGTGCTATTATATGCGGACAGACGAACAGACTACTAGACGACGATTATAGGTTCTACGTATATAGTTGCTACGTTATACATATAATTACGAACGCACCTAAAAAGTGTCTTATTATAATGCACTATAAAAACCACAGAAATATTCAAATACAGGTTAAACTAATTAACCTGTAATAGTGACGCTTTTAAATACAATATTTTTAAAATATTGTTTCAAGTAAATCGTGAGCATCTACTTTAGAAAATTGATTAGTTTTCCTCTTACATTTTCGTAGTGTTTAATGTTTTTTTCGAATTTCAATGGATAAACTGGATCTCATCCAAGCCTTTATTTATTATTGTTTGTATAACGTGAAGTGATTCATGACCGAATTCTACAACGGAAAAACCGCATGTGGTAGTATAATTTTCCTTTAAATAAGACATTTCTGATAGGTCATTAGACTATATATTTTAGAATTCAAGTACAGTATGGTAAATAAAAGGCCTAACCACTGATACAATAATTAATTAATACAAATGTAAACAAGAAGGAAAAATCATGCGTCAAGCATAGATTTTGAAACACTTTCCAACACTTCCAAAATACTTTTAAAAAACTTCACCGTTTAATAATCTATATAATAAAAACCTAAATCATGTGACTGTCATCAACAGTTCCGGATTGACTGCTTAACTTTTTGTACGCCAAGCGGCCAATTTGGTAATATAATATTAGCCGGGAGCAGGTGATAAATCGCCAAAAATTGTAAATATCCTGTCATCAGTATTATAATAGTTCATTTCTTGCGACTGTCATAAACAATTTTTCGCGTGGTAAATTAAAACAAAGCTTTGATATTGAAATTAAATATCATCGTTTATGGTATTATATCTTTCTTTTTTATCTTTTTTTTTTTTAAAGCAATAATTGAAAGTCATAAATTTTAAAGTTATGCATTTTAAATAAAATGAGTGAAAGTACTATATTTTAAATGAAATTAATGAAATATGAAAAAATACGAAGGGAGCAATGTTTGGTGATTTATCACCTGCGCCCGAGTAACATAAAAATGCCGAATTCAGAATTTTTGTATCAGAATCTTCGAATTTGGCGAAGGATTGGGCAAGTAAATTAAATTATGTATAAAAGTAACGTGATACAATGGTTAGCATATGTTTAAAGGAGACCAAACTGGTCGCGAAGGGCGGCTAGTGTAAACAAGATACCTGAGAAAACGTTTTAGAAAACACATAACACTTTTGAAATCTAGATATCAGTAAATACCGTTGACAGCTGGAAAAGTACTCCAATTCTTTTGTGCAGCTCTGTATATGATCTATATAGATTTGTATAGATTCTACATAGTATTCTAAAATTTAGTATAGTAAAAAAACGCATAACACATTTAAAAATCCACCTTCAGCAATGTCTGTCAACAAACAGAAATGTACTTGAATTGTTTTGTACAGCTCTGTATATTACTTATAGATTTGTTTACCTGTCACATATTAAGTTGAAATTGAATTCAGTCAAAAACACGCTTATAACCACTTAAATTATACTTTCAAAAATTACCATACATAGGCGGTCTGTTCTTTGAATTGTCCTGTATATGATTTGATTTATATTCTCCAAACAACTCTTAAAACACCGAGGGTAGTGGAGATTTAAAATGCATATTTCAAATTAAAAAAACACAGTTAAGCAAGTCACGCTGAGTATTGCTTACGAATTCTTGTGTATTGTCTTTTATATGGGCTATAAAATTAATACACTACACAACATGTAAAAATTTAGTTAAACTTAAAAACGCATATCATAACTGAGAGCGCATTTCAGCAATCATTTCTCATAGACAATACTTCGGATACAGCATTGTATCCGAAATCTTTTATATGTCCCTGTAAATGAACGATAAATTCGATGCACATGATATACTACTGCTCCATCTCGTAATAAACTGCAGTAATGTATATTAACTTAACCATGTTTGAAATAATGCAATATAATTAATTGCGAATAGTTTTTCTCCGAAGTTTTTCATCAGCAATTATCATTAAAATACGCCGCAAACAATTTATCTTCCTTTACCATAATATATACTTTTGGGTTCCCCTGTATACCTACTTCAAATGCTACAAATAACAAATTCTATAGAAACCCTCTTCCAGTGCACCTCAATAATGTCAATAAATTTCATTATGTTCAAAATAGTGTAACGCCATTAAAATGTACCGGAAATGATTTTCCCTCATACTCCATAATGTAACGGAATACCTTTGAGTGCCCCTGTAAATGCAGTACAAATTCTACACACACTTCATTTTCAAGAGCAAACACTGCAAATAGAAGCGTCTTAAATTTAGACACATATGTGACTGAAAAAGAAATTTAGACACTTAGTGTCTTAATCTGAAAATTCAGACATTATAGATGTCTTAATTTAAGATACATGTCAGAAGTGTCTTACTATGACCATGGTGTAAACGAACTGAGAATAATGTCTAAAATATCGGCAAACGTCTTATTTTAAGACACTTCATTGCTTTAAACGTGTCTTAATTTAAGACGTTTTGATTCTTCCGACGCAATAACCACCAGGGGGCACTAGCACTCCCAGTTGAGCATGCGTTTTAGATGTCTTCGTTCGAAGTGGTATACGTTGTAATTCAAACAAAGTTTGTTTTTATGTACGCGTGTATTGTAATTCGTTTTTTGCGAAATGTGAAGTACTGCGATTTTAATTCGTATTAACTTGGATTATTTATTTATTGAATACATACATCTGACATGTGTGCTCGACATCAAATGTCTCTTAGAAGCTGTTAAGGGCGGGATAGACACAGAACAGAAGTAGACGACGGTTGAAGATTACACCCGGAAATTCTACAAAGCGTGTGCAATGGGCTTAGTGTTAACTCGTATTAATTTATATCAATAATATTGTGTTATTCATCTTCGTTCTGTCGAAGTTGGCAAAAAAAAAAGAAACTTTTGTCTGACGGGCCCTGTTTTGAGGATGAAACATCTCATTCTTTAAATATGGCTAGTCGGATGTATTATGGGATTACCTTTTAAACTGATGAAAATCTTTCTTCCTCACTGTGGTTGTGGTAGTTTTTAAAATTTCAAATCGAGGAATATTTCTTACCTCTTGCAAACAGCGATTGAAGTAAGTGTTATAATTTCTTTATAGTACTAAAATTAGTGTCTTTTATGATTTTATTTATTGTACTAAACAAAATCTTACATGAAATTTAATTAGTTTTGAATCTTTTTGCAAAAAAAAAAAACACTAATTCTAGAAGTATATATTTTTAAATTTATGACGTTGTCTTTTATTACAAATTATGTATTATTTATTCTCATCTTTTTTCTCAAATTTAAAGTAATAACATCACTAAAAAACAGACATATTTAAAAGTTAAGTTTATTCACTTGTTTTGTTTTGTTTTCAATATGGCAGTTCTTAGTTTCAATGGATCCGGATTGAGATCCCGGGATCCCGCTTTAACTTTAACCCCGA
Source organism: Maratus speciosus (assembly GCA_963932465.1). Lineage (NCBI taxonomy): Eukaryota > Metazoa > Arthropoda > Arachnida > Araneae > Salticidae > Maratus > Maratus speciosus. The sequence goes on from OZ010793.1 coordinate 483,782,285, forward strand.
AAATCCCGGAATTTTTACTGGGAAATTCCGGGATTTTCGGGATTTCCTTTTTTTTTTCATTAAACAATATTCAGCTGAAATTAAAAAATATATTTATAAACTTTCGCTTTTGGAAAAGAAAATCAATTGTTTTTCATGAAATTTATATATAATTGAAAATGAATGTTTATCTCAAGTATTTCTTAGATATATTTCTAAAGCTATTAAATCTTTTAATGTGTGGAAACTTTTGAATTGGAAACATAGAAGTAAGCCAGTCAGGAAAAAGGAAATCATTTGTTTATTTAGATTTCGCTGCATGTGTGGATTCGAAGGTCATTTTCCAATTAGACTTTACTGATATGCATCGCAAGTTTGTATCATAGTGATATCATGTGCTAACTTTTTTTTTTTTTTTTTTTTTTTTTGCTTTAAAGATGTCTTATTTAGTAGCTCATAGGAATGATAACAATAAACCCATGTGGCAATATAAATTTTTAAAAAATCTAATTTTTAAATTATAAGGATTTTTATTTTTTTTCGGAGAGGAGGGGGGGGGGGATTTTGTATGAAATTTTCGTAAAGTTGATACCTTAAATCTTGCACTGATTATAATGAAAGTTTTGAACTTTTAGAGTAGGACAAGATTAAAAAACACAAAATATAAAAACACAAAATACCGAAGTAATTTTTTCCCCAATATTAACCCTTTGCACTCGACGGCTCCGGAGCGGAGCCATTTAAAATTTGTCTTCAAACTCGAGGTCTCCGCTACGGATACAATGCAAATAATTTTGTGATACCATGTAATCTTGGCTTTTCTAGACAGGTATCACAAAATTATTTGCATTGTCTCCGTAGCGGAGCCCTCGAGTTTGAAGACAAATTTTAAATGGCTCCGCTCCGGAGCCCTCGAGTGCAAAGGGTAAAGTAGAATTATAGTAGGTTATTTATTTATAGTAGGTTATTTATTTATTCATATTTAAATAGCTGTTGTGATTATCATCTGATACATATGTAAAATTGCCTATGTGGCAATATAATTTTTTAAAAAATCTATTTTTAAATTATATGAAGTAGAGTAGAACAAAATTATAAGAAATATATATATTTATCCATGTACTTTAAAAGCCCTCAATAGCCCTTGCCGCTGAATTTGTCCGATAATCGGAGATGTCTGCTTTTGTGAGGTAAAAATATACAAATATGTATGCCATGCGGATTAAAAAAGTATTCGCTAAATAGATGTTTCAGAATAGCTATTCGGGAATGTCCATTAACCTCCACAACGGATACTCCCGAATACCGGACATCTCAATTGAGATAACAATAATGCAGGGTTGCATTTTTTGCAAAAGAACTTCTTGATTAAAGAATGGGCATACTGGGCCGTGCCCCGCCCCCCTACGATTTTAGTGCCCACAAATTTGATGTGCAATATTTGTAAAGCTTATATTTTAAATCTGTTTCAAAATTGTATTGATTATAATCAATATTTTGAACTTTTAAAGTAAAATAAGATTAAAAATAAAACAAATTTTAAAAATCTAATATTTAGATAAATATTTTTTGTTTTAATCTTGTTCTACTCCTGAAGTTCAAAATATTGATTATAATCAGTAAAATGTCGTAAAAGATTTAAATTATCAGCTTAACAAAAATTGCGTACCAAAATTGGGAGCACCAAAAAAATCAGTTTGAAGGGGGGGGGGGGGGGCAGGACCCCTGCCAAATATTTTTCCAGGATTCAACGTGGTCAAACATGGCTACGTATGATGCTTACAAAAAAAATGGATGCTATTAAGACGTTTGAAGTGTCTGAAAAAATTCAGACATTTTAAAATGTCTGAAAACTGAACACTCCGTTTCAGACACTTAAGTGTTTGAATTTCAGACATTTTAATTTACAGTGAACATTCCATATTAAGCTTAATAACGTATATAAATTACATAGCAATCCGGGTATATTTACGGTAGTTAGCGCTCGGCCTGACAGACGGACAGACAAATACAATTCATAAAAACTTTTAAAGTACTGGGTAAGTCAAAATGAATATAGCGACTACAAATGGCTATAACTATTTAATGGAAAATAATTTATCGATATGATTAACACAGAATGTAGACGGAACTTCAAAATTTTGTATATATACGTCATAGATGTTCTATGTGACTTCCCTTGGTCACACAGACAACATCTAAGCGGTAGTCCATTTTACGCCATACATTCTGAGGCATTTGTTCAGTCACCGACGCAAGCGCATTACAAATCCGTACTTTGAGTTCTTCAATTGTTTTGGGCATGGGAGGCATCCTGTCCTTCGCATAACTCCATAGAAAAAAAATCGACCATTTTTACCATTAAAATTGGCCATTTTTACTAATGAAACGGCCTTAATGAACAAGTTTCTTGTCGTTGCAAAGTTTTAAATAGCGCATGCGTAGGCTTCGCTTCACTGCACCTGTGCCTTACGTAAAAAATTTTTGAAGTTCGGTCTACATTCTGTGTTAATCTTATTGATAAATTATTTTCCATTAAATAGTTACAGCCGTTTCTAATCGCTATATTCATTTTGACTTAGTCTGTATGTTGGAAAGTGTTAAAAAAGACCATAAATCTAATTCGTATAAAGTTGTTTTTAGCTGTATCTGGTAAATTTTGTCAAAATAAAATATAACTGCTACGAAGAAGATTTGTCTCGTTTAAAGCGAAATTTGTCGGAAATCTTATTTCGAAAAAAAAAATTATTACAAATAGTTACTTTAAAACTAGTAACATATAATTAGTATTAGAAAATTCATAAATTTGAAAATAAATAATTAAATTAATTTATAACGTCCAGCGCTTTATTTTCTGAAACTTATATTTATTCGAATATATTTATACCGAAAAACTCGTGAAATACGTTTTAGGAAAGTCATAGAGATCATGAATGAACTAATATATATGAATGAAGCTCTAGAAATACGCAGACATTGCGTAAATCTTCATCCCCGTTCTAAAAATAAATATGGACAATGAGGGGTTGACGAAATTTCTCTGCGCTCTGAATGATTTTAAGAGAAGGAATAAAGTAATCAACACATCTTTTTATGCGATATTGATTGTACCGTATATGAAATATTGGTTGTTTCAGAATAGTTGTATAGCAATTACGATTGTTGATAACAGAAAGTAAATCGATATCATAATCAGTATATATAATACAGTGTGACTTGAAAAATCCGGCAACTTCAAAAATTCAACATCAAAGTCAGATCACAAAGTTCACTCCTTTTTTTCTAAAATAGTAAGTTTTTGAATTGAAATTTTGATGGAAATTGAAGTTTTAAAGGTATACCGACACCTTAAAATATCATGGAACGGTAGCTCGGTTATAAAAGATGTCTTATTATAATACACCATAAATTTATACAAAGCTATTCAGATACGGGTTAAATTAATCAGCCTGTAGAAGTGGCACTTTTAAATAAAATATTTTTTTAAATATAGTTTCAAATAAATTGTAAGCATCTTCTTTAGAAATTGATTAGTTTTCCTCTTACATTTTCATAGTATTCACTGTATTTTTCAAAATTTAACTAAGAAACTGGAACTCATCCAAGTCATTATTTATAATGGTTTCTATAATGTGAAGTGGCTGATGATCGAATTATACAACGGAAAAGCTGTATGTGGGAATATAATTTTCCTTTCAGTAAGACAATTCAGATATGACATTAGACTATATATTTATGATTTTTAGAAGTCAAGTAGAGTAAGGTAAAAAAAAAAAAAGCGAAACGATGGTTACAGCTATTACTTAATGAAAAAAAAAAAAAAAAAAAAAAAAAAAAAAAAAGATCACCATTCTAATTCGTATAAAGTTTTTTTTTTATTATTTATAAGGGCTTTATTTTGTCAAAAGTATATATATGGAGCATTCTCACAATCTTTTGACTTTCATGTCCCTGAATAATAATTTTTATTTTAATACACTTTTTTGAGTTTTTTTTTCTTTCATATACTGAGGAACATCCCATTGCATGACTGCACAAGAATATTAACGAGATAAATACGTTTTGGATGATGTTGGGGATCCAAACACCTGGAAAACTCCTATACCGTCCCGTGTCCCTGACGCTGATTTTTAAGTTTGGAGCTGTCTGGATAAAATTATTTCAATAAAAATAATTCGATGTAATATTTTTCTGAAACTGGAACTATTGTTTTATATAAATATGTAGCTAAAAATTAACCTGCACACATTTGTAGGGTTGTTATTATTTTTTAAACTCTGTCCCTGGGTTTTAGATTCCTTACCCTCCCTCTTCTAAAATTATACAGAAAATCATTTCAAGTCCAGGGGAAATGTATATTTTACCTTGCAAAAGGTCGGGTAAAAGATTTTTTTTTCTAAATTGTTTATAATAATGCCACCATGGAAAAACCAAGTTTTCTAACAAAATTTCTTAAGGCTAAATTTTCTGTGGCCGAAAAACAACAAAATTTTGGGACATTTTTTTATTTTTTTGGAAATATCTCGAAAATCATTGCCGTAGCATATTATTTGTCAATCACAATATTACAGAGGATAAAATTCTCTATAACTTTCATATTTACAACTTTTTTATACACTCAATAGCAAGCGCAGTACGCTATTTCAAAAATGGGACAATTTTTTCAATTTTTTTAAAAACCGTGAAAAACGTAGTTTTGCCGCGATTATTCAAATGTTCCCCGCAGATTTAATTGTGTATGTCGACTCCTAAAAATTGGTAGTAGTAAATTATTTATTATTTGAACACTCACATCTTTATTTTCATCTCAACAGACATTTTATATGCAATAAATTTATATAATATTAAAAGTAGGGCAGAGTGTAGATGAATGAGACAATTTTCATATTTAGACAGTAACTTTAAGTGTATACAATGTTAACTTCAAAGCATTGTTTAAAAGAATGTTTCAATCTATAGTATCTTATTGGCACGATAGTTTCAATTAAAAAAGATTTCTTACTTAATTTTAATAAATGTTGTAATTTTAATAATTTTTATAATGGATACATATTTTTCCAGGTATCAATGGAATAGGTGTGTCATTTTCAAAATCTGTCCATGTTTTGGAATAATAAAATCAAATTTTTAGAAATATTCAGAAAGTTTTTATTGTTTGTAAATAATTATCTTACCTCATAAACATTAATATACAAGCATCAGGAGAGACCAAATTACTAATTTAACATTTTAAAACTAATTTTTAAATGTTAATGCACTTGTTATAATGACATAAGTGAACACGGTAATGACAAATTAAGCAAAATATTTTTATTTTTCCCCCAGGCATAAATGGCAGCCATTATATCTTCTGGCCCATTCAATGATTTTCTATTTCTCATATAATGAAAGCAGATTAAGAAATAATAGTTCATTTAATTATCAATTAGAACTGGGTACGGTAACGACTTATAAAAGAATACTCACCACAACATCAAGGTCCTTGCTTGTTTTATTGAAACTATAACACTATTTACTCTATTCACCTAAACCTGATAACAAGTTGACTTTTAAGCAGTACTTTTGACTTGATAAAAAGGCATGTGCTGTCCTCTAAAAAATCCGGAGGAACTTTTTGTCAGAAGCATGGCAACGACACTCTTTCTTGGGACACGGTTTAAAAAAATTATTAAGAATTAAAGATAAGTTTAATTAATGAAAATAAATATTTTTTTTATTAATAGCATCTTAATAAATAAAAATGTATAAAAAAATTATAACCATCTGTTTTATATAGAACTTTGTCAAATCTTTACCTAATAAATTCCTTGTTGGGACAACCTAAGATAATGATATTTAGACTACAAAAGAATATATTTCTTATTTTTAAATTTTTGATAAATAATAATGTATCTGTAAATTATCAATAAAAACATGATAGTTAAAATGTAACAATTAAAATTATGATATTTAACTATTTTTCTGTGCAAATGTGAAAGGACAGTAAAACATGAGACTTTTTTTTGAAAATCACCCAGGTATGAAAGTTTGCGAAAAACATATTTTATTCCCCACTACAATGGTATATTTTATTTACCGATTATTGATAACATATGTTTTAATGTTTTAAAGAAAGCAAACATTGAACTGTAGTTCCATATAAAAAAAAGGGGGGGGGGGCTCAAAAGCTAAATATCTTTTATGAAAGTAATACTTTTAACTTATAAAATATCTACAATAAAAATGACACCAGATTATTTCACTAACTAATGTTATGAATTTATATCTTATATAATTTATAAATTCTGTTAATAAAATATTTGAGATGACCAGTTTTATAAAAGAAATATTTAAAATATTAGATTTAAAATATATTGTCAATTTTTTTCACTTATATCAATAAATATAACAAGAGATTATATCATTTTAGCATGCAAAAATAAATAAAACTTTAAGATTATCAATTAATTGCTTTAAAGCTCAAACAGAATACTTTAAATTTCACAATGGGTTCCAAACAGCTTTCCAAAAATGAAAGTGTCCGAATACATTAAAAAAAAAAAAGCAACCAAACCCGAAAAAGTACAAATGCACAACATTAGATATTGATCTCAGGTATCCCATGAAAAAAAAATATTTAAAAGTAGCAAAATACGAGCAAGATATTTGTCAAGAACGCTCCCATAGGTTTAATGTTACCTTGCGAATGTCTTCGTGTGACTAATTTAGTCCTATAATTCATATAACTATGACTTTAAACGCCTCAATACGACAACTACCGTAAAATCTTTGAAAATGAAATCTGTATATACGGAATTCGGTCTTTAAAGAAAAGTATATATTTTTTGAAGAGAAAGAATATGAACAATTATACCTGCTAAGATAGAAACCTGTTTAAAGCGGAATATATTTCTGTTCCTATGGTACGGTTTTCAAGGTTTCAATGGATCAATATTTGGCAAAGCTGATTACGTATTTAATGCTTACACACTTAAAATTTTCAAAATCCGGCTATTAGAGATTTATTAAAATTCTTGTGGTAAATTTTCTTTTTAAAAGAGGGGGCGCCAAATTTAAAAATGGGGAAGAAAAGAAATTTGGGCGCCGAAATCCATGTTTTGCACGGGAACAAAAAAGGCTAGTTCTAGCCCTGAAACACATAATTTACTGTTACTAATATACAGAAGTTGACATACACGATGAAATCCGTGGGAAACATTTGAATAATCCGGGCAAAACTGCGTTTGTCATGGTTTTTAAGAAAATTGAAAAAATTGTCCTATTTTTGAAATGGCGTACTGCGCTTGCTATTGAGTGTATAAAAAAGTTGTAAATATGAAATTTGTAGAGCATTTTATCTTCTTTAATATTGTAATTGACAAAAAACATGCTACGGCAAGGGGTATCGAGATTTTTAAAAATAACCAAAAAAGGTCCCAAACTTTTCTTGTTTTTTGGCCACAGAAAATTTAGCCTTAAGAAATTTTGTTAGAAAACTTGTTTTTTCCATGTTGGCATCATTATAAACAATTCAGAAAAAAAATCTTTTAACCGACCTTTTGCAAGGTAAGCCTCTTTTTTTTGGTACATTTCTCCTGGACTATTCAGATGCAGCCACAGAATTTTTTTCAAGTTTTTTTCTCATGCAGAAGTATGCTAGAGAAATAATGTCTAAAATTCTTTGGCAGGAAATTTATTGTAGAATTTAAATAAGCATTTAAATATCAATTTCAAACATCGTGGCTTTATTGGTAGTCTCACCGTCCCTTCTTTAACACCCCTTTAAGACAATGTTATACAAAAATTCTGTATTAAAAGTACTGCATTGTTATTATTTCTTATTTGAATGTCCTGTGGGTACTATGCAAATTCATTATAAGTAAAAATTTAGGAGAAAATAAAAAGTTAAAGGGGTAAAATGGTAAGGAAAATTAAACTCGCAAGTTTAACTTAAACCCCAGTTAAATAAAGAAATTTTCGCTGCTGACTATTTTTTCTTTATTTTGAATCATTAAGGCATTCGTCTATCAGATTAAAATGTTATTTTAGCAAGTTTAATTTTGTCAGATTTTTTTTCCCAAAAGTCAAAAGATTGTGAGAATGCCCCATATCTGCTACAAAGATTTGTCTCATTTAAAGCGAAATGTGTCGGAAAACTTCTTTCAAAAAAAAAAAAATAATAATAATAATAATAACAGGTCAAATACATGCATCACTCGTGCACAGAGGGTTGGTTCCGCACATAAATATCTAGGAATTAGTAAGTGGGCATTGCATTACATAAATATATCATTAAAAGTTGTTGTCTAGGCTTTAAAAGCCGATGGCGCATAGAGTACGCTGCCCGTGTCTTTATGTACATCTAAACCACCCCTGTGTAACTAATTACCGACAGTTTTTTTTTTTTTTCGAAAATCATTCTCAACAATCCTTTTATTTATCCCATTACTAGGGGGCTCTCCCCCCTACAAGCTACACTCGCCAACCTTCGTTCAGAAACCGCAAACTCAAAAACCGCGCTAATTTGATCGGTTTATAAAGATTTCGAAAGATTGAATTATAATTTAAAAAGCAGTGGCGATCTCCCTATAAACGGGTTTCTATTCATTTTTCTTTGATTGGGAAATTTGTCCAAATCAGCTGCTGCTAAAAGTTACAATGGCTATTTCCGTCTTTGATTAAATAAAATCAGTTAAACATTTCAAAATAAGCTAATATAAAATGAATTAAATAAACAGAGTCTTTGTCTCCCGGTATTTTTTAGCAAAACAAAAATAAAGTTTTTTTAAATATGACATTTTAAATGTATCGTTTTTAATCTGACGTAATTTTCACCAAGTTTTTCTTTCTCTTTTTAATATTCACGTGAAAATACTTTTGTTAGAAAGGAAATATTATTTGCGCTGTCCTAACAAATATAGTTGAAAATATCATTTCAAAATATACAATAAATGTCCCGCGCAATTTTTAAATTTAAACTTTTTGCAATATTATATTTTGTTCATTTTACGTAATAAGTGTAATGTTACGTAATTTCTCCTATTTAAGACTTCTAACGCATGTTAAGGAATTTATTATTTTACAATATTCTTTCTCTTTTAAAATTAAAGTGTAAATATAGTTTTTATGGCGTAAATTTCAATGAGTTCCTGCTTTTTATATTTTCTGTTTATAATAGTCACGTGTAAATAAATTTTTAATTTGAAGCAAACATTATTGTTTGCACTGTATATACATTTGGCAACAGTTTAAATTAATACCATTTTCTAAAATAGGTAAGAAATATCTTTCGGAATGCTGAAAATTTGAATTTTAAATGGAAATAAAACGTCAAAAAATGAGTGAAATAAAAAAAATAAATAAAGTCTGCGCACCGGGAAATTCTAACGCATAAAATGATCTAAATATGATTAAATTCCCATATGTATAGTTTTGGTTGCTATAAAACTTTTTTAATGGAACGATTTTGTCCAACTTTAGCATTAAATATCTCTTAAAATGATTCTTCGATTTGAAAACTGTCTGCATCAGCGTGTTTATCAAGCATTTCTCTATAATACCATCGATTTTCATATTTTTGAATGCAATATTTTTTTTAAATATTAATGAAGAAAGACCTCCGGTCCTAAAAAATTCAAAACCGGCGGCGGTGACAGCGGTAGTTACTTTTTTTTAGAATAGAGCGATTTTTGTATGCAATATTTTACTTAATATTAACGAAGAAAGACCTCCGGTCACAAAAAATTCAAAATCGACGGCAGTGACAGTGGTAGTTACTTTTTTTTAGAATAGAGAGATACTCCAGCGATCCTCAACTCCTTTGCTGAACAGGCGAAAATCGAAATTTGTGTGTAATGGAAAAATTCGATTAAAAAATATATATATACATGTGACCTGTGGTAATCACTGTAGTTTTCATGCAAGGCTTAAATTAATTTCTACTACCCCTAATTTTTTCATAACTTTTGTTTCAGTAGATTCGGAATTAAAGGGGATGAGGATACATGTTTGCATTACATTTTCGACGATATCTCTGAAAATGTAGGCTAACTAGGCATAGAGTATGCAGCTGCTGTCATTATGTAAGTCCAAACTGTCCGTATCTTTAAGGGTTAATATATTGACTAATTACTGGCGATTTTTTTCGAAAATCGTTATTAACAATGCTTTTATACTTCTGCTACGATAGGTACCTCCAGCGCTGCTGAACACTTTTCCTGAATGCCCGTAAATCGAAATTTATGTGTGACAAGAAAATGCGATTTTCTCAAAAACTATGTGACCTAGGGTGATCGCTATAATTTTCCTCCAAGGTCCTCCAACAAACATCTACTGCCTTTAATTTTTTCATAACTTTAGTTTCAGTAGATTCGGAATTAGATGGGGGGGGGGGACATATTTTTGTGCTACTTTTTCGATGATATATTTGAAAATATAATACCTAAAATTAAAAGGAGTGTATTTTTGAGTTCAGCGTTACGATTGTTTTCACACGATATACAAAGAAAAGAGTTTTTTTTTTTTTTTCAAGGATCTTAATTAGACCCTCTACGTTTTTCCTGAATATAATTGTGAATGGTTAATAATCTATAAATATGTGGGTCAATAGTCTTTATTACTTCAGCCAATTTGAACTTTCAATGTTCCATATTTTGCGAGTAAAATGGCTGTCACTGACGGATAGGCAGACACAGGAATGATCTTATGATGGTTCCGTTTTTACTTTTTAAGTACGAAATCCCAAAAAAATAAAAAAATGATTTCAAATAATTTAATAGAGTGAATCACTGTATTAAAATTAGTGTTATAAAATGTCAAATAGTTTATTTTAAAACTAGTAACATTAGTATTAGAAAATGCGTACATCTGACAAAAAAAAAAACTAATTTATAAGTAAACGCGATATCAATTTTCTGATTTTTTTCCCTAATTATATTTATACCAAAAGACTGATGAAATGCTTTTTAGGAAAGTCATAGAGATCGTGATTCAACTAATATGTATATGAATGAAGCTCTAGAAATATGCAGACATTGTGTGTATCTTCACTCAAGATCTAAAAATAAATATGGACAAAGAGAGATTGACGAAAGATCCTTGTGCTGGATGTTTAGAGAACGAATAAAATAATCAACAACTCTTTTTATGCGATATTTAATATATCTTATACGAAATATTGTTTGTTTCAGAATAGTTATATAGCATTTATAATTTTTGTTGTTAATGTTTATCATTATTAAAAGAAAGTAAATAAATTTTATAGTCAGTTTATATAATACAGTGCAACCTCAAAAATCCGGCATCAAAGTCCTCCCCACCTTTTTTTTTCAGTTTACAAAGTAAATATAAATGACAATTGTTTACGAATTAAAAATTTTGAGATCGAAAGCGATGGATTAGCATACAGTGAGATCACAGACGCTGTGCTAAATAAAACCGCCGATTATTCTGATAGTATCTCAGAGGAAGAGGAGCCAACAGCAGAAAATGTTTCACTGCAAAAAAGTATAAATTTGACTCGAAAATTAAAATTTGCTTTAGAGAAGCCAAACTGCATTTCCGAAATCGATATTGTTCTCTTGTATATACTCCAAGGAAAACTTATTAAAGAATGACCGAAAATTTTGATGCTAATAAAATTTACATCGATGTTTTAGAAATGAAATAAAATTCACTGTTAGAAAAAAAAAATTGAAAAAAAAAATTGTAACAGAAAATATTAAGTAAAGTATTTTTTTTTACATTTAATTTTACTTTTTTCTGACATAATTATCACTTAGCTATTCTAAGGTTGTTTTATTTTAATTATGCCTTTATTCAATTATTTATTTATTAATTATTCCAAAGTTTAATTATGCTTTTATTCACAATTAAATTATGAACAAAGGCATCTATAAGGATATCAGATGTACAGCACAGCCCCGATTATCCGCGGAATTGGGTGGCAAGGGCACCGCGGATAACAAAAATCGCGGATAACCCGAAAAAGACTGAAAATGGGGTGCAAATGGGGGAAAAAAAAAAGAAAATTCAACATAAAAACTATGTTTTAGCTTACAAAAAACATAATAAAACGTTTAAAATACATACATATGCACAGTTCATCAGAAACCTTTGCTTCAAGTCTAAATCACTAAAATAAAGAACAGTAAACCAGAAACAATGTCATACATGCTGTACAAAAAGAGATAAGTTACACCTTTTTAAAAAAATCCGTCACTTGTTTTTTTTTTCTTGCTATTCTTGATATGCTCTCCTGGAATTTATCATGATAGTGTTATTTAATTGTTAAATATTTTAATTGTTGTGTTTACGTTTGGTTAATAAAATCAAGAAAAGACATCAAGACTTTATATCTGATATTTCAAACGTGGCAACATATTCTAGAAATATTCTTCCATTACTTTGGAATACATGACTTTTTCTTTTTATATTTATTAGTAGGGCTTATTGCATTTTCCTTGCTGTTGGCTCGAATAATAATTTAAAAAAAAAAATTTCGTTTCTGCGGATAAACCGCACCGCGGATCATCCGCTCGCGGATTTTCGAGGTTATGCTGTCGACCTGTCTTATCTTAAATTTAAATTACTATAATCGATACTCATATTACATGTTTCATATCGGTACATTTATTTAAAATACAGTCCTCTGCTAATTCAGTTACTTGTATTTATTAATCGGACGCATATTTATAATTAATTGTAAAGGATTTTAGACAAACATTCCACTTTCCACTTTCATTTTGACAAAAATTTAAGTGACGTTTCGAAAAAACAAATGCGTTTAATGGTTAATTTTGAAAATCTCGTGAATTAATAGAATTATTTATCACGTTACTATTTTCTTTCTCGTTATTTCGAAAAATGCTTTTCTTATATCTCTCAAAAGGAGAAAGTTATATGGACAAACTTGTTAAACAGTAAAGAATCTTCAAAACATCTTATACGTTTCTACATTTTATATATATTGTTAGATTTCCTGTCGCTAAAGCATTGCAAAAGATAAATATGTTTAAAGGAACGGCCGAATACGTCGAATTTGCAATTATCTTTATTTTGTACATTGCTGTAAAGGTACTAAGTGTTTAATAAGGAAAAAGAAAAAAAAATCATTTAATCACCAAAAGTTGTGGCTCATATATATATATTTTTTTAACAAACAAATTTTTATTGTGTAGTTTCGACAAAGCCAAGGTTTAAATCCGCAACAATGTACTCAAGTAGAAAGTGTTACTGTTCATGTTAATATCTGGGAGGATTTATTTGTAATATATCTTTTGAGAACTATGTAAATTTTAATACAAATTTACATATGCCAAAAGTGACTTATAGATATGATTCACAGTCAAAGCTCTAAAATCTGTCTCTAAAATCTGTAATCTCAAAATTTACTAATATACTTACAATTTCGTTGAAAACTTTGTCTATTAAAAAGAAAAAAAAGCATTCAGTGTTAGACTTTTAATAAAAGGCAACAACAACAACAAAACCCACATTAATATTACAAAATAAAATAAAATAAAAATTACTGTAGACGTTTCAACCTTTAAAAAAGCTCCTGATCAGTACAAATGTCAATAGAGAATCAAAGTCATTGTTTATACATGTTCACGTTGTAAATATGCATTTGAAATAACAAATTATCACGGAGTATTCGTCATAGTAGAACGAGATATTCTGGTGGAATTGTACATGCTTCCTTTAGGGTTTTTTTTTTTTTTTTTTTTTTTTTTTTGTAATCTTATAAACCAGCCTTTTAAAAATATGAGCACAAACATATGTAAACAATAACTTTGACATTCGTAATGATCCGGTGCTTGTTTAAAACCCTTTTACTGAATTATAAATTCATGAAAATTTTATCTTCTAAAGGATTTTTCATGAATTGTTTAAACTACTTTAGAAGATTTAAATAATCATTTAATAAATTTTAGAAGGATATAAGGATTTAGAAGCATTAATTAAATTTGAATTTATAAGGATTTTGTACAATATTATACACTTATAAGTGCCATTAAAATCACTTGTTATAATATTCATTTAACACATCAATTAGTTGTAATACAGTTTAGGATGAGTTATAGATACATTACTTTACCTTGTTCCAAAAGAATTATTGGTTACACGAAATAAAAATATTTTTAAAAGGATGATTTCTTTTGCCTTTGCATCTTTTCAATTTTCTTGGCATTGGAGACGGAGGGGGGGGGGGGGGGGGACTTTTCAATTTGGAAATATTTCTATTGTAAGAACATTATATTTGTACATTTCCTAATTCTACAAAATACTAAGAAAAATATTTGAAATAAAAATTTGGGTGGGATTATAATATTGCACAAAATCCCTATAAATTCAAATATAATCAATCCTTCTAAATCCTTCAATGCTTCTAAAATCCTTAATCCTAAAAGATTATGTAAATCTTCTAATGTAGTTTAAACAATTCACGAAAAATGCTTTAGAAGATAAAATGTTCATAGATTCATAATTCAGTACATAAAGGGTTAAAGAGTCACATATCTACAATATTTTTATGTTATTTTGTAATATTAATGTGTTCCAATTTTTATTTTTTTGTCGGGGGGGGGGGGGTTATTAAATGACTTTTCACTCTTAAATTTCAATTCTGACGTAGAATATTTAGTTATTTTAAATCTGTTCGTTTCCTAAGTTTATCTCAAATAGCTTTATCTATTTACTTTCCAAACTTGTGGAAGTCGAATTTCTCACAGCAGCGTCATTTCCGATTAGGATTTCGAAAATTATATTTTCAGGAAAAACGAAGAGCTTTTTCAAGGAGAGGCTGGTGTGAAACTAAGATTAACTAAAGCATGGAAATTTAGAAAAGAGAATAACTATAAAAAGGTGAACTGAATCGAGAAACATTGAATACTTTACTTTTTACATATGTCGCCAATTTCAGCTATTGACAGAATTAAAGAGTACTTGATCCATGTAAAACCCTGAAAAACCACCATAAAGATATCGTTTCACTCTAAGGAAAGAAAGGTAACACAATGCTGCTTCTGGAGAAAGAAGAGGACAGCATTGTGTTACCGTTCTTTCCTAAATCCAGCTTTCCTATTGCCAAAATTCTTAGACAGCATGACTTCAGGATAATTTTTACCCCTTCTACAAATAAGCTTATCCTCTCGAAACTCCAAGATCCTATTCAGTTATACAACTCATGGGGTGTCTATATTATTAATTGCCAGTGCGGTCTTTCCTATATTGGACACACCAAACGGGGTTTAAAATTTCGTATTAAAGAACACCAACAATATATTCAAAAACAGGAAACCAATAAATCTTCAATTGCTAAACATTACTAGGAGATGAACCACTCTTTTGATTTTAATTCAGCCAAAATCATTTCTAAACCCACTTCTATACACTTAACTTTCTTGAAGCAATCCATGTTTACAAAAATTATGACAATATTGTTAATACTTAATTTGCTATTCCCCCTTTATCACATTGCTGGAAATATTTCATAAAATCCTCTTTTGCTTAATTACTGCCCTTTTTTTCCACATTTCTGGTGGCATTACCTATTCTATTCTCCCATTGGATGGTACCCGCATGTTCCTGTTTCCCCATTGGCTAATGAACTTCTCAGTTGAATCCGCTTCTCCTGTATATAAATGAGCAAGTTTCCGTAATTCTTTGCACGGAGGTATGATAAACGCTGCCGAAACTAGTCTGCTGAATGTTTGCTTATTCAGGCGTTTTTAACGTTGCTTTTTTAATTTATATCATTCTGCGCCAAGTAGCATCTTAATAATTATTCTTTAAGAGTAATTATAATTTAACAATTACTGAATAAGAATAATGACTTCCTCGATTTCATCTGATAGAAACGAAGAATATTATCAGGCCCTTTAAAACTATTTGTCGCGAGGCAAAAATGGCGCGATATGTCTCATTCTATCAAAGGGCAAAGGGGATATAAACATGTGCTCTTATTCCACTTTAGTATCAGCTACTCTCAAAGGAGCATTAATGGCGTTTTTTTCAGTGATCCCATGTTCATGTTTACCCCAGTTGATGTTACAGTCTTCTGAATATGTTCGAAAGGGTTTCATAATCTATACTTTACATTTTTCCTTTTTGCTTATAATAAATATGGCTCAGATGTTTGCGAGATCTTGGTTGGGATTTGGAAATGACTAGAGTTTATAGGACAATGGAAGTTGGGCCTTTTTTTTTCATTTGGTGAGTATGAAAGTTGTATCTTTAATGTGCTTTTTATACTCTTTATTATTTATTATGATATTTATGTTTATTATAATTTTTAAAACAATACAATAGATATTTTTTGGTCACACTTCGATTTTTTTTGCTATTTTTTCACAATTAATCTATCTATTCAGAAAAGAGCGAATGAAGATACCATTCAGATTTTGATACATATTTATATTAGGGATATAATGATTTATAAATTATTAAAAGAAATTTGGAACTGTAATTCGATCTTACATTAAAAAAAAAACTTTTACTTTTGCGTTTATTATTAAGCTTATAGTTAAGTTTTTGTATTATATTTTTATATATTTATGCAAAATTATGTGTCTATAATATCAAAAAATATATTTCAGTTTTGTCGCGTCATTATAAAAAGTATTTCACTCCATTATCAATTAAATTCAATCCAGTTTTAATTATAACAACAAGTATAATAATCACTTATAAACAGATTAAGCTATATCAGTAGTATACCAAATACCTTTCACCAAAGAAGATGGAACAATGCAGTTTTATATAGGTATGACAAACAGAAAACTTAAAACTAGAATCAAAGAACATATAGCAGACATGAAATACAACAGGAAAACCACTGCTTTGGCCAGATTATGCAGCAAAGAACCTTTACAGATCGATTTTAATAATAGCAAAATAATTTATCCATCAAGATTTTACTAGGTTGAGCAAAAAGCTCTGGGAAATTTGTGAAAGTTGCGTTGTTATGCGCAAATTAACAACAAAAGCAACAAGGGCTATTCTTTAAAGTAGAGACCAACATAGTCCACGACTTTTTGCCGCCGTTCTGCCAGATTCCGGATTTGCTGGCTACGTTTGTCGCCGTTACCAGCACCTTCATCCACATTAATCTCATCGATAGCTTTCAAAATCTTTAAGCCTTTTCTCTAATAATGCCGGGTCAACACACGCAAATCATACTGTTCATAGGCATTTTGGAGCCAAAGTTCCTGGACTCCTATAAATATACCACTAGTACTCTTATACATGATACAAATTCTGGTAACTATTAGATTAAAAATTTCCCAAAACTTTTTACTCAACCTAATATTTACCATCCATCATCCGGGAATCAATAGAGATATTGTAACACAGCGAGAATATTTGCAATGATTCCGTGTCCGTTGATTTACCTAAAATTTGGAAAGAGGTGATATGCAATTTTAGTAACAATAGTAAAAATTAATCCATGCTCATAAATATCCGATTTTATTTTAGTTTATTTTATGTTTGCACTGTTTTTCATTATGTATGATGTCTCGTGGCACAGTTTACCAAATTATTGTTTTTAAATTTTGTGAAAGTATTTCTATTATGAATGATTTTGAAAATGTCACCGTTTGTGCGATGAAACGTTCGTCACTCTAAATAAAGATATTTTATCCCTCTTTATAGCATTATTTAGCTTAATGAGTTTTAATTGCTATTATATTTCTAACTCAGCGTTTTTTTAATTATTCCGTGTTGTTATTTAATAATTGTTCTATGATGTATTTTAAAATATTTAGTGTATTATCAACCCACGTCCTTTTTTCGTGATGTTTAATAGTTTTATACTTCTTGCTTTAGTAAATGAATGAAAATTACTTTGGCGTATTTCTTTAGCAATTAAATATATCTTTATTTTAATGAATAAAAACAATTTAAGTATCATCTGGCTATCATAAGAGTTTTAAAACTTTGCTTCAATTACTATTTTACAGAAGATATTATCAAGAAACGAAACAAACAAAGGAAAAGTTACGCTCTTTTTTACAGCAATTTCTACTATTCAACATTATTTATTTTTGCTTGGAAAAGTAAAAAAAAAAAAAAGAAGAAAAAAAACATAATAAAATAAAATTCCTGCTAGACGTTGCAATAAACTTTGTCATGGAGCAATTTTTATGTACCATGTGATTTCATCTTATAAATTCTAAATGACGTTTCATTCACAACATTTCTTTGAAGCAAATTATCTACAATTCTTTTTCTCAAACTAAAATAAAATTCAGAATTACGAGTTACTAGAGTTAAATGCAACGTTTTCTTTTATCAGAATTTCTTTTACTCTAGGCAATTCTAAACGTGTTATCTGAAAGTAAGTTATAAAATGTGAATGAACGTATTTTTTCCTGGTTTATAAAGTCTCTAGATATAACATTAGTTAAATAATCTATAAATGTTTTGAATGTTTCCTTTTATTTTTAACCTTGAGATGTTTTACCAAAGATATCTATTCTATACTAATATTATAAAGAGGTAAAAATTGTTAATTTGTAGGAGGTAAGCTCTGGAACTACCGAACCTATTCAAAAAATAATGGTATCAAAATGATGGTGTTAGTCCAACTTAGAACATAGGCTATATCTTATGTCCTTGCCACTGGACAAAAGGGGGGTGCAGGAGCAAAAAAGTTCTAAAAATGCGATTTTTGTGTTACTGAAGGGCCTAGAAACATGAAATTTGGAATGGTAGATACTTATACGATACTAGTGATATCTAAAGACATTTCTTTAAAAAAATGAAATTAAAAAGGGGTAAAAATGTGCGAAAAGCGTTCTAAAGAACGTTCTAAATGGCAATTTTTACGCAATTTCAGAAATTACCAAACCGATTTCAAACATAATGGTGTCAAAATGATGGTGACAATACTTGCTCCAAAAAAGGCTACATTTTATGTAGGTGCCACTAGCCCTAGGGGGGGGGGGGGTGCAGGAGCAAAAACACATTCGAAATGGCGATTTTTGTGTTACTGAAGAACCCAGATACATGGAGTTTGGCATTGTAGTTACTTATTAGGCATAAATGATCTCTAAGAACTTTTCTTAAAAGATTCGAAATTTAAAAGGGGTGAAAATGCGCAAAAAGCGTTCTAAAAAAACGTTCTAAATGGCGATTTTTACGCAATCTGAAGAAGTACCAAACCGATTTCAAAAATAGTGTTATCAAAATTATGGTGGCAACCTTGCTCCAACATAGGCTACATTTTATGTTGGTGCCACTACCCTTAATGTGGGTGCAGGAATAAACAAAAACGTTCAAAATTGCGATTTGTGTGTTACTGAAGGGCTCAGATACATGGAATTTATCATGGTAGTTACTTAATACATATAAATGATCTCCAAGAACATTTATTAAAAAAATTCGAAATTTAAAACGGGAGAAAATGCTCGAAAAGCGTTCTGAAAAACGTTCTAAATGGCAATTTTTACGCAATTTCAGGAAGTACCAAACCGATTTAAAAAATAATGGTGGCAAAATGATGGTGGCAACCTTGCTCCAACACAGGCTACGTTTTATGTGGTGCCACTACATCTAAAGGTGTTGCAGGAGAAAAAAGCGTTCGAAATTGCGCTTTTTATGTTACTGAAGGGCCTAGAAACATGAAATTTTGAATGGTAATTACTTATAAGATATGAACTGTCTCTAAGAACATTTCTTAAATTTAAAGGGGTGAAAATGCGCGAAAAATGTTGTAAAAAACGTTCTAAATGGCGATTTCTACGCAATCTCAGAAAGTACCCAACCTATTTCAAAAGTCATGGTCGGAAATTGATGATGACAGCCCTTGCTCCAACATAGGCTCTATCTCATGTCGGTGTCACAATCACGTAGGGGTTGCAGAAGCAAAAAATGTTCTAAATTGCGATTTTTGTGTTACTGAAGGGCCTACAATCCTGAAATTAGGCAGAGCAGTTATTTATAAGTTACAGCACTAAGAACATTTCCTAAAAAATCGAAATTTAAAAGGGGTGAAAATGAGCGGAAAGCGTTCTAAACATTTTTCTAAATTGCGATTTCTACGCAATCTCAGGAAGTACCGAACTGATTCAAAAAATACTGGTGTGAAAACTATGGTGACAGCACTTTTTCCAACATAGGTTGTATTTCATGTCGGTGCCACTACCCCCAAAGGGGGTGAAGGAGCAAAAAACGATCTAAATTGCGTTTATTGTAATACTGCAGGAGCTAGCAAGTTGAAACTAGGCACGGTAGTTACTTATAAGATATAAATGATCTCTAAGAACATTTCCTAAATAATTCGAAATTCAAAAGGGGTGAAAATGGACGAAAAACGTTTTAAATTGCGATTTCTACGCAGTCTCAGAAAGTACTCAACCGATTTCAAAAGTAATGGTTGGAAATTGATGATGGCAGCACTTGCTCCAATATAGGTTCTATTTCACGTCGGCGGCACTACCACTTTGCGGTTGCATTTTAAAATACGTTCTAAAGTGTGATTTTTGTGATACTGAAGGGGCTAGCAACTTGAAATTTGACATGTTAATTATTATGAGATGTAAATGTTCTCTGAGAAGAGTTCCTTAAAAGCCTGAAATTTAAAAGGGGTGAAAATGAACGAAAAGTATCCTAAAATTGTTCTAAATAGCGATTTCTACGCAATCTCAGGAAATATAAACCGACTAGCTGACCCGCCCGGCGTTGCCCGGGTCCGTGGTAATATTTATAAATAAACCTTTAATTTATATGATTTTATATGTAACTCGATTTTGTCTGAAATACGTACCCACTCACAGTGTGAAAATGGGGGAGAAGCAGTTGCAAATTGTTGAGATGTTATGCAAATTTTATTCATAAATTTTTGTAAAATTGTATGCCATAGTCATAAACAAATTAAAATTTTAAAACACCCTCTACTGATGAAAAAATTAGTTAAGAGGAGAGGAGTGAGTGCTTAGTAATGTACAGGCCAAAAGCTTTAAAACGACCTCTGTCAGAAAACAACATATAAAGGATACTCATCGAAGAAAACGCTACAGTTGTAAGGACAATTATCGTCACCCGCCTTCCAAACTCGAAATTCAACTCTCCCACCTTCTTTAAAATTTTAAAGTGTTATCATTCACGTAAGTTAATTTCAATTGTATTCGTTCTTCGTGTTAATGGCAATTTACATATGCATAGTCGCTCAAGCATGGAACGTGTTTCTTGAACTTTTTATGAAGTAAATAATTTCCGTTCTTGAGCGATTAAGAGTCCATTTACATGCGATTCTTATAAAACTCCTAATATATCACAAAATGCACACCATATTAAGTATTTCATGAACTCAAGGATTTTTCACTCAGTTCTTATTATTTTGTTAATATTTTCTCATCCTAATGAAAACATATGTTATACTTTATTGAATGTTTTCACATTTAAAGTGCAGTGTAAAGTTTCGGCATAATTCAATAAAGCGAAAATTTTGAGTGTTCGTTATTTATAATCTATCTTCCTGTTAAAATTGTTGACTACATTTTTAGACACCCTTGAACGGTGAACACATAACATGCGATAAATTGTCACAAATTTTAAAAAAATCACAAATTTTGTCATAGATCGTTGAAAAAATTTGTGAAGTGATCATTAGAGAAAAAAAGAATTTCATCCAACGATCTTGGAAAAATAATCATGAATTTTGTGAAACAATCGAAGAAAAAAATTGCAATTTTCATCAAAAGATCGCAGAACCACATGTTGAATTTTACCAATCTGTCACTCAGGAATATCGGGAACTTCGACAAATAGTCGCAGAAAGAAAAAAATCAAATTCATCACAGATAATTGAAAAAAAATACAAATTTCGCCAAACAATCTTGGGAAAAAAATCATGCATTTTGTGAAACGATCGCTGCAAAAAGCCCTCGAATTTCAGTAAACAATCGAAAAAAAATATCGCAAATTTCATCAAAAAATCGCGAAAATGTATAGCAAATTTTGACAAAAGAGTGCCGAAGCGCACACTGAATTTTTCCAATCTGTCGCTGAGAAATATCGGGAACTTTGGCAAATAGTCACCAAAAAGAAATAAATAAAATAACAAATTTCATCATAGATCGTTGAAAAAAAAACGTGAATTTCGTCAATCGATTGTTGAAAAAACACCCGCGAATTTCAGTAAACAATCGAAAACAAATTGCAAATTTCATCAAAAGATCGCGGAAATGCATGCCAAATTTCGTCAAAAAAGTGTAGAAGCATATGCCAATTTTGCCAATCTGTCGCTGAGAAATATCGGGAACTTCGACAAATGGCCGCGGAAAAGAAAAACACAAATTTTGTCACTGATCGTTGAAAAAAAAAAAAAAATGCAAATTTCATGAAACGATCGCTGAAAAAAAAACGTGAATATTAGTAAACGAAGAAAAATATTGCAAATTTCATCAAAAGATCGCAAAAAAGCATAGCAAAGTTTGTCTAAAGAGAGCAGATTACAAATTTTGCCAATATGTCGCTGAGAAATATCGGAAACTTCGACAAATGGCCACAGAAAAGAAAAACAAATTCTGTCACTGATCGTTGAAAAAAAAAAAATGCAAATTTCATGAAACGATTTGAGGCGAGGGAGAATTGTGCATTTTGTGAAACGATCGCAGAAAAAAAAAAAAAACGTGAATTGCAGTAAACAAAGAAAAATATTGCAAATTTCATCAAAAGATCACAGAAACGCATAGCAAAGTTTGTCTAAAGAGTGCACATTACGAATTTTGTCAAATGGCCGCGGAAAATAAAAACACAAATTTTGTCACTGATCGTTAAAAAACCCCCACAAATTTTATGAAACGATTTGGGGGGGGGGGGGAATCGTGCATTTTGTGAAACGATCACTGAAAAAAAAAGCGTGAATTTCAGTAAACGAAGAAAAATATTGCAAATTTCATCAAAAGATCGCAAAAACGCATAGCAAAGTTTGTCTAAAGAGTGCAGATTACAAATTTTGCCAATATGTCGCTGAGAAATATTGGAAATTTCGACAAATGGCCACAGAAAAGAAAACCAAATTTTGTCACTGATCGATTAAAAAAAATCATGAAAAAAAAAAAACGCGAATTTCGTCAAACGATTGCTGAAAAAAACCCCGCGAATTTCAGTAAACAATCGAAGAAAAATATTGCAAATTTCATCAAAAGATCGCGGAAATGCATGGCAAATTTCGTCAAAAAAGTGCAGAAGCATATGCCAATTCTGCCAATCTGTCACTGAGAAATATCAGGAACTTCGACAAATGGCCGCGGAAAAGAAAAACACAAATTTTGTCACTGATCGTTGAAAAAAAAATGCAAATTTCATGAAACGATTTAAGAGGGGGGGGGGGGGGGGATTGTGCATTTTGTGAAACGATCGCAGAAAAAAAAACGTGAATTTCAGTGAACAAAAAAAAAATATTGCAAATTTCATCAAAAGATCACAGAAACGCATAGCAAAGTTTGTCTAAAGAGTGCACATTACGAATTTTGTCAAATGGCTGCGGAAAAGAAAAACACATATTTTGTCACTGATCGTTAAAGAAAAACCCACAAATTTCATGAAACGATTTTTTTTTTGGGGGGGGGGGGGGGATCATGCATTTTGTGAAACGATCACTGAAAAAAAAAAGCGTGAATTTTAGTAAACGAAGAAAAATATTGCAAATTTCATCAAAAGATCGCAGAAACGCATAGCAAAGTTTGTTTGAAGAGTGCAGATTACAAATTTTCCCAATATGTCGCTGAGAAATATAGGAAAGTTCGACAAATGGCCACGGAAAAGAAAAACAAATTTTGTCACTGATCGTTTAAAAAAAATCGTGAAAAAAAAACTGCAAATTTCATGAAACGATTTGGGGGGGGGGGGGAGATCGTGCATTTTGTGAAACGATTGCTGAAAAAAACGTGAATTTCAGTAAACGAAGAAAGATATTGTACATTTCATCAAAAGATCGCAGAAACGCATAGCAAAGTTTGTCTAATCTTTGGCTAATGGTCGCAAAAAAAAAAAATAAAATAAAATAAAATAAAATAACGCGAATTTCATGAAAAATCTTGTAAAAACAATCACTATAAAAATAAAACACAAAATTCGATAAACAGTCAAGGGAATAAATTGCAAATTTCATCAAAAGATCGCGGAAATGTATAGCAAATTTTCACAAAAGAGTGCAGAAGCACATGCTGAATTTTTCCAATCTGTCGCTGAGAAATGTCGGGAACTTTGATAAATGGCGACAGAACAAAAAAAATCATAATTTCTCTTCACTGAATTACACCTAAACTTTAAACTGCTATGCCTGGCACCACAGTGGCAGAAAATTCTCCAAGTGTCTGTGACAGATACTTCAGTGGCAGAAAATAATCTGCTGGTAAAATATTTTACAATTGAAGCATTAATTAATCAAACCACCACTTACCTGCAATGTCTTTAAGCATTTTATTAATTTTTATAGATAATAATCTTAGTTTTGTATGAAGTAATAAAGAGCTAAACATAATTGTAAAGTGAAATAATAAAAGGTTTGATGTAAAAATAATCTGCAAAAGAGATAAGAAAATCTGTGACGCCTGTCTCCCATCTTGAATTTCCTGTTACTGGACCTGGCACTATGAAAACATTCTGTAAAGTGCAAGATATGTTTTCATTACGATTTTTTATCAGTGGGAAAGTGGAGAGAAAAGATTAACAAAAGGAAAAGAACTGAAAATGGAAAATTCGGAGTGCGTAAAATAGTTAAGATGTGCATTTTGTGACATGGAGTTTCATAAGAATCGCACATGAATGAACTCTTAATCGCCCAAGAACGGAAATTATTTACTGAATGTTTTAAAAAAACATTCGATTCTTGGGGCGATTGGACAAATTTGGAGTTTCAGAATAATCGTCCAAGAATGGACATGCAGTCAGGCATAAAATGTACGTTGTCATCGTCCAATAATGTCAACAATAATAAATGAAAACATTGAATATTTGTATATGAAGCAAACTGAATTCAATAACAATTTTAAAAATGCAGAATCAAAATTAAAACTTATATTTTTGTTTATTTAAATGAAAAAAGTTTAAATTCTACATATAACATTTCGAGTTATACCGATTAATAAGTTTTATCATGTTATGGTTAAGCATCACTAAAAATTTAAAAATAGTAACTCAATAAATAAAAATTATTTTTAAATAGGTATGTCCCGAACCTAATTAAAATGAAACAAAGTTCAATAACAAATCTTAAAATCAAAACATACATCTTATACTTTTGCTAAGAAATGAAAAGAAAACATTCAGTGAAGCGTTGATTCAGCAAATATGTCAAAAGTTTAGTTTTCAGGTGAAAAAGTTTGTAAAAAGCCTACTTTTATGACAATTTTGTGAAGGGTCCTTTTTTTAAGGTGAAAAGTTTTGTGAAGGGTCCTGCTTTGATTTGAAAAAAATTGTGCAAGGTCCAGTTTTGACATGAAAAATGTTGTGAGGGGTCTTGTTTTGAAATGAAAAATTTTGTGAGGGGTCATTTAAAGAACCCAATTTTTCCTAAACAGACCCCTGTGCTTGTTACATATCATGACTTTGATAAGAAATGAAAACACTCAGTAAAGTGTAAAAAATATGTTTTCATTGGGATTTGTTATGAAACTCATAATATATGGGGAAGTGGAAAAAAAAGATAAAAGAAAAACCCAAATAACTTCATTCATTTCCCCTGAAAAGAAATATTTGTTTTATTCCTATTCTTGGGCGATGACAACATACATCTCTTAATCACCCGAGAACGGAAATTATTTACTGAATGTTTCCATTTCATAGAAAGTACAGTTTTCATCTTACACTTTACTATAAAATGTACAGTTCTATTTTTACTAAGAAATGAAAACATTCAGTGAAGCGTTGATTCAGCAAATTTGAAAAAAAAAAATAATCAGCAAATTTGAAAAAAAAAAATTACTTTAAGATCCCAGAAAGTTCAAGAAACATTATACTATTTCATTCTTGGGCGACTACGCGTATGTAAATAGATATTAATACGAAGAACGAATACAATTTAAAGTAACTTACGTGAATTGTATTATATTACTTCTTATAAACATTATAAAATAATGTCAATAAGATTAAATCTTATAGTAATAAAATAAATAAAGCATGAAAAATAAACAGTGCAATTTCCCGCTACAGTTAGGCTAGAAAATGTAGCCGCTGTGCGCTGTATCTCATATTTACCACCTGCTTTCATTGGCTGGTTTCTTCTTTGCCGCGGATTGGCTTAGAGCTGCAAATAGCCTGAAACCCATAACGTTTTATTGCAGCGGATTGGCTTTGAGCTGTAAATAGCCTCTAACACATAACGTTTTAATTACGTTTTAATTTTTTTTTAAATATCTAAATTGAAATTTTAAAATCCGGCGGCGAAGTACACTTTCCGATAACAGCATCTACACATGACAAAAATTTCAGAGGTCTAGGTGTTATAATTTCGGAGCTTACCGCGGTCAGGCAGGCAGACAGACATCTCTTATTTTATATATATAGATATATAGATTTGAGAAGTAATGGTTTCAAATTGATGGTGACTGTCTCCGCTCCAACATAGCCTATATTTTAAATGTTCTAACTACCACCTGGGGTTATAGGAGCAAAAAAATTTTCTAAATTGCGCTTTTTGTGTTACTGAGGGGTGTCTAACATTTTAAATTTGGAATGGTAATTACTTCAAAGATGCAAATGCTTTCTAAGAATTGTCGAAAGAAAATACCAAATTTAAAAGTATGAAGTGAGCGAAAAGCGTTCTATAAGCTTTCAAAATTACGATTTTTATGCAATCGTATGAAATACGAAACCGATTTCAAATATAATGGTTACAAATTGATGGTGATAGAACCTGCTCAAACATAAGCTATATTTTATGCCGAGGGTTGCAGGAGCAAAAAACTTTCTAAATTGCGATTTCTGCGGTACTGAAGAGGCTAGAAACTTTAAATATACCACGGTAGTTACTTATAAAATATTGAACAGTCGAAAATAAATTCGAAATTAAAAAGGGGTGAAGCGAAGGGAATTTGCGAAAAACATTCTAAAAGTGTCCTAAATTACGATTTCTATGGAATCTCTGGAAATATTAAACTGATTACAGAAGTTATTGGTTGTGAGTCAAGGGTGATAGTCCCTGATCCTAGACGGGCTATACTTTATGCCGGTGTCACTACCACCGGGTTGGCAGGAACAACAAGAAAACTTTTAAAAACATCTAAATTCCGTTTTCTATAGAATATTAGGAAATACAAACCGATTTCAATGTTAATGTTGGCAAATTAATGGTGACAGTCACTGTTTCAACATTTTTCGAGACATTCTATTTCAACTTCGGTTCGGCCATTTTATCATGGTGCCACTAACACCAGAGACGTGGTAGACTGTTAGACAAGAAGCTTGGAATTTACATGATGGTTAATTTTAAGATGTAAATGTGTTAAGATGGTTTCTAAAAAATTCAAAACTTCAAATGAATACTGAAATGAGCGTATGAAATGAGCATAAAAGTTTCAAAATACTTTCTCAATTATTATTTGTTTTGGAATTAGTTTTAGTTCTTCTTATTAATTCAAATCTCATTTCTGTCTATTGCACACAATGAAGTTTAGTAAAACTGTGCCTTAATTTATAATTTTTGAATTATTCCAAAAAGTGTTCTTTTAATTAAAAAAAAAATGCAAATATCATTTTTCATATTTCAACTATTAAACGAGCAAAGCCACGAGGTTTGCTAGTTCTTTATAAAGTATTTTGTTTTTTAAAAATTTAAACAATATCAATTTCAGTTACTTAAAAAAAGTGACGTATTATTTTATTTTAAATCAAATTTTTATCATAGTGATCTAGACACACGGCAGGTTGTCAGCCAAGTTCGCCTGACATAGCCGTGTGTTATTTACACGAGCCATTTCAAGCTGTTTTCGTCAAATTTCAATGCTCTACTACTGAAAATCTATGAGACCTACATACTTGTTATACGAAATGTGTAGTAAGGCCACCCTAATTACCTAAAATCCAAAATTTTATAAATAACGCATAATTAGTTTCCGAGATAATGACATTTGAAAATGTCTGATAATCGATCATTTTACCACTGACTGACTGAATGACTCACTCATCAAAAATATCTCGTATATCTACTGCAGCGACATACTTCAAATTTGGTGCGAAGTTCGTTTACGCTATAAAACTAAGGAAAAAAAAAATTGTGAAAATCGATGAATTACCCACCTGGGGGTGCCCATTTTTACTTTAACATTACGTCTATTAGGCGAAATTTTAATTTGCCGTAGGAGGAGACGCTGTTCTGTCGCCAAATACCGCCAAGTTTCTCGCCAACATGGCGATATATCGCCAAATTTGGCGACCAAAATTAGTCGCCAAATGTGACGCCACCTTCGCAATATCTCTAATATTTCGCCAAATTCCCATAGACTTCCATTGTAAACCTATTTACTTACTGGGGGCTTATCTAGATTTACTTGCTTACAGAATATCAACAAATTGAGATATTCTGTCTGTCACAGAGCCCGTTCTCAGAAACTATACTCGTTGGAGACTTCAAATTTTGCATACTTATAGCTGAACACCACACATCATACGAAAAATTATAAAATTTTGAAAAAGTCGTACATTTAACCCTTTGGACTCCCACATGTGTATTTTAAACAATTCTTTCTATGTGAGCCTCTAACTACGTTGGAGGCGTGAAATTTTGCATACTTATAGCTGAACACCTCACATCAAATGACAGTCTATAAAATTTTGAAAAAGTCGTACATTTAACCCTTTGCGCTCCCACATGTGTATTTTAAACAATTCTTTCTAAGTGAGCCCTAATTAGGTTGGAGGGGTGAAATTTTGCATTCTTATAGCTGAACACCTCACAACAAACGAGAAATCATAAAATTTTGAAAAAGTCGAACATTTAACCCTTTGGGTTCCCCCATGTGCATATTAAACAATTCTTTCAAAGTGAGCCTCTAATTAGGTTGGAGGCGTGAAATTTTGCATACTTATAGCTGAACACCTCACATCAAACGACAAATCATAAAATTTTGAAAAAGTCGTACATTTAGACCTTCGGGCTCTCACATGTGTATTTTAAACAATATTTTCTAAGTGAGCCCCTAATTAGGTTGAAGGCGTGAAAATTTGCATACTTATAGCTGAACACCATCAAGCGACAAATCATAAATTTTGAAAAAGTCGTACATTTAACCCTTTGGGCTTCCACATACGTATTTTAAGCAATTCTTTCTAACTGAGCCCCTTTTTAATTGCAGACTTGAAATTTTGCATACTTTTAGCAGAACACTTGAGGCCAGGCGACAAATCATAAAATGTTGAAAAAGTCTTACGCTTAACCCTTTGAGCTACCACATATGTATTTTAAGCAATTCTATCTAAGGGAGCCCCTAATTAAGTTGGAGACATGACTTTTTGCATACGTATAGCTGAATAACTCGGACCACACGACAAATCATAAAATTTTCAAAAAGTCTTATATTATTTACTCCTCCGGGCTCTAACTTGTGTATTTTAAGCAATTTTTCTAACCTCCACCCTTTTCACCCGGGGAGCACTTTTCTTTCTTTTGCCGACACCCCTTTGACCATTCTTTCATATTATGCACCATAGCCTTACATATTTTAGTTCCACTTTTTACCGCCAGGTGCGCCTACTTATCTCGGTGCTATGGGCTTAATCCCCTCGACTAATATATCTACGGATAGTATGTAAAACAGAGTTTCGTTCGGATAAAGGTTTGTTTAGAATAGAGTGCGCCCCTGGTTGCGAAATGTGGAACTAAGATTTTTCAAAAGGATAAAGTGTTTTGAAAGGAATATTAAACGAAACCCTCTGTGGGATCTGCGATCACACTTACCCACTTGTTATTTTCAAAATGATCAGAGAAAAGGATATTTAGTTAATTAAATTTAAAAATCCAGGGAGGGGCAATATCCTTCCTCTGCACTGCTTCTTTGCCGGCACCCATGGATGAATGATACATAGTGTGGCATAAGCACATAACTTTATTTTTCTATTTCAGTACAAAAAAGCAAGCCCAGCTATAGGATATTTAATTGGAAAATTTAATAGGAAAATTTAATATAGGAATTTAATAGGAATTGTTGTTTCAGAAACAATAAAAGTTTCGAATCAATACATTTCGTCTCAAAACATGCATTCAATGTAGCAGTATTAAAATATAGATTTCTGCCGCAAACTGACAGCTAAATAGTTTGTTGCAGGAAATTTAATTTATAATTGAATGTTGCTTGGTGAATAAAATAGTCACATGTAAACACATTAAAAAGCATTAAGTAAGGTGTCTAAATATATTGTAACTTTAGAAAAAGTAATGATATCTAACAAAAACATAGCTGTGAAAAAAGGGTTCCAAGTTCTGTAAAGACAATGGCAAGAAAAGAAGTGATATCTAAGTGGGTGCCAAGTTCAAATAAAATTCACTCAAACTTACCTACTGAAGTATCATAGCATTTTTTAAATTGTTTAGAAATAAAAATTATTGATAGCATATTAATAATAAATCTAGAACTTGGCAAGTTTTTGATAAATGTTATGCCTATCAATTTCATGTCTTAATAAAATGGTGATGTTAATATTAATTTCAATAACATTACAAAAAAAAATAATATAGATATTATTATAATAAAATGACTCATGTTAAAGATTTGATAAACCAATAAATACACAGATACACTCCCGCTCGTCTTTGGTTATCACTCTAGCACCCACCTCCAGAAACCTCAATGCAAACAGACTAAGATGCCTGACAAAGAGACAGATATACTTACGCTTGTTCTTGGTCATCACTCTAGAGACTGCACCCCTTTAACCCTTTTAGGGGCAAATAACTTTTATTCGTGAAATGCTGAAATGATTGAATCGCACCAGAATTTACAAAATAAATTTATTTCAAAATGGGTAAAAGCTTCTTTTCACGTATTTAATAAAATTAAACTTTTTAGTCCTGAATTCTAGTATCAATGTGGAATTTTGCAGTTAAATTAGGTGGGATATATTTTATCCCACCGCCCTTCAAGGTGAAGGAGCTCACTCAAATTAAGGCTTCCAATCATGAAATAACAATATTTGATATGATAATGTCATTATTAAAAATAAATGACTCGTAAGTAAAAACTTGCCAAGATCTAGATTTATTATTAATATGCTATGAATAATTTTTATTTCTAAACAATTTAAAAAATGCTATAATACTTCAGTAGTTAAGTTTGAGTGAATTTTACTTGAACTTGGCACCCACTTAGATATCACTTCTTTCCTTGCCATTGTCTTTACAGAACTTGGCTCCCTTTTTTCACAGCTATGTTTTTGTTAGATGTAATTATAAACTAGTAGACAATATGTACTACAATGTACTTAACAGTGTAGTTTGACTTATGAACTTGTTTTGTTTCCCTTTGGGGGATATCTAAATTATATAAATATTTTTTTATTTGCTAAATAACCAAAATGTTTTAGCCAACTTTTTCTCAAAATAACTTAAATCAAACGCATTTTTAAAATTTTACAAAAGGCAATCTATTTTTTATTGATGTTACTAATTATATTTTAGTGCTTTTTATCACTAACTTTAAATATAATTCTAGATGTTTTTCCTAATCAAATCCGATTTATTGTTTTATTTTTAGGTACCATCACAGCCGATCTTCATAACGGCCTGGGTGCCCCGCCCCTTCGGAGAGTCAGGTGACCTTAGCGGTTTATTGGGGGGGGGGGGGGGGGAGGAAGAACTTTCTTCACGGCAATGTTGAAATTGCATGGAAGGTTAAAGCAATCCGTTTGCAAACTATCTATGTTCGTTAATGACATTAATGATACTATATTATTCAGAATTTTTGTTAATGGTAGCAGTATTTTTTCTTCTTGATATATTAAATAAACATATGAAGCATAAATTTGAACAGGAATCGTTCTGAGTTGTCATCATATTATTTAGAAATATTATTTCCTGCTCCAAAGCTTGAACCCTTTTGATACATTTGACGATACTTATACATAATATAATAATCTTTTGAAAAAAAAAATATTAACCGACTTCAAAAAAGCACTATAAAGAATTAAATAATTCTTTAAACTCCTCTAATTACGAAACGTTATCCATTAACTGCACATCGGGCATCATGTATCGGCATAAAAACGTTAAATTTAATATATAGAATTTAATATCTACCAAACATAGATTTTCTAGAGAATATTTTTTATAAAAGATTAATTTATATATTTATGATTTAATTTACGAACATATATATATAAAGAGTAATCAATTACTTTTTGAAGTTAGTGCCAACCTATCTTAAGTATAGTAAAATTGTGAATATATTGTAGATATTACCATAAATAAAGTGATGATGGAAAATATTATACAAAATTTTTAAAAATGCCCTATTTCTGCAGCAAATTATTTGTTTAATCATTATCGATTGTGAATGTTTGGCACCAACTTCAAAAAGTAATTGATTACTTTTTATATGTATATGTTCGTAAATTAAATCATAAATATGTAAATTAATCTTTTGTAAAAAATTTTCTCTAGAAAATCTATGTTTGGTAGATATTAAATTCTATATATTAAATTAAACGTTTTTATGCCGATGATACATGATGTCCGATGTGCAGTTAATGGATAACGTTTCGTCATTATAGAAGTTTAAAGAATTATTTAATTCTTTTTAGTGCTTTTTTGAAGCCGGTTAATATTTTGTTTTTGCAAAGATTATTTTATTTCCTACTTTTTAGTTATTCATATCGTAGCACATAATTATCCGGATTTGACATCTACTGAATAAATAAATTATTGTCAAATTATAATTTACAAAAATTATTTATTACACAAATAGTTTTTAATAAATTCTTTATAATTTCATTAGAAGTATTGATTTTATTAGCATTCGATACTTATGATATTTTTTAAACAAGTACATTGTATTCACAACAGTCTACATTCATTTATTTATTGATCACATACACCTGACTTGCGTGCTTGACATAAGGGGCCCGCTTATAAGTCATCGTTAATATACAACGGCGAAATAGCACAAGGATTTTGAGCTTTGAAGGGGGAGGGGGGGTTTCTAGATAGCACAAGGAAATTTACAACACCAGAGAATTACATCTGGGAGCTCCACAAAAAGTGTGCAACGGAGCCAGCGGGAGTTGAACCCGCAGCCCAACTACGTTTTTAAGCGATTAGTGGTGTGGTGCCTTAAATATTCAGCCACGGCCTACATTCAAAAATTATTTTTTGTGGGACTCCGTTGTCAAGAAGCAAAATGCAGGCTATGTAGCAATATTTGTATTGACTTTTCAAGTATATTGACCAGGACTCAGATATATTTTTCGCTGTTAGAGGAATGAGATTGACCAATCAGAAGCCTGCCTTTTTGCGAACTTGTAATTTTTATAGAGTGTGTCCTTTTAAATTTCAAAAATTCTTGAATCAAATAAAACAAAATTTTCTGTACTAAAATGCTGGCATCCAAAAAGCTGTAGACTTGTCGGGCTTGAAAATGTGGTCCAGGGACCACCGTGGCTGGGTGGTCAAGGCATCCTGCCGCTAACCGCTTGAGAACGTAGGTGGCTGCGGGTTCGAATCTCGCTGGTTCCGTTGCACACTCTTTGTGGAGCTCCCGGATGTAATTCTGTGGTGTTGTAAATTTCCTTGTGCTATCGCCTTCCTGTATATTGATGATGACTTATAAGCGGGCGCTTGACGCCAAACACACAGGTCATATATATGTATTCAATAAACCAATCATGCGGTCCATAATTCTACATTATTCTTTTCCGATAATCTCCATCAATGGAGGATATTCCATCTAAGTTATGGTCACGTGGTCAAGGTAAAAACTTCTAGTGTAAAGAAGGGAAGGCCCCGCAGAAGTAATGTAAATCCCCGCCAGCCAGTGAAACAGTTCATGTGGAAAGCAGTAGTATCCTCCCTTCTTATCAGTTAGAAATTCTTTGAGTAAATAACCTGTACCACGTGACGTTTTTCATGTAAGGTTTCCCCATGATAGGTGCATGCTTTTGAGAGTGGTGACATACAATGCTCAGACTCTGTTTATACATAAGTGTTTGCCTACACAACGGCAAAACTAGACATTTTCTATTCCAGAACTCTGCGATACTCCTTGGACAAGTTTGATTATACGAGTGGCGGACAATGGACTTTATTCCAAATCTGGGTTCGAGGCTAAAAAAAGTCATTTGATACCGGTAATTTACATAAAGAACTTCTAACTGATAAGAAGGAGGCTACTACTGCTTTCCGCATGAACTGTTTCACTGGCTGGCGAGGGTTTTTCATTACGTATACGGAGATTTCCCTTCTTTACGCTAGAACTTTTTACATTCACCACGTGATCAAAACGTATATGAAATATCCTCCATTTAACAAGCATTAGTTTGGCAATAATGGCAAGCTCTTCAAGATTCATGGCGATAGCTTTTGTCCAGAATCTATCAATCAATATTTTTTTTCCGTATGTCACCATTCGCATACCAATACTCCCCATCCTTAGGCCGTAAAGAAATGAGCGTCAATGATTAAGCGTTTAGTCTGAATCTGATAACCAAAGACAGTGCTGCTACACACAAGAAGGCAATTTTATGTGTACTGTACAAAGACATTTAAGATACATAGACCGGCAATTCCCATTTAAAAGCATGCGAAATCATGGCAGCCATCTGAAGTAAATTGAAACACCTGAACCTCGAGGTTTGTACGTCAGCTGTGGTTATTTACCATTAAGTACTATGCCATTAAGTACTATGAAAAATTCGGATTCAGCTACCCAAAAAACTTAGAGTAAACCTTATAAGGAAAGTTCGGAGGGGAGATGGGAGAGCGAATGTAAACGTGCGAGTGGTTAAGTGGAATTGCACAACTTAGTCCACGCAGCACCGCGCGCATGTTCCGAGGCAGATCCCCCTTCCCCTTCATCCTAAGTCATAATGTCATATATCTAATTCGTTGCAAATTTTGTCTACTTTCTGAATTTTTAGATACTTTTTCCCTAAAACAATAAAAAAATTGATTTTTTTAATAAAAACCTTTTTGGGGGGCTTTTTACTAATATTTGGGGGATTGCCGGGGGAAATTTTGGTGGGAAGTTGCAAATTCGGATTCAGCGATCCAAAAAACATACAGTAAGCCGATTTTCAGAACTACCATTAATTTTGCTATGTAAAAATCCCTATTGCCTGGACTGGATGTTCGGTATTGGAAAAAAAGTATGTAGTGTATCAAAAGCATTCCATTAAATTATGGTCTATGGACAAATGTCGTAATTATATAAATAGGTAGCACCTATAGACTTCGTCTAAACTGCCCGTCTGTTTGTCCGCATATAACAGAGCAAAAACTACCCAACCGAATGGTTTGAAATTTAATGTATATAATCGTTGCATAATTCTACCGAGTTGTTGTAAATTTCATTAAAATCGAATCAAAACTTAAAAAGATATTAAAAAATGTTTCTTTCATTCTATTCAATCTCATCGTACGTAATTAATGTGACGTGAAAATAAATGTTTGTGTAAACAAAGACCATTCTTCCAAAAGCGCAGCTTTTAACTCCGGGAGGGTCCTGGGGATGGTGTTACGCTATGCAATGGCTCTTCTTAGACCATTCCAAACATTTTCAATAGGATTGAGATCCGGAGACCTCGAGGGCCAATTCATACGGCAAATATCATCTTCAAGAAAATCGTCAGCAATGTGAGATGTGTGTGTTGCTTCGCATTATCGTCCATAAGCATAAAGTTCGGACCTACAACACCCAGGAACATCCTCACATAGACTTCAAGGATCACATCCTTATAGCGATGTGCATGGACAGTACCCGCAACGAAGACGTGCAGCGGTGTACGACTGCCCAACAATATGCCGTCCCATACAAGGATTTTTTTGCCACCAAATCTGTCGATTTCTATTACGTAGGAGATATGATAGCGAGCTCCACGGTCTCTCTAGATGAAGATTTGTCGAGGATCACTCTGCATGGCGAATCTCAACTCATCACTGAAAAGAACATGTCCCCTTCTTGTTGTGTCTAAGACTGATGTCTTCGGCCCGACAGTCCGGTTGCTGTGGAGCCGAAGGCATCAGTTCGATGCAGTGAAAGGGAAAAAAACGACTGGGCACCTGGCGTTAGGATGAGGTCTTTAAAGCCC
This sequence comes from Maratus speciosus, assembly GCA_963932465.1. Taxonomy (NCBI): domain Eukaryota; kingdom Metazoa; phylum Arthropoda; class Arachnida; order Araneae; family Salticidae; genus Maratus; species Maratus speciosus. The sequence continues at coordinate 483,818,486 of OZ010793.1, forward strand.
ATGTGAGGTTGTTCCAGGGTACTGTAGGCCCGAGACTTCATGTTTATGGACGGTAATGCGAAACCACACACAATTTGAAGAATCTCCTTTCTTGAAGAAGAGGATATTCACCCTATGAATTGGCGCTCGGGGGCTCTGGACACCAATCCTATTGAACATGTTCGGGATGGTCTAGGAAGAGCCATTGCACAGCGTAACCTCCCCTCCCAGGACCGGCCAGGAGTTAATATCCGCGCTTTTGGAAAATGGATTTTGTTGCCACAAACATTTATTGACATCCTCGAAAACAGTATGGGAGATCACTGTGAGGTTTGTATAGCAGTGGTGGTCACATTCTACATTAGACAGACTTTTCCCGAGAAAAATGCTTTATCTCTAAATTGATTTAACACTTTTTCATATACCCTATACCTTAATTCACAATTAAAATCTTTTTCATATTGATATGTTGCTATAGTCTTTCTTCCATTGCGTTATACCTCTGTGTCAAATTTCGTGGCAACACAGTGAATAGTTCATCAGTTTTCGCAGATTTTATGTTTGTGAACTTAATTTTGGACATGAGTGTATATTAAATTCAATAATACGGAAATAATATGATTTCATCGTAAAAAGGACTTCATTACCATGGAAACCTAGAATTGTTCCCTATCACCGGACATCATTGAATTAATTACGTATGATAGGATTTAACAGAATGAAGAATACTTTTACTAATATCTTTTTACGTTTTGATTGGATTTTCATAAAATTTGAAATGAATCGACAAAATTGTGCAACGATTATATATATTAAATTTCAAACCATTCGCTTAGGTAGTTTTTGCGCTCTTATATCCAGATAGACGGACAGCTAGACTGACGGATCAGATGACAACTACAAGTATTACGTATTTATATAATAACGAACGCACCAAAAAATGAAATCCCCAATCTAGTACAAACCGAACAATTATCTTCAAAGTAAAACGTCAACCATTTTTCCCTTATAAATTGGGGTAAAAGAGAAAAAAAAACATTATTGAAGCGTTTAATTTATTTTCAATCAATCTAGACCGGTTCCGTCGAGAATTCCTTTTATGTTGGTCGAAACGGTAGGCGCGAAAAATGCGCCAGAGCTATAAAATGAACTGAAATATTTCTTCCGATTTTACTAATAGAAAATGTTAAGCTTTTAAGGGGACAAGGGACTTTCAAACTAATTTTTTAAATTGTACCTTAAATAATAGTCAAGTTCACACAATATCCTGAATATTTATCCCACAATTATCCCACAATTTTCCTGAATATTTTAAGCTTTGCCAAAAACTTTTAAAATGTCCCAACCTCACTCCATATCAATTAAAATCCCCAATATTTTTTATGCCAGTTTAGTTTACATATACATATAAAATTGTGCATAGTTTTTTTAAAACTAAATATAACTGGAAAAGTTAAAGGTAGTTAAATGCAAAAACAAGAGGCAAAAGAGCAGAAATTTTCATAAAATTTACAAAATATATATATATATATATTTACCTTTATATTCAAGTATATAAAATTCGGAGCACAGTTTTATTTGTATATGTAAACCAACTGGCATAAAAAAATTGAGGACTTTTTAATTGATATGGAGTTAGATTGGTACATTTTGAAAGTTCGTCGTAACGCTTGAAAATATTCCGGAAAATTCATTTTTTCTATTTTATTTTTCAATTTCTTGTGTGATAAATACACTGGTGTCCAAAATTAAGGATCAGTCACAAAACGCTAATTTTTAAGTAAGCGAATACTCAAAAGGAAATAATATAATTCAAATAATTACTATCCCTACAGCACAGCTAGCCCATATAATATCTCATTCATGTCACACATGGTCACAAGTGTCACAGTCACTACGGTGAAACCAAAAATAGGAAATTCCACACGTCTCATTATGAGTCTCAAATGATCACTAAATGCATAGCTGCCAATTCTTCCGCTTTTTTAGACCAGAAAAATGTAATAGAAATGTCTGTCTTATTTAATCAGCAGAATACGGCGATTTAAAAAGCTAACATTTACTGTAAAATTTTTGTGGTCTGAAAAAGCGTAAGATGTTGGCAGCTATGCTAAATGTGACTCCACTGAGATGTCAATGTGACTGATGCTTTGTGACGATTCACCAGGTTACTTTACAATGTAGTAACATTGTGACTCTCATCTGCAGACTCAATTTCAAAGTCATCATGAACGTTGCATTATGATAAGTCACCAAATAATATCACATTATAGTCACAGGGTATTTTCCCCAAAAGAGTACAATGGTGATTTCACCGTAGTCTCTCTGTCACCTGAAAGTCATCATGTGACTTTAATGTGACATTATTTGGCAACTTATCACAATGCAGCGTTCATGATTACTTTGAAATTGAGTCTACAGATGACAGTCACATGAGAGTCACAATGTAACGACATTGTAAAGTAGTATGGTGACTCGTCACAAAGCTGCAGTCACGCTGACGTCTCAGTAGAGTCACATATAGTGATCATTTGAGACTCATAATGAGATGTATGGAATTTCCTATTTTTTTGCTTCACCGTAGTGACTGTGACACTTGTGACCATGTATGACATGAATGAGATGTTAGATGGACTAGCTGTGCTGTAGAGATAGTAATTATCCGAATTAAATTATTTCCTTTTGAGTATTCGCGTACTTGGAAATTAGCATTTTGTGATTGGTCCTTAATTTTAGACACCAGTGTATATGCCATAATTCATATAATGTGCCTTTATTAGTATTTAATGTGCAACTAAAAAAAATTACTTTGAAGGTCCCTTGTCCCCTTAAAATAATTGCTGTCTAATAATATTATAAGTATTATATTTTGTTTCAATATCAGAAATTTACCCGATTCCTTTTAAAATTATTAGAAAATAATCTAATAGCATATAATAGTGAATAAAGTACACAGTTAACATAATTCTTCAAATAAAAAAAATATATATATGTACATAAAAACGAAAATATTATAAAAATCACCAGTCTATGTCTAATACAAACCGAAAAAGTATCATCAACATAAAAATAAAATCTGCCAATTTTTACTGTCTGATTTTTTGCTCTTCTAAATGTGGAAAAAGAAATAAGTCCATTATCGAAGCGCTTAAATTGCTGTCAGTCAATCTAAGCCGACCTCGTCGAGAATTCCATTCATGTTAATCGAAGCGTGAAGAGCGAAAAATTCTTCAGAAGTATAAAAATAACTGGAATATTTCTACAGATTTTTCTACCACAAATGTTAACTACAGTAGAGTAACGATTATCCGAGTTAATGTGGACCAAGCTGACCTCGGATAAGCAAAATACTTGGATAAACCGGATTTTCTGAAATTGTCAATAATTAAGGAGATGAAATATAAGTTTTAACTTAATTCATTAATTTTTATGATACTAGTAACATCTCTTTGATGTACACTTCCGTTACTTTTAAGAAAAACATGGAATGAAATAGTTTATTTGAAAAGCCCTTGATAGTTGTTTTTTGTTGAATGTCAATTTTGCTGCGGTATTACACTACTGCATAGCTATTTCATAGAAAATTGCAGGTATAGTTTCTTCTTTCTGCTCAAAGTATTAAATAGTTTTTTTCAATCGAACTTATACCTTTGGAATGGATCATTTTCTTCTGATGGACTGATGGATTCCATTATTATGAAACAGCCATTGTAAATGAAGTGTTAGGTGAAGATGAAAGAGCAGCCGTAAAAAGTTAGAACTCTGATTTTCTGGTTAGAATGGGAAATAAAGGGCCATAATGTTTTCTGTTACAATGTTTGTTGTTAAAATATAACGGCTCTTTTTTTTCCATTCGGATCAGAAAATCAGAGTTCTGACTTTTTACGACTGCTCTTATATCTTCACCTACACTTCAATTATAATGCCTGTTCATAATAGTGGAGTTTATCAGTTCATCAGAAGAAAATAATTCGATTAAAGAGGAAACTCGGTTGAGCGGGACTCGGATAATCGGGACTCTACCGTATCTAGAAACTTTTGCTACTTAATAAATCATCCAAAATAATAAAAATCAATTACGTTAAAAACAAATTCAGTATTTGAATAAATGTTTGCATTAAAAAGAACAATTGAAAAGTATTAACACTTTTATAGTGTTTTATGATTACACAATTCAACTGATCTGTTTCTCGGTGGGTGTGTTTTTAACTGTTTAATTAAGAACACTTAATCAAGAAAGCTTATTTAAACTTAAAACACAATTAAAATACAGGGTGTCTGCAAATTACTTGGGCAATTTTGTAAGTTAAGAACTTCCGAAATGTTAAGATGAGGGGTTCATCTTCCGGTCCCGGGCCCTTTTCAGGCCCATTTGTCGACGCAAGGAACCACCCGTGAAGCAAGCCCCGCGACGCGTCCCGAAGGTCGCCGCCAGACAAGCTCCAACAGAGCGGAACCCCACGCAAACCCCGGCCAAACCGACACCGCTGCCCAGCGCACACGGTGACGGCTATTCCCAAGAAGAGACGAACGGCCACTACGACAGTCCTCACCACCCAGCTAGAAAAACCAAGTGGTCCCTAAACTTGGTTACTCGAGCCGGTAGACCCCGCAAGCCATCGCAGGAACCAGACGCCTATAAAGACGCTGGGCCCACGGACTGAACCGAGGCTTCCCGACCCGAATTTAATTTACGGACAGGCCCCCAAGATCAGATACCATTTTCCGGCAGAGACATTTTTGTGGGCCAGCCGATAGGAAAGTTAATGAAGGGCCCCTAGCTTGAAAACCAGGGAGGACGGGGAAAATCCCTCCGGCCGTAAAGCGACCCAGCTCCTGGCTTTTCGCCCAAACCAACCGGCTCAACCGACGGAACCCCTCGCGGATCACGCCGGGAGCCAGTTGGCCCAGACTAGGTGCCGTTAGCGACCCCAGGCGGGCACGGAAAGCTCCACCTAGACGGAATAGACTCCGCCTCGCTAGGGGGTCGGACGGAACGGAGTCCCGCCAGCCCCCACCGACTCGACTCCATCCTAGGACAGAGAAGCCAGCGGAGGCCGACAGAAGCCCGCCCGCCACTACCTTACCTCACGGCCGTCGAGGGTACCCAGGCCCGAAGGCCCCTGACCCCGTGCAGTGACCGACCGCTACCTTTGTTAGTGCGTTCGAAAGTTAGGTGGAGACACCTCTAGGTCCTCATCACCAGGCGAGGCAAACTCCGGTACCGCATAGACACGGAGGACCTGGATCGGACCAAGAGTTCACCCGAGGCACGATGAGCCGCCGCGTTACCGGCGAGCCTCCGGCCCGTTTCCCTGCGGGAATAGCGTTCGATGGTGGACCTGCCGGCCGACCCCCTCCCAAGGGTCACGGCGCGACATGGAGCAACCAGAGCCATACTGGCCTCCCCACGCGACCGCTCCTTGGTCAACGGGGGCACCGCCAAACCCTACCACCCTGAGGGTCGGCTCCCAACTGCTCTAGCTGAGGTCCTCGGAGGGATGAGCCACCCAAGTCATAAAGTAACCTGGGCGCTGTCCGAAACCCTCGCCCTTCGGTTGCTCCGGGAGTCCCTGCATGGCGTTCCCGCGAGCCCCGTCGTCACTAGCGAGCACCGAGGACTTTCCACTACAAAGCCCTCACTCATACTTCAGGCTCCCTCTTAGTCAATAGGTGGATGGGGTCCTATCGCCTTAGCTAGTCTTTGCCCGGCGACACCGTCCGGCCCTTAGACCGGCACCGGGATCGACCTATGGAGCGTCGCTATCCGGCTTGGCCAGAGAACCCGGCTGCCGGGGGTGCGTCCCCAGTAGCGGATCCCGAAGGACCTACGCACCCATGCACAACGTCCGTTAACCGTGGCCACCGTGCTCAACGCCTGTCGGAGATGAGCCTCTCGAGGAGGTGGCGAATCGTCCCCATCCGGCCCCCTCGCATTCGTACACAACGAACTCTGCCGAGCTTCCGGTCACCTCCCCCACTCAAGGGGTCGGGTCGGAACCACCCGGAGGGGCGGCCACCTTCCGAAATGTTAAATGAAATTAACTAGTTGATAGTCAGACTAGTAGTAATATTAGATGTAAATTTCCAACTGGGCGAAAAATGTCCGGACCAGGATTCGAACCCGGGACCTTCTGGCTGAAGCCGCCAGTGCTCTGCCATCTAAGCTATCCCGGACGATTGTGGTCGAACTTTTTCACCCAGCTAACCTTGATGATTACAGCATCTGGTCTGAAACCTGGTTCAGCTCAACAGAATAAATCTCAGGTAATGGAACTCCAGAAATCGCTGGATACGAAATTACACTAGATTAATATTAACACAATTATTCTAATTGGTAAACAAATCATATTAGATGTAAATTTCCAACTGGGCGAAAAATGTCCGGACCAGGATGTCAGGATCAGGACCCAATCCTGGTCCGGACATTTTTCGCCCAGTTGGAAATTTACATCTAATATGATTTGTTTACCAATTAGAATAATTGTGTTAATATTAATCTAGTGTAATTTCGTATCCAGCGATTTCTGGAGTTCCATTACCTGAGATTTATTCTGTTGAGCTGAACCAGGTTTCAGACCAGATGCTGTAATCATCAAGGTTAGCTGGGTGAAAAAGTTCGACCAGAATCGTCCGGGATAGCTTAGATGGCAGAGCACTGGCGGCTTCAGCCAGAAGGTCCCGGGTTCGAATCCTGGTCCGGACATTTTTCGCCCAGTTGGAAATTTACATCTAATATGATTTGTTTACCAATTAGAATAATTGTGCTAATATTAATCTAGTAGTAATATTGCCGAAGTTTATTCATAGATGGCGTTAGAACCGCAGTTGCACAGCAGAATGAGTTTCATAAAACCACAGAAAGCATTTCGCTTCTTCAGCATTTATTGTACGTCTCCATTATCGCAATGCCGAACAAGAATGATTACCGCTCGCTAAGTGATAGTGTCAGTTTTGACACCTAACGCCATCTATGAATAAACTTCGGCAATATCAATACTAGTTTGACATTCAACAAGTTAATTTCGTTTAATATTTCGGAGTTCTTAACCCATATTAGACCGCACTGAATAAATATTTTTGAAAATTTTTAATATTTCGATTTTATCATTAATATGGTGTAATTAAGCAGATAAAAGCAAAATTTTGAAAAAAAAAGGTTTTTAATTTTTTAAGTAATTAGCTGTTCTATAAACAGGACAACGGTCAAAAGCATAGTAATTGTACAAAAATTTCACTTACATTACAGAAAGGTGTATTATGTTTTGAATTTCGGGGAACAGTCAATGCAAAGACCGATTTTACATTTTAAACAAACTGTTGTTGGTTTTCTCTTGCAATTCTTCAATTGACATCTTCTTTGACGTCCTTCAGGGTTTTCCGCCAAAACGTGCTCCTTATTTAGATGGAGACCCTCTTTGTTATTCTGAATCATACTTGTCTGATATTGTTTCTTGGGATTGTTTCACCTAAATAACTAATTGTGACAGATCTTCGGAACTCTAACAGACCCTGTGCTTCATAAGGGCAAAACAGATTAGTAATTTTGCAAGCTGCGACAAGTGCCGTTTTAAAACAGTACAAAATTTTTTTCCAGTACCACTTTTTTCGTTGAATGGATGCAAAATAGGTTTCAATGTGACCTTCGAAAAAATCCACTCCATTTTTGTATCGATTGTACGATGTAACACATAATGGAATATTAATTTTCTTTCTACAACCTTTTACTCTGCACTCTATTCTGCTTTTTACTTTCGTTTCTTCGAAATTTGCGAGGAATGAAACCACACGGTTATCATTCCAACGCACTGCAGCTATGTTGTTGACTATGTCAAAACAAGCATGTGCACAGCCTCTTTCTGTTTTAGAAACTGTTTCTAAGATTCTAATGGACATTTTGCCATTCGAATATCTCGAACAGTTCCTGTAGCATAGAAACCTTTTTCCTTCAAACGAACAAATAGACAATATGAGTTGAAAAAATTATCCATATATATTCTGTGAAGTTTTGGGTTTTTCACTACGGAAAGATAATCTTCCACAACACGTTGAGAAAGAAGTTCCGAACTTTTTTCTGTAGTTCCTTGGTAAGGAATAATATGGAAAGGATATCCATTGTAAGATGCTAACATCCACAGTTTGTATCCAAATTTCACCGGTTCATTTTTCACGTACATCTGCATCCGTGCCTTCCAAAATATTTAACCATTCTTTCACCAATTGTTCGATTTTCTGAAAATAGGCCAAACTGCATCAAAGAGATATTGAGCTTGTCAATAAGCGGTCGAATTTTATAGAAACGATCTTGTTGATTGACTGCAGAAATGTCATTGAAATAAATTTAGCGCTTTAGTCACTATACTGTTTTCCAGAAATAGCGTTATTCACTAAAGTTTTGTCAGTGTCTGGTGCATTTTCCCAATACATTTTTTCGTGTGGCAAAATATGATATCCACTAAAGAATATAACACACAAGGATTTCTTGAGTTCAGCTTCAGTGATGCTAAAAGAATGACAGTTTTCTTGTGCAGCATATCGATTTGTTTCTATAATAGTATGTGCTATCTTACCACCAGCTATCATGTGGAAGTTGTGGCAACGGCAGTTTTTCGCGAAATCATACTCACTATATTTTCATGTTCTCGATGACAAATAGTCTCTATTGAAAGTGGTCTCTCTTTTGGTTCAAGTTTAACCCAGTTTGGTTTTTTAATTGGAAGGTGTAAATCTTCGCTGTCATTTACAAAAATTTCTAATGTTCCTGTGGTATTTGGAATTTCACGTTCGTGGCACATTACTAGCTGTTTTGTATTTGACTCGTCGATTTCTTCTTCATCACTAACGGAATCTGGATTAGGAGGAATAATAACCATTTCAGGTTCATCAATTTCATCATCACTTAAAGAATTCATATATTCCAGTGTTTCTTCCTCTGTTAAAAATTTGCGTGCCGTTTTACAAATACAATTTTTCTAAAGTAAATTATCACACCAAATAAAGCTGCGACAAACTCTGCAAATTCACACAACAAAGAATCATTTAGTATCTCCCCTATATTTTTTCCTTTTATCAACTCCCCTATTTTCAAAAATGGAATGTTCCTGTATTCTACTGACGTTAGAACAGACTGGCCACGTACCAAAAAACGTGACCAGCCTGTTTCTAGATGTTTGGAGCAAAAGTGTTTCATCAAAAGATAAAAAAGGAATGTGACATTTGAATGAAATGCAAAGAAAGAGAAAGGGGGGGGGGGATTGGACCGTTGTCCTATTTTTAGGACAGCTATTAAGGATATATAAAATGCATGCATAAACTAATTTTATGTACAAATATTTTATTTCACTCTAAAAATACTGTTTTTGTAGTACAAAAAACACTATGATTTCTCCAATAGAAAAATAATAATAACGGTAAATTTACAGATTATAAGATCGCAATTTTAAAGGAATTTTTTTAATAAATTTTTTCATTTAAATTTAAATTGGTTACTTATTTTTTTGTTTATATGCTATACTTTTATGTATTTTAAAGGCATCATAATAAAATGCATCCAGAAAATCTTTACCAATTTTATTTTAAAAAGGGTTTTATTATCTGTCCTATTTATAGGACAGAGGTCCAATATGGGTTAACCTACGAAACTGCCCAAGTAGTTTGTATTTAGACACCCTATATATGGGGCATTCTCACAATCTTTTGAATTTTGGGGAAAAAATCTGACAAAATTAAACTTGCTAAAATAACATTTTAATCTGATAGACGAATGCCTTAATGATTCAAAATAAAGAAAAAATGGTTAGCAGCGAAAATTTTTTTATTTAACTGGGGTTTAAGTTAAACTTGCGAGTTTAATTTTCCTTACAATTTTACGCCTATAACTTTTTATTTTTTTCTAAATTTTTACTTATAATGAATTTGCATAGCACCCACAGGACATTCAAATAAGAAATAATAACAATGTAGTACTTTTAATACAGAATTTTTGTATAACATTGTCTTGAAGGAGCGTTAAAGAGGGGACGGTAAGGTAAAATGGACGAAATGGTAAAAAAAGGAACGGTAAGGAAAATTACCACCTATTTTTAGGAAAATCATGTTAAGACTAAGTGATAGCCACTTCATTGATTTTTAGAGACAGTTGTTAACATTGGATTATTATTATTTTTTTTTTTTATTTACCTCGAAAAGCGCAGGAATAAACCATGGGGACGGTGAGACTACCAATAAAGCCACGATGCTTGAAATTGATATTTAAAAGCTGATTTAAATTCTACAGTAAATTTCCGGCCAAAGAATTTCAGACATTATTTCTCTAGCATACTTCTGCATGAGAAAAAACTTGAAAAAACTTCTGTGGCTGCATCTGAAATGATTATCTGAATAATTTTAGAAAAGGAATGATAAGGAATCTAAAACCCAGGGACAGAGTTTAAAAAGTAATAACAACCCTAAAAATGTGTGGAGGTTAATTTTAGCTAGATATTTATATAAAACAATAGTTCCAGTTTCTGAAAAAATTACATCGAATTATTTTTATTGAAACAATTTTATCCAGACAGCTCCAAACTGAAAAATCAGCATCATTGACACGGGATGGTATAGGAGTTTTCCAGGTGTTTGGACCCCCAACATCGTCCAAAACTTATTTATCTCGTTAATATTGTTATGCAATCATGCAATGGGATGTTCCCCAGTATATAAAATAAAAAAAAAATACAAAGAAGTGTATTAAAATAAAAATTATTATTCAGGGACATGAAAGTCAAAAGATTGTGAGAATGCCCCATACATAATATTTTACCTGCTTTTATGTTTCCATGTTTCATCGAAACAAATTAGGTATAGGAACTTTAACTACACATATTTGCACACTTTTCAAAGAAAAGTGTTTGCGTCTTTTTATGTATTAAATGTTGAACAATTTATGAATACAAAAAAGCTAATGCGTTCCGGAATCACGTTTTTTAACCGACATTTTTGTAAACCGAAATGTGATTTCTGTCCGGCACAGCGACCGCTCTATGTTAGTGCTCGCCTCCAAAAGAACAACCCAGTCAGGAAAACTGCAGAAGAGACAGTCGTAAGCCGAGGTATTTCTGTAATGTGAAATATATGTGATTTACTAAAGAAAAGACGAATGTATTGCTAAAAAGGATAGTTGTTGTGCAGAATAAACACTGATACAAACATTAAGTAAAGCTTTTCCCTGTGATTTTAACCCTTTACCTACTGATGGTACTTACAAGTACCATTGAAATAACTTGTTATAAAATTCATTTAATACATCGATTAGTAGTAATTTAGTTTAGAATGAGTTATAGATGAATTACTTTATCCTGTTCCAAAAGCATTATTGGTTTCACAAAATAAAAATATTTTTAAAAGGATGATTTCTTTGGCCTTTGCATCTTTTCCGCTTTCTTGACGTTGGGAGGGGGGTGGGGGATTTTCAGCTCGAAATATTTCTATATTTCTACTGTAAGAACATTATATTTGTACATTTCTTAATTCTACGAAATACTAAGAAGGATATTTAAAATAAAAAAATTGAGAGGGGTTATAAACATTGCTCAAAATCCCTATAAATTCAAATCTATACTATTAAAATCTGTGCGCGTATGTTTGTAACCACAAAAACGTGTAAACCAAAGGGCGCAGGGGTACGAAATTTTGCACACGAGTTGCTGGTAGGAGGCCCATGAACGATCGGGGCAAAAAATTTGAAATTTTAAATAGATTTTTTTCTATTTTATTTTATACTTTTGACAAATTTTTGACATTTTTATGTTCAATCCGTAGTCGCGCGAGTTCAAACCAGTTCTAAATGTTTACTGCAATGTGGGATATACATATTACGTAGACTACGCTGCAATAATAAGATGTAGCGGGTATTACGATAATTCTTTTACCTCGTATGCAAATAATTAGAGCTTATTTAATTGCGCTTAATTATTACCTTATTTTAAGAATAAAGAATACTTTTTATCAAGCACAACAACAAAATTTTTTATTCTATTTATTCCCTTATTCGAAAGATATCATTTTATAACGTCTGCTGCCATAGCAACGTAATAAATTAAATTTCATAAAAAAAATGCACAGTAGCAGAAAATATTTTTCGAGATATACCCGTAAGGCATGGTGACGTCACGGCGACGTCGTTGTGAAGTCACACTGTGACTTTGTGACCGTCGATGTGACGTCACGTGATGTCGATGTGACGTCACAGTGACTAGAATGCGAGGTCGTTATGGCCGTTTTAGAGGTCGTTTGTGACGTCACATTGTGACCACTCTGTGAAGTCACGGTGTGACAAATTTGTGAAAAAAGTGTCATTTGTGACTATTTTGGCATTAACTTTGTGACGAACCTGTGACGAAAGCGACAATGCTTTGAAGTCACACTGTGACCAATTTGTGAAATATGTGTCATTTGTGACGAACTTGTCATAAACACTGTGATTTCAAATGAAAATCAAATTTCAAATTAATTGCTTAAAAGACGCAAATAGTGAAAAAGATTCCATGCTGGGACTCGAACCCGGGCCATTAGTACAGCGCACTGACATTCTACCGACTAAATCACATGGAACGATACCCAGGCTGGAAAATTTCTCACTATTACATGATGGCGAGGCTACAAACTCAGCACAAGATGGAATATTTAGCGTGAGCCACCAATATGATGCAAACACGAAACTTAATTAAATCCAGCATGGATTGAAATTATATTAATACTTGGAAATTTTTCCATAGAGAACCATTCGCCTTGCATACAATATTTCAAATGAAAATCAAATTTCAAATTAATTGCTTAAAAGGCAATTTTAATTAGAAATGTTGTATGCAAGGGAGAATGTTTCTCCCTGGAAAATTTTCTAATTATTAATATAGTTTCAATCGATGCTGGATTTCATTAAGTTTCGTGTTTACCCCATGTCGGTGGCTCACGATAAATATTCCATCTTGTGCTGCGTTTGTAGCCTTGCCAACCTGTAATAGTGAGAAATTTTACAGACTGGGCGTCGTTCCATGTGGTTTAGTCGGTAGAATGTCAGTGTGCTGATGTCCCGGGTTCGAGTCCCGGCATGGAATCTTTTTCACTATGTTGGCCTTTGCGCCTTTTAAGCAATTAATTTGATATTTGATTTTCATTTGAAATATTGTATATAAGGCGAAGGATTCTCTCTGGAAAAATTTCTAAGTATTAATACAGCGATTAATTTTGAAATAACCTTTTGCTGTAAATATAAAATCTTATCTTTTTACCGTACTTTTTAGCAAAATATCGCTATTTTGGAGTCTTATTCTTCTAAAACATTTAAAATTTTTCCACTTAAAAAACAATGCTTATCAACTGACATATTTTTTTATTCAGTTCTATGATTGATATTAAGTTCTATGCTTGATATTGAGTTCAAGCTTGATATTTAGAATGTGTAATTTTTTTAATGTGTTGTGATTTGTCATTACTTTATTAAATACGAACATGGAGTCTAACGGATATTAATACAACTATTATTTATAGAGCGGCATGATAAGCGATATTTATTTAAATTTTTTATTCCAGTGTATATTGTATTTTATGAATATGAGCTAAATAGATTTGGTATGTTTTATAGGAAAAGACTGATCTGGGAAATAGAAAAAAAACGAGTAAGAAAAATCATGCGTTAATCATAGATTATAAAATACTTTCCAACACTTTCTGAATGCTTTAACAAGACATCGTAATTTAGGGAAATGACGTAAATAAGATAACTAAGTAAACATTTTAGAAAATTCATAAAACATTTGAAAAATTGATTTCAGCAGTTACCGTCCATAGCCAAATATGTTTTCCAATTCTTTTGAACAGCCATGTATTTGATCTGTAGGTTGATACACTGAGAAAAATGAAGTACTCAAAAATAAGTAAACCGACGTACTCATATCGAATTGAATATTTTTGATAAAAAATGAATCCATGCTTTCTCTATTTTGAAACATCACATGTTATCAAACGCAAACAAACGAATAGTTTTGTACCCTATAATGGTTCAGTTCATTTATGGCGGCATAAATGATGTTTATTAATGTAAATATTAAATTATGCACAGCATTTTAAAAATAACTTAAAAGTGCTTGGAAATAATGCTCTTGTCATAAAAATATTCGATTTGAGTATCTTGTTAAGAATTTTGCTATTTTTCTTAATAAATATTCAATTAAACATTTCTTGTTAAGAACTTTGAACGGGAAATAAATGTCAGTACATTTTTACTTTAAATTTTAGGTTTTTCTTTTTTTCTTTTTTTTTGGGGGGGGGGGGGGCAGTACATAACGATTCATATTTGATCACAACCAATGAATAAAAAATGAGTACATGTGTAACTTTGAGTACATTTGGATCGGAGCTATTTTGAGTATGTGACGCATTTAAAATTGAGTACTTTTACTCAATTTTGACTTCCCATTTTTTTAAGTGTATATATACTATATAATGGGAAAATCTAGTTTAGCAAGAAAACGCCTAACAGGTTGAAATTCTTTTTCAGCAATTTATACTAATGTATGGAAACATACTTGAATACTTTTGTACAACCCTGTAGTTTACCCAGAATCTTTATTACACGCCACTATTTAGTTAAAATTTAATTCAAACTAAGACACTCTTAAAACTGCTGAAATCACATTTCCAGAAATTATAATTTATAGACAGCCATGTATCCAATTCTTTACGTGACCCTGTATATCATTTTATCTATATTCTACAAACATTTCTTGCTAAATTAAATGCAGTTCAGCAAAAAAAGCATATCTCATTTAAAAACAACCTTTAAGCAATTTGCGCTTATACCCAGTAATCCTTACGAATACTTTTGTGTAACCTTGTATAGGAATTATAGCATTTATATACACCATATACTATGCATAAATATAGTGAATCATAAAAGCGCATATCATAATTAAAAATACATTTCCAGCAATCATCGCTAATGAACAGTACTTCGGATACAATATAGTATCTGAAATATTTTGTGTGTCCCTGTAAATGCTATATACGTATTATTCTTATTATACATGAAATAATTTATAATATGTAAACCTCAGCGACATATATCAATTTCATTATATATGAAATAGATTAACATAATTAAAGTATGCCGCGAACAATTCCCTCCACCCCTATAACATTATGTATTTGAATTCCCTTTTTAGCCCTGTAAATGAACAATAACTATTTTTTGCATCGCATAGTCAACAGAATACATATTTTAGTGCGCTTCATAAATGCATATAAATTTTATTCTGTTTGAAAGCGTGCGTAAAATCATAAAAAAATCATTTGAAACGATTTTTTCCCATAGGCAGTAATGTAACGGAAAAATTTTGGCTGTCCCTGTAAATGAACAAAGCATGCTACAAACTTCATTACAAATAGGTACCGTGCTATGGTAAACGTCAATAACATCCAAAAATTTCAGGGCAATCCGAGTATCTTTTCGAGAGTTAGAGTGCGGACAGACTGCTAGACGGACAGACGGAGAGACAAACCGAAGTCATAAGCACTTTTCAACTTGTGTCCTATATTATGTATCCTGTATTATATGAGCTTTTCAAAATATATACTAAGCAGTTTAATCTATAACTTCCCATCAGGCATGAAAAACACTTTGTTTCAAAGCTTAAATATCATATTTTACTTTTTAGTGCCAATAATTACGCGTATCATAAACGTAGAAAATGAATTTACAATAGAAGAAAATTTAATAACCGATTCAGAATGTCTATAATTAAATGTTTGATTAAAATCACAAACAAAAAAAATGCTTACATACAATTAAAAAAAATAAATATACCAATTTGAAAAACACTAAAAATAATAATTAGTATTTATAATTGTACTATTAAACAACAGCAAACTCAATAGATGAATTAAATGCATTATTAGATTTAACAATATCTCAAAAATATTTCCATATGGTATAAGGAATTCCTATTATTTCATAATTTCGGCAAATGTTAAATCTGAAAACATTGGTCTGAAGATTTAGGACTTTGAAAGATAATTTAAAATATTATTAGCACTAAAAGAAAATTCTTTCAAATGTTTCACTACTGTAATATGTAAAAATACAGTTTCCCAGTATAATGTTAATTTCTAATCTGAAACAGTTTCGTAATCTCATGATAATCGAACATCATATTTAACCCCAAAATAATAAAAACTACAAGTGTTAGTAATCAAAAAATAGTAAGAATCCGATAAAATAATTCCAAATCATTGTCGTTCCATACATTTTCAATCTCAAGTAAGAGTAAATTAATATTTATAATAATTCCAGTATGAATGTAGGCATGCACAGTCTCTGCGCAGTTTTTTTTTTTTTTTTTTTTCAAGCGATGGCAGATTAAGATATTTTTCTTTACAGTTATCGAATTTGAAAATATCGCTAGTGACAGTTAAAGATCAGTCTCTTACAAATATAACATAAAACTATTTAACTCATATGTACAAATCAGGAATAAAATATTTAAATTAAATAAAACTTACATATACGTTCTATTAATATCCGTGTATCCTAAAATGGTCATTTCCTTATCTTAAAGTGTTGTAGACGTGGTGAAGGTGATGTTCTAAAAACAGTGAACTATTTATTTCCCGCGTCTTCTCATGTTTATTTTTTTGTGGGCAGACGATTTTCAAGCAGATGGTCTGGTACAGATTATTTGTTTTTGCATGCAAGAGATATGAAACTTGAATGCGCAGTAATTTTCTGAAAGTATGGTTAATTAAAATTTTGTATTTGAAGAAATGTCCAATGTATTTAAGCTTTTCTTTTTATCCGTACCAAATAATTCAAGTTAAAATGTATTTTAAAGTTCCTTTTTTCTAAATAATTATAATAATAATATTCATAATTAGAGTTTATTAGATATACCATTGTTTAAATTTTCAAAAGGTGTAAAAATAAATTTAATGGTAATAACGAGCCCCCCCCCCCTTTTTTTTTTCTTTTCTTTTTTAAGTAAAGTTTGTTTTGCACAAATTTTGTATATTTCTTTTATTTTCGGAAAATGCTAATTTTATTTAAAAAGTCTGAAAGAAGTAGAATTTATGACTTGAATACAAATTATAAAAATATTCTAAAGCAAGAAATGCATAGATGACTAAACTCTGAAGACTCTTTCTACGTGCTCATTAAAAGGTGCAGATTTAACTGTAATAGAATTTTTTTATTTTGAAACCACAGAAGTGTTTCGAATAATCCTGGTCGGTAAAAAAAGGAAATAAATAAATAAATTTCCTCCCAGCAAACTAAATATGTAAAGTGTATAAATTTAATATTCCTAATTCTAAATATATTATCCAAATGCTAGATAAAATTGAAATCATGAAAAAATATACATTCACTATCTTAGATATCAAATTGATAAAATATAGCCTGAAAATTTAGTTTATTAATGCTTGTATCGTGCACTTTATTTATTATGCCCCCCCCCCCCTCCCTTTAGTGACAGAATTTACCATTTGCTATCCACTAATATATTTTTTTCCTTATGCCATGTAACTCGTGACTGTTTAAAATATTTCTCTTCATTTTCAAAGATTTTTGAAGTTCATATTTTTGTCACACTGTGACTTACAATATGGTGATTTTTTTGTCACATATGTGACGTGACGTACGTTACATAACAGTGACCTCACAATTTTTTTTTTTAATTGCCAGAAAAACATAATTTTACAGTAAATAACATGTTTTGAAGAATTTTCGTAATTTTTTAAAGTTTTCTAAGAAGTTCACATCTCAGTCACAATGTGACATCACTGAGTGGTGGCATTTTGGTCACAGATGTCACGTGACCACAGTGACTTACAGTGACGTCACAACGACGTCACCGTGACCATGCATGCTATGAGGGTACTTATTACGTACGCCACGCTTAAATGAACGATATGTTTCGGCACCAGAGGCAATGTGGCGACTTCTTGAGAAGCCCATGCAGGAAAAGTCCCATGTTATTATTAGATTGCCGGTGCATCTACAAGACATGCAAACTGTATATTTTAGGGAAGCGGAGAAACGTGAAGCTTTTTAAAGAGCAAGAAATAAAGACACCATGCTCACTGCTTGGTTTCTACTTAACAGTTCTGATCCTTCATCAAACATCTATCTCTATACAGAAATTCCAAAGCACTTTGTATGGAAAGGCAATGTGTGGCAAAGGCGTGTTACATTAGGTGACTTCATAGTATCAGGATGTATTCTGTAAGCCCAAATGATATTGAGCGATTCCATCTTCGTATGCTGCTTTGTCATGTTCCCGGGTGCCAAGTCTTTCGAGGAGTTAAGGTCGTATCAGAAAACTGTCCATGAAACATTCAAGGGTGCATGCCGTGCTACAAATTTATTAGAAGATGATGATGAATGGGAACATTGTTTAACTGAAGCATGTGGTTTTGAAATTCCACCTAAACAGAGACAGCTGTTTTCGTTCATATGTGTCTTTGGCAATCCAAATTTACCGATTCAATTATGGGAACAGTTTAAGTCAGAACTCTCAGAAGATTTTGCTCGCTATCTGCCGCTACAGGAGAGTAGAGACAGAGCCCTTCAAGACGTACCCAATCATCTATGCATACACAACGTGACACTTCAGAACCTTGAATTACCTGAACCCTCAAATGCGATGTCTATGATTTAAAAGAAGAAAGAGCTGACGGGAAACAATTCTTAAACATGCTAAAAACGGAACAACGTATAATTTTTGATGCTGTCATTGAAAGTATTCAAAATGATTATGCTACTGTCGCTAAGGTTTTCTTTGTCAATGCTTTTGCGGGATCAGAAAAAACGTTCCTATTCTATACTTTGCTGCATTACGTCAGAGGAATGGGACATACTGGTATTCCCGTTGCATGGACAGGCATCCCGTGGCATCGATACTCTTGCAAGCTGGAAGAACTGCACATTCTCAGTTTAAAATAACAGTCCCCATATTGGATAATTCAGCTTTAAAAATTCGGCAAAATACATCTGAAGGAAGATTACTGAAAATGGTTCATTATATGGGATGAATGCACCATGACACCTATTCATGCTTTGAAAGCTGTTGATAGACTTCTGCGAGATTTGGAGGGCAATGATTCATGCAAACAAAGCGCTCATTTTTGAAAGTTGTATCAAGAATTCTTCTCTCTGGCCAACATTTTGACAGTTCAATCTGGTTACAAATATGCGAACGGAACCGGAGGAACTTGATTTAATGGAATGGCTCATTCGCCTGGGGGATGGTCGTTTGACTAATTATTATGAACTCGGAGAAGATATTATTGTAATACCCCCGGAATGTTTAGTGCAGTATTCTATAATGGATGATATTTTTGGTACGTCTGACATTGATCTTGATCATTCATAGGAAAGAGCCATTTTGTGTCCCAAGAATGAGGCTTCTTTGAGATTGAATGAGAATTCTTAGAAATTGATTGAGGAGGTTTTACGAAAAGTACCTGGCGAAGTCAAAATTTATTTTAGTGCTGATACAATACTTTGTGATGGTGAAGAAGAACAAAACAATTTTCTAATGGATTTCATCAATAGTTTATCACCTTCTGGAATGCTACCACATCAGTTAAATCTTAAATTTGGCGTTATTGTTATGTTGCTTAGAAACATGAATCCGTCCAGTGGTCTCTATAATGGAACATGTTTAATAGTCAGAATATTGTCGCAAAATGTTATAGATGCAGAAGTTTTGACAGAACATAGGAGAAGCACCCGTGTTTTCATACCAATGATTCTGCTTACACCGTCGGATACCAGTTTACCTTTCCAGTTATGCGCCGCCAGTTTCCACTTATTACCACCTTTGCTATGACTATCAATAAATCTAATGGTCAAAACTTGAAAAAAGTTGGAATGTATTTGCTCCATTCATATTTTTCACATGGGATATTGTATGTAGCCTTTTAAAGAGCAACTTCTAGAGGATGTGTACGTGTTTGGGTCAAGGACAAACCAAAACAAGGAAAACTTTTGTCACAGTCTGATAAGGCATTTACACAAAACATTGTCCTCCGTGAAGTTTTATCTTAAGTCGCAACTACTTTACTGTATTGTAAAAAACAAACAAAAACGAGTCTACTTCACTTTACCTCATGTATGACGTGGAAAACAAAGCAAAGATTTTTTATTTAAAAAAAAAATTCAATTTTTTCAAAATTTTCAGGTTTTTTGATGATGTACATTTCATTCTTTCTTACAAATTTTTCTATGGTTGTGAAATCGATTTTATAACTGATTTCCTAAATTTTAATTTGGTTGTGTAAATACACACAAGAACAAACGAGTCTACCGCATTTTACCTCATTGGTGACGTGGAAAACATTGCAAAGAGTTTTCATTTTAAAATAATGTTTTCCATTTTTTTGCAAGCTCGATGTAAATTTAATTTTTTCTAACAAATGGTTGTTTGTTTGTGTAAATATTGACTTTATAACTCATTTTTATATTCCCAATTTTAATTTGTTTGTGTAAATACTTACATTTATTGATTTATTAATACATACCTGATTTTTTGTGTACATACATAATCCATATTGGTTGTGTAATTACTGATTTTTAACAGATATAACACATTTTTATAGTCATAAACTTGAATTTGGTTGTACCGATTTTTATTTTTAATTTTGGTTTTAGAATTTAATTCATTCAAATCTTATATGATGCTACAGTTCATCTACTGTTTCTTTTCTTGAATTATGCTTTCGAAATCGACATATTATTTTCGTATATCAAAAGAATGAAAAACATTGCAAATGAAATAACTTGCAACAAACATCTTTCCTTTAAAATTTTGTCAATAATGTAGATGAATTATGGTTAGTCAGGGTAAAATTGAAATTGGCCTCATATTTCTCCACATACTTGACAGAGACTGATTGGTGAGATTTATTTAGTGATGAAATCAAATAGTCTTGTAAATAGTAATTTTCAGGGGCGCCGTTAACCATCGGCAACGATCTTGCTAACGGGCAACCAGAAGCGCAAAGAACTCTCACTTAGTTGACTGTTGTATTATTGACAACGTCGACAATGTTGTATTATTGTTGTTGTATTACTGTATTATTGATTGTTGTATTCTTGTATTTACCGAGTTAATTGGCCAGCCAGATCTCTGGACTGGAACCCCATTAACCTGTCTGAGGCGCTTTCAGATAAGAAGTGGTAGTTTGAAAACACCTTTCCGGGAACCCCAACGAAACTAAAAATTGCATTACAGTAGGAGCGACAATTACGTTCCGATTTTCAAAGCGTACTAGCCCCCCTTAGCGACCAGTTCGATCTCCCTTAAAATTTATGTTTGGGAAAGTATGCAAAGCATTCTATCATGTTACTTTTATTCATAATTTAATTTACTAGGGCTCCCTTAAATATAATTTATATAATCCCTTAAGCTAATATTAGATTTTGTTGCATTAAAGTATCTCAATTTGATGATTTTCTATAAGCAAGTAAACCCTATTAGTTTACAATAGAAGCCTATGGGAATTTGGTGAAATATTATAGATATCGCCAAGTTGGCATCCCTTTTGGCGACTAATTTTGCTTTCCAATATCTACAAGTTGGCGACAAACTTAGCGGCATTTGGCGACAGAACACGGTCCCACCCTATGGAAAGTCCCATAGTTATGGAGATGCATTAAATCCTGTTCAATAACCCATAGAGGAAAGATATAGATGGAGATGCAGTAAGGTGGTTGAGGGTGACGGCAAAAAAGTAACCCTAAAATCCGCTACAGTCGGCCCAAACACAAGCACGTTCTTTCATGTAAAAAAAAAAAAGAAGACAACTTTTAGTAATACAGTTTTTAATCCATAATACAATGGAATGCTGCTTTAGAATGCTTAAAAATAAACAGATCACTTTCATTTAGAGAAAAAAAATGTATGGGTGATGTCAAAGAATTCAGTCCCAGTTCCAAGTGCTTGTTTTGTTTGGGCCGAGTGAGAGCATTTAAATTTGAGCGATAACGCACATCATATTGCAAACTGTTTTTACTGCATACTGCTTTTCCATCTATTTCTTTTCTCCTTGTCATTAATCAATGAGATGAGTTTCATTGGGGCGTTGCCATTAAACAAAACAAATAATCGCGATTTCTGTGCCACGTGCGATAGCGTAATATATATATATATAGATTCCGAGTATGTAGCGCCCCTGACAGAACACTCAAAAATTCAAACCTTCTTTTTTTTATGATTTCTTCAACAATTTATTATTTCATATAGCAAGCAATAATTAAAAGGAGAAAAGTAAAAATAACATTTTTATTTAAAATTCTTAACTTATTTATACTTCTTCTATTTAAAAAATGTTATTAAAAACCATTTAAATAAATATTTCCTTAACTGACATATATACTTTTTGTTAAAATTCTTAATAATTAACTTTTTGAACGCAGGATTTTTTAATAATCCCATTTTTTCATAAAAAAAATACATCATTGCATTTACTTCCTACATCTGTGAAATATGGGGCAAAAATGCTCCGCTTGCCCAGACAGTTTAATGGTCATAAAATAAGGAAATATATGACCATAAAATTTTAGTGCCACCATTTAAAAAGAAAATAGCTCTCTGATTTTATTAAAAGAGAATTATAATATTTTTCATACTTCACTTCATCACCTGAGCCTGAGACTGCAGCCGTTTTATAGTCTGTAATGGGCTATATTCTCTATGAAAGCTATTCATACAAAATTATGACCACCAGAAAATCTATTTCAAATAAAGTTTATAGCGGGAAAGAACTCATTTAACAGCGTGAACTGCATTGATTCTACCTAGATATTTTTGAATAGTGATGCCTTTTTCTTTATCGCACAATATGTAATTAGAAAGTAGGTCAATTTTTTTCTTTGTATTTCTGTGTAACGTTACTTAATATCTTACATAATTTCCTAGAAGTTATGAAAAGATGCAAGAAAAGACATTCAGGTTTTGAAAAAATATGAAACGAGGTAATTTTTAGTTACAAATACAAATAAAAAAATAAGTCTGAAATTGTACGTCAAGCGTGGCAAATGAAGTGCTATAACTAGTTTGTACTATAACTAGTTTTATAAAAGTTCAGATCTTGGTGCAATAGCTGTTGCATTCTTATGCAAAAACGCATGAATACAAAATTTATTACGGTTATATATATTAAATTCAGTAATACGGAGTGAATATGACTCCATCTTAAATAGGACGTCATCATCATAGCAACCTACACTGTAAAATAAAATAAAAAAAAAAGGACTGAAAACGAAGATTCTACTGGCGATCGAGACGCCAGTACTATTTCCGTTTCTTTACGGAAAATTTTCCTCATAAATTACAGAAAAATTCCCGTTTTTCGGAAATTTTACGGAAAATTTTCTGTAATTTATGGGAAAAAATTTTCCGTAAAAATACCGAAATACTACTGACATCTCGATTGCCAGTAGAATCTCCTTTTTTTAAGTCCGTTTTTTTTTTTTTTTTTTTTTTTTTTTTTACAGTGTAGAATCATTACTTGCCATGGGATATGAGTGAATTAAGTAAGTATGATACGATTCAATAAAATAAAAAAAAAACTTTTAATAACATCTTTTTAAGTTTTGATTCAATTTTTATAAAATTTGAACTGATTCGACAAAATTCTGCAACGATTATATTTATATACAGTATAACTTCAAATATCCGGCATCATCGGGACAGAGACTATGCCGGATTTTTGAAAATTCCGGATTTTTCAAGGAATGTCAAAAGTAGTAACTAGGAATATCAAAAGTAGTACTATATTCTTTATGGTGCTTTTAGCCATAGTTTAATTCATTATTAAGTAATAATTATCTAAAAAAAAAGAAAAAAATAAGTATTAAAAAAAAGTTACCTGATATGATATTTTCTATGTTGCAGAAAAAAATCTAATAAAGAGTGAAATTATTTCTTCTTTTGCAATTTAGGAAACATCGATGACAACTTTGTTTGCATCAATTTTTTTGGCCGTTTTTTAACAAGTTTTCCTTTCTTGCTTTCTATTTTTTTTTAAATATACGAATGAAGAATGTCTATTTCGGAAATACAGGCTTGTTTCTCATATTAATAATACAGTCAAATTTTTGCATTTTTCTAGTGACACCTTTTCTTCTGCCGGTTGTACATCCTCGTCTTCTGAGCTGCTACTAGCATTATCAGCGGTTCTTTTTAGCAGAGCATTAGCGATCTTGCTGTCCGTTAAATTGTTTTTTGTTGATGCATTTTCGCCAATGCTTAGACAATCTTCTGTATCCCTTTTCTTCGACACTTAATGAATTTTCAGATTTTGCATGTTCTATCAGCTCATAAATTGCAGCTTTTTCACGGCAAATTTGAACGCCGGAAAATTCTTCCTCATCATTGATGTCGTCGTTGCCGAAAATTCGTTCCAGCCATATATTGTGCCATGCATTCGCCAAAGTTGTCGGTAAATTTCTTCCCGTTGCTGAGCAACAGTGCAGCTCCCAGAAAATTTCTCCAGAAAATAATCGCCTAGATAAAAAATAAAATATTCTTTTTTTGCATTTTTACTTTCGATCTTGAAGTTTTTAATTGATAAAGAATTGCTATTTTTTTCTCCCATAGCTTGAAAGTGTAAAAGAAAAAGGAAGGGAAAATGTGGTTTTGATGCCGTATTTTTGAAGTTGCCGGATTTCTGAATGCCGGATTTTTGAAGTCACACTGTATATTAAATTTCAAACCATCCGGTTGGACAATTGTTGCACTGTAATATGCGGACAGACAAAAGGGCGGATTAGACGACGACTATAGGTGCTACGTATTTAAATAATTACGAACGCACCTAGTAACTGAAGATACTTCATGCACATTTAGCGGTTATAACAACTAAGGTACTCAGAAGGGGACATCTAACTTCCAGTGATTAAAAATAATTAAAATATGTAATTGAAATTGAAATTGAAATTGAAATATATAGTAGATTTTACACCTTAGATTATTTATTTAAAAATATGGATCTGAAATACATAAATTCATTGGAATATCCATGGTTAAGTTATTATAGCCCCCGCTTTCTATTCTAATGGTATGGGTTTAGTTCCAAAGCAAAACGTCTTGTTTCAGTCCTTTCTACCTTTCGACTAAATTATTTTAAAGAAACTTATGAAACATTTACTTTTTCATTGGAAAATATCTTTTTATTGAACTTTTTTCGTGTAAGCTTTTTTACGCGAGTCATCGATGAAAATATAGGTGACGTCGTCAATATTTGTGGATACGTGTGAATCAACATAAAAATAATAATAGAAAGAGAAAATAGCTACAAAAATGTTAGGAAAATATCATTGCATATTAATTATTTGTTACACATACATCGTGCCTCAAAAGTCTACAAGCGAACCTTACGAACCTGTATAGCACTATATAAAAAACACTTTTTGTGCGAAAAAACAAAAAAACAAAAAACTGTTGCGGTCAAAAAACAGGTTGTCTCACTGAAATCTGAACTCCGAGTTTCGTCATAATAAATTTAACAATAGTGAAAATAGCTTAAAAACTTATCCTGAAATGTACCAAATAAGTGATAGAAGTGGCTACTGTCTGCATCTAAACATCGCTGCATAAGCTTCTCTGTATTTTGGATTGTAATTTATAATACATACAGTAAAGCTAACAGAATTTATGTATACTTCTAGTTTATGAAGGAAAATCTGGGTTTGGATTAGAATAAGACACTAAAATTGGGTTGACTAAATTAGGAGTTTCTAAATTAGTCTTCTCACACACGAATATTCCTTTTTAGTGTTTTCTACCGCCATTTACATTTTCTGTAGATGGAGTTTTGAAATACTCTGTTTAAAAAATTTTCTGAAAAATCTTTAAGCGGTGATAGAATCCGCTGTAATTACTTTTTATCAAATTATGCCTGGTGGAAAAAATTGACTATTTATACTAATAAAAGAAAGATGCTTGTCTCTGTGTGTGCATGCCCGACGGCTAGGAAAATCTACCGCACGCAGAGATTTGAAAATGCGGATGACGATAGCCCATGATAGGTCCGACTCGACCTGAGGTTCTAATTTTTCATTTTTGTCAATTAACCGAGATTTTAGTTAAAAACCGCAACGGACACTCATCATAAAGGCATTCATTTTCTCAAAATGGCGCTCGGCTCCGGAGATAGCTGGTAGAGAAGATGCGAAGTTCAAAACTTTTATTTATTATCGTATCTTTTGAAACCACTATTGGCTTTACAATTTGAAACACAGAAAAGCAAAAAAATACACACTACTAGAGAGTACATTAGCCTGTCTAAAGCTGTGATCAGTTAAAAAAAGGATATTAATCTTTTGAAAAATGTCGTTTCGAAACGTCGTCTCTCGTGCTTTCACCACCTCATCTTTCGAAGCTCACATTGGCTTAAGGGTGTCCGGGGCTAAAAATTCAAAAAAAAAATTGCATTTTTTTTTCTATTTGCTTAAAAAATATACTGAGTTTTTAGAGTTAGTGTCGCAAACCGCATGATTTTACCTTCATTAGATCCAGAGATATAACAAATACCTTTTGCCTTGAGAAGCGATGCACTTTAACTGACTTTAACTTCATTTATCGCAGAATGAATTTTTTCACGATTTGTCAAATTTAAAAGAATACATCTAAAGTTCCTTGCAAGATATATGTATAAAATTTTCAACCGAGATTTTATACTATATTTCCAACAAATTGCCTTTAGGATTTTTAATTTTGAGTGATAATTGTGAAAATATGCTAATTAATGCAAAACTCACTCATAGAGAAATTTCACTGTTTACTTAATTTTTTTTATATAAAATTTATAATCAATATTTTAAAAAATCTTGAAAACAAATTAAAATGATACATTTTCTGTACACAAAAGTGTAAAAATTATGCAAATCGAGTAAGTATTTCCATAGTTATATAAAAAATTAAATAGGTTTAAAATTTAAAAAAATTTAAAGAATTATTTGAAAATTTTCATATTTTTTTACATGTAATACTCTCATTATATTAAAAGCTATTTTGGAAAAAAAATTCATAACAAAATCTCTATAAATAAATAAAATACAATTTTGATCCCCGAACCCGCTTAACTACTCAAAATATAAGAAAATAAGAAACACATGCTCCATCTGGGAACCTTCTTCTCTACAAAGAGGTAACCCGTTTAAAATATTATGAATATTAAACTTGTAAATAAATTATTTTCAGGGTTTTTTTCTATTTGCTAAAATATTTAAAAATCTCAATCCCCTTCCAAAATGGTAATACAAATAAATAAACTAGGAAACAAGAATTTTGCTTTTTCAGAATTTAGTGTCGCCTCCCGATGAAAAAAAAAAATATATATCTATATAAATATAGATACAGTTGAGTCCCTTTGGAATGGATAATTTTCTTCTGATGGACTGATGGCTTCTATTATTATGAAACAGCCATTATAAATGAAGTGTCAAAAAAAAAAAAAAAAAAAAGAGGCCATTTTTTTTCCATTCTGACCAGAAAATCAGAGTTCTAAATTTTTACGACTGCTCTTTCATCTTCATCTAATACTTCATTTATAATGGCTGTTTCATAATAATAGAAGCCATCAGTCCATCAGAAGAATATAACTCGGTTAAAGCAAAAACTCGGTTATACGGGATTCGGATAATCGGGACTCTACTGTTGTACAGTTTTAAGATTTAAAACACGCGATATTATTTTATATAAAACAACGTCATCCGCATCCGCTGAAGAATTCCTCATTTGCGATCCAGTCATAAACAACATCTATATTAAAATATTCATAGGACTTCACTATTTCAGAATAATACATAAATCCCAGGGTTCGTAAATATCATGATATTTTCGAAAATATCAAAAATATCCGATATTTTGATATATATCCGATATTTTCGATATATATCCGATATTTTCAAAGCAGTCAACTTACCGCTGATAATAAATGTTTTTGAGCATAATTAGATTAGGAACTAAAATATATTGTACTTAACATGAAAACTTAAACAATATTCTAAAAATGCATTTTCTTTTTTTTTTCCTTAATTATTTGTTCAACATTTAAAAATAAAAGCTTCAAATCCAAAGCTTGAAAAATATATTTGTTTACCTTTTTAGCTAAAAGGTCACATAAAGAAGAGACAAAAGTTCTTTATCTACAGATTCATACAGTCAATAACAGTTGAAAATTTATTTAATTTACACTGAAATATTACGAATTATGACTGAAAATATCAAAAATATCTTGGGCACATTCATATTTGGAAAATAAATATCAAGTATATGAAAATATTAAAAATCTTGATATTTTGAAAATAAATATCGGATATACACTCATGTCCAAAATTAAGTTCACAAACATAAAGTCTGTGAAAACTGATGAACTATTTATTCACTGTGTTGCCACGAAATTTGGCACAGAGGCATATTACAATAGGAGAAAGAATATAGCAACATAACAATATGGAAAAGATTTTAATTGTGAATTAAGATACAGGGTATATGAAAAAGTTAAATCATGAATCGGAGATAAAGCATTTATCTCGGGAAAAGTCTGTCTAATATGGAATGTGACCACCGTGTAATACAAGCCTCACAACGAGCTCTCATATTGTTTATGAGGGTGTCAATAAGTCTTTGTGGCAAGAAAGGCCATTCTTCCAAAAGCGCGGCTTTTAACTCCTGGCGGGTCCTGGGAAGGGGGTTACGCTGTGCAATGGCTCTTCCTAGACCATCCCAAACATGTTCAATTAGATTGAGGTCCAGAGGCCTCGAGAGCCAATTCATACGGAGAATATCCTCTTCGTCAAGAAAATCCTCAACAATGTGAACTCTGTGTGGCTTCGCATTATCGTCCATAAACATGAAGTCTGGGCCTACGGAAACCCAGAACAACCTCATATAGGCTTCAAGGACCTCATCCCTATAGAGATGTGCGTTGACAGTACCCGCATCAAAGACTTGCAGTGGTGTATGACTACCCAACATTATGCTGCCCCATACAAGGATTCCTTTGCCACCAAATCTGTCGATTTCTTTTACAAAGGAGGGAAGATAGCGAACTACACGTTCTTTCCAGATGAAGATTTGGCGAGAATCACCCTTCGAGGTGAATCTCGACTCATCACTGGAAATAACATTGTCCCATTCTTGTTGCGTCCAAGACTGATGTATTCGGCTCCACAACAACCTTGCTCTTCTGTTGGATGCAGTGAAAGCAACACACACGACTGGACACCTGGTGTTAGGGATGAGGTCCTTGAAGCCTATATGAGGTTGTTCCAGGGTACTGGAATCCCGGACTTCATGTTTATGGACGATTATGCGAAGCCACAGAGAGCTCACATTGCTGATGATTTTCTTGTAGAAGAGGATTTCGCCATATGAATTGGCTCTCGAGGTCTCCGGACCTCAATTCTATTGAACATGTTTGGGATGGTCTAGGAAGAGCCATTTCACAGCGTAACTTCCCTTCCTGGACCCACCAGGAGTTAAAAGCTGCGCTTTTGGAAGAATGGGCTTTGTTGCCACAAAGACTCATTGACACCCTCATAAACAGTATGAGAGCTCATTGTGAGGCTTGTATAACAGTGCACGGTGGTCACACTCCATATTAGACTTTTCCCGAGATAAATGCTTTATCTCTGATTCATGATTTAACACTTTTTCATATACCCTGTATCCTAATTCACAATTAAAATCTTTCCCGTATTGTTATGTTGCTATATTCTTTCTCCCATTGCAATATACCTCCGTGCCAAATTTCGTGGCAAAACAGTGAATAGTTCATCAGTTTTCACAGATTTTATATTTGTGACCTTAATTTTGGACATGAGTATATATCCATCGATATATATCAACGAACCTTGGCTGTATATAAATGATAATCTAAATTACATTTTATCTTTTAAAAGTTGTTCTGAATTAACTGTCTGTTATAATTAGTTCTATTTTTAAAAATAAAAGTTTCAAACATAAAGCTTGGAAAAGATTTGTTTTCTTATTTTCTTAAAGTTACTGCCAAAGGCAAAAATTAATTATCTACAGAGTGACAATATGTGGTCAATAAACAGGTGGAAATTTCATTTACACTTGCTTTGACTGTAGAAAATATCAAAATTATCTTGCACAGTAATATTTTGAAAATAAATATAAATATACAAAATATCAAACATCTTGGTATTTTGAAAATAAATATCAAGAATTTGAAAATATCGAAAATATCAAAAATCTTGATATTTTAAAAATAAATATCGGATATATATCAAGATATATATCATGATATATATCCATTGATATATATCAACGAACACTGATAAATCCAGTAAAAAGAAATCAGCAAGAAACTCGGCAAAAAAATCGGTTATCTAATTATTCATATACCTTTTTTTGTTGGTAATATTAGTATAGATACTTAAAATTTAGTTTATAATAGCTCCATGTTTTATCAGAAATCATTCATTTATATTTTTTTCAAAATAGCACATATTTTAAGTAATTTTTTTTCTGTTTTTATCGGAAAATGGCAACAAAAAGAAATAATTGCTAGTTTCCAACTATTTTTTCTTTACTTTCTACAGAAATGGAGTACTTGAGTTGCCAAAATTAAACAAATGGTGGTAAAAACTACAAAAAATTAATATTTCGAAAATAAATTGAGATGCAGTTTTCAAACAAATTGCACTAAAAAATACTTTTTTCCAATACGACGGTATAAAAATCGAAAATGTACGATGCTTAGAAGTTAAAAAAATTGCAGTATAGTATTTAACAGTACAATGATACGTCTGCTTTGTTTTGCGGCTGGCTTCAACGGAACGTTATTTTTTGGAGACAACTCTTTATTAGCTGGGAGAAAGAAATAGCATACTGGGGGCTAATAAAATAATAAAAGACGACGTCTGCGTTAATTTTACTTTCGGTGGTATCTCTTTAAATGATATATTAGTATTAACACTAATGAAGAGATCGAATATTTTTTTCCTAGTGGATTAAATCATATTCGAGGCTGGAGTAGCACAGTTGAAGTTTATTCCAACAGAGCGAAAAATATCCGGACCAGGAATCGAACCTAGATACTTGGCGTGCCGAGCCAATGTTTTTCCTGCATGAAAGCTATAGTTATATCTCCGATGAATGAAACTAGCACTGCAGTTCGCAGCCATGTCCAATGAATAAGAGTGAATTATGTCAGCCAGGTATCGCCCGGATAGCTTAAAAGGGAAAACATTGGCACGGCACGCCACGAAAGTTACTATCGCGAATTTTCTTTTATTATGGTAATTTCTGCATAATTTATCATTGTATCCGGTTCAGAAATCAAAATATGAAAAAATTAAGCATATAAACTTAACAAGCGTACATTTACCTTTCTGACGACGTCTCTTGTTTTAAAAAATATTAATATTAACAATTTCCAAAACTTCCCTTTCCGAAGTTACTTCACGCTTACACCAACGGCTCTGTTTCTATTGCTCATAGAATTAACATTAGGTACATTTTTATTATGAAGATAAACTTAATTTTATGCAATGACTGTGAAATTTTAACACTAAACGTTTAGCTAATGATCGAGTATAAAGTTCGCTCATAATTAATTAGATTTAAGGGATATATAATCAGTTTAAAGATAATTATTAAAAATGCCGTAGGGGTAACAATGCGCACTCTTTCATTAAAAATGTAAACTTACTTTTGCTTTTTCCATCATTACTTTTGAAATCGATTTGGTATTTGCTGTGATTCCATAGAAGTCATAATTTAGAAAGTTTTAGAACGTTTTTCTCTAATTTCCCCTTTTGAAATTTCAAAAATTTTAGCAACTTGTTCTTGGACATCCTTCACATCTCATAAGTATCTACCGTACCAACTTTTAAGTTTTTATTATTAATACTGCCATAGAAATCGTAATTTAGAGCATTTTTAGAACGCTTTCCACTCATATCACCCTTTAAAATTTCGATTTTTCTTTCAACAGTTCATAGAAAGAATTTACATCTTATAAGTAACTGGAATGCTAACTTCTAGGTTTCTAGCCGCCTTACTATAAAAAAAATCGCAGTTTTAGACTATGTTTTGCTCCTGCAACTCCCTGATGGCAGTGGCACCGTTAAAAAATACACCCTATGTTAGAGCAGGGACTGTCGCCATCAATTTGCTACTATTAATTTTGATTAGGATTTAATATTTCCTGATGTTCCATAGAAATCATAAATTAGAATATTTTTAGAATGCTTTTCATACATTTCACCATTTTAAATTTGGAATATTTCATAAAGTGTTATTAGAGAGAATTTACATCTTATAAACTAGTATTTACCATGACAAATTTTTCACATCTCCTTTAAATTCAGAATTTTTCAGAAACTGTTCTTAGAGAGCATTTATAAATAACTACGATGCCAAATTTAATGTTCTTTGCCCTTCAGTATAACAATAATGGCACTTTTAAAAAGTTTTTTACTCTTGCAGCCGCCTGGTGATAGCGGCATCGACACAAAATATAGCCTACGTTGAAGCACGACTATCACCATATCTTTGCAAGAATTACTTTTGAAATTGGCATGTTGTTTTCTGAGATTCCATACAAATCGTAATTACCAACATATTTAGAACACTTTTCGCTCATTTCCCCATTTTAATTTTAGTATTTTTTTAAACTGTTCTTCGAGAGTATTTATATCTTATAAGTAAATCAAGTAAATAAGTATATCTATAAGTAAAAAAATCAATTTTTTATTGTTTTAGGATAAAAGTAGCTAGAAATTCAGAAAGCAGACAAAATTTGCAACAAATTAGATATATGACATTATGACTTAGGATGAAGGGGAAGGGGGGATCTGCCTCGGAACATGCGCCGCAGTGCTGCGTGGACTAAGTTGCGCAATTCCACTTAACCACTCACACGTTTACATTAGCCCTCCCATCTTCCCTCTGAACTTTCTCTATAAGGTTTACTTTAAGTTTTTTGGGTCGCTGAATCCGAATTTTTAACTTACCCCCAAAATTCCCCCCATCCGTAACCCCACCCCCCCAAATAGTTGTTTTTAACTTAAGTTTCTTATTGTTTTAGGGGAAAAACATTACGAAATTCAGAAACTAGACAGAATTTGCATCAAATAGGATGTATGACATTATGACGTAGGATAAACAGGGAGAGAGGGGGCTGCCTCGGAACATTCCCCGCGCGCTTTTCTCAAAAACCAAATTTTTTCAAAAAATCAATTTTTTGGGGAGTTGCCGGGTGAAATTTTGATGGGAAGTTACAAATTCGGATTCAGCGAGCCAAAAAACATAAAGTGAGTCGAAATTCAGAACTAGTATTAATTTTGCCAGATAAAATCCCCTATTGCCTGGACTTCATAATTTAGTGCACGTAGCGCCGCAGTGCATGTTCAGAGGCAGCCCTCACCCTCCCCGTTCATCCTAATTCATAATGTCATATATCCTATTTGTTGCAAATTTTGTAATGCTTTTCCCCTAAAACAATAAGAAATTTAAGTTAAAAAAAACTATTTGAGGGGGGGGGGGGTTCGGGGGAAAGTTTTGGGGGAAAGTTAAAAATTCGGATTCAGCGACCCAAAAATCTTAAAGTAAACCTTATAGAGAAAGTTCGGAGGGGATATGGGAGGGCGAATGTAAACGTGTGAGTGGTTAAGTGGAATTGCGCAACTTAGTTTACGCAGCAACTTGCGCATGTTCCGAGGCAGATCCCCTCTTCCCCTTCATCCTAAGTCATAATGTCATATATCTAATTTCTTGGAAATTTTGTCTACTTTCTGAATTTCTGGATACTTTTTCTCTAAAACAATAAAAAGTTGATTTTTTTAGTAAAAACCTTTTTTGGGGGGCTTTTTACCAAAATTTGGGGAGGTTGCCGGGGGAAATTTTGGTGGGAAATTACAAATTCGGATTCAGCGACCCAAAAAACATCTAGGACGCCGATTTCCAGTACTACCATTAATTTTGCTAGGTAAAATCCCCTATTGCCTGGACTATATACTGGCGACTATTTTTTATTTCCATCTCACACCACTTTCTCAAAACAAAAATCTTTCACATACACATTGACAGGTGCAAGACAAATATTCCAAAACATCTGTTTTTTTTTTTTTTTTTTTTTTTTTTTTTTTTTTTTTTTAAATAGTGGGGTGAATAGGATATAAAAATAGTCGCCAGTTGTAGCCCTGGCTGCATAACCCCAATACTATACACGAAAAAAAAAAATTCTCTTTTCTTGAAAATACAAGAGTACATCATGAATATGTTAAAGAAAAAAGCTTTAAAATAGTGCTTTTTTAAACAATTTCGATTTTTATAAAAATAGTTTCATAAACAATGCATTGTTTTCTTCTAATTACAGTACACTATAACTTCTGATCAAATAATTAGTGTGATATTAAATTAATTAATTAGTAGACATCCAGCGTTTTCTTGAATTTCAAAGTAGGTCATTTCTTTGAAAGGTAATAAGAAGAATAAATGAAATTATTGACATTTTTCAAAAATAACGAATGCGCTTAATTATGCCGATGAATAATGATCAACTTTATTAATAAAATTTCCAAATAAAATGTTTAGAAATTCAATAACGTTCTGAATATAATTAGGTCATTTACGAAAAAAAAAACGTCTGTCTATAAAGATTCTGTTGATGTTTAAATTGAAAATATATTTTTTTGGAATTCGTCATGAATATTTACATTATTTTTTATCTTTCACACTTAATTATTTGACAGTAAAATTTACTGAAGAATTTAAATATGATATCGAAAGTGAGCAAATGTTGCAAATTTAAAAGTTTATTACAGTTTTTATATGAAGACGGCACCTAACTTATTATTTTTTTTTATAAACTGAATTAAGATATAATTCTTCATTGAATAGCCATTTTTGTTTTTCACTGCGACGATTTTGCGATAAAAAATCTAGGGTATATATTTATGTTTTACACTTAAAGAAAATTTAGTATGCTATTTTAAATGTGTTTCATGAGTTTATTTTCCAATTTCGCCGTGTGTTTAAATGTATGTTGTTCTACACTTTGCCCTACACACAGCTAAAGAATCTAAACAGAGTTTTGACCGATACAAAAAAAATATATATATTGTATATTTAGTAACTAATTAATAATAATTAACACAAATCTTAATAACGAGGTCGCTTGTAGACATTTAAACATTTAATAAGCACTTCACAAACAAACAGAAACTTACAGAACGTCAGTCACATGAGTACACAAGTAAACAGAAGAGAATTCCCTGGAAATGAATTGTGGGAAGAAAGAAAGCTTTGATTCTTTGGTGCTGCCATCTACATATATTAAATTGAAGCTCAAACATGACAGCTCTCCACCACTTAATATTTGAATCGGTCAGGAGGTCTTCTGTACCTACCGGATCGTCTCAGTACCTGTGGAGAAGGAGAAGAAGAATTAGATTTAAGTTCAGCAGCATCAACTATTGAACTAGTGGGAACAGAAGGTTTTGTAGAATCAGGATGAAAGTCAGTTGGTGTAGAACCTGGAGTACTTGGCTCATGAGAATCAACTGTTTGTGGATCTGCGATACTAGGCAATATTGGTAGAAAATCACCTTGTTTCACAATTACATTTTCACTTCTTAAATTTCCTGTATCACTTTCTTTAGAATTTGTATCATTATATATATAATGGCGCAAAGTGTATAACGCATCCGGAGTGAACGCATCCGGATCTTGATAATCTTTCATTAAAATCGGCCATTTTATTTCGGCCATGTTAGGCTTAAGCATTCCGATGTCGTATTATAAGTCGAACAACCGCCTTATTTAATCTACGTTGTATGACATCTATCCTTCTTCAGTTTTTTAAAACCTTCAAAAACTATAAAATCATCATATATATTAAAACGCAAGGATAAAATTTTAAGTAGACCCATTTCGGGACATCTGCTCATGCATCAACTCTGTTCAATTTAGAGGAATTGAGAACGAATTCTCGGTAGCTGAACAGTCTAAAGCAGCAGTTTAAAGTGCCGATATTTTGTAGTGGATAGCAGGTTCGAACCCAACGCCCGGCAAAATGATTTCTGTAATATTTTTCGTGATAAATTATATCAATAATGAGAGATTTTATTAGGAGGTGAAGTTATATGATTTTTATTTTATTGTTATTATTCTTTGAATGCTTTATAATTAAACAAAATTTAACGCTGAAGAATATTTAAAATAATAATAATAATAATTTTATATTTAAAATATTTTTAATGTAATTATCAATTAAATAAATTGAGCTGATCTACAATTTTTGTTATATCTTCTGACCATTATCAAGAATATATGTGTGCGCGTGTCAGAAAGAAAAATTTGCCTTTCTTTTCCTTAAAAAAAGAAAACGGAAAGAAATAAAGATATTCATATAAGAACTATTAAAAAAATTACCTTGATATCCATTGTTTAATATTTAAAAAAAGTATAAAAATGTAAAATAAAATTCAAGTAATAAAAGTTATATGCTGCACCAAGTTTCAAATTTGGGCTTTTAAAGAATGAGACTGATATAAAAAAAATTTCATGGCAGCTTTTAATGGTCATGTAGTTAAAAAATCATAATAAATAAATAAAAATAAATACTGTTATTTTTTCGAAAAAATGAGACCATAGTAAATAAAAATAAATGCTCTACACACTATTTTTCGTTAAATTTCTGGTAAAAAGAAGCATAATCTATTATATATATAAAATCCAAACGGAAATTTCGTTCCGAACGCCGAGATTTCGAGTTCTACCGCATGGATTTTTACGGAACTTATACCGTTAGTTAGGTATCGTTCCAGGGAAGGTTTTAAGCTATAACACATCATTCTACCTAGATTAGTTATAGAATTATTACGGAAAATTCTATTATTTTGGACTTTGTTACTTCATATTTCCTTAAATATCTGGGCTCCTATTGGTCGTAGAGCTTAGATCTCGCGCCAAAAGTAGCTCAAAAGCACCCAAGCAAACTTTTCCCCGCGATTATTTTGCCGTCTTCCGATTTCCTCTAACTCTATTAGGGGCCCGCGTAGAGCCCCTTTAAAATATTTTTCGTAGTAATTTCAGCAATTATCTTAAATTATTGGTTAAGACCGCCACCCTCCCGATTCATGTATCTACGGAAAGGTTGCATGAAGGAGTTTCGTTCAGATACGCTTTCGTTAAGAATAGAGTGCGCTCCCTGGTGGTGGAATGTGGAACTAACATAACGCGATATTGTTAAAATTAGGAAATCTAACAATGCGATCTGTTTTAAACTTTGAGATAGTTCATAAAACATAATCTATTATCTATTCTATTATATATATATAAAATCTATTATCTATTCTATTATCTATTATCTATTATATATATAAAATCCAAACGGAAATTTCGTTCCGAACGCCTAGATTTCGAGTTCCACTGCATGGATTTTTACGGAACCTATACCGTTAGATAGGTATTGTTTCAGGAAAGGTTTTAAGCTATAACACATTATTCTACCTATATTAGTTTTAGAATTATGATGGAAAATTCTGTTATTTTGGGCAATAAGGTTACCATTTTATTTCTTGGCGAAATTCATCGTTGATAAAAAAAAAATTGAAACGGGTATTAAACCTCGAAAAATAAAAGAAAAACTGTTACTAATTTTATTTAAATGAAAAAAAAAAAAAAAGAAAAAAAGAAAATCCGTTTTAATGAGTGATAATATTAAAAAACAGAAACATTTAATCAAAACCTGAAAGAAATATTTGTAATGCTTAAAAATTAATTTAATAAGAAATATTACACTTGATACGCAATATTTGGCTCTTTATCGCTTGCGTTAGATATGGAAACGAATCTGAAAATTTGATTAGATGAAATTTTAACGACATTTTCTTTCTGTTCTGTTCTTTTCTTTTTTTTATATATCTAATTGTCCCATCACGTGACTTATAGAGGAAACAAGCAGATGTAATTGTGAGTCACATGTGTAATTACTATTTGTTTCTTTACAATTTTTTATTTTTCTTTTGTCGCCAAACAATGTGATTTTAAGCCAAAAATGCATAAGCGTGACATTAGCTTGAGGATGTTCTCACAAATGGTGTTTTTTTAGGTGAAAGAGATCATTTTTTGAGTACATTTTCATATTCAATTGTAACTTATACAGATATCAGTTAATATTTTAAAAATGGAATTGAATACTTAAATTTCAGTGTGAATTTCTGCCACACATACATATTGTAAAATAATTTCATACTTTTTAAAATGTTTTTCGCCGTAATTCCGAAAGCATGTGATATTTATAAACTCGAAATCAGATCAACGAATATTACCCATTTTATTTAAGCAAATATTATCTATTTTCTCAAATCATATCGCCAATTTCATTTATAGGAAAATTCACAGATTCGAAATCTAGGAAATAAAGATAATTTTTAAGGAAATTTATGTTTTAATACGTTATTACTATGGAAAAATTCAACATTTTGAAAAAAAAAAAATTACAAGTCTTTTGTAATTCGTCATTTCTTCTTCGTCTTTCTTTGTACTTTCTCCTCTGTTATGTAATATTTCAAATGATATTGGACTAATTTTCGATCATCGATTCAACGCAAAATCGCATATCTAATATAGTATATAAAATAAAGTCTGGATTAGGGGACTAATTAACGCACAGCGCAAACTACTGAACCTAAAATCTTGAAAATCGTGGTAAAAATACTTCTTATGAAAAACTTCTGCTAAGAAAGGATTTTCTAAAGTGTCACCCCTAATGGTTTTTGCACGGGGAGGGGAAAAAAATCGAATATCAAAATTATGCGTCAAATGATAGCATATTTTAATGTAGTTTTGTATGCTGAATCGAATGCTACCAAATAAATTTTTATAAGTCCAACAGTTCATGACACATTTCATATTTTTCTAATTTGGCGGTGTCTTTGGCATCTAAACCTCAAAATATCTATCATTACATCCGTTACTCTAGCAACGGAAAAAAGTCAAATCAACCCTTTTGGCTAAAAAATAAAAACGGCTCTATGAGTTTGAAATAAAAATGCAAGCATCTTAATTTTTTTTAAAAATAGTGATTTTATGTAAAATAAAAGGGAAAAAATTACTGAGAATTTAGCGTTATAAAACAAAAATGGAAAAGGTACTACTTAGATATTCCGCGTCGACCAAAAATCTATCGTCAAACTATAAGATTAAATGCCAATAATGGTTGATCGTAAATATCAAACTCACTTGAATTTAAACAAACTACACGTGTTTACGTCACCAAGTGATTTTAATTTCGACGTTTTATTTGTATTTTTATTTATGTTATACTAATTTATTTGTTATTTCGTTATTTAAAATAAAGATTATGCCAATTTATATAATTTGGTGAATGGTTTGGCGATGTATATAACTTGGCGAAATTGGTCGACGGGATAACAAGTAGTACCAATGAAAATATTTAAGTATGAAAGCAATGTTTGTAACGACTTAAAAATTATTATCATATATATAAACTCGGTTTATGGCGTCAGATGCCGTCATCCGAAGAATCTACAAGAGTCTTTTTCCATTTTTTCCGGTCATAGGTTCCTCAATGAAAGAAATTGGAATTGGAATAATA
The DNA here is from genome assembly GCA_963932465.1 of Maratus speciosus. Lineage (NCBI taxonomy): Eukaryota > Metazoa > Arthropoda > Arachnida > Araneae > Salticidae > Maratus > Maratus speciosus. The sequence goes on from OZ010793.1 coordinate 483,858,104, forward strand.
TTGTGCGATTTATAAATTGCTCCTCGATAAGAAGAAAAAATGGGTACATTTATAACAACCGTGCGCACATCTCGCTGATAGCATTTTTAAAATTCCCAGTAGCAGTAGTTACATTTTGCGTATGTAAATTAAAAATATGTTTTTGCTTTTAATTATGGCATTATTTCCTGATATTGTTTATCTTTTCAGTTTTTTAAATGAAATTAGTATAAGGCATGCATTTTAAATGAAATGAGTGAAAGGTTTGTGTTTTAAATGAAAATAATAAAATAAGAATATGCTATGAAAACAATCTTTATTGATTTATTACCTGCGCCCGGCTGACATAAAAGTATCACAGAAGCCACATATTCACTTTTCTTTGAGTAGTTGCTCATGAGAATTCAAGTTAACCTTCCGTAATCGGATACTTCACATATTGGTGTATTAGCTTTAATGTTGAAAGCATCGTTTTCGTTTGAAGCGAAAACTTTACTATGAATTCTATTACACAAAATCGCATCATCATCATCTACTATATATTTGCAACGGAAATTTGTATTTCATTCCGATTGTTTATAATACTTTCGTAGGATATACCACAATTAGTTAGGTAATAATTTTGGAAAGGTTTTAGTGTATACATATTGTTCAAGGGTACTTGAGTTATAGAACAGCAGTAAAAGTTCAAAAATTAAGTTAACCTGATTATGAAAGTTTAGCCTTTTTAAAAAAATCTACAGAACATATTTTGTTACAAGTGGCCCTGTTGCATGACTTTTAGGAATGGTGTTAGTATATACGATTTCATTATATGTTGATTAGTTACAGAGGTATTAATTCCTGTTGTCATAACGGTCTCATTACCCGACCATAAGTGCGCTGTTTATAATCAACAAAAACAATTACTTCTTAATTGCTAAATTTTGTCCAACGCTTAAGATAACATTATATTGCAATGGCGTTCGCATCGTTTTCAGTAATGTGCAAGGTCAAGCTGAAGATCCATATTGTTTAAAATACAAGTTCAAATTCACCATTTAGTTTAATCCAAGGTTCATTTGGAAATATTGACCAGCGCAGCGGGCATAGCCTGCTAGTTGGTTATAAATTATAAAGTTAAAATTCTGTGACTTCATTGAATAAGTTTGGCTGACTGTATCCTCTATCGCTTTAAAGAAATAGGATTCTCTTATGCAATATAGAAATTTGTCACAAATTCAATAATTAATTTCAAAGCAATTCCTTAAAAATGCAAGAACTTTTCTAATGAAACATTCAAGTTATTTACCGTCAAATATTGACGGGTACCATCTAGTTAACTAAAGAAATCTCTGAACCTACATTAAACATTTGATCAACATGCCTTTTCCAAATATTCGAACGAACTTGAACTCTATAATGTACTTTTCCTTCTCTTGCTATTATTAGACCAATTTTAGACTTGGCTTCTGGAGTATAAATTCCTACAGCTACTTTCTGGTTAATTTCGAATTATTTTATTTTAACTTTGGACTTTTTTCGCATCTTGTTTATCATGAACGAAATTTGTAACATTTGATACTATCAAGTCTATTTTTATTCTTATATGACATTTTAAAAATAGAGATGTAGGACTCCCCCCCCCCCCCCCCCCGTTGTAACATGAGGCACCTTCCTATATTGCAAAAGGAAGCTATTTAATTTCATTTGTAAAGTACCAGTTTCAGAAGCTAAGGCTTTTAATCCGCGTTTAAGAATTTGCACATATCTCTCCGCCTGTCCATTTGTAGCTGGATGGTATGGAGCACTGAACTTATGTTTTACACCATGATTTCTCAAAAATGTTTCAAATTCTTTAGATGTAAACTGTTTAGCATTATCTGACACTAAAGAAATTGGAAAACCGTATCGTGCAAAAAGTGGAGAAAGACAAGTAATGATATTTTCTGAAGTTGTTAGGAACAATAAAAACTTCTGGCCATTTGCTATGTGCATCAACCACTAAAAGAAGCATTTTTCCCATAACAGGACCAAAATAATCAATATGAATTCTTTGCCATGGAGCTGTAGACCATTCCCAATGATGTGTATTAATTTGGGAGGATTATTTTTCAAATTTACACAAGTAGCGCAATTTCGTGCAAGATCTTCAATATCTTGTTCTATACCTGGCCACCATACAAAACTACGGGCTAAAGACTTCATTTTAACTATACCAAAATGACCAAAGGTAATTCTTTTAAGATTGGCTTTCTATGAATTTCAGGAATAACTCCTACATCCTTTTAAAATACAACTATGTTGAAGAGCGATTTCTTCTTGTTTACCACCAAAAGTGAATTTTTAGGAATTTCAGAACCAGAAAGAGGTGATGAAAAATTTGACGTAAAAGGGGATCAGATTTTATAGTTGAAGCAATAGATTTCGAAGTTAATGGTAAGACAGAGAATTGATTAATTTGAAGAATTCCAGATTCATCAATTGCATCATTCGAATTTAATTGTTGAAGTAAATCTTCACTACGTAAAGGAAGTCGTGAAAGAGCATCAACATTTCCGTCTTCTTTTTTTTACAATGGATATCACATTGAAACGTTTGTAAATAGATTGCGTATCGTTGCATTCTAGCAGCCGATAACACAGGAATACTTTTAGAAGGAGAAAAATGGACACTAAAGGTTTACTGCCAGTAAATAAAGTAAACCTGTTGTCATACAAATATTGAAAAAATTTCTTCACACCAAATATAATCGCTAATGCTTCTTTATCAACTTGACTATACCGTTTTTCTGCATTTTTCAAAGTTCTGGACGGACACAAATCCAATAAGCTTTTCAATGTTATCTGGCATCATATGCGAAAGAACTGCAGAGATACCATAAGGAAAAGCATCAGTAACTAAAACTAAAGGTAACTTAGGATTATAGTGAGTAAGAACCCTGTCAGAAGTAATTTCTTTTTTCATACATTTAAATGCTTGTTCACACTTATAAGACCAATTAAATTTAACATTCTTCTTAAGCAAATTATTTTGAAGGATTTGCAATAATAGATAATTTTGGTACAAGCTTATCATAATATGTAACTAAGCCTAGAAAAGCTTTAACCTGGGATACATTTACTGGTCTTGGAGCATTTAAAATTGCTTCAATTTTATCTTGTATTTTATGAACACCATAATTATCAACTTTACAACCACAATATGTAATCTGATCTGCCATAAAGAATGATTTTTCATTATTTATCCTAATGTTATATTCCCTTAATCTTTCTAATACTTGCTTTAATCTTTGTAAATTAATTTCATCTGTTTCACCTGTAACCCCAATATCATCTACAAAAATTGTAACTCCCTCAATTCCTCTTAAAATATGCTCAGTTTTTCTTTGCCATATAGCAGGAGAACTAGCAAGACACATGGGTAAGAAATTGGAATAATCCTTTTGGTGTATTAATGGTCAATAATTCTTGTGATTGTTCATCTACAGGTAACTGAAGATACGGTTGATTTAAATCTACTTTTGTAAAATGTACACCACCACCTAATGTAGCTAACATACCTTCTATTTTAGGTAAAGGATATTTTCAACTTTCAGAAATTTATTTAATGTTACTTTAAAATCACCACATCAACGAATTTTCCCATTAGGCTTAACCACTGGAACTATAGGACTTGCCCACTTGCTGTTTGTAACTGGTTTAATAATATCTGCGTCTTGTAATCTTTGTAATTCGTTATTGACTGCAACACGTAGTTCATAAGTAATAGTCCTAGCTTTGCAAAATATGGCTGTAGCATCTTTTTCAAGATAAAGTTCTGCTTGTAAACTTTTTATCTCCCCAGCCTTATCAGTAAATAAATCAGAAAATTCCTATAACAAACCTTGTAATTTATCAGAATAATTTACAACTTCATTCACATATACTGATTTTAAATTATGTGGAAAAATATCAAATTCAGATACCCAATCTCTACCAAATAATAATGGAAAATTATCTTCTTTTATCAAATACAACTTTACCTTTCTAGTTTTATTTTCATAAGTAACATTTATTTCGACACAACCTATAGGTTTGAAAATTTCACCAGTTGAAGTTTTTAACTGAACATCTGGAGGAAAAATTTTATGATCAGGAAAAATTCTGCGAAATCTTTTTAAAGGAACAGCAGAAATTCCAGATCCAGTATCTAATTTCATATCAGCTCTAGCTTTGTTTTCAATGAAAACAGACAACTTTGTAGGATTTGAACCTTTATCATATTTAACCGTTAAGACATTAACCGTATTTAAAGAATTAACCTGTTTTTGAGAATTTGTACTTCTGCATACCTCTCTTAAATGGCCTTTTTTTCTACAAAAATTGGAAGTAACATTAATAAATCTGCAAACATTTGCTAAATGTGAGGCATTTCCGCATCTATAGCCTTTCAACTTATTTTTATTCATGTCAGAATGTGTTTTATTTACCTGATTGTTGTCATTCTGTTTTTGAGAACAATTTTGTAATTTCTTATTTTGTACATGTATTGTACTGGAAATTTTATTTACATTGAAATTTTTATGCTTAATTTCAGCAGTTTCAATATCTACATTATATAAAGCTGAAGCTTTCTCAACAGCTTTTTCGAAATTTAAATCATCAATTTGCGTTATCAATTTATTCTGAATATTTTCGTTTTCAGACCGCGCAAAAACTGTTCCAGTAAATTTTCATTTAGAGTATCATCTGTAAATGCACAAAAGGTTGTGCCCTTTTTTAATCTAGCAGCAAAATCTTGAACTGATTCAGTTTCATTCAGAAAACATTTTCTAAATTTAATTCTTTTAATGAATTTATTGGGGGCGGGACTTAAGTGTTTAAGCAGAATATGAACAATTTCATTATATTTTAAAGTTTCACAATTCTTGGGTACACATAAATCACATAATAAACCATAAAATTTCGGTCCTAGCAATGATAAATTAGCAGGAACTTTCTTCTGTTCTGTTATGTCATGCAGAACGAAATTTTGTTCCAATCTTTTCACGTACGTTGTGAAAGATTCTACTTTTTCATCAAATTCCTTAAGTGCGCAAACATATTTTACTTTATTAAAAGCAGAACAGAGAAAATATGTAAAAGTACATGTTTTCACTTACCACCGCCGTAAATACTGTAGAAGACTATGGAGTATTAATATATGACATTACACAGAACATATGCAGTGCTTGAAATCAAAACATGAGCCATTTTCATTCGGCTCAATTATTTTCGGTAAACTTTTTCCGGTTAAATTCCATCTTTATTTTCCAACGTCGCCATTTATTGTATATTTAGTAACTAATTAATAATAATTAACACAACTCTTAATAACGAGGTCGCTTGTAGACATTTAAACATTTAATAAGCACTTTACAAACAAACACAAACTTACAGAACGTCAGTCACATGAGTACACAACTAAAAACAAGAGAATTCTCTGGAAATGAATTGTGGGAAGAAAGAAAGCTTTGATACTTCTGTGCTGCCATCTACATATATTAAATTGAAGCTCAAACATGACAAAATATAAATACGAAACAAATATATATAAATACAAAACAAACTGTCTTTCTCTCTCCGTGTCATTTTTTTTCTCTTTACGACACTGCACGTACTCAAATCTGAATTTAATAGCAATTAATGAAACAAGTTGGAAATTGCTCGTCAAACGTAGCAAATGAGGTGCGTTCGTACTATAACTAGTTTTATAATTATTTTTTGCACCCCATATTGTACTGAATGTATATTTTTTTGCGCTTCATAAGTGCATAGTCTGTAACATCATTAAAATGCACTTACAATAATTTTTTCCCCATTCCCCGTAATGTAACGGAAAACTTTTGACTGTCCCTGTAATTAAACTATACATTCGATTTTCATAAAATTTGAAATGGCTCGACAAAATTTTGCAGCAATTATATATTTAAAATTTCAGACCATTCGGAAGGCTGTAAAATCATTAAAATACATTTGCTATAATTTTTTCCCATTGGCCGTAATGTAACGGAAAAGTTTTGGGTGACCCTGTAATTAAACTATACATCCGATTTTCATAAAATTGGAAATGGCTCGACAAAATTTTGCAGCAATTATATATTAAAAATTTCTGACCATTCGGAAGTCTGTAACATCATTAAAATTCACTTGCAATAATTTTTCCCATTGGCCGTAATGTAAAGAAAAACTTTTGACTGTCCCTCTGTAATTAAACCATACATCCGATTTTCATAAAATTGAAAATGGCTCGACAAAATTTTGCAGCAATTATATATTAAAAATTTCAGATCATTCGGTCGGGTAGTTTTTGCTCTGTTATATGCGGACGGACAGACAGACGGACGGACAGACGGACGGACAGACGGACAGGCAGACGGACTGAACGACGACTATAGGTGCTACGTATTTATATAATTACGAACGCACCTAAAAAGGGCTTAGATGCTGTATGTTACCTGGCCGCTATTTTGGATTTCTTGGCGATTGTTTGTTGGCGGAGTTTGTGGATATGGCAACCATGTTCTGGTAACCCCGTTTTTTAGGTAGATCGTGTTTTGATGCGTATTCTGTTGATTGAATATGGCTTGTGATATCGTGTTGTGATATCGTGTTGTGTTATATTAATTTTACGCAATCAAGTTAATTAAGGATTTTTTGTATAGGAAGCAGTACTGTCAAAACTCTGTTTAGGTTCTATAGCTGTGTGTAAGGCAAGGTGTAGAACAACACACATTTAAACACACGGCTAAATTGAAAAACAAACTCATGAAAAACATTTAAAATAACATACTGATTTTTTTTTAAGTGTCAAACATTAATACATTATAAAATTCAGAGGAAGGTATCCTTGCCAAGCTTGGGCGATAAATTGCGGAAAAGTTACTTTAAAAAGATTATAGTTAGAATTTAGAAACAAATGGTCTGTTATAAAAAAGTTCACATTATTTTTAGTCACTTATTTTTAGGGCAAAAGCTGCCAATTGTTTGCTGCATGTGTGTAACGAGTTTGCGTGTAAGTCTATGCTTCCATAGCCATAGTATGCTGAACGTTCTATAAACCATTCCGCGTAAAATTGGCATATTTTAGCAATCAAAGTTTTGCTCAAAATTGACAAAATTTTTATAACTCTCTTTCAGTTGTAACTGCATTGTTGCCAGCAGTGTTATGACGTCGATGTTCCTGATGCACATATTTGTGGTTTACAATATATTATACTGTAGCTCAATATAACAAAAAATGCAGTTGAAAAAAAGCTGAGTATTGCAATAATCGTCGCTCTTTGTACAACTGAAAAAAAAACCCACATGTTACACAGACCATATCACCATCTATTTCAATATAATATAAAAATCTCATTGTAAATCGAACTCTTTTTATAAAACTACGTTATACCATAGACGAACAGATAGCTATATGAATCCGAAAGCAGACAAATGGAAATAATCTAAAACAACGCGTAACATTGCTAAAAACATCATATAAAATGCCTCGAACAATCGTCAAAAATAAGTTGTAATAGTCAGCATTTTCGTAGCTCATGTCAGTTTGACAAGCTAAACAATTTTATTGCATTAGAATTTTAAATTCACAACCAATAAGCAAGCTCTCGATAATATATTACATGCACATATAATTTACATTTACTGTATTTTTTCAGCAAAAGTCGTTTTAATATTTCTCATTTTTAAAATCCAGAATATGAACCTTTTCGTATAATTATGTAAGAAAAAAATCAATCACCATTAAACTAAAGTTATAATATGCTGAAAGTAAAAAAAGGTGGTACATTTAAAGGTATATAAATACTTTTTAATATGATCTACATGTTTCGTACACGCAATCAGCGACTTTATCAAGATCAATATTGAAGGAAAACTAGTTTTAAAAAAATTAAAAAATGAACTTGGTAAGCAAAAACTAAATAATAATATCTACCCTATATATATAAAATTCTAAGGAATCAAATTGAAACGAATTTATGTAACGATTCTATGAAACGACTGATTAAACAACTGATTACGTTTCACGGCGATTTCTCCTAAAATATGAAATGCTTTTCATCTTCATTTAACACTTCATTTATAATGGCTGTTTCATAATAATGGAAGCCATTAGCCCATCAGAAGATGATTCATTCCAAATGTATAATTACCTCTAAAATTTAATACAAATTTTTGCCATATTTAATCGTTGACAATTGTTAGATTTCGGTGATTGAATTAGGCAAAATTGACTGGTAAGTTTTAGTGGTAAGGAAGAATCTCAGAAATTGATAGCTATGGAATAGCGTAATACTGCAGCCTAAAAGAAAAAAAAGCTGCAGCAAAATTGACACTTAACAAACAAAAAACTATCAAGGGCTTATTCAAATAAACAGTTTCATTCCCCGTGTTTCTTAAAAGTAACAGCAATGTACATCAAAGAAATGTTGCTAGTAGAAATGTTGAATGGTGCATCATAAAAATGAATCAATTAAGTGAAAATTTATATTTCATCCCCTTAGTTAATGACGATTTGTGTTAATCCGGTTTATCTGAGTTTACTGCTTACCCGAGGTGAGCTTATTCCATATTAACTCGGGTAATCGGAACTCTACTGTATTGTCTATTAGGGATGATTGTTGAAAGTGCATTTTCAACTATGATAAGCCTTTTTTAAGTCTATCTAAATTTTTGCATACTACATGGTGTGTATAAATTCTATAGACCATATACAGGGCTATTCAAAAGAATTCGTAAGAATTGTTTAAAAAGGGCGTAAATTGCATAGTTTTTATTCTATTTAGTTTTTTTTTTCTTTTAAGTTTTTGAGAATTTTCAATTTCAAATACATTTAGAAAGATATGTCTACCCTATATATATAAAATCCTAATGAAACAACTGAATTGAAGCGAATTTATCTAACGATTCTATGAAACGACTGATTAAATAACTGATTACGTTTCACGGCGATTTCTCCTAAAATATGGAATACTTTGCGATGAAATTAACACCAAAAATCCGTATTGATCCACAGATCTCAAAACTGGTATTAGAATTTTAAAATTAGAATTAGTTTTCGAAATAGTAATTTTTTTCTAATTTTAAATACTTTTTTCTTATGATGCCAACTCAAATTTTAATCATAATAGATATTTTTTTTCATATTTTAGAAAAGGTTATTTTAAATTAATTTGGCGACGAGTTTGGCCTCCCTTAAATGTATGCTAAGAAATGCATCATGTTAATTTTATTCAGAATTCAATTTGTATTTCATTATCATTTTATTTAATACAAAACTTTCATTTAAAATTGAAACCTTTAAAATAAATGGCTTTTACTTCATTCATTTTTTTAAACGAAACGAAAAGAAAAATATTAGACACAGATGTCATATACGACACGGGGTACCTAATTGGCGCCAAAATGCCGTTATTTTGCCTGACAAGGTAACCCGGCTATTGTTGCTTATTTATTAATAAATGTTTATTTGAATTTATTTTCTTTTTATTTACAAAAAAATGTTATAAATTGTTTTGTTCTATTAATTTTTATTTATTTATTTATTGTTATTTCATTTTAAAAATAACAGAAAATAATTTAAAAATACATATGTAACAGGTATTTGAAAACGAGGTTTTCGCCAAATTGTCGTAAAACAAAATCATGCCAAACCCGGTATGTGACAATGCAACAAATCATGAGATTTAATTTCCACTTCAAATCAACGTTTTAATGTTATTACTTCTACCGTCGACCAATTTCGCCAAATTATATAAATAGCCAAATTATACAAATTGACATAATTTTTATTTTAAATAACGAAATAACAAATAAATTAGTATAACATTAATAAAAATACAAATAAAACGTCGAAATAAAAATCACTTGATGGCGTGAACATATGTAACTTCCTTAAAGTCCAGTGAATGTGACATTTACGATAAACCATTATTGGCAATTAATCTTATAGTTTGGTGACAGATTTTTGGTCGATGGGATAATGAAGTAGCACCGTTTTAATTTACCACTCGAAAAATAAAAAAAATGCTAACTGGCGAGTTAAAAAAAAAAAGCTATTGGCGAGATTTTCACCCGGCTAACGTAAAAGTACCAGGAATTCTTTGTGATCATGGCAAATTTTTTGTAGTTTTATTCGAAAAAATAATTTTGATTCTTTAACAAAATGGAAACCTTTCTTATGAAAAGCGAAGGAATCAGCCCGTTGTTTATGGCGGTTAAATGACTTGGACTATTATAATATAAACGAAATAATGGGGATAGAGTAATATTCGGCGACTTATCGCACCTGTGGCTGGCTGACATTAAAGTACCAAAATGGCCGCCTGGAATATAAAAAGCGAAGGGATCCGCCTGGAGCTGTTGATGATAGTCACATGACTTAGGCTATTATTATAGAGATTGTTTTCAATTTTAAAAACAGCGCAAAGAATAATATTTCCTAGCGATTAAAAATTTACTATCACGTGACTATTAAAAACAACAAAAAAAAAAAACTTTAAAATTACTATTGAATGAGTACGTGTTAAAGGCAGGAAAATATTGAAAATATTGAAAATTATGTCCTGAAAATTGTATTTACACGTGAATATTAAAAGGGAAAGGAAACTTTAAAATAATAAATACATTAATATGCGTTTAACCCTTTCACGGACAAGGCACTTCTATTCGCAAAATCTTGAAATCAGTGAATGGCACCAGAATTTACAAACAAATTTCGAAATACAAAAATGATTTTTTTCACTTACTTAATAAAGGGAAATTTTCATCCCAATATTCCGATGCTAATGTGGCATTTAAGAATTAAAATTAAGTGGTCCAAAAATGAACCACCGCCCTTGAAGGGGTTAAAGCAGCAAATTTTAGTAATTGTATTATGTCAATCGTTTTATAACGCTGTTAAAAAATACCGAGAGACAAAGACTCTGTTTACTTAATTCATTTTATTTTAGCTTCTTTTCAAATGTTTAACTGATCTTCTTTAACCAAACACGAAAACAACCATTGGCTGTCTTAACAGCAACTTATTCTACCTTAAATTTTTGCAATCAAAGGGAATTTAATGGAAACCCGTTTACAGAGAGATCGCTACAGGTTTTTTCAGTATAATTCAATCTTCTCTAATCTTTTTAAAACCGATCAGATTAGCGTGCTTTTAGATTCTACAGTGTCTGAACGGGGGTTGGCGAGCGTGGCTTGCAGGGTTCAGAGCCCCCTAGTAACAATAATAATTGGTTAATGAAATACATTTGATTAATACTGGTCTTTATAAAGTCACCTCTTGTGCGCATGAAACATGTAGATTAGAATAAAAGGTATCTATATGCCTTTAAATGTACTTTACTTAACTTTTAGCATGTTATAACTTTAATTTAATGAAAGTTTTTGGTTATGAAATGTAACAAGGTAAGTTGTGCATACAGTTTATGTGAGAAAGGATGTTATTTTACTTTTACTGTTATAAATAAAGTATGGATTATTCTAATCAAAGTATTTTCTTGTTAAAAAATATACTGCATTATTTGCAATAGTAAACTAAAATTCATCTTCATTTTGCACCAGACGTGAAAAGCTCAAGGCGTAATATGACCAGATAAAAAGAATTTTTCTTTAAAATCAATTCTAACAACGCATGTGGCATCATCGTATGTTTTACCTGAGCATTTTCAGAACTTTAGCTATATTTCTATCTACTGCAATTTATTCCATATGTAAACATACTTTTGCAGCATTTCATTAATTTCAACATAAGAAAAATAATCTTTCCAAAGAAGATGGCAAAAAGCGTTACACTTTCATTTTTTATTCATTGCTTTAATCTTTCATTATAATAAAATTACAGTTTAAAATCTTATATTAGTATCTATATATGTATTGTAATGTTATAGTGTCTATATGAGTATCATAATGGTATACTCTCTATAGTGTATTATAAATATTACCCTCACTAAAATATGCAATAGTAACTACAGAAAACTATTGTAAAAAATTATCTGTTGGTAAATTTTTAGGTTTAAGTTGTTTGAGGTTCCACCTATCCACATTTAGTAATTTTCACTTTTATAAAAGTGAAAATTACTAAATGTGGTAATCTAATACCTGTGGTAATTTGCTACATCTGCAGTAGCAGAAAAGAAGCTACTACGCATCATTAACATTTTATGCTACTTTTTCTAAATTTAAAATTCACCTGCATGTTTTGAAATACTGTAATATAATAACATTTTCTTACTTAATGATATAAACATAATCAGTAACAATACATATACAATCATCTTAATATTTTCAACACTAAGCAACATTTTTCTAAAATTAATCAATAAAATTAAAAGAAGAAATTTTGATTTCTGATTTGATATTTTATCTATCTCTCTTGTCTGTTTTATAAGTATCTTTATAGATATGATCAAGGAGTAACCGAAAATCTACAAAAAACAACTTTTAAAAAGTAAAAAAAAAAAAAAAAAGTAAAAATGTTTGACTTTATTAAAAAAAGAAGCCAAGCTTTTTTTATAAAAGAAAATAAAACAGTGTTAAAGTTGTTTCTAAAAATGATGGCTTATATTCTGGTACATATTTAAAAATTTCCATCAACTAACTTAAAAAAATACATATTTAACATTATTTAAACGTCTATTTAACATTTTTCATTAACTAAGTTACCTCTAAATTTTATGTCTAATATTATTTGAAAGATAAAAATAATAAAAGTCTCTACGAATATATAAGCTACCTACTTCATCAGAAGTCTTCCAAATTAAATAGGAAATTGAATTCCTCAAAAGACGAAAAAAATCATGACTATCTGTACATTTGCGACACTTTGTTAGAACTGTTTAAACTAAAAGCAAAAAAAATTAAATACTTTTCAGTCATCATCAAAAAGAAATTAAGTGAAAAGATATTTACTTTGAAATTAGAAGTTTATTTTGAGTGTTGGATAGTACAATTGAATCTTGATAAGTGTATAGATAAGTGCTAGATATTAATAAGTGTAAGTATTTATTCGAAGAGTTACGAAAACTAATAATAGTTGAAGAATTGATGAAATAATGTTCACCTGATTATAAGCAACATTCTTTTGACGAATATGAAATTTTAACGAATCTTGTAAAACTAGTGGATAAAATTAATTTGCACGAAAGTCTGAGAACAGCTTAAGCAAAAGTAAACCGCAATAATAAAACGTAAAACATATAAAGGTAATGCATAGTAAAACTATGTATCAAAGAAATAGTAAAAGTGATGATTTTGGTAACTCTAATTTCTAACCATAAAAGTGCTTTGAATTATGAATATCGACCCCTTTTAAATTATTACGGCGGTGATCTGCAAAATTTTAGTAAACCAAATAGTCCTACTTGTTCTTAAATCAACAAGTGGCATATGAATTTAGTACTTTAAATCTATTGCCATTTTCTGTCAGCATACAGAGACCACTTTTCTAAAACTAAGAATAAAAGGGATGAATGGCATAGCTTGTGCTGATTACTGGCTCTATGCACTGTAGAACAGGTGAAAGTTTCTGTCGCCATTTGAAAGGAACAGGGAAAAAATTTAAAACATAAAACGAACGCTACCCTAGCTGATGGTTAATGAATAATGTTAACCTTCCCAAAACTAAAGTCAAAAGTCAAATATTTAATGCCCTTCCATTAGAACTGTATTGCTTGCTTTAAAGTCTGTTAAATCGAATCGAACCTTACTCGGAAATAACTTTTTAAGAAACTTGAAATTCTTTCATATGCTGTTAACCAAAGCTGGTACTTCATCAGAAATCCTTAAAAAAAAGTTTAATTTCGCAGAAGATAGTTTTCGACCTTTGAATAAAAACTGCAGAGAAACTTGCAACGTAAAACGCTTTACATGAAGGCAAACATCTCCTTAAAGATCAAAGAGTTCAACTGAGAAATAAATATGATAAGCGTACCAATGATTCAGACCAAGGGAAGTTATACTACTGACTATATCATCTCCTGTACCTGTACCACCTCTGAAAAGATTCGAGTTTTCTGAAAAAAATAAATCATACAATGATAGATTCCGTAAACATAAAGCACTTTTTCTAAAACACTTAACCATTCAAAAAAAAAGTTTTGGAAGACAACTTTATGGTAATATAACTCCTAGAGACCATTATATGGACCATCCTCGTCCTGAAGTTAGATCTAGAAATAACACATCTATGAAAATCCGCCAAATATGTGATATATTTGGCCACTAGACCACTGAATTATGTATTAGCTGGAAGTAAATGTAAATATAAACAGAAAGTTCCTTCACCCCAAACAAAAGCAAGATAATTGTTTTGAATAAACAAAAAGGATTTGTCGAACAAGTACTTGATCAGGAAATGCAGTTTTTCTTAAGAATGTTAGCTGATGGTCGTTAGAGATCCACCTTGTCATAATGTATTTAACTGAAAGAAGAGATAAAATGCAGTCATCTCCAAGAATGCTAGAATGTTTGACAGTATGCTTTTGACCGCTAAAGATATAAAAATGGATCCTTCATTTAATTCAAAAACTGATACTGATGCAGCTCATAAAGAACAAGGTTTACAAAATAGAGCAATCTATTGGATGAACCAAGGTGCAGCATCAGTACATGTTGGTACTGGACAAGATTTCAAACAAAAGGAAAGAGTAAATGATATAAGAATGCATTTTACTAGATCAGCTATATCTCAAAACTGCAACCTGCATGCTGAGGACAGCTCATACAAGTTGAGGGAAGATTGTAACATGTCATTTAAACTCAATGTTTAAACATTAACTTTCACTGTTAATTTTTAGTACTACCGAGTGCAAACATCCTTAAATGTTTATCTATAGAGTTTTTCTTTGCTAATAAGTAACAATTTTCTAAACACTATTTTGATTTTTAAAATCATACACAGAAATTTTTTCCCATTAAAAATGCTTATGAAGCTTCTTGTGTAAGAAGATTGTGTTATTTTGTATGTAACCGGGATTTTAGTGGTATGCAGAGTTTTATGAGTAAGAGATCATCCGGATCTTTCATTATTTTTTTTGCCATGACAATGATGGAAATAATATGTTTTACTTGTGTTTAGGTACCCTTCATGTACTTTTATTATCGCTTATAAAATTTATAATCTAAATTCAATCCAAATCTTAAAATGTCTCAGTAACAGCTGTAAAACTCCATATGATTGAAACCTCTAATGTGGATGTGTCAGAAATACTGATATTTTAAAATGATCGGTATCTTATGGTGAAATACAAGAAAAAAAATATATTTCCATATATAGACAGTTTTTAGAATCTTATAAACTTTCTAATTTTTTTTTTCAATATATAATAAAAAATACTACAAAAATATTCCATTGCACTGAATAATATTCAAGATTATTTTAATTGAATGATACTCAAGAAAAGCTTTGTGTACAGGTGGTCCTAAAAGAGACGGGAAGTTTTAAAAATAAAATAACTATGAGACGACAACAGGTATTGAAATTAATCCTTCAGAAGGTTAATGTTTAAAGTCGGCACTTTATTTACTATACATCTTTTTTAGCTTAATTTATTACTGATAGATTCAATTTATCACCGATAGATTCAATTTATTAACGTCTGTCAAACTAACGTATAAAAGTGATCAAAGTTCTCTCAGGTTTAAAACTTCAATCTGTTCAGCTCCACAAGTTTCCAAAAAATCGTTTACGATTTAAAATTATACGACTAATTGAGCCATATTGGAGTTTTAGGCAGTGCATCATCTTCTAACTGTGAGGTCTTGAAATAAAACCAGGAAGCTTACGATATTTCTTAAAGATATTTCTGGCGCTACACAGTTCTCTTCTTTAAAATAACAAATTTTTGTCATTGTTAATTTCCTTTGTTGAATTTTAAACACCTCCAGTTTAAACTTTCATTTTAAAACAAAACACCCTATATTGATATATATATATTTGCCCAATTACTCTCATTGTAATATGCCATATATGTATTGCAATGCAATTTGTATTATGTTTGCTTTTATTATTTTTATTTTCAATTTGTGTACAACTTTTTAGTTGTATCTATTGGACATTAAATAAAATAGAAATACACTTCAAAATATTTCAATGCGCACTTTAATGACTAAAAGTCTTATTTAATAATTTGATAGACACATATGTACTTTGTATTATAAGGATATCGAAAAACAACGTTTGAACTGTTGAAATAAACTTCACCTTATTTTTATATCGCCACATTCTAATTACTACTCTTAACTAAGGAAGAAGGCATAACTATAAGATTACTTAAGTTTTTATTTAAATATATACAACAGCCGCTAAAGCGCAGCTCTCAGAATAAGTCATTTCTTACAACTGCGTGGAATACTCTGGTTGCATGCGAAACATTACAAATCTCAAACTTTCTCTGTATGGTGCTGCAATCTTTTAATAAAGATCGCTACTAATTCTGATTCTTGTTGGTTTGGGATATGACACCCCTCCCCTCATAGTTCAAACGAACTACAGCCAATCTTGATCTTTGATTTCTTCGAACTGGACCACTTTTCTTACAGTCCTCGTCATAAGTTTCAGTCAAATTGTCTTTCACAGATTTATCTGTCGTATTATCACTTTTATTACTCACATCTGTACCTGTTACAATATCATGCGAAGGCTGCGATTGGCTTGGTTCTATCGTATTATCATTATTAAGCTGTTCTTTTATTTTTCCATTAATTCCAGAAAAACGGTATTGGTTAACCCTTTCATACCTATCATAATCACTGTAATTTTTACCACTATGTCCCATATTTTCAACTTTGTCTGACATTAGTTTATCATTTCGATTCATCTCTACAACTCTCTCTGGTATTTCATAACTTATCTCTTTATTACGTCTCAACTGATCAACGTGACGCTTACACATTATTCCGTCACATCTATTTACTAAAACCCATCTACTCCCCAATAATTTCATAATTTTTCCTTTTACCCATTTCTCCCCTTTTCCAAAATTTTTAACAAAATCTAAATCATGAAGCTTATATTTGTGCAGGGGTTGCTGTATTTTAGGTTTTGATTGTAATACCAAGTGAAGGGCTGTTCGAACTGGCCTTCCAAACATTCATTCAGCAGGAGTTTTATCAGTCACAGAATGAGGAGTGGAATGATTTTCTAACAAAAATCGTGAAATTGACAATGTTATGTCATCTTTATCTAGATTGTTAAGACAATTTTTCACAGTTTGCACATATCTTTCCACTTGTCCGTTCGAAGACGGATGATAAGGTGGAATAGGCGTATGCTTAATTCCATTATTTTTAAGATATTCCTCAAATTCATCACTTGTGAACGCGGGACCATTATCACTGACCAATTCAACAGGTAATCCAAATATAGCAAAAATTCTCCTTAATACCTTTATTGTAGTTTTACTATCAGACCTGGGTACTACCTCTACTTCCAGCCATTTAGTATAAGAATCGACTACTATTAAAGACATTTTACCTTCGAAAGGACCGGCATGATCTATATGGATCCTTTCCTAGGGCAGTTCAGATTTCCATTCAAGGTTTCCATTTTGGGACAATCCCTCGCAAACATCTGACATCTATTACAAGAATTTACCATTTGTTCAATTTCTTTATCTATATTTGGCCACCAAACTACCCCCCTAGCTTTCGCTGTCATGCTCGATATACCCTGATGAACGGAATGCAGCAATTTTAATATATATTCACGGCCTTCCTCTGGTACGATCACTCTATGTCCCCACAGCAGACAATTTTCTAGACAG
Organism: Maratus speciosus; assembly: GCA_963932465.1. NCBI lineage: Eukaryota > Metazoa > Arthropoda > Arachnida > Araneae > Salticidae > Maratus > Maratus speciosus. Next base: position 483,875,847 of record OZ010793.1, read on the forward strand.
GAAATTTCCTCCCTTCTACGAAAATATGGGTGGTATTCTTCTGGTTTAACCTTTCGCGGCCACCCATGTAACACCCACTCTAGAATTTGTTTAGTTACAGGATTTTTAGTTGTCCTCTTTCAATAGTTTTAGAAGTAACAGACCAATTATCATTATTTGAAACGAACATTATTTCGGAAGGATTACTTACTATATTTACAGTTTCTGGGAGATGTAATCTACTTAATGCGTCAGCATTTTTATTATTTTTACCTTCACGATACTCAATTGTGTAATCATACCCAGCTAACATTAACGACCATCTCAGCATTGTAGGTGAAAATGTATCAGGTACCTTTTTAACAGGATCAAACAATCTAATTAAAGGTTTATGATCTGTTATAATTTTTAAAAAATTTCCAGCTAAATATTGGTGAAATTTAGTGACACCAAACATTACAGATAAAACTTCTTTAACAATCATTGCATAATTTCTTTCAGTTTTATTTAAAGTTTTCGAAGCATAAGCAATAGGTTTCACTTTACCCTCAACAATGTGGCTTAAAACTGACAATATAATATTCAGAAGCATCACAGTTTAAAATTATATCATTGTTAACATCATATAATTCTAAAACAGGAGATGTACATAATAATTGTTTAACTTTTTGAAATGCTTTTTCATGCTTTTCTGACCATGTCCAGTTTACATTATTATCTAATAATCTATGTAAAGGTTATAAAGCATCTGAAATATTCGGCAAGAGGTTTCTATAATAAGAAATTAAGCCTAAAAATGAACGCAATTGTGACACATTATTTGGAATAAGAGCATTCAAATTAGCATTAACTTTTTCTGGAATAGGTCTAATTCCTTCCTGAGATATTTTATGTCCTAAATAAGTAACTTCCGAAACCACAAATTTTAATTTTTCCTTATTTAATCTTATACCATGCTCAGAAAAGCATTTCAAAACACTTTCAACTCTTTCAGAATGTTCTGATTCATTACTAGCACTAATAATAACATCATCTAAAACTACATCAACATGTTCAAATTTTTTAAAAATATGTTCAATTTTTTTTGGAAAATTCCAGGAGCATATTTTACCCCAAATGCTAATCGTAACACATAAAATAAACCTTTATGTGTAATTATAGATAAAATTTTACTACTTTCGTTATCTACAGGTTGTCGTAAATACGCATCTCTTAAATCAAAAACAGTAAAAAATTTTCCACCTGATAATTTAGAAAATAATTCTTCCATTCTACACTCTAAATAAAAAAGAGCGACTATTCACTTCGGAGGAATAAATAGCCACTCTATCACAGAGTCAAAATATGCCCAACCTCTTTAGAGTGACTATTCACTCTGAGCAAAAGTGAAATTTTTGACTCTCTGAAAGTGTGAATAGTCACTCCTGGGAAGTGAATGTTCACTCTAAACAGGGGTGTAGAAACACACTTTCGAAGGAGTGACTATTCACTCTTGCTAAAGGAGTGCTGTTTTTCACCCCTGGTAGGAGTGAATAGTCACTCTTTCATAGGAGTGAATGTTCATTTTTTATGTAGTCGATTCTTTTCTTTTATTTTGCTTTTATGGTCATTTTAAAAGAATCACATCTTTTACAGCATGCAATGAAGATAGATATAAGCGTGGTAAAGATTGGAAAAAAATACTTTATTAGCGATATTTATTTAATTCATAGTTTGTAACACTAATTGAACTTTTAAGGAAAAATTCAGTTAAAGTTACATACGAATTTAAATTAGATTACTGACAGAAAAAAAGTAAAATATTTTATTCCAATCTTATCCTTTGTGTTTGCTTTTATTGCGTGCCCTATAAAGATATTACTTTTAAAGTTTTATTAATAACTTTTCAACAGATGGATGTTATATGTTTAACAATGTTTGATTTGATTTTAATTTTTGTTTTAAATATAAAACCGTACTTTTTCCTTAAATTATTGCTTTTTTTGAAAAGTCCTATTGTTCTAAAATATTTTTAATATTAGCACTTAAAAAAATGCTTATAAACTCACATCTTTTTTAAATACGTTCTAAGCATGATTTAAATATTATGAATGTATATATTTTTTTTATTCTCTGTCATTTGCCTTTGCTTATTTAATATGGACATGGAGTCTAAATTTTAAGTTCCGTGGAATATGTAAATATTTTTCTTCTAAATATATTCCTTAACTTAATCATAATTTCTAATTTTCGTCCGTTATTGCTGAAAATGGAATTAATACAATACTGATAAGTCATATTTAATTTAAATTTTTTATTCGCGTAGATATCGTATTTTGTGAATATGAGCAAAATAGATTTTATATGTTTTATAGGAAAAGATTGATCTCGGAAATAGAAAAAAGTTGGAAATTGCTCGTCAAACGTGGCAAATAGGTGCGTTCGTACTATAACTAATTTTATAAATATTTTTTGCGCCGCATATTGTACTGAATGTATATTTTAGTGAACTTCAGTGCATAAGTGCATATCAATTTCATTCTGTTCGAAAGACTGTAACATAATTAAAATTCACTCGAAATATTTTTTTCCGATTGACCTTAATGTAACGGAAAGCTTTTGACTGTCCATGTAATTAAACTGTACATCCGGTTTTCATAAAACTTGAAAAGTCTAGACAAATTTTGCAACAATTTTATAGGTTAGATGTGCCAGTAATGGAGACCCTTAAGGAATTTCTTTTAATATTATTTTTTTTATTAATAGTTACAATTATTATTTTCCAGTTTTTTCAATATTATATTAATCTAGCAACAATATTTAACCATTCTTATAGTCGCATTTCCTAATATGAATCGAAATTTAATTTTAAATAACAGAAATATATCAAAACACCCAAAAGCCCAGTAATGGACTCCCTCTGTTCCAGCAATGGACACCCCATAAAAAGTAATAAATATAATTGTATTTATGACTGTATTTAAAACCAGAATTTAATGAATACATACTAATGAAACAAAATAGTTATTTTCAAATAAATTTAACAATAAGGATACTAGTAATTAATAACTTGAAACAGTGGGGGATTTAAAAGATAATAAAAAAGATTTGGAATGTTAGTGTTTAGTTTTGTCTCACTATTTTTAACAATTCATCGTCCAGAGACTACTTGACATTTATAATAATTAATATTACAAATATGAAAGAAATGATATTGTATGTTGAATATTTTAAATGTTATGCAAAATAATTTCAAAATAAAACTGATGTTTAAGGCCACTGATCTGCAGATTTACTAGTTTCATGAATATTGCCTATAAATTAATGAATATCACTTTTTTTTTCAGAGGTAAATAAGGAAACATTTAAGACAGAAAACAGATTTTAATAGCTTCTGTAACTTGTTTTTATTTAAACGGAGAGGTATTAAGCCCTATGAGCCCCTCTTTGACTATGCTCTTAAACAATATTTAAACAATAAAATAACCATTCTAGTAATGTACACCCGCTCTTAAAACCTTAAAAATAAATGAAATTTCGTAAATGGCCGTTAGTATATAAAATTCTAAGTTTTCTATTGCTACTCAAACAAAAGCATTCAAATTTTGCAAGGAAAAAAAATAATAAAAATAAAATAAATAATATATAAATTAAATAAACGAAGCCAGCTCTTAGCCTCTTCATTAAGATTTTCACAGAAAAACAGCAAAACTTTGAAACATTATTTTCTGCTTCCTAATTGGTTTGATTAAAAGTGTCAACAATAACCCAGTTTTATAAAACAGCAAGGGGAAATTATAAAAAAAATAATTAAAGTTAAATATTTATTAGTTATTTTTTATGAACCAAAAATATCAAGGGATGTCCATTACTGGCACATCTACTCTATTTAAAATTTCAGACCATTCGGAAGGCTGTAACACCATTAAAATGCACTTGCAATAATTTTTTCCATTGGCCGTAATGTTGCGGAAAACTTTTGACTGTCCCTGTAATTAAGCAATACATCCGATTTTCATAAAATCTGAAATGACTAGACAAAATTTTGCAAGAATTATATACTTAAAATTGCAGACCATTCCGTTGGGTAGTTTTGATCTGTTATATACGGACGGACGGATAGACAGACAGACGGACAGACAGACAGACAGACAGACGGACATACAGACGGACTGAACGACGCTATAGGTGCTACGTATTTATTTAATTACGAACGCACCTAAAAAAGAAAATTTAAAACTAAAGTAAATGACTGCATTAGAAATATTCTTACTGTTTGAAACTCATTTTAATGTAAAAAAGTAGTTATTAGTCTCTTTAAAAAATATTCAGTCTTATATTAAGTAAGTATGAACTTTTTAAAAAATATACTAAAGCAGTCTTATCCATAAACTTCAAAACAGGCATAAAAACATTTTATTTCAATGCTTAAATGTCATGTTTTATTGTTTAGTGCCAAAAATTAAGTGTATCAAAAACGTAGAAAATGCGTTTATAATAGAAGGAAATTTTAGAACTGATGCAGAATGTCTATAATTAATTTTTTTTATGTTACTCAGTCTCGAAATTTTAAAATCATAACCCCAGTAATAAAGAAAACAAGTTGAAAATTACACATCAAACGTGGCAAATGAGGTGCGTTCGTATTATAACTAATTTTATAAATATTTTTTGCACCGCATATCGTATTGGATGTGTATTTTACTGCATTTCATAGGTGCATATCAATTTCATTCTGTTCGAAAGGCTGTAACATCATTAAAATGCACTTGAAATAATTTTTTCGCATTGGCCGTAATGTAACGGAAAACTTTTGACTGTCCCTGTAATCTAACTATACATCCGATTTTCATAAAATTTGAAATGACGCGACAAAATTATGCAACAATTATATATTTTAAATTTCAAACGATTCAGTTGGGTAGTTTTTCCGCTGTTACATGCGGACAGACCAGTGTTGAATTCAGACACTTTTCTCCGGGAGGGATTTCTGTGGCTCCGGGGGGACATTATAGAGTTCCGGGGGGGGGGGGGGATTGCACTTTTTGACCATTGAAAACCCAAAATTTCAAAAATTCCGGGGGGGGGGACATCTCATTACTCTGAGGGGAATGCCCCCCCCCCGGGACATCCCCTGAAATCAACACTGGGACAGACGGACGGACGGACAGACAGACAGACAGATGGACTGAACGACGACTATAGGTGCTACGTATTTATTTAATTACGAACGCACCTAAAAATCGATTTTTACTTTTTTATATCATTAAATAGTTTAAACTTTTGTCTTTCCAACGACGTGTCACACATGTTTATATATATATTAAAAAAAATAAGTGTTAAAATTATTTATTCTTTCTAAGAGTACTTCACAGTTTAATGGCCATTTAAATCTTTAATTGAATGTTTCTCAAAACTTGGATTATGTTCCTTTTTTTTCAATATCTATTAAACTTAAGAACTCAGATTTTTTTTAATACTTATATTATGTTATATTGTATGCTTTAACACAGATATTTAATGATTTGTTGAGAATTATTTATTTTAGGCAGAGAAATCTTACCAAAAATGCTAATTTAAAAATGACATTCAATAAATAATAATTAATTTTGAATTTCACTTAGAATGAAAATTGCCAGTTAAAATACGTAAAGCATGTTATTGAAACTACTCTAAAAAATCTAGACCTCTATCATTCATCATTTCTGAGAAAAAGGTACATAAAGATTTTGAATTTAACATGGCGGAGATACAGCTACCCCGGTAACCTTAAAACAATTACATTTCAGACCACTACATGAAGAAATCTCACAATCATTAAAGAACGAAAATGGTCTGTTAAAATACGTACAGCATCTTATTCAAACTACTGTAAAAAATCTAGACCTCTATCTTTCACCATTTCTGAGAAAAAGGTACATAAAGTTGTTGAATTTAACATGGCGGAGATACGGCTTTCCCGGTCCCCTTAAAACAATTATATTTCAGACCGCTACATGAAGAAATCTCACAATCACTTTTGAATACTCCACGATTAATCTTTTTCTGTACAACATGCAACTATTTCTAGCTTCATAATCTTAACATTCTACATATCTACACGGATAAATGCTTAAAATTAAATAAGACTTACCTTCATTTTATGTATTCCATAAAGAATAATTTTACTGATATCCTAATCTGTTAATCTTAAAATGGCGGACGAAAAAGTGATAATTTTTCTTATCTTTTAAGGGTGTCGTCGCCTTGCTGTCCTGATTGGTTAATAAGCAATGCATACGTAAGTCACACTTCCAGGAGTGAGACATTTCACTCCTTTCTAGGGAGTGGAAAATTCCACTCTTTAAGGAATGTATTTTTATAAAATTCACTCCAAAAAGTGTAAAAATGCCTGTCACTCTTTCAAATAGTGAACTTTTCACTCCTCCCAATTTTACAGTGTAGGAAGAGGATAATTATCATTTTCAGTATTAGCATTATCTGTTGCTCTATAATCACCACATATTCTAAAAGAACCGTTAGGATTAGGAACAATTACTATATTAGTAGCGGGTCAATCCATTTCAAGTGGTCCAGAAAATCATCAATTCGTTGCTTGACCATTTTTAAAAAATCTGAATTTTTTTGTACAAAAATCCTAACATGATGGAAGTTCAAAATGACTGTTATTTTAATTTTATTAATTTTTGTTTGTGCATGGCGGCCATCTTTGTTTCATCATCTGCAGAAATTTTCTCACAAGAAGGGTTTACGGAATTGTAAATAATTCATCGTTTATTTATCCAATTCAACTGCGGATTAAAGCAATTTGTACAGTCTGGGTACATTAATCTAAAAATTTGGTAATGGAGTAGTTTCCGAAACTAACTGCTTATTGGTAAAATTTAAGCATAAAGTTTCAGTTTTTTTCCAAAATTTGTCCGTTTGCAAGAGGAAATTTTTCTAGCAAGGAATACTGTCAACATGACATATTTTTTTTTTTTTACAAATAAGCCGAAAGTACTTGTACTCACACGCCGAGTTCCAGATGTGGGACTTGCTTTCTCTTCGCTAAAAAAAATCCCAAATTTTTCAAAAATGTCAAAAATCGCACTTTTTAGGCTTTCATATCTCTGGTGGGGCACGAGATAAAAAGCTGAATTTTTTTTATAAGAGTATTGTATGGTAGTGTTATGCACAAGAAATTTCAGGATTGATATTTGACTACAAGCTGAGATATGGCAAGGGCAACATGTCAAAACAATACTGCCAAACTATTGTTTTGTTGTAGTCACAGCTAAGTATTTATCTCAGAGTGTCATTTAAATTTATGTTTTTGATTATCTTAAATAATAGTAACCGAAAATAAAGTCCTTTGCAAAGATTAGCAATTAATTAAAAAAATAATTATGCCTAAGGTCATACATTTTGTATGGTTTCAGTAATTTTTGTTGTAATTTTAGTAACTAAAAGTAACTTCAGCACTTTTACATAAAGAAAAAAAATATTTTTATACAAGACCCGAGACAAAAACAACATAGGGGAAAAGAAAAGCTGTTAATGTTGTCATACTTGTTGAGACATGATCAAACGTGTCAAAACACATTCTTGCTAGTTGGTTCAAAAACCACAATTTTGATCTTTCTCAAAATTTTATTTGTAGGAACAGAGTCTTGTTATCTCTTGATAACTTGATTGAAAATCTTGGCTCTGCTGGCTCATAGAAATATACTTTGAAATCACTATGTGCAAGTCTCAATTCATTAATAATTCCTAGCTTACTTTTTATGCAAAAATGTGATTTTTCTACAGTATAAATTTTGAAAAGGCTTTGGGTATCTTTACTTTCTGAAAATTACTTGAGACTGATGCATGGTAACATCGCATAATGTTTCATTTACAGGAACATACTTATGGTAGGAACATGTGTCAGGGACTGGCAAGTAGCATTAAAATATTGTTTTTAAACCAACAAGCAGGAATGTGTTTTGACACGTTTGATCATGTCTCAACAAGTATGCCAACATTAACAACTTTTCTCTTTCCCTATTCTGTTTTTGTCTCAGGTCTTGTATATATATATCCCATCAAAAACATCTCATGTAAAAAAAAGCCAAGTCTCCTGACTCTTTGACCGTAAAAAGTTCTGAGATCATGTGTAGAACCAAGGCTTAGCTCTCTTATTAACTCTGATATTTTAATTCACAAATTACGCCTAGTCTCTACACGTTTAGTAAATGATTATTCTGTAATTTGGCAATTACGCAGCACAGGAAAGTTATTACGTAAACATTTTACTTATGTTTTGAATTGGGATTAGATTATTTGATTAAGGCTGAATATGAACACGAGGGAGAGAAGAAGCCTGAAGGAGGGATGCACCGATTGGTGGTCTTTGTAAAAGAGGAGTCTGGCTCGTATTCACGTTACATAGGAAGAAAATCACCCAAAACTCCGGACATCAGGTTTGACCAGTAGAGAGTTTTCGCATCCGGGCTTACAATGTAATGTAAAATTATTTCCATGCTACAAATACATATATGTTCAGTGCTCTTATAGAAACTATTTTATGCAAAACTTTATAAATAAACGTTAATATTAAAATGTAAACAACAGCCTTTACATTCTCGTGCTGCGTCATTGCCAAGTCACAAAATAATCATTTACTAAAGGTGTAGAGACTAGGAGTAATTTGTGAATTAAAATATCAGAGTTAATAAGAGAGCTAAGCTTGGCTCTACACATGATCTCAGAACTTTTTACGGTCAAAGGGTCAGGAGACTTGGCTTTTTTTTACATGAGATGTTTTTGATGGGATTTCACTTCTTTTTGTAAGGAGAAAGCCAAAGAAAGCTTTTCCAGTAGCGTCGATTCCAATTACACTATCTTTAACTTCATAGACTTTATGGCTCCTGATTGCTTCGATGTTCCGCTTTTCCTAGAAAAGCGAATTGGCATGTGTGCTACTGTTTGAAATCCATTCATTCAAATTTTCTAGTAACTATATTAGTTTTTGTTTCAATTTATCAGCTGTTCAATCAAAGTCCTCCGAAGTTAATTCTACTGTGCAGAGTCCATTTTATAACTTTGTCTGCTTCCAGTCTATTTCCCATTTTTTTAGTTATACCTCTGGTAATGTTTTCTAAAGTGTTTATTTTAAACTGCAGCTTACCTCTAGACCTTTTTCGTCAGTAAGCTCCAATATTCATACCAGGGTGGGCAACAGAACAGCGCGCGACTTCTTAGCGAGCTACGTCTTCCCATTTCAGAGTTGTAACGTTTTAATGTGTGTTTTTGTTTTCGAAAATGGTTTTGACGATAGAGAGCTCTAGCTTCTTGGAGCTGTTGAGAACGTGATTTCTCGGAACGATTAGGCCTTCCAGGTCTTCTAATTTTTTTCTCTAGTTGATTTCTCTCTGTGATAGGTATTCATTCGGAAAAATAATAGATTATTGCTAGCTGTTAAGAAGAGGAAGTAGAGCGTCAAAGTGACATCATAAGAAACTAATCCCAGCTAATCCCAGTGCGCAACCACATGCTCAACTATAGCACATTTGATATCATACGACTAGGCTATGTTAGCTAGCACAGAAAAGAAAATATAGATGAAACAGATACGAACGGTCTCCAGATGTAGGAACTACTCGATGAGGACTTTCTTCGATGTGATCAAAATATAACATTTCAGTTTTTTCCTTTCAAACTTTCTTCGATCAACAATGTCTTTCGTTGGAATATCATACAATTTCGCGTTTCCCTTCGTTACCGCGTCTTTTCAGCAATTTTGCAGATGCACACTGACATCTAGAATTAAAATTTTGCACAATAAAAAACTGTGTCGCCAAAATTTGAAATTCAGTTATTCCTCTTTTCTAAATGGAGCACTTACAATCAAGTTATTTTTAGAAACAAGTAGGTGAAAAAATTTTACACAAAAGTTTCAATCCTTCATACTTTCGAATTTAAAGTAAATCGTAATAATTTTATTATTTAAATGATTTTAGTACACAGTAGACCGAGCATAGCTCGGTAGATTTTTTTTTAAATATTTGTTTTAGTAAATGTAGAAATGTGATAGATACTATCCGCAAAACATCAATAAGTTGCGGAGAATATAGCGGAATTTTTGTTAATGCATCTCCTCTTAAGACGTATCTCCGGTTAATGCGGACAGTTTCATTTCCCCCATCATATTTAATTAATGTTAAAGGCATCGTTTATTGCGGATTTCGGTTACAAATGAAAAATGGCCTCCCTTGGAAGTCCACTAACGGTTGTTAACTGTATATTAATATCTACCGCTCGTAGTCTTAGCACGGTTGAAAGTGAAAAGTCAGAGAAAATGACGTCACAGTGGTGCAAAAGTGATAATGTTTAAGTTTTAAATATAAAAATAATTGACTTCTTTTCGATATGTCATTTTTTCTGGAGAGAGGTGAATGTAGAATTTTGATTTTGAATTCCAAATCGATAATTTGAGTACCTATAAAACATATTTAAAAAAATTATACATCGCAGGGGAGTTTGTATTGCCATTAAAAAAAATAAACTTTTTTTTACGTATGCGATTATTTTAGTCATATCCTGAGTGCCACTCTCCATGTTTTATAAACATTGAATTTATTATTCTTCAACAATTGTTGTCTACGTCTACGTCAATAGTTTGGCAACAAATGTGAGCTATTTTGTAAATATCAGGTAATTTTGACAGCAAAATTCTCTTGCTTTTAAAACTGCTGCTAATTTTGCGCCATGGTCTATTGACATTGCATCAAACTATAGCGATGTTTAAAATAATATGGTAGTGATGCTAAATATAGCAAAAGTATAAGAGCTGCTATCTATCAAGAAATGTTAGCATATTTGCAGAATGTTTATAAAATATTTAAATTCACTAACTTAACATTTGGTAAAATAAATTAATTTTATTTTGGGTACTATTTGAGGCACAGATGTCATATTCGCCCCATATTGGCGCGTTTTTTTTTCCGACGCTGATTTGGCGAAAACATCAACAGGGTAAACAACAACATCCGGGTTACCATATCAAGCAAAATAACGACACTTTGGCGCCGGTTAAGTGTACATTGCGTATATGACATTGGCGACAGAAAAAAATCGCGCCAATATGGGGCGAATATGACATCTGTGCCCTATTTGATTATCCCGTCGATCAATTTCGCCAAACAATTCGCCAAATTATACAAATTGCCGTATTTTAATTTTAAATAACGAAAAAACAAATAAATTAATAAAACCTTAATGAAACTACAAGTAAAAAGTCGAATTAAAAATCATTTGATGACGTAACAAACACTTGTATGGTGTTTAATGTCAGTTGAATGCGACATTTTACGATTATCCATTATTAGCGTTTAATATTATAGTTTGGCGATAGTTTTTCGGTCGACGGTATAATCAAGTAGTACCTTTATTTGTTCTAGTCAATTAAAACGAATTTTACTGTATTCAGGACCCAGCTATTTCGTGCTCGATTTAGTATAGTTGACAAACCGATGGTTTAGTTGACAAGCTGCGTTTTATCATGTTGATAATCAGTGAGCAACAGTATTGGCAATTATTCCGATTACGGAAAATAAAAGATTTTCGTTTTTTTTTTTTTTTTTTTTTTTGAATTTTCCAAATTTTTTAATTTTTCCTTTCTTTGTATCCCAAATACTACCTTCTTGCCAAATTTCAAGTTTCTAGGGGTACAGGATGTACCTCAGATTTTTGATGATCGGTGAGTCAGTCAGTGTCGAAAAAGTGAAACTTTGAGTTCATATATTTTCTGAACTAGAAAAGATAGAAACGCGGAAATTTTACCATTTGCTTCCGTTTGAAGAGTACTTTTAGAAAAACAAAGTTTCAAGTTCCTGGTAAATTCCAGCGAAGGGATATAGGGCTTTCAAAAGTACCCTGAGTTGCTTCCAGAAAAGGATGCTTACGGCTGTGCTTTCTCGACTTGGCAGGGGCACTGCCGTGCCCTCAGATATATTTTTTAAAAGTGCTGAGGTTTCTTTTAGTTACTAAAATTACAACAAAAATTACTGAAATCACACAAAATGTGGGCCTTAGGAATAATTATTTTTAAAATTAATTGCAAAAGGCTTTATTTTCTGTTTCTATTATTTAAAGATAACCAAAAAAATAAATTTAAATGATACTCTGAGATAAATACATAGCTGTGAGTAGAACAAAACAATAGTTTGACAGTATTGTTTTGACATGTTGCCCTTGCCATATCTCAGCTTGTAGTCAAATCTCTATCCTGAAATTTCTTGTGCATAACACTACTATACAATACTCTTATATAAAAAATTTTCAGATTTTTATCTCGTGCCCCACCAGAGATATCAAAGCCTGAAAAGTGCGATTTTTGTCATTTTTGAAAAATTTGGGATTTTGTTTAGCAAAGAGAAAGCAAGTCCCAGATCTGGAACTCGGCGTGTGAGTACAAGTACTTACGGCCTATTTGTAAAAAAAAATTATGTCATGTTGACAGTTTTCCTTGCTAGAAAAATTTCCTCTTGTAAACGGACAAATTTTGGAAAAAAACTGAAACTTTATGCTTAAATTTTACCAATAATCAGTTAGTTTCGGAAACTACTCCATTACCAGATTTTTAGCCTAATGCATTCCGTACAAATAGCTTTAATCCGCACTTGAATTGGATAAATAAACAATGAATTATTTACAATTCCGTAAACCCTTCTTGTGAGAAAATTGCTGCAGACGATGAAACAAAGATTCCCGCCATGCAGTAACAAAAATTAATAAAATTAAAATAATAGTCATTTTGAACTTCCATCATGTTAGGGTTGTTGTACAAAAAATTTCAGATGGATTTTTGGAGATTTTGGGGGATTTTTGGATGGAGAATTTAAAAATGGTCGAGCAACCAGTGCTCGACCGCTTGAAATGGATTGGCCCTAGCCCATTCTCAATGGTCAACAGGTTTTAAAATACCCTCATTAGTTAATCGTTCCAATTCTACATCAGTAGCTTTTCTTAAAGCAAAAGGAACAGGTCGAGACTTAAGAAAAACTAGTTTTGCATTTTTTTAATTTTATTGACACGGGAGGACCCTTGATTGTCCCGAACCCGTCTGCAAAAACATTAGGAAAATTTCTAATTAAATCATCTTTCGAAATGCTTTTAATCATATTTACATTAGGCCAAAATAATTTTGATGCTTTTAACCAAGTTTTTTCCAATTAGACTCGGTCCCTCCTCTTTAATAACTAATATTATTAAATCAGGAATACAATATTCATCAACAACAGCATTTACTTTTAATCCCCCCAAAACAGTTAGAGAAACTTTAGTATAAGTTTGTTGCTTAATTTTAGATTTAATTAAAGGCAACTTACCTGAGAAAAATTTGTTAACAACACTTTTACTTACAATAGTATGAGCCGCACCACTATGAATTTCCAATTGTATATTTACACCATTTATTTTAACCGATTTTATCCATGACACATTATTGGAGTTCTCGTCCATGAAATTTAAACAATATTCTTCCTGAACAGTTTTAATTTTTCTGTTCTTAAACTGTTTCTCATTTTTCATTCCAAATTTTCGATTTCTACAGCAAATTTTTAAGTGACCTAATCGATGGAAAAAATGGCATTCTGCCGATTTAAAAGGGCAGAATTTTGGATTATGATTTTTAGAACATCTGTAACACGGTTTCTCAGGCGCGAATTTATCTTCTTTAGGCTTAGGTGCATGAGCGAACTTCTCTACTTTCGGTTTCTCTTTCTCCACTTTCGAAACACGCACTTGATTGACAGTCGTATTTTCTCCGATGTGTAGGGATTTTACTCCTGCCTCCGCAGATTCAACCGACTCAGCTATTTCTACCGCTGTTTGAAACGTTAAGTCTCTAGAATCCAGTAATTTCTGCTGTATCTTCTCATCCTGGATCCCAAACACCAATTGATCACGAAGGCGGCCATTAAGAGGGTTTCTGAAGTTGCAATATTCGGATAAATGACGTAAATCTCGTATGAAATCTGCTATATTCTCTCCTTGCTTCCTTAGTCGTTTCTGAAACTTAAATCGTTCCACTATTTCACTAGGGCGTGGTGAAAAATGCCCTTTTGCTTTCTTTAAGAGTTCTTCGTAACTAATCACTTTCAGAGTATTCTGAACAATAATATCTCGTAAAATGGCAAACGTTGTAGTTTCAACCGAACTTAACAATATATTTTTCTTCATCTCATCATTTTTGATGCTATTCGCTGAGAAATTAAAATCAATTTTTTCGACATAAATAGTCCAAGGAACATTCGCATTATATTCTTCCAAGCGTCCCAGAGAAATTATTTCTTTATCGGCCATTTTCCGTTTTGTTTTTCTTTTTCTCTTTCGAAAAAAAAATTTTTTTTTTCACAACATTTCAATATGGGTTAGATACCAATTGTCGCCACTTTTATATCGCCACACTCTAATTACTACTCTTAACTAAGGAAGAAGGCATAACTATAAGATTACTTATAGTTTTTATTTACATAGATACAACAGCCGCTAAATCGCAGCTCTGAGGACAAGTCATTTCTTACAACTGCGTGGAATACTCTGGTTGCATGCGAAACCTTACAAATCTCAAACTCTCTCTATATGGTGCTGCCATCTTTTAATAAAGATCTCTACTAATTCTGATTCTTCTTGGTTTGGAATATGGCACTTATAAAATTTCATTTTAAAATACCCTATATTGATATATGGGGCATTCTCACAATCTTTTGACTTTCATGTCCCTGAATAATAAATTTTATTTTAATACACTTTTTTGTGTTTTTTTAATTTCATATACTGGGGAACATCCCATTGCATGATTGCACAGCAATATTAACGAGATACATAAGTTTTGGACGATGTTGGGGGTCCAAACACCTGGGAAACTCCTATACCGTCCCGTGTCCCTGATGATGATTTTTAAGTTTGGAGCTGTCGGGATAAAATTGTTTCAAGAAAAATAATTCGGTGTAATTTTTTTCTGAAACTGGAACTATTGTTTTATATAAATATGTAGCTAAAAATTAACCTGCACACATTTTTAGGTTTGTTATTATTTTTTAAACTCTGTCCCTGGGTTTTAGATTCCTTACCATCACTCATCCAAAATTATACAGAAAATCATTTCGGATGCAGCCACAGAATTTTTTTCAAGTTTTTTCCCATGCAGAAGTATGCTAGAGAAAAAATGTCTAAAATTCTTTGGAAGGAAATTTACTGTAGAATTTAAATCAGCATTTAAATATCAATTTCAAGAATCGTGGGTTTATTGGTAGTTTCACCGTCCCCAAGGTTTATTCCTGCACTTTTCGAGGTAAATTAAAAACAAAATTTAACTTAATCTAATGTTAACAACTGTTTCTAAAAATCGATGAACATTGTGGCTATCTCTTAGTCGTAACATGGTTTTACTAAAAATAGGTGGTAATTTTCCTTACCGTTCCATCCTCACCGTCCATTTTTTTACCATTTCGACCCTTTTTTCCAATACCATCCCCCTTTTTTTAACCTTACCGTCCCTTATTTAACACTCCTTTAAGACAATGTTACACAAAAATTCTGCATTAAAAGCACTACATTGTTATTCTTTCTTATTTGAATGTCCTGTGGGTACTATGCAAACTCATTATAAGTAAAAATTTAGAGGAAAATATAAAGTTATACGGGTAAAATGGTAAGGAAAATTAAACTCGCAAGTTTAACTTAAACCTCAGTTAAATAAAAAAAATTTCGCTGTTGACCATTTTTTCTTTATTTTGAATCATTAAGGCATTCGTCTATCAGATTAAAATGTTATTTTAGCAAGTTTAATTTTGTCAGAATTTTTTTCCCAAAAGTCAAAATATTGTGAGAATGCTCCGTATATATTTGTCAAGTTACTCTCATTGTAATATGCCAAATATGTATTGCAATGCAATTTGTATGTATTGCAATTGCGCAATATGTTTGCTTATATTACTTTTTTAGGATTCCGTACATAAAAGTAAAAACGGAACCATTATAAGATCACTCCTGTGTCTGTCCCTCTGTCTGTCTGTCTATCACAGCCATTTTACTCGTAAACTATGGAATGTGGAAAGATCAAATTCGGGGAAGTAATAAAGGCCATTGATCCACATATTTTCAGATTAATAAACATTTATAAATATATTTAGTAAAAAAGTAGAGGGGCTAATTATGCTACTTGAAAAAAAAAAAATATTTTCTTTGTATATCAAGTGGGGTATCCTGTGAAAGCTTTTGTAACGCTGAACTCAAAAATACATTTCTTTTAATTTTAGGTATTATATTTTCAAAGATATTGTTGAAAATGTAGCGCAGAAATATGTCCCCCCCCCCCCATCTAATTCCGAATCTACTGAAACTAAAATTATGAAAAAATTAGAGGTAGTAGACGTTAATATAAACCTTGACGAAAAATTATAGCGATTACCCTAGGTCACATAGTTTTTGAATAATTAGCATTTTTCTGTTATACACAAATTTCGATTTATGGGCATTCAGAAAAATTGTTGAGCATCGCTGAATATACCTATCGTTGCGGAAGAATAAAAGCATTGTTGATAAAGATTTTCGAAAAAAACCATCGGTAATTAGCGAGATAGTAACCCTTAAAGGTACGGTCAGTTTGGACATACACAAGGACAGGGGCGGCGTACTCAATGCCTAGTTAACAACTTTTAATGATATATATGTGTAATGTAATGTCCAGTAACAGTATAAAAGCAATAAACGTCAAATTGTTAAAAACATACTAATTTAAGGGGTCTCGGGACTCTAAAAAGTGGAAAAAATGAGAAAAAGACCATTTTCAGCATTTAATGTCTTAAAATGTATATGATTTTAAAACACAATTTTAATTGGAATGAAAGACATAAGTATGTTCTTTCGTTTCATGCATTTAAAAAATTGCAAGATACAGAATTAGTATTTATAGGGGGCTCGAAGCTGTTAGACATTTGTCGAACAAAAAATTGGCATAACAGTTTACGCGCAGGATTACAAAATAAATATTGCAACTAGAATGAAAATTTTGGTGCTTACTTATACTTCAGATTCTAATAATTTCCTTGAACTTAAATAAATTTGTATTTAAAGCAATTTTATATTTTTAATGCAATGTTGCACTTAGCTAATACAATATTTCGAAACTTTCAAGAGTAAAATCACCTAAAAAATATTTTTTTTTATAACAATAAAAAGGAAATTTTAGGTTTAGTTTATACAGACTAACATGAAATATATGTTTTGAAAATTTCATGAAAACATATTCAGAAGTTTTTGAGGTATCCTGCGCGTTATGCCCAAAAAACGCCATTTGGAAAATAATGACTTTAAAGTTTCGGAAACGCCGCTTCAGCTATTGAGCGGGTATAATTCTAAAAGCCAAAACTTCTGTTCTAATGGGAATTTCTAAGAAACAATTATATCAAAATATTAAGAAAAGATAGAAGTTTAACATCAAAAAAAAAAAAAAAAAAAAAAAAAAAAAAAAAAAAGTGAAAATTTCTTAAATTTTGAAGCTTTAATAATACTGTGAACACTTAATCCTTTCCGGCACGGAGTAATTCTATTTATAAAATTATGAAAAAATGAACTGACACATGAATTTATAAACAAATTTATTAGAAAATGTGAACTTGCTTATTTTCACGTACATGTTAAAAGGAAAATTTTAATTAAATATTCTTGGTGCCGTTTGTCTGTTTTGGAATTAAAATTAGGTGTCCGTTTTTTAAAGGCATCGCCCTCTAAATATTTAATTAGAATGAATCGCATAAATACTGTGGGATTCGCGATAGTTTGCATTGATTGTATCTCTCAATACGCCTCGAGTGACTTTAAAAGTTAATTAAACACCTATCTGGAAAAACGCGGCACAGACCAAGGCGGCGTTGCAACTTTGAGACCTCAATTCGAAGCGCGCTTAGCACAATGCTAACACAATTAGCACAATGCTTTGAACAAAGGTTTTGTTTTAGCTACACTGTAGAAATAAAGGTTATTACTAGGCTAAATTTAGTTTCGTGAAGTGCCGAATGAAGTTTAACTATGCACTGCTTTTATTGTCAGTATCGAATAAAGTTCATCATAAACAGATTAGGATAATATTGGAAAAAGATTTATACGAATAGCTATATTTGATATTATTTAGGTTTCACATCTCTTTGAACTTTCATTGTATACCCATTTACACTTTTCTAATATATACAGTTATACCCAACCCTACGCTGAATAGTTTTTTACAAAATCTTAGTATTCTTTTAGCAAAGTTTTTTTTTTTTTTCTATAATACAATTACAAATTCATATATTTATTCTACGGAACCCTCTGTACGCGAGTAATGCTCGCAATTGACCGTTTATTTTTCAATTTATGTATAACTTTTTAGTTGTATCTATTGTGAATTAAAAAAATAGAAATTAACTTCAAAATGTTTCAATGCGTAATTTAATGACTAAAATCTTATTTAATAATTTTAAAGACACACACGTAGTTTCTATTATAGGGATATAAAAAAAATGATTGGACTGTTGAAATAAACCTCACCTTATAAAGTTTCATTTTATAACACCCTATATCGGTATATACAGTGGCGGTCAAAATTTTCCGGCGTTAGTTTCTTTGATTTGTTTCACAGAACGTTTCAGCGAAGAAGAATCACAATTGGTCCAAAAGTTAGGGGTAAGTAAATGACCTCTGATCACGTGGTCATTTTGATTGGATACTCAAGATACTTGATGCAAAGGGGAGGAATTCAAAATCCGCGTATGCAAAAGTTTCCGGCCATTCGTCATTCTTTAGTTTTTGCTATTGGTAAAGTGATTTTTTGACCGTTTTTGTCAATTAATCAACGTGAATAATGTATTTGAAATTCAAAAATTAGAAGTTCAGCAATTGTTGTTCGTAAACGAGTGGTATGTTTGTCGCTAAAGGGCCAATCTCTCGTGAGATTGTGGCAAAGTTATCAATTAGAAAATTTACTGTGAACGATATTTTTAAAAAATATAATGATGGCCATGGCCTTCAGGACTTGCCACGGTCGGAGAGACCTCAGAAATTGACTTTTCGTGTGGGCAGATTTATCAGGAGAAAAGCAGTTGATGACCGGCATAAAAAGTCCGCTGTAATTCCTCTTGATTTGCGGTGTTAAAATATTGTTGAAATAAGTCGGTCTACCGTGTCAAGACACTTATGTGACGTAGAACTATATGGAAGAATCGGTGTTAAAAAATATTTCATAAGTAAATAAAATCAGAGGGTCCGACTGGCGTTTGCCAAGGAATACAACGACTGGTCAGGCGTAAACTGGACAAAAGTACTATTTTTCGATGAATAGACGTTCAAACTTTTTGGGAATGATGGCAGACACTACGTCCGACGACCTAAAAACAAAAGATAAGATTCGAGATATGTTATTCCTACAATGAAACATGGCGGACGACACGTTATGCTGTGGGGAGCATTTTCTGGAAAATGTGTCGGTCCATTAGTTGAAATTCGCTGCAAGATGAATAGTGCAATGTATAAAGATATCTTGGAAGAACAATTGCTGCCTTATTGGAAAATAAAATTATGGTCTCAACTATTTATTTCAGCATGATAACGACCAAAATTATACATGCAAGCTCATCAAGCAGAGGCTTTAGCACGAAAAAATCCGCTTTTGAAATGGACAGCCTAATCATCCGATCAGAAAACAATAGAAAATATTTGGAACGAACTTGAAACGGTGTGCGGAATTATAAATATTCCAATTCAGCAGAATTTTCCCAAAAATTGCAAGAACCGTGGGAAAAAATTACCATAGGCGATTCTCAGCCGTTCTTTGAATCGATGAAACGTCGCTGCGCCGCAGTACTTATTCTTAAATGTACGAAGACAAAATTCTGATTGTAAATGTTGTTGATCACTGTCATTTTCTGTTATAACACCATTTTTTCCAAACTTGCCAATATGGCCGGAAACTTTTGAGAACATGCGTTTTCTTTTGCAATTAATTTTGTCAATTAAATTTATTGATATTTATTTTTTATTCCATAAATATGTTCCTAACTAATATGTCAATAAAGTGCATAAGTATTACTTTGAGATTCCTCTTCATCTAGGTATACTTACAAATTAACCAAAAATGTTATGCTGGCCGGAAACTTTTGACCGCCACTGTATATACAGTGGCGGTCAAAAGTTTCCGGCCAATTAGTTTTTTTGATTTGTTTGACAGAACGTTTTAGCGAAGAAGAAGTTCGGTTGCTCCTAAAGTTAGGAATGACCAAATTACCTCTGACTACGTGCTCATTTTGATTGGTTACTTAAGATACTTGATGCAAAGGGGAGGAATTCAAAATTCGCGCGTGCAAAAGTTTCCGGCCATTCGTCATTCATTAGTTTTTGCTATCGCTAAAGCGTTTTTTTGGCCATGTTTGTTAATTAATCAAGGTGAATAAGGTATTTGAAATTAAAAAATGAAAAATTTAACAATTTATTGCTCTTATATGAGTGATTTGTTTATCGCTAAAGGGACAATCCTCTCGTGCGATTGCGGCAAAGTTGTCGATCGGAAAATTTGCTGCAAACGATATTTTTAAAAAATATAAAGATGGTCATGTCCTTCGGAACCAGGGGACCCCGGAAAATGACTATTCTTGTGGACAGAATTATCAGAAGTAAAGCAGTTGATGACTCGCGTAAAAATGCCGCTGCAATTCCACGCCATTTATGGTGTTAAAAGCGATTTATGGTGTTGTGGTTATTGCTGAAACAAGTCTATCTACACTGTCAAGACGCTCATGTGACGTAGAACTTTATGGAACAATTGGTGTTAAAAAATCTTTCATAAGTAAAAAAACTCAGAGGGCCCGACTGGCATTTGCCAAGGAATAACAAGACTGGACAAGTGAAAACTGGAAAAAAGTACTATTTTCACATGAATCGACGTTCAATCTTTTTGTGAGTGATGAAAAACATTACAGCCGACGACCTAAAAACAAAAGATAAGGTGCGAGATATATTATTCCCACAATGAAGCACGGCGGAGGACACGTTATGCTGTGGGGAGCATTTTCTAAAAAATGCGCCTGTTCGTTATTTAAAATGCGCGGCAAGATGAATAGTGCAATGCATAAGGATATCTCGCAAGATCCTTTGCTGCCTTATTGGAGGAAAAATTGTGGTCGCAACTATTTGTTTCATCATGATAACGACCGAAACATACACCCAAGCTCGTCAAGCAGTGGCTTTCGCACAAATAAACTTCGCTTTTCAAATGGACAGCCCAATCATCCGATCTGAATCTAATAAAAAATCTTTGAAACTAACTTGAAAACGTGTGTGGAATTATAAATATTCCAATTTAGCAGCATTTTCACAAAAATTGCAAGAACCGTGGACAAAACTTAACATTGATGATCTACAACTGTTCATTGAATCGATGCCACGTTGATGCGCCGAAGTACTTATTGCTAAATGTGTGAATACCAAATACTAATTGTAAATGTTGGTGATCACTGTTATTTTCTTTTATAACATCATTTTTTTCCAAACTTGCCAAAGTGGCCGGAAGCTTTTGAGAACATGCATTTTCTTTTGCAATTAGTTTTGTCAATTAAATTTATTAATATTTAATTTTTATTCCATAAATATGTTCTTAACTGTTACGTCAATAAAGTGTATAAGTATCACTTTGTGGTTCCTCTTCAGATGGGTATACTGAGAAATTAACCAAAAAATTTATGCTGGCCGGAAACTTTTGACCGCCACTGTATGTCCAATTACTCTGACTGTAATATGCCATATATGTATTGCAATGCAATTTGTAGAAATACACTTCAAAATATTTCAATGAGCACTTTAATGACTAAAAGTCTTATTTAATAATTTTAAAGACACATATGTACTTTCTATTATAGGGATATAAAAAAACAACATTTAAACTGTTGAAATAAACCTCACCTTATAAAAATAAATTAATAGTCATCAATTAGCAAATTGAATCGTTTTGATTAATAAATAATAAATTGTTTTAACTAAACAAACAACAGTAATGGCTTTTGAAAATAATCGTGTTTATTAAAGATAATTGTCAGAAAATACTTATTTTCAGTTTGTGTTTCTTTGCCGTTCTTTGAAGGAAAACCCCAATTTGTCACGAAGTAATCTTTTAAAAAGTGATCATAATTAAAGGAAATATTGACAAGGTCAATTGCCGATAATACAAAAACAACTTTCGCATCGATTTTAAAAATTGGGGCTATTGTACGTATATTCTTTGAGTAACTTCGTTGATTTTTATTTAAAAAACAGTGTTAAATTTTAGAATAATAAACATACATCTATATAAAAGAAAATAGTATTGGTATAACTTGGCGTTTTGTTGGATAGAGAACCGTTTATACATTTAAAACTCTACTAAGCTGCAGTCAGCACAAGAAAAAAAGATATGACATACACCTTAGATGTTAAATTGTTGCAGAGAAGAAGGAAATAATCATTCGATTCGGAATTGCGTCGTGTTTAAATTTCTGTTTTTTTTTTTTTAAAGTTGTATAGGAGGCCGTCTCTGTATTCAAAATTTGTGCATACTTAAAATTCATCAATACGGATACATATTAATGCATTTACTATATACATTTTTTAAAATTATTTCAAAATATTTAATATAATTACTCGAAATATCTGCAGAAGGGCCATTCCATGCCATAAGTGGGACAGCTTTTTTACTTAGTATTGCTGTTTTAACAATGTTATTATATCCTCAAATTAAAACAACTATGCTAATATGCAAATCTAGTGTTTTTTATTACTATTAATGTATAGTATATTTTAACAACTTATAAGTTAATGCGTTTATATACACTGGGTTTCATAATGATATGAACACCTAGTAATTTTGTGATATCCTAGCAAAAATTCATAAATAATTATCAGAAATCTCTATTCTCCAGACAAATACAGAAATTTTATATAGGGGAGAGTAGCCATATTTGGACCGCCGCTTTAATTGGACCGTTGCCATTCTGCCGTTAATTAAAGGAAGAGACTTCATCTACCGCTGAAATCTTACTCATCAGAATGAGGTCATTTATGATTAGTAGAAACACCCGCCTACCACGTGCTGTTTTCAGACAATTTAAAAAAAACTTAAAGTTAGCTGTTTTGATCTATTTTTTCCTATTAAACATAAGTGAATACTTTAAATTTAAGGTAAGTTGTTATGTTTTCATATACATATCTAAATTCATCTGTTTAATGCGCATATTTTTTGCGCGGATTTGTTTGATTTCGTTTTTGTTCTTAGTCTTCAGATTATCGTTTTAAAAAATGGTGCAGTTGTCTTAATTGGGCCAATTTAAGCTGCTTAAATTGGACCAAATATACGATCGTAAATTTGAAAAATATAAGGTGGTACGCTTTGTACACTATTTTTTTTTTAATTTTTTAATATTTACAATGTATTACTATTTCCATGCAAGATTTTTTTTTTTATATATCTGGATCAATTTCTTTATACAGTTTAGGCCTATATAAAAATAAAAATATTTTTACATGTTTATGGAATAAATTTTGTTTGCAACTTCTTTTATCTTGTATGTATTTGTATTTAATTTCTTTGAATTCTTTATTCCTACGGCGTATTTGGTTTACAGAGTTCTATTGAAACATTTTCCACCTGGAGGATATTTGCTATTCCGTGAGGGGACGGGGGGGGGGGGGGGGGTCAGACTTTTTACAGTTCTGGAGGGTGGAATTTGATCATTTTAAATTAATTTTAACTCAAAAATTTAAGTCATAGTTATCAACAACATATCTGATTGTGAACAATCGCACCCTTAATTTCAGATACTAATCTCAATACCGAAGAGTAAAAATTACCGTGATTTATGTTTTTAAGGATCATTTGTGTTAAAATGTTTAGTATTATCTAAGAGATTTATCGTTTTCTTTTAAATATGACGTCATTTTCACATATTTAATTTTTTTGCCTAGTATCTCAAAGTGTCTCTCCCTAGTGTGTGCTTAATATCAGCACACATGCAGAAGAAAAAATATGGAAACTTTATAATGAAAAATGCGTGTTTTTAAAAGCAATACGTTATTTTCCATTCAAAATATTTTGGTACAATATGTCCCTAATGGAATTTTGCGCGACTTAACCCTATACAACGAAATTTAAATCATAGAAAAGGTATTTTTTTTTTCGAAAAATGGCATGAATAAAGATCAATGAACTTCATTATTCTCTCAGTTCTGCAATAATGAAAGCTATCTAATTAGATCATTTTGAAGAAATTTCAAAAAAATATTTTTAAACTTAAAATATTAAAGTGGGGATATTGAAAAAAAGCTATTGCGGGCACAAATACAAATGAACAGCTTCCAATTAAAATAATATTAGTAACATTGTTTCAGTAGAAAGCTCAGGACAGATGATTAAAAAACAGCCTTGTGTTTTAAATATTATGTAGATTATATAAAATTATATAAAAAAATTAAACAAATATTATTATTTTAATAAAATTATAATACCATGTGTTAAGAAAATACCAGTAAAATTTTATTAGTCAAGAGAATTTTGGACAAAAACATGGGGAACCTGATATTATATTAAACATCAAATTATTGCGAATATCCTCAGTGTTTGCTTGCATAACTCGACGAAGCGAATTCATCCAGGAGATAATCACCAAGTTCTTTAATATATGTCACTATTTTTTGAACAAAGGCTTCCAAACTGAGCATGCACATTGTATGTCACTGCTATTCTATAAAGACACTATAAATTTTTGTAAAACATTGCGCTGTATCAGCCTAGTATTTCGATTACGTTATTTTTAAAAGAAGTTTTTTCAGCTGTGAAGAATTTTAAAGCAGCTGAGGTGAAATGAGTAGATTACTTCTACAAAACATATTTCAGTAGTCAGGCAGTTTCAGTTATTCAGTTGTATTCACTTCAAGCGTCATTTGCATGCGTTAAAGCATTCAACTTTTATTATCCTGTTTTAAACAATATGTATATAGAGCTTCAAGAATTCTTAAATTTTGTAGCCAGTCCTATATGTATAGAAAAGTAATCAAATTACGTCATTATCGCAGAATAATACACAAACACAGCAAAAAGCAATATCGTCCTTCAAGAAGCTCGGCAAAACAAAAGCGGTTATTTAATGTTACACATGGCTTTACTTGTTTATAATAAATGCATGTATAGGAGAATATTATTACAACGGATAAATAAAATTGCATTCTTTCAGCTTTCTGATACGAAATAAAAAATTGTGAATAAAGTCACACAGTTATTTAAAATACGTTTTCATAAAGAGAAAGTGTTATATCGTTTATAAAAGATTTTTGCTATAAACTAAGAAACATTTAATTGATGAATAGAAACAAAATAAAACCAATATTCACCGGATTCAGACGGTATTTTTGACATGCTATTGCCACAATTGGTACTAAAAACTGTAAAAAAAAAGAATATCTCAAAAATAAATTACAGCTTTCAAACAAATTGCATTTAAAAGTACATTTTTTTTCCTTATACGACGGTATAAAAACTGAAAATGTGCGATCTGTAGAGGTTTATAATTTTTCAGTAGCGAAAATTGCAAAACGAAAATTCTTTTCCAATTTGTAAGTGTGCCATTCGCAGAATGACGTATGCGTTACGCATAGATATGTTTGTCCTTTATAATATAGATATGAAATGATGGCAATGGAACAATATTTGGCGATTAATCACCTACGCCAAGTACCAAAATGGTCGCCTGGCATATAAAAAGCGAAGTGATCAGCCCAGAGCTGTTGATGACAGTCACATGACTTAGACTATTATTATAGGGATCGAAAGATATTTCATAATCAATGCTTCACGCATGATTTTTCCTTCTTGTTATTGGTTATAACAAAATTTATCATGATTTGAACATACATTAGATATAGCGTTTTATGAAACAAAAGTGATTCCCAGACATTTTTATTTCACAAGATACACTTTCCTTAAGTTCGCTAACGTTGTCCAGATATTTGCATATCCGGATTGCGCACTGAACACATTAATCAGGATAAATGGGATAGGAAAGCGGAAATCTTTTACTGCGATGGAAATACCTCTTTCCCCTTCTAAAATTTATTGGACATAGCTCTGGTGTTTATTCATTATTTAAACTAAATGTTTACAAGGAAAGAGAGAAAGGGGTATTAACGTTAAGATACATTGCTAAAAATATCAACGGGCGATTCTCAAAAGGTGGGCACTGGACAAACGTCATAACTTTAAGCCTTCCAAACATAACTTTAATTATCATTGACTTTATTATTTTTTTTTTACACTGAGTTTATAATTCTATTCAGAGACAGAAAATGACATAATTTATTGTAAAAGCTTTGTATAAATATCTTAAAATTTTATTTTATGCTAAAGAGGCCAATTTCGGACATTCATAACGTTAACTGCTCCAATGTACCACCAAGAAAAAGAGTTTTAACTTTTTTCCATGTGGTTCTAATGGTAAACAACGAATGCATAAAGGAAACGGATGATTTTTTGATAATTTCGTTAAGAGATGGCAGGCTGATTTATTGCTTTTTTGAAGATAGAAGGACTTTTCTATAAAGATTTTTTTTGTATTTTGTTATGTCCGAAAGTAACGTACGCGACAAAACATTTGATTTTATTATTATTATTATTACTGGATAACAAAAAGTTAATTATACATATATATATGTATACACATACAATTATAGGACATATTTACTACATTCTTAGTCTTAAGAATTTTTAAAATACTAAGCGAAACGTCAAAAATTTGTAACGTACGTGCAAAAAAATGTCCAAAATTTGTAACGTACACAACTGCTAATTAAATGCTTTAATAATTAATTTTCCAGAATAGTTGCTGTCTTTTAATGTTTGTGTATAATTTTCTAGACATACTATTAAAAATATTTATATATTACATTTACAGACAAAATACGATACTATTAAAAAAAATTGGCCTTAAATTTGAAAATTTTAAAACTTACATATAGTTAACGTTTAATGATCCCACCTTTTGAGAATCTCCCCAACATGAGATTTCATTTAATGGCATTACTTGCAGCTAATCTCAGCAGAAATAAACTTAATTGTACTTAAATAGATAACAGATTTGAGACCGGCACAAATACAAGCCTACTTACTTTTAAGATGTTTGACAATATAGTAGCATGAATTATAAGCATATTTTTAATAACAGAACGGAGGAAGGTCGTTAATTTTTTTCTTTTCTGAAAGTGAAATTGAAATAAATTATGAGTAAAATAATATTTTAAAGTCAAGGTTTTATTATAATGTACTATAAAGAAAAAATATTTAAGGAGAATCGATTAATATATATATATATATATATATATATTTGAATGAATTAAGTTAAACTGCAAGTGATTTTTATCAGTTTGTTTTTTAATAAAATAAAATTGATGTTCAATT
This sequence comes from Maratus speciosus, assembly GCA_963932465.1. Lineage (NCBI taxonomy): Eukaryota > Metazoa > Arthropoda > Arachnida > Araneae > Salticidae > Maratus > Maratus speciosus. The sequence continues at coordinate 483,903,277 of OZ010793.1, forward strand.
TTAAATGCATCTTCCTATCCAGGAAACAGTCTATCAACATCATAGTGAGGATCGAACCCACATTCATTCACACCTTGCTCGGATCTGAAAGATAGAGTCAATCATGTCATGGTTTAATTGAATAACTTCCGCTTATTTCTAAAGCAGTCAATGATATTTACATGATGACATTTAAATATCCTTATTGGACAAACTTTTTTGCCCCTTGAGGTGTGGTGGATGCAAATTTCAAATATTGGCGTTAGGTAATATATAATTTAATCGCTCGGTAACAACAGAAAATGGAATAGTTAAGTTATTTTATTTAAAAAATCTAGGGATCTTATTTGCATTAATGATCATGAACTAATTTTCTAAAAAATAATACAACTAAAATGTATATAATTACGATATCAAAAGTATAAAGAAATATTGAAATATATTTAATGGTTTCCGAGAAAATGAAACATGTGGTTGACTGTTTGTCAATCAATTCACAGCTATACTTCCCTCATCCCCTTAAGCATCAAGCACTCTCGTTTATTTAACAATTGATTAATTTTATACCATAGTAAAACCGGAATTTATATATTAAATAAATACAAATGTCAATAGTTATTGATAAATTTATCTCTTTTAATTGCGTTTTTGCCCTTCACCATCACCCACGAAACGGAACTCAAAGGGTAAGAACTTTCGTTGCATTAAATAATGGTATAAATAGTAGTACCGACAGTCTATCGGTGTCAAGTTTAGACAGAACATTAAGTTTTGATATAATAGAATTCTCTACCAAGGAGTTGAATCCTTAGCTTTTATAAAGAATTATACAAATTGAGGAAACATTGATGTAAAAATTGAATCTACTTTATTATATGTTTTTGCCTATGCATGTTGTACATTATACAGAGTGGTTCATAAAGGTCGAAGCATGCAAAGTTTCAGAAAAAAGGGTCAAAAGTTAATGACATAAGTTCAAACTCCATTGGGGGGGTGGGGGGGGTCTATTTGAGAAAATACAAAAACTTACTTCCATAAACTTACTTCCTTATATACACTTCCCCTGTAGAGTAAAATTTCCATTTAGGAAAATTTTCCTTATCCGTTCGTGAAATAAACACAAAAAAATTCATCTGTATATCTACAAAACTCGCAGAGATATTAAAATCCAAAATTCGTGACTTACACCATTTACCTATGCCTCTGCGCGACGAGTTATTGACTCATTTTGAATACAAGATAGAGATCATCCACAAATTGAACGTTATTAAAAGTCTACTTAAGACAGTGTCTCTCCTTTGGACATAAATAGCAGAGTTTAGATTTTACATTAAACCTGCTTTCAAAATGTGCTGGAGATCTTATCTAGAGGGCTGGATGGATCGAAATATCCAGGCCCGGTCCCAAACCGACACATAGAAAAACCCCAGAATACAGACTTTTTTTAACGGCCTTGCCGAGACAATATAAAACCTGAAGTTATGAGGGATAAAATTATGAAAGAACTCGTAATCGGCATGTTAGAAAAAGCCTTGTTTTAAATCAACTGACGGACATTTTAAATAGTACAGAAAGAAGGTGGAAAGATCAAAAGTTAAACTGAATGGGACGTTTAAGCTACAGGAAGGAGTTACTTAGTCACTTGCAATTTTTGAAAAAAACATTTAAACATTTTATTAGGAGTTAATCTTTGTTTAAATCTTTAAATGCGTTTTTCTGCATGAAGGTTTTTTTTTTCACCATTTCTCGTCTTTAACTTATTATAAGTCAAGAATTGTTAAAGGTAAAAGGTAATACTTGGAGCATGTCTTTTTTATTATTTTACGTTAATTTTGTTTCGGCAAATTTGAAAAAAAAAATATTTACTTTTGTAAATATAATTTTTTTAAATACGTTATATATATATTTTTTTTAATTTACATTTTTAATATTTTTAAAATTAATATTTAAAAGTATCCTGACACAAAATTAAAATTATATTTCCCTCTTTAATTACATGAAAAAATTTTGAAATTTGAGACATAATATTTTGAGTTACAACGATTTCATATTACCCCACTTAAAAAAAAAGTAATAATCAGATTAATTTTTTTATGACTTTATGGGAAATTTTAGGATGTGGTTTGATTTGTAAATTATATGGTTAACATAAAAAAAAATCAAAATTCTAACTCAATAAATATATTTTTTACATATTTCCTGAAACTTTTAAAGCAACATTGTTTCATGAGTTACACGCATTTCAATTTGCGTCTAATCCCTTAAAATCTGACGAATTATTTAAACGGGCATATCTCCGTGAGTTTTGCAGGTATGAAGATGGATTTCTTTGTGTTTAGTTCAGAAATGGAGAAGGAAATTTTTCCTAATTGGAAATTTTACCCTACGGGGGCGTATTAAAATTTAGTTTAATTCAGAAATGGAGAAGGAAATACTTTAGCCTACAGGGGAGTATCAAAATCTAATTTTTGTATTTTCTGAAATGCACCCCTAATAGAGTTGCAACTTATCTCATCAAATTTTGCACCATTTTTTATGAAACTTTGCAATTACAAGTATGTGTCTAGACGCAATATTCAAAGAAATTCGATTTTTATGTTTCGATTTTTATGAATCACCCTCTATGTATGTATATACTGAACATTGACACTTTTTAAAAGCGTTTGTCAAACATATCATGTCGAAATTCGTATAATCAAGTACTTTAAACAATTCCAAAATGGCTCATACTTCAAATAGAATATCTATATTATAAAGGACAAACATATCTGTGCGTAACGCATACGTCATTGTGCGAATGGCAGCACTTTCAAATTAGAAATGAATTTTCGTTTTGCAATTTTCGCTACTGAAAATTTTTAAACTTCTACACATCGCACATTTTCAGTTTTTATACCATCGTATGAGGAAAAAAAATTTACTTTTACATGCAATTTCTTTGAAATCTGTATCTCAATTTATTTTTGAGATATTATTTTTTTTAATAGTTTTCTGTACCAATTTTGTAATTGTGGCAACAGAAGTACTCCATTTATGTTACAAAGGACAATAATCTGTGCGTAACGCTGATGTCATTTTGCAAATAGCAACGCTTCAGGATGAAATTTCGGTTTTCCAATTTTCCTTTCTGCAATTTTTTAATCTTCTGAACATCGCACATTATAATTTTTTACACTGTCGTATAGGAAAAAAAATCTACTTTTAAATGCAATTTGTGTCAAAACGGTATCTTAATGGCCTGACTTATTATGGTTTATAAAATAATTGTCAAGTGTGATTTTTTAAATTTATCTCGATCGCGCACCGGCGGGCTCCATTACGAAATATTAATAAACAATTTGCACATAAAAAAGAGTTCAGAATTTATCTACGGCTAATTTTCTACAATGAAATTAAAACTTCGTCGAACAATAAGTAAAAGAATAATATAGGGGAGAGTAGCCATATTTGGACCGCCACTTTAAATGGACCGTTGCCATTCTGCCGTTAATTACAGAAAGAGACGCCATCTACCACTGAAATCCTACTCATCAGAATAACGTTATTTATGACTAGAAGAAGAAGCCGCCTACCACGTGCTGTTTTCAGACAATTTTTAAAAACTTAAAATTAGCTGTTTTGATCTAATTTTTTCCTACTAAACGTAAGTGAATGCTTTAAAACTATGGTAAGTTGTTATGTTTTCATATACATATCTAAATTCATCTGTTTATTGCGCATGTTTTTCACGCCGATTTGTTTGATTTCGTTTTTGTTCTTAGTCTTAAGATTATCTGTTTTAAAAAATGGCGCAGTTGCCTTAATTGGGCCAATTTAAGTTGCTTAAATTGTACCAGATATATGATCATAAATTTGAAAAGTAAGTAATGAATTCGAGGGATGAACGTTTTGTTCACTATTTTTTTTTTTTTTATATGCTGGATTTCTATCTCCATGCAAGTTCTTGAATATTTTATTTTATTTCATTTTATTTTATTTTATTTTATTTTATTTTTTGTACATCTGGATTAATTTCTTTATAAGGCCTGTATAAACATAAAAAATATTTTTACGTGTTTATGCAATAAATTTTGTTTGCAATTTCTTTATCTTGTATGTATTTGTATTTATTTTCTATGAATTCTTTATTCCTCCAGCGTATTTGATTTACAGAGTTGAATACAAACCTTTCCCTCCTGGAGGATATTATCAGTTCCGTGAGGGAGAAGCAAACTTTTTAGAATTCTGAAGGGTGGAATTACACTTTTTTGACATTAAAACGCATAAAATCTCAAACCTTCCGGGGGAAAGTGTTATTTCAAGACTCCGGGAGATCCCCTGAATTCAACACTGTTTGAATATATAATGTTTTCAGTTTCATTAATCGTATATTTTTCCAATATGACATATTTTTTAAACACTTTTTTAATATAATAGAAAAATGTTGAAAACGACACAGACAAACTGTCTGAAAAAAAAAAAAAAATACCCGTTTCAAAGAAAAATCTAGACAGTGATGATTGGTTTTGCCAAATGTGTAAGAAAAATAAAATAGCAGAAATGATTCAGTGTTTAGATCGCCAAATATGGTTCCATGTTGTGCGCGTAGAAATAAAAAATGAATAAAAGAAATTCGTGTGTAAGCTTTCCATCACTTCTTACATGATATTTAAGTAACTGGCAATAAGATCCATAATTTCTATTTTTAATTACTGATAACTTTGATTTATATTTTGAATACATTTAGATATAAAACAATTACTCTTATTTTCAGATATTTGATTTAATTATATTTCATGGGTAATTGTTTCATTAATCGCAAACTTTGCTTTTAATAAAATAAGTTATATCTCATATTCATTAAACAACCTGATATTGTTTGGTCCAATTTAGGAGACTGGGGGTCCAACTTAGGCGACCAGTTGCTGAATTTGAACCACTTTTGACAAATTTTTCAAATTAAAATAAAACTTAAGATTTTCAAAAAGAAATTGATCTAAAGATTTATTTAGTTAGTAGATGAATAGACTGACCACGTGTAGTGATGTTTTGCATATATTTCGAAAATTAAATGAGTTACACCTAAAAATAAGCGAAGTGCTCCAGATTAGGCTACTCTCTCCTATAAAAACAAGTTGGAAATTGCTCGTCAAACGTGGCAAATGAGGTGCGTTCGTACTATAACAAGTTTTATAATTATTTTTTGCACCCCATATTGTACTGAATGTATAATTTTTTGCACTTCATAAATTACATAGTCTTTAACATCATTAAAATGCACTCCCAATATTTTTTTCCCATTCCCCGAACACTTTTGAGTGTCCCTGTAATTAAACTATACATCCGATTTTCCTAAAATTTGAAATGGCTCGACAAAATTTTGTAACAATTATATATTTAAAATTTCAGACCATTTGGAAGGCTGTAACATCATTAAAATGCACTTGCAATAATTTTTCCCATTGGCCGTAATGTAAAGAAAAACTTTTGACTTTCCCTGTACTTAAACTATACATCTGATTTTCTTAAAATGTGAAATGGCTCGACAAAATTTTGCAACAATTATATCTTTAAAATTTCAGACCATTCGGAAGACTGTAACATCATTAAAATGCACTTGCAATAATTTTTCCCATTGGACGTAATGTAAAGAAAAACTTTTGAATGTCCCTGTAATTAAACTATACATCCGATTTTCATAAAATTTGAAATGGCTCGACAAAATTTTGCAACAATCTTATATTTCAAATTTCAGACCATTCGGTTGGGTAGTTTTTGCTCTGTTATATGCGGACGGACAGACGGACTGAACGACGACTATAGGTGCTACGTATTTATATAATTACGAACCTAACCCTTACGCACCTAAAAAGCACGAATTTAACATATGTGTAATCGAACAATTTAAATTTCTAGAGCCGAATTGGGAAAAATATGGGCTTTTAAATGTAATTTGTATGAAATAGATAAGTTTTGAAATAGAGTTGCTAGGCAACTGTTAAAATAAAAGGAAAGAATAATCTACGTATTAAAAAACAAATGACAGCTTTTTTAGACATCTTCCCTGAACTTTCTACTGGACCAATTTTGGTAATTATTCTTTTTTAAATGAAAGCTGTTCATTTGTAGATGAACTCGAACTAGCTATTTTTCTAAATATTCCCACTTTTATATTTTAAATTTAATATGAAAAGTTTTTTGAAATTTCATCAAAATAGTAACAATCGTATTATTTCCACTGTTGCAGAAAAAAAAGAAATGTTGGAGTTTATTTATCCTTATTGATGCCTGTTACTGATCGTAATTAAAATCTCCCGTACGAGGGCGCTGTGTCAGCGCCGTAATTTTATTTATTATTCCAATCGTCTGCGTGTTGACGATAGATTGTAATTTAGTTACTAGTGAGTGGAAACACTGAATTTTTGTTGTTGTTGTTATTGAGATAATGGAATGTTTGATTTGGAAACGGCCAGAGAGACTGTTTCACTCTTAACAATTATTGTTTTAAAATAAAGAAATATACAGTTCACTGCGAAGAGTTCCTTAAAAATGGTGTCATTGAGTAACTTAGTGTTTTATTCTCAACAAAAATTGGTCCTTCGAGGCCAAAGTAAACGGATTTATCGTTTGCTTTTAGAGTCAAGAATCAGCGACGAGACTTGGTTTCTTCGAATAAGGTAGGACTTTTTCTTTAACATGTCTACTGAATTAAAAAAAATTTTGACAAAAAAAAGAGTTTTAAAATGTAAAATTACTAAATTTGTGAGTGAAATTAAATTAAGTGACTCTGATGAATGTTCTTTAGAACTTGTAAATACGAAATGTGATCAATTCAATACAGAATTGAAAGAAATGTTTGATAAAATTTATTCATTGTGCGATGAAGAGGAAATTGATAGATATATCGATGAACAATCATCGATTGAAAAAGAGTTAGATGAAACTTGGTTAAAAATTAAAAGAGCGAAACAAAAACAAATAAATGTTCTTAAGGAATCAAAGCCGAAACAAGAGAATAGTGTAACGGAAGTTCGACTTCCAACGATTAATCTACCTTCTTTTAGTGGAAATGTACAGGATTGGATATATTTTAGTGATCTTTTTAAATCTAGCGTTCACAATAATAGCGCACTTTCGGGTGCTCAAAAGTTATCATATTTGAAATCTTCGCTTCATTCTGAAGCTGCAAAAGTTGTACAAAGTATAACGATTTCAGATGATAATTATCAAACAGCGTGGTCCTTATTAGAGGAAAGATATTCCAATAAAAGACAACAAGTGTTTGCTCACATTAAAAAATTAATGTCCATTAATTCAATACAAAGTGAAACACCTAGTGCTATTCTTAATTTAGCAGATACCGCCAGTGAATGTATCAGATCTCTAGAAATTCTCGATCAAAAAATTGAAGGGTTTGCGGATACAATAATAACTTATATATTGTGGCAGAAATTAGATGGGTCCACAAAATTATGGTTTGAACGTGAACAAAAAAAAGACGAGCTACCAAAATTAAAAGAATTAATAGAGTTTTTAAAAAGACAAGCGAGAACACTGCAAGTTTCCAAACCTCTTATAAATAATGTAACTCCTAAACGCAATGCTCAACAACGAATCACTAGTATGGTATCTACATCTAATGGTAAAAACTCAAAAACATTTAAATGTGTTAAGTGTCAGAGTAATGAATTCCACGGTTTGCACAAATGTCCAGAATTCTTAAATCTTTCAGTAGCTTCTAGATATGAATTCGTAAAGAAAAATAATATTTGTTTTAACTGTTTAAAATTCCACTCGGTTAGAAATTGTAAATCTACTTATTCTTGTCAGAAATGTATGAAAAAACATTCGAGTTTACTGCATTTCGAGAATGAAAATGAAAAGCAAATTCAAAACAGCGATAGAAAAAATGAATTTATTTCAAAACCCGAGGTCAGTGATTGCAATACCCAAAACCAGAATCAAATCGTAGCGCATTCAAATCTAGACCCGAATGCTGCAACATTTCACATTTCTAACGAAAGAGCATTTTCAGGTACATCTGTTTGTGAGATGAATTATTTAAGTTCTGGCATCTTATCAACTGTCATTGTTTATATTAAAAATAAATTTGGTGAATTTAAGCCGTTAAGAGGTTTGATTGATGCTGGATCAATGAGTAATTTCATTACGATTCAGTGTGCTGATTATTTAGGAATTAAGAAAGAAAAAATAAAAGTTGCGGTTTCAGGATTAAATGGCATCTCCGTGAATATTAACTCCAAGGTAAAAGCATTAATTTCGAACAATTCAAATTTTAAGGCGGAAATAGAACTTCTTTGTGTACCAAAAATATCGGATACTATTCCAGTAAATCGGATTAACGTTCCAACAGAACAATACCTTAATAACATTAAATTAGCGGATCCAGAATTTTACAAACCTGGAAAAATTCATGTTCTTTTGGGAGCTCAAATATTTTATGATCTTTTAGAAGTCGGTCGGATTGAAGTCCCCAATTCTAATTTAAAATTCCAAAACTCGGTATTTGGATTCATTGCCTGTGGAAGCGTATTAAATCCTGACAATCAAATCACGCAAAATACTCATTGTGGGCTTGTTTGTAACTATGAAGATTTGACAAAAGAAGTTCAAAAATTCTTTCAGTTAGAAACATTAGGGATAAAAGACGATCCCACATGTACTGACGAAGATAGAGCATTAGAAATATTCGAAAAATCTGTATCTTATAAAAATAAACGTTACGAAGTTACCTTACCATGGAAAAAAGATTGGCGAGAAATGAACGACAATCTCAAAATAGCCAATAATAGACTAAACTGTCTTAAAGTGAAAATGAAGCGAAAATTAGAGCTTCGTGCTCAATATTGTGAGACTTTGAAAGATTATGAAAATAAAGGAATCATAGAAAAAATAACGGAAACGCACAAGCCAGTGGAGAAACCACTTTTTTATCTTCCACATCAACCTGTCTTTAGACAAAGCCTGACAACAAAAATGAGAGTAGTCTTCGATGCCAGCTCACACGATGTTGGCGAATTATCGTTAAATGATTGTCTTTGGCCAGGTCCAAATCTAAATCCAAACATATTCGATCTACTTATCAATTTTAGATTAAACATAATAGCATTGATAGGTGATATAGAAAAAGCCTTTCTGCAGATATCCCTAGCGGAGAAAGACAGAGATGCAGTGAGGTTCTTATGGATTGGAGATAGAGGTATAGAAATATATCGCTTCAACCGAGTTCTTTTTGGTATGAATGCTTCCCCGTTTCTTCTTGCTGCTACTCTAAGAAAACATATCAAGAAATTTCAAGTTAGATATCCTACAACAACAAAGTTATTAGATAGGTGCCTCTACGTTGATGATTTCATCGCTGGTGCTGACAACTTGCAAGATGCGTTAGAAATCTCTCGAAATGCTGTTTATATTATGAGCGAGGCAAGTATGAAACTCAGAAAATGGTCAACTAATGATAACGATTTGATGGAGCGATGGAAACAAGAAGGGTTTGATACTCAGCCTCTACACAACCCAATTGAATTAGGATTTGACTCAACAAAGGTTCTAGGAATGTCTTGGCATACGAGTGAAGATTGCTTTATCGTAGATGTAAAAGGCTTATTAGAAATGTTATCAAAAAATGAAAACACCAAGCGCTTCATCCTGCGTGCTATTGGAAAAATATTCGACCCTCTTGGCTTGCTCACTCCTTATACTATTCGCATGAAATGCCTATTTCAAGATCTGTGGTTGAGGAAAATTGCTTGGGATGAAGATCTACCAATAGATGTTAAAGAAAAGTGGCTTCAATGGTGTTCTGAGATCCCACGCCTCTCCGACCTAAAAATTCCAAGAATTGTGCTAAATTCAACGAAAGAAGAAAATTCAGATGTGGTAGAGATTCACTGTTTTTGCGATGCTAGTAAGAAAGCCTTCGGCACTGTCATATACCTCAGAATTGTAAAAGAAAATGCTATTGAAGTTAACCTTGTGACTTCAAAAAGTAGAGTTACACCTCTTAAAAAAATCACTTTACCAAGATTAGAGCTATTGGGAGCTTTACTTGCTGCCCGACTAGGTAATGCAGTCAAGAAAATAGTAGATCATAAGAAGCCATCAGATGTGTTCTTCTGGACAGACTCGAAAATCACTTTGTACTGGATTAGAGGTTCTAGTAAAAGATGGAAATCATTCATAGCGAATCGTGTCAACGAGATTCAATCTTTGACTGACTCCAATTCGTGGTTTCATTGTCCGGGAAAGTCTAATCCAGCCGACCTCCTTACCAGAGGCGTCAGTGTTGATATGCTCTTAGAAAAGGATTTGTGGTTTAAAGGTCCCCCCTTTTTGAGAGAAACTGTTCTCCCAACTAATGACTGCAACATCCAAAATTCGCCAGATGACTATTCTGATGAACTAAAGAAAACAGTTAAATGTGAAAATGATAACTCTTTAGTTACTCTAGCTATTTATGATCAAAATTATTTATTAGATTATATTATTAGTGTTAGTAATAATTATATAACTATCATTCGTATTTTATGTTATGTGCTTAGATTTATTCATAACCTTCGAAATGTTAATAGAGTGAAAGATCATCTTACTTCTAAAGAATTGAATGCCGCAGAATTATCACTGATAAAGATGGTTCAACAAAGTGAGTATCAGGAAGAAATAAAATGTCTTCAGAAAGGTAATTCGGTACCAAATAAAAGTAAACTAAATTCTTTAAATTGTTTCTTAGATGAAAGTAATATTTTAAGAGTTGGGGGTAGATTGGGTAACTCATATTTGACAACAAATGAAAAACATCCTATGGTTCTGCCAAGTAAGCATCCCCTTACTTTAATTATTGTAAGATATTTTCATTTAAAGTATTTACATGTAGGATCACAAACATTGTTGTACCATATTCGTCGTAAATTTTGGATAACTAATGGTAGAAACATCTGTCGCAAAATAACATATGAATGTGTCACTTGTTTTAAAAACAAGCCTGTATTAGCGAGTCAAGTTATGGGTGACTTGCCCAAAGAGCGTGTTACACCTTCATTTCCATTTTCCATTATTGGAACTGATTATTGTGGCCCTTTTTACATTAAATTCAAAAATCAAAGGAAAGGTACATATAATAAAGTGTATGTATGTATATTCGTTTGTCTCTGCACCAAAGCTATTCATCTAGATTTCGTTTCAGATCTCACTTCTGCAGCCTTCATTGCTTGTTTTAAGCGCTTTGTTAGCAGAAGGGGAAAGTGTTCAAAAATATTTTCTGACAATGCAAAAAACTTTGTAGGGGCAAACTTAGAATTGAAAAGGCTTCACAATTTGGTTAGACACCCAGATGAAGCATTAGCTGATTATTTTGCAAGGGAAAATATCGAATGGAATTTTATTCCTCCGAAAGCGCCGAACTTCGGTGGTCTTTGGGAGGCAGGGGTTAAATCATTCAAATTCCATCTAAAACGTGTAATTGGTAACGCGCACCTCACTTTAGAGGAATTTCTGACAGTAATTCTAGAAATTGAAAGTGTTTTGAACTCAAGACCTCTGTCCCCATTGTCATCAGATTTCGACGATTTCGAGACTCTGTCACCGGGTCATTTTCTTATAGGTAGGCCCTTAACGTCTATTATTGAACCCCAGCTCACTGAAATTTCGGAAAACAAACTTAGCAACTGGCAAAAAATAACAAAATATAGCCAGCAAATATGGAAATTATGGAAGCGAGACTATCTGAACACCTTGCAGCAACGTAATAAATGGCAAATAAATAAAAACAATATAAATGTTGGTTCTCTCGTATTGATCAAAGATGAAAATATGCTCAGCACAAAATGGGCAACAGGTAGGATTTCCGAGATATTTCTCGGTAAGGACAAAAAAGTTCGAGTAGTGAACATTCGTCTACCTAACGGTAGAATAATAAAGAGAGATGTGAGAAGTATTTGTCCCCTTCCAATTAATGGAAACTAATTTCTTTAATGTATATATTTGGTATATTTTGAATATATTTTGTTGTTTAATTTCTATAGTATGTTTTATTGTATTCAAATGTAAAGTAATTTAGCCATTTTTCCTTTGTTATTAATTATATCTTTGCATTGTTATATGTAGTATTATGTAATTTTATATTATATATTAGAGTAGTTTTGAAACCTGCAGGTTTCAACGGTCGGGAGTATGTTACTGATCGTAATTAAAATCTCCCGTACGAGGGCGCTGTGTCAGCGCCGTAATTTTATTTATTATTCCAATCGTCTGCGTGTTGACGATAGATTGTAATTTAGTTACTAGTGAGTGGAAACACTGAATTTTTGTTGTTGTTGTTATTGAGATAATGGAATGTTTGATTTGGAAACGGCCAGAGAGACTGTTTCACTCTTAACAATTATTGTTTTAAAATAAAGAAATATACAGTTCACTGCGAAGAGTTCCTTAAAAATGGTGTCATTGAGTAACTTATGTTTTATTCTTAACAGATGCCATTTCATCATTACAATTAAAAATAACTTTAAATCTCAACAGAAAATGACGTCACGCTTTAAAAAACATGCATTTTCTCTCATAAAGCTATGTTACATTTCAATATATTTTCTTTCGGCTGATATCGAATATGCGACACTTGGCGTAATGTTTCAGTAAGTGCCATATTTAAAAGAAAACAATCCTTTTCTTGGATAAAACTATATATTTTACCACAAATGCATCTAAAAGACACCAGTTTCTGGAATTTGTAGTCGGCGGTACTGAAATTAGAATCTCAAGCCAAAAGAATAAATTTACACATGCAAAGTTGTAGCTGACAAAGGGGGCTTCACGTTTGAAAATCTATCTATTTTATAAAGGAAAATATGTCCGTGCGTAAGGCTGACGTCATTTTGAGAAAAGCAACGCTTGACATTTAAATTTTGGTTTTCCAATTTTTTCTACTGCAATTTTTTTAACTTCTAAACATCACACATTTTTTATTTTTACACCGTTATATGGAAAAAATCTACTTCCAAATGCAATTTGCTTGAAAACTTTATTTTAATTGATTCATTTATCATGGCTTTTTAAATAATTTTCAAGCATAACGTTTTTTAATCTATCTACATTGCGTGCCTGCTCCATTACGAAATAAACCATTTGCACGTAAAACAATATAAATAGTTCAGCATTTGTCCCTGACTAATATTTCATAGTGAAATTAAACTCTCATCAATCTATTATATTAAAAAGTGAATGTCCGTTTGTATTTCAAAGCTGTCTCTCCTAGAATATGGAATGTTAGGTGATCAAATTGACGCCAGTTATCCACATGGGTCCAAGGATGTCAAAATTTGTCGTATAATTTTAAAATTTGATTAGTTTTCGATATATATATATATATATTAATGACATTTATGTAATGATGGAAATTAAATTCCTCCATTTTTTTTAATAAAAAAGAGAAAACAGAAAATGACAATGGTTATTAGATATCATTGTTTGACATTATTTTTAAATTGAAATTAACGTTTATTTGCATAAATAGGGAAAATAATAATGTGATTGAATAGCATTTTTCAAGAAAACTTCACGAAATACAAACTTATGTTCACATGTGTAAATATTAAACAGGCATACAACAATAAATACAATAAACACAACTGGAGTGAAAAATTAGCCAGAGCTTGGAATCAAATCCGGAACCACAGCATTCCGGGCTGTCGCTCTAACCACTGAGCTACTCCGGCCGATACCTGAGTCTGCAGTTTTTCACTAATAAGCCATGTTAGGGAAGTCACCAGCCATCTGTACGACAGCCTTGAATGACCGAACCACGATGACGGGACATACGGCCCTATACGACCGGACAACGACTCAGGTATCGGCAGAAGTAGCTCAATGGTTAGAGCGACAGCTTGGAATGCTGTGGTCCCGGGTTAGACTCCTTGCTCTGGCTAATTTTCCCCGCCAGTTGGGTTTATTGTATTTATTGTTGTACGTCTGTTTAATATTTATATATACCGTTAAAAGTTGAATCCAGGCGTTATTTATCTGTGTATCTGTGTTTTATTATATATTGTAGTGTGTGTGTATGTGTGTTTTATTATATATTGTAGTATGTGTGTGTATGTCTGTTTTATTTTATGTTCTCATATTCAAACTTCAGAAATCCGTTTAGGTTAGAAACAAAAGTTCGACTATCAACTGGAACACTGAGATATGTTGACGTCAAAAGAAAAAAAAAACATCGTAATCAAACATCATTATTTTGATTTAATTTTAAGTCGAAAAATAGATTTTCAACTATTACCTTAAGATGGCTATTAAAACATTTCAGAAGCGGACATTAGAAGCGAAATGTTTTAGCGAGAATTTTTTTTTCTCTAAATATTTATTTTAATTCATAAATATAAAAAGCTTCTGAATAAATTCGTCAAAACAAATTCATTTTTGTATAAGTTGACCCAAATGACAACGTTTCTATCAACTCCGAAATTCGAAGCAAAATCTTGGAAGAGCGAAAATATTTAGGCAAATAAAGTTATGGTATACCTGCATTTTTATTCGGAAAACTTTTAACTTAAAGTGTAAATATAACTTATTATTTGAAATATTGTATTTAATAAAAATTAATAGTTTAATTGCTTTCTAAATTTACAATAAAGATAATTTCATTTTTCGCAAAAGGATCGAATGATCTCCTGCAATTCAAAAGCAACACAGCGGGTTGCTACTCAACTAGTATATATAAAGGCCCTCTCTTTTTCTTTCTTTTTTTTAATACAATATTTTTTAAAAATATTATTATTAATTTAAGGTTGCATAAATTGTTTTTGGAGTTTATATCTCACTTTATGTTTTTTACACAATATTATAGTCTAAAAAAGCTAATATATATAAAAAAGCTAATATATATATATATGCATAAAATAAGAAAAAAAAGACAAGAAAAGAATGAAAAAATAAATAATAAATTGAAATCACTGTTTTGAAAATCTTAGAGTTTGATCTGTGTTAATGCATGATTAAAAGGAAAAATATCATTCAGTTTGATATCTTGTGATCTACTAGATTAAATTATAAAATTTTAATTAAAATAAACTATAAAATCTTAATTCAAATAAACTATAAAAGTTTAACACTATTAAATTATATCTAATTTAAAAAATTAAACTTTTATTACTAGAAAATTTTAAATTTATATTAATGAAAAAAAAAATATCAGTATTAACAGCAAAGTTATTACTACGTCATAATTCACATAATTTTATTAAGAAAGCATTTTCTCTTTCATGTTTATAAATTATTTATAAAGAATTTATTTCAAAGCATACTTTTATAACATAATTTCATTTGCAGGCCCTAAAAATCTTCTTAAGCGCATTAATTTTATTGTAGATAATATTAAACACGTTCACTTCTAGTAGATATCATTTCGACATATTACGAGCTTTAATATGTTAATTCACCAGTAAATTTCTTAAATAAATTGTAAGTATATGATATTTATATAATGGATTAGATATATCGTACTATTTGAGAGTTATTTCTTTATCTAAATTGAATATCCTAATTGCGATTTAATTCATTCATTTCAGAAAAAAAATCGAATGTATATTTTCATTTTCTCATTACTTTACTCTATTCTTTTGGTCGTTAATTTACCTATTATAAATTCATTTAATATTATTGTGGTATTTGTATGTAAACTGCAAACATTAGATTAAATGGATTTTATGCAAATATTCGTAAGAAACAAAGTCCAACAACATAAGCATCCTGTTAAATGGGAGGTCTTTATTTTGTTCTTTTATATAAAAACTCCACTTATTTTAACCCATTTTCTCCTCAATTAATAAAGAAAAAAATGAACATCTTCCACCCACACTCTTCAGATACCTCTTGACACACAAAAACCATTTAGCTTATTCAGAAAATCTTACTTGTGTCACGGTAATATTGTTTGCGCTTGGAACATGCTTTAAATGACTTGGGGTTGCTGTCCTAATCGATAAATTGCTGTTAATCTTTACTATGGATTTTTAAAAATAACTATACACAAAAGCTTAAAACCAAAATGTTTCATTGAATGTTTATCAGCGAAAATGGTTTTTTGTTAAGGAGACAAGGGACCTTAATTTTTTTTTTTTGTAAATTTCCCCTTAAATATTATTCAAGGGTACATTATATGCATTATGGCATGCATTTATCACAAAAAAAAAAAAAAAAAAAAAAAAAAAAAAATGGAATTTTACGCGTCGTTTTAGAAATCTTCAAAATGCCCTCTGCGTTCTCCATATCAATGAAAATAACCAATATTTTTTATAAAAGTTTGTTTCATATATTTAAATAAAATAGAGCATCGAATTTTATATATTTGAATTTAAAAATTAAAAAAAAATTGAAAAATTTGGAAATTTTTTTGAAAAAATTTCCAAATTTCCAAATTTTTAATTTTTTGTAAATTTCGTCTTAAATTTTATTCAAGGGTACATTATATGCATCATGGTATGCATTTATCACAAAAAAATAAAAAAAAAATTATTTTTGAGAAAAAAATGGAATTTTACTCATTGTCTTAGAAATCTTCGAAATGCCCCCGGCGCGTTCCATATCAATGAAAATCCCCAATATCTTTTATAAAAGTTTGATTTATATATACAAATAAAGTATAGCATCGAATTTTATATATTTGACTTTAAAGGTAAAAAAAAAATTAAATTAAAAATTTTGAAATTTTTTAGAAAAAATTTAAAAAATTTTCAATTTTTTTTTTTTTTTTTTTTTTTTTTTTTTTTTTGTAAATTTTATCTTAAATAATATTCAAGGGTACATTATATGCATTATGGCATGCATTTATCACAAAACAAAATTTAAAAAAAAATTATTTTTATGAAAAAAATGGAATTTTACGCGTTGTCTTAGAAATCTTTGAAATGCCTCCTGCGCGTTCCATATCAATGAAAATCCCCAATATTTTTTATATAAGTTTCGTTTATATATATAAATAAAATAGAGCATCGAATTGTATATAATTGAATTTAAAAATTTAAAAAAAATTTGAAAATTTTTGAAATTTTTAATTTTTTTTAAACCTTTAAATTCAAATATATAAAATTCGATGCTCTATTTCATTTATATAGATAAACCAAACTTATATAAAAAATATTGAGGATTTTCATTGATATGGGGAATGCAGGGTGCATTTCGAAGATTTCTAAGACGACGCGTAAAATTCCATTTTTTTTTTTCATAAATATATATATATATATTTTTTTGTGATAAATGCATGTCATAATGCATATAATGTACCCTTGAATTATAATTAGGTGAAATTTACAAAAAATAAAAAAAATTATTTTTAAGGATTTTAAGGTCCCTTGTCCCCTTAAGTGCTGCTAAAGTTTAAAATGCGAAAATCTCAGAACGCAGCTACTTTGTGGAAATTTTAATATAACCTTCCAGATTGTGTTATTTATAAGGTATATTACAAAGTCCATTCATTAAAAATTGCCTTTTTTAAATTAAATAATAAAATAAATCTATAATTTCCAAATTACATCATATTCCTAACAGGGACAGGGTATTTTCGATTTCAGACGTTTTAATGAATATCTAGATATATACTTGACGAAATGTTCTTGAATTGATGGGAAGTAAACAACACGTTTGAACTTACATTTTTCAGTGAAGATTTGCTCACAGAAGCAATTATGGGACCAACCAAAAAATAAATAATAAATATTTTTTATGAACACTCTGTATCAAAAAGTGTTCCGAATTCTCTTTAGCTATAACAAATTTTAATATACCTCTTGTGCAATGTTTGTGTGCATCTGTGTGAGAATAATTCGTATATTCATAACTATCAAAAGCATATAAAAATTAAATGGCTATCTAAATATATTTCTGAGAGTTGGTTCATGGAGAAATGGATAGAGAGACAACACTGAAATCATAAATGCAGGGTTACTATAATTGATTCATTCGTTTTCAAAACTCTACACTTTAAAAAGTATTTCATGTACAGATAAGAGATATATGAAAATTACCGCAAACTCACTAAGTTTGTATTGTGTGCCCCAGGTTGCAGCACGAATTCAGTAACTTTCAGTATCTCCCATAATGGAAGCAAAGAAAGAAGAAAGCTTTTATGTTTTAGAATATGCCAGATGTTCGTCTGTTATAGCAGTACAACGCGTTGGGACATACAACATATAAGTTCATCCATACCTCAAAGATGAAGTTCTTCATCACTGGATTGGTCGGGTTGGTGCGGATGACCTCGCTTTGTTCAATTGGTCCCCAAGTCACCTGGTTTAACACTTTGTGATTTCTTCCTATGGGGTTACATTCAAGACCTTATTTATGAACCATCACTATCAAAAACATTAGAAGAGCTCAGGGAACGGATCAATGCTTCGGTAGTGATCTTCAATACATCAAGGCTACAAAATGTGTGGAACGAGTTTAACTATCGCTTAACTCGTGTCGTGTGAACTAGTGGGGGCCCATAGAACATTTGTAGAGTGTAATGCTCATATATATTTGTACTTGTAATACTTTTCAATACATACCGTTTCTAAAATGAATTTGAAATGAATCAAATTTGATTTTGCTACTCACTGTTCTGACCGAAACTCACTGCCACTAATACATATTTTATATACATTTTTTGAATGCTCGGCTGCTTTTGAAATATAACCTACTGCCGAGGAGGCCGCAGCTTATTTTTTCCTAGTTTTTTTCTGTATTTTCTTCACGAAATTTCAACTTTTTTAAAACAGTTATATTTTTTTCTTGTTCTGTGAGGGGGGGGGGGGGGGGTGCGCTAGTTCAGGCTAAATATAATCTTTTACTGGTTTATACATATATTTATTTATTTATTTATTTATTTATTTATTTATTTATTTGGCGTGAAAATTAACTAAATTTTAATCTTTTCATTTTACTGTAAAATCAATTCCTTTTAAATAAATTTATAAATTTATCAATAAAAACAAAACAAAGCTAATTTTATAGACGCGTATAACTAAGACTTTTTTTATATTTATCCTTGACGAACGATCAAATTGTAGTTTACCTACTGTCGAAACTATTTTAAAAAAGATTTAAATCATTTCAGTAGTTCCCGAGAAATTAAAGTATTTACATATTTTTTTTCTCGAAAAAAAGCAGGTTTGTAAAAAAACTGGTATTTTACCGTGCAAGCACTGGGCGAACATCTCCAAGCTATTTAGTACTATTCGGGCTAGGCAAAAAGTCGTCCTCGCTGTCATTATTCGAACATGGACCCTCAGATACGAGCCAATGTGAACAGCCAGGAACAGAAGATCTCGATCGGACGACTGCAGTACGAGACTCACACGGTACATTACACTTAGAAGTACTCTCTTTCTGTACACTACTCTCTTTCTGCTACACCACCTCACCCTCCGCCACCTCTTCGCTGTGAGCTGTGGTACTCGCATTCAGATTTAAACCTACATGCTTTATCAACATGTCTAGTACAGTGTTGTTTGCCTGGGGTCTGAGTCTCTCTGTATATGATAGTTCAGGACCGAATAAATTGTATATGCTAAACCTATCCCGAAGTGCGTCTAAAGTAATGCTTGTGAAGCATTCTTTCATTTGAAAATTAGAAGTTACTATAATGCGCTTGGGCCTTATTAGAATAGTACCCCTTTTAATTTCCGCGCTGAAGGGGTACATATCAGCCCAAATTTTCAAAAAACTGGCAAGCCAGACTCAGTGGGAAGTGTCTAACATAGTCTTGGTTGACGTATCCAACTCACCATTTGTTCAAACTTTTCATAAACGAAGGGCTAAAATGCCTCACAGCGTAATCCTTGCCGATCCGGGGCGGTAGAAGGTTTTTGGTGTGTTTAGTGCATTGTTAAAAATTTCTGTAAAAATACAGAAAAAAAGAGACTCTCTGTAAATTTACACTAATTCTCGGTTAAATGCATTCAACTGAGTTTCTCGATCAGTTCGGAGTTAGTGGGTCGGAGTTGGTGGGGATATTTATCAACAATCATTTTGTAGTTTTTTTCCTTCACCATATGCCTGAAGCTTGCTAATATGGTGATATTAAATGTAAATTGTGTAGTATTATTTTGAAGCTTTTATTATTATTATTATTATAATGCTATTATTATTATTATTATGCTATTATTATCATTATTATTATTATTATTATTATTATTTCATTGGTAAATGCGTTGTAAAAAAGATATTAATCTTCTAAAAACATATTACACAAAGGGAATAAAATAATGAAAACGTAAAAAGTCACTTTTAAATAATAAATTATATTTTTTTTGTTTATTTTTTTCTTATTTCTTACTAAAAAATTATTTTACAAAATATTTGCGCATTAAAAAATAAATAGTATGAACGAGTATGACTGAAACATTATTGTTGTAAAAACGAATTAGATTTAAATTTTTTTATTTAAAAAATATCCATTGATTTTTTCATTTATTACTTACACTAGTTAACCCTTTATGCACTGACGGTACTTTTATGTAAAGAATAGTAGTTTAAAAAAATTTAATATAAAGTTTAATTACTCTGTCTATTAACCCGGCATTACACGCGCGAGAAACACGAACGGGATTACTGGCGCTGGGTATGTCATGCCTATGACGGTTTCTTCCAATTTTTTACCATAAAATCCATATAAAACATAAAACACTAGGAAAAAAGAAGAGATAATAGAGTTTTAAACAGATATTAAACATGTTACTTACATTTATTTTGTACATTCGCTGCGTCTATCTATATTGAATGCACGCGCGAGAATAACTGCCGGTTTTACTCGCTCTGGGTATGTCATACCCAGTGTTCTCGATGGCTTTTGACCAATATTCGCGATATGGCGAATAAAAAATAAAAAACAGTAGCCAAATGAAAAAAAAAGTTAGCAAAAAAAGATTCGGCGTGAAACACTGAAAAATCTATCTTTAACCCCTTATTGTATCTCTTTTTTTTTTTTTTTTTTTCAATACGTTCTAAAACAACCCAATTTTTTGTAATTGCTTATAAAATAGAAATTCGACTATCCGCTACAGAAACTATTAAAAATAAGTACATTCTGAATGTCTTCTCAGTGTGTAAATGTTTCAGACATTCTTTTAGCAGTCTAAATAAAAATTCAAAACATCTTTGATTTATCGTTACGAAAATATACACTAAAAATTGCTATGAGATTTCTACAATAACAGATAGAAAATGTTGATTTGACTCTGATACTTTGCACAGAACTAATAAATAGTACGGTAAATGGCTAATTTCAAAGCCGTATTCCAGAAAAACTTTTCTCTATTTGGCGCTTGATGCAAGTAATTTTGTTTGTGTTTTTACGGGCTCGATGCCGGTGCATAGATAGTGATCAACTGACAATAGGGAAATACCTTTCGCATAATCCTTTCTGTATCTTTGACTGTTGCTAGACTGAATTGGTGTTGTCTCAGTATCTTTATAAATAGAGTAATGTAAATGGCACGGTGCGATTGAACATGAAAGTGACATTAATCGTTCAGTAACGCAGATAAGAATCTGAACTGTTCTGGCACACGCTTAAAAAGAGCAGAAATTGAGCACTCGCAATTTGGCGAGTCTAATTGTTCGTTTCATCGCCAAATGAAGAATTTTGTCTCAATTTGGCGCAATTGCGAGCGGCAGCGAGAACCCTGGTCATACCCATGGCGTTTTCTTCCAATATTTTTACCTTAAAATCTACATAAAGCATAAAACACTACGAAAAAGGAAGGGATAATATAGTTTTAAAGATATATTAAAATGTTATTCACATTTATTCTGCAAGTTTTCTGTGTCTATCTCTAATCAGAGCTGTTATAGAAATGCTCACGCTGGCTACCCATATGTAGCTCGATACCCACTCATCCATTTCTGAAGAAAGGTTAGGGAGAAAAACTACAAAAAAGCAGTACTGGGTGTGACATACCCAGCGCGAGCAAACGGGTTAATAAAAGGCTTTCTTCTTTCCACCAATACAGTCTGCTCAATCAAATTTAGAAAGAGTAGAGAAATAGTCGTAGCTAAATATTTTCAAAAAGTGGTAATTTTCTGAATACTTTTCATAGTTATAATTTTTCTAAAAAAAAAAAAAAAGTTTCATGAAATATTTTCAACTGCAAAAGTCTTTCCATTTACAGAGAGGATCATAGTATACATTTAAATACATTGCTTTTATTAGAATTGTGATATAACCATAAAAGTATTTTTGGTTAATTAATCTGATTACTTTTGTAAATATTTTACAAGTTATAACTACCGATGTAGTTAACCATTTTTAATGAAAAATATACCTAAATTTCACATCATTATTATTATTTAAAAATTCCAGTATATCTTCAGATATTAAAGAAGATAATTATTGAGAAGAAGCAATTTCTTGATAAATAATTCCGTAAATAAAGGATTAAAAAATTAAATTTGATTAAAAAAAATAACAGGTATTATGTATCGGTCCAAACTGAATTAAAATAAACCGTTTAAGAAAATTTCTAACGAATATATTTGAAGCAAAATCTTTGTAAAACACAAATACAATAGATTTTTTTCCCGCTTCATTAGATTGGTTGGTTGGTTGGTTGGTTGATTTTGTGACGGCCGATTATCTACACTAGGGATATAGGCCCGAGGGGGAGTGCCCTTCGTGGGGGTCTTTCTAAGGGAACCTAACCCGTATTAACGCATGGAAATCCATGGCTCGAAGAAAACCACGAAAACTCCGAACGATTAGGCCGACGGGCGTGATTGGGATCGAACCCAGCACTTCCCGTCTACCAGTTTCGAGAGCAGAACCTCTCAGCCACTGGTGGGGCCCCCGCTTCATTAGAAAAGACATCCTTTGTACGCAACAGAAACAGATCGTATAGCTCGCTCAGTAAGGTGTTATTCCCCTATCCGGAGGTCTCGGGTTCAAACCCTTGGCCGGCTAGAAACAAATTGTGTAAAAAATTAAATGGTACAGCAGTTCAAATTAACTCGAAAAATTCTGATACTTCGAAGTTCTAAAATTCACTAATTTCATAAACTAAGTTAAAATTCGTTAAAAATAAATTTGTTTAGAGAGTCTTCTGTAAATTTACCGAATAACTTCTCTGTTATTTAGCCTAATCTCTGTAATTTAACGTAAGACTTAAGATAATGGATTACTAGTAGATTCTCTGTGATTTCACACAATTTTTAACAATGTGGGAACTATAAATAAATCATTGGGCGAGTCCAGCAGACCTCACCAAAGTCACCGGTGAGATTGGTTACGTGACGTCACGGTAAGTGACCGGTGTCTAACTGGTCGACAGACCTACTGGACGGCACTGGTGTTATTTACTATTGGCGCCATCTGTATTACGTTGCCGTAATTATTCTTTTATTATTGTTTCATCATGTACGATGCAAATGTAAATAAATTTTCATGTAACCGATCATGTGACCCAACTAACCAAGAATTTTCTTCGGTTAATTCGGTCTCTCACCGGTCACTTTGTTTACTTGCTCTGAACGACATTGGTTGCGACCCCGTTAGCAGCGTTGAACGCCTTGGTGACTGACCGATTTCACCGGTCCTAACTGCTGGCTCCTCTGGACGTGCCCATTGAATGTTAAAAATCTATTAAAAATTTCAATTAAAAATGGTATTCATCTATGTTTTGTAACTGGGAGGCCGGTTTACGTCTCCTAATTGGAAATTGAAACAGAATAATACAAGGCTAAATGTATGTAAAAAAGTTTATCATTAAAAACCTTCATTATAATTATTAAAATAATGAATTACCTACTTCAAATATAAAGATTTAAAGTAAAATCCCATTACTGCTTTATTATTCTTACTAAGTAATCTTTCATAATTGTTGTCTTTAGTAAAACCAACAACTTTTTCAAAATTTACAAGGCTATTACTCAGCCATAATTTATCGTACAGTAGCAAACTCTAATCAAACATTAGAAAAAGTAGAAAAGCTTGGCCCTTGACAAATTTTGTATCATCAATTTCTTTAGATTGTCAAATAATTCTATCAAAATATTTTCAGTTTGCGTGGCCTACTTCTGAAAAAATGAACGACTAATAATACATTGTAAATATTTAGTTTGATGTAATTGTGTACATTTCTTTGTTTAAAATGTTCTTGACCTACGCGGCAGAAAATAGGGCAGCGTGATTAAAGATTTATAAAGTGAAGATTAACAGTTTTTGGTGATGAATGATTGTTTCGAAGAAAAGAAAAATGCATTTTCTGTTCACAACACAATTTAACCACTCATTTATATATTTATGAACAAAAAATGGGTTTAAACGAAAATCTTAAATTTTCGAATATTTCTTAATAGAAATTACGTATACAAGTTTGTCGAATTCGAACGACAAATTCAAAGGGCTGATAATACGCATCAAGAGGATGGAAAAAAGCCATAGATCATGGGGTCGCAAACCTCTTATCTAGTCACAAATACAGGGCGTTTCATCGTAAATCTACTATCAGATTCACCAACTTTTCGAGCAATTTTTGAGCCAACTTGTGATTTTCTCCAACTTTTCGCGAAATATTGTTTCAACATCCAGTGTGATAGCAAACGGCAATATCCCCAACTTTTTATCCACAGCTAAAATAGTCTGCGCTAACCGCGACTTCCCCCCCCCCCCCAACTTTCAACGTTTCAGCCAATCAGAGATAATCGATTGATACGAATAGGCTATAAATATTAACGGCTGGTACTAGTAGTACTGGTTTTCCTCCAACTTTAGCAACGATAATTGTAATTTTTTCTCCCTTTGAACGGGAAAATTTGGGGTTAAAATCGGCTGATAAGTTTGTTTCTCGAAAAGTTGATGAATCTGATAGCAGCTTAACTGAACTTGGGTTTCCGGTAATAATTTTGGGGAAAATAAAGACATTGCAAGGAAAATGCAACGATATGTACAGTCGTGGGGAGAAAAAGTAAACACCCCCTACTCACGCCTCAACAAATTATCGTAGAAGAAAGTTACTGATACCGAACGATTGGAAATAAAGTCTACTTTTAAATGATGTATATAAAATTCTTAGGGGTCCATCTACATATTAAAACGAACCATAACTTTGTTTTTTGCAATAGCAGTACACAATTCTGACAGCAAAATGAACTCTACTCCCTTCAATTAGTCTAAAAACAAATTTTTATATAATTGGTACCATCAGTTTCCGAAAAATTAATTAATTTAAAACGAGCGTATTTTAAGGGTTGTATCCAAATTTAAGTTCGGCACTCGGTTGTTAACCGAGAGAGCTCACTTCTTGATTAAGGCCCCTTAAG
This sequence comes from Maratus speciosus, assembly GCA_963932465.1. Classification (NCBI taxonomy): domain Eukaryota; kingdom Metazoa; phylum Arthropoda; class Arachnida; order Araneae; family Salticidae; genus Maratus; species Maratus speciosus. The sequence continues at coordinate 483,928,540 of OZ010793.1, forward strand.
CAGTCAATTAAGCCTGTTAGATTACAGGATAGCATAAGAAATTTCAAAATATTTAGTCACTTCTATCATAGACGGCCCCTTAAACCCATCATTTTGCCGTTTTTAAGCATAATTTGAAAATTACTTGGAAGAAAAATGTGAAATTTTGGGTTTCCATAAAGTAGGACTTAATAAATCGGAATCCACAAAGAAAATTGTTGGTTGCAATTCATAATTTTTTTAATATTAATTTCATATTTCATAATTCATATTCGAAAATTATAAAAATTGCAAATTCAGCGTCGTTTTTATGTTTGGGTATATTAGTATTATTGCTACACAAAAAATTAAAACATTAGGATCATAATTTCAGAAGTTATAAATAAAAATATGAAAATGTAATCATTAGAAGCACTAAATTTTGAATGTTTATAAGTCAAAAACTTATCATTCAAATGACTTGAAATTCGGTGTCTAGGCATAGTTTGAACCAAAGATTTGAAATATCTTGTTAAAATTGTGTATTGCCATTGAAGAAAAATGAAGTTTGGATTCATTTTAATAAGTAGATGGCCCCCTAAGCAAATTTCATATACGTCATTTAAAAGTAGACTTTATTTCCAATCGTTCGGTACCAGTAACATTTGTCAACAATAATTTGTTGAGGAGTTAGTAGGGGTGTTTACGTTTTTTTTTTTTTTTTTTTTCCACGACTGTACCTTGTTTTGTGCGAAATGTTGTAACATTACAAAAAGTTCTGGAAAAATATGGTGCTGAAGCAATCGATGATACCATATGAACTCATAATTGCAGTCTAAAATGTGGAGCGTCAAGTGCATACTGCTGGAACGTATAATGGAAACTTCTAACACTCTTGTTTTATATTATGTCATTTACAACAAAAGCGTGCATGCACTGTAAAAACGACATTTTTAAAACTGAGGAAAAAATACTCAAATCTGAGTATGTCGCGTAGTCAAAATGGCTCAGAAAGAAAATTACTCACTTTTAAAACATGTATATACTCATTTCTGAAAACATGGACATACTCAATTATGAGCACATAACGCTTTATTCATGATGTTTATTCTCGATTGTACATGATGTTTGTATTTATGTAATGTTGATGGTTCTCAAATCCGGCCCGCGAAGTCTTTCCTTTGCAAATTTATCCATTCTTCGATTTCGAAGGTTGAAGAATAAAATTTACGCTGTCATGATTATATTACGACGGCTTTTAAGTGTTCTTCCGCGAACACGATAAAAATGTAGTTCGCCACATTTCTTCTTATAAATTATTACTGAAAGGAGCGTTTCGTTCGAAATCATAACAAATGATATAATATGAATAAATTCAATTACCCTGGCGAAATTTACTTACATTTAACGAACGAAAAGTAATTTTGTTTGAAACAGTATTTCTGGTATTTCAGAATTGAAAGCATTCGGTCGTCATATTTGGAACAAAAAATTTCATAACAAAATGAAAATATACATTTACTCAGATTTGAAAGAGACATTTTTCTCAGTGTGTCTATTAGTCTATTAAAAGCACTTCAATTTTCTGAAAGTTTTTACCGTCAACACAAATTGAATTAGGATATAACAACCTGTATTTCTGATTAAATACATGGTTTGAGACCCCATGGTCCATGTCCATTTTTCATTCTCTTGATGGCTACTATCACCCCTCTGAATTTGTCGGTAGGATTCGGCAACACCCTGTATATAGCACACTCACGCTACACTGAAAAAAATTAAGTACTCAAAAAAGAGTAAATCGATGTAATCATATCGGATTGAGTATGTTGGATTAAAAATGATCCTATGCTTTCTCAATTTTGAAACACCACGTGTTATCAAACTGAAAGTAAACGATAATTTCGTTCTTTGTAATGATTTATTTCATTCATGGCAGCATAAATGATATTCATTAAATTATGCACAGTATTTTAAAATAATTTAAAAGTGCTTGAAAATAATGCACTTGTCATAGAAATATATTGATTTCGGAATCTTGATAATAATTTTGCTACTATTCCTTAATAAATAATCAAATGCTTCTCGTTAATAATTTTGAGCAAGCAATAAACTAGCAAAAGCCATGCTTTGTTTGGATTCGTGAAGCATTATTTAATAAGATAAATATTTGAAAGTAACAATATCTTTTTATATTATTCTTGCATCTTTATTAAGCAAAAACTTTATTTTATGTCGTGGCGCATTTTAATTTTAGAAATGTAAATTCAGCCAAATAACTAAAAATTTCCTCCGAATTTTTATTTATAAGACTGGTATAAATAAAAATATTTTCGAAACAAAATTTTACAAAATATTTATATAACGAATTTAACGATTAATTTTATTTGTTTACTTTGTTTTCTTTTGTTGCCACTTTACAAAAAAAAAAAAAAAAAAAAAAAAAAAATCATAATATAATTCTTTTAAAATGCGTAAGTATTGCCTGCGTAAATGATTTACCCTAATAAGAATAAATTGTTTGAATTTCTAACACTGAAAAATGCTTTTTATAATCGAATGTAAATAATTGAATTTTCACAAATTTTAATTCATTAAAATATGCTATAATTTTCATTAAAAAAAAGGTATTTTAAAATTTTCATAAAAGAAATCGTAACTCCATGATTTATTTTTTTCTTCTGAAAATATGCGTGTTTCATTTTTTATTTCCAAAAATGCGTCCGTAATTAAAAAACGTGTAAATTAAATTAATTAAAATAATATTTTTTTAAGGTTATTCTCAAAAAAAAAATAATAATATTGTGTAAATCTACAGATCATAATTTATTTTTATATTTAATTTCAAGTCAAAATACTGAATAGTTTTTTTTTGTAAAGTGTACGACAAAATGTAATTTGTGTAGCCTAGTAGAGTATTCGCTTCGCTCATCCTAATAACAGTATATACAGGGTGTATATGAGATGCTTCAACAAACTTAGAGTGATGATAGTACTCATGAAGACAAACAAAAAATGCAATGGAACATGGGTTCGCAAATGACGTTTAAGGGGGTCCGGGACACAAAAATATCCAAATTTTCTAAAAAAAAAAAAACTTTTATTGCACTAAAAATTTCTCTGTGTTTTTCTGCTTAACCCATTAGTGCCTGAAATTTTTTTTCATCTCAATATTGTGCTTAATTATAGTAAATGGTGTAAAATGAAAGTAAAAAATAATTAAAAAATTCTCTTTGTAAAAATATTTATTTAACATATAAAAATCTAAACGTCCCAATTTTGGGACACTAGGCACGAAAGGGTAGGGGTTTTCTCCGTTACTGTCTAAGCATCATATCTATGTTTTATGCCATTAAATTTGTTTCAAAAAGGTTATATATCATTCGGGTTAATATTTGATTATAAAAATTTCTTTATTATTACTATAAAGGGGGAGGGGGCTGGGTTCGGCTCAAAAACAGACCCCTTCGTCCTCACCAATAGCTATTGGCAAAGTAAACATTTATATAGTAAAAATTTATAATAATCAATAATTACTAATATAGTATATATACCGTATATACTCGCATATTCGCCGACCCACTAACTTTTGAATGCAAATTCTGCAAAAAATCAAAAACTCGCGTATGTCGACCCCTAAATTTTAACTTCAATTTCGCACAAAATCAAACCTAAGATTTCACTTACTAATGCGAAAAATTAGTTATCACACAAAAACAAATCATTGAAATTTTTTTAATAATAAATTATTATTATTTGTATATTTTATATATTATTTTATTATTTATACATATAAAAAATCAGACTTTTGCAGTATTCGAAGGTTTTTTGTTTTGGCTTTTGTAATTGACTTGCGTATAAGTCTACCCCCTCCCAATTTACTTGCAGAAAATTGTCAAAAATTCTTTGTTTTACACACGAGTATATATGGTACAGTATAACGTTGATTATCCGACCGTCGTTTAACCGGAACTCTCCGTAAACCGATGTCGATATCACAATATCCTGAATTTTTTTCCAACTTTTTTTTTTTTTTTTTTTTAAACTTTCACATGCCTTCTGTATACAAGCGATCCTTTCCAAACCACGAGTAGAGATAAGCATTTTGGTTCCCCTTTCTTCGAATTCCATTGAAATTAGCTTGAGCTCCCGCAAGATCCGATCCCGGTACAATTGTACTCCCCCCTCCTGTAGACACGTCACTGTTTTAAACAAATAAAATTATTTTCATGTATAATTTAAATTTAGATATTTATTAAGCAGTTTAAATAGTCCTAATAGCAGTTCGATGACGATAATACATCCAGATTATCCAGAAATTTCGATTATCCGCTGTCCGTTCGGTCCCAATTAAGTTGGACAATCGAGGTTTTACTGTACATATTTTAGTAACCCCAGGATGTCAAATTCTAAACTAGTACAAAACATAACGTATGATATATTTTTTTACTAAGCCAATAGCTACGGGTGGGGAGGTGTGGGTGCCTTGTTCTTGAACCGAGCCCAGCCCCCCCCCCCCCCCCCCCCTATAGTAATAACAAAGAACAGCCAAATAATAATCCGAATAATAATTTTATAGTCAAATAATAATCCGGAATGGTATGTAACCATTTTGTAACAAAATAAATGGCATAAAACATATATTTAAAGCATAGACAGTAACGGAGAAAACCCCTACCCATTTGTGCCTACCATCCCAAAATTGGGACGATATATAAAGGCTCAAATTCGAACAAAAAAATAGAAATATGAAAAAATTCAAAAATGTATTCTAAAATATTCTAATGTATATTCTAAAATAATGTTTCGTCTTATAAATAAAATCCAACTTTGCGCTACAACAAACATTTTTTTCACCTTTTTATTCTTAAAAATGCGCTGCCATTCATGGATACATATTGAAAACAAATACTAAGGATATATTTTACAACGTTTTGAAAGGATATCATAATTCCATTTGTAATGGGAATTTTTTTAAGAAAGCGTCCCTAAATTAGGACGCCAGGCACAAGTTAAATGACTTTTAAATCATGTTTCTATCTTAATTAGAGCAGAAAATATAAATTTTTTCGTTTTGGTTTGTTTTCAAAATCTAGCTTTCAAGCAATGGTTGTCATGAAAACGATTTCTTATGAAAATGCGTTTTTCTTCATGATGGCTTTTTTGGCCATTTTTCATATTTAAATTGTTATAAGTCAAGAACCGTTAAAGATAAATGGTTCCAACTTGGAACAAGTCTTTTTCAATTGTTTTACTTTAATTTTGATTCAGAAAATTATAAAAAAATATTTACTTTTGAAAATATGATTTTTTTTTTTTTTAAAGTTGCACCCTTTTTTTTAAATTTTTTAAAAACGATTTTTACTTTAAATATTTTTATTTTTTTTTTAAATTAATATTTTTAAAAATGCTGAATCTAAATTAAAACTTATATATTTCCGTTTATTTAAATGAAAAAAAATTGAAGTTCTACAAATAATATTTCGCGTTATAACGATTTTAAATTACTCCGCTTTTTTAAAGAATTTGAATTAAAAAAAATTTTTTTTTAAATATATGAGAAGTTTTATCATGTGATTTTGTTAACAAATAACATGGCTAACCATAACTAAAAAATTCAAGATTTTAACTCAGTAAATACAAAATATTTTAAATTCTGACCCGGACCCCCATAAAGCATGAACATCGAGAAAATGCGTCTGGAAATAGGCAAGCTTGGACAAGAAAGAAACACTACAGAAAATTATTTATTGCACAGAATAGGTACAACACAGCTCGTGATATCCGGAAAAAACAAATATTTTACAACAATTGTTCAAAGTGTCGACCGCAGGCATTATTACACAGAGTACATCTACGGAGGAACGACTGGCGGACACACTCGAAGACTTCGGGAGTCCTGCATATATGGATTCCTGCTCACAGATTTGTTTGGCTTTCTTCCAAGTTTTTGTTATCTCTTACTGACCGGATATACACAAAGTGAAAGGAAAACCAGCTTCGTGCTACTAGCCAGTTCTGCAGGAAAGCAGCATGCAAGATTTCGATATTTTTATTAATTTTGCGATTTTCATCCTTTAAACGTCATTTGCGAGCCCCGTGTTCCATTGCATTTTTTGTTCGTCTTGATAAGACCCCCCCCCCCCCCTCCCTAAGTTTGTTGAAGCATTTCAGATACACCTTATATTTTTACTTTAATCTCTTCTAAACGGGGTTTCAGAGGGTGTACCTGATGGTTCATGTTTGAACACATCCATGTAATCAAAAATGAGACATGGGTTTCTCAATTTTGGAGTACATTTGGATCGGAGCTATTTTGAGTATGTGAAGTATTTAAAATTGAGTAATTTTTACTCAATTTTGAGTACCCATTTTTTTCAGTGTATTGGCTACTATGTTAGTTCGAACTAATGATAAAGTCTCAAAAGCTTTGCATTAAAAATTATTTTAAAATACACTCATTAATCCAATTTTTTGTAATCAATCGAAATTCAAACCAAAATATTTAATACTTACAAGAAAGATATTTGAAATAAGGGTAAAAGAAAGATTGTTATCGCTAGAAAGTAGTCAGTCTGAATCAGTTGCTGAGACTTCCATGATCTTTAGCCCAATGTCAGACGGGCGTCTTTTTTGCTGCTTTTTTGTTTATGTATTATCCATTCACAATGCTACAGCATTGTGAATAGATAATACTTAAGCAAAAAAGCAGCAAATGGATAATACTTAAGCAAAAAAGCAGCAAAAAAGACGCCCATCTGACATTGGTCTTATGAATTACATAGCTGCCAACTTGTACGGATTTTTCCTACCACTAAAATTTAATGGAAAAATTTGCCTAATTCAATCGCCAAATCGCAGTGAATATTGATAATTAAATAAGGCAGAAATTTCTGTTATATTTTAGTGGTAGCAAAAATCCGTACAAGTTGCCAGCTATATGAATAAACAGTCATGAATGCAATAAATATTTTGAAAAAAAATGTATTGATATAAAGCCTCCAGCAAATAGCTGAAGTATTTATTCGAGATATAATAATTGAATGAAAAATGTAAAATTAACAAATTACAACAAAGATGACAATCAATTTTTTTGATGTATGTTTTAGTTAATTTCTTTCGTTTATTTTACATTTCATTTTCCTCTGCATTTCCTCTGTTTTATTCTCCAATTCATGATAAAATAAGAAGTTTTAACTCCTTCATCTTAATGTTTTCTGAAAATTTTAACTTAAGAATGAAATTTTGTTTAAGTCTTTTCAAGGTGTTTCAAAAGTACTTATGAATTCTGTTTATCTGACCGCCTGCCTTTCCTCCCATTCGTGTAAATATACTCGTAAAAGTATGTTATTGAAATTTACCATGGCATGTTCAGAATTGAAAATGAGCTGTGTAGTTCGTTTACAGGGTCACTCAAAAGAATTACTTTACATTATAATCAAGCGAGAAAAGTTATCTGAAATGTATTTTAATGATGTATTTATTTCAAACGTATTGCATGTGATAGACATCGATGAGGGCTTTAAGAGATGCATACTATGGAATATGGTGCGCGTATTTATCGTTCATTCAAAAATTGTAGCAAATGTATGGAACGCTTTTTTAAATTTAACTATTTTTTTTGCATATTACTTGATGTGTATAAATTCTATAGATCGTATACAAGGATGCATAAAATAATCAAGTACATTTCCGTTTATTGACTGAAATTACTGAAGTGGAATTTTCAACTAAGTTATGCATTTCCTAAATTTTTGCAGACTATGGAATATACATTCAACTCTAAAGATCATATACAGGGTTTCAAAAGTGTATTTATGATATTTTATCCACATTGGTTTTTAAGATTTGGCATGCGTTTTCTGAATTTATACTGCTTCTACTAATGTTTACTGGTAGCGTCATGTGAAAGGTTACGAAATGCGTTACGCATTAGTTTACTCTTTTGTAAAATTTCTAATATTTTTCCTTATGTGTATTATAAAGGACAAATGTGTCTGTGCGTAACGCTGACGTCATTTAATACTGGCAACGGAGACGATTAAATTTTGCTTTCATTTTAACTTCTAAATATGGCATATTTTCAATTTTTACACCCTCGAATATGGTAAGAAATAAAATTTTAGACACAATTTGTTGAAAATTATATCGCAGTTTGTTTAAAAACGGTATGCAGTTTATTCATTTTTTATGTTTTTAAAATTAATTTTCAAGCATGATTTTTTTAAAATCAATCTCTATCGGATGCGAAATATAAATTCGTTTGCAATTAAAATAATTAAAATAGTTCAGTATTAGTTTCCTGCTTATATTCCAGTAAGTATCACTTTTAAAATAATTCAAAACTTTATTTTAACAGACTATTTCTACTTTTCGCACAAAAATTATTCTTGATGTTGTTAACGTGCAATGTAAAAGAAATAAATCTACCCTATATATATAAAATCCTAACGAAACGGATATATGAAACGGCTGAACTGAAACGAATTTATGAAACGATTCTTTGAAACGACTGATTAAACAACTGATTATGTTTCACGGTGATTTCTCCCAAAATAGGGAATATATTGCGATGAAATTAACACCAAAAATCCGTATTGATCCGCAGATCTCAAAACTCGTATTATAATTTTAAAATTCGAACTAGTTTTCGAAATATTAATTTTTTTTATTTTAAGTACATATTTCTAATGATGGCAACTCAAAATTTAATCATAACAGATATTTTTTTTTCATATTTCAGGAAAGGTTATTATTTTAAACTAATTTGGCGACCACTTTGGCCTACCTTAAATGTATTCTAAGAAATGTATCATGCTACTTTTATTGATAATTCAATTTACTTGAACATGAACAATCTTTCGCCAAATCGAAAGATTCTGATAGAGAAATCAACTCTGACGGTATTTTTATGTTAGCGAGACGCAGGTGATAAATCGCCAAACATTTTTACGTTGCATTTTTTTATATTTCATTAATTTCTTTAAAATGTAATCCTTTCATTCATTTTATTTAAAATACAAAACTTTTATTTAAAACTGAAACTTTAAAATTGATGGCTTTCACATCTTACTTATTTTTTAAACAAAACGAAAAGAAAAATTTTAGGCACAGATGTCATATACGCACCGGGGAACCTAATTGGCGCCAAAATGGCCTTATTTGTATTGACATGGCTATTCCTGTTTATTTAATAATAAATGTTTATTTACTTTTAATTCTTTTTTTTTAATTATATAAATTATTTTGATCTATAGTTATTAATTATTTTTTTGTTATTTCCTTTTGAAAATAATTACAAAATACGGTACTGCTTAGTTATTCCGTCGACCAATTTCGCCAAAATATATAAATCTCCAAATTATACAAATTGACATAATTTTTATTTTAACTAACGAAAGAACAAATAAAGTAGTATAACATTAATAAATATACAAATAAATCGTCAAAATAAAAATCACTTGATGACGTAAACACGTGTAACTTGCTTAAAGTCAAGTGAATGTGACATTTACGATCAACCATTATTGGCATTTAATCTTATAGTTTGGTGATAGATTTTTGGTCGACGGAATAACTGTAGTACCAAAAATACATATGTAACTGGTATTCAAAAACGAGGTTTTCGCCAAATTTTCGTAAAAAAAAATCACGCCAAACCTGCGCTGCGTATATGACATCTGGCCAAATATTAAATAATTCAACAAACGATGACATTTAATTTCAACTTCAAATCAATGTTTTAATTTACCACTCGAAAAAAAAAAATGCTAACTGATGAGTTGAAAAAAAGCTATTGGCGAGATTTGCACCCGACTAGCGTATCAGTACCAAGAATTCTTTGCGACCATGGCAACTTTTATGTAGTTTTAATCGAAAAAAAAAATTTGTTTTTTTAATCAAAATGGAAAACTTTCGGCACGGATGTCATATACTGCCGCATATTGGCGCGATTTTTTTCTGACGCTAATGTCACATACGCAACGGGTACTTAACTTTCGCCAAAGTGTCGTTATTTTGCTTCATATGGTAAGCCGGATATGTTGTTGTTTATGCTGTAGATGCGTTCCCAAACTGGCGTCGGAAAAAAATTGCACCAATATATGACATTTGTGCCAAACCTTTATATGAAAGGCGAAGGGATCAGACCGTATTTGTTTATGGCATTTGATGACTTGAACTATTATAATATAGATGAAATGATGGGGCTAGAATAATATTTGGCGAATTATCACCTGTACCTGGCTAACATTAAATTACCAAAATGGCACCTAGAGTATAAAAAGCGAAGTCGTCCGCCCGGAACTGTTGATGATAGTCACATGACTATTGTTATAGAGATTGTTTTAAAATACCGGGAGACAAAGAATCTGTATACTTAATTCATTTTATTTTAGCTTCATTTCAAATGTTTAACTGATCCCCTTTAATCAAAAACGAAAACAACTAGCGAATCAGTTGCTGTTAAGACATCCAATATATTGGATGTCTTAACAGCAACTGATTCGCCCTTAAATTTTTGCAATCAAAGGGAATTGAATGGAAACCCGTTTATAGTTAGATCTGCACAGCTTTTTCAGGATAATTAAATCTTCTCTAATATTTTTAAAACCCATCAGATTAGCGTGTTTTTAGATTCTGCGGTGTCTGAACGGGGGTTGGCGAGCGCAGCATGCAGGGGTCAGATCCCCCTAGTAAAACCCTAATGAAACGAATTTATGAAACGGATATATCAAACGGCTGAAATGAAAAGAATTTATGTAACGATTCTTTGAAACGACTAAATAAACAACTGATTATGTTTCACGGCGAGTTCTCCTAAAATATGGTATACTTTACAATGAAATTAGCACCAAAAATCAGTATTGATCCGCAGATCTCAAAACTGGCATTAGAATTTTTAAATTCGAATTAGTTTTCTAAATATTAATTTTTTTCTAATTTTAAATACATTTTTCTAATGATGGCAACTCAAATTTTAATCATAACACATATTTATTTTCATATTTAAGAAAAGGTTATTATTTTATACTATAATGCGAGCAAAAATTGTGTATGTATGTATGTGTGTGTGTGTTTTTGTATGTAAATTAAAAACGCCTCTAACGATTTTGACGAAATTTTGTATTTTACCATTTTCGGGCACGATAAAACTAATGGGATAGGTTACGTGTTCCAGAAAATTCGTTTAGTGGGTTATTTTGGGTCATAATGGATAAGGGTAAAGATAATTATATCTGAAAAACGGCTCAATCGAATTTGACTAAATTTCATATCCAAATGTTTTTGGGCACGAAAAAACTATTGGACTAGGTCACATGTTCGAGAAATTTCGATTAGTGCGTCATTTTTGGGTCACTTCGGGTCAAGCTAAATTTATCTAAAAAACGGCTCAAACGATTTTGACTAAATTTTGTAATCTACTCTTTTGGATTACGAGAAGACCAATGGGCTAAGTCACATGTTAGAGAAAATTCGATTAGTGAGTCATTTTTGGGTCACTGTGGGTCAAGCTAAGTTTATCTAGAAAACGGCTCTAACGATTTTGACGAAATTTTGTGTTTTATTGTTTTCGGGCACAAGAATATCATTGGGATAGACTGCATGTTGTGAAAATTCAATTAGTGGGTAATTTTGGGTCACAATGGGTCAGGTGTCAATCTAATTGCATCTAAAACGAATCAAACGATTTTGACAAAATTTTGTATTATACCGTTTCTGGGCATGAGAAGACCATTGGTCTAAGTCATATCGAGAAAAGGTTATTTGTGGGTGGGTCATTTTTGGGTCACTGTGGGTCAAGGTAATTGTATCTAAAAACCGACTAAAACAATTTTGACAAAATTTTATATTATACCGTTTTTGAGCATGAGAAGACGATTGGGCTAAGTCACATTTTCAAGAAAATTCGATTACTGGGTCATTTTTTGGGTCACTGTGGGTCAACTAATTGTATCTAAGAAAAGTCTCAAAACATTTTGACAAAATTTTGTATTATATCGTTTCTGAGCATGAGAAGACCATTGGACTAAGTCACATGTTCGAGAAAATTCGATTAGTGGGTCATTTTGGGGTCACTGTGGGTGAAGATAATTATATAAAAAACGACTCAACCGATTTTGGCAAAATTTTGTATTATACCGTTTCTGTACATGAGAAGACCATTGGTCTAAGTCGCATCTTTGAGAAAATTCTATTAGTGGGTCATTTTTGGGTCACTGTGTGTCAAGCTAATTTTATCTCAAAAAAGTCAAATCATTTTGACAAAATTTGGTATTATATCGTTTCTGAGCATGAGAAGACCATTGGACTAAGTCACATGTTCGAGAAAATTCGATTAGTGGATCATTTTTGTGTCACTGTGGGTCAAGATAATTATATCTAAAAAATGACTCAAACGATTTTGGCAAACTATTGCATTGTATCGTTTCTGGACATGAGAAGACCATTGGACTAAGTCACATGTTCGAGAAAATTCGATTAGTGGGATATTTTTGGGTCACTGTGGGTCAAGCTAAGTTTATCTAGAAAACAGCTCTAACGATTTTGACGAAATTTTGTGTTCTATCGTTTTCGGGCACGAGAATACCATTGGGATAGGCTGCATGTTCAAGAAAATTCGATTAATGGGTCATTTTGGGTGGCAATGGGTCAGGTGTCAAGCTAATTTAATCTGATAAAAAGCTCAAACATTTTGACAAAATTTTGTAATATACCGCTTCTGGGCATGAGATGACCATTGAGCTAAGTCACATGTTCGAGAAAAATCGATTGCTGGGTCATTTTGGGTCTCTGTGGGTTGTATCTAAAAACGAATCAAACGATTTTGACAAAATTTTGTATTATACCGCTTCTGGGCCATTGGGCTGTGTCATAGATTCGAGAAAAGTTGATTTGTGCGTGTGTCATTTTTGGGTCACTGTGGGTCAACATAATTGTATCTAAAAAACGTCTCAAACAATTTTGACAAAATTTTGTATTATATCGTTTCTGAGCATGAGAAGACGATTGGGCTAAGTGACGTGTTCAAGAAAATTCGATTACTGGGTCATTTTTGGATCACTGTGGGTCAACTTATTGTATCTAACAAAAAGCTCAAAACATTTTGACAAAATTTTATATTATATCGTTCTGAGCATGAGAGGACCATTAGGCTAAGTCACATGTTCAAGAAAATTCGATTAGTGAGTTATGTTTGGGTCACTGCGGGTCAAGATTATTGTATCTAAAAAACGACCCAAACGATTTTGACAAAATTTTGCATGATACCGTTTCTGGACATGAGAAGATCATTGGTCTAAGTCGCATGCTCGAGTAAATTCTATTAGTGGGTCACTTTTGGATCACTGTGGGTCCAGCTAATTGTTTCTGTAAAAAGGATCAAAACATTTTGAAAAAAAATTACATTATATCGCATCTGAGCATAAGAATACCATTGGGCTAAGTCACATGTACGAGAAAATTCGATTAGTGGATCAGTTTGGGGTCACTGTGGGTCAAGCTAATTATATCTAAAAAACGGCTCAAACAATTTTGAAAAAAAAATTTATAACATTGTTTCCCAGCAGGAGAAGACCATTGAGATAGATCTCATGTTCGATAAATTTAGATTAGTGTGCAACTTTTGGGTTACAGTGGGTCAAGCTAATGTTATCTATAAAACGACTTTAAAGATTTTGACTAAATTTATATTTTATCGTTTTCGGGTTCGAGAAGAGCATTGGTTAGGTCGCATGTTCGAAAAAATTCGGTTTGTGAATAATTTTGGATCACTATGCCTCAGGATCATGCCAATTGATCTAAACAGCAAGAATGATGCAGTGAGAATAAAATATCGAATTGAACACAAAGGCTAATTTTGACCGAGCTTAGCCCAGTCATTCCTGCTAGTTTTAAACTAATTTGGCAACCAGTTTGTCCTCCCTTAAACGTATGCTAAGAAATGTATCATCCTACTTTTATTCATAATTCACTTGAACAATCTGTCGCAAAATCGAAAGATTCTGATAGAGAAATCAATTCTGACGGTATTTTTAAGTCAGCGAGACGCAGGTGATAATTCGCTAAACATTTTTCCGCCGCATTTTTTTTATATTTCTTTAATTTCATTTGAAACATAATCCTTTCATTCATTTTATTAAAAATACACAGCTTTCATTTAAAATTGATGGCTTTCACTTCTTTCTTTATTTTTAAAACAAAACGAAAATAAAATAAAATAAGCACAGATGTTATCTACGCACCGAGGTTCCTAATTGGCGCCAAAATGGCATTATTGTGATTGACTTGGTAACACGGTTATTGTTGCTTATTTAATAATAAATGTTTATTTACTTTTATTTCTTTTTTAAAATTATATAAGTTATTTTGTTCTACAGTTATTAATTATTTTTTTATATTCTTTTAGAAAATAATAGAAAATAATTAAAAAATACGGTACTACTTAGTTATTCGGTCGACCAATTTCGGCAAATTATACAAATTGACAATTTTTATTTTAAATAACGAAAGAACAAATAAATTCGTACAACATTAATAAATATATAAATAAAACGTCGAAATAAAAATCACTTGATGCCGTAAACACGTGTATAAGCTCATCAATTTCGTAAGCTTATACATCTTACTAGCATTTGTTTATCGCAAAACACATTCATTTTTAACGGTAATTTTTATTGCATGACTGATGGTTTGTCCATGGGCTCCCTCCTCAGCTCCATCATCAGTGATATTTACATGCACTATTATGAATCAAACCTTTTCAAGATATTACCCTTTCCATTTTACATCCGCTTTGTCGATGACTGCTTTGAATTATTGAACTCTGATTATCTTAATCTTACTAATATTCTCGATATTATGAATTCTATAGATGAACATATTCAGTTCACTTACTCGGAAATAACAGTCGTTTGCCCTTTCTTGATGTTATGGTTTTCCGCGAAAATAATTTGTTTCACACTACTGTTTACCGTAAACCATTCGCAGTATTCTTACCCCCACATCGCCTTTCATCCCATCCACCTAATCAAAAGTTGGCTGCCTTTAACAGTTATGTTTACAGGGCTTTAAATATTTGTTCTTCCGACAGTTTACTAAAAACAGAATTAGACTACATTAAATCCATTGCATTGATCGAGGTTTTACAGCTGAAATCGTCGATTCCATTCATAACAAACTAAGTAAACGTACAAAACCCAGGGCTAATACTGTCGGTAATGAAAATTTAATTATACTCCCATATTTTCCGAAAATAAGCCATCAAATTTCTAAAATCTTGTCAAAATTTGACTTTAAAGTAGTTTATACCCCTTTTAATAAAATTCAATTCACAAATCTGAAACATCCAATTGATAGTTTTTCAAATTGGGGTATTTACATGATATCTTGCGAATGAAACAAAATGTACATTGGTCAAACGAAGCGTGCCTTTAAGATCCGTTTGGGGGAGCATAAAACTTGCGTTAAAAATTGCGATATTAAACGTTCCACTATTGCCAACCACTGCTGGTCCAACAACCATAATTTTAAATTTTCCGAAGCCTCCATAATACAGAAATATACTTCAATCTATGATCTGGACTTATGGGAAGCTTATCACATATGGAAAAATTCAAACAGTTTAGTTAACGATTTATCCAGTACGCCCAATTTTTCAAAGATATGGTTTAATTTTCTATAATTCTCTCCACTCCCTTCCCCCTTTTTCTCCTTCTAAGTTTGGACTCTTCCAGAGCAATTGGGAGATTTTGATTGGTCTCCCTGAATATGCGCGTGAGATCAACTCCGTAGCTGTTTGTCAGCCGTATGTCGCATTTCACCGTTGGCAGTAGAGCTGAAAGGTATGCTTTCCTGACTCTCTGTCCACCTCCCCCCCCCTTTTTACACAATGTTTTAGTTTTAATTTAACTTTTATTTTAAGCACTGATGAGGAAACCTTAGAGGTTTTGAAACAGCTGTATGCTTTTAAACACATTTTATTTGTGCCCTTATACGTTGTTTCATTTTCTTAAAACAATATATTAAACCGATTTTTTTTCCTTCAATACCACAACCCCTATGTGTCTGTTTATGTAAATTTGCTGGATTAATAATGCAATTTATCGCTAACTGTAATTTTGTATGGCAAATAGTGTTGATGTTAGAATGTCATAAAATCTTACGTAAGCAAAGGGGGGGGGGGGCTAGTATTTGCTTATCTTTCCTTACAAGGGGGAGGGAGGGGTACATAATGACTAAAAATATGCTTACGTAATACTTGAACGGCCCCTTGGCGAGATTTGAATCAGGCTAGCGTAACAGTACCAAGACTTCTTTGCGACCATGGCAACTTTTATGTAGTTTTATTCAAAAAAAAATTTTTTGATTTTTTAATCAAAATGGAAAACTTACGGCCTCATATTGGCGCGATTTTTTTCTAACGCCAATGTCATATACGGAACGGGCACTTAACTGGCGCCAAAGTATCGTTATTTTGCTTGATATGGTAAGCCGGATGTTGTTGTTTATGCTGCTGATGCGTTCCCCAAATTGGCGTCGGAAAAAAATCGCACCAATATGACATATGTGCCAAACTTTCATATGAAAGGCGAAGAATTCAGACCGTATTTCTTTATGGCAGTTGATGAACTATTATAACATAGATGAAATGATGGCGATAGAATAATATTTGGCGACTTATCACCTGTGCCTAGCTAACATTAAAGTACCAAAATGGCACCTAGAGTATAAAAAGCGAAGTGGTCCGCCCGGAACTGTTGATGACAGTCACATGACTTAGGCTATTGTTATAGAGATTGTTTTAAAATACCGGTAGATAAAGACTCTGTATACACTCTCAGAAATGAATAGTCAGATTTCACGAAATTTTCTTTGTTTTTCACCAAATGGTTTCCTGGAAAATGCTCCGAGCGAACATTTCGTCAAATTGATGAAATTACTTTCTTCACTTGCTTGACGATATAAATTTCGTCAATAGTTTCGTCAAAAGAGGGCTGGAGATGCCATCTATTGAACAGTTTGGAAGCTCCATTATTTATTGGCGGGGAAGGAAAAAAAATCACTTCTCATTTTCCCCGCTGTGATTCGAACCCACGACCTTCGGTGTGGGAGACGGCTGCTCTTCCAACCTCATTACAGAGGACTTGTAAAGATGTGCTTTAAGATTGGTGTAAGGAATTCTGCTGCGTATTTATATTTTTATAAGGTAGATTGTAATTTTATCGGTGCTGCTATAATTTCTGAAAGTTTTAAGTAAGGCTAATTTATTATTATGGTTTTCTCATGTCAATGAATAATTATAATATGGCTTGATTAAATAATTTACTAGTGAAATTTTCTTTGATCAATGAATGATTAGAATATGGTCTGGTTAATTTGTTGTTCACAAATAACGAATTTTGAAGTGGATATTGCATGAGATTTTATCACTTTGAGTAGATGGATAAGATTTTAACACTTTACTGTTTATAAAGGGGAGAGGGATCAATTATGTTTATTTTTAATTTGATTGAAAACAGAATATATTTCTTAAAAAAAAAAAAATAGATATCGTGGAAGTTTGAAATTTTATTGACAAAATTTTCTTTTTTAATGGTTTTGAAGAACATGGGAAATTTATTCTTTTCGAATTAAAACATAACGAACAACAACAAATAAATAAATAAAAATAATAATAAGCATTCCTAAAAATTCTAACAGCTAAAAAAATAACTAATGAAGAAACAATAACTACTTATATTTCAGTATTTTCTGAAAAGCACTAAAAAGTGCTGTTTTAAAATAAATTATTACAGGACTAACATAAACAAGCAAATATCTGCTTGCTAAAATCGCAGGATTTGAGGAGGTACAGCAACTGTTTTTTTTTTTTTTAATGCATTGAGGCTGACAGTGATTGAGGCAAAACTTTCGTCAAACATTTGAGAGTTTGCGTTTCTTTAAAAGTCACGTAATGTTGTTAGGAAATGGTCGTCAAAAACGACGAAATATAACTCGAGGATTGTTGAATCGTCAAAAGTGAGAGTTTTATTTCTGAGAGTGTACTTAATTCATTTTTTATCTTCTTTTCAAATGTTTAACTGATCCTCTTTAATCAAAAACGAAAACAACCATTGGATGTCTTAACAGCAACTGATTCGCCCTTAAATTTTTGCAATCAAAGGGAACTGAATGGAAACCTGTTTACAGGGAGATCTGCACAGCTTTTTTCAGTATAATTCAATCTTCTCTAATATTTTTAAAAACCATCAGATTAGCGTGTTTTTAGATTCTGCGGTGTCTGAACAGCGGTTGGCGAGCGTAGCTTGCAAGGGGCAGAAGCCCCTAGTTAAATATAAAAAATCTATTAGAAATTTCAGTTAAAAAAATGGTTTTCACCTCTATACTGTAATCCGGAATACCGAGTTGAATCTCCTAGTTATATTAAATTGCTAAATGTTTATTTATCGCATTTTGATATGACACATAGCAATGTTTTACGCAAATGGTTCAGGAGCTTCAGAGGTTCTTCCTTATTTTTTTATTTAAGAAATGTTGTTATACTGAAATTGGATGTTAAACCTAACTACTTTGTACTGATTTTACTTTGACGTATTATGTTATATTCAACATCTGTAACCTAAAATATGAATTTTCCATAAATATTTTCCGTCGTGGAGAAAAGTTTCTATGCTTAACGGCTGGCTCTCCACGAGTGGGTGATTTCATTTCATATCATTTGTTTATGTTCAACATCTTATCATTTGTTAACATTTAGCATTCAACATTCAACATCTTATCATTTGTTAATTTGAACACCTGTAACCTAAAATATGAATTTTCAATAAACATTTCCCGTCGTGGAGAAAAGTTCCTATGCTTATACTAGGTATCAAACCCATTCAGCTGGGGAGACCCGGCAGGTAAGGGCCTGGTCATCGGTTAGAAAGAAAAAGGACCTAAGCCTTACGGATGGCTCTCCACGAGTAGGTGATTTCATTTCATATCATTTGTTTATATTCAACATCTTATCATTTGTTTATATTCAACATCTTATCATTTGTTAACATTCAACATTCAACATCTTATCATTTGTTATATTGAACATTTGCAGCCCAAAATATAAATTTTCAATAAACATTTCCCATCGTGGAGAAAAGTTCCTATGCTTAACGGCTGGCTCTCCACGAGTGGGTGATTTCATTTCATATCATTTGTTTACTTAGACATCAGCTTTCACCTTATTAAACTATTCTGAATGCGTTGAAAATTGTTACATAGTCTATGCTTGACACACGATGTTTCTTTCTTGTTATTATTTTAAAACTGTTTTAATCCTAGAAAATATATGCTTTTTTAATATTAAAAAAGTACTTTTTTTTTTTAGCGGTGACATCATGAATTATCGTCTCCGTTTTAAGTTTTGGATAACTCGAACTTTGGCTAATTGGAATTTATTTCTCCATCACCCGTCGCTAAGAATTCAAGTAACGAGCTTCAACTATGATATTACATTTCACATTACAAAGGAAGTCTGCGATCTATAGAACTCCATACCACTATTGCGATTCTAGACTTTTATGCGGTGTCACTGAGATTATTTTTAGCTCACAGGCTATCAAAGCCTGAGAGCTAATGTGCCCGCCCGTTCTGTATGTATGTATGTATGTATGTACGTACGTACGTATGTATGTATGTATGTACGTAACGCGATAACTCTTGATAGAAACATCCGATTTTCTTCAAAATTTTTTCCTAGGTTCACTGTGATAAAGGTTAGTCCACCCCCCCCCCCCCCCCACCCCTTAATTCAGATAAATGGGTTTTTCATGCAGAATGATTCGATTTGCTCCGAATTTGGTATACCGGTTTATTATGTTAAGGAACTTCCCTGATTAGTTTTGGGAGTTCATTGGTTAAGGATAAAATGGGAAAAACGGGGTTAGTCCCCCCCCCCTTAATTCAGATAAATGGGTTTTTCATGCAGAATGATTCGATTTGCTCCGAATTTGGTATACCGGTTTATTATGTTAAGGAACTTCCCTGATTAGTTTTGGGAGTTCATTGGTTAAGGATAAAGGGGGAAAAATGGGGTTAGTCCACCCCCCTTAATTCAGATAAATGTGTTTTTCATGCAGAATGATTCGATTTGCTCCGAATTTGGTATAGCGGTTTATTATGTTAAGGAACTTCCCTTATTAGTTTTGGGGGTTCATTGGTTAAGGATAAAGGAAGAAAAGGGGGGTTAGTCCTCCCCTTAATTCAGATAAATGGGTTTTTCATGCAGAATCATTCGATTTGCTCCGAATTTGGGAGTTCATTCTAGGGGGAGTAAGTCTTTGGGAGTTCTTATTATGTTAAGGAACTTCACTGATTAGTTTTAGGAGTTCATTGGTTAAGGATAAAGGGGGAAAAACGGGGTTAGTCCACCCCCCCCCTTAATTCAGATAAATGGGTGTTTCATGCAGAATGATTCGATTTGCTCCGAATTTGGTATACCGGTTTATTATGTTAAGGAACTTCCCTGATTAGTTTTGGGAGTTCATTGATTAAGGATAAAGGGGGAAAACGGGATTAATCCACCCCCCTTAATTCAGATAAATGTGTTTTTCATGCAGAATGAATCGATTTGCTCCGAATTCGGTATACCGGTTCATTATGTTAAGGAACTTCCCGGATTAGTTTTGGGGGTTCATTGGTTAAGGATAAAGGGGAAAAAGTTGGTTAGTCCACCCCCCTTAATTCAGATAAATGTGTTTTTCATGCAGAATGATTCGATTTGCTCCGAATTTGGTATACCGGTTTATTATGTTAAGGAACTTCCCCGATTAGTTTTGGGGGTTCATTGGTTAAGGATAAAGGGGGGGGAACAGGGTTAGTCCACCCCCCTTAATTCAGATAAATGTGTTTTTCATGCAGAATGACTCGATTTGCTCCGAATTTGGTATACCGGTTTATTATGTTAAGGAACTTCCCTGATTAGTTTTGGGGTTCATTGGTTAAGGGTAAAGAGGGAAAAGGGAGGTTAGCCCGACCCTCTTAATTTAGATAAATGGGTTTTTCATGCAGAATGATTCGATTTGCTCCGAAGTTGGTATACCGGTTTATTATGTTAAGGAGCTTCCATGATTCGTTTTGGCGATTCATTGGTTAAGGATAAAGGGGGGTTAGTCCACCCCCTTAATTTAGATAAATGTTTTTTTTTTGCAAGATTATTCGATTTGCTCCAAATTTGGTATACCGGTTTATTATGATAAGGAGCTTCCCTGATTAGATTTGGAGGTTCACTGGTTAAGTATAAAGGGGGAAACGGGGGCTAATTCTCCTTCACTTATTTTTTTGAGTGGCATTATTCTTTAAAATAAGAGTATAATATACAATTAGTGTGAATAGTCTGTGAGCTGAATGCCATCAGTTTAGCTGGGCACTTTTCTTTTTTATTTATATAATCAATTCATCAATTTAGAATATGTGAAGGATTAGAAAAAAAAAATTGTAGGTAAATTTTAACATAATTTTCCCTTCTTTTGCCAATATTTTCAGTTTCAAACTTTTTCTTTTTTTTATCATAAAGGTAAGTCTATTTACCTATATTAGATAAATTTAACATTTATTATGAAAGTAAACTGTTTCCTTTAACTTACGTTTTATTCGGGCTTTGTTTACCTTTATCCGTACCTTTATCCTTAAACTCGGATGATTGGTTGGTTGTCACATGGAAGTTATTTAGGAAGATCGTCCACTATGACGGTGGCAAAATGCGACTGTGTCTCCCTGTGCGGAGACTTTTATATACGAACGTAACGGATGGGTGGACTTCACAAATTGTGAAGTCTTCACCATCATAATTCTTAACCAATCAGAGACCGGTCCTCGCGATCGTTGAGTATCTTTTTAGCTTTTGGCAACACTTTTTCTAATCAGCTGGTAAAATAAATACCGGAGTTTTTACTTACGCATCATACGTAGCATAGGGTAAGTCTTGTAATCGTTTTAAAAATCGAAAAAATTTTTTGACGGATTTACACGTTTTAGAAACTGGAGATTCCGAAAAACATATTTTTAGAAAAACAATTTGTCCATCCGTCTGTATGTGTGTGTGTCTGTAATCTCTCTATCTCCCAAACAAATTGAGATAGAGACTTGAAATTCTGTGTGTACTTAGGAAGTAATAATGGGAAGAAGCCTATTGAATATCAGTAACCTCGAAATATTCGTTCTGATAAAAGGTATACAAAAAAATTTGAAATTGTTTATTTGAAGGAGTGAATATAAAAGACAATAAAAAACATAAATTTTGCATCATGAATGAACTCGATCGGATAATTAGTTGCCGAGATATTTGTAATTCTAATTTTTACACTCTTCAATTTTTCATGACCCTGTATTTCATTCAAATTTCAATTCAAAGATATATTTTAATTGGAAATGAGACGCTTAATCCGACGCAGTAAACTATTAGTTAATAGGATTATAATTTTTCGAGTTATAAGGATGTTTCTTTTACGCAATTCGGTACTACTCGATTATCCCGCCGATCGAAAAAGTATCGCCAAACTATAAGATTAAATGCCAATAGTGGCTTATCATAAATGTCAAGCATTTAATGCCTCTCCATACCTATAAGAGGGGTTTACCATACGGGGGGACCCTGTTCTGTCACCAACTTGGGCGGTATATCGCCAAATTTGGCGGCCAAAATGAGTCGCCAAAAGTGACGCCAAATTGGCGGTATCTCTAATATTTCGCCAAATCCCCATAGACTTCCATTGTAAACCAATAGCGTTTACTTGCTTACAGAAAATCAACAAATTGAGATATTTTAATGCAACAAAAAGTAATATTAGCTTAAGGGGTTATATTAATTATATTTAAGGAAGTCCAAATAAATTAAATTATGAATAAAAGTAACATGGTACAATGCTTAGAAAATATCACATGTTTTATTTTCATGTTTTATATTATCTATATCCGTGATGGGTAAGTATTACGGTGGCCCCCAGCGACTAGTTTTTCTTTGGGTGTGCTCATGTGCTTCTTAGCTCATCTCTTTTATGCAGTGGAAGACCTTTAATATGAAAGTTATTAGCTCTTCTGAGTATGCAGAAAAGGCTCTTTAATATGGAAGTATCATGCTATTCTATTAGCAGTCGGTTATCTCTAATTGGTGAGAAATTTTCAATCTGATTATGCATGTTGATTGGTTTATTTTTATGATTTTACTGACAGTTAGTCAGCGTATTTCTAATTATATGTGTCGATTTTTCAAGTAATAAAACTTTGAGCTGTTCATTTATGGATTTCTTAAGCCATCTTTTAGCCAGCTTACTTTCCATAAGTAGACGATACAATCTTTTATCAATCGACTCATCACTTCAGAAAAGAAACGCCACTCTATGCTTTAGTACAAAGTAAAGTTTAATGAATCTCTGTACTACAAGGCATATTATTATTTACAGGAATACTGTACATATTTACAGCGCCAAAACTTAGAAGAAATCCGGTGATTGCAAAATATTTTATCATTTCCCGCCTCTAAAGCACCTGGGGAAAAATCAAGCAAGCAGCTTGTATTTCGAACATCTCTACATTCTGCGTCTCAAAAACACTCTCCCTGCGTAAAAGCTAATCCGCAATGAATTGTGGGAAAACCTATTTGGCAGCCCGCTAAACTGTCGTGCGCTGCCATCTAGTGTATCGGTATTTAAATATTTGTTACATCCCCCCCCCCTCTGGTTCCTTAGACGTCTTGGCAATGGAGCAGGAACATTTTTCTTAGGTCTACCACGTTTCCTGAGTGGAATAACTGGTTGGTCGGTAACATTGTTAGAACGTTTTAGGGCAGATGTATGGTAAGTTCCTAACCCGTAAGGCATGGTGACGTCACGGCGACGTCGTTGTGAAATCACACTGTGATTTTGTGACCGTCGATGTGACGTCACGTGACGTCATAGTGACTAGAATGCGAGGTCGTTATGGCCGTTTTAGAGGTCGTTTGTGACGTCACATTGTGACCACTCTGTGAAGTCACGGTGTGACAAATTTGTGAAAAGTGTGTTATTTGTGACTATTTTGGCATTAACTTTGTGACGAACCTGTGACGACAGCGACAATGCTTTGACGTCCCACTGTGGCTAATTTGTGAAATATGTGTCATTTGTGACGAACTTGTCATAAACAATGTGATGATTTCAAATGAAAATCAAATTTCAAATTAATTGCTTAAAAGGGCAAAGGCCAACATAGAGAAAAAGATTCCAAGCCGGGACTCGAATCCGGGCCATCAGTGTAGCGCACTGACATTCTACCGACTAAACCACATGGAACGAGACCCAGCCTGGAAAATGTCTTACTAGTACATGTTGGCAAGGCTACAAACGCAGCACAAGATGGAATATTTATCGTGAGCCGCCAACATCGGGTAAACACGAAACTTAATTAAATCCAGCATCGATTCAAACTATATAAATACTTGGAAATTTTTCCATAGAGAACCATTCGCCTTGCACACAATATTTCAAATGAAAATCAAATTTCAAATTAATTGCTTAAGATGCAATTTTAATTTGAAATTTCATTTTCATTTGAAATATTGTATGCAAGGCGAATGTTTCTCTCTGGAAAAATTTCCAAGTATTCATATAGTTTGAATCGCTGCTGGATTTAATTAAGTTTCGTGCTTGCCCCATGTCTGTGGCTCATGATAAATATTCCATCTTGTGCTGCGTTTGTAGCCTTGCCAACATGTAATAGTAAGACATTTTCCAGGCTGGGTCTCGTTCCATGTGGTTTAGTCGGTAGAATGTCAGTGCGCTATACTGATGGCCCGGATTCGAGTACCGTTATGGAATTTTTTTCACTATGTTGGCTTTTGCGCCTTTTAAGCAATCAATTTGAAATTTGGTTTCCATTTGAAATATTGTTTGAAGGCGAATGTTTCTCTCTGGAAAAAATTCCAAGCATTAATACTGTGATGATTCTTGTTATAAACACTGTGATGAGTTTTAAAATAAAGTTTTGTTTGAAATATACAATATTATCTTTTTACCGTACTTTTTAGTAATGTATCGCTATTTTGGAGTCCTATTCTTCTAAAGTACTTTTAATTTTTACACTGAAAAAAACAATGCTTATCAATTGGCATCCTTTTTTATTAAGTTCTAAGCTTGATCTTGAGTTCAAGCTTTATATTAAGAATGTGTAAGTTTTTATGTGTTGTGATTTGTTATTATTTTATTAAATACGAACATGGAGTCTAACGGATATTAATACATTTCCTATTTAAAGAAGAATAAGATAAGCCATATTTATTTAAATTTTTTATTCCCGTGTATATTGTATTTTGTTAATATGAGCTAAATAGATTTTGTATGATTTATAGGAAATGACTGATCTGGGAAATAGAAAAAACAAGTAAGAAAAATCATGCGTTAAGCATAGATTATAAAGCACTTTCCAACGCTTCATGAATGCTTTAACTAGACATCGTAATTTAAGGAAATAACGTAAATAAGATAACTAAGTAAATAATTTAGAAAACGCATAAAACATTTGAAAAACTGATTTCAGCAGTTACCGTCCATAGCCAAATATGTTTTCCAATTCTTTTGAATAGCCCTGTATTTAACCTGTAGGTTGATATATACTAGCATATAATGTGAAAATTTAGTTTTGCAAGAAAACGCATAATAGGTTGAAATTCTCATTCAGCAATTTATACTAATATATGAAAACATACTTGAATACTTTTGTACAACTCTGTAGTTTACCTAGAATCTTTATTACACGCCACTATTTAGTTAAAATTTAATTCAAATTAAAACACTCTTAAAACTGCTGAAATCACATTTCCAGAAATTATAATTTATAGACGGCCATCTATCCATTTCCTTGCGTGACCCTGTGTATCATTTTATCCATATTCTACAAACATTTCTTAGTAAATTAAATGCAGTTCAACATAAAAATCCATAACTCATCTAAACAACACCTTTAAGCAATTTGCGCCCATACCCCTTAACTCTTACGTATACTTTTGTGTAGCCTTGTATATGAATTATAGCTTTTATATACACCATATACTATGCATAAATATAGTGAATCATAAAAGCGCATATTATAATTAAAAAGTGCATTTCCAGCAATTATCGCTAATGAACAGTACAATATCAACTTTTATAAATATCATAAATTATAAATATTTTTTATAAATATTATAAATATCAAATTTTAAAAAGTATAGTAAAGCAGTTTAATCTATAAACGTGTTATCAGGCATTAAAAACTCTTTATTTCAATGCTTAATTGTCATATTTTATTTTTTAATGCGAAGTATCGAACGTGTATCGAAAACGTAGAAAATGAGTTTACAATCGAAGAAATTTTAATAACTGATTCTGAATGTCTATAATTAAATTTTTGATTAAAATCACGAACAGCAAAAACGTGCTTACATACAATTTAAAAAAATAAATATACCAATTTGAAAAACACTATATAATTAGTATTTATAATTGTACTATTAAACAACAACAAAGTACAATAGATGAATTAAATGTATTATTAGATTTAACAATTTCTCAAAAATCTCTCCATATGTTACAAGGAATTCCTATTATTTTATAATTTTGGCAAATGTTAAATCTGAAAACATTGATATGAAGATTTAGGATTTTAAATAATAATTTAAAATATTATTAGCAATGAAAAAAAGTCTTTCAAAAGTTTCACTACTATAGTATGTAAACCATTCAGTATAATATTAATTTCTAATCTGAAAAACAATCCTAGATCAGTCTCTTTCTATAGGTATAATATAAAACTATTTAACTCAACTCATCAATTATACAAAACAGGAATAAACAATTTAAATTAAATAAGACTTACTTTTTAAGCTCCATAAATTAATTATTAATATCCGTGTGTATCCGAAAATGGCGACGTCTTTTTCTTCCATTAAAAAAAGCACACGCAAAAGCTTACATTTTAGACTAGTAACTTACCGCATCTGTTAGAACAAAAAGTTCTCTGTTTACCCTGCGGTATCGTGGCAGACTATTTGGGGCAGGTGTTAGTTTATTTGCTTTTATATAAACAGATATGGAACTTATATGTGCAATCATTTTATGAGACTGTCTGTATTTAAATTTTTGTATTTGAAGAATTTTCCAATGTATTTTACCTTTTCTTTTTATGAGTTTTAACCCCCCCCCCCCACTCCCTTTTTCTAAGTAAAGATTGTTTCACACATAATAAATACAAAATATCTTCCTAAAAAATAAAAAGATATAAATAAATATCGAGGATATAAAAAATTTTCTTTGTCAATCGTCATTCTTTTCATGTTAATTTCCTGTAGAATAAAACAATTCGTAAAATAACTTTTTTTAAGAGTCATATCTCTAAAACACAAGTTTGAAATACGAATAATAAATTATATCATGGGTTTTGCATAAATTTTGTATATTTTTTTTTATTCGGAAAATGCTAATTTTATTTTAAAAGTCTGAAAGATGTAGAATTTTTTTTAAAAAATAGTTACTTAAAATAGGTACACTAACAGGAAAAAATATGACTTGAATGCAAATTATAAAGCAAGAAATGTATGTTTGACTAAACTCTGAAGACTCTTTCTACGTGCTCATTAAAAGCTGCAGACTTAACTATAATAGAATTTTTTTAGTTTGAAGCCACAAAAGTGTTTCGAATACTAGTGGTCGGTAACAAATAAATTAAAAATTTTCTTTCCTGCAAACTAAATATGTAAAGTGTATATATTTAATATTCCTAATTCTAAATATGTTATCCAAATCGCTCCAGCACGTACCATTTTTCCGAGAAACACTTTTATAATAATAAGAATAAGAGAAGGATTATTATATTAAATTGCAATACTAGATAAAATTGAAATCAGGAAAAAAGTATACTTTCACACTCATAGATATCATATTGATAAAATATAGCATGAAAATCTAGTTTGTTGATACTTGTACCGTGCATTTTCCTTTATATGCCCCACCCCCCACCCCACCATCTTTTCGTGTCTGAATTTACTACTTGCTACCCACTAATATATTTTCATTTCTTATGCCGCTGTAACTCGGGCCTTTTTAAAACATTTCTCTTCATTTTCAAAGATTTTGAAGTTCATATTTTTCTCGCACTGTGACTTACAATATGGGGGGATTTTTTTTGTGAGTGTGACGTGACCTACGTTACATGCAGTGACATAACAATTCTTTTTTATTGCCAGAAAAATAAAATTTTACAGTAACAACATGTTTTGAAGATTTTTTGTAATTTTTTAAAGTTTTCTAAGAAGTTCACATCTCATTCACAATGTGACATCACTGAGTGGTGGTATTTCGGTCACAGATGTGACGTCACCACAGTGACTCACAGTGACGTCACAACAACGTCACTGTGACCATGCATGCTATGAGGGAAGGGAACTTTAGGAGCTTGTAAACTGGCAACTTCATAGGAAGTGGGCGAGCGCTGTGTGAGCACTACATAGGGTCCGTCACGTCATGCACTGAATTTGGCGGTTCTTTTCTGACCAGCCTTGCTAATGGGATTGATTTCTACCCATACATGGTCACTAGGAGAATACTGAAGTTCTTCTACCCGTTTTCTGTCCACATACTGTTTTCTTTTGCGTTGTTCGACTAAATCTTTCACTTAGAACAAACAATCTTCTTGAAACACCATCAAAAATTTGAAGGTGTTTCAAGAAGATTGTTTGTTCTTAGTCATTCACACCAGTTTTAACATATTTTCTTTAAATCTTTCACTTGCTTAGTGAACTTAGCAAATTTGTTTGGTTTCGGGTTTATCTCAACGGAGACTGTATCGATTTCACAGGAGCGCGGGGTGGCTCCTCCCCTTGGCTGAAAGATGGTTTCATACCTTTTCAGCAAGTAATTCAATTCTGACTTCTGGCCAGAACATTCAAAAGGCTTTGGAACAGGATCTGCAAAACCATACTTTATATGTGGCATATCGCCGAAGTACCAACGTTTGTTCTTAACGTCTGGTACAAGCCCTGACTTATCAAGAAAGTCTCTTCCTAAACGGGTTCTGTTCCCTTTAGCTTTAGGTAACTCAATAAAATCTGTACGAAATTTTCTTCCTTCAATTTCTACAGTAACAGTCGTGGTCAAACTGTCTTCTTTTGACCGTTGGCCATTTGCTAAGGACATGTTCAGAGAGGTCCTTTGAAACTTTGAACCTTTTTCTTTTAACACCGATTACAAAGATTCACTAGCCAGGCTGTGACTAGATCCGGTATCTACATAGGCTGTGCCATAGACGCCATTAATGTTCAGGTTTACTGTGGTTAAAGGTGTGGTAGTGGTTGAGCATGTGCATATCTGGATTTGCTCAAACTGAGAAGATTCAGTATTTATCACAGGGTTGCAAGTAGGGCACTTAGCACGAATAAATCCCGGAACACCACAACCATAACATTTCAAGACTGGGCGATCTTCAATCAGTGGTGAGGGATTCACCTTTCCGTTGTCTGACGGGTTTGTCTTCTTTGAGTAGAAGGATTCATTTTGAAATGTTTTATTAGAAAAATTCGAGGGTACGGTCTCTTTGTGTTTTAACCAGTTTTTATATTTCTGGTGGATTTTCCCTTCTTTGGATTTTACGGGATTTACCCTTAGAACATCGTAAGCATCGAGCTTCTCTACTAATGCATTTGGATCATTTAAATCAGTCCAAACGTCTAAGAAATGTTCTCTATGCTGTGGGGAGCACCCTTTCTTTAATTTGTCAGATAAAATAAGATTTTTCAAATCTTCGAATGAAGTTATGTTGAGTTCAGATAGCCAACCTTCAAAGTATGTTCTAAGCTCGAAAAAATAGTCTTTCCAGGTACTTTCTGGAATTATCTTGTGCTGAATGAACAGGATTCTAAATTTTTCAGCGGTCAATTTGAATTGTTTCAACAACATCGCCTTGATGTGTTGGTAGTCCTGGGCCTTTTCTTCCGGTTCCCTAGCAATGAGTCTAGCAATATCACTAGGTAAAGCGCTTATGAGATACGTAACCCAGTATTCTTCCGGAACCCCTAGGACCTTTAACTGTCACTCACATAGCACTAAGAAGATGTTCATATCATCTTCGTTTGGGCGAAAACGTGGAATCAATTTTTGTAAGTCGTTTCGCGGTTTTTCGTAAGTGCACCTATTATTTTCTAACCCCGAATTAGATGCCGAAGTCGAATGGGTAAGGCGTAATTTTTCGAGTTCGGAAGTCCGTTCGCGCTCTAAATTTTCTTGTTCGATTTTACGCTGATTTTCTAAATCTAAGCGCTCTTGTTCAGTTTTTCTATTCTCAACTAAAGTAAATTTTTTGTATAGTCTTCCTCGTAATTAGCGTGCGTAGTAATTAAATTACGTAAATCGACCATTTTCATTTCTTCAGTGGCTGTTAAGCCTAATTCATCGCAAAGGACACGTAGATCCTCTTTTTTGCCCTTCCCAAAAAATGCCATTTTGTTTAAATTTAACAAAACTAACAACCAAAATAAAATTTTGATTTAAAAAATTCACTTCAAGAACTAGAATTTGAATTTAAAATTTCAAGCAAAATTTTCAAGAACAAGAATTTCTATTTAAAAATTTCAATTAAAAATTTTCAATTTCAAGA
The DNA here is from genome assembly GCA_963932465.1 of Maratus speciosus. NCBI lineage: Eukaryota > Metazoa > Arthropoda > Arachnida > Araneae > Salticidae > Maratus > Maratus speciosus. The sequence goes on from OZ010793.1 coordinate 483,959,134, forward strand.
ACAGATTTTTAGATTTTTCTACGCAGACCTATCCTTACACTCAGGGATTTCTTCTTTACAGAAATCATAACACACTAAAAAATATGTATATATTCAAAATACAATATAAATATAAATGCAAATTAATATAATATCACAAAATATAAAACTTTATTTATTTAACTCTTTCCTTCGGAACGTAACCCAAAATTGAACTATTTCAATTTATCGTTACGTAATACGATATTACTATACTTTTAAGAAAACACAAAAAAAATTCTATAACTTCAATATTAACTTTCAAAATAAAACAAAACTAAATTATTATTACACAGTTCTTAACTTTCAATTTCTTTTAAGAAAAGAAAAGAAAAAAAACATAATATTACGTTAAGCAAGAATTTTTAAAAACTTTCTTCTCAAAAGCACCCTTTCTATTTTTGTTCTAAGAACACAATTATTCAAAATTAATTAAAATTAGTTTACTAGCAAAATAATTCAAAATTGTTCTCAAAAGAACATAATTTACTTTTGTTCCGGGAAACAAAATTCATTCTCTCTTTTTTTTTTAACCTTTTAAAACAAATTCAAATTTAAATGTTTAACCTATAAGAAAACTTATTCTTATAAAAGTTCTGTTGTTCAGAGCTTAATTTCGTCATTTCATAAATCAACGTTATTCAAAACGAAATTCAACTTATTAAGTAAAAAAAAAATATTTATTCTATCGTGAATATCTGTCAAACGATACCATTTTAATAAAATACAGTTTATTAAATTCAAAACGAAAAAGTTTTCTCAAATTAGAATACAAAATATAATTTTCACATCAGTAAGTAAAATATATCTTAACAGAACAAATTTTGTTCTTAAATTACCCTTAATCTAAACTGATCAAAGATTTTTGCTTTCAGAATTTAATTCTTATAGAAAATTTTTACGTTATGTAAGATTTCTAGCTTCAGAACATTTTTACCTCGTCTGTATGTCATGACAAAACAGACACAAATTATTTTCTTTAAAATAAAATTATATACTTTCAAATACTATCTTAAACAATTTTAACATCAAAAGTTTAATAACATAAAATAAACAATATGAGACAAACAAAAGTTTACTAAAATAAATTACAAACTTATCTTCGGATAGCTGCTACACGCATCCATATTTTTATAAGCCTTCAAGCAGTAAAACCTATTTAAGGATATAAAGCACTTTCTGTTCCGAAATCGACGTTCGGTTAACAGAGCATTAGTAGAACACTTTGACACATATACGTGAAGCGTATGCGGAACAAGCACCTTTCGTGCAACATATTTCACTTCAACACTATGGCGAACACACGGCATTTGTAATTTGCCTTAGCCGATATCACAGAAGCGACGTCTGATCAGAAGATGCTAAAACACTACTTTTCCTTCCTCAAAGCACCAGCCATTATAGCACACCATTTGTAGAATACGACACTGTGTATTAAACACCAGTATTTTTAAAAATTTCCATATTTCTACATTAAGCACCAGCACCTCTTTTTAAATATGAAGAGCACAAGCATTTTTAAAAACTCGTAGAGCATCAGCATTTATTTACTCGGTCGGTCGTAGATTCAGGGCCCCACGTTGGGCACCATTTTTAGCCAGCTTACTTTCCATAAGTAGACGCTGCAATCTTTTATCAATCGACTCATCACTTCAGAAAAGAAACGCCACTCTATGCTTTAGTACAAAGTAAGGTTTAATGAATCTCTGTACAACAAGACATATTATTATTTACAGGAATACTGTACATATTTACAGCTCCAAAACTTAGAAGAAATCCGGTGATTGCAAAATATTTTATCATTTCCCGCTTCTCATTAAAAGCTCCGGGGAAAAATCAAGCAAGCAGATTGTATTTCGAACACCTCTACATTCTGCATCTCAAAAACACTCTCCCTGCGTAAAAGCTAATCCGCAATGAATTATGGGAAAACCTATTTGGCAGCCCGCTAAACTAGAGATCCTACATTAGAGAGAGATTGTACATTGACGAAATGTCCGCCATTTTCGTGACAAAAAAAATGGAACGCCGTACAACGCAATGCATTTTCATCAGTGTTTAACACTTTTTATTCTATTAAAATTATGAAATTTTCATTTTATATGCCTTCAAAGAGTCTTTCAGAACATAAATATGAGCGCATTTCCATTTTTATGAGTAAGAATTCTCAGAAAATTCATTTTTTACACTATTATTTTACTAATTAAAATAGTGGGCAGAGGAAGATTGGGCATGTAAGAACTTTATTTGAATTTCACAATATTTGAGAAAATAATTTTTAACGATTATCAGATAGAAAATGAACTATAGAATTGATTTTTTTAAAACTATCTATAATTTATTACGTATTTTAAAACAACAGTAATTATTATAATTTTCACCATCTTCGCATTGTAATTTCAGAAACAATAAAATTTGAACATATCATATACCACTCCTATTTAACTATGTATGTGATTCAAAGTTAATTTAATATGTGCACTGAAAATATTTTATAAGTTACTATATACTGATACTTCTCTTTGATATTATCTTTAAATATGGAAGTCTGATAAATATATACTATTAGAATGAGTATTGTTATCAAAACATTAAATGTAAGTTTAGGAAAAAAATGAAATAGGGACACTGCTGTTAAAAAAAAAAAAAAAAAAATTAAAAATATGCAAAACAAATTCTATAAATAAATCAAAATCCGATAACTAAGTAAATTTGCACTGCTGCGTACCTAAAAAGCTGAGTATAAAAAATGCATTTTCTGAGAATTGTTACTCATTAAAATGGAAATGTGCTTATATTTATGTTCCGAAAGACTCTTTGAAATATTATAAAATAAAATGTTCATAATTTTAATAGAATAAAAAGTGTTCGATGCTGATAAAAATACATTGCGTTGTATGGCGTTCCATCTACTTTGTAACGGAAATGGCGGACATTTCTTCAATGTCCAATCTCTCTCTAATGTAGGATCTCTACGCTAAACTGTCGTGTGCTGCCATCTAGTGTATCGGTATTTAAATATTTGTTACAATCTTACATAGCTATTATACACCAGTTAGACAGTATATTTTTTCCTTTAGTTACAAACAACCGAGAGGTGTCATTTTTTTCGACTTATTGACGTAAGTCCAAAGCCCCGAACTAGCCCCACTTCTTCTCAGATATTTTTAAAATAGTAATTTGAGAGAAGAGGCGCACCACAATTATGTAACCAATTCCAACCGTTAAGCTAGTTATAAACTTAATGCTAAAGGTGGCTTAATGCTAGCATTAAGCTTATAACTAGCTTAATGGCTGGAATTGGTTACATAATTTATTTATTTATTTTATTTTTTTTTTTTTTATTTTTTTTTTTTTTTTGCTAATTCTTCTCATATTCTAAATTGATGAATTGATTATATATAGTGAATCTCTGTAACAGCGCATAAAATCCTAGAGATAGAATCGTTCACTCTCAAACAAACTCCTCAAACAAATAGCCATACATTTCCCCGTTCATTTTGACCAAACAATTTTGTTTTGATTTATACATTTTTCGTCAAATCACGGATATCCCTTAAATTTTAGCTAAATATTACGCAAAATTCTAAATACCATGTTGTGTTTACAAGAAATTTGCTATTTCCTTCAACCGTGCTGTCATAAGGCCTCCCTTTTATTGAAGGAATTTCTGATTTGTAGTTTTTTCCACAAACCACGGGAAATTCTGTAATCTAAGCTTTAAAATTGACCAGTAATTCAGTACTCTAAGCAGCATGATTACACAGAATTTCCATAAATCGTACAGGATTTCTGGAAATTCTGCTGTCGTATATTTTAGTTTCTTGACGTAATGTTTTTAGAGTGCTGACATTATGCAAAAAATAAACAACGACAAAACAACTGTCCAGAGGATCATATACGTCTATAAATCGTAATGTCAGTGAAATAAGTTTTGATGTTTTTCTGTAAATCTATACAAGTCATCTATGTCATTTTTAACTATTGTCGACGGTCATTTGATTTATTTATTAACTAATCACGATACAGCTAGAAAGAAAATATATAAGTAGTATTCATCCCAAATAACTATTGGAAAATATTTAATAACCCTAGCTTTCAATTCAAATAACAACCGTACCTAAATTGAATCAGTTCAAATACTTTGCACTAAATATAGGTGCATACTTCTCATTAGCTGTCTAAATGCAATGTTTCATTAAAATACAGACTACTGTTCCAATGCATCATGGATTGATTGGACGCAAAGCATTTAGTATTCATGAACTTTTTCTTTAATATTTAAATGTATGGTTGTAATAGAGACGCATCTGTAGTTTTAGAAAATAATTTTACAAATAGATGCTAACATTTTGCACAAATTTCTTGAAATAAAATATATCCTAAGCTGGGATATATAAGAAAAAGAACATTCATTTAAGAAAACTTGGAAGAAAAAATTGATTTGAGAAATATAATTCAGATGTTGTGTTCATGACTAATTAATTTTGTTCGTTATTAATATTACAAAAACTATTTATTATTATTCTTTCAGAAAGTTGTTTTAGAAAAAATATAAACTTTTTGGTATTTATTAATTTTACAAATCAGACATTTATTTTGTTATTTAAAACTATTAAATGTATAAAAAAATATAACACCAATGCCTCCTACATTTTAGTAAGAAGAGGTTAACTCTATTCAAATACTAAAATAAATATTTTACTCAATCAAACACATAAAGATTTTCTATTATTTTTTACTATGTAAAACTGAACATTTAATGATGGATGAAATAATTTTTTTGACATTTGCTGACTATCAGTTAGTCAGATATTAAATTGATAAGATATTTTTTGATCTAGAATTTCTATATATATTCCTTTTAGTGTTAAATGAACATCGTATTGTTTCGGTAGATATAATGTCCTATTAAATGAAAAATCCTCTTACTAGCACAAATCTACATTAATTGAAAAAATAAAACAACGGGATGAGAAATTCCAAAGCTGATACTACAAGGCCAAATGTCACTCGTATTATGGTTCAAAGTATTTGTCAAAAACGCTACTGAGTAAGGTGAGGGGATCAACAGTTCGAAAATAGTTCCCACTAAAAATTTTAGTTTTGTTAAATCGAGGTATTTAAGCGATCGAAAGTTTGCTTTCACTGCAAGTATGAAAGCATTATTGCCCATTAAAACACCGAAATTAAAGTGCATTGTGCGCAGTCAGGTTTTTGGTAAGTGACCTCTTGGGAAGACTGCATTGCTGTTGTCACTATGTAGATGCAACGAGTAAATCATGTGTATGGAGTGTATTTTCTATTACAGATTGCAAAAGAGGGTATGAAGTAACATTGAGACAGGAGTCTTCCTCCCCTTTCCGATATAGGTCATAATAGTGGGAAGGTTCGGAAGGATTAAAGGGCATTGACCAAACAAGTTGGAAGCTTCATCAAGCCTAAACCAATTGTATCCCGTGCATCATAAATAAAAAAAAAATAAAACTCGTATCGTAATTTAAACAAACTAGAATCAAAAAATACTGCATTTCTTATTTTCACTAAATGTAGGGGAGACCGGGGCTAGTTGGCTACGTAAGTAGGCGCAGTCCTCATAAATCGCCTGTTTGTGGATAGATTTCGCAACCAGTCACAGAGTACCTTTCTTCTTGCTTTTACAATCCTCATTATAGTTTTGCAGCGTTGCCTAGGTGCAGTGGACATTTATTACGATTTTTCTGGGTTTTTTTGCGCTCATAAGTAATTTTTTGTTGCTTCATTCTTTTTCTAATTTCTAATACGTATCTTAATAACAGCGATTTAACTTGTGCAGTTTTTATTAGTGTATGAACTGTACGTCTGTACCTACCCCATACGTGATTTACATGGATTATTTATGCTTAGATGGTTACGTGTCCTTTTGTGAAGAAATTTATTATGGGGCTATTAGGCGCATTGAACACGGGGCAAGTTGGCTCGGTGTTTGGTGTATGCTGGTAGCTTGGAAAACAGCAAACACCGAGAAAAGTGGTTGCAATGCAAGATTTCTGGCACACGAGGCTTGTCCAAACGGAGACACCCAATTTTTTATTTGTGACAACTGTAACTCTGATGACGATATCTAGTAGGATAGAAGTAACACAATGTTAATGTTTTATTCATTATTTTTATGTCTGTATAATTTGGAATTTATATTGTACGGCGATAACGCTTTTGTTTAAACTTACTGGTAATAATGAAATTGATTTCTCTTAACTGCGTGTCTTTATTGAATTTCATTTAAATTTTTATAAAGCGCGTGCTAACTTACCCCATAGGAATAGGCAACTTGCCCCGTGACAGGGTAGGTTGGCGCACAATTTTCCTTTTACTTTATGCTTCCGCTAAATATAAACTACAAAAGCTACAACCTCAAAACTCCGGGTATTTATATCCCAATGCTTGTTCTTTAAAAGTACAGTTAAAGTTTCATAAAAAAAACTTAAACAAAACATCAATAACTAAAAACTGCGTCTACTAGCCCCGGTCTCCCCTACTTATCCTCAAAAGGAGGAGAAATCATTACATGTTACCTACAATCATATTAATTCTTTTTATACATGATTTCCAAATAATAAAATTATTTGGTTATACAATCAAGACAATCAAGGCAGAAAGGTTTTATCCCTTTCATCTTCAAACATTTCTTTTTAAAAGATAAAATTTGCTTAAAAATTACTTAAATAAAATTTTTACTTTCCCTATATGCTGATTATAAGAGACCTAAACTGAAACCCACATTAAATAAACGTAAAAAATACAGATAATTTTTTCTCTCATAATTTAATTTAAAAAATACTTGAATAAAACGATACAAATATTTGCTGGTAAAATGTTTCTTTTTATACAAGGTAGAATAACTCAAGTATACATTATATTTTTTGCATTTTTATGAAATAATCATTAATGTATATGTCTGCAGTTAAACTGAATGCCTATGGAAACAAGCCATGCAATTAAAGTAAATACGGATAGTATTTGAATAACGTGATTAGAGGTCGTTGAACTCTACCTTTGAGCATCAAGTTTCATTTTAATATATTTTTATCTTTATTCCGTCATTTATATAGTATCGTTATTTGTTGCATTTGCGATCATCCGGAAATCAATGTTATTAATAGCATAGCACAGCTGAGAAAGAAATAATACTCGATGTGTCATCTCAGAAGACAGTCATGAAGTTACTTTTGATTAAGTTAAGGAGTATTATGATATTTTTCTAGCAATTCTGGATCGGGCAATAATCCAAAAAATAAAGGAATATCATAAAGTGCAATAGTAGCTTTTTATGCAAATAAAATCAGTTTTATTGTTGAATAGCCCTTTGTCAACCTTCCAATTTTTTGTGATATCAATTTGCTAAACAGCATTATAGAAAGGAAATAATTAAAAATAAATTTAGAAATGGATTATTATTTTTAAGAATGAAAAGTGTTGACTCTTATTATTATTTTTATTATTACTATTCTACGTGCGTGCATAATTATGTTAGGTAATAATTATTTATATATTTTATATGCATTTCAAATTTTTAACTCATTTAAAACTTTCATATATAATTACATTTCCTAGTTATTTACTCCAGGATTATAGATATTATTACTCAAACATACAATGAAATGTAAGAAACGGAAATTATTTAAGAAAAATAAGACATGACATAGAAAATCCAGTTTAAGTTAGGAAACTCTTATCAAATACAGTATCTTATATAATATATCAAAGCATTAAACTTGTTTATAAAGTCCACATGAATGAACAATTTATATATAATGCTATTTCTGAACTTTTTATCAGGAACATAAATTGATGAAATAGGGGTGCGTCTGTAAACTTTTCTTCCGATTTCAAAATATTTCTCTGTCTGTTAAGAAAAAAGTAAAAACGTATGAAATAGTAGCAATATTTTCAATGTAACATTCTCTGGTCTTACGTTACTCATCAAGCCGATAGTCGAAAAAGGTATTAAATAAAGAAGCCGGACAAAAGCTAAAAATAAAAATAAAAAATTAGATTTTTTTTATCATGAAAATGAAAAACTTCAATAACATTGAAAAACTATTATGAGAGGAGTAACTTCGAAGTGAGCTTCGAAGTATCATATATAACAGATATTAATAAAAGATTATTAACAAGAAATTTGTAATTTTTTAAGATGAAAAATCTTTCAAGAGAAAAAAGTAGAAAGAGAAAATTAAAAAAGGAACATTTACAGCCTTCGAAAAATGAAAATTTTGAACGAATGTCCAAAAGTGTGGAGCAGTTACAGAAATTTTGGTGTGACGCATATTTTTTATGCTCCCGTAATTAATACTCCAAAGCTGACTAATATAATCTTTCTTGTTTTTGAGTTTACTCGACAACAATTCCCGAACTCTTGAAATTTAACAAATGTATTCTTACACTGTAAATAAAATTCCGTTAAAATGCGGAAAATTGTACTGAAAACCGAGACGCAAATACTATTTCCGTATTTTAACGGAAAATTTCCCCTGTAAATTCCAGAAAAACGGAACTTTTTCTGGAATTTATGCGAAAAACTTTCCGTTAAAATACGGAAATAGGACTGGCGCGGCGTCTCGATTGCCAGAACAATTTACGTATTTTAACGGAATTTCATTTACAGTGTATTTTCTCTTGCTTTGGCTCAGTGCTTTATGACAAGATTTGATTATCATAATATCTTGTGCATTTCAATGAAGAGAGTTGTTTAAATATATATAGAGGATTTTTGTCAGCAACGAATGTATTTATTTAAAGGCGATTTAGACAATTTAATTTCCCTAAAATGGTTTATTTGGAATATGCCAGTACAGCTTCTACTGTGTGTTATAGAGGCGCATTTTTAAAGAATAGATACAGTTCTAATCCTTTAGGATCGAGTTGGATCTTACTTTTAGTAGAAATAATTTAGTCTAAGATTATATCCTGCTAAATAAAATTATTCAAATCTCTAAAGGTTGACTTTTTGTAGATGTTCTTGATAGTCTAAATTGAAACTGTCCATGATTTATGAAGCATAGGACAGGATATTAGGTTGTTGGTTCATACCCTTTTTCATACCATATGGTTTCACATACAGGTCTGCCACAATCCATAAAAAATAATAGAGACACTTTCTCTTTATCAATTTTGCATTTTTTTTTTTTACTACAATAATTGGTATGCAGAAAGTATTGCTTTTCTTGAAAATAGGATTTTTTAGAAGAAAAGACAATTACTATCAGAGGTAAGGATGAAAACCGTAAAAACCAAAGTTGAAAAATACTATTTTCGGTCAAATTATCTAGGAATGCACTAGGTCCAAATTTTTTTTATAGCCATAACAAAATTATAATGAATTTAACAGCTTTTTAAAAGTCTTTATATTTAGTTTCAAGTATCGTCACCTGATTTATATTTAAGAGAAAATAAAATGCATTTCAAAGGATATTTTAACACTTAATGTGAATAATGCGCTGGTTTATAGTGGAACATTAAAAATGTCTATTTTAAATTATGCTCCTTATTTTCAAGTTTCTATGTTAAACATCATAAATCATTCGATATATATGCGATATTTAGTGAAAAGTATCAGAACTCTTTAGATTTTAGATATTTTGTCAGAATTCTAGAGAAATACGTGATGAATTGTTTCTTAAATTCAAGAATGTGATAAACACGTTTAACTTTATATTTTCATAGACGATTTATTCACGAGAGCAATTAGAGGCCCGAGAACAAATTAATATTATGCTGTATCAGAAAGAGCTTAAAATAATCTTTAGTTGTAACACATGACTATGTGGAGCTTATACAATACTGTACAATAATGCGTATGAATAGCAAATATGTTTATCAAGATTTAAAGGTCTCAAAAAAATTTTAAAAAATTCTGTAAGTTTATTTTTTTTTTAGCATGAAGGGTTTTTAATGAAATTTAATGCCATTTACTGGGTATTTCATAATATACAGTAGAAATAAAAAGCTGCAATGAAAACGTAAATATATGAAATATTTGATAAAATATGAGCATTTGTGTAAATGGATTTTGAACTATAGTTCAAAATCAGGCAGGCGCAAACTATAACAAACTTTCTTTTGCAAAATTTAGTAAGAGGGGGTAAGGGCAAGTAATATAAACAGACAGTTTGCATATCGTGAAAATTCAAAAATTACGGCGATATAGTGACCTGAATTTCAGTTGCGTCTAAAAGTAGCTAAATAATAAGGGATTTTCCACAAATTGTTATATTTCTTTTTTTTATGTAAAGTTTTATTGATGTTTTAGTTCTCTTTGTAAGAACCATCCAAACGAGTCTTTTCCAAGGAAAAGAGAATTATCAAAATTGAAGCACCTGTTTAAGCAATACTCCTGGACTCATGTTAAACACTTACTATTTTTGTTTTAAATCAGTTAATAAAAAATAACAATAGGTGGAAAACTTCTTATCATCCAACTACACTGCTCAAAGCAATTAGGGAAGCACATAGTTTAACTAAATTGCAAAAATACTTACACTGATAAGTAACGTAAAATAAATCATCCATAATTTATACCGTAGTAGAAAACAGATGAAGAAAACTTTACATGCAAATCAAAGTTAATGACGTCAAAAACTAGAAAAAGGAAAAAAAAGTGCAGAAATCGGAATTTCGCAGAATTCAATTGCCCAGTTTGTGTTTTGAGATAAGGTGATTTGAAAATGTCACAACAACACGATTTAACGGAATCGATGGCTTGGCGAATTATCGGGGCAGTTGAATCCGGGCAACCACAACGAAGTGTAATGGACGCTGTTGGAGTCGCAAGAAGTGTCAATTCAAGGCTGTGAAATCGATTTCAAGACAGAAGAAATGTTAGACGTCAACCAGGGCAAGGTCGGCCATGTGCTATGACACAAACTGATGACCTATATATCCTGTTAAAAGATCGTCGAGATGGAATAGGAATTATTACTGAGCTGCAAACACAGTTGTCATTAGCCACAGGCCCATATAGCACGAAAGCTCCCGAAAACTTCCCCAGGAGATCCAACTCATCCCAAGTTCGTGCTGATACTAAAATGACAAAATGGGGATTTCCTGTAGAATGGACTTTTAATATTTCCTCAAGAGTGAGCTCCCAGTGACATCCTACGGAGCAACGTCCGAAGAATTCAGTCCTGGGTAGGTACCTGGGAAGCCATTCCTGGGGAAGGACCTGGAAAACCATTTCTGGGGAAGTATTTACGAAGTCACAGTGCTGGCGACATCTCATGAGTGATTCTGGAATACAATAATCAGTTTTTTTGTCAAAAAAAAATGTGAATTCGATTTCATCGGATTCGATTTTTATTGAAGTCAGTTTTATATTACTAATTATTAACGATTTATTTTGCTTAGTACATCAAATAACTATTATAAACTCTTATTTATTCATTTTATTTGAATAACTTTTAACATTTTTAAGTTTAATTGTATGTTTCAAGTGCTTTAATTAAATATTTCAGATAACTTAATCCATTATTTTAAATAATGATGATTATTAGTATATATCTTTAAATCCAAATGTTTTTCATTTATTATTATTTTATTAACACTTAAACAATATCATTTATATTTCTTTTTTAATATTAATACTTTTTTATTAATTAAGAAACTACACTGCTCAAACATATTAGGGGAGGAAGCAAAAAAAGTGAAGAGAACAGTGCAAGACAGCCATGTATGGGAATAAAATGCATAATACACGTGTATTAATGCGCAATACAAAAAAAAAAGACGCAACAAATTTTGTAAAGTAGCTTTTATTCTTTCAAAAGATGGAAAGAACATGAAAAGATGGTTTAGGGCAACAATTTGGTACACATGTAAATGATAAAAAAAATGTATTGTTTAGAAATGATGCAAGATTTTTAATATGGCGTCTGGTCTCCTTGAACATGTAAGAGTGCTGCACACAGGTTTTCTATGGGTGCAATGAGGTTATCGATAAGACTTTGGGGAATATTGTTCCACTGCTCAATTATTGCAATATCCAAGTCGCAGACAGGAAAATGAGGTCTTGGTCTCGCAGCAATGCGTCGTCTGAGTATATCCCAAACATGCTCGATTGGATTCCAATCAAGAGACTATGCTCGTCTTTCCATACGCTATATTTTTTAGCTTCAAGCATGATTTTCACAAGGCGAACTGTATCAGATCTGGCATTATCATGCATGGGAAAAAATATATCACTAATCGCTGCAACATAAAATACGACATGAAGTCTCAGTATCTCGTCTGTATAACTTCGGACCGTCAAAGTGTCATTCCGAATGATGCGCAGGCCTGTACGTCCACATATGCAGGTTCCAGCCCATAGCACCAACCCACCTTATCTGTAATGTGAACTTTCATGAACGAATGTGGGATTAATTTGAATTCCTGTTTCTCTCCATGCTATAGATGCTGGGTGTGGCTACATCAGATGCCACATCCAGACTGAATCGGGACTCATCTGCAAACAGAATTTGACTCCAACAACGTTGCCTCCAAACTCGATGTTCAGTTGCCCATTTTCTTTGGGCCGCACAGTTGCTTGAGATCAACGGAATACAGACCATTGACTTACGTGCATAGAAAACACCCTTATGAAGCCTATTTGGGACTGTTTGTCTGGACACCTTCGTCCTGTCACCAAGAACAGCTGTGTTTGCAGCACAGTAGCATTGCCCCTTCCGTCTCGACGAGCTCATAACACGATATATCGGTCATCACTTTCTGTGGTAGCACATGGCCGACCTTTCCCTTGTCGATGTCTACCATTCCATGTGTCTTGTAATGTTGGAATCTATTCCATAGACTTGCACTTCTTGCGACCCCAACAGCATCCGGTACACTTCGTTGTGTTTCCCCAGATTCAACTGTCCCAATAACACGCCAAGCCATGGATTCCATTAAATCACATTGTTGTGATATTTTCAAGTCATTTTTTCTCTAAACACAAACTGAGCAATTGAATTTTATAACTGAGACAGTGAAACAGACGTTTCTGCAAAATCCCGATTTCTACACTTATCTTTTTTTTCTACTTTTGGACGTCATAAACTTTAATTTGCATGTGAATTTTTTTTTATCACTTTTCTACTGCGCTTTAAATTATGGATGTTTTATTTTACGTTACTTATAGGTTTAAATATTTGCGTAATTTTGTTAAAATCATGTGCTCCCCTAATTATTTTGAGCAGTGTATTTTAATTTATCTAAATTAACTATGTAATAAATTTCTAAATAGGGGACTGATCTGTACCACATAATTTTTCTGCTATTTAAACGTTAAAATATCTATACTAATAAAAGAAGAGAGCTTGTCCGTGTTGTGTATGCGTGTGCGATGGCTACAAAAATCTATCACTCGTAGCCGTCGACACGTGAAATAATAATTCCATACACTTTAAAGCTCAGAATTCGCTATTTTGTCAAAATATGGAAAAACTTATGACACCGCTTAAAAAGAGTACATTTTACGTTGAAATGGCGCATCTGGTTTTAAATATATCAACCAGTCGAAACCTGTCGAATTCGACGAATTAAAATGTTTAAAAGCACCGATTGACTGAATTTATAAAACAATAACAATAACAAAAATAATTACAATAATGAATCAATATTTAATATATAAATTCCCAAACTTGATGTTAAGTTTACAAGCTACAATTTTGCATGTAAACATTCGCGCTCTTTGCTTGAACTGCCGGCGAAATCCAGAAATTTACTTTTAGTCGAACTCGCAGTAAAATATTTAGTTTTATCAAAGAAAATACACATTTTATTTGCGCTATGACATCATTTTCACCCACTGAAGCCGTCTGAGTAGAGCGTCTAAATCTCAATGAGAATATCAGTGAAAATATTCGCTAAATAGAAAGTGTCCACTATTATAAAGCGTCTGTTATAGATGTTTTACTAAATTTTATTTTATTTTCTTTTTTAAACACAAGTTGTCTGGGGATGATGGTGTTTTATTGTCGATCCTCCTGTGGATGTCCTGGGGAAGCAAATGTGCTATTTGGGTGACGAAGGGTGTCCATCCAAACAGTCCGAAGTAGGCTTCAAGGTGGTCTCAACGCAAGTAAGCCAATTGTCTGTATTCCGTTGACCTCAAGCAACTGTGCGGCTCAATGAAGTTTGGCAACTAAACATCGAGATTGTAGGGAACGTGGTTGGAGTCAAGTGTTGTTTACAGAAGATTTCCGATTTAGACATCCGATGTATTTTGGTATGGAGGGAAATGTGCACTCGAAATAATCCCACAATTGTTTATGAAAGATTCTGTAACAGATGAGGTGAGTTGATGGTATAGGCTGGAATCAGCATAGGTGGACGTACGGACCTGCATATCATATCATTCGGAATGGCACTTTAACTGTCCAAAGTCATATTAATGAGATTATGAGACCTCATGTCGTATTTTATGCTGAAGCAATTGGGGATTCCTCTTTTTCCATGCATGATAATGCCAAACAGCATACAGCTCATCTTGTGGAGAACATTCTTAAAGCTGAAATAATACAGCCTATGCTATACCCAATATTATCTCCTGATCTGAATCCGATCGAGCATGTTTGGGACACACTCTGACGGCGCATTGCAGTCAGACTAAGGCCTCCTTTCACTGTCCGGGATTTGGAGATTTCAGTTCGTGAGGCGTGGAGCAGTATTCCCAAAATTCTTGTAGATAATGTCATCGAATCCATGGAAAAACAGGTGTGCGGTAGTTTTATCTATTCGGTGGACCACACGCCATATTAGATACCTTGAGCATCATTCCTAAACAGTACTTTTTTGTCATTTGCATCAAACTAAATTATTGCCCTAAACTATGTTTTTATGTTCTATCCATCGTTTCAAAGAATTAAAGCGCTCTTGCAATTTTTTGTGCCTTTTTTTCTGTACGCATTGATACATATGTACTCTCCATTTTATGCCCATGGATAGCTGTCTCACACTGTTCTCTTCACTTTTTTGCTTGCTCCTTTAATTTTTCTTTAGCAGTGTGCTTTTCGAAAGCAACTGGTATTCAGGTCACTATATCGCTGATATATTTCTGAATTTTCACGATACTTGACTGACTTTTTATGAGTTGGCCTTTATCGTTGATTATTAAATTATGCAAAAAAAAAAAAGAAAATAAAAGAAGAATAAAAGAATTATTTTATACAAATACTCATATTTCATTCAATTTTTAATATTTTTACATTCTAATTCCAACACGTTATTTCTAACTGTTTTTTTTTTCAAGTTATCTGATAGTGGCATTAAATTTGTTTGAAAACACTGCAACCTGATGCTACCAACAAAAGCTTGCGAAAATTTCACGAACTTTAACAAAAATATTTATATCTCCACTAATATAAGTGCTATTCTTCCACAAATGCTGCACAAGACCCCCATAGTCACACGCTACATTTGCAGATCATTTCAAGTTTTTCTCATACATTCTATTGTAAACATTAGATTTTTTTTAATTCAATTTGTTGTCCATCTCCTAAATGCTCACATGACTAAATCTTCAAAGAAGAATATCAGATCAATCATCATTTTTACTTTTCTCAAATTCAAGAACAAGCCGTAAAGTATTTCTAGTAGATTTCCGATAAAACATCTAAAATCTAAAATGTCTGGATACTTTAGAGTAAATAGTGTATACTTAGTGTAGAATAGATAGTGTAGGATAAATAGTGTAGAATTCGTTTTCAGCGACATTAACCAGACAGTACAAGTTGCTCTGTAAAGACCACATAAACTAGGGTTTTCAGATTTATCTCAGACAAAAACGGAAGGTTTCGATTGACACTAGTTAATTTTGGTTTTAACGCGCTTTCGTCCTTTCTCTATATTAAACTATATTGAATGTTCCAGTAATATTTTCGGTGACGAATTTGTTTAAAAAGAGGTTATTAATTGATCGATTTAATTACTAACGTCCAATTGTATTTGTATTACATTTTTCTATTAACACTGTTTAACTAATTTTGCAGCCATATACCCTAGTATGAATGAAAAATTAAGTGACAATAAGAAGAAAAACAAATTAAAACATCCTACAAATCTTTAATAATTATAAAAACTTTAGTAATGGAAACCCTACTAAAATAAATGTTTGTATTTAAGCATAAAGGGAGATAGTAAATTAAACAAAATATTAAAACTTAAAATATAGATATACTAAATTAAGAATTTTATAATGTAGATACTTATAGTCTATAATAATGCCAAGTTCAGATGATATAATGCTACCCAATAGTTCTCGAATGCGCAGTTAGTATTACAGCACACTCCCAAGATTTTTGTAATTCTGATGAGAAACAAGCCGTTTTCACATTTCATGCGCATATGTATAACTTTTTTTCTGTAAAAGGTATGAAATTTTGAAGCAAACTGAAAAAGAAAAAAAATCTTGAAAACATCAAAGTATGAAAAGGTAGAAAAAAGGAAGAAATCGTTGACGGGCCAAATTTAAACGTACGCTGTACGACACCCCGAAAAATTACAAAAAAAGTACAACTTAAGAGGAAAACGTACAAACTGGCAACCCTAGCATAAACTGCGCAGAGCAAAAATTCTTGCTACTGGTACATGAATATTGACCAAAGGACCATAATTCTTCGATGAATATTTTTCAAGAAAAATACGGAAAAGTATGACTCGCTATTCGCTACATAGAAAATAAACTTTATTGAAATAAGTTTTAGCATTTTTCTCGAAACCGTTGTGTCGTAAATATATTATCAGTTTTCATGAGTTCAAAGCAGGGATTTTTACTGCGGACACTTTATGCTCTATTGGCAGAACGCCCTGTAGAAAGAATTTATTTACTTCCTAAGAATATTCTTGCGGAAATGCAAGTCATTGACTTGAGTTTTGAAGCATGTAAAGTATTATCTGTTATTTTTGTCAGAATAAATTTCTATATATCATTCTCTTCATATCTTTAATATCTCTGTAAGCATGTATGATAGGTGCCCTTAGAGGGAAAAATCTATAGAATATCTAAAACTTTTCAAATAAATTCCTACAATACACGCATACTTACCACATTGAGTAAAAGTTCTATTCAATATCATGGACTTTTTTCAAATTGTTTCCTGAAATAATAATAATAATGATTAATTTAAATACGAAAATCGTTATTTCAATGTATTATTTTGAAATATTTATAATTTCGAAATTTGTAATATTGGAAATATAATGCTGTACAAAAAATTATTTTCGAAACAAGATCACGATGTATCTTTTATCTCTGTTTATCTTCATTTTACTCTTTCCAGATTCATTGTTTACTCTCCAAGTTCATCGACCTTCAAATGCTCACATTAACAACTCTAAAAAAAGACTATAAATGACTCCCGAATGTTTCTTAACAAGTAATTTATGATGCTATTTTTCAGAATGCTGAGGTATTCTGGAATTTTATATTTTTATTTAGGATGTTGGGGAAAGATAAATACTCAGAAAATTCTGATCCATTCGAACTGAAAAGACCTATTTTAGCATAAGACAAAAATTATTTATTATTCTGCTATTCAGTACAAAGAATAAATACAGAGTGATACATAAAATATGGTAAAACATTAAGAGGTGGCGGAGCGTACTACAACAAATCTTTTTTTAGGTAGCAAAATAAGGCTCGCAATTTATTTATTTAATTCAAAATACAGGGCGTTTCACTCTAATATGAACATTACTATTTTCTACAACAAGGGTTGTCAGTCTTTTTTAGCTACGAATCACAATCAGTCAAAATGTGTATTAACAAGAAAGGGTTTCGGGTCAGTGATATTTTCATTTTAAAACAGTTTTTTTTTTTTTTTTTAAATCTTTTTTGGATAAGATATATTTTATTCACAAATAATTACAATACGCACTTTTAAACTTTAAACAAAAGAATATAATTATATAATTTTTAAAAGAAACATAACTGAATGAACTTTTCTTTTCTACATGAAAATAATTTGTTTTAATAATGACAATTATTTCACTGAGTTACTATAATTTCGTCCTTATTCTTGCGTTACTGAAAAGGTGCTTCAAATGGGACTGAATTGAGAGAACTAAGGTTCCTAATCACCAAACAGAAGACTAACCGCCTGATTGTAGCAGTATGTCAAGCCGATTTTTGTTTGGACAAAAGACGAAGGCACGGCGAATGTGGCGAAGTTAGCGATTGGACTCTGCCTTCCGCCACGCCTTCGTTCGTCCAATCGCTGCATTCGTTATGCATGTTCATTTCAGCAACTGTGTAATCAAACAAATATGTTATTTTTATTATTTATTTTCCGTTTATACTTTTTTTTTATTCTTCAAGTATTTGTTTTATAATATAGGTTTTAATTTCTTTTAATATATTATACTTTCTTTTTCAGATCTCAAGTGGGTCACTTGAAATCATGAAATGGGTTACTCAGCGACCCGCGGGTTGTCAATCCTTGGTCTATAAGTTTAATAATAATGAATTAATTCAATGAAATTTGTAACAAACATACCATTCTTTTTATGAAATATACTATCACGAACAATGGTGTAAGTAGCCACTCTCCACATTGAAACAGAGCTGAATTAGATTCTTCATATTTCTGAATGTAATAGCATATTTACGGTAGTGCATACAGTTACCATTGTATTTCATACAAAGCAAGGTATGTTGAGTTCTTTTTTTAAATATCTTAAATTTTTTATAGTTATAAACGATAATATGATCATTTTGAAGTGAGACAACTTATACTTTTGAGTTCATAAATGGAGTTCGATCCAGGTTTATTACACAAAAATTTTTAGTTGTATATAGAATATAAAGTCATACAGTCTTAAATACATATTAAACTTTGTTAAATCAGTTTTGAATCGCCTGTATATTTAAACAACAAAGATCATAATACGTAATCTATTATAATATTCAGAATGATCATAAGGATTCACATTATAATGATTTAAATACGATTAAATAATGTATAAAATGAGCGTTAACGTAAAAGGTATTATATATAAATGCAGATTTGTGTATCATATGGTATACATTTTTACATTTTTCTTTTTCTCATGTAACTGAAGCTTTAACGCATTAACGATTAAAATAAAACATATTGTATATAAATGTAGAGTTGTGTACCATATGGGATACATTTTTGTCCTTTTTGCATTTTCTCATGCAACTGAAGCTTTATCCCTTTAAAAATTCAAATATATTTACTTTGTTGTAATCAATTATCTTATTTTAGGCTCCAGACAAAACGCGTCCAATTCACATATGAAGATTTAATAATGAGTGTGCAACAAAAAAGGGTACAGAAGTATGCTTTGTACTAAAAGCATTGTCAGGATGTGGAATGTTCATGAACAAGGAAATTAGATGTAGTTCAGAAAGTCACAGATAGAAGCATTATAAGTATTGTGACATTCCGGATAAACACAGCTGCTGGTGATTTAAAAAAAAAAAATGAATTATTCGATAGAGCTTTTTAATTCGACTGAATCATCAATTTGATGTGTAGAAAATACCACTTCATGCCGGAGACCATTTTCTTCCTTAGATGTCTTTGTGAATGGAATATTAGAACAGCATTCATTGCATCTTATGCGTTTACAAATTTCATAGACAAGTGAGACAACCTATACTTTTGAATGCATAAGTAGAGTTCGATCCAGGTTTATTAGACAAAAATTTTTAGTTGTATGTAGAATCTACTTAAAGTCATACAGTCTTAAATACGTCTTAAACTTTGTTAAATCAGTTTTGAATCACCTGTATATTTAAACAACAAAGATTATAATACGCAATCTGTTATAATATTCAGAATGTTCATAAGGATTCACATTATAATGATTTAAATACGATTAAATAATGTATCAAATGAGCGTGAACGTAAAAGGTATTATATATAAAAGCAGATTGTGTACCATATGGTATACATTTTTACATTTTTCTTTTTCTCGTGTAACTGAAGCTTTATCGCATTAACGATTAAAATAAAACATATTGTATATAAATGTAGAGTTGTGTACCATGTGGGATACATTTTTATCCTTTTTGCATTTTCTCATGCAACTGATGCTTTATCTTATTAAAGATTAAAATAAAACATTGTATATAAATGCAGATTTGTGTACCGTATGCGATACATTTTTTTCCCTTTTTTCATGTAACTGAAGCTTTATCACATTAAAGATTAAAATAAAACATATTATATATAAATGTATTTGTGTACCAAATAGGATACATTTTTTTTCCTTTTTTCATGTAACTGAAACTTTATCCCTTTAAAAATTCAAAATCAGTACATTTGCTCAATCATGTCATATAATAAATTGGTGATGCAATCGAAAAAGGGATTCATCAGTACTTTTATTTTAATCTTCACACGAAGTATTCGCGTAAGCGTCCTCTGTGTGACTTTTTAAACTATTGTTAAATGAAATCGCGCATGCTGACAATGTTTGAGTGCAAACAGTAATTCCTTACAGTTCTTTGCTATAATTATAAAGGAACTTTTAACATTTCTGCCAATTCTGTTTTATTCTGTTTTTTTCTGATGTGCAGAAAACTTTGTTTAAAAATCATAGGACATATTTTATAAAAGTTATTGAAGAAAAGAAGCCTTGAACATTTTATTAACATATGTGCAAGCACAAACTTCTAAAATGTAATAAATTACAAAATAAATGAAGTGTTGAAAAAAAATGCCAAAAATTTTCATTCTTTTTCACAAGATACACGTTTTTTTTTTTTTTTTTTTTTTTTTTTTTTTTTAAGTTACAGCCGTGAAAGTTCATTGACCTTATTATATTCCATGAGGATTTTTACCTCATTTAGATGAAGTAATTTCATCGAAATTGAAAGCAATCCCAAACTTTAATTATGTAGTTCGTCTTTATAGAATGATACAAAGTTAATGTAAATAAGAGCGTTAATGAAATGTTAATAGAAAGTCGCAAATTAGCTTACTTTTGTATTTCTTTTTTAATATTTTCTATTTATTATTACATTTACAAGTTATCCATGAATAGCGTACTCTAAGTTTAGACCTTTTCTTTAACAAAAATATACTTTCATTCCCAAAAGAAAAAAACAGTAATAATGATATAAAAATTCAGTAGAATTTCATTCATTTAAATTTAAAATTTTTATATATTTTTTTCCAAATATACGAAAAAATATATACTATTTTCTTTATTTAAAGAAGTTTTTTAAGATTATCTTCTGATTTCAGATTGTTAAATAAAAATGAAGATATAATATTTATATTATTTTTGTTGATCAATTGTCTAAATAAATTCATATTCAAACTTTTATATAATATAGTACAATTAAGATATTTTTTACTGATTAGTTAAAACTTTCTGTTGTATAAACCATAAGAAATTCATAGGCAACTTTATTTAGCCATATTTGAAAACTGTATTAAAAATCAAGAAAATATTTATATATGTATGTGACAACCTCGAATGACAGGTCATGGAACGATGTAAATAATGAAGCAACAATCGCTCCGTAACACTCTAAGGATTTATGCAGCCGTCGTTTAAATACCAACCATGACCACATATTCGATCTTTCATCGGCACTCTAGTAACTCAGGCCTTAGTCGATAAACATTGAATTTACCAAAAAATGACAAGACTTTTCACCAAAGAAGCATTTTTATTACGTCCTCTTATAAAAATGTAGTGGTCAAGCATCTACTACACATTTTATAAATACGAAGCACATTTTCCCACCCCCCATTGCTGTTCACACTCTGTTCTATACGACTTTACCCTTGATTTGATTATTTCAATGGCGTCTTCTGGACAGCAACGTAGTTTTTAACCCATTTATGCATGAATTTTTGTTTTCTCAAATTTGTTGGTTAAACCACTTTAAAATGTTGTAAAATGAACTAGAAAAGCACTAAAACAAATTACGCTAAAATATTTTTGTATTTATTCGATAAAATGTAAACATTCTAAATATGGGGATATGCCTAATATTTATGATCGTATAATATGCATAATTATATGTTTTGCTCAAATTTATGTAAAATAAGCTTTTGAATTCTATATTATCAGGTTGTAACGAAAGTTTCCCGCCACAGCTTATATGGTCTGCACAAACAGTTCGCGTTAACGTGTTTGCTCATATTTTGTCGAACGATTTTTGATTTTTGAAAGACAGAAACTTGCTTTATAACACTGTGTTGTGAAAATCGTAAAGAAATAGCATTTTCATTATGTACAAGGTGTCTGAAATGGAACTATCATGCTACCAGATTAGAACCATTATTTACTTCCAGTTCGGTCGCAAAACGTCAGCTTCAGAATGTCACCGAATAAAGTGTACAGCTCTAGGTACAAGTGTTGTATCATATGACACTGTGAAGGTTTGGCGGAATGGTGATTATATATAAAATTACAGCTAATTATATATACTATAATTAGTATTACGTAATGCTGATTTGGCGGAAAACATTCGTTACAACCTAATATATAGTATAATTAGTATTTTTATGAACTACTAAAAATATATATATTTATTTCTTTACACAGACTAATAATATTATAATTATTATTATTAATAATTTAGTAGTAGTTTGTTCTAATTTATCTTTTAATTGTAAAGAATATTTAAATTAAATACAAAATTGTTACCAACGTAAAGCTTTAACAGCAAGAGTTCATTAATTGTGTGGAAATTCTGATAAAAAGTTATTTAGTCTGTCAACGGTTCATGCAAATGTGATAATTCTTTTGAAATGATCTTATTTTCGGAAGAGAAGGCATGTTCTAGTCAACTTAAGTGACGTCTATTCACCTACTTATGTTTAAATATCGTAACATAAATAAAATGCACTGCAAACGATATTTTCACACAGACCATAATGTAAAGGAATCTTTTATGTGTCTCTGTGAACGAACTATGAATGCTACATCCTTCGTTTTCAATAACTAACATTCTATAGTAAACTTCAGTAACATATAAAAATTTATGACAATCCGAGTATATTTACGCGAGTTAGAGCACGGACAGACGGCAGGAGGCAGACAGACTGACAAACTGAATTTATAAACACTTTTCATGTATGTTTGAAAACGTTAAAAAGAAATTCATAACTGTATGGTGTTAAACATTTGTATCCGACTATTAAATTTAAGGATATATTAAAAACATGGAATTTGCCAAGGCTATATACAGCAAGGCCCGACTACAAACTTTTAGGAATCGAGAAGAATTTTCGACTATTTCCGAATAATTTTTTTGTCTTACTTCTGACAATAATTCTACGTTTAAATAAGGCAATTATTTTAGACTATTTGGAAATATTGGTACTGACTGACTGGGTTAGCTGCCCTACCCCGCGTGCTGTTGGAATAATCAGTAACTAAAAAATTCAGAAAAATGTACCTTTGTTGACGTAATATTTAACCTTATTTACATTAAAAAAATGGTATTATTTTCAAGAAAATAAATAAGGCTTGTAAAAATTAAATGAAATATACAACTTTATCTTTTATAAAGAACTATTTATTCTTAATTAATTAATTAATTCACAGATTTTATTGATGCATTTATTATGTGTTAATGCACATCATGCTTAGTAGATTATATATTAGCCGGTCCTCTGTTATCCGAGATCTCTATTAAACAATCCGTCAATCAATTTCATGAAAACATTAGCAAAATGTTTTTTTAATTCTCACTAGCAATAAAACACACAACTTATTAAAATTAATTTGCTCTGTACAAATTTAATTCAGCGAATAAAACCAACCTTCGTTGCATTTGAAAGTAAAAAATATTTGTTGGATAAAAAGTTAAAATCACCTTTCTTAAATAAATAGAATTCACAGAAAAAGTACAACTAAGTACAATAAGTATTTGTACAATAAAAGTACAAATAACCTGTAAGTGGTAACACTTACAGGTACGTACACATAAACATTTAAAACAAAGTAAAAGTCCATTAAAACCAAAACGTTTTCAACGGAACGTACCGTAATTTCGCGCGTATCCGACGCACCTCAGGTAACTAAATTTCCTACCAGAATTTATTTTAAATAAAATGTGACTTGCTTCTGCTTAGCACTTATTTGACTTCTTTTTCTCAATAAAATTTCCGGTTGAAAAAGACTTAACTAAGCCGCGGCGGATATGCGGGAAATTACGGTACTCGGCCGTCATCTCTGTTTAGTCTTATTTCTGATTAGTTGGACATCCAAATAAAATAAAACGAAAAGTGAACAGTTAAACTGCTGACATTGAACTCACAGGCTATTCACACTAATTGTATATCATACTCTTATTTCAAAGAACAATGTCCCTCGAAAAATAAATTAAAGGGGGATTAGCCCCCCTCACTCTGTTTCCGATCTGTATACTTAACCAATGAGCCTCCATCAGGGAAGTGCATTTCAGAATAAACCGGTATACCAAATTTGAAGCAAATCGGATAGAAAAACCCATTTACCCAAATTAAAGGGGGTTTTAGGCCTCTGTCCCCCCCCCTCTTTATACTTAACCAATGAACCTCCAAATCTGATCAGGGAAGCGTCTTATCAGGATAAACTGGTATACTAAATTTGAAGCAAATCGGATAGAAAATCCCGTTTATCTAAATTAAGGGAGTATTAACCCCGTTCCCCCTTTATACTTAAACAATGAACTGCCAAATCTAATCAGTAAAGACCCTTATCAGAATTAACCGGTATACCAAATTTGAAGCAAATCTGATAATTCTGCATGATAAACCCATTTATCTAAGTTAAGCGGAGTAGCCCCCCGTTCCCACCTTTATACTTAACCAAAGAACCTCCAAATCTAATCAGGGAAGCACCTTATTAGAATAAACCGGTATACTAAATGTGAAGCAAATCGGATAGAAAACCCATTTATCTAAATTAAGAGGGTATTAGCAGCCGTTCCCCCTTTATACTTAAACAATGAATCGCCAAATCTAATCAGTGAAGCGCCTTATCAGAATTAACCGGTATACCAAATCTGAAGCAAATATGATAATTCTGCATGAAAAACCCATTTATCCAAGTAAAGGGAGGTAGCCCCACCGTTCCCACCTTTATTACTTAACCATTGAACTCCCAAAATTAATCAGGGAAGCACCTTATCAGGATGAACCCAGAAAAAAATTTGAAGTAAGCCGGATATTTCCCTCAAGAGTTATCGCGTTACGTACATACAAATATACACACACCCGTACATACGTACATACAGAACCTGAGGGCACATTATCGCTGAGGTTTTGATAGCCTTCGAGCTAAATTGCAAGTTTTTGATTTTGTTCTATTTCTAGTGTGAATTTAACCTACTGATTGCATTTATTCTAAATAAAATTCTAGATATTTTTTGTGTACCCTATATTTAAAGCATAAATTCAACGAAATAAATTGAGAATAGTTGAACTTTATGAAAACAATCCGTGAATTATTATTCAATTGTTAAAATAATTACTAAGCTTCTAAAATCATTTAAAAATTTTCTTAATCTAACTAAATCCAACTAAATCTAACGAATCTAAATTTTCTAACAAAGTTTTTAAGATTATTTATTTATTTAAAAAATATATTAGCTGAGCACTCAAAATTGGTATTCAATATATAGAATTTACAAAAATATCGTGATAAAACCATAACGTGTATTGTGCGTAATTTTTCATCCCTTACTTCCTCGTAAAACTTTTCTTTTTGCTCGTTTCAAAGTATGTTAAAAATATATTCAAAATATCCAATGCGCACTAATTTCCTTGACATATATGTTCTATAATCCTCTTATTCTTTTGATAATAAAAATATCATATTATTCTTGATAATCTAGTCGTCATTTGTTTCTTTTTATTTTCTAATCACATAGAATTATTAAGAGTAATTTTTCTTTGCATTTTTCAATTCATTATTTTAGGATTAAATTTTGAACAGAATTTCTAATTTTATACATTTTAATAATACTTTGATTAGTCGCTGTTATATAATGCAGCAACTTCAATCAATGCATGCTATTATTATTATTTTTTATTATTTATTTATTTTTTTGTTTTGATAAATAACTGTTTAAAATAAGTGAACAAGAATGTAAAAATTAAAACTATGCAGTAATAACTTACGAAAGTTATTCTTATTTTATTTTTAGGTTCCAACATCTGCACGTCTTTTTTCTGAAATTTAAAATAGAACAGGTATTAAATTACTTAAAGTGATCGGCCTCTCTTAAGAGCCTACACTTATCACGCGAAGAAACTTGAATGCTAAATTAATCCTACTTAGATTTCTCACTCGCATTTTAAAATTTTTAAATGTTTGCATAAGTTACCTGAGGTTGATTTTTTTATTGTGCGTTTGTACTTTTCCGATTTTGGTTTTATGAAGATTTTTTATATGAAGAAAGTTTCATTTTCAAAACCGGTTCTAACCGATTCCAGAAGTGAAACTATCCTCATATAAAAAAACTGTAACCAAAATAGTAAAAGTACAAACGCAGAATAAAAAATATCGACCTCAGGTATCCTATGCAAATGTTTAAAAATATTAAAACGCGAGCGAGAAATCTATAAACAGTCCTCCCTTATGATTAACATTATCTTCAGCGTTTATATCCTTGTCTAGTGTAGGATCTTAAGAGATTGAAGAAAACAGTCACACAACTGAGAAAGTTGTGTAAATGTAATAATACTTCGATTAATTGTTGTTGTATGATGCAGAAACATCAATGAATGCATGCTATTATTTTTTAATTTTGAAGAACAAGACTTTAAAAATAAGTCAACAAGTATGTAAAAATTAAAACTCTGGAGTAATACCTGACAAATGTTGTTGTAGTTTTATTTTTAGCCACATCTTTTTCTGAAATTTAACACTGACCAGGCTTTAAAGAGCGTAACTGAAAACAACGTGAGCTTTCTTAATAGATCAAAGAAAACAGCCGCAACACTGATAAAATCATCTAAACGAAGTAATAACCTATTCCAAAAAATTATATTAGTAGTTTACAGCGCATTACTGAATTACGTATCTATTTAAGCGACAATTTTTGATAATCCTGGAAAAAAAGTCTCACCCTTAATAACTCTGTCACAAATTATGGTATAAAAATGTGACTCATACCAATCGATTAGTAATAACGATTAGTTATTAACGTTATACATAAATTTTGCTTAGGAGTAGGGAGTCGTTTAAACATAGACTCTGAGAAATACTTTCTTAAATTCACGGAAATATTCCTGGCAGCACTGCTACCGGAAAATATCCGAGAATTGAAGAAAATCCGTTTCTTTTTTCTCTATAACAAGAAAGAAAATATCCTCCAACTGAAGAAATTTCCGCTTTTTTTTTCTTTCTAGGACAGAAAATTTCAGTAATTTGAAGAAAGAAGTTTTGTAAAAAAGCACCTCTCTCTTTCTTTCGTGGCTGACATTGGCTTTGAGCCTGGGACTGCAAAAGAGTTTTCAAAGTTTAGCCATATATGCATTTCTTGCTTTATAATTTGCACACACATCTTGAGTCAGCCATGACAGATAATTATAAACAGTGAAGTTCATAGCAATAAATAAAGAGTGTCTGATTTGAGCCGGTAGATCTCAAATCAATGAGTAATTTTGAAAATTTCGAGAAGAAGGAACGAGATTTTTGGGATACAGATAGCTTCGGTCCGGTCGAATTTTTGCAGCATTTTCGCCGAAAATTTGTTTTCGGCGAAACTCAGATTTTGAGCAGAAAACGAAACCGAATTTTCGGTCGATCTCTAATTCTAAAAGATCGTTAAATTGTTTCGAACATCATGCAATTATAGTAAAATTCAATCAATAATTTATGATGATTTCAAATGAATGTTTAGTTACTGCTTTTAACGTGACGTGATGACAGATTCAGTGGTTCGAAAATGACGATGAAGGTGGTATCGGTTGCGGTCAAGCTATCCGCACATGTCAAGGACACCTAAACTGTCGGTCTGCCGTTTGTCAACCAGAGACTGCTCCCTATAAGATATAATATGATGGCCTTATAAAGAACATACACTCTTAGAAAAAACTGTAAATTTATGAGCGTTTGCTGTTAAATTTTCACGGGCAACAGCCTTATTTGATGAAAAACGGTCTGATCCACTAAAAAAATACGGTATGACCCCATACATTTTCTTCCGCTGGGGTTTATCCCTTCCTTTTAGTCGTTTTCCGAAAAATAATGTCACTTAACCGCGACCGTAACACATTTTTTAACTCAGCAAAAAAGCGATTCTGTGGTGATTATCTAAAGTGCTACGTGCTACGGAACAGTAAGGGAAGTGTTATTGTGTTTTGAAGTGTATTATATCTTTGTCCCGTAAAATTACAGGCTGCACAAAAGGATGGGTAAGGATTTTTTTTTTCGGGGTACGACTGGAATCTCTGTTGCCGGTCTCTGCCCGTAATTTTACAGGGATATTTTTAGATAAAATTTAGGGCAATCCACATATTCTTGCAGTTCTAACTCATTTGCTAGCTAAAATATGGTACGACCCCATACATTTTCCTCCGCTAGGGTGTACACGTTGACACGAAATGATGGGCTGGAACCTTTTTTTTTTTTTTTTTTTTTTTTTTTTTTTTACGGGGTATGACTGGAATCTCTGCTGCCGGCCTCTGCCCGTAAAAACTTTTAACAGTGTGGCCTTATTTGGTTGAAGTACTTTATTTTTTAAAATTAATTTTCCAAACAAATATGAATCGCAAGTTTTAAATTTGTCAATAGAAATAGGTTTCTAGAAGCAGAAGTATGGGGCGGAAGGGTTAGCAGCTCGTTCCGTAAAGATGTTTTAGACTTATGCTTAATAAACTATCCGCATTTCAATTTGTTTTGTAACGTTAAAAAAAGAATTTAAAATGAGACTACAATATTTAAACTTGTATAATTTTTAAACTACTTGACGTAAGGACATGCTGTTTGGTACTTTAAAGTAAAATTTATCGAAAAATCTAAATACGATGTTAAATGTATGTCTTAGTATTGAAATATTTATTTTTTATATAAGTTTTATAAGTCGACGACCTCTTAAGTGAAATGTCTTGTGTCAGCCTTGGCCAGTTACTTAAAAGCGTTCCTAATAATAGGGTCGAAAAATAGCCGATGTCCAATAAAAATTTACTCCATTCTGAGTATTTACTCTTAAATTTAACAATGATTTTAATTTAAAACCCTCCTTTTACAATGCAAATCAATATTGATATGTATAATTATTTCAAAATGATACTGATCGACGCAAAGATCTACACCAAACAGGCTTATAACTATACATTATCATTTCGTTATATTTTTTTGCTTGTAGGCTACTATATACGTTTCATTACTGAAATTTTAATTTACCATAATAAGGTTTTCTAAGCTTTCTGATATCAGAAAATTCTTGAATTTTAAATAACGTACTTACATTTATCTATTCATCCTTTACTTGAAAATTACGTTCGTCGTGGAAGACAGGAAAATTAATAGCTTTGATTAAATAGGATTTTAATGACATCATTATTTTAAAAGAAAATTCTTTAGAATAATGGCGGAACAATTGATGGAATATAAAAAAGATAAAGAAAGTTATATACGTTCATATATAATATAATTCTATTTTTTAAATAATATGAATGAAAATATTTTGAACAATAGCAATTAGAAACTGTGAATTTTAAATATAAAAGTCTTCTACAATAAAATTGAATAAACGGAACAATGAATGAATATTTTGTTTTCATCGCAGAACTAATTAAACGTGAAATATTTAATTAACTCGGCTCTATATTTAGAAACGGCATGTCTGTGAGTTTAAACAAACAACAGCAAAAAAATTTGTACTGTCGTGGGGAAAAAAGTAAACACCCCCTACTGACTTTACAGCTAACTATAATAGAAGAAAGTTACTGGCACCAAACGATTGGGAAAAAAGTCTACTTTTAATTGCTTAGGGGGCCATCTACAAATCAAAACCAGACCAAACTTTGTTTTTTTTTTTACCAATAGCATCACTATTATATATATATAGACAATATATTTTCAATCTGCGGTTCAAACTAGGCCCAGAAATGAAATTTCAAGTCATTTGGATGATAACTTTTTGAATTAAAAACTTTCAAATTTAAAGCTTCTAATGTTAAATTACATTTTCATATTTTTATTAATATCTCCTGAAATTATAATCCTAATGTGATAATTTTTTGTGCGGCTATAATACTAAAAACCCAAAACATAAATACATTGAATTTTTAATTTTAAATTTTTATATGAATTATGAAATTAACATTTGAAAAAAATATCAATTGCAACATATAATTTTTGAATAGATATATATTTATTATGTCCTCTTTATGTGAATTCTCAATTTCAAATTTTTGTTGCGAGTAGTTTTCGAATCTTGATTAAAATACTTCAAAATGGTGGTTTGAGGCGTCCATGATGTGTAGAAAAGCATAATTTGAAAAAATTATATTTTACTTATATTATCAAAACATTTGGGCTGAGAATAGTCGAAACATATTAAGCGAGTGAAATTGTCTTATTGGCAAGAAATAATACATTAATAGAAGTGTCATAGTCATTCTGTAGCTTTTCAACAATCGAGTACCGAACTTCATTCTGGATACAAACCCCTAAAATATGCTCATTTTAAAATAATTAATGTCTCTGAAACTAATCGGAGGAATTTAATGAAAACATTTTTGGGGGCCAATTAAAGGGTGAAAGGTTTATTTATGGTGCCAAACATGGATATTGAAAACAAAGTTTGGGTTCGTTTTGATATGTAGATGGTCTCCTAAGCAAATTTTATATACATCATTTAAAAGTAGACTTTATTTTCAATCGTTTGGTACCAGTAACTTTCTTTTACAATAATTTGTTGCAGAGTTAGTAGGAAGTGTTTACTTATTTTTTCATTGTTGTACGTAAACATTCACAGATAGAAGAGAGATATTTTGGCATTAAAAAAATTACTATTTATACTTAACTATGTTATGATAAAACAAAAGTATTTAAAAAATATATTCTTTTCTATATGTTAGAATATGTACCCATGTTCTATATATTCATATTCCTTTTATATTTCGAACTTTTCACAAATGAGAACAATTCGCTTTGTGAGCAGAAAAGAAAAATCGATAAATTTAAGATGAAACAGCATATTTGAAAGTTCGTCACTGTACTGAAATTTAGCAGAATTTCTATCTTGCATATAATACACACATCTTATTATGAAGTAACTCATGTTTTTCTGATATGGGTCAAATAAACCTCGTGTTTATTAGGTTAATTGAACATAAACAAAATATATACTTTCTTAAAAAAAATATTTTTTGAAAGATGAATTCTTAAATCTTCACCATGTGGCTAAGATTTTTTATTTTGATCATTAATGATTTATTATATTTACCAAATATGTTTAAACATCATTTAATTTCAATGGTATTGTTGATGCAGACATTTTATTTAATGGGGAAAATAAACAAAAAATTCACTTATATATATATATATATATATAATACCATGTTAAAAAGGGAAAATGAAATAAATAATAATATTTATAGATAAAAATGCAGTTTTAAATTTCATGATAAAAACTATGCATAAATTAGCTTAATTAAAATACAACAAATTATGAAAAGTTCGACGTCTGAAATTTCAGAAAAAGACGATTTAACCCTTAACGGTCTCACAGACGACTGCTTTTTTGCATTTCTCACAGTTTAACTTGCAATTTTCAGTTTTTTCAGTTAAATAATAAATATGTACTAGTGAAATTTTGTTGCATTTGAAGACCTAATACTATCGCTAGAGACTCCTGAATAGGTGAATTTTAATTATAATAGTCCTGTACATAATACTAAAGAGCAGTATCCTACGAGTTAATCGAGCTTTTAATTCATCTTTTAATCAAGTAGTATTAGAGACCGCTCAGAGTAGCTATACGACAATATCTGTCACAACATTTAAGGGTTAATGTTTTCAAGCAGACTGATCCTACCGACTGTGCTGCTTTTGTTGCAGTCTCGTGGTGCTTTTCATTAGAGAGTGACCGAAAATTCGGTTTCGTTTTCGTTTTCGGCTGAAAATCTTAGTTTCGCCGAATGTTTTCGTTTTCGACGAAAATGCTGCCTAAAATTCGGCCGGACCGAAACTATCGTTATTCCAAAAATCTCCTTTCTTCCTTTTAAAATTTTAAACATTATTCATTGATATGAGCTGTATTGACTGAAATGAGACTTTCTTTAGTAATTGCTGTGAATTTCACTGTTTATATAATTATCAGTCATGAATGACTCAAGACCAAGCAATGCCTATATGATTAAACTTCTAAAACTCTTTTCACGTGCTCATTAAAGACTGCAGACTTAACAGTAATAGGAAATTTTTAGTTTGAAACTGCAGAACTGTTTCGATTACTCTTTGAGAAAGTTTTAGTATAACAGATGATCATTGCGAAAATCATTACAAAAGATAAATCGAGGTATGTATACCTAAAACATTTTTTAATTAGATGAAATTCGCATAATTAGAAAATCATTCTGTGTCGTTGATGAATTAATCACATTTTATTTTATAAGAAAATAAAAAGTTTTGGTCAGCTGCAAAGCGAGACAACTTGAGCCACACATATAATTAATTAATAATTATGTATATTTAATAAACACGTATAATTAACTATTAATTATGTATATTTATGTATGTATTAATTACTCAAACAAATTTTTTGGGGCGTTTTCGTTTCCGTTTTCGACCAAAAATAGGAACATTACCGAAATTCGTTTTCGTTTTATGTTTTGGTCTTAAAAACCTGTTTCGGTCTATCCTTACTTTTCATGTTTTATTACTTTTAGTCCAGGCAATAGGGAATTTTACCTAGCAAAATTAATGGTAGTACTGAAAATCGGCTTTATAGATGTTTTTTGGGTCGCTGAATCCGAATTTGCAACTTTCCACCAAAATTTCTCCCGGCAACCTCCCCAAATTTTGGTAAAAAGCCCTCCAAAAAAGGTTTTTATTTAAAAAATCAATTTTTTTTATTGTTTTAGGGAAAAAGTATCTAGAAATTCAGAAAGTAGAAAAAATTTGCAACAAATTAGATATATGACATTATGACTTAGGATAAAAGAAAAGGGGAGATCTGTCTCGGAACATGCGCGCGGTGCTGAGTAAACTAAGTTGCGCAATTCCACTTAACCACTCACACGTTTACATTCGCCCTCCCATCTCCCCTCCGAACTTTCTCTATAAGGTTTACTTTAAGATTTTTGGGACGCTGAATCCGAATTTTTAACTTACCTCCAAAATAGGATATATGACATTATAAATTAGGATGAACTGGGGGGGGGGGGGGTGAGGGCTGCCTCGGAACATGCACTGTGGCGCTACGTGCACTAAATGATGAAGTCCAGGCAATAGGGGATTTTATCTGGCAAAATTAATGGTAGTACTGGAAATCGGCTTTCTAGATGTATTTTGGGTCGCTGAATCCGAATTTGTAACTTCCCTCCAAAATTTCACCCGGCAACCACCAAAAAAATTGATTTTTTGAAAAAATTTGGTTTTTGAGAAAAGCGCGCGGGGAATGTTCCGAAGCCGACCCCTCTCTCCCCGTCATGATTTCATATATCCTATTTGTTGCAAATTTTGTCTAGTTTCTGAATTTCATAATGCTTTTCCCCTAAAATAATAAGAAATTTAAGTTAAAAAGAACTATTTGGGGGGGGGGGGGTTCGGGGGGGAATTTTGGGGGTAAGTTAAAAATTTGGATTCAGCGACCCAAAAAACTTAAAGTAAACCTTATAGAGAAAGTTCGGAGGGGATATGGGAGGGCGAATGTAAACGTGTGTGTGGTTAACTGGAATTGGGCAACTTAGTCCACGCAGCACTGCCGCGCATGTTCCGAGGCAGACCCCCCCTTCCCCTTCATCCTAAGTCATAATGTCATATATCTAATTTGTTGCAAATTTTGTCTACTTTCTGAATTTCTAGCTACTTTCCCCCTAAAACAATAAAAAATGGAATTTTTTAATAAAAACCTTTTTTTGGGGGGGGCTTTTTACCAAAATTTGGTGGGGTTGCCGGGGGAAATTTTGGTGGGAAGTTACAAATTCGGATTCAGCGACTCAAAAAACATCTAGAAAGCCGATTTCCAGTACTACCATTAATTTTGCTAGGTAGATCCCTATACGGTCTCTATTGCCTGGACTATTTCGCAGTATCCGAATCGGTCCAAAATCGATCCGACAACTCCATCTCCGCCTCTTTAAATTGGTAAGACTCCACTTTCTTCTGTTGATGATAGCAGAACGGGTAGAAAAGAAAGGTGTGTTTACATTTTTATTGCTTTCGTTGGAGAGGTTTATAAAACAGCAAATAAACGGAGCCTTAAATAATAGCTGTCCTCAAATAACAATGTAGGCAGCCTTACTCAACCTTTATCTCTTGCGGCCCACAAGCATATGTTTGTTTCGTTAGGTGGACCGTAACTCACTGTGCATACATGATAGTGTAAAAGAAATGTAATTAAAAAATAGGATAGCAAAAGTAGTATAAGAAAGCAATATATGAAATGCATATCAGTTATCACACATAGCTTCAACTAGCTATACAATAAGAATAAAACAAAGCAATGTAATAACGCACAATTTGCATGCTTATAAAGATAGAAAATCCAGAGATTGCTTTAAGAAATTAGACTGTTTGATCAATGCAAAATTATTTTATCATTTCAAAAAATATAAATGTGTATTGCAACTTTCAATTATTTGAAATAATGTGCCATCAGTGTTGAAGAATTAAATATATAGGATAAATCGGGTTAGATTCCCTATCTGGTTAGTTGACACAGTCACTGTACTTCAGCTGTTATACATGTTACGGAATTAGAGACGTTCTCCCACTCTCCATCCTGATAAAAAAAAAAAAAAAAAAAAAAAAAAAAAAAATAGTAGACAAAGTTAGGTGGATTTATTTTTTAAATAAATGTTGTATTCAACAGAAAAGGATAAGTTCGGCTTTTGCTGTATGTTCTCATAAGATAAAGATAGTAGCAGATGAAATATAATGTATTTATTAGAGACTTTTCATGAAATATTTAATGAATGTTGTTGTAACAGGTATTGAACAATATGTTATTTTATAGGTTGCAGACATATTTCTTACTACTCCCAAAGCTAATGTCTGGTCAAGTAAAGGGTCTAACCCTGATGTCCGGGATTGATGCCCAAAATCATTGATTAAGTTTTTTGATAAAAATCTGATTTATTTGGTATTTATATGGACTTTACCCATGTCACGTCATCATCGGGTATTTAGAAGAAAAACACCCCATCAGTGACAGTTGCCACTCGTGGGTAAAGTCCATTAAAGTTATATTTTTTATGAAGTTCTACATACAATTTGGAGTATACTATAAAAAAGACAAAAATAGGAGGTGATTAAGGGGGGAGGGGTAACTATCCCTGACTTACCCCTGCAGTAATGCAAGTAGAACTACATGTAGCAAGAGCTTTTGACTAACAAATGATATTTAGGATGTTTAAATTTATATTATAGCTTACAGGGCCTATTATATCTTCCTATAAAACTTTTAAAAATAATACTATATGTCTTACGGGGATAGTGGACTTTGAAAACAAATAACATTTTAAAATTTGACGTAAATAAATAAAAAAGGATATTTGTTGATTTTAATTTATTCCTGATAAATAATCTGTATTCACCTTAATTCAGCCCGAGTGTGATTTCAATCGAATAAAGTTTTTAATTAATTTTACGCAGCTTTAAAATCTCACCCGTAACTCAAGGTTAAAATGTCCCATGCGAACTAATTTTCCTCCAATAACTTTGATATTTTACAAATTTTTAAACTAAATCGGTATCTATTTGAAAAAAAAAAAAAAAAAAAAAAAAAAAAAAAAAAAAAAAAAAAAAAAACAAGTTGGTAAGTGTGATCACAGATCGCACAGAGGGTTTCGTTAAATATTAATTTCAAAACATTTTATCCTTTTGCAAAATCTGTTAGTTTCACATTTCGAAACCAGGGGGCGCACTCTATTCTACACAAACCTCTATCCGAA
This sequence comes from Maratus speciosus, assembly GCA_963932465.1. Lineage (NCBI taxonomy): Eukaryota > Metazoa > Arthropoda > Arachnida > Araneae > Salticidae > Maratus > Maratus speciosus. Next base: position 483,995,217 of record OZ010793.1, read on the forward strand.
CGAAACTCCGTTTTACAACCTATCCGTACATATATTAGTCCAGGGAATCTGGCCCATAGCACCCGAGATAGGTAGACGCCTCCTGGAGGTAAATATATAATACTTACTAAAAAAGTAAGTATATAAATACACTTACTAAAATATGTAAGTCTATGGTGCATAATATGAAAGAGCGGTCAAAGGGGTGTCGGGAAAAGTTTAAAAAGTGCCCCCCGGGTGAAAAGGGGGAGGATAAAAAATTGCTTAAAATACACAAGTTAGAGCACAGAGGGTTAAATATAAGATTTTTTCAAAATTTTGGGATTTGTCGTTTGATGTGAGGTGTTCAGCTATAAGTATGCAAAATTTCAAGTCTCTAACATATATAGTTTCTGATAACGGGCTCTGTGACGGACAGACAGACAGACAGAGGAGCGAGACGAATAGGGTTTCGTCATATGAACGAAACCCTAAAAAAAGATTAATTAGCCAAGTTAATGTCTTCAAATGCAATAGGCAGGACAAAAATCGAAAAAAATTGCCCAACATGCGTAAACAAATGCTATAATTATAGTAATAACTTATGTATATCAAAAGAAATAAGAGGTGGATTTGATTATTTTTAGACGTTAAGCCTATATTGAAGTAATCATTAATTTCCAATCATTTAGATACCGAATGGAAAATTTTTAAATCTGAATTTCTTATGTATTTTTTTAAAGAGAATTTTTCTAGTACAGAAAAATCATATTTTATTTCTAAACTTGCTGTATTCGCGCATAAAATCTTATCTTGATATCAGTCATAAGTAATAGAGCTTTTAAATAGAAAGATATTTTTTTTTTATTTGAACGCTCACCACCTCTTTAAATGCATTTTATGTTTTCTAAAATTTTCATAACTATGAATTAATCATTATGCATCGCATGCCACACATAACAAGTCGGTGGCCCACTGGTTTAGTTTGACGAACGTAGAGGAATACCAAAAAATAATTAACCCTCTTCAAGGGACTCTGCACTGCGTTTTAACACTACGTTCTACTGAGACGAAATTTAAACTTCAGACAATTTAAATAAATCGCTCGACATTTATTAAGTCTAAATTTTAGTTAAAGAATTTCCTGAAATGTGGCACGGCAGCCCTCAAATGAAGGTTTTGTAGGTTTATACACTTTAATACCGAATATGCATTCAAATGAATGTTTAATATGTTACAATAAATGTTCAATATTTGGAACACGATTGCGCTAGAGGGCGCATCTTTTACACACAAAAAATTGAAAAGGAGACATAATAAAATTTCATGGGTATTTCAGGATTCATAGACATATCCTTGAAGAAATAAAAAAATTTAGAAAGAATCATAAAGCAAATATATTTTCTAATACTATGTGTTATTACTAAAAAGCGATTTTATGTAAAAAAGAACTCCGGTTTTTGGAAGTTTCTGAATCTCAGTGACGCACTGTTAGAAAAGTTTTATGGTATCACTGTTTCGAAATATTCTCTTCAATTTTGAGTGTGTTTTGTACTCACAAAACACTTTTTTCGATACTGTAGACTAAAAAAAAAAAACATCTTTGTATTCCAGATCAGAAAGAAAACGTTTGCCACTGTGTTCTAGAAAATGTATTAGACTTACTACGATCACAGATCGAAAATATAGCATATATATATATACAGTCTAACCCGGTTAAGACGCATTTCAAGGGAGTGGACAAAAGTCGCGTATTAAGCGGGATTGCTGATTAAACGTTATTTGTATAATGCTGCAAGAACTGAGCTTATTTACACATTTAATCATCTAAATGAAGTGTAGAGCTTTCATTTGTATGTTTGCGTTCGGAAATTGTGTCTTTTAAGTATATTTATATTAAAATTAATTATACAGTATAACCTCAAAAATCCGGCATCATCGTGACCGAGACTAAGCTGGATTTTTGAAAGTTCGGATATCTGAAAGAATATCAAAGTACTTCTGATACTTTCTGATTCTTAATAGTGCATTTTGTCAAAATTTAATTCATAACCGAATGATAATTATGTGATAAAAAAGAAACGAAATGCAATTGAACAAAAAACTTACTTTAATTAAAATTTTCTATGTTGCAAAAATAATTCCGATAAACAATATAAAATTTCCCTTCACGAGTGCTTTTTCTTTTTAGTTTTTTAACCCCTCGGGACGTTCCTTTTTGTATAAGATTGCAATATTTTTAGCTTCAGCTTTTTAATGTCAGAAACTGTCGACGATCGGATTCCATACTCACCACATAACGTTTTCAACGTCATCCTTTCTAACTTTCTTATCAAATACATTTTATCTACGATTAACAAATTAAAATGCTTTTATTTTAGATGCAACCTTCTCTGATTTCGAAAAAGACTTTGCACTAGCTCTAATAAATAAATCAATAAAAACTCCCAAAACTTCAGAGCATTAAAATACATGTTTTCATCCTGCTATTTTAGTTTCTCCCGTAAGTTAGAAGTGTAAGAAAAAAAGAAGGAAAAAATGACTTTGATGCCGGATTTTTGAAGTGACCGGATTTCTGAATGCCGGATTTTTTAAGTCATTCTGTATTCGACTTTAACTTATTGTTTCTTTTTACGCGACCGACTGGAATAATAACGGAAAAAATATGCATTCCAATTTTTTAAATCATATTTAGTATTTTGAATAATGAGTACCATTATAATTTGTCTTTCTTTATAATATAATAAAAAAAACTATGCTTAAAACTATCCTTTGTATAAAAAATATTTTAGCATAAAAAAATGTAAAGAAAACACAAAAGAATTATGCAACCGAACTCGTACAAGTTTCATTTTTTGTTGCCTTTAATATGTATTATAAAACATAGTAGTGATATAACGTAAACTTAAAAACTCACAAACAACAGGTATGATAATCTCTAATCATAATAACTTTTATGACTTATCTGAGTAACCTGAATTCACCTATACCTCTCTACTACAGTAAAAACCTACACGAGGCGAGAACCAAATACTGTTAGGAGGCGTTATCAAAGAAGAACTGCAGCGTTGCTAATTTAGCGTGTTTACATTTAATTCAAATATCTACCACTATTTTCGATTAGTAATTTTCGTCTTAAGTAATCTGCTATTAAATAAAGTAAATAATGCTATTTGGAAACAGCGTTTTTTTATCTGAATAAAAAAATCCTCTAAATTGACAACGCTCGAGAAGAGAGAAGGAATTCGGATCTTGATCAATGAATTCGCTTCCTAAGCGGGATTTTTTCCCCTCAAAGGACTGAAAACTTATCGCGTATTAAGCGAGATCGCGTAATAACCGTTCGCGTATTAAACATGATATTTTTGCATTAGCCTTATAGACGATGTTCAAGGAATTGGAAAAAATCCGCGTATTAAGTGGGATCGCGTATTAACCGTGACCGTCTTAACCGGGTTCGACTGTATATATACACACATATATATATATATATATATATATATATAATATAGTATAGTATAAATAATATCTATATATATTTTTATATATATATATATAATATCTATATTATAATATTATATACCGGAATTTTGGTTTAAAAAAAAACGGTTTATTATGTGTGTGAAATATAGCTTTTTCTTATTTACAAATAAATTTGTTTTCAAATTCCGGTGTCAGTCATTAAATTCAACACTTTAGCAATGGAATTGCTTTGCCCCTGAAAAGGTTATGCCGTTTTACATATGCGACTCTAGCCTCCCTATTCTTAGTAGATAACAAACGTGTTTTTGCTGGTCTTCTGCCATGTAAACCATAGAGGTTTAGGCGTCGTTTGACTGATGAAACGTGTATGTCTATGCCGTAATTTTCTTTCAATTCCTTTTTTAATATTACAGCGGACTTACGACAATCACTTGTAGATATCATTTTTAGAATACAGTCAACATTTCAAGTTGTTTTTTTCGGATGGCCACTTTGAGGCTTATTTTGGATGTATTTCTGTTTATTAAAAACTTTATTCCATGTAATAACAAGTTGCCGATACGCGTTAAGAGAACGAGCTAATTCTGCTTGCATAGTCTACCTTTCTTAAGTGCATTTACAGCGGCTTTTCTAGAATCATTTCAATATTTTTTACATTTCGGCATTTAAAAATAATCACAATAAGTCGATTTAAACACTAATCGAAGCTATAGCGCCACTGACACCTTCAACAATTAAATGCAAACTAATTGTCAAAATACTTTTGAGCTAAGGAGGAGTCATATTTCTTCGGTGGCGCCGAATGTAAGCAAACAAGTTGAAACTTGATACATTTGAATAACTGCAGTCATAGTGTTCTCAATTATAGGGAATATATTTTCTTTTACATTTTTATATTAAATAAAATAAGAGAGAATATAGCGTTGTCAAAATACTTTTGAGCGCTACTGTATTATGCATTACAAATTCTACAGAAATCATGTTGTAGTGCATCTCAGTAATGCATATGATTTGCCTTGGGTTTGAAATAGAGACCATAATTAAAATACGTTACAAACATTTTGCATTTTTAGAACATAATATTACAGAATTCTCACTTGGTTGCTCTGCAAATGAAATATAAATTCTGCAGACTCCATTTTCAACGGGGGCATTTCTATAGTAATGCTAAAATAAGTACATTTCCGAAAATTAGAACATGCATAGACAGCAGAGAGACGTACACACCAAGTCATTAATACTTTTCAAGTGTATTATAACATGAGTAGACAGCAGAAAGACGCACTACAGACCAAGTCGATATACTTTTCAACTGTGGTTGAAAGGGCTACAAATAATTATTTATATCCAAACTAGAGGGCTCTGCCCCCTGCAAGCTACGCTCGCCAACCCCTGTTCAGACACCGCAGAATCTAAAAACACGCTAATCTGAAGGGTTTTAAAAATATTAGAGAAGATTGAATTATACTGAAAAAAGCTGTGCAGATCTCCCTGTAAACGGGTTTCCATTCAATTCCCCTTGATTGCCAAAATTTGAGGGCGAATCAGTTGCTGTTAAGACATGCAATGGTTGTTTTCATTTTTGATTAAAGAGGATCAGTTAAGCATTTGAAAAGAAGCTAAAATAAAATAAATTAAGTATAAGAGTCTCTGTCTCCCGCTATTTTAAAACAATCTCTATAACAATAGCCAAAGTCATGTGACTATCATCAACAGTTCCAGGCGGGCCACTTCGCTTTTTATACTTTAGGTGTCATTTTGGTACTTTAATGTTACCGAGGCACAGGTGATAAGTCGCCAAATATTATTCTATCGACATCATTTCATCTATATAGCCCCACCAGTGGCTGAGAGGTTCTGCTCTCGAAGCTGGTAGACGGGAGGTGCTGGGTTCGATCCCAATCGCGCCCGTCGGCCTAATCGTTCGGAGTTTTCGTGGATTTCTTCGAACCTGGGATTTCCAAGCGTTAATACGGGTTAGGTTCCCTTAGAAAGGCCCCCACGAAGGGCACCCCCCCCCCTGGGCCTATATCCCTCGTGCAGATAATTGGCCGTCATAAATATAACAACCAACCATACATTTCATCTATATTATAATAGTTCAAGTCATCAACTGCCATAAACAAATACGGTCTGATCCCTTCGCCGTTCATATGAAAGTTTGGCAAAGATGTCATATACGTCCCATATTGGCGTGATTTTTTAACGACGCCAATTTGGGGAACGCATCAACAGCATAAACAGCAACATCCGGCTTACCATATGAAGCAATATAACAATACTTTGGCGCCAGTTATGTGCCCGTTCCGTATATGACATTTGCGTCAGAAAACAAATCGGGCCAATATGGGACCGTAAGTTTTCCATTTTGATTAAAAAATCAAAAATTTTTTTTCGAATAAAACTACATAAAAGTTGCCATGGTCGCAAAGAATTCTAGGTACTGTTACGCTAGCAGGATGCAAATCTCGCCAATAGCTTTTTTTCAACTCGCCAGTTAGCATTTTTTTTTTTCGAGTGGTAATATTTGGCCAAATACGGTTATACAGGATACAGATATACAAGTTTGGCGTGATTTTTATTTTTTTACGAAAATTTGGCGAAAACCTCGTTTTCAAATACCAGTTACATATACATTTTTGGTATTCCTTAGATATCCCGACGACCAAAGATCAATTTCCAAAATATAAGATTAAATGCCAATAATGGTTGATCGTAAATGTCACATTCACTTGACTTTAAGCAAGTTACACGTGTTTACGTCATCAAGTGATTTTTATTTCGACGTTTTATTCATATATTTATTAATGTTATACTAATTTATTTGTTTTTTCGTTATTTAAAATAAAAATTATGTCAATTTGTATAATTTGGCGAGTGTTTTGGCGATTTATATAATTTGGCGATATTGGTCGACGGAAATAACTAAGTAGTACTGTATTTCTTAATTATTTTCTATTATTTTCTAAAGGAAATATCAAAAAAATAATTAATAATCATAGAACAAAATTATTTATATAATTTGTAAAAAGAAATAAAAGTAAATAAACATTTATTATCAAATAAACAACAATAGCCGGTTACCATGTCAACCTTTTCTGAAATATAAAAAAACTATCTGTTTGATTAAAATTTGAGTTGCCATCATTAGAAAAATGTATATAAAATTAGAAAAAATGTTAATATTTCGAAAACTAATTCGAATTTTTAAATTCTAATGCCAGTTTTGAAATCTGCGATTCAATATTGATTTTTGATGTTAATTTCATCGCAAAGTATTCCATATTTTAGAAGAAATCGCCGTGAAACATAATCAGTTGTTTAATCCGTCGATTCATACTTCCGTTTCATAAATTCGTTTCATTAGGATTTTATATATATAGGGTAGATAATTAAGTTATGTTTACATGTTATTACATGTTAGTATGTTAACATGCAGGATGACGAGTGGTCTTGGAAAAACACAATCAATAAAAGAGGAAACTACCAGTATTTTCTTCTAGAAAGTATTTCGAATAATATAAAGGGATTAAAGAAGAGGAAATTCTCTAAAATACTGGTATTTAACACCTTTACTGATTGTGTAAAACTGGATCGTAAAAATGGAATGCTTTAGTGGGTGCAAATGACATCGTTTTATTAAAAAGCGTGTTTTTTATTTCTTAAAACTGAAATATGTTCTGTAGAAATTTGTCATTTTACCCAGCTGCTTTGAAATTATTCACAGGTGAAAATACTTCAGTTTTAAAAATAACATAATCGAAATCAAAGGCTGATAAAGCGCAATGTTTTACAAAAATTTATAGTGTCTTTATAGAAGAGCAGTGACATACAGTGTGGATGCTCAGATGGGAGGTTTTTAGTGATATATATTAAACCCAAAATACTAACCTGAGTAAATTTTACTCACACACCAAGGAAATGCGCGCGCCAATATGTGGCAGGGTTCTACCTCGTTTACTTAATAAAAAAACAATTTCTCTATAACAGACTAATATTAAAATCATTTTATGATACTTTTTTCACACCAGTTTTGACGGTCGATTCATGTTTTGCTGCTGTCTAGACGTAAGAATTTCAGCGTACACAAAAACTTTCAAAAATGCCTTTTAACTCTTAAAAATCTTTCTATTTCACAATATTTAACGTACAATTTTGTTTAGAAAAGGGTTGTCTTCAAACAGTTGGTATTTTTATGCGTCTGCTGTCATGATATACTATGTCTTAAAACCGTAATCATTAGTAACATGATCTTTACTCAGGTTTACTACATATTTTAACTTATACCTAAAAGAAAAAAAAATAGTTTATGGAGAATGCTTACGTTTTTCGTAAATTTAAAGCATTAAACTGGAATTTTATGAACAAAATTGAGTTTTCACACACTTTTGCTACATCCCACTTTTTTTTTTTTTTTTTTTTTTTTTTTTTTGTAGGGTAATTCCGGGATTTATGCCGCACATTTTTTGAATCGGTGTATAAAGTTCCATGGTGGGCATAAAATTAAAAAAATCATCCTGTGCTATTTAATGTTAAATATACAACGCGTGTACTGCGACAAAAAAATTCAAAACAAATTATTAATATTTTTTAAGAATTTTTTTCTAAAACATTACACTGCGGCGCGTCACCCCTACATTCAGGCACTTGTGCGGTAGTTATGCCGCGCTTGTAATAAGAACAGAATGAAGTTATAAATAAAAATATTTTTAAAAAATATTCATATCTGGACTATAATTATGGATGTAATAACAAAATGAAACTAAATGAGTACAATGAAACGTATTAGTAGATTCTTTAAATTAATAATTGTTGCCTAATTTCAATATTATAATTATCGACTTATTTTTTTTACATTAAATTTTAATTGTTATTTCAGCAACAACGTAACATCAATGTATTAGAAAGGGAAAAGAAAGAAAGTAAAATTGTGTTTACATAATTTATTTGTTAACCCTTTCGGGACCGGTAGCTTTTACATAAATTTTAATCGTTGGTAACACTTTTTTAAAAGAAGTTACCTTTACTTAAGTAATCATGAAAATGCTCTAATTAAACAAAGCAAATATTACTTTTCTTTTTTACTGGTGCCAGAAACAAATTTTGTAAGCTCTTTATGAAGGTGCTTATAAGCCCCTATGATCCCGAATGGGTTAAGAGATCGATTTCAATCTACAGAAAAAAGTGTCGAAAAAGCACAGTCTTTGTGTAACTGCATTTAAACACATGATGCAACGAAGCCAATTACACTTCCTCTCTCTTGGAGTAGTTTTCAAAGAACGTCTGCGTTACGCGTAATCCAATTTTTCAATATTATCATCTTGACTTGCATCTTTCTTACCCTTCTTACTTTTTACCCCCCCCCCTTTTTCTCCTTTTGTTTTAGTAAACTTGATAACATGTCTAACATGGTTAGTCTGTGCAAAAAGAAAAGGAAAAGTTAATAACACTTAATCATCCCGTACAAAAGAAACCGCGGCATGTATACCGGAATAGCAGTTCAGCATGTATCCCATTTTGCATGGTGCAGACGTCGGCCATCACATTTACCTGCCATGGCTAAGGGGAATAGCGTAATCATACACAGAGTATTCTATACAAACGCTACACTTAGTTTTGACTTCGAAATCATGCATCCATTTAGTAATTAGTGCATGAAAAGTAATTAAACATAAGGGGTTTAAAAGTTTGGACAGTGGAATCATGCACTTACATCAAATTAAGGATTGTACTTCTACAAGTAAACATCGAAATGGGATTCACGCTATACACTGGTTAAAATAATCTCATTGCGCACCTATACTGTGCGTTTGACGACCATCTATCGATAATTAGAAGAAATACATGGGGTGCGGCCTCTATCCCGTATGCGGCGACTCTCCCGGAGTTACCCTATACAAAGATGGAAGTTTGTAATCGATTTTTAACGCACTTCCTGATATCAGCTAGAATTATCAAAATTACGTTCACTGATGAATTATCTGTTTCTCTTACAATTGTATAGGAGATGAAACCACAATTAATTTAATTACGCATTAATAAACACTTAAAAAAATTGTAAATTTACGGTACTTTACCGTGAATTACTCCAGTAAATTTACGGCGAATGTCACATTTTCCAAATAAACGGTCAACTCCCGTAAATTGTATGCTTTACGGGTAAAACCCGTTTATCCAAAGGGAAAGTCCATTAATCTACGAACAAAGTCTGTTTTTTTTATATGCCTTTGCCTGGAATCTCTGCTGTAGTAAAATTACTGCAGCAATTTTTTACAGTGAACGCTCGACAAAATATACCAAATATATATGAAGTTGCAAGGATAAATCATTTTAAAGCTAAAAAGTAAAAAATAAATAATTAATTACGACTGTAATATTAAAAAAAAAATTCCCTTTTATTAATTAACAAAGAGCTAAACCCAGGCTTCCCGGGTTACAGAATATAAGTGAAAACCATTTTTAAAAATTGATAACTCTAATAGATTGTTTGTATTGAATACAGTAGAGCACCGATTATCGGAACTCCAATTAACCGAACTTATTTCTCTCATTTTTTTAACCGAACTTCCAATTATCCGAACTGTCGATTTCTATCAAAAGAAATTTTTAACCGAACTTCCAATTATCCGAACTGTCGATTTCTCTCAAAAGAAATTTTTAACCGAACTTCCAATTATCCCAACAGCCTATTTCTCTCAAGACGTTTTTAAACCGAACTACTGATTATCCAAACACCCTTTTTCTCTATAATGTTTTCCAATTTCAGATTTAGCGTGCGAAATTGAATCCCCGATTAGAATATCGTTGGGAGCAATAACAAGAGAATAAAAATAAGGCTTAGGGAAAGGGGGTGAAATGAAAGAATGAAAACGATTGCTTTGAAGATGACCCAGGTCCATCACGTAAACGAAGCCTTTGAATGTTTGGAAACAGCTATGAAATGGCTCTAACGGCAGAAGAACGCTGATTAACGTATTTAAGTAAACAACGCAACTAACGTATTTAAAAAGAATTCGAGATATGGCAGCATTTAAAGGAATGTCTTCTTTGAAGCAAGCAACAATCGAAAGCGTTATTGCTTAAATGGGAGGTTCTCTAGAGTTCAGAAAATGATAAAAAAGAAAAAGAAATTTTTAAATAATAAAAAATAATTAAAAAATAAATTAAAACACGCCAGCACTAAGTACTGTTACAGTCCTAAGTCTGGATAAAGTGTGAAGGTGTTAGTATAGTCAGGAATATCCCTTAAATTGCCTGTCCATTTATCCGAACTAGAGTCGGTCCCGACTTGTTCGGATAATCGCCGCTCTAGTGTATATTGCTTTTAGGTTACCCACTAGCAATAACAAAAATCATATTTACATGACAAATAGCAACTGTGATTTCAAATAGAGTTTTGAAATTTACTAAAGGCAATAGTGTCATATTGGCGTTGGCGCCATGAGTCCGAAGAAATCGCCAAACATCACTTTTTACAATCAGCCTTTTTTATTCTGATTGTTTCAGTGGTTTAAGCGCGTAACTCTAGTTCAATTACATGTCTTAAATTTGTGTTTTATTTATATTTTCTTTTTTATTTGTTGATTGATGAATGCGGTAATTGTGTTATGGAATATAAGCTGGAAACAAATGCTGAGCTGTTTATATTAAGTTCAAACGAATTTACCTTTCGTAATCGTCTGCACTCGATGGAAATAGATTTAAAAATTTCGTGCTTGAAAATTATTTTAAAAACCAAAGAAATTGTATAAATTGCGATACAGTTTTTAAAGGAATTGTGCTACCGTTTTCAAATAAATTGTATTTGAAAGTACATTTTTTCCCCTATTCGACGGTGTTAAAATTGAAAATGTGCGATGTATAAAAGTTTAAAAATTCAATATATATATATATATATGTTTTTAAATGAAGTAGAAGTTAAATTTAATAACCTGGTGCTGCCACCGTCAAAATGACGTCAGCGTTACGCACGAACACGTTGGTCCTTTATAATATAGATAGCTTAATATTAATTAATTTACGACTATATGTTGAGAAACCCTGCAATTTAGAAACCCTGAAAAACTAATGTAAATAATGTTTAATTTTTATTTCCGCTGCTCTATTTTAATAGAGAAACAGAGCAAAAATTATATATTTTTTAATAAATTCACTTGCTTCCGTTTCTGACTAAGCGTAAAAAAGGGAATGAATTTTTTTATAATTGAGTTCGGTGACAAATTAGTGTATCATAACGCAAATTTTGAGGGGGAAATAAGAACTGCTGTCACAAATGCAGCATGATTTTCAAGTTAAACACTGAATGTTTGTAAAAGTGTTCTTTTATAAAATTATTTTTACATCATACTTAATACATTTATTTAAATTACTTTTTGAATAGATCTTAAAATATGCATTCTTTGTATGCATCATCTGTTTTATTCTGTATAAATTTTAATTTTCACATTAATATTTCTACTGAATGTTATTAAATGCACAAACACAATTTATTATACATTTATTCAACTGTTGAATAGAAACAGGAAGTTGTCGACTGTAACATATTTCAGTAACGTATTGGCACCGTCAATGAAAATTATTCGCGTAAGATCTCATATTTTTTCAATAATAGTTCATTGACACATAATGGAGTAAAACGTCGATAGAAAAATGAAGTATTTTAAACAAACGGTTAAATTAAATTAAATAATACCTATTTACCAACAATATTATCCCAAAACAATATAGTTTGAAAACCCCAGTAACTGATAGCTTAGATCCTTTCTTGTTCAAATTACTATTACAAAGTTTTAAATCTATTTATACTTATCTTTTTAAAGTATAGTATCGATACATAAAAAAAATAATGTTGAATTTTTTTTTATTTATACTTTTTATTATTAAAACTGTTTGTTTTATAAATATGGTCAATAACTCCAGTAACTGGAACCACCCCTTATTTGAAAAACCAATAACTGAAAAATAAGTTATAACATTTAAGATAAACAGTTCATCGACACATAATACCGTTAAACGTTGATAAAAAAATAAAGTATTTTAAACAAACAGTTAATTAAATTATATAATATCCGTTTCCAATAACATTCTCTAAAAGTCAATATACCCACGATTTTATTAGCATTAAATAAATAGTTATACATACCTATATAATTATAGATGGACGTAGATCAATTCATGTACAAGAGATTGGTTCATAGTTTAAGCAATTTTTGTATATATTAGGTAGACGGACTTTTGGATAATCCTCTATATTTCAAAGATAAAGCAAGGAATAAAGATGAGAGTCAGAATTATCTTCAAATGGCTTACTTTCAATTATCATGTAACAAATTTCATAACAGTACGTAAGATTATATATTCAGTTAAATTCGAAATTTCGAAGTGAAAATTTCAAAATAAATGTTCAATTATCTGCAAATTAAAAATTGCATGCAATTCAACGCCATAAATAATAAAAGAAATGTGTTTGTCTGTGTATCTGTTTGTTGGTGATGGCTAGGGAAATATATTGCACGTAGAGATCTACAACTTTGGATAAGGCTAGACGAAGTCAGTTCCGAATGCACTTGAGACTCCTATTTTTAATTTTTTGCTAATTAATCGAGAGTACAGACATAGTCAAGTACTGTTTTTGTTCTGCATTTTAAAATCGCAATCGCTTCGTCCCCATTCGTGTTACAAATATAAATTATTAATTAATTAATTAATTAATTTAAAAACATTATCATGGTGCTTTTTCAGTAATAATGGCATTTTTAATTATAAAATAGTTTGATGTGCCAATCCCAACACTTTCTTCTATCTCATACATCTCAATATTTCAGAAAGTAGCTACACTTGTTAATACTTCGATATTAATAGTTCAATACTATACCAACTTTGATTTTCATCTTAAATTTCTGCTTCAGTCAATTCATCGGAGTAAAAACGAGTTAATCTCGATCATGATATTTAATAAAATCCACAGTTCTTCCTTATTCTGTTGTCATCAGTTGTTTGCGAATAGCCGGCTTAGCAGGATGCGAGTTTCCGTCGGTGCACGAGCCGCCGATGAACAATAGAACAAAAAAAATCGAGAAAATTCTACAAGAATCGCTACCACAGCGGCGCTTTCCGGTGGAATATTTCCAAATTCAAGGAGGACCTACTTACCATAGTCAAACACATACGCAAAAAAATTGGCTCAATTCTATGCATAACTTCATACACTTTTCGATGGTAAAATAATGAGAACAGCACAAAACTTGCTATAACAGCACACCATTCCGGTAGATGTTTTTCAAATTCCGGGAGAACTTGCTTGCAATAGCCAAAAACATTCACAAATATTTGGTTCAATTCTATGCACAACTTCATACACTTTCCGATGGTAGAATATTGAAAATTGCACAAAAATCGCTATTACGACCCTCCCTTCCGGCGGAATATCTCTAAATTGTAGGAGAACCTGCTTACCACAACCAAAAACATACAAAAGAAATTTTTTTTCAATTCTATGCATAACTTCATACACTTTTTTTTGGTACAATGGCGACACACGGACACATGGACATACGGACACACGGACAGACAGACATTTTGTATAAGCACGTTTTGGGGGGTATCTGACCCTTAAACGTGTTAATCCGTCGAAAACCGTAAATCGAAAAAAATTCGATTACAATACTTTCTTCTTTTGAAGATAGAAGAAAGTAAAAATACACTGGTTATCAAAAATTAAGGAAAAGTCACAAAATGCCAATTTTTAAATACGCGAATACTCAAAAGGAAGTAATATAATTTGAATAATTACCATCTCTGCAGAACAGCTAGTCCATATAACATCTCATTCAGGTCACACAGGGTCACAAGAGTCACAGTCACTATGGCGAAACAAAAAATAGGAAATTCCATACGTCTCTTTTATGAGTCTCAAATGACTACTATATGTGACTCCGCTGACAGGTCACTGTGACTGATGCTTTGTGGCGAGAAACCAGGTGACTTTGCAATGTCGTTTCATTGAGACTCTCGTGTGACTCTCATCTGGAGATTCAATTTCAAAGTCATTGTGCACGTTGCATTATGATAAATCACCAAATAATGGCACATTAAAGTCACATGGTGACTTTCTGTCACATGACTTTGTCAAATGGTGACAGAGACCCTACTATGAAGTCACCACTGTGAAAAGTGGTGAAAAGTCACCATGTGACTTTAATTTCACATTATTTGTTGATTTATCATAATGCAACGTTCACAATGACTTTGAAATTGAGTCTCCAGATGAGAGTCACACGAGAGTCTCAATGAAATGACATTGTAAAGTCACCTGGTGACTCGCCACAAAGCAGCAGTCACAGTGACCTGTCAGTGGAGTCACATATAGTAGTCATTTGAGACTCGTAAATGAGACGTATGGAATTTTCTATTTTTTGTTTCGTGGTAGTGACTGTGACTCTTGTGACCATGTGTGACCTGAATGAGATGTTATATGGACTAGCTGTTCTGTAGGAATAGTAATTATTCGAATTATATTACTTCCTTTTGAGTATTCGCGTATTTAAAAATTAGCATTTTGTGACTTTTCCTTAATTTTTGATAACCAGTGTATGAATATTTCCGATTTATTTTTTTTTTCTCGAAATTCATGTTTACTTTCTACTTATAGAAAACGTCTGTCTGTCGCCATTGTACCCTCAAAAAGTGTATGAAATTATGCATAGAATTGAACTAAATTTTTTACTTTCTTCTATCTTCAATAGCAGAAAGTAATGTAATCGAAATTTTTTTCGACTTCCGGTTTTCGACGGATTAACACGTTTTAGGGATCAGAGATCACAAAAAACACGTTTATACAAAATGCCTGTCTGTCTGTGTGACCGTATGTCCGTGTGTCGCCAACGTACCATCAAAATGTGTATGAAGTTATCCATAGAATTGAACGAATTTTTTTTTAGTTTTTGGCAATGGCAAGCAGGTTCGCCCTTAATTTGGAAAAAATCCGCCGGTAGGGGGTGCTGTAATAGCACTTTTTGTGGGATTCTTGTGCATTTTGAATATTGTGCCATCGAAAAGTGTATGAAGTTATAGAATTGAACCATTTTTTGTGTATGTTTTTGGCCGTGGCAAGAATGTCCTCCCTCAATTTAGACTCCGGTGGTAGGGAGCTCTGTAATAGAGATTTTTGTGCATTTTGAATACTATAACATCGAAAAATGTATGAAGTTATGCAAAGAATTGAACCAAATTTTTTGTGTATGTTTTTGGCCATGGCAAGAAAGTCCTCTGTGCCAATTCCACCAAAAGGGTGCATAATAATAGCGATTTTTTCCAATTTTCTTGATTTTTCGTAGTTCTATTGTACATCGGTTGTTCGTCAATTGACTTGAATTTCCCATCCTGATAAACCAACTATTCGCGAACAGCTGATATACAACATAATAACGAAAAAATATTTCTTTTAATAAATATCATGATCGAGATTAACTCGTTTTACTCCGATTAATTGGCTGACGCATAAATTTAAGATGAAAGTCAAAGTTGATATAGTATTGAACTAATAAAAATGAAATATTGACATTTGTAACAACATTTTGAAATATTAAAATATATGAGATAAAAGAATGAAAGAAGGGATTGGCATATCCAACTAGTTATATTTGCGTTTATACTTCAGCTTCATACGGTTTTATCCGAACTATGTAGTCCGGTTAGAAATACAAAGAAAAAGAAACCAATAGAAAGGTATTGTTTTGCTTTCAATGGTACCTTTCATGAAATAAACTCCGAATATTTACTATTTCAAAAACATATATTCTTTGGAAGCCATTTTCATATTTTTTCTTTAGCTTGAAATTTCTATCCGCGAAGACTGGGAAGAAATGCGAGAAATCAATAAAAACTCATTTATAGAAAATTCTTCTCAGCTTCCAATAATATCTTTCAATTAAAAAAATATGAATAATTACTATTTGAGAATGAAAAATTACAGGCAGTTATTATATTTTTTAGTTTTTCTGCAGTCTAAAACTGTCATCTATACTGCCCGGAAGGAAATACTTTCTATCCGGTACTTTTCTGCATTTTGGAACCACCGGAGGCGTTTGCTAGATAAAATAAGATGCACAAAATGAAATTTATAAATCTATAACAATGAGAGTATAAGTGCGGGGGTTTAAATGGTAACAGAAATTTACATTTTCTTCTACTCTCACGGTATAAACTTTGAGAAATTCGGAGATCGATTTTTCAGATGCAAAAAATAATGGTCAATTTCATAATCAAAAATATTTGAGAAAATTTAACGACTGAATGAAAGTATTATACAATAGGAAAACATTCAAAACAAGATTCTCATTTGTCTGACCGTATTATGTGGATAGCACATAAATCGAGTACATGAAAGGCTTTTAAGTCCATGCAAATAGATAGAGATTGCCTCAAAAAGATTTAAAAGGGCATTAGTGATTTATGTATTAAAGATAAGGCCAGATAAATTATAAAAGTGTTATACATTGTGCACTACAAAATAATATAAGAAATAACGTTTTGTTAATAAAATAGTCTTTCGTTGTTTGAAAAACATACAGTTTTAACTTCTTATACGACCCACATCTCAAAAAGGCACACCACACTTCTGCCCTTCAATATATATACATATATACAAGGTGCGTCCAAAAAGTTCGGTGAATGGATGGCTATTTCATAAACAACGCGACCTAAAAATGCGTCCCTGAGTATGCGCAGGTAGAGATAAGTGAAGAACGTACGAAGAAGCGCAAGAAATCAAGGCAGAATAGTCTGCTACGTGCAGTCGAATGGTATATGTTTGAAAACTATAGCGTCATATTTAAATGGAGCAACGGATAAATATCACGATTTGCTACAAATTAAGGAAAACCGCCACAGAAACGCACTCAAGTTGGTCCAGGTGTACGAAACAGATGCAGTGAGCAAAAAATGCCTGTACGATTGGTTTTAACGTTTTCTGAAGGGAAAGGAAACCGTGGATGATGAAACACCTTCAGGTCGACCTTCCACAAATGCAACGACAGATAACATCGACGGGTACAATAGATGCTGTTAAACAATCACCGATTGTCTTTACGATGGATATTAGATGAATAAGCAAGGACAGTGTTAATACCATCGTGTGACATATGTGCGTTGGTTTGTTCCCAAAAGTGGCCTTCGCTGACTCATTCCAGCAGCTTTATCAACGATGTCATAAGTGTATTGTGGCCAACGGATGTTACTTTAGGTTGATTAAAGGTATTTTGTTTCCATTATTCGTTTTATGCTCCCACTCACTGAACTTTTTTGGCGCACCTTGTATATATATATATCCCGTCAACTGGTTACCCCAACTTAGAAAAACACTTTTCTTTTTTATCTCAGAAAAACACCACATAATCCTAAATTACGTCTTGATCTATACTAATGAGGTTATAATAACAAGTATTTACCAAGGTCCAAATGAATTAATTTACAGCTTGGCAGACAAAAGTTGTAACAGCTAAATTCCCACCGTCTTCACACATTTTTGTTTAACTGGTGTTGCCACAGTGGAAACCTGGCGAATACTTACAATGAGCTGCCAGCATCAAACTAATGCTACCACCTTTATTTTGAGACCAAAATTTTGTTGATAACACAAGCGATGTAGAAAATACAGCAGATTTATTATTTTTTTTTTTTACTCTTTTGGGCCAAAGCTACCCTTAATAGGCCATAGTTACCCCTATTCACGGTTTATGGACATAATAATTTCCACAATTCTACACAAATCTCTTTCAAACTGACACATAAAATTAAGGGACAGAAAATCTCGGTTAAGTTCGTTAATAGGCAAAATCGGACGAAGTGGGTGGAAATGGGGAAGGTTTTGTGAAAACAGAAAAAAACCCATAACTTATTAATTATGATAAATAGCGAATCAGTTTAAAGTTATAATTACTTCTGTGAAAAAGACAAATATTTATGTATGACAGATTTTTGATATCATTAAAAATGGCCTCAAGGGTCGAAAAAATAGGGTTTTAAGAGGAAAAAAAAGGTATCAAATACACTTAAATTGATAATAAATGTTCTTAATATTATCTACAACTTTTATATTGACAAGTTTTTGATATCGAACCAACTGTTACAGCAAAAAAAAATAATAATAATAAAATAAAATAAAAATAAAGACTAGGGGGTTGTTGAAGAAAAAAAATCACATCTCCGTTAATCCGCTACTAAGGCGATAAAAAGGTATCGATGGCGTGATGAAGATTTTTGACAACCCTCAGAGATGTTGTATATAGGATTTCATTATTAAACGCGCGCGTGTCTCAATAAAAACAACGTCAGAATTTAAAATATAGTGTGTGGTTCATTTAATGAAACAAACACCACGCGGGTTAAATTTATTATAAAAATCATCTTAAAACCCTTAACCGGAAACGTGAAAGTTTCTTGCACAGGCAGAAACTTTGAGACTGCTAAATTTTTAAAATTGCTAAAAAATTTAAAAAGAAAATAACTCTTAATAATTTGCCAAATAATGAACTTAAACACTTAATCTCTATAATAATAGCCTAAGTCATGTGACTGTCATCAATAGTTCCGGGTTGACCGCTTCACTTTTTATATGCCAAACAGCCAATTTGGTAATTTAATGTTAGCCGGGCGCAGGTGATAAATCGCCCAAATATTGTTCCATCGCCATCATATCATCAGTATTATAATAGTCCATCGCACGCGACTGTCATAAACAATTTTTCAAGAGGTAAATTAAAATAAAGCTTTGATTTTGAAATTAAATGTCATAGTTTATAGTATTATTTATTACTTTTTTTTTTTAAGAAATAAGAAAAAATTGAGAGTCATAAACTTTAATCATTTCAGTTTTAATATTCAGTTTAAAGTTATGTATTTAAAATAAAATGAGTGAAAGTAATGAAATTAATGAAATAAGAAAAAATACGACGGGTACAATGTTTGCCGATACATCACCTGCACTCGGCTAACATAAAAATACAGAGTTCATGATTTCTGTATCAGAATCTTCCGATTTGGGGAAGGATTGAGCAAGTAACGGAACTGGTCGCCAAGGGCGGCTAGTCTTTAATAGTAATGTATTAACAGGACCAATTTTTTAATATAACAGCGTAAAAATAAATTTTGAATGTCGGAGATAGAAAATATTTTTAAATTAACCCTTATTGTTCAAAATATTACATTTTCGACATAATAATTAAATAAATGCGTACAATATGAATTAGGAAAAATATATTAAGCAGTAAAATTAACAAAACATTTAATAGTAAATATTACAGCATGTTCTAAATATCTGCATATTTTAGGTTTAATTCTAGGATAGATGGCGAGTCTAAATATTTCCAAAACTTGATCATAGATTCCAACATAAACTTTGTTCGTATAAAACAGTTCAATGAGTTTATTTATTGCGACATGCAGTTGTGTTTTTCGATTATAAAAAGTAAGTGTAATTGAATGTGTTTTTAATTTAGTGGTTGAAATTTTTTTTTGTGACTTAGATATCTGAATGTTTTGCAGTACGTACGTTAGATGTATATTTTTACTATATGAACTAGTCTTTACTTCTAAGCCTAAAACAAAGGCGTACAATGGCTTAAATTGGGCGACCATCAGTCATTCAATTTTAGGCGAGATGACCACCTTTAATCAATATTTCAAAATTATACGGAGTGATGATTTTAGCTAAATATAATAAAATTTAACATAAATATATAACGTTTATGTTCATAAATATTTTAATAATAATAATAATAATAATAATAATAATAATAATAATAATAATGAGACCTAACGATTTATTTGTTTCAGAAAATACTGAAAACGTCCGAAACTTTCATAACAGAAACTGATAAAGTTGATAAATAAACTAAATTAAGGTAATAACCCTAAAATTAACGCAAGAAAAGAAAAACAACAACAACAGAAAAAAACACGACACTTCCAGTAGCGAAGAAAACGAAATACATTTAAAATTGTCAGATTCTACAGATTCCGAGAAAATAGAATTGGATTAGGATCACTGTGTTGGTTGTGCAAAACAATATAATATCACATCCAAAAAGGATGTCTGGATACAATGCATAAGGTACCTGAAGTGTTTCCATGAAACGTGTACAAATTATCAAGACCTTTGCCCAACAAGTGGTAGGATTTTACGAAAAGTGAAGTATTGAAATTATACTTCAAATTTTGTATATTTGAGTTTTATTCACTTATTTTTCATCATATAACTGCATCTTTTCATATTGCTATATGTTTTTCATGATTAACTATATGAAATGTGTTATTTTTTTGCTATTTAACTTCACTTTTTCTTTCTTTTATTGGAATGCCATCGCTCCTCGGCTTTAAGGAGAGATGGCCATCTGCCATTTTAATTTCGATTATGTTTAACACTTTTTGTTTTCAATATTTAATTATTTTTTTGCATAAAATATTATGAGTATATGTATCAGAATTTTAAATAAGGAAATATATTTCTTTTATTTGCATTCTGAGAATTTTTATTTCAATCTTTAAAAACTATGGCCATCTATCCTAGAGTTATCCTATGCATTTTCTGACAAAGTTGAGTCACTTTCGCGTTCAGAACTTATATATTTCTCCTCTGAAGTACTTTCAACATCGCTTATGTCACTTCCTACTTCATCAAACCATTGCAAAACAGTTTCTTCAAAGTCTTTATCGCCATAGCGTACCAAGGGCGTAGGAACTGGGGGAGCTGGGGGAGATCTGGCTCCCCCTGGAATATTTCAGATGGGCTCAGCTCCCCCGGGAGAAATTCTCTCACCACATCTGTTTACGATACATTGCTGAATTAAAAAATAAAGTATACTTTTTCTAAGAAATTTACACAATAAACAACAAAGAGAAGAGAGAGAGGGGGTGGTGAGCACACTTGTTTGTGCCTTCACTCTTTTTCTCATTGTTTACAATCCTCCCGATTATCAGAATAAAGGGGGTCTTATATAGGTCTACTATAATTACGAATTACCTGCACCGATAACATATTTATAAAGAGGAGGCCTTTAAAATTGATTTGGAAGAGATTTGTAAAGAATTTGTAAGCAAAACAACAGAAAGCACTTTTATTTTTGGTAAATGGAAGTGGGAGAAGCCTTAAATTTGAATATTGTATTCGGGATCGCACATAAATTAAGTTTCTATGTATCAAGTATATCTATTGAAAATTATTTTAACTGGATTAAAGAGTTGGTGATCTTTTGATATTCTTCTATTTTATATTTCTGTTTGTGAAACGTGCAGCACTGTTAAGGAACCCTCCAAAATGAACGAAATGATCCGCGCCACTAGCTTTCCGCAATATGCCCCGGCTCCCCCTGTTTGTACAAAGTTCCTACGCCACTGTAGCGTACCCGCTTTGACGGCTCCCATTCATTTCAATCATCACTCCATTTCAATATCCCAGGGCAAAACATTTGATAAGCGGAAACACGCCGTCTAACAGACTGCGTTGAAAATAAAATAATTTTTCTTTCAATAACTAAAAATACGCAGATGTTGCAAATGGGTGGAGGAGGCGCAGGACCAATAGCGTAAGGATTAGATTGCGTGATAAGATTGGAGACGCGTTTATTTTTATGTAAAGGGTAGTTATGTAGACGCAATCATCTCACAGACGGTACGTTTCCAGTTAAGGTTTAATATAATCTATAACTTTTGTAGTAACAAGTTTTTGATAAGATGAACTCCACAAGTGGATGATATTACTCAAAATATTCTGAATGGATGAAAAAAATAGAAGTTGAAGAAAAAATTATCGTATTAACATGATTCTGATAAAACCAACTCTTACAGAAAAATGAAATTAAGAAACCGTCAATAACGGCCAGATGAAATTGTTAAACTGGGCTTATTGATAATTTTGATTTTGTTTTTGTTTGTGAAAATAGTACTTAATGTCGAAAACTACCTGTGTCCGTAGGCCGACCCGGCAGGGATTCTTAAGTTATATTCTCTCAAACCCCTACACTAATTGTTTTTCTTGGATTTCCCAAGAAGCTCCGCCTCCTCCTCTCGGCCTATCCTATCCGAATTTATCATCTTTTCCTACATCTTTAATCCCTTCATATCGTCTTTAAGGAATCTTTTAAGAAATCTTCACCAAAGGAAAATTTTTGTAAATTGTGATAAAACTGAATAAAAAATAGCTGCAGGTCTTACCCCGTAATCAACGTATTCATTTAAAAATACATATATATAGTAAAAAAAAAAGAAAAGAAAATGTTTCTTAATATTAAATATATATATATTAAGTATATTTCTTTGATGATGATAATTTTTATTTCCAAAAAATATATTTTTTCAAAATTGCAAACGATTCATCAAAATAATATATGTTAGCTTTATTCATAAATATACGAACATAGAAAATATATTAATATCAATGTGATAATTTCTATATTTTAATCGCTGTGTTACTTAAAAACTTTAATTTTAATAAAATATTTTCTTTATAAAATAGAAAGATAAACAGTAAAATAAAGCACGATAGAGAAAGTTAAAATCTCGAAAAAGTTTTCTTATTAATTTCAGTAATATGGTAGAATTTTATTTAAAGATTCAAGGAAGTGTTTTCCGTAGGATGCTCCGTAATTTCGTAAAAATTTCAGCTGAAATTATATCCAATAGAAAACCCTATTAATAATTCTCTTTTAATCTTAAATGTTCCATTTAGGATATCCGCAAATATTTCCATATCTGAAATAGAAATCTTGAATAGATAGTTCTGTACATTTCTTCTGAGGTTCATTGACACTTTAGGCGCAAAGAATTAAAGCAAAATGTTGTTTTCTCAATAAAGACATAAAAGTATATACAGTAAACTCCCGATTATCCGCGAGTATAAATTTCTTTCTTTTTTTTTTCTTTCCGAACCGTGCGATGGAACTTATTTCTGCGATGTAAGATGAATTTTCGACCCTTTTTACTAAACATAAATTCCATTTAAAAATGTGGAATAGTCAAGTGCACAAAGGAGAGCAAATGGCGTCTCAAAATGTACTCAGAAAGGTGTATTGTTAATTGACAACTCCCCATCCCACCCTGGAGATTACAATTGAAATCGGAGGATGGAAATAATTTTGCAAAATTTTTATCTCCCAGTATCACAGCTTTTATCCAGCTTATGGACCAGGGCGTAATCACTTTAATTAAGAAAAAATATAGATCGAAATTACTGGCAGAAAGAAATGGAAGAAAAAAAAGAAAAGATACTGGCAGAAAAGAAGGAGATGATCTTAAAAGCTTCCCCAAAAATTACACGATTTTCGATAGCATTTACGATATAAACAGTGCTTGGGATTCGGTTCAGAAATCAATATTAGTTCAATCTGAAAAGGAAGAAGAAGAGGTTTCCGTTCATGATTTAGCGAATTTAGCAAAATCTGTTGGTAGTGGAGAAAATGTCGATGAAGATAATATCATTGAATGGATTAATTATGACACTAACGATCCAGGTATCGAGCATGAAACTGATGAACAAATTGTCGAAGAAGCGTTAGGTATGAATTTGGAAGAGAGTGAAGAAGAAGATGGTAAGGTACAAAAGAAGGTGAGCCAGGACGTAGCTTTAGCTCACGTTGAAGGCTTTATTAAGTATCTAGAGGAAGAAGATGTCGCGTCACTTTATGATAAAATAGTGCTAAAAGAACTTCAATCCCAAATAAAGAAGTGTTTCTATACAAAAAACAGAAACTTTTGACTGATTTTCTGAAGAAGTAAATCTACAAGTTTGTAAGTAGTGAATAATTTTATTATTCCTCAAGCAATAAGTATGTTTATGTTACCCATTGTGCGTATAAATTGTTCAAATCTATGTTTATGTTACCTATTATGTGTATAAATTGTTCAAGTGCATATTTGTGTTGATTTCTTCCTTTTTTTCAAAATTTTGTGGGCTATCCGCGAAATTGACTTATCTGGGACAGTCGCGCCACTAAATTCTCTGCATAATCGGGGGTTTACTGTATGTATAAATCGTTTTTAGGGTTCCAGACTTAAAAGTAAAAGCGGAACCATTATAAGATCACTCCTGTGTCTGTCTGTCTGTCACAGCCCTTTTACTCGTAAATTACGCAACGTGAAAAGTTCAAATTCGGGGAAGTAATAAAGACTATTGCCCTACATATTTACATATTAATCCATATTCATAAATATATTTAAGAAAAATGTAGAGAGGCTAATTAAGTTACCTGAAAAAAAAATCTTTTCTTTGTATATCGTGTGGGGTATCGTGTGAAAGCTTTCGTAACGCTGAAATCAAAAATATATTTGATTTAATTTTAGGTATTATATTTTCAAAGTTATGGTGGAAACTGTAGTGTAAAAATATGTCCCCCGCCCCCCATCTAACTCCGAATCTATTGAAACTAAAATTATGAAAAAGTTAGAGGTAGTAGACATTAATTTAAACCTTGCAGGAAAATTATAGCGATTACCTTATGTCACATAGTTCTTGAGAAAATCGCATTTTTCCGTTACACTTAAGTTTCGTTTTACGGGCTTCAGCAAAAGCGTTGAGCAGAGCTGGAGGCACCTATCGTAGCAGAAGTATAAAAGCATTGTTGATCATGAATTTCGGAAAAAATCGTCGGTAATTAGCCGAGATATTAATCTTTAAAGACACGGACGGTTTGAACATACATAATGACAGGGACGGCGTACTCTATGCCCCATCGGCTTTTAAAGCCTAGATAACAAATTTTAAGGATATATTTATGTAATGTAATGCCCAGTAGCAGTATAAAAGCAATAAACGTCAAATTGTTAAAAACAGACTAATTTAATGAGAATTAATCACATAAATACTATGGGATTCGCGACTAGATTCCTATGAGTGGCTTTCTCAATACACCTACTATATCTTTAAAGGTTAACTAAAACCCTATATGGAATAACAAATATACAGAATAGCTATATTTTCTATTATTTAAGTTCCATATATCTTTGAACTTTCATGGTATATCAATTTATACTTTTCTGGTATACAGGGTGCAAAGGAAAGTTCCTTTAACCCTAGAACTACCGGAAATTTTACTCAAGTTTTATAAAAACATTCTACACCAGAATTTTTACTTAAAACTATTTAATTTGTTTATTTAACTTATTATTGTCTGATTTATACATTTAGTTTGTTTTGAAGAAATTTCTGGTTTGAATAAATATTTTGAATGTACATGTCGGGTCCAATGGACCCGTCTGGTAGACGGAAGGTTAACCTGAAAATACTTGTGAACGGAGAGAGTTTCAGCTATGCAAGTGAGGTAACGGTATAGTAAAGCGACTAAGCCCGATTTAATGAAAACGACAGCAGTGCCTCCTAGAGGCGAAATTTGGAAGATAGCCACTGCAAATCGAAAACGAAAAGAGATAGGGCAAAATTTCCAGTTAGAAAGTTTTAGAGCATCAATTAATTAATAGAATACGACATTTGGTTTACATGGATAAGATAAATCTTCGCCTGTTTACCCAAAAATGTCCGAAATCGATGCACTCCATTTTGTGTAAACGTTTGAATGGAATACTCAGAAGTATGAAAAAATACGCACAATTTATGCTATAAATACGTACTTATGTCAATACATTTTGATAACATCACACACACAGAAAAAGACAAACTGTCTCACAGTGATAAAAAGTTAATATTCAGTATGTTGGAATAGTTCGCCATGGCTCACAATACACGTTTGTATTCGTGAGAGTAATACTGCATGCACATTTCTCAGAATGGAACGTCTATTGCAAGCCTCCTCAATACGATGACATAGATTTAACCCTTTCAAGGGCAGTGGCTACAGGTGTAGCCACCTAATTTTAATTCCAAAACTGACAAATGGCACCAAGAATATTTTAATAAAATTTTGCTTTTGTAATGAAAGTACAAATTAGCGAGTTTTTGTTTTCAGAGAAATTCACTTAAATATTCTTGTGTCAGTCAATTATTTCACCAGTTTACGAACAGAATTCTTCTGGCCCTGAAAGGGTTATTCTAAAATTTTAAATGCATTGGAAATTGAGTCTTTACAGACATTACAGCACAGTACAATGTCACAATCTGCAATTGTGCACTGCTACATTTCCGGAATGTGAATAGCCAAAGTAGAATCGTCGCTCATTGATTTCGGACATTTTTGGGTATGCAGGTGACGATTTATCTTATCCGTGTGAACCAAATATCGTTTCGTACTAATTAATTGATGCTCTAAAACTTTCTAATTGGAAAATTTACTCTACCTCTTTTCGTTTTCGATTTGCAATGGCTATCTTCCAAATTTTGCCACTAGGATTGCTGTTGTCGTTTGAATTAGGTCGGGCGTAGTCGCTTTACTGTATCGTTACCTCACTTGTATAGCTATAGCACTCTCCGTTTGCTAGTATTTTCAGGTTAAAGGGACTTTCCTTTGCACCCTGCATACTACTATACAGCTATACCCAACCCTACGTTGTATAGTTTTTACAAAGTCTTAGTATTCTTTTAGAAACGGTATTTTTTTAATAATACACTTACTAATTCATATACTATTGTACATAACCCTCTGTGCGCGAGTAATACTCGCACTTGACCGTTTATTGTTTATAAGATGCATAAATATTGCTAATTTCCGAGAACTCTTAAAATAGCACATTTCGAATATTTTAAAATAAGACACCATTTCTTAATTGATAGTCTTAAATGGAAGAAGATGTTCTCCCCCATTAACTTCATTAAAATTGCTTTAGATTATGTATGAAGTACTTAATCAATTAAATGGTACAGCTAAATTAATATGATTACGAAACGAAGCCCAGCGAATGCAACGAATGAAAATGTTTAAAAGAACGGATTGATTAAATTTATATAAAAAAAAATTACAGAAATGATTACAATTGTAATTAATTTTAGATTGCCTTGCCAAAATCTTAAAACAAGTATGATCTTTAACTAAAGTTTAATTTCAATATTTAAAATTATTGAAAAATTAATTTTTTTTCCTATACGTAATAAGTAACATGCAATTTAGATAAGAAATTATAAAGTTATTAGTTAAGGCTTTGATCTGTGGTATCATAGCAAACGCGGTAGCGTTAAACTATAATATGATCAAGAAATAGAAAATGCAAACGACTTTCTTAAATTTCTGGCGAACCAGTTGACATACGACAATGATTTTTCTTTTGAAAGATAGAACTCGACGAGACGAATAAACTGATAGCATTAAAAGAATTACTATAGCTTTCAGTAGTTTTTTATTTAATCTTAAACGAAAAAAATGAAGACAAAAATTCAACAAAGTGTAGCTAACGTTCCAGTGGGTGGATTAACTTCGTTTTTGTTTTATTTTGATCCTCTTGTTCAAACTTAAAATAGATTTTTTTTAAATCTTTGTTTGTTTGACGGTCGCTGAGAAAATCGAATTTGTCTTTTTTAATGTCCCCATAAAATTATAGCAATCTCTCCTTTTCATTTTTTAATTTTCTAATTCAATAATTTCTTTCGTGTTGCCACTCCCTAAAAAGCAACACAATAATTTAAAAAAAAAAGGATAACACGTGTACTTTTGCTGTTATAAGTTAATAAAAATTGAAATTCAACTGATAGATTTTTTTAATTTTGAAATCGACGTCAACCTAAGCAGATAATGCATAATTTTCATAAATATATATATGAACATTCTTGATTAATATTTTCAACTGGGGTAATAGGCACAATGGAGCACAAACGAGTTGATAGAAAAAAAAAAACAGGGTAAATCCCAAGCTTCTGTTCAGGAGCTAAATGTAAGTTTTTTTTTAAATTATCATCATACCATCCTAACTTACGCAAGCGAAAAGTATGCAGTAATATAAATACTTCACATACTAAGCATACTTTAAAAAATAGCATTCCATCTATTTTAAATAATGAAGAGATGTCATATATGCACCAGTGTACATAACTGGCGCGATAATGGCGTTTTTTTTTGCATGATACGGTAACTGAGCTATTGTTGTTTATTTATTAATTATTTTTTTATTTACTTTTATTTTATTTTTTAAAATTATATATATTGTTTTGTTCTATAGTTATTAATTAAACTTTTCATTATTTATTGTTATTTCCTTTTTTAAATAATAGAAAGTAATTTAAAAATATATATATGTAACTGCTATTCGAAAAAATATGTAACTGCTATTCTGTTTTCGTCAAATTGGCATCAGAAAAAACCGCGCCAAACCCGTCGTGTATATGACATCTGTGCCTTAAATAATTAGGGTTTCGTTTAACTTTAGGTACTTTTGCTTGAGATATTGTCGAAAATGTACAGCAAAAATATACGGTACTACTTGATTATCCCGTCGACCAATTTCGCCAAACTATTCGCCAAATGATACAAACTGACATAATTTTTATTTTAAATAACGGAAGAATAAGTAAATTAGTAAAACATTAATAAAAATACTAATAAAAACTTGAGCACAGATGTCATATAATTAATGTCATATGACGTAATGGCGCGATTTTTTCTGACGCCAATTTGGCGAAAACCTCGTTAATATATCACCTATATCCGGGTTAACATATCAAGCAAAATAACGACACTTTGTCGCCAGTTAAGTACCCGGTGCGTATATGACATTGGCGTCAAAAAAATCGCGCCAATATGGGGCGTATATGATATCTGTGCCAAAACTTGAATTAAAAATCACTTGATGACGTAACAAACACGTGTATCGTGTTTAATGTCAAGTGACTGTAACATTTACTATCATCCATTATTGTCATTTAATCTTATAGTTTGGCGATAATTTTTTGATCGACAGGATAATCAAGTTGTACCAAGTATGGTACATATGTCATATACGCACCACGTTGGCGCGATATTTTTTCTGACGCCAATTTGGCGAAAACCTCGTTTTCGAATACCAGTTACATATGTATTTTTAAAAAGGGGTTAATAATAAATTAAAAAAAGTTTAATTAATAACAATAGAACAAAACAATTTATATAATTTAAAAAAAGAAAATAAAAGAAAATAAACAATTTATTAATAAATCAACAACAACATCCGGGTTACCATATCAAGCAAAATAACAAAACTTTGGCACCAGTTAAGTACCCCGGTTCGTATATGACATTGGCGTCAGAAAAAAATTGGGTCAACGTGATGTGTATATGACATCTGTAGCGTTTCAAGTACACTTCTGAACGTTACTTTGAAATCGGTGAGTTTCATCGCCAAAATCGCCAAGATGCTTAATGATCATCGCCATTGAATATATAAATAATGCCATATTTGCAAACTTATAGGTCAAAATATAAGAGGAACCTCGGTTCACGACCGCCTCTGTTTATGACCAGTTCGGTTTATGTCCAACTTCGGTGATCAACATTTGACTCGGTTGGCGTGCAATATCTCGGTTCACGACAAAGGCTGCCGAATAGTTCAGTTGGCAACCCTTACATAACTCGTGTTATTAGTCAAGTTTGGAGTAAGGTGTGCACAGCAGAGTGCTTTGTGTACCTTTATTAGTGTAAAAAAAATAACTTTTTGTTTTACTTTTAGTCAGGTTTGCGCTAATTTTAGCTCTCATTATGGCTTCTAAGAATGAAAAAGTGCTTAGTGATAGCAGTAGTAAGAAGCTTAAGCGAATTACTGTTCAATAAAAGGAATTGTAGCAAAACACGAGAACGATATTAGTATAACCGGTCTAGCTAAACAATACGATGTGGCCTAAACCTTCGATTTCCTCGATAATCTATATATATATATATATATATATATTACGCTATCGTATGTGTCACAGAAATTGCGATTAGTTGTTAATTGTTTAATGGCAACGCTCGAATGAAACGCATCTCATTGGTTATAGAACAGCATTTAATGCATCTCCATACCTATAAGGGGGGGTACCATAGGCAGGACCCTGTTCTGTCGCCAAATACCGCCATATTTGTCATCATCTTGTAAATATATCGACAAATTCCTATAGACTTCCATTGTAAACCAATAGGGTTTACTTGTTTAGAGAGAATCAACAAATTGAGATATTTTAATGCAACAAAAACTAATATCAGTTTAAGGAATTATATTAATTATATTTAAGGGAGCCCAAGTAAATTAAATTATGAATAAAAATAACGTGAATTTGATTTTAAAACCTTGAACCTCTTAAAACAGTGTGCATTAATTGGTTAAATAGTGCATTATTGCGCGAAATAAGAAACAAGTATTGGGAATATTTAAAAGCAACTCAGGTTTATTTATATTCAATATATAATTATCAAAAAATTTAAATGACTAGTATTAAAAAATGCTCTGACGAGCACCGAAAAAGGCTAATATATTTTTAAGTATGAAAAAGGGTTTGACAAGTGCTTCTAATTGGGCATGAAAAACAAGGGGCCCCTTCTTCGCTGCAGCTCACTGTCAATGCCAACTTTGAAAATATCATATTTGCGCTTTTTTCATATAAAAACAAGTTGGAAATTGCTCGTCAAACGTGGCAAATGAGGTGCGTTCGTACTATAACTAGTTTTATAATTATTTTTTGCACCCCATATTGCACTGAATGTATAATTTTTTGCACTTCATAAAGCGCATAGTCTGATACATCATTAAAATGCACTTCCAATATTTTTTTCCCATTCCCCGTTATGTAACGGAACACTTTTGACTGTCCCTGTAATTAAACTATACACCCGATTTTCCTAAAATTTGAAATAGCTCAACAAAATTTCGCAACAATTATATCTTTAAAATTTCAGACCATTCGGAAGGCTGTAATATCATTAAAATGCACTTGCAATAATTTTTCCCATTGGCCGTAATGTAAAGAAAAACTTTTGACTGTCCCTGTAATTAAACTATGCATCCGATTTTCCTAAAATTTGAAAGGGCTCGACAAAATTTTGCAACAGTTATATCTTTAAAATTTCAGATCATTCGGAAGGCTCTAATATCATTAAAATCCACTTGCAATAATTTTTCCCATTGGCCGTAATGTAAAGAAAAACTTTTGACTGTCCCTGTAATTAAAATATACATCCGATTTTTCTAAAATTTTAAAGGGCTCGACAAAATTTTGCAACAGTTATATATTTAAAATTTCAGATCATTCGGAAGGCTCTCATATCATTAAAATGCACTTGCAATAATTTTTCCCTTTGGCCGTAATGTAAAGAAAAACTTTTGACTGTCCCTGTAATTAAACTATACATCCGATTTTTCTAAAATTTGTAAGGGCTCGACAAAATTTTGCAACAGTTATATCTTTAAAATTTCAGATCATTCGGAAGGCTCTAATATCATTAAAATGCACTTGCAATAATTTTTCCCATTGGCCGTAATGTAAGGAAAAACTTTTGACTGTCCCTGTAATTAAACTATACATCCGATTTTCCTAAAATTTGAAAGGGCTCGACAAAATTTTGCAACAGTTATATCTTTAAAATTTCAGATCATTCGGCAGGCTGTAATATCATTAAAATGCTCTTGCAATAATTTTTCCCTTTGGCCGTAATGTAAAGAAAAACTTTTGACTGTACCTGTAATTAAACTATACATCCGATTTTTCTAAAATTTTAAAGGGCTCGACAAAATTTTGCAACAGTTATATCTTTAAAATTTCAGATCATTCGGAAGGCTCTCATATCATTAAAATGCACTTGCAATAATTTTTCCCATTGGCCGTAATGTAAGGAAAAACTTTTGACTGTCCCTGTAATTAAACTATACATCCGATTTTCCTAAAATTTGAAAGGGCTCGACAAAATTTTGCAACAGTTATATCTTTAAAATTTCAGATCATTTGGAAGGCTGTAATATCATTAAAATGCTCTTGCAATAATTTTTCCCTTTGGCCGTAATGTAAAGAAAAACTTTTGACTGTCCCTGTAATTAAACTATACATCCGATTTTTCTAAAATTTGAAAGGGCTCGACAAAATTTTGCAACAGTTATATCTTTATAATTTCAGATCATTCGGAAGGCTCTAATATCATTAAAATGCACTTGCAATAATTTTTCCCATTGGCCGTAATGTAAGGAAAAACTTTTGACTGTCCCTGTAATTAAACTATACATCCGATTTTCCTAAAATTTGAAAGGACTCGACAAAATTTTGCAACAGTTACATCTTTAAAATTTCAGATCATTCGGAAGGCTGTAATATCATTAAAATGCACTTGCAATAATTTTTCCCATTGACCGTAATGTAAAGAAAAACTTTTGACTGTCCCTGTAATTAAACTATACATCCGATTTTCATAAAATTTGAAATGGCTCGACAAAATTTTGCAACAATCATATATTTGAAATTTCAGACCATTCGGTTGGGTAGTTTTTGCTCTGTTACATGCGGACAGACGGACGGACTGAACGACGACTATAGGTGCTACGTATTTATATAATTACGAACGCACCTAAAAACAAGTTGGAAATTGCTCGTCAATCGTGGCAAATGTGGTGCGTTCGTACTATAACTAGTTTTATAATTAATTTTTGCACCCCATATTGTACTGAATGTATACTTTTTTGCACTTCATAAAGCGCATAGTCTGATACATCATTAAAATGCACTTCCAATAATTTTTTCCCATTCCCCGTAATGTAACGGAACACTTTTGACTGTCCCTGTAATTAAACTATACATCCGATTTTCCTAAAATTTGAAATAGTTCAACAAAACTTTGCAACAATTATATCTTTAAAATTTCAGACCATTCGGAAGGCTGTAATATCATTAAAATGCACTTGCAATAATTTTTCCCATTCCCCGTAATGTAACGGAACACTTTCGACTGTCCCTGTAATTAAACTATACATCCGATTTTCCTAAAATTTGAAATAGCTCAACAAAACTTTGCAACAATTATATCTATAAAATTTCAGACCATTCGGAAGGCTGTAATATCATTAAAATGCACTTGCAATAATTTTTCCCATTGGCCGTAATGTAAAGAAAAACTTTTGACTGTCCCTGTAATTAAACTATACATCCGATTTTCCTAAAATTTGAAATGGCTCGACAAAATTTTGCAACAGTTATATCTTTAAAATTTCAGATCATTCGGAAGGCTCTAATATCATTAAAATGCACTTGCAATAATTTTTCCCATTGGCCGTAATGTAAAGAAAAACTTTTGACTGTCCCTGTAATTAAACTATACATCCGATTTTCATAAAATTTGAAATGGCTCGACAAAATTTTGCAACAATCATATGTTTGAAATTTCAGACCGTTCGGTTGGGTAGTTTTTGCTCTGTTACATGCGGACGGACGGACGGACGGACGGACAGACGGACAGACGGACGGACTGAACGACGACTATAGGTGCTACGTATTTATATAATTACGAACGCACCTAAAAATCAGCCACGGTTACGATAAAAATGTGTAGTATAACGACGCAGCCTGATTAAACATGAGTGTAAGGCGACATAGTACCAATAACCTTAGTTCCTGCAGCGTATCTCACTCATGCAGGGCCACCAAGCACGCCCGCAGTATAGAACTGTACAAAAAACTGATTTGTAGTGCAGTGCAGACTGTTGCAGCACTCTGCACAAGAACAATTCCACATGTGCAACGCATAACAGTATAATGCATTCATTGATTGTTGAAATTATATGTAAGTGGCTGTGGCTGTACAATGTACTATGCAGTACAGCAATGCATGTAAATTATAAACGAACATTAGACGCAGACACCTTTAATACGGAAGTACAAAAGCACTGTGTGAGTGTGCGCTGAGGTTCAAAAATTAAAAGTATTAATAGGAATGTACAGTGTAGTATAATTTATAGAGAAATAATGGTACACAGTGCACTGTACAAAGTTGCATTGCAGACGCATGCACAGTACAACAGTGCAGTTAACATGTAAAGCACGACGGAAAGTTTTACTAAAGTACCGCGAATTTATTTTATATAGAAAAAGCGCAAATATGATTTTTTCAATTGACAGTGAGCTGCAGCCAAGAAGGGGCCCCTTGTCCTTTTTCATGCCCAATTAGAAGCACTTGTCAAACCCTTTTTCATACTTAAAAACATATTAGCCTCTTTCGATGCTCGTCAGAGCATTTTTTATTACTAGTTACGTAATGAACTAGTCGGATGTGCCATCCCAAAACTTTCTTCTATCTCATTCGTGTGAACTTTAAAATTCGCCATCACAGTACGAAACTTTTATGCCCCTCATGAGGATTTAAAAGCAATAGGTTCATTGAATTGTGTGCAATTAAAAAGAACATACAAACATCGCATATTTCAAACAAATGATTGAATTTCGGCACTCACCCTCTTAGATGTCTGCAACCAAAATTCCAAAAATAAGTGCATAAAAGCGATTCCTGTCGCGTTCCATATACCCAAACCTTAAAAGTAGCTATTCATGTGAAAGTGTGACATAAAATAATATTAGATTAAATTCAGTGCATTATTTTTTTTAGATCCGGCTTTCGCAAAATCGTAATAAATGTAGCATAGCAGCTCCACCTGTTCGGCGTTAACAACAAAATCTACTAAGAAACAACTCATGTCAACGTCTTAGTGAATATGAAGTTTGATGAAAATCTGTTTATTAGTTTTTGACATAGAGCTCTTGTGTTAATCATGGAAAACGCAGCATAGCAGCTCCACTTGTTGTGCGATTTACACCAAAACAAAACCAGCACATACAAGGTATCTATCAAGGTATACCTGAATCTGAATTTGGATGAAAATCCGAGCATCAGCTCTTGAGATATAGTTATTGCGGAAATCGTGAAAAATGCAGCACAGCAGCGCCACTTGTTGGGCGATTTGTTCCAAAACCAAATCAGCACCAGTTTATATCAAGGTCTAACTGAATCTAATGTTTTGTGAAATTCCGTGTATTAGTTCTTGAGATAGAGCGGCCATAATCTTTGGTCACTTACAGACTCACAGACAGACATTTTCTAAAAACCATCAAATCGCGTTCAGGACCGTCTAAAACGTATAAATCCATCGAAAACCAGAAGTCGAAATTTTTCACGAATCCAATACTTTCTTCTTCTAAAGGTAGAAGAAAGTAAAAATCAACGAAAATTGCTCCACTATGAAACAATCATAATTTTCTTTCAACAAAATCTAAAATTAACGTAGCTTTCACCGTAAATTTACATGCATACCTTTCCTATTCATATTCACTATTATAGAAATATTTTAAAGTGCTGCACAATATTAATAAATATACTAGATTAATTTTAACACAATTACTCTAATTGGTAAACAAATCATATTAGATGTAAATAAAAATGTCCGGACCAGGATTCCGGACATTTTTCGCCCAGTTGGAAATTTACATCTAATATTAATAAATATAGTCCCAAACTTGATGTCACGTTTACCAACTAAATTTTGCATCGAACATTCGCACTCTTGACTAAAGGTTCTAATCTGAGTGCTGGCGAAATCCAGAAATTTAGGATTCTTTAGACGCGTTCGTAATAAAATGTTTAGTTTTATCAAAGTAAATACCGATTTCATATTTACTACGCCATTTTTACTCACTGAATCCCAGTATAAGCAGTCTCAATCGCAGTATAAGCAGAATGAAAAAAGTATTGAAATGTAACAGCTTTATGAGCAAAAATGCGGGATTTTTTTTTTTTTTTTTTTTTTTTTTTCTTTAAAATCGTGACAGTATTTTCTGTTCAATATTTTTAAAACAGTTATTTTTAATTGTAATGCGAAAATGGCATCCTTAATGATATGACAATTACCATTGTTTTCATTCTCTCTTCAACAATGGAAGTAACCCGATTGTCAGCAATGGGAAGAAATTTAATAAAGGGCTTTTAAACTCAAAATTAAAATTAAAATTAAAATTAAAAATGGAATTATTTTAAAAAATAGCGAGTCATTTACAATATGCACACTGCACATCTGTATATAACTGCTTTCATTAAAAAAAATAATTATAAAAATCGATTCAGTGGAAAGCTCAGGCCAGATGACTATAAAAACAGCCTTATCTTTTAAATATACTAGGGGGGGGGGGGGGCTCCACCCTCCTGCTCGCTAAGCTCACCAACCCCCCGCGTAATCATTTCGCGATTCCATTCGGTATCGTGAAGCAATCCCTATTTTCTAGACAACCCCAGACGTAATTGTTCCTTATTTTCTATGCATCCAAGTTTTAGATTCCACTTGTTAACAGCGCGCTCCTCCCCCCCCCCCCCCCCAACTCCTGACAATTTTATTTCCTTATCTCCAAGCACATAAACACTAGAGCTTACAGAGTTTCATAATTATAAGAATTATTAAATATAAAATTTTATATATAGTGTTACTAATATTATAAATAGTTAGTGTTTGTGCTTAAAAGTAATGTAAATAGTTCAATCAAGCTGTATTCATAAGCTAATATTAGTTTTTGTTGCATTGAAATATCTCAATTTGTTGATTTTTTGCAAGCAAGTAAACTCTATTGGATTTCAATCGGAGTCTATGGAAATTTTGTGAAATACTGGAAATAGCGCCAAGTTGGCGTCACTTTGACGACTAATTTTGGTCGCCAAATTTGACGATGTAGCACCAAGTTCGCGACAAACTTGGCGACGTCTGGCGACATGGACGCCACCCTTGGTAACACCCTTATAGAGTCAGAAAGATCTGAACAATCATATGCGTTTCGCGGTATCTACGCAGATTTTCATTGGCCCATTTCCAAATCGTTACTTTTTTTTATAGAGAGGAGTATAGATAATTTGTCTTGAATTCTTATATAATTTTTTATAAGTTTAATATATTCTAAAAAAATGAGCAATTTAAATATTTAAAAGTTTAAAGTTAATTAGTTTCATAAGAGAGTTTAGTATTATGTGTTAACATTTTAACGATTTGAAGGGTAATAATGTATTATTTATACCACTTCATTTTAATCCTCAGTCGCTGAAACTGCACCAGAATTTTTTATAGAATTTTAAGTGTAAAATGCATGCGACTTGGGTGGGGGGGGGGGGGGTATTTATTTGATATCAAACCAACTTGTTCCTAAATACTGGTGGCAATCAACTATTCCAACATTTTCGTTACAGAATTACTTTGTTCCTAAAAGGTTTAAATATATAAGCTACAAGAGGAAAATTAATAAAACGTAGTCGAAAAATCTTTCACCTCAGTTTTCTCAGAATTTAATAGTTTTACATAACATATTCCAATTAGGTATTCAATTCAAAATTATTACACGTGTCCTGATTTCTTATTAAAACAAATTGAGAGTTACCAAAAAAATATGAATATTGTCAATTTTGATAATTTTGTTGTTATTATATTTTATGTTGGTGCTAATAGTTTTCGTTTTATTCATTACAATGAGCCATTTCTATCACAAAAAATATGACAATTATTTTGGCAGAGAAGAGAAATAAAAATATATAATATACAGAATGAGGACATATATTCATAATTTTATTGATAAACATATTAAAAAAATACTACTACTTTTTTCCAAACTTACATTTATTGCTTACAATCCTTAAATTAACACTAAACTTACCGTGAGGTCCCTACAAATTGAAAATATTTCTGTTCGTACCAGGATTTTCTTATTCAATAAGCTAAAAAAAAAAATACAATGAGACTTCTGACGGTTTATCGAGGAGCTTGGGGCCACTACCCCACATCCCCGACAGTAACACCATGGAAAACTAACAGAAACTGAATCATGGCAGTACTGGGAAAAAGACTTAAAAAGATTGTGTGTGTGGGAATAGGGGGGGGGGGGATAAACAAACAGTTCCTGAGCTCAATTAAAAAATAAATAAAAAGAATTTAAAATTTTACTGACAGTTAATAAATAAATTACTAGATCATAAAAGGCTCAGTGAACAGCAACTCCCTCGCCTAGCTCACGCTTCGCCGCGAGTCCAGACTACCATGGCTTCACAGGTGTTCGCGGTAATGTGGCCTTGAAAAAGGCCCTTTGAGACACCCACGATCCACCAAGAAAAAGTTAAGTAAATAAGTTAAACAGTTTTAAATAAAAATTCTGGTGTAAAATATTTTAATAAAACTTGAGTAAAATTTCTTGTAGTTTTAGTGTTAATAGGATTACGTTTTATTCATTTTAATGAGCCATTTCTATCACAAAATATATAAAAATTATTTTGGCAGAGAAGAGAAATAAAAATATTTAATATACAGAATGAGGACATATACTGATAATTCTATTGATAAACATATTAAAAAAAATACCACTATAACTTTTTTCCTAACTTACATTTATTGCTTACAACCCTTAAATTAATGAGAAAACCTAGCTTGACTCTTCGCACATATTGTTGTTGCACATTTTCTTCACAATCTTTTTTATCGGACCAAATATTAATCGTGTTAATAAATTTTCGTTATTATATTGCCAGTTCATCACATACTCCATATCAACATAATTATTTATCAGACAAAAATTTCTTTCGATCTCTTCTTATTTTATATTTTGTTGGTTCATTGACACTCAAGAAAAAAATTGGTTTAAGATACCAGTAAACGAACAAAAGGAAAATCTTGTGAAAACTCGAAAGTTTCGAAAAAGTTTTATCTCTTTCGCTAACTCAGTACCTTGCACATGTGTTTACGGTATCTTGCTGGGATTCACTTAATAAATGTATTGGATATGATTTATGTAAGATAATAAGGTATGTAAGGCTATTTTCTGACAACGAAATGGGTTACTTCTTTGTTTCTTTCGATTTCTTTTTAATTTCAGTGCATGATATTAATTCATCGGGAGTATTACTTTTTCTTCATATTGAAATATGAAAATACTATGACATGAGACTTCATAGACACGAAAAATTATTTTCAAAATCAAAATAAATAATATCAGGTAAAAAAAAAAAAAAAAAAAAAAAAAACTTTGATTCAGATTCAAAGTACACGTACATAAAACACGCAATTTTTTTTTTACCAGAAAAACCAAAATACTTTGAAAATAAATAGCGATATGTTTGCAACGATAAACAAACAAACGAACAAAAAAGATTTTTTGCAAATTTCATATTTTTATTATATATGAGTATTTTTCACTTTCTTTCTCTCGTCTACCATCTAATACTTTAGCGCGAATTATGGCAAAAAGGGGTGGGTGTGTGTGTATGGGAGGGGGGATATGCGCTTCTTGCTGCCATTTCTCTATGCAATTTCTACATTGAATACAATTCGAATTACTTTATTTTTAGAAGTCTTTCAGATAAAATGTCGCGAAACCCTTATTTAAATGCTTTTTTGTATATTTTTATTAATTATTTACGTATCATCTATAAAAGAAAATTTCGCTCTGTCTATCTGTGTGTGAGCGTGGCGAGGAAAATCTACAACAAATACAATGTTGAAAAATTTTGAAAGGTTAGTCCAAGGCCTGGTGCACCTAAGACCCTGAATTTTAAATTTCTTATAATTAGCTGAGTTATTAATTAAAATTACCAAAGAACTCTCATTAAAAATTCATCTCTGTCCTTCAAAAGGAAAAAGTGCTCGCACATGTGCAGATACCTATTTATGTATCAGGAGGAAATGAAGATCGAAAAGAAGGGTTTTTTTGGAGGGGGGGGGGGGGATATTGTCATTATTTATTAGCTTTCGTTGTCCAACTAGCTTAGTAAAGTTAAAACCGGAAGACATATCCTGAAAGATAGTATTCTTACGTCTCAAATGCCGCAATATAAAAATATATAATTAAAAAATATAGATCACAGTTAATAATGCAGCAACTTCAAAAAGGTTCATTTTTACGAAAAAACGTTTTGCTCTTTTATGTCAAAGTCCCCACAGAGCACTATTTTAGAGGTACCGACAAAACAAAAATATGTTTTTAAAACTGCAATCTTGTTCTTCTAATCGATGAGGAAATAGGTTTTAAAAAATATGAATTTTAACTCTTTCAAATACACCTGCGAATGTAGGTCACTTCATGCCTCACAGGGGCGATCTTTTTTCCACTCGAAAAGTAACTAAACGTCCCAATATTAACACAATATTTTTAGAGCACTTCAATAGATCAGATTTACATCACCTACAAAAATTTTGAAACTGTCGAATGGGAAGAAATATTTTTTTACAAAATAAAGTGTGAATATTTCGATGAAATCAGTAAAATCCTGAGTGTTTCATCCCAGTTTTGCTCATTTTTGATAGGCATAGACTCTGAAAATCAAATTACTCAGAAAATATAATACGAAATAGTATATTCTTTCAATTCAATATTTTCCAGCGATTTTTAAATTAAAATATGAATTCTGACAAAACGGAGTTAAAGATATAAAATCATATAAATGTGAGGTTCCCTTAATCATATTATCACGGGCCCGGGCAACTCCTGGCGGGTCAGTTAGTTTAAAATAAATTTATTTATTTGTTTATTTTCAGTTTGCGTGTAAATTGCACTTCGGATCCCAAGACACGACCGTCTGGAAGAGCGAAGCGTGGCTAGTGAATTAATATCTTTCGAGGATCGTAGCAGAAGGACTAGAGATTTTTCCTGATTGCACCCATTGAGTTATTAGACAGCATCGGATGATCTACGAAAATTCAAAATTTCAGCCAATTCCATTGTGGCCACGTTCTCATATAATTGGTGCTTGCCTCTTAAACCCTTCTATTATCAAGAAAATAAAGCTGAAGTTAAAAACTAAAGTAATTCCTTTTATGGCAAATAATTTATGCACGGATTTTTAAAAAATAGAACATATAAAAAATATATATACTTGGTGGCCATAATTAAACTGACAGTACTCAAAGTGTTCTGTATCGCGATCTAATTGAGAGAATGACGCCAAATTTTATAAGAAGATTAAACAAGACAGGGGACGAAGGATTCCGCGTAAAAAATAGTTCCAAAAGTCACCTCTAGGTGACTATGTGGCGCTGTGTAACAGAAAAGAGAGTTTACAAAAATGCACAATCAGTACTGAAATAAAATTACATTTTCTTTAGCACATGTAACGGTTTTTAGTATTGATTCAACATTCTAAAAAACTCTCTTTTCTGTTACACAGCGCCCCCTTTTCCCCTAGTGGTGACATTTGGAACTTATTTTTTTTCTCGGACTCCTTCGTCCTCCGTTTTGTTTAATCTTCTTGCAAAATTTGGCGTTATTCTCTCAATTAGATCGCGCTGCACAACAATATATGTACTGTCAGTTTAATTATGGTCACCTTGTATATAATTAAGAATTACAAAGAGACCATAAAAGCTAAAACAAAACTATATTAATTTAAAAGTATGACTAGTGTTGAAAAGTAAAATACACCTTTTAAAGACTCATGGGGTTTTTAAAATGTCGAAAAGTGAAAACAAATAACCGTTTTTGTCATTTTATATCTAAACTAAAATATACATTGAAAAAAAAATTACAATGTTATAAATAGGTACAGTCGTGGAAAAAACA
This sequence comes from Maratus speciosus, assembly GCA_963932465.1. Classification (NCBI taxonomy): domain Eukaryota; kingdom Metazoa; phylum Arthropoda; class Arachnida; order Araneae; family Salticidae; genus Maratus; species Maratus speciosus. Next base: position 484,037,077 of record OZ010793.1, read on the forward strand.
AAGTAAACACTCCCCACTAACTCCTCAAAAAATTATCGTAGAAGAAATTTAGTGGTGCCGAATGATTGGAAGTCTACTTTTAAATGATATAGATAAAATTTGCTTAGGGGGCCATCTACATAGTAAAACGAACCATAATTTTGTTTGTTTTTTTCAATAGCAGAACACAATTCTGACATCATAAATGAGCTCTACACCCTTCAATTAGCCTAAAAACAAATTTTTATGCAATTCGTACCATAAGTTTCCGAGAAATTAATTATTTAAAAACGTGCGTATTTTAAGGGCTGTATCCAAATTGAAGTTCGGAAATCGATTATTAACCGAGAGAGCCCCCATCTTGATCAAGGCACCTTAAGAAGTCAATGAAGCCTGCTAGATTACAATACAGCAGAAGAAATTTCAAAATATCTAGTCACTTCTATTATAGCGGTCCCTTAAACCATCATTTTGCCGTTTTTTAAGCATAATTTGAAAACTACTTGGAAGAAAAATGTGAAATTTTGGATTAATATAAAGCAGGACTTAATAAATCCAAATCCATCACAAAAATTGTACGTTGCAATTCATAATTTTTTCGAATATTAATTTCATAATTCATATCATAAAATTAAAAAAAATTAGAAATTCAACGTATTTATGTTTGGGTATATTAGTATTATTGCTACAAAAAAAAAAAAAAAAAAAAAAAAAAAAAAAAAAAATTAGCACATTAGGAGCATAATTTCTGAAGATATTAATAAAAATATGAAAATGTAATTTAACATTAGAAGCACTAAATTTTTAATATTTATAATTCAAAAACTTATGATTCTAATGACTTGAAATTCGGTGTCTACGCATAATTTGAACCGAAGATTTGAAATATCTTGTTAAAATTGGGTATTGTTATTGAAAAAAATGAAGTTTGGATTCGTTTTAATATGTAGATGGTCCCCTAAGCAAATTTTATATACATCATTTAAAAGTAGACTTTATTTCCAATCGTTCGGTACCAGTAACTTTCTTCTATGGTAATTTGTTGAAGAGTTAGTAGGGGGTGTTTATTTTTTTTTTCCACGACTGTACACGTTTATTCTTTCATTCCATATTTTTTCAGATCATAATGGGAAAAATTAGTTCTTAAAATGTCTCAAAAAATAAAGCAGAAGGAAGCAAAATGTTTAGTACATAATTATATCAAAGAGAGTTGTGCTTACACTGAATCTAAAAAAAAAGATGTTTATTAATATTATGTTTATGTTAAAAAAATCGGAATTATGCTTATGTGAATTTTTTTCAAAAGTTTACCAATATAATACCAACAAAAAATATATTTTCCAATAAATAAATAAATAAATAAAATAGAGATGAAAATTTAGGTTCAATTTACAGAGTTTCATACACGATATATCTTGAAAAATTCATGAAAAAATATGAAAAAGTTTTTTAACTATCTTACGATGCCCCAAAATCCCATTTTAAGAAAATTGAATTTAAAGTTCTCTCTTTGAAAATATTCTAGATTTAAAAACTAATAAGAGTGTCATTTATATTGTTTTAATGTGTTTAGAAATGATTATTCTTTAATATGCAGCTTGCCCGCTAAAGTCCGTTGTAATAATTTCTGAACAGCAAGAGCTATAGTCCTAAAAGTGGGTTCTAGGTATAGTAAAGTAGCTATGCGCTACTTAATGAGACTGCCTACGGCGCCACTTGGTGGAAAACTGTGGAGTTAGCATTTTTATCTCGAAAAGGAAAAGAGATAGAGTAAAAAGTGATTTACAAAGCTGTAGAGCATCATCGATTTAGTACGAAAAGACACCTTGACTACATTAATGCAAAGAATAGAATGGTTAAAACGAGCATTTGTTTTTTCGTGATTTCCTACACTGTAACGATCTTAGAAAGAAAAAAACAGTTAGTTATAACAATTTACCTTTATTTGAGATGTTCAAATTTCTCACCGTCAGCTGCAATGGACATTTGGATGCACATTTGTCTGAAAGATAATCATTTCTCCTTCCGTTCAAGTTTCATGACGTCACAGTGTAGGAAATCCCGAAAAAATTAATACAAGATTTAACCGTTAGCATTAATGGCCACAAGATCTCTTTCCGTACAAAATCTGTGATGCTCTACAACTTTGTAAATAACTTTTTTCCCTATCTATTTCTGTTTTCAAGATAGGAATGCTAACTCCGCAGCTTACGATCAGGTGGTGCCGTAGGCGGTTTCATTCACTAGCGCATGGCAACTTTACTATACCTAGACCCCACTTTTCTGACTATAGCTTTTGCAGTTAAGAAATTATTGGGGTGACAACGGACTTTAGCGGGTACACTGTATATACATATTTTTTTTAAGATTGAATGTTTTGAAGTCCCAAAATCCCTTAAGCATTATATATGCGCATTTTAATAGTATTATTGTATAAACTGTCCATATATATTTATGCTGCAGTTACGTACTTCCCAAGAACAATCAGGTGTCAACACTTGATTAATCATACAATTTATGGGCTATCTATAAGACTGACCTCTTTTTAGATGTAGACAATTTGCCCTGTGGGTCAAGAATATTGCATTCTCCTAAACACAGTACCCAATCTCTGTTATCTGTATTTTTAGACTTTTTCTTCGTATTAGTTTTTCATAAATAGGTCACACGACTGGAAAATAGTTTGATGGAGCCTTTTGACAATGCAAGAAAAGTGATAACAAGATTTTGACAGAAATGAAACTTTTGTCTCTTTTATTAATGTTATATAAATTATAAAAAAATGTTTTATAGTTTCGACCATAAACCGAATAAGGGATGTAAAAAAAGAACATCAGAAACAAGAAAATATTTAGAGAATTTTAAAACTTCTCGCTGGAAATAAATTTTGAAATTAAATTTTGTAAACTAAGTTTTGTAATTGACTTCAGTGACTTTTAGGGTTTCGTTCATCTGACGAAACTCTATTCGTCTCGTTCCTCTGTCTGTCTGTCCGTCACAGAGCTCGTTCTCAGAAACTATGTATATTGGAGACTTGAAATTTTGCCTACATATAGCTGAACACCTCACATCAAACGACAAATCATAAAATTTTGATAAAGTCTTATATTTATCCTTATGGGCTCTAACTTGTGTATTTTAAGCTTTTTTTTTTTCTAACTGAGCCCCTATTTAAGTTGAAGACTTGAAATTTTGCATACTTATAGCAGAACACTTGCGATCACACAAAAAATCATACTTTTTTTTAAAATCTTATATTATTTACCCCTCCGGGCTCTATCTTGTGTATTTTGAGCAATTTTTCTAACCTCTCCCCACTGCACCCGGCGGGTACTTTTCTAACTTTTGCCGACACCCATTTGACCACTCTTTCATATTATGCACATAGCCTTACATCTTTCAGTTCCACTTTTTACCGCCAGGGGGCGCCTACCTATCTCAGGTGCTATTGACCCGATCCCCTCGACTGATATATCTACGGATAGGTTGTAAAACGGAGTTTCGTTCTGATATAGATTTGTGTAGAATAGAGTGCGCCCTCTGGTTGAGAAATATGGAACTAACAGATTTTGCAAAAGGGTAAAGTGTTTTGAAAGGAATATTAAACGAAACTCTCTGTGCGATCTGTGATCACACTTACCCACTTTTTTTTTTTTTTTTTTTAGACTATGAAAAACAAAATTAAATGTCGTGTGCAAATATAAAAGAAATGGGCGTTCACTTTTGTGCATTTGTTATTGATCGATGTACTTGAAATTCATTTATATAATTTAAAATGTTTACCACAATTAAATGAATTCAAATAAAATGTGTAAAATTTAACAAATGCATGACTTACCCTCTTTTAGATTCCAAGTAGATAATAAAACAATATATGTAATATATATAATGCGCAATAATTAATATCGTTCTTTTATAAATTTGATGTCTTTCTGACTAATGTTAAAATTTTTACAATATTAAAATCCTTAAACTATTTTAGAATTATCTTAAAACATATTTGTCCAATCGTTTACGTTACATAACAGCGTAAACATCTAACAATTACTCTCATTTCCGTAGAAATTAAATTATTAACTAATATTACTAAGTTTTAGCTTATGATTTGTGCCGCACCACATAAAATTTAATTTCTTAAACATATATTTTTTAATAATTTTCAAAATTTCTCACATAAATACAAGACGATCAATTTTTTAAAAATAAGATACGTGTTTTTTATATATGCGCATTTTAATAGTATTATTGTATAAATTGTTCATATATATTTATGTTACGTTTATGTACTTCCCAAGAACAATCAGTTGTCAATACTTGATTAATCATATAATTTATAGGCTATCTGTCAGAGCGACCTCTGTTTAGCTGTAGATAATTTGCCCTGTGGATCAAGTATATTGCAATCTCCTAAACACAGTAGACAATTTCTGTTATCTGTATTTTTAGATTTTTTCTTCGTATTAGTTTTTCATAAATAGGTCACACGACTGGAAAATAGTTTGAAGGAGCCTTTTGACAACGTAAGAAAAGTTATGACAAGATTTTGACAGAAAGGAAGCTTTTGTTGCTTTTATTGATGTCATATAAATAAATGTTTTATAGTTTCGAACATAACCTGAAAAACAGATGTAAAAAAAGAACATCAGAAGTAAGAACAATGTTTAGAGAATTTAAAAACTTCTCACTGGAAATAAACTTTGAAACATGTGAACAAAATTTTATAATTGGCGTAAATAGTGGGCTGTTTTTTTTTCTTTTTTTTTTTTTTGTTTTTTTTAATTATGAAAACAAAATTAAATATTATGTGCAGAAATTAAAGAAATGGCTATTCACTTTCATTCATATATTACCGATTAATGTATCCGAAATTCATTTATTTAATTTAAAATGCTAAACTCAATTAAATGAATGCGAATTACATGTGTAAAATTTAATATAAGCATAAATGATCCTTACTAATAAACTAATATTTTAACGCAATCAAACTGATTTGTAAAGTTATCATACGAATTGAATATTTCCAACTGAGCGAAAAAATGCCTAGGCCGGGAATCGAACCCAGATCCTTGGCTTACAGGGCCAATGATCTACCGTTTAAGCCAACTGGGCTGACAACCGGCAAGCACATTTTGCTCAGATAAACCTTATTGGTAATAACATCTGGTCTGTCATGTAGACAGCGCAACAGAATAAACCGCAGGTAAAGGAACTCCATATAAACGATTTATATGGATTGCGTGCAATGGATTGCGTGCTATAGATTGCGTGCATCACCCTCGTGCGCCGATGTACAATAGAACTACTAAAAATCGAGAAAATTCCTTAAAAATTGTTGTTTCAGTGCTCCGTTCCTGCGAAATACAGTATAACTTCAAAAATCCGGCTTTATCGGGGTCGAGACTATGCCGGATTTTTGAAAATTACGGATTTTTGAAGGAATGTCAAAAGTAGTAACTAGGAATATAACTAGGAATATCAAAGGAGTAACTAGGAATACCAAAAGTAGTACTATTTTCTTAATGGTGCCATTAGCCATAATATTCGTTATTAAGTGATAATTAAGTAAGAAAAGGAGAAAATTAAATAAAAAAAATAAACTTACAGTAATTGATATTTTCTATGTTACCGAAAAAAAAATCTAATAAAACGGGAAATAATTTCTTCTCGTGTAATTTAGGAGACATCGATGTCAATTTTGTTTGCTTCATATTTTTTTGGCCGTTCCCTCCGAGCGTCTTGCAAAAAGGTAAAAATGTAATGTTGTTTTCTTCGCATTTTGCTTTAAATTCTAAGAAAATATGATTCTTTCAACATTATAAAAAAAAAACTCAATTACAAATATGAATGTAATCCTTGAGAGTATTAATCATTCTTCAATGTATTTAAAATTCATTAAATCTATAGAATTATATTATCTTAAATATTGCTTGTGTTGCTGTGAAACCTGGAGCTTAGTGAACGGAATGTTACGCCCCAAACACTTAGAGGGTTAACAAGTTTTTCTTGTATTTTATTCAGATGAAGAATCTCTATTTCGGAAATACAGTCTTGTGCTCTAAAGCAGATATTAATTCTCCGGTCAAATTTATGCATTTTTCTAGCGACGCCTTTTCTTTTGTCTGATGTTACTCCTTGACTTCGAAGCTACTAGCAGCGTTATCGACTGCTCTGTTTAGCACAGCGTCAGAAGAGAGACTTCAAAGAACTTCTCCCAAAGAACTTGTGTACTAGTATCCACGCCGTTGATGAGCAATGGTGCAGTTCCCGGACAATTTATTGAGAAAATAATCGCCTCTGACAAATGAAAAAAAATGCCAAATATTATTATTATTTTTTTGCATTTTTAATTTCGATCTTGAAATTTTTAATTGATAAACAATTTCTATTTTTCGTCTACCATAACATGAAAGTGTAAAAGAAAAAAGAAGGGAAAACATAGTTTTGCTGCCGGATTTTTGAAGTCACACTGTATTTCTAAATTCAAGGGGGACCTGCTTGCCATAGCCAAAAACATAAATATGAAATTTGGTAAATTTTATGCATAACTTCATACACTTTACCATAATACATAAATTAAAATGGCACAAAAAAACGCTATTATAGCGCTTCCTTCTGGCAGAATATTTCCAAATTCAAGGAGTACCTGCTTGTCATAGCCAAAACATACACCAAATATTTGGTTTATTTCTTTGCATAACTTCAAGCACTTTTCGATGGTACAATAACAAAAATGGCACTAAAATCGCTATTAAAATGCCCCCCTTGGTGATACACGGACCCACGCACGGACAGATAGAGATTTGTATAAACATGTGTTTTGGTATCTTTGTCCCCTAAAACGTGTAAATTCGTCGAAAACTGAAAGTCGAAAAGAATGTCGATTACAATACTTTCATCTTTGAAAGATAGGGGAAAGTTAAATATCAGTTTAATTTACTTTTTTTTTTTTTTTTTTTTTTTTTTTTTTTTTTTTGATTAAGAGTGTGCTATTAGTTTCTTAATGTTATTTGCTCAGAAAACGTGAATTTTTCCCCATTTTAAATAGGTCTTATTAACAATTACAATTTGGTACACGATGGATAAATTTATGTGAAAATAAATAAAATGCATACTACAATGCTTACGTGGAGCATAATTTTTCTTTTTATCAACACTTTCCTGCATAGTTGAAAGTGTTTATGAGTTTGGTTAGTATGTCTGTCGTCTGCCATAAGTCTGCCGTCTAATTGTACTCTAATTCTTATAAATATAATGTGATTGACATGTAATTAATATATGTTTTTGAGGTTTACTACCCCATGCAATTAACAAGTTGGAAATTGAACTTCAAACGTGGCAAATGAGGTGCGTTCGTACTATAACCAATTTTATAAATATTTTTTGCACCTCTGAATGAGTATTTTAGTGCACTTTATAAGTGCATATCAATTGCATTGTGTTCGAAAGGCTGTAACATCATTAAAATGCACTTTGGCATTTTCCCCATTGGCCGTAATGTAACGGGAAAACTTTTGACTGTCCCTGTAATTGAACTATGCTTCAGATTTTCAAAAAATTTGAAATGACTTGACAAAATTTAGCAACAATAATATATTTAAAATTTCTGACCATTCGGTTGGGTAGTTTTTGTTCTGTTATATGCGGAAGGACAAACAAATAGACAGACGGACCGAACGACGATTATAGGTGCTACGTAGTTATATAATTACGAACGCACCTAAAAACGGAATATGTGGAATTTATAGTTCATTTACAAGGACACACAAAAAACCCCATAACATTAATGTTTACAGGGAAAAATTGTTTGCAATTTATTTTAATAATGTTACACTATTTCAACATTGTAAAATCGATATGAATTTCTGAAGTGCAATAAAACATGCTTCATGTGGAATACGGAGCGCAAAACAGTTATTATTCATCTACAGGGTCACAGAAAATAATTCGGTTTTATAATGCATAAAACGCAGTGTGTGCGTAGAAAAACTGTTTGCAGCGTACAAGGAAACAGTGGACACTGAAAAACATCAAATTCGATTAAAAAATCGTTTTTTAATTTTTTACGAATAAAGTGGATTATGTTTTATTTAAATATATATGAATACGTATAATAAATGATGTTTGATTAGTATATTGTAGTTTAACTTGCAAAATATAATTTTAAATGCGTACATTAAACGCTGTCTTCTCAGAATTGAAAATTTCGCACATTTATGAAATTTGAAATGTTCCATGCGCATTTCTAATTATCAGATTCTATTAAATTTTTACTGTGCACCCCTCATATAACAATAAATAAAAGTTAACATAAATAGTTCAATTTAAGGAACATTTTAATGTTAAAGTTTGCTGATAATACAAAAACTATCGTTATTTTACACGAAAAAGTAGAGTATTCTTATTAAAAAATATATATATATATCGTTACACCTTCAATGAACTTTTACAATTTATGCTAACTTTCTCATAACAAAAAGAAAAAAAAAATCCCTTTCGGCTCGGCCTACAGGCGGAGGTAGATTTCGAAGTTAAGTATACTAATTTCTCCAACAATAACTAAATCTTAATTAGAGATAAATCCAAGTTAACAATTTTATCTGGCCGCTTTTGACGAATTTTTATTTCATTTTATATAATAGCTGATTTTATTAAATCATGTTGAGGCGGTGTTCAAAAAAATACTTTTCCATGAACAACAACTCGAAATTTTTTGGCACATTTTCAGATTTATTTTTAATAGAAAAAGTATGAAACGTGCTGACGTGATTTTTGAAGAGATTTATAAGCGACCTGTGTTTTTATTTTTCGCTCAATTAAGTAAAACGTGATTTATAAACAATTATTTTCTCAGCAGGACAGTATTTTTCATTTCTAACACAATTGTTTCGGAAAATTCTGTTCAAAATGCCCACTTTGACATCATTTTTTGAAATATATTCTGCCTCTATCAAAACATCGATCATTACGATACATTATATAGTTTCTGAATAAGAGAATCTACTAATTGGATGCGTTTGAGAGCAAAAATGAATTTAAAAATGAGTCAGAAAATAAGCAGTTTGGATTTGAATATACCCTTAATAAAATAATTTTTTTCTTCAACCGCTATGTATTTTTAATTTGTTTTTACTGTAAGAATTGGTCTTATCAAAAACTCGTCTATATAAATGTTGTAGACAATATTAAGAAGATAAATGATGAATTCATGGGGATTTTATATCTTGTGAATTGACGGAGTTATGGATTTTTTTCTTCTTGAACCCCCCCCCCCCTTTTTGTTTTCGTTTTTAATTTTTTTTTTGCGGTACGAATTGGTCCTATCAAAAACTTGTGAGTATAAAAGTTGTAGATAATATAAAGGAGATTTATAATAAAATTAATTGGATTTGATATCTTAGGAATTGACTAAGTTATGAATTTTTATCTCCCAAAAACCCTATTTTTTGCGCCCTCTTGAGCCCATTTTTAATTTTATGAAAAATTTGTGATACATAAATTTTTGGCCCTATTTTTAGAAGCAATAAAAATTTTAAACTGATTTGATATGTACAAAAATTAAGAAGTTATGGGTTTTTTCGGTTTTCAAAAAACCCCTCCCTATTTCCATCCCCTTGGTCCGATTTTGCCCATTAACGAACTTGACCGAACTTTTATGCTCCTTGATTTTATGTATCAATTTGGAAGAGATTTGTGCAGAATTGTGGAAGTTATCGTGTCCAGAAGAAAGTAATATATATATAGAGAGAGAGAGACAGTTAGATAGATAGATAGATAGATAAAGTTTTTTACTGGGGGTGGTTTTGGGTTCTAGGGGTCGTGATTGGTGTAGATCTGCAAAAATTTTTCAGAAATTCCAACATAGGGGAGAATGTAATAGGAGTATTTCATACGAAATCTACCTAAAAGTCATGTTATATTCAAAAGAAATGCGCATGGGGAATTTTAAAATATAACAATTATTCGATATTTTAAAATTTTAATCATTTAAAAACTTTTTATTATTTTAACATTAAATTTTGAATTTAACTGTTTAAACTTACCATTAATAAGTCTACTTTATGTTATAGTATTTCAAAGAATGAAATTTCTATACATTGTTGAGGTGCAATGCAAGATTCTTACTGCATAATAAATGCATAACAGTTATAATTCATTAACAAGAAAACACAAAATATTTCTGTTACAGTATTTTCTATGAGCGGTACATGTTAGAAATGCATTTTCAATTGTAGTATGGAGAACATGGAGATAGGTCACAAGGGGAATCCATGTTCCATGATATTGGTCATATTTTACATGGCCGAATCAGGATCACAAAGTAGGATGGACGCTCCCCTCGTCGACCGGATAGCGATTAGCTTTGTCTGACTTTACGCACTGTTCTAATCTGTTTAGCTAGATTTTGTTCAGAATTGGGAATTATAACGGCCTATAGAGGCGCTGCTCGCAGCCTTCGGTTCAGGAAAATTGTCCCCTTAATTTACCTTTAACTAATGATAAAGCGCCATTTAAATAATTATTTATTGTAAATGCATTTGAAAGTTTTAGATATTCAAATTCAGATGATTTTTACTTTGTCATATAAGACAGAACACAACTGTCGCTGGAAATCTGAAGTTGTACAAAAGAATAATCATTCTGCAGAAATTTAAAATAGATGTAATGCAATGCGCTTGCACGGCACTATCCTGAAGCGAGAAGTTACATCTTTTCTTAACCAGATGGCGTATTCGAGCGCTTGAATCGTCAATTCCTGCCCGTGTAAGAAAGCACCTACCCCGTCATCCAAGCTCTCCAACATCTTCCCCGACAGGAGGACCGTGGGATACCCTCCCAGAGAAGACACTCCCTGTCCCCTTCCACACGGCAATTGGCATGAGAAAGAGACACCCCGACCAATCTCCCCGTCATCTTTTCAACCTACGAGACCAAACGAGGAGCACCTGAAAGCATGCCAAATCTCAAGCACTCACCACCGGTGACCAGTTCGAAAACACGCACTCACTGACTTTAAGATAACTCGATAAAACGGGGTCTCACCTCCCGATCCTGGATCCATGAAGGCCCTTGCACGCCCGATCCGGACAGTCCGATGATCCGGGGATCATCCTTCTCGAACACTCCGGTCTTGGATGTGCACGGTCCAGCGCACGTTACACACCTATCTCCCAAACGAAAGGTGTCCGGTTAAAACGACAGAAACACCACCCAGCTGAAAAAAGAGCTAAGCGGTCCCTATCGCTTGGTGCACTCATCCAGTTCACCCCAGCGACCCACAGGAACCGTACACCTACAAAGGAGTCGGGCCCATGAGCCGATGCCAAGGATTCCCGAGGTAGAGTTGATTTAGGGAAGCATTCCAAAATCAACTGCTATAATGAGAAGATAACACGATAAATGTAGCATGGGAGTTTTGCAATAGAAATATAGAAATATGAAAGGAGAAAATAAAATAAATGAAATAATCCCAGTCATTCGAGCCGTAATTTGTGTTTTATGAGAAAATAAGATATCGATTTCTGACGTCGATAAATATTTTAAAACAAAGTTAACGGTCAGAGAAAAGTATTCACATTGTAAAAAAACGGACTAAAATACGAAAATACTACTGGCAATCCAGACGCCAGTACTATTTCCGTATTTTAAAGGAACTTTTTCCCGGTAAATTAAAGAACAATTTCCGATTTTTTAATTTACGAGGGGAAACTTCTGTTAAGATACGGAAATGGTACTGGCGTCTCGATTGCCAGTATAATTTCGGCATTTTAGTCCGTTTTTTACAGTGCATTTCAGAAAATTTTAATCTTATGCTTTTTGAATATGAATGTGTATTATATGTGAGTGAATTTATGTTCGAGAAAAGAAAATAAGGTTTTCTACATCTTTTTCTGAGATTAATGGGTTTTCTGTTGTTCAAACAGCCTGGTGCGCATTATGTACCCCACCATACATTCAAATTTTTAGATAGCCATAAAAGCATCAGGCGTGTACATTACGTTTATAAGAACCCAATTTCTGAGTACGAATCCTGCGTGTGAATGAAAGCTGCAAGCGTAGAAAATCAAGAGTAATAATTAAGTCACAAATCCATTACGCACAACTGGGTGTTTGTTTATTGATGTTTCATACATGTTACCAGCCATAAGGCTAGTTAGAAATTTAAAAGCAGGGAAGTGTCTCTGTTACATAATACAATTTTGTAGCATCTTCTGCCACGACACAGGCGTGTATTCGAGGTTTGTTGAATTGGCATACATAAGATAAAAATCACCAATATTTCATAAAAAATATAAAGTAAGACACAATTTAGCGAAAAATTAAAACGTCAGTAAGACAAGTCTGATGACATATTTATTATTGTTTCATCAAACAAGATAATAAAATTTTCATTAAGTCATGTAGACTGATTGTAATGAAAACGATTCTGTAATCTGACAAATTAAATAATTATTTTTGATTTATGAAATGGTTTTTAAAAGGAAATTACAAGTTACCTATGATTACTGCTTAACGGATCCGTGAAATACATTATTTATGAACTACAAAATTAATAATATCACGTAAAGAATAATATATCTAAATAATATATCGAAATAATATATAATCGAAATAATATATCTAATCTAAAGAATAATATATCACAGGGAAATCAAATGCTTTTATTTACAAAATATGAAACAGTTTCTAAATAATTTGCAATATATATCTCGGCCTTTTATTAATATTTACAAAGAAAATACAAAAGGAAAGAATGTTTAATGATAGAAAATGGATTCTTTTTCAGAAGAAAATGAATGTCCGGTTAAAATTGCTACGTAGTTTAATAATTAATGTTTCCTACGAAATATGAGACAATTATATGTGATTGACATCACAGTATGACTTAATTTTTATTCGTTTTTCGCTATCAAAGACATATTGTGCATTATACAAGAGTGCGCACTATTCATAAATACAGTCTTACGTTCTTTATTTTATGTCAAAATTAGCGATATAGGCAGTAATTCAATTTAACACTTGAACCGCCGGAAATTTTACTCAAGTGTTATAAAAATATTTTACACCAGAATTTTTATTTAAAACAATTTAACTTATTTATTTATTTCTCTGTGGTACATATTTTACTTATTTTACAATGAAATTTCTGGCTCGAATCGACATATTTTTATATGGTACCGGTCAAAATGACCATTATGGTGGTTCTAGTGTTACATTGAATAGGGATAACAATAAAGACTTGCCAAGAAAATTCCCTTTTATGCCAAAGGCCTGTTATCAAGACCCAATTAGCTGGGAAATCATATTTTTACAATTTTTTCATTTTTATTTTTACATATGATGATGTCCTTAAAATGTAAAACAAGTATTTCATTGCATTTTTAAAATAATCCCCTTGTCAAGCTTTTATAATTTAAATTATTAAAATATTTTGAGTGAAAATTATATGTTACATTTTAGTAAAAAAACAAATTCATACCAAACATAAAACGTATGAATTATAAAATAATAAATTCCTTTTAAGCCTAGATTTAAAAAATGTTAAAGTGTGAATAAAATTTCCTTCACATAATGATTCTAATTATTCTAAAAAAAGGTAAAAAAATCTTCTATTCTCAGTAAAACTGAAAAATAAAAAAATATATATATTTGAATGCCTAACGAGGAGAAGAAAATTATTTGTTTTTACTCTTTTAAAGAAAACTGTATGTTTATATAATCGTCTATGTTTTAATAGTTTTTAAATTTTTAATTAATATTTCAACAGCAAAAAATAAATAAAAAACATTTTTGAGTCAAATGTTTGCCGTAGAATTAATTTTTCATAAGTCCGTAAGTTAACTTTCACGGATAGATTTTCTTGAGTGTATTATTATTTTCTATTTTATTCTACACGAGAAAATGTTTATTCAGAATAATACATAATTATGGTGAATTTCGGGCAACACATTTGATATACAGGGTGAATCAAAAGTCTTGCCCTGATTATAATAATTCATTACAAATTAACCTTTGTATAATAACATAACTGGTTGCATCATTGGATAGGTCAGTTTAAGAAGTATTTTTGTGCAATAAATAACGCAATTGCTCCAATGGAGTGACTCAGGGAAAGAAGGGCTTTGTAAGGAAGGTATTTTCAGCCGAAATGGCGTCCATCATTCAAGAGAAAGCTCATATGTGCTTTGGTTTCACGAAACGAAATCGTCCATTAATGTTCTGCGAGCATTTCGACGTCGTTATGGATACAACCCTTCTGATGCAAAATCAGTAAAGCGATGGTATTACATGTTTAAAGAAAATGGCAGCGTTGCTGATCTGCCTACACTGTCAAAAATATTTTACTTAAAAATGAGAACTTCCATGTACTCGTATTTTTTCAAGTACAATTGTTTCAAAAAGAAGTACATTGTTAAAATAATCTACTTAAAAATGAGCACTTCTATGTACTCGTATTTTTTAAGTACAATTGCTTCAAAAAGGAGCATTAATCTACTTAAAAATGAAAATTTCTTTGTACTCGATTTTTTTTAAGTACAATTAATTCAGAAACGAGTACATGATGTTTTGAAGTTGTGTATACTTATACTTGATTTATAAATGTATGCAGAAATGAATACATATATTTTGTCTTTTAACTCTTTAATATTCATGTTTAAATCCTATGTGCTAAAAAATATGAGTTTTCTGATAAACCCTTTTCTTATACGAATTGACAGTAGGGATTTCCAAGCTTTTATTTAAAGATATGTCTATCTTTGTTATAATTTTTAATTTATAATACACACTTTTCAAATTTATTTACAATTTCATTAGAAATGTTAAAGAAGAAAATTTAGTTTATAATAAAAATTGTTTTATTAGAAATTGAAATATTTAAGAAAGGGAAAATTCATCTCTGCAGTTAGCAATCTTCCGTTGCTGATTCATAAAAGGTGTCATTTGGAAGCAGCTGGTAACTGCTCTTATAGCACAGTCAGTTCAATACTGATCTCCTACCTAGAGGACTCGGGTTCAAATCACGGGCGGCTCATACACAAAATTTCAAGAATTAAAATAGAAAGTTTCGTTGTTCTTTACTCCAAAAATTGTAGTCCTTCGCAATTCAAAATTACCGTAATTAAAAATGGTGATTTGTCGGTTCTCTGTAATTTCGCTTTTTTTTTCTTTATAGTGTATGTGTGTTCCTATACATAGTTATTTTCGAGTCCCTGTATGTACTAAAAAAAAATTAGTACATGCGTTTCTCAAATTTAAGAGTTAAGTACTCGGAGCTATTATAAGATCGGAAAGTACTCAAAAATGAGTACATTTTACTTATTTTTAACTATCCAGATTTAACAGTGTAGAAGTGGCAAGCCTAGTGTGAGTGAAGCAATTATTTAATGCGATCGGCAATCGTTTTAGCGGGGTCTTACTCAATCAACTCGTAAATTTCAAATATCTGCTGCTAAAGCTACTGTGTGTACCGTAACAGAAGACATGTTAAGAACACTTGGCGGGAACAAGAATACGACTTAGATATTTCCCAAGCTACCAAGGGGGCACATGTTGGAATTTATTGAGGTACGTGGTCTTATAAAAAGAAATATGGTAGTACTTACAGCGTATACAAACAAACATATGTCTAATTATAATAGTTTGAGCACAATAAGTATTTATAATCAGGGCAAGACTTATGGTTCGCCCTGTATAAAGAGGAAATTGCATAGGGAAAGGTCGGGTAAAGTGACCAGTGAGGGCTAAGTAGCCGTTTGAGTTTTTCATCAGTCACGCAGGAACTCTCCGAAACAGTCGTCACAAATATTGGTAGTATTGTCTGCGATTTTCAAGCTGAAAGTTACATTTTTCCAGTTCTGAACTCATTTTATAGTTTTTTTTTCGCATTTTTTATTTTAGGCAAGTGGTACAATTCCTTGATTACAGATAAATAATATGTAGTGTTATAATTATTTGCTCTTATGGTTTTTTGATCAGTGAGATGTAATCTTTTAAATGATGGGTGTGTCAAAACGCTAAGTCGTGTAGATTAGATGCTAGGCCACAATATTCGTAATGGCGTGAGTCCGGGCAAAATGGCCAGATGGCTACTTTGCCCGGAAACGATTTTTTATTAATTGTAAATCCCAAACTACTACTCAAAAATAGTTTCTTTGAAAGAAAGAAGAAGAATTTTATAGTTTTTTCGCATTTTTGAATTTAGGCAAGTGGTACAATTCCTTGATAACAGATAAATAATATGTAGTGTTATAATTATTTGCTCTTATGCTTTTTGATCAGTGAGAAATAACCTTTTAAATGATGTGTGCGTGAAAACGCTAAGTCATGTAGATTAGATGCCAGGCCACAATATTCTTAATGGCGTGAGTCCGGGCAAAATGGCCAGATGCCTACTTTGCCCGGAAATGATTTTTTATTAATTGTAAATCACAAACTCCTACTCAAAAATATTTTTTTTTGAAAGAAAGAAGACAGGGCGGGGCAATAACTTCTTCAGAGAAAGGCTTACTCTCGACAGCGAAACAGCACCGAAAACTGGCGATATGAAGCAATTAAAATAATAAAACTTTGTAAAAAATCACCATAAAATTAAAACAAAACACAGGACGCGTTTCGAGCTAAAAACATAACAGCTCGTCATCAGCTAAGCATACACGTGTTCGTTTTCGGACACGTGTATGCTTAGCTGATGACGAGCTGTTATGTTTTTAGCTCGAAACGCGTCCTGTGTTTTGTTTTAATTTTATGGTGATTTTTTACAAAGTTTTATTATTTTAATTGCTTACTCTCGACATTTGCAGTATGCATCATGTCTGCTGGGAAAACATTATATTTTTCCATTCGTCATATTAATACTCATTATTGTTTACTTTACCTTGTAAAAATTTAATGCTTAAAATATTACAAAATATAACAGTTATTCTTAATGCGTGCTACTTTTGCTTGTGTTGATTAAATATTTTTCCTGAATCAGTGTGGTTTGTTCATTAACCTATGGTGGACACTTTACTCAACTTAGGCGGCCATTTTGTAATTTTTCTTTTAACTTACCTAAGTGGTGCGTTAATAAAAAGTAAGATAGTAATTGAATCTAAAGTTATTATAGTTACTATTGGTATGTGTTTCTAGAACTTTACTGATTAAAAAGGCATGATAAGAATTCATTAAACCTTAGAGTGGTTACTTTATCCTTACTTTCCCATATAAAGAGATCAAATTATATTTTTTAAATTAGATGTCTTAATACATAAGCCACCAAAAAAAATAAATAAATAAATAAAATAAAAATAAAGTCATGTACTAACAAGAATATTAAATCATTCGTCAAGTAAAGATTATGAAATACTTTCCAACACTTTCAGAACATTGTAACGAATATTGTATTTTAAAAGGAGGATATCTAATTAAGCAATTCATAGCACACATAATATATTTTTGAAACAATATTTTAGAAAATACTATCCATAATCGTCCATAGGCAGACATTTTGGAAATATACTCGAATTCTTGTGTGCATAACTGTACATAATCTATAGGCGTGTGTATTGATATAAAGAAGCCATTTACCTATTTTTATATGAAAACAAAAATAATTCATGCAGTACATTAAATTACAGGTGATTTCTTAAATACATAGACAACATAGTGTGCTGAAGTTTGTTTGCAAAACCTATAACACAGCCGAGTATACACCTTCAGCAATTTTTACCAATAGGCGAAATGTACTCGAATAATTTTATACAACCATGTATATTATTTGTGGATTTTTATACACGATCAAACTAAAAGAAAAGAAATAAAGGGAGTGCAGGGAAGAAACAGGTAAGGCCGAGGAAAAACAAAAGCTATAGAGAGTAGGAGGTCCAGCAGAGTAATAGGACCCCCTCCACCCCCCCAAAAAAAACAAAAAGAAGAAGTAATGTCGGATCTAAGTGGGGTGGGTCGTTGCGATAATCGCTCTCACCTTTGGATGAACAAAGAGTCTGCAAACCGACAATATAGGTCTGCAGGGAAAAGGAGATTGCTCAGAAGCCCGCTCATGACCGTAACCCTCGGGATACTCAAGGCCGTGACACTCCCTAAAAGACATACGGGGGAGACAATGTTTCCATCCAGCGTCCAGTAAAGGAATATTATATTTTTCTCACCTGCATATCATGTTGCAACAATAAATTTCATAACATTTTTAAAATTATAAATTCATTTAAAAACACCTATTTAAAAAAATACCCCAAAGTGTTAGATGATAAAGAATTAAACGATATTAATGAACGTGAAATCAAAAAGTTCAAAAAGTAAACTATTAAAACGCATTTAAAGAAAATGTTTATAAACATTTCAGGATATAAACAAAATCAGGATATTTTGAAAGGGTAAGTGAAGTTTTTGCTAAATTTTTTCAGAATATTTTTTATTGTATTTTATTTTGGATGTATAAACATGACTATTTAACATACTACATACAGCTATATGCATAATTTTATTGTAAATATCGGAAATAAACATGTGAATCTCGAACAATATATTTACAAGTATTATCATTCTTATTTTATGTAATTAAATATACTTTATTAATAATAAAATAACATTTAATAATATTTATACCTAACAAAACACTATTTTTTTTTAAATCTTTAACTAAAAACACTAAATGTTTTTTAAAAAATCTGTAACTAAAAATCATCATTATAGAAGTAATATCACTCAAATTTATGAAGTGTCGAGACAATGCCGCACACCAGGTGCCTTGAGAACCGCATTCACGGTTCGAGGTCTAAATCTCAGGCGCAGCAAAAATTCAAGGATGAGCACCCAGATGTCTGGGCACACAAAACAGAGGTGTTTTAGCGTTGGTCAGAGAGAGAGTGTCTCGGTCGGCGGCCATTTTTATGATCGGGGCGTTGTCCCTTCTTTTAACTTATGTTCGGATCCGTGGAGATGTGTAGTTTAATTTTCATTTTCATTCAAATATTGTTTTACTGTATATATATTTCATAACCGCTATAATCAAGAATTATAAGTGTTTGTACTTCTAATGACTAGTCAGGAGTTCATAATTAAACATATGTACGTGATCAACGATTTGAGTTTATTTTCGTCTGCCTCCGTTTATGAATAATACATTTATTTACTCGAAATGTTTGAAAACTATATCAATGTATATTGTATAAAGCATACGTGGAATTGTTATTTCATTATTATTATCAATTTACTTGATTTATTCCTATCTGAAAAGAATTCTCCGAATTCTACTTTGATTAAGACTCAAAGGATGATATAAAACATTAAATTAATGCCTAAAAAATGTGTTATATAGTTACATTTATACATAAAAACATCATTACAAAACTAATCACTAGAATTTATTTCTTTGAAATTTTGAAAAAAATGTAGATAAAGCAATGCAAAAAGCACACATGGTATGATTTATTAGTATTATCATTTTTCTTGCTAGTTTAATGTTAATGTTTAAAACAACTTTAATTTGTACGTTGTTTACATAAGATCCAATGTAATGATATAAAACACAAAAAACCATTACTTTAAAAAACTGTAATATTGTTATTTTATTTACTAGCCGCCTCTGGCGACCAGTTTGGTCTCCCTTAAATATGTGCTAAGCATTGCATCATGTTACTTTCATTCTTAAACCAATTGACTTGCTCAATCCTTCCCCGAGTACAAAGATTCTGATAGAGAAATCAAGAATTCTTTGCGAACTTGATAACATTTCATACATTTTTGATGTTATGCGTATTTAGTCTTTTTTGACAAATACTATTTAATTTCCGTAGCTGTAAAAATGAGTGAAATTTCAAGTGTTTAAACTGAGATTTGTTCATAAATTATCGAAATTAAACATATTTTACTTAAACATGCTATTACTTCAATGCTATTTTTTAGTATTAATAAATTTATGTAAATTTTGCAAATCATGCATTTATAATTTTTTTTTCACTATTTAATAACTAAATAATGAATATATATACTTTTGCTTTTATAGATTTGATTTCGGAGTTCATAAATATGACAATATAATAACGTAACTAAGAGAAATAGCAAAATAAAACCCTCGTGAATGCAAGCCGTTAACAAACATGGCCCGTTAACAAATGTTAGCGACATCAATTTAACTACTATGACGTCATAAGAATATTGTCCATTCATTGTTGGAGAATCTGCTTTGTGAATGATTACCACCATGGTCTACTATTTATGATGAATGAATCTCTTGTGTTTGTTTACTTTATGAAGTGAAATAGAAAGATGTCAACTTAATTTCAATTGAAATTATCTTGGAATATATATTCATTTGAATGTAAATTAGAAACAATACTTTGATTTGGAATGAAACATTTTAGTTTATGTTATTATTATTACGAATAATTGTTTATTTAGGTACTTTTCCATTACAGGGGCCTTGGCATTATTATTTTTTTAAAGCTTGGCGCAATTCGGGCTTCAGAACGTGAAATACGTTGATAAAATATATAAATAGCTATGAAAACAAATCTGGTGAACTTTTATTTTTATTTATATGTATTTATTTGCATGTAACCATTTTATTTACACATATTATACAACATTTGTTTACACAGAAATTACTTCTGTTTCTATATAAAAATAGATTATTGGCTTCTTTAGATTAAATAAATTGTATACATATGGAAAAAATTGCTTATGTATATGCAATAGGATATAGATTGTCGAAAATACGATGCCAATTTTTTTTTTCGCCAAGAACCTATGCTGGAAAAATATTTATTTATTTATTTATTTATTTATTTATTGTATTTTAAATGAGGTAAATGAAATACGTGTATTTTAAATGAAAGATTTATTTTAAATGAAATGAGAGATAGGTTTATATTTTTAATGAAATGATAGCGATGGAAGAATATTTGGCGATTTATCACCTGCGCCCGACTAACTTCTATGTATAACAGTACCGAAATGTCCTTTGGCATATAAAAAGTGAAGCGGTCAGCCCGGAACTATTGATGACAATCACATGACTTCGGCTTTTATTATATAGATTTATTTATTTATTGTATTTTAAATGAAGTAAATGAAATATGTGTATTTTAAATGAAAGATTTATTTTAAATGAAATGAGAGATAGGTTTATATTTTTAATAAAATGATAGCGATGGAAGAATATTCTGCGATTTATCACCTGCGCCCGACTAACTTCTATGTATAACAGTACCGAAATGTCCTTTGGCATATAAAAAGTGAAGCGGTCAGCCCGGAACTATTGATGACAATCACATGACTTCGGCTTTTATTATATAGATTTATTTATTTATTGTATTTAAATGAAGTAAATGAAATATGTGTATTTTAAATGAAAGATTTATTTTAAATGAAATGAGAGATAGGTTTATATTTTTAATAAAATGATAGCGATTGAAGAATATTTGGCGATTTATCACCTGAGCCCGACTAACTTCTATGTATAACAGTACCAAAATGTCCTTTGGCATGTAAAAAGTGAAGTGGTCAGCCCGGAACTATTGATGACAGTCACATGACTTCGGCTTTTATTATATAGATTTATTTATTTTTAATTTCGGGAAACAGTCTTTAAATGAAAGTAAAAAGCACACATAGAATTATTATTTTTTTACTATCCCTTAACTTCCTTCATTAATAAACTGAAAAAAATAAGACGTTTCTATTGCGATTGCTTAAGGCTCAAGGGGATGATATAGAATAGATCATTAAAAATATGCCTAAAAAATCTTTAATATAGTTACATTTGTGTATAAAAACATATCATTTAAGAAATATCACTAGAAATTATTTTTCTGAAAATTAAAAAAAAATTGTATTTAATTTAATTTTTAAAAAAGCATCCTATGAAAATTTTATTTGTATCATTTTGTACATAAAAATATATTATTTGTATATAAAAATATCATTATATAAATAAGCACTAGAATTTATTTCTTTAAAATTTTGGAGGAAAAAATTGTATATGAACGATTGTTAAAAACGTGCATAAAATTACTTAATTCTTATAATTTTACTTGCTTTAATATCTGAAAAAAAAATTATCAATTTGTATTCTGATTGATTAAGGTTCAAAGAAATGACATAAAATATTTTAAAAATGCTTAAAAATCTGTAATATCTGTATTTAAAAATCATAATTATGGCAATAATCACAAGAAATTATTTCTTTAAAATTTGGAGAAAATGTTTATAAGTGAATTTTAAAAACATACATGAAATTATTTAATTATTACAACTTTACTTGCGCAACTAATATTTGAAAAATAAATCCTTTTATTTGTTCTTTATATAAAAATTTCAATCATTGATATGAAAATGTTTTGGAAAAATGAAAGTAAATAAATGTAAAAAGTGTTGGAAAACGTCTCAGTGTAAGTGATTTTATGTCCAACATCACCTCGCCTTGTGAAATGACAATTTCCTTGTGACACGTGCAGCGCGTCTTCATTTTTTTTAGTTGTGAAATATGTTCCAAGATGGCGACACTTCCCTGAGCGAAGTTCTCGTAAGATCACGGACTAACGAACAATTGTGTAAAAGACTTTTATTTCGAAAAGGCGACAACAGATAGCAGCACTAGAGAACTTTTCTGAACATATAGACTCATTTAATTGGAACCTTTTTTGCTTGTTAAGCAGTTTTATTGTTTCCAGACTTTTTTACTCTGTTTTAACTCTTGTGGGCCCCTTTTTTTACTTCTCACTCGAATGGCCGATGTTGTCGGGCCAACAGCGCACGAATTTCTGTGCGTTGTTCTATTGTTATAAAGAAAACCTTGTATCTGCGTGGATTCAATATCATGGTTCAAATTACTAATCTTATTTTATTCTTCTTTTATAGTGTGAGTGTGCATCCTTATGTAATCAAGATATAGCATTAGATTAAATGGTTTTATTCTGCACTTCTGCTCATCAATGAATACCACTTACACATTTTTTCAAATAAAATTAATCGAGTGTTTCTAGGTGATCAACGTGAGAAGTCAAGCACTCTGCGTTCACTTACCAGAAAGGTAAGAAAAAACTTTCTATCTTTCATTATTGATGTAAATACTTTTGGTATAACAATTTTATATTTATACTGGGTCCTTAGCTAGTTGCTTATCGCGAACTCACCCTTCCCAGATATTTAAAAAAAAAGTATGCATGTTAATATGAGTCTACTATTATTATTTTATGGACTGTACTAATGCTTGATAAATATTCTAAAAATTTTCTCAATTACTTTCTTGAGACTATTTTTTTTCTCAAACATAAATGCGAAAAATTTTATTAACTTAAGGAATTATACAGCCGTGTGTAAGAAATATCAATAATAAATCATCATTAAAACTAAATACTTGAATATATTAATTAAAGTATACATACATGAATAGACAGGATTATATTTGAAGATATCTATATTTATTACTATATGTCAATTCAGCTATTTTGTATAAAAGTTTATTTTTGTTTGGTTTTGGAGAGAAGTATTAATGTCTTTTTGTGATGCATTCATAGGAGAGAAACTCCACCATGTTTATTTACTATCGCGGCCTTGAGTATCCCGATGGTTACGTCATAACCCGGCTCGTGGGCAGGGTCCATTTTTATTCATGGGACTCGGGCCAGACCTGTCTGCCACTCTTTCCTGACCGAACCGTTCTAGACTTCTTTTTTCCGTGTCGAGCCCGGCGTATAATTCATTTTTCCAAGATATCTGCATTAGCCGGAATTTCCAGCTCTCGGCCTTATCTGGTATAAGAGCTAAGAGC
Organism: Maratus speciosus; assembly: GCA_963932465.1. Taxonomy (NCBI): domain Eukaryota; kingdom Metazoa; phylum Arthropoda; class Arachnida; order Araneae; family Salticidae; genus Maratus; species Maratus speciosus. Next base: position 484,060,826 of record OZ010793.1, read on the forward strand.
TCGACCCGGGTCCGGCCTGTATGAAAATCACCTTTGACCTGGCCTGCGCATACCTATAAATTCTTCCCCAAAGCCATATTGTGCTGGAATTTCATTCTTTATTTTCGTATATGATATAGTTATGTTGCACATTATTTAAGAGTAATCTTTAAAAAATTAATTTAGTTTACTAAATTAGAGATATATTTTTTAAAATCTACTTTTTTCCTTTGCAGAGCTTTAAATTTATGATTTTTTTTTATCAACTGCTTTTTTCATTCTAAACTGATTTTCTTACTGAATATTCATTTGAATGCAATTGTCTATATCATTTTTTTTAATCGATGATAAGAGATTAATTCATTCACGTAAAAAATACTCGCTAGCGAATGTCAATCCTGTAGGAGATTTTTTTTTAAATATCTTGTTTGCATTTCAATATTTTTAAATGATTTTTTTTCATTAATAGTTGACGTTAATCTCTATAATGGCCATTCTTTACTTTTTCGATTTGTTTTACAGGTTGCTTATGATAGTTTCGCTTTCGAAACTGATTTCGAAAGGGATTAAAATCTACAAATATAAAAAAGGCCTTTGTAAAGATTGACCTCAGCTATCCAATGCAAAAAATCATTTAAAAATATCGAAATGCAAACGAGATATTTTAAAAAAAATTCTCCCGAAGCTTTAACATCGGCGAACAAGCGTTTTCACGTGGGTGCAGTAGTCGCCTCTTAATGTATCTGCAATTCTTTAATATAACTGTAGATTCGATTCCTTGATGCAAAAATGGATGATAAAATCATTGAAATACTGAATACAATCAGAACGACTGTTTATAAGATACTGACAGTTATCAACTTCCATACATTTATGAAATGCGACATATCGTCGATTATTATTATTATTATTTAATTTGATTCTTCTGTATCTGTGCCACATTTTGATTATTTTATAAAGCAAGTAAATTTTAGTTTTCCATGGCAGCAACCCAGCAAAGAGGAAATTGCTGGCCAGCAGCAAGATAGGTGCTGGCAATGATGGAGAAGTGCTGGCTGATGGTCTACCGCTGCATGACCACTGCTGCGCAAATTCAGTCAACTTTGCTGTTGGAAATCATCAGATAAAATTCTGGTGGGCATCCATTTTATCTCATGTGCTGGTCCACCACTACATGGAAGTGCAGGAACTTTTGCAGTATTATTGCTGGGAACCCTTACGCTAGGTGGCGCTGCGAATATCGAAGACATTGAGTATTTGAACACAAATCTGAAATGCATATCTTAGCACAATTTAAGCTGTGAAGCTATTTTTTTTTTTTTTTTTTTTTTTTTGAAACTGTAAAAAATATAGCATCATTGCCACCAACAAAATAAATAAGTAAGTGAATAAATAAACAAATTCTTTATTTCAACGCACTTTTTTTCCTCCTTAAATCTGGTTTTACTAGGTTACAAAGGATTTCGGTTTTCATAATTTACGCAGTTCAGTATCAATAATAAAAAAAAGCGTATAAAATACATAGGATTTCTATACAATAGAATAATTTCTATACCACTTTAATGATTGGGAACGTAAATCACGAAAGAAACAAACTTGAACAGTGTGATGAGAGCTTGAAAACTACGAGCAATCGTAGCGTACGCTGAAAGTACTTGTTTATGTCCGATCACGAAAACCAAGCAGCATCGAGCGCGGGCAGTACTTGGGAGTGTGACCGCATGCAGTTCAGATATTTCTATAGACACTTCTACAGATGTTTCTACAGCTCTTGGTGAAACTAGCTTATAGAAAAAAGAGCCATAATTATATAATACTTTGTTTTTTTATAGAATTCTATAAGAAATTTTTATAAGGGAAAGTGCTGGGCCAGCAAAAGATTAGCAGTGGGATAGGTGCTAGCACTGCAGGAAAAGTGCAGGATTGAAGTAATGTGATGGCATACCAATACTGGCCTGCTGTTGGCCATCACTGATGGGCCAGCTGCATTCGGCTTGCACACTTTTCGACAGGTTTAAGTAATGGCACCCTTGCACATTACCGCTGATAGCACTGCTGGCTGCCATCTTTTTTCCAGCTGATGGCCCACTGTTTCTTTCTTTGCTGGGAATTATCAGCAAAATGCATTAATTTGTTTTAATAATCTATTCGTCACGAAAAGATGCATGGTGTTAGAGCCTGACTTTGTCATTTTACTAAATATTCATAATATTGTACATTTTTCGTGATAAAGATATCATGACGGAATAAGTTTTGACCTGAATAAAGCTTGTATTCATGTACTAGGTAAATATAATTTTGAAAAAATCTCTTCGGCGCATATATAACATATAGCGACGGTACAAAAGAAGATTTAGCCCTATTTCTGCAATCCTTTAATCTATACTAATATTATAAAGAAGTAGAGTTTGTGTGTGTGTTTGTTTATTTATAGGGTAATCTCTGGAACTACCAAACTGATTTAAAAAATAATGGTAGCAAATTAATTGTAACTGTCCCTGTTCAAACATAACAGGCTATATTTTATTTTGATGCCACAAACGCCAATGGGGTGTAGAGGAGCAAAAATGTTCTAAAAATGCGATTTTTGCGTTACTGAAGGCACTAGAAACTTGAAATTTGGCATGGTAGTTACTCATAAGAAATAAATAACTTTAAGAATAGTTTCTAAAAGAATCTAAATTTAAAAGAGGTGAAAATGCGAGAAAAGCATTCTAGAAACGTTCTTAAATTACGATTTCTATACAATCTCAGGAAATATTTACAAAACCGAATTCAAAAGTAAAGATTGCAAATTGATGGGGACAGTCCTCTCTCATACATGGGTTATATTTTATGTCGATGACATTGTCATCTGATGGTTGCGAGAACAAAAAACGTTCTAAATTAAAATTTTTACGATATTGAAGAAGCTAGTGACTTGAAATTTCTCATGGAAGATACTTATAAGATTTAAATTCCATGTAAGAACAGTAAAAAAAAAAAAAAATCAAAATTTAAAAAAGGGGGGGGGGGGAAATGCGCGAAAAACATTCTAAAAACGTTCAAAATTACCATTTTTATGCAATCTCAGGAAATACAAAACCGTTTTGAAAAATCCCTGCCGGCCCGGCTTACAGGCGGAGGTAGATTTCGAAGTATTATATTAGTAATTACGTATATTATATGCACCAACAAAAACTAAATCATGATTAGATATAAATCCACTTTAACAGTTTCATCTGGCGGCTTTTGACGAGTTTTCATTTCATTTTTATATAACAGCTGGTTTTATCAGAATCATATTAAAGCGGTATTAAAAAAATACTTTTCCATGCTCAACAACTCGAAATTTTCTGCCACATTTTCAGATTAATTTTTAATAGAAAAAATACGAAACTTGCTGACGTGATTTTTAAAAAGATTTATAAGCGACATGTGTTTTTATTTTTCTTTCAATTAATTGAAACTTGATTAATAAACAATTATTTTCGCAGTAGGGTAATATTTTTCGTTTCTAACACAATCGCTTCGGAAAATTCTATTCAAAATGCCCACTTTGACATCATTTTTTTAAATATATTCTGCCTCTATCAAAAAATCGATCATTACGGTACATTATATAGTTTCTGAAGAAGAGAATCTATCAATTGGACCCGTTTGAGAGCAAAAATTAATTTAAAAATGAGTAAGAAAATAAGCAGTTTGGATTTGAATAGATTTTTAATAAGATGATTTTTTTCTTCAACCACTATGTATTTTTAATTTGTTTTTGCTGTAAGAATTGGTCCTATCAAAAACTTCTCTATACAAATGTTGAAGACAATATTAAGAAGATATATGATAAATTCATGGGGATTTTATATCTTGTGAATTGACGGAGTTATAGAAATTTTTCTTCACCCCCATTTTTTTGTTTTCGTTTTTAATTTTTTTTGCGGTATGAATTGGTCCTATCAAAAACTTGTGAATACAAAAGTTGTAGATAATATTAAGGAGATGTATAATAAAATTAATTGGATTTGATATCTTGAGGATTGACGAAGTTAGGAATTTTTTTCTCCCAAAACCCCTATTTTTGCGCCCCTTGAGCCCATTTTTAATTTTATCCAAAATCTGTGATACATAAATTTTTGGTCCTATTTTTAGAAGTAATAAAAACTTTAACTGATTTGATATGTACAAAAATTAAGAAGTTCTGTGGTTTTTTCTGTTTTCACAAAGCCCCTCCCTTTTTCCATCCCCTTGGTCCGATTTTGCCAATTCACGAACTTGATCGAGATTTTATGCCCTTGATTTTATGTATCAGTTTGGAAGAGATTTGTGCAGAATTGTGGAAGTTATCGTGTCCAGAAGAAAGTGATATATATATATATACATATATATATATATATATATATATAAAGTTTTTTACTGAAGGTATTTTGGGTTCTAGTGGTCATGATCAGTGTAGATCTACAAAAATTTTTCAGAAATTCCAACATAGGAACGACGCCAATAGGTAGTATTTCATTCGAAATCTACTTAAAAGTAAAGGTTACAACTTGATGGTGACAATCCTTGCTCTAACATCTACTTATAATAAAATCTGAATGCAGGAAACTGTCGGAACCATGCGGGTGCGAACCACTCTGGTCTGCGAATCGACCATAGCTAAACGCCATTTAGACTTAATGATAAACATATGACGGCTAAATGATAATTTGTTCTACTTGCAATCATGTCTGTTCAGCATATTTTCACACAAAACATGTGTATCATATCCATTTATAATGTATTAAGTTCTAAATTAAAATTAAGCTATTATAAAAATAGAAGTCAGATCTAAACCAACGATATTGTTGCCATTCAGATTCAAATTCTAGCAAATCTACAAACAAATGAATATCTCTTTGAATGCTTCATTAACTAAAAAATACAGGTTAATGCCGATGCTGGTCTTAAAATATTTGTAATAGTATATTAAAACCTTTAAATATTTTAACTTTGTTTAAAACCTTCAAAAATTAACAACAACACCAACAAGTTCTAAATAAAAAATAACGGATAACTATCGCCATCTGGTGGAGAAAAGATATAACTTTCGCTCTAAAAGGGTCCGTGCAAGCACATTGCATTACATGTACTTTTAATTTATTCAGAATGATTATTCTTTTACACAATTTCAGAATTCCTGTGACATTTGTTTTCTGTCTCATATGGGAAAGTAAAACTTATCCGAATTTGAATATCTAAAACTTCCAAATGCATTTACAATAAAGAGTTATTTCAATGGCACTTTAGCATTATTTAAAAGGAAATTAAACCTTTATGCTCTGAACTATGAATTCTTGCAAATTTCGTCTTCTAAAGCATTTTTTGTGAATTTTTGAAACAAAATTAGAAGATTTAAATAATCATTTAATAAATTTTAGAAAGATTTCAGAAGGATTGAAGGATTTAGAAGGATTCATTAAATTTGAATTTATAGGGATTTTGTGTAATATTTATAACCCCCACTCAAATCTTTTATTTTAAATATTTTTCTTAGTATTTTGTAGGAATTGGGAAATCAAAATTAGGAATTAGGAAAACTACAAATATAACGTTCTTGCAATAGAAATATGGAAATATTTCTGAATTGAAAAATCCCCCCCCCCCCCCTACAACGCCAAGAAAGCTGAAAAGATGCAAAGGCCAAAGAAATCATTCTTAAAAAAAAAAAAAAAAAAAAAAAAAAAAAAAAAAAAATTGTTTCGTCTAACCCATAATGCTTTTGGAACGTCATAAAGTAATGCATCTATAATTCATTCTAAATTGTATTACTACTAATCGATGTATTAAATTGATTTTATAATAAGTTATTTTAATGGTACTTATAAGTACCGTCAGTAGATCAGGGGTTAAAGGGACAATTTTTTAATTTAGTGGTTAAAGGGACAGGGGTTGAAGGGACAACGCACGAAGGCTACGGGCAGCGCCTCTGTAGGCCGTGTTAATTCCCAATAAATTAGGAGCTTATGTTTCTTGCTAATTCTTTTGGCCTCAACTTTCTGTTGTGACCGTACTTTTTTTACAATGCTTTTCATCAGATTGGAAGACATAGCAAATAAAATTAATATTTCTTATCGGTACAACATATTTTAATTATCTTGTACATAAAATTATGAATTTTAATATGGTTTGTAGCGAAAAAAAAAAGTCCGGCTAAACAACACATTTTTAATGTAGAGGGAACCTAAGCAAGCATTTTCGTCATAGAATGTGTTGCTGGAAATGGCGTGTTTAAGCGCTGGTGACTAAATTGTAGTTTACATAATTTCTTTGTTCTAATCATAAAAAATCAAAGGACAATTCTTTTTGATTAACAAAATGCATGAAGCATCTTTTTTTTCTTTTTTAAGTCAGAAAAATATTTATTATTGTTTTGAAGATTTATCATTTATTTTACGCCATTTTTCGTTATAGAATGTGTACCTGGAAATGGTGCGTTTAAGCGCTGGTGACTAAATTGTAGTTTAATAATTTCTTGGCTCTAATCATAAAAAATCAAAGGATAATGCTTTTTGATTAACAAAATGCATGAGGCATCTTTTTTTGTAAGTTAGAAAAATGTTTTTTAAACTATTGTTTCGAAGATTTATCATTCACTTTCCGTCATTTTTGACGGGGTTTATATACTAGTATGTTATATTCTATGCTGGTGCAACTACCCCATAGGGGTTGCAGGAGCAAAAGACGCTCTAAAAATGCGACTTTTGTGTTACTGAAGGGCCTAGATGCATGACATTTGGCATGGTAGTGATTAGATATAAATGATATTTTAGAAAATTATTCAACTATTACGTGAGCAATGCCGCGAGTTTTGCTATCTAATTTTTAGAGACCGATACAAAGAAAAAAACTCAAATAAAAAGTGTACATTTTAGTTTCTAAGTAATATACAAAATATTCTCTATTTATACAATATTTTTTGCAATGTGACTTTTTATTTATTTTTGATAGAATGTTATTGAACCTAGGACTATAGATTAGTTAGGTAAACATTCTAAACGAATATTGCAAATTATTTCTTTAAATCCCCCATGGATGCTAAAAAATATGTCATTTTATACTCATAAGAAGCATTTTTAATTTTTTCAAAGGGAAGTAAACTTTACAAGTAATGACTGAAACTCAGAAAATCATAGAAGAAAAAATATTGATTTCAGTACAGTTTTGTAACATTATATTTACATTTATAATGCTAGATAGTTTTCAAAAAACACTGTTTTTGAAAACATATGAAGTTTTAACTCCTTAGCTTTAATAGCATTTATAAAAATTGCACCTAATGTTTTAAAAAAGGCATTCTGATAAAAACTGAGAAAAAGCTGAGAATACGCATATGCGCGAACGTGTTTGTTTCAAACTTAAAGTCTCTGTATTAAATTTTTATATTTCGTAAAACTGTATAAATCTATATATATAAAAGAAAGTCTGGATTTTGTATTAATCAACGCACAGCCAAAACTACTGAACCTAAAATCTTGAAAATCGGGGTAAAAATACTTCTTATGATATAGAGTGCCGCTAAGAAAGGATTTTCCGAAATTCCACCCCTAAAGGGGGTAAAACAGAGAACGAACCTTTAAAAACTTCCTTAAAAATCTGATTTTATAGTTATTTTTCAACTGATAACATATTTTGGTGTATTTTTGTATGCTGAATCGAATGGTACTAACTAAATTATTTTAAGTCCAATAGTTCGAGAGATATTTCACATTTTTCTAATTTGGCATTATCTTTGGCGCCAAAACCTGAATTTTTCAAGTGATAATTTCTAAAAACTCATTCTTTTCATTCTGTTAATATAGCAAGGGAAAAAACTGAAATTGAATAATTTTTTAACCAATCCTTTTGGTTAAATAAAAACAACTCCGTCAATTAGAAAATAAAATTCAAACGCCTCAAAAACTGAAACTGAAAAAAAAAAAAAAAAAACTGCTACTTTTTCCTTCTAATTTTCGTCGCGATACCATGCCGAAATGTATGGTACTGCGCCATTTATTTCAACCCTAATCGTGCAAACGATTTTTAATGCAAACCGTGTCACACATTAACATTTACTAATTATTGAACGTGAATATTTTTATGCAGGAATTTTTAATGATGGAATTTATTTTATTCCATCATAATCTGGCAAAACTTTTTAATTTGTTATTTTTTGAATAGAAAATATTTGGTACAGATGTCATATTCGCCCCATATTGGCGCGATTTTTTTCGGTTGCCAATTTGGCGAAAACATCAACAGCATAAACAACATAATCCGGATTACCACATCAAGCAAAAATAACGACACTTTGGCGCAAGTTAAGTACCTGTTGCTTATATGATATTGGCGACAGAAAAAAATCGCGCCAATATGGGGCGAATATGACATCTGTGCCAAATATTTATTACTGATACTGATATAGATTTTACCATTTCGCATATCTGATGATGAGGAAGCTGCAATAAAATTATTTCAGAAGTTACATATGAATGGATATAATACATACATATAAAAATGTTTTGTTCAAAAAACCATGAATGTCTTCATTGAAAGAATGAAATGTTTACTGCAATGTGAGACATACGTATTACGTACGCCATGCTTCAGTAGTAAAAGACATTTACAGTTTCAAGACTGCAGTTTAAATTGACTATATTTTATGACTTGCAAAATATTTATTTATTCTTATATTTTAAGTATTTATTTTGGTACCCGTCGACCAATTTCGCCAAATTATATAAATCTCCAAACTACTCGCCAAATTATACAAATTGACTTAATTTTTATTTTAAATAACGAAAGAACAAATAAATTAGTATAATATTAATAAAAATACGGTACTTCTTAGTTATCCCGTCGACCAAATTACTGTCGCCAAATTGTAAGATTAATTGCCAATAATGGTTGCCATTAATTAATTAATTGAGTACGTCTTAGTTATCCCGTCGACCAAATTACTATCGCCAAATTGTAAGATTAAATGCCAATAATGGTTGCCATTAATTAATTAAATGTAAGATTAAATGCTAATAATGGCTCATAAAACCATTAATTCGACGTTTTATTTGTATTTTTATTCATGTTTTAATAATTTGTTTATTCTTTCGTTATTTAAAATAAAAAATTATGTCAATGTGTATAATTTGGAGATAAACATGGTGATTTATATAGTTTGGCGAATTTGGTCGACGGGATAACTAAGAAGTACCATTAATTGTAAGATGAAAGGCCAATAATGGCCAATAAAACCATTAATTCGACGTTTTATTTGTATTTTTATAAATGTTTTGCTAATTTATTTGTTCTTTCGTTATTTAAAATAAAAAATTATGTCAATGTGTATAATTTGGCGATAAACATGGCGATTTATATAATTTGGCGAATTTGGTCGACAGGATATCAACACAGGATTCGGTTGGATACACCAGGTAAATGTTCGTATTGCTTTAAAACGCATGACCAAATTCACAGATATATTTTGTTTCATTCAGGATTTCTTTAGAAAAACCGACCAGCGTAGCGGGCGAAGGCGGCTAGTTATATATATATTTCAAAATGGATCTGCTTTATTTTTTATGTGCAAAATTTCAAAATTCAAAAACTGAAACAATTTTTGTCATTTGTGTCCCTAAGTCATTTAAAAATTTGGTAAATGTACTATATTTGAATTATACATGAATTTCTATTTTATGCGAAAGATTATTTTTTTGCTGATCGAAAACAGTACTTCCATGTTAATAGCAAATAAATATAAATTAAACCACGAGAAAAAGTAACAAAATTGCTGTAAGATGTCTTCAGAAATGGCTGTTATTTATCTTTTTAAAAATTCAACTCGTTCAATATTTTAGTATTTATTTGTTTAAATAATTAAATGATCTATTTAGAAGCTGCCATTAAAATTTAAGCTGAAATAATTGTTAGCTTGAAAAAACAGTTTATTTATTTTAACACAATTATTCAAATTGGAAAATAAATTACACAAGTTGTAATAAAAATTTCTACCGGCTAGGATTCGAATCAGGGACCTGTGGTTTAAGCTGCCAATGCTCTGCCAACTGAGCTAACCTGGACAAATCTGACAAACAAAGTTCACTCAGAGAATTTTATTAATTATGACCATCTGATCTGATCTCTGAATCAGCTCATCAGAATAAATTGCAAATAATAGATCTCCCAGAATTTGTCGGATTCGTAATTACACATTATTAATTTTAACGTAATTATTTTATTTGGTAAATAAATCACACGGGCTGTAATTTTCCAGCTGAATAAAAAAGTGTCTAGTTAGGATTCGAATCAGGGACCTGTGACTTAAGCTGCCAAAGCTCTGCCAAATGAGCTATCTTGGGTAAATCTGGCGGAAAAAATTCACACTAAAAACCTTATTATTTACAGCATCTTATCTGAATCAACCCAACAAAATAAATTGGTAATGGAACTCCAAGAAAACGTCGAGTACGTAATTACATTTCACTAATTTTAACAAAATTAGTTTAATCTCTATAATAATAGCCCAAGTCATGTGACTGTCATCAACAGTTCCGTGCTGACCACTTTGCTTTTTATATGCCAGGCGGTGTTTTTGTACTTGGTGCTGGTGATTAATCGCAACATATTGTTCCATCGCCATCATTTTATCTATGTTATAATAGTTCAAGTTATGTGACTGTCATAAACAATTACGCTTTTCATATGCGCAGCCATTTTCAATCAAAATTAATTTTTCGAATTAAACGAACATAAAAGTTACCACGATCGCAAAGAATTCTTGGCACTTTTATGTTAGCCTGGTAAACATCTCGCCAATAGCATTTTTTTATTTCTCGGATGGTAAGTCAAGACAATGCTTTGATGGTCATGGTGAATAAATCGCAGGTAATGTCTTAAAGAAAACGTTGGATACGAAATTAAACTTTATTAGTTTTAACACAATTATCCTCAAAGGTAAATTAATCATACAGATTATAATTTTCGAACTGAGTGAAAAAGTATTTAGGCCAGGATTCGAGCATCGGCAGTTTAAGCGAAAGGTCCGTGGTTCTAATCCTGGCCGGAACAATTTTTCACCTAATTAGAGAATTGCAACTCGTGTAAGAAAATGAGTTCCTTGAGGTTATTTAAAACATAGATGCCTCCCCCCTCCCTTAAAAATGAATAATAAAAATGAATATAAAAAGTTTTCTTCAGACTAATTCTGCACAAAGAATTTCATTCCAGACCCAACAATAGAAATTTAAGGTTTTATGAAACTATACTACATCTCAGTTAGTAATAAAGTAATTTAAGACTACCAATACAAATTATAAGCAAAATTATATATTTGAAGTACACAAAAATTGAAATTTAACTATTTTTTTCACTTGATCCACTACTACACATTTACAAACACAGTTTCCGATTTCGCCACACGAAGAAGATGGATGAAAAATTATTTTAAGGCATAAAACCCGCAAACGAGGGTATAAGATGATTATGTTGATCACAATGCTGTCAAATGTACTGCTTACAATGTATATCTTGAGCACAAATTACAAAGCAAAAATTAAACTGCTCCCCACCCTGAAGGTCTAACGGAGTCTGATATCTTACTCAGTCCTTTACACGACTCTAATCCTGTATGAAACATATTAAGAAGCACTTAAATTAGTGCGCAATAAACGCATTATTTTCTGTTTTACAAAACGTTTAAATTATTCACGTACTTCCAGGTCAACAAGTTAACAAGTGAGAGTTTCCAGGGCCTCGCCCTGTATCTGAGTAATGGTCGTGCACATCCTGAAAAAGAAGTGATAAAAGTATAACTGTAGTGCTTTAGGCGACTACTTAAAAATGAAAGTATGGAAAGTTTAATGGATAGCAAAAAGCATAAATAGAAAATGTCGACAATCAAGCCAAGCAACCACAACCGCGCGAACTTAAAAGGATTGTCTCCACCGCAGAATAAACGGACGGTGCGAACACCCAGAGAATTGAAGACGAATTTAGCAGAACAAGTGAACAGATGAATACATTTAGGAGATACCTGCTACTTGCAAAGCAACCCCACTCCCTGTCTATGAGTAATAAATACTTCCATTAAAATATCTTTTTCATCTTAAAATTTTATTTATTTAAATTTTTGGTTTTGTAAAACAACCTTTTTTTTTATTTTTCTACATTTTACTTTACTTATAAAACACATACGCATGGCCAGCCGAAATTTGCACCTAACACCCGGTATTTTGGGAAATGTTCGGAATTTTGAAAAACTGTAAAAGAGGTGTATAATCAATTTGAGGGCAATTCATTTGGTAATTGGGGCAGTTTGTATAACGGCTTCCAACATTAAAAAAATCTGTTGTAACATCTAATTTTGACATTATATTGGAATTCTTCGGTAATTTTTACCATAGGATACCAAACAGGAATTATTTTTGTTTAAGAATTGTTTTTGAGTTTAAGAATTATACAAGAATAAAGTTTTGGACTACTAATGTCAATTTCATTTTCACCCGTTGAAAAGCAAATTGCAACGAGGGAGGTTTTTAAATCATAACTCAAAAACACCTTAGTGGAAGGAGCTGAAATTTTTGATTCACGTATTTGAATATTCTAAAAATAGATTTCTGTTAAAAAATTCAAAGGTTACAGTTCTTAAAGATCATTTATTTTAGAAATTCAATTTAAATAAAATGTAAATTTTGGAAATTTATTTCCAAAAACAGAAAATATGGACTGTAACCTATGATTTTTATTATAGAAATCGATATCTAAAAGCTTCGATTATACGAATCCACAATTAAAGCGAAATCGACAAGTTGTTATTTGAGGTGTGCTTAAAACTACCCTCATTGCAATCTGTTTTCAAATGATTAAAAGTTATTTTATCAAAAAACTCTAAATGTAATATAAAGTGTACAAAAAATTCTAAAATAAAAAGTTGTACATTTTAAAACTTCATAATTTTTAAACTGCCTGACAAATTTCTCGTTTGGTCTCCTAATGTCAAATTTGTTGAAATCTAACTTCCTCAGATAAAGTGTACCCTCAACAACCAATTAAAAGGAACAGATAACAACTATAGAACTGAAAAGCATTTTAATAAAGTGTTCTACTATTTCTCTTTTTCGCTTTAAAGATGAACGATTTCTCCAGACTGTTGCAACCCCTAAAACATTTGACGCATTTTGCTTATGTACGTGTTTTACTCACCGATGTTCCGCATTTTACTTACTTCTCACTCACACTCTTTAAAACGTAGTTGTTTGAGTTAGACGGAGAGTTAAGTGCTCCAAATGTAATTCTTTTAATACATATAATTGTAACCAAAATAGAATGTTTATTGATCCACAACCATCAATCTAACAGCATATTCCTTTCTAGAAAGATCAGAAATAATTCACAAGATCCAGCAGGACACTACTAAATAAAACCTATTGGATATACTACTCTTACTCTGCAGATGCCGAAGGCTTAATTCGAAACATTTCCTGGGCAGCGACGACTGACGAGCCGAAATAAACAGGTAAGAGTTTTTATTTACCTACAATGGTGGTCAAAATTGTGGACACTTTTGGAAATTTTTATGCCTTCTAACTTTGAATGCTTATAAAAAAATATTACATTTCACAAAATGCAAAATCTTATATATCATTTTAAAGAGAATTTCAAACTGATTTCAATAAAAAAAAAGTAAAATTCAAATAAAAAAGTTAAATTTACTTTAATCTGAAATACACATTTAATGACGAAGTGGCTTCTAATTTTTAACTTTCCTGATCAATCACTGTTCTTGTTCGGTGAACCAATCAAATGTGGTCATTGCCAGCAGACTCTGACATCATGCTTAAAAATGGAACAAGTCATTATTGTGCTTTGTTCTGTAGAAGGAATACTGTTTTTTATGTAATCAAATTACAACTAGGAATTTTTGTTAAACTTTTTAATATTTTAGTAAGATTGTAGTAGAAGAAAGTATTGTAATCGAAATTTTTTTCGACTTCCGGTTTTCAACGGAGTTACACGTATCATGGGTTAGATATCCCCAAAACCATGTTTATAGAAAATGTATGTCTGTCCGTGTGTCTGTCTCTATTGCACCATCAAAAAGTGTATGAAGTTATGCATAGAATTGAACCAATTTTTTTTTAAGTTTTTGGTTATGGCAAGCAGATCCTCCCTTAATTTGGAAAAAATACGCCAGAAGGGGGCTCTGTAATAGCAATTTTTGTGCCATTTTCATTATTGTACCATCGAAAAGTGTATGAAGTTATGCATAGAATCGAACCAAATTTTTTGTGTATGTTTTTGGCCATGGCAAGAAAGTCCTCCCTAAATTTGGAAATATTCCGATGGAAGGGCCGCTGTAATAGCGATGTCTGTGCCATTTTCATTATGGTACCATGAATTAGTGCATGAAGTTATGCAGAGAATTGAACCAAATTTTTTGTGTGTGTATTTGGCTGTGACCAGAAGTTTCTCCTTAAATTTGAAAATATTTTGCCGGTTGGGGTTGCTGTAATAGCGATTTTTGTGCCATTTTCTTAATTTTACCATAGAAAAGTGTATGAAGTTATAAATAGAATTGAACCAAATTTTTTGTGCATGCGTTTGGCTACGGCCAGCAGGTCCTCCTCGAATTTGGATATATTCCGCTGGAAAGGGGCGCTGTGATAGCCGATTTTTTCGGGTTTTCGTATGGTTTTCTCTGTTTTTCTTAGTTTTGTTGTTCATCGGCGGCTCGTGCAGCGACGGGAACTCGCGTTCTGCTAAGCCGACTATTCGCAAATTGCTCATGTACAACAGAATGAAGAAAATATATTGATATTAATAAATATCATGACCGAGATTTACTTGTGTTTACTCCAATTAATAGACTGAAGCAGAAATTTAAGATGAAAGTCAAAGTTGGTGTAGTATGGAAGTAATAATATTGCAGTATTAACATCTGTAAGTACTTTTTGAAATATTAAGATGAATGAGATAGGAAAAAGTTTTGGGATTGGCACATCCAACTAGTTATGTATGAAGAAGAAATGCGATACTATGTATTTCAAATGGTTTTTATTATAATACCCTGATAAGAGATTTATCTCAATAAATGGAAGTTAAAATATATTAAGTTAAGTTTAAGTGAGATTTATCTCTTTCTTTTATATCCCAATATTAATACTTTTGCAAATAAAATATATATGGTCATAATGCATGCATAATGCAAATAAACTATACGGAAAAGTTTCGATTAAATACAATATTTCTTCTTCGTAAAGCAACTTATTTGAATTACGATAAAAAATACATAACAAAAGAAATACCTTTCTTAGTCTGCTCTTGAAATATGAAGAAACAAACAGGATTCCAGTTTCACGATATAAATTTAAAAAACCTTTGCGAGTAATACATTATTCAAGTTTGTATGGATCATGTTATTTATCTTTGAGAAGTTTCTTGCGCCATGAAAAAATATAGTAACTTTCTAAAAAACAAAATTTGAATTTTTAAACTGGCCTTTTCTCTTTCTTTATTTCAAAATTTAAAATCATAATGACTGCTTTTCACGCAGAAATTGTAAAATATGGTAACATTATCTCTGACTTACACAAATAAAATACACACATGATAATAAAAATTGGATAGGCTTGTATCTATTCAATTTATTTTTCAGTGATGGCTTTACAACTCTTTTATAATATAATTGAAAAATGCTTGTAGTCTTGAGTTGTTTGTCTGTTTGTTCGCTTAATTATTTTTGAATGGTACATAAATTTATGAATGATATGGCGATATATTACAAAATTTCAATTGCAATCTCCCTAATTATTGAAAATTATATACAGTCGAACCTCTTTTATCCGAAACTCTCGGTTAATCAAAATCCATTTTTAAAGCATTTTTTTTTTTTTTTTTACTATCACATTCCTTGTGTGCAAAATACATTTTTAAAGCTTTTATTTTTATTCTAAAAAACTGTATGTACATGATAAGTGAAGCTTGGGAATTGTTACAGAAGCATACGTTCATTCGAAGTTGGAGAAAATTTGCTACACTTTTAGCTACTGAAACGAAGCTTTATGGATGAAAAGGAGAATGATGCTGCTGGTTTGGAATCAGTATTTAATAAAATACCTGGTTGTGATCGCTGTAATATTGCAGGAATAAACGATTGGCTATATTGTGACTCAAATGATCCTATTTTTTATATATTGAGCGATGAAGAAATCATTGACGCTATCCGAGGAACATGTGCTGATCAAAGCAAAGAAGAGGATAACGATATGGACGGGAAAAAATAACAAATTAGCAATTCTGAAGCTTTTGAATGTTTTGAAAAAATTTTGACATGGGTGGAGCAACAGAAATACTGTGATACTAGTCAACTAATAGTACGAAAAAAACTTCGTGATTGAGCTGCAAAGCAAAAGCAATCGAAACTGCAACAAACAAAACTGTATTTTAAACCCTTTATAAAATTCTGGTACTAATTTATTCTTGTTTCTATTCTGATATTGCTTTATTTTTATTAAGCACTTGTTACCATGATAAGAAATAACGCACATATTTTTCCTTAACCTTAAAATTGCATTCTCGATCATGCAAAAATTTCAATTTTCCGAAAGATGGTCGGTCCAATTACTACGGATAATCGAAGTTCTACTGCATGTATCTATCAAAAATTATTAAGAGTCTATGCTAGTAACTCGAAGATACTCCCAAGCTAATGTTAAACCAATGGGAGCGTTCTTTTAAATTTTCTTGTTTGCATTTCATTATTTTTTAAAGTTTTTTTTTTCCTTACATAGGTAATTTCATGTAGATTTCTTCATGGATAACTTTTTACATTTTCAATTTTGATTGCAGATTTTTATTCTGAGGACATTTTCTCTTTCGTAACCGGTTTTGGGAGTGAAAATTCCGTGGGGGAAAAAAAACTGCAGTCAAAATGTAAGAAGAAAAAGGTACTCGATAACACCTCAGATAGCATACACTCTTAATTCAAAAGAACGAATTATTAACTCAACAAAAGAACGAAAAGTTTTACGCGTGTTTTTGTTCTTTCTGAGTATCTGTTTTATCAAAAAGAGACATTTTCCACAAAAAACTGGTTTGCCAAATCATCCTTTTAAGAGTAGCATCCCCAGGACTCAGGGCATAAAATAACATATAAAGTAGGCGACAATAGTGTCGCCTAGTACCAATATATTGTCGCCCAGTGACAGGGGATGGTGCCGGCAATCTATAGTTGTAGAAAAAAAGTTCCATTCTGTGCGTGTGTGTGCGCGTCGGCAATGGCTATCAAAATCTACCGCACGTCCAAATCTGAAATTTTGTATGAGGTTAGTCCAAGGGAAGTCCTAATGCACCAGAGGCTCAGATTAAAAAAAATTTTATAAGCCGACATATTAATTAAAAAACTCGTCGAGAACACAAAATTTTCAGTGAAAATCGGCAAGCGCGCCAGTGCCTGCTCAATCCCTACTTTTTGTCGCGCTTAGATGGGAAGAACCACATACTGTTTTATTTTGGCCGAATATTTAAACTCCCATCAACCGAACTATTTGCTACTCGAGAAAAGGGAAGACATATTTTTAAATTTTGTACTTTTACGTCTTAAACACCGCAATCAGTTCGAAAAAATATGATTGTTAACCCCATGGGGAATAAAAAATCAAAAAGGTTCGTTTCCCGATCGACTTTTTCTACCATTCGGAAACGTTCCCCTACGGCTCGTTTTCAGAGGTATCGATTCATAAATAACACGTATTTAAAGCCAAAATCTTCTTCTCTTCAACGGTGCAATCGGTTTTGAAAAATGTGAATTTTAACCTTCTCAAAAGAATTTGTGACTGCAGGTCACTTCGTGCTTCCCGAAGACGATCTTTTTTCTACACTAAAAATAATTAAACGTTGTTATGACACAATATTTTTATAGCATCTCGGCAGACCAGATTTAGAACCCCTACAAAAGTTTTGAAATGCTCAGATAGGTAAAAGTATTTATTTATTTTTTATTTTTTTATTTTTATTTTTTTATGAAAACCGAAAACGTAGGCTGGCTCGGTCAACGCCCCCTAGAATGGAGAAAGCCAAGGTGCGTCTCCCCCCCCTTTCGGCTCTGACGTCATTAGTAGAAGGGATACATATCACGTTCTAATGGCGGGATGTTTCGATTTCGGTATTGTATTCGGCGTGTGTTATTAATGATCATCATTGTTTATATTGTGCTATTACTAGATATATGTAGATCAAGTTACTTACGATGTACAGTTGTGAGTACCATTTTGCCATGGAAATAATATAAAAAACTTCAAAAGTTAAAAAATTTTATTTCGAAATTATGAACGAATCGGTTAGAATAAACTGGAAACGTTTCGTCCCTACAAATTTCATCAAAGTAAGTGTCAAATTTATTACCATATGTTACTTGTTTTATTTCTGTTGCATTTTATTATATCCTTGAACTAAACTTTTTTAACAAAACCTCCTTAAAGAATATTAGTAGTAGCTTTTTATGATCATTAAACCAATACTATTTAGCTTTTACAGAAACATTTAGGTACTACTACGTTAAAGATTTTTTCCCATCTAATCTAACGAGTAATTTTAATATACAATTAGTTGTTTTATATAATTAAATCAAGAACACGATTTATGTAAATTTTATTCTTGCTATTAAATTTAACTCAGTAAGTTATCAGTACTCATTATAACATGTAAAGTCGTAGTAATAATTTTATATTGTTGTCCTATAATGTTTATTTTAGTTTTAAAATGCATAGTTCTAATTTTTTGTATCGCAATGCAAATGAGTTTTTGTCAGTCAAAAGGAATGATTTAAGTTACAAGTTAGTACAAAATTACACTTAATTGTCTTTAATAGAATAGTGTTTAGCATTTTAATGACATTTGGTAGTAACATAAATTCACAGATGATCATTTTTTAATATTTTGGGGAAATCAATTTGCGGTGCATGCTATAGTTTTGAACACAGTTCTCACTATTATTTGATACTCAGTGAAATGACTCTTCAAATGATTGTATGTAAATTTAAAGCTTCGTAGTTGTTATAAATTAATGATATGTAGTGAATTAGTAAACGACAGATCTATTATCTGATGAGCTGTATATTTGGCCATAAAAAATGGCATAAAATTGTGATCAATAAAATCGCACAATTTTTTATAAGAAATAATTTTTTCAAAAATCTTTTACTCATTTTATAAGAGGATCATTAGCTGCTAATCTTATTCCAAAGCTTCGTTAACACGAAATTTTGGCTGAATTAATCATATTTTTTCTTATTGACGTTGTTAAAATAAATAAATAAATTGTTAAAATGTATTTAAAAATTTTACCATTTCAATATATATATTTTTAATTGGATTAATATAAATTATTTATATATTTATTTTATTTATTCTTTCAAACATTCATAAAATTGAACTAGCTGAGAGGCCATCAGTATTTAAAAATAATTTTAAAATTATATATTTAAAAGTGACAATGCAAATCTTTTAATGATATTTATACCGTTGAGTAAATATAGTGTTTTTAAAACATATAAGTAAAAATAAATTGTTTCTGAACATCATTTTGTAATTTTGTTAACAAATAAATCTGATCATGTTGCGCTACAATACAAATTGTATTATTTCATGTTTTAAATAAATTTAAAAAAAAAAAAAAAAAAAAAAAAAAAAAACTAAATCATCAAGCATTAGTTATAGCTGTAATCATTAAGTTTAAAATGAATTTAGTGGGCTAAACAATGTTTTAGAATGTTTCTTTTGAGTTGTAAAACATTTTTATAACCGGATTTGATATATTACTTTTATATTTTTCATTTTTAAGTATCAGGCTATGAAATTAACATAAATAATTGAGACATGTTATAAATAACATCAAATTTGCCCTAAAATGTGTTATTTTAATTTTCTACTAAAATTTAACTTTGGTTTGTACACTTTTAGTAATAAAGCTTTGCATATATATTTTGTTGTTCATAATGTTTGTTACTTGAGAATAAAAATTGTATTATAATCTAATTTCTTGTTCGTATTTGAAGGGGAAAAAAATATTTTGTTTTGTTTATGTACGTATTTTAAAAATAATCCCTTTAAAATATTCCATTTATTGAATTATACTTTAATCAGACATAATAAGGAATTCAAGTATGTGTAATTATAATTGAATTAACATTATTTACTAAAGTTAAACATTTCTTTTTAAATCACTTTTCCGTCTTAATAGATCTAATTGCATGCTATATTTTTCACGGGAAGCATGAAAAATTTTCATTTTAGAAAGGATTTTGGTATAGACAGATTTCATTTTTCGGATTTTATTGTATTTTCTTTTGAAACGATAAATGTATATAACTTAAAATAGCAAACAAATGTTTATATATTTTAATTACATGTATACATTCTATAAGGAAGTTTGGATTTAAAAAAAAGTAAATATTTTAAAATTAAAATATTTTCGATGGGTTAAAAATAGTGTGTAGCATTAATTAAAACTTTATTTACTTATTTATATTTTTTTCCACGTCTCATATTTTTTACCATTTACATATTTATTTATTTTTTAAACGTCTTAAACAATATTATGTTTGTGTTTATTTCCATCTATACTTTCTCCTATAAGGAATTAGTTTTACAAATGATTATTTAAACCAAACTCTTAATTTTAGGCAATACATATGTTTGAAAAGGATTTAAAATTATACTTTAAATTCCTTTCTAAGTTTTTATTTGTATAAATGTATTTAAAAAAAAGGAAATGTTTAATTTAAAATTAGACTATTCAATTATTATTTTTTTTAAATATGCAAAATTTTAGTCATATCTGAAGAGCTACTTAATCGGAATTGAAAAATGAATGACAATTTTATTTCTTTAGATTCGATTTATCCCTGCTATCGTCCCTGCTACTGGTGACGTCAAAATTGCGTGTCTAGGCTTTCTCCATTCTAGGGGGCGTTGGCTCGGTGCGGCTTCTCTCGGCTTTGGCTAATGTTTTCACTTCTAACTATGTGCAATTTTTCACGAAATTTTAAAGAGGGCTTGGATACAGTTATATTTATTATAAATTAAAATTTCAGGGAGTTCGAAAGGCAAGATTTTTTTTTTTTTTTTTTTTTTTTTTTTTTTGTTATGTAAAAGGACCCGATGAGGGAAACAAACACGAGCCGAAAACATATTTCTTTTACAACTAAATATCAAATTTATTCTAAAAATTTTTACACAGGTTCTCCAAAACCATTATATTTATAATCGATAGAAATTTCGAAAAGTTTGGACATCAAGAATTATTTTTTAAAAACTATGAAATGGCCCTAAGTAAAAAAACTAAAAATGTCTTCTTGCGAACACTTTTACCATTAAATATCAATATTTTTTCGTGCGAACGCAAATTTCTTCAATGGATCCCGAAAAAAGCTTACATTTCATCAAAGGATCGCTGAACAAACACAGATAAAGATCACGAAAAAACACAAATTTCGTCAAAAGATCACGAAAAAACGCAAATTTCGTCAAAAGATCGCGAAAAAACGAGAATTTCGTCAAAGAATCGCGAAAAAAAATGCAAATTTCGTCAAAGGATCGCGAAAGAAAACAGCAAATTTCTTCAAAGGATCGCGAAAAAAACGCAAATTTCGTCAAAGGATCGCGAAAAAACCCCGCAAATTTTGTGAAAGAATCGCGAAAAAAACGCAAATTTCGTGAAAGGATCACGCAAAAAACCACAAATTTTGTCAAAAGATCCCGAAAATGCAAATTTCGTCAATGGCTCGTGGAAAAAAAGGAAAAACGCAAATTTCGTCAAAGGATCGCGGAAAAAACGCGCATTTCGTCAAAGGGCCGCGAAAAAAACGCATATTTAACGCAGGTAGGGGATTTTTCTCCTCTATTGTAATCTTTCAGAAAATTTTCTGTGAATTTCAGATTTTTTTTTTTTTTTACCCAGAATCACCCCTGGACATAGAATTTTTTAGATTTTTAAGTGTCCAAGCCATGGAATATGGATTAAAGATATTAATAATAACTAGTAATTAGTTACATACAAATAGAGACTCATTAACAAAATAAATATCTCAGCCCAGGACACTTTTTAAAAAATGAAGAATACAAACATGAAAAAAGTTAAATTAAGTATTTTTTGTCAGAACTCTTCGTACAAGACATTTTTAACCGTATTGGAGAAAAAATTTGTATTTTGTAGAAATTCAGTCAGGTAGGGCAGGGTAGGGCTAGTTAAGTTTTTGTATGGGCCAGGCCGAACTTTTAGATTTTATACCGAGCCGGGCCAATAAATTTTATGTATGGGCCGGGCCGTACTCGGGCCGAAATTATCGTTTTTTATACCGGACCGAGCCCCAAAAAAATTTTAAGGGTCGGTTTGCCCTCGGGGACGGAAAAATCGGCCCTTACAAACAACACCTCTAACAAGAAGTTTGACCAGGGGTACCATTTGGGGGAGGCTGGGGGGAGGGGCAATTGCCCCCTCAAGGAATTTGATATTTCAAAATGTATCAGTCATCACGTGTTACTCAATTTTTTTTTTTTTCTGAAATTGCACAAAAGCCAAAATAACATCAAATTTTACGAAAATAAAAAGTTATCATTTTAAAAGCAGTTTAAGCACAGAATTTGACAGTTATCAATAATATTTTCTAAAACCTTGTTATTGGAAGATTCTGAGAGTGAAGTGAACTTATTATTAATGAGTACTTTGGTTAATTTTTTAAAAGACGAGTGATAAACTGTATCAATAATGCTTCGCTTCTATAATGCAATTTATAGTGCTCCTCAGATATACTCAACAAAATCCAAAGAAGTGTTTGCCCCCTCAAGAAATTTCGGAAATGGAGTCCCCGAGTTTGACACTGAAAGAGACCTATAAAGCGTATGTTTTATGCTTTTGTCTGGAAGTCGATGACCCATTATCATTTCAAACGGATTAAAGACAGAAATGCAGTTAAAAACTGTACTCCGTATAAAAATTAAACTCAAAGTGTGTGTACGGCAGGCAACAAACATTCCCTTAGCCTAAGACATCTCAAAAATGTGATCATTGCCCTTTTTCAAGACAAATGACATAGTTCTCACCAATGCATGTAATGTACGCTTTCACAGTTTTAAATAGAATATTCGCTGTTTAATTGAATCACTTTGTTGAATAGAATCTGATTCAGCAAAGTCACGAATTCTAAATAAGCCAAAAATTTTTTATTAACTTTAATTTTGATTCATAAAAGCGGCTAATTTGCTTAACAAGTGATTCATATAAGCTTCTATTATAGTAATTTTTGTAGTTCTGGGAGGGGTTTTAACCCTCAAAACTCCCCCCTTCGCTGCGCCAGTGTCTCCAACAAGAAAAATGATTTCTTAAATGGAGGAAGATCATCAGAGGTTGCCCACCTTGGTGCTGAAAACCTTTTTGACAAAGGCAAAGTTAACGATGATGTAATGGCTTTGTACACAACTGAAATAAATAATAACGTATAGAAGTTAGTCAGGCAGTCGGTATTCTTATTATTTGGTTATTAGTGGGGGGGGGGGGGGGATAGGAAAATTTATGGACATTTGTTTGGGACTATAGACCAAACTATTGTCGCCCAATCAAAATTCCTTAAAATATGCTCTGCCAGGACTCCTCATTTCAGACCGGAACAGAAAAATATCTCTAAAAGAGCTGTTTAAGAAGCTTCCCTATTGGTTGAAATCCTTTAACGCGATATATAGTTTTGCAGAGGGAGAACCGTCTTCAAAAGGGAGTCGCTTGTTTGTTTCAACCGTCAAAGCTTAGCGTTACCTACATGATTAAAACAATATTACAATTATAATTTGATTGATTTAAAAATGGCATAGAATGAGATAGCTGGATTATGCCTACGAAAGCAGAGGGGTGGGGCAATCATCACAAAGAATTGGATAAATTTCGTTTTTGTTTCACAGCTAAAACCAAGATTGCTACCGGCGATTCTAGGATTTTACTAATACTGAAAATTCTAAGGTAAAGTACGTTGTTTTACTTCGTCTTTCTTGTAATTCCTTCACCATTCCTTGTTGTATTTTCACATTGTATATATAATTTTTTGCGTTATTTAACGTTAATACTTTTAAACCGGAAACATGAACTTCTTAAATTACTTTTTTTTTTCTTTTTTTTTTTAATGCATCTGTTCCATATTTTTTATAATCAATAAAATGCACTTAGATATGTAGTTTTCTCGTATTCAAATTGTGTAAAATTACGCTAATTGGTATTTACATTATTAAACATATATCATTTTGTGCTTATATTATTGATTATTAATATACTAATTTGTTCGTGACACTCAAAAATATTTTCGGAACACAACCCATGATTATAAAAATTATTAAATTATTATTAACTTATAATATATGCTCTATTTTATTTATTTTTTTTTTATGTTTCAGTAAGTACAAGTATTTAATAAATTGTGTTCATTTAGATAGTTGTACGCATCTACACTTTAAATATTATTATTTTAATTGTCACAGTATTATGTATATAGTACGAAATGTAAAAGATAATTTAAAAAAAGTATCAGAAAATAATAGATTAGTAAAAAATATTATCAGTTTGTTTTATGACACAACTAGCTTGACCTTTTTTTTAAATTATGATTTTGTGAATTTTTATTTTTGAGTTATACTTCGCTCTGTTCATATTCAAAAGTTTAACTAAACAAAAGTCTGCAGTTATGTAACACATGAATTATATAGTCCATAATTATTTATCTGTGTCATGAGCAAAATATATTAATAAGATATAATAATATCAGAAATAATTAAAGAAATCGACATTCCCGGATTAAAACTAATAACGTTAAAATTATATATACAATGTGAAAATATTAAAAAGAAAAAAATCATAATGAGAAAGATAAAGTAAAAAAAGCGCACTTCAGGATATTGACAAGGTAGAAAATCTTGTCTTGTTATGGCGCGAACATATCTTTATTATTATTATTATTTAATTTATCTTTCGGAAATAAAAAACAAAATTTCTTCTGCATCTAGATTTAAATAAAACAAAATGGAGTTTTAAAAGTAATACATTTTGCAAACTGGGGAGTTATATATGTTAAAAAACAAACAAAAAAAAATCTGAAAATAAGAGGAAAATAATTTATTTTGCCTATTAAATTTGACAAAAAAAGGGGTTTAAAAATGACTTGTCAATAATGAGTGCAGTCACTCGTTTTGCCTATTAATTTAGTCGAAAAAAAGAGCGAAAACAGCTTATCAAAAAGGAATAAAAAAAAAGCACTCCGCAAGATGGATGAAATTCACTCCTATAGGATAAGTGCATTTTCAATACTGGAAAGGAGTGAAAATACACTCAGTCGGAGTTAAAATAGCTGAATTTTTTAAAGAGAGTAAGAAAAAAATTAACTCTTTGTATTACCGCATTGCATATCTGAAAAATCAATGTTACTTATACATCGGGCTTTAACCCCTTCACGTTCGAATTAAATTGCGGTTAAAAAATTCAAATTGCTTATTGGCACCACTTTTATGAAAAAGAAATATTCACCTTATTTATTGACAGGTAAATCCATACTAAAATATAGCCAATTTCACTATTTTATAAAACTAGTGGGAGTCAAACAATCTGAGTAAAAGACGCAGCCCGAGAATATGACGGGAGCGAGAATTAAAGGGTTAAAAAACAATTTTATTTGTTGCTGCTATCTCCACACACAGCAGTTAATACACTGCAAATAGAGGCGTCTTAAATTAAGACACATATGTGACTGAAAAGGTAATTCAGACACTTAAGTATCTGAATCTGAAAATTCAGTCATGATAGATGTCTTAATTTAAAACATATAAGTGTCTTACTATGATCATGGTGTAAACGAACTGAGAAAGGTGTCTTAAAAATCTGCAAGTGTCTACTTTTAAGACACTTTGTAACTCCGTTCCGCATTAACCACCAGGCGGCACTCTAGTTGCGCATGCGTTTTAGATGCCTTTCGTTCGAATTGGATGTTCGTTTGTAATTCAAACTGAGCGTTTGTTTTATCTACGCGTACATTTTAACTAACAATTTATTTTGACTTGATTCGGTTTTTTCGGAATGTGAAGTTTCAGGATTTAATCCGTATCGACATAGTGATATTCCATATTAATGAAAGGTGTCAAGCAATAACAATAATATAGTGTTCTTCGTCTCGTCAAAGCAGGTAAAGAGAACTGTTGTCTGGCGGGCTATGTTTTTAGGATGGAAATATTCCATTCTTTTAACAGAGCTAGCCGGATGTGCAAAGGGATTTTTTTTTTAATATCAAAGTGTGCTTAACTCACGGATACTAACGTAGCCTCCAATCCGGACGTCTCCTGGGTGGATGTGATTTTGGAATAATCACACCTTTTTCCAGGTAAGTGGAGCCTTCACTATGTATTGAAAACTCTCTGCGAATGTTTTCTCTTTAAATAGAGACCTCACACGAGTCTATAGCTTTATTAGTTCCTGAGTTATGCCAAAATTTGTTTAAAGCATTTTGCCTATGGGATTTCCATGTTAAAATTTTATCTTGCTAATATTTAAATTTCTACTATTCAAATCATCTGCAATCATGTTTCTGTATTATTTTACATCCGATGTTATCCTTAAAATAAGTTTTGGCAAGTCTGCATGGTGTATTAGTTGTTACCGAATCTATTGAGATACACCATCCTAAGCCTTCTTTCTCTGTCTACTCGCACGCCATTACTTTAAAAATAGCAGTGACAGCACCTGTTGATCGACTCATAATTTCTTAATTACCATCAAGGCTATCTTAACATCGTTTTCTTAGAGTAATTATTACACAAGAGTACCTTTTATATGGGTTTTATTTATGTATACAATATTTTTGTAAGCATTTAATGCGACAGCATTTGTAACGTTCACATCGGTTTTACATTTCCCATATGTTTAATATGTGATATGTACTGAAATTCCCAACTCTTTATCGTAAACATCCTTATTTAATTTTTATTTATTATGTATGCTTTTCATGTCTGATGACGTTTTCTTGCGTCTCAGATTTTATACACCGTGATAAATTTTAAGTTATTTAAAAGAATATAGTTCGAAAATCCTTCCATTTACAAATATCATTAATTCCCCCATACTTACAGCGAATTACTTGTCTTCATTTATTAGATTAAACTGTTTTGACTGATAAAACTCAAATCCGGTCATGGAATCTGTTTTCCCTTTCTGCTATATACTTTTGTTGTTTCCGAGCATTTTAGAAATATTCTGTTTCCTATACTGAAAGTAGTCAACTTCAGATGTTTTCATTTTCAAGCCCGGTGATTCACACCACAATTTGAAGACTCATCAGAAATCGTCTGAAATCTGTAGACGTAAAGCGGAGAAAATTTTGTCGGCGTTTTCAATAACGATTTAGAAAATGTTCTCGCCTTATCTCTGTATTAGTCATAATGATTATTTGTAAATTCTTAAATTCATGTAATTATGTGCTGTTAACGTAATTGTAAAAATACGGTAAATATATACAGCTATATTTCATTTGAAATCAATTATAATATTGATTTTTTGATTATTTTTAGTAAAAAAGAAATCTGAAATTTAAAATGAATATCAGTAAAAAAATAGAATTTTATACTATATGTACTTAAGCATAACTGGATTTTGTACTTAAAGCTGAATTATTCTATATTTACTGAATCACAATGCAGAGTTGGAATTTTTCTAAAAGGACTTGATTAAAGCAAGGGTAAACTTTGACATGTCCCCCCCCCCCCGCCCAGGGATGTAGTGGAGGGTATACGGGGGTATACGCCGTATACCCTCTGGATTTTTTAAAGAAACACCGTATATCCTCTGTTTCTCAAGAAAGCTATAGTATTATATACACTAGGGTATACCCTCTGCCTTGAGCGTATACCCTCTGCTTAGAAAGTATACCCTCTGTTTTTTTTACGACTACACCACTGCCCCCGCCCCCCACCACCTACGATTTTTGTTGCCCCAAATTCGATATGCAATTTTTTTAAAGCTTATACGTTAAATGTGTTTCGACATTGTATATTGGTTATAATCAGTATTTTGAACTAAAAAGTAGAATAAGATTAAAAGTTAAGTACAAAAAATTTTAAATACAGTAAAAACTCTTAATCGCGGGCACCTTCAGAACGCTGAATCTGTCTGCTATTCGATTGTGTTAGCTTTTATGAGGTAAATATACATACAGTGAAACCTCCCTGTGCGACCACCTCCATTAAGCGACCACCCCCTGAACGACCATTTTTTCATGGTACGAAATTTATTCCCATAGGCTCAATACTAATTTTACCTCTATTCAGTGACCACCCCAGTTGAACTCCCTCCATAAGGGACCCATTTCTTTGAAGAAAATGAAACAAATTCCGTTTTTTCCGGGTCGCTTGAAAAAGGTTTTATTAGAATAATAATTCCGGACAGCGCATTATTTATCAAACTTCTAAACTAAGTTTAGAATTTTTATTTATTCCGGTAACTTTTAAGTGTTTAAACCCCTTTGTTCCTTTTTAGGCAATGAATTTAACTCTGATGACACAGTAAGGATGACGGTCCATAAACTCCCCTGCCCTATTCTGTCAGGAAACTCTCAAAGGAATAGATAAAGTAATGAAATCGTCAAAATTCGTTCCAGACAAAAAAAAAAAAAAATTGCGTTTATTTATTGAATTTTGAAAGGACTTGGGAATAAAATTTATAGTAGATAAACCATAAAAGCAAAGCAAACATCAATGTATTCATTTTTTAAACTCTGCAGTAATTAACTTATGTAATTAACTTTTGTTTTGATACCTAAATTTTCATATGTTTTCTTAATTTGAAAGATATATAATTTTAGTAACATTAATTGTTACATTTTTTCAACAATTAAATTCTAGATTTTAACATGACCTCCATTTAGAGACCACCTTTCGGAGCGACCAATTTTTATTGGAACGGAAGTGGTCGCTTTAGGGAGGTTTTACTGTATATTGATAAAGGTGAGTGCTCGCTAAAGATAACTGTTCGTATGAAGGCTTTGCAGTAAAATCTCCATAACGGACAATCCTAAATAAAGGACACCACTATGTAGGAAACACATTTTTTATTGAAAATATGCAACATTTTTATACACTTATACCTCAGAAAAGCAGACACCTCCGAACGTCGGACAAATTCCACGGTTCCGAGGTGCCCGCTATTGAGAGGTTTTACTGTATGAAGAAAAATATATTTTGTTTTTAACCTTATTCTACTCTAGAAATTCATAATATTGGTTAATAATAAATATTGATTAATAAATATTACAATATAATACTCATATACTGTAAATTTGGGGGAATCCAGTGTTAGATTTTATTTAACACAGAAATAAAAATGCTTAAACTAATTTACTGGGAATATCTTATTTAAATGGGAAAAAATTGCACAACATAGCAGGGATGGGATTCTTTCTGAAGGAGTGAATCCTTTTTTATATTTGGGAGTAATTTGTTACCATAAAGCAGAGCTGATTGCAGCATGGGCACACTGGGCTGTTTCTATGGGCCTTTAGTTTTACGGGCCCCTAAATTTGGTACGAAATTTCCATAAAGCTGATATTTTAAATTCGTTTTGATCTTACACTTATTTTAATAAATATTTTGCACTTTTAGAACATGATTAGGTTAAAGAAAATGATATATTTATCCAAATATGTATTTGACGGCATCGAATAGGCTTTTTTTTTTTTTTTTTTTTTTTTTTTTTTTTTTTTTTTTTTTTTTGTAACAGTATATGAAGGCAATGGGGGGGGAGGGGGGGAATGAGTACTAGGTCTTTCCACTAGAAGCAATTTGAAGTTCTCACTAAAAGTAATAAACATTTTTGATGCCGTAGGGCATATATGATAACACATAAATACATATTTAGGTGAAAAATATATATATATATATATTATCCTATTCTAAAACTACAAAATACTGATTACAATCCTCATAAGGTCAAAACTGATTTAAAATATCAGCTTTATGAAAATTTCATACCCAATTTGGAGTACCCTAAAATCAGGGGGCAGAGAAGCATCCCAGTTTTCCCACGCTGCAATCAGCTCTGCTGTATGGCAACAAATTATTCCCATTTATAAAAAAAATATTCAATGTCGTCAAACATGGCTGCGTATATGGTTTAGAAAGAAAATGGTCAAAGATGGCTTCATATTGGCTAAAAAAAAAGGCTCAAAGATGGCCGCAATTAAGACATTTGAAATGTCTGAAATTCAGACGTAAGAAGTGTCTGAAAAATTTAAGACACTTTAAAACGTCTTAAAATTGAACACTCGTGTTTCAGACACTTAAGTGTCTGAAATTCAAACGCAAGAAGTGTCTGAAAATTTTAAGACATTTTAAAACGTCTGAAAATTGAACACTGCGTTTCAGACACTTAAATGTCTGAATTTCAGACATTTAAGTTTACAGTGTACGAGGGTGTATCAATAACTTTTGCCCTCACATACAAATAATTGAATAAAATTTATGAAATTGCTACATTGTATTAGTCCTTTTTTATGTAATCACCGTGCATAGTAACACATTTCTGCAAACGGTATCTCAAAAAGAGGGGTGAGAGATATGTATTCCAGGAGACGCAATAGTATACACAAAGGGGGATATTTTTCTAACTTTAGCCGACCCCCACATGTGACGTATTGTTCGAAAGGCCTCTGACCACTTATTTGTTATTCAACTTCGAACCCCTACTCCCAAATTTGCCCCACGGGGGGCATGAATAGTGTCCTCAAAATTTAGAAAAGTGCCCTCCCCCAGAGAGCAAATTGGAGGGAGGGGATCAGAATATGCATAATATGAATAAGTGGTTGCCGGCCTTTCCAACAATATGTCACATGTGGGGCCGGTAAAAGTTAGAAAAATTACCCCCTTTGGGTCTACTATCCCGCCTCCTGGAATACATACCCCTCCCCCCTCTTTTTGAAATATCTTTTGCAGAAATGTGTTGCAGAAAAACGGTGACTATATTGAAGAGGACTAATACGATGCAGCAATTTCAGGAATTTTACTCAATTATTTCTATGTGAGGGAAAAAACTTATTGATACACCCTCGTATAAATTTTTCATACAATTCTCAACAGACAGTGATACCGAGTTAGTTTTTCATGTCAAAGTTTCATTTAGCATTTGAGCCGTTTTGCATCGTTATTGCTAAAATGAACTTCGTAATTTTTTTAAAATTAAAAAGGCTGGAGACTTCCAAAAAAATATTTTTTACAAAAGTAATTTCATATACTATAATATTTTATTTTAGAAAATTGACAATATTTATGAGAAATGTGTAATTTTCTGTTTGTTGCATTTGTGTCAATATATTTTTTTTTATGTTCTATTTTTTTTTCATACTTAAAATGGTGTATAAAACCCGAGTAAATATATTTCAAATCGGATTGTTGAGTCCCCAAAGGGTTAAAAACTTTGAAATGCGGACGAGAAATTCCGTATGAATGCTCTCATTGATTTAACATTAAGCTGTGAATGTCTTCAATTTCTACTACGAAGACACTTAAGAAGACTTGGACAAATTCGTAATTGCTATTATCGTCAATGTAATTACAATTTAATTCCGTGTAATTAATTATAGTTAAAATTACATGACGTAAAAAGATCTTTCAGCACTGCAGTCGGAACTGACCCCATTCCATTATGTGTGCGAAATTTCTGCATTTGAATGCATCTAACTATAATCAATTACATGCAATTAACTTGTAATTTCAATGCGGATTATTGAGATTACAAATTTGCCCAACTCAGCTAGGTGGCGAAAAAGCAATTCCGATAAATTACAAATATTAATTTCAGTTGTTCGGGATGCATTTTAATGTTGTTGCAGTTATATAGAGTAAGTCAGGGACCCACTTAAGCCCTGCCCCATAATTTTTCACATTTATAGTAATGATTTTTGCAGTTCACATGTAATCTATCTACTCCAAATTTTATGCAGAACACAGTAAAAAATACTACTGCAATGTAAATCTATACAAATGAAAGAAAGTTTCACTCTGTATGTGTGTCTGTTTGTGTGTGTGTGCGATGTCTAGCAAAATCTACGGCACGTACGAGGATGAAAAGTTTTGTGTGAGTAGTCGAAGGAAGAACCTGAGACTTAGAAATCTAAATTTCTAATAATTATCTGAGTTATTAATTAAAAAATCTAATTAAAAGAATGGAAAAGTATTCATAATTCAACTAAAGTATGGATTTTAATAAGAGCTCAAAGAAAATTCTTTATTAAACTCGACAAGAGGAGCAGGGTGGCAGGTGTACAGTGGGGATAAAGATACGGGAGGTTTTTAAGGGACATTATATATTTTTAATATTGCATTTATAAATTTCAAATTAACATATTTATGCGTCAAAGTATTTCTCTTTCAGAGTTTCTAAAAATTATTCCAATATTCCTATTTGAACTCGAATTATCAATTAAAAATCTGATTTAAGGAACGGATTTTTTTCCCATTTCATTTCCCACTGGAAAATACCTGATTTCAAGACAGTTGACCCAGATTATAGAACCACCTATTTTTATTCTACTTCGAGAAATCATAGCTCTATAAATAAATAAGTAAATATATATATATATATATATATATATATATATATATATATATATATATATATATATATATATATATATATATATACATATATATATACACATATATATATATATATATATATATACACACATATACATATATATATAGATAGATAGATAGATAGATAGATAGATAGATAGATATGTGTGTGTGTTACAATATTAGATCTATCTCCGCGATTTCCCTGTACTATTCTAAATTACTTATCTATATTCACTAAATTCTTATTCTTAAATAATCTTTATCATTAATTCTGTTAAATTCCCTTTAATTTAATGTCTCACTTGTTTAATTCACTTAATTATTACGCTTTTGGTATTCTTAAATTAAACGTTCCATTTCCAATCTTTTCGCATTTTAGAGTGTCCTTTGGTAGCCATTTTTATTTTTATTTCAGCCGAGTTTTACCTTTATTAAGGAGTTCCCTTTTGGTTTATAATCCCTCCATCCTCTCTGTCAGTACTCTTTTCATGGCGCGATTTCTTGGCATCTTAATTGGTTTAGAGCGCGTACTACGTTTAAATTGTATTCCTACGCTTGGAGAGTAAAAAGCAGTTACGCACGATTCTCCAGCAGATTTGCTGAGTTTTTTGATTTGTAAACTGCCCCCTGTCTGTGTGTCTGAGAAAATGAAATTCGTTCTAAAGATTTTTTCCTTAAAAATTTCCCCCTAAAAGTTTCCCTATTGGATTTTTCCTTTCTGATGTAATCAAATGATTACTATTGTCGATAGATATTTCTACATCGAAGTTATTAATGAATCTGAATCGTGGAGTGTGAGAACTGCTGTCCGATCTTATGGAATAAAATCCTGTGAACATTATTGCTTTCGTTGCTTGTCTCCAAGAGAAATCCCAATTTTCATTTTCATCGTCTTTTACCATAAGCCACTGGACTGTCAATCATCTTTAATGAGGAATGATCATCGAATATAAAGAGTAAGCTGTTCAATTAAAAAGACGAAGCTGTTGTTCATGTTTTACTTTACTCCAATGTTCTTCTTCATATACATCACTGTGAGATATGCCGATATTTACTCCATATTGTAACATTTTAACTAGTTATTTCCTCAACAAGATTCCATCGATATATTATAACATATATATATATTAAATACTGCATTTACCGGTTTTAAAATTACACATCTGTGCACAGATTCCACAAATGTAATTTTCATTAAAATTACATAATTAGAAGATGATATGTTGATAAATATTTTATTAAATTGATCGCTGAAAATGAATTGCATATTTTACGGCAGACATATTGTCTAAAAACTGTTGAATGGAAAAAGACATAAAACGTTGTTAAATCACAGCGTTTCTTCACCAATTATTATTATTTTAAATACGACAATACTTCCGCGGGCTCTAACTTTTGTAATCACTCAAGTTTAATTATCTCCGCTCTAAATTAACGCTCAGCGAGGAAAATTTATTAATGTTTTATTTAAATCCCCCACCTCTTCGAATAATATTTCATCTGATAGATTGAATAATGGAGTTACGTTCCCGATGTAGGTTTGTTTAGAACAGAGTGCGCCCCTTGGCGGTGGAAATTAGAATGCGTGCTATACGAAGCCTCAGTAAGAGGGGATCAGTTTCGAATGTTCGTATACAGCATATTTTGCCCTCAGCTGATAGAAGGTGGAACTAAAAGAATTTTCAGCGCGTGCACAGTACGACTGCTATAAGGTGCCCTAAGCAACGGGGACACATGTCTGCGTTTCGTTCGTTTATTACAGGGTGCGTCACCTAGCGGTGGAAGGTGTAAATATAAGTTTTTCTGGCAATAATCAATTTGAATATCAAAAAATTTCACTCAGTATTTCGATATGAAAAAAAAGGTTACGCGTAAGTCGAAGATTTTTACAGTTACTTATCAATATTTTAGGACGAAAATTACGCAGCCGTCGAAAACATATCGCCCCTTCCCCTTCGTTTCTCACGGCAGTTATCTCGAGGCTTTTTACCGCTAAATATCAGTGTTTTTTTTAACCGATTTTTTGCACAGTCAGCGGGCATGTATTTTAGACAAAATTGAGTTAAAGATGTAAAATCATTGAAATTTAAGGTTCATTTAAGAATATTAACGCGGGCCCGGGCAACACCGCGTGGGTCAGCTAGTACCCGATAGAATATGATTTTTGTCAAAAAACAATCAAATATTTTGGCCATTTATCGCGCACCTCAGGGTTAGACGCCCCACTTGATCGGAATAGATGCTCTAACCAGTAGCTCTGGAAGTAGAAAGAAGTATAGCTGCAACCTATGAACTCATTATTCGATACTCGTTTACACTAAATATTTCACTAAATATTTCATGAAAAAGCTATAAAAATACATTATATTTCATATGCTACTATCTCTGTTTTTTGAGAACATACAATAAAAGCTAAACATACATTTTTTGATGAATATAACGTTTATTTGAAGAAATAAATAGCCGTAACTTAGCCTACTATGTTTTTTTCCGTATTGCTCCGTCACATGTCCAATAGCTGAAATATAGTGACTCGGGTAACTAGGCCGATGGGGCATCTAACCCGGATTTACCCTAAACAAAATAAACAACGTATGCTTCGCTCATACAGTACTATCTTGTTTTTTAATAACGATAATAATGATAATATAAAAATAATTCATATAGCTGCATTGCTCATTACTAGAATGCAAGCACAAATCAAATATATTATTATCTCTATCTGATTGTTCTTCGAAATGCATTATAAAGATAATATTTATCATTAATATGAACGAAATTTTGTATGTTATATTAAAAGTTAATATTTATTTATGCTATTAGTGTCTCAGTCTACTTTCCAATATCTTCGCTTATGCTGAAACTTTCGTTGAAATGTTTATACAGTTGATAAATACCAACATGTTATTCGCATATTTCGTTTTCAAGATTTCCTCTGAAAACCTCATGTTTAACAGTTATATACTTATTCGGCAGGAAAATACTCAAGAAATTAGATGAGTTATTGTTTGAAAATTCGCCTCAATTGAACTGAAATTTCTACATGCTATATCGAATGTGATTGTTTATTGATATTTTTAGTTTCTCAGACTAAGCGCCTTGAAATGTTTACATAGTTGAGATATTTCAAAATATTATTCACGTAATTCTTATTTCCGTAATTCATATCCCTTCACATTTTCTTCAGTAAATGATATTTTTAAAAGTTAAGTTTCTTTGATAGTAATACAATAAAGAAATCAGATGCATTAATGTGGGAAAATTCATCACGCTCTATTGTTGAAGCACAATTCCGTTCTCTCAATTTATTATTTTGTTTTCGACGATAATATTTAAGATTATTATTAATTAAACTTTCAATTAATATCAACTGAAAACTGTGTTTTTGTTCTCACTTCTTCATTTCCCCTTTCGAAATATCAAAAAATAATCTTTCGAATAAAATGAGAATAAACAGGGTTTATAAAAAACAGGTTATTTATAAAAAATAATGCAATCTTCAAGTTAGTGATAGTTGCATATTGACATCTTATGTAAGTGAAAACAAAGTTCAAATGTTTTGATTTATAAAATTTTAAATTTACATACATCTTTTCTGCATACAAACATATTTAATATGTGCATATCATAGCTACAATTTGTTCCCTCTTATCACCGACCATTAAATAATTTCTTTAGACTTTCTAGTACCAAAAGGTGCTCCAAATTTTCACCTTCAACATATTAGAAGTCACTTACGTCAAAATTGTTTTATATGTAAAAGTAACATTATTTAAATTTTTACATAACACCTCCGTCTTATTGATTATATTTGAAAATACTATTTCCCATGCCCTAACAAAAAATAAGTGTTTGGTATTTGTACAAACAAAACTTGCCAAATTATCCAACTGTGAATTTTATAAATTGTCTGTACTTTCCGGTATTAAACGGTGGTAGACACAATTTTAAAGCAGCGACACGCTAAAAGTTTGTAAATTTCAGAGTATCACAACGCGATAAGTTTTGGTTTTGAAAATATGTAGCTTTTGCTTTATTTTCTTGTTAGGGTTTGGGAAATATTTTTCCAAATATAATCAATAGGACACAGACAGAATGAAAAATACATATATCTAATATATAAGAATGAAAATTTGTCTGTCTGTATGTCTGTAATGCTATACAAATCTACAGTTTCGAAGCCAGAATTGTGAAATGTTATGTACATGTGCATTAAAAAACGGCCGAAGCAACTGACGCAATCCGGAATCGAAATAATTTATATTTAAGTTTTAATTAATAAAAAACCACCAATATTTCAGCAATTTCCAATCAAATTTGAACATTTTTTCTTATAGCAGCTGCCAACAATTAAAAATTCACAATAAAATTCTTACCACAACAATTACCTTTCTATTGCAAGACGCACTGCATATTACGTAGGCCACGCTGCAATACTAAAAAGCTGTAGCGGGTGTTACGATAATTATTTTACCTCACATACAAATAATTTGATATATAAATATTACGTATGCCACGCTGCAATACTAAGAAGCTTTAGCGAGTATTACGATAATTCTTTTACCTCACATGCAAATAATCACAGATTATTTAATTGCGCTTAATTATTACAAATTTTTAACAATAAAGAAACATATTTTATCAAAAACACCAACAAAACTTTTTATTCTATTTATTCTCTTATTCCAAAGATATTGTTTTATCATCTGCTACCATAGTAACATGATAAATTTCATTAAAAAAAGCGCAATAGTAGAAAAATATTTTACTAAATCGAATAGTTATATTTAATTTTGGTTTCAGAATTAAATTCACGAACTCCGCGCTTAGAACGGGTTAAACAGCTAGTATTTCATAACTTTATGAAAAGTAAGTATTCCAACAGTACTCTTTACTTTGTTTAATGGTGCATATTCTGTGATTAAAAAAAATATATATATATTACACATTACAGTTTCTACTAGATGTTCTAAATGAAAGAAAAAAAGCTAAATTAGTGAAAAATGTTTTCTTCACCGATCAACAAAATATTAATAAATAAATAATCACTAAATTCAGATTAAAAAAGAAAAAAAGGAAATTAATTGTAAGTTCTGAGAACAAATAATAGAGGTAACGATTTAAAAAAAAAAAGTAAATGTGATTTAATTAAGGGCAGTTTTCTATCGGATTTATTTATCATTAAATGTTGTGATCTATTTTTACCGAACTAATAGCAAATTTCAGTTTGGGATTATAACTAAGTAGATAAGAAGTTTTAGGGGGAAATATCAAAGATCAATTATATTTCAGTATCTCGATTTATAAATAGCCAGCGAAATGCTGAAATCTTGCTTAACGCCAAAAATAAACATGTTTTGACGTAAAGTAATACCAAACAGAGACGATTAGACATAGCAAAATTTCTTTTTCATTGAGTCGTAAAGTCCGACAAACAAGCGCGCTTAATAGAATATTCGTTTTAGAAATATTCCGCTTAATGTGATTGATATTATGAATAGTATATATTATCTAACTTATTTATTCATTAAATGTTTCGTTTAATTTAATACAAATTAAAAATATTCATAGTTTAAAAACTATTTTCAATTGTGTAACAGCCGGATTTCTTTTAATTTCTAATATTCAATTCTCATTTTTATTTGACTCTGATTTTAGTTTCTAATTTTTTTCAAATCTATTTGTTCAAACTCATTCTTTCCTGGAAAATAGTCGCTGTGCCAATCCTCAAACGTTCTTTCACCTCATGCATGTTTTTCTTTTTGTTGTTGTTGTTGTTTCTTAGACTTCAATTTGTTAGGCATAAATGTTTCAAAAATATGGGGGGGGGGGGGCGCATTCGCAATAGTCTAATCAACGGGTAATCTATCAAAATAAGTTAACAGTTTTGCTTATTTCAAATATGCAAATTAACATTTTGGCAGCCACCCATTTTTTAAATTCTGCCCCAGGTGCCAAACGCGTGATATATATGCCAGGTGCCAAACGCGTGGTTACTCAAAGGCAGTTTTGGGTATGAACGCGTTCATTGAACGAAAACTCACGAACTTAGTTCAATTTCTGTGAACGATGAGTTGAACTTGACTCACTTTTTGATAAACGAACGTGAGCTGAACGAAAGCTCAAAAAATCTGTGAGTTTGAACGAAATTTACAACTCAAACTCAATTTTTTTCATAATTTATTTAAAATTTTTCCAGCCATTAAGAACACGTTTTCCCCATTCAAATGCCATTTAGAAGCCTACACGGACTCGGGGCGGGTCGAGTCTGATCATCAGCTTCTCTGGGTCGTGCCCGGGTGTTGGAGGCTCGGGCCAGGATGAACCGGGCTTATTTCTGGGCCTGTGCTTTATTTTTCCTAGAAGTCTGCACCGACCGAAATTTTCTGGCATGGTCACAACCCTGCTTGTATGAAAATCATTGACTCGTCCTTGTCTGATTCGTTCAAAAATCTTTTTAAGGAACAACCTTCTTGGGTCAAGAGTTTTTGCCGAAAATACATATATTTTTAAATTACCATTATACTACAATTAAAATTCCCTTTAAAGAGTAATACATATACATTTCTAGGGGGGGGGGGGGGTGGGGGATATATATTACTGTAAAACCTGTTTTAAGAATCTGCGTGTGACGAAATCCTGTTTTAAACGGAAAAATTTCTTTATCGATGCAAAATGGATTTAATAATCCGTTTGAAAGTAAATAGTACCTGGTAGGACAGATCTGGTACGACAGACCTGGTAAGAAAGGAACTAAACTATACGGGTTTTTTTTTTTTCTCCGTTGTGATTTCGTCTTAGAAGGTTTTTTGATATAGAATTTTTCCGATTTTAAAGTCTCTAAGTCGTGTAAATGGATTAATGGTATTAATAATAATAGAGATCCATTAGAGATCCTTTACTGTGCAGTGTATGGTAGAGGTCTGCACGGGCCTAAATTTCAAGGCCCGAGCTCGGCCAATTCGACCCGGTCCGGTATAAAAATTAAAAGTTCGTCCCGAGCCCAGGCCGTACAAAAAAAATATTGACTCGACTCGGTATAAAAGTTAAAACTTCGGCCCAAGCCTAGCCCGGAAAAAAGTTAAGATCTCGGCTCGAGTCCGGCCCTGCCCGAATGAATTTCTACAAAACATTGATTTTTATGTCGTTTTGGTTAAAAATTTGCCTCGTACGAGGAGTTCTGACCAAAAATACTTACCTTTGCTTTTTATTGTAGAGTTTAAAGTTTTCATATTTATAGACGTTATTGCTATATTTATTTTTTTTAATGAATCGCTATTTGTTGTGTATGCAAATGTTTCAGTTATCATTAATATAGTTAATCCATATTCCATGTATTGGAAACTTAAAAATCTGAAAAATGCCATACAGTAAAATCTTCTAAGACGGAATTGCATAGGAAAGGGAAAAAAATGCTTTATAGACAAGTTCACTTCTTATAGCAGGTGTAAATGTATTATATATTATTTTCTTACATATTAGTACATTCATTTTGCGTGGATCAACATATTTTTCAGATTAAGACAGGATTCTGTCATAGGCAGGTTCTTTTTCATACGTTTTACTATATTTTAATTTAGCTACATTTTAATAAGCCTAGAAATGTACTTATTCTTTATAAAGAATAAAATTTAATGTTTAATTGTAGAATAATGGAGATTTAAAAATGTATACTTTATTTGCAATAATTTTTTGGGCCAGGACAAATTTTACGGATTTTGAATGGTCCATCAGGCCACGTCGAGACAATGATTTTCATACGGGCTGTGGGTCAAAACCGGGACTGAAAAATTAGGTTCTTGAAGACTAGAAAGAATGATACCAGTCCCGGCTCGGTTACGAAAAAAATAAGTTAGGCCCTGCTCGGTCCTCCAGGAAAAAGAGCCGACCCCGGCTTGGAAAGACTAGAGACTAGACCCGGCCCGAAAATAATGCAGACCAGGCCTGTGCCTGGCCCGATTGCCGTGAATGAAAAAAAGCCCAAAGCCCGCGCCGATCTCTGGTCTATGTCACTTTTATTTAAAATGAACAAAATAAGCATAAAAAAGAGACTGTAATATATATATATATATAGCCCCCAGTACGGTATGCTATTTCTTTCTTCCAGCTTATTTTGTGTCCTCGCCGAAAAATAACGTTACCTTACAGAAACCAACCGTAAAACAAAGCAGTACGATTAAATACTCTATAGCAATTTTTTAAATTTCTAAGCATCGCACATTTTCAATTTTTATACCGTCGTCTTGGAAAAAAAAGTACTTTTAAATGCAACCTGTTTGAAAACTGCATCTCCATTTATATTTGAAATATTAATTTTTTTTGTAGTTTTTGGAGCCATTTGCTTAATATTGGAAACGGAAATACTTCATTTCTGTAGAAAGTAAAGTAAAAAATAGTTGTAAAATATTAATTATATATTTTTGTTGCCATTTTTTCATAGCAACCGAAAGAAAATATAATTAAAATACGTGCTATTTTGAATGACGTCATTTTACATAAAATAAAAGCGTGTGCTTTAAGTCTTAAAATTGAAATATTTTTTGTACTATTTATATATACACATTTTTTTTTTCCATCGGGGGCGACGCTAAATTCTGTAAAAGCAGAATTCTTGTTTCTAGTACTATTTTTTTTTTTCTTTTGCCAGAACTCCTCGCACATGACAAAATTTTAACCATATGGACGTAAAAGTAAATATCTGTACAGAACAATTAACACTAATGATAAATTTTATGCATCATTTATAAAAACTGCCATTAAGAATTTCCACATCTTTCTCAGAAAGTTTGAATAGTTATTTTTAATTATTATAAATATAAATATTTCGTGAATACAATAAAGGAAAATTAGTATTAAAGTTCTTATGGTGCGAACTCGAAATTTCTGAGTAAAAAATTCGCCAGTATTAGCAACACTGTTTCTGACCTGTGTAGTGGTTAAAAAGGGTCTGACTTGACCTTTAGAGGTTGACTTCTGTTTCGGATTCGGATCGGTTTTGGATTGGGTTTTGACGCTTGCGGGTCGGATGACCCGATTTTTTTAAAAGAATGTCGAAAAAAAATATTAAAATCTATATGCAGTAAGAAATACATATTAGCGGACACACAAGGAAAGCGGTTACATCTATTTCGCAAGCACTTTTGAATTTTTAAGACAATTACATATTGTATTGTACGCTTTTACTGGTGAATACTGGACATCTTACAATCTATACTCACGTATTATGTCTACTTGTGCATAAACTATCACAAACACTATACATGCGTTTTGAGAGTGTCAAAACAAATTATAGATAAAAATGTCCATATTACAAGAGAAGAAGAAATGGTTCTTAACAGTACCAATAAAAAAAAAGAATAATCTATGATTACATTTCTTACATGCATTTTACTTCTCAAGTAGTAAATTGAATTGATACTCATTCATTATTAATTACGCATGTATTTATTTATTTATTTTTTTTTTTCGTGGAACAAAAACCTGCTCAAACTTATATTTGAATATTAAGCAATATAGATGTATAATTATTCAATATAGATTTATATCGATATAGATATGTTTATTTTTTAATGTAAAAGATAAAATTAGTTTTAAAGATATGACTATTTTTAGTATAAAAAAAAACATCCATTCACGTGCTTTACGAAGTAAATAGGTTACTTAAAAAATCAAAACTAGCGTGATTTCATTTAATAACTTAGAAATGAATTTTGTTTGACTCAATTTAAAATTTAATATAATCTACATGATTTTAATCAAGAAAAACATACTTTTGTTTAAGAAAATCAGTGCAGCCACGCATACACTATAATATTTCGTTTTGATAACGACTGCACTATAATCCCAAGTGTCTACTTGGGACATTTTGAATAGCATATGCAATAGAAATGAAGGCACTCTTTTCAGAAATTGAGAAATCGAGTAGCATTTTTCATTTTTCGATCAATTTGGTGGATCTTTCAGAAAACGCTTCCAAAGTTGTCGTTTTGGACCGAATTTCCTGACGCGATAGCCCTACAAACTTCGTCATGAAACAACAATCTGTTATAATGTAATATATTTATCGAAAATCAAAAATTGTATTCCATTCCAAAATTTTACTTAAGTCATAGCTGTTGATTTCAAGCTTTGAACGTTTAAAAATGCACCTGTAAGTGCATCGAAGATTCGTGTTGTTGCGCGGGGAATAGTATTTTTATTTATTGGAGAACAGTTTTAAAATGACTTTATATAATGGTTTATTTTATTTCTCTCACTATAAGTCAATGTGTGTGTTTAAAGAAAGACCTGGAGAGATTTTTTTTTCTTTTTTTATTGGACACAATGCATATATATATATTAGCACGGAAACATTTATTATACATTTAAATAATACTACATTAAATTTATCACTTTCATCTTCCATCGAAAAAGATTAATATTTTAAAATATGTAAAGTATTTAAAATTCTTAGTGCAACTTTTATTTTTTATACACTTGACTGCTTCTGTCTCAAATATAAAAATTTTACAAATAATAATAATCATGCAATTTAAAATTATAAAGCACTGATTCAATAATACTAATTTTGAAAGAGCCAGAAAAGTATCGACATTCAGAACCACATTAGAGCTTTTTCTTTCGAAAACATAATTTAGTCAACAAAAACATCTATAAAAGCATTGTTCAAAAGATTTTACTACAGGACAAGAACAGTGACAACATGAAGGCACAGACTTCTTGACTCCAACTTTTGCTCAATTGTCAACAAGCTAATAAAACTATTTCTCTTTCAACTCTCTTTATCAGCGGAAGCTTTGTTGAGTTAGTGGGTGATCATCTGTAGGGTCCAGTCTCAATTTCAAGGCAGGGTGAAAATCGTAATCATTTTCCAAATCAAAAGGGGCCGAGATACTAGGGTTTTACAGGAATTCGTGGGTGGTAACGCTTTCTGGCGTTTTTGAGAAGGTTGATTAGGTAGGAACATTCAAAATTACTGCGTGGGAGGAGGGGGGTCAGCCTATTCTGTAGCAGTAGTAGTTGTCGTAGCTGAATAATGATCGCAATACCAGACCAATCAAAAGCCGATTGCCCAGCTATTTTCCATTCTTACATTTTATCAACCCTTATGAGTAGCATTTCGAAATTATTAATTTCCAAATTTGCTAAATATTAAAAAACAAAACATATATGAAGCTTTTTTATGATTTTGCGTACTTAATATAATTTAAATATGATTAAATTAAAATATTTATAGCATTTTTTAAAGGTTATTTCAGAACTTCATTAATGCAATCTAAATGTCATTTTAAACCGAATTTTACAGTGTTTTTATCCAACTTCGGAGGCATAAATGTAGGAGACAGTAGCACTGCCAGAAATCATCTCTAAAATTGTTGCTTGCAGTAGTTCTCGCTTGTTAGAATAATGGATCGTCGAACCAGTCTTTTAAATAAATTAAATCATAATACTACTTTTTTTCATATATTGGAATCATAGCAACTAATATTAATATGATTTATTTAGATAGAGTTTACTATCTTAGAGTTTCAAAACCTCAACTGCACCAATAAAATAACATAAAACTAATGTTACATTTATAGAAAAATATCTTTCGAAACCAGTTCCGAGAGTGAAAGTCGATTGTGCAAAATATCCATAGGTGCCAACTTCAAATCAATCTTCCGTAATATGTGCGTTAATTTGATCCTGGTTTAATACGTTTGGAACCAGAATTTTTTTTTAAGAAATGAAATTAAATATGTCCCACGCAGAAACTTTGAATTAAATAAAACAAGATTCATGAAATAAATTTTCTGGTTCGAAAGTGGCTAACCTGGGTCAAATGAATCCAGATATTACGGAGGATTAGTGAAAGGTTGGCAGCTATGACTATCTATGACTACTATGACTATGAATATCTACTCTACTATGATTATCTTAGCTATCAAATGTCACCCCCCCCCCCCACACACACACACACCCTAAAAAAAGGCGTTTAAAGATTTCAAACGCAAAAGCGATATTTTCAAAGAGCTGTCCTGTAGGAT
The DNA here is from genome assembly GCA_963932465.1 of Maratus speciosus. Classification (NCBI taxonomy): domain Eukaryota; kingdom Metazoa; phylum Arthropoda; class Arachnida; order Araneae; family Salticidae; genus Maratus; species Maratus speciosus. The sequence continues at coordinate 484,105,465 of OZ010793.1, forward strand.
TAACATTAGCAAGTGGGTATTTCCGCGTGAGTAAAATAGCTATGTTTGTCAGTGAATCTCAAACCTGCATGCTAATGTTAAACCTATGGGGGGTGAGATGCATTCTTATTTTTAAAATATCGCACCAGAAAATTAACAATTATAACTTTTTTTTGCAGCATGTTCTTCTTAATGAATACCTCTTTTTAAAACTTTCCAACATAGCCGTAAATTGTTCATGAATTTGGTTTGTTTATCTGCATACCGCCGGTCCGTGTCCTAACTCTTGTAAATGTTCTCGTATTGTATGCAATTGATACGTGTTATTAAGGTTTCCTGTGGCATCTTTGCGACTGAAAAGGGAGTGTGTAGAATTTTTGGTTCGTTTACGGGGACACTCAAAAGAATCCCGTTACATTATGGTTAATGGACGAAAATCATTTGCGATGTAATTTAATGATATACAATTTCAAACATAATAAAATTGATATGGATTTCTTGGTAGGCCGAAAAAATACGTACTACGTGGTGTACACAAGTTCTGTAGACCATATAGAAGATTACACAAAAGAATTCGAATGTATGAGCGTGAATTGCTTAAGGGTGTTTTTTAATTGAGCTACGTATTTTCCAACTGAACTATATTTAATATAATAAGATATGTATGTAGATTATAAATAAACTCATGTATTGAGCTACGGAAAGAAATGGATGTATTGCAGAGCATAGAATATTATTTCTGAAAGCACAAAAATACAATGAATTAGCGTTATGCACGGGAAGAAATTTTTAGGCCAAGCGCGACCCGTAGACAGTTTTTCCTTTCGCCCGGTATAAAAGGTCAAAGTTTGGCCAGAACTGCTCCGAGCACAACTCGGCTAGTTCAAAAAAATTATTGACCAAGCCCGGTATAAAAATTAAAACTTCGGCTCAACCTGCACAAAACATTAATTGGCGAAGCCTAGGCCCGACAAAGATCGACCTGGCTGAACAAATATTTTTACGCCTAAAAGGTTAAAATTGTCTTGTACGAGAACTAAAAATACGCATTTTACCTTTTTATATCATGATTACATTCTTCATATAAAAAAAAAGTGTTCTGAGATGTGGTATTTATTTTTTTTTAATGCATCTGATTATATATAAATATCACAGTTACCATTAATATCGTTAATCCACATTCTATGACTTGGAGATTTAAAAATTTTTTTAAATTCTATACAATAAAATCTTCTAAGACGGAATTGCATAGGAAATAAGAAAAATCCATCATGGGCTAGTTCCCCTATGAACAAGTTCATCGCTTTTAGGGTTCCGTACTTAAAAAGTAAAAACGGAACCATTATAAGATCACTCCTGTGTCTGTCTGTCACAGCCATTTTACACGTAAACTATGGCACATGGAAAGTTCAAATTGGGGGAAGTAATAAAGACTATTGACCACATACTTACAGATTATTAAACAATTACAAATATTTTCATGAAAATGTATAGTGGCTAATTAAGTTACTTGAAAAAAAAAAACTTTTCTTTTTATATTGTGTGGGGTATCGTGTGAAAGCTTTCGTAACACTAAACTCAAAAATGCATTTCTTTTAATTTTAGGTATTATATTTTCTGAGATATCGTCGAAAATGTAGTGCAAAAATATGTTCCCCCATCTATTTCCGAATCTACTGAAACTAAAATTATGAAAAAATTAGAGATACTAGACGTTAATTTAAACCTTGCAGGAAAATTATAGCGAATACCCTAGGTCACATAGTTTTTGAGAAAAGCGCATTTTTCCGTTTTACATAAATTTCGATTTGCGGGGCATTCAGTAAAGGTATTGAGGAGCGCTGGAGGTACCTATCGTAGCAGAGGCATAAAAGCATTGTTGATAAGGATTTTTGAAAAAATTCGTATGTAATTAGCTGAGATATTAACCCTTAAAGACATAGACGGTTTGGACATTACATAAGGACAGGGGCGGCGTACTCTATGTACCATCGGCTTTTAAAGCCTAGATATCAATTTTTAATGATACATTTGTGTAATACAATGTACTGTAGCAGTATAAAAGTAATAAACGTCAAACTGCTAAAAACAGACTAATTTAATTAGAATTGACCACATAAATACTTTAGGATTCGCAACTAGTTTGCATTGAGTATTGATCTCTCAATACGCCTCCAGTCTTTAAAAGTTAATTAAAAACCTATCTGGACAAACGCGGCACAGTCTAAGGTGGCGTTGCTATATGCGACCTCCTTTCGAAGCGTGCTTAGCAAAATGCCAAGTTTAAACTTTGAACAAGGGTTTTGTTTCAGCTACACTATAAAAAGAAACTATTATTATGATGCTGAATACAGTTTTATGAAATGCCAAATGAAGTTTAAATACGTGTTACTTTTATTGTCAGTGCTGAATTAAGTTCATCATAAACAGGTTAGAATAAGATTTAAATAAGAGTTATGCAAAATAGCAATATTTGATATTATTTAGGCTTCGTATCTCTTTGAACTTTTACGGTGTACTCATTCATACTTTTCTAGTACATATACAGCTGTACCAAACCCCATGTTTTATAGTTTTTTTTATAAAGTCTTATTTTTCGTTTAGTAACGATTTTTTAATAATACAGTTAATAATTCATATATTTATTGTACGGAACCCTCTGAGCGCGGGTAATACTCGCGCATGACCGTTTATTTGTAAATGCATTACATTCTTTTCACAATTACTGTTATCCTCATTTTACATAGATCAACATTTTGTTTTGTTAAACACGAGATTCCATCATAGGCAGATTCTTTTTCTCAGGTTTTAGCGTACGTTAATTTTATTGCCTAGATGCACATCTACCCATCTTGGAAAAAAAAATCAATCTTAATTGTGGAATAATAGCAATTTAAAAATACGCGCATTTTTTGAAAAAAAAATGGACCGGGCCAAATTTTACTGGACAGGTGAGATCCGTGCCGGTCTAACGATTTCCATATGAGCTGGGACTGAAAATTTCTGCCTGTTCAGATCTCAAGAAGAATGCAGTCCAGCCCCGACGTGGTCCGGAAAATAAATCCAGTCCCGGCCCATCTGAGTCCGATCCTCTAGAAAAAAGTAATCCCAAACTTGGTCCGAGTGTTAGGAAGGAAAATTGGGCCGGGCCCATGAAGACCCTTACATCGAATAACCAAAAGATTAGTTCAGAAATTTTTGTAAATTTGGACGATAAAGTTCTAATATATTAAAAAAAAAAAAAAAAAAAAAAAAAAAAAAAAAAACGAGTTTTTAGTGAACTTTGTTCTTTTTTATAGACGAGTTTGAGTTGAACGAGTTCGTTTGAAAAATTTCGAACTTGAACGTGAACTTGACTCATTTTTGAGGAATTGAACTTGAGTTTGAATTAGTTCGTTTTTTTTGTGAGCGTGCCCAACACTGCTCAAAGGTCACCCCGCACCACGCGCTGGCGCGTGATTTTCTCTTTAGCGTTGACACCCCATCACGCGCTTGCCTGAGATTGGCAGTGAAAGTGATTTAGATGGAACGACTGGGTGATTCAATATGATTTTTCTTTTAACAGCTACCGGTCCCGTCACGAAAATCAAACAAAATTAGCTTACATAGCGTCACATTCACTCCGATTTTATCCAAAATTTTATACAAGCCTCGGCCTATTACACTACATCTAACTTTAACATTTCGTATACAAAATATTCACAAATTCTTCACTTAAACTGCAAAAATTCGAGAAAATCACACAAAATTCGCTATCACAGCGCACTACCCCCTAGGAGGAATATCCCCGTTTTCAAATGGGACCTGACGTGCATAGTCGAAAACATATATGTAGAGTTTAGTTCAATTCTATCCAAACCTTAAAACACTTTCCGCCAATAGAAAGAAAAATCGCAAATAAATTTGTTATCACAGCGCCGAATTCTGTTTTTTCCCAAATTTTATACAAATTTCGGCCTATTACATTACATCTAAATATAAAATTGCGTCGAAAAAATATATAAATTCTTCATTCAGACTGCAAAAAAAAAAAAAAATCGAGAAAATCGCACAACAGTCGCAGCGCTCCTTTCTGGGGGAATATCCTCATTTTCAACTGAAACTGAGATCAGAAAAATCGTACAAAAATAGCTATCACAGCTGGGGATATTCTTAGGGAATATCCCAAATTTCAACGAGGAACTCGCGGCCATTGTTAAATATATATATATATATATATATATATATATACTAGGGGGCTCTGTCCCCTGCAAGCTACGCTCGCCAACCCCCGTTAAGACACCGCAGAATCTAAAAACACGCTAATCTGATGGGTTTTAAAAATATTAGAGAAGATTGAATTATACAGAAAAAAGCTGTGCAGATCTCCCTGTAAACGGGTTTCCATTCAATTCCCTTTGATTGTAAAAATTTAAGGACGCATCAACTGCTGTTAAGACATCCAATGGTTATTTTCGTTTTTGATTAAAGAGGATCAGTTAAACATTTGAATAGTAGCTAAAATAAAATGAATTAAGTATACAGAGTCTTTGTGTCCCGGTATTTTAAAACAATCTCTATAACAATTGCCTAAGTCATGTGACTATCATCAACAGTTTCGGGCGGGCCACTTCGCTTTTTATACTCTAGGTGCCATTTTGGTACTTTAATGTTAGCTATGCACAGGTGATAAGTCGCTAAATATTATTTTATCGTCATAATTTCCTCTATATTATAATAGTTCAAGTCATCAACTGTCATAAACAAATACGGTCTGATCCCTTCGCCTTTCATATGAAACTTTGGCACAGATGTCATATACGATATTGGCGCGATTTTTTTCCGACGCCAATTTGGGGAACGCATCAACAGCATAAACAACAACATTCGGCTTACCATATCAAGCAAAACAACAATACTTTGGCGCCAGTTAAGTACCCGTTGCGTATATGATATTGGCGTCAGAAAAAAATCGCGCCATTATGGGTCCGTATATAACATCTGTGCCAAAAAGTTTTCCATTTTGATTAAAAAATCAATTTTTTTTTTCGAATAAAACTATAAAAGTTGTCATGGTCGCAAAGAATTCTTGGTACTGTTACGCTAGCCGGGTGATAATCTCGCCAATAGCTTTATTTCAACTCGCCAGTTAGCATTTTTTTTTTCGAGTGGTAAATTAAAGCATTGATTTGAAGTTGAAATTAAATGTCATGGTTTGTTGCATTATTGGGAAGAGTTCCATATTGTGTGCTGGTTGGAGCGATTGGCGAATGAATGCAAAATGGCGCCAAAAAGCCATTTTAGCGTCTTATAAAATTTTTCAAGATGTCGGAAAAACATGGTCTTTAAATATTGGTAAACATATATATATATATATATAATAAATGTTATATATGTCACATGTTAAAAAAGTACGATGTTTATACGGACAGTTTTATATATATTACGTATAGAGATATACCTTATACATACATACATAGCTGCCAACTTGTACGGATTTTTCCTACCACTAAAATTTTATAGAAATCTGACTTATTTAAACGTTAAAATTGCTTGAATTTCAGGGATTCAATTAGATAAAATTTTCTGTAAAATTTTAGTGGTATGAAAAATCCGTACAAGTTGGCAGCTATATACATAGTATATATACACCTATAAATAAATATTATGTACTTTATGTATTTATTATACATGTCAAATTAAAACAAAAGTTATATATTTTTCCGAAAAATATAGGGTAAGTGCAAAAAAAAATTACGCAAAAAACATATGAATAAAGTACATTCCAGAAAAAAGCAACCCCAAAGGCTGAAGATCGCAACCACATCGATTCATTTAATGCCAAAGAAAGCTCGCCAAAACAACCAGCACACAATATGGAACTCTTCCCGCATTATTTAACATTTGGCCGGATGTCACATACGCACCGCACCGCAGGTTTGGCGTGATTTATTTTTTCTTTTTTACGAAAATTTGGCGAAAACCTCGTTTTCGAATACCAGTTACATATGCATTTTGTGTATTACTTAGTTATCCCGTCGACCAAAAATCTATCGCCAAACTATAAGATTAAATGTCAATAATGGTTGATCGTAAATGTCACATTAACTTGACTTTAAGTAAGTTACACATGTTTACGTCATCAAGTGATTTTTATTTCGACGTTTTATTTGTATATTTATTAATGTTATACTAATTTATTTGTTCTTTCTTTATTTAAAATAAAAATTATGTCATTTTGTATAATTTGGAGAAATTGGTCGACGGAATAACTAAGTAGTACCGTATCATAATATTAAAATATTTATTTGTTTAAAAGACGTTATAAAAACACATTAAAAGTAAATTAAAATCTGTATTACAAATATATTTTATCTATATTTACAAAATATAGATTTTTAATTTAATTTTAATGTGTTTTTATAACGTCTTTTAAGCAAATAAATATTTTAATATTATGATATGATTAGTAATGGACGTAATTTTGATTTACTACTCTTTCGATTTGGCGAAAGATTGTTCAAGTAAATTGAATTATAAATAAAAGTAGCGCGATGCATTTCTTAGCATATATTTAAGGGAGGCCAAACTGGTCGCTAAATTAATTTAAAATAACCTTTTCTGAAATCTGATAAAAAATATCTGTTCTGATTAAAATTTGAGTTGCCATCATTAGAAAAATGTACTTAAAATTAGAAAAAAATTAATATTTCGAAAACTAATTCGAATTTAAAAATTCTAATACTAGTTTTGAGATCTGCAGATCAATACAGATTTTTGGTGTTAAGTTCATCGCAAAGTATTCCATATTTTAGGAGAAATAGCCGTGAAACTGAATTAGTCGTTTTAAAGAATCGTCTCATAAAGTCGTTTCATTAGGATTTTATATATATAGGGTAGATTCATCGCAAAGTATTCCATATTTTAGGAGAAATAGCCGTGAAACTGAATCTGTCGTTTCAAAGAATCGTTTCATAAATTCGTTTCATTAGGATTTTATATATATAGGGTAGATATAGCAAAAAATTAACTTGCACACATTTTTATGTTTCTTATTATTTTTTTAACTATCTCCCTGAATTTTAGATTCCTTACTGTCCCGCTTCCTAAAAGTATACGAAAACCCTCCAGATGCAGCCACAGAATTTTTAATTTTTTTTTTTCATGCAGAGAAATATCAAGAGAAAAAATAGCTGTAATTATTTGACAGAAAATTTACTGGAGAACTCAAATCGGTATTTAAATATTAATTACAAGCATTGTGGCTTTATCGGTAGTCTATTTTATTAAGTTTAATTTCGCCAGATTTTTATTCCTTAAAGTTAACATTTTGTGAGAATACCTCATATACGGTATAGAGCACATTGGATTAATACGCCGCTGTTTGTGACTTCTTTTTTTATATATAAAAACACTCGTTGTTTTTATTTGTTATTCATTAATTTCTTTTTACAATTGATACTTTTATAAATGATTTAAAAATATATATATCATTGTAGAAGTGATATAGAAAGCATAAAAAAATTTTGTTTTCGTAAAAGCTTGCATTTCGGCATCTTACTCCAAACTTGGATTACAAGGGTCAAATACATAGGAGTATGATGCCTTCAGTAGTTCCAATATAAAAAATAATTCTTGTGAAGCAATGAATAATTTATAGCATAATTTGATGAATAAAAGTTACTTTAATATTTTAGGCATACTAAAGTTGTTATTTTCTTAATATTAGATAATTACAAAAATATGAATGCAACAAACATGGGCAATTTTATAAAAATCAAACTAATATTTGAAGAAAAGGTTGTTCTACTTCGCATAAAAAAAATTATGGCTCTTAACTATGCCAATTTTTCAAACTTTATAGCAAGTTGAAATATGGCAAAGTCACTTTGATAAAGTGCTTCAGATTCCAGCTTTTTTGTTTTTATACGTTCCTCTTTTCTTTTTAGCAATAACTCAGCTCTGCCACAAACTGCACATTTGTTTAAGAAATTTCAGCAACATTTATGCAACCAACAGTTGCACTGAATGCCCTTGATTCAATAACATTTTTCAAGATTTTATTGTATTGTTCTACACATTCTGAACGCCCATTCTCATTCACTTTTTTAAAAAATCCTCTCTTGAACCTTCGTAGTGAATTTCGTAATCATCGTCGGCTGAAGATTCTCGCTTTCTAGCCTTAGGCGTCTTATTAAGCAGGCTTGAAATACCCAGCAATTTACAGCTGTTATTATCTCTCTACTTTGGTTTGGCTTTTATTGGCCTTTAAATTTTTTTTCAGGTGTATATATTCACTGAAAATACAAAAAAGATAAACAAAACTTTGGTTAAAATTGTGCCATATTTAAAACGATACATTTAAAATGTTTTTTTTTTAAACAATTTTCTTATAGCGTCTCTATAAAATTGTGTACTTAGCCATTTTATAGAAGTTGATTTTGAAATGTTGGAATATTTAATGAATCACGAAATCAGCCGTTAGCTGTGTCGACAGCAAGTTCATTGTATCTTAAAATCCCTCAGTTAAAGAGATTGGAATGGAAGGGAAAGAACGATTTTAGTTTGATCTCCAGCGGCACTAAAAATGCACACACAATACACATTTATTTGATAATTAGTAATCTCTTTATAAGCTATCATTCATAGGAAGGTTAAATAGAATATTTAAAAAGAATACAAGGCGCCACTGTTTCTAAATGTAACGCTGAATACGAATATTCATAAATAGATAAATATTTACCATTCTTTGACACGCTACCAAATAGAGTAAAAATAAACTGTAACTATATCAGTAAGTTTAGCTCGATTATATTTTAACATGTGAATTCAAAATGAATATAAAACTTAAAAATGCATTTGGGTTTTAGTTGATTTTTTAGCTTAAAATTCTGATAATTGTTTCCTCGGGTTATTTCTTTATAATTCTTTATTTCAAAATCCAATTATTAAGAAATATGGAATTGAAGTTTAAAAGATGGATTCTTATGGTAAATAGTTCTGGAAAATATAGCGTATTAAATGAAATGATTGAAAATTTCCTTTATTTGGTCTTTAGTTTTGCATATAAATCAGATTCAATTAACCTTAGAAAAGCATTGCAGTAAATAAATTAAATGATCCTCTTTAAACGCCTAAAATTATATTTAAATAACAAAGCCCTGTTGACCGTACTATTTTATTACAATTTACGATAATAATAGTTTAAGGTACTCTTTGGCAAATTGCTTATGTGTTGGGGAAAAGTATAGTCAATGAATGATTTAATATATTAATTTATTTAAATTGAAATTGTAGAGTAACTATAGTACCATGAGAAAAAAGAAACATATATTTGTTTAAAATTTGAGTAACCTCAATTTCATGATATATGCGTTATATAAGATGTTGCAAATGTCTTCTTTTTTATTATTCTGAATACTTAGAACACAGTTTATACGATATTTACAAATCAATACAATCGAATTTGCATTGTATATTGTTTTTCATATAGTTATAACCATAACATGGTTTTTTAAAACTAAAGAACATACTCAACAGTTAGTTCTGGATTTAGTCAAGAGTGGAATCGTTGGAAAGGTCTTGTTATGAGGATAAAGAAAAATATTGAAACTACCCAGATGAATGGAACCATTTACGAGATATGGGCGAAATTCTTCTGAGACGTGATATACAAAGCAAAATAGAGAAGAAGGAATCATATCTTTTTATGATTTAAGTAATTTTAATTTCAGGATACATCCGTTATGTAAGGTGTTATAAATTATCACTTTCTTAATGTTCTGAATACCTAAAACACATTTTATACCAGGGAAAGTCAGTACGTAGATCACAAACTGATATGAGCGGCAGTGTTGCCAGATTGGGGACTTTTTTAATTCAGATTATTTGATTGACACCACTTTCTAAAAATAGTATAATTCGCTTATTTTTCAGATTTTTTAATCTATATTTAAATAGGTCGAATAGTTCTATTTCAAAAAAAGTGGTGAAAATCAACAATCTGTGGGGAAAAAAGTCCACAATCTGACAACACTGATGAACGGTCAGAAATTAGTAGTAAATTGTTCCCAATTATGCCAATAGATGGCAGCATAATCCAACTATAATATGTTAATTTCGAATTTATGAGACAGCAGTTGTACAAGATGAGCAAGGTAGTTCAAAAGTTTTTGACGAAGAGTGAAGTGGTCGTCAAGATGAGCAAGGTAGTTCAAAAGTTTTTGACGAAGAATGAAGTGATCGTCAAGAAGAGCAAGGTAGTTCAAAAGTTTTTGACGAAGAATGAAGTGATCGTCAAGAAGAGCAAGGTAGTTCAAAAGTTTTGACGAAGAGTGAAGTGGTCGTCCAGTTGAGACTGCAACAAAAGAATCAGTGCGGAAGGTTGAGGAAATGGTTAGAGCTGACATGCGAACAGCAAGAGCAATGTAAAGCAATCATAGCAACCAGTAATGAATCACATCTGTATAGCACTGGACAACAATGGTTCTTTCACAGAACTGAAATTAGTTATTCTAGATCAGTTTTTTGCCCTGATTCCGAATATTCTTGCCGTTATTCTTTAGGTGGTTCAGTTTCTGAGAAACTTCCATAGTTAAGTTTATGCAGATTTAAGTTTTTTTGTGCTATTTTATGCAAATTTTAAATGCAATATATGTCAGATTGATTTACTTTTTCTAGATAATGACTACTGGACCGTTTGCTTCAGATAAATGTCACAATCTGCATATTCTAACATTTATCTGTCAGTTATTCAACCTAATTTGCATATTTTATGTTGTAATGTTTACATTACTATCAACTTTAAAGTAGTTGCCACAGAATTGATATAATGTTTTTCTAGATTAAATTTTTACTCTTATTTCAAATCTGCAATTTGTTTTCTTATATCACGTGTAATTTTTTGTAAAATGAATTTCTACTTTTGCAACGTACGTTTTGTAAAATACAAGTTTGATATACGATGCTTTTTAAGGGTGTCTATCTCATTATCAAAAAGCTGAACAGTGTCACACACTTATCAGGGACATAAACAACAATTTATATAATCGAAAAATATTGAAAACATTAGTAGAATATAACCTAACTATTTGAAGTGCATTACAAATTAGCAAAAAAGCGATTTCTTTTTTCTTTTTTTTTTTTTCTTTTTTTTTTTTTTTTTTTTTTTTTTTACTGAAAAATAAAATTTTACTTAAAAAAATAAAAAAAAAACTAGACGGGATAGAAGAAACCTGAAACCAGATTTGAAATCAGCGCAAAAAACTGGTTTAGAAACATATTAGCGTACTCGTGTGGCAGAAATATTTGGACGTCAAGAACCATTAGAAAACATGAAAAATCTGCAAATTAGGCAAAATATTCACAATCACATGTCAGTATAATCTCTTAAACAACATTTTTGCAATCTAAACTAGACAACAATCATAACATAAAACAAAAAAGCCAGTCTGATAATGTTTTAAGTCTTAAATTTGTAAATAATTGCACAACATTTGCATAAATTGAGATATGCAAATATCTCAAAACCAAGACCTGCTATAGTAACTCTAAAACTAGATTAAAAATCAGCACAAAAGATACGTATAAGAAACAACTAATTTCGGTTTTGTGAAAGAGTAAAAGTTCAAATTTGTTGACCAGTGTAGTGCATTGTTCTTAGCAGTAGTAGTAATAAGATGATATTTTTTTAATTAGGGATCCTGCTCAACAATTAATTCTGGATTTCGCCAAGATTGGTATCGTTAGGAAGGCCTTGTCATACGGTTCGAGAAAAATATAGAAATTACCCACCCGAATAAAACCATCTACGAGATACGGGCCAAATTCTCCTGTGACGTTATACATAAATCAGAATAATGACCATATGAGACGGCAGAAAAGTATTCTACAATAATTTTAAACAGCATGTTAGGTCATTTTCGTTCTTGAAAACGCGAGTTTTGGATGAATGGGTTTTTCGAGCACTTTGTAAGGTTATCTATCTTTATTTAAATAGGCAAGGTCAGTGGCGTAGCCACATTTTTTGGCGCTCGGGGCAAGAAGAAATTTTGCGCCCTCCCCCAAATAAATAAATAAATAAATAACCAAATTATTTTTCCCCAAGACGAAAAAAAAAAAAGTATGTTGGGCTTGTACTGGGGAGAAAAGACAGCTTCACTCTTCCTTGTTTTTAAGGATTCAGCTAATTTTACTCAAACATACGAAATTAAAATGCGTGGAACTCGATTATAGAAGATTTCTAGTTTTCGTCAATACTGAATTTGTATGATAATTTCAAAAACTTAGCGGAACGTTCACGGATATGACTGTTCTTTTAAGCTTATGGGAGTAGGTAACAACATCGAAAATAAATTGTCAAAAAACCACGTTTGCTAAAACTCCTAAAATTCGACCGAATATAGAAAAAAATCTCCTGTTTCAAAACAGCAGTCACCTTAGAATTTCAAATTGCTATACCATTTTTTAAGATAGAGGGAACATCAAAAATGCTCTTGAATCCTTCTATCAAGACTTAACGATTATGCAAAAAATAAATTTCCATTCATAATTTTTTGTATATTTTTATTTTAGTTTGAATTTTCAAGGTGCCGCCATTTTGAAACAGGATGGCGTATCAATATGTCCAGCGAATTTGGTTGAGATCTTAATAAACCCTTAACGTATGCTCAATCAGATCCAAATCGGTTTATAAGTTCGAGCTCAGTCGCTTGACAATGATCAGATATATATGGATAGAGATACCTACCTACTATATATGCATATGAAAAGGATAAGAATTAAAATTCAAAATTAAAATTAAATTTCAAAAATTTAAATTAAAATCCTTAAGTTATTTTTTCTAACTTTAAATCTTATATTCTAAAATCCGTTTTACCCCTTGTAACTTTGTTTCCCAGCACAACATTTATTACGTTTACCATTGAATTCAGAGAGTAACTTAAGATAGAAAATGCTGACGTTTAGACAATTCTCCTTCGTTTGTGATTAAAGACTTCTATAACACATGTCAGGGGAATTTTGCGGATCTTGACACATGTCAATCAAGAGCTAACTAACTAATTAAACTAAACGTTCCTCTAAATTGATACCTTGGCTCCTTTCTGGAAAATATTACCTACACATTAGCAAGAACATGCACGAAAAAGATTAGATTTTGCCCATTTGAGATATCTGCACAACTTACGGCGATGTAGGTCCCGAAATTGACGTAAATGGCTCGTGTGACATCCGATCGAACTGGCGGATATGATTGTAAGAGGCAGCGACGAAATAAATTAGTTCAGTACCGAGTCAAATTCATTTTTCCGATTAATATACCAGCTATTCTTTACATAGATAGATATAGATATTGTTTTCTCTAATGTATATGGGCTGAATTTAAGTATATATCAAATATATTTAACTTTTAAAACGACGAAAACAGCCATTTGTACCGGTCATACTAGGAAGGCTGAAAAGTCCTATTTTGTTTTTTACACAATTTAAAGAGGAAAAATTTGTGGATAGGTCACCCACGTTTTATTATTTCGCTTTTCTCAAGGCCAATTCGACGGAAAAATAGAATTTCCAGAAAAGAAGAAATAATATCTTTACTTGTTGTTCTTCCACTTAAATCAATTTTGCATTGGTTCAAGAGAAGCCTCCATTACACGAAAATAGTCATCTAGAGAATGAAAAACACAAAACTCAGCGTAAAAACTAATCTATGCGTGTGTGTTTGTGAGACGGAGATGGCTATAAATATCTACCGCGCGTACAAGTCTGAAAATTTGTGTGAGGGTAGTCGAAGGCAGGTCCTCATGCACATGAGGCTCAGATTTCTAAATTTTTGATAATTAGCCGACAATCTTAATTAAAACTCATCAAAAACGCCTTTTTTCACAAAATGACCACATCGTGCACACATCTGAACCTGATTCCACAGCCTAAATGGAAGAAATTAAGAATTTTCCCTAATGAGGAAAAATTACAGGAAAATTGATTAAGATATTGATTTGAAAATTTTAGAGCACATGTAGAAAAATATTTTACACCTGTGTATAAAATTTTTGAAAATCGATCGGAAATTTTTCTTAATGTTTGCAAAAAATTGACAGCGACGGTACAAAAGTTCGGAGATAGAAAAAATCATACAGGGCGAACATTCATTAAAAACCAAACAGAAAAAAAATCTTTTTTTAGCCGACCTCTCCATTTAATTTCCGAAAATCGATGGATCAGAGATTATATGACATCTGGACAATAGACTTAATTAATAAACGTTGCCAAATGCTAAAAACATAATTTAAAAGCATTTTATTAATTTAATCAAAGATTATTAGTGTGTTCTGTGGCAAGAGTCCCATGATATAGGCAGCGGCGACCCCGCTGGAGACTCATTTTGAAATAAATAAATTTGAATGGAAGTTTTTAGGAGTTAAAGATGCATGCGTAGCACCAGGGCTTAATTTCTAGCAAAAAAAGTACCGGAGCCCTGATATTTTGTGGAACTGGTACTAACAGTTCTACCGCCCCCCCCCCCCCCCACCCCCCGTCACTGCAATCTGGATATTTTTATATTTTTATTTCGTACATTATTTGCAAAATTTAAAGCATTTTTTTTTCTTTAGGAAAATAAAAATTTTAAATCTATCAGCATATCTATCAGCTGTCAACAGTTCCGCTTTTTACTTATCACTCCTTCCGAATAGTAATCTTTGCCTAATTTTAATGTTAATTAATTGCAGAATTCTGCGATTAAATATGGTAAGGATTATGATACAGGAAAAAGTGTTAGAGATAGTTCACAGCTACGTATTTTTATGAAAATAAAATGAATGAAATTTACAGAAATTAATATTTATATGCTGAAGAATGGAACAATGTTTATCAATTTCAAAATTTCGAATGTAAGACAGATTGAGCTTCAGTCAGTCCAAGCCCAAAAACTGATATAAAAATTGAGTCCGTTTTATATTCACCCCCTCTAAATTACGTCACATATAAGTGTTTTGATAAAAAAGAATGCAAATGTTTGGAGATGGGAAGGAAAGGAAAAAATAATTTAGGCTTCGTTTTTTCGGAAGCCCTAGTGCACTGGGCTCCGGAGCCCTGTATTTATGAGCTCCGGTGATTTCCAACCAAAAGTTAAAATTTTAGTAAAAAACAAAGAAGTACCGGAGCTGGGCTCCGGCGCAAATTAAACCCTGCACTCCCGGTCTACGCTGCCGAAGACAGTGGGGACCTATCCCAGAGGTTCATTTTCAAAGATCCATATATGCATATAATATTTAATTTTAATATGAGTAGAGGTTTTAATCATTCGCGGATCGTTTTTGAAAATCAGGCGGGTCAGCTAATATAGAAATGAAAAATGTTTTTTTGATACCAGAAATGTCACTCGAAGTCGCTAACAGGCATTTTGATTTATAAACTGGAGGCCAGGCAGTTAGAAACCGCCATCAGCCATTGACATTTATGGATCTCTCCCCCCCCCCCCCCCACACACACCTTCACCGAATTTCTTCAAAACATTCGTGCACACACACAAAAAAAGAAAAGGTAAACAATTCTTATTTATCGTCAAAATCTGTGAAATAATTTCGGTTTAAATCTAATCTCAATTTGGTGCCCCTAATTAATATTTTTGCGCCTCAAGTTAGATACATAATTATCTTAGGTACCAAGTGTGTTGAGTCATCCCTAGAAACCTTTACAGAAGCTTTAACTTTCTTCAATATTTGGATATAACAAAATATCTTACTAAAGAAAACATTCACACTGAGACATACATACACAAAAGAAAAAAATCAACAATTCTTATTTATTGTCAAAATATGTGAAAAAATTTCGGTTTAAACTAATCTCAATTTGGCGTCCCTTGGTCTCGGCGCCCGGCGCCGCCGACCCCTTGCCCCCCCCCCCCCCGTAGGTACGCCACTGGGCAAGGTTACTGGATAAACAGGTGCATTCCTCCTAGTTTTATTTCTATTGGTTCAGTTGGTTAAGTGCTGATTCAAGGGAAACTCTTCTGATTGACTGATCATTGACTGATCAGTCAATTCTCTTCTCCTTGACAAAGGCTTAAGGTTACCCGAAAGCGCTCGGAGTAGCTTTGTATCATTTTAACTAGTGTTTTTAATTTTAGAAAACATTTGTATATTTTTTATCACACCTATGTAGTAATGTGTTTTAAATGAAGCATTTTAAATGTTTCCACGTTTTTATATAATAAACAAAGGTGAATCTGGCGTTCAAGATTGGACTATTTTATTAAGTTAATTTATTAATATAATGTTGTGTTGGATGAAATGTTGTGCAAATGATTCCAATGTGCATACAAACGAAATCCGGTTTTAGCAAAGTGGTATCCTTGAAAATCTCTTCTCATGAGGATTAACTATCGAGATTAAAACGAGAATTTACATTTAGTTTCTGACGGAGTCTTCTCCTCTCTCTTTTTTCCCTTGCTCCTTTGCGCAAGACGTCGCGGCATATAACTGGGCACGTATATCGTAAACGGTTGGATTCAGGAGGTCAGTTCCCGCAAATTTCTTAATCCTCATGGTAAGAACTTCCCAACAATATTACTTTGACGAAAACTATTACTAACAGTTGTTCAATATGCTTCCTACTAAGTCCTCAACCATACTAAATTTCTTTCATGTTAAAATCTTCGATTAGCAAAATACTGGGTTATTCAAAATAGAGAATATGCGTTTATCTCTTAAATCGTTGATGTTTGAAAGATATTTCAAATTAAAAAAGGATTCAAACCGAATACAACTTTTAGACATGACATTTATTTTGCCTGAAGCATTATGCATATTAAAATACGAAATTAATTTTTTATACCATCTCTGGGTCCTGCAAGTTATATTTAAAAATATTTCATCCATGCTCTGACAAGGACAACATAAAAATTTCCATTCTTCTGCGATCAAGACATTTGTAATTAAGAATTGTTCTGAAAGGAGGCGATATAATTCAAATAAATGTTCCGTAGGCTTATACGTTTAATACAGAGCGTCCACATAAATGTTTAATATGCAAAAATAAATGTTCTCAAAATGCATCCTTCATTATTAGCAATCCACTATAGTAACAAAATCATATTTTCTTATATATGCTAGCTCGGAAAGAAAGAGTTGAAGCTATATTCGGTATGACGTACTGCTCCCCACAGTCGAAAATACCGTTTTGAGTTTATAGCACCTTGCAGACTATGAAGATGGACATATTAAGCTTTTATTGTACACATTATTGCCCCTCCAAAACATCAAATATCCCTCCTCTCCACTCGGGACCTGCAAATATCTCTGCGGGGGGGAAATGTCTGAAATCAACATTGTTTGATGTGGATAACTTTATTGTTGCTAACTCTGTATAATACGAGTTGAAAACCTTAGAAAGAAGGTAGTAGGAGTCAAATATGTGAAGAGAATCTATATTGCTAACTGTGTGCATTTATGAGTTGAAAACCTTAGAAAGAGAGTAGGAGGTGTCAAATATGTGAAGAGGATCTATATTGCTAACTCTGTGTATTATGAATTGAAAACCTTAGAAAGAGAGTAGGAGGAGTCAAATATGTGAAGAAAATCTTTATTAAAAAGGACAAAAGTGTTCTATGTGTAACTTCATACACTTTTCGATTATACACAGCGGACATACACACATACGAACAGACAGACATTTTGTATAAACATGTTTCTCGGAATTTCTAACCCCTAAAACTTCTAAATCTGTCAAAAACAAAAGTCGAAAAACAATCTCGATTGCAATACTTTCTTCTTTAGAGAGAAGAAAGTAAAAAATATTAAATGTAGAAAATCTGTTAGAATTAGGGGGAAAAATTATTTTCAGCTATGTTCTGTAACCCGGGAAGCCGGAATTGGATCCACTCGTATTTTTAACACTTTCCAACAAAGTTGAAAAGTGTTTATGCATTCGGTTTTTCTGCCCGTTTGTCCGTCTGCCCACGCTTTAACTCCCGTAAATATACTCGGATTTTCATGAAATTGATAAAGTTTATTTAGGGTCACCAAAGCATGTTTGGTATTATACATGAAGTATGTAGGAATAATCGTTCATTTACAGGGGCACTCAAAAGTATTCCATTACATTATGGTATATTGGGAAAAATCGTTTGCAGAGCATTTTAATGACATTATGGTATTTAAAATGTATTGAAACTGATAAAATCACTGACTTTCACTACGTTCACGTTAAAACAGGGCATTCATGGCATTTCTTATTCATTTACAGGGACACACAAAAGAAATCTGTTAGTGTACAGTACTGTCTTTGAGTAACAATTGCTGGAGTGTACGGTTTAAAATTTGGTATGTGCTTTTAAATTTAATTAATTGTTTGTATTTTACTCGTTATATATAAATTTTCAACTGAAGTATATGTATCTCTTAAGTGAACTAAATTTTGGCATGCATGTAGTTAATAGATTCAAATCTATATAACATATATAAGGCTGCTGAAAAAAATCGTATAATTTCCTATTGTGGATGGGAACACTGAAATTGGGTTTTGAAATGTATTATGCGTTTCCGTATGGTTGAATTAGACGTAATATTTTAATTTTTTAAACGGTGCAGTTTTGTTACATTAGTCTAAATGTGTTTGAAAGTGTTTCATAATCTATGCTTGACGCATGAATTTTTTTTACTTGTTTAATGTTGCATTTAATTATATAATTCTAGTGTTCTGATAAACAATTACTTTGCCCATAATAAAGAAAAAATTAAAGCGTGTCTCTACTAAAAGCCATCGTTTGTTAAATTTGTGATATTATCTTAATAAGAACACAAATACTTTTAAATATTTTTTAAATGATTATGTTTCTATAACTATTTACGAAACAAAAAACTCAGAAACGATGAAAAATATTTATAATTATATATCTAGTAATAAATAACTTTTATTACTTTTCAAAGTAGCTAAAACAACGTAAATAATTTTACTGAAAGCATTGAAAATTTATCCTAATTGAATTTATTTCACGCAGTAAATTCGGTTTAATTTAATGTGTAATATGAACTCTATTTAATGCTTTTAAACAAATTATCCTCTACGTGGCATTTATATCGGAGCATTGTTTGAGAATAATCCAAGTTTCGTACGCCAACCTTATTACAATGAAATATTATTCCATTACAGAAATTTAGGTGAGCACATATTATGTGTTAGCATTTAATCTCAAATACCTTCATAATTGTTAAAAGCAGTGTTAAACGAAGCGAAAATGTAAATATTTGTTCAGTGCACATCGTGAAGTAGTAGATTGTTAAAATTTATAGAGTTACCTTAACTACAATTAAAAAAAAAACATTTTTATAATCATGAAATGTTGCTTAATACAAACAAAATGTGAATAATTATGTCATAAAACAGAAAACAAATGATAATTACGTCTATTTCATAAATTTATTGGATGAACTAGACTCTAAATACAATAGATAATTAAAAATGGTTAAAGATTTATTATCAAAATATTAAAGATTCAAAATCGCCTTAAAAATATCAAATATTTCTATGAAAATAAAGTTTATCAGTCTCAATATTCAGTCCAAGCAAAATTGTTCAGAACTGCCATACACAAATTATTATTATTCGTTCCGTTCGTAAAATGTTGGATAAACAATAAGCAATGAAAAGAAAAAGAAAAATAATTTATCATTTTAATGCTGAAACATTCCTTCGTATGACATTCTTGCGGCATGCATTAAATTTAACTGCATTTAACAAACATATATTTCAGTTTTAACCAAAATTGATATCCTGAACGTTATTAAAAGCAAACGCATTTTTGTTTATGTTTCTCATTGTATTTCTTTTTAAATTGTTCAAAGAACACGTTTCTCATAAAAACGCTTGGATAAACAGTAAGAAAATTTTTCGGTTTTCTTTCTTGCTTTGTGTTAGATTTACCCGCTATATATTTCACTTCCGAAAGCAGGTACTAAAGCAATTACATTCCCGGGAAACCTGGAGTTAAGGCTGAGGGCCCGGTACACCTGAGGCTCCCAGAGGTCTTGGAGGTGTGATCTCCAGCTACGCAACTTAAGTCTCAAGTACAGTCGTGTAAAAAAAAAGTAAACACCCCCTATTAACTCCTCAACAAATTATCGTAGAAGAAAGGTATTGGTACCGAACGATTGGAAATAAAGTCTACTTTTAAATGATGTACATAAAATTTGCTTAAGGGGTCATCTACATATTAAAACGAACCCAAACTTTGTTTTTTTCAATAACAGTACATAATTCTGACAGCATAAATGAACTCTACGCCCTTCAATTAGCCTAAAAAAGAATTTTTATGCAATCTGTACGATAAGTTTCCGAGAAATTAATTATTTTAAAACGGGCGTATTTTAGGGGCTGGATCCAAATTGAAGTTAGGTACTCGATTGTTGACCGAGAGAGCCTCCTTCTTAATCAAGGCATCTTAAGCGCTACACAAGCAGTCATTGAATATTGCTAGATTACAGGATAGCAGAAGAAATTTCAAAATATCTAGTCACTTCTATCATAGATAGCCCCTTAAACCATCATTTTGTCGTTTTTTAAGCATAATTTGAAAACTACTTGGAAGAAAAATGTGAAATTTTGGATTTCCATAAAGCAGGACTTGATAAATCTAAATCCATCAAAAAAATTGTGGGTATTCATAATTTTTCCGAATATTAATTTCATAATTCATATCATAAAATTATTAAAATTGCAAATTCAACGTATTTATTTTTGGGTATATTAGTATTATTGCTACACAAAAAATTAGCACATTAGGCGTATAATTTCAGGAAATATAAATAAAAATATGAAAATGTAATTTAACATTAGAAGAACTCAATTTTGAATGTTTATAATTCAAGAACTTATCATTCAAATGTCTTGAAATTTGGTGTCTAGGCATAATTTGAACAAAGATTTGAAATATCTTATTAAAATTGGGTATTGCCATTGAGAAAAATGATTTTTGAGTTCGTTTTAATATGTAATATTAATATAAATTTTATATACATCATTTAAAAGTAGACTTTATTTCCAATCGTTTGGCACCAATAACTTTCTTCTACGATAAAATTTGTTGAGGAGTTAGTAGGGAGTGTTTACTTTTTTTTTTTTTTCCACGAGTGTACAATGGTTACTGTCGCAGCGCCCATGACTTACAATAGTGTTTGTAACGCAGGGAGAGTGACGCGCGTTTCATGGTACTCTTTCTTGGGCAGTAGCATGGGTCATGGCGGTATCACGCTGCTTTACGCCAGTCGCGTCTGGCGCCGATGCGCATATGGGTTCTTGAGTACTTAGACTGGTGACGTGGCTTGCCACAAGGCATGTTCGTTTCACCCTCGTGTATTTACATTAACATCAAATTAAAGAGATTTCGGAGTACTTGTGGTATGGAGGTAAAAGCTTCCACTGGTGATCCTGGGATGGTAGAAATTAGTTGGGCACGATTTTTATACCCGTGTTTGGGCTCGGACTGAAAATGAAAATTTTATTTATTTACAAATCGAAAAAATGAGGGGAAATTGCTTTTTGAGAACTAAGAATGCAGTAATCAAGTTTCTTAATGTGTTTTACAAACCTATAAAACTCAGTTTGAAATAGAGTTGGATTGATTTTGATGGGGTATAAGTGGAAACATACTACCTGTATCTGAAGTTTTGCACGGTTAGCGTTAGTAACATAAAGAAGTCGTGGTATATCCCTTGTCTATCCATGCGTTCTGTTAGGAATCCCTTTCCTGAATTACTGGAAAATAGAACTCATCACTTTCTGCCATAGTTATACGATCATATTTTAACCCTTTATGTACTGAATTATGAATACATGAAAATTTTATCTTCTAAAGCATTTTTCGTGAATTGTTTAAACTACATTAGAAGATTTTCATAATCATTTAATAAATTTTTGAAGGATTTTAGAAGGATTGGAGGATTTAGAAGGATTAATTGAATTTGAATTTATAGGGAT
Organism: Maratus speciosus; assembly: GCA_963932465.1. Lineage (NCBI taxonomy): Eukaryota > Metazoa > Arthropoda > Arachnida > Araneae > Salticidae > Maratus > Maratus speciosus. The sequence continues at coordinate 484,127,398 of OZ010793.1, forward strand.
TTTGTTCAATATTTATAACCCCACTCAATTCTTATTTTTAGCCCCGGTACGGTATGCTATTTCTTTCTCCCAGCTTATTTTGTGTTCAAAAAATAACGTTAGCTTACAGACGCTAGCAATAAACAAAGTAGATGTATCATTGTACAATTAAATGCTCTATAGTATTTTTTAAAATTTTTAAACATCGCACATTTTCAGTTTTTATACCATCGTATTGGGGGAAAAAACCCTCATAGCATGCATGGTCACAGTGACGTCATTGTGACGTCACTGTAAGTCACTGTGGTCACGTCACATCTGTGACTAAAATGCCACCACTCAGTGATGTCACATTGTGACTGAGATGTGAACTTCTTAGAAAACTTTAAACAATTATAAAAATTCTTCAAAACATGTTACTTATTGTATAATTTTATTTTTCCGGCAATTAAAAAAATATTGTAACGTCACTGTTATGTCACTGCATGTAACGTACGTCACGTCATATATGTGACAAAAAGACCACCATATTGTAAATCACAGTGTGACAAAAATATTAACTTCAAAAATTTTTGAAAATGAAGAGAAATATTTAAAACATGCCCTAGTTACAGTGGCATAAGGAATGAATATTAGTGGACAGCAAATAGTAAATTCGGACACGAAAAGAAGGGGCAGGGGAGAAAAAGAAAAATGCACGGTACAAGTATCAACAAACTAGATTTCCATGCTATATTTTATCAATTTGATATCTAAGAAGTGAAAGTATACTTTTTTCATGATTTCAATTTTAACATTGCAATTTAATATAATAATACATCACGGATTGTTATTATTATAAAAGTATTTCTCAGAAAAATGCTATGTGCTGGATGAAACATATTTAGAATTAGAAATATTAAATCTATACACTTTACATATTTAGTTTGCAGGGAGGAAATTTTTTAACTTTTTTGGCGACCACTGGTCGAAACACTTCTGTGATTTCAAACTAAACATTTTCTATTACAGTTAAGTCTGCAGATTTTAATGAGCACGCAGAAAGAATCTTCAGAGTTTAGTCATATATGCATTTATTGCTTTATAATTTGCATTCAAGTCATATTTTTTTCCTGTTAATCTATTTTTAGTAACTGTTTTTTTTTTGTTTGTTTTTTTTTTTAAATTTACTTCTTTCAGCCTTTTTAAATAAAATTAGCCTTTTCCGAAAAAAAAAATATATATATATATATACAAAATTTATGCAAAACACATGATATAATTAATTTTTCGCATTTCCAATTTGTGTTTTAGAGGTATGACTTTTAAAAAAGTTATTTTACAAATTGTTTTATTCTGCAGAAAATTAACATAAAAAGATTGACAGATTGACAAAGAAAAATTTTTTATCCTCGAAAACATTTTTTTTTATTTATTAAGAAGATATTTTTTATTTATTACGCATGAAACAAACTTTACTTAAAAAAGGGGGGGTGGTATTATTACCATTAAATTTATTTTTACACATTTTAAAAATTTAAGCAGTGTTTTATCTAATAAACTTCCGTTTTCAAATGAATTTTTTTGAAACTGATAAAAAAGAAATGGTAAAATGCATTGGAAAATTCTTCAAATAGATAATTTTAATTACAGACTAACTCATAAAACTATTCCGCCTGAAAGTTAGGACTGCAAATAAACAGTTACATCAGCTGCTGAAGATCGTCTGCGTCGGATATAACCGCAACCGCAGGGTAAACAGAGAACTTTTTGTAATACATGCCGGAAAAGAACATGACCAAGTCTACAATGTCAGCTTTGTTTTTGCTTTTTTAAATGTAAGAGAAAGACGTCTGCCATTTTCGGGCAAAAATACTCTGATATTATTAATTTACAGCAAAAAAAGGTAAGTCTTATTTAATTTAAATTTTTTATTTCTGTTTGTATATTACGAGTATGAATTAAATAGTTTTATATTATACATATAGAAAGTGACTGATCTGGAATTGTTTTGAAGCGAAATTTTCCTAATCGACACTTTGAAAAATGTGTTAATCGGCCATCGCTCAAAGAAAAAAAAAAAAAAAAAAAAAAGAAATTCATGTCTACATTCATAGTGGGATGAATATAAACATTAATTTGCAGTTACTTGAGATTGAGACAGTGATGTGGAATTTTTTTCGGCTTCTTTTTTTTTTTTTCTGATTACTAACACTCATATAACAGTATTTATCGTCATTATTGTTTTGGAGTTAAATATTATATTCGAATAGTATGATATTACGAAACTGTTTCAGTTTAGAAATTAACATTATAGTGGGAAAATGTCTTTTTACATATTATAATAGCGTAACTTTTGAAAGAATTTTTTTTTTTTTTTTTTTTTTTTTTTTTTTTGCTAATAATATTTTAAATTTTTATTTAAAATCCTGAATCTTCATACCAATGTTTTCAGATTTAACATTTGCCAAAATTATAAAATAATAGGAATTCCTTATAACATTTGGAAAGATTTTTGAGAAATTGCTAAATCTAATAATGCATTTAATTCATCTATTGTAGTTAGTTGTTGTTTAATAGTGAAATTAAAAATACTAATTATTATTTTTAGTGTTTTTCAAATTGGTATATTTATTTATTTATTTTTAATTGTATCTAAGCATTTTTTTTCTATTTGCGATTTTAATCAAACATTTAATTATAGACATTCAGAATCAGTTATTAAATTTTCTTCGATTGTAAACTCATTTTCTACGTTTTCGATATACATAAATATTGGCATTAAAGGTGTATTCGAAAAAATATTTTTCCACCTTCAACAGCTCGATATTTTCTGAGACATTTTCAGACTCATTTTTAAAAGTAAAAACATGAAACTTGCTGAGGTGATTTTTGAAGAGATGTTTAAGAGGCCGTGTGATTTCATTTTCCCATCAATTCATTAGAATTTAAGTTTTAAATAATTATTTTCTCAGTAAGACCTTTTTTTTTCATTCCCAGATCTTCCGCTGTGAAAAATTCGGTTCAAAACGCCTACTTTGACAGCATTTTTTTGTAATATTTTCTGCATTTATCAAAAAATCGAGAAGCACGGTACATTAGGTAGTTTCTAAATAAGAGAATTTTTCAGTTTGATGCGTTTGAGAACAAAAAGGAATTTAAAAATGAATCAGAAAATAAGCAGTTTGGATTCAAATACACCCTTAAAAAATAAAATATTACATTTAAGCATTGAAATAAAGTGTTTTTCATGCCTGATAGGAAGCTTATAGATTAAACTGCTTTAGTATATATTTTTTAAAGTTCATTATTTTACTTTTATATTTCCTTTCAATCATTTATTTTACTTTTATATTTCCTTTTTAACACCTTTCAACAAAGTTGAAAAGTGTTTATGACTTTGGTTTGTCTAGCCGTCTGTCCGCGCTCTAACTCTCGTAAATATACTCGGATTGCTCTGAAATTTTTAGATGTTATTGACCTTTACCATAGCACGGTCCCTATGTGTAACGATGTTTGTAGCATGTTTAGTTCATTTACAGGTACAGTCAAAAGTATTCCGTTACATTACGGCCTATGGGAAAAAATCGTTTCAAAGGTTTTTTCATGATTTTACACGTTTTCATACAGAAAAAAATTGATATGCATTTATGAAACGTACTAAAATATGCATTCTGAAGAATACGAGATGCAAAGAATAGTTATTGTTCATTTACAGGGCTAAAAAGAAATTCCAATACATAATGATATAGCGGTGTAGGGAATTGTTTGAGGCGTACTTTAATTATGTTAATCTATTTCATATATAATGAAAATGATATACGTCGCTGAGGTTTACATACTATAAATTTTTCATGTAGAATATGAAGTGTATATAGCATTTACAGGCACACACAATATAGTTCAGATACTATATTGTATCCGAAGTACTGTTCATTTGTGATGACTGCTGGAAATGCATTTTTAATTATGATATGCGCTTTTATGATTCACTATATTTATGCATAGTATATGGTGTATATAAATGCTATAATTCATATACAGGGCTACACAAAAGTATTCGCAAGGATTACTGGGTATGAGCGCAAGTTACTTAAAGGTGGTTTTTAAATGAGTTGTGCATTTTTACGCTGAACTGAATTTAATTTACTGTTGTATAATATAGATAAAATGGTATACAGGGTCATGCAAAGAATTGGATACATGGCCGTCTATAAATTATAATTTCTGGAAATGTGATTTCAGCTGTTTTAAGTGTATTTTAGTTTGAATTAAATTTTAACTAAACGGTGGCGTTTAATGACAGGTTCTAGGTCAACTACAGGGTTGTACAAAAGTATTAAAGTATGTTTTCATATATTAGTATAAATTGCTGAAAGAGAGTTTCAACCTGTTATGCGTTTTCTTGCTAAACTAAATTATCCCATTATATAATATATATATATCAACCTACAGATCAAATACAGGACTGTTCAAAAGAATTGGAAAACCTATTTAGCTATGGACAGTAACTGCGGAAATGAGTTTTTCAAATGTTTTATGCGTTTTCTAAAATGTTTACTTAGTTCTCTTATTTACCTTATTTCCCTAAATAACGAAGTTTTTTTAAAGCATTCGGGAAGTGTTGGAAAGTGTTTTATAATCTATGCTTAACGCATGATTTTTCTTACTTGTTTTTTCTATTTCCCAGATCAGTCTTTTCCTATAGAACATACCAAATCTATTTAAGCTCATATTCACAAAATACAATTTACACGGAAATAAAAAAATTAAATAAATATGGCTTACGTCGTATTTAGTAAAGCAAAGATTAATCACAACCACAACACCTTAAAATCTTATACATTCTTAATATCAAGCTTGAACTCAAGATCAAGCTTAGATCTTAATAAAAAAAGATGTCAGTTGACAAACATTGTTTTTTAAGTGGAAAAATTAAAACTATTTTAGAAGAGTAGGACTCCAAAATAGCTATATTTTGCTAAAAAGTACGGTAAAAAGATACGATTTTATATCTCAAACAAAACTTTATTTTAAAATTGTCCATTTTAAAATTCAACACAATATTAATACTTGGAAATTTTTCCACAAAGAAATATTCGGTTTGCATACAATATTTCAAATGAAAATCAAATTTCAAATTAATTGCTTAAAAGGCGCAAAGGCCAACCTAGTGAAAAGAGTCCATGCCGGGACTCGAACCCGTGCCATCAGCATAGCGCACTAACATTCTACAGACTAAACCACATGGAACGACACTCAGCCTGGAAAATTTCTCGCTATTACATGCTGGCAAGGCTACAAAAGCAGCATAAGATGGGATATTTATCGTGAGCCACCGACATGGGGCGAACACGAAACTTAATTAAATTCAGCATCGATTGAAACTATATTAAGACTTCGAAATTTTTCCAGAGAGAAACATTCGCCTTGCATACAATATTTCAAATGAAAATCAAATTTCAAATTAAAATTGACTTTTAAGCATGTAATTTGAAATTTGATTTTCATTTGAAATATTGTATGCAAGGCGAATGGTTCTCCCTGTAAAAATTTCTAAGTATTAATATAGATTCAATCGATGCTAGATTGAATTAAGTTTCCTGTTTATTCCATGTCGGTGGCTCACGATAAATATCCCATCTTGTGCTGCTTTTGTAGCCTTGCCAACATGTAATTGTGTGAAATTTTCCAGGCTGGGTATCGTTCCGTGTGGTTTAGTAGGTAGAATGTCAGTGCGTTATATTGATGGCCTGGGTTCGAGTCCCGGCATGGAATCATTTTCACTAGGTTGGTCTTTGCGCCTTTTAAGAAATTAATTTGAAATTTGATTTTCATTTGAAATCATCACAGTGTTTATGACAAGTTCGGCACAAATGACACATATTTCACAAATTGGTCACAATGTGACTTCAAAGCATTGTCGCTTTCGTCACATGTTCGTCACAAAATTAATGCCAAAGTAGTCACAAATGTCACACTTTTCACAAATTAGTCACACTGTGACTTCACAGAGTGGTCACAATGTGACGTCACAAACGACCTCTAAAACGGCCATAACGACCTCGCATTCTAGTCACTATGACGTCACATCGACGTCACGTGACGTCACATCGACGGTCACAAAGTCACAGTGTGACTTCACAACGACGTCGCCGTGACGTCACCATGCCTTACGGGAAGTACTTTTTAATGCAATTTGTTTGAAACCTGCATCTCTATTTGTTTTTGAAATATTAATTTTTTTGTAGTTTTTAGCGACATTTGTTTCATTTTGGCAACTTAAGTACGCCATTTCTGTAGAAAGTAAAGAAAAAATTGCTGAAAAATAGCAACTATATCTTTTTGTTGCCATTTTCTCATAAAATGAAAAAAAAATTAAATTGAAAAAAAAATTAATTAAAATACGTGCTATTTTGAGAAAAATATAAATGAAGGATTTATGATAAAACAGGGAGCTATTATAAACTATATTTAATTTTAAGTTTCTATATTAATGCAAATGACGTCATTTTACATAACATAAAAGCGTGTGCTTTAAGTCTTAAAACTGAAATATGTTTTGCAGTAGAGTCCCGATTATCTGAGTCACGCTTGGCTTAACCGAGTTATTTTCTTCTGATGGACTGGTGGCTTCTATTATTATGAAACATTCATTATAAATGAAGCGTTAGGTGAAGATGAAAGAGCTGCCGTAAAAAGTTAAAACTGGGATTTTCTGGTCAGAATGGAAAAAAAAAAGGTCATAATTTTTTTTTTAACGCTTCATTTATATAATGGCTGTTTCATAATAATAGAAGCCACCAGTCCACCAGAAGAAAATGAAGTAATGGAAATGTCGGGGCCACGCTAAATTCTGAAAAAGCAGAATTCCTGTTCTCTAGTTTAAACGTTTTTCTTAGTATTTTGAAGAATTAAGAAATGTAAAGAGTATAATGTTCTTACAATAGAAATATTTCCGAATTTAAAAATTCCCCATCACACCAACGCCAAGAAAGCTGAAAAGATGCAAAGGCAAAAAAAGTCATCCTTTTAATTTTTTTTTTTTTTTTTTTTTTTTTTTTTTTTTTTTTTGTGTGTGTGTGTAACCCATAATGCTTTTGGAACAAGATAAAGTAGTGCATCAATAATTTATTCGAATCTGTATTACTACTAATCGATGTATTAAAAGAATTTTATAATAAGTTATTTTAATGGTACTTATAAGTACCGTCAGTAGATAAAGGGTTAAAAGAGTAAAAATTGTGAGTTTTGGAGATTTCTGCCGTCTCTGAGTACAAATGAGGACGTCAGTTTCAAAACTCGCCTTATCCAAAATTTAAAAAATCGTGTTATATTTATCAATCTCTTCTATTGGCAAATCTGCACCGAAAAAATACAATCTAAAAAAAAAAAAAAGGAAAAACTCGTCTTATCCTGTATTTCTGCCATTGTAAAATCTTAGTTTACAATGAAAACGAATGGAAGCACACTGTAAAAAAAGATAAATGTTTCTTAAACTACGAAAATTTACGATAATCACGAACGAAAATGTTCGATAACTGCGTCCAAGTCACCCAATATTCCGAAAAGCGTTCCTTTATCTTTAGAAACATCCGAAACGGGGTTGGCAAGTTTCTTCCAAAGTGGAAAAAACCGCGGAAAAAACCATGGAAAAAACCGACCGCAAGAAATAGGTTTCTTCCAAGTGGAAGAAACTGTTACTCTTTAAAAAATTACCATATAAATTTCAACTTTGTAAGATACAATAAATGTCTTTTTACAACCTTAAGTAAATTAATTCCATTAGACCTATACAAATTTAATTACATACGCTAAACATTGCATCATTTTTTAGTCAAGATTACCCACCTGTCTAACTTTTTTCAACCATTGGCTACATGAAGAAAGGAAATTTTATCCACATTACACAAAATCAATTAAATTTTATCGATTTCAATTTAACTAGCATATTTTTTAATTATTTAAACTTTTGAAACTAGTAGTAAATAGTACGAATCATTTACCAACAGTACAATGAAACATGTGTAAATAAAAGACAATATTTTTAATTTACGTCAATTTTATAGTATAATTAATAATTATACAATATTACTGTATTAAATAATTTCATTTAAATTAAATCCTCCTTTTCCTTACTACGATGCAGCATGGTATAGCAAAATAAAAGTTTTTTAGCAGTAGGATGCTGCAATCAGTTTCTCAACTTACAATGGATGAATGCAAAAGATGAAAAAAATTCTTCCAAATCCTAGAGAACTTCAGGAGAGTTTAAAAGCATTGACATACCCATAGACATTTTTAGAACATTAGTCTTTTAAAACCAGCATTGAGATATGAATGCTAGATGATAGTATAAATAATCACAAATTTGTTTATTTACTGTGTTGTGTAGTTTAAAATAATGCATTTTATATGAAAAATAAAGAATTTGTAGGTATTTTTTTCTCTCTTTACATAAATGACATTATTAATGGAAAAAAAATCCCTCTACCTTTAAAGTTGTAAAATCCATCACCTGTAAATGTCTGCTGAACCTGAAGTTTGTTATTAAAAAATAACTTATTTTTCCAAAAATAATATTTTTAATATTAATTAAAATTTCCAATTTAGATATCATATAATTATACTTTGAGGTTAATTCTTTTGTATAGTTAATATACTTTAATTTTGAGCATCTGTTTTATTTTCTGTTGGTTTCTTCTATTTCTTCCAGTTTTTTTTTTTCATTTTTTCCGTTTTTTTACAGTTTCTTCCACTGTCCTGGAAGAAACTTTTTTTCCGGAAGAAACCCAACCCTGCTCCGAAAACAGTATATTTTCGAAATTTAAAGAAAAATTTACAAAAAAAAAAAGTTAGCTGCCCGTACTTTTCGGAAACGTTTCCTAGTAGCTTTTATAGTGAATTAATCAGTTCTCTGTGTCCGGAAAATCGGTTTTTAGGATCTAACTGACCCCAACTAAACACTTTCAGCTGCATATATGAAATTGTGTATGCAATTGTAACAGAAAAATATTAATTTTAATGCTAATATTCATGCTTTTAATTATATATGCTTTTCAGTTAAACATGTTTGCTAAACATGAAAATATTTACTTGAGATCTCATAGCATCCGAAAAACGGTTTTCTGGGTGGAGAGATTTGATTAATGCATTGTAAAAGCTACTCGGAAACGTTTTCGAAAGCTAATAAAAACTTATTTTTATAAATTCTTCGTTAAATTTCAAAGATAAATTGATTTCTGAGTTTCTAAAGATAAAGGAACACTTTTCGGAATCTTGGGAGACTCGGAAGAGGATATTGTATACTTTCGCTCGTGATTATAGTAAATTTTCGTAAATTAAGAAACATCTGTCTTTTTTTTACGGTGCATTCAAAGGTTTTTCGCGATTTCCCAAAATTTAATTTTTTGGATAAGGCGAGTGTTCAAATTCACGTCCTGAAATAACAAATTTGCTGTTTTAAAAAGTTGTTCAGAGACATGAGAATAACGAAACGTTATCATGAGAGAGTATTTAGTATTAATACTTATTTCTATGTAAGAAGAGAATTTTAAATGTGAAAATTATACTTGGGTTCTTTGAAAAATGTTTTGAAATCCTTTTCCACAATTACTGGAAAATAGAACTCATGTCTTTCTGCAATAGTTATACAATCATATTTTAAAAGAGTAGGAATTATGAATTTTGGAGATTTTTACTTTCTTCTATCTTCAATAGAAGAAAGTATTGTAATCGAAATTTTTTTCGACTTCCGGTTTTCGACGGATTTGCATGTTTTAGGGGTCAGAGATTCCTAAAAACATGTTTATAGAAAATGTCTGTCTGTCTGTGTGTCCGTCTGTCCGTCTGTCCGTCCGTCCGTCTGTCCGTCCGTCCGTCTGTCCGTCTGTCCGTCTGTCTGTCGCCATTGTACCATAAAAAAGTGTATGAAGTTATGTATAGAATTAAACCAAAATTTTATTATAAGTTTTTGGCTATGGCAAGCAGGTCCTCCCGGAATTTGGAAAAAATTCGCCGGTAGGGGGCGCTGATATAACAATTTTTGTGCGATTTTGAATATTGTACCATCCAAAAGTGTATGGAGTTATGCATAGAATTGAACCAAATTTTTAGTTTAAGTTTTTGGATATGACAAGCAGGTCCTCCCTGAATTTGGAAAAAATTCGCCGGTAGAGGGCGCTGTAAATGCGTTTTTTGTGCAATTTTGAATATTGTACCATCGAAAAGTGTATGAAGTTATGCATAGAATTGAACCAAATTTTTATTTTAAGTTTTTGGCTATGGCAAGCAGGTCCTCCCTGAATTTGGAAAAAATTCGCCGGTAGGGGGCGCTGTAATAGCGATTTTTGTGCGATTTTGAATATTGTACCGTCCAAAAGTGTATGAAGTTATACATAGAATTAAACCAAATTTTTATTTTAAGTTTTTGGCTGTGGCAAGCAGGTCCTCCCTGAATTTGGAAACAAATTCGCCGGTAGGGGGCGCTGTAATAGCGATTTTTGTGCGATTTTGAATATTGTACCGTCCAAAAGTGTATGAAGTTATGCATAGAATTAAACCAAATTTTTATTTTAAGTTTTTGGATATGGCAAGCAGGTCCTCCATGAATTTGCAAAAAATTCGCCGTTAGGGGGCGCTGTAATAGCGATTTTTGTGCGATTTTGAATATTGCACCATCGAAAAGTGTATGAAGTTATGCATAGAATTGAACCAAAAACAATTTTAAGTTCTTGGCTATGGCAAGGAGGTCCTCCCTTAATTTGTAAAAAAATCGCTCATAGAGGGCGCTGTAATAGCGATTTTTGTACAATTTTTGTGCCCTTTTGAATATTGTACCGCCGAAAAGTGTATGAAGTTATGCATAGAATTGAACCAAATTTTATGTGTTTATTTTTGGTCATGTCACGAAGGTCCTCCCTGAATTTGGAAAAATTCTGCCGGGAGGGGGCACTATAATTGCGATGTCTGTACCATTTTCATTATTGTACCATCGAAAAGTGTATGAAGTTATCCATATAATTGAACCAAATTTTTTGTGCATGTTTCTGGCTATGGCAAACAAGTCCTCCCTGAACATGAAAAAATTCCGAAAGAAGAGGGCGCTATAATTCCGATCTCTGTGCCATTTTCATTATTGTACCATCGAACAGCGTATAAAATTATGCATACAATTGAACCAAAATGTCTGTGCTTGTTTTTGGCTTTGGCCAACAGGTTCTCCTTGAATTTGGAAATATTGTGCGGTAAAGGGGCTCCGTGCTACCGATTTTTGTATACTTTCCTTGATTTTTCGTAGTTCTATTGTGCATCGGCGGCTCATGCAGCGGCGGGAACTCGCTTCCTGCTATGCCGGCTATTCGCAAATAGCTGATAACGACAGAATAAGGAAAAATTAATAATTTTAACAAATATCATGATATAGATTAACTCGTTTTTAGTCCGTTTAATTGACTTGAGCAGAAATTTAAGATGAAAATCAAAGTTGGTATAGTATTGAACTAATAATATTGAAGTATTAACATGTGTAACTAGGTTTTGAAATATTAAGATGTATAAGATAGAAGAAAGTTTTGGGATTGGCACATCCAACTAGTTTTTTTATATTTCTGAGTATAAATAACAAATTTGATATTTTAAAAAGATGCTAGGAGACACTAGAAATACGAAACGTTGTCATGAGAGATTAATTAGAATTAATACTTATTTCTGTGTAAGAAGATATTTTTAAATGCAAAAATTATACGTGGGCCATTCTAAAAATGTTTTTAAAATTTTTCTGTTGTGTACTTTCTGTATCGATCCCAGGCTCTGAGGACACAAATTTTTTCATGTTCGAATTTTCTTTTTCATCATCTACATGTAGAAAGTGCAACAAACTGTTATATAAAGAGTAAATGAAAATGAGAAATTCAGTGACGCTTAAAAAAATTTTGAAAATCGAATAAATGTAAATATTTTGATCCTCCTTAAAGATCAAAATCAGTTACTCACGTTTGTAGAATGTTAAATATTAACAGACGAACGGTTTGTTTGAGGATGTCCAACAAGGCTATATATGCTGTGCTTTAAAAATATGGCTTAAACAGATATTTAATGTACATTTTTATTCAATATTAGAAAATCTAACTCATCAGATCTAAGAAACCCTTTTTAGCTAGTACGTAACATGGTCTTACAAATACCCCAGTGAAATTAATATGGCATATGAGCCAGTTAAATTCAAAGTGATATATGTCGCATTATCTTAAATGTTTAGAAACATATAATATACTAGAAATGTAATAATGAATTCCAAAGATGTATTATATTTTCTGGTGCTATGTATAAGCAGTTTCTCGAAACTATTACATGCACCTTTCTTACTATTAATATAATAATTATGTATATCTAGATACTATCCATATACTTAGTACTATTTTTGAAAAGCAATAATTTACACCACTTTGTCTTTAACATACTCAGATAATGAATGGCAAATATAAAATTCATATGAAATGTATCAAAATAAAATAATTCCATGAAAAACTAGTCGGTTGTACCAATCCCCAAAACTTTCTTCTTTCTAATACATGTTAATATTTCAAAAAGGTGTTACTCATGTTAATACTTCAGTATTACACCAACTTTGATTTTCCTCTTACGTTTCTGTTTCATTTTACTAATCAGAGTAAAAACGAGTTAATGTCGATCATAATATTTAATAAATTCAACATTTTTCGCTATATTGTTGTACATCAGCTGCTTGAGAATCGCTGGGTTAGCTAGATGCGAATTGCCCGTCGCTGTAGGAACAGCCCATGTATGCCGCTGCATGAACAGCCCATAAATGCCGTTGCACGAACAGTCGCTGCATGAACAGCCCATGTATGCCTCTGCGCGAACAGTCGCTGCATGAACAGCCCATGTATGCGGCTGCACGAACAGTCGCTGCATGAACAGACGATGTTCAAAATTAACTTTCGGTGCAACTTGTCTATCTGCGGCGCTCCATTTTTTTTTCTTTTTTGCTTAACCCCCTCCCTCCAAATTCCATCTCCTTACGACAAGTCTGCACCAAAAATTTGACTTCAAAACTCCAGGTCAATCAGAAGTAGTTCGGGAAGGGGTGGCCCAGTTGGCAGAGCATCGAATCCGTAGCTAAGGCCGCGGGATCGAGGTTTACTGCTGGCTATAATCCGCCATGTACGCTAATGGCACCTGGTGCATGTAAAATCCGTCGTGGGTGCAAAGTCCTCCATGTTACCTGTGATAATACTGGAGGTGCCTTGCCAGGTGAAGGTCTCGTTACCTGACCAAGGTTCTAAATTACGAGATCAACATGAGTAGCGATGTACAGATTCCAAACAACAAGATATAAAAGTTAACCAACCGACATAACATTGTTCACAACTAAGCAAAAGGCACTGCCGATACGTTCTAGGCGATCGTTAAGTTTATTGCCGCTACGCGACGATTAGGCGGTCACCCACCCCGATACCAGAAATCAAACCCATTCAGCTGGGGCTTCCCGGCAGGTAGGGGCCTGGTCATTGGTTAGAAAGAAAGAAAGAACAACCGATGTACAACATAACAATGAAAAATCCAGAAAAATCGCTATTACAATTTCCTCTTCCTGCGGATTGATACCAAATTCACGTGGGACCTCCTGGCCATAGCCAAAAACATACACAAAAACTTTGGTTCAATTCTACGCATAACTTCAAACACTTTTCGATGATACAAAGAGAACACACGCATACACGGACATAGGACGTACAGACAGACGGTTCGCATAAACATGTTTTCCGGGATCTCTGATCCCTAAGTCATGTAAATCCGTTGAAAACCGGAAGTCGAATTTCCATTGCAATACTTCCTTCTTTAGAAAGAAGAAAGTAATAAACACGCTGACAGTTCCTGAAAAGTACAAAGATATAACAGAATTATGATAAATCATTAACAAGAATTTCGCATACAAATAACTTTTCTTTTGCGATTTTTTGGATTTACAGTATATCGTCCTTCCTTTATTTTATTTTATTTTATTTTTTGTTTAGGGGACTATTTTACTTAGCTTCTAAGTACCATGAAGTCTTAACTACTACTTAATAACTACAACAACAAAAAAAAATATTAATATTTAAATAAATGTTCATAATAAAAATCGGTTTTAATTTTTAACGAGAAAGAAAAAAATCATACGCCAAGCATAGATTATGAAATACTTTCCAACAGATTAACCCCATGAGGGGCGGTGGGATATATTATATACCACGTAAATTAAACAGGATTCGCACCAGAAACTTTTAACTAAATTTTATATTTTTAACTTTGGGAAGGGGGGGGGTGATTTTAAAAAATTGCTTTTCTTTATTTTAAAATAAAATGTTTCGATTATTCCGGGGAGAATTCAATATGACAGATACGTTATTGATTGCCCCTCAAAAAGTTAAGAATAGTGTAACAAAACTGCACCATTTAAAAAATTAAAGTATTACGGCTAATTCAACCATGTGGAAACACATAACTCATTTCAAAACCCAATTTCAGCTGTTACCATCTGCAATCAGAAAATTATCCGATTTTTTTCAGCAGCACTGTATATTATATATAGATTTGTATCTATTAACTACATGCATGTCAAAATTCAGTTCACTTAAGAAATACTTTTACTTCAGTTGAAAATTCCCCTCCAGCAATTTCCTCTAATAAGGAGAATAGTATGTGAATACTTTTGTGCAGCCCTGTATATGAGGTATAGAATTTATACATGAGCAACATGCAAAAAATGAATTAAATTTAAAAGCGCATACCGAATTTTAAACCGTACACTCCAGCAATTATTACTCAAAGACAGTACTGTAACCGATTTCTTTTGTGTGTCCCTGTGAATTAATAAAAAATGCTATGGATTCCTGTTCAAAAGTGATCGTAGTGAAATTCAGTGATTTATATCAGTTTCAATACATTTGAAATAGCGTCATGTCATTAAAATACTCTGCAACTGATTTTTTCTGATATACCATAATGTGATGGAATTCTTTTGACTGTCCCTCTAAATTAACTATTAATCCCACATACTTCATATACATTACCAACCATGCTTTGGTGACCCTAAATAACCTTTATCAATTGCATGAAAATCCGAGTATATTTACGGGAGTTAGAGGGTGGACCGGCGGCCGGACAAACCGAATGAATAAACACTTTTCAACTTTGTTGGAAAGTATTAACCCTTAAATGCCGGGTGTTGCTTTTCGGCAACATACCCAATTTAGGTTTCTAAAATACTATTAGAATAATTTTGAAGCTATAATATCTAATGTTGCCAATAAAATACATTCTGAAAGTATTATTAAATCGATTTTCAACATGTAGATGGCAACACTTGTGCTGTTTAAGAATAAAGATAGATTTATTTTTTAAATTGTTGTTACATGTTCTTTTTGTTTTGTTTGGAAGCTTGCGAAATACTCTATTTTGTTCTGCAGTGAGCAAGTAAAATTTATTTCTTATCATAGATCCTAAAATTCTTGTGTATTTAATATTATAGAATTTTATGGCGGAAAATAAATCATTCATTTTCTATTAAAGACCAGTATTGCCGATTAGTAACAAACAATTTTTTAGCCGTAAACCATACTTAAAACAAAATAGGATTTTTTTTTAGTATTTTTCCCATGATTTATTTAAAAAATGAAAGCCGAAAAACATTATTAAAATGATTTTTGAAAAATCAGGCATTTAAGGGTTAAAAAGGAATTGAGAAAATAAATTGTTTTTAAGATATTCAGTGTCAGTGCAAAACGAAAACTATTGATCGATGCAAATCCAACAATTTTCGAAGTATTCATATAATGAGGTATTCTGCATAAAGGGTGCAATTTCTTTGTTGTTTCTCTAAAGAATTTTCTTCTCATCAGATTCCCTTTGACATGAATAGAATCAAAGAAAAGCCAGCTTAGATTGATTGACATCTGTTTGAATGTTTTGGTAATCACAGGAATATTTCCTTTGTCCTATTTTCAGTGAAAGAATTTAATCTCAGTGGTTGATATTTTATGTGTTTTGTATAAGATTTTGACAATTCTTTTATTGTCAGATTGCTGATAACTTCATTTAAAAAGTAGTAGGTGAGATGGGGGCACATGTGCTTTTTCTCATAACTGGATTAATTTCTATAAACAAAAACTACTTAATATAGTAAACAGAACTTTTTTTTACACATGGTATTTTTTTAAAAAGTAGTAGGGGAGATGGGGGCACATGTGCTTTTTCTCATAACTGGATTAATTTCTATAAACAAAAACTACTTAATATAGTAAACAGAACTTTTTTTTACACATGGTATTTTTTTTAAAATCACCTGTATGGTTTTTCTTACATTTTTTAATAGTTTTATAAATTCAAAAAATTGTTCACATGTGCCCCATCAGCGGGGTAGTTGTGAACACACATGGGGTACATGTGAACACAAGGAAAAAATATCCTTTAACATGCTTTTTATTCTGTTATTCATTTGTCATCGTAATCATGAGTTATATTACCTTTTAAATTCACCATAAAGAAAAAAATATATATTTCTCTAGTTTCTGGGTGATAGGTTTAAGCAAATGATTATAAAATGAAAATAAGTAGATTTGGAGGGGAGAGGCTTAGACGATTCATTAAATATTGTTGCAATAAAATAAAAGGATTAAGAAGCAATTTTAAAAAAGAAATTAAAACTTTTAAATTTTGCTTAAGGCTTTTTGTTTGGGGGGGAATTTTAGGGAGGGGGCATTTGCATACTATTTATCATAAATCTGCCGAAATACGAAAGATTCTCACTCCTGTATTTGCCTTATTTACTTGTAAATTATAGATAAAGAAGGGTTGTTTTGTGATTAAAAAAAATCTCGACTATAACCCCCCCCCCCCCCTCTTCAACTTCTTTTGCTTTTGAAAAAGGGGGGAGGTACAATCGGGATTTTACGGTAGTTATCAGTTTAAAAATTTCACTTTCTTAAAATATTACTGGCATTTATTGTCATGGTATTTTGAATGGATAGCTCCATTCAGAGCATCATATACATAACTGTTTTAGAGATAGAAGTAATCCATCATTGCAAGGTTAGAACAAATGTAACAGAAAAATTTGCAAAGTTGTTCAAGGCAATACTTTTGTATTAACAATGCATAAAAAATGTTGTTGTAAACCGTTTAGTAAAACAATATATAACACTTATTGCATTTTAGAAAACATTAAATTTATTTAAAGTACAATTGAACGTAAACGAGCTTGTTGCTCTTTATGTATTTGCTGAAAGATGTGTTTGTGGAAGTTTCAATACAAAATAAACTTTGTGTGCGGAAAATATCTTCTATTTCAGGAAAATTTTAAATAATGGAACTTGCATTATTTCTCATTAAGTTAACTGAAAGAAACAGAATCACAGAATGATTATTGGGGCACTTATGAACTGTTCATATCTGCCCCAACTAGTCTGTTCACAACTGCCCCACATTGCTACTTTTGTTAAATTGATAAATCATTAATATTTTTCAATTTTAGAAGAAAAAGAACTGTATCGAAAATGTTTATTAGTATTCATAGTATATGTTAAAACACACAAATTCAAATAAATGAATAAATAAATAAATAAAGTTATTCGCTTATCAACTTGGAACAAAGATTTTACTTTTGAGTTCTAAAAACAGTGTTTTGGCTACAGAGGACAAACAAAATGTCATAGAGCTTCAAAAAAATTTTACCATATGTCTACAGGTGCTATCATCTTTATTAATTTTTTTTCAAATAAAAAAACTTATAATAACTATCGAAAAATTGCGATGTTCACAAGTGCCCCGTGTTCACATGTGCCCCCATCTCCCCTATACACATTTGAGCTCGCGGTTGTTATTTTTCTTAAAAGAATAATGTAAATTGGATATTTTAAACAAAATAACGATTTTGAAAGATGTTTGTTTTAAATATACTTCATTCGAGAGCTAAGAAAGATATGAGATTTCCTGCACGGTTAATTCGTTCAAAGCATGATTATTTCAAAATATAAAAAAAAAAGGAAAACGCAGTAGATACAATAGAACATTTTGCTAGTTGCTTGTAAAGAGCTAATGGCACTTAAACAAATGGATATTGTTTCATTTTCGATGTCTATAATACACATGTAGACAATTAGACAACAAGTTTTTAAAGGTGTGTCACAGGTCATTTTTTGCACCATATTTAACCTTAATCAACACTATGATACGCAGCATTTTTTGGACAATGCTGAAGAATAGCGTGTTTTGTGTTTTGTTCTGATCAAAATTATCTCCCGCTTCCAAAAATGTGAAATAATCCGGTGTATTTCGATCATTTTTCATTTATTTGAGTAATATCCGGAACTAGGAAGGAAGAAGCTCAGATATGCTTGCATTAAATGTAACCAAGAAAAATATAAATCAATTTTTAAAGTGTGTCAGTGCTGTGTCTTCCTCAAGCGAGTTTGAAAATGCTTATACAGTCGGACCTCGTTTCACGTCACCCGTTTTTCACATCACTCCGCTTATCACGTCAGTTTTTCAAAGTTCCGATTTTCTGTATATGACTTTAATGTAAATAAACTCCAGATTTTACGTCGTTGTATAATTTTCAGCTCCGGATAACCCGACGGTTTAGGAAAATTGTCCGTTTTTCATAATCCATCTTATAAGCACGGAAATTAAGTGGTAAGAAATGTCTTAGCCAAACTTTTCACAAAAGTGTCTAAAATACCCATTTAGATAAATCAGAATTTTACTTCAATCCTTTATCTGAATAAATAATAATAAAAAAATCTATGAATGACCCACTTAAGCTCCAGATAGACGTATCAGTCTACTCACGGTCTTTTTGTTCTGGTCAGGTGGAGCTTTCTTTTGGTTACAAGGTATTTTTCATCCGACTAAAACCGAAGTATTGCATTGCATTGAAACGATCAGAAATTATCTGACATCCATTTCTGAAACAACGAATATTGGTTACAATTCATTGTATAATATTGAAAAAATAATTGTAGGAAGCACATCTAGGGATCAGCAAACCTTAATTCATCAATATTTGATGCAACAATAAAAAAAAACATGTCACCATAAATCTGATTTTTATACTTTTTAATTTTGTTTTTGCGTTTGTTTTATTTAATAATAATGTTTTATTGCTTAAAACTGCAAGAACAGTTATGAATTTGAAATTGTCTTAAATTACTTAAAAATACAGCTTTTTATAAACATTTTTCTACAACTCCGGGTACCGCGACGCCCCGCTTATGACGACACTTTGTTCTGGTCCTTATAGTGCCAGGATAACGAGGTTCGACTGTATATATATATATATATATATATATATATTATATGTGTGTGTGTAATATATTTTTAAATTTTATTAAACTTATCTTAAAGCTATACTAAATTCTTTATACCATTTAAATTTATTTCTTTCCAGATTATTATTTTCCATTTACAATGCGCTTTTATTCTTTTTGCATTTCCCCCATTCAAAATCTGCCTTGGACGCACGCCAGTACTTTTTCTCACCCTTAAATCATTCGATTTGAGAGTATTATTTTTATTAATCATAATTTTTTTGGAAGGTCGCTTCGGTGTATTCGTGCGCGTTGGAGATTTTTTTCTTATTTTCTCCGTCCGCCAAACTGGCCTCTGCTATTGACTAAAACCTTGCGCATTGCGGGTTTTTGTATTCCTACGATCTAACCAATAAATTGCTTGTGCTGGGTCATAATAGAACTATACGTGAAGTGTTTTATTCTTATTAACCCACATCAACTTGTTTTGCCGTAGAATGTCTATATATCTTACCTCTCCAAAGATTTGTGTATATGATATTTTCGACTGCTAATAAATTGTTTCCTCTCAAACCAAACCTTTTATTGAGAAAATCTTAATGGATGTCATCTTTTGGCCCGACTGATGATTCGAACGAGTGCCTTGTGTCTATTTTGAAGCTGATAATCTATTATTTTGATATTACTAGACCGAAATCATGACAAACACACACATGTATATATATATATATATATATATATATATATATATATGTGTGTGTGTGTGTGTGTGTGTAATATGGATAGTAATACACTAGCTGGCCCGCCCTGCGTTGTCCGGGGTCCTAATGATAACCTTAAACAGAAATTAAGTTTGTATGATTTTATATACTTGTAAAATCTTTTAAATAAACTAAATTTCTGGGGACCCACTGAATTCGGCAGAGTCTAGTGTGCTCACGACAAACCTCTTTTCGAGCGAACCTGTGATGAGGGTTCCCGCTACCTAAGACAGCGTGTACTGGAAGTGCTCCGCACACGCGGAAGACAATCGAAAACGAAGTTGAATGAGCCAAGCTACATTGTAATCGGGCCCAAAGAACCCGAGAAAATAACGCACAGCTAACGTTCAAAAATACTGGTAACTGATGTTTATGATCAATTTTTATAATACAGAAAGCAGCTGAGTCGAAGTTGAATGAAACAATTAACGTTGAAATTGGGCCCATACAAATTGAGAAAAGAATGCCTCTTGAAGTGACGGAATGTGCCCCCCTCCCCATAAATTTAACAAATTACATTTAACATTAACACCATATTTAATGAACGGATAACCCCCCCCCCCTCCTCGCTCTAAAGTTAACCATTTACCTTTAACGGTAACGCGATTTTTAATTTACGACTGTAGTAGGGAAACCTAAGCTGGTGCCGAAAAAAAAAAGACTAATATTCCAAATAAAAATACGCTTGGTATTCCATAAACCAGATAAAATACCATCTTTAAAGGTGGTAGCTGTGGTATAAGAAAATTTTTAGTAGATTATAAAGTAGCGGTAGGACCCTGGAACTAACTACGTTTAAAAGAATTTCAAGAAAATCGGATCATTTTTAAAGAAACTGCTCCAAGGCTGCCCCCAAGAAGGCAATTAATATTAAAAATTGGTGGTAGCTGAAGTCTGAGAAATTTTTTTGTCCTTCATTTAGTAGCTGGAGGACCTAAGAAGTTGTCAGAAAGAAAACGCTAGTTAATCGGACCATTTTTAAGGAAGGTGTAACAGGGGGCCCAAGAAGGGCCAACTGGGTGTTGAGAGCAGGGCCCTAAGATGAAAATATATTAAAATGTCCTAGTAGTGTATAAATAAGGTCATAAAGGGTCAATAATCGTAGGGTATAAATTAATAATTAGAATATAATTTTAAATAAATGCGCAAAACTGGATGGAAATAATCAAAAAAGGGATTTAGGGTCCTAATAAAAATATGAGCTTGTTGGACCTCGTAGATGTCTCCATGACTCATCTTTAAAGTTATGCATTGAGAGGATGACACAATTAAGGAATGAAAAAGGTCTGGCGCGCAAATGTGCAAGGGTCCTCGGTCCGGGACCTAGGAGGCTCGGGTGTTAACTGGAATGTAGAAACAAGGGAGTAACTAAATGGAAAAAATACTCCCAAACCAAGATCGGCTTAAAATGGGGCAATTTATTAACTATTTGGTTCATAAAAAATTTCAAGGGCCCCTGTACCTGGGCCAGTGGGCAGGGTCTTAACTGAAATGTGAAAATGGATAATAACTAAATGGAGAAAGAATCGGATAAAAAGGGGCAAGTTATTAAAAATTTAGGGCATGAATGCTTAAAAGGTGCCAAGGGCTTCACTCTTTAAAAATTAAAAATCTGAGCCTCACGTGCACGAGGAGAGACCTTGGACTATCCATCCCAATTTTCAGTTTTGTACGTGTGGTAGATTTCGCTAACCATCGCAGAAAGACCCACTCACAGGCAGAGCGAAACTTTCCTTTATCAACATAGATTCTTTATTAGATGTAAATTTCCAATTGGGCGAAAAATGTCCGGACCAGGATTCGAAATAATCTAGTATAGATTATTAATAATCTAGTATAGATTATTCTAGGTTAATCTAGTATAGATTCTTTGTTTAAATCATTAAAATGAAATATTAATTTAAAAAACAAATGAGCTATTCGACCTATATCAAACATAAAAGGAAAATTATATTTAACTAAACACCTTGAAAGTAAATCCATAAATTATTTTCTTCTATTATTTACGACTATTTTTTTAAAATTCAATAGATGATTTGCCGATTTGACTATTTGGCGATAGAAAACGACCAGCGGATTTGTATGTGTCTGGTACTGAATTTAAATCTGGATTAACTGAATCCGAATATGATTAATGTGCATTGGAAAATAATAGAAAGGCAATATGTCAAGTCTGAACAATATAGAAAATGGGACACGACTTTCCTATGGAAATTGGCATTTGTTACACTAATTATGTAACGTTATCGTGACGCTAAAAGATGAATAATGATAGTATAGTCCCTTTTTCTGAATCGCTGCATTGAATCCATATTTTTAACGAATTTAATGATTTATAGTAACAATCTTGCTTCTATAGAGAGTTTAATAGTGAATGACGAATTTTTTTCTTGGTGAAAAAATAGCATTTAAACTAAAGTAATATATTTTCAGTTTGCCTTTAAGTTATCTGCATATGTTCGGAGCGCTATAAAAAATATATATACCGTATTGAATATATATACATATTTTTAATTCAATTGCAATACAGAATGATGAAAAAATGTAAAATCTCAGAAATATCTTCATAACATTTTAAACTATTGGGGGTTTTTTAGCTTTTGTTTAGCAAAATATCACGCTTACGCAGGACATAGTACTCTCAACTCAACTAAATACATTTCAATTTCCTTTGTACTATATTCTGCTATTGCACTTACAAGTACACTAAACTAG
Organism: Maratus speciosus; assembly: GCA_963932465.1. Lineage (NCBI taxonomy): Eukaryota > Metazoa > Arthropoda > Arachnida > Araneae > Salticidae > Maratus > Maratus speciosus. The sequence continues at coordinate 484,150,142 of OZ010793.1, forward strand.
AGTTTTACAATATCTTCAAAATTAACTGAAATATGTCAAAAAATTAAATTTTTTTATTAAAAATTACCATTTTTTTATATTCGAGTACCTATAAAACAATTACATTGTCACATAAAGCTTAGTTTCTAGATCAACACACAAGGAGTAATATGGAAATCTTTCTGACAAAATTTCACTGCAATATGTTTAAAACATTTTATGTAATGAAGTTTATCGTACATGGGAAAAACCGTAAAATTGATTTTCCAGAAATCGCATTTAAAGATTTCTTATCTATAAAATTAATCTAAAATTGTCAATTAAGGTTTATTAGTGTTTTTATGCATAGTAATAAAAAATCATGTCAACTCAGTTTATATTTCCTCTGCCTTTTCTGATCACATCCGGTTTTTCACTCATTATTTCCTGTTTATTGAATTGTCATAACTCCTCTTCTAGTAATCGTAGGAATAAAATTAAAACAGGTTTTTAATCGTAAATAATCACTTTCCACTAAACAGATTAAAAAATAAGTAAAATTGAAAATTTTCACCAAAACGGCGAATTTTAATGTAGACAGGTACCTCCATTCGTTTGTGCTTTTATCTTCCGTTTAGTTCCTTTTTCGTTTTTGGAATGTATGGGATATTGATAATATCGAGGTTTAGGCTTCTTTTTTTTGTTTCTTTCTGCTTTATCTTTACTTACAGATTGTCTAAGCGACTGATTTCGAGTATTTTGAAAATTCTGTTGTTGTAACCCTGTTTTTACTTTCTTAAGCTTTAATTGTTATTTTCTTGATTGTTTAAAATATTTATTTATTTGCCATAATTTTAATTCAATTCCAACTATTAGTTCACACTTTCCCTATATTTATTTATTTATTTATATATCTTGTTCAAATTTTCAGTCGTTAATAAAATACTTATTATTCATCCTATCAAGCTGAAATAATTTTTTTTAAAACTTGTACTGATGACAATTGATGTTAATACAGTTTTTTCATATATTAATTCGTTAATTAAATTTTAATTAATTTTAATTTTACATAGGAGACAAAATGGCGGCCATCGGTTATTGAAGCATTTAATGCATCTTCATATTTATTAAGGCGTTACCATAGGGTGGACCCTGTTCTGTCGCCAAATACAGCCAAGTTTGTCGACAACTCGGCGATATCTCTAATATTTTGCCAAATTCCCATAGACTTCCATTGTAAACCTACTTGCTTAGAGAAAATCAGCAAATTGAGATATTTTAATGAAACAAAAACTAATATTAGCTTAAGGGATTATTTTGAATTTTTCTTTGATGACCTAAGTAGGAATTGACTAACAAAAAATTATATTACTTGTTTTAATGTAAATTCCTTTCCAATTTTTTCTCTGTTTTTCCTCTTTCACTTCATCGTTCCCTTTTATTTCCCTTATCTTCATAATGAAAGATGTGTATTGTAATTGGAAATTCTTTTAAAGAAAAGTTTTTAAATATTTTGAAATGTTTCTAGTTTTGTTACTGAAGTTAGGACTTTTCGTTATATAGCATGTATATACCATTCTTGCGTTAAGATTTTAGGTACAAAAATATTGTCGCATTTATGGACTGTCACATGCGTATTCGACTTAACTGGTAACAGTAGGGTACAGAAGTCTTTGTTTTGGCATGTGTAGCTATTTCGCGTATTTTCTATTCTGTTGAAAATTAACTAAAATGTTCTGGAAATATTTATTTTCTTAACTTTACATCGTTTTGTCATTTTTTAGCAATAATTCATTTACAATGACTAAGTAAATAAAGAAATAAATTAATTAAAACCGGCTTCAAGGGTTTGTACTTCTTGTTTATTAACTTCGTGTTTTTATATTAATCCTAAATAGTTATCCACCCTTCTCGAATCCGAAAGTTTTGTTTGAAGTTAACGCAAACCAAACGTCTTTACCAAAAGTTTGTTTACCTGACTCGAATCTAACTCACTTTAACCTTAAATCATCCGAAATTAAAGAAAATTAATCCATATTTTAATGCCATTATGAAAAAATGCTCTATAATTAGATCTCTAATATAAACTATGCTTTACGAGGGTGTATCAATAATTTTTTTCCATTAAATAGAAATAATTGAGTAAAATTTATGAAATTGCTACATTGTATTAGTCCCTTTCTGTATAGTCACCGTGTACAGCAACACATTTCTGCGAACGGTATTTCACAAAGAGGGGGGGAGGTATTCCAGGAGGCGCGGTAGTAGGCCCAAAGGAGGGCATTTTTCTAACTTTTACCGACCACCACATGTGACATATTATTGGAAAGGCCTGTGACCACTTTTTCATATTATGCACATCCTAAGCCCTTCCCCTCAATTTGCCTTCCGGTGGAGGGCACTTTTCTAAATTTTGTGCACACCATTCATGCCCCCAGAGGGCAAATTTGGGGGTAGGGGCTCTCTTCCTCCAGGAATACATCCTTCCCTCTCTCTTTGAAATACCGGTTGCACAAATGTAGGAAAGCAAGAATCAACATCCAACCCAAAACAATTAGAGTCAATTCGACTCGAACTCTTCCACTGGTTGTATTGTGTTGTGATAAAATCCTGTTACCAACTCGATGCAGGACTCTAATTCACATTTATTTCCTCCGATAAAAATATTTCTCATTTTAAAGTGACCAAGAGTCAACATCCAACCAAAAAACAATTAGAGTCAATTCGACTCGAACTCAACCCACTGGTTGTATTGTGTTCCCATAAAATCCGGTTACCAACTGGATGCAGGACTCTAATTCACATTTATTTCCTCCGATAAAAATATTTCTCATTTTAAAGTGACCAAGAGTCAACATCCAACCCAAAACAATTAGAGTCAATTCGACTCGAACTCTTCCACTGGTTGTATTGTGTTGTGATAAAATTCGGTTACCAACTCGATGCAGGACTCTAATTCACATTTATTTCCTCCGATAAAAATATTTCTCATTTTAAAGTGACCAAGAGTCAACATCCAACCCAAAACAATTAGAATCAATTCGACTCGAACCCGACCCACTGGTTGTATTGTGTTGTGATAAAATCCGGTTACCAACTCGATGCAGGACTCTAATTCACATTTATTTCCTCAGATAAAAATATTTCTCATTTTAAAGTGCAGTAGACATTGATATATTAAAATTATAAAGGTATCACTGTAGTTAAAAAATATTCATGATACGATGGTTATTTTAGAAATGTAAAGTACTATTATTGCGAACATTAATATCATATTAAAATTTCTTGATAAATGGTCAGTTTTGAAAAAGTAAAAAATAGATAAAACTAGAAAACAGGAATTCTGCTTTTTCAGAATTTAGTGTCGCCCCCGATGAAGAATATATATATATATATATAAATAATAAATATAGATATTACACAGTATAATTCAGTTTGATGATATAAAACACATGTTTTTATGTTATATAAAACATCGTTATTTGAATCGGCTATAGAATTTCATATTTACGATTCAGTCTTAAACAGTCCACAGAAAAGTATGCATATGACTATCGCAGAGTAATACGCAAATCCGGCAAAAAAGGAATGTCGTCTTTCAAGAAACTCGACAAAAAAAGGATCTAACGATTCATATTTTTATTGCATTTTTATGGATACATAAAATTAAATATAGTTTATAATAGCTGCATGTTTTATCATAAATCATGAATTTATATTTTTTTCAAAATAGCGCATATTTTAATTACATTTTTTTTCAGTTGTTATGGGAAAATGGCAAGCAAAAGATATATAATAATCTAGTATTTTCCAACTATTTTTCCTTTAATTTATACAGAAATGGAGTACTTCAGTTGCCAAAATAAAAAAAAAAATACGTTAAAATCTTTAAAAAAATTAATATCTCAAAAATAAATTGAGATGCAATTTTTCAACAAATTGCATTTAAAAGTACGTTTTTTCCCCTGTACGACGGTATAAAAATTGGCAATATATGATGCTTAGATGTTAAAAAATTGCAAAATAGATTATAAGTATTTAACAGTACAATGATACATCTGCTTTATTTTACGGCTGGCTTCTGTAACGGAACGTTATATTATAGAGACGACACTTTAATTGCTGGCCGAAAGAAATAGCATATCAGGGCTAAAAGCAATAAAACAGACAGGCAGACAAATGTATTACTGTTTAATCCCGGTGATATCATAACGAAGCATCTGTAGACTGAGACATTTCAAACAAAAAATAATTTGAAAATCAGGACATTCCTTGGACAGTTATCTATAAAAATAAGTAGTAAATGTATGGCATCTATAGGGGAAAAAAAGATACAGACGAATCGTTTAACATACTTCGTTTTGGAAATCGGTAAAAGAAAAAAAAAAAAAGAAAAGAAAAGAAAAGAAACTAGATTAACAAAGGTCATGGTAGTTACTTATTTCTCAATCCAAAACAATCACGTAATTTTTCATAGAAAACAGAAAAGCAATATCACGCATAAAATTAAACTAAACCTGCGACGCTGCAATCCATTAAAGATCCTGGTCTACAGTGCTCACTGCTCAGCCCTGTCTTCTTGACCATGTGACCTGCTATAGAGGATATGTCCTGGTCAGATGGTCAGTCTAACGCGGGACATTCATATTCGTATTCATCAAATACCTCAACCAAGGAAACGTCGGTCGAACGCTCAAATTAAATTCCCGATTTAGGGGTGTTAGGACTCTTAAAATTGTAAAAAATAAAAAAAGACCATTTTCAACATTTAATATCTTAAAATCTATATGATTTTAAAACACAATTTTTATCGGGATGAAAGATACAAGTATTTTCTTTCATTTCATACATTTAAAAAATGCAGATGCAGAATTAGCATTTATAGAGTGCTTCAAACAGTAAGACAATTGACGATCAGAAAATTGGTCGCGCAGGATTGCAAAATAAATTTTGCGACTAGAATGAAACTTTTGGTGCCTACTTATACTTCTGATTGTAGTACTTACACTGAACCTAAATAAATTTGAAGTTAAAGCATTTTGTTATTTTTAATACAAAGTTGCATTTAGCTAATGCAAATTTTTGGAAATTTCAACTGTATAATTACCTAAAATAATATTTCTTTGAACAAAAGGAAATTTTAGGTTCAGTTTATATAGATTAACATGGAAAATATGTCTTGAAATTATAATGAAAAAACATTCAGAAGTTTTTGAGATATACTGCGCGTTATGCCTCAAAACGTCATTTGGAGAAAAATGACTTCCACGTTGCGGAAAGGCCGCTTCAGCTATTGAGCAGGTATAATTCGGAAAGCCATAACTTCTATTCTAATGGGAATTTCAAGAAAACCATTATATCAGAATGTTCAGTAAAGATAGGAGTTTAACATAAAAAAAACATTAAAATTTCATAAATTTTGAAGCTTTGAGTATCCCAAGACCCCTTAAGCTGTTTGGACATGATCGCGGCCGAAGTCCAATCAGATTAATGATGCGTTCAATCCACATTATCTAGGTTGAGGTAGATGGTAAATACGAGCATCAGTGTTTCTTTCCCAAGCAAGTTGGTACTCATTTCATAGTTACAGATGGGATGAAAGGCTTAGTAAGCGACCATTCCGCAGTCCGGAATCAAAGTGTGGACCTGTAGCGTAATGTAGAAACGCGCAGACAACTACGCTTCTGGGCTTCTAGTATAAAACTAAAAAACGGTATTTTGTTAAAATTTATAGAAAAATTATTGCAAAGTTAAGCTGATGACCACTAATATATATAAAAATTAAATGTAATGCGTTTAATGCTAAAATATTCCGCTTAATATAAATTTCTGTATTTCATAATTTAACGCTGACGACAAAACGCAAGATGGCATTTATTCATTCTTACTATATTCAATTATATCATATTTACTGCAACTATATTTATCTGTCAATTAAATCTCTACCAGCTTCATTTAAATGTTAATTTCACACCATTACTCACGCTAACCACCGTCAAATATTATCTTAAAATAGCTGGTTTTTAAACGTATTTACGCAGTCATTAAATATATCGATTTTCGCTTAAATCGTAAATAACTTGCTCTGACTTTCCATAAGTAATCTAATGCGATTTTGAAAAATCCTGTTATGAATATTGGGAAAATTATGCGGGGTTAAACTTTCAGGAAATAGAGGAAATTAATAAATCCGAAATGAAAAAAAAAAAGTGAAAATACTTTATTATTTGACTTTTAAAATTGAAGTTATAATTATTGTTTGGAATTTTTTTTTTTTTTTTTTTTTTTTTTTTTTTTTTTTTTTTTGTGTGTGTGTGTGCTGCATATACACTGTATGACCAAAAGTAACCGAACAGTTTCCATTTTATATGTTTTGTCAAATATCTATCTATATATATATATATATATATATATAGTTAAAAAATTCCAATACTTATTTCAAGCATTACCACAAACTGTAAACTTTAATTGAAGCACAAAATTAACTTAACCAAACCAAATAAGAACTATAATTTAACTTAATAAACAAACTTAAAGAAACACAACGTAACCAACATTAACTTAACATATATATATATATATATATATTACGCTATCGTATGTGCCACAAAAATCGTGATGATTCGTTAATTAATGGCAACGCGAGAATGTAAAGCATCTCATTGGTTACTGAACTGCATTTAATGAATCTCCATACCTATAAGGGGACCCTGTTCTGCCACCAAATACCGCCAATTTTGTCGCCAACTTAACTATATATCACCAAATTTGGCGACCAAAATGAGTCGCCAAAAGTGACCCCAACTTGGCAATATCTCTAATATTTCGCCAAATTCCCATAGACTTCCAGTGTAACTAATAGGGTTTATTTGCTTACAGAAAATCAACAAATTAAGATATTTTAATGGAACAAAACTAATGTTAGCTTAACCCATTTATGCCTAGCGTCCCATTTTTAGGACGTTTAAAATTTAATGCATTTGTATAATTTTCTTCTTCTTTATAACATGAAAATTGCATGAAATCATTATTTATAAATGTCTTTATCTATAACCGAGAGATGACAGCACAAGGTGAATATTTATTTGCTTAAATTAAGGCTTTTTTCGGTGTTTATAGATTTTTAATTTTTCAAGAGGGCGAAATGTAAAAAGTAAGTTTATTTGTATTTTTTCTATCATGGACCCAAAATCGCAAGTTATAATCTTAGCTTGTGAACTTTTTTAAAATACGTATTTTTTTAAATTGCAAAATTAAATGTTCAAGCCTATTTTTTATGCATTTTTGTAATGTCCAAAATATAGGGTTCTAGGCACAAATGGGCACATACTTTTGTTAAAAATTTAGGAGACAGTTATTTATGCAATCTCCTTTCGATGATATTTATGAAATAAATTGTTATTAAGTCTGCAATACGATTATTCTTATTTTATTATTAATAATAGTTATAACGTTATTAGTCTCTGCAAAGAAATAAATATATCTTTTTTTGTAGTTCATTAAAATGCTAATTATAGTACATAATATACAATTTTAAAACATTTTAAATATAAATGTAGGTAAAATATATAATTATGCATATTATTCTTCTAGAAATACTCATATTTAGTTCTTTAACATTTTATCAAATAAATACAAAAAAAAAAAAAAAAAAAAAAAAAAATAAGCTTAATTTTTTGTTAGTATTTTTCCAGTTCATTTTGCGACATTTTAAAGTGATTTTACCAAAAAATTTGAGAAAACAAAAATTCGGGCACAAATGGGTTAAGGGATTATATTAATTATATTTAAGGGAGTTCAAGTAAATAAAATTATGAATAAAAGTAACATGATACAATGCGTAGCATGCTTTCCCAAACATAAATTTTAATGAAGACCAAACTGGTCACCAAGGACGGCTAGATATGGAAATGCTTAAGGGGGCCCGGGCACAAAAATCTTTAAATTTTGCAAACCATTTTATTTCATTAAAAATTTCTCTGTTTTTTCTGCTTAAAATGACATTTAAATCATGTTTCTAGCTGAATTAGAACAAAAAATATTAATTTTTCCGTTTTACCTCGTTTTCAGAATCTTGTTTTAATGCAATGGCTGTCATGGAAACGACTTCTTGTAAAAATGCGTTTTTCTTCATGATGGTTTTTTTTCAACATTACTCGTATTTAAATTCTTATAACACGAGAATCGTTAAAGATAAAAGGTTCAAACTTGGAAAATATTTTTTCAACTGATTTACTTTAATTTTGATTCAGCATATTGGAAAAAAATACTTACTTTTGAAAATATGATTTTTTTTAAAAGTTGCACGACTTTTTTTTTTTTTTTTTTTTTTTCCGTTACATATTTTGAATTTTTTTATAAATGAATATTTCTAAAAATGCTGAATCAAGATTAAAATTTATATATTTTTGTTTATTTAAATGAAAAAAAATGAAATTCTATAAATAATATTTCGAGTTATAACGATTTTAAATTACCCAACTTTTTAAATAAATTTCAAATTAAAATTATTTTTTAAAAAAATTAGGAGAAGTTTTATCACGTGATTTTGTTTACAAATGACAAGGTTAACCATCACAAAAATTTCAGAATTTTAACTCAATAAATGAAAATTATTATAAATATATATATATAAAAGGCGTTCTTTGTGTGTATGTCCTTTATACAAATCTTCAATTTTTGACCGATTTGCACGAAACTTGCTGTACATACGCTTTAGAACGTGGAAAAGATCCCTGTCTACTTAAAAAAATCATCAGGCCATTATTTATTCCTTTTTTCTACCAACTTCCATAATTTAACATTACAGAAATATCTCTTTTTACATTTCTAATTAAATCTTTTCTTTCCGGTTGCCACAACCTAAAAAATGATGCAATAATAAAAAAAGTTGATAACACGTGTAATTTCTTTTTATAAGATAATAAAAATTCAGGCTCAATCGGTATAATTTTGCATTTCCGAAATTGTTGTCATTCAATCGGAAAATGCACATTATTCATAAATAAAATAAAAACTTTACCTAAACGTGTTTTCAAATGGGTAGTATCTTCATTTAAATTTTTTTAAGTTAAAAAATCTATTTTAATACATGCGTTTAAATTTCAAGAAAACAGTTTAGGGAAAAAAATCGTTTGGTAGATATGACGTCAATGCCTAATATAAACTGACATCACTCTCTAATGATATTTCATTCTGAGGGGGAACTCTTGATCTCCTGAAATTAATCCATATTATTATCATCCATTGAAGCCACGCGAAATAAAATGTCAGTAAATGTTAGGTCATTTGCATGTATTTATTGCTTTATTCTGCGTATTGTCATGGAGATCGTAATATTTTGTTACACTCGCTAAGAAAACAAGCATTCTGATTTTAGAAGCCGAAACATTTTACTACATTACGTTAAAATGACGTTTTTTATCCAGAAACTCGAATTTTGCGAGTCTTAAATTAAAACAAATTGAGGCTTTTCACAAAAGTCAGGTAAAGCATTATTGCATTTTAATATTCCGTAATCGAGTCATATGTCAAGTATTCGCTGAAAGCATGAATGATGATATACATTTTTAAGCAATAGTTCATGCCATAAAAGGTTTAAGTCACATTAGTTAAAGTACGCCAAAAACGTACAGCCTGATTATCGAAAATTAACCCATTCGCATTTACGAAGATAAAAATAGTTCAGCATTTTTTTTATTTTGTTTATTATTCAATAGCGAAATTAGAAGTTAGCAAAAAAAAAAAAACAAGATTAATAGGTATTTAATTGAACTACTGAATTTTTCATATTTAAAATAAAACTTTAACGATAAGTACTTTGAATAGACGACAAATTTAATTTAAATATATTTTGAAGGTAAAACGTTTAATATAATTTTGAATAGTTTAATTTCATATCTGTTAAATTCGTATGATATTTTTTTATAAGTTTTCATTTCGTTTGCTGATTTAGTTATGGAATATTGCACGAAAAAACTCCCAAATGGTGTATTATTTATATTGTTTTAAGAGCAATGGGGTTCATCTTCTGTAATTGATTTGCACAAATATTTAAAAAATATTCTTGCTTTAAGCATTACTATAAAACACATAAAAAATCAGTAAAATGAAAATCACTTTTCAAACAAATAGCATTGAATGTACTTTTTGCTTTCCATTAGACGTTGAAAAAATCGAATGTGTGATGTTTAGAGGTTAAAAAAATTGCAGTAAAAGCAAAATTTATGAGTTAGGTCATTTCCACCAAAAATATGATGCCAGCGTTACTCATGGACATGTGGATCATTAATATTGCACTCAGACCAAATGAGTTCTGTTTTCGTAATTTTGGGTTGCAAATTTAAGAAGATCCCTGCTTGAAAATTAATTTAAGATCGATTAAATTCAGAAAATTGTATCTCATTTTTATGATTTTTAATGATCAGTATTGAAATCAGAACCAATTAAAGGCTGAAAATTGAGATACAATTTTCAAATAAATTTCATGAAAGTATGTTTTTCTATTTAGTGTAAGAAATGAAATTGTGCGTGTTTAGAAGTTAAGAAAAATCACAATAAAGCACAATTTATGGATTAGGTCGTTGATAACATCAGTGCGATTTAAAAAATTTATGTTTCTCACTAACATAAATTTTACATTATAATGTATATATATGCTATACCAACGAGAATTTTACTAAATACTACGCCAATTGGTTGATGTTTTTTCTTTGGCTTATCGGGAAAACAATATATTTTTCTGTTACACCAGCCAAGAAAACGAGCATTCTGATATTTAAAGCTGAGGAATTTTACTGTGGTTGCGATATAAACGTCGCGATTTCCGATCCTTTTTATAATGATTTGTAGACGAAAATGCACAAATATCGGTTATTATTGCTGTATTATTTCGTTTTAATTTATTATACCCGGAAGGCCCCTCATAACTGACACGGGCAACGCCGGGTAGTTCTGCTAGTTATATATAATTAAATAAAAATTATAATTTTAACTGCGCATGCGCGAACGATAAATAAAGTATTACATAATTTAATAATCAACAATATAGGACAACTCCTATAAAAATGCTAACCAAATATTTTGAGAAGTCAGAAATATAACGACTACATACTAAGCTGAATTTCAGTTGCTTTCTAAAAGGAACTAGATGATAGATGGTTTTCCATTTTAATTTTTCATAAATTTATTTCCCATTTTTGAATATTTTAATTATATTAATTTCTGCATTGCTAATTAAGCGTTTAGCCAACAGAGTCAAAAAGTGTCCAAGTTTGATACGAAGGCGGGTGATTGTATAGCGCTCCAACGTTCGACTAACTGAACCACTCGGACGATAACCAACATGGTACCCCTCAGTCTCATATTTTGGCAATGCTGCTACCTGAAGCACAAGATGGAATATTACAAGATGGAAACTTATGACAAACATGAGATGCAAATTAAACCTAGCATTGATTGCATGTTTTTTTTTCAGCAATGCAAAAATTCATGCAATTAAAATATTCACCTTGTCGGGCTTAATTCACAACTACAAAATTATATATATGTATTTTCATTTTTACTTTCTTCTATCTTTAGAAGAAAATATTCAATTCGTGAAAAATTTTGACTTCCGGTTTTCGATGGATTTATAAGTTTTAGAAAGCCCTGAACACGATTTGATGGTTTTTACAAAATGTTTGTCTGTGAGTCTCTCTGTCACTTTGTCTCTGAGTCTGTCTGTCACTCTGTCTGTGAATATGTCTGTATGTGACAAAAAATTTTTGGACGCTCTATCTCAAAAATTACGGAATTTTGCGAAACTTTAGATTCAGTTAGACCTTACTATAAACTAATGCTGATTACTTTTAGGTACAAATCGTCCAACAGGTGACACTACTATGCTGCATTAGGCATGATTATTGCAATAGCTCTATCTCAAGAACTAATGCACGAATGTTCACTAAATTCCAGATTCAGTTAGTCTCTGATATAAATTAGTGCTGTTTAGATTTTGGTGTAACTATATTTTGATGAAACTATAGCAATTATCCTAGGCCACATACTTTTTCAAAAAATCGCATTTTACCGTTACACACAAACTTTACTTACTAAAAAAAAAAAAAAAAAAAAAAAAAAAAAAAAATCACGGAGGATATACGCTAAAATCATGAACATCACGCCTAGAGTATCCACTATAGTTTTATTTCAGAAACAGAGGTTATACGGAGCTTCTTAAAAGAATCCAGAAGGTATACGACGTATTCCTCCGTATGCCCCCCACTACACCCCTGGCGTTAAGCGAAGTGTGTTGAGGGGCGCTCGAGTTACCTATTGATGCGGAATCATCCTAGAATCATTGATAATAAATTTCGAAAAAAATTGTCAGCTATTAGCTGAAATATTAATTAAAAACCTATCTAGAAAGGCTTCCTTTCGAAGCGACCTTGGCATAATGCCAAGTTTAAACGTTTAAACCTTGTACAAAATATTTTTTTAGTTCAGGCGAATCATAGTGGTAAATAGTCAACGTTCGGAATCCTTTGTGCGCGAGTAAAATTCGGACTTGACCGATTTATTTATTATAGTAATTTTTGATTTATAACCTCCAAATGAAATAATCATGTTGGAAATTTCAATTTGGAAGTTTTACTTTAGAACATTCAAGGAATAATACTGACCAGCAAACCGTTGCTTAATCAATTTATTTGCAGTTCAGCTCTTTTAAAAACAGTTGATTTCATTTCAGAGAAGAACATTTTGCTTTTAATGAAATTATATTCCTTTTAAGGGAAACTACTTTAATTTTATCACAGTAATATTTCTTTTTATTAAAAGGAAAAAGCTTTTATTTTATTGTCTAAGTTTAACCTTGAATGTTCGAAAATGGTTTGTTCAATTTATCTACAGAAAAGGACTAATTTTGTTTTTTAATCAGGAGAAAGAGAATAAGGAATTTTCAAAAATTGTTATTAAATCTTTTATTTACTTAATTTTTTTACTTCATCTTATTTTTACAAAGAAGTTATGGATGAGAAATTAAGGAAAATTTTATTTCTTTTTTTTACATAAAAAGGGGAGAAATATTAATATAGTTATCTTTTTCCACAAGAGTTTCAAAAATTAATTAAAAAAACCCCATTAAAATTCGATGTAGGTTTAATTCTGTAAAATCTCTTTAAAAGAATACGGATAAAAATTCTGCAAGAATACATCATTTTTAGTAAATATAACTTAATTTATATGGCAGCAAGAAACATAAACGAATTGTGATTTCTTTTTATAATATCTTGCTAAATAAAACACTGAAAGAATTTAAAATAATTTTATAAGTAAATGTTATCTGAATATAATCTTAGAATAACGATTAAAGCAATTATTAAATTACTTCAAAAACATAAATAACGGTTTAGCTGTTTAATTTGAAGTGAAATATTAATAGTGTGTAGATGCAAGGATAATTACACATTTTATAATAAAATTTATTACTGATAAACCTTTTTTTCAATACAGAACCGTGCGGAATTGTAAGTATCAACACATTTATGTATTTGCGTGCATACAAAAGTGTCCCCGAAATATGTAAACATGCTTAAACTTTTTATGTTATTCGTAAATCGCAGGCAACAAAGATAGCAAAAGTGTTCATCAAAGGTACGTATATTAATGAAATAATTTGGCAATAAATTTTTGAAATATTTAATAGAGATGCATTAATTTCTTTCTACATGAAAGTCAAACTGTGTGTATCTTACACTATAATGCGAGCAAAAATTGTGTGTGTGTGTATGTAAATTTTATCTTGAAAACGGCTCTAACGATTTTGATTAAATTTTACACCCTACCGTTTTCGGGCACGAAAAAACCATTGGGATGGGTCACGTGTTCGAGAAAATTCGATTAGTGGGTTATTTTGGGTCATAATGGGTCAGGGTCAAGTTAAATATATCCAAAGAACGGCTCAATCGATTTTGACTAAATTTTGTATCCAACCATTTTCGGATACGAGAAGACTATTGGGCTAGGTCACATGTTCGAGAAATTTCGATTTGTGGGTCAATTTTGGGTCACTGTGGGTCAAGCTATTTTTATCTAAAAAACGGCTCTAGCGATTTTCACTAAACTCTATATTCTACAGTTTTGGATTACGGGAAGATCATTGAGTTAAGTCATATGTTCGAGAAATTCGATTAGTGGGTCGTTTTTGGGTCACCGTGGGTCAAGCTAATTTATCTAGATAACGGTTCTAATGATTTTGATGAAATTTGGTAATCTATCGTTTTCGGTCACGAAAAGACAATTGGGATGGGTCACGTGTTCGAGAAAATTCGATTAGTGGGTCATTTTGGGTCATAATGGGTCAAGGTCAAGCTAATTATATCAAAAGAACGACTCAATCGATTTTGACTAAATTTTGTATCCAACCCTTTTCGGGTACGAGAAGACTATTGGGATAGATCACATGTTCGAAAAATTTCGATTTGTGGGTCATTTTTGGGTCACTGTGGGTCAGGGTTAAGCTAATTATAATGTAAAAAACGGCTCAAGACATTTTCACAAAATTTTGTAATATACCGTTTTGGGGCAGGAGATGATCATTGGGCTAAGTCACATATTCGAGAAAATTCGATTAATGGGTCATTTTGGGTCACAATGGGTCAGGGTCAAGCTAATTGTATCTAAAAAACTGCTTAAACGATTTTGACTAAATTTTGTATTCTATCATTTTCGGGCTCGAGAAGACCATTGGGCTAGGTCGCATGCTCAAGAAAATTCGATTAGTAGGTCATTTTGGGTCACAATGGGTCTGGGTCAAGCTAATTGTATTTAAAAAGCAGTACAAAACATTTTGTATAATACCGTTTCCGGGCATAAGACCATTGAGCAGGCTAGCAGGTTCGAGAAAATTCGATTAGTGAATCATTTTGGGTCACAATGGGTCAGGGTCAAGCTAATTGAATCTAAAAAATGGCTCAAGACATTTTCACAAAATTTTATAATATACCGTTTCTGGGGATGAGATGACAATTGGACTAAGTCACATGTTCGAGAAAATTCGATTAGTGGGTAATTTTGGGTCACAATGGGTCAGGGTCAAACTAATTGAATCTAAAAAAATGCTCAAAACATTTTGACCAAATGTTGTACTATACCGTTTCTGGGCATGAAAGAACATTGGGCTAAGTCACATGTTCGAGGAAATTAGATTAGTTGGTCATTTTGGGTCACAATGGGTCAGGGTCAAGCGAATTGTATCTAAAAAAGGCTTAAACGATTTTGACTAAATTTTGTATTCTATCGTTTTTGGGCTCGAGAATACCATTGGGCTAGGTCGCATGTACAAGAAAATTCGATTAGTGGGTCACAATTGGTCGATGTCAAGCTAATTGTATTTTAAAAGCAGTACAAAGCATTTTGACAAAATTCTGTATAATACCGCTTCTGGGAATGAAAAGGCAATTGAGCAGGGTCGCATGTTCAAGAAAATTCAATCAGTGGGTCATTTTGGGTCCTAATGGATCAGGATCAAGCGAACTGTATCTAAAAAACGGCTCAAACGATTTTGACAAAATTTGTATTACACATTTTCTGGACAAAATAAAACCATTGGGCTGGGACGCATGCTCAAGAAAATTCTATTAGTGGGTCATTTTGGTGATAATGTGTCGGGGTCATCAAGCCAACTGTATCTCAAAAAGTTTCAAACGATTTTGACAAATTTATTTATTATACTTTTTCACGGTACAAAAAGACCATTGGGATAGGTCACATGTTCGATAAATTTCGGTTAGTGGGTCATTTTTGAATAACGTGGGTCAAGCTTATTTTATATAGAAAACGACTAACTATTTTCACTAAATTTTGTATTCCATTGTTTTCTGGCTCGAGAAAAGCATTGTGTTAGGTCGCATGTTCGAAAAAATTCGATTAGTGAGTCGTTTTGGGTCAATATGGCTCAGGGTCAAGCTGATTGCATCTAAAACAGCAAGAATGAGTCAGTGGGAATAATATATCGGGATAAACACAAAGCTAATTTTGACCGAGCTTAGCTCGGTCATTCCTGCTAGTGTGTATTACTTTTACAAATCTACAATTTTTGACCGATTTGCACGCTGCTTCATATACCCACATTTTAGAACAAGGATAATATTACTGTTTACTTTAAGAAAAAATCTCAGATCACTCTTTACGCCTTTTATCAACCACCTGACAAAATTTATCTTTCTACAAATTTTCTTTTTTTCTCCAGATACATTTTGTTTTTTTTTTCCTGTTGCCACAAAAATAAACTACATGTGGACAATACGTTTGTCGGCCAATAAAAATTCAGACTAACCTGCTATATTTCCGTATAAGAAATCGATGACCTTTTTTGTCGTTGTCGCCTATGGACTTTCTAAATATATAAGGAGGATTTTTCTTATATAAAGTTAAAATAGTTTACTATAAGTGTGTTTAAATGTTTTTAGAATTAAAATGTCTACTATAATACAGAAATTTCAATTTAAGTCAAATAAATCTCCTAAATATAACATCATTTTTGAAGCAAGAAATATAATGTGTATTCAAATTACTATCTACACAAACAAAAAAAAAGCAAATGACGTCATTTTCATGTAACCGATGTAGATTTTACATTCGTGAATGAAAATATAAATTTACATTTAATAATGACATTTTTTTCATCCGTAAAGATATCTCGATTTTCTGAAATTAACTTCCATAATCCATATACTAAAGTATTTTCAAACCATACGAAATAGAACTATACTAAACATTTCCCCATTTGGATTCGTTTGTTGCATTTATTTCGATATTGCAAGGAAAATTGCGTATTTGTCTGTTATACACGCCAAAAAAAACGTGTTTTCTTATTCATGAAGCTCAGTATTTTATTATGATTGCGTGAAGGTAACGTAATTTATTTTTCTGATTCTAATTTCATCGATTTATGGTCACGAATGCACACTGCTCCGTTATTGTGATCACTTTATTTCTAGGATATTAATCTTTTGTTTATTTTATCGCAATATCACCCCCTTGCATCAGATTTAACACGGAAAGCACGGGCGGGTCTGTTAATTACATATTTATTTACGTCTTTTAATTTTTATACGAGCCTCGAGAACATAATTGTTCCATTAAAAATTTTTTCGTTTTGCTGCATCAAGATTATTACTAAAAACTGCAAACGTTTTTCTTAAAATAGAAATAAGTTACGTTTCTTTGAAAAATGACCAAGTGAACTATGTATCAAATTAAAAGTCTACAAGGTGCGACCGAAAAGTAAGGTGACTCACCCCTCCTTTCGAAAATGAGAACAGCCCGATAACCGGACACATGCGCATTACGATCTTCGGTATGTAACGTTAAAGTTCAGGGTCATTTGCAAAGTTTCTTGGTTAGTGTTTGTTCGTGCAGTCGCTTAAACGTAAGAGGTGGTAGTGCATTGCGTAATGGAGCAGAAAACGTATATGAAATTCTGTTTTAAAATGGGTAAAACTGCTACGAAACCTTGGAAATCCTTCGAAGTGTGTATGGAGAAGAAACTTTATCTTGCAAGACAGTGTTTCAGTGGTTCACGCGTTTCCGTGAAGGTCGTGAAAGCGTGGAGGATGAGCATCGCAGTGGAAGACCGGTGACGAGCAGAACCACGGCAAATGTTGAAAGAGTCAAGAAGTTATTGCTGCAAGATCGACGTTTGTCCGTCCGAATAATGGCGAACGAATTGAATCTTCCTCGTAAAATCGTACGAATAATATTAACGAAGGATTTGGGTAAACGGTAACTTTGTGTGAAAATTGTCCCTCATTATTTAAGCGATGAACAAAAACAGCAGCGAATGGACACCTTATTACCCTGATCTTGCGTGAGCAGACTTTTTCCTTTTTCCATGACTGAAATTAGCACTGAGGGACACCGATTTTCAAACACCTGACATTCAAGCTGCTGTTACCAAGGAACTTAAAACAGTCTCAAAAGAGGACTTTTTCAAAAGTTTCCAGAACTTGTATGAACGTTGTCAAAAGTATATTGTAGGCGGCGGGAATTACATTGAACAACAGGTATTTATCTGCAAATATATAATACAGTGATTATTATGACTCCAATCACCTTACTTTTCGGTCTCACCTTGTATATCTGTAAGATTTTGTAAGAAAGAGAAAACATGGACAATAATTCGTCTGGTTGACTTTAAACAGGACGTAATCGATTATTGCAAAAATTCCCATTGTGATAGAGGACCATGCCTTAAATTACAGCTCTAAATATGTAAGATATTGTTAAAAAGAGGAAACATAAGCATTAATTCATATCTGGTTGACTTTAAACTGAAGGTAATCGATGATTGAGACAATTCTGACGGCAAAATATTTATAGATGCGTTATTAGAAGAATTCAGTTATGTATTTCGTTAGAGATAAAAAAAAGCTCTCTGCCAATTTTTTTTTAATTCTGTTTATGAGCTACAAAACTGCATGAATGTGTTTTAAAAATATATTTGTAGTGCAAAGTTTTCTTTTGTTAAAATAATTTTGATCTAAAGAACGACATTGTCAATTTGAACAGTATTCCTGTTTTCACTGTTGAAAATTTTTAAAAGACTCGCAAAAGAAGAGTAAGTCAACTTTTTTCCCTTCATCATAATCCAGTTAATTTAAAAAAGATATGAGCCCAATGCTGCCAGTGGGCTACTTTTTTAAAATTCAGATTTCTTGATTGGCACCACTTTTTTGAAATAGTAAAATTCTCCTTATTTAATGACATATTAATTAGGGCGAAAATAAGGGGAATTTTACCATTTCAGGAACAGTAGTGCCGATCAAGAAATCTGAATTTTAAAACAGTGCTGCCCACAGGCAACACTGCATTTGTGCAATTTTTCATAATGATCTTGTTCCATCATTAGGGGGGGGGGGGGGGAATCCAGTTCACAAATTTTGTCTGAGAGAGACATTAAAATAATAAAAAAGAAAAGTGCCCAGTTAAACTGATGGCATTGAGCTCACAGGTTATTCACACTAATGGAAAATTCTGCTATTATTTCAAAGAATAAATTAAGGGGAATCGAAAAATAAATTAAGGGAGGATTAGCCCCCGCCCGTTTCCCCTCTTTATACTTAACTAATGAGCCTCCAAATGTCATCAGGGAAGTGCCTTATCGAAATAAACCGGTATACACAATTTGAAGCAAATCGGATTAAAAAATCCATTTATCTAAATAAGGGGCTATTAGCCCACATTCCCTCCTTTATATTTAATCAATGAACTTCCAAATTTAATCATGGAAGCGCCTTATCAGAATAAACCGGTATACCAAATTTGAAGCAAATCGGATAGAAAAACCCGTTTATCTAAATTAAGGGAGTATTAGCCCCCGTTCCCCCCTTTAGATTTAAAGAATGAACCCTCAAATCCAATCAGGGAAGCGCCCTATTAGAATTAACCAAAAAAATTTTTTTTGAAGCAAATTGGATTTTTCTAGCAAGAGTTATCGCCTTACGTACAGTCGTGAAAAATAAAAAAGTAAACACCCCCTATTAACTCTTCAATAAATTATAGTAGATGGAAGTTTTGGTACCGAACGATTGAAAATAAAGTCTACTTTTCAATGATGTATATAAAATTTGCTTAGGGGGCCGTCTACATATTAAAACGAAACCAAACCTCATTTTTTCAATGGCAATATCCAATTTTAACGAGATACTTCAAAACTTCGGTTCAAACTATGCCTAGACACGAAATTTCAAGT
Source organism: Maratus speciosus (assembly GCA_963932465.1). NCBI lineage: Eukaryota > Metazoa > Arthropoda > Arachnida > Araneae > Salticidae > Maratus > Maratus speciosus. The sequence goes on from OZ010793.1 coordinate 484,169,835, forward strand.
CATTTAAATGATAAGTTTTTGAATTATAAACATTCAAAATTTAGTGCTTCTAATGTTAAATTACATTTTCATACTTTTATTTATATCTCCTGAAATTATGTTCCTAATGTGCTATTTTTTTGAGTAGCTATAATACTTATGTGTTCAAACATAAATACGCTGAATTTGCAATTTTTATAATTTTATGATATGAATTATGAATTATGAATTTAATATTCGAAAAAATTATGAATTGCAAGCTACAATTTTTTTTATGGATTTAGATTCATTATAACTCCTGCTTTATGAAAATCCAAAATTTCACATTTTTCTTCCAAATAGTTTTCAAATTATGTTTAAAAAACGGCAAAATGATTGTCTAAGGGGCCGTCTATGATAGAAGTGAGTAGATATTTTGAAATTTCTACTGCTGTCCTGTTATCTAACAGGCTTCATTGACTTTTTGAGTGGTGCTTAAGGTGCCTTGATCAAGAAGGGGGCTCTCTCGGTTAACAATCGAGTACCAAATTTCAATTTGGATACAGCCCTTAAAATACGCTCGTTTTAAAATAATTAATTTCTCGGAAACTTATGGTATGAATTGCATAAAAATTTGTTTTAGGCTAACTGAAAGGTGTAGAATTCATTTATGCTCTCAGAATTGTGTATTGCTATTGAAAAAAAAAACAAATTTATGGTTCGTTTTAATATGTAGATGGACCCCTAAGCAAATTTTATACACATCATTTAAAAGTAGACTTTATTTCCAATCGTTCGGTATAAGTAACTTTCTTCTACGATAATTTGTTGAGGAGTTAGTAGGGGATGTTTACTTTTTTTTCCCACGACTGTACATACATACGTACAGTCGTGGAAAAAAAAAAAGTAAACACCCCCTACTAACTCTTCGACAAACTATCGTAGACGGAAGTTAGTGGTACCGAAAGATTGGAAATAAAGTCTACTTTTATATGATGTATATAAAATTTGCTTAGGGGGTCATCTACATATTAAAACGAACCCAAACCTCATTTTTTTCAATGGCAATACCCAATTTTAACGAGATATTTCAAATCTTCGGTTCAAACTATGCCCAGACACCAAATTTCAAGTCATTTGAATGATAAGTTTTTGAATTATAAACATTCAAAATTTAGTGCTTCTAATGTTAAATTACATTTTCATATATTTATTTTTATCTCCTGAAATTATGCTCCTAATGTGCTATTTTTTTGTGTAGCAATAATACTAATGTACCCAAACATAAATACGCTGAATTTGCTATAATTTTATGATACGAATTATGAATTATGAAATTAATATTCGAAATAATTATGAATTTCAACCTACAATTTTTTTGATGGATTTATATTTATTAAGTCCTGCTTTATGAAAATCCGAAATTTCACATTTTTCTACCAAATAGTTTTCAAATTATGCTTATAAAACGGTAAAATGATGGTTTAAGGGGCCGTCTATGATAGAAGTGACTAGATATTTTGAAATTTCTTCTGCTGTCCCGTTGTCTAACAGGCTTCATTGACTGCTTAAGGTGCCTTGATCAAGAAGGAGGCTCTCTCGGTTAACAATCGACTACGGAACTTCAATTTGGATACAGCCCTTAAAATACGCACGTTTTATAATAATTAATTTCTCGGAAACTTATGGTACGAATTGCTTAAAAATTGTTTTTTAGGCCAATTGAAAGGTGTAGAGTTCATTTATGCTGTCAGAATTGGGTATTGCCATTTTAAAAATGAATTTATGGTTTGTTTTAATATGTAGATGCCCCCCTAAGCAAAATTTATATACAACTTTAAAAGTAGACTTTATTTCAAATCGTTCGGTACTGGTAACTTTCTTCTACGATAATTTGTTGAGGAGTTAGTAGGGGGTGTTTACTTTTTTTTTCCACGACTGTACATACTGAACCGGCGGGCACATCAGCTCTCAGACTTCCATAGCCTTTTCAAAATTAATGGGAAGACTATTTCATTAACAGAATATTATTTCAATAATACATACTGGACAATTGCACCATAAAATATAATAAATAAAAACACAATATTGCTTAATGGTACACTGTTAAAAATTTTGCAGCATTCTGGCAGGTCATTCGACTGTTTTTTGAAAAAAACGGTTTCATAACCATAATTTAACTATATTCTGACCATAAAATGGCCAGTAATATGGTCCGAATAGTGTTAAATTCACGGTTGTGTAACCGTTTTCGGAAAAAACGGTCAAATGACCTGCCAGAATGCTGCAAATTTTTATCAGTGTACACAAAATACGAACTTTAATAAGCTAAAAGTTGATTTCTACGTTTCGAGCTGTTTCTACAGCCGTCTTCAGGAAAATATAATGGTAAAAAGGCTCAAAGTTCAGAGACGAAAGCTTCCTGTGCAAGAAATAATTAGTCGAAACTTGACCAATGATTTGAATACCAAAAATGTAGTGTTGCCATCTAGTGAAAATAAATAATTATTAATGAACTGACATCAAATGAATCCAAAAGGTCGATTAAAGAAACCACGCGTGCCGCTATCTAGACATGAGGGACAAAACCACGTTGAACTGAGTTTTCACTCAAGTTTTTGCAACATAATACAAGTTTAAGCTGAAATATTGTAAATGGATGGAGAACTATGACTTTATAATATTGTGCCAGATTTTTGGGATATTATAGGATAAATTATCGTTACAAGGTTTATCTTCACGTGAGAGTAAAATTAGAGAATCAGTTGAAATCATTGCACGTGAAGATAAACCTTGTAACGATAATTTATCCTATAATATACCAAAAATCTGGCATAATTGCCGAAACGTCAGTGAAGGCTTACTGTGGAGACACGAAAAGTTTTGGTTTCCGTTAGTCTGTCTGTCTGTTAGTCTGTCTGTCTGTTCCGCGATAACTGCCGCAAAAAGCATCCGATCGGCTTGAAATTCCCTGGGCGTGTTGATGAGCTCCCCGGATTTAGCTGTATAGTTTTGGGTTAAATTTGGTTCATTCGTTCGGAATATACAGAACATTTTATTTTGTGATATAATGCTTTTCTATGGGAAGTCAGACGATTTTCAAATTTTCATTTGTTGAAAGAAATCGCTCATATGAATAATAGATTTAAATGGTAAATTTTGGATGCTGAAATTTTTAAATAAGAGTATTAAATTATTCTTATTAGTTTGCAATTTTGTCAAAACATTTGTCAGAGCTTTTAAATTAGGTATATAACTTATGATAGAATTTTATACATGTGTTCGAATAATATAAAACATTTTATTTTATGAATTTACTTATATTTCATTTTTTCTTTTAACCGTTGCGTAGCAACAGCATCTCATCTAAAAATATCATAAATGTGAAAGTAAGTATGGTTTTTTGAAGTCAAATCAAAGCAAAAGGAATGAATTAATGAATGCCTTTGTATAGATATTTGCATATAGATTTATTTAAACGCAGAAATGAAAATAGTATTTATATACTATATAGAATAATATTTTCATTTATTTATTCAACTATTTGATTATAAATGAAAAAGTTCGTTATTTTCACACAGAATAAACTGACATTATTCTGTTAAATTTTATAAACTTTATTGTTGCCAAAAAAAAAAAAATGAATAACAATTTCTCCCAAAGAGTTAATTTTAATTTGTAAGATTTTCACGTGCAAAAGAAAAATGGAATAAGCAAATAAAAAATAAAAAAAGGATATATAGGACAGGAATGAATACATATAAACATTTCACACCAAATACCACCTAAAATAGTTTTTGTAGCAGTATTTTCCCAGCACTACGAAGAAAGATTCCTCGATTTACACGATTTTACTTGGCCTTCCTTTTCTCATTCTTTGCGATTTCATTTTCGCAATTGCGTGCATTAATTGGCACAAAATTTTACATTTTTATGACTGAGATATATGTAAGGCCATACAAATAAGAAATTCCGTATTGTCTCCTATAAAATGTGATAAAGTGTTGGTTAATCATATATGTTTTTATTAAGAGGAGCAGAGCTGCCAAGCCTCCGGCGTTCTGGATACCAGTATTTTAATGCAGAAAATGTTACTTTATTTAATTGAAACATTTGCGCGATTTAAAAGAACATTTTCTCCAAGATAATAGTGATGTGCAAAAAGCTTGAGACTTGGTATGTCTGGTGGGGAGTGAAATGTTTTACTTAATGCATTTATCTCTATTTTAATGCTACGTGAACAACGTCCGTGTAACAGCTTGTAGAGTGTAAAATAAATTAAATTATTAAAATAATCCTTATTACGAAAAATGAAACAGAAAGTCCGGCTAAGGGAAATGAAATGTTAGTTAACCTTTCGTAATTTGACCTGAACATAGGTTTGCGTCAAATTTCAACGGTATTTGTAACATCACGATTTTAAATTAAATGTAGATACTATTAAAAGAAAATCACAAAAAATACTTAAAGGCGCCAAATCATGTTTATCTATTTAACGATGATGAATTATTAACTGTTAGGTTTAGAAGGCCCCCTACTTTAGGGTGATTTTAGTAAGTTAATGCTATCGAGTACATTTTTTGATATTTAGATTAGAACTTAGATATAAATATTGCAGAATGGTAATCAAAATTATTTTTTTATAAACAAAATTTATAAAGGTATTAGATTTCTAAATTAGATGTTTCAGTTTACATTTCCAAAAGTTCTTTATCCATTAGATACAGGTATTTGTGGTTAGCAGGCAAGTAAATACTGCTGTATGGATATTAGGATAACGTAAAATGCTTGACCGAATTATTGCTTATCCTTATAAATGGCAGTGTAAAAAGAAATCTAAGATATAGGGTAATCATTAACTCAATCAGTAGAAAATTACAAATGCAAAATAAATTACACAACGGGGGGTTCAGGGGGGCTCCGCCCCCCTGAAGAAATTTGCTTTATTATATAAAAATTACTAGAATAAGTAGCTCGTGAGAATTTCAGAATATCCTTACATAACAACGTGTTTAATTTAACGCTTTTAATGTCTGAAACCATCGAAATATTTTTTTCCTTTTATAAATGTTTGTGTAATTTAAATAGTTTAAATTTTGTTTTTGTAGAAAGATTAATATTACGCAAAGTTTGAAAAAAAAATGAGTTGCAGAGATGACGTTGAGGCTCTTGATCTGCAGATTTACTAGTATTATAAAGTCATAGTTCTCCATTCATTTACAATATTTCAGCTTAAACTTGTATTATGTTGCCAAAACTTGAATGAAAACTCAGTTGAACGTGGTTTTGTCCCTCATGTCTAGATAGCGGTACGCGTGGTTTCTTTAATCGACCTTTTGGATTCATTTGATGTCAGTTCATTAATAATTATTTATTTTCACTAGATGGCAACACTAAATTTTTGGTATTCAAATCATTGGTCAAGTTTCGACTAATTATTTCTTGCACAGGAAGCTTTCGTCTCTGAACTTTGAGCCTTTTTACCATCATATTTTCCTGAAGACGGCTGTAGAAACAGCTCGAAGCGTAGAAATCAACTTTTAGCTTATTAAAGTTCGTATTTTGTGTACCATTAAGCAATATTGTGTCTTTATTTAGAATATTATTTCTTACCTTATTTTGAGAACTTTTTCAAATTACATTGCCTGCTTATCTCCAACAGGTAAAACATTAAAGCGTGTTTCAACTTTTTTTCGGACACCCTGTATATATAACATGTTAAGTATAAGTAGTAATCTAATAATATGTTGCACAAAAAAAATGGTTCATCAATTTCTTGGTAATCAATATGAGAATCTCAACCACATAGAAAGTCATAGAAGTGATGGCAGTCATTTGTTAAAACTATTATTATTATAAACTACAATAGGGGGCTCTGCCCCCTGCAAGCTACGCTCGCCAACCCCGTTCAGACACTGTAGAATCCAAAAGCACGCTAATTTGATCGGTTTTAAAAAGATTAGAGAAGATTGAATTATACTGAAAAAACCTCTAGCGATCTCCCTGTAAACGGGTTTCCATTCAATTCCCTTTGATTGCAAAAATGTAAGTTAGAATCAGTTGCTGTTAAGACATCCAATGGTGGTTTTCGTGTTTGGTTAAAGAAGATCAGTTAAACATTTGGAAAAAAAAGCTAAAATAAAATGAATTAAGTAAACAGAGTCTCTGTCTCTCGGTATTTTTTAACATCGTTATATAACGATTGACATAATACAATTACTAAAATTTGCTGCTTTAACCCCTTCAAGGGCGGTGGTTCTTTTCTGGACCACTTAATTTTAATTCTTAAATGCCACATTAGCATCAGAATATTGGGATGAAAATTTCCCTTTTATTAAGTAAGTGAACAAAAGCATATTTGTATTTCGAAATTTGTTTATAAATTCTGGTGCCATTCACTGATTTCAAGATTTTACGAATAGAAGTGCCTTGTCCGTGAAAGGGTTAAACGCATAATAATGTATCTATTATTTTAAAGTTTCCTTTCCCTTTTAATATTCACGTGTAAATACAATTTTCAGGACATAATTTTCAATATTTTCCTGCCTTTAACACGTACTCATTTAATAGTATTTTAATGGGTTTTTTTTCTGTTTTTAATAGTCACGTGAAAATAAATTTTTAATCGTTAGAAAATATTATTCTTTGCGCTGTTTTTAAAATTGAAAACAATCTCTATAATAATAGCCTAAGTCATGTGACTATCATCAACAGCTCCAAGCGGATCCCTTCGCTTTTTATATTCCAGGCGGCCATTTTGGTACTTTAATGTTAGCCAGTCACAGGTGTGATAAGTCGCCGAATATTATTCTATCCCCATTATTTCGTTTATATTATAATAGTCCAAGTCATGTAACTGCCATAAAGAACGGGCTGATTCCTTCGCTTTTCATAAGAAAGGTTTCCATTTTGATTAAAGAATATTATTTTTTCGAATAAAACTACATAACAGTTGCCATGATCATAAAGAATTCCTGATACTTTTATGTTAGCCGTGTGAAAATCTCGCCAATAGTTTTTTTTTTTAACTCGCCAGTTAGCATTTTTTTATTTTTCGAGTGGTAAATTAAAACGGTGCTACTTGGTTATCCCTTCGACCAAAAATCTGTCGCCAAACTATAAGATTAAATGGCAATAATGGTTGATCGTAAATGTCACATTCACATGATTTTAAGGAAGTTACACATGTTCACGCCATCAAGTGATTTTTATTTCGACGTTTTATTTGTATTTTTATTAATGTTATACTAATTTATTTGTTCTTTTGTTATTTAAAAAAAATACGTCAATTTGTATAATTTGGCTGTTTATATAATTCAGCGAAATTGGTCGACGGGAGAAGTAATAACATTAAAACGTTGCTTTGAAGTGGAAATTAAATCTCATGATTTGATGCATTGTCACATACGCGTGATTTTTTTTTTTTTTTTTTTTTTTTTTTACGACAATTTGACGAAAACCTCGTTTTCAAATACCTGTTACATATGTATTTTTAAATTATTTTCTGTTATTTTTAAAATGAAATAACAATAAATAAAAAAAAAATAATTAATAACTATAGAACAAAACAATTTATAAATTTTTTTGTAAATAAAAAGAAAATAAATTCAAATAAACATTTATTAATAAATAAGCAACAATAGCCGGGTTACCATGTCAGGCAAAATAACGCCATTTTGGCGCCAATTAGGTACCCCGTTGCGTATATGACATCTATGTCTAATATTTTTCTTTTCGTTTCGTTTAAAAAAAAGAATGAAGTAAAAGCCATTTATTTTAAAGGTTTCAATTTTAAATGAAAGTTTTGTATTAAATAAAATTATAATGAAATACAAATTGAATTCTGAATAAAAGTAACATGATGTATTTCTTAGCATACATTTAAGGGAGGCCAAACTCGTCGCCAAATTAATTTAAAATAACCTTTTCTAAAATATGAAAAAAAATATCTGTCATGATTAAAATTTGAGTTGCCATCATTAAAAAAAAAAGTATTTAAAATTAGAAAAATATTAATATTTCGAAAACTAATTCTAATTTTAAAATTCTAATACCAGTTTTGAGATCTGTCGATGAATACGGATTTTTGGTGTTAATTTCATCGCAAAGTATTCCATATTTCAGGAGAAATCGCCGTGAAACGTAATCAGTTGTTTAATCAGCCGTTTCATGGAATCGTTACATAAATTCGTTTCAATTCGATTCATTAGGATTTTATATATAGGGTAGATATAAAAATCAATTCAAAACATCAAAGTACTTAATATTTGCTATAAGTGATAAAAATAAGTGTTAAAGGCAAAAAATACCTTTATTTATTCACATTCGACATGTTTCATTGCATCCGATGGCAACATTCTCAAGAATTAAAACGATACAATATTCTCGCAAAAAAATGCTAATTGAGAAACTAGTAAGGAAAAATCAAGCAAACTGTTAGCGTGATTTTTGTTATTAAAAATATGCATACAGTCACAGAGTGTCCTTACGACCGAAATGGTGAAAGAAAAATCGGTTCGGAACGATGTCACTTCCGAACAAACCACACGACAAATTGAGGGGGACAGAACTTTGTCCAGATTTCCAACAATTATGAATATGAAAATGACTAGAGTTCATTGCTGATACTAAACTATCAACAAAGTTGTTGCATAACGAACACAAACACACGGTATGTGCAATTAATTTTTCTGCCGACCTGTACATTCGTATACAATTTAAACTTTTTAAGGTGCTTTTAGTACAAGAAACTTTATTTGGTTATTATGGTGGATTACTATGTTTTTCCACCAATTGATGATTTAGGAATAATTTTCAGCTCACAAGTCTGTTAATAGTCGGGAGTTTGGCGCACGGAAGGCGCAGAGGAGAGAACACTCTAGTATATTTTTATAAAGTTTTGTACCAGCTTGTAAAAATATTTAATAAAACAAACTTAAAAATTTGATGTAACATTTTACATTTCGAAGGTATATCGTTCGCTCCTTAAATAATCATAAATTGGAGTCTACCGTCATGTTACCGACTAAACTGAAATATTAATATATGAAATTCTGATTACGATTGTTTTACAGGGTTCGTACGGGTACAGTCATTTACAAAGCCAAATATCCGTATTTTTTTACAGAAAAATAAATCTAGTTTAAGCACGCAAAATTTAGCCTTATTTAGGAATAGATTTTCTATAAGAAAATACTGATACCGAAGAATTTCTTGGTTTAAAAATTCAAGGACCCATACAAACCCTGTTTTAGTTCCATTCGGTTTAAATAAGAGAACATAAATCAAAATTTTTAAAAACATATTATAAAACTGATTTTCCTTCTTGCAGAATAAAAGCGAAACCTGTTAATGACTTAAGCGTAAAACGCAAGATAAAAAAACTGAAAGTAGGCAAAGTCAAGAGTCAAAACATTGTTTTAAACGCTAGTGTCGTGAAGGAAATTTTCACCTTGTTATTAATAAACTATATAATATACATATAACTACTTAAAAGGTGACACAAATATATAAAAAATATTATTTAATGCAACCCTGAGATCTTTCCAACACACACGCATTCATTTTCAAAGGGAAAAAAGCTGACTGACTGTATAGAAATACATTTTAAAAACAAAAACAAAAGTAGTACGCATGCGCAAGCGGAATTCAGTCCATTTCTCTGCAGAGGGGTGAGAAGATCAGTTCATATTATTAGGAGGTCTTGAAATATCTAGGATATTGTACCAAATTACGGGAACATTATAGGAAAGGACATCGTTACAAACGTTAGCACTTCTAAGTAAAATTTCAATGTATTCACGGATTATTGACGTGTAATGATTAGACGTTGATATGATCATTTTAGCTTTTTCGAAGTTTATCTTAATATTTTCTTTTTGATGCAATCTGGATGAAGCTGTATTTGGTTTGTGAAGCTTGATATCAGAAATGTGCTCTTTTAATCGTTCCTTAAATTTTCGAGATGTCATACCAATATAAAATAAACTCTTATGCTGTTCTGTGCTGAATGGCATGATGTAAACTCCTGCTTTTTCATAATCGGGAATAGGATCAATTTTACTGTGAATCAATTCTTTCAGTTTTGTTGGAGGTTTAGCTATTAAATTAATATGAAAGATTAATATATATTAACATGAAAAAGCAGGAGTTTACATCATCCCATTTAGCACAGAACAGCACAAGAGTTTATTTTATATTAGTATGACATCTCGAAAATTTAAGAAAAGATTAAAAGAACACATTTCTGATGTCATGTTTCACAAACCAAATACAGCTTAATCCAGATTGCATCAAAAAGAAAATATTAAGATAAACTTCGAAAAAGCTAAAATGATCATTTCAACGTCTAATCATTACTCGTCAATAATCCGCGAATCCATTGAAATTTTACTTAGGAGTGACTATTTTTGTTTTTGTTTTTAAGATGTATTTCTATTCAATCAGTCATCTTTTTCCCTTTGAAAATGAACGCGTGCGTGTTCGAAGGATCTCAGGGTTGCATTAAATAATATTTTTATATGTTTGTGTTACCTTTTAAGTAGTTATAAGTATATTATATAATTTAGTAGGCAAAGTATTTTGTTAAAGTACGCGTTCATTTGAGTTCTTTCAAATCTACTATAAATCCTGACATTTATATGTAACCTTGCATAAACATATTCTCCAGTATTCACAAAAAAATACGACTTTTACAACACAATGTATTCAACAAATTAATCTGAATTTTTATCAGAAGTTAAAATTTTACTGATACAACAATTTGACTAGATAACTGTTGATTTCCCAATAGACATGGATATTTCAATCTATAAAATGCTTTCTTTCCAATAAAGCAACCTTAACCCAGTTGGACTATTGCCCGAAATTGCCAAAAAAGAAAGGTCTTTTCCTTATCCCATATTTGACTAAAGTTTATTCTCAAAAAACATAGATAGTTGCTGTTCATTTTACGTTACAATTTCAATGTTAGTTCTAGTAAAAGTAATTTCTTTATAATTTTATTTCTATTTAAATTTGTTTTGTTTGATAATTCAGTGTGTTTTTTAATGCAAATAAATCAGACTTAATAAAATAATACTAACTTGAAATGGATATTCGGTTATAAAACCTATTCTAACTTTTAAATATGATTGTAATGGAGTGTTGCATAGCTTTTGTAACCAGAGGTACAGGAAATCCCTTAAATACGTTCACATTTCAAAAACTTATTAAAACTAGTATGTTGTGACCATCACAAAACTATCTTCTATATAAATCACGTCAATTAAATCATTTAAATAATACAAGAAATTACGCCAATTTAGCACCAATTCATATCAAATTATATCTGAATTTGAAGTTTGATGAAAATTCGTGCATTAGTTTTTGAGATAGAGCTACAGCTGAAATTGTGAAAAATGTAGCATAGCAGCGCCACCTGTTGAGCAATTTGCACCAAAACATAAACGGCACTAATTGATATCAAGATATACCTGAACCTGAACTTTGAGGAAAATTCGTGCATTAGTTATTGAGATAGAGCTATAATGGAAATTCTGAAAAATGCAGCATAGCAACGCCCCCTGTTGAGCGATTTGCACCAAAACAAACAGACAGTAATACATATATAGGTATACATGAATCTGAAGTTTGTTGAAAATCCAAGCATTAGTGTTTGAGATACAGCTATTCCGGAAATCGCAAAAAATGCAGCATAGCAGCGCCACCTGTTGAGCGATTTACATCAACATGTAATCAGCATCAAGACATATCAATGACTAATTGAATCTGAAGTTTCGTGAAAATCCGTGCAACAGCTCTTAAGATAGAGCCATTGAAGTAATCATAAATAATGCACAATAGCTGCGCCACCTGTTAAGCGATTTGCACCAAAAACAAATCAGCATCAATTTGTATCAGGGACTAACAGAATATGAATTTTTATTAAATTCCGTGCATTAGTTCTTGAGATAGAGCGCCCACAAAATTTGTGTCACACACAGACAGACAGACTCACAGACAGACATTTTGTAAAAACATGTTTTTCGGGTTCTCTGACCCCTAAAACATGTAAATCCGTCGAAAATCGAAAATTTTCATGAATCCAATACTTTCTTCTTGTAAAGATAGAAGAAAGTAATAACAAATTGTCGTATAAAAGTACGCGGTTTGCGCCATAACGCCTTGCCAAAGTGTCAAATATTTTGTGGTAAATGGAACTGATACGTCATCTCCATCAGTGTTGCCAGGGGGCTACTTTTTTAAAATTCAGATTTCTTGATTGGCACCACTTTTTAAAAATTGTAAATTCGCCTTATTTAATGACATATTACAAAAATAAGGACAATTTTACCGTATCAAAAAAGTAGCGCCAATCAAGGAATCTTTATTAAAAAAAGGTACCCAACTGGCAACACTGGTCTCCATTTCAAACTTTCTTCTACATAAATAAAATCATCTGCAGCCAGGTTGCATCTATTCGTTCTTGAGATACAGCTGTAGAAGAAATACTGAAAAACAGGGTATAGAAGCGACACCTGTTGGGCGGTGTATTAGAGGTCTGCATGGGCCGGAATTCCCATGCCCGAGATTGGCCCTGTCATGTAAGAGAAATAATTAGTCCCGATCGGCCCGTGCAAAAATCAAAGAAATCGGACCAGGTTCAAATTCCTCAAAAATTCCGATTTTTCTTAATATGCAATTAAGATTCTTCTCAAAAGTACTGAATAAATATTTATGGAAAAACTTAATAGTATATTTTAGATTACTATGTGTTTGCAAGCCAGAGCATACAGAAAAGCAATATTAATAATCAGTTAGACTCATTAGACTTTTAAATTTAAAAAAAAGATTCATTAAAAACATTATGCTCAGAATGAAAGAAAAAATATGTTTATAAACATCATAGTTTTCAAAGCTGCATAATACAAAAAAAAAAAAAAAAAAAAAAAAAAAAAAAAAAAAGGAGATTTGGAAAAATATTTCTCTGTAATTTATTAAGGTAGTATCTCCCAATTTTCCGTTACCAAAACTTTATTATTACCACTATTTTTTTACAGAACGAATTGCTTGCACGACGATTCTGTATTAGTCACGCGAAAAGTCCCACTCACTAATGTTAATCCAATAGAAGATTTTTTTTTTTTTAGTTATCTGGTTTGCACTTCAATATTTTTATTTTTATTTATTTATTTATTTGTTCATTCCATAACTGAGGTCGATCTCTAAAAAGGCCGTTTTTTCCTTTTTCGATTTTGTTTGCGGTTTTTTTTTTTTTTCTCATGAGGATGCTTTCGCTTTCGAAACCTGTTCCGAAAATGAAAGTGTTCTAATTAGAAATAACTGCAAACAAAATCGAAAAGTACAAAAATAGCTTTTGTGGAGATCAAACTCAGCTATTCAATGCAAAATTCATAAAAAAAATATTGAAATGAAACTTGATATCTTAACCCCCTCCCCCATTGGATTAACGAGCGGGTGTTTTCGCATGACTTAAGCCAAGTAGACCTAATATGTAGGGAAAAAATGTAAGTCTGATCCTGGCCCGACCCGAGTCTACTGAGAAATTTAAGACCTGTTTCAAAAACGATATAACTGCTCGATGTCAATCTCTAAGCTGGCTATGTTTTCTCTATTGATGTTGTCAATTTAGCATCGGATCGTGCTGTACATTTATACTTATCTTCTCCACGAACACGTTCATTGAAAATTGTTCGTATTTTATCGACTAAGTTTGATATTTTTAAATTTCTATATCTCGCCGGTCGGCAAAATTTATTCTTCTTCGGTCCGGCCTGTCAAAAAAATCGTCTTTAACTTTTAACTGATGTTACCGGTCTCTCAGACCGCAGCTTTTTTCAATTTTTTTAGTTTAACTTGCAATTTTCAGTTTAACTACAAACACTACCGAAATTTTGTTCTGTTTGGAACCTTAGTACTATCACCAGAGACTATTGAATAGGTGAATTTTAATTATAACAGTCCTGTACAAAAGTTTAGTACAAAAACTATTAGTTAATCGCGCCTTTTATTCTTCTTTCGATTGAGCGGTCTCGCAGACCACTTCACACTAGTTATGTGACAATTTCTGTGACATCAGTTAAAGGTTAATCTGCTGGCCCGTTAGAAATTTCGACTTCATTTTGCCAGCCACGCAGGGTACGGGCCTCGGGCTAAGCCCGGACGCATGCAGATCTCTACAGTGTGTTCCCAAAACTAAACTAGTCGGATGTGGCAATCCCAAAACTTTCTTCTATCTCATACATGTTAATACTTCATGAAAAATGCACCACAGCAGAGCCACCGGTTAGATTATTTACACCAAAATCTAATGAGCAACAGCTTTTTTCAACTTCTAACTAAATCTGAAGTTGTGTGAAAATCCGTGCATTAGTTTTTGAGTAGGGCTATGGCGGAAATCGCAAAAAATTCTGCATAGCAGCGCCGCCTGTTCGGCGATATGTTCGAAAACTTAAAAAGCACCAAGTTAAATCAACTTGGTAACTGAACCTGAAGTTTGATTAAAATCCGTGCATTACTTCTTGAGATAAAACTGTTGCGGGAATCAGGAAGAATGCAGCATAGCAGCGCCACCTGTTGGGCGATTTACACTAAAATGTAGTCACCGCCAACTCATATCAAGGACAGCTGAATCTGAAGTTTAATGAAAATCCACACGTTCTTGAGACTGAACAATTGCGGAAATCGTGAAAAATGCAACATAGCAGCTCCACCTGTCGAGCGATTTGCGCCAAAAATTAACCAGCACCAATTTATATCAGGGGCTAACTGAATATACATTTTTATTAAATTCCGTTCGTTAGTTCTTGAGATAGAGCGCCCACAAAATTTGTGTCACACACAGACAGACATTTTTTAAAAACATGTTTTTCGGGATCTCTAACCCCTAAAACGTGTAAATCCGTCGAAAACCGGAATTCAAAAATTTTCACGAATCCAGTACTTTCTTCTTGTAAAGATAGAAGAAAATAAAAGAACTATTAATATCAAGGTCTAAGAAAAAACGAAGTTTAGCGAAATTCGATACATTAGTTCTTAAGGTATAGCAATCACGGAAATCGGTATAAACACAGCATAAAAGACAGCACCTGTTGAGCAATTTTCTTCCAAACCCTATCAGCGTCTATATATGAGGGGCTCACAACCATAGTAGACCAAGTCCATTTTACTTTATTGTGAATAATAACGCTTTAAATTTCTTTATAAATAATTAATTCAGGTTAAGTGATTTATAATAATTATCTATGTCAATATTCAATTTAAGGTACCATTTTTATAGTACCCTACTTTTACAAATGACAAATTAATATTTCTATTGTAAAACTATGCGTTCTTTAAAAATAAGAGGACTTGGTCCAGTATGGTTGTGAAAATTCCATGTGTAAATAAAGACTTGTTTCTTATGATTACAAAAGCTGTTGATTTTTATTTGTATATTCTTATTCAGTTTTTTACTCTAAATTAAACACAAAGAGTAAAACATATTACCAGTTATCACAAATCATTCACTGTACACAATACTATCATCATCATCATCGTCATTATGATGTATTCTAGAGCAATTAGCATAGAGCCTGGTATTGACCTCTAGTGTAATATTCTTGAAGTATAGATGATGAATTTGCGGAATGTATGGCTGAAGATCCATCATATCTTTCTTTTTGGCGAAAGTGATTTTTCTACTGCCCGCGTAGAATGCATCTTGACTAACATTTAATAAAGAAAATATCTTGCGCTCTCGAGACCGTTTTCTCTTTTTTTTTTTTTGCGAAAAGATTGATCCTCATTGAGGGTTTTTTGATCAGTAAAATAAAGGGAGAACCTCTCACAACTCGCAACCATCTAATGGCCATCCAACTAAAACAAGCTCTCTTGGTATCCTTCTTTCTGTTTGTGATACTTTGTCCCAAAGCTATAGTAGAAAAATAGTCATAATTCTTAACTGCAATGACATCAAATTTTGAACATTTCCTCTTTTCATTCATAATAGTTTCCTTTCCGTCTCTAGGAACATAGATGTGTTGTTTCTTGCGACTTGCTACTTCAATCCGACCAAATTCTGCGTCATTCTTAAGGAAAGAGTGGCCAGACATCATGAATTTGTGGTCAATTGATTCTGCTGTTACGTTTGTAATATTAACTAGTTTTAGCAGCGTAAGAAACATTTTGATGTTTCTATTTTGGCCACAACAGGCATCAGAATATAGAATATTTTTTTTTATGTTTAGAGGTTTTCTCCCTTACGTGTCTTGCAACGATGCTAGAAAGATCTTGAAAACCTCTTCCTCCCTCATTTTCATTACCAGACGTACAGGTATCCCACATTATTGTTAAAGGAATGCACATCAAGTTATAAAAATATACATTGTGTTTATAATAAGCTATAGATGTTGAAAGCTTCGGAAAGGAAAGAGCTTTTTGCAAGTAGAATGTACATTAGGGTGGAACTAAAAAACGAAGTTTCGAATTTTATATTCTAATAGTGATTATTTTTTTCCTTTTTAACTCCATAAAAAGAAAATATTTTTCTTTTAATTTTAAAATGATATTTTCCGGTTCCTCAAAGCGCCTGATTTTCCATAAAAAACGAAAAAAAGCCAATAATTGCATGAAAAGTTTTTTAAGCTTATTGTTAAATTTATATTTTGCAAAATTAAATTAATTAAGTGTTAATGTCCTGTAATAAAGAGAATAATTTAGTTTGAGTGCCTTAGAAAAGTTAGTCCCACTTTATTTGACTTTCGTAGAAGCCAGCGTCGTGGGCGTCGTCTTTCATTGTCTGTGATTTATTTGGCTGCGACACATAACAAGTTAGTCCGATTTAACGGGTGTTAACAGTTTCTTTAATTATTTTTCGATAAACATTCGGTGTCAAAAGTGACAAAGTCTGTTAACGTACCTAAATCTAGATAATTGTTGAAATGTCCTGTATTTCGTGAACCAAAACAATTAACATTAGACTGTCATCTTTGACGAACATATGAAGAAGTTATGAAACATTATTTTTGGGTTCATTTTAACTTAAAATCTGACAGCTGGGATCTGGTACACACTATTTCTAAAATATCTAAAGCTGTTGATGATACAATTAAAAGTGTATTCATGAGACCTTCAATTCTGACAGTTTCTGATACACAAATCATAAAAAATGATTAGAGACTAGTGCGAGAAATGTCAAAATTTGAAGAAAAATATTAAGATTAGAAAGAATAATCCCACATCCAATATAAAATTGCAAAATGTTAGGTAATCCTGTAAAAAACATTTCTTTGTGTAAAAGCACTAAATATTATCGTGTATCAGAACAAGAACGTCACTTTCTCAAAGATCAAAGAGAGATGGGGTGATGACAATAGGATCAATAGATATAAAAACTACAAAAAATGTGTAGCAAGACTGGAAATGGAAATATCAAGGAAAAAAGTTATTTTAAAACAAAAAAATGATGTTTTGATTGAATGATCGTCAAGTGTAAAAAACAGTTCGGAAGGAAATAGTTCAATCGGTTATTTTTCTAAACTTGAATTTGATAATCAACACAGTGAAAGAACCGGAGTATTAGACAGAACTGCAAATATTATTGCAAATGGCACCTTAGAAGATATGGGTATTTCTGATGATAATAAAGAAAAGGTAACTGAAAGAAGGACTTGAAGATGACAAAGAGAAAAGAAAAGGAAGAATTTGAAAGAACAGGAAAGACGAAATGAGTTAATTTTAGAAGGTTAGTATTTTTATGGCAGAAAGGATAACGCTATGATAACTGAAGCAGAGGGGAAAAAGTATAAAGAATCATTAAAGAAGAACATCTGGTCTCGGTTCAAAAACCAGGATAAAAATATATTGGTCATATTTCATTGACATCTTCTTCTTATATTAATATAGCCACTGCAATTTTGGTGTATTTTCAAAATAATAATACAGACATTTCAAGTTTGAGAGTTATTAGGTGAAACAGAAACGCCTTTAATGCAGGATGCAAATCTGGAGTTGTTAAAACATCGGAAGCAATACCCTAAAAACTTTATAATGGATAATTTGATTATTACATGCAAATGAACTTTTTTCTTAGATACTTATTTCAACATCTTGCTGAAAAACTACGGGTACAAAAGGATTTTCTGGACCAGTAGGAAAGCGACTTGAAAAAATGCGAACATATTGAAATTATAGACTATAAAAACATTGATCCTATCTTGACGGTCTGATCGGATGAAGAACTTAAAAAAAGTACAAACAGGGGATACACCTGAATTTTAGATTTTGCTTATCATACACAAACAGTGGAAACGTGTGTCAAAATTGTCCCGCGAGCTGCGTCAACCGTCTTTAAATATTAAGCAAAAGACGGCATAAACTTGGAAAAGTTGAATTCCCACAATGTAATGACAAAGTTTGCCTAAAATACAGTAGGTTGAATATCCAATTTAATTAATTCATAACAAAAGGAGGTAAGGAGGGTGGAAGTCGATATTTAACCACCTCCTTGTGGTGACTTCTGGATAGTATTTGCTAAATAAAAGTAGATATGAGCTAACAGCTACGTTGCTTACTTTCAGTTACTTTATACTGAAATTTCAAAACTTTGACCTCCTTGAGGAACCGGAAAACAACTTAATTTAAAAAAACCTTTTCAGCCAAAAGTTTAGACATCCAAAAAGGAAAAAAGTTTTCACTATTACACATTAAAATAAAAAGTTTTTTTTTTTACCCTATACTTAAGTTCCACCCTAATGTACATGTACAGCAGTAAATTTCTTCTGAGGCTCTTATTTTATCAGTTTTCATTTTCTCTAGAGCCTGTTTAGCTTTCTGCATGTGGAGCTCTTGATCGGTTTCAAGACTTTTTCTAGTCTTTTCATCATTTTCTGTCGAAATCTTGATGGATGTGCTATCACATAATTTACATGCATCTGTACTTGGCGGCTTGAAGTGTAAATTAAACTTTGTGCTGAAAACTTTGTAATAGAATTTCTCTTTCACGGGAGTCTTATTTTTTGTCGTACATTCCTTTCTTAGTCAAAGATCGAACTATGTGATTAGAGTTTTATTTATCCTTGTAATGACTTTTTTAAGAAAAACACTGTCGGTAAGTTTACCTTTTGCTTACCGAGAGGAGGGGGCGTGGTCATCAAAAGAAATATTACTTTCTATTCATAGTTTATCCCTCTGATGATTCAAGAGCGTTTATTTTTCATCAGAAGTTTTGAAATCGCTTCTTTTTTAAACTACAACGTTTTTGATAGCAATGAGGCAATATTTAGACAAGAATGGACCACAGATGTAAGAGTAGTATATTGATGAATGGACTTGATTCAGTATGGTTGTGAAGTTTTTTTGTATTACTTCACCAACTCTGGTTACAGATGCAATCTATGAGAAAGTATGTGAACTACAGACTTAGTGTACTATGGCAA
Source organism: Maratus speciosus (assembly GCA_963932465.1). NCBI lineage: Eukaryota > Metazoa > Arthropoda > Arachnida > Araneae > Salticidae > Maratus > Maratus speciosus. Next base: position 484,189,211 of record OZ010793.1, read on the forward strand.
TAAATAAAACACCGTTTACTACACCTTCTACATGAACTATCTCATTAAAGTAGACTTGGTCGACTATGGTTGTTAGCCCCTTATATGTAAAGATATAACTAAATATGAAGATTGGTGAAATTCCGTGCATTAGTTCTTGACATACACCTATGAAGGAAATCGGGACAATGTGTATGTATATAAATGAAATTATATATATATATATATATATATATATATATATATATGTATGAATAAACAAGCATAACAGTTCATCAGGTTTGCTTTTGTTGGGGGAGAAGACACCACATCTCTTGACAACTGTCATTTCTTAACTCTGTATGTAAGAAAAATTCTAAAATCACTAAGTTCAAGAACTAAGATTGTAAAAATGCAAATGTACTGTGAACATGAAGAGAAACAAAATTGAAATAAAGTTCCTTTTTATATAAAACTTGGGTTAGTATATTAATATAAATATCCTCTAGAACAAAATAGTTAAAATATGTAAGTAAAATAAGCATAACATTTAACTAAAATGCATGCTTCAGCCTAAATATGGCTGTGAACTAAGAACACAGGCATCCCGCGACCTACATAAATTTGCAGTTACGTAATAAATCTCAAAAATTACATTTGTGAACATACTAGTTTGTTTGATAAGCAGTTGCATACTTTTGATATTTATTTTATAAATAAAATATATAGATATAGACCACAGCCATAATATAGTTTATATATTAGATAGAGTTATATTTTTATTGGTATATACAATCAAATCTATAACAAATCAACTTAACCTTTATTCTTATTATTCATAGTCTTCATCTAATTCATAATAAACACAGTTTGTGCTTATTAAGGATTATTTTATTTTATGAGTGCTATTCATTTATCTTGCCATCAGACATTCATGGAGAATAGGTTAAATTAGTCCTCTTTATTTTTTCTTATTTTTACAGTCGTTTGATGTAAATTCAAAATTGTTATAAATCAATTCACCAATGTTGGATTTATATATCCCGTATTCCACAAGAGATTTGAAAAGTGTTTTTTAAGTTTGTTTTTATATTTTTTCAAACTTTTATAGTTTATATACGAACAAATACTGTAATACTGTCGCATGATGTTTTATTTATAAAACAATATGGTGTAAATAATATATATATATATATATATATATATATTGCAGTTTCTTACAAAATTTTACCTGAGCAACTTACAAATTCGACCTATGTAAAATTTAAGTTACGTAAAACTTTACGGAACGCAATACTTACGTAAGTCGGGGGGATGCCTGTACTCCAAACATTATACATTGGAGTTACTGCTGTCCAAGCAAGTACATACTAATTATACCTGTTTCATATCTATTTATACTGACAAAAACATTACAGACACAGTTAATTGAATAAGATTAGCATAATTTGAGAAAGGTTATGGTTACATTTAAATAAATCAACAGCTTAATAAACAAGTTTAAAAAGAGACATTAACTCTAGAATTTGGTTACCAACCAACCTACCATACCTGAAAACTGTTGACAGGACATTAACTATGCAACTTTGCCGTGGGAGTCGCCCGGTGGCGTGTTCAGTAAGCGGAGGCTGCTGTCACCCCGTGGGCCCGGGTTCGAGTCCTTGGGTAAGACATGCATGTAATTATGAATGTCCCATTGTAGTTATGTAATATATGTAATGGAAAATAAAAATTGTTGTGACTTGTTGTTGTTTCTATGTATAATAAGGATCATTCTAGGCGACATCCATTGTATCTATAGGCCCCAAAGCATTCTCCACTTCGGTGGACTTCAAATTGCCGTGGGAAGTTACTTCCTGCAAAATAAATCATTTGTACATATATTTTACATTAATTACAGAGTGAAAAATTTCTTTAGGTGTAAACAATTAATGAATATGCACTGTAAAATTAACAGTAATAAACAGTAAAATTAGCATTTAATGTACCATTAAGCAGTAATATACAGTTTAATGCATTTATACGATAGTAAATTACTGTTTATTTTACGCTTATAAACTGGCGCTCCAGATGCCAGTATTATACTGTGAAATCAACAAAAAAAATTTTGCACTGTGCATCATTAAATTTTTAAACTTTACATAGCAATGGTTTGTTTACATTTTATACTAGCCAGCAATGTCTAACTTTTCAAACCTTCTCAAACCTGAGTTAAACTTTAAAAGGAACAATTTAACTTTTAATAACTCATTAAACATTATGAGGGTGATTGAAGGAGGTGGGGAAAAACTTATTGCGATTTCATTAAACTTAAAATTAGGGTTTTATAAGCATAAAATTGGCATATATGTTTATACCAATTTCGCAACAAATCTCACTTTTAAAAAACTCCGAAGCCGCTACTGGAAAAGTACCCAATATGCAGTGCGTTTATTCTTATCCAATTGAAAATCCATTTTTAGCATTAGAAAAGGGTGAAAAATTCATATAATTCAAAATATCATTGCTCGCTAACTTTTATTCGTAGAAAAATGGATTTATTACTATTTTAATTGATATAGACTACGGAAAACTTTTTTAAATATAACTTACGGTACCCAGGGACAATATAATAACTTAAATTTCTTAGATATTTAAAAAATAATTATCGTGACTTAAATGCATTTTTATATGATCATGAACAATCAACAATTGAAACATTTTCGAAATTGGTACTATGCCTCTAGAACAAACAGTTTACAAATTAGCTATTGGTCAATGATTAAAAAAAAAAACACACCCTGTATATTAGCTAAACAATGACTAAAAAAATTCTCCTTCTGGAGAAATGTGTGCTTTTTAAAAAAAACTTAACAAATTGATATTTTCCAATCTAATCTCGATATATACAAAGTTATAAAACTGATTTCATTGGAGTAAACTGGAAAAAAAGTTTTTTAAATTAAAATATAATGAGCTTAAAAAAATCTTTTAAATAATTGTCACACAATGAAATTGCCATGACAGTTGTTGACACAGTTATAGCATATGATTAACAATTTTAATAATTGTCAATATAAAAAATGAACATGAAAGAATAGAGCGCATTGATAATAGTAATACAAAGACTGTTAAAGGTACGTGACAAATGCCCGTTCTGCAGAAAAAAGAAAACGTGAAATAATTCGCAACAAAATATAGTTCAGGAAACGGCGCCTTTTTTTCTTACATAAGTTTTCTGTTTGAAGTATTTTGTGTTATTGAAATGAACGTGATTAAGTATTCGTAATGAAAATGCTAAGTGCTTAGTTACAAAAAAAGCTAAATATAGGCAGCTAACATCTCAATCTTGGTAACAAAATCTAAATATAGGCTATAAAATATGCTTCATTCAAATCAGCTGATGCTAAATGCATGTAATCCTTTGATTTATCGCTGCAGAAGTAAATAAATGAAAGCATAAAGATTTGTATGAAATAATTGCATGTAACTTGTAAAATTATAAGTAAACATGCATGTAAATAATGAATGAATAGCACAAAGTTTTCAAGGGTACCATTTTTTCCCTCTCTTTTCTTTTCTTTTTAATTTTAGAAAGCTTTCGAATACAAATGTAAGTTTAATTCAAATAAGCTCAAATTTAACTCCATCTAAACTTCACGGAATAAACCTAAAACAGGTTTTCTACACTAGGTTGTTTGTTTTAAGGGAGACAAAACAAATATTTTATAATTCTTTAAAGTGCTAAATCGATATTACATGATCTTTTCTTAATTTTTATCCCTTTTTATGATATTAATTTTACTGAGTAATAAAAGTATTGTTTAAATACGCATTTAATTTCTTTTAAACTTGCGCTAGCGAAATACAACAATTTAAAAACTAAAATATAGATTTTTAAAACTGTATTTGAAAAAAAAAAGTAAAAATATTGTAATAGATTATGTTACTGGTAACTGAGATTACATTTAACAAGTTAAATCGTTTTTTCAACAATTGTATTCAAACTTTTGAAAATATTTGTTTTTGCATTGCTAACTAACCAATATTTTAAACTAAAATCCACGTTATGAAATTACGAAAAGAAAATATTTAGCTCAAGATATTTATGCGATGTGTCTTCTTTAATATAGATTTCACTGTCAGAAAAATACGCCTTTATACGCTAAATTATCTGTCAGTTTTAACCCCATAAAGATCGCGTAATTTTTGGAAAAAACATAAAAAAGTACCTTTTTTTTTTATTACAAAAATTTAATATTTATAAGGTTTCTAAATAAAATATGCAATTAGATTTTTTAAGGCTACAAAACGATGTTATAGAACAAATTCGCATTTGTAGTAAAGCCATCATGCGACAATTCTGTGTCTTAATGTTTGTTTTACACCATACTAAAGTTTGTTATTTTTAAACTGAAAAACCAAAAATTCAATAAATTAAAATTCCTAATTTATTTTTAAACAAACAAACAAAAATAATGCTTTTGAATTTAATAAACTACAATTTTCTCATTCATTTAAACTTATTCGCAATTTATTTTTATAGTATTAAAAAATATTCGAATGTAAAATGTATCCTAAACGAACGCATTAAAAAAAAATTTAGTACTTCAAGTAAAAAAAAAAAACCCTGTTTTATTCAAAACAGCAAACATTTCTTTCAAATTTAATTAAAAATATAATATTCATATTTTATATCTAACAATCAAATTATGTCTTATTAAAAATATGTCTAATATGTACTAATTTGTGTCCTCTATTATTCTATAAGTGTTAAAACACTAAACATTATTTCATAACGACGAAATGTTCCTGTAATTAACTTTAAATTTCCGAGATTTCTGAACAAGAAATTTAACAAGCCTTATCAATCCGACGTATGAAGAAACGCATATCTTCATTTTAAGACCCCACTGCAGTCACGGACAAAAAGAAATCAAGATGGCCGCTGGCATTTTAGCTGAATTGAAAGGATGGTCTAAATTCAAATGATTGACAAGCGAGCTCTTCCAATCAGCAAATAGAATATTCTTGGATCATTTCCAATAGGTTTCAGGTGGTCTAAGAGATTTCTTTTTTCAACTGTCCAGCGTAGATCAAAGCCGTATGTTTTGTGGAGAATCTGGATAACGCTGAAAGCCGTAAAAAGAATTTTAATCTGTTTATAATAAGGGTGCAAAAATTAAAGCGATTTGACTTTCAGAAAATAAATGATTTTTTTATTCAGATATATTTCTTTTTTTTTAATCATCAAGTTCATTTTACAGCTTTTACAAACATAAAATTGAAATTAGCGCAGTATAAAACTATTTTATTTCACATAACGAAATTACATTTAAAATCAAGGGGGGAGATATTGAATGAGGGGGGGAAATACCAGATACAAATATTCTAAAATAACTATATTTTGTGGGGATTCTTTTTAGAACATGAAATTTATCAAGAGATATATAAAAGCTAAACAACATTGAAGGTTAAAAATAAGATGTTCATAAAATTAGGAGAGAAAAGGTTAACCAAATAAACTGTATATTTTGTACTGTAGAGGGGTGGAGGGGAGAACGGGAAATATTAATTTTGAGGAGAAGGGGGGGGGGGGGTATACATCTAAATCCCAGCGTAGTCATTTATAGGTATAGTACATAATTTATTGTTGTTAGCACTAAAATATATGACAGAAAAAATAAAGTTTTCCAAATATTCAAAACTTTGTGTGATGTTAGCAGAAAGGTTTCAGGCGGAAGAAAATTTAGATTATATTTTATTTTTACAAGTAAGTTATAAAACATAAAGGAGTTTTCACAATTTGAAATTTTAAGTGCATAGGAGTAAATTCAGGTGTGTGTGTGGGGGGGGGGGAGATTTCTGTACACTAAATATTTTTTAAATGATGCAGACAGTTAAGAATGTTTTTTGTAGCTGTTCGTAATCTAAATAACAATAAAATACTTTTATTTTCATTTACATTTTTTCATTTTAAACACTTTCCAAGAAAGTTGAAAAGTGTTTATGAATTGGGTTTGTCCGTCCGTCTGTCTGTCTATCCGTGCTCTAACTAGCGTAAATATAGTCGGATTGCCATGTAATTGATATACGATATTGAAAATCATCATGGTATGTTCGGTGCACCATTCATGGTTCATTTACAGATGCACTCAAAAGTATTCGCTACATTATGGTCTATGTGGGGGGGGGATTATTTAGGATGTATTTTAATAGTGTTACACAATGTTAAACACAGTTAAATTTATGTACATTGAGACACACTTTAAAATTGTTACTATAGACTATGTTATGTGTAATGCTTAAAGTACGAGTATAGGGGACTCAAAAGTATTCCGTTATGTGAAGAAATATCGTTTGCGGCGTATTTGATTGATATTACGCTGTCACAAAGATAATGAAATTGATATGAATTTCTGAGGTGTCCTTAGCCTACTTTCTGTACAACATGAGCATTTAACAATTATTTACGGGGTCAGACAAAAGAACTTGGTTCAATATGGTCTACGAGAAAAACTGTTTGTAGCGTATTTTAATCACGTTACACTATTTCAAACATGACGAAATAGATACACATTACTTTGATTTACTACAAGATGCTTACATTCGAATATGGTCTGCATTTCATTTAGCGTTCATTTACAGGGAAACATAAAATATTTTGATACAATACTGTATCCGATATAGCTATTAAAAATTAATGCTGAAAGTACATTTTCAATTACAGAATGCGTTTTTAAGTTTAACTAAATTTTTGCGCACTACGTGGTGTACACATATTTTACAAACCCTATACAGGACCACACAAAAGAATTCGTAACCATTGCTGAGAATGAGTATGAATTTCTTAAAGATGTTAGGTTTTTTTTAGTTATAAATGGTCAAGCTCAACTACATTTAATATGCTTAGAGATGTTTGTATCATACAAATAAAATCCTATACAGGGATATTCCAAAAACTGGATACATGGGCCGCCGATAGAAAATAATTCCTGCAAGTGTGATTTCAGTAATTTTGAGCATGATTTTGCCTGAATTAGATTTCAGCTTAATACTGTTTGACGTGTATAAAAATCTGTATTCTATATACAGAAATGCACAAAAGAATTCAAGTATGTTTCCGTCTATTAGTAGAAATTGCCGAGGGTGAATTTTCAACTGTTTTATGTATTTTCTTACAAAACTAAATTTTAACATAGTATGTAGAATCTGTACAAATATATGCAGTACAAATATATCATATACACTGCCTCATATGAGCTGCATATATCATATAAGCTGAACAAAAGAATTGGAGTACCATCCAGGTTATGGGTGCAATTGTTGAAATCTGCTTTTCAAACGTGTCATAGGTATTACAAATGTTTAGTTAGATATCTTCTTTACTTTATTAAACGGCGAAGTTTTGTTACAGTGTTCTGTAAGTGTTGGAATGTATCGACGTAGACGCATGATTTTTCTTTTTTCTTGATGGACATACTCGGTTCAGTCGATTATTCAGGCACCTTTGGTATCTACGTTTGATGGTTCTTTCTGAGCTAGTCGGAATAAAATGATTTCGAAAGGTTTTGAGAATTTACTTGCACGTTGACGAGAAACCACAATATTTTCCTTACAGATATCTCTCTAAAGACATTTTCCTTTGAAAAATACAGTTAAAAAGTTTTTTATGCACAATTAAATGTACACCTATCGCTTTATTGTTAACACTTTCGTACATAGTTGAAATGATTTAGTTAATATTATAGATAATAAAGATTTATAATTAGGACGAAAAAAAAGTAAAAATTAAAAAGTTTTAAAGACTGTAAATTAGATTTTTTAGCTTCATGAGTTGAGGGTAAGACAAATCAAGAAACAGATTTTTTTTTTTTTTTTTTTTGGGGGGGGGAATTTAATAGATGACCGATTATGTAACTTATTAAAGATTTACAAATAGGGCAAAAACATTGAAATTAGGAGTTTTAGAGTCTTTAAATTTTATGAGCATGGAAATAATGGGGGGAGAAAAGAAAACGTCAATTTTATATGGGGGTGGAAGAAATTATATAATCGATTATTTATTGTTCAATATGAAACAGATAAAGCTGAAAATGTATTAAAAAAAGACTTTCAAAGATTTTAAACTTAAATAAGGGAACGAAAAAAAAGGGGGGGATTTTATTTGATGACTTATTTACTAAGACTAAATTTTGTGTTCCTGGTAAGGGTAGAGTCAGAGCAAGCGTCAATTTTGGTGGGGGAGGAGTATAGTTATATGATTATTTATGATTACAATAAATTAACAGATAGAGTACAAAATGTTTTAAAAAAAGCAATGACTTTTAAGGTTAAAATTTTGTGATCTGAGGGAAAAAAAGAGGAATAAGCAGAATTAGTTCTTTTTTTGCAGGGGGGGGGAGTTTATTGGCGACTTATTATTTACTTACCTTAGAAAATATTTACAAATAAGTTAAAAAAAATAATAAACGAAAAAAAATTAAGGACTTTAAATTTCAGATGCTTGGTAAGAGGGAGAGGCGAGGAGGAAATACCAATTTCAGTTGGGGTTGGGGGGGGAGGAGAAATTTTTATGATCGTTTGTTTATTGTTAAAATAAAGTGGCAAATTGAGCAGAAAAGATTTAAAAAAATTAAAGAGTTTTAAAGGGTTTTTATTTTAAAATATGGGTACCGTGGATGAGGGAGCAAAAGGGAGAAATGACATTTTCGATGGAGGCAATTTACAAGAACTTTTAATGAAATGAATATGGTGAAATAAATTGATAACGAAATTTATGACTGACTATTTATTGTTAGTTTAAAGTAACAAATAAAACAGAAAATTAAAGAAAATATTAAGGAATTTTAAAGATTTTAAACCTTGATACTGTAAGGGGAGCAAAACGGGAAACGAAATTTCGGAAGAAGGGGACAAAGAGTGCAAGATGTTTGGATAAGAATATGGTGTGCATCGAATTTATTGTTCATTTACAGGGAAACATTAGGGATGATTGCTGATAGTGAGTTTTAAATTATGATATGTTTGATTTATGATAAGTTATGGTATAAGTTAAGTTAAACTAATATTTTTGCACAGGCACATAGGTGGTGTATATGAATTGCATAGAATATAAAGAGTGATCAAAGGGCTCCAATGCGATGTATCTCATGAGGGTTGTCGAAAAATGTTAGAAAAGTACCGGCATATTATACTATCAGCTAAATGTCCTGTCGGCTAATCGTCTTTTCGGCTAAATGTCCTCCCGGCTAATTGCCACGTTCGGCCAGTTGTCTGTCGGCCAATTGTCTGTATTGCTGAAATTATTGCTATTCCGTTGCATAGACACTACACAAAAGATTTCATCAGTAGTACCGAGAATGACTATGAATTACTTAAAGATGTTTTTAATTTGATTTATGCATTTTCAAGCTCAACTACTTTTAGTATAGATGTTTGACCCGTAGCCGGTCGCAGACATTTAGCCGACAACCAAATAGCCTTCAAGACATTTAGCAGATTACAGTTAGCTGAGACGTGCATTTAGCCGATACGTACATATAGCCGACAACACAATTAGCTGAAATTTACATACAGCATACAGGACAATTGATCGAAACGGACATATAGTAATAATTTTAGCAATACAGACAATTGACCGACAGGCAACTTGCCGAACGTGGCAATTAGCCGGGAGGACATTTAGCCGAAAAGGCGATTAACCGACAGGACATTTAGCTGATAGTATAATTAGCCGGTACTTTTCTAACATTTTTCGACACCCCTCATGAGATACATTGCATTGGAGCCCTTTGATCACTCTTTCATATTATGTACCTCCCGTTCCCCCTCCCCCAATTTGTATCACCGGGAGCATTTTTCTGACTTTTCCGACATCCCTCAAGTGATATATCATTGGACTGGGCAGCCCTTTGATCACTCTTTCATATTATGCACCTCCCGCTAGGTTACAGTTAATTTGCAGTTTGGTTACAATTGCGATTAGTTACTCTTAGATTACGGTTAGGTTATAATTAAGTTACGTTTAGGTGATAATTAGATTACACTTAAGTTACAGCTTGGTCATGGTAAAATTATGTTACAGTTACATAACATTTAGCATATGATTAGGTTATAACTAGGTAAACGTTATTTAGAGTTAGATTATGGTTAAGTCCCAGTTAGGTTACATTTAGGCTACAATTAGGTTACTGTTAGGTTTTAGTTTGGTTACGGTTACTTCATAATTAGGTTACACTTAGGTTACGTTTAGATTATGGTTAGGTAACTGTTCGGTTATAATTAGGTTACGTTTAGGTGATAATTAGATTACGCTTAGGTTACAGCTTGGTCATGGTAAAGTTGTGTTACAGTTACATTACTGCTAGCATACGATTAGGTTATAATTAGATAAACGTTAGTTACAGTTAGATTACGCTTACGTCCCAGTTAGATTATATTTAGGCTACAATTAGGTTACTGTTAGGTTTCAATTAGGTTACGGTTACTTTATAATTAGGTTACCGTTAGGTTACATTTAGATTACGGTTAAATAACTGTTAGGTTACGTTTAGGTGATAATTAGAATACGCTTAGGTTAGAGCTTGGTCATGGTAAAGTTATGTTACAGTTACATTACAGTTAGCATACGATTAGGTTATAACTAGGTAAACGTTGGTTACAGTTAGATTACGGTTACGTCCCAGTTAGGTTACATTTAGGCTACAATTAGGTTACTGTTAGGTTTCAGTTAGGTTACATTTAGGCTACAATTAGGTTACTGTTAGGTTTCAGTTAGGTTACGGTTATCTTACACTTAGGTTACGTTTAGGTTACAGATAGATTATAGTTACGTTACAGTTTGGTATTGGTTAGGTTACAGTTACGCTACAGTTAGTTTATGCTTAGGTTATAATTAGGTTAAGATCAGGTTACAGTTACGTTACAGTTAAGTCGGATGAATATCCTGTCGGATGAATGTCCGTGTCGAATAATTGTCCTCTGTTGGCTAACTGTCTTGTCGGCTAACAGTCACTGTCGGCTAAACATGCTGTCGTCTAATTGCTGTCTGCTAAATGTCCCGTCGGCTAAGTGACATTGTAGCATATAAATAAATAGGGATATGACAAAAAACTGGATACATGGCCGTCCATGGATAGCAATTCTTAAGCTAATGTTAGCCTTAGAAGTGTGATATCAGTAATTTTCAGCGTATTTATTTCTGAATTAAATTTCAGCTCAGTATGTGGCGTGTATAAAAATTTATAAGGAACATACAGAGCTTCACAAAACAATTGAAGTACGTTTCCGTCTATTGTTAGGAATTAATAAATGTGTATATTCAAATGTGTTATGTGTTTTTCTAACTGAACTAAAAATGTAGGAAAGGGTTCATAATCCATACTTGACACATGGTTTTCCTTTCTTGTTTTATTTATTTTCAATAATTCATCTTCTTATGTTTTTGTATTTCTCAGTTGCAATAATCATGATTTTTAGGGTTCCGTACTTAAAAAGTAAAAACAAAATCATTATAAGATCACTCCTGTGTCTGTCTGTCACAGCCATTTTACTCGTAAACTACGGAACGTGGGAAGTTCAAATTGGGAGATGTAATAAAGACTATTGACCCACATATTTACAGATTATTAAACATTCACAAATATATGTGGGAAAAACGTAGAGGGGATAATTAGGTTATTTAAAGAAGAAATATATTTTCTTTGTGTATCGTTTGGGGAATCGGTTAAAAGATTCCGTAACGCATAACTCAAAAATACAATTCTTTTAATTTTAGATATTATATTTTCAGAGATATCGTCGAAAATGTAGTGCAAAAATGTGCCCCCCCCCCCATCTATTTTCAAATCTACTGAAACTAAAATTATGAAAAAAATTAGAGGTAGTAGAGGTTAATTTAATACTCGCAGGAAAATTATAGCCCTAGGTGGCATAGTTTTTCATAAAATCGCATTTTTCTGTTACATACAGATTTCTATTTGCGGGCATTCAGCAAAGGTATCGAAGAGCGCTAAAGGTACCTATCGTATCAAAAGTATACAAGCATTGTTTATAATGATTTTCGAAAAAAAATCGTCGGTAATTCGCCGAGATATTAATACTCCTGTCCCTGCCGGCGAAGACACTAACGAGCTAATGCTAATCCGATGGGGAGGAAAAAGTAAAGAAAGGTGCGATGTAGAGACGGATCTCGGCAATATAATGCCAAAAAAAATTTAAAATATCGAAATACAAAATAGATATTAGAAAAATCCTTCTCTATACTATTAGCATTAGCTCGTGATTGTCTTCGCTGGCAGGGGCAGGAGCCTTAACCCTTAAAGACACGGTTGGTTTGGACATACATAATGGCAGAGGCGGCGTACTCTATATACCATCGGTTTTTAAATACTAGATAACAACTTTTAATGATATATATGTGTAATGCAATACCCAGTAGCAGCATAAAAGCAGTAAACGTCAAATTGTTAAAAACAGACCAATTTAATTATAATTAATCGCATAAATACTATGGGATTCGCGACTAGTTTGCGTTGAGTGGATCTCTCAATACGCCTCCCGTGTCTTTAAATGATAATTAAAGACCTATTTGAAAAAACGCGGCACGGACAAAGTCGAGTTGCATCTTTGCGACCTCCTTTCGAAGCGCGCGTAGTACAACGCCAAGTTTAAACTTTGAACAAGGATTTTATTTCATCTACACTGTAAAAAGAAAAATATTTCTATGTTGAATTTAGTTTTATGAAATGCCAAATGAAATTTAAATATGCAGTACTTTTATTGTTAGTACCAAATTAAGTTCACCATATGCAGATTAAGATACGTTTAAAAAAAGAATTATACAAAATAGCAATATTTAATTTTATTTCGGCTTCATATCTCTTTGAACCTTTGTGGTATACTCAATCATACTTTTCTAATATATACAGCTATACCCAACTCTACGTTGTATAGGTTTTTACAAAGTTTCATTATTCTTTTAAATAATACAGTTAATAATTCATATATTTATTGTACGGAACTCTCTGAGCGCGAGTAATACTCGTACTTGACCGTTTATTTTATATACAAGCTATATGCATTGGTCTGCCAAGTCGTATCTTGGTGGAAACCATCTGCAGAACATCAATTTAGTGGTTGATCCGCAGGTTTACCATTGTGTTTCATGCACCCAAACTTCAATATTTTCATACATTTGGGTGCTGCAAAATACAATGATAAACCAATCGATCAAAAACTAAACTCCGGTGTGCAGGTGTTTTCTATCAAGATATGACTTAGCAGACCATTTGCATTTTAATATGCTAATTGAGTTCTATCTAATCCTAAAATTTCAGCCTTCAACTTGATGAGCTGATGGTCTGTGCAATTGCCAACCGTCGAACAAATCCCTTCCTGTGAAATCTTGTATCAGTCTTTAGGAATCTGTGGACAGGCACAAAAACATCCTATCTGTGTTTTTATACCTAGATTGTGTATAAAAACCTTTTTTAATTCATTACTCTGAATTTGGAGATTTTTGTAACAAATACAGCTGTATTTTTTTTTTTTTTTTTTTTTTTTTACAACTGTTTGAGAAAGACTTTGTTTTTATTTTCTCTGAAAACTGCTTGGATTTTTCATTACATTGATATGCAATTCTGATAATGAATTTCATAGAATTCCATTTCAAAGCAATATTTCGAATTTCTTCCAATTTTACCAAAGCATTCTTTTTCTTTATCAGAAATCAGTGAAAATAAATTTATTTTTCTGCATCTTTATCTTTAGACTAAGTTACAATTTTATTTTCCCCGCATTGCTGATAGAGATTTTTTTTTTACCTTGTCAGTTGAAAGCTCACAGTCAAATATCTCCAGAGATTCTCCATCTTCTTCCTCTACTTCCCAGTTAATAATCAGGAGGAGTTGCCGTAATATCCTTTACCAATCTGTGTCCTATATCGGAATTTGGTAAATTAGCAGTGCTTTTAGTTTATAGTCTTTACTTGACCTTACCGATCATGACAGTGTTAAGCTATCATTCGTTGTTGCTAAGAAACTGTTTTTACTAGTTTATAAATTAGCTTGGTAAATTATCACTGGTTTTACTTTGCAGCCTCTACTTGAACTTGCCGATCAAGACAATGATAAGCTGCCATTCATTGGTGCCCAGAAAATGTTTTTATCAGTTTGTTAAAAATGTCCTACTGACATTTTCTACGTATATAACGCAGACTTTCACAGTGATAGACTTGTTGATGACGGTATTATCCTTCTCCTATAATTCTTGAAAAGCTAATAACAAATTTACTAACTGTTGCTTTGTGAGCCTTAATTTCCTCTCTAATCATTTTATAAAATTGTGTGATTGAATAATGAATTGTAGTAAACGAAAGAATGTGCCATTACAATACAACATGAAATAAAAATATTAACTAACGCAATCTTTAACAGGATACCAATGTAAATTGAAAGTAAAGATCGAGTGTTATTAAAATTCATAGTAAAAGACCAGAGAAGAATCTATTACCAAATTCTGTTAGGTTTCAGTTAAATTGTTAAAAACAGACCAATTTAATTATAATTAATCGCATAAATACTATGGGATTGGCGACTAGTTTGCGTTGAGTGGATCTCTCAATACGCCTCCCGTGTCTTTAAATGATAATTAAAGACCTATTTGAAAAAACGCGGCACGGACAAAGTCGAGTTGCATCTTTGCGACCTCCTTTCGAAGCGCGAGTAGTACAACGCCAAGTTTAAACTTTGAACAAGGATTTTATTTCATCTACACTGTAAAAAGAAAAATATTTCTATGTTGAATTTAGTTTTATGAAATGCCAAATGAAATTTAAATATGCAGTACTTTTATTGTTAGTACCAAATTAAGTTCACCATATGCAGATTAAGATACGTTTAAAAAAAGAATTATACAAAATAGCAATATTTAATTTTATTTCGGCTTCATATCTCTTTGAACTTTTGTGGTATACTCAATCATACTTTTCTAATATATACAGCTATACCCAACTCTACGTTGTATAGGTTTTTACAAAGTTTCATTATTCTTTTAAATAATACAGTTAATAATTCATATATTTATTGTACGGAACTCTCTGAGCGCAAGTAATACTCGTACTTGACCGTTTATTTTATATACAAGCTATATGCATTGGTCTGCCAAGTCGTATCTTGGTGGAAACCATCTGCAGAACATCAATTTAGTGGTTGATCCGCAGGTTTACCATTGTGTTTCATGCACCTAAACTTCAATATTTTCATACATTTGGGTGCTGCAAAATACAATGATAAACCAATCGATCAAAAACTAAACTTCGGTGTGCAGGTGTTTTCTATCAAGATATGGCTTAGCAGACCATTTGCATTTTAATATGCTAATTGAGTTCTATCTAATCCTAAAATTTCAGCCTTCAACTTGATGAGCTGATGGTCTGTGCAATTGCCACCCGTCGAACAAATCCCTTCCTGTGAAATCTTGTATCAGTCTTTAGGAATCTGTGGACAGGCACAAAAACATCCTATCTGTGTTTTTATACCTAGATTGTGTATAAAAACCTTTTTTAATTCATTACTCTGAATTTGGAGATTTTTGTAACAAATACAGCTGTAAATTTTTTTTTTTTTTTTTTTTTTTTTTTTTTTTTTTTTTTTACAACTGTTTGAGAAAGACTTTGTTTTTATTTTCTCTGAAAACTGCTTGGATTTTTCATTACATTGATATGCAATTCTGATAATGAATTTCATAGAATTCCATTTCAAAGCAATATTTCGAATTTCTTCCAATTTTACCAAAGCATTCTTTTTCTTTATCAGAAATCAGTGAAAATAAATTTATTTTTCTGCATCTTTATCTTTAGGCTATGTTACAATTTTATTTTCCCCGCATTGCTGATAGAGATTTTTTTTTTACCTTGTCAGTTGAAAGCTCACAGTCAAATATCTCCAGAGATTCTCCATCTTCTTCCTCTACTTCCCAGTTAATAATCAGGAGGAGTTGCCGTAATATCCTTTACCAATCTGTGTCCTATATCGGAATTTGGTAAATTAGCAGTGCTTTTAGTTTATAGTATTTACTTGACCTTACCGATCATGACAGTGTTAAGCTATCATTCGTTGTTGCTAAGAAACTGTTTTTACTAGTTTATAAATTAGCTTGGTAAATTATCACTGGTTTTACTTTGCAGCCTCTACTTGAACTTGCCGATCAAGACAATGATAAGCTGCCATTCATTGGTGCCCAGAAAATGTTTTTATCAGTTTGTTAAAAATGTCCTACTGACATTTTCTACGTATATAACGCAGACTTTCACAGTGATAGACTTGTTGATGACGGTATTATCCTTCTCCTATAATTCTTGAAAAGCTAATAACAAATTTACTAACTGTTGCTTTGTGAGCCTTAATTTCCTCTCTAATCATTTTATAAAATTGTGTGATTGAATAATGAATTGTAGTAAACGAAAGAATGTGCCATTACAATACAACATGAAATAAAAATGTTAACTAACGCAATCTTTAACAGGATACCAATGTAAATTGAAAGTAAAGATCGAGTGTTATTAAAATTCATAGTAAAAGACCAGAGAAGAATCTATTACCAAATTCTGTTAGGTTTCAGTTAAATTGTTAAAAACAGACCAATTTAATTATAATTAATCGCATAAATACTATGGGATTGGCGACTAGTTTGCGTTGAGTGGATCTCTCAATACGCCTCCCGTGTCTTTAAATGATAATTAAAGACCTATTTGAAAAAACGCGGCACGGACAAAGTCGAGTTGCATCTTTGCGACCTCCTTTCGAAGCGCGCGTAGTACAACGCCAAGTTTAAACTTTGAACAAGGATTTTATTTCATCTACACTGTAAAAAGAAAAATATTTCTATGTTGAATTTAGTTTTATGAAATGCCAAATGAAATTTAAATATGCAGTACTTTTATTGTTAGTACCAAATTAAGTTCACCATATGCAGATTAAGATACGTTTAAAAAAAGAATTATACAAAATAGCAATATTTAATTTTATTTCGGCTTCATATCTCTTTGAACCTTTGTGGTATACTCAATCATACTTTTCTAATATATACAGCTATACCCAACTCTACGTTGTATAGGTTTTTACAAAGTTTCATTATTCTTTTAAATAATACAGTTAATAATTCATATATTTATTGTACGGAACTCTCTGAGCGCGAGTAATACTCGTACTTGACCGTTTATTTTATATACAAGCTATATGCATTGGTCTGCCAAGTCGTATCTTGGTGGAAACCATCTGCAGAACATCAATTTAGTGGTTGATCCGCAGGTTTACCATTGTGTTTCATGCACCCAAACTTCAATATTTTCATACATTTGGGTGCTGCAAAATACAATGATAAACCAATCGATCAAAAACTAAACTCCGGTGTGCAGGTGTTTTCTATCAAGATATGACTTAGCAGACCATTTGCATTTTAATATGCTAATTGAGTTCTATCTAATCCTAAAATTTCAGCCTTCAACTTGATGAGCTGATGGTCTGTGCAATTGCCACCCGTCGAACAAATCCCTTCCTGTGAAATCTTGTATCAGTCTTTAGGAATCTGTGGACAGGCACAAAAACATCCTATCTGTGTTTTTATACCTAGATTGTGTATAAAAACCTTTTTTAATTCATTACTCAGAATTTGGAGATTTTTGTAACAAATACAGCTGTATTTTTTTTTTTTTTTTTTTTTTTTTACAACTGTTTGAGAAAGACTTTGTTTTTATTTTCTCTGAAAACTGCTTGGATTTTTCATTACATTGATATGCAATTCTGATAATGAATTTCATAGAATTCCATTTCAAAGCAATATTTCGAATTTCTTCCAATTTTACCAAAGCATTCTTTTTCTTTATCAGAAATCAGTGAAAATAAATTTATTTTCCTGCATCTTTATCTTTAGACTAAGTTACAATTTTATTTTCCCCGCATTGCTGATAGAGATTTTTTTTTTACCTTGTCAGTTGAAAGCTCACAGTCAAATATCTCCAGAGATTCTCCATCTTCTTCCTCTACTTCCCAGTTAATAATCAGGAGGAGTTGCCGTAATATCCTTTACCAATCTGTGTCCTATATCGGAATTTGGTAAATTAGCAGTGCTTTTAGTTTATAGTCTTTACTTGACCTTACCGATCATGACAGTGTTAAGCTATCATTAGTTGTTGCTAAGAAACTGTTTTTACTAGTTTATAAATTAGCTTGGTAAATTATCACTGGTTTTACTTTGCAGCCTCTACTTGAACTTGCCGATCAAGACAATGATAAGCTGCCATTCATTGGTGCCCAGAAAATGTTTTTATCAGTTTGTTAAAAATGTCCTACTGACATTTTCTACGTATATAACGCAGACTTTCACAGTGATAGACTTGTTGATGACGGTATTATCCTTCTCCTATAATTCTTGAAAAGCTAATAACAAATTTACTAACTGTTGCTTTGTGAGCCTTAATTTCCTCTCTAATCATTTTATAAAATTGTGTGATTGAATAATGAATTGTAGTAAACGAAAGAATGTGCCATTACAATACAACATGAAATAAAAATGTTAAATAACGCAATCTTTAACAGGATACCAATGTAAATTGAAAGTAAAGATCGAGTGTTATTAAAATTCATAGTAAAAGACCAGAGAAGAATCTATTACCAAATTCTGTTAGGTTTCAGTTAAATTGTTAAAAACAGACCAATTTAATTATAATTAATCGCATAAATACTATGGGATTCGCGACTAGTTTGCGTTGAGTGGATCTCTCAATACGCCTCCCGTGTCTTTAAATGATAATTAAAGACCTATTTGAAAAAACGCGGCACGGACAAAGTCGAGTTGCATCTTTGCGACCTCCTTTCGAAGCGCGCGTAGTACAACGCCAAGTTTAAACTTTGAACAAGGATTTTATTTCATCTACACTGTAAAAAGAAAAATATTTCTATGTTGAATTTAGTTTTATGAAATGCCAAATGAAATTTAAATATGCAGTACTTTTATTGTTAGTACCAAATTAAGTTCACCATATGCAGATTAAGATACGTTTAAAAAAAGAATTATACAAAATAGCAATATTTAATTTTATTTCGGCTTCATATCTCTTTGAACCTTTGTGGTATACTCAATCATACTTTTCTAATATATACAGCTGTACCCAACTCTACGTTGTATAGGCTTTTACAAAGTTTCATTATTCTTTTAAATAATACAGTTAATAATTCATATATTTATTGTACGGAACTCTCTGAGCGCGAGTAATACTCGTACTTGACCGTTTATTTTATATACAAGCTATATGCATTGGTCTGCCAAGTCGTATCTTGGTGGAAACCATCTGCAGAACATCAATTTAGTGGTTGATCCGCAGGTTTACCATTGTGTTTCATGCACCCAAACTTCAATATTTTCATACATTTGGGTGCTGCAAAATACAATGATAAACCAATCGATCAAAAACTAAACTCCGGTGTGCAGGTGTTTTCTATCAAGATATGACTTAGCAGACCATTTGCATTTTAATATGCTAATTGAGTTCTATCTAATCCTAAAATTTCAGCCTTCAACTTGATGAGCTGATGGTCTGTGCAATTGCCACCCGTCGAACAAATCCCTTCCTGTGAAATCTTGTATCAGTCTTTAGGAATCTGTGGACAGGCACAAAAACATCCTATCTGTGTTTTTATACCTAGATTGTGTATAAAAACCTTTTTTAATTCATTACTCTGAATTTGGAGATTTTTGTAACAAATACAGCTGTATTTTTTTTTTTTTTTTTTTTTTTTTTTTTTTTTTTTTTTTTTTTTTACAACTGTTTGAGAAAGACTTTGTTTTTATTTTCTCTGAAAACTGCTTGGATTTTTCATTACATTGATATGCAATTCTGATAATGAATTTCATAGAATTCCATTTCAAAGCAATATTTCGAATTTCTTCCAATTTTACCAAAGCATTCTTTTTCTTTATCAGAAATCAGTGAAAATAAATTTATTTTTCTGCATCTTTATCTTTAGACTAAGTTACAATTTTATTTTCCCCGCATTGCTGATAGAGATTTTTTTTTTACCTTGTCAGTTGAAAGCTCACAGTCAAATATCTCCAGAGATTCTCCATCTTCTTCCTCTACTTCCCAGTTAATAATCAGGAGGAGTTGCCGTAATATCCTTTACCAATCTGTGTCCTATATCGGAATTTGGTAAATTAGCAGTGCTTTTAGTTTATAGTCTTTACTTGACCTTACCGATCATGACAGTGTTAAGCTATCATTCGTTGTTGCTAAGAAACTGTTTTTACTAGTTTATAAATTAGCTTGGTAAATTATCACTGGTTTTACTTTGCAGCCTCTACTTGAACTTGCCGATCAAGACAATGATAAGCTGCCATTCATTGGTGCCCAGAAAATGTTTTTATCAGTTTGTTAAAAATGTCCTACTGACATTTTCTACGTATATAACGCAGACTTTCACAGTGATAGACTTGTTGATGACGGTATTATCCTTCTCCTATAATTCTTGAAAAGCTAATAACAAATTTACTAACTGTTGCTTTGTGAGCCTTAATTTCCTCTCTAATCATTTTATAAAATTGTGTGATTGAATAATGAATTGTAGTAAACGAAAGAATGTGCCATTACAATACAACATGAAATAAAAATGTTAACTAACGCAATCTTTAACAGGATACCAATGTAAATTCAAAGTAAAGATCGAGTGTTATTAAAATTCATAGTAAAAGACCAGAGAAGAATCTATTACCAAATTCCAATTTTTGGGACGGATGCAAAAGTTTGTCGCATATTATTGATGGAAATTAAAGAAAATGTATTTCGTGTAAATTTCAATTCCTAGCAGTTACATAATTAGCGCTCATCTGGCTAAAGAATCGATGTATTTTCTCAAATCTTCCAAAAAATAAAATATCTTATCCTCAAAATGTTTTGATCTAAATAAACGGTCATACGACGATGCAAGTTTTGGAGAATGGTTCTTGGATTGAAGCATTTCATCTCAATTATAACAGTTTGTGTCTGAAGTGGGCTAGATACATGTGGTCTAGCAGTCTTGTTGGAAAACAATGCCTAATTGTTGATTGTTTGAAGCTGCTTCTAGCGGATTGCTTGATTTAATTCACTTAATTATAAACAGTATTTCTGCAAATTAATGCTGTATTTTCTACGTAACATCTATTAATAAACAATTTTCTTGTCTCACTGAATGCGAAGAAAAATCTTCTGTAGGTAGGAACTGACTTTTGCTTTGATTAAAAGGCCTCTTCGATGTAGTCATCAATGTAGTCTAAATAATTATTAACATTGCTACTATTCCTTATATTCCATGAATTTCGAAAATAATATGAAAATAAAAACTATGCGTAAATCTGGTTTTTGAATAATGTAGAATAACGTTGTTTTAAAAATATCGACATGTTTTGTAGAAACTGAGTCAGGCTAAAGTTTTAGCTTCATAAAACGTATTTTTTTTTTTTTTTTTTTTTTACTGCTAATTGTACTGTCAAGTTCCAGGAACAAGAAATTTCCCTCCGAGGAGACCTCTACTTTCAAATATTTAGCCAACAAAGACTTATAAACTGATACAATCAATTATGACTCGTATTCAATCATAGAGGCTTGCTTATAGAAAAAGTTTCAGGCCGAAATGTGCTGGATCGAACCGTAGCTTCCGATTTCACGAGGATGAAGTAGGCATACTTCTATTACAAATTTTTTAATTTTTTTTTATCCTATTTAATAACTTCAGTTAATTAAGACAATAATAACATTTTAAAATAAGTGGTAGAAATTTGTCTGATTTGCTTCCATTAGAACATCGCTTATAGATCGAATTTGGCAAATTCAAAAGTGGAGATTTTATTATGATTTTATCACATATATATACTTTGCAATGAAATGCTAATTTGGGTGGACTTTCTGCTGAAAATTCCTTCATGAAAACACTTCATTTATTAACATAATCAAATTAAACCTCGTGAAATTGGTCTCATTCTTCA
The DNA here is from genome assembly GCA_963932465.1 of Maratus speciosus. Classification (NCBI taxonomy): domain Eukaryota; kingdom Metazoa; phylum Arthropoda; class Arachnida; order Araneae; family Salticidae; genus Maratus; species Maratus speciosus. Next base: position 484,211,168 of record OZ010793.1, read on the forward strand.
CGCCCCCCCCCCCCCTCCTTTCTTTATCATTTTATGAGTTTCTCCATCTTCACTGTTCGATTTTTTTTTCAAAAGAAGGTAGTGCGGATGGCCCACTGCCTTTAGTAATGTGGACTATGGTGATTTCAAGTTAAGTTAGAAAACTTAACCAATCTTCTGATTTTCATCAACGTCTTATAACGGTGGATTAAACATGAATTCGCCATTATTCACCAGAGATGAAACAGCAATCTAAACAATGTGAAAGAGCAGCTGAAATTGCGCCAAAGAAAGTGAAAACGGTTCCATCTGCTGGAAAAGCCACGGATACGGTTTTCGGGAATTCACAAAGTGTGGTGATCATAGAGCACCGACAAAAAGGTAGAATCGTCACCGGACAGTGTTATGCATTTCTACGGGACCAATTAAAGAGTGCTTATTCCGACAAAACGTCTATACCTGAGCAACAAATACGCGTTCTTTCACCACAGCAGTGCTCTTGCACACATGCTTGTAGTTTTCGCTACGAAAGTCAATGACCTACGCTCTGTAGTGCTTCCACATGCACCGGATTTTGCTCCCAGCGATTATTTCCTTTTCCCAAGCCTGAAGAAATGGCTCGGTAGTCGGAAATTCACTTCAAAATATGGGGTTAAAGCAGAGACCACCACTTCATTTCCAAAGTTAGATAAGGCATATTATGCTAAAGATAATAAAAAGTCGGAAACTCGTTGGTTTAATTTTTTTAAGTTGTAAGGAACTACGTTAAAAAAAATTAAATATTGTCAAATTTTTTTCATTTTCTTTGTCGGGCTAATAACCTTTCGAAACACACTCGTATCGATATCAAATTTTATTATCCCTCCAAAAAAAAAAAAAAAAAAAAAAAAAAAAAAAGGCGGAGTTTAAGAAAAATGCGGGTCCTAGTTGTAATTAAAATTCGACCCCCTCATGCTGAGAACATGACACTATAAAACTTGGTAAGACGGAAACATAAACAATAGGTGCTAAATACCTTTTTAGATGGGTTTTTTGCGTCTTTGCAGATACAATTGCAGGGTATTTTTAGGGGAATAATGAGAATTCCGTTTAAACCAGGGTTTCGTTACAGCTAGGTATCAGAACATAAATTTGTTACCTAGCAGACATTTATAAAATGTAATATTTTACCATACAGTCTCCTTATTTTCAGTTTAACATTATTATAGTTAATGATAAATTTTCGCGTTCCCTGTGCGTTACAAAAAATATCTTTAGGTTACCTTTGAGAACACATACAACACTGTAGAAAAAAAAGGACCAAAATACGGAAATACTACTGGCAATCTAGACGCCAGCACTTAGACCGGAATTTAACGGATTTTTTCTGTAATTTAAAGGGAAAAAGTTCCGTTAAAATACGGAAATAGTACTATCGTCTAGATTGCCAGTAGTATTTCCGTAATTTAATCCTTTTTTTACAGTGTAGTGACGGGAAAAAAAATGTAAGCGCTAATGTTAAGTCTATGGGAGCGTTATTTTCAAATATCTCGCGTCCTTTTTAATATTTTAAAATGATTTTTTTTTTTTTGCATAGGATAGCTGAGAACGATCTACAACCGGGCTGTTTTTTACTTTTTCGGTTTTGGTTAGAGATATATATAAAAAAAAAAAATACTTATACTTTCGGAACTGGTGGAATCGGTTCTGAAATTGAAACTATCATAGTAAAAGAAAACTGAAACTAAAATCGAAAAAGTAAAACCTAGCCTGGTTGTTGATCGCCCCCAGCTATCCTATGCGAAAAAAAAAAAAAAATCATTCAAAAATATTAAAATCAAAGCCAGAAAATTGAAAATAACGCCCCCATAGACTTAAAATTAGCATTTTCATTTCTTCCCGTGTCTGAAGTGGGCTCTTGGAAAAAATATGTTACGCAGGACAAATTTCGCATTTTCTTAGACTTTTAAAGGTATACTGTACCCATAAAAATGACAAATATTAAAAATAATAAATATTAATATATTTTTTTAAAGTTTCGAACAAATTGATCAACTCTTTTAAAGTTAACAATCTTTAAAACTTACAAATTTTAAGTCCTTGTTAAATCTTAGTAAATTTAAATTGTTCAAAATTAGGAAAAATTAAAATAATAAAGTCATCAATAATGTTCTTAGGCATGTTTTAAAGGCATGAAAAATATGCTAAAAATTAATATAATAAGAAAATGAATAATACAGATAAAAATCAACTTTCAGGAATTTCTGCCAATTAACGTAAGTGTATTTGCATTCTTTTGTACAGCCCTTACATTAGCAACAAGATTTTATACACGTCACATGTTAAGATAAAATTTATTCCAGTATAAACATGCTTAAACTACTTAAATCGCACTTCCAGAAATTATGATCCATAGGCGTGCATGGATACAATTCTCTGGATAGCCTTGTATATTATTATATTTAGTTTTTTCTTTCGGAACCGGTTGGAATCCATTCTGAAGTCGAAACTATCCTAATATTAAAAAAAACTAAAACTAAAATCGAAAAAGTAAAAACTAGCCTGGTTGTCGATCGTCCTCAGCTATCCAATGCAAAAATCTATTAAAATAAAGCGAGAAATTTGAAATTAACGCCCCCATAGACTTAAAATTAGCTTTTTTATTTCTTCCCGTGTCTGAAGTACCTTAAAGAACCTTAAAGTCTGGGCCCTTAAAGAAAGATGTGTAATACAGGACAAATTTCGCATTTTCTGCGGCTGTTAAAGTTGTACTTTTTCGTTAAAAATAACAAATATTAAAAGTAATAAATATTAACAATATTCCTTTAAAGTTGATCAAAACTTTCAAAGTAAACATTCTTTAATACTTACTAGCTTTAAGTTTTTGTTAAATCTTAGTAAATTTAAATTGTTCAAATTATTGAAAAATTAAAATGATAAAGTCATCAATGGATATTCTCGGGCTTGTTTTAACGGCATGAAAAAAATGATAAAATTTAATATAATAAGAAAACGATTAATGCAGATGAAAGTAAACTTTCAGCAATTTCTACTAATAACCGGCAGTATATTTGCATTATTTTGTACAGCCCTTGCATTCGAACAAGTTTATATACACGCAACATGTGAAGATCAAAATTATTGCAGTATAAACATGCTTAAAACAACTGAAATCGTACTTCCAGAAATTATCATTCATAGGCGCGCGCATGCATCCAATTCTTTGAATAGCCTTGTATATTATTATATTTATATTTTACAAACAGTTTCTAATTATAGTTGAACTTGAAAATGTAGAATTTAATTAAAAAAAATTAGCAATTCACTCTCATTCTCAGCAATTCTTCCTAGTTCTTTTGCGTAGCCCTATACACGGTCTATAGAAATCATATATATAATCAAGTATTAAAACGGATATCATAGGTGAAAACTCATTTTTAGCAATCAACTCTAATAGAGAATACTTCGTATACAGTATTGTGTCCAGCAACTTTTATATGCCCCTGTAAATGAAATAAAATGTGATTCACATCATATTCTAATGTAAGCATCTTGTAGTAAACCTCAGTAATGTATATGAATTCCATCTTGTTTGAAATCGTGAAACATAACTAAAACACACCTTGCAAGCAGTATTTTCTGTAATAAAACTGAACTCATTTCTGTGACCCTGTGAATGAATGATAAATGCTTTTCAACCCCTTCAGAAAGCATGTTTTACTGCGCATCATAAATTCATATCAATTTTATTATGTTGTAACAGAGAAACGTTATTAAAATACGCCGCAAACGTTTTTTCTTAATAGGCCATAATATAAAGAAATATACTTTTAATTCCCCTGTACACGTACCGAAATCACCCACTCGTGGACAGCCAACCTTTCCGCATAGGAGCTGTGCACTTAAATAAGGTGCATAATTTTTATGTTAAAATTGTTTTACATCATTAAAGTACACCGCAAATGATTTTTCCCATATAGGCCATAATATAAAAGAATACGCGCGATCTGATAGTAATTAAAATTCGACCCCCTCATGCTAAAAACGTGACGCTATAAAACCTGGTAGGACGGAAAAAAACAATAAGTGCGAAATACCGTTTTAGGTGGGTTGTATCCGTCTTAGCAGATACAATTGTAAAATATTTTTAGGGGAACCATGAAAATATTCAATTTAAACCAGGATTGCGTTACAGTTACGTATTGCAAAATAAATCTGTCAGCTGACAGACTTTTATAAAATGCTATATTTTACCTTACAGTCTCATTATTTTTAGTTTTACATTATTACTAGGGGGCTCTGCCCCCTGCAAGTTACGCTCGCCAACCCCCGTTCAGACACCGCAGAATCTAAAAACACGCTAATCTGATGGGTTTAAAAAATATAAGAGAAGATTGAATTATACTGAAAAAAGCTGTGCAGATCTCACTGTAAATGGGTTTCCATTCAATTCCATTTGATTGCAAAAATGTAAGGCCGAATCAGTTGCTGTTAAGACATCCAATGGTTATTTTCGTTTTTGATTAAAGAGGATCAGTTAAACATTTGAAAAATAGCTGAAATAAAATGAATTAAGTATACAGAGTCTTTGTCTCCCGGTATTTTAAAACAGTCTCTATAACAATAGCCTAAGTCATGTGACTATCATCAACAGTTTCGGGCGGGCCATTTCGCTTTTTATACTCTAGGTGCCATTTTGGTACTTTAATGTTAGCCATGCACAGGTGATAAGTCGCCAAATATTATTTTATCGCCATCGTTTCATCTATATTATAATAGTTCAAGTCAACAACTGTCATAAACAAATACGGTCTGATCCCTTCGCCTTTCATATGAAACTTTGGCACAGATGTCATATAGGATATTGGCGCGATTTTTTTCCGACGCCAATTTGGGAAACGCATCAACAGCATAAACAACAACATCCGGCTTGCCATATCAAGCAAAATAACAATACTTTGGCGCCAGTACCCGTTGCGTATATGCCATTGGCGTCAGAAAAAAAAATCGCGCCAATATGGGTCCGTATATAACATCTGTACAAAAGATTTCCATTTTGGTTAAAAAATCAATTTTTTTTTTCAAATAAAACTATATAAAAGTTGTCATGGTCACAAAGAATTCTTGGTACTGTTACGCTAGCCGGGTGCAAATCTCGCCAATAGCTTTTTTTCAAATTGCCAGATAGCATTTTTTTTTCGAGCGGTAAATTAAAACATTGATTTGAAGTTGAAATTAAATGTCATGGTTTGTTGCATTATTGGGAAGAGTCCCATATTGTGTGCTGGTTGGCGCGATTGGCGAATGAATCCAAAATGGCGTCAAAAAGCCATTTTTAGCGTCTTATAATTTTTTTCAGGATGTCGGAAAAACATGGTCTTTAAATATTTGTAAATATATATATATTTAATAAATCTTATGTATGTCACATGTTAAAAAAAGTACGATGTTTACACAGATAGTTTTATATATATCACGTATAGAGATATACCTTATACAAATACAGTATATATACACCTATAAATAAATATTATGTACTTATATTTTATGTATTTATTATATTTATTATACATGTCAAATTAAAACAAAGTTATATATTTTTCCGAAAAATATAGGCTAAATGCAAAAAAAAAAAAAAAATAAAAATAAAAATAAAAATAAAAATACGCAAAAAACATATGAATAAAGTTCATTCCAGAAAAAAAAACAACCTCAAAGGCTGAAGATCGCAACGACATCGATTCATTTAACGCCAAAAAAAAAATCTCGCCAAAAAAACCAGCACACAATATGGAACTCTTCCCGCATTATTTAACATTTGGCCAGATGTCACATACGCACCGCAGATTTGGCGTGTTTTTTTTTTCTTTTTTACAAAAATTTGGCAAAAACCTTGTTTTCGAATAGCAGTTACATATGCATTTTGTGTATTACTTAGTTATCCCGTCGACCAAAAATCTATCGCCAAACTATAATATTAAATGTCAATAATGGTTGATCGTAAATGTCACATTCACTTGACTTTATGTAAGTTACACATGTTTACGTCATCAAGTGATTTTTATTTCGACGTTTTATTTGTATATTTATTAATGTTATACTAATTTATTTGTTCTTTCGTTATTTAAAATAAAAATTATGTCAATTTGTATAATTTGGCGATTTACATAATTTGGCGAATTTGGTCGACGGAATAACTAAGTAGTACCGTATCATAATATTAAAATATTTATTTGCTTAAAAGACGTTATAAAAACACATTAAAAGTAAATTAAAAATCCATATTATAAATATATTTTATCTATATTTACAAAATATAGATTTTTAATTTAATTTTAATGTGTTTTTATAACGTATTTTAAGCAAATAAATATTTTAATATTATGATATGATTCGTAATGGACGTAATTTTGATTTACTACTCGCACTTATTTTCGTAAGTAGTACCGTATTTTTAAATTATTTTCTATTATTTTCAAAAGGAAATAACAAAAAAAATAATTAATAACTATAGAACAAAATAATTTATATAATTTTAAAAAAGAAATAAAAGTAAATAAACATTTATTATTAAATAAACAACAATAGCCGAGCTACCATGTCAATGAAAATAATGCCATTTTGGCGCCAATCAGAATCTTTCGATTTGGCGAAAGATTGTTCAAGTAAATTGAATTATAAATAAAAGTAGCACGATACATTTTTAGACATATATTTAAGGGAGGCCAAACTGATCGCCAAATTAATTTAAAATAACCTTTTCTGAAATAAGAAAAAAAAATATCTGTTCTGATTAAAATTTCAGTTGCCATCATTAGAAAAATGTACTTAAAACAAGTGGGTAAGTGTGATCACAGATCTCACAGAGGGTTTCGTTTAATATTCCTTTAAAACACTTTATCCTTTTGTGAAATCTGTTAGTTCCACATTTCGCAACCAGCGGCGCACTCTATTCTACACAAACCTCTATCCAAAGGAAACTCCGTTTTACAACCTATGCGTAGGTATATTAGTCGAGGGGATCGGGTCTATAGCACCCGAGATAGGTAGGCGCCCCAGGAAATTGCACGGAACATTCTTTTATAAGATTTTTATTATGTGCTATGAACTATGTCAAAGTTTCCAGCAGATCGACTTGTTAGATTTCATAATTTTAATAAAATTGCGTTATGTTAGTTGCAAATTCCACCACCAGGGAGCGCACACTATTCATAACAAAAGTGTATCAGATCGAAACTCTGTTAATCAACCTATCAGTGGATGTGTTACTGGAGTTGGTGGCGGCCTTAAGCGAGAAATTAAGAAATTTGCTGAAAGTACTATTCGGAAATAGTGGTAACTAAAATTTTGGCATTTTTATATTTCATAAGCAGCACGTGTCTGAGTATATCATAGTGCTCAAAAAACGACACCTAAAAAGGTCGTAAACGCTATTTTTTAAAAAAGAAATCCAGCGCCCCTCCCCGCCCTCCCTTCACAGGAAATTGCATGCACCATTATTTTATAAGCTTTTTATTATGTGTCATGAAGTATCTTAAAGTTGCAAACGGATCGCCTTCTTATATTTCCTAATTTTAACAAAATCGCGTTACGTAAGTTCCGCATTCCACCACCAGGGAGCGCACTCTATTCTTAACAAAAGCATATCTGAACGAAACTCCTTTGCGCAATCTCTCCGTAGATACATGGTCGGGAGGGTGGCGGTGCAGTCTTAACCAACAATTTAAAACATTTTCTGCGATAACAAACGCTAAGATTTAATAAATAAATCTAGTCCCCCCCCCCCCCCATCCACTCCTCGAAATATCACACTCCATTCTTTTTTACACTTTTTCTTATGTGTTATAAAGTATCTTAAAGTTTCGAAGACATCGAGTGGCGGTCTTAAACAATAATTTAAGATATTTCCTGAAATTGCTATTCGGAAATAGTGGAATGAACACTTATAAACCTATAAACTTTTTCATATTGAATAATTAATACTTATCTCATAGCGCGCCGTCGAAACACACCACGCAAATTGTTAATTTCCCAATTTAAATGAAATCTCCGTTAAAAAAGCACGTGCCTCCATCTTAATCTGGCATTTGATGGAAATAAAAGGAATAAAATAATAATTAATATCTCAGCTCGTAATGAAGCAATCTCTTTGAACCGGGTATGTATGTAATCTGCGAGAAATTTCCAGCCCGGATGTCAAAAAATTTAATCGAAAAATTTAATATTTAAAAAGTTTAAATTTCGTATTAGACTTTCCTCCCCTTAAATTTCTCCCGCGCCGATATGTCGAGAAATGATGACAGTTGCCTTCCGGTGAATGGAAATCTGTTTTCATTGTTTTTAAAAACACAGAAATTAAATTTTTATCGATCGATTTTTAGTGGATTTTTTGCGTTCTATCCTATGCAGAAATTTGAAATTTATACCAAAATAAAGTAGAATTTTTTCCGCGTATTTCTACACCTGTTACGAATTTGTACGACCGATATTTCGGCAGATCCAATTTTGCTTTTTGAAGGTCCACTTCATTTATTGCTTAAAGTACTCCGTGGTAACCCTGCACCGGCTGATTTGACGGAGCATCCGCCGAGTTTACTGGCAACCATTAGGAGAAACTGGGGAGGATTTCGATAACGTGCATTTTCACCTGCATTCAAAAGGTTGATTGGTTAATTTTAGAATTTAATTATCCCGTAATTAGGTTAATTACCAACTTTTTCAAAATTTTATGATTTGTTGTTTGATGTGAGGTGTTCAGCTATAAGTACCCAAAATTTCAAGTCTCTAACATGTATAGTTTCTGAGAACGGGCTCTGTGACGGACAGACGGACAGACAGACAGACAGACAGACAGACAGACAGAGGAGCGAGACGAATAGGGTTTCGTCAGATGAACGAAACCCTAATTAGAAAAAAATTAATATTTCGAAAACTAATTCGAATTTAAAAGTTCTAATACCAGCTTTGAGAACTGCAGATCAATACGGATTTTTGGTGTTAATTTCATCGCAATGTATTCCATATTTTAGGAAAAATAGCCGTGAAACTGAATCAGTCGTTTAATCAGTCGTTTCAAAGAATCGTTTCATAAATTCGTTTCATTAGGATTTTATATATATAGGGTAGATATTTAAAGATAAATTTTCGCGTTTCCTAACCGTTACAAATAATATCTTTATGTTTCAATTGAGAACCCACACTAGTAACGGGAAAAAAAATGAAAGCGCTAATGTTAAGTCTATGGGAGCATTATATTTTCAATTATCTCGCTTCCTTTTAAACATTTTAAAATGAATTTTTTTGCATAGGATAGCTGAGGACGCTCTATAACCGGGCTAGTTATTACTTTTTCGATTTTTGTTTCAGATATTTTTCTTTAAAATTACTTTTACTTTCATATCCGCTCTAAAATTTAAACTATCCTATTATATATTTAAAAAAAACTATAGCCAAAATCGAAAAGTAAAAGCTAGCCTCACTGTCGATAGTCACCAGATATCCTATGCAAAAAAAAAGAAAAAAAAAGAAAAAGAAAAAATCATTCAAAAATATTAAAATCAAAGCGAGAAATATGAAAATGACCCCCCCCCCCCATAGACTTAAAATTAGCGTTTTCATTCCTTCCCGTGTCTGAAATAGGCGTGCATGCATCCAATTCTTTGAATAGCCTTGTATATTATTATATTTTTATTTTCCAAACATACCTTTCTAAATGTAGTTGAATTTGAAAATAAAATTAATCAATTTCTCAACAATTCTTCCTAGTTCTTTTGCGTAGCCCTATACGTAGTCTATCGAATTTATATATATAATCTAGTATGCAGAAATTTAGTTAAAAACGTATATCATAGCTGAAATCTCACTTTCAGCAATCATCCCTAATAGACAATACTTCATATGCAATATTGTATCCAATATCTTTTATGTGCCCCTGTAAATTAAATAAAATGTGATGCACATCATATTATAATGTAAGCATCATATTGTAAACCTCAGTAACGTATATGAATTCCATCTTGTTTGAAATCGTGAAACATAACTAAAACACACTTTGCAAGCAGTTTTTTCTGTAATAAAACTGAACTCTTTTCTGTGACCCTGTAAATGAATGATAAATGCTTTGCTATCCCTTCAGAAAGCATGTTTTACTGCGCCTCATAAATTCATATCAATTTCATTATGTTGTAACAGAAAACGTTATTAAAATACCCCGCAAACGTTTTTTCTTCGTAGTCCATAATGTAACGAAATATACTTTTTAATTCCCCTGTACAAGTACCTATGCTCTTCAATAATGCGAATAAATTGTATGTTTAAAATTGTTTTATGTCATTAAAATACACGCAAATGTATTTTCCCACATAGACCATAATATAAAATACTTTTGAATGTCCATGTAAGTGAAGTATAAAATATTAAAAGGTAATACTTATTAGAAAAAAAAAATTGCTAGCTAGTATATTTTTATAAAATGCTATATTTTATCTTACAGTTTCATAACTTTTAGTTTTACATTATTAAAGTTAATGATAAATTTTCGCGTTTCCTAACCGTTTCAAAAAAATATCTTTGCGTTACATTTGAGAACCCACGCAGGTTACGGGAAAAAAATGTAAACGCTAACGTTAAATATATGGGAGCGTTATTTTCAAATCTCACTTCCTTTTTAACATTTTAAAATGTTTTTTTTTATTTTGTATAGGATAGCTGAAGACGATCTACAACCGGGCTAGTTTTTACTCTTTCGATTTTGGTTTCAGATATTTAAAAAAAAAATACTTTTAATTTCGGAACAGGGGTGAATCGTTTCTGAAATTGAAACTTTCCTAATATATATATATATATACTAAACTAAACTCTGCGGCTATACAATCCATGAGGATCAAGGCCGACAGTGCCCATCTCTGTTTTCTTGACCCTAGGCCCGAGGTGCTATACAGCATGCGTCCCGGCCAGGTGGTCAGCCTAACGCGAGACCCTCGGTGTTTAGTTCCCAAGCAAGCTTGGTACTCATTTTATCGACCCCAAAGGGATGAAAGGCTGAGTGAACCTTGCCCAGTCGGGAGTCGAACTCTCGACCTGCGGTGCGGCAGTCAGATGCCCTGACCACTACACCACTGGGCTTTATATATATATATATATATATATACATATAATAAAAATCTAAAAAGTAAAATCTAGCCTGGTTGAAGATCGTGTATTAAAACAAAGCGAGAAATTTTAAATTAACGCCCCCATAGACTTCGTTTTACTTTCTCTCCGTGTCTGAAGTGGGCTCTTTAAAAAATATATCTGTTACACAGGACAAATTTCGTTCTCCGACTGTTAAAGGTGTACTGTCCCCTTAAAAATAATAAATATTAAAGTAATGAACTATAAAAATATTTCTTTAAAATTTTGAACAAGTTGATTTACAATTTTAAAGTTAACAATCTTTAAAACTTATTAACTTTAAATTCTGCTGATTTTTAATTAAAAAAACTGTTTTTCGAACGTAAAATGTTAAATTGTCGAATATTTTATACATATACAAGAATAGGAGGCTTGAAAACCAGTCTCCTGGCCAGGCCACAAATATGTTCTAACAAATTATGACTTCGTAATTATTTGTTAACTATTTTAACTTAAAAAATAATTTAAAAAATACTCGTCTATTTTTTTACCATTTTACTTAATAAACTAGGACTGAAATTTGATTCCTTAATAACTTCTATATGTTGTAACTCCCTCTGTGCGGTTCTGAAATTGTTTATATAAACGAAATGTATAATTTCCTTCGTTATTCATAGAAATATAGAATTTAAAATATTTCATTCTTTCAAGAGTCTTTTGTTGAAATTAAACAATAATTTTAGAAAAAAATAAATCCAAGGTTTGAAATAGGAGTGATCTATTTTAACACGATACAATAATCCAATCACAATTAAATCGTTTCCATTTGCTAAAGTGTTTGGATACTAGCCAATCATATTTTTAATAGGCGTGGTTTTCATCGTCTTGGTAGAGGCGGAGAGCATAACATTACGAGGCCATTTTTGACACATTTTTCATCAAAATCTTTGCATATTTTGCTCAGCCTAATTGTAGTAGAACTATTGAAAGCATGTTATTGGAAAGCTTAAACTCTATATTTTCGTTGTTATTTTTAAAATTTTCCTGAATTTTGCTGATATGAATGTTATAAGACTAAAAAGGACACAACACCTCGAATTTCACTGGATCCTAAATTTACAGGATCCTGAGAATTAAACTACAACGAAAATCGGAAAAGTAAAAAATAGCCCGTAAACAGATAGTCCTCAGCTATCCTGTGCAAAAAAAATCATTTAAAAATATTAAAAATCAAGCAAGATATTTGAAAATATTGTTCCCATAGACTTATCATTAGCGTTCGAACTTCAAACCGTGACTAGTGTGGCCTCTTAAACTCGCCACGGGTCAACGGAAGAACGATAGATGTATTTTTAAACCCTTTTTTCAGAGGTCCCACCAGTGGCCGAGAGGTTCTGCTCTCGAAGCTGGTAGACGCCCCTAAGGCATGGTGACGTCACGTCGACGTCGTTGTGAAGTCACGCTGTGACATTGTGACCGTCGATGTGACGTCACGTGACGTCGATGTGAAGTCATTGTGACTAGAATGTGAGGTCGTTATGGCCGTTTTAGAGCTCTTTTGTGACGTCACATTGTGACGACTTTGTGAAGTCACGGTGTGACAAATTTGTGAAGAGTGTGTCATTTGTGACTATTTTGGTATTAACTTTGTGACGAATTTGTGACGAATGCGACAACGCTTTAAAGTCACATTGAGATCAATTTGTGAAATACGTGTCATTTGTGACGAAATTGTCTTTAACACTGTGATGATTCTGTGACGACAGCGACACTGCTTTGAAGTCACATTGTGACAATTTTGTGAAAATTGTGTGATTTGTGACGATTTTGTCATTAACGTTGTGACGAATATGTGTCTAGTGGCAATGTTGTGAAGTCACACTGTGACATACTTGTACGGTTGTAAACACGTATGCATGTCACACATACTCATAATTATGCATGCTGTAAAATCATTTACATCTATAAAGTTAATATACTTCGGCGATACATCGCAATTAAAACTTGGGGGCCGCTGTAACAAGGGTATACCAAAAGAATTTTATTGAATCAAAATGCAATGCCCCGCAGACTTCAATTTTTGTTGCACCTTTCTTTCCTATTGCAATAAATGAGAATATTGAAGACAACTGAATGATCGATCTGTCACATTTTTTTTTAAAATTAGCTATTTGTTAAAAGCATTAAAATTACCAAAGAAACAATTTGTTTAAATTTTCAAATCTTTATCAAAATAAAATTTGTGTTAAAAATATAATATTTTACAATATATACAGTACTTTTTATATTCTTTAAACTATAGAAAATACTGAATGAAATTAATTTATTTCATTTAATACGCATTACAAACTCGAAGTCACTGCTGAAGTTGAATTTTTTCGATTACACAACATTTATAATAATAATAAAAAAAGAAAGATAAAAAGAAATGCCGATATTAAGTAATTAAATTTTATATGTTTTATGATATTGATTACCATAAAAAATATATATATGATGGTCATTCAAACAAGTTGGGGCTGAGAAAATAGGATACTTCTTTGTTATAGAGTCCCCTATAAATTTGATTATGCAAAAATTGCAGTAGCGACATTGCTGAGCTCATTGTGAAGTTTATGCATGCGTTATATACATATATATTTATATACACTCGAAACGCTCATCATGTGCCATATAGTCATTATATACGTATTGTTTACGTCTTTTATGCCACATACATGCATTACAAAATTTCCGAATTACATTTTAGCAATAACCATTTGAAACTACTCAAATGAAAAATACAGCTTTCGTATAGAAAATTAACTCAGTATCACCAGTATCATTATGTTGAGAATTCTAAGAACAAATTCGGCAATAATCGTTATGTTGGAAGATAGCAGCAATAAATAAAATCGTATTTTTAAGCTCACTGTAAAAGTAAGTAAAACTTTTGGGTATGCATAGAACGGTGATACAAGGGGTTAATTTATTTTACATAAGGGTTTGCTTGAAGTAAAATCCATATATAAAACAACTTTTTGATTATTAAAAAATAACTTTAATAATTGATTGCCAAAATTACATTTTTATTTATCAAATTGTATATTATAAAAATAACTCTTACTATCTATGATTTTTTAAAACAATAATACCTTATTGTTTATAAAACACAGCACCGCAGCTACTCTATTTTGCGTCTAATGTGAAAGTTTTTATGTTTTGCCAAAGATCTATCTGGCTGGATACATGTTGCCTGTTGCCATGACATCTATAACTCTGATATTATCATAAATAGTACAAAGAGATTAGAATAAACAACGAAATTTTTAGAATAAAGTCTGGTGAAAGTTTTATAAATACAGTAGAATGCCGATTATCGGAACTCCAATTAACCGAACTTCCAATTATCCGAACAGCATATTTCTCTCAAAGAATTCTTTTTAACTGAATTTCCAATTATCCAAATATTTCTCCCTCTAAAAAAGAAAAAAAAAACACCTAACTTCCAATTTATTTTTTGCTTAAATTATAAAGTTTGTTATAAAATTATATACTCTGAAGTTTAGAAAAGGATAAAAAGCGAAAAAAAAAAAACAATTAAATAATAAAAAAGTAAACAAAAAACAATTTAAAAAAAAACAATTTTTAAGCACTCCAGTACTAATTGGTGCTGTCAGTCCTAAACCTAGATAAAGTGTGAAGGTTTTAGAATAGTCAGGAACATCCCTTAAACTGTCTGCCCATTTATCCGAACTTTTGCTTACCCGAGCTAGGGTCGGTCCCGACTTGTTCGGAGAATCGGCGCTCTACTGTATATATTGTATTAGAAATACAAATAATCATATTTATTTTTATATGACACAATAAAACAAAATAATGAACACAGTATCAAATGGTTAAATACTTTTTAATGTAAATAAAGTATAAAAATTGAGACCGTAAACACAAAATAGAGCCACACATTGGTTCATTATTATTATTAATATTTTATTTACAAGATTATAGTAATTATAAATAAGAAATCCATTTTAATCACGCTGTTTATAAAGAGTGTATAATATCGATACTTTGAAATTTATCTCGATAAAATCATTTAGTAAATAAAATGATAAAATTATCCAGAAAAAAAAGTAAATAATAAAAGATGGTTATTACATTTTAGATTCATACCGTTCAAGTATTTGCGTTATTTTAAAAGTAAAATCATATTTAAACACTTACTGATTGCGTAACTTCTATATTTTCATTTGCCAACAGACTTCTAGTTCACTTTGAAAATATTTCAGTAAGAATGTTTAACAACTGAAAAGCTTTCACCCGCTATGACTATTTCTTTATAAATTTTAAAACATTTCTCAGGTTGAATAATACATTAAATAATCATTTTTTTTTCTTATCTACGATCTCTTTTAATAGTATCCGTTTCCGTTGTGTCTTATTTTTTTATAAATTCCTCTTCTGAGCAGATCCAATTTTTTAAAATAAAAACATGCAATGCAAATTGTTTAAGACCATCACTTAATACAAAATTAAAAAATTATGTTTGCCAATAATTTTATTCCATAAAAAGCCTTTTTTTAAAATAATTTAATTATCTTTAAATGTTTATTAATTATATTAATGTTTGATTATAATACTTGTCCATATACTTTCATATTTATGACACCATGTGGTTTTAACCAAATATTTAAATAAGAAAATAAACCAGATTAAAATGCAATTTAAATCACTAATTTTAATAATCTGATCAAAGCTGTTGAAAAGGAAGTTAGATACTTTAACAAAATAAAAAATAAATGTAATGAAAAATTTGTGTTCTATAACATGTTTATTAGAAGATAACTAAAATCATTGTAATTTAAAAAAAAAAGCAAACAGGGAAAATAATATTTTAGATATTTCAACAAAATAAAAAATGAATGTAATGAAATATTTATGTTCTACAGCATATTTATGAGAAGCTAACTAAAATTGTTGTGATTAAAAAAAAAAGCAAACAGGAAAAATAATATTTTTACATACCTAATTTCACTGACGATGTACGTGATACTTTGATTTTGGGGAACCAATTAAATCCGATAATAAGTACCATAGCAATGACTTGAATCATCTTCAACAAGTCAAAGCTACCGTAATTTTCTCGGGTTTATATTTTGTTAGCTGAACTAACTTGGATCCTGAGAACGTTCTTTTTTCAGTTTTTAAATCCGTGTCAACACGTCTATACTGTCCAGTGTCCACAGAACTTCCCGCGTTTATTCTAAAAAGCTTCACTGTTACTTCCGTTATTCTGCGGCCGAGTCATAACAGCTGAAATAGTGCAGATGCAGACGATTTTTAAGTTTCGAAGTTCGAAGCAGATGTTTTTCGGTTTTATTTGTTTTTCTATACAACAGTTTCGGAATAAAATTAAATGCATAATAATTTTATCAAATTGTCTCTAATTCAATTTCCTGTTTGAAAATGTTTTATTGTATTTTACCTTTTATTTTTATCAGTTTTATTGAATTGTAAAGTTTCATTTATGTAAATTATAATAATAATATTATCCATAATTAGAGTTTACTAGATAAAACATTGCTTAATTTTTCAAAATGTGTACTAATTAAGGTCTGTGAAGTTGGCCCCCTGACTTTATGGAATTTAAAAACTGAAAACACCCTTCGTTTGAGCGTCGTTTGAGCGCGTTTGAGCGACAAAAATTTTCGTTTGAGCGACAAACTGAAAAAAGTTATAAACAAATTAAAATTCAGGAACATTGTTTTGTGAAGTTGGCCCCCCGACTTTATGGGATTTGAAAACTGAAAGCACCATTCGTTTGAGCGTCGTTTGAGCGCGTTTGAGCGACAAAAATTTTCGTTTGAGCGACAAACTGAAAAAAGTTATAAGCAAAAGAAAAATCGGAGGGGTCCACATTTTGTGAAGTTGGCCCCCCGACCTTTTCGGATTTAAAATCTGAATACAGCATACGTTTGAGCGTCGTTTGAGCGCGTTTGAGCGACAAAAATTTTCGTTTGAGCGACAAACTGGAAAAAGTTATAAGCAAAAGAAAAATCAGAGGGACCTGCATTTTGTAAAGTTGGCCTCTCGACCTTTTCGGATTTAAAAACCGAATACAGCATACGTTTGAGCGTCGTTTGAGCGCGTTTGAGAGACAAAAATTTTCGTTTGACCGACAAACTGAAAAAAGTTATAAGCAAAAGAAAAATCAGAGGGGCCTGGCTTTTGTGAAGTTGGCCCCCCGACCTTTTCGGATTTAAAAACCGAATACAGCATACGTTTGAGCGTCCTTTGCGCGCGTTTGAGTGACAAAAATTTTCGTTTCAGCGACAAATTGAAATAAGTTATAAGCAAAAGAAAAATCGGAAGGGTCCACATTTTGTGAAGCTGGCCCCCCGACCTTTTCGGATTTAAAATCTGAATACAGCATACGTTTGAGCGTCGTTTGAGCGCGTTTGAGCGACAAAAATTTTCGTTTGAGCGACAAAAATTTTCGTTTGAGCGACAAACTGAAAAAAGTTATAAGCAAAAGAAAAATTGGAGGGGTCCACATTTTGTGAAGTTGGCCCCCCGACCTTTTCGGATTTAAAATCTGAATACAGCATACGTTTGAGCGTCGTTTGAGCGCGTTTGAGCGACAAAAATTTTCGTTTGAGCGACAAACTGAAAAAAGTTATAAGCAAAAGAAAAATCGGAAGGGTCCACATTTTGTGAAGTTGGCCCCCGACCTTTTCGGATTTAAAATCTGAATACAGCATACGTTTGAGCGTCGTTTGAGCGCGTTTGAGCGACAAAAATTTTCGTTTCAGCGACAAATTGAAATAAGTTATAAGCAAAAGAAAAATCGGAAGGGTCCACATTTTGTGAAGCTGGCCCCCCGACCTTTTCGGATTTAAAATCTGAATACAGCATACGTTTGAGCGTCGTTTGAGCGCGTTTGAGCGACAAAAATTTTCGTTTGAGCGACAAACTGAAAAAAGTTATAAGCAAAAGAAAAATTGGAGGGGTCCACATTTTGTGAAGTTGGCCCCCCGACCTTTTCGGATTTAAAATCTGAATACAGCATACGTTTGAGCGTCGTTTGAGCGCGCTTGAGCGACAAAAATTTTCGTTTGAGCGACAAACTGAAAAAAGTTATAAGCAAAAGAAAAATCGGAGGGGTCCACATTTTGTGAAGTTGGCGCCCCGACCTTTTCGGATTTAAAATCTGAATACAGCATACGTTTGAGCGTCGTTTGAGCGACAAAAATTTTCGTTCGAGCGACAAACTGAAAAAAGTTATAAGCAAAAGAAAAATCAGAGGGTCCTGCATTTTGTGAAGTTGGCCCCCCGACCTTTTCGGATTTAAAAACCGAATACAGCATACGTTTGAGCGTCGTTTGAGCGCGTTTGAGCGACAAACTGAAAAAAGTTATAAGCAAAAGAAAAATCAGAGGGGCCTGCATTTTGTGAAGTTGGCCCCCCGACCTTTTCGGATTTAAAAACCGAATACAGCATACGTTTGAGCGTCGTTTGAGCGCGTTTGAGCGACAAACTGAAAAAAGTTATAAGCAAAAGAAAAATCAGAGGGTCCTGCATTTTGTGAAGTTGGCCCCCCGACCTTTTCGGATTTAAAAACCGAATACAGCATACGTTTGAGCGTCGTTTGAGCGCGTTTGAGCGACAAAAATTTTCGTTTGAGCGACAAACTGAAAAAAGTTATAAGCAAAAGAAAAATCAGAGGGTCCTGCATTTTGTGAAGTTGGCCCCCCCGACCTTTTCGGATTTAAAAACCGAATACAGCATATGTTTGAGCGTCGTTTGAGCACGTTTGAGCGGCAAAAATTTTCGTTTGAGCGACAAACTGAAAAAAGTTATAAGCAAAAGAAAAATCAGAGGGGCCTGCATTTTGTGAAGTTTGCCCCCCGACCTTTTCGGATTTAAAAACCGAATACAGCATACGTTTGAGCGTCGTTTGAGCGCGTTTGAGCGACAAAAATTTTCGTTTGAGCGACAAACTGAAAAAAGTTATAAGCAAAAGAAAAATCGGAGGGGTCCACATTTTGTGAAGTTGGCCCCCCGACCTTTTCGGATTTAAAATCTGAATACAGCATACGTTTGAGCGTCGTTTGAGCGCGTTTGAGCGACAAAAATTTTCGTTTGAGCGACAAACTGAAAAAAGTTATAAGCAAAAGAAAAATCAGAGGGGCCTGCATTTTTTGAAGTTGGCCCCCCGACCTTTTCGGATTTAAAATCCGAATACAGCATACGTTTGAGCGTCGTTTGAGCGCATTTGAGCGACAAAAATTTTCGTTTGAGCGACAAATTGAAATAAGTTATAAGCAAAAGAAAAATCGGAAGGGTCCACATTTTGTGAATTTGGCCCCCCGACCTTTTCGGATTTAAAATCTGAATACAGCATACGTTTGAGCGTCGTTTGAGCGCGTTTGAGCGACAAAAATTTTCGCTTGAGCGACAAAAATTTCGCTTGAGGGACAAACTGAAAAAAGTTATAAGCAAAAGAAAAATCGGAGGGGCCTGCATTTTGTGAAGTTGCCCCCTGAACTTTTCTGATTTAAAAACTGACGACAGCATACGTTTGAGCGTCGTTTGAGCGCGTTTGAGCGACAAACTGAATAAAGTTATAAGCAAAAGAAAAATCGGAGGGATCTACATTTTGTGAAGTTGGCCCCCGTCCTTTTCGGATTTAAAAACTGAATACAGCATACGTTTGAGCGTCGTTTGAGCGCGTTTGAGCGACAAAAATTTTTGTTTGAGCGACAAACTGAAAAAAGTTATAAGCAAAAGAAAATCGGAGGGGCATGCACTTTGTGAAGTTGGCCCCCTGACCTTTTCGGATTTAAAAACTGAAAACAGCATAATTTCGAGTATCGTTTGAGCGCGTTTGAGCGACAAAAATTTTCGTTTGAGCGACAAACTGAAATAAGTTATAAGCAAAAGAAAAATCGGAAGGGTCTACATTTTGAGGAAGTTGGTCCCCCGACCGTTTCGGATTTAAAAACTGCATACAGCATACGTTTGAACGTCGTTTGAGAGCGTTTGAGCAACAAAAAATTTCGTTTGAGCGACAAACTGAAATAAGTTATAAGCAAAAGAATAATCGGAGAAGTCTACATTTTGTGAAGTTGGCTCCCTGAACTTTTCGGATTTAAAAACTGAAGACAGCATACGTTTGAGCGTCGTCTGAGCGCGTTTGAGCAACAACAGTTTCGTTTGAGCAATAAACTGAAAAATGTTATAAGCCAAAATTTTTGCGGAAGAGTGTGAAGTTGTGAAGTTGGCCTTCCGACCTTTTCTGATTTAAAAACTGAATAAAGCATACGTTTGAGATTCGTCTAAGCGACAAAAATTTTCGTTTGAGCGACAAATTGAAAAAAGTTATAATCCAAAATATATACGGAAGGGCCCTCATTTTGTGAAATTGGCCCTTCCACCTTTCCGGATTATAAAACTGAATACAGCATATGTTTGAGCGTCGTTTGAGTAGTGGCAGTATAGAGTGAAAATTTTGGGTGCATCAAACGATTTCAGATAACTTTAAATTAATATCAATACAAAAACTCTTTGTTTCTGCTGACTATTTTAAAATACTTTCTGGAATTATTAAAATTAAAAAAAAAATCAAAGACAAACATAGTATTTGCTTATTTAATTATTTTTCTTGCCTATTTTTACAAAACAAGTCGCAGAAAAATTCAGTTTAATAATAAATGAGCTTTATAACATTATAAAAATTGTATATTAAAAAAATAATAATGGATTTTTCTTTTCATTTTTTTAACAGATGAGAAAATGAAGGAAAGTTGGCGATGTCAAATCTTATTTATACATAAGCAGATTTGTATTTTCCTATTTGTGAGATCATTTTTACCAGTGATCACTAGTCATGCAAATTCCTAAAGACTCGGTGTTTAAGGAGGGCCAATGTAAAGCTTTAAAAAAAAAAGTATATATTTTTTTTTACTCAAAAAAATTCTACGTTGCTTTCCGTTTCCAACACATCACAGGGACGAATTTCCTTGGGCGTAATCTCGAATCTTTTTCTGTTATTCAGAGTCATTTTTACAAAACGGGTTAATTGTCAAAATTAAAATATTGCGTTACAAAATAACACGTAGATCTGTATTTTATAAAACGTTGAACTCACGGTCAGTATTAGTGTAATTTTACGAATCTCATTGCAAAATTTAAGTTATTCCGTGCATTTGCTGACTAAAATAAGTAATAAAACGATATTTTTCTCAAAATAGCAGAAAGTAGCGATTAAAATTACTCATGTTGAAAAATGAAAAATATAAACTTTCTATCATTTATTAAATTCGACTGAATTTTGTTGGATTTCAAACTTTTTTTCATAAAGAGATGGAAGTTACCGTTCCTGAAGGGAGGGTGGAGGTACTTCTGAATGAGATACCTGGATGAGGAGTGTTATATTGTTCTCCAAATCACAAAATAACACATTCGGATCGAAAGATATAAGGAAACAACTGGATGATTAGCCTTTTTTTACCACATGTTAACTGGAGATGCCATCAGACCGATTAGTCAATGAATTTTTCTATTAAATACATTGTAAAAAAATGTGCAATTCTACAGATGTAATGTTACAGAAATCTGTATGCTTACTAAAATTTTATCTGCACACTGTACAGAAAAAGATGTAAATCTACAAAACTAATTTTTGTAAAGCTACAGAAAACTGTATGCTTACTAAAATTTTATCTGCACACTGTACAGAAAAAGATGTAAATCTACAAAACTAATTTTTATAAAGCTACAGAAATCTGTAGCTTTACAAAAGAATCTACTAAAATTACAATAATCTTACTAAAAATTTATCTGTATCCCGGGTTCCAGTTATATAAAAAGTTCTAGTCATCCCAGTTTCCTAAGAAATTCTTAGTAACCTTACAGACTTTTTGATTTACGGTTCAAAAGTGTACCTGTTACATGAATTTTTGTTGTTGCCGTTGCATAAAAAGTTCTAGGAATCCCGGTTTCCTAGAAAGATTTTACTAACTTTACAGATTTCTTTTCACAGTGTACGTTTTTTTTTTTTTTTTTTTTAATTTGGATAAAAATCACAGAAAACAGCTTCAAGCATATTAATTTTGAAAAAGTTTTCAAAATATTTTAAAAACTTACAAAATTATAAATTTGGGGGGGGGGGGAAGAAAATAAAAGAATCAAACCACTATAGATATTTTAAGGCATCGAAAAAGGCTTTGCGTAGGGGAAGGTGCGGCAAAATCGGTTATTATAAATGTTTGTTTTTGCAAGTGCAATCAAATGGAAAAACTCTGAATACCGTTTTTAATATTAAATAAATCTTCGGCTATAATAAAACATATTCTTTTCGATAAAAAATATAATTTAATATATGTAAAAATAGCTTTTTTCAAACCTATACAAAAATCCGGTTATACACCACTGGTTGGGTAAAACGGGGTATCCATTTAAAATTGCCGGAAAACTCCTTTTGGTCCAAAAATTCTTGTTTAATATAGTAAAAAAATAACTTTTTTATTTTAACAAAACGAAATTCCACAAGTGTGCTTCCGTGTGTCAAAAATAAATACGTAACAAATTTTCTACATTGTATATGCCTACATATGTTACACTGGTAATCTTATTTTAACTGAATAAAACCATAAATTAATTTGTTTTCATATTCTTCTTCATCCTACATGCTTCGTGTGCCCATCTTTGGCATTTCAAACATTGTATCCAACCTTCTTTAAAAGATCAGTTAGCCCCTTGACTTTGAGGAAATTAAAAATGGAAAACAGCATAGATTTGAGCGTCGTTTGAGCGCGTTTGAGCGACAAAAAGTTTCGTTTGAGCGACAATCTGGAAAAAGTTAGAAATAAAGTAAAATATGGGGCCAACAAAGCGTGAAGTTGGCCCCTCGACTTTATGAGATGAGAAAAATTGAAAAACACACAGGTTTGAGCGTCGTTTGAGCAATAAAGATTTCCACTTTAGCGATAAACCAAAAAAAGTTATAATCAAAAACAACCTCCGGAGGGCTATTTACACGTGAAGTTGGCCTCTCGACTTTAAGGAAATGAGAAACGAAAAACAGCATAGGTTTGAGCGTCGTTTGAGCAACAAAACGTTGAGCGACAAAAATTTTTGAATGAGCGACAATGCTTTCAGAGTTATAGAGCTTTATTTATTTCCGTACGACGCAAATGAGAGTTTGCAGCCAGCAGAAAAAACTAACTATATTAAATATATATATATATATATATATATATATATATATATATATATATATATACATATATATATATATATACCACAGATTTGAGCATTCGAAGTAATTGTTTACGCAATAAAGATTTCTCTTTCAGCAGCAATATTTTCACAGCTAAAAAAAATATTTTAGGACAGGGATACAGTTAAAAAGCATTATTTTAGGACATAATTTGTGCACAGCCCCATAAATTAATTATTTTGAAATCCTAAAGAAACCATACGTTTGATAGTCCAAAGCTCTTGTTTCATCGATAAAAATTTCTGCCTTCTTTAAGATGAGAATTATTATTACGCATTATTATTATTATTAAAAATATATTTTTCTAGTTCTCTTCAGACATATTAATATTTTTTAAATAATCTCTTTAATTTGACAACAGATTTAAATAAAAATAATGATTGGTTTATGCTCATGTAATTAAAAAAAAAAGAAGATTAAAAAGTGAACATAAACAGTAAATCATATTTCTGATAGACTCTTTCTAACACATTCGGAATACAGCTACAACACTTTTAAACGCGTACCAAAAATTTTGCTATAGCAATTTATTTCAATACACAGAAATGTACTCAAGACTGTATAGAGTTCTAGAACTTATGCTTACCAAGTAATATGAAAAAAAGTAATTACATTTAACAACTCATATCTCAGCAGAGAACTTACTTGCAGCTACTATTGCTCATATCTCTTCTTTAACCGGGTTCTTTTGTGTGCACCTGTAAATGAACGTTAAGTGCAATGCACACTATATTGTATAATAAACTGCATATTCTCTTTTAAGGGCCCCTCGTGATGTATATTATTTTAAATACGTTTGAAGTTTTGTAACATTATTAAAATACACTAAGAATTGACGTTTTCCCATACACCGTAATGTAATGAATTTTTTTGAGTATCCGTGTAGCTGAAATGGAATTTTAAACACACACTTCATTTTCGGAACATGCCACCATAAACTTCAGTAACATGCATCCACTTATGATAAGGGTAATACCAGTATATTTACGCAAGTTAGAGCTCAAATCGACAGACTGATGGCAGATAGACAAACAGTATTCATAAATTATATTAAGTTTTGTTAGAAAGTGTTAAAAATGAAAAAAAAAAATCTCAATGGAAAAGAACTGTAAGTGATTTAACCTTAATTTGTACTACCATTGCTTTTCTGGATTTTAAAATGTTGACTTATTAATGCAGACTGAGAAAACACATTTTATGATTGAAATTTTAGAAGTCATAAGACGGATACAAGTGTTTCTTGTATACTCAAATGATACTAAATGATGAAATAGGCAATAAAACCATTAATATGTCAACGCAAATGCCCGCAAAGTTCAGTCAATCTATAAAAACCTATTCTACTCCCCCCCCCCTCCCCTCACGCCTCACCTCTTAAATTTAAGAACATAATATCAATGGAAAAGGAGTTAAACTTTTGTTTTCATAGTCGGGATTTAGAACTAAAGTTGACACCCTGCTAAATTTCATACATCCCCTTTTAACTTCCCCCTTTCGGTTTCTACCAAAGATGAGTAAAATATACTATAGTTTAACATAGAAAGTAATGAATCAAGTGGGTAGCGGTTCCTGCATGAGCCATAAATTTAGTCACGCAGCTCTTAGTTCAGGAAACACCGGACATTTTTAAAAATCATGCCGAAAACGATAGCTGATACTCGCTTTTGCAGGTGTTTGTAACAAGGCTTATAGATAAGACACTTACTCTATAGTCCTGCATGTTGAGTATAATAGTATGAAGAAAAAACGAGGGTCAGCTAGGTGGGGAGGCCTACCAAATGACTTAAGCACTCACAAGCCCCCACCCAATGAAGAAAAAACGATATTATTGTTTTCCTATCATTTTTTTTTCCAATCTCATTAGATTTCATACACGTTTTCTTTAAATATGACATTATTTTCATGAGCCGCAGCATTTAGTTCTTTTGAGATTAATATCCAGACATTAGTGCCAGTGGGTTAAAAAATTATTGGAAACTATAATCATTTTGCACAATCGTATTAGAATGTCAAAGTTTGTAATTTCTGAATACTTTGTGTATTATTTAATCTGTTTATTAATAAATTTCAATTTCCAGTTCATCATTAAATTATAATAAACTCATTAGTGTACAAAAAACATACACAATTGGCGATCAAATATTTTATTAACAATATTATAGCAAATAAGATCAAACTGAATTTCTAACATAGCTTTTTAATGTAAAAATGCAAAAGACCTTTTTTCTTTTTTCTCTTTCGTTTTACTAAACATAATATGAATACACTGGTGCATTTTAAATTTCTATATAAAGAAATTATTTATGTTAATTTTTTTTCCAGGTCTTCTTTAAATTGGAGCCCTCGGGCATCTATCTCGGACGACTTATTTCAAATCAGATAGAAATAGTAACACAATTTCACTAAATCTTAAACTGCAATTGAAGAGATTAAAAATAATAATAATAATAATAATATTTACAGTAGTTTTACATAAAATTTGAAGTAATAGTAAAAAAATTTCAACAGTATAAAAAATGATTTTTAAATACATATGTTTTATATATTATTCCGAAATGTATTTCTAAAAGAAAAAGAGTGATTTTAAATAAACTTTTAAAACATGATTCAAAATCATTATCATTTGAATTTAACAAATTAAAACTGTATGGTCATAATTATATCAGAATTTTTAATACTTTATAGTATTCCGTTTAAATTTATTAAGAAAGAAGTAAGAACGAATAAAATTAAGTGGTTAAATGTTATGAATATATTGAAAACTATACGTAGCTGATACAATTAATTAATTTAAAAATATAAATTAATCATCATATATACTGAAATATATATTATTTAAATATTATTGTTAATCAAACAACAAAAATTATACATTTTATATTAAACATACAAATAAATGTAAAACTTTTTTAATAAAAAAGAATAAAAAAATTTATAAAATATTCAACTAATTCAAAATATCTTTTAAAATAAGTATTTCAAAAGTATTGATTTTTTTATAAATATACACAGTTATTTATAAAATTTTATAAATAAAAACAAGTATAAACTTCATTAAACTGTCTAGTACACAAATATGTATTACACGGTCCAATCTTAATATTGATGTTATTAAGAAGAAATTTTTATTTAGTTGTAGGAAATAACACTCGAATTACAAAACCAATTAAAAAAAAAATTCGTAACATATATACATAAATACTAGGGTGTCAACGATTTTAATCAAATGATTTAAATCAGCGATTAAATCGTGATTTTAATCAACTAATAAAAAAAAAATCATTGATTAAAATCATAAATTTCCGCAATGTTTAAAATTACATAAAAATGTACTAAAATCTAAGATGAACGTAATTTCGAAAGTTTCTGTAAGTATGTATTTTGCCGTATGAAAAAACAAAAGAAAGCCTTAAATAATTTCTAAGCTTAAACTTTTCCTTAGACTTTTAAAAAATTAAGTACAGAAAGTTTGTAAAAAGAAAGGTTTTTTTTTTTTTTTTCTGGCGAAAAAAGTATTTCATTTAAAAATTATATTCAACTTGTACATAAAGAAATTGGTTAGGGATTGAAAAGACAGCAAAACTTTTTTTCTTTTTCCGCTCAAACAGAAATCTTTATCGCTCAGAATAGGATTCAGGGCCGAAACTGGCCTTTTCGGCGCTCGGGGCGAGCATGGATTTTGGAGCCCTCCCTCTTCCGTTCTCCACCACAAAGTAAATTTACGAAAAGAATTTTTCTAAGTATCTAATAGAAAACTTATTTTTAAATTTACAATATATAAACCTGAACTACGTAATCAGTTTTGTTAAACATTGATTCATTAAAACCTTGAAAACGGAATCAAAAGAAATGAATTGCATTTTAATCTTTTTAAATTTTTTTTTTTTTGGTATAGGCTAAATGAGGTTGATATATGGGGGGAAAAAAGGGTTCTACTAAGAATTTTACTTTATGCATTCCCCCTCCCGTTTGTTTTTATTGCCCCGAGCAGTCATCGCCCATGGCAAGACGGAAAAAAAAGACAGGAAGGAAGCTCAACGCTGCTCAGCGGAAACAATCATCTTTCTTGGAATTTTTTTTATCTAATAGAAAAGTCACACTGAGGGGTCCTTCACATTTGGTAGTTATCCACAGTGGACAGTGTCTGACAATAGAGACTGACCTTGAAAAAAAGTAGTGATTCTCCTACACGGAAGTGATTTAAAAGATAGAAGGCAAAGGCATAGACATGCACATGATACTTTTGGAATGGGACACTGAGGAAAAAAATATACCGCCTTCAACTAGAATGAATATGTAATCATTTTCTGTATTCCTAAACTAGAATATAGATTTCCGAATTTCCGAACTATGCGAATAGGGTAAACAACTAAGCTGAATAGACGAAATTATCTAGAATTTCTAGGCTCTTGTTTTCTAGGTGACGAAACTATAATGAATCGTTTCAATAGCGAGAAATTATCGCTTCATTTCTGGAATGGTTTCATAAACAAGAATTATAGTTACTAAAACTAACCTATTGTATTCGCATCTATTTGAAGGGATTTTTAAATAAGTTTGATGATGAGAATATAGGAAAACGCTCTTGAATTCTAGTAGGAGACTTTAGAACTCTCTAGCAAAGGGAACTAGAATTTATAAGGATGACATGGAACTATTTTTTCTAGATCAACAATTTAGATTCTAGATGCCAGAACTATACTTTTTTCTCAGAGGAAGATGAAAAAGCCTAAGAGAACAGTTCTTTTTTCTTATTCATTTGCAATTTCGTACTGTAGATGAATATTTTTATCTATTTGTAAAGTTTAATGCATTTGGTTCAGTTTTACTTTTAAATTTTTTATACAAATTTCGTATTTTTATATATCACAAAATGTAGACCCCTCAGATTTTTCTTTTGCTTATAACTTTTTTCAGTTTGTCGCTCAAACGAAAATTTTTGTCGCTCAAACGACGCTCAAACGTATGCTGTCTTCAGTTTTTAAATCCGAACAGGTCAGGGGGCCTACTTCACAAAATGCAGGCCCCTCCGATTTTTCTTTTGCTTATAACTTATTTCAGTTTGTCGCTCAAACAAAAATTTTTGTCGCTCAAACGCGCTCAAACGACGCTCAAACGTATGCTGTATTCAGTTTTTAAATCCGAAAAGGTCGGAGGGCCAACTCCACAAAATGCAGGCCCCTCTGATTTTTCTTTTGCTTATAACTTTTTTCAGTTTGTCGCTCAAACGAAAATTTTTGTCGCTCAAACGCGCTCAAACGACGCTCAAACGTATGCTGTATTCGGTTTTTAAATCCGAAAAGGTCGGGGGGCCAACTTCACAAAATGCAGGCCCCTCTGATTTTTCTTTTGCTTATAACTTTTTTCAGTTTGTCGCTCAAACGAAAATTTTTGTCGCTCAAACGACGCTCAAACGTATGCTGTATTCGGTTTTTAAATCCGAAAAGGTCGGGGGGGCCAACTTCACAAAATGCAGGCCCCTCTGATTTTTCTTTTGCTTATAACTTTTTTCAGTTTGTCGCTCAAACGTAAATTTTTGTCGCTCAAACGCGCTCAAACGACGCTCAAACGTATGCTGTATTCGGTTTTTAAATCCGAAAAGGTCGGGGGGCCAACTTCACAAAATGCAGGCCCCTCTGATTTTTCTTTTGCTTATAACTTTTTTCAGTTTGTCGCTCAAACGAAAATTTTTGCCGCTCAAACGTGCTCAAACGACGCTCAAACGTATGCTGTATTCGGTTTTTAAATCCGAAAAGGTCGGGGGGCCAACTTCACAAGCTGCAGGACCCTCTGATTTTTCTTTTGCTTATAACTTTTTTCAGTTTGTCGCTCAAACGAAAATTTTTGTCGCTCAAACGCGCTCAAACGCGCTCAAACGACGCTCAAACGTATGCTGTATTCGGTTTTTAAATCCGAAAAGGTCGGGGGGCCAACTTCACAAAATGCAGGACCCTCTGATTTTTCTTTTGCTTATAACTTTTTTCAGTTTGTCGCTCAAACGTATGCTGTATTCGGTTTTTAAATCCGAAAAGGTCGGGGGGCCAACTTCACAAAATGCAGGACCCTCTGATTTTTCTTTTGCTTATAACTTTTTTCAGTTTGTCGCTCAAACGAAAATTTTTGTCGCTCAAACGCGCTCAAACGACGCTCAAACGTATGCTGTATTCGGTTTTTAAATCCGAAAAGGTCGGAAGGCCAACTTCACAAAATGCAGGACCCTCTGATTTTTCTTTTGCTTATAACTTTTTTCAGTTTGTCGCTCAAACGAAAATTTTTGTTGCTCAAACGCGCTCAAACGACGCTCAAACGAATGATGCTTTCAGTTTTCAAATCCCATAAAGTCAGTTGCCAACTTCACAAAGCGATGTTCCTGAATTTTAATTTGTTTATATCTTTTTTTCAGTTTGTCGCTCAAACGAAAATTTTTGTCGCTCAAACGCGCTCAAACGACGCTCAAACGAAGGGTGTTTTCAGTTTTTGAATTCCATAAAGTCAGGGGGCCAACTTCACAGACCTTACAAATTAATTTAATGGTAATAATGAAGACCCCCTCCTTTTTTTAAAAGTAAAATTTGTATCACAGGTATTATATACAAAATATCTTCTTAAAAAAATACAACAAGATTATCGAGAAGAGATGAGTTTTGTTTTGTCAATGTGTCATTCTCTTAATATTAATTTTCTGTAGAATAAAACATCTTGTAAAATAATTTTTAAAGATATATTTTGAAAACAAAAAATAAAATATGAATAATTAATTATGTCGTGGGCTTTGCATAAATTTTGTACATTAATTTTATATTCGGAAAATGTCAATTTTATTTTAAACGTCTGAAAGAAGTAGAATTAAAAAAAAAAAAAGTTCTTAAAATAGTGAAACTCTAACAGGAAAAAAAAATGACTTGAATGCAAATTATAAAGCAAGAAATGCATATATGACTAAACTTTGAAGACGCTTTCTGTGTGCTCATTAAAAGCTGCAGACTTAACTGTAATAGAAAGTTTTTACTTTGAAACCACAGAAATGTTTCGACTACTCTTTGAGAAACTTCTAGTATAACAGATGATCATTTACAAAAATCTTTATAAAAGATAAGTCGAGGTATGTTTACCTAAAACATTTTTTAATAATATGAAATTCGCATAATTAGGAAATCTTTTTGTGTCGCTGATGAATTAATTACATTTTATGTTATATGAAAATAAAAAGTTTTGGTTATAGGCACAGAGGCAACTTGGACCACGGTTTAAAAAAATTTTAAATCCGGCAGAAAAGTATTTTTTACAGTAAATAACATGTTTTTAATAATTTTTGTAATTTTTTAAAGTTTTCTAAGAAGTTCACATCTCAGTCACAATATGACATCACTGAGTGGTGGCATTTTGGTCACAGATGCGACGTGACCACAGTGACTTACAGTGACGTCACAATGACGTCACTGTGACCATGCATGCTATGAGGGCGGGAGGTGCTGGGTTCGATCCCAATCGCGCCCGTCGGCCTAATCGTTCGTAGAATTCGTGGTTTTATTCGAACCTTGGTTTTCCAAGCGTAAATTCGAGTTTGGTTCCCTTAGAAAGACGGAAGGTTCCCTTAGATTACGGAAATTTTCTCTCCTAGAACGAAAAAAAGTCCTTTCGGCCAGTGCCGGGAGAATGAGGTAGTTTCATATTTCTTGGTTTTAAAATTTTGCAAGTTTTACTTGAAGCTAATGTTACTCAAATTTTAAGAAGGTAAAATGCGACGAACCCAATAAGAGAATAATCGTCAATTCTGAATTTGAATGAGAATTGCGCCAAATTAGTAAGCTATAGCCAAGTTGACATCATTTATGGTTACTTATGGTTATCATCATTTATGGTTGCCAAATTTGGCGAGAATTTGAAGCTAACGGATATTAATAATATATAAGCATTGCCTGCAGTGCACCGTGCAAACGGCGGCCATTTAAAAAAAAGATGGCGGATGAAGCAGGCCAGCGAACTCGGTCGAGACATTGGTATGTAATATGCATACAATCAATCTAATCCAAGTCAGTTTATAAATACGAGAGTTACAGCATGACGAAAATGAGATTGTTTCAAAATGTCAGCCACCCTAGAAATTCAAACTGCTCTATCTCAGCCATTTTTAACACTTTCCAACAAAGTTGAAATGTGTTTATGACTTCGGTTTGTCTGTCCGTCTGTCCGCGCTCTAACTCCCGTAAATATACTCAGATCGTTCTGAAATTTTTGTGTGTTAGTAACCTCTACCATAGCACGAATCCTATTTCAAATGAAGTTTATAGCACGTTTAGTTAATTTACAGGGCCACTCAAAAGTTTTCCGTTCCATTACGGCCTATGGGAAAAAATCGTTTAAAATGATTTTTAACTACGTTACATGCTTTCAAACATAATAAAATTGATATGCATTTATCAAGTGTACTAAAATATGCATTCTGTAGAATATGCGGCGCAAGGAAAATAGTTATTATTCATTTACAGGGCCACACAAAAGGATTCCGTTACATAATGATATAGGGGTGGAGGGGAATTGATTGCGGCGTATTTCAATTATGTTAAATTATTTCATGTATAATGAAATTGATATACATCGCTGAGGTTTACTATAAGTTATTTGATGTATATAAGTTATTTCATGTGTGCATAGAATTATTTACAGGGACACACAAAAGATTTCAGATACTATATTGTATCCGAAGTACTGTACATTAACGATGATTGCTGGAAATGCATTTTTAACTATGGTATGTGCTTTTATGTTTCACTATATGTATGCATTGTATATGGTGTGTATAAATGCTCTAATTGATATAGAGGGCTACACAAAAGAATTCGTAATGGTTACTGGGTATGATTGCAAATTGTTTAAAGGTGGTTTTTAAATGAGTTACGCATTTTTACGCTGAACTTCATTTGGTTTACTAAGAAATGATTGTAGAATATACATAAAATGATATACAGGGTCACGCAAAGAATTGGATACATGGCCGTCTATAAATGATAATTTCTGGAAATGTGATTCCAGTAGTTTTAAGAGTGTTTTACTTTGAATTAAACTTTAAATAAATAGTGGCGTGTAATAAAGGTACTAGGTTAACAACAGGGTTGTACAAAAGTATACAAGTATGTTTCCATCTATTACTATAAATTGCTGAAAGAGAAATTTCAAACTGTTATATGTTTTCTTGCTAAACTAAATTTCTCCATTATATAGTATCTATATCAACCTACAGATCAAATATAGGGCTGTTCAAAAGAACTGGAATACATATTTGCTATAGAAGATAACTGCTGAAATCAGTTTTTCAAATGTTTTATGCGTTTTCTAAAATGTTTAGTTAGTTTTCTTATATATTTTATTTCACTAAATAACAAAGTTTTGTTAAAGCATTCAAGAAGTGTTGGAAAGTGTTTCATAATCTATGCTTAACGCATGATTTTTCGGGACTTGAGTTATAGCACTTTGAATTTATAGCGTGGCTGACATTTTGAAACGACCTGATTTTTGTCACGCGATAACAGGCATATTTATGAACCGATTTGGATGTACATTGGTGTATACATAATACGTACCAATGTCTCGACCGAGTTCGTTCGCCAGTTTCATTCGCCATCTTGTTTCAAAATGGCGGCCATGTACAATTTTTTTTTGAAAATTTAAAACTTAAAATGAGGTACCAAAAAATTGGAAAATGAAAAAGATTTTTCTTGTATGTGTTGGACTTTAATACAAAGATTCCGGAACAGTTTTTGTTTCGTCTATATCTAAAAAAATGGCTGAGTTATAGCATTTTGAATTTCTATTGTGGCTGACATTTTGAAACGACTTGATTTTTGTCACGCGATAACAGGCGTATTTATGAACCGATTTGGATGTAACTTGGTGTGTACATAGTACATACCAATGTCTCGACCGAGTTCGTTGGTCAGCTTCATTCGCCATCTTGTTTCAAAAGGGCTGCCATTTAAATAAATTTAAAATTTAAAATTTAAAATGAGTTATCAAAAAATTGAAAAATTAAAAATATTTTTTCAATGTGTTTGACCTTGATACAAAGATTCCGGAGCAGTTTTTGTTTCGTATATATCTTAAAAAATGGATGAATTTTAGCACTTTGAATTTCTAGCATGGCTGACATTTTAAAACGATCTGATATTTGTCACGTGATAACACGCATATTTATTAACCTATTTCGATGTTAGAAGGCATATGGATAGTATATCGTAATGACTCGAACAAGTTCGCTGGCCAGCTTCATCAGCCATCTTGTTTCAAAATGGAGGCCGTTAAATTAAATAAAAAATTATATTTAAAGTGAGGTGCAAAAAAATTAGAAATTGAAAAAGGTTTCTTTTTTAAGTATTTGACCATGATATATTTGACCAGGATTCCGGAGCATTTTTTGTTTTGTCTTTATCTTAAAAAATAGCTCAGATATAGCAGTTTCAATTCCTAATGTGGGTGATATTCTAAAAAATCTGATTTTTTGCCTGCGACAGCACTTGTATATATTAACCGATTCCGATGTGAGTGAGTATATGCACAGGAATTACTATGGTCTCGACCAAGTTCACTTGTTAGCCTCATCCACCATGTTGTCTTAAAATGGCGGGAACTTCAAGATATCGCTGAATTTGGCAACCAAACATAAGTTCCTTTAAATAAAAGCAGCTTGGATTCAAGCACACAAGTCGTATGTTTGTTATTCAATAAAATAAAATAAAATAAAGCTGACTAATTTCGCGAAATTCTCATTCTTAATGATTTAGTATTGATAAAAATTAGTATTGAATCTCCTATAATCGGTTTCCACTGAATTGAGCTTCGTGTGTTTGAATAATATAAGCTTGCTTTTTAAAAATAAGGAATATGAAAGCTACCTCTTCCTCCCGGCACTGGCCGGAAGGACTTTTTAATTTATTAGCACCACGTTTAAAATTCTTAAATTCAAATTTTTTTTAATGGCCGCCCTTTTGAAACAAGATGGCGGATGAAGCTGGCCAACGAATTCGGTCGAGACATTGGTATGTACTATGCATACAATTAATCTCATCCAAATCGGTTAATAAATACGAGAGTTATCGCATAACAAAAATTAGATATATATATATCGATATATATGGATATATTATATATATATATATATATATTGGGAATAGGTAGCTTTTTACTTTTTGAAATGAAAGCTAACTAAAAGAACGGAAATTTCTTTCTTCAATTCTCAGATATATACCGGTATCAGTTCTGCCAGGAATACTTCCATGAATTGAAGAAAGCATTTCTGAGAGTGTTGTAGTACTTTCGGGAACAAAGAATTTTTATTTTTATTCTACTAAACGGACGTATAGTAACAGAGATTACATTTTCCTAATATCAATGTTAAATTAATAATGAACATTTAGTTAAAATATAACTATTTTTCAGAACAAATTTATTAAACCATTAAAAGTGTAAAATAGATTAAACCAAATAAGGATTATGCTATTCATGATGTTTAGAAATATGGTCTGTTTAAATTTGTGCATATAGTCATTTAGATGGCCTAATTTGATAGAAAAAGAGGAAAATGGATCTATGGGAAAAACGAAATGAGAAAAAAGATTTAGACGAAACCAGAGAAAAACATATCTTTTTACCCTTAATCTAAAAAATAGTATATGTAAAATTTATCACTGGAACTTTGCGTATTTGGAAAAATGCACAGACAGTCAAATCGTTTGTCTAAAAATCATCAAATCGTGCCCAAGACAATCTAAACCTTGTAGATCGATTAAAATACATTATAAAATTATATTTATGCTTATGCAGTGTATCTTTTCATTCAGGTAACTCATTTTCAGAAAAAAAAAGAATTGTGATGTCTTTTAAATTTAACAGTTAAATGATTCTTCAGAATACATTTACTTAGGAGTTTTATTAAAATATCCTTTGTTTCTGTTTCCATCCTTTAATAAAAAGCTTCAAAGATAATAAAACCACAATAAAAATTTTGCATCTGTTCCACACTTCATAAAGACAGAATACTTACAACAATGGTATTTTAATAAACTTTGCTTTGACTTTTTAAGAAGCTTGATTTTACTTATTTGCGTTACTTTACAAACAGTTACCTACTTTTATGAAAGAAGATTGTACTACAAAATAAATTTCTATAACATTTCCCAGAACAAAATGGTTTCTATGAAAAACACTGTCTTGTCATTAAATGTAAGTTTATGACCGATAAACAGCCTTGACAAATGACATCGGACAAACATTTACGAGTTTTGCGGGATATTTTAAGCCACACATTTTCCCCTGAAGACGTTTATATCTTATCTTTAGATAGATATAAATAAATATTTCAGAACATTTGAAGAGGAAAATAAAGTAATGTAATTATTTGATACAAAATAAATTTATGACAAACCAGAATGTATCAAAAATACTTATTTGGAATTGTTACCTAAATTAATAAAGCTGTTGAGTTACAAAAAATTATGTAGTAAAATTTTGACATGCAGTTTATTCAATTGTACATGCTGAATAATTCATTAAAATATTTTTTTATTAATATCTACATTTTCAACTAATAGGTAATATATCTTAATTTCTAATTCCTATTTTCGCCACATAAAGTAGTTTTTAAAGTTATAATATCAGTAGTTAAATAAATGAAATAATATGTATGTAAATCTAAACTATTATTCAAAATTTTTCAGAAATTGTTTGTAGTAAAATTAAAAATTGTATGTAAAAAATAGCCAAAATAAAAAACAAACAAACAAAAAAGATTTTATTTGGAATATAATTCCAATTAAGGATTTTCTTTCTTTAAAAAAACTAAAGCAATACCTTTACACCATTATTCAAAAATCTTTAATATCTTAAAAAAAATTACTGGATGATAATTAAAAAATATATTAGTTAAAATATTATTTAAAACATATCTATTTTAAATCATGTCTTAAAATGTCCATGTCTTTCATTAAACATGTGCTTTCTTTTAAACCATGTCTTTCACTTTTATGCCTAAAATAAGGCAATAAATAGAAAGTACATTTTATTTATAATGTCTTACAGTTTAAAAAACTTGAAGCAAATACAATATAATAGTTTCTAATTTTATTTTATAATCCAAGTTACATTCTTTTCCAAATAAAAATCTTAACTTTGTCATTTAACTAGTAAACGTATCTTTAAAATAAATTTATTTAACGATTCTGTTTGAATGTCCTTTACCTCTTTTCCGTTTTTTTCTTTTTAAAAAGAGTGTTTGAAGTCGCAAAAACCTCTGTTTAAATTTTCCTTCCATTCCGCGCACTATAATCACAAAGTACATCCAACAAAAAGCCGTTTTAATAAGCTTCACTTATTCTTGTTACATGTTAGTTCATGAAAATAGTTCTTTTCTTTTATGGAAAAAACATTGTACTATAAAATAAATTTATATAACATTTTCCCAAAACACAACCGTCTCTATCCAGAACACTTTCTTGTCATTAAATGTAGGTTTACGGCGCATATAAAGCCATGACAAATAATCTCGTACAAACAATTTATTAGTTTTGAGGGTTATTTTGAGAAAAGCATTTTCTCATGGAAAAGTTTTATGCGTCCTGAAACGTAAGATATTTATATATAAATATTAAGGACATATTAAGAAGGAAATAAACAGTTATGCTTATTCGATGGAACCTCAATTGGCGACATAGCAGAAAGTTTTAATTAATTTATTTATTTATTAAATAAACTTTTAATCTTTTTAATTAGAAAAAATGAGTTAGTAAAATTTGAATCTATTCAAATGTATTGAATTTTACCTGCTAAATAATTCATTAAAATAAATTTCTTTTATCTTTATTGAGTTAGTAGAAGGGATATTTTAATTTCCACTTCCTATTTCTGACCCTGTAATGTAGTTTTTTAAGTTTAGTTTATTTCATTCATATGAGAATCTTAGTAAATTCCTCAAAAGTATAAAAATGTATTTGTTCTTTTAAATATATTGAAGGTTAAACAAATGAAATGAAATGTACAGAAATCTAAACCTTTATTCAAATATTTTCGGAAATTATTCGTGATAAAGTACAAAAATATACCTCTAAAAAAGAAGAATTAAAAATACATCTCATATGCAATATGATTCAAATTAAGGTATTTAATAAATATATCTGAAATGCTTCAACAAACTTAGGAGGCTGATACTCATCAAGACGAACAAAAAATGCAGTGGAACAAATGACAATGGTCGCAAATGACATTTAAAGGGTGAAAATCGTAAAACTAATAAAAATATCGAAATATCGCATGCTGCTTTTCTGCAGAACTGGCTAGTAGAACGAAGCTGGTTTTCTTTTCACTTTGTGCATATCCGGTCAGAAAGAGATAACGAAAACTTGAAAGAAATATGAATAAGAATGCCAAATAAATCTGTGAGCAAGAATCCACGTTTGCAGGACTCCCGAAATCATCAAGCGTGTTCGCCAGTCGTTCCTCCGTAGATGTACTCTGTGTAATAATATCCACGGTCGACACTTTGAACAATTTTTGTAAAATATTTGTTTTCGCTGGACAT
The DNA here is from genome assembly GCA_963932465.1 of Maratus speciosus. Lineage (NCBI taxonomy): Eukaryota > Metazoa > Arthropoda > Arachnida > Araneae > Salticidae > Maratus > Maratus speciosus. The sequence goes on from OZ010793.1 coordinate 484,249,066, forward strand.
CACGAGCTGTATTGTACGTATTCTGTGCGATAAATAATTTTCTGGAACCTTTCTTTCTTGTCTCAGTTTGTCTATTTACAGACGCATTTTCTCGATTTTCATCCATTAAACGTCATTCGCGACCCCATGTTCCATTGCACTTTTTGTTCGTCTTCATGAGTACTATCATCCCTCTAAGTTTGTTCAAGCATTTCAGATATACCCTGTATATAATATATATGTATAGCCACACCATGTTTTTATTATTCAGATAACTTTTCGTTATTTCAAAAATAAGAAAAAGTAACTTTGAAAATTAATATTTAAACGATACTAAAAAAAAATATTTTAGAACATTTTTTAAACGTTTAACAATATTTCTACTGTCGGATAATAAACGTTCTTATATCACTGAGACTGCTTATTACCCGGCTTCCAAGAAAGGTTATGTGTTTCACGCGTATCTGAGTATGTGGTTTCTTTATACCCTCGAAACACCCCAACGGCAGATGGATTTTAATGTATGAGGTCGCTATCGATTTGTAATAACCGTCCGATGGTTATAGGCTAGGTTTTGTTTTTATAAATTCAAAATGGCGGTAGAGATGAAAAAAATTTACGCGCCATATTGAGTGTCATATCATTGGATAGGTCTTTCAAAATGAAGAGGATGTTTCATTGACTATTTTACAGTCAGAAGCTCCGTTTAAATATTACACTACTTGGAAGTTGTGTAGTAGGATCTCTAGCTTTACTGCAACTCTAAACTTCATAGACATCTATAGGCCTCATCAAAACAGTTTTTATAGATAGAAACTAACAATTAAACACAACTTAAAAGTCATCAATACAAGTAAATAAAAAAATAGGTAAGCAATATAAAAAAAAAGTTCACATTGATAAGAAATCATTTTAATTAGTTCACTTTTTACGCAGTCGGGGTTTTTTATTTTTTATTGTTTTATTTTTATAATTCATTCTGTTTTTTCGAAGCACAAAATGTACTCACTAATAGTACTATACCTTAAAAAAGATGAATAGTACATTTTATTTAGAATATCATTCAGTTTTACCCTCTAATGCCCATGGTAGCATTTCTGCTATCATATGTTCACCTTTAGTTTTTAGAGCGAAATTTGATAAATAATGTATATTTTAAATCATTAAATCATCATTGCACTTTAAGGTAATATTAATAATGAACTTTGAATGCAGATGGAGCATTAAATAAGAAAAAAAAAATAGTTTGAAGCAACATGTTTAACAAATAGGACAAAATGTCATTGACAGTGGTATGTTTTTGCTCGATTTTTCAAATATTTTATTGAAATAAAACTAAATACATATGATACATAGGTATAAAAAAAGTTACTTCTATTTTTTGCACAAAAAAGTTCATTGTAAATTTGTTTTTTAATGAGAAAATGAGTAAGTTAAAATCACGATAGCAGATCTGCTGCCACAGGCAATAGTGATCATAAGCCCATGGTAGCATTTTTGCTACCATAATATTTTCAAAGGAAATTTGTATTTCATAGTGTTAGCTTTGTACTTAAGATACTTTTTTTATTTTAATTCACATGCGCATGTTATTAAATAAATCTGAAGTAAATTACTTAACATTTATAATTTGCATATACAAATAAAATGAAATTACGAGTATTTTTGTTTTTGCATTTTTAAACAAAATATTGAAATTCCTTTTTAATATATAAATAGAGAAAATTATGAAATAAATCCGGAATTAATATTTTGATCTTTATATTTTTAAGCGCAATTATATGCATAAATTTTAAATTTGAAAAATTCTAAGTACAAAACGTTTTTTATTGATCCGTATCACTCAAGTACATTATATATAGTATGTTTGTACTATGTGGTATATACGAGTATATGTGGTATATACGGTCGTATTACATTAGCTGATCCCGTGCAGATCTTCTGCGCTGTAGTTTACTATATTCTTTATTAATTGCTGTGTATGTTGTGCGTTAAATTTTATTGTGCGTTTTTTATTTTTGGCAACAATAAATAGTAAATCTTATAGGAAATGGCTGTTATCTTGATGTGTCCTCTTGATTAAAAATGAACTATATTTTATTTAGATTCCCAATTGCTTTTTTGCCTCCACAATGTTTTAATACGCTTGTATATATAATTTCAAGATTCTGGCTTCTTAAATGTGTATATTTTTAGTAAAATAGACAGAGTTACAAATTTGTATTTATATATATATTAGATAAACAAACCACTCGTTGCCATCGGCAAAGAAATAAACTTTTTTGCCGCTATATAGTACATTAGTGTTATATATATATAATTGTACACAACACTAAAAAGTAAAACGAGGTTTTTTTTAATTATTAATATTGTGTAAAATTGAACAAATGGTGTAAAAAATAAAATGATATGCAAAAATTTTATATATATAGAGAGAGAGAGGGATAAAAGAAAGAAATTGTTTTAGGTCATACCACATGTAAATATATAATTACTTTTACAAAATAAAATACTTGTGATATATGATAAAATCCTTCATATTTCATCCTAATCTGCCCATGGTTGCATATATGATACCATACAAAAATCCTTTAAAATATAATAAAATCTCACTTTTTTCATATTTTTACTTTATTTGACCCACAACAGCATAAATAAGACAAAAAAATAATTTTTTCCATAGCAATTTCTTGTAGTGAGATTTAGAGGGTTCAGACTCTTAAAAATATTACAAGAAAATAAAATACTTTTTATCAGTTATTTTATCACTAAGTAAGTAACTTTTCTTTGCAGATAAACATTATCTGATATAATTATTTTTTTTTTTTTTTACAATTAGCTGTACTCTAGTACAAACTTATATTAATACTTTTAAATGACCGTCACTTTTTTTTATTGACTTTAAAGAATAACGAAAAACAAATCTTTCAGATCCCTAAAGCTGACATTCAGTTTTTTTTAACCGTTTCTCACACGTCAAGTATAACATTGGCCAATATCAAAGTCTTCCCTATATATATTTCATCTCACTAAATCAAAATATAGCAGTGGAATTATTGTATAACATATCATATAATATATATATATATATTGGGGGGGGGGGGTTTAATTTAAATATTTTATGTTTTACTGAAACATAAGTGGAGATTGCATAAACAAAAATATGTTTATATTAATACGCAAATAACAAGAGAAGTATTTAAAGATTAGCAAAGATACAATGGAGAAAGAAATTAAAATATGTTACAGTAGAGCCTCGATTATCCGAAGTAATTGGGATCAACCCTCTTTCAGAAAATCGAAATTTTCGGATAATTGAGAATACTTCAGTTTTAAGATTAAGGAGAAATATATGCGTTATTTCTTATTATGGTAACAAGTGCTTAATAAAAATAAAGCAATAGCAAAATAAAAACAAGAATAAATTACCTGAGCTTTAATTTTGAAATTAAGTATATTTTGCATATTTCACAAGGGTATGAAGCAATTAATGTTTGTCGCAGTTTCGATTGCCTTTGCTTTGAAGCTCTATTACGAAGTTTTTAAATATTATTAGTTCGCCAGTATCATAGTCTTTCTGCTACTCCAGCCAAGCCAAACCTTTTGAAAAACATTCAAAAGCTTCAGAATTGCTAATTTGTTCGTTTTCTTCGTTCGCTCCTTTCCGCAGCTTGCGGGAGCTCAAGGTAAATTCAAAGGAATTCTAAGAAAGGGGGAAAATATTCATATGAACTCGTGGTTCGGATAGGACCGCTTGCACTCGAGGAATATGACAGTTTAAAAAAACGAAGCTTGCAAAATGGGTTCTCCAGACAAGGAATGTGATAGTTAAAAAAAAAAAAAAAAGCTTTAAAAATAGATTTCGGTTAACCGAGAGTTTCAGTTTAAAGAGTTTCGGATAAAAGAGGTTCTATTGTACTTGATACTGCAAGATACAAAAGAGGGGTGGGGTATTTTCTCATACATTTATTGAATTATTATTTATCAACGAAATGTATTTTTTCATTATATTTTTGTGAATTATTTTATATCAACAAAATTTATTTTCTCATATATTTTATTGAACTGTTATTTATCAACAAAATGTATTGTCTCATATATTTTATTGAATTATTATTTATCGACAAAATGAATTTTCTCTTATATTTTATTAAATTAATATTTAATTCTTTTTTTTTCTATTTTATCTGTAAATTAATGTAAAAAAAAATCTTTCCTTATTTGTTAATATTAAAAAACAATTTCCCGGAAAAGTAATTCGCTTTGGAGAAATTAAAAAGCCATATTTAGATTCAAGAATCTCAGATAAATAAATTTACATACGTGTTTCACTGGCAGGCATTCTTTTTCCCCGACCAGTGTAATACTAACAATGGTAATTTTAATAAACTTTGATATTGCTTTTTACGTGTTTCCTTCAGAAATAGTCCTTTACGTTTATAAAAAGAAGAACGTACTATAAAATAAACTTCTACCACATATTTTCTAGAACACAACCGTCTTTATCCAGAATACTTTCTTATCATCAAATGTGGGTTTACGACACATATACAACAACCTTGACAAATAATCTCGTACAAACAATTTATGAGTTGTGGTGGATTATTTTCATCTAAGCATTTTCTCCTGAAGACGTTTATATCTTTTCTTAAGATATATATATAAATATTTAAGAATATGTTAAGGGAGAAGAGTAGACTTAATGTGTTTATTCGACAGAACCTCAGATGGTGGCATCGCAATTTTTTTTCTTTTATGTCGCCTAAACGATTAAAATTAGTCGGACATACCAATCCCAAAACTTTCTTCTATCTCATACATGTTAATACTTCAAAATTCGCTATCACACTGCCAAAATTAAATGGCAATCTATGCATCTCATGAGGATTCTAACGATATGAAATTCCGTGCATTAGTTCTTGAGATATGACTGTCGCTGAAATCGTCTAAATTCAGCAAAATGCTGCCTAGCAGCGCCACCTATTGGGTGATTTATACCAAATCCTAATCAGCAACAATTTATGTCAACGTCTGACTGAATCTGAAGTTTGGAGAAAATCCGTACATTAGTTTTTGAGATAGAGCAATAGCGAAAATCGTGAAAATTTCTGCATAGCAGCGCCACCTATTGGGTGATTAACACCAAAACCTAATAAACAACAACTTGTGTCAACATACAACTAAATCTGAAGTTAGATGAAAATTGGTCCATTAGTTCTATTGATAGAGCTATTGACGCAATCGTGGAAAAGGCAGCAGAGAAGCGCCACCTGTTGGGCGATTTACACCAACACCTAATCAGTAGCAAGTCATATCAAGGACTAACTTAATCTGAAGTTTGATGAAAATCCGTGCGTTAGTTCTTAAGATAGAGCTATTGGGGAAATCGCGTAAATCCTGCAAAATTCATCATAACAGCGCCACCTGTTGGGCGATTTACACCAAAACGTAATCATCATCAATTCATATCAAGGACAAACTAAATCTGAAGTTTGATCAAAATCCGTGCATTAGTTCTTGAGATAGAGCTATTGCAAAAATCGTGAAAAATGCAGCATTGCAGCGCCACCTGTTGAGCGATTTACACCAAAAACTAATCAGCATCAAATTGTATTAGGCACTAACTGAACATCAATTTTTATTAAATTCCGTGCATTAGTTCTTGAGATAGAGGGCCCACAAAATTTGTGTCACATACACACAGACAGACAGACTCACAGAGTCACAGACAGACATTTTGTAAAAACATGTTTTTTGGAATCTCTGACCCCTAAAACGTGTAAATCCGTCGAAAACCGGAATTCGAAAATTTTCATGAATCCAATACTTTCTTCTTGTAAAGATAGAAGAAAGTAAAAATGTAATTTGGAAAATATGATATATTAAATTTTTAAATAAATTTATTTAATTCAACTTACCTGAATATTACTTTAAAATAACTTTCCATTAATGTTCAAATTTTACGATATTAGAGGAGATTTTATATTAAACCTTTATGTCGCAAAATCACTGTTGCTTAGAACAGTATTAAAATACCATAATTGAATACCATAATTTTCAAAGGAAAATAGTCTCCTTTTTACTTTCTTCTGTCTTTACAAGAAGAAAGTATTGGTTTCATGAAAATTTTCGAATTCCACTTTTCGACGGATTTACACATTTTATGGGTCAGAGATTCCAAAAAACATGTTTTTACAAAATGTCTGTCTGTGAGTCTGTCTGTCCTTCTGTTTGTCTGTATGTGACACAAATTTTGTGGGCTCTCTATCTCAAGAACTAATGCACGGAATTTAATAAAAATTTATATTCAAGTAGTCCCTGATATAGATCTGTGCTGATTAGTTTTTGGTGTAAATCGCCTTGCAGGTGGCGCTGCTATGTAGCGTCTTGCAGGATTTCCGCAAAAGCTCTATCTCAAGAACTAATGCACAGATTTTTATAAAACTTCTGATTCAGTTAGTCCTTGACATGAATGGATGCTGTTTACGTTTTAGTGTAAATCGCCCAACAGGTGGCGCTGCTATGCTACATTTTATAGGATTTACACTATTTTCGCAGTAGCTCTATCTCAAGAACTAATGCACACATTTTCATCAAACTTCGGATTTAGTTAGTCCTTCATATGAAATGATGCTGACTACGTGTTGGTGTAAATCGCCCAATAGGTGGCGCTGCTGTGTTGCATTTTGAACTATTTCCTCAATAGCTCTACCTCAAGAACTAATGCACGTATTTTCATCATACTTCAGATTTAAGTATAACTTGATTAATATTGCTCCTGATTATGTGTTGTTGCAAATCCCTCAACAGGTGGCGCTTCTATGCTGCATTTGTCATGATTTGCGCAATACCTCTATCTCAAGAACTAATGCACGAATTTTCCTCAAACTTCATATTCAGTTAGACGTTGACATAAGTTGGTGATAATTAGGTTCTGGTGTAAATAACACAATAGGTGGCGCTGCTATGCTGCATTTTGCTGGATTTACACGATTTCAGTGACAGTCATACCTCGAGAACTAATGCACGGAATTTCACATTTTTAGAATTCTCATGATGAACACAGATTGCCATTTAATTTGGCACTGAGATAGTGAATTTTGACATGTATGAGATAGAAGAAAGTTTTGTGATTGCCACAACATACTAGTTTATTTTTATTTTTTAAATTGTGATTAAATCAAGCGAAAGGATGCAGCGGTAATGAAATAAAATTTTAGTATTTTCGTAGTAACCCTGCTCAAAATATTAGTCAAGAAAATGCAGTCCGTAATTATTTTCCTAATGTCTGAACATATAAATAATTTTATTTAATAACTAGCCGTTTAATCTATTCTACGCACGGGAGTTCATGAATTTAATTCTAAAACCAAAATTAAAAATAACTGTTCAATTTAATAAAATATTTTTCTACTACTGCGCATTTTTTTAATGAAATTTAATTAATCATGTTACTATGGCAGCAGACGATAAAACGATATCTTTGGAATAAGAGAATAAATAGAATAAAAATTTTGTTGATGTTTGTGATAATATGTTTGTCTTTATTTTTTTTTAAAATTGCAATAATTAAGCGCAATTAAATATTCTCTAGTTATTTGCATGTGAGGTAAAAGAATTATCGTAATACCCGCTGGAGAATTTTAGCATTGTAGCGTGGCGTACGTAATATGTATATCTCTACTTATTTGCATGTGAGGTAAAAGAATTATCGTAATACCCGCTACAGTTTTTTAGTATTGCAACGTGGCGTACGTAATATATATATCTCGCATTGGTCAAAGAACTCGCGCAATTACATGTTGAACATTAAAAAAAAGGGATTTTATTGTGAATTTTTAATTGTTGGCAGCTGCTATAACGAAAAATGTTTAAATATGATAGGAAATTGCGGCTAAATTGGTGGTTTTTTATTAACTAAAAATTAACTATAAATTATTTCGATTCCAGATTGCTTTAGCTGCCTCGGCCATATTTTAATACACATGTACGTAATATTTCACAATTCTGGCTTCCAAACTGTGGATTTGTATAAGCATTACAGACAGACAGACAAATTTTCATTTTTATATATTAGATAATATGAAATTTAGGTAACTTATTTTCGTCAAAACTGATTTAATACATTGGAAGTTATAGCTATTTTTGTAAAGTATTTGCCTGTATAATTATAATAATTAACAAAAGATGCTGTTAAGGAAATCTCGCAAATCGTATATTGTATTTGTATCTGTAAATACTAGAAAGGTAAAATATACAGTATGAACTTTAAAAAGCTCGCTGGTTTGCTTAAAAGGCGACTAAAATAATAGAAGATATGTTACAAGTTAAAAAAATATTTTATTTAAAACTTCTTAGTATTTTCAGGCTTTCCTAAGCCCTTCATCAAAGAATATTTAATAACTGATTGCCGTATATTTATACAAATATGTCACTTCGTTTAGAAATGAGAGAGCGAATAATTATAAGAGTTGAAAGATAAAGTTAGAGGCGATTCAACTCTAATAATTATTGGCTCTCTTATTTTAAAACGAAGTGACGTATTTGTAGAAATAAACGGCAGTTATAAATATTCCCTAATGAAGGGAATGGGAAAGCCCGAAAGTACTAAGAAGTTTTTAAATAAAATATATTTTTAACTTGTAACATCACTTTTAAAGTTCATTTTGTATATTTTATGTTTGAACCAAGGTGAAATTTTGCTTTTCGTCTTATGATTTTGTCTACTAGAAAGGTTTTTGTAGTTGTACAGTACATGTATCATATGATATATTTTAAAAAGATAAAAGCTACACCTGTTGAGAAAATAACCATGAGAAAATAAAAATAAATTGAAATCTACTTTTATTATTTGTCGGAATAAATAAATTTCATATATGTAATTTTCTTAAATAATACATAAAAGTACCGTCGAAGTATAAAAGGTTAATATCGAATTCCTTTTTCTCCTGTTGTTATTTTTAAGTTACTTTTATTCAATTCATATCAGAATCAGAGTAAAATTCACAGAAATATAAACTTTTAATAGTAGTTTGTAAAATATTTGTTGCAAACAAATGAAGTAAATTACACAGAAATCTAAACTATTATTCGAAATGCTTCAACAACATATTTCGATAAAAATAAAAATTCAACTAAATTATTTAGAAATGGTAATGCATTTAATTTGGAATATGATTCAAATGAAGTTTCTAAAAAAATTAAAATAGTTTTCTAGTACTATATTTTTATAGATGCCAACATTTCAGTTTTCTTCCTGAGTCTGACCTAATCAAAACAAGTTTTGAACCATAAAATTCATTCAACACTTTGATTCTGCGATTAGTACCTGTATTATATGCTACCCGCCCGACACGTGGAGTGCGCATAGTACCAGTATTAACCCTAGTTTGTCACCTTCTCGCGGCCTTTACACTGTTCCCCCACTATGTAGTAACAACAAGCTTTCGAACGGGAATTGGCTCGACCGTTAGCTATTTTAACATTTTCCCGGGGTTGCGGAATCGGTAGGAAAAAGGGACGACTCAGACTCCGACTCCGACTCTTTCGCTAAAAAATGGGCTTGTCTCCGACTCCGACAACGCAGCCCTGCTTGTAAAATGGACTGCTCCGACTCCGGGAATTTTAGCAGATCCGACTCCGACTCTTTCACTCAAAAATGGGCCTGATTCCGACTCCAACTCCACGTCTCGGACTCCGCAACCCTGCATTTTCCAAATAGTACAAAAGTGTTTATCAATTCAGTTTCTCTTTCAATTTGTCTGCAGTCTCTCGTGCTCTAACTTGAGTAAATACAGTCAGATTGCATGAAATTTATATGTGTTATTGCGGTTTACTATGACATGTTCGGTATTAAAAAAAAAGTGTGAAGCATTTATGGTTCATTTACACGGACTCTCAAAAGTATTGCACTATATTACGTTCTAAGGGGAGAAATCGTATGTGGTATATATTTATGATGTTACACTATTTTAAACATGTTGAAATTCATACATATTACAGACGTAAACTACAAAGCGCTAACTGTACAATCTGTTGTGCATATAATTTATCGTTCATTTACAGTGACACTCAAAAGAATTTCACTACAGTATTGCCTATGAATAATGATTGCTGGAAGCGCGGCTTCAGTTGGAGTACATACTTTAAAATTAAACTATAATTTTACATATTGCTTAGTCTGTAGAAATTTTATAGATCACATACAGGGCTGCACAAAAGATTGTAAGTCCTGTCGTAGAAAAAAAAAAAGTAAACACACTTACTAACTCTGCAAAAAATTATCGTATAAGAAAGTTACTGGTACCACACGATTAGTAATAAAGTCTACTTTTAAATTATGTATATGAAATTTGCTTAGGGGACCATCTACATATTAAAACTTTAAAAAAACATAACTTATTTTTTTCAATAGCAGTACACAATTCTGACAGCATAAATTAACCCTACACCCTTCAATTAGCGTAAAAACAAATTTTTATGCAATTCGTACGATAAATTTCCGAGAATTAACTATTTTAAAACGAGCGTATTTTAGGGGTTGTATCCAAATTGAAGTTCCGTAGTCATTGTTGACCCAGAGAGCCCCCTTCTTGATCAAGGCATCTTAAGCACCATTGAAGACTGCTAGATTACAGTATAGCATAAGAAATTTTAAAATATCTAGTCACTTCTATCACAGACGACCCCTTAAACCATCATTTTGTTGTTTTTAAAGCATAATTTGAAAACTAATTGGAAGAAAAATGTAAAGTTTTGGATTTCCATAAACAGGACTTTATCTAAATCCATCAAAAAAATTGTACGTTGCAATCCATAATTTTTTCGAATATAAATTTCATAATTCATATCAAAAAATTATAAAAATTGCGAATTCAACGTATTTACGTTTGGGTATTTTCGTATTATTTCTACACAAAAAATAGCACATTAGGAGCATAATTTCAGGAGATATTAATAAAAAATATGAAAATGTAATTTAACATTAGAAGCACTCAATTTTGAATGTTTATAATTCAAAAAATTATAATTCAAATGACTTGAAATTTGGTGTCTAAGCATAGTTTGAACCGAATATTTGAAATATTTTGTTAAAATTGGGTATTGCCATTGAAAAAAAATAAGTTTAGGGTTTTTTTTTAATATGTAGATGGCCCACTAAGCAAATTTTATATACATCATTTAAAAGTAGGCTTTATTTTCAATCGTCCGATATCAGTAATTTTCTTCTACGATAATTTGTTGAGGAGTTAGTAGGGGTGTTTACATTTTTTTGCGCGACTGTACATTACCGTTTATTGGTGGAAATTGCTAAATGATAATTTTCAACTGTGTATGAGGTTTTTTTTTTTTTTGTTTTTTGTTTTTTTTTTTTTTTTTTTAACTAACTCTTATCTTATGTAGTATACACACAAATCTAAATAGATCATATACATGCATGCCCCGAAAACATCGAAAGTTTTTCGAATATTTATAGTAATTGCAGAAATTGGGTTTTCAGATGCGGTTTGTGTGTACTGAATTGTTTATTCAGACATCTTTTACCTTCATAAACTGTAAAATTTTGTTAAAGTATTCTGAACGTTTTAGGAAGCATTTCAGAACCTATTCTCGACGCGTGATTTTTTGATCTTGTTGTCCCTTTAAAGTCAAACTTTAATTAAATTTTTATTTAAACCAAAGTTTACTATCTTCTTTTTAGTTTATTTTTGTAATATTTTACTTTTATAGTTTCTTAGAATACTGTCGACGTTAGCATACTGTTAGAGATAAGAAAATAAATAATATTTGTAGATGTTTTTTGTTTCTTTTCAATCACGAAATTCTCGTGCGCGTGTGAGTGTGTCTGTGTGAGACCATGTAGGAGTTTACGTGTGTGGTGAAAGATAGAAATTCGAAGAATGATGATGTAAAGTGTCTGATATGCGACGATGTTTACCGTCATGTATATGGGTTTTAGTCTGGACATCGCTGTCCATCGCCGCACATAGCATTGGTACTATGTGAAAAAAAAAAAAAAAAATGCGCCAATGGAGAAGAACTTGAATAATTAATAAGAACAATTAAAGTGTTCAGGAAATGCGTTTTGCTCATTTGGAAGCACATTTAGAATTATTATTGAAGTTCTTTTTTTTTATTTTAGTTCAAAAATGTTTGGATTCTGTCAGACCCCGTAAGAACAAGAAAATGTTGGCTACCAAAAAATAAAACTCAGTGATAACATAAAAGTTTAATAGATAAGTGATTTTTTAACAAAAAAAATCGTAAACAAGAAATAGAAATAACATAAATTAAAAACAAAGCATCAATTTTATTTTTTTTTATATGTTCGTTACACTTTTTATTTGACTTCAATTGAAAAACAAAAAATCTCTCTAATCATTGAAGTTGCTTTTCAGTATTTGATTCGTTCTACTCACATAAACAAAAAATACTAAAAAAAAAAAAAAAAGTAAATAAAATAAAATGCAATTTAACAAATTACAACGACCATTTGGAAAATGATTTTTTCAAAGACTAAAATTTAAGACATAAAAAATCGCACGTAGTTGATCATACATTACGTACGCCATGAATTAAACATTAATAGTGTTATTACACGTAAAAATTCCAAACGACAGAAATTGCCTGCAACTCGTACGTATTATCCACCTAAAACTTGTGTATTATACAAGCATTTCATTGGTTGTTCGGGAAAAGGCTTTTCCATCGTCAGATTTCTTGGAAATCTGACGGCCAATTTTAAATGAAATTTATTTCTTAAACTTCTAAACATTTCACAATATTACTTTTTACACCGTCGTATAGAGAAAAAAATGTACTTTTAAATGCAATTTGTTTGAAATCTGTATCTCAATTTGTTTCTGAGTTATTAATTTTTTTTGTAGTTTTTATTACTTTTTTGTCATAGTGGCAACATAAGTAATTCATCTCTGTTGAAAGTAAAGGGAAATACATATTACTGTATAGACCAATCAGAACACGAATAAAATGCGGATTAAACCAATAAAAACCTTCAGATATGCTTTTGATTTCCTACACTGACGAGAACAATAACCATTTTTCCAAATGGTTAAAAAAAACAGTGGCACTCCGGGAGTGCCAATAGAAGTGAAAACTTCAACAATTACGTGTATGTTTTTATTCAAAGAATGCCATCAATTCTTACCATAGTAAACAATACAGATGTAGCAAAATGAAACGTTTGGTTTCATTTTATGTAACTTCAGCCGAACAAAATTTTGTTGACCGATTGTGCGTGTTCTTTATTTACAAATCTAGATTCTATCATATTCAACTCTTCTTCTTCTGGAATAGTTCCATTTCCGATCTTCGTTGAAATTGAAGAAAAAATTCTGTTTTCTTGTCGCATTACGGTCTTCAGTTCAAATTGTTGAAATTTTCGCCAAGGTGTTTCAATGTAATTCTTTTTTTAGTTTGCTTGAAGATTGGCGTAGCTTTTACGGGGGGTAGTAGGCGCAAATCTCCGATAAGGATTACATCTAATCCCCCAAAATCTTTTGCAAACAATTGGAAGACGCACTAATAAAATTCTGTGGTAAAATTCTAATAAATTTCACTTGTGAGAGTAGGACATTTTTTTAACTTAAACGTTAATTTTTATTCATTTATTTTTCTTCAATATCTAACATGAAATGAACATTTTATTTTCTTTTTAATCAATCAGCGTTCGCTTAAGGTTTACAAATTTCTATTGAGTGCGAGTGATAACCGCTCTTCATATGAATATAACATTAGTGATTCTATCTATTTTTCATCATGAACTCTCTTATGCTGCGTATAGCACAGCACATTCACGAAGTCACTTTCATTCGTAAGTAGATATAATTGTCATGTACCATTATTTCGATAGACAGCATTCGAGACGCGCCTCCTCTCTTCCTATAAAAGCATTGGACCTTTCAAATAACGGTCTCAAATTTTTAATTTAAGTAGATTTTCAGGGACACCAGAATCACGAAAGATTGTTTTGAGGAAAAAATATATTATAACTAGGGGGCTCTGCCTCCTGCAAGCTACGCTCGCCAACCCCCGTTCAGACACCGCAGAATCTAAAAACACGCTAATCTGATCGGTTTAAAAAATATTATAGAAGATCAATCTTCTATAATATTTTTTAAACCGATCAGATTATACTGAAAAAAGCTGTGCAGATCTCCCTGTAAACGGGTTTACATTCAATTTCCTTTAATTTCAAAAATTTAAGGCCGAATCAGTTGCTGTTAAGACATCCAATGGTTGTTTTCGTGTTTGATTAAAGAGAATCAGTTAAACGTTTGAAAAGAAGCTAAAAATAAAAGGAATTAAGTGTACAGAGTCTTTGTCTCCCGGTATTTTAAAACAATTTCTATAACAATAGCCTAAGTCATGTGACTATCATCAAGAGTTCCGTCGAACCACTTCCCTTTTTATATTCCTGGTGCCATTTTGGTACTTTAATCTTAGCCAGGTACAGGTGATAAGTCGCCAAATATTATTCTATCGCCATCATTTCATCTATATTATAATAGTCCAAGTCATGTAACTGCTATAAATAAATACGCTATGATCTCTTCGATTTTCATATGAAAGTTTGGCCCAGATATCATATACGGCCCCATATTGGCGCGATTTTTTTCCGACGCTAATTTGGGGAAAAGATCAACAGCATAAACAACAACATCCGGCTTATCAAATCAAGCAAAATAACGATACTATGGCGCCAGTTAAGTACCCGTTGCGTATATGACATTGGCGTAAAAAAAAAATAGCGCCAATATGGTACCATATGTGGCATCTGTGCCGAAAGTTTTCCGTTTCGATTAAAAATAATCAATTTTTTTTTGAATAATGCTACATAAAAGCATTGTCGCAAAGAATTCTTGGTACTGTTACGCTAACCGGGTGCAAATCTCGCCAATAACTATTTTTTAACTCGCCAGTTAGCATTTTTTTTAAATTTTTCGAGTGGTAAATTAAAACATTGCTTTGAAGTTGAAATTAAATGTCATCGTTTGTTACATCATTTAATCTTTGGCCAGATGCCATATACGCATCCGGTTTGGCGTGATTTTTTTTACGAAAATTTGGCGAAATCCTTGTTTTCGAATACCAGTTACATATGTATTTTTGGTACTACTTAGTTACCCGTCGAACGAAAATCTATCGCCAAACTATAAGATTAAATGCCAATAATGGTTGATAAATGTCACATTCATTTGACTTTAAGCAAGTTACACGTGTTTACGTCATCAAGTTATTTTTATTTCGTCGTTTTATTTGTATATTTATTAATATTATACTATTTTCTTTGTTCTTTAGTTATTTAAAATAAAAATTATGTCAATATGTATAATTTGGCGAGTGGTTTGGCGAATTATATAATTTTGCCAAATGGGTCGATGGAATAACTAAGTAGGTTCCGTATTTTTCAATTATTTTCTATTATTTTTTATTTTTAAAGGAAACTAACCAAAAAAATTAACTATAGAACAAAACAATTTATGTAATTTAAAAAAAAGAAAAATGTAAATAAACACTTATTATTAAATAAACAACAATAGCCGGGTTACCATGTCAATCAAAATAATGCCATTTTGGCGCCAATTAGGTACCCCGGTGCGTATATGACATTTTTGCCTAATATTTTTCTTTTCATTTCGTTTAAAAAAATAAAGAAGTGAAAGCCATTTATTTTAAATGTTTCTGTTTGTATTAAATAAAATGATAATGAAATACAAATTGAATTATGAATAAAAGTAACATGATACATTTCTTAGCATACATTTAAGGGAGTCCAAACTTCTCGCCAAATTAGTTTAAAATAGTAACCTTTTCTAAAATCTGAAAAAAAAAATATCTGTTTGATTAAAATTTGAGTTGCCGTCATTAGAAAAATGTATATAAAATTAGAAAAAAATAATATTTCGAAAACTAATTCGAATTTAAAATTTCTAATACCAGATTTGAAATCTGCGGATCAATATTGATTTTTGGTGTTAATTTCATCGCAAAGTATTCCATATTTTAGGAGAAATCGCAGTGAAACTTAATCAGTTGTTTAATCAGTCGATTCAAAGAATCGTTACATTTCAGCCGTTTCATATATTCGTGTCATAAATTCGTTTCTTTAGGATTTTATATATACGAGGTGGAACCCGTCGAATTTCGACGAAAGAAAATGTTTACAAAGGAAGTGTTGCATCAAATTTATAATACATCGACAAAAAATAATTAGAATAAAAATTCCATCTTACACTTGTTAATTAATCTCTCCAAAGACATATTTTAACCTAAGATTAACAAAATACTTTTTTCATAAACTTCAACTGTTAAAATTATTGAAAAATTAAACTTTATTCATATACGTAATCAGTAACATATAATCAAGATAAGTAATTTTGATTAAGTTATTAATTGATGCTTGGTTACGGAATGAAAAATCCGCATAAATGATTTCACCTTTACATAATCATAGAATTTTCTACCTTTACATCTAAACCGAATCAAGTCATTTTCCACGTTTCACATCCATATTAACCATTTAAAAACATTTTAACGCGCAATAGGTTATTAATAAATATTTTTTCAAGCTTGAAGTCATGTTTGTCAACTATTACAACTTTCCCTGTAGAAATTCCCACTCGTGATAGTATCGTCTTAGTAACCATTACTAAGACAATAATCTGTACCTGCGCGTAAAAAATCCAGAAATTTATAACTTTTAGACGTATTCAAGGGGAAATATCTCGTTTTATCAAATAAAATTATCGTTTACTTTTAAATATGACGTCATTTTCATTCGTTGAAATATTTTGCCTATCGTCTCAAACTCAAAATCAGCAAAATGAAAAAATAGTGAAATATGAGAGCATCATCAGGGAAATTGTGTCTTTTTTAAAGCATAACGTCATTTTCTATTCAAATTTTTAAAAAAGATATTTTTAATTGTAATGAGAAAATGGCATCAGTAAGAATATAATCAATAAAAATAACTAATCCACTTTTAATAGAAATGAAGAACTTCAGTTGCCACGATTAGAAAATTGGTATTAAAAACTATAAAAAAATTAATATCTCAGAAATAAACTGAGATACAGCTTTCAAACAAATTGCATTTAAAAGTGCATTTTTTTCTGCATACGACGCGTAAACATTTAAAATGTGGGATGTTTAGAAGTTTTATAATTTGCAGTAGCGAAAATTGCAAAAGCGAAATTTCATTTCAAATTTCAAAGTGTTGCCATTCGCAGAGTGACGTATGCGTTACGCACAGATATGTTTGTCCTTTATAATATAGACTAGCAGCCTTCGCCCGCTTCGCTGGTCTGTTTTTCCATGAATCAAACCATGAATCAAATGAAATATATCTGTGAATTTCATTCGTTTGAAAGCAATATAGACATTAACCTGGCATACCCATCCGAATTGCTACAAACGATATGGACGTCATTGTACTATTGTATTTTCTGAGACAGGCAAAATTTGAGCTGCTAAGGACCAACTTCTTTAGTTGATCCTTTACTGAAAGATTTGGTAAAGTACGATAGAACAATATGTAATATACATCTCCCCTTTCCTCTGAAAATTTATCAATGCAATTCTCATCAGATTCCGTCCAATAGAACATATGAAAAAGGCTAATCTTTCATAATTGGTCTCACCTCATTCTAGAACTTTCATCCAAAATCCTATAACCAAGACACCTAGAACGATATGCGTTTTATACTAAAATATTCCCTGAAAAATTAACTAACTGGTCAAGTTCCACCAAAATCCACTTAGCAGAATCTTTTAAACTGGCAAATGTACCAAAACGTTCCCTAAAAATTATATAATTAGCTGTTTGTCTTACCAGAATCCACCCCGCAGAACCTCTAAAAAAGCCAATCTTTCATAATCGTGTTCTTCTGATTTTGAATTTTCTCCCATAATTATTTAAGTAAGGTACGTAGAACGATTTAATGTGAGTCCCATCAAAAATCTATTCAGCAGAACTCATGTTGTAAGCGGCCCAAACGAAATTTCTCTTTGCATTTCATACCTATTATAGATAGTTAAATTTAAATATATCTTCCATAATCGTGTTAACCAGATTATAGAACTCTCAGGGATGTAGGGATAGGTCTACTTTATATACCCACTGGATTTTTTAAGAAACCCTGCACACCTTTATAGAATATATATTATCTAGTATATACACAATGCATATAGCGTACATCCTCTTATAGTAATTTACTACACCATAGACAACTTTCCGGCATAGCATCAAAATCCATTTAGTTGAACTTTACATTAAAGGAAATCTTTCATAATCGGGTTCACCTAATTTTAAAAGTCCCGTACTTATCACTAATTCAAAGTAGATCTATTTTTTTACATTAAAACACTTCTAAAACAAATTACTTAACTAACAGTGTACGTTCTACAAAATTATGTTCAGTAGAACTTGAATTATAGTCAATCAGAATGAAATAAGAATTTGCGTTTTGTAAATATAGTAGATGATGATGAGTAAAATTGTAAGTATTGGTATTTGCGATTTATAAAATTCTATTGGCGAGATTTATGCACGACTAACATAAAAGTATCCATTTTTTCTTTTTATCGATAGGAGCAAATGGCAAATTGCTAAATATTTTTCTAATTAAACCTTTCAATATGAACACATTTTTAAACACTACAAACATGCTTTCATACTTAAATTAAATATTTCCGTTTAATAATATTTATTTCTTATTAAACCGTTTTTCTTTGTATTTTAAATAAAATCAGTAACTGTTTTGGTATTTTTCCGTTATACCAACACCGTTGTCGCCAAGCATATTAATTAGCGCAAAATGAAATGAAACATTTGAAAAAAAGATAATTTTGTTGATACAAAAATGAGCATTTAAAATATATAACATTTGAAAATTACAGACTTTCGCCAACTATTTTTTTAAATCAATACAAATCAATACTTAAAATAAAAGATAATAAAATAATAAAATAAAGTCAATTTAATCTGCAGGTCTCGAATTGTAAATGTCTTTCAGGTTATCATTGTAGCGTGGCGTACGTAATAAGCATATCTGTCATTCCAGTAAACATTTAATTTTTTGAATGAAGACGTTCAACGTTTTTTAAAAAAACATTTTTATAGGTATAATTCCTAAGTTCTGAAATGATTTTATTACTCCTTCTTCGTCATCAAGTAACTGCCAAATAGTAAAATCCATGTCAGTGTCAGCAATAAATGTAAGTTATAATTTAAAAATAAATATTTTCTATTAAAAAAATAACAAATTAAAAAGTTTTACGAGATTATGATGGAATAATACTCATTAAAATGTTCACGTTCAATAAATAGCAAATTTTAATCTTTGGCACGGTTTGAAATAAAAATCGTTTGCACGCTAAGGGTAGAAATAAATGGCGCGATACCATACATTTTGGCATAGTGTTGATAGAACGAAAAAGTACAACAGTTTTTGTTTTTTTTATTATTATTATTTAGTTTTAGTTTTTGAGGCGTTTATAATTTTTTTCCTAACTGACATAATTGTTTTAAATAGTTAAGCAAAAGAATTGATTAAACAATTATTCAATTTGAATTTCTTCGCTTTCTATAGTAACAGAATTTTTTTAGAAATTATCACTTGAAAATTTGAGGTTTTGGCGCCAAAGATAGCGTCAAATTACAAAAATGTGTAATATCTCATGAACTATTAGACTTAAAATAATTTGGTTAGTACCATTCGATTCAGCGTACAAAAATACACTAAAATATGTTATCAGTTGAAAAATAACTATAAAATCAGACTTTTAAGGAATTCTTTTGAGTTCGTTCTGGTTTTTACCCACTTTAGGGGTGGAATTTTAGAAAATCCTTTCTTAGCGGCACTCAATGTCATAAGAAGTATTTTTACCCCAAGTTTCAAGATTTTAGGTTCAGTAGTTTGGGCTGCGCGTTGATTAATACAAAATCCAGACTTTCTTTTATATATACTAGGGGATCGTACCCGGGCTTCCCGGGTTAAAGAATATAAGTGAAAACATTTTTTTTTCTTTTAATTGAAAACTAACAATTTTTTTATATGCAATAAATTTTTTAGATTGACCACTTACATTGAAAAAGCATTTTTCATATGGAAAATACGAATTACACAATCAAATACATTTTTGAAATTTATCAAAAGCGATACTTTCTTATTAGCCGCATGCTAAGAGTTATTTGCCAAGATTTTACTACTTATGGCATCCTTTTATATTCTCATAATTTCAGAGCTTATACATGTCTGGTAAATTTGTGTTTTATTTATGTTATTTTATTTATTTATTCATAGAGAAGTTTTTTTTTAACGGAAATTAGCCGTAAGAAAATTATGAACTCTTTATTTTGTTTTAAGGGCAAACGGATTAATCTTTCGTAATCGAGCTCCGCGCGATATAGATAAATTAAAAATTTCCATGCTTTAAAATTGTTTTTAAAACCATTGACAATCAGTAAACTAAGATGAACTTTGCAAACAAATTCCATTTGAAAAAGAAATCCTTTTTAATGATCTAAAAATTTAAATTGTACGATTACAAATAAGTTAGATTTGTGTTTTTTCAATATTATTCTTTTATTTCTTTATAAAAGAAGTATTAATTTCGTTAATATGTCTTTCACAAATGTGTTAGTTTGGTGAGGTTTTTTATATTATTATTTTATTTGCTTATAAAGGAAATATTAATTTCATTATGCAAAAATAGTCAGAAACAAATGCTGAAAAATGTTTGTTACTTTATGTGTAAAATGTTTATTATTTTATGTATTGAAACCGCCACGTGATAAAATAAACTTTTTAAAAAATCATGCTTAAAAATTATTTTAGAAAATATAATACATCAGTCAATGAATACAGTTTTTAAACAAATTGCATTTGAAAGTACATTTATTTCCCTATGCGACAAAAATTGAAAATGTATGATGGTCAGAAGATTGAAAAAATGCAGTAGCGAAAATTTCAAGACCGAAATTTGATCTTGAAGTATTGCCATTCGCAAACTGACGTCAGCTTTACGCACAGATACGTTTGTTCTTTATAATATATATACATAATCAGTAAAATATAATAAAGATCAGTTATTAGGATGTGGTTATCAATTGAGGCTGTTATGCTTGGATTTCTGGAATGAAAACAGCAATTTTCACCTTTTCAAAATTTGCATACGCACTTCTTATATCCATATTCATCATTTTTGAAAAAATTGTATTTTTTTTTTTTTATCATTTAAAAATCATTTTAACTCAAAACTTGAAATCAAGATTGCCAGCAACATCTTTTATGTGAACAGACGCACTCTTTATTTGAGATTCTAATCTCAATTTTGGAAAGTAAAAATTTCCGTAATTTATGGTTTTTAGACGCATTTGTGTTAAAAGGCTTAGTTTTATCTAACAAAATGATAGTTTTCTTTTAAATATGACTTCATTTTCACTTAAATAAGCATTTCGCCTAGTGTCTGAAACTTAGTATCAGTACACATGCAGAAGGAAAATCACTATAGAAAATGTATAGAAAATGTATGTATAGAAAAATGCGTGTTTTTAAAAGCAGTATGTCATTTTCCGTTATTATGCCCCTAATATAATATTCTGCTCCTAATGGGATTTTGCGCCACTAAATCCTATACAACAGTTTTGAATTTTTATCAGAAAATAGCATGAATAAAGTTTAAAATACCTCATTATTTCTCTCTTGTCTGCAGCAATGAAAGCTATCTAATTTTCATCATTTTGAAAAAATTTCATAAAATGCTTTTAAAATTAAAATATAAAAGTAGGGATATTTAAAAAAAAACAGATAGGTCGACCACATCTACAAAGGAAGAGGTTTAAAAATATATATATTTGTAAAATTGGTTCAGCAGAAAGATCAGGGCAGATGACTAAAAAACACACTTGTGTTTTAAATATATAGGTTATATAAAATTAGGAAAAATTAAATTAAGCAATTTATGTTATTTTGATAAAATTATAGTAGAATGTCCTAAAGAATAGCATTAAAATTTTATTATTCGAGAGAATTTTCGACAACCACGAATTATTTGCTTGCTTGTCTAACTCGGCGAAGCAAATCCATCCAGGCGAGAATCATCAATTTCTGTAATATAAATCGCTATTATTTGCATGTCACCTCTCTTTTATAAAGACACTCTACATTTTTGTAAAACATTGCGTTTATCAGTGTGTGCTTTCGATTACATTATTTTCAAAAGTGAAGCATTTTCACCTGTGAAGAATTTCAAAGCAGCTGGGCTGTGAAAATGACGCACTTCTAGAAAACATAATTCAGGTTTAAGAATTAAAATACACGCTTTTTTATAAAATGACGTCATTTGCATCTTCTAAAGCAATGTACTTTTACAACGCAATCTTAAACTTCGTCTATAGAAAAGTGTGCATATGACGTCATTATCACGGAATAACAGACAATATTCTTGACATAGCCCATATTTTATTTTCAACTATTTTTTCAGGTTTTATGAGAAAATGGCAACAACATGATGCAGTATCTCCTATTTTCAACTATTTTTCGTTTACTTTCAATGAGTTTCAATAGAAATGAGGTACTTTTGTTGCCACGATAAGAAAAATGGTAATAAAAACTGCAAAAAAATTAATATCTCAAAAATTATTTGAGATACAGCTTTCAAACAAATCGCATTTAAAAGAGCATTTTTTTTCCTTATACGACGGTGTAAAAATTTAAAATGTGCTATGTTTAGAAGTTTAAAAATTTACAGTAGAGAAAATTGCAAAACCAAAATTTCATTTCAAATTTCAAAGTGTTGCCATTCGCAAAATGACGTATGCGTTACGCACAGATATGTTTGTCCTTTATAATATAGATAGATAGATAGGGTAGATTTAAGATGTGCACCTTTAATAGCAAATAGAAAAATGTTCTTCGATTCCCCATCATATAAATAGTAATTTCAGACAAATTCCATTCATTTATTCATCAAACTCACTTTGTTAATGTGTCCATCACATTTTATTGTTGAGGAAGAAAAGTATGAGAATCCGTTTAAGGATGTATTTGATACCAAACTTCTATTTTGATGAGATTCAATGTAAGTTTCCTTAAAATTAATTATGTGCTGTGAATTAACAGTTTCTTCGATGTAAGAAGTTGTTTAAATATGAGATATTACATTTAAAAAAATTTAAATATTATGTAATTTTTATTTATTTATTTATTTATTTTTGTATTGCATACTTTCGGCATCGGGTTCGGACGTTCTCGAATTTAAAAATCGTCGGGTCCCGGCGGGTCCGGGGTCAAAAGATAAAGCTCGAAGTCAGTTCCAGAGCGCAGATCTGTTTCATTTTTTATTCAGAAATTCCAAATTTACACGAGAATAAGTTTGAAAATAATTTTTTTTTTATTATTATTCACCTCATACCACAAAAACAACTATCAAAACTTTTTTTGTGATAATTGGAAATTCCTGCATAAATTTCTAAATTCAAAATTCGCCAGATTTATTAACACAGTTTGCTGTTTGTGGGATCACAGACTCATCTCGATATTTTTAATATGTAAATTATTACTCAAAATTCTCAAACATTTTCTTATCAAAAAAAAAAATCGAGTGCATGCCAGAAATGAAAAATAAACTAAAAATAACTTTTAATTTAGAATATGTTTCCTTTTTATAATTAAAAACAGGGAAGAAAAATCATGCGTACGGCATAGATTATGAAACACTTTCCCACACTCCCTTAGCTTTAACAAAGCTAAGCTTTAACAAAACTTCGTTATTTAGGGAAATGAGGTAAATAAAATAACTAAGTAAACGTTTAAAAAATTGATTTCAGAAGTTACCGTCCATAGCAAAATATGTATCCCAATTCTTTTGAACAGCGATGTATTTGATCTGTAGGTTGATATATATACTATATAATGGGGAAATTTAGTTTAGCTAGAAAACGCATAATAGATTGAAATTTCACTTTCAGCAATTTTTACTAATAGATGGAAACATGCTTGAATACTTTTGTACAGCCCTGTAGTTTACCTAGTACCTTTATTGCACGCCACTATTTGCTAAAATTTAATGCAAACTGAAACACTTAAAACACTGACATCATAATTCCAGAAATTATCATCTATAGATAGCATGTATCCAATTCTTTGCGTCACCCTGTATATCATTTTATCTATATTCTATAAATATTTCTTAATAAACTAAATGCAGCTCTGCGTAAAAATGCATAGCTCATTTAAAAACCACATTTAAGCAATTTGTGCTAATACCCAGTAACCCTTGCGAATTCTTTTGTGTAGCCCTGTATATAAATTATAAAATTTATACATACCGTATAGCATGCATAAATATAGTGTACAAGTTACGCTCGCCAATCCCCGTTCAGACACCGCAGAATCTAAAAACAGGTTAATCCGATGGGTTTTAAAAATATTAGAGAAGATTGAATTGTGCTGAAAAAAGCTGTGCAGATCCATCTGTAAACGGGTTTCCATTCAATTTCCCTTGATTGCAAAAATTTAAGACCGAATTAGTTGCTGATAAGACGTCCAATGGTTGTTTTCATTTTTCATTAAAGAGGATCAGTTAAACATTTAAAAATAAGCTAAAATAAAATGAATTAATTATACAGAGTCTTTGTCTCCCGGTATTTTAAGACAATCTCGATAACAATTGCCTAAGTCATGTGACCATCATCAACAGTTCCGGGCGTACCACTTCGCTTCTTATACTCTAAGTGCCATTTTAGTACTTTAATGTTAGCCAGGCACAGGTGGTAAGTCGCCAAATATTATTCTATAGCCATCATTTCATCTATATTATAATAGTTCAAGTCATCAACTGCCATAAACAAATACGGTCTGGTCCCTTCGACTTTCATAAGAAATTTTGGCACAGATGTCATATACGTCACCATATTGGCGCGATTTTTTTTTCGACGCCAGTTTGGGGAAAGCATCAACAGCATAAACAACAATATCCGGCTTACCATATCAAGCAAAATAACGATACTTTGGCGCCAGTTAAGTATCCGTTGCGTATATCACATTGCCGTCAGAAAAAAATCGCGCCAATATGCGGTTGTAATTTGACATATATGCCGAAAGTTTTTCATTTTGATTAAAAAATCAAATTTTTTATTTTCGTATAAAACTACATAAAAGTTGCCACGGTCGCAAAGAATTCTTGGTACTGTACGCTAGCCGGGTGCAAATCTCGCCGATAGATTTTTTTTCAACTCGCCAGTTAGCATATATATATATATTTTTTTTTTTTTTTTTTTTTTTTTTTCGAGCGGTAAACTAAAATATTGATTTGAAGATGAAATTAAATTTCGTGGTTTGTTGCATTATTTAATATTTGACCAGATGTCATATACGCGCAGGTTTGGCGTGATTTTTTTTAAAGAAAATTTGGCGACATCCTCGTTTTCGAATACCAGTTACATATGTATTTTTGGTACTATTTAGTTATCCCGTCGACAAAAAATCTATCGTCAAACTATAAGATTAAATGCCAATATTGGCTGATCGTAAATGTCACATTTACTTGACTTTAAGCAAGTTGCGCTTGTTTACGTCATCGAGTGATTTTTATTTCGACGTTTTATTTGTATATTTATTAATGTTATACTAATTTATCTGTTCTTTCGTTAGTTAAAATGAAAATTATGTCAATTTGTATAATTTGGCGAGTGGTTTGGAGATTTATATAATTTGGCGAAATTGGTCGGTCGACGGAATAACTAAGTAGTACCGTATTTTTTAATTATTTTTTATTATTTTAAAAGGAAATAACAAAAAAAAGTAATTGATAAATATAGAACAAAATAATTTATATATTTTTAAAAGAGAAAAGTAAATAAACATTTATTATTAAATAAACAACAATAGCCGGGTTACCATGTTAGTCAAAATAATGCCATTTTGGCACCAATTAGGTACCCCGGTTCGTATATGACATCTGTGCTGAACATTTTTCTTTTCGTTTTGTTTGAAAAAAAAGAAAGATGTGAAAGCGATCAATTTTAAATGTTTCAGTTTTAAATGAAAGTTTTGTATTTTAAATAAAATGAATGAAAGGATTATATCTTAAATGAAATTAATGAAATACCAAAAAAAAAAAATAATAATAAAAAAAAAAATGCGACTGGGAAAATGTTTGGCGATTTATCACCTGGCTAACATAAAAATACCGAGTTCGTGATTTCTCTATCGGAATCTTTCTATTTGGCGAAAGATTGTTCAAGTAAATTGAATTATGAGTAAAAGTGACATGGTACATTTCTTAGCATACATTTAAGGGAGGCCAAACTGGCCGCCAAATTAGTTTAAAATAACATCCTTTTCTGAAATATGAAAAACAAATATCTGTTATGATCAAAATTTGAGTTACCATCATTAGAAAAAAGTATTTAAAATTAGAAAAAAAATTAATATTTCGAAAACTATTTCGAGTTTAGTACATTCTAATACCAGTTTTGAGATTTGCGGATCAATATGGATTTTTGGTGTTAATTTCAACGCAAAGTATTCCATATTTTAGGAAAAATCGCAGTGAAACATAATCAGTTGTTTAATCAGTCGTTTCAAAGAATCGTTTCATAAATTCGTTTCATTTCAGTTGTTTCATATATCCGTTTCATAAATCCGTTTCATTAGGATTTTATATATATAGGGTAGACATAAAAACGCATATTATAATTGAAAATGTATTTCTAGCAATCATCGCTAATGTACAGTACTTCTGATACAATATAGCATCTGAAATCTTTTGTGTGTCCCTGTAAATGCTAAGCCCTTCGTATTGTGCATGAAATAACTTATAGTAAACCTCAGCTATGTATATCAATTTCATTATATATGTAATAATTTAACATATTTAAAATACGCCGCAAACAATCCCCCCTCCCCCCCTCATATATCAATATGTAACGGCATTCTTTTGTGTGTCCCTGTAAATGAATAATAACTATTCTTTGCATCGCATATTCTACAGAATGCATATTTTAGTGCACTTCATAAATGCATATAAATTTTGTTGTGTTTGGATGCGTGTAACATCATTAAAAATCATTTGAAACGATTTTTTCCCACTGACCGTAATGTAACGGAATACTTTTGACTGTCCCTGTAGATGAACTAAACATGCTAGAAACTTCATTTGAATTAGGGTTCGTGCTAATGTAAACATCAATAACATCTACAAATTTCAAAGGAATCCGAGTATATTTACGACAGTTAGAGCGCGTGAAGACGGCCAGAAAAACCAAAGTCCTAAACACTTTTAAACTTTGTTGGAAAGTGTTAAAAAGGCCAATATTTTCGAAATATTTTTATTATTTAAGTAACCATAAATTTTCTAGTATGATGAACTTTAAAATTTCACATTTAAACGATTCTGTTAAACAAATTAATTTACTAGATTTTAATTTTCTTTTTCTTTTGCTGTCTTTTAATAAATAGTACGTGAAATCACAAAACCTGTTAGCGGCTATTCAGTTTCCTCATACATTTTGCATGTTTACAAAATATTGGCAACAATAGTAGTTTTACTAAGTTTTCCTTTTTTTTTTTTTTTTTTTACACGCTTACTTCATGAATAAACCTTTTCATTTTTAAAAATAAATCGTACTTGAAAATAAATTTCTATACCCAAAACAAAACCGTCTCTATCCGGAATACTTTCTTGTCATTAAATGTAGGTTTACGGCAGATATATATAACCTTGATAAATGGCCTTATACAAACAATTTACGAGTTAAGGGCTATTTTCAGGCAAGCATTTTCCCGGAAAACATTTATATCTTTTAGTAAGATAAATATATAAATACTTAAGAACATGTGAAGTAGAAAACACAATTAATGTAATTCTTTCATACAACCT
This sequence comes from Maratus speciosus, assembly GCA_963932465.1. Classification (NCBI taxonomy): domain Eukaryota; kingdom Metazoa; phylum Arthropoda; class Arachnida; order Araneae; family Salticidae; genus Maratus; species Maratus speciosus. The sequence continues at coordinate 484,276,954 of OZ010793.1, forward strand.
AACTCCGCAGAAAGTATCAAATATATATATATATATACTGCAATGCGAAAATATACATACCCATTAGAATTTGACAATTCTGAAAATTATGTTAACCCTTTGAGGGGCGGTGGGATATATTATATCCCACCTAAGTTTAATTAAGATTTGCACGAGAAACTTTTAATTAAGTTTTACTCCTATACCTTTAGGGGAAAAAAAAGAGTTGAAAAATTGCTTTTCCTTATTTTGAAATAAAATTGTTCCAAACTTCCGGTGGGAATTCAACATTACACAAACGCAATCGCTTGCCTCTCAAAGGTTTAACTTTTGTGAAAAGAGAGATACATCAGATGAATGCAAGTGGTAATTGAAACAATACAAAAGGGGAAAACATGCATATTTAATAGCACAGGAAATAATACAGAAAACATGGTTTCTTGCCAATGCAAATTCATACATACCTAGAATTAAAAAAAAAAAAACGTCAATGAAAATTGACAAAATAAAATAGAAATAACGTAGCACAATTAGAAAATAAATATATATATATATTTAATATGAGCAGTTGTATGATATAATTTTTAAATGCGCATGTATGAACTACACCAAAGTTTTTTTTATGATTCGAAAGTCAACGCTTTAGAGCAACTAATATGAAAATAAAAAACCAGTCGAACATCTTGAAAATTAATAAAGGTAATGGTTGGTTAGTGGGCTGAATATCGGTTGCCTTCGAAAAGTAGCTGGATGATAAGGAACTTTTAAAAAATTGCCATTCTTCATTTTTCATTTTTTCATTTTTTGTTTTTAATGATAATTTTTTTTTCTTAAATAAGCACATGAATACTTAATTCACAGTACATTTTTTTACTAAATAGGTGCAAGTATATGCAAGTTTTAAAAACATTCAAGATGTTAAAACATTGGTGTCAGAAGATGTCAAAATCCCTATTGCTTTCAACTGAGCATTAGTTGTCATCAAAGGAACTACTGCAGACTCAAAGACATACGCTGGTTATACATCAGAGGGTGAAACCCAAAACAACAAAGCAAATTATTTATTTTATAATGGGGGTCCGGGACACAATTAAAAATAATTTTTGTTTACTGAGTTAAAATTTTGAATTTTTTGTGATGGTTAACCATGTTATTTGCTAACAAAATCACATGATAAAACTACTCGCATATTTATTTATTTATTTAATTTAAAATTCATTAAAAAAATGGGGTAATTTAAAATCGTTATAACTCGAAATATTATTTGTAGAATTTCAATTTTTTTTTCATTTAAATACACAGAAATATATGTTTTAATTTAGATTCTGCATTTTAAAAAATGTTAATTAAAAAAAATGTTTGAAGTAAAAAAAAAAAAAAAAAATGGTGTAACTTTTTAAAATAATCATATTTTCAAAAGTAAATATTTTTTTTTCTAATTTGCTGAATTTAAATTAAAGTAAAACAATTGAAAGAGATATATTCCAAGTTTGAATCATTTATCTTTAATGGTTCTTGACTTATAACGATTTAAATACGAGAAATAGTGAAAAAAGTCATCACGAAGAAAAACGCATTTTCACAAGAAATCTAGGGAAGCAGGACGTTTCGGTCCCGACACTTCGGTCCCGCCATTTCGGTCCCGCCGTTTCGGTCCCAAGACATTTCAGTCCCAAGACATTTCGGTCCCGAGACATTTCGGTCCCGAGACAATTCGGTCCCAAGACATTTCGGTCCCGAGACAATTCGGTCCCAAGACATTTCGGTCCCGAGACAATTCGGTCCCAAGACATTTCGGTCCCGAGACATTTCGGTCCCGAGACAATTCGGTCCCAAGACATTTCGGTCCCGAGACATTTCGGTCCCGAGACATTTCGGTCCCGAGACATTTCGGTCCCGAGACAATTCGGTCCCAAGACATTTCGGTCCCGAGACATTTCGGTCCCGAGACAATTCGGTCCCAAGACATTTCGGTCCCGAGACATTTCGGTCCCGAGACAATTCGGTCCCAAGACATTTCGGTCCCGAGACATTTCGGTCCCGAGACAATTCGGTCCCAAGACATTTCGGTCCCGAGACAATTCAGTCCCAAGACATTTCGGTCCCGAGATATTTCGGTCCCTTCTCCAGCAAGCTGAAATTTTGTGCACTTGAAATAGGTGACAATTTTATAGGGGACATTGTAGGGTTTTTTAAATAAAGGCCTCAAAATTTTAGTAAACACACACAAATTTCGTATGGTAATCATTTTAAAAAACAAGGGGGGGGGGAGGATTGACGTTTTCTATATTTTAGTGTATCATAAGTATAAAAGTCTGATAAATTAAGACATTTATAACTCGATTTATAATTATCGCAAAACACTCATATTTTGTATGGTAAACGTAATCTTTATAAAAGGAGGGACATTATCAAATTTTTTAACTGAACTCCCTAAATTTTAGTATAACTCAAATATAAGGACTCGAAAACGCAAACACTTATAACATAGATCAAAATTGTCGCAGCCCACACAAATTTCCTATGATAATCATAATCGTTTTATAAGGCAGGGGGGGGGGGGCTCTGTTGACTTTTTATATATTTTAGTGTATCTTAAGTATAAGGTCCTGATAAATTAAAACATTTATAACTCTCTCTGTAATTATCGTAATCACACTCATATATTGTACGGTAAACGTAATCTTTAAAAAAGGAGGTACATTATAAGATTTTTTAACTGAACCCTTGAAATTTTAGTATAACTGAATATAAGGGCCCGAAAACCGCAAACACTTATAACTCGCAATCAAATTGTAGCACCCCATGCAAATTTTATATGGTAGAAGTAATCGTTTTCAGGAGTGGAGGAAGGGAGAGTTCTGTGGATTCTTTATAGAAGCTCCTCATATTTTAGTCTATCATAAATATAAAGTCCAGACAATTTAAAAATATTTATAAGTCGAGCTTTAATTTTCATATGCAAATGCCCATGCCAAAATGCACATATTCAATTGTATATAATTTGCACACTATGTGATTAATAATGAAAAAATCTGCAAATATTTTTAGAAATCTTTATTTTATCCTATTATTTAACGGCGTATCAATTTTAAATGTATTGCATTTTACATATTTTTTAAAAAGGGGGTTCTTAACATGGAATTGTGGTAAAGACACATTATTTTTTAAATTCTGCACCGGAACAGACTAGAACTTTCTATTTTATTTTAATAATTATTTTAATTTACTATTTTTTGAAAAACTATTTAAAAGTTTGCATTAATCTTTTTACATGTAACAATAATATTACCGCTATTTCTACCGGTGTCGAATGACAAGTTTAAAAATATTTTTAATTTTGAACCACTTCACCGTTTGCCCCGAGATAACTCGGGGATAAAAGCACTTTTTCCCCATACCTGTCGACGGTGAAGTGGTTTGCAACAATTACAAATCCTTTTTAATATAGTTAAGACTTTTATATGCTTATTACATTAAAAAACTACGAGCACAATAAACATAAATCAAAATTTTAAAATTTCTATTGTCATAAAATATTCTTTTCGTATTTAAAATTAATTCTGTATTTCAAATATTTCTTTGTTATTTATTTGACTTATATACTTAGAATTAAAGCAGCCTACATGTTTTAATATGACAAATAAAAAATAAAAATGAAAATACAAAAAAATAACATAAAATCTCAAAATAGTAATGTATAGTGAATCACTTTTACGTAAAATTTCATTTTAAATTAAGAAATTTTATAAATATATCACAATGAAGAAATTTGGAAATTTAGAAAACATGTTTGGCTTTTCTTGATATCTACATGTTATTCATTCAAAAGAATATTATACATGTATATATATATGTCAAGTGTAGATGTCCTGGCTTCCCCCATTTGATTATGCTAAATAAAGATCCAGATAGAAGAATTATTCTACTCGCGCTCTCTTTGTTCTAGTCAGCCGGCGCTTTTTTGTGGCCACGCGGCATTTTTTATCTTTAATGGCTTAAAAAAACCGGGACGACATGCAGTGGCGTTGCCAGGATTTCATTTCGAGGGGGATGGGGGAGGGTCCAGAATTTTTCCTTCATGTTATATATATAGTAAAACCTGTCAAGATAAAATTGTAAATATTGGTGAAAAATTCCGTTTTACACAGATTTCCGTGTTATTTGGTGTATTTGTATAGTATTCTTTTCCGTAGCACTATGGAACATTTATGTTTAAGACAGAACTCCGTTATAGGCAGGTTCCATTTTTAAAAGTTCTGTGTATTTATATAAATATACTTATTTATATCATATGAATAGAATAAAACTTGTCAAAATAGTAATTGTCTATAACAGAATCCTGTCTTTAACGTAAGCGTTACATGGTCTTAATATGAATCGCGATACAATTAAATTTGCTGAAAACCTGTCTGAAAAGGGGATTTTCACCCTTCTTTAGTGAAGCATAGTGAAACCTGTGAAAGCGGAATCTTTCTATAACGGAATCCTGTCTCAAACGGAAGAGTTTCAGAATCCCTGCGAAACGAACAATAGATCTTATTGAGGTAGTGTATCTTAGAAGTATAATTAATTACACTTCTTTACATGGAAGCCTGTCGAAAATGGAGCTTTTTACCAGTCCTTGGAATCTTGTCTTGACTGTGTATATATGATAGAAATATTTCGAGTAACTTTAAGAATTTAGGTATATCCTTATTTAATTTCTTAATTAAAAAAAAAAGCATGGGTAAAAAATATAAGGCCAATCTCTATAACTGCAACTAATAATACATTCAAGTTACATTAATATTTACCAGTGAAAAAGATTCACTTATGATGTAAAAAGCTGAGCGCATACTGAAGAGTTAAATTTAATTAACCCATTCGCTGTCATTCACGAGTATACTCGTGGCTTTAATTTATTGATTACTTTGTCATCACTATTTTAGAATTTAAAAAAATGCCTCATTTATTGGCAGAAATTTCGCTGTATTAGTAAAGCGAAATTTATCTTTCTGAATTTGTGCTGACAAACGACCTTCAACAAAAAATTTGAAAATTCTTAGTTTTGGCAGCGAATGGGTTAAATCAAGTTTCATATTGCATAACATTTGCCTACAATAAAGTTAGGGCCAAGTGGTTAAGTGTAAAACAGCAATTTTCATGTTTAATTTCTTGCCATTGAATTAAGAATTTGTCCTGTAATAGATATTGGATAATGATTTCACATAAGTGTCAATCGCATGAGCCGTTCATGCGATCCGCCGCGCTCCCCATGGAAATTTTTGAGGTAACCCAGATAGCATGAACATTAGCAGAAAGTTTGATTTTTTCTGATATTATCTTGCCGTGACAAATTTGAACTGAGAAATTCGCAGCAAATCTCCCGCAAGGTATACCATCACCCACTTGCATGAGTAGTTTGTTGTGAAACTGATGGCAAGACTGTCTTTAATTCACGAAAGTGACGAAAGCAAAAAATCCCTCTGTTGAGAGACTCAACAACAATGAGAATCAGCATATACGCAGAAATTTTATTCGGTAGGCACCGTTTTTTCTAAACGCTATACTTATTAAATACCAAAAAATGCTCGAAATGAAAAGTACAAATATTACCTAAACTTGTTTATGGTGATAAAACCTATGCATGCGCCTTCTGACGGCGCTTTCGCATCAATAGACCTGATCAGGTCTATTGACCCCTTCGAAGGGGTTAAACTTATAGTGTGATATGGAAAGATTACTACTTTGCAGTAAGTTTGCAGTATTTTTGATTACTTGTTTGCCGTTAGTTTGCAATAAATTTGATACAGCATGAATTTAACTTGCACGACAAGTTGAAAACACTCATAGTTATATTGTTAAGTAAAAAAAAAATTCAAAAATTAAATTGTTTTTATTAAACGTATTTATCAATTCAAAATTATTTTAATTATTAATTGTTTAGATAACTAATTTATCAATTGCTTGTTTAAAAACTATATGAACTATATAATAGTTTTCATAGGGTAAATGCAAATATATATTTTTTTTAATTTGTGGTTATTATAACGTTATTAACTTCATTAGGATGTATAAAAGTGATAAGGGTTCTGAAGATAAACATGTTGTTTATTCATTTATTAGTTAGCTTATAATATTATTTTTGCTCTTTAATTATAATTAATTAATAATTTCTTACTTTTTGCGAATTGTAAATTGTAACTGTACTTCTGTAAAATCTGCATAATATCACCTAACACTGTTAAAAGGTATTTTTACGTATTTGTACAATGTTGCATTATTATTATTATTATTATTATTATTATTATTATTATTATTATGTTTAATTAATTAATTAATTATTACTTAGACTTTATGTTTTTGACTGTTTTTTCAAAAAATTCCTATATTATTTTTTATTTAATGTATCCTTAATTTATTAAATTAATAACATTATTAATATACATTACATTTTTTTACTTTAAAATAAACTCAATGCACAATACATTTTATATTCAATTTATCATATAGTATTTATAAACTGAAATTTTTCTTTTACATGTTTATTTATTTTATATTTAAAGTCACCGAAACTTAAAACTATTAATATAATTAATAATAAAACTAAAATAAAAAATTATTAATTTTTTTCTGGGAAAGTGGGAGGAAAAGGGTAATATTAAAAATCAATAAATAAACGACAAATACAAACAAGTTGGAAATTGCTCGTCAAACGTGGCGAATGAGGTGCGTTCGTACTATAACTAGTTTTATAATTATTTTTTGCACCCCATATTGTACTGAATATATATATTTTTTTGCACTTCATGAGTGCATTGCCTGTGACATCATTAAAATGCACTTGCAATAATTTTTTCCCATTCCCCGTAATGTAACGCAAAACTTTTGACTGTCTCTGTAATTAAACTATACACCGATTTTCATAAAATTTCAAATGGCTCGACATAATTTTGTAACAATTATATATTTAAAATTTCAGACCACTCGGAAGGCTGTAACATCATTAAAATGCACTTGCAATAATTTTTCCCATTGGCCGCAATGTAAAGAAAAACTTTTGACAGTCCCTGTAATTAAACTATGCATCCAATATCCATAAAATTTGAAATGGCTCGACAAAATTATGCAACAATCATATATTTAAAATTTCAGACCATTCGGTTGGGTTGTTTTGGCTCTGTTATATGCGGACAGACAGACGGACAGACAGACGGACTGAACGACGACTATAGGTGCTACGTATTTATATAATTACGAACGCACCTAAAAACCTTAGTTTTGTCAGTTAAAAATTGAAAATAAAATTAATTAAAATAATACTTACACTATTACATAAAATAAAAAATAATCATCTTATTACAAAGAAATAGGCCCAGTTTCAATAAAATTAGTTCACAAAAATCGTCTGCAATGGGTAAGAAGACTGTTAAAAATGCAACCAATAATTATTTTAAAAAAAAATGAAGCGGTGGGTGGAGTTTTCTGACAACAAAATATTTTTCCTGGTACACCTAATTACCAAATCACTATTGTTTTCCCAATGTTTATAATGGTAAAGTAACTTATGAAAACAAAATTATAACTTTGTATTATAAAAGTAATAATAAAAATTAAATATTTTTGCTGCAATAAATATATCTCATTTCTGAATTATTAAAGGAGAGGATGTAGAAGAATGATTTGAGGAAATATTTACCTACAATAGCTTATAAGTGTCCAATTGAATTATTGAAGACATTTATTATTAATCTAATTGTAAGAAGGAGAAAAAATAAGAACAGTTTTTTAAATTATTTAATTAATGATGATAATTTAAAGGTTCTAAAAAACGTATGAAAACAACCAAAAAATCATCTATGGCAGTTTATAGTATATATAAAATACCTAATATTAATAACAAATAATAAAGCTTAAAAAATCCATTTTGTTAAATAATAATAATAATAAAAAGACTATGTCCCCTGTAAAATTATATCACATTGTTCAATCAAACAAATTTTCAGCTCGCTGTGATTTCAATATCACGAGTTATAAAAGTTTAAATTTATCGGACTGTTATATTCAGCTTTTTTTTAATTTGGGGGGTGGGGGGTGTTAAAAAAATTTAAAAAGGTCCCAAATAATGTTTAAATTACAGCGTTTGGCGGCCCACGACAATTGGAATACGAGTTATAAGGTGGTGGGCACCGAAATGACAAGGGACCGAAATGGCTAAGGACCGAAATGGCCAGGGACCGAAATGGCTGGGGACCGAAATGTCTCGGGACCGAAATGGCCAGGGACCGAAATGGCCAGGGACCGAAATGTCTCGGGACCGAAATGGCCAAGGACCGAAATGTCTCCGGACCGAAATGGCCAGGGACCGAAATGTCTCGGGACCGAAATGTCTCAGGACCGAAATGTCTCAGGACCGAAATGTCGCGGGACCGAAATGGCCAGGGACCGAAATGTCTCGGGACCGAAACGGCGGGACCGAAATGGCGAGACCGAAGTGTCGGGACCGAAATGTCGTGTACCCAGAAATCTAGTATTTCATGAGAACCATTGCTTGAAAGCTAGATTGTGAAAACAAACCAAAACGAAAAATTTGATATTTCCTGTTCTACTTAAGATAGAAACATGATTTAAACATAATTTTAAGCAGAAAAATACAGAGATATTTTTAATGCAATAAAATGTTTTTAGAAAATGTGGACATTTTTGTGTCCCGGACCCCCTTAAGTCGTTTTCAACTCGAGATATAGAGTTTCTATACATATATTATTAGTTTATTTCTTCTTCGAAAGCCACCAGATCGAGTCTATTCCTTTGAAAAAAATAATTATCAAGATCGAAACCTTCAAATCTACTCGTTGATATTCATGAACCACATCATACTCCCTCCTTACTTGGACGTCAGTTAATTTAAACAAGTTGGAAATTGCTGGTCAAACGCTGCAAATGAGGTGCGTTCGTACTATAACTAGTTGTAATTATTTTTTGCACCCCATATTGTACTGAATGTATATTTTTTTGCACTTCATAAGTGCATAGTCTGTAACATCATTAAAATGCACTTGCAATATTTTTTTTTCCCATTCCCCGTAATGTAACAGAACAATTTTGACTGCCCCTGTAAATAAACTATCTAACAAAAACATAGCTGTGAAAAAAGGGAGACAAGTTTTGTAAAGACAATGGCAAGAAAAGAAGTGATATCTAAGTGGATGCCAAGTTCAAATAAAATTCACTCAAACTTACCTACTGAAGTATTATAGAATTTTTTTAATTGTTTAGAAATAAAACTTATTGATTGAGCATATTAATGATAAATCTAGAACTTGGCTAGTTTTTACCTACGAGTCATTTATTTTTATTAATAACATTATTATATCTAAACTTGTTATTTCATATTTGGAAGCCTTCATTTGAGTGAGCTCCTTCCCCTTGAAGGGTGGTGGGATAAAATATGTCCCACCTAATTTTAAATGCAAAATGCCACATTGACACTAGAATTCAGGACTAAAAAGTTTAATTTTATTAAATACGTGAAAAGAAGCTTTTACCCATTTTGAAATAAATTTGTTTTTAAATTCTGGTGTGATTGAATCATTTCAGCATGCCATGAATAAAATCTCTTTGCCCCTGAAGGGTTAAAGGGGTGCAGTCTCTAGAGGGATGAACAAGAACAAGCGTATAGGTTCTCTTTCTCAGGGATTTTAGTCTGCTTGCATTGAGGTTTCTGAAGGGTGGGTGCTAGAGTGATAACCAAGGGCGAGCGGGAGTGTATTTGTGTATTTATTGGTTTATCAAATCTTTAACATGAGTCAATTGTTTATAATAATAACTATATTAATTTTTTTATAATGACATTGTTGTTAATTTTAACATCATCATTTTATTAATACATGAAATTGATAGGCATAACATTTATCAAGAACTTGCCAAGTTCTAGATTTATTATTAATATGCTATCAATAATTTTTATTTCTAAACAATTAAAAAAATGCTATAATACTTCAGTAGGTAAGTTTGAGTGAATTTTATTTGAACTTGGCACCCACTTAGATATCACTTCTTTTCTTGCCATTGTCTTTACAAAACTTGGCTCCCTTTTTTCACAGCTATGTTTTTGTTAGATATCATTACTTTTTGTAAAGTTACAATATATTTAGACACTTTACTTAATGCTTTTTAATGTGTTTACATGTGACTATTTTATTCACCAAGCAGCATTAAATTTTAATTTAAATTTCCTACAACAAACTATTTGGCTGTCAATTTGCGACAGAAATCTATATTTTAATACAGCTGCACTGAATGCATGTTTTGATGTGTATTGAACGAAATGTATTGATTCGAAATTTTTATTGTTTCTGAAACAACAATTCCTATTAAATTCCTATATTAAATTTTCCTAATAAATTTTCCAATTAAATATCCTATAGCTGGGCCTGCTTTTTTGTACTGAAAGTGAAAAATAAAGTTATGTGCTTATGCCACACTATGTATAATTCCTCCATGGGTGCCGGCAAAGAGGCAGTGCAGAGGAAGGACATTACCCCTACCTGGATTTTCAAATTTAATTAACTAAATAAACTTTTCTCTGATGATTTTGAAAATAACAAGTGGATAAGTGTGATCACAGATCGCACTGAGGGTTTCGTTTAATATTCCTTTCAAAACACTTTATCTTTTGAAAAACCTGTTCCACATTTCGCAACCAGGGGGGCATTCTATTCTAAACAAACCTCTATCCGAACGAAACTCCGTTTTACATACTATCCGTAGATATATTAGTCGAGGGGATTGAGCCCATAGCACCCGAGAAAAGTAAGCGCCCCTGGCGGTAAAAAGTGGAACTAAAATATGTAAGGCTATGGTGCATAATATGAAAGAATGGTCAAAGGGGTGTCGGCAAAAGTTGGAAAAATTTCACCCTTTCCCCGGGTGAAAAGGGCGGAGGTTAGAAAAATTGCTTAAAATACACAAGTTAAAGCCCGGAGGAGTAATAATATAAGACTTTTTGAAATTTTTATGATTTGTCGTGTGGTATGAGGTATTCAGCTATACGTATGCAAAAAGTCATGTCTCCAACTTAATTAAGGGCTCCCTTAGAAAGAATTGCTTAAAATACATATGTGGTAGCTCAAAGGGTTAAACGTAAGACTTTTTCAAGATTTTATGATTTTGTCGTTTGGTGTGAGGTACTCAGCTATACGTATGCAAAATTTCACGCCTCCAACCTAATTAGGGATTCACTTAGAAAGAATTGTTTTAAATACACACGTGGGAGCCCAAAGAGTTAAATGTACGAATTTTTCAAAATTTTATAGTTTGTCATTTGATGTGAGGTGTTCAGCTATAAGTATGCAAAATTTCACGCCTCAAACCTAAATAGGGACTCACTTAGAAAGAATTATTTAAAATACACATGTGGGAGCGCAAAGGGTTAAATGTACGACTTTTTCAAAATTTTATGATTTCTCGTTTGATGTGAGGTGTTCAGCTATAAGTATGTACAATTTCATGCCTCCAACCTAATTAGGGGCTCACTCAGATAGATTTGTTTAAAATACACATGTGGGAGCCCAAAGGATTAAATGTACAACTTTTTGAAAAATTTTTGATTTGTCGTTTGATGTGAGGAGTTCAGCTATAAGTATGCAAAATTTCACGCCTCCAGCTTAATTAGAGGCTCACTTTGAAAGAATTGTTTAAAATACACATGTGGGAGCGCAAAGGATTAAATGTACGACTTTTTCAAAATTTTATGATTTGTTGTTTGATGTGAGGTGTTCAGCTATAAGTATGTACAATTTCATGCCTCTAACCTAATTAGGGGCTCACTTAGATAGGATTGTTTAAAATACACATGTGAGACCCCAAAGGGTTAAATTTAAAACTTTTTCAAAATTTTATGGTTTGTCATTTGATGTGAGGTATTCAGCTATAAGTATGCACAATTTCACGCCCCCAACCTACTTAGAGGCTCACATAAAAAGAATTATTTAAAATACACATGTGGGAGCCCAAAGGGTTGAATATACGACTTTTTCAAAATTTTATGATTTGTCGTATGATGTGTGGTGTTCAGCTATAAGTATGCAAAATTTCAAGTCTCCAACATGTATAGTTTCTGAGAACGGGCTCTGTGACGGACAGAATATCTCAGTTTGTTGATTTTTTGTAAACAAGTAAACCTAGATAAATCCCCGGTAAGTAGATAGGTTTACAATGGAAGTCTATGGGAATTTGGCGAAATATTAGAGATATCGCCAAGGTGGCGTCACTTGTGGTATCTAATTTTGGTCGCCAAATTTGGCGATATATCGCCATGTTGGCGAGAAACTTGGCGGTATTTGGCGACAGAACAGTGTCCCCTCCTACGGCAAATTAAAATTTCACCTAATAGACGTAATGGTAAAGTAAAAATGGGCACCCCCAGGTGGGTAATTCATCGATTTTCATTATTTTTTTATTTTTTTTCCTTAGTTTTATAGTGTAAACGAACTTCGCACAAAATTTGAAGTCTGTAGCTTCAGTAGATATACGAGATCTTTTTGATTAGTGAGTCAGTCAGTCAGTGGTAAAATTATCGATTATCAGACATATTCAAATGTCATTATCTCGGAAACTAATTACGCGTTATTTATAAAATTTTGGATTTTGGGTAATTAGGGTGGCCTCACTACACATTTCGTATAACAAGTACGTAGGTCTAATAGATTTTCAGTAGTAGAGCATTGAAATTTGACGAAAACAGCTCGAAATGGTTCGTGTAAATAACACACGGCTATGTCAGGCGAACTTGGCTGACACACTGCCGTGTGTCTAGATACATCCGATTTTCATAAAATTTGAAATGGCTCGACAAAATTTTGCAATGATTATATAGTTAAAATTTCAGACCATTCGGAAGGCTTTAACATCATTAAAATGCACTTGCAATAATTTTTTCCCATTGGCCGTAATGTAACGGAAAACTTTTGACTGTCCCTGTAATTAAACTATACATCCGATTTTCATAAAATTTTAAATGGCTCGACAAAATTTTGCAACAATCATATATTTAAAATTTCAGACCATTCGGTTGGGTAGTTTTTGCTCTGTTATATGCGGACAGACAGACGGACAGACAGATAGACGGACTGAACGACGACTATAGGTGCTACGTATTTATATAACTAGTAAATCTGCAGATCAGGAGCCTCAACGTCATCTTTGCAAGTCATTGTTTTTTAACACTCATTGCGTAATATTCATCTTCCTACAAATCGCTTTTTAAAGTTTTCAAATTACATAAATATTTATAAGAATACAAAATACTTCGTAAAGTTTCAGAGTTGAAATGTGTTAAACAAGTGGTTATACGCTGATGTTCTGAAATTCTGATGAGCTGCTTATTCTGGTAACTTTTTAAATCAAAAATTGCATTTCTTCAGGGGGGCTCTGCCCCCCTGAACCCCCCGTAGTCTATTTAAATTTACATTCGTAATTTTTTATAGATTGTGCGGATGGTTATAGTATATCATAGATTTTTTTTTTAAACTGTGATTTATAAGGATAAGCATAGGTTTTTTTTTTATAAATTAATAAATTTAAAATTTAAAATAAAATCCTCATGTTAACCGTACGCAAACAATAAATCTTGAAGTGACGCTAAAAATGTAACCTTAAAATCCGTTACATTCGACCCAAACACAACGGCGTGCTTAAAAAAAGAAAGAAAGAAAAGAAAAATATTTTTAGTAATACAGTTTTTAATTCATAATACGATGAAATGCTACTTTAGAATGCTTAAATATAAGCACATCATTTCATTTTACAGAAAAAATGCACGGATGAAGTCAAAGAATTCGGTCCCTGTTCCACGTGCTTATTTTGTTTGGGCCGAATGAGGGCATTTAAATCTGAGCGATAACGCACATCATATTGCAAACTGTTTTTATGGCATACTTCATCTCCATCTATCTCTTTCCTCCCTGAATAATAGTTAATTTTATTTTAGCCAAGATCTTTTTATTCCAACATCTTTTTTTTTTTTTTTTTTTTTTATAAATGACGTCTAATTCACCTGCTATTCGTACTTACTCAAAACATTTCTTCTTGTTATATTAAGAAATACTTGAGAGTTTTCTTTTTATTCCCAATATGTCTCCATATTAATTTTTTTATTCTTAATTTTTTTTTTCATTTTCCTGTTTCACGTGAAAAGCTTTCAATTGAAAATTGTTTAAGAGAAAATATTATTCAGAGTTTTGATTTTTCTTGGCAACGATTAAAGAAACATTGATAAATTTTATGAAAAAATGTCACATTATTCTCTATGAAAATAATGAACTTTTGTATTTTTAAGTAAAATATTTGAATAAAATAAATAAAATATTGCCTATTTTTATTTCTGGGGCTAAAATCCATCTATATGAAAAAATACAAATGCATTAACCCCCTCACTGACAAGCCCAGCTCCAGGTTTCACTGCAATACAAGCAATATTTAAAGTAATACAATTCTATTGATTTAATGTATTTTTAATACATTGAACAATGATTAATACTTCCAAGGATTGCATTCATATTCGTTATTAAGTTTTTTTAATAAAATGTTCAAAGAATCATTTTTTTTTCCCATTTAAAACAAAATGCAGAGAAAACAACATTACAATTTTGCCCTTTTCCAAGACAGTCGGAGGGTTTCATCCGTTTTGACGTTGGCTTTACTGAAACATTATAGACGCATTTATACTAATATTATTAAGGCCAAATTCGTTGCTAGGCAACTGATGAAAGAAAAGCTAAAAAATGAAACATGTATTATGTCAAATTGATAAAACAAAATGGACAAAATATTATTGGAAAACATGCATAAAGTTCCCCCCAAAATTATAAACCTAATTTTAAAAATCTCGCAAATATATTGACATAATTTCAAACTAATTGGAATAATTTAATAATCTTATTTAAAAAATTCAGCATCCGAAATTTACCATTTAAATCCATTTTTTATACCAGCCATTTCTTTCAACAAATGAAAATTTGAAAATCGTCTGACTTGCCATAGAAAAGCATTACAGAGCAAAATAAAATGTTCTATATTTCCCGAACGAATGAACCAAATTTAACCAAAAACTATACAGCTAAGTCCGAGAACTTCATCAACATGCCCAATTAATTTCAAGCCGATCGGATGCTTTTTGCGGCAGTTATCGCGGAACAGACAGACAGACAGACAGACAAACGGAAATCAAAACGTTTCGTGTCTCCACAGTAAGCCTTCACTGACGTTTCGGCAATTACGAACGCACCTAAAAAGGACAATTTGTTGAAAGTTCCTTATAATCTAGCTACTTTTCGAAGGCAACTGAAATTAAGCCAACTATATCGCCGATATCTTAATGAATTTTCATGATATTTGATTAAGGTTTTTTTTTTTTTTTTTTTCATATTAGTTGCTATATAGCATTGACTCTCAAATCATGAAAAAAATCTTTCATAGCGTGATCGCGCCAGTAGTTGATCAAATAAAGTCATTGTTACGGGGTTTTTATTATATTTCTTTACTTTTAAGTTTTAGATGTAAACTGAGATAATTGCTACAACCCTTAATGAATATCTTATAATGGACAAAAATGAAATCCGCTGAAATTAAACAGCAACAAAATTATAAATAAATAGTTTATTTAATTACCATTTCCCAGTAATTGATCAGGCGAAAGAAGTCAATAAAAAAAAATCTAAAAATTAATCTTTAAAATGTCGTCCGTGGGCTGTGATTATCAACAAATCTTATAAAACTATTAATTGAAATAAGAAAGGGAAGTGAATTATTTTAACTTACCGTAATTGTCTCCAACTAATGAAAAACTAAAGTTTTACACTTTCTAGTAAAATGGCTTCTCTTACAGAAAGCAGCTGACAACAATGTGACAACAGGTACATCAACTTTCAAACAAAAATATTATGTCTAGTGCCACATATAGAGCTCATTTCCGCCTGAAATGGCGCAATATTTAAAAAAATTGATCAACTACTGCCGGGATCACCCTATAGTGCGCAAATGCGCATTAAAAAACTATTTCATGCATCTATTTCATCATTACTATATTACACATCTATTACTTTATTACACAACTATTTCATATATATTATCATATAATAATCCATATTTAATTAACATATTGAGTGCCACGTCAGCCACTGATGACTGACACTGAACTTTCCGTTTAGGCTGCGTCAGTCATTAGTGGCTGACACTTATAGATTGTGTAACGGGAATCTTATTACGTGGCCCAAACAGAGAGACAGACAAAATAGATTTGGCATTCAACGTGTTAAATACTCAATATATTTATTTTCTAATTGTACTATCTTGTTACTTTCTTCTATCTTTATAAGAAGAAGGTATTGGATTCATGAAAATTTTCGAATTCCGGTTTTCGACGGATTTACATGTTTCAGGGGGTCAGAGAACGCGAAAAACATGTTTTTACAAAATGTCTGTCTGTGAGTCTGTCTGTGTGTGACACAAATTTTGTGGGCGCTCTAGCTCAAGAACTAATGCAGGGAATTTAATAAAAATTTATATTCAGGTATTCCCTGATATAATTTGGTGCTTATTAGTTTTTGGTGTAAATCGCTCAGCAGGTGGCGCTGCTATGCTGCCTTTTTCCCGATTTCCGCAATAGCTGTATCTCAAGAACTAATGCACGGATTTTCATAAAACTTCAGGTTCTGTTAGTCCTTGACATGAATAAATGCTTTTTACGTTTTAATATAAATCGTCCAACAGGTGGTGCTGTTATGCTGCAATTTTGTAGGATTTACGCGATTTCTGCAATCTCAAGAACTAATGGACACATTTTCATCAAACTTCAGATTCAGTTATTCTTTGATACGAAATTATGCTGACTACGTGTTGGTGTAAATCGCCCCATAGGTGGCGCTACTGTGCTGCATTTTGCACTATTTCCTCAATAACTCTATCTCAAGAACTAATGCACGAATTTTCATCAAAGTTCAGTTTTAAGTATAACTTTATTAATACTGCTGCTGATTATGTATTGGTGTAAATCGCTCAACAGGTGGCGCTGCTATGCTGCATTTGTCATGATTTGCGCAATTGCTCTGTCTCAAGAACTAATGCACGAATTTTGATCAAACTTTATATTCAGTTAGACGTTGACATAAGTTGATGAAAATTAGGTTCGGGTGTAAATAACTCAACATGTGGCGCTGCAATGCTGCATTTTACTGGATTTACACGATTTCAGCGACAGTCGTACCTCGAGAACTAATGCACGGAAATTCATTTAATTTGGCACTGTGATAACGAATTTTGAAGTATTGATATGTATGAGATAGAAGAAAGTTTTGTGATGGTCACAACATACTGTTTTGTACTTATTTTGTCAATTTTTCTGACTGGTGTTAAATTTGGTTGAAAACCTTGTATGCTATAAACAAAATCATATATAATGCATAAATTTCTTTATTTTTTTAAAGAAATCGTTATATTTCCATGAATACATGTGCTTTACACAAATCAACACAAATGTTGCACACCATCCACCTAGTTATGTGATGCAGAGGCATATCAGTTCTTACATTTTATTTTACAGGGTGATTCCATATAATATTTTTCCTTTATCTATTTGTTGTTGGTCGCCTGTATTTCCTCGTGATCAAATATTCGTAGAAAAATATGAGGTCAAACAAGTTCTTTATATTCTTATAGTTGTAAAATAATTAGTCATGTATTTCTTTAGATATTCGATAAAACGTCTAAAATTAAAAGTGTACGGTGAGTTTCGATGATATAGTGGTGTATATATTAGGAATGAAATTTAAACTAATAAAACCTTTTATATGTGGAATGAACTAATGAATGTTACCTGCTTTCATTGAACTTATACCTGTTTTTATTGACTTTATTAAATCTTTCGTTTGAGAAATTTGGTAAAGCTTTTGAATTTCGGTTATCTTTTGAAGCTCAGCTGCTAAAAAACCTATGAAAGATAAATATATATATTTATCATGCACAAATATTATACACGTACCCTGTGTTGGAAATTTTTCCCATCTCAAAGTACTGTTTAGTTACAAACTTGATTTTTTTAATTTTTGAAAAAAAAAAATGTATTTCAATCATATTATTGTTTCAAATATATTTAAAATTTATTCTTTTGCCTACATTATATTATAATCATACTTATAATACGTACCACACCGAAACATCATTATATATATATGCGTATTTTATTATTTTAAAATTTTAGGTTGAACAAGACTTCCTTCGATTGCTAAAATTTTTAGCTAATGTTATCTTGATTTTCCAGAAAAATATGTTACTAACAATCTTGAAGTGGAAAAACAAACGAAAAATTTTAATACAAAACAATGGAATAAAAAGCAAAATTCTTAAAGGCTTTTTAGATCCTCCTGTAGTTTATCATTTGAAAGTCATTGCCTTTACAAAGTTCACCGACCTTTAAATGTCCAGTTAAATTTCCCTCATTTAGAGGAACAAATTTATTGAAAAGGAAAATGACCCCAGAAGGTGTAATTAGGTGTTGTCTGTTTCGAGATAATCCTAACTACATTAATTAAAGTTTATAATATAGTTCGCGTGTCTGCTTTTATTAATAATAACTTTGTAATGCATTATTTTAGAAATCAGAATAGCATACATTGTTTAAGTTTATTTGCATTAATATATGTAGAAAAAGAATATTGCACAATTATTTTTGTATTGCCTACATTTTAACTAATATTCTTTATCTATAGCTTGGGCCAAATTTGCATCCAATATCCTCACAACTGGGTTGCTTACATTTTTCCAATATTACGTAAATAATTACAAGAAATCGGAACAGTATAAAGTTTTATTTAAGTTTATTCATATTAATTTATTACATCAACAATAGCAAAATTATATTGGACTATTGTTTTTGTATTGGCTACAGTTTCATTATTATTTCCCTATCTCGGCCAATATTGTTAATAGTTGCATGCAATATTATCCCAACTGGGTTGTTAAAATTTTTCCATTATTAATTAAATAACTACAAGAAATCGGAATAGTATAAAATTTTATTTAAGTTTATTCGGATTAATTTAGCACTTTAATAGTAGCAAAAGAATATTGGACCATAATTTTCCTTTTTGCTACAGTTTTACTAATATTCGCTCTGTCTTGGCTAATGTTGGCAATATTTGCATGCAATATTATCCCAACTGGGATGTTTACATTTTTTCAATATTACGTAAATAATTACAAAAAATCGGAATAGTATAAAATTTTATTTAAGTTTATTCAGATTAATTTATTACATAAACAGTAGCAAAAGTATATTGGGCCATTATTTGTATTGGCTACAGTTTCACTATTATTTCCCTGTCTTGACCAATATTGGTAATACTTGCATGCAATATTATCCCAACTGGGTTGTTAATTTTTTTCCAATAATACGTAAATAATTACAAGAAATCGGAATAGTATAAAATTTTATTTAAGTTTATTCAGATTAATTTAGTACTTTAATAGTAGCAAAAGAACATTGGACCATTTTTTCCCTTTTTGCTACAGTTTTACTAATATTCGCTCTGTCTTGGCCAATATTGGCAATATTTGCATGCAATATTATCCCAACTGGGTTGTTTACATTTTTCCCAATATTACTTAAATAATTACAAGAAATCGGAATAGTATAAAATATTATTTAAGTTTATTCATATTAGTGTTTATTGAATCAATAGTAAGAAAATCATATTGGGCCATTATTTTTTTATTTACTTTAGTTTTACTAATATTAGCTCTGTCTTGGCCAATATTGGCAACATTTACATTCAATATTATCCCAACTGTGTTGTTTATAACTGGGTTGTTTATATTTTCCAATATTACGTAAATAATTATCATAATAAATTCCGATTCATCATCAAAAGAATAACTTGAGTAACATTTCTCTGTGCTCAGTTCTGTTTGAGTTCAGTCGAGATGTTATCAGTTCAATTTTTCATGTGCGGTTTTCTCAAACCGGAATGACGATTTTTCTGATGATATACATATGCAAATGAAGATTTTCATGTTCAACAAGCAAGTTTTTCAGACAAAATTCATAAATTAACAGCATTAAATTAAAATTTATATTCATATTAAGTTGTTATTATTCAATGTATAAATTCAATTACGCAGCTGATTTGTTTAATTGAGAATTAATAGCTTTCGTTAACCCATATATCGGTTTTTAGCATGCTAAAAACCGATATATAGGTTAATGAAAGCTACACTACATATACCGGGTAAGCCAGTGACCGCCCCTCCGGTTGATCCGAAACTGATCCCTTGAGTGGGAGAGGAGACTTGGGGACCGGCTGAGTTTGTAGTACACGAATGAGAGGGGGCAGGATAGGGACCGAACCACAGCCTCCACGAGTGACTCGCGGTCGACAAGCCTTGAGTCCGGCGGCCACGGATAACAGACGTCGTGCATGGGTGATCCGCGTTCTGTATGACGTGTTCCCACCCCTGGCACCTCGGTTTTTGAGGCAAGCCGGATAGCGACGGTCCATAGACCGATCCCAGAGCTGGTCATAGACCGGGTGATGAATCTTGCAAGACAATTTTAAACCCCTTTCAAATATCTTATTGAACTGAAACTTTGCCTATATGTGTTTTTCCGATGACATCTATTAAATTGTAATTTGACGAACGTAGAAATTATGCATTTTTTACAGGGCTACACATAAAATCGTGGAAAAATTGTTACAAAAAAAAAAAAAAAAAAAAAAAAAAAAAAAACAGAAATTTGAATTAAATTTCTACAAAATTACTATAGGTTATAGAGATACACAATAGCATTTTTTAAATTGAAAACAAAGTGCGTAGTAGTTGTATTTCTTTTACAGATACATATAAAGAATTCGAATACATTACCGTCTATATGCAGAAATTTTATTTCAAATTGAAT
Source organism: Maratus speciosus (assembly GCA_963932465.1). Lineage (NCBI taxonomy): Eukaryota > Metazoa > Arthropoda > Arachnida > Araneae > Salticidae > Maratus > Maratus speciosus. The sequence continues at coordinate 484,297,868 of OZ010793.1, forward strand.
AAAATTTATATAGGTTATTTATTCACACAACACATTTTTTAAATGAAAATAATTTTGGTAGCATTTATATGTTTTACAAGATACCACAGAACATTAAATTTTTTTAATATAATTTTATTTTTAAAATTTTATTTTTCAGGATGACTACACAAATTTCTCGAGAAATTCTGAGTAGACAAAAATACAAAAAGAAATGAATGTTAACTTACATGTGTGCATTAAATTGTTTTCTACTTAATTGTAAAATAAGTATGTTTAACGCATTATTTGTAAAGAATTATACAGAGTGCACACTACAGTCCTTCCAACGCTCCTAATTGCCGAACGGGTGCAGCTACAATTGTAAAAGTGGTGTCTAGGTATCGTAAAGTGGCTATGGCTATGCGCTACCAGATGAGACCGCTTCCATCACCACCTGGTGCAAAACAGTTAAGTTAGTATTTTTATCTCGAAAATGAGATTCATTTAGCATTCATGTCAAAACAAAACGTCATCGAACAAAATCGATGATGCTCTGCAAATTTGTCATTCCTATTTATCCCATATTTCGAATGGTTTTCGCGATAGGAACGCTAATGCCGCAATTTTGCACCAGGTGTCGTTGTAAGCGGCCTCATCTATTAGCGCATAGCCTCTTTACTATACCTAGAACCCACGTTTATGAATATGGATGCAGTCGTTCGGCAGTTAAGAGAGTGGGAACAGACTTTAGTGGGCACCCTGTATTTTTATTTTAAGACATTGTTGTTAAATAAGCAAATATTTATCACTATTTGAGTATTTTATTAGTGATACATTCAAAAAACAGCAAAAACTAACTAAACTTCAACAAAATAATTTTGTTCATTACAACTTTAAAAACTCATAAACAGTGAAGGAATTATGATAAAGGGTGCAGTTTGCAAGAAAGTGCTCACAAGGTGGTCGGACTTTTTGTAGCAGCAAAAAAAAAAAAAAAAAAAAAAAAAAATCATTAAAAAATCACAGGTAGAGGGACAATACGCCCCAGGTTGTGTCGTAGAATGTCCTGGAGGTCATGTTGAACATTTGTTATTAGAAGAACAAAGGAATGAAGCGTATTGTTTTCCTGCTCATTATGTGTCGGGTCATCAGCGCTCTCTAAATGCGATTTTTTTAACTTTTTTTATTTTATTTATTTATTTATTTATTTATTGCTCAAAAAAAAAAAAAAAAAAAAAAAATCCGACTACATTTTTAGTTTTTTCTTTAAAACCGCACTCCTTTATCATAATTTCTTCCTTTTTTATGAGTTTTTAAATTTTTAATGAACTTTTGGCTCACCCGGTACTACTCGGAAACATTTCCTAAAAGTCAGTGCCAGGAAAAGAAACTTTGTTTTTATAAATGCTTTTTTTTAATCTGGAAAATATATTGCTTAACCCTCGCGTCCGATAAGTATAGGGTACTTTTTAGGGTTCCGTACTTAAAAAGTAAAAACGGAACCATTATAAGATAACTCCTGTGTCTGTCTGTCACAGCCATTTTACTCGTAAAATATGAAACGTGAAAAGTTCAAATTGGGGGACGTAATAAAGTCTGTTGATCCACATATTTACAAATTAGTAAACATTTACAAATATTTTTTGGAAAAATGTACAGGGGCTAATTAAATTACTTGAAAGAAAATATTTTCTTTGTATATCGTGTGAAATCTTTCGTAACACTTGTACTCAAAAATACATTTCATTTCATTTTAGGTATTATATTTTCAGAGATATCGTCGTAAAAGTAGTGCAACAATATGTTCTCCCCATCTATTTCCAAATCTACTCAAACTAAAATTATGAAAAAAAATAGAGGTAGTAGAGGTTAATTTAAACCTTGCAGGGAAATTATAGCAATTACTTTAGGCCCCACAGTTTTTGAGAAAAGCGCATTTTTTCCGTCACACACAAATTTCGATTTGCGGGCATTCGATTTGATGAACTCTGGAGGTACCTATCGTAGCAGACGTATAAAAGAATCGTTAATAATGATTTTCGAAAAAAATCGTCGCTACTTTGGCAAGATAATAACCCTTAAAGACACGCAGGGTTTGGACAAACATAATGACATAAGTAATTTAATTCGAATTAATCACATAAATACTGTGGAATTCGCGGCTAGCTTGGATTGAATCGATATCTGAATACGCTTCCCGTGTCTTTAAACATTAATTAAAAACCTATCTGGAATAACGCTGCACGACCAAGGCGGCATTGCAATTTTGTGACCTGTTTTCAAAGCGCTTGGCACAGTGCAAAGTTTAAACTTCGACCAATGGTTTTGTTTTAGCTACATTGTAAAAGAAAAGATTATTACTACGCTGAATTTAGTTTTATGAAATGCCAATGAAGTTTAAATATGCACTACTTTTACTGTCGGTACCGAATTAATTTCATCAAAAACAGATTAGGATAATATTTTAAAAAGTGTTAAACATAATAGCAATATATGATGTTATTTAGGCTTCATATCGCTTTGAACTTTTGTGGTATATACATTCCTACTTTTCTAATATATACAGCTATAACCAACCCTACGTTGTTTAGCTTTTTACAAAGTCTTATTATTCTCTTAGAAACGATTTTTTTTAATAATACAGTGAATAATTCATATATTTACTGTACGGAACCCCCTGAGCGCGATTAATACTCACACTTCACCGTTTATTTTTATTCATATTGTTTTATTGCCACCACTTTTTTGAAGTAGAAATATTCCCCTTACTTAATCGCAGATAAAATGATGCGAGAATAAAGTCAACTACACTATTTAAAAATCGGCTGGCAATCAAAGAATCTGAATAAAAAGAAGTAGCCTACATTGACTGTGACAGTCACGGGAGCGAGAATTAACACTAGAACGACCATAGCCGTCATTTTGACCGCTAGTAAATAAAAAAATTCGATTCGAATCAGAAATTTCTTTCTAAAATAAGTTAAATATTCATCAAGGAGAAATAAGTTAAATAGTTTCAAATAAAAATTCTGGTATAAAATATTTTTATAACACGGGAGTCAGGCTTCTAAAAAAAAAAAAAAAAAAAAAAAAGAACGCTATTTGGAATTTGGAATCAGCGGAACCTCGGAAGAAGTTATTATACAGGGTGTCTCAAAAGGTCGTTTACAAACTTAACATGCTGGTCTGTCATATCATGATAAACAAGATTTACATAGCAACTTGTGTTCGAAAATGCAAACTGCGACCGTTAGAGGGCGATGAGCTCAGGCTTACGGGAGAGTGGGAAGCTTAATAATTTCAGGCGAGGACGTTGCAGGAGAAGGATGAATTGGTTTAATGAAGTCCATGGTGTACGAGACGCCTGTAACATCGGACATGGATCTCGTCGGCGCATTTTCGCCGATCCCAACCGTTATAGCAGGGGCGCGCCAGCAGTATCCGGCGCCTGTGTGCAGAACTTCAATTGGCGCCCCATATTCCTACCCCCCTCCCCCCCCCAAAAAAAAACTTCATTTTTTTTTTCAAGGAATATAAATGCATAGCTGCCAAGCCAACCTTCCGGGGTTTTTTTCCAAATCAAATAAACGAATTTGGAACAAGAAAATTTATTTAATTAAACGTGTCTTGTTTCTGCAGGGTTCTTTTTTATTTCATTTATTAAATTAAATTTCTGGTTTAAAATATTATTGTTTGAATTAAAAATAAAGAATGTTGTCAGTTATGCAAATAGCAGACATCCCTAAAAGGTGGGTGTTTCAGCTGTTTGCTCTCTCTCCCCACAATGGCATACCTCCTAAGTAAGTAAATCAGTTTCTTTTACCTCTATCACTCCCGGAATTTTTAGAATCTAATCTTTATTTATATTTATACTTAAAACAGTTCAAATAAACTTTAATTTGGAAATATAGCTGTGTTGAATTAATCAATGGTAGGATTATGACACAAAGAAAAGGGTGCTCGTAATACGGTAAATACACATAAAAATAGAAAAATATTTTCTCAAATTATGATGTTTGTAATACATCGGAGCGCGTTATAGTACTTTTATTTCTTTTAACCCGGCAGGACGCGCGCCGTGAAAAGTAACACGAGAACGGGCATGGGGTGTCAGCACATCCCAAACATTTTAAATGGCATAAATACGAAAAAAACTTTGGAATTCTGTCTGTTAGTGAAATTCATGATAATTACATTCTTTCTCGTGAAAAATGATAACTGAAATGTTAAATTATAGTTAATTTTAAAATTTAATAAACAATAAATTAAAAGCACTCAACGACAGCAGACGAATATTTTCGGGCGTGGGGTGTCAAAACACCCCGCGCCCGTCCTGCCGGGTTAAAGTAATGTAACATCAATTAAGATGCGCCCAATTACCACACGTAGTTCATAATTAGGGGTGCATTCGAAAATGTTCCAGTCCCGGAACGTTTGATTTTATATTAGCAAATATAGAACCCCTATATGCTGGCTATATAACAATTGTTATGGAAAATGCACATTCATTTCGACGTTTACATTGTTAAGAAGCTAAGCGAAACGTTACCTTGTTACACTGTTAACCCTTCCTTCTCTGTCAGATTTTTTTATTTTTCGATTCCCAATTTTCGTGCAATGAATCGAAGTTCTGAATTAAAAATATCTATACTAATAAAACAAAGTTTCGCTCTGTCTGTGTAGTGTGCGATGGCTTTCAGAATTTACGGCACATACGAAACTCAAACTTTTTGTGAGGATAGTCGAAAGCCTCTCCTGGTGCATCGTGCACTTAAATTTCAGAATTTTAAATCTTTAATAATTAGTTGAGAAATTAATTAACAAGCCCAAATTAAAAGAATGAAAAGTATTCATATTTGAACAAGAGCATAGGTTTTTTTCAAACCGTTGACAACGTCTTCAAAACTCGAAGAGAGGGGGAGGGGTTATTAGAATAACAGAGCCGCTAGGGCGATAAATGTACTGGACCTTTTTAAAAAGGACTGTATCTTAAATTCTACTGGGCCTGACAACTCGAAAATTGCACAGCCAGACGCAAAAAGAAATCCCCCTTTCAGAAATTCTAAAAATTATTCCAGTACGGTTTCAAGAAGTCAAAAAATCCACGAAAAATCGATTTATAAAAAATCTTTTTATTTCCTTCGAGAAATGTTCGAAATCTCTCCCATGGACGCCAGGTGTTCATTGCAGACAACCGACGTCTTTCAATAGTGGATATTTTCGAACGAATATAAAATTTTCAAAATATAAATTTATAGATTTAATTTTTATTTATCCAGATGCAGAATTTTTCGCTGATTTCAGATATGTAAATTTCTTCATGGTCGCTCAATTACAACTTTAGATATTAATTATTATTTCATTAATTGGATGATTCCTTTCAAACTCTCAATTTAACCATTTCGAGTTCGGTGTCCTTAAAAAAGGACACCTAATTTTAATCCCAAAACTGACAAATGGCACCAAGAATATTTAATTAACATTTTCCTTTTACAATGTACGTGAAAATAAGCAAGTTCATATTTTCTAATAACTTCGTTTACAAATTCTGGTGTCAGTCCATTATTTCATCGGTTTATAAACAGAATTACTCCGCGCCGGAAAGGGTTAAAAGCCAGTCTTTCGAAACCACAAATGATTTTTATAGTATGATTCTTTGGAACGCCGTCAAAATTTTTAAAATACACCATTTAGATATTTTAAAGTTATGCATCTAGCCCTATTTTTAAACGCTGTTTAATAATATCTAAATTTTATAAAAATTGATTCGCAAGTTTTTGTTTTATAAAAAGTTCGATTTTTAAAAAGGAAAAGAAATGCTTTGTTAAAACGCGAATTTGCTAAAATTTAAAAAAAAACTGACGAACCGATCGATTTGGAACTTTCAGATAGTTTATAACACATAATAAAGATTTTTAAAAGTAGGGGGGCATCAAATTTCAGGGGGAGGGGGGAAAGGGGAGAGGGAGGCGATAAAAAATTTGGGGTGAGGGGTCAAATATTTAAAACCGTACCATTTCTACCGTTTTAGATGCAGATTTTTGACAGAGCTGTGGGATAAATATTACTTTTAATATAAAAATTTCAAAAGTGTACTTACCACTACTTTCGAATAGTAATTTCAGCAAATAACTTAAATTCTTGCTTAAGTCCGCCACCCCCTTGACTAATATATATACTAATATATGGCTAATGACTAATATATCCTGACTATGGGTAGGTTGTTTAACAGAGTTTCGTTCAGAAACAGTTTTGTTAAGAGTAGAGTTCCCCCTGGTGTTGGAATGTGGAACTAAAAGATTCGAGATTTGTACTTTTGCAAGGTTTTGCAGCGCGTGCGCAGCACGCCCGCTAAACCCTCATGTGATATATCATTGGAAAACCCTCGAACCACTATTACATATTATGAACCTTTCTACCGCCCATCACTCAGATACCCCCTGGGGGTCAATTTTCAAACTGAGCTCCTAATTAAGCTGCAGCAAGATTTGGGCAGCTCATTTGAAGGCTTGACCGAAGGTGAAACTCTTTACGGGCCTTCGATTGGTGAGGTCTATGTTTGACCCCAGATTATTAGGGGGCACTCCCCCGTTGGGGGGGAGGATAAAATTAATTTTTTCATGTGACATATCGTTTTAAAGCTTTTGGCCTGTACTTTACTAAGCACTCACTTCTCTCCTCTTAACTCATTTTTTCATCAGTAAGTAGAGGTCATTTTAAAGTTTTAATTTGTTCATTACTGCCACATACAATTTTCCAAAAATCATGAAAAAATTTTACATAATAAATCTGAACAATTAGTAGCTTCTCCCCTATTTTCACACAGTGAGCGTGTACGTATTTCAGACAAAATCGAGTTAAAGATATAAAATCATACAAATTTAAGGTTCATTTAAAAATCATCAAAGGGAGAAGGGGTATCGTTCGAAAAAGCTCTTAACACAGAACTCAAAAATATATTTATTTTACTCTTAGATATTATTATATTTTCAGAAATTCGTCGAAAATGTATGGCAGAATTATGTCCCCCATCCTATTTCCGAATCTGCTGAAAATAAAATTACGAAAAAATTAGTAGTAATTGGAATTTATTTAAATCTTGCAGGAAAACTATAGCAATTATCCTAGGTCACACAGTTTTTCAGAAAATCGCAGTTGTCCGTTATACATAAACTTTATTTGGAGGGTGCTCAGCGGGGGAGTTGGAAGGAGTTCGATGTACCTATCGACGCGAAATCATCCAAGAACTGTCGATAATGATTTTCCAAAAGAATTGTCGATAATTAGTCGAGATATTAATAAAAAACTTATCTAAAATCGTGGCACAGACCAAAGTGGCCATGCAACTTTGCGACCTCCCTTCGAAGTGCACTTGGCACAATGGCTAGATTAAACTTTGTACAAGGTCTTTGTTTTAGGTAAGACGAATCACAATGATAAATAGCCAGCGTTTTTCATTTCAATTGAATTCAGTTATTGAAAAATATTTAATAAAATAATTCCAAGTTATTTACAAAGTCTTATTATTCGTTTAGCGACTATATTTTGTAAGATTGCAGTTAGTAATTAATAAATTTATTGTATGAACTCTCTGTACGCGAGTGAAACTCGCTCTCGACCGATTATTCTTTTTTCGAAGCAAATCTATAAAATATACAATTAAAATTGCAATAAAACGTAATTCATTTTGAGGTTGTTCTCGAAAACATGTTCCCCGACTGTAAATGACATGAAACTTTCTTACATGCTCACGGGCTCATTTTTATGCGTTGCATACTATGTTAGGCGTGACTATTAAATTTGTTTGGAATCGAATGGAGTTTTTCATTTCCTTTTTTACGTGCATTGCATTTTGAGCTACATCCTGTTTTATTTATTTATTGTTTTTGTTATAATGTAGCCCAGGGGTGTCAAACTGTGGCCCGCCGGATACCACTAATATTTTAAAGAAAATCTCGACTTCTTGAATAGCAGATATTCGATGATTAGATAAGGCAGTGATTTCTATAAAATTTTAGTGGTATCTGGCGGGCCACAGTTTGACACTCCTGATGTAGCCGATTGCTATGATTGATTTGTGCTTTATTCGGCAATTTACTTTTACATGGGTACCGTGCATAACCTGGAGGCTTATGTTGCTTTACGATTCTGCAATATAATAGCTACCCGTTTTTATATCGTCAGTATGTGTATCACTACCAATACTACAGTATATGGGCGATTTTCAAAAGGTGGGCACTGGACACAAGTCATAACTTTAAGCCTTTCAAACATAACTTTAATTATCATTGACTTTATTATTATTTTTTTTACATTGAGTTTTTAATTCCATTCAGAGACAGAAAATGACATAATTTATTGTAAAAGCTTTGTATAAATATCCTAAAATTTTATTATTATATGCTAAAGAGGCCAATTTCGGACATTCATAACGTTGTTTTATTTACGATGTTTATGTACGATTTTTAAGATAGAAGGTCTTTTCTATGAAGAATTTTTCTGTATTTTGTTATGTCCAAAAGTAACGTACGTAACAAAGCATTTCATTTTATTATTATTATTACTGGATAACAAAAAGTTAATTATACATATATATATATATGTATACAGACACATTTACTACATTCTTAGTCTTAAGAAATTTTTAAATACTAAGATCAACGCCCAAAATCTGTAACGTACGTGCGAAAAAAATGTCCAAAATTTGTAACATACACAACTGCTAATTACATGCTTTAATAATTAATTTTCCAGAATAGTTGCTGTCTTTTAATGTTTGTGTATAATTTTGTAGACATATTATTAAAAATATTTATATATTATATTTATTGACAAAATTTAAAAAAAATTGGCCTTAAATTTGAAAATTTTTAAAATTACATATAGTTAACGTTTAATGATCCCACCTTTTGAGAATCTCCCATATATTTTCAATTATTTGAATAATGGAACCTTCTATGTTTGCCACCAGCTGTAGTGCGTCCCTGCTTTCTGAAAAGTTGGACAGGCCTGATCTAGAGCAGGGATGTCAAAAGGGACATTCGCGGTCGCCTTTCCGAATTTTTTATGTTTCTAACTTTTTCGAAGTTATTTTAGGCGCTTGATGGCGCCCTTAAACCTTCTGTGGCGCCTTACGACCGTTACCTTTCGACATTGGGGCGCCTTTCGGTTTGAGACTCTCCCCTCCCCTACACCAAAAGCTACGGAACTAACGAGCATCTACAAATTTCATATATCTTATAAGTAGAAATGAACTCAGAAATGACGCACTTTCGATTTAAATACCGCTTTAATAAATTTAAATTGGATAAAAGTTTTTCTAATTTTTCAGCTTCGACTAAAATATTTGTCGCCTTTACTATTCTGGCGCCTGTGTGCGGTGCACACTTTGCACACTGGGTCGGCGCGCCCCTGCGTTATAGCAAAAATTTGAAACTGCGCATGCGTGGGGACTTAGATTGAAATTTTCTTACTAGAAAACATGTACGTACATGGTTACCATCTTGGCGCTTTTATCAATTGAAATTTTCTTACTAGAAAAGATGTACGTACCATCTTGGCGCTTTTATCATATCAGGCGTGACATTTTCATCCCATCAACATTTTTTTTTCAAATTTTTTAGTTGATTAGCAAAACTTTCTCTAAATGTTGTAATAAGCCAATGGTTTATAATAAATAAAAATACATCTACCATCAATTATATATTTTTACTCTTATTGTTTTGTTATTTTAAATCACCTTCAGAATATATTTTTAAAAAATTAAAGGTAATTTGGTGAAAGTCCATGTAAAATTTTATTAATTTCAACAGAAGGAACTGCATATTATTTAATATAATTCATTTATTAAATGCACAACTTTATTTAATATTCTATTTTTATTTGTTTTCTAATTTTCTATGTCAATTACATTATTTATTTTTATTGGAAAACAACACTGCTTTAGAAATAGCTTCATGTGATTTTCTTAAAATATTTAATACTAATGCAATTATTTATTACTCCACAAATAAAGAGTTAACTTTTGCAAATGAGCTATCAATGATTAATTTAAACGTATTACTAATAAAAATGTAGCTGCAAACATATTATTTTTTTCCACACTTAATAATAAAAAGAATGATTATCTTATTTTTATTTCTACTTTATATATTTATTTTTTTTAACATAAAGTTAAAACTATATCCTTTTAAATCTTGTATGCCAAAATAATATATTTTTAAAGAAACAATATTAATTTATTTTAAGCAGTACATATAAATTTAAATGTAATAGTTTATGATTTTTACAAATTTAATATTGCATTATTTTTTAACAACCGATTCTACCTTTTTATGCAATTTTACTAAAATATTAAATGTATTTTTTATTGAATATTATTACTATGACCTTCCTTTTAAAATACAACTTCTTGGAACTGTTTTTTTTTAATTCAGTTAAAAGCAATTAAAAGCTATTAAGATAATTATAAAATTCTTTTTATAACCAATATTACTGGACAAAGATGGCGGCACAGTACAATTTTCTTTCGCTCTTTTTTTTTTTTTTTTTTTTTTTTTTTTTTTTTTAACCCTTTATAAATGTAAATTATCAGTTGTAAATGTACATAATCAGTTTTGATCTTATTTACATTTTTAATGATAAAATATAATTATTTTATTTTTTTAAATATTTTTCTTATGTTTTTATTTTAACTATTTCTCTTTGCTTTTTTTTTTTTTTTTTTGTGTGTGTGTGTGTGTGTATAGATGGAGGGTAATGATACTATTTGAATCGACAATAAGCTAACATCAATATCATTTATACTTCTTTAGATTTTTTTCAGTTAATGATTAACATGAATGATGTTTTTGTCACGTTATAATTGTGGTATAAAAATGAAGAAAGAATTGATATGATATGAAACTGTTTTTAGGGATACATTCAAATAAATAGTAGTCTTATCTTATAGCGGTGATCTTTCTCTTTTATTTCACTCCATATATAAATTGTACCTTAATATTATGTAACATCATTCATCTAACAAAAAAAAAAAAAAAAAAAAAAATTACTTTGCAAAGGTATAGATTAATATTAAGAGGGGTTTTTTTAATTTAAAATCGAGTTCATTTTAGCTATACCATTATCAAATTAAGTTATAATACACATTAATTATATAATTAATTATTTATAATTGATAAATAAGCAATGTTTTGATATTCTAAATAGCTAACTTGATTTAATATTTTGTTTTCAAATTATTTATTAATAGCATATTATTATGTAATTTTCATACAATTTATAAATAATTATTGCATATTTGAATATGAAATAATAGAATATTGAATATAAATATTTGATAAAGATAAATTATTATATTTTGTAATTTATAATTATCAAATTATTGTTGTTATTATATTATAAAATAAATATGTCACTGATTGGTTTGATAATAACAAATTATTATATTTGATCATTTATTAAACTGTAATGATACAATAATATTAATACTTAGATTATTATCAAATTATTACTTTTTTAATAATGCTATCGATATATTTCAATAAATGAACTTTTACATATCAATATTTCATTGAAAATTAATGATAATTTATTATATTTATTTATAAAATATTATGTTCTTTAGACAATAAAGAAGATAATATTTATTATGAATTACACCTCTTTTATTTATAATGAAAATATTTAATGTATTAAATAATGTTATTATATGTATTTAATATATTAAATAATAAGTAAATACTATAAACATTATAAAAATATCAATAATGATCAAATATTTCAGTAAACCACTTAATGATTAAAATAAATAAATATATGTATTTAAATACTACATAACAGCATTTTTTTTAACAAAATATTTTAAAATTTATTAAACAGTTAATAAAAAAATTATAATTATATAATAATTCATAAAATAGTATTTTAATATTTTATAGTATGTACTATAAAATATCTCTCTATAACCTATATTGTAATATTATAAATTTATTTATCTAATATAGATAATATTTATTATTTATAGATCACATTAAAGTTGATGACAGAAGAGAAAGAGTCAAAACTGTTTAAGAAAATAGTTTTATCATTTTTGGCAGAAATATATGTATATAGTTCAGGTAAATTCATTATAAATATCAAACGAAATAGTTTACATAAGTCCTACACTGTATCACCGTTTCACAATAACAAGAAATTGAAATATTTTTTCGAAAGCCAAAAAGTAATTGCCCATTTAGCATGATGACATATAGCAACCTCGGTAACCCTGTACAAGTTTTCTAGTAAGAGAATTTCAATCTAAGTCCCCACGCATGCGCAATTTCTTATTTTTGCTATAACGGTTGGGATCGGCGAAAATGCCTCGTCGGCAGGATCGTGGAAGCGGCAGCACGTGTCCGTGACACACCTGCCCATTTTGAACGGGTCCGAGAATCCACGCGTCGACGTTGTGAACCATTTTTGCGGCGAATGGAAGGAATTCTGAACACCTTCTGTAGATTAAACCATGTTCTTTAATAAAAGTCATATTAATACCTCGTTCGATATCCTTTCTTCCTTCCTCTCCACACCTGCGCTCATCGTCCCCTAGCGGTCGCAGTTTGCATTTTCGCACACAAGTTCCTATGTAAATCTTGTTCCTCATGATATGACAGACCAGCATGCTAAGTTTGTAAACGACCTTTTGAGACACCCTGTATATTTTCATTCTGGTTTGTTATTTTTTTCATTGGTCGAGCCGCGAGAAATTCTATTATACTTTTTTAAAATTCAGATGGCTTGATTCCCACCACTTTTTAAAAAGCGTATAATTCGGCTTATTCTCCCATTATTTAATCTGTAATTAAATAAAATGACTATTTCTACTTCAAAAAGGTGGTGGGAATCTAACAATCTTAATTTTAAAAGAGTAACCCAATGAAAAAGGTCGCCCACGGCTGAAGGGTTAAGAAACGTTTATCTTTTTTTACAGTGTGGAAGACGAAATTTGTTATGTTTATGCCAAATGTGGCAAATAGTTACACCTTGCATTATAAGGTTAAATTTTACGCCTCCATAAATAAACTGTTTTTGTGAAATCGTAGACACACAAGAAGCAATCAATCAGTTTTACTTACTATTTTTAGTTAAATTAAATGGAAATTGTTTTTTTTTATAATTAAAAAAAAATTTTAACACTTAATTTACACAGTTACGTTCCTATTAGTTAAACGTTAAACCACATAAACGTAACCACAGTTAAACGTTCCTATCATTTTTACAATTTTCTTGCGCTACAATAATTTAGAATATATGAAGAATTTTCAAGTATAAATATATATAAGCGTCTTGAAACGGAAAATAAAATCTTTAAACTTCAATTTGGGATGCATATTTCGTAAAAAATCTTTGGTACGTGCATACATTTAACGAATATGTTTAAATGTTTAATTAAAAAGATGTTTCCTTCTAAAAACCCCTCTCAAAATATCCATTACCGGAACATTTGTTTTTCTAATATGGTAGATAGCAAAAATGTTTCTTAAAAACACCTTTGCCTCGAGTGTACATTTAAGAAAGTTGTTTGTATGTTTAATTCTTTATAATTAAGAAGTATTTCTTTTATTAACAGTTATATTTCACAGTAAATATTCCTATCATTTTAACACTTTTCTTGCGCTAAAATAATAGAAGAATACACGAGGAATTTTTAAGTATATATTAACGTCTTAAAACGGAAAATAAAATCTTTAAACTGCAATTTGAGACGCACATTTCTTAAAAATACCTTTGCTAAAAGAATACGTTTAACGAAAATGTTTATATGTTTAATTAAACAGGTGTTTAATTCTAAAAACACTTCTTAAAATTTCCAGTACCGGAACGTTTCATTTTCTATTATAGCAGATGGCAAAAACCTTTCTTAAAAACACCTTTGCCAGAAATAATACATTTAACGAAGATGTTTATATAGTTAATTAAGAAGATGCTTTACTCTTTATAATTAAAATGTGTATTTTTTAAATTAACTGTTAGATTGCACAGTAAATATTCCTATCATTTCGATAGTTTTCTTGCGCTAAAATAATGAGGAATTTTTAAGTATACATTAAGAGGACAATTTATCTAAAAATTGGTCAAAAAATAGAGTTTTGTTTTATGATGTTAAATGAAAGCCTGTTTAATTGTGAAATCTTTGATACCTCGCTTTTTACCCATACGGCAATTATATCGCGAGATATTGTAAATTTTGTTAATACAACCAGCGCAATTACCCACACAAACGAAAATATTAAATTGCTTTTTCTCATATTCATTTTTTTTTTTGTCATTTTCATGTTTTAAAAATGCTCAGACTTCTTTTTTTTTGAGATAGTGATTTAAACTTTTTATACGTGTTCTTTATTATATATGTGATAAATCAGCGCATGGAATTAGCCTTCAGGTTTTTTGTTACTTTCTATGTATCAGTAAAAATAAATATGTGAAATGTAATATTAGATGTATATAAAAATCCGTGCGCAGTCTTCTATAATACATATTTGAAAATCTTCATCTATCCAAATCAATCTATTCAAAAATATTAATATTTAAAAATATAGTAAAGATTATTAAAAATTCAATTTTTTTAACTTTTTAAAATTTTTAATTAAATATGCAGTTACATTTTTGTTTTTCCAAAATGTACTTTTAGTTGAACATTGAAATGCAGTGAGTTCACCATTTGAATAACATATTTTGGTACTTTTCGGTTAGCCGGGTGCCAGTGTTATATATACATATATATACGCATATATGTACATATATATATATACATATGTATGCATATATATATATGTGTGCGTACATGTATATATATGTACATAGATGTGTATATATATGTATATATATGTATATATGACACTGGCGAAAAAAACGAAAAGTACCCATATTTTAAAATAAACAAAATTGTTAAAAAGGTAAATTGTCCCCTTAAGGTCTTAAAACGGAAAATAAAATCTTTAAACTACAATCTGGGATGCACATTTCTTAAAAACACCTTTGCCACGAGCGTACATTTAACGAAGATGTTTATATTCTATTGGTTGTGATTTCAAAATGCAACTGATCTCAATTCAAATGGGAAATAGACAAACAAGCGTGTTTTCATGTTATTTTAAGTATTTGTGTAACTAAATAATTAATCTGGTATTTCAACTGTTTTGAATTTCCAAAGTTGTTTTGTTCCAAAGTTTAGTGCTTGCTTGTATTGTAATTGAGAATGATCATGATTACCTTCAGCACATTTTATTACGTATTCAAATATAATACGAAATGACGTGGGGGAAAATCATTCCATAAGAAATTAAATAAAAAAATATTATGTAGTATACATAAGTAAGCGTTATACATAGTTGGAAAAAATATAAAAAATATATAGCGAGAATACGAATTTCGTATAGACAGGGTTGCCAAAAAATAACGTGATATGATCTGAAATCTCTAGCTGGTGATCTATTCGGTTAAGTGTAACACTGTTTCATGTACGCACGCAGTGAAGCATGCGATTTCGATTTTAAATTAAACAAGTTGTAAATTGCTCGTCAAACGTGGCAAATGAGGTGCGTTCGCACTATAACTAGTTTTATAATTATTTTTTGCACCCCATATTGTACTGAATGTATAATTTTTTGCACTTCATAAAGTGCATAGTCTGATACATCATTAAAATGCACTTCCAATAATTTTTTCCCATTCCCGTAATGTAACGGAACACTTTTGACTGTCCCTGTAATTAAACTATACATCCGATTTTCCTAAAATTTGAAATAGCTCAACACAATTTTGCAACAACTATATCTTTAAAATTTCAGACCATTCGGAAGGCTGTAATATCATTAAAATGCACTTGCAATAATTTTTCCCATTGGCCGTAATGTAAAGAAAAAGTTTTGACTGTCCCTGTAATTAAACTATACATCCGATTTTCCTAAAATTTGAAATGGCTCGACAAAATTTTGCAACAATTATATCTTTAAAATTTCAGATCATTCGGAAGGCTCTAATATCATTAAAATGCACTTGCAATAATTTTTCCCATTGGCCGTAATGTAAAGAAAAATTTTGACTGTCCCTGTAATTAAACTATACATCCGATTTTCCTAAAATTTGAAATGGCTCGACAAAATTTTGCAACAATTATATCTTTAAAATTTCAGATCATTCGGACGGCTCTAATATCATTAAAATGCACTTGCAATAATTTTTCCCATTGGCCGTAATGTAAAGAAAAACTTTTGACTGTCCCTGTAATTAAACTATACATCCGATTTTCCTAAAATTTGAAATGGCTCGACAAAATTTTGCAACAATTATATCTTTAAAATTTCAGATCATTCGGAAGGCTCTAATATCATTAAAATGCACTTGCAATAATTTTTCCCATTGGCCGTAATGTAAAGAAAAACTTTTGACTGTCCCTGTAATTTAACTATACATCCGATTTTCATAAAATTTGAAATGGCTCGACAAAATTTTGCAACAATCATATATTTGAAATTTCAGACCATTCGGTTGGGTAGTTTTTGCTCTGTTACATGCGGAGAGACAGAGGGACGGACAGACGGACGGACAGACGGACGGACAGACGGACAGACGGACGGACTGAACGACGACTATAGGTGCTACGTATTTATATAATTACGAACGCACCTAAAACAAGTTGGAAATTGCTCGTCAAACGTGGCAAATGAGGTGCGTTCGTACTATAACTAGTTTTATAATCATTTTTTGCACCCCATATTATACTGAATGTATAATTTTTTGCACTTCATGAAGTGCATAGTCTGATACATCATTAAAATGCACTTCCAATATTTTTTTCCCATTCCCCGTAATGTAACGGAACGCTTTTGACTGTCCCTGTAATTAAACTATACATCCGATTTTCCTAAAATTTGAAATAGCTCAACAAAATTTTGCAACAATTATGTCTTTAAAATTTCAGACCATTCGGAAGGCTCTAATATCATTAAAATCCACTTGCATTAATTTTTCCCATTGGCCGTAATGTAAAGAAAAACTTTTGACTGTCCCTGTAATTTAACTATATATCCAATTTTCATAAAATTTCAAATGGCTCGACAAAATTTTGCAACAATTATATCTTTAAAATTTCAGATCATTCGGAAGGCTCTAATATCATTAAAATCCACTTGCAATAATTTTTCCCATTGGCCGTAATGTAAAGAAAAACTTTTGACTGTCCCTGTAATTTAACTATACATCCGATTTTCATAAAATTTGAAATGGCTCGACAAAATTTTGCAACAATCATATATTTGAAATTTCAGACCAATCGGTTGGGTAGTTTTTGCTCTGTTACATGCGGACAGACAGACGGACGGACAGACGGACGGACAGACGGACAGACGGACGGACTGAACGACGACTATAGGTGCTACGTATTTATATAATTACGAACGCACCTAAAAAGAAAAAATAATACCAAAAGTCGGCGCTAGGAAGAGCGACCCAAAAAACTTAATGTAAACCTTATAGGGAAAGTTCGGAGGGGAGGTGGGAGGGTGAATGTAAACGATGTGAGTGGTTAAGTGGAATTGCGCAACTTAATCCACGCGGCACCGCGGCGCATGTTCCGAGGCAAATCCCCCTTCCCCTTTATCCTACGTCATAATGTCATACATCTAATTTGTTGCACATTTTGTCTACTTTTTGAATTTCTAGATACTTTTTCCCTAAAACAATAAAAAAGATGTTTTTTTTAATAAAAACCTTTTCTGGGGGGAGCATTTTACCAACATTAGGAGGGGTTGCTGGAGGTGATTTTGGTGGGAAGTTACAAATTCGGATTCAGCGACCCAAAAAACATAAAATAAGGAAATTACCAGAACTACCATTAATTTTGCCAGGTAAAATCCCCTATTGCCTGGACTATAGCATATATTTCAGATCGTACGAAGGTATGGGTATGAGTAAAACGTTATCATAAGGCTTCAACAAGTCAGAAAGTGCACGTCGAACGTAGCTGCTGGAAGTGTATCATGTAACTGACAAAATACCCTTGATACCACTTCAGCAGGTTGTTATTTTATTTTATTGTCATAAAAAAATACTATTATTTATATATTTTGATTATTATTATTATTTTATAAAATGCATATATATATTTAGAGTGTGTCTTACATATATGTATTTTCATTATTATTATTATTATTTAATATCAATATACTCATATATGTATTTACGCTGTAAAGTCTTCATAAGAGAAGGACGGCACAGGGAGATCTGTAGAGGGGATCTTTTTAGCGAGACACGGAGTCTACAAGCCTAACAATAGCTTGACATAAAATGCCAAGTCAAATTTATGACGGGATGTTACGTTATTTAGGGTACCTAATAAAACAGACCACACAGGCGAGTTTCGGGGTCCAGAAACCAAGATCGCTGACGCTCAGGGGGCGGAGTACGGTATACCCCGGAAAAAGTGCAATACCGAATCAGAGGTTTGCAGGTCGAAGGAAGAAGTGGGGGCCAGCAAGGCTGACCGACCATTCGACGAAGAGGGCAGAGGACCCTCCTCCATATTGTCATCACTAGGTGATCTCGTAACTGAAGGAAGAAGTTACAATCATTCCGATGCAAGCTCCTAAACTATGAAGTCGTAAAAAAATAAATAGATCGATGCGAGTTCCTAAACCATGATGACTTAATATATCGATGCAAGCTCCAAAACTATGAAGTCTTAATAATTCAGTTCGGGCTCCTAAACTATGATGACTTACAAATATATCGATCCGAGTTCTAAAACTATGAAGTTTAAAGAAATAAAGAGATCGGTTTGAGTTCCAGAAACATGATGACTTAAAAAAGTCATATCGATGCCAGTTGCTAAGCTATGAAGTCTTAGAAATAAAGAGAGTGATGCGAGTTCCTGAACTATGATGTCTGAACAGAAATGAAGGCGAGCTCCCAGACTATGATGTTTTCAAGAGATGCGTTCCAGCTCTCAAACCAGGATGGTTTTAAATGATTGAGTCCAGCTCCATTTTCCTAAGTGTTTAAAATGAAATTCTAGGATGATGACGACTTATTGGGGTCGTGTTTTCCCGTTAAGGGATGGCCCTATGATCAACCGTCCTCGGACATTGCTTTCATCATTAAGTGTTTTAAATTAGTGAACTTTTCTTAGAGTGTAAAACAAAGATAACTTAATGTGCCAAGGATTCATGTGCGACCTTAACCACGAGTGATCCTTCTCTACAGAAGGTAGGTTCTCTTTAACGTTTTTGTATTCCCAATGTTTTAATAATTTATTTTGTGTTAGGGGTGTACAATTTATGGTACTCAAGCAATTAGTTAATATTTGTAATGTTAATTTAAAAGGTAAATTTAATGCAATTACTAATTCAATTTCGTTCTTTGGAACGCGGGTGTCTTGTGACAAAATTCTATTTTGTTTATTTTATTTTTTGTAAATATGTAAATTAACTGTAAATAAACCTTTTGTTTATTGTTAACTTTTGGCTATGTTTTTAATACAACATGAGTCCATTGTTTTACTTTAATGTAAGTTTTATTTCAGATGACAGTCTGCTTTATGATGCTATTTATGCGTAGTTTAGTTAGGTTTTATTTAGATATAACTGCGCGGTCTATACGCTGTTTCTTCACTAAAATTACACAACGCAGCTTGGGACGTTTTGGAGATTTGTTTCCTCCCGCCTCAATTTAAGATAATTAAGGCTAGTTTAATTATCAGGAATAGCCTGGACCATTATTATATAATTACGATCACAAATGTTTGTTTATAAATTATAATATTTTAAATATCCACTATAATAATTCAGGTACAGTAATTGAGGAGTAGTTAACCTCCAATTACTAATTACTTTTCTTCTCTTGGGTAATTACCCCCATTACCCAATTTTTATTTTCCCCCACTTCAATGTATGTTTGGGTAATTAAGTTGGTACCGGTAAATGGACCTGGATCTGCCCAACAGTTGCAAATCAGGTTCGTTCGTACTATAACTAGTTTTATAAATATTCAGATCTTGATGCAATAGCTGTTGCACTCATAGGCAAAAATGCATGGATACAAAATTTATTACGATTAGATAGATTAAATTCAGTAATACGGAAATAATAGAACTATATCTTAAATAGGACGTAATCACCATAGCAATCTAGAATCATTACCCATTATGGGATATCATTGAATAAATAACGTATGATAGGATTTAATTGAATGAATAAAACTTTTATTAATATCTATTTAAATTTTGATTTGATTTTCATAAAATTTGAAATGAGGCGACAAATTTTGGAACGATTATATATATTAAACTTCAAACCATTCGGTTGGATTAGTTTTTGATCTGTTATATGCGGACAGACGAATAAACAGACGGACAGACCTGACGATGACTATAGGTGCTACGTATGTATATAATTACGAACCCACCTTCTATTTCTGCTTGAAAGTCTTTCATATTCCACAAAAGAGAGACAATTTTAGTAATGCTAACGGATTAATACTAATATAAAGATATTAGACTTTAAATAAGATATATTATTGATGTTAACTTTCATTCTATTGTACTATGTAGGACGTATTCTGCTTTTATAAAATTTTAATGACTTAAATTTTTAAAGTTTATTTAACCCTCAGGAGCCTCACCGGTTATGGGATACCCAGGGATGAATTAAATGTGTTTTACCCTCATAAAAGGTAACATTGAGGGGATGACTGTATGCCAGGGGGAAAAAATTACTATCCCCACTACAGGTCCCCCACTATAGCCGACTTGAGATGTGAATAGTAACTGAAATATAGACAAACTTGTTGACTGCGGGTACACCTACACGCCACCCGGCGCTGTTGTAACGTTAGTATTTTGTCAATTTATCTGAATAAATTTGTAGCATAAATTGTGTTTTATTTTTTTTTTCCTGAATCGGAAAGCCGTGATAAAGCTTCTCTTGAGGGTTAAATGTAATATAAAATTAAGGTTTCCTTTTATAAAATTTATGCATAACGTTAATACTATTGCAAAATATTAAATTTTGATAACAAATGACAGTATAATTCTTACAGTGAAAAAAATTCTTAAATATACATGGCTTTTTTAAGAAAAACAAGTAATAGCAAATTTAGAAAATATTTATGCGTTTTTTTTAAATATTTTTTCATGAATGAAAATAAAACAATGCATTTTTATGTATGTTGAAGTTGAAGTACTTGTCACCCTTTACACAAAACAACTTGAAAGCTTTGAATGATTTTGTTAAAATAAATAAAAATATTCTAGACTCCAAAATAAAATAATAAACTGAATTTTTCTGCCGGACATTTCTTAAGAGGCTACTTCACTCACTCGAAAACATCCGCTAACTAAATTAATCCTATTGTAGATTTTTTTCAAATATCTCTTTTGTATTTCAATATCTTTAAATGATATGTTTTGCATTGGATATCTGATGTTGATCTCTACAACGACCGTTTTTAACTGTTTCGATTTTGTTAGCAAGCGTTTTTTTATAAGGATACTTTCACTTTCGAAACAGGTTCCAAAACGGAAAAACCTGTAAACAAAATCAAAAAGTAAACAAGAAAGAAAAATCATGCGTCAAGCATAGATTATGAAACACTTTCCAACACATTCAGAATAATGTAACAAAATCTCACTGTATGGCAGTCTTACTTTCCATAAGTAGACGCCACAATTTTTAATAATGGACTCATCACTTCAAAAGGACACGCTACCATATACTTTAGTAGAAAGAATGTTTAATGAGACGCTCTACTACAAGACATGTTTCTATTTACAAGATGGCTGTACATATATACATAATTAGGAACGACAGAAGAAATCCGCGCGGGAAGCATTAACATGCATACTTCTTCACCTTCTTTCCGCCTCTCAAAACAACTCTGCGAGGAAATATTAACGCAAGACCGCGTGTATTTCACACCCTCTTCGAATCGTGTTTCGTAGAATTCTGCCTAAAAGACTAACCGCAGGGAATGACGGGAGAAATCTATTTGACAGCTGCTAAAATTAGGGACTGTCGTTTAGTGCTGCAACCTTGTGGAATAATCTTTAATATAAGACCAATTGTTACAACCATTTAATAAATTGAAATGCGATGCCTAATTGAACTGTTTGGAAACGCATAACACATTTGAAAACCCAATTTAAGCAATTGCCATCTACAGTCAGAAAATTAGCCGAATTCTTTGAGCAGCCTTGTATATGATATAGAGATTTGTATCTACTACATACACGCAAAAATTTAGTTCAGTCATGAAATATATTCCACAGTTGATAATTCCCCTTCAGAAATTTCCGCTAATAAGGATAATGGTGCGTGAATTATTTGTGCGGCCCTGTATACGAGATATGGAATTTATTCACAACGAACAACATGCCAAAAATTTAATTACATTTAAAAGCGAATACCAAAATTCAAAACGCACTTCCAGCAATTATTGCTCAAAGACAGTAGTGTAACGGATTTCTTTTGTGTGTCCCTGTAAATGAACGACAAATGCTATGAACTTCCTATTCCATAGTAATTCTCTTGGAGTGAAATTCAGAGATTCATATCAATTTCATTGCATTTGAAATAGTGTAATGTCATTAAAATACACTGCAAACGATTTTTTCCCATTGACCATAATGTAACGGAATTCTTTTGAGTACCCATGTAAATAACTATTAAATCTATACACTTCATATTCAATACCGAAAATTCCATGGTAAACATCATTAACATACATCAATTGCATGAAAATCCAAGTACAGTTACTAGAATTAGAGCGTGGACAGACAGACGGACAGGCGGACGGACAAACCGAATTCATAAACACTTTTCAACTTCGTTGGAAAGCGTTAAAAACGTCATTATTAAAGACTGGTGGGAATAAAATCCAATTCAAAAGAAATCATTTAAAAATATTAAAGTGCACACGAGACATTTTTTAAAAATTCTCCCACAGGATTGGCATTGGTGAGCGGATGTTTTCGCGTGATTGAAGTAGCATCTTAAGAGTAGAGGTATAATTTTCCAATTTACCTAAAACCGAAGTAACTAACCTGCATTAAAACATTTTTAAATTGACTTACTATTTCTTCTACAAACGTTTTTTATTCTTTTTATTTCAAAAAGTGGCCTCATAAGTACTCATTAGTTCCGGGATTTTTTCAATTTTGCTTTCTTTTGCTTAATGTATACTGTCAAGGTCTATTTTATTTTCATTGGCTGAACATTTAATCGTCTGATTGCCTAGCAAAAGGGCAAAATTTTAATGTTGATTTCTCGGTAACTTTTTATAAAAACTAAAAAATGTTGATTTTTCCACCATAATATAAAATTTATTAATTACGTATATGAATATAACTGTTGAGTGTAATAAAACTATAGCCTGCAAAATTTGGTTTGTGTCATGTTTTTTAGCTTTTGATAATTGATTCTTACGCATTTTGTTGCGCTGAATCTGAAAATAACCTTCATTTTTAACCGTCTCGTCAGATTTTTTTCGCAAATCGTAAATTTACGAGTTAAACAGTAAAAAAATAGCGAAAATCTGATACTATAAAATAGATATGATGATTGTGTTTTTTAGCTTTTGATAATTTATTCTTATGTATGTTTTAGCGCTGAATCCGAAATGAACCCCATTTTTTGCCATCACGTAAGGATTTATCGCAAATAGCAAATCTTTAAATTTTTAAAAAGTCAAAACATTGCAAAAATATGATAATACAAAATAGACGTAAAAAGTTTTTTTTTTTTTTTTTTTTTTTTTTTTTTTTTTTTTTTTTTTTTTTAATATAATAACTATCTAAAGTACCTGGCATTGCCCGGAATTTTAAGAATGTTTGTTTTGAAAAATCAACGATTGCGTGTTAATTTACGTAATTTTCATTTTTCCCCCTATATAATCCAGGTGACATATTACCTATTCACTTAGTAAATATAATTTGTGGTGTGGATTGACACCGACATTAAAACCTTTTGATGAAAAGTTGTTTCTGAGTTTCTTGTTATTTAAATATTTTTCCATGAATACAGAAAAATGGCAAGTACAAAAATTCTATGAATTTTATTTTAAAAAAAACCTGAAATCTCTTTTAGTTTTTCACTAAGAATGATCTCTAGACTCCTAAACTTTTGTAGAAATTCTAATATACACGCATACACACACTTATATATATGTAATAGATTTATAAATGGCGAAAACAAATTCAGAGGACCTCAAAATGTTAAAATATGCCAATATTTCCATGTTTCAATATGTTTTATTTAAACTTACAGGACGATATATATTTAACTGCTGACAACCATTATATATCCAATATGACGCAATATTCCCCTTTTCTTTTAATTCATCAAACTATTTATTTCATTTTCATTTTTCAAGTGGAAATCTTGCAACGGCAAAGTTATGACGTAATATTCCCTTTTTTTGAAATTCGCCAAACTTCTTACTTCAATTTAATTTTTCATGTGGAAACCTTGCAATGAAAAAGTAATTGTTGTGGTAAGAATTTTATTTTAATTGCTGTCAACTGCTATAGCGAAAAATGTTGAAATTTGATAGGAAAACGGCCATTAAATTGGTGGTTTTTTATTAAATAAAAATTAACTATAAATTATTTCGATTCCGGATTACTTTAATTGCTTTGCCGTGTTTTAATACACATGTACGTAACATTTCACAATTTTAGCTTCCAAACTGTGGATTTGTATAGAGTTACAGACGGACAGACAGACAAATTTTCATTTTTACACATTAGATTTATTCATCTTTTGGCTCATACTATCCATTTTTACAGCTAAAAATGTAAAATATTGTGTATTTAAAGTCTTTACAATATTATTCCATGTGTGGAAGTTTTATTGAACCGCACATGCTCTGTCTCGCACTTTTCCTTTTATATTCTCTGCGTGGTTCATATCAGTGTCTTCTTTTATTTTGGCGGTTGATACGGCTGGAAATTTATAGCACATGCAGTGTTCTCGCTGCCGTTCGCCATTGCGCCAAATTGCGAGAGAATGCTTCATTTGACGAATAAACGAACAGTCAGATTCGCCAAATTGCCAGTGCTCAATTTCTGCTCTTTTTACGTGTGTGCCAGTACAGTCCAGATTCTTATCCGCGTTACTGAACGTTTGATGTCACATTTTGTGTTCAATAGCGCCGTGCCATTTACATTACTCTATTTATAGAGATACTGAGTCAACACCAATTCAGTCTAGCAACAGCTAAAGATACAGAAAGGATTATGCGACAGGTATTTCCCTATTGTCAGTTGATAACTATCTATGCACCGGCATCGCGTCGGTAAAAACACAAACAAAATTACTTGCATCAAGCGCCAAATAGAGAAAAGTTTTGCTGGAATGTGGCTTCGAAATTAGACATTTTCCCATACTATTTATTAGTTGTGCTCAAAGTATCATTGGCGGGTCAATCTTTTCTATCTGTAGCATTTTTTAGTGTATATTTTCATAACGGTAAATCAAAGATCGTCGCTATTTTGAATTTTTATTTAAACTGCTAAAAGAATGTCTGAAACATTTACACATTTAGGAGACATTTAGAATGTACTTATTTCTAATAGTTTCTGCAGCGGATAGTCGAATTTTTATTTTATAAACAATTACAAAAAATTAGATTGTTTTAGAACATAGTGAAAAAAAAGAGATACAATAGGGGTGTTAAAGATAGATTTTTCTATGTTTCACGCCGAATCATTTTAGCTAACATTTTTTTTTTATTTGGCTACTGTTTTTTTATTTCTTATTTGCCAAATCGCGAATGTTGGTCAAAACCCTGCGAGAACGCTGAGCACATGTTATATGATTTAAACCATTTGCTTCTTTTGGGCCCCACCAGTGGCCGAAACGCTCTGGTCAAAGCTGGTAGACGGGAGGTGATGGGTTCGAACACAATCGAGCCCATCTGCCTAATCGTTCGGAGTTTTCCGTGGTTTTCTTCGAACTTTGGGTTTCCTTGCATAAGTATGGGTTAGGTTTCCTTAGAAAGACACCCACGGAGGGCACCTCCCCTTCGGGCCTATATCTCTCGTGTAGATAATTGGCCGTCATAAACAACACACACACGTGCGCGCCTTCCTTTGTTTTAGCCTTGACAAATTGTTTTGACAGATTTTCGCTATTTTTTGACTTTTTAACTCTAAAATTTACGATTTACGAAACTTCCTGACGTGATGGTTTAAAACGAAGCTCATTTTCGGATTCAGCACTATAAAATATATAAATATTAATTATCAAAAGTTAAAAAACACAACCATCACATCTCTTTTGTAGTATCAGATTTTCGCTATTTTTTTTACTTTTAATCTTTGAAATGTACGATTTGCGAAAAAGTCTCACTTGATGGTTTAAAATGAAGGTCATTTTCGGATTCAGTGCTAAAAAATACATAAAAACGTTTATCAAAAGTTTAAAAACACAACTATCGCAGACATGTGTAATCATTACTCGATGTTTTAAAACTGTATTATATCTGTAGAATTGTACTAATACAAATGATGTTTCTACTATAGTGAAAACTGCAGCTTATTGAATGTATACGTCAGTTCACAGAAGTTTAAAACTAGTTAAAACTTTATATACTTACATATACGAGAATGTATTAAAAACTTACCACATATTTACACCACTCTTGACTCACAAAAACACTCGCGAATCACCTCTCTGTGTTAACACAGAATTATCTTCAGGCCCGTTGCTTTTAAAGTCGCAAATCGTACGTCAAACGTGGAAATGAGGTGCGATCATACTATAACTAGTTTTATAAATATTCAGAGGTTGATACAATAGCTGTTGCTCTCTTATTAAAAAATGCATAAATACAAAATTTATTACGATTATATACATTAAGTTCAGTAATAATATGACTCCATCTTAAGTAGGATGTAATCACCATGGCAACCTAGAAACATTACTTATTATGGGATATCATTGAATTGATTACGTATGATAGAATTAAGAAAACTTTTATTAATATCTTTTAAAGTTTTGATTCAATTTTCATAAAATTTGAAATGACTCTACAAAATTCTGCATCGATTATACATATTAAACTTCAAACCACTCGGTTGGGTAGTTTTTGCGCTGTTATATGCAGGCAGATGGACGGACCAGAAGACAACTATAGGTGCTACGTATTTATAGAATTACGAACGCACCTAATAAGCAATACAAGTACAAGCACAAACCAAGTGCTGCGTTACACTGAAGATACTGCACGAATTAACATTATAACTTACTCCAAAAAATCTTTCATATTTTCTTACATTCAAAGAAAAAAAA
This sequence comes from Maratus speciosus, assembly GCA_963932465.1. NCBI lineage: Eukaryota > Metazoa > Arthropoda > Arachnida > Araneae > Salticidae > Maratus > Maratus speciosus. Next base: position 484,325,158 of record OZ010793.1, read on the forward strand.
AATCCTGTTTTTTGTCTGAAGTGATTTTGTCTTATGCAGTTTTATTTATTATTATTTATCTAACAATTACTTTTTTAATAATATGGAGATGTAAAATTGATTTCATACTTTGGCATTTAGATCTACTGATATTTAATTACTGTACTTTAAATCTGGACAATAAACTCGTAATTCCTGTTTAAAACGTAGCAAGGAATAATCAGAATTTAAAATTCAAAACCATATTTTTATGTACCAAAGAACAGTTATGTATTATGCATTAATTATTAAGATAGACTCATAAAACTTGAAAAAGAGTTTCAGTCAATTTGTACACAGAAAGAAAGGGTTTTTTTTTTTTTTTGGAAAAATATTTTATCTTTTCAGAATTTCCTTTAACACGTTCACGCCGGCGCCTATATTCATGTTTTTTGCTGTGAGGCGGCGCTCGAATTCATATTTTGCTCCATCTGGCGGGCCAGTGCTTTCGCTTATTCAGATACTGTATGTAATGACACGCCCCTCTTATATTTATTAAATCGAACTCGAATATAACAAGCAGGGTACATTGTGAATGTCTGAAAATTCGCAAGGAGTATGCAAATTACTTAGAAACATGATTTTATTGACTGCATATGTACTAATTTAATATAAAATATCTTAAAATTCACAGAAATATGGGCAATACGATATAAATGCTTTTCTGTAAGGTAGAAGCCACGCCCTTAGTCAATAATATCCTCTGAATGAAAACGAGAATTCTCGTTTCCCGTCGTGAATGTAGCAGGTTTATAATATTGAATTGTTTTTACTACTGAATTTTCGAATATTCAAGTATGACCAATATGTAGTACACGCCGTCTATGGCATAGTCGAGTGTGACCCACCTGTAGTGCACGCCTTCTATTTAACAGTGGAGTGTGACCCACCGGTGATGCACGCCGCCTGATGTGGTAGTCAAACGTGACCCACCGGTGATGCACGCCGCCCGATGGGCCAGCCAAGTGTGACCCACCGGTGATGCACGCCTGGGTGAACGTGTTAATCAATCCACGGCTTCAAAAAATAGAGTACGGATTTTGAGCGTTTAAGAAAATTTTACTACAGATATTTAAAATCCATTTTTTTTATTATGTTTATAGTTTGAAATTATAAACGAACTCATGCGTCTTTGTTTAGTAGTGTAAGATGGTTTTAATTACACGGTCTTAGCTTTTCTTACTGAATTTATTATTCAAAATATGCTAAAGTGTTTATTTTTAACTCTCTGTTTGAAATTCCTGTGTACCAATATATCAGCAAGGATTGGTTTTCGCTTAATATTATAATTTAATATTTAGTGCAAATTCTTTAAAATTTAACTTTTTTATGTATGTTATTTTTAATCATGATTTTCTATTTAATATTTTGAAATATTTTGATTTTTATACAAGTTTAGTACGGCGGGTGATCGGTTTACGAACAGATCGGTTAACAAACACTTTCGCGAGAGATTTTTATGTTCCGATAACGAACACATGTTAAACACAATTTGCATAACTACAGACATACACACATTAAAATTTTATTAAAAACAATTAAAATATAGTTAAAAATATATATAAACGTTTCGGCTATTTTCATAGCCCTCATCAGTAAACGAACAGAGTCACAAAACAGCAAGAGCCACAGTAAACGAAAAAACAGTTAAAATCACGGTCCAAGTAGGATAAAATAATCAGCAGGAACTTGGGTTGCTTCGTTGATTGGCGATTCAGCTAAAACGGTTCTCCAACCCTCAAGGAAGACACGGCTAAAATAGACGGGGCAATTGGATTCCACAATTCGTGCACTCTCAAAATCGGGGACATGATCGAACTGAAGTGCATGTGCAACCAATCTTGAATTCAGAGCACCTTTCTTAAAAGAATTTTTATGCTCCTTGAGTCTAGCATTAAATGAGCGTCCAGTCTCACCAATGTAACTCGAGCTGCAATCTTTACAAGGAATTTCATAAACAACACCATTCAGGTCAAACTTCGAATATTTATGTTTAAAACTACTGAAAAAATTACCAATGCGGTTCAAGGGAACATGAGCTGTTCTAACATTAACATTCTTGAGTACGGCTGAAATTTTCTCCGAAATATTACTGTAATAAGGCAAAGATATAGTTCCTATGGGATTGACACGCTGGTAAGGAGTGGGATACTGGTCTGATTTGCTCGTAAGTTCCGAAATAACTATAAGACACCAACGACGTGAATAGTCGCTGAGACGTAATTCATTCATTATCTTACCAATTTCATTATCAAAACTTACTATGTCACTGCAAAATCTCAAGGCTCTGTTATACAAGGATCTGATGACTGCGATTTTATGTGAAAGTGGGCTATTGGATTTAAAATTTAAATATTGCCCGGAGGAAGTACTTTTTCTGTAAACAGAAGTTTTCAAAATAGGAATATTATTAACAATTTCTCTCTGGAGCAAAACATCAAGGAAAGGGAGTGACTTGTTATTTTCAAACTCTATCGTGAACTGGATAGAAGAGGAAAAAGAATTCGCTTTGTTTAAAATCTCCACAAGTTCATCTTCTTCAGCAATTATAAAAACATCATCCACATACCGCCTCCAACTTAACCTCCAACCAATGTGTTAGGTTAACGAACACTCACTAAACAAAGCCAAAAGCAATGCTGTGTTTGAGATTTTCAGAGCAGTATTTAATTGCATTTATTATCGACTTAGAGAACATTTTAACAGTTGCATACTTACGACCTAATTAATTAATGGCTACCGGGGGTTCGGGCCCTACATTTATGTGCCCTCAATTTAGAATTAAGAGATTAGAAACAATAATTTTTATATTTTGTGTACCTTTTTAAAGAAATATTTTTAATTGGAAATTAACTATTTTAATTAAAATTTAGTTGCTGCTATTAACAGACTGTAGGCTCCACTAGAGCTTTATCGGGCCTTGCAGTAAACACGATCTTTTTCAGAACTAATGGAGTTTTTCATAGGTCAGTGTGATAAATTGATATGACGTATTAAAACTTAGTTCCTAAACTATTAACAGGCAGTAGGCTCCACTTGAGCTTTATGGAGCATTGCAGTAAACACGATCTTTTTCAGAACTAATGGAGTTTTTCATTGGCCAATGTGATAAATTGATATGATGTATTAAAATTTAGTTCCTAAACTATTGACAGGCTGTAGGCTGCACTTGAGCTTTATCGAGCCTTGCAGTAAACACGATCTTTTTCGGAACTAATGGAGTTTTTCATAGATCAAAGTGATAAATTGGTATGATGTAATGCTGCAGTCAATGAATGTGATCCAAAATGTGATATGTAATGTTTGTTTTATTATTATTACATTTAAATAAAATTTAGGGAGAATACATATTGATTTTTATATACAGCATGTCCGTAATTAAACGACCCTGATTTAAAGTTGTCTACAGAGTTCTATTGTTCATAAAGTTGTGACATATTGTGAAAGGCATAATATAGGGATGGGAATTTATTTAAGCGAAAAAAAGAAAAAAATTCACTACCAGAGGGCATTTTTAATTAATTATACATTTAATACATTTACGGGAGTTTAGAAATTTTATTTATTAACCTTACCTCATCATAAAGACAGCATTTCACAACATGTTCTTAGCGTTTCCCAGAACGCTCTGCAGTCAGTTGTGAAGCGAAACATGCTATTTTATGATTCCAGATGGTATCTGAAAATGATGACGTCATATGGAACATTTTTTTTCGTAATAAAATTTGTAAACTATCTTAAATATAGGCTAACTGTAGGTGTAATTCGTTAGAAAAAGCCGTGTGGCGGCAAAATTTTGAACTAATTTGTTTTTCGCTTAAACTAATTTCCATACCTTAATTATGTCCTCCACAAAATTTCTCAACATTCCGAATAATAGTTTCGTTTTTAGACAAGCTTAAAATGGTGTCGTTTAATTATGGACACCTTGTAATATTTAGCTTTTAAAAACGAATTAATTGAATTCTTATACAAATCTATACTAAATCTATGATTGGTTAACGAACATTGTTACGGAACGAATTAAGTTCGTTAACCGACCAGCCACGGTATTCTATAAGAAAGACTCTGTTAAATTCTGAAAAGTACACGAGAAAATGGTTGATGAGTAGATTAATTTTTCTTGAATAAAATGCAACATTATACGAAATATTTACACTCCGTGGAATTTAATATATAATATTTTTTACTTTCAATATATATCTCTACTGGAAAAATAATCTGCATAATAGAAAATAATATTATGCTGTTCATAACTTTCTATCCAATGCTTACTTATTTACTAACTTGTTAAAATGACATTTACTGTTAATATTAATTTGGGTTCTTTAGGTTACTAGTTCATTCTGGAGATCAATAGCTCTGTGTATTATATAAAAAGAAGGTATGAAAGCACTGAGAGTGAGGATATTGCTTATTTATGCAGAAATAATTTCAGCTCAAGAATGCTTAATTGAATTGCTACTATAATTATTGCATTGAACAAAATATTATATTCATTTCCAAGATCACGTTTTTCGAAAAACAGTCATATTAATCTTCAAAGGAATTCATTCATGGTCTTTCTTTTCTTAATAAAAATATCAGCAGATATCTTCTATTATCAGTAATTTCAGATGTGACTATTTTTATACTTTCATAAATGTAACATCTGCCCCAAATAAATATGCATGCAATAAGGAAGAGGAAGGTTTATGCTCTTTTTTTGCTTTCACTTTCCTTTTGATACAGAATGTCCCAAAAGTTGAGGGCTCACTTTAAATATTAGTAACTTTTAACATATATAGATTTTGTTATTTTACTTCCAGATTTAGACTAGTTTTATAAACCAGAAATACATGATTGAACAAAAATATATACGTATAACTTTATTTTCAAAATAAATGCTCAATTATGGGATTAGAAAACATAATACGATCATTTTAACCCTTTATGTCCCACATTTTGAATTCATGAAAATTTCATCTTCTAAAGCATTTTTCGTGAATTTTTGAAACTACAGTAGAAGATTTACACAATCATTTATAAAATTTTAGAAGATTTTGCCAATTAAATTTAATTAATTAAATTCGAATTTATAGGGATTTTGTGCGATATTTATAGCTCCACTCAAATCTTTTATTTAAAATATTTTTTTTTAGTATTTTGTAGAACTAGGAAATGTGCAAATATAATGTTCTTACAGTAGAAATATAGAAATATTTTTGAACAGAACTTCCTTCCCCCCCCCCCCCCCCCCAATCTTTCAAAGTCAAGAAAGCTGAAAAGATGCAAAGACAGGAGAAATCACCCTTTTAAAAACATTTTTGTTTTGTGTAACCGATAATGCTTTTGGAACAAAATAAAGTAACGTATCTATAACTCATTCTAAACTGTATTACCACTAATCGATGTATTAAGGGGTCACAAACTTTTAAAATCTCCGTCGCCAGTACAAAAGTGATGTGGTTTTCATTTCACATAACTTTTTAAATACTTATTGGAATTACATAAAACATATTTAGAGCTTTATAAACCATAAAGAATAAGCATAATATAATATAATAAAAAATACAGTTCAATTAACATTGCAATTTTTTTTTTTCTCATGCTGTGTCAGAGTCCGCGCGATAACGTATTTTAGAATAGTTATATAAAGATAAATCTTACGTTGAAATGAACTTTAACCTCTACTTTATAGAATGAATTAATGATATATAAATTGCTTGACAGAAACTATTTCAAAAATTCAATTAAATTTCAAAAGTGAATAAAAAATAATTAATGATTAAAAAGTAATGAAAATATTCACTTATCTCACTAATATTAATTCATTCTCTCAAATATAAGTTAGAGCTCATTTTAAGATAAGTTTTATCTCTCTCTATATATTGTAAGTTATCGTGAGGATTGTGATATACACTGTTAAAAATTTTCAGCATTCTGTCCAGTCAATTGACCTTTTTTTCAAAAAACGGTTTCGTAACCGAAATTTAACTATATTCTTAACATAAAATGGCCAATAATATGGTTAGAATATTGTTAAATTACGGTTATGTAACCGTTTTCGGAAAAAAAATGGTCAAATGACTGGACAGAGTGCTGCAAATTTTTAACAGTGTAGCTAATGATTAAAAAGTAATGAAAATATTCATTTATCTCACTAATATTAATTCATTCTATAAAATATAAGTTAGAGTTCATTTTAAGATAACTTTGATCTTTATATATCTATTCTAAGTTAAGTTATAGTGCGGATTGTGATGTAGCATGTGAAAGATTTTTGCAATATTAACTGAACTGTATTGTTTATTATATTATAGTACAAGTGTTTATTTTTACATTTTATAAAGCCTTAAATAAGGCTTAAATATATTCTAGAGATTTACTTAATTTAAGTAAGTATTTTGAAAGTTATGAGAATTTGAAATGATATCACTTTTGCACTGGCCTCGGGGATTTTAAAGGGTATGAGACCTTTTAAAGGAATTTAATAACAAGTTATTTTAATGATACTTTAAAGTACAGTTGGGGCATAAAAAATGAATGTGAGAAATCTTCCCATAATTTTCTTGATGTTAGTACTACAAAATTTACTAAAAACTTTTCTGCATTATGTTTCGGTAGCTGACAAGGCTTTCATGGGTAGAACGTGTTCTGCTTTCACTCAAAGAGTCGGCAATATATCCCCGCATATTGAAATCGGCTTGTCCACGTCTCCTAAAGTAATGTTACATCAATGAGGGTGTGATCTAGAAACGATGCTCTATACAGGGTGTCCTCGAATTCATGGGCCAAACTCTAAGCGAGGGTAAAGTACACATAAAGAAGCAATTTTGGTACAGCAATGTGGAGTCGGAAACGAAAAGTTTTAGAAAAAACAAGAAACGCAAAGGAAAGGCAAACGAGCGTTTTATTAACATAAAAATTACAGTATGTCCTCAAATGTGCCACTGGCAGCGTCTAGCAAGTGATTGGCGTGCCTTTTCGCAGATTCCAGGTATTTCACGAACATTTGCAGCAACGACTGAAAGTCTTGAAATGAGGTCCTCATCCGAGTCAACTGGTGTCTAATAGATGAGACATATGTAATCTTCGAAAAAGGTGCGCCACTCACATGCTAGATGCTGCCAGGTATGTATAGATGGTGGTGGTGGCGCTTTTGAGCACTTACTGTAATTGGTATTTCAATAAAACGGTTGTTTTCATTTCCTCTGCACTTATTGATTTTCGCCCAAATATTTCATTTCCGACCACCCATTCCTATACAAAAATTGCTTCGTTATGCGTACTTAACCTTCTCCGACAGTTTGGCCCATGACTTTGGGGACACCCTGTATTCTACACGATCAGCTCTAACTATTGGTAAGAGTAAATACTAATTGCACTACTCAGTCATTGCATACTACCTCTGTCTGGAAGTTATATGCCGAATTTAATTTATTCTACATGATTAGCTCTAATTATTTATTGGTAAGAGTAAATACTAATAGCAATTCTTAGTCATTGCATACTACTTCTGCCTGGAAGTGATACGCCGCACTTAATTTATTCTACACGATCAACTCTAACTGCGGTAAACTCTCGACTATACGCCCTAATGTGGCGGAAGGGTAGGCCGGATAATGAAAAAGTTGGATAGGCCAGAGTTCTACAAATATCTACTAACTTCGTGCCCTCCCCCCCCCACCCCCATGATATTAAAAACACATGTTGCACATATTAAAATAAGTTTTATATATACAGGGTGCAATATGTTATCTATCGCCGACCTTTAATTTCTCAACCGTTGGTCGTAGAGATATAGTTCCAATTACAAAAACGTTTCAAATGAGGTAAATATTCATGTTGTGGCATTATTTGAAGTAAAAAATCAAGTTTATAAAAATTACGAAATCTAACTTTTTATACGGTCCCCCAGTCTCTATAGTTATATTTAATAAAAGTTTACACATATCATAACAGACATAACACAAAAAGTTTGACACCTGTATTACAAAAATTGACACAGTTATTAAATTTCAAAGTTCGATATTTTTGTACCTGATTTTGTCTTTCAATGAGGGATCAGTTAAAAGATGAATTAAAGTAATTCGAGATCAAAATCAGGGTGTAATGTCCTTTTTACGGCGAAACCACCTTTAACCGGTATCGCCCAATTGGGGTATCACCAAAGAGGGTTATTTCATTTAAAAATTTGAGCTGACTTTTAGGGATCGTATACAAAGCGAAGAATGAAATATTGAAATTAAACAAAAAAAATAAATATTAATTTATTACGATATCAGAAAACGGTCTACTATAAAAAATGAATAAATGAAACGATGGAATCTGCTAGAGATACGGCTCAAAGTGTTCTCCATTGGTGGCAATGCCCAATTGAATGCGTGTCAGTACTGAGTACTGGATATGTTAGAGCATAGCAGGTGTGCAAAATATGCTACAATTAAGGATGATGCGCTGCTTCAGATAAACCAGAGAACTGGTCTCCGTCACATAGACCTATGCGCTGATGTAATACTAGAGGTAAAAGTCCATGGGAGCCAAGTCCGGCGAACGCGGTGGCCACTCTATCGGACCACCATATCCAAGGATCTGTTGGTCGAATTCGGTGGCCAGATACGCCCGGACGTTTGATGTTTTATGCGAAGAGGGTCCCGTCATGTTGAAACCACACCCGGTATGCATGTCGGAGAGGCAGCTCTTCATACCAGTCACGTACCGAGCTTTGTAGCAGATGCAGGTAACGATCGCCCGTTAAGGTCCCATCGTAGAAGATGGGTCCAACAAACTGAGTTCTCCATATACCGCACCACACGTGTGTGGGCGATGTGGAGGTTTTCCTGAGACCAGTAATGCACATTGTGCACATTCACAATGCCACCCCGTATAAACATTAACTCATCTGTCCACAGAATGTCACAAAGGAACGACGGATTTTCCTCTGAGGTGTTGAGCATGAAATTACAATAATCAAATCGCCGTGCGTGGTCACCCAGCATCAACGCTTGTACCAGTGTCGGATGGTATGAATGAGCATCATGTGTATGTAACAAATGCCAGACATGCTGGTTACATGCTTCGCTTATTTCCGCCGTACTCAGTTGTGGAATTAAAAGAGCGAATGCCAGAACCTCCTCCGGTGTCACTCGAACATTACACCTTGCCCGTCTACTTGTTCTGGATCGTGGTGAAACAGAGCTGGTCTCTCTAAGATGGTGCAATGCATCAGTTATAGTTTCATGCGTTGGATGTAGATCCTTAGAGAAACGTTCTGAATAAACACTCGCAGCCTCTCTGGCATTCCTTTGACATTCACCAGAAATAAGTATCATTTTGGCATATTGTATGTATGCGTAGCTTGCCATCACGATCTCAACGCTGGCTAGCATGTCCACTGCTAGAAGGCTCGTGTTTTATCCCGAACGTGTGGAGCTGCGGTACTGTTGTAATTTGCATAATCCCAGTTTTCATGCTCGTTATCGCTCGGCGGGTCGTTTGCATTCGACTGCCTTTTATCTAGTCCTTAGTGAGTATGTTTTATTTTCCGGTTGTCGATTCGACCTACTTTGCGTTTGAACGCTGGTCGACCCATAAAAGTATTAACACTTTGAAAAGTATCTCTAGTAGATTCCGGCGTTTGATGTATTCATTTTTTATAGTAGATTGTTTTCTGATACAATAAATTGATATTTATTTGTTTAATTTCAATATTTCATTCTTCGCTTTGTATACGACCCCTAAAAGTTAGCTCAAATTCTTGAATGAAATAACCTTCTTTGGTGATATCCCAATTTGGCGATAACGGCTAAAAGTGGTTTCGCCGTAAAAAGGACATTGCACCCTGATTTTGATCTCGAATTGCTTTAATTCATCTTTTAACTGATCCCTCATTGAAAGACAAAATCATGTGAAAAAATCTCAAACTTAAAAATTTAATAACTGTGTCAATTTTTGTAGTAACCTTTTGTGTTATATCTGTTATGATATGTGTAAACTTTTACTAAATATAACTATAGGGACTGGGGAACCGTATAAAAAGTTAGATTTCGTAATTTTTATAAAATTGATTTTTTACTTTAAATAATGCCACAACATGAATATTTATCTCATTTGAAGCATTTTTGTAATTGGAACTATATGTCTACGACCAACGGTTGAGAAATTAAAGGTCGGCGATAGATAACATATTGCACCCTGTATAGTACATACATTTTAAAAAATAGCAAAACATTATCATAAAACGTAATCTTAATTCGTAAAATATTGAGTAAATTTTATTTTACTGTTTATTAAGAAATAATTGCACAAATATGAAAAGTTATGCTTAAGATAAGAGACAAAACATTTTAGTTTTTAGTTTTTGAAAAAGTCCTTAACAGAGATTGTTTCTCCGTGTTAGCCCTCTTCCGCGACGCAATGTCCCTCCAATAACGCAAGTAGAAGGTATCAGATGGCATAGATTCCTGCTGACAAATGTATTTCAGTGTTGCTTCTATCGTCTTGAACCCTTGCGAATGCGGGATGAGATTTTTCCTACAATCCTTTTAATATTTTTCTTTTGATATTTCTCGCTCTGTCAATACTTCTACAATATCGTTTTCAATTAATTTATTAATTTCGTTGTTTGCCATCCTTTCTGTAATGTCTCCTGCATTAACATCGTGAAAGCTGGTATATTTCTCAGCAACAGAAGAAGCGTATCTTTCTCATCTTCCATTGCAGTTTCCCACACGGGTTTATTTTTACCTTTTTGGTCCAAAAGGATGTTCCAAGACCTTGCAATTACTATGTTTGGAATTTTTTTTCCATGAATTTGGCACCCGGCTGCCTTGGCCACTTACGACATTCCTCATTTTTTAATAGACCGGATAGTACGGAGGGCCGGATAGTCGAGAGCTGGGTAGTCGGGAGTTTACTGTATTTATTGGTAAGAGTAAATACTAATTGCACTACTTAGTCACTGCATACTACCTCTGTCTGGAAGTTATACTCCGCATTTAATTTATTCTACACGATCAGCTCTAACTATTTATTGGTAAGAGTAAATATTAATTACACTACTCAGTCACTCCATACTACCTCTCTCTGGAAGTTACACACCGCATTTAATTTAATTTTTTATTTTATTTTCTAATTCTATTAAAATATTTTTCCAATTCTTTTCCAAAAGTGCATTGTTATTATTAAGACCTTCAGTTATTAACAATGTAAATAGTAACACAAGAAGGTCGCACTCAGTGACATATTTTCCGGTCCCTGTGATGAAAACAGTTGTCAACAATATATGTCAAAAATTAATTTCAAAATACATATTGGTTCGTAATTAATTAAAAATATATATATTAATTTCAAAACGCGAATTCTTTATCAGAAATAGGTTTATAGGAGCTTTCAATATGTGAATCCAACATTGCAGCTCATTCGCCAAAAAGTTTTGAATCATATTTAAAAACTACTCACAATGGAATTTTTTTTTGCAATGATTAAAGAAGATTGTAACATTAGGAATTCCAAAATTTCATACTCCGTAATTCCTAAACTATTTCACCGAATTACAACCCGTGTCTTACTCCCTAAAATACAATTTACTGAAGAAACTACATATATATATTACGCCATCGTACGAGGCACAGAAATCACGATTATTTGTTAATTGTATAATGGTAACGCCCGAATGAAACGCATCTCATTGGTTAATGAACTGCATTTAACGAATCTCCATACCTATAAAGGGGGGGGGCTGTTCTGCCCCCAAATACCGCAAATTTTGTCGCCAACTTAACTATATATCGCCAAATTTGGCGACAAAAGTGAGTTACCAAAAGGGACGCCAACTTGGCGATATCTCTAATATTTCGCCGAATTCCCATAGACTTCCATTGTAAACCAATAGGGTTTACTTGCTTACAGAAAATCAACAAATTGAGGTATTTTAATGAAAAAAAAAACTAATATTAAATTAAAAGATTATATTAATTATATTTAAGGGAGTCTAAATAAATTAAATTATGAATAAAAGTAGTATGATACAATGCTTATCATGCTTTCCCAAAAGTAAATTTTAAGGGAGACCAAACTGGTCGCCAAGGGCGGCTAGTCCAAATATGACGTCAAAATTAGGTGTTGGTATTGAGTGTACAATGAAAGAGAAAATGCATACACTGTGCGTTTGGGCATGTGCACAACGTGCATGTTAGAGAAAATGCACAATGTGCATTTTCTATTTTTTATGTTGTTGCGAAAAAGTTGCTTTGCCCTTAAAATTTATTTGATTATATGGTTTTTTTTTTTTTTTTTTTTTTTTTTACAGAAAGAGTTGTTTTTAGAAATTTGACGTTATCTAGAACATCTCACAAATTTGATTATCGAATAAATTCTCATTTTTCATGTAGAGACTTCAGAGACAGCTGATCGGACAAAAAATGAAAGGCTGAAAGAACCCTTGTTTTTTTAGGTAGATTTCGTAAGAAATACTACCTATTGCAGTCGTTACCATGGTGCGACTTTTGAAAAATTCCTTCATAACTTTTCATTATAGGACCCCAGGAACCCAAAACCACACCCCACCTAAAAAGTTTATATATATATATATATATATATGTATGTATGTATGTATGTACTAAATTATGTCCGCACGATAAAAGTCGCAATAATGCACTGATCGTCTTCAAACTCGCCAACAACTTTGAGATGGTTGATATCTCGGCGGGTATTGAAAATGGGCAAAATCGGCCCAAGGGAATGGAAATGGGAAGGGCTCAAAATTTTGAATACCGTCTTAACATGATTCTGATAAAACCAGCTCTTACACAACAATGACAGGAAAAAATAAATAGTTTTCGTTAAGCAATTGCCAACAATTAAAAAAAAACAATAAAATTCTCACCACAACAATTGTTTTTCTATTGCAAGATTTCACGTGAAAAATTAACTTAAATAAATAGTTTGACGAATTGAAAACAAATTGAATATTACGTCATTAGTTTTCTAGTGCAAGATTTCCGCATGAAAACTCAAAATGAAATAAATAGTTTGACGAATAATATATATATATATATATTGCGTCATATTGGAAATATAATGGACCTCAGCAGGTGAATATGTAACGTCTTGTGAGTTTGAAGAAACGTATTAAAACATGATAAAAACTCGACTATGGAAATATTAACATATTTTAACACTTTGAGGTTCTCTGAATTTGCTTTATCCATTTTTAAACCTATTCCATATACATGCGTGTGTGTATTCGTGTATATTAGAATTTTCACAAAATGTTTAGCTCCCTAGAGCTCATTCTTAGTGAAGGAACTGGGTTTATCTCTAATCTTGATTTAAGTTTTGTTGGTGAATTTAGTACTTAACTTCGAAATCTACCTCCGCCTGTAGGCCCGAGCCGGCAGGGATTTTTTTCTACTGCAATGGCATGTTCTATGAATTTCAGTCAAAACTACCTAGTACAAGTTCTAAAAATATTTTTAATTCTTCAATTATAATTTTTAAATGAAATAACTGTTGATTGGTTATAAAAGAACGCATTGAAAAAATAGTAAAATCCAACTTCTTAGAGGGAAAGTGTTTAGATTATCACAGAAAAAGATATTGAATAATCAGAGGTAACACTGAACTATGTATTCTATTAACCACTTATTTTAACATAGAAATTTTGACTGTATCGGTTTGAGACATTGATAATAAATACATCCCATTATATGAGATATTCCTGTAAACAAGATTATATTAAACGATATCAATATTAATGAAGCATTAAACTATGAAACTGTGTACATTTTTATTATTATACATATACAGGATGTTGCAAAATTCGACCGATAAATTCAGAGGGGCGATAGTAAACATCAAGAGGATGAAAAATTGTCATAGGAAATGGGGTTGCAAAACACTTATTTAGTGACAAATGCAGAGTGTTTCATCCTAACTGAAATCGGATTTACGATAATAATTTCGAGAAAAATAAAAACAATGCAATGAAAATGCAACGATATGCACCTTGTTTTGTGTGAAATGGGATAAAATCACGAAAGGATTTGGAGAAACATGTTGCTCAAGTAACCGATGATACCGTATAAACTTATAATAATCACAGTCCAAAATGTGGGGCGTTAAGTGCATACTGCTGGCGCGTATAATGCAAACTTCTACCACTTTTGTTTAGTTTTATCACATTAAAACAAAGTTGAGAATGACTGTTAAATGTTTTATTATAATATACTTCAGTTTTCTCAAAGTTATTGGCGTTAACACAAATTGAGTTAGAGTGGAACACCCTGTATTTTTGATTAAATACGTGGTTTGCGACTCCATGTTCTATGGTAATTTTTCATCCTCGGAATTTGTCCGTCGAGTTTTGGAACACCCTGTATAACTATTAATACCAGGTATGCCAAAGAAAAGAAAAAATAAGAAACGAATTACATAAAATACATTTTGATTTGGAGAGTTATTACTGGGATTACTTAGCAATATTGTACTAAATTCGTTGGCCAGCTTCATGCGCCATCTTGTATAAAAATGGCAGCCATTTAAATTTTTAAGAAAAATTAAAATTTGAAATGTGGTACCAAAAAATTGAAAATTGAAAAAATATTTTTTTCTTATGTATTTGACCTTGATACAAAGATTCGGGAGCAGTTTTTGTTTCGTCTATATCTTAAAAAATGGCTGAGTTATAGCATTTTGAATTTCTAGCGTGGCTGATATTTTGAAACGTCCTGATATTTGTCACGTGATAACAGGCGTATTAGGTGGCTTTCATTACAAAAAGTTACCTATTGCAGCCGTTCGGAGGAAAGCGATTTCAAAAAATTTTGGCATATTTTCATCGATCATGACCCCCAGACCCCGAAACCACCCTCCGTTCAAAAGTTGATATATATCCATATATATATATATATATATATATATATATATATATCTGACCTTTGTCATACTGTAACTCTCGAATTTATGAACCGATTTGGATGTAATTCAGTATGTACATAGTACATACCAATGTCTCGACCGAGTTCGTTGGCCAGCTTCATCCGCCATTTTGTTTCAAAATGGCGGCCATTTAAAATTTTCTTAAAAATTTTAAATTTGATATGTGGTACCAAAGAATTGAAAATGGAAAGATATTTTTTTCTTATGTATTTGACCTTTATACAAAGATTCCGGAGCAGTTTTTGTTTCGTCTATATCTTAAAAAATGGCTGAGTTATAGCATTTTGAATTTCTAGCGTGGCTGACATTTTGAAAAGTCCTGAATTTTGTCACGCGATAAAAGGCGTATTTATGAACCGATTTGGATGTAACTTCTTTTGTACATAGTACATACCAATGTCTCGACCGAGTTCGTTGGCCAGCTTTATCCGCCATCTTGTTTAAAAATGGCAGCCATTTAAATTTTTAAGAAAAATTTAAATTTGAAATGTGGTTCCCAAAAATTGAAAATTGAAAACATATTTTTTTCTTATGTATTTGACCTTGATACAAAGATTCGGGAGCAGTTTTTGTTTCGTCTATATCTCAAAAAATGGCTGAGTTATAGCATTTTGAATTTCTAGCGTGGCTGACATTTTGAAACGTCCTGATATTTGTCACGTGATAACAGGCGTATTTATGAACCGATTTGGATGTACTTTGGTGTGTACATAGTACATACAAATATCTCGACCGAGTTCGTTGGCCAGCTTCATCCGCCATCTTGTTTCAAAATGGCGGCCATTTAAAAAAATTAAAAAAATTTCAAATTTAAAATGAGATACTAAAATATTGGAAAATGAAAAAGATTTTTGTTTGTATGTGTTTGACCTTAGTACAAAGATCCCGGAACAGTTTTTGTTTCGTCTATATCTAAAAAAATGGCTGAGTTATAGCGTTTTGAATTTCTATTGTGGCTGACATTTTAAAACGACCTGATTTTTGTCACGCGATAACAAGCGTTATTTATGAACTGATTTGGATATTACTTGGTCTGTACATAGTACATACCAATGTCTCGACCGAGTTCGTTGTCCAGCTTCATTCGCCATCTTGTTTCAAAAGCGTTGCCATTTTAAAAAAAATTAAATTTAAAATTTAAAATGAGGTATTAAGAAATTGGAAAATGAAAAAGATTTTTTTATGTGTTTGGCCTTGATACAAAGATTCCGGAGCCGATTTTGTTTCTGAAAATTTGTTCTTTAATTTTTTATATCTTAAAAAATGGTTGAATTATAGCACTTTGAATTTCTAGTATGGCTAACATTTTGAAACGATCTTGTATTTGTCACGCGATAACACACGTATTCGCCTATTTCCATGTGAGAAAGCATGTGGATAGTATACATCAACATCTCAGCCAAACATAAGTTACTTTAAATAAAAGCAGCTTGGATAAAGCTGACTAATTTCGTGAAATTCTCATTCATAATGATTTAGTATTGATAAAAATTAGTATTGAATCTCCTATATTCGGTTTCCACTAAATTGAGCTTCGTGTGTTTGAATAATATAAGTTGGCTTTTTTTAAAATAAGGTATTTGAATGCTACCTCTTCCTCCCGGCACTGGCCGGAAGGACTTTTTTTTATTTACTTGTATTAATGACTTTTAAGTTTAATTGTTAGTTCCTATCTATAAACACTGTTTTGATGACGCCTATAGATTTCTATGAAGTTTAGAGTTGCAGTAAAGCTAGAGATCCCACCTACACAATTTTCAGGTTGTGTAATATTTAAACGGAGCTTCTGACTGTAAAATAGTCAATGAAACATCGTCTTCATTTTGAAAGAACTATCCAATGATAGTAAAAAAAAAAAAAATTCGTCTCTACCGCCCTTTTTTATTTTACGGCCGCCAATTTGAATTTAAAGAAACAAAACCTAGCCTATAACCATCGGACGGTTACGACAAATCGATAGAGACCTCATTCATTAAAATCCATCCAGCCGTTGATATGTTTCGAATGTATAAATAAATCCCAGATATGCGTAAAACACATAACCCTTCTTTGAAGTCCGGTAAAAAAAAAACAGCCAGTAAGAAACATAAGCCAATTACAGAAGGGTATTACAAAATAAGAAGAAAACGGAACAGAGGATAAATTATAGAGTAAATTGGATAAAAGTAGTATAAAAAATTAAAGAGAAGAGGTAAAAAATATAAGTAAATAAGTAAAATAAATAAAAATAAATTACAGAAATTAGCTATCTATCTACCTATATTATAAAGGACAAACATATCTGTGCATAAAGCTGACGTCATTTTGCAAATGGCAACACTTGACGATGAAATTTCGGTTTTGCAATTTTCGATACTGCAAATTTTTTAACTTCTAAACATCGCACATCTTCAATCTTCAGACCGTCGTATAGGGGGGGGGGGATGTACTTTTAAATACAATTTGTTTGAAAACTGTATGTCAATTTATTTTTGAGATATTAATTTTTTTGTAGTTTTTAATTCTATTTTGCTACTGATACCGACTTGAGTACTCCATTTCTGTGGGAAGTAAAGGGAAAATAGTTGGAAAAGCGTAACTGTATTATTTAATTGATTATTGCATCTTTTTGCTGCCATTTTTTCATAGAAACTGAAAAAAATTGGAATTAAAATATCTGCTACGTCAAGAATATCGTCGGCTATAAAACCTGGGGATTTTTGGTTTTATTTCGTTTTTATATATCATCTAAATGATTTTTAGTTTATTGTAAATTTATTGAACAAACGATAATTAATTTCTCATTACAAAAATGCATTTTTAAGAATATTTGTGTGACTTATTCTCTCAACATTTGCTTAATTGCTTATTGCTCTCAACTTTGCACAGCTTTTTGCTAGTAGCAAAAAGCTGAAAGAATGCAGTTTTATTAATGCGTGTGAAATATCATTTTCCGAATTTTGAAAAAATATAAATGAATGATTCCTGATAAAACACGGAACCATTATACACAAACAAACGAAGGCATATGAATCATTAGACAATCGATTTGTTTTGCCAAGTTTCTTAAATAAGACATCGTTTTTCGTTGGGTTCGTGTGTTATTCCACGATAGTGACGTCATATGAATATTTTTCTATAGATTTGTTTAAGACTGGATCGTAAAAGTCGAATACTTTAGCGGATGCAAATGACGTTTTTTGCATACAAAAGCGTGTATTTTAATTATTAAAACTGGTATATGTTTTGTAGAAGTGCTTTATTTTCACTGCAGCTGCTTTGAAATTCTTCACAGGTGGAAATGCTTCACTTTTGAAAATAACGTAATTGAAATCACAGGCTGATAAAACAAAAATTTAGAGCGTCTTTATATAAGAGCAGTGACATATAGCGTGTATGCTCAGATTAGAAGTCTTTGTCCAAAAAATAGCAATTCATGTTACAGAAATTTGTGATTCTCGCCTGGATGAATTCACTCCGCCGAGTTAGACTAGCAAACAAAGATGATATTGGCAATAATTCCACGTTTAAAATAATATCAAGTTTCTCAAGTTTTTGTCCGAAATTCTCTTGACTGATCAAATATTATTGCTGTTCTTTAAGACATTCTACTATAATTTTATCAAAATAACACAATTTGCTCATTGTAATTTTTCATAATTTTCAGTTAATCCGAATTATAAATATGACTTCTTACTTACATTTAAAATATATATATATAATCTATATATTTAAAACACAAGGCTGTTTTCAGTCATCTGCCCTCAGCTTTCGACAGAACCAATTTTACTAATAATTATTTTAACTGAAAGCTGTTCATTTGTAGATGTGCCGGCACTAGCTATTTTTTTAAATATCCCCATTTTTATGTTTTAATTTCGAAAGTTTTTTTATGAAATTTCTTCAAAACGGTGGATATTGGATCACTTTCATTGTTTGAAGTTCAGTTTGTTTGTTGTATAGGGTTTACTGGCGCAAAATCGCATTACGGTCAATCTGCCCCGAAATATTTTGAATGGGAAAGGACGTACTGCTTTTGAAAACACACATTTTTCCTCTTTTTTTTTTTTTTTTTCATTTTGATGATACTGAGTTTGAGACACCAGGTGAAATACTTAGGGAAGTGAACATAACGTAATATTAAAAAAAAAACGATCATTTACTTAGATAAAATTATATATTTTACCACAAATGCCTGTAAAAGACATAAATTACGGCAATTTTTACTTTCCGGTATTGAGATTAGGACATCAAGTTCAGACTGCGACTGTTCACATGCACAGATGTAGCTGATAAACGTGCCTTCAAATTTGGAGTTAAAATGATTTTAAAATAACCAAATTAAAATGTCATTTTTTTTTTAAAATGCTCAATACGGATATAGACATAGAGGTGCGTATGTTAAATTTGAGAAGGTGAAAGTGGTGGGAAAAAAAATTCTATGATCGTGTCAAAGTGGAATAAATTTCACTGTTTTTTTTCATTCTGGAATATCAAGCATAAGAGCCTCAATTGAAAACTTCATCACAATAACTGATCTTTATTATATTTAACTGATTACGTATACGATTAAAGTTTAATTTTTCAATAATTTGGACAACTGAATTTTATAGTATTTTGCAAGCTTTAGGTTAAAATAATATTTGTTTGAGAGTTAAACTAACCAATATAAGATGCATTTTTTATTGTAACTAACTTTGTGGGTTTATTATAAAATAAATGAAAGAGTTCCTTCTTAAACATTTTCTTTCGTCGAAATTCGACTGGTTCCACCACGTAATAATAATGACAGTAAAAATACAAAATTAATTCAAAAGTAAAAGAAATTAAAAATTATTTATACATAAAATCTAAAATGAAGAAATAAATTCCTAAAATTAATATTAATTAATTCAAAGAACCATAGTACATTCAGAGTTTTCGTTAACAATAGAAGAAAGACAAAGTTCTTTCAAAAAACGTTGCGCATTTTCTAATTTTTATGGTGTTATTACGAAGTTGTTCTGCCGTTATTGGGTCACACTAGTTTTTGTAAATAATTCAAATAACCTTTATTAATTATTATTGCAAATTTATAAATTGAAAACATTGTATTTTGTGATTTACTGTAAATGTTTTGTATTTGTACTGAGCAGTGTACTCATAAGCTTTGATTGAAAGAAATTAAAAAATATGTGTTATTTAATTTACACATTAATAGTCTTATAATTTTATTGTGTTGAATGACATTTTCCTTTTTATGTAGCAGTAATTTATATAAAATCCAGATTTTGTTTCTAATTATTAATTTACCTTTTATATGTTTTAATTTGTATTTTGCAAGTTGAAAGAAATATTCTTCTTAGACTGGATATTTTGCGATAGAAGCTGTTAAATTATTTATTATATTATTAAATTTTTGTATTCTGAGCAATTTATATTTTTGTAGTTTGAAAGAAAGCATGAAATATCAGCTCTTATTATAGATTGTCTTTTGTTATATAAAAAAAAAGAATCTAAACAAATACATACGTACTGCCTACTGTTATTCCCCAGTGATCCATACAATAGCATGTTTATCACTTTTATGAGGCATTTTATGACTTTTTTGCATTTGATCTCAGTAATAAATTTTCATAGAAAGAAAGATTCTATCCGGTTACTAAGCTTTTTAGTAAAGATTTATGCCGACAGTTCTGCAGCATATTCTAAAGAAAGGTTTTGAAGTATAATATGTCAGTAATGAGCATGAAAGTAGATTTTTAAATACGAAAAAGCGAGAATATGTGAAAATTGGATTAAAAATTAGTTGCTTGGCAAAAAAACGTGTTTTTCGAAAATAAATAAGTACATATTTTCTAACATTCACCCATGTACGAGGAAGAAAACATAGTACGTTCATTTTAGACCTAAACGGAAGGGATTAAAACAATTTCCAGTTTTCTCCTAATTAAGTTTGAGTTCAACCCCCTGACCACGAGTCTAAAACTTTAAAGTAGAATTGTGACCTTAATGTTCAACAAAACTATTTAGTGTAGGTACTCAGTTTACTCAGAATTTTAAGTTCGACAACACTTGTATTGACAATGTTTTTGACAGAGTTAGACGTTTTGAGATATTGTTATGCTATGTAAAACTAGTATGTTGTGGCCATCAGAAAACTTTCTTCTATATAAATCACGTCAATTAAATCATTTAAATAGTACAAGAAATTACATTTATTTAGAACCAATTCATATCAAAGTATATCTGAATTTGAAGTTTGATGTAAATTCGTGCATTAGTTATTGAGATAGAGCTATGGTGGAAATTCTGAAAAATGCAGCATAGCAGCGCCACCTGTTGAGCGATTTGCACCAAAACATAAAGAACAATAATTCATATCGAGGTATACCTGAATCTGATGTTTGTTGAAAATCCAAGCTTTCGTTCTTGAGATAGAACTATTGCGCAAATCGCAAAAATGCAGTATAGCAGCGCCACCTGTCCAGCGATTTACACCAAAACATAAACAGCACCAAATCATATCCAGGTATATCTGAATCTGAAGTTTGTTGAAAACCCAAGCATTTGTTCTTGAGATAGATTGCGGAAATCGCAAAAAAGCAGCTTAGCAGCGCCACTTTTTGAGCGATTTACAGCAAAATACACAAAAAGTCAATTCATGTCAAGGACTAATTGAATCTGAAGTTTGATGAAAATCCATGCATTATTTCTTGAGATAGAGCTATTGCAAAAATCATGTAAATCCTGCAAAATGCAGCATAGCAGCACCATCTGTTGGCGATTTACACCAAAACGTTACCAGCACCAATTCATATGAAGGAATAACTAAATCTGAAGTTTGGTGAAAATCCGTGCATTAGTTCTTGAGATTATTCTTGAGAGCTATTACAGAAATCGCGAAAATGCAGCATAGCAGCGTCAACTGTTGAGCGATTTACACCAAAAACTAATCAGCATCAATTTATATCAGGGACTAACAGAATATAAATTTTTATCAAATTCCGTGCTTAAGTTCTTGAGATAGAGCGGCCACAAAATTTGTATCACATACATACAGACAGACAGACTAACAGACTCACACACAGACATTTTGTAAAAACATGTTTTTCAGAATCTCCGACCCCTAAAACGTGTAAATCCATCGAAAACCGGAAGTCGAAAATTTTCACGAATCCAATACTTTCTTCTTGTAAAGATAGAAGAAAGTAAAATCATGTTTTTTTACTATAAATCTATACATATTTCCTAACGCTCACCTAGTACGAGGGGGAAAACATAGCATATTTACTCTAGACCTAAACTAAACAGACTCAAACAATTTCCAGCTTTCCCGTAATTAATTCCGAATTCAACCCCTTAACCACTGGGCTATAAATAAAGATTGCAAACTATTTTGATGTAAAGAACAAGTTACAAATAAAAAGAGAAAATTTTGGTTGTATCAAAAAGGATAACGATATCAAAAGACAAATCCCACCTCCCCCTAGAGATATCTTACGATATCATGTGCCAGATCCATTCTACCTCCTAAAGTGGTAACATTATATATGCACAGTCCCTAAGAATGCAACAGCTATTGCACTAAGATCTGAATATTTATAAAACTACTTATATTACGAGCGCTCTTAATTTGGCACGTTTGACATTCAATTCCCGACTTTTTCTTCCTTACGGATTGAATATTAACTTCGAGTGCTGATGTGTTGCGCCGCTGTTATCGACAGCTCAATTACAATCCAAAATTTTTTTACACTTTTCAACATAGCTGAAAAATGCTCAGGAATCCGGTTTCTCTTGCCGTCTGTTCGTGCTCTAACTCAAGTAAATATACTTGGATTGCAATGTAGTTGATACATGTTATTGAAAGTCTTCCATCGCATGTTCGGTATTGAAAATGAAGTGCGTACCGTTTACATAGCTACCAATTTTTACGCTTTTTTCTTACCACTAAAATTTAAAAGACATTTTTATCTTATTAACCCCTTGAGGGGCAAGCAACTACGATTGTGAAATGCTGAATTCCCACCGGAATCTTTGAAAAATTCTATTTCAAAATAATTAAAAGCAATTTTACGGCTTTTTTCCACCAAAGTTAGAGAAGTAAAATTTAATAAAATTTTTCTGGTGTAAAACTTCATTAATCGTAAGTGGTATATATTATATACCGGTGCCCCTGAAGGGGTTAAACCGCAGATTTCGGCGATTATATAAGGCAAAAATTTCTATTGAATTTTAGTGGTAAGAAAAAAGCGTAAAAGTTGGTCGGCAGCAATGCGTTTATGATTAGTTTACAGAGACAAACAAACTGTTGCATTCGTGGAGCAGCGCTCCGCACGGTATAATTACTTTTTCCTGCATTTTCCTCCCCAAAGGTCAAGATAGGTAGATTAGGAGGAGATTAAAGGAAGATAGTCTGAATAGGTTTGACTGCGGAGTTAGTAAAGCATCCATTTTGATGCAAAACTACATCTTTTTTGTCTCGAATTATACTCTTTATCTAAAATCTTAGAAACTTTTGAAATTTCTCTTAAATTTAAAAATCTATTTTTATCCACTAAAGATTTCACAATCTTCAAACTGCTTACCTAAAGACTTTGCCAAGAACTCTGATAAAAAATTTGCATATTTAAAAATAAAACATAAAATTCAAGTGCGCGGCCTTTGTTTTTCTCTCTTGAGTTTAATAACATTAAATGCTGCATTTAACTGATGAATATTTTTTTAGATAATTTTTATCGACAGAAATAACTGCCTTTTGTAATGCCTGTATTTTATACTTATATTTTGTCCTTTATAGTTCAAAGGACAAAACAACTTTCAAGCTATTAAAAACATGACATATTATTTTTTTCATTCAAAAAATTCCTTATAATAGAAAGGGAAAAAAATTATACAAATATAAGGAATTTCTTGAATGAAAAAATTCTGAGTCATTTTTTAATAACTTGAATAATATATGGAAAACATAGGAAAAATTGATTATTGAAAATGTTATTCTTGAATTGAAACTATTAAAGGTATAATTAAAAGATGAATAAAATATTCAAGCTACTTTTTTTTTCTTGAGTCCAAAGTATGGAGTAACTAGCTGGATGTAAGCCAAAGAAATTTTTAGTACTTCTCGAGTTATTATAGTTCATGTATAATAAAGTAGGTTTGTTTAAATTATCTTTACAAGAGCTACATTATTATTAACAACGTCACGACAGTTGTTGCGTATAGTACGGGACATTTAGAATGCGTTCAATCTTTAAATTTTCTTTCAATAATTTTGAATATTGAAATCCGCAGAATTTATTCATTTAAGATAAGCTAAGATTTATTTCCATTTCAAGTTATTGATGATAAAAGAGTAAAAATTGTTCTTTTATAAGGCTTTAAAACGTGGAATAAAAATAAGACTTCGGCTTAGTGACATATTCTATATTTTTGATTAAATAAGAAGTGAATTGCAATCCTGATTTCTTATACAAAAATTGTCTGTCGTGATACAAAAAAAGTACATAAGCACGCAGTTTATACGATTGACTGTATAATAAAATCATTCTTTTTTTTTTTTTTTTTTTTTTTTTTTTGTGAAAACAAAGTTCATTATTGTTTAATCGAATCAGCACCACCCCCTAATCGAATTAGATTCTGCTTAACAAACATGATATTATACTTTGATTAAATCTTGTTTTAAAATAATTTTTATTAAATTTTACATTTTACATGCTTGATAATCCCAATGTCTCTGACATATTTGCAAACAAACGCACTGTAAAAAAAAAATCTGTAAAGTTACTAACATATTTCTCGGAAACTGGGATTCCAGGAACTATTTATGTAACGGCAACAGCAAAAATTTCTGTAACAGCATCTGTTACAGGAATTTTTCTTGTTGCCGTTACATAAAAAGTTCCTGGAATCCCAGTTTCCTAGAAAAATTTTAGTAACTTTACAATTTTTTTTTTACAGTGCGAAACAAAAAAAAAGAGGAAAATTTCAGTTCATTTCAATCAGGTATTAAAGAAATAATATTAAATAATTAAACTAATCCACTCAATTTATTCAGTTTTTGTGCAACATATTATACAAAATTAATACATTTTTTCAGAGAAAGGGAGGAATAGTCTCTTTCTACAGGCAAAGTCCTGGATTATGATTATGTGCTC
The DNA here is from genome assembly GCA_963932465.1 of Maratus speciosus. Classification (NCBI taxonomy): domain Eukaryota; kingdom Metazoa; phylum Arthropoda; class Arachnida; order Araneae; family Salticidae; genus Maratus; species Maratus speciosus. The sequence goes on from OZ010793.1 coordinate 484,350,216, forward strand.
CGGTAGAGGTCTGCACGGACCTGGGCTTGACCCGAGGCCCGGCAATACGAGGGCAAACTTTTAAACTGGCCGTGCCTGGCAATACGAGGGCAAACTTTTAAACTGGCCGTGCCGGTCCGGGCCGACAAAAAATTAAGCAGCCCGTTATGAAAATTTAAACGAAGCCAGTGAAATAACAAATATATACATTCTGAGCGAGCCGATGCGTGTTTCACAACATTAATACAGAAATATAAAAAGTACAGAGATCGGTATCGGACAGTTACATTGTATCTGAGTCCAGGCTTAATATTTTCAGCACTGTAAGCCTGACTTCGGCCGTTCCAGGATCAGGCTTACATTTTTTCTCTACACTGTAAAAAAAAATCTGTAAAGTTACTAAAATTTTTCTAGGGAACTGGGATTCCTAGAACTTTTTATGTAACCGCGACAACAAAAATTCCTGTAACAGAGCTGTTACATTTACTTGTATTCATGCTGTATCGATTGATGCAATCTATAAACAAATTTGCTAATCGCGCTACTTTTACATCTTGTGATATCACATTAAAATTCTCCGGAAGAATCTAGTTTTAAATGTATCGTTTTAATATTTGACGCAATTTTCACTATTAAATGCGTTTCGCATGTAATACTATATTTAATTAAAAGATTTTTTTTCTTTTAAAATTTATGTGTACATATATTATTGAATTTAAAAGTTTTTATGAACATTATTATTTGAACTTTTTAAATATTGACTTAAAATTCACTATTAAAAGTTTTTCAAGAGTAACAATTTAATTTCTTTAGGCATTTTATTTATGACGATATTTAATATTTGGGTATTTCAAATATGATGTAATCGCCACCATTAAATGCGTTTCGCTTTTAATTTTCTTTCTATTTTTAATAGCCAAGTCTAAATGCATTTTTAATTGAAAGGAAATAGTATTTGCCTTTTTCTAAATATGAAAAAATATCTATTTAAATGATGAAAATTTAATAAAAAATTGAGAAAAGAAAACCCTCAAACAATCAGACAAATTAAAAAAATAAGTGCAATCTGCACACCGCAAGCTAATGAAGTATACCTTTAGAAAAAAGTATTAAATTCCTATGCATAGTTTTTGTTTCCATATTTTTTTTAAATCTGTTTGATCTGTTTTGACCAAATTTAAGATTAAATAGTTCTTAAAATAATTCATCGATTTAAAAACTGTCTGTTTCAGCGTGTTTACAATAATTTCTCCCATACTACCCATTTTCATATTTTTGTATGCAGTAGTTTTCTTAAAATTAGCGAAGAAAGGCCTCCGTTCGCATAAAATTCATTTATGGGAGCAGCGGTGACAGCTTCAGTTATTTATTTATTTATTTGAATAGAGAGATAAAAATTCCAATTAGTCAATTACGGACTCCTACTTAGCGCCTTATAAAACGACAATGCCTAATGAGACATCAAGATAATCATTAAAAGATGAAAGTTTTTGCCGCGGCATTGACATATTTGTCGGCCATCGGAGAAACTAAACTATAAATCAGAGCTTCCTAAAAAGACAGGAAGTTTCTGCCATTCGTAAGAAGAATGATCAACTATTACTAATATCGCTTTAACTAACAGCTTTTAAACTTCTCGATGGGGTGTTTCCTCTGCCTTTGTGGAAAATCTTCTAAATTACACTTTTTGTAAAAGTTATCAGCTTGTAAAGGAAAATGTATGATCAACACTGTAAAAAAAAATCTGTGAAGTTACTAAAGTTTTTCTAGGAAACTTGGATTCCTAGAACTTTTCATGTAACGGCAACAACAAAATTTCATGTAACAGACACACTTTCGCGCCGAAAATCAAAAAATCTGTAAGGTTACTAAGAATTTTTTTGGAAACTGGGATTCCGAGAACTTTTCATGTAACTGCAGCCAGGGTACAAATAAAAGTTTAGTAAGATTACTGAAATTTTAGCAGATTCATTTGTAAAGTTACAGATTTTTGTAGCTTTACAAAAACTAGTTTTGTAGATTTGCAGCTTTTTTCGTACAGTTACAGGTGAAAGTTTAGTAAGCATGTAACTTTACATCTGTAGAACTACAGATTTTTTTTTACAGTGAAGTTCAGATTTCAAACACTATAAAACTTCTATTCTATTATACTGGCTATTATACGAATAAGACTATAATGGTTATTTAAAGACTATAATGGCCAATATGAGACTCAAGATCTATTGAAGCACTGTAACTAAAAGTCGGTGTTGTTTAAGCTTCTGTTCTTTATTCTTATTTGAAGGGTTGCCATGCATTTTTGTGTAATTTCCGAAAAGTAAAAAAGAAAAAAAAAACATTCTCATATTCAAACCCATAGGTAAGAGTCGTGAATTTTTGCTCCAAATACTTATAGCTACTAAAATATCATGAAATTTCGCCGTACATTTGAAGGACTGAATGGAGCCAAATACTTTATTCATGAAAACCATTTACATAAGTTAAAATGTAACAGAAAGTACTCAAAGTACTTTTTATGCAATTATGAAAATTGTAAAACAGCAGTTACCGTGAATGAATCCTATGAATGTATACAGAAACGTGGCGACCATCTTCATGAACCAGAGTCTGCAAAAATTGCTTCTATAATGTGCATTGACCAGATGAAGAGTAGAGCTATAGCAGAGCCAACAGTTCCACTTCTTCAAATTTACAGGTAAGATTTCATATCTAAAGCTCTTTCTATATTTGTACCAAACCTACCTTGAAGCTTTTAAAATTCACGAAACTTAGATTTCAATTAAAAATACATATAATGTATATTGCTTAACTACATTAAACAATGGTAAAAGTTTGCTTGCAGTTTAACATTTTGTAATTAAAAGCTTTTATCATACATACAATGCATATTAGCAGCATCTCTTGAAATAAAATTTCATAATTTTTTCTCATTTATCTATACTAGTAGATCGACCCAGTCTTCCCGGGTAGAACATAGGTGAAAACCATTTTTTAATTTAAAATTGAAAACTGTAATACATATTTCAAATGTAATATGCTTTTTAAATTGTCATTAACGCCAAAAAAGTATTTTTATATGAAAATTATTAATTATGTAATAAAATAAAGCTTTGAAAATTATCAAAAGGGATGTTTTTGTTTTAGACGCATGCCAAGAGTTATTAGCCGAAGATTTTGCTAATTAAGGCAGCAATTTTAATTGTGATCATTTTAGTGCTTTAAGCGCGTAGTTCAATTACATGCTTGATAAATTTGTATTTTATCTGTATTATTTTAATTGTTTAGAGAGGAAGTTTTAATTTTGCTATGATGAGAAACAAATGTTGAACTCTACACTGTTTTAAGAGCCTACTTCAATCAAATGTACAGTCGATTTGGAAAGACCCGTTCGCTAATGCTAATCCTATGGAAGACATTTATAAAGATATCTCGTTTGAATTTAAGTATTTTAATTTTTTTTTTTTTTTTTTTTTTTTTTTTTTTTTTTTTTTTTTTTGCATTGAATAGCTAAGATCGATCTGTACAAAGACCGTTGTTTACTTTTTCGATTTTCTTTACAGGTATTTTTAATGAGGACACTTCCATTTTCGAAACCGGTTTCGAAAGTAATAAAAATCGTTATAAAAAAAAAAAAATCTGCAATCAAAATCGAAAAAGTAAAAATCGGCCTACATACAGATCGATCTCAGTTATCCAATGCAAAAAAAAAATTATTTAAAAGTATTGAAATGCGATCGAGATATCTTTATAATTTTTTTCCATAGGATTAGCATTAGCGAACGCGTCCTTTCATTTGACTGAAGTAGGCTCTTAAGGCTGTTCTTAACTGCTCTGCTGAACAAGCGCAAAACTTTCTGACACATTTACAAATTCATTTTTTAACGGAAAGATATAAAATTGGAAAGCCTGGCCATGTAAGCGATTTGGAATTGAATTGTTTTTTTCCATTTTTTGATCCATCCATTACCCGTTGAGTTATAAGCGATATCGATCACGTGACAAACCCGTTTTTCGATCGCTCATGAGTGTTTGTTTTTTTAACTTTCGCACGGAAATTCGGTTCAAAGGTCCACTTTGACATTATTTCTGAAATATCTATTGCGTTTGCAAAAAAATGGAAAAAAACAGCTCGATGACATAGTTTCTGAACAACAACACCCGCTAGTTTCATGCACTTCCGAACAAAAATAAATTAAAACTTATATCAGGAAGTTGCCCTTTTGGATTTGAGAACAGCCTTAAGGGCAAACGGATTAATATTTCGCAATAGAGATGAATTTAAAATAATTCACGCTTGAAAACTCTTTTTAAAACTGCAGCCAATCAGTAATCTGAGGTACAGTTTTCAAACAAATTACATTTCAAAGTGGTTTTTTTTTCTATTTGGCAGTATAAAAATTTAAATTGTTTGCTTATATGTTAAATTTCTGTTTTTTAAATATTATTCTTTTATTTATTTATTAATGCAGTGTTAATTTTGCTATGGGAAATTAGCCGAAACAATATTTATAGATTTATGTGCAAAGTATTTATTGTTATGTCGTAATGGAGATACGCGATAGAGATTTAGAGGCTACTTCAGTCAAATGAAAAGACGCATTTGCCAATGCTAATCCTATGGGAGAAATTTATAAAGATATCTCAGTCGCATTTCAATATTTTTAAATGATTTCTTTTGCATTGAATAGTTGAGATCAATCTGTATGCAGGCCGTTTTTTTACTTTTTCGATTTTGATTGCAGATATTTTTTATGCGGATGCTTTTACTTTCGAAACCGGTTCCGAAAATGAAAGTATCTTAATAAGAAATACCTGTAAACAAAATCGAAAAAGTAAACAACGGCCTTCGTACAGATCGATCTCAACTATTCAATGCAAAAAGAAAAAAAAATCATTTAAAAATATTGAAATGCGACTGAGATATCTTTATAAATTTCTTCCATAGGATTAGCACTGGTGAATGGGTATTTTCGTTTGACTGAAGTAGCCTCTTAAGAAAAAACCTTAAAAATTATAAAGCCTTAATAAATGAGTCAATTGAGATACAATTTTTAATCAAATTGCATTCCAAAGTAGATTTCTTTTCCTACACGATGGTGTAAAAATTGAAAATGTACGATGTTTAGAAGTTTAAAAAATCGCAATAGCAAAAATTGTAAAACCGAAATTTTTTTGGAAAGTGTTGTGATTCGCAAAATGACGTGAGCATTACGATACAGATATGTTTGTCCTTTATAATATAGATACTATTTATAAATGTTTAAGGATAATTATTATTCTAATTTTATCATTGATAAAATTCTTATTTCTATTAAATTTAGCTGTACAATACATAGTAAATTTTTGTGCATGTAACATTAGAGATTGAATGAATGTTTTTTTTTTGTTTTTTTTTTTGTTTTTTTTTTGTGTGTGTGTGTGTGTGTATTAAATTGTATTTTCCTATCTCAGTACTATTTTTACTGCCTTCTGTGTCCAAATGTGAATTGCACATATTATTTTAGGAATACTATTCTTTTTCTTTATGGGATATCATCCAGTCTTTTAAATAATGCTATTTAATGAAACCAACAATCACAATCCTTAAATTATTCTTGCAAAAATCTTGTTGTAGGAGGTTTCTTTTGTGTTATTTTCATTTCATATAAATATGAAATTTTAAGCATTTTCGGGGAGGATAAAAAAAAAAGTATCTTAAACATTATAATAACTTATTTTCTTAAATATAATTTATATGTTTAATATGTTACCTATAATATTTACATTGAAATGTTTCATAAAAAATCTTAACATTGAATTGTTTCGAAGATTTCATTTGTTATGCATATGATTAATATATATCACAATTACATTGAAATCTTAATAAAACTAAAATAGTTAAAGATTACTATAGTACGATTTTCAGAAATATTAATAACTTCAAAATAACATTTTATAAAGAATTTCATATAAAACTATTAGTTTATCGTCAAATAAAATTAGCTGAATATTTCCATCTATACTCTTTTTCGAGATTTAAGTGAAACGTGCCGGATAAAATATCGCAAATTTTGTTTCAAACACTGAACTGTTTACATAGTATTATTTAAAATAAGTTCGTGAATTTTTTCTTCATCATTTTTGAAAAGCGACTTATGCAATTTCATTATACTATTTATTTTTTAAATGAAGTATTTTTATTTTTACAAATATGCTATTATTGTTATTATTTTAAATTTCAACACAAATAAAGGTTTATAGCTCTCTTTAAATTTGTTTTACTAGTATAATTATGTACTATACCGAGGGTTATTAAATTGGACCGTATCACATCTTTGTGTATAACTCTAATATAAGTCCAACTGTTTATGTTATTCGTGTCGGATAACACATATTTTTGACTAAGATATTGAGAAGTTTTTTAGAGTAAATTATGGTCCCGTCTCTTTGTGCTTACTCTGTCCGATTGAATTTAGTCTTACACGGATCGAATTAGACACGACCCGAATTCGCAAATTCCGCTTGAAGTCAACCCACAACCAGTGACGTAAAATACCCGGGTAAATATCCATTTTGGGTCCAACTTTTACTTTCGAAACTGGCTCTGAAAGTAAAAGCATCCTAATTTTTTTTAAAAACCTGCAAACATAATTAAAAAAGTAATAAACGTACTTTTAATGAGATCGATCTCACGTATTGAATGCAAAAAATATAATTTAAAAGCATTGAAATGAAACGAGGTAACTTAAAAGATTTCTTTCACATAATTAACGTTAGCGAGCGAATGTTTTTGAAAGAGCAAAGTGGCCTCAAAAGTTGATTCTCAAATTCCCTGATTAACAACGCAAAACTATCTGGCCTATTCTCTAACGCATTTTTCACTGTAAAGGCAAAAAAAAAAAAAAATGACCGGCCTGAATATTGAAGCGATTTGGAATCGAATAGCATTTTCCATTTTTTATGCATATAAATTATTTATACAGTTATAAGCGATTCTTGTCACATGAGTCAGGTTTTTCTCCTTTCCCGTGCTATCGTGTCCGGAAATTGGATTTTAAAATGCCAACTTTGACAGTATTTTCTGAAAGATCTTTTGCTATTACCAAAAAAGGAAAAACGCTATTCGATGACATAGTTTCTGTATAACACCTCCTGCCAATTTAATGTATTTCTGAATAAAAAGGAATTCAGAAAGAAGCTCCTTTAGATTTCAGAACAGCGCCTTAATAAATTAAATAGAGATATTTTCAAAAATCTATTTTTTATTATACAGACTCAAAAGTTTTAATTTTTTCTAAGCCTCTTTTCTTCCTTTATTCTGAACTGCATAAATTCCTTTCATAAATCTTTATTTGAATGTTGAAAAGTCTAAGAGACTAAGTAATCATTGATGCTCCTAATATTTTCTGTCTTGCCAGTAATTTAATGAAAATTGTAAAATTTTCCCATAAATATGTATGCAGTATTCTTTAACCCTTTTTTCTACGCAAGTAATATTAAAGTACCATTAATATAACTCGTTATAAAATTCATTTAATACATGGATTAGTTGTAATACAGTTTAGAATGAGTTATAGGTACATTACTTTATATTGTCCCAAAAGCATTATTGATAACAGTAACACAAAACAAAAATATTTTTAAAAGAATTTAGTTTGCCTTTGGATCTTTTTTCAGCTTTCTTGGCGCTTGGGGGGGGGGGGGGGGAGTTCAATTCGGAAATATTTCTATTGCAAGAACATTATATTTGTACATTTCCTAATTCTACAAATTATGCAGAAAAATATTTAAAGTAAAAGATTTGAGTAGGGTTAAAAATAGTGCACAAAATCCCTATAAACTCAAATTTAATTAATCCTGCTTAATCCTTCAAAAATTTTTTAAATTATTATGTAAATCTTCTAATGTAGTTTAAAAAATTCACGAAAAATGCTTTAGAAGATAAAATTTCCATGAATTCATAATTCAGAACATAAAGGGTTAATAGAATCTTAATTCCATGTTATGAAAAACAGAATTTTTTTGTGGAAATTTAGTCGGGCTGGACCGGAGCTATTTTTGCTCGGATCGAGTCAATCTTCACTGATTTTTGCACTGGTCAGTCCAGGACAGACTTTTAATTTTTACATCAGACCGGTCCAAGATAGCTGTCGTTTGGGCCGGGCCCGGGCCTGGACATTCTAGCCCGTGTAGACCTCTAGAAGAATTTATTTTTAAGAATTTATTTATTTATTTATTTTTATGAGAAATAAGGAAGTGAGGAATGAATTCTTTTTTCAATGCTTTAATATTGAAATACGCATATTATCTTTTCATCCTTACAGTAAATTGTAGCTTAGCTGCAAACTTGATTTTTAATATCAAAATTTAAAATTAATATTAAAAATTTTTTAGCCTCAGTAAGCAATACACTGTTACAGAAAAGTAATAAAGTAAAATCATTTTACAAACTATGAGTAGTAGGCAAATTTTCCAATTGTCGCTGTGTATTTTTTTGCCATGTGCTATAGTGTTTTTTTTTAACGGCACAGACTTTTATTTCAATATTACTGCCTTTTATATAAAGTAAATCTTACATTTCTGTACTTTGAATTCAAATTGATGTGAATTGATGTACGCATCTTGATTGCCGTCCAAATATTGTATTCATTTTTCAAAAGTTTCAATAACTTATTTTACTCTAATAGGCAAGAAATATCGAAAAAATTTTACGGCCACGACGTATGCAATCATCTGCCGGAATTTGATACAATCAAGTCTGCATTGTTCAGATTGCGGCAATCTATACTGCCCAAACTCCCAGCGTCCATCGACAGCATAGTACTACCTGAACAATGGAGACAAACAATTGACGGAAGAGATTTTCTAATTGCGGATGATGGTATTGGGTGTGATAGAATTGTTGTAAGTATTATATATATATATATATATCTTTTAAAGCTAAGAATAATATGTTTGTAAAGATTTTAATAGCACTATTTACCTATATAATTTAGCCGCGTCGTAATGCTGTCTAATGTTAACACTATTAATTAATACCAATAGATAATTGCAGGGTTGCATCAAACGTGATGTAAATGATGCCACGGCACAAGGTGCCAAATTGAAAAGATGCTTTATTAATGATGCCAATTATACGAATCACTTTCAATCATTGGAAAAATATTGAAATATTTTCTCACCAGGTGACTATTGAGAGTTTCCGAGCACTAGTTTGATTTCCTGTGAAAATACGCACTAAAATTTCGCAGATTAATCCAAATTTCATTAATTTGTTGTTATATACTACAGTGTTACTTCAAAAGATTGATGACAGGAATCTGACTAACTTTTTCTTGAATGGCTATTTTTTTTTTATTATTTATTTTATTTTATTTTATTTTATTTATTTATTTATTTTTAGTTTATTTATTTATTTATTTATTTATTTATTATAGAAATAAGAATATGCATTCCTAGAAATGCTTACATTTTAAAAAGATAAGTTTTGAATTTTACAAAAAAAAATAAAATAAAATAAAATAAAAATAAATTTCGCCTAAAAGTAAGATAAAAATCAAATCTTCAAAAAAATTTGTCCTTTTTTTCTCTCTCCTGAAAATATTAATAAAAACAAAAAAGAATGTCTGCTTAAAATGTTTTGATAAAAAAATAATAATAATAAAATAAAAACTACGCTTTTATAATAAAAAAGCGCGCATTTGATTTTTTAAGATATTAAATAGATTATTTAAAATTAAATTAAAAGAAATTATTATGGGAACAGAATGAACAAGATTTTAAACCATCATATGTGATTTACATTTTAATGAAATTTTATTGATTTTTAAATATCTTACCACATTTTTTTCTATTATTATTATTTTGTAGATATTTGGGACAAGGGAAAATATGAATATTCTGTCAACAGCCAGAACGTAGCCATGGATGGTACATTTAAAATACAACCAACGTATTTTACTCAATTATATACCATTCATGGTAAATACAGAAATACATTTTTCCCTTTAATGTTTGCACTCCTTCCAAGCAAGAGCCAATGTCATTATCAAAAGATGTTTAATCTAATAAAAGAAGCAGCTGAAAGAGATGCTGAAACCACTTTAAACTTTCAGATGGCATTGTGCGATTTCGAAATCGCAGCAATAAATGCCATCCATACGGTATTCCCTAACGTGATGGTCAGAGGATGCTATTTTCACTTCACACAATCTATAATCAGAAAGGTAAAATTTTATTATTTTTCCTATATTTATTAAAATTATTAAAAATTATATTTAAAATTATTTTTCGTAAAATGTCGCTCAATTCTAATATTTCATGTTATTGCATGTTCTGAGAGATTTACCTCTCTCACTTTCTGTAAAAGTATATGTATATATACATATATACGCTAACAAAACTGGAGGATACAATTATTACAAACAACACAGCGAAGTATGGAAAGATAAATGCTAGGCATAACTAGAAGAGACAGAAAGAAAATTACTCAGATAAGAAAACAGACGAAAGTTTTTTATATCACCGAAAGAATTATGGCTAAAACGGAAATGGGCTGAGCAAGTCACAAGAAGACAACACAATACCCTCCAGTGGCATCACAGAGATGTAAAACTACCAAGAAGACGACCTCAAGTAAGATGGGGAGACGAAATCAGAAAAGTGGCCGGTGTTAATTGGATGATTATGTAGATCTACATTCAGTAGTGGATTGAAAACGTTTGACGTTGATAATGATAATATAGTATAACTGTGTTATTTAATTATGGTTGATTTAATTGTTCTAATGATTAATAATTACAGTTTTATTATATATATATATATATATATATATATATATATATATATATATATATATATGATAATAACTTTTTCAAATCAAATATTTAATAAAATTAATATTAATTCTGTAATTAATGATAAAAACTGTTATTTTCCTATTAATAATCTTCAAATATCAAAAAAAAAAAAAAAAAAAAAAAAAAAAAAAAAAATCATACCTCTAAATATCCGAATACAATAAGTAAACAAATAATAGATATATGTAGTAATATAGATATAGTAAACAAATAATAGATCAAATGGAAGGATGTAGCTGGAAGCTTATATACCATTTCACTTTTTCAACGGTACATGAAATACCAATATAAGCAAAAGTATAGTCGATTCCTTTAATAGAATCCACCATTAAGCTAAAAATTAGATTCATAATATATACACAGAGAGAGAGGGAGATTTTAATTCAGTTTATTAATAAGGTTTAAAAAAATATCTTTATACATTATTTATTTATTTTCTTTAGGTGCAGGCATTAGGTCTTAAAGTTCTTTATGAAACTGAAGAAGAGTTCAGAAAATGGATAAGAAGGGCAGCGGTTCTGCCATTAGTGCCTCCCAATCTAGTCGAGGATGCTTTTGTATTGCTTGCAGAAGATGCACCCCAACACCCGAAAACAATGGATTTTCACAATTACATTGTAGATACATATTTAAAAGAGGACTATTTTTTCGGAGAAAAGAGCATGTTCCCTATGTAAGTAAAATATTATTACATATGTTCAAATTATTTTTGTAGTTTGAACTGTAGGCTGTTAATTATAATATACAGTAAAATTTGCCCAAATCTGAACGTGGATAAAGCAGAAATATGTCAAGTTTGAATTAATTTCATGATTCTTGCAGAGTAAATAGACAGTACATTGTTATGTCTTTTTTTTTTTTTAATAACATAAAACGGAATTTGACACGAAAACGGAAGGCAATAATGAAAAGACACTCGTATAATGCGCAAATGTGCCGATTTCGAAAAAAAAAAATATCAGTCCTTTTCTCGTAATCCCGCTTTGAAAAAGTTTTGTTGTACATTAAAAAGCTACTGTATATATATTTTTAATTTAATTTTTATGAAGATTGAGCATTAGGCTAAAAATTAATTTTTATTTTGGTATGAAAGAACTTGGATCATTTAAGATCCAAGAAAATCCATTACCATACACACCAGCTCTTATACAGTGGTGGATAAGGATTATGCATAATTATGTAGGTTATTATTTTAGATCTTTTGACGTCTCTAATAAAACAACATATTTCCATGCACATAAAACTTGTGTAAACTATAACCATAAGTAAAATGTCGAGAGAGGATATAAATGTCGGAGTGTTTGTAGCTATGCGGTATAAAAAAAAAAAAAAAAAAAAAAAAAAAAAGAAGGAAAGAAAAGAAAAAAAAAAGAATTTAATAATTTAAGTAGACCAATACAGTTTCTGATTATTTTTATGATTTATTCTTTAATTTAAATATATATATATCCATTGCAATTTTCTAGGTGCAATAAAAAATAATTTCCATTTTTATAACACAAGTAATTTAATGTTTTAATCAGGCATGAGAGCGTTCCGACTCAAATGACCGATTATTACCACTAAATTTTAATAACATTCTTTGCTTTATTAAATCTGAGAAATTCTGTCATTAAATGATGCTTGAAATACTATTAAAATTTAGTGGTAGTAATCGATCATGTCGGAGCGCTCTCATCCCTGTTTAATAATTACATGTAATTTTGCATTTTCCTTAATATAATGCATTTTTAAATTATTAAGGTTTTTTGAAATTATGTCATCCCATTACCAATTTGGCTATGAGAAAGGTCTACAGGGTTATTGCACCATCATTGCATTCTATCATATTATCCTTAATTAAAAAAAACGGTTTTAAATAAACCGGAACTGGAACCGGAAGTTTATATTAGATGCTATTTTAGGTTTTAAGAGGTTCCAGATCAAATTATAAATATACTGTTGAATAATGAAAAAAATATTTAAAATGGTATATTTCATACAATTAGCACTTATAAAATTTATTAGAATTTGGATAGTTTTTCTATACTTGATTTTTGCTTTGCAAAGAGGTAATAGTCCTGTACACAATTATTAAGTATGCTATGTATGTATATATACATACAAGGTGGCTATAATTAAGCTGACAGTACTCAGAGTGTTCTGTAGCACGATCTAATTGAGAGAATGATGCCAAATTTTGCAAAAAGATTAAACAAAGCGGGGGACAAAGGATTGCGAGAAAATAATAGTTCCAAAAGTCACCGCTAGGGAATATGTGGCGCTGTTTAACAGAAAAGAGAGTTTCAAAAAATGCAAAACCAATACTAAAATCGTTAAATGTGCTAAATGAAAGGTAATTTTATTTTACTATTGATTCTACATTTTTTAAAACTTTATTTTCTGTTACAACACCACATATTTCCCTGGTGGTGACTTTTGAAACTACTTTTTTTTTTCACGGAATCCTTCGTCCCCTGTCTTGTTTAATCTTTTTACAAAATTTGGCGTCATTCTGTCAATTAGATCGCGCTACAGAACACTCAGAGTACTGTCAGTTTAATTATGGCCACCTTGTATATATTAAAAAAGTGAAAAAAATAAAGAAAAATGTTGTATGACTTCAGAGTAGAACTGAGCTTATAGAGAATATCTGTTGAATTATGAAAATGTGATGCACAATTGAATGCCCATTTCCTTCTAGGCAAGATTTTACGCTTTCAATTTTTTTAAAATTAATTGCATGACAGGCTTAATTTTGATAAGATTATTACGGTAATATTGTAACCCTTTAATATACTCATCTATATTATAAATTGAAAAAAAAAAAAAAAAAAAAAAACATGTCCGTGAATTATGCTGACATATCGACGGCGGCAACGATCTGAGCAGATTATTTCGCCTTTTTCGCAAATTGTTTTACTTTTAACCACCATAAATTTTACATAGTAGATTAGGGGGGAATTTAATTTCAAATTAAATTTGTCTGAAAACCGCATCTTAATTTGCAAATTTTTAGATGATTTTAAAAATAAATTTTAATCACGAAATTTTTTTTTATTTATCTGTATCACATGCAACCCGATAACGGAAGCTTAGCCGAATTTTACTTTATACAATATTAAGAGTGCATTTGTTTCCGATTAAAATTCTATAACGGGAAAATTTTCATTAAAAATTTATTTATGATATATTTTAATTAATGAGTTGTAAACTAATATTTCAATAGACTGCTGTGCATCATGTTATCAGTCAGCTCATAAAGTAGTAGCAGTAAAAACAATTCTTGGTACAATCAAAAAATTAGCAAAAGTACATCATTTATATGCATATATATATACAGAAATTTTATACCTTGAGTTATTATAATTATAATTCTCAATATATTTTCAGTGTTTTGTGGAACCACTTTGATAATACACAGGAACGGACCACAAATAATGTTGAAGCGTGGCACAGTAAAATGAACAGAAAAGCAAAACAGCACCATCTGAATATATTTTCATTGATTATGCTCTTAAAACAAGAGCAAAATGAAAATGAAGCCATGATGAGGATGATGGATGTCGGTCACAATTATGGAAGAAGAGCAAAAAAATATCTGCTTATTAATGAAAAATTATCGAATTTGAAGCAACGGCTTATTAATGGTGAAATGTCACTCCTAAATTATATGGACGCCGTGAGCTATCTTATACATTTAAAATAAATGTTGTTTCAATCTTTAAATTGTTGTTAAATTATTTATTTTAACTTTCAAACATGCATATTGTATTGTCATTGTAATAAAAAATGTCGTACAATTTGGACAAAAACAATCATTGAAATCAGACGTACGTAATATAAAACAAGAATTTTGCTTAGGATTTTAATTATTCAGACATTATCTAATTTAATTAGAATGACCTTACTGACATAATGTTTTACTTCTTTTTGTTAAAATCAACTTTTTACGCTATATGTCTTAGAATATTTTAATATTTCGTTTTAACTAGCTTTCTCCCGCAACATTTGAGATTCAAAGTCAAGAGGGTATTGTTTAAAGAATTTTTTTTTAATACATAAGTAGGAATTTAGATTAAATTTCATAATTCTTCTTCTTTTAAAAAACCAATTGTATATAAATAATTATAAATTTTAAAAGAAAACAAAATAGTATAATTTGCCCATCAATTTTGTGAAAGTGAAATTATAGTCATATACTTATCTGTTATAGCTTTTCATTTGCATTTGTTAATTTATTTATGCTTATAACTATCAACATTCCACATGTTAAATTCGTAGATTCAAGTCTGCATTTATACAGAATTTACTATTTTTAGGAATGTTAGAAATTAGAAATAAAACTTATTTTAAATATTGCCATAACTTTTGCTGCTTTTCGTATTAAATAAGTTGATAAGTAGCATAATAACAAGAAGTATATAAGTAGCATAATAACAAGAAGTATATTTCTATAACATAAAATTCCCCAATAAGAATCATGTTTCGACAAATAAAAATGACATCATATTAAAAGAAATATTTTAATGCCATTCATAAAGCTGTAATATTATTGGAAGACTGGAAAGGCTTTTCTCAAATCCCAAAAGAGTTCCTTTTTGTTCGGAAATGCTTGAAATTGGCAGTTTCTTTTATTAATCTAATATATAATCGAATTATGTTTTCCATTTTCTGATAAAAACAGAAAATCTTTCACAAATCACTATGTTTGTGTTTGGAATCAACATTCAACACGCAATAGCGCGGGAAAGGAGAAAATCTATCCAAAAATAATATAATAAATAATATTTCTTTATCAAAAGATGGTAAACACATTCGATTCCGAACCACTTCAGTAAAAGGCATGCAAGTGCCATGAATTTTCCGATTAAAAATGAACCCGCGAATGTGTCAGAAAGTTTCTCATCGTTGGTCTTTGAGAATTAAGGCTGTTCTCAAAACCATAGAAGCTACTTCAATTTTTTATTCATTTTTGTTCGGAAACGCATGTTGTTGTACCAAGAACTATGCAATCCAAAGACGCTTTCCGTTTTTTTTTTTTTTTTTTGTAAACACAAAAGATTTGTCAAAAAATACTGTCAAAATTGGCCTTTTGAACCAAATTTCCGTACGCGACACCACGATAAGCGCGAAAGTGTCACACCAGTCGTCGCATGACCACAATTATAACTCGATAAGTAATTTAAATATCAAAATATTTAAAAACTCATTTCGACTACAAATCGCTTCAGTTGTCTGAATTATCCGCAACCACTCACGTATGTGTGAAAATTTACTTCTCAGTTAAATACAACATTTAATGATATGAAACTCAGGGAAGAGAAAGCACCAGGTAACATGTAAAAAAAACAGTTACATCTGAAAACGCACTTCCAGCAATTATTTTTCATAGAAAGTACTCTAGCCAAATTATTTTCTGTGTCCTTGTAAATGAACGCTAAATTCTATGCATGCCATATTAAACATCTTGTAGCACAAATTAGTGATATATATAAATTTCAATGTGTTTAAAATGGTGTAACAATTAGTGATTCAACGTTTTTAATGGTGTATTTTAATATATTACTAATGATTCACCCCCCCCCTCCCATAGATCATAATGTGTAGCAATTCTTTTGAGTGTCCCTGTAAACGAACCGTAGCTGATACACACTTCATTTTCTAAACGAGCAGGCCATAGTACACTTAAATATAGTGCGTCTCAAAAGTATATGGACAGGTGATTTTTTGAAATAACAGTTCAAAAAATAAAGCCATAATCACGAAAAAAAAATAATAAGCATATGGAATTATAATACAAGTTTATGACAACAAAGAAATGCAGTATAGGTTTTAGAGAATTTTTGTAAAAAAAATAAAAATCAAAATAGGCTGTCTCAAAAATATATGGACTTTTCGAGTTTTTTGCATTTAAATTCGAATTTTGGACCCGTTCCTTTGAAAACCGTATCAAGTAAGCTTCAAACTAGTGTTTGGAGAACGTGGGACTGTAAAGAGAACCAATTGTGCTCTACGTTTTGCTTTAGTTCCTGAATAGTAGAAAATTGATGACCATGAGCATATACATCTCGTGCAAGTACTCCCCAAAAGTTTTTAATTGGATTTAGGTTTGGGCTGATAGCTGGTCAGTGTATAATAGTTACTTGATCCTGCGTAAACCAAGCTGTTGTTGAATGACAGATGTGAATCGACGCATTGTCCTCTTGGAATTTTCAGTTATCCTTTCCAAAAATGTCTCCAAATGCAAGTAGATTGCTTTTAAGGACATTTTAATAATCCTCAGAGAACTGTTGACCATTAAGAGAAGCAATATCCGTTGTTCCATTGAAACAAATCGCGCCCCACACCCTGAGAGAATCTCCTCCTTGCTGTTAACTAATGAACTCCCGAGATTCTCGTCGCAGATCATGCCGATGGTATGACCAGCCATCAGGGCCATCCAAATTGGTTTTGTTTTCATCACTGAAGAAACACTTAAGGGTGTTCTCAAATTCAAAAGGGCAACTTTCTGACATAAGTTTTAATTTATTTTTGTTCGAAAATGCATGAAACTAGCTAGTGTTGTTGTTCAGAAACTATGTCATGGAGCTGTTTTTTCCATTTTTTTGCAAACGCAATAGATCTTTTAGAAAAAAAAGTGTCAAAGTAGGCGTTTTGAACAGAATTTCCGCGCGAAGGAAGAAAAAGCACTCAAGAGCGAGCGGAAAACGGGTTTATCACGTGATCCAAAACGCTTCTAACTCAATAGGTAATGGAATGATCAAAAAATGGAAAAAACAGTTCAATTCCAAATCGCTTCCATGGCCAGGCTTTCCAATTTGATATCTTTCCGCTAAAAAATGAATTTGTAAATGTGTAAAAACGTTTTGCGCTTGTTGAGCAGAGCAGTTAAGAACAGCCTTAACAATTCATCTTCCCATGGCTTGTGTTTTTTAGTTCAAAGAATGCGTGCATTTTTATGGTGCACTTTCCGAATAAATTCCGCGCACATTCTGTGATATTTATGAATTTTGATTGCCTGTATGCAACGGTGAACAGTAGATCTCGTAATAGGAACAGCTAAAGTCTTCGAAATTTCGCGAACAAACTTCTTTTGGGTTGAAACTGCTCAAAAAATCTCTCTGCCTTGTGGTAGAGTTGCTTTTTTTGGTCGACCTGAACGTTGTTTTACAATCGCATTGTCACTTTTTGATAGAATTTCATAAATTTCGGATTTGTTACTCTTTATTTGTTTAGAAATATCAGAAATTTTAACATTTGAGTCTTTAAACGCCAAATTTCAGCTATATCAGCAGCAGAGAATTGAACTTTTGCGAGGCATTTTCCACTATTCGATTATTGAAGAATGAGCAGTGATTTTGTATTTTGCAGTGGATACTTCACATGTACAGAACGAAGAAAATGCAATTTTTTTTTACACGTTGGAAATAAAAGCAATTCTCTTCATTGTCCATATATTTTTGGGACAGCTTATTTTGAATTTAATTTTTTTACAAAAATTCTGTAAAACCTATACTGTATTTCGTTGTTGTAACAAACATACATTATGATTCTATATGCTTGATATTTTTTTCGTGATTATGGCTTCATATTTTGAGCTGCTATTTCAAAAAATCGCTTGTCCATATACTTATGAGACGCACTATAACATATATCAATTTCATAGCAGTTGGACTATATTTACGTGAATTGGAACACGGACAGACGAATATAGAGACAAACCAAATTCATAAACACTTTCAACCATGGTCCGATTAACTTTTGAAGCTATGGGAAGCACAGTGTCATATTTCAACTTCCTTTCTTTCGAGAACTGTTTTCTACATTCGGCATACTTGGAAACTCATCAATGCTACAAATATTGCTTCAAAGAGTGGCTTAGTTGAGTTCACATATATTTCTTCAAACAACATTTTTATAATGTCCTCCTATATATATACACACAAAAGTTAGATACAATCAAGAAAAATTTGCAAAAAGGATTCTGTATAAGCATAAAAATGTAAGTTGGATCAAAAGGTTCTATGTGCACAACAGAAAATATCAATCTTTCGAAATACTTTTTTTCAGTTCTGGCAATAGTTTAAATTATTAATATTTTATGTTGTACATACAAGCCAAATTGAATAATTTTCAAATTCAATATGTAAAATAAACATACGTCTAAAATAATGGACAAACTGAAGAATCGTGATCATGTGGTTGAAACTGATCGCTTACATGAAAAATTAACTTAATGTGAAAAGGTATTTTTACGAAACAAAAAACATATACAAACGAGTTACTAATTTGACAGAAAAAATAGATAAAATTTTGGAATCGAATTAATTCAATATAAAATTTGGGTTCCCCCTGTTTTCTCAATTTTGGACCCTTCAAAACTTTATAAGGGAAGCACAGGCTTTTCGTGCCTATTTAATAATCAACTTTCAACTAAGTTGGAAAACGTTAAAAACCAGCATGCAGTGTTGAATTGGTTGAATTCAGGGGGTGGTCCGGGAGAAATTTTCACCCCGGAACTCTATAACCCCCCCCCCCTCCCCGGAGCCACAGAAATCCCTCCCGGAGAAAATTGTCTGAATTCAACACTGCCCGCATGTGAATTTTATTGAAATCATCCAAGGATTTAAAAAATATCTAGTCTGTGTGTGTAGAGGGGGGGGGGGGGTAATCTGGGAGGATTCTGGCATAAAATAATAAAAAAAAACTTTAAATTATTCAAAACATGATAAGAAAACATGTAAAATATTATAGATAAAAAAAAAAGGAAAACAATCCCTAGAACAAGAATAACAATTTCTATAAGAACACGGTCTTGATTTTTGAACCAAATTCTCTCTCTCTGTCTCTTTTTTTTTTCTTTTTTTTTTTCTTTTTTTGGGGGGGGGGGGGGTGTTACTGATGGGTGAAAAAAAAAAGCCAAGCTATTGTTGCATTAACACTTCGCACACCTAGTAGCAGAGATTTTTAAAAAATGGCAAGTTACTCTCCCCAAAGAAGAGCAAAAGGTTAAATAAAACTAAAATTTTGTATTGCACTATACTGTTTAATGAAAATATTAGTATAATGAAAATTTCATAAAAAGGGGTTTTAAGATTTGTTTGTTTAAACGATTAAAGAAAAAATGTGAAACTTATATATTTTTTAAGCAATAAAAGTATTTTAAATTATCATTTGGCAATAATTAGTCGTTAGCCCAGTTTAATAAAGAAATATTTATTAAAAATATTGACTTTGATAAAGTAATTAATGTTTTATCTAAATTCGCTGAGTAATGACGGAAAAAATAATAGCTAAAGAATAAGCATTATGAATGCGGAGTATTTTTATTATTATTATTATTATTATTATAAAGGAAAATAATCTTGCTATTTAAATTTCACACATTTATAAAGGAAAATTGGTAACATATTTTTGCAGATTTAGATAGCTTATTTTAAACAAAGGTGTGAAACTTACAATGAAATAAGAAAATGTGTTCCCTTTTTTTTTACAGGGTTTAAGACTACAAAAGCTGAAAAAAAGAATTTTTTTTGTATTAATACCAGCTATTAATTATTCTCTATTTGCTGGGGGGATGGGAGAGAATTAACATCAACGATTCTAATGAATAACAAATACAGTATAATAATCTAAAAATTTTGAAATTATTTTTATATTTTATTTATTAATTTATTTTTTTATTTGGGAGAAGGGTAAGCCATTTATTTATTTAACATTTAACACAACTTAACATTTGAAAGAAACAAGAAAAGAGAAAAATATTTTAAATGTTTTAAGTTTTGTGGGTAAGGAAAATTTTACGCGGATACTTATTGTCATTACTAAGAAGCCAATGGTCAAAAAAGAAAAAAAAATTCACGATTTTAAACTCTGTGCAGGGGAGTGGAGGATTAGATGACATTAAAATTTTTAAAGATACCCCCCTCCCACCTTAAAAAATGAAAAGTATTCATATATATATATATATAAAATAAATAAATAAAAAGTGGCTTTTATTTTAAATAGAAAACAAATACTGCTGATGGGAATTAAAATCTCAGTTATATACTGCGTTGATTAACTTTGATGTTGAAAAATATTTATGTATAACTGAAAAACAATGATAGATGTTAAAACTTAATAATCTTATTCATAAATATGTATCGTAAGAAATTCTTAAATTTAAAAATTGTTATTTTAGGGGTTAAAAATCATTGATATTATACATTTTGAAACCTTCACGAAGGCTTAAAATTGAAAAAAAAAATGTAACTGCATTTTAAGAACGCACAAGCTACGTAAATATTCCACTTATTATTGTTTTATTCGCGTCTTTCCTCTCGCGTGCAGTCATTCTGTATTTATGCTTCCACTTAGGCAACAAAATGGATTCCTGTATGCATCAATAGCAGGCCAGTGCAAAGAAGAAAATATTTCCTTCTCATCTGAGCCCCGACAGACCGTTTGGAGGTGGGGAGAATTCTATTGTGTAGTTGACCCGTGCCACATATTGTGAAGCCGTTGCATTACGGTCAAAAGGGGAAAATCTTTTACATGGGGAAATTCGTTTGATGTACAGGGACACACAAAAGAATTCCATTACATCATGATCTATGGGGTGTAAATTGCAAGCAGTGTATTTTAATAATGTAAAACTTTTACATTGAAATTGACATGCATTGAGCTGTATTTGCTGAACGTGTCTGCACAAATGTGGCTTTTAATAATAACTTTACCACTAAAGGATTTTTCACCAAAAGAACTTTGAAAAGATAGAAATAAATAAATTTCAGCTGCAATTAAACTTGCCGAGTACGTTGGACATGTTAACGCATTCTAGTTTATCAAATATACTATATTTATTTTCGGATCGTCAAAGGCAGGTAAGGCAGACCATTGGTGTGGAGAAGTGCCAATTCTTTACTGATTTGACATTCTATATGATTCTGCTGTAATTCTTGTTTCAGTTTGTCAAAGCATAAAGAAGCTTAAAGGTAACACATTTCACGAAATAAACCCATATTAAGTAACATACCTGACATAAGCATAATTTTTCATGCGTGGGAAATTTAGCTTGTCTATGTGTGCTTAAGTAACTCTAAGAACTGATTTTACTAACTCTTTAACACGTTGTAGTCGTATAAAGTTCACTCTTTATATCAAGCAATCGCCCTTTTTTCTTTCTTTCTTTCATTCTTCTTTCATTATGTTGTACTTACAACTTACATTCTTTAAGAAGTATTTCTCGTATTGAATACTGTCGATCTACTTAGTATTTCTCCAAAAGTGTTTGTGGTATCCAGAAATCATATAAAAGTCATAATAAATATACAGAATTATCGTGAAGAGTATTTTTTGTATAGTATTTCATATAATTTTCATTAAAGAATATGCAGAAAATTTACGAATAATAAATTTATGAAAAAATACTCATAAAGAATATTTGGGACTGTTTTTATAAAAACCTTAATTTTTCTACGCGTATACATGCTATTGTCATAAAAATTAACACAGTTTATTACAATAAGCCACTTAATCATAATCTTCAGTTTGAATGCTTTTGCTACATTAGTTTTTACAGGGTTGTCCAAAAGATATTCTTTTTTTTTTTAATTTGTTGACGGTCCCCAATGGTGTTTCGGGAAAAAATCGTAGCGGAAATATATGTACTACTAGAAAGGTAGCCCGTCAAAAATGACGGAAATTTAGATATAATGATATATACAACTCATGTGCAAGAATATGAGTTTTCTCGCTTGTTCCGCAGTGATAGATGAAAATAACACATTTTAAGAACGAAACACATTTATGAAAAACTGTGTACAGTAGAAGACCACTAATCTGCACAGTTTGGTTCCAAGTGTTATGCAGATTTGAGGCTTTTTGCGGTCATGTCTATTCAATCTTTGTTTACATTTTTTTAAATTCATATATTGGACAATTTAGATTGTTGAGCCTTAAAAATAAATAAATAACACACTTGAAGCAAGGTTAAAAACTATTAAATTATCGTATACGATTTCATGAAATGGTATTATATGGTATTATATGTGTGTGCTTCACGATCTTGGTTACGAAGTTGGCGAAATAGGCTGCAACTTGTCATAATCCTAATAGTGTGGGCCGCTATAACAAAAAAGTAACCAATTTTTAGTAAAATTTCTGATATAAAGTAGCTTTCAAAAACTTGTGTAAAATAGGAGGCCGTTCACGTGTTTTGTCAGTCCTAACACTGAAGATTTTCCATGTATATATGGAATTTAGAAAAGCTTCTCCAAAAGAAAGGTCCTGAAATGACATTGTAATTCCTCTAACTTCAAAGTTTAATCGGGCCCTGATGTTGAGTACTGAAATCTAATAAATACAGTTATTTTGAACATTACAACAGAATTAAACAGTTAAACTTATTTAACTTAAACTCGCTGTTACTTCCCGATGTTATTTTTTAGTATTAAGAAAGAAAATTATTTAAAATTTTCAAATCATGCATTTATGATTTTTTTCCGTCTTTGATAACTAAATAATGAAAAAATAGGCTTTTGTTCTGAGCTCATAAATATGACAATAAAATAATGTAACTAAGAGACATTGCAAAATTAAATCTTTGTGATTACAAACCATAAACAAACGATACCTCCACCATTTTACCTACTATGACGTCATTAGAATATTGCCCATTGATTGTTGGAGAACTTACTTTGTGAATAATTATCTCAATGATTTAATATTTTTGACGTTTCACGATGAATGAATCACTTGTGTTTGTTTAGGTTTATGGAATGAGATATTAAGCTGTGAAACTAATTTCAATTGAAGTTATCCAAGGATATATGTATTTTTAATCGAAATTAAAAACAATGCTTTGATCTCGAAATAAAAAGTTTTAGTTTGTATAATTTGTTATTTCTGTTAATTATTTATTTAAGTACTTTTCCATTATAGCGCATTTTTAAGAAAAGCTTGGCGCGATTCAGGCATCAGAAAGTGAGATATGTTGCGAAAATATATAAACAGCTATGAAAACAAATCTGATGAACTTTTATCTTTGTTTATATATGCACTTATATGCATAAAAAATCGTTTCTAAATATATATATATATTTTTTATATACAAATTACGGCACAGATTTCAAATATGAACCGGAATACCTAACTGGCGTTATTTTGCCTGCTATGGTAACCCGACTATTGCTTTTTATTTATTAATAAATTGTTTATTTACTTTTTTTTTCTGTTTTTTAATTATATAAAGTGCTTTGTTCTATAGTTATTATTCAAACTTTTATTTATTTGTAGTTATTTCCTTTTCAAAATGATAGCAAATAATTGAAAAATATATAAGTAACCGGTATTCGAAAGCGAGATTTCTGCCAAATTGGCGTCATAGAAAAATCACGCCAACCCCCATGCGTATATGACATCTGCGAAAAAATTACTTCTGTTTCTTTATAAAAATGGGTAAATAGCTTTTTTATATTAAATTGTCGGCACAGATGTCATATACGCCCATGTTGACGCGATTTTTTTTTTTTTTGACGCCGATGTCATATACGCACCGGGTACTTAAGTGGCGCCAAAGTGTCGTTATTTTGCTTGTAATGGTAACCCGAATGTTGTTTATGCTGTTGATGTTTTCGCCAAATTGGCGTCGGAAATAAATCGCGCCAATATGGGGCGTATATGACATCTGTGCCAAATTGTATACATATGGAAAAAATTACTTGTGAGTATGAAGCAGTAAATAGGTTGCCAGAAAATACGTTGGCAAACTTCTTTCTCGCCAAGAAATTTTTCTCCGAAGTATTGTACATAAGCAATGATTGCTAGAAATGCATTTTTAATTATAATATGCGCTTTTATGTTTCACTACATTTATGCATACTATACTGTGTGTATAAATGTTACAGTTCATATGCAGGGCTACACAAAAGAATTCGTAAGGGTTACTGAGTATGAGAGTAAATTGCTTAAAGGTGGTTTTTAAAGGAGTTATGCATTTTTACGCTGAACTGCATTTAGATTTCTAAGAAATGTTTGTGGAATATAGATAAAATGATATACAGGGTCACGCAAAGAATTGGATACATAACCGTCTATGGATGATAATATCTGGAAATGGGATTTCAGTAGTTTTAAGAGTAGTTTAAATTAAATTTTAGCTAAATAGTGGCATGTAATAACGGTACTATTGGTTATGGACGGTAACTGCTGAAATCAATTTTTAAGTTTTTTTATGCGTTTTCTGAAATGTTTACTTAGTTATCTTGGTACTTCTTAGTTATCCCGTCGACCAAATTACTGTCACCAAATTGTAAGATTAATTGCCAATAATGGTTGCCATTAATTAATTAATTAAATGCCAATAATGGCCAATAAAACCATTAATTCGACGTTTTATTTGTATTTTTATTAATATTTTACTATTGATTTGGCGATTTATATAATTTGGCGAAATTGGTCGATGGGATATCTAAGAAGTAACGTTATCTTATTTACCTTATTTCCCTAAATAACGAAGTTTTCTTAAAGCATTCAGGATGTGTTGGAAAGTGTTTCAGATTCTATGCTTAACGCATGATTTTTCTTTCTTCTTTAGTCTTATTTTGCATTTATTTTATTCTTAATTTTTTAGTCTTAAACTGCTTTACAGAAACTTTGGCACAGTTGTCATATATACGTTATCATATATTGGC
This sequence comes from Maratus speciosus, assembly GCA_963932465.1. Classification (NCBI taxonomy): domain Eukaryota; kingdom Metazoa; phylum Arthropoda; class Arachnida; order Araneae; family Salticidae; genus Maratus; species Maratus speciosus. The sequence goes on from OZ010793.1 coordinate 484,375,690, forward strand.
GCGATTTTTTTTCCGACGCCAATTTGACGAAAACATCAACAGCATAAACAACAACATCCGGATTACCATATCAAGCAAAATTACGACACTTTGGCGCCAGTTAAGTACCCGTTGTGCATATGACATTGGCGTCAGAAAAAAATCGCGCCAATATGACATCTGTGCCCTCCCCTTGCATATAGTACAAACTATAACACGCGTAGCGCAAAATGATAGACAGTTTGGTACTTTTCCACTGTAGGGGCTTTGGCATTTTTTTTTTTTTAAAGCTTGGTGTAATTTGGGCATCAGAAAGTGAGATTTTGGTACTTTTCCGTTATGCGGACACCATTGTCGCCAAGCGTAATAGTTCGCGCAAAATCGTGAATTGAAGCATTTGAAAAATAAAAGAAAAACCCTTGTCGATAGTAAAGTGAGCATTTAAAAAATATAACATTTGAAAATTCCAGACTTTTTCGAACTATTTCATCAAATCACAAATATATACTTAAAATAAGTGAACAAATAACTGCTATAAAATAAAGCAATAAAATAAAACTCATATTAAACTGCTGGCATAAAATTACAAATATCTTTTAGCATTTTGAAATAATTGGCGCATTAGCATACATTTTGGCATGGTGTCCGTATAACGGAAAAATATCGAGATTTGTTGTCAAATCATATAAACAGCTATGAAAACAAATTTGATGAGCGTTTTTGTTTGTTTTATATGTATATTATTGATGTTTTTATGTACAAATTACATCTGTTTCTGTGTAAAATTAGAGAAACGGCTTTTTTATGTTAAATAAATCGTATAAATATAAAAAAAAATGCGTGTGTATATAAAATGAAACAGTGAATAGGTTCCCGGAAAATATGTTACCAAATTTCCTTTTTCGCCAAGACACCTATACTGGAAAAGTACCTAAAGCACATTAAAATCGCGCAGTTAGGAGCTCACACAGTACACCGTTGTCTATTGGCGGTTATTTTATTAGTAGCATCGGGAGGAAGATGTAAAGATGTACTCTCACCCATAGATTTCGAAAAAATATCTTAAAAGAGTGGAGTTTAAATTAAATTTCGGTGACCTCCTTTATGAAAGATTAATGGTTTTAAATGGGAATTAGCCAGCTGTAACAAAGTTGGCTAACATTTGGCGCTACTGTGGTAACCCCGCATTAGTATTTTTCAACAATTACTCATTTCAATGAGGCGGTCCTACCGGAATCGTGAGGGACACACAGAGACTTGGATTTTATATAAATAGATACGGATTACATACCTGGAGTTTCAGGTTAATTGCTCATGTACTTTTCGAGATTTTTAACAAAACGTCTAAAATCGCAAGTGGCCGGTCATCTTTGGCTAAATAGTGTATCATAGTATATAATTCAGTACATAGAAGTATATTACGCATCATGCTTTTAATAGGAGGAATGCTATGAGAAATTTTATCAAAGCGCTTAAAATCCATAGCAATTCAATGCGCTTTCGAAAGTTAGAATTCGACGCTGACACAATCACAGACACACAGATAAACAGAAGTCAGAAACCCTTTTTAACAATTTTGAAATATATTAAAAAAGATTACTAGAAGAGTTTATAACTTCACGGGGTTCGTAAACATCATGATATTTTCAAAAATATCCGATATTTTCGATACATATCCGATATTTTCACAATAGTCAACTTACTGCTGATAATAAATATTTTCAAGCATAATAAAAAATAGAAGTTAAAAAATATTGCACTTAACATGAAAACTTAATCAAACAATGTTCTAAAAATGCATTTCTCTTTTCCCTTTTTTTTTCTCCCCACTCAGAACAAAGTTGAATGATTTATACGCTTATATAAACTATAGTATTTGTATAATGTTTCAAGAAAGTTTTCTATTTTATAAAGCAAAATGTTAAGTACAAAATAGTTTTTTTTAATGGAAGAATTTTAACATAAATGTAAGCTTGTCTTATTTTTTATTCCCTAACCTGTTGTACAGTGTTTAGACTCAACTAAACTAAAATCAGAAAAGATTCTTTTCTAAAGAAGCTGTACATAAATGATTATCTAAATTACAGTTTATCGTCAAATAGCTGTTTTGAATTAATTGTCTGACATAATTATCTACCCTATATATATAAAATCCTAATGAAACGACTGAATTGAAATGAATTTATGTAACGATTCTATGAAACGACTGATTAAACAACTGATTATGTTTCACGGCGATTTCTCCTCAAATATGGAATACATTGCGATGAAATTAACACCAAAAATCAGTATTGATTTATAGATCTCAAAACTGGTATTAGAATTTTAAAATTCGAATTAGTTTTCGAAATATTACTTTTTTTCTAATTTTAAATACTTTTTCTAATGATGGCAACTCAAATTTCAATCATAACAGACATTTTTTTTCAAATTTCAGAAAAGGTTATAATTTTAAATTAATTTGGCGACCAGTTTGGCGCTCCCTTAAATCCAGTTTTGCCTCCCGTAAATCTCCTTAGAAAAATGCTTTTTTTTTTATTTCGTTATCCTTTTATTTAATAACAAACATTCCTTTAAAACAGAAACATTTAAAATTAATGGCTTTCACTTCTTTATTTTTTTTTGAACGAAAGGAAAAGAAAAATATTAGGCTCAGATGTCATATACGCACCGGGGTACCAAATTGGCGCAAAATAGCGTTATTTTGCCTGACATGGTAACCCGGCTATTGTTGCTTATTCATTAATAAATGTTTATTTACATTTATTTTCTTTTTATTTAAAAAAAAAGTTACAAATTGCTTTGTTCTATAGTTATTAATTAATTATTTTTATTTATTGTTATTTCATTTTAAAAATAATAGAAAATAATTTAAAAAAATAGAAAATAATATAAAATAAATAATGTAACTGGTATTCGAAAACGAGGTTTTCGCCAAAGTGTAAAAAATATCTCGCCAATCCCGGTGCTTACATGACATCTGTGTTAAATATTAAGTAATGCAAGAAATCATGACATTTAATTTCAAATTCATAGCAAGTGACCAATATCGCCAAATTATACAAGTTGACGTAATTTTTATTTTATATAACGAAAGAACAAATAAATTAGTATAAAAATACAAATACAATTAAAGCGTCGAAATAAAAATCACTTGCTGGCGTAAACACGTGTAACTTCCTTACAGTCAAGTGAATGTGACATTTATGATCAACAATTATTGGCATTTAATCTTATAATCTGGTGATAGAATTTTGGTCAATGGGATAACTAAGTAAATTTGTAAGAGAGTTTTAATTTACCACTCGAAAAAAAAAATGCTAACTTACGAGTTAAAAAAAAAATGGTACGTTTCCGTTATACGGACACCATTGTCGCCAAGTGCAATAGTTGTCGCAAAATGAAAATCACGTGAATTGAAACATTTAAAAAAGAAAAGAAAAAACACTGTCTATAGTAAAGTGAGCCTTTTAAAAATATAACATTTGGAAACTACAAACTTTTACGAAGTATTTTACTAAATCACAAACATATACTTAAAATAAGTGAACAAATAACTGTTATACAATAAAGTATAGCAAACAATAGCAAATCACAATGTTTCGCATGGTTTACAATAAAAATTCGGTACTACTTAGTTATCCCGTCGACCAATTTCGCCAAATTATATAAATCGCCAAACCACTCGCCAAATTAACAAATTGACATAATTTTTATTTTAATTAACGAAAGAACAAATAAATTAGTATAACATTAATAAAAATACAAATAAATCGTTGAAATAACAATCACTTGATGACGTAAACACGTGTAACTTGCTTAAAGTCAAGTGAATGTGACATTTACGATCAACCATTATTGGCATTTAATCTTATAGTTTGGCGATAGATTTTTGGTCGACGGGATAACTAAGTAGTACCAAAAATCCTTTTCACGATCAGGGTTGAAATAATTGGTGCATTAGCATACATTTTGGCATGGTGTCCGTATAACGGAAAAAGCACCAAAAAAAACTATTGGCGAGATTTGAATCCGTCTAACATAAAAGTACCAAGAATTCTTTGCGATCATGGCAACTTTTATGTAGTTTTATTTGAAAAAATAACTTTGATTCTTTAATCAAAATGGAAACCTTTCTAATGAAAAGCGAAGGAACTGTTGATGATAGTCACATGGCTTAGGCCATTATTATAGAAATTGTTTTCAATTCTAAAAACAGCGCAAAGAATAATATTTCCTAACGATTACAAATTTATTTACACATGGCTATTAAAAACAGAAAAAAAACTTTAAAATTACTATTAAATGAGTACGTGTTAAAAGCAGGAATATATTGAAAATTATGTCTTAAAAATTGTATTTACACGTGATTATTAAAAGAGAAAGGAAACTTTAAAATAATGAATACATTAATATGCGTTAAACCCTTTCAGAGGCAAGGTGCTTCTATTCGTAAAATGTTGAAATCAGTGAATGGCACTGGAATTTACAAACAAATTTCGAAATACGAAAATACTTTTGTTCACTTACTTAATAAAAAAAAAAAATTCATTCCAATATTCTTGTGCCAATGTGGCATTTAAGAATTAAAATTAAGTGGTCCAAAAATGAACCACCGCCCTTGAAGCGGTTAAAGCAGTAAATTGCAGTAATTGTAGTAAATTGTATTATATCAATCGTTTTATAACGCTGTTAAAAAATACCGGTCGGCAAAGACTCTGTTTAATTAATTCATTTTATTTTAGCTTCTTTTCAAATGCTTAACTGATCTTCTTTAATCAAACACGAAAACAACCATTCGATGTCTTGACAGCAATTGATTCGGCCTTAAATTTTCGCAGTCAAAGGGAATTGAATGGAAACCCGTTTACAGGGAAATCGCTGTAGGTTTTTTCATTATAATTCAATCTTCTCTAATCTTTTAAAAACTAATCAAATTAGCGTGATTTTAGATTCTGCAGTGTTTGAACGGGGGTTGGCGAGCGTAGCTTGTAGGGGGCAGAACCCCCTAGTTAGTTATACATTTAAAAATAAAAATTTCAAGCATGTAGCTTGGAAAAGATATTTTTCTTCTATGCCTAAAAAAGTCACTGTAAAGAGTGTCACTGCAGAGTGTGTGCTATAAGTGTCACTGCAGTATTGCCAGAGACAAAAGCTGTTTAACTACAGAATGACACAGTCAATAACAGTTGAAAATTTCATTTACACTTGGTTTGACTGAATTGTTTGATTAAATATCATATATACAAAATATCAAACATCTTGATACTTTGAAAATAAATATCAAAAACTTGAAAATATCGAAAATATCAAAAATCTTGATATTTTAAAAATAAACATCGGATATATATCGAGATATATATCATGATATATATCCATTGATGTATATCAACGAACCCTGTATCTTCATGTCTAAGGTCATGTCTGATGTCTTTATGTCTTTTTCTTCTAATTCCCGGCATAGTAAACAAGATCATTTTCTAGATTTATATTTATAAATCAAAGATATATATTTGAAAATTATCGACATCGGATACACATACAAATAATAAAAATATAGACTAACTTCTGTCATAGAAAAATAATGTCCGAAGATCTTGCGCAATCAAAAGTTATTTCCCCTCCCTGTCAATGTGATTTATGACCAATCGATTGCTTATTGAACGTATAAAGCGAAACCTTAATATCCCATCAACTTCTTGTTTAATGATCCAGAATGTTACGCATGACCTTTTATAAAAATGAAAAAGCATAGATGGTATAACATTTCTTTCTTCCATCAATACTTAAATAATGATTTTATAAGACGTATTCTGTATCTCAGAAAAAGATTTTTGTACGTAAGCCCAGTCATTTTTATAATTTACATTGCTTTACGAAATTTAGTCGTCCAACTTTAACCTTATACTGCGCAGTGGTGTATATATAAATGAAACAAATGAAATTTAACCTTTAATAAATAAATTCGGTTGGGTGCAACCACTATATTTAAATAAAATTATTTGTCTTGTAAAATTAAAAAAGGCTACTACTAAATAAAGTAAACAACATTTTTTCTGGTATATAACTCTAAATATGGAATGTGCACTACAGACGCTTTTTGATTATTATTATTAGAAATAGCAATACATCAAAGTGTTTAACTTCCCTTTCAAGGCATTTTTAAAATTTAAATATCAGCAGTTTCAGACAAACGTGTGACCTAAATATAATCTCTGTTCTAAAAAGCTAACTAACGCTGTCATAACGCTGTCATAAATGAAATGTCCGTACTGGTGTAATTTAACATTAATTAAAATAATCTTTCTTTTTTCTTTCCGTTACTTGAACAAATGATCTTATTAAGTTTTTTAATGCACTCGAAAATTTGATCTGTTATATCACATTTTGTTAGGTAATGTCGGGGAACAACCGTTAACCATTTGGAATATACCACGTTTTTCAGTTGCAGAAATTGTTCTTCATCTTCATTATTATTACTATCAATTTCTTGGTTTCTCAACAACCAAAGTTTCATCAGAGTTTGCTTTTGAAAAAATATTGTACAAAAAGCAGTTTCGATTCAATTTGCTCGGTCTGTTTGTAAATGGAATGTCTGCGTTATCCAATGGTTATTACGCTGTAAGCGATGTCATTAACATTCTTGCAAATAAAAGATAATGTGGAAAACGAGATTGTCCTCGTTAACCGGATATTCGTCTTAAGTGGAGACGCATTAACTTCAATCCACTGTATTGGATTGTGGATTTATTTGTGTATAAGGTAAATGCACCAGTGATGGCCCAGGACATTTATCTAGTTATTATTAAAGTATTAGTGAATTCCAAAGCATATATATATATATTTTTTGCCTAGTTCTAAAATTGATGTATCACAGTAAACATACAAAGTTTCAAAATATATTCTTCGGATAAAATGAAAAATTAAAAATATTACCGTCCTCTATATTCCAGTAGTGGGCCTACTAAGTTTCTGATGGATGAATTTTTAACTTTGCGGCTTGTCCAACAAATTATTTGCTATGTAATTGAGTAAACCAATAGTAGTTTAATTTAAAATAAAACATAATATTAAAGAAAGAGTGTTTGAAATAAAAATTTATCTCTTAATGAAATCTCTAAGAAGTTGCCAAAAAATATGTTTTTGAAGACACTCTAGAAAATAAACAAATGTACAAGCAGAAAAAAAATAATTTATTCCAAACAGTCCATGGAAAGTTAACATTTAAAGAAGATAGTCAATTAGATTTCTTTCAGTCTTTTTTCAGAAATGTATTTTGGACTTGTTTTTAAACTTTATAAATTAGCGGTTCACTATATATTTACCTTAAACATAATATCATGGGTATGTCGCACTGTGGAGACATTTTCCAAAAAACTGGCTGAAACCTAGAAAAAAAGTTCGAAAGACTATTTCTATGCACAACTTTGCATAATTTTAAATAATTATTTGTCCTTAAAACATGCTTAGATCACCTTAATTGGATCACAAATAGAATTACAGTTTAATTAAGCGCAAACGTCACTATTTTCAATATTTGTTTAATTAATTTTTTTTTTTTTTTTTTTTTTTGAAAACGACTCACTGAAAAATTTGTGGCGACAATTTTAAATGTTTTATGATAGACCGTTTCAGGAAAAATATTTCTTTAGGTTTTGATAGTAAGCATTTACGAATATTCGAAAAAGACACCACAGAATGCGTTATTTTATATTTCATTACATTTTTTGCATGAAAAAATTCGAAATCTAATCAACTCAGCAAATGACAGGAATAATGTGTAAATTTACATTACAGGGGTCGTACTTGTCCTGAAATTTCAAGACCAAAAAATTCTTTTGTACTAGTATTTTCTTTGAGAAAATGTCTTCTTAAATAAGACGAAATTTCGCGTGTTTAACCTAGATTTATTTTTCTATAAAAAGCTAGTTGGATGTGCCAATCCCGAAACTTTCTTCTATCTTATACATCTTATTATTTCAAAAAGTAGTTACGCATATTAATACTTCAATATTATTAGTTCAATACTATACCAACATTGACTTTCATCAAATTTCTGCTTCAGTCAATTAAATGGACAAAAAACGAGTTAATCTATATCATGATATTTGTTAAAATTAATAGTTTTTCCTTTTTCTGTTGTTATCAGCTGTTTGCGAATAGTCTGCTTAGCAGGAAGCGAGTTCTCGCCGCTGCACGAACCGCCGATATACAATAGAACTACGAAAAATCAAGAGAAGTATACAAAAATCGCTGTCACAGAGCCCTTTTACCGCGCAATATTTCAAATTCAAGGGAGGAGCTGTTGGCCAAAGCCAAAAACATACACAACAAATTTGGTTCAATTGTATGTATAATTTTATACACTTTTCGATGGTACAATAAAGAAAATGGCACAAGCATCGCTATTACAGCGCCCCTCCCCCCTTCCGGCAGATTTTTTTGTTTAAATTCAGGGATGACTTGCTTACCATAGCCAGAAACATGCACAAAAAGTTTGGTTCAATTCTATGTATAACTTCATACCATTTTCGATGGTGCAGTAATAAAAATGGCACAGACATCGCTATTAGAGCGTCCCCTTCTTGGGGAATTTTTTCAAGTTCAGGGAGGACATACGGACCATAGCCTTACACATACACAAAAAAATTGGTTCAATTCTATGCATAATCTTATACAGTTTTCGATGGTACAATAATGAAAATGGCGCAGACATCGCTATTACAGCGACCCCTTCCAGCAGATTTTTTTTTAATTCAGGGAGTACTTGCTTGCCATAGACAGAAACATACACAAAAAATTTGGTCAATTATATGCATAATTTCATACACTTTTCGATGGTACAATAATGAAAATCGTAGAGACATCGAAATTATAGCGCTCCCTTCAGGCAGAATTTTTCCAAATTCAGGGAGGACCTTCGTGCCATGACCAAACACAAACACAAAAATTATAATTCAGTTCTATGCATAACTTCATACCCTTTTCGATGGTACAATATACAAAATGGCACAAAAATCACACAAAAATCGCTATTACAGCACCCCCTACCAGCGAATTTTTTCCACATTCAGGGAGGACCTGCTTACCATAGCCAAAAACTTAAAATAAAAATTTAGCTCATTTCTATGCATAACTTTATACATTTTTCGATGGTACAATATTCAAAATCTCTATTACAGCGCCCCCTACCGGCGAATTTTTTCCAAATTAAGGAAGGACCTGCTTGCCATAGCCAAGGACTTAAAAAAGTTTTTGGTTCAATTCTATGCATAACTTCATACACTTTTCGATGGTACAATATTCAAAATCGCACAAAAATCGGCCCCCTACCGGCGAATTTTTTCCAAATTCAGAGAGGACCTGCTTGTTATAGCCAAAAACTTAAAATAAAAGTTTTGTTCAATTCTATACATAACTTCATACAGTTTTGGATGGTAGAATGGCGACAGACACAAGGACAGACGGACACACGGACAGATGGACAGACGGACGGACAGACAGACATTTTCTAAAAACATGTTTTTGGGGATCTCTGACCCCTAACTTGTAAATCCGTCGAAAACCGGAAGTCGAAAAAAATTTCGATTACAATACCTTCTTCTATTGAAGATAGAAGAATGTCTATACTCATATTTGTCCTGAAAAATTGCCTGAAGCGTACGACCCACATTGATTCATTTTACTTGTTGCTTTTGCCACTTTGAGAAAAACTACTGAATAGTATTATTAATTTATTTCACACAATAAATTCACGAAACCACTAGAACATTACACAAAATTACACTAGATGGTCACGAGAACTCTACGTTGAAAAAAATACAGACCTGGAGTTTCTAATAACACAATTCACTAATCTCATTGTGACCTTGCTATAAACATAGCTAAGAAAAGCAATTAGACTTTTTGCCAAGTTTTCAAGAAAATATGTTTCTGTGTATCGCAATGAAACGTATTAATATACAAAATTATTAATCCTTGCGATACACGGAATATTTTCGTGAAAGCTTAGCAAGAGCTTAAATAATTTTTTGCTGTTCTGAGTTTCTTTAACACCTTGGGGACGAGCGACACGTATACGTGCCGGAAATAGGCCTAAGGATCCTCGTTCATCCTCACCAGTAAACTTTTACTGTAAAATTTGCCTTATTTAATCCGAGCTTTTCCCGATTTGAATAGGCACAAACTTCTGTTTTTTAAAACCGGTAGCAAACTAATAAACATTTCGTAAAAGGCTCCCGTCGCGAAGGGGTTAAGAACAAGCTCATAATGAGAATAGTGAACTGTGTCATTAAGTAGCTGGAGGTCTGTACTCTATGAAACATTGAGTTCACACGTACCATATAGTGCAATTTTCTACAAAATGAGATTGCATTACTATAGGTTAAAGGAATAGTTAAAGGTATTATGCTTTTACATTTTAATGCCAAAAATTAATTTTAAAATTCGAAGTTGCTAGTTTATCATTCGGTGAGCTGTAAGTATCGATTTTTATGGAAGAAGATCACGAATGTTTTCACTAAATATTGTTTTAACTTGCATAGACAATTCTAACACACTAATAACTAAGTAAAAAAGAAACTGGTTTATGTAAATAACACATTAAAAAATGAGTGTGTGCATAATAACAGAAGTTAAGATCAAAATGTCGAACATTAATATTTGTCTTTTGAAGATGCGAACACCACAACGTGCTATAACAATACCGTCTTAAATGATATCCGTCATTGGTCTGGAATAAATTTATTATAAAATGAGATTTTCAGTTGCAATCACTTCTGCTGAAATATATATTTTTGAAATGCCTAAGACTATTAAAACAGGAAATATGAAGGGGATGTTACAAATGATATGAATAATTGTAAGTAATTTCTTCGTGAGGAGAATGTTTTTGCAAAAGACCTACGCTATTTTGTGATTTTTAGAGTTCCGTATTTAAAAAGTAAAAATTGAACCATTATAAGATCCCCCATGTGTCTGTCTGTCCGTCTGTCACAGCCATTTTACTCGTAAACTATGGAACGTGGACAGTTAAAATTGGGGGAAGTAATAAAAACTATTGACCCACATATTTACAGATTATTAAACATTCACAAATATATTTAAGGAAAATGTAGAGGGGCTAATTAAGTAACTTGAAAAAAAAATTCTCTTCTTTGTGTATCATGTGGAGTATCGTGTAAAAACTTTCGTAACGCTGAACTCAAAAATACATTTCTCTTAATTTTAGGTATTATATTTTCAGAGATATCGTCGAAAATGTAGTGAAAAAATCTGTTTCCCCATCTATTTCCGAATCTACTAAAACTAAAATTATAAAAACATTAGAGGTATTAGACGTTGATTAAAAACTTGCAGGAAAATTATAGTGATTACGCTAGGCCACATAGTTTTTGAGATAAGCGCATTTTTCCGCCACACACAAATTTCGATTTGCAGGCATTCAGCAAAGGTGTCGAGAAGCGCTTGAGGTACCAGAAGTATAACATCATTGTTGTAATGATTTTCGAAAAAAATCGTCTGTAATTAGCCGAGATATTAACCTTTAAAGATACGGAATGTTTGGTCATACATTATGACAGGAGCGGCGTACTCTATGTACCACCGTTTTTAAAGCCAAAATAACAACTTTTAAAGATATATTTGTGTAATGTAAAGAACAGTAGTAGTACAAAAACAATAAACATCAAATTGTTAAAAACAGAGTAATTTAATTAGAATTAATCACATAAATTCTGTGGGATTCGAAACTAGTTTGTATTGAGTTGATATCTCAACTGGCCTCCCGTGTCTTTAAAAGTTAATTAAAGACCTAATAGGAAAAACTCGGCACGGACCCAGACGGCGTTGCAACTTTGCGACCTCCTTTCAAAGCGCGCTTAGCACAATGCCATGTTTAAAATGAAGAAGGGTTTTGTTTTAGCTGCACTGTAAAAAGGAAAGATTATTACTACCCTGAATTTAGTTTTATGAAATGCCAAATAAAATTTAACCTCTTGCGCTGTATGACGTATGTAGCGTCGTACGTCATACTATTATGGTCATTTCCGACAATGACGTACGTAGCGTACGTCATGATATATGGCTGATTTTTTAAATAGACATTCCGACTTCTCATCAGAAAGTTTTAGCTTTTATTTTTGCTTTACAAGATGATTCATTTTCAATAAATGAAGTAAAAAAAAAATTACCAATTAAAGTTTTGTGGTATGAATTCATAATTTCTAGGGGGGGGGGGGGGGAATCTGCCAGATGCGGTAATCCTGGTGGCTAGTGACATACATCCGCTAACAGCGCCAGAGCGCAAGGGTTTAAAATTGAACTACTTTTATCGTCAATACCGAATTAAGTTCATTATAATCAGATTACGATATGATAAAAACAACAAAGAAAAAATTATGTGTCAAGCAAAGATTATGAAACTCCAACGCATTTAGAATTATGTAATAAAACTGAACATCTTTAAAAAAAAAAATATTACGTCTAACTCAACCATATAGAAACTCATAACACATTTCAAAACCCATTTTCAGCTGTTCCCATCCACAATCGTAAAATTTTCCGAATTTTTTTCTGAAGCCTTGTATATGATATATAGATTTGTATCTATTAACTACATGCATGCAAAAATTTAGTTCACTTAAGAAATGCCTACACTTCAGTTGAAAATTCCCCTTCAGCAATTTCATCTAATAAGGATAATGATACGGGAATACTTTTGTGCAGCCCTGTATATGAGGTATAGAATTTATATATAACGAGTAACAAGTAAAAAAATAATATATTTTAAAAACGCATACCGAATTTTAAATCGTACACTCCAGCAATTATTACTCAAAGACAGTACTGTAAACGAATTCTTTTGTGTGTCCGCGTAAATGTACGGCAAATGCTGTTAATGTCTTATTCTATAGTAATAACTAGCAGAACTACCCGGCTTCGCCCGTGTCAATTATAAGAAGCCTTCCAGGTAAAATAAATTAAACCGAAATAATATGGCAATCACAATAACGGAAATTTGTGCATTCCCATCCACAAATCGTTATAAAGAGAATCAAAAAACGCTATTGTCTTGCAACTATAGTAAAATCCCTGAACTTTAATAACAGAATGCACGTTTTCTTTGGCGGGTATAAAAGAAAAATATGTGATTTTCCTGACAATACGAAAAAAAGAAATTCCTCCAAATCGCGCAGCACTTAGTGAAATTCACGTTTGTATGGTATTATCTACATTATAAAGTAAAAACACTATGTCAGTGCCCATAAATTGTGCCCCATAAATTGTAATCCATAAAATGTGCCTTTACGGCAATTTTTCTAACTTTTAAACATCAAAAAATTTCATTTTTTACAATGTCGAATAGGAAAAAGTTCTCTCAAATGAAATTTGTTTGAAAATTGTACCTCAGTTTTCTGATTTTAATGGATTTTAAAGTAATTTTTAAGGATGGATATTTCTAAAGTTGAGTGCAACCCGATTACGAAAGATAAACCTGTTTGCACTTAATGCAATAGTATAAAGAAAAGACATGTCTATGGGTAACGCTGGTATCATATTTTCGGTGGCAACAACCTAACACAACAAATTTCCCTTTTATGCAGTTTAACGTCTAAACATTGTACATTCGATTGTTCCAACGTATTATAGAAAGCAAAAGTACTTTCAGTGATATTTGTTTGTAATGTTTATCTCAATTTACGAATTTTTTATGGGTTTTAAAATACTTTTTAAGCATGCATATTTTTTAAATATGCTTGCAACCCAAATACAAAAGATTAACTCAGTTGTTCAAAAACATTGTAAATAATTCAGAATTTGTTTGCTTTCGCGTAATATTCAATAACTAAATTGGAAAACGAAATTAAAACGCCAAAAATAAAATAAAATAAAACACGAATTTAACAGATATCAAATCAAACTACTCAAAATAAACTGATAAGTATATAAAATTCAAATGAGAATTTCGTTCCGGGTACATATAACTTGAATTCTTCAGAACGGATTTCCATGCGACTTGCACTATTAGCTTTTTAGGGAAGATTTTAGTGCGTAACATATTGTTTTCCGTTGCTTAGTCATAGAATTATAGGGGAAAGTTATATAATCATGTCAACCCAAAGATGAAGGATTAGTCTTATTAGCTGAATGAAAAATGCAGAACTATTTTTATATCTAAATATATTGGCGGGTTTATCTTCGGTAATGTGGATGTGCGCTAAGGTATTCTTATTTTAATGAGTGTGCCTGACACCTATTATGGCATGCACCTTTGTTTAAAACAATATAGAATGACTTATGTTTTAAGCGACTATCTGGCATGCAACTTGATTACAAAATACTAACCTGCAAATGCTTAAGGTTCTTCTCCAGTTCCCTGCTCTACAACGCGAAACTTTCTGACGCATTTTCTGACTCATTAAACGTAAAGGCTTAAAATTTGTAGGCCTGACTATTAAAGCGATTTGGAATTGAAATGAGTTTTTCCTTTTTTCATAAATAAATTACTTACCGAGTTATGAGCAATTGTGGTTGCGTGACGGCCGGTTTTTATCTTTTATTGCACTGTTGCGTCCGAAATTCAGTTCAAAACACCAACTGAAAGACCTTTACCAACAAATGGAAACTATCTTTCGATTACATAGTTTCTAAATAAGAACTCCTGTCAATTTCATGCATTTTTGGAAAAAAATTAATTTAAAAATATGTCAGAAAATAGCTCCTTTGGATTTGAGAACAGCCTTAACTTTATGAATAGCCTTAACTTGAAGTTTACGAAAAAACTCACATTTTTAGTTTTAATTTTGGAACTCGCGAAATTTAAATTCAGAAAAAGGATGTTCTTTTGACACTTTGTGGTAATTTTATTAAACTTTAAAAATTAAAATACATTTTTTCTTTGGCGCGCGCAACAGAAGTATACAATATCTTCACAATACGGGGGAAAATGCAAAAAAATACATCCAAATGAGACAGTAGTTACTAAAATTTTATTTGGAAAATTTGAAATTTTATTGAAATTAAATCTACAATGATTAGATGAAATGATGTCATTTTCCATAAATTTTAAATCAAGACATCTGTCAAGATTTTTTTTGAAAATGTAAATAACCGCTCTCTTTTTGCTATAAATCACAGAAAATGTTAGCATTGAATCTAAACCTATACAACACTTAGCGATAACGTATAGCTATAAGATATGGCTGTAGTATACAATCGAAGTAGTAAGCAAAATATAGGAGCCATATGTTTACAATGAGTTTGATTACGCGTTGAAAAGATTTGATAGAATGTGACGTCATATCTAGCCTTTTTTTTCTTTTTCTTAAACTGTTTTCATGAAATTTGACTGTATTAAAATAGATGTTTTAATTAAAAACAAATATTCAAATTGAGGTGCTACGTTATTTTCGCGCTCTTATAGTTAAAGTTTTTATTTTATATAAAAAAAATTGTAAATTTTCTGTTTATAATGACGTCAATATCAAACACGCAAAAATATATCAAGGAAATCTGAATTTTTATTGGCAAACAGAAATAAAAATACACGCGTTATCCTTATTTTTTTCACATTATTGTGTCATTTTTTAGTGTTTGGCAACAGGAAAGAAACGTTTGAATTTAAAAAGATTTAAAAAAGAGATATTTCTATAATGTTAAATTATGGAAATGGTAGAAAAAAGGGATAAATAGTGGTCTGATAATTTTTTAAAGTAGACAGTGATCTTTTCCATGTTCTAAAACGTATGTACATCGAGTTTCGTGCAAATCGGTCAAAAATTAAAGATTTGTATAAAGGACATACACACAGAGAACGGCTTTTATTTAAGTATTGCGCGGCAGCGCAATACTTATTTATTTCCAGTGTCACTTCTCAATGTTAATTTAACATGTAAAAGCCTATGGAGATCATAACTTTTTCATTTTTTCTTCCCACCTTTTTGTCCCTGATGCCACTTATTTTTTATTCTTTACTAACAATTCTAATGATATTATAAATTTAAAGTGTAAACACGTTATTTTGATGTCAGCGTCAAAACGAACGGTAAATCGTCTTTGCATATGGATGAATTATAACCCAGAGAGAAACATGGGCCAATTTTTTTTATACATTATTCAAATATTTTTCTTAATAATTCCAATTTTCGCTTTTTTCATTGAAAATCAACAGACATTTTTACTTCATTTTTGCAAAAATTTAAAAAGCCGTAATAATGATTTATTTCTTTTTAGTTGAAGGATTTTCACGTGAAATATTAAATTGAGCTAGTTTTTTTTTTTTTTTTTTTTTTTTTTTCAAAAATTAAAAAGGTGAATATGGCGTCATGGTGGAAATAAAAAGGTTTTTCCTTTGGTCAAGTTTATATTTTAGTAAAAAGTTTCTAATGGATAGCTATTTTTACGCGGGTAGCGAACTCAGTGGGGAATTACATAACTTAAATTTTAAAATGTATTTTTTTCCCGAGATGAGAACTATTTATGCCCCAAGTTAAACTTAGGTAATAATTTTCTGATGTGTTTACATCACCCCTTTGGAGAGAATAATGTTTTAAAATTTAAGTAAAACTTTTATTTTTTATTGTATCACAGATATAATATTGTTAAATATTAGCAGTAAGGATTCAACACAATTTACATTTACATTCATAGCATTCCTGAGTGGGAAATAGGGTATCTAAATTTAAGTGTAGTTAATTTTTTATGTTTTGATTATAGATTTTTTACGTTCAGTTGTTTACGTTCGCAGTTTTTGTCCAAACTACCGCAACCTGCATTACTACAGTGGTGAGACATTTTGAATTACACATTTGTAAACTGCATCCCACGTTGTGATGCAATACCGCATACATCAAAGCCTGATGATGATACTCTCTATTAATTTTGAAATGCGTTCGTCTGAGTGCAGTAGCTATTAAAAAAACTTGACATATTAAACAAAAACATAATTTGAAGAACAAATTAAAAAATAAAAATTTATTTCCGACATTGTTTAAGCCCGAGAAGGGACATTATTTCATTCCATTAGTTCTACATTTAATGTTAAATTTTTGTAACAAATTAGTTAAGCCAATTGGAGATTAAAAAATAAAAATAAAATTCATACAATATGATACCTAAAACAGCCTAAAAAATTAGATTCCGTTCAAATGAAATCAAAATAAATCTTAGACTTTTTTTTAAGTTTTGTATTTTGCCTGCATCTTATCATTTCATGCACAATTGTCATAAACATTACAAAATCTGCAATACAATATTTTCAATTAAGAATGGAAGAAGTCTAACTTTTGCGCACTATGCAGAACAACTTTTGCGCACTATGCCAAAATCAATTTCTAAAAACAGTTTTTTCGGCCCACCCTACTGAGCACCAGAAACCAGGTTTTCGATAGACAAATCATTTCGTTGTTTAATCAACATGAAAGTCTTTTATTTAAAGAACTAGGGGGTTCTGCCCCCTACCAGCTACGCTCGTCAACCCCCGTTCAGACACCGCAGACTCTAACAGCACGCTAATTTGATCGCCTATAAAAAGATTTCGGAAGATTGAATTATAATTTGAATCTGACAATTATAATCTGACGTAATTTTCACCAAACTTTTCTTTCCCTTTTTAATATTCACGTCAAAATACTTTTGTTAGAAATGAAATATTATGATCATCTTAAAATGTCAAGTAAATGTCTCGCGCAATTTTTAAATTAAAACTGTTTTGCAATATTATTTTTTGTTCATTTTACGTAATAAGTGTAATATGACGTAAATTCTCCTATTTAGGACTTCTAACGCATCTTACTGAATTTATTATTTTACAATATTCTTTCTCATTTAAAATTCACGTGTAACTATAGTTTTTATGACGTAATTTTCAATGAGTTCCTGCTTTTTATATTTTTTGTTTATAATAGTCACGTGTAAAATAAATTTTTAATTTGAAGCAAACATTACTGTTTGCGCTGTTTATACAGCTGGCAACAGTTTAAATTAATACAATTTTCTAAAATTTGTAAAAAATATCTCTCGAAATGCTGAAAATTTGAATTTAAAATAGAAATAAAACCTCGAAAAATTATTCAAATTAAAAAACTAACTGCAATCTGCACACCGGGAAATTCTGACGCATAAAATGATCTAAAAATGATTAAATTCCTATGTACAGTTTTTGCTCCTATAAAATTTTTTTAATGGAACGATTTTGTCCAACTTTGGCATTAAATATCTCTTAAAATAATTCTTCGATTTGAAAACTGTCTGCATCAGCGTGTTTATCAAACATTTTTCTATAATTCTACCGATTTTCAGATTTTTGTATGCAACAGTTTTTTTAATATTAACGAAGAAAGACCTCCGGTCACAAAAAATTCAAAACCGGCGGCGGCGGCGGTGACAGCGGTAGTTACTTTTTTTTAGAATAGAGAGATGATAAAAATGTTTTTGGGCTGTGCAATAAAATTTCATAACAATGTGATTAAATACCAATTAATTGTAAATGCAGAAACATATTTCTTAATATCATCTTTGTTACCAATTAATTGTAAACGCAGAAAAATATTTCTTAATATCATCTTTGTTATTTTTACTACACTAGGGGGCTCGGCCCCCTACGAGCTACGCTCGCCAACCCCCGTCCAGACACCGCAGACTCTAAATGCACGCTAATTTGATCGGCTTTAAAAAGATTTCGAAAGATTGAATTATAATTTAAAAAACAGTGGCGATCTCCCTATAAACGAGTTTCTATTCATTTCTCTTTGATTGGGGAATTTTAACGCCAAATCCGCTGCGGTACTACTTGATTATCCTGTCGACCAATTTCGCCAAACTATATAAATCGCCAAATCACTCGCCAAATTATACAAATTGATATAATTTTTTATTTTAAATAACGAAAGAACAAATAAATTCGTACAACATTAATAAAAACACAAATAAAACGTCGAAATAAAAATAACTTGATGACGTATACACGTGTAACAACATTTCAAAATAAGCTAATATAAAAGGAATTAAGTAAAGAGAGTCTTTGTCTCCTGGTATTTTTTAACAAAGCGAAAAGAAAGTTCTTTTAAATGAGACATTTTAAATTAATTCTCAAAATATCAAATAAATGTCTAGCGCAATTTCTAAATTTAAACTTTTTTGCAATTATATTTTGTGTTCATTTTATGTAATAACTAATGTGACGTAAATATGACGTAATTTCTCCTATTTAAGACTTCTAACGCATGTTAATGAATTTATTATTTTACAATATCCTTTCTCTTTTAAAATTCACGTGTATACTTTTATGACGTAATTTTTAATAAGTTCCTGCTTTTTATACGTAATTATATAATTCTAATTTGAAAGTTTTTTTCCTGTTTATAATAGTCACGTGTAAATAAATTTTTAATTTGAAGCAAACATTATTGCTTGCGCTTTTTATACAGTTGGCAACAGTTTAAATTAGTACAATTTTCTGAAATCTGTAAAAAATATCTCTAGAAATGCTGAAAATTTGAATTTAAAATAGAAATAAAACCTGAAAAAATTATTCAAATTAAAAAACTAACTGCAATCTGCACACCGGGAAATTCTGACGCATAAAATGATCTAAAAATTATTAAATTCCGATGTATAGTTTTTGCTACTATAAAACTTTTTTAGTGGAACGATTTTGTCCAACTTTAGCATTAAATAACTCTTAAAATAATTCTTCGATTTGAAAACTGTCTGCATCAGCGTGTTTATCAAACATTTCTGTATAAAACCACCGATTTTCATATTTTTGTATGCATTATTTTTGTTAATATTAACGAAGAAAGGCCTCCGGTCACAAAAAAATCAAAACCGGCGGCGGCGGCGGCGAAGGTGACAGCGGTAGTTACTTTTTTTTAGAATAGAGAGATAAAAAAGCTTTTTCAATTACAGAATGTAAGAAATAAATTGCTGAGGTTCTAATGAAATATGAGATGAAACCCGTCGAATTTCGACGAAAGAAAATGTCTTAAAAGGAACTGTTTCATTGATTCGTAATAGACCTATAAAATTAATTACAATAAAAAGTTCACCTTACATTGGTTATTCTAACTCTTAAAACAGATGTTATTTTAACCTAAAGCTATCAAAATACTATTTCCATAAACTTCAATTGTTCAAATTATTGAAAAATTAAAATGATTTTATGCTTGGTATTACGGGGTGAAAAATGAACAAAACTGATATCATTTTGTTTTCATAGAATTTTTTCCAGGTGAAAACTAAACATATCGTTATTTTCCCCGTCTCAAAACTTATATAAGGACATCTCATATCCGTATTCAACATTTAAAAATTAGTTTAACGTGCATGAAATTTCATATTATTAATAAATATACTTCCAAACATTAATTCGCGTTTGTCAGCGAAAACTTTGCACGTGAAAAGGTAAAATATTATTTGTATGAAATAATGTAACGTCTTCACGACTTCCGTATTATTTAGGCTACCACTTTCACAAAAAACACTCCTTGTTTATCACAAAAAATTGTTTATTAACACAGTACAGGACGCAGACATAAGCGATGATAACACAAATGACGACACAAACTATGTACAACTAAATATAAATTTCACATGAAAAGAAGCAAAAATATCAGGGGTTGTATCAAATATCATCTGATTAGTGCCAAGATAGCGTACACAATATTGCATGCACTACTATATTTGGATACAACCCCTGATCTTTTTGCTTGTTTTGGGGAACAACGGATTTCGAGAATATTCTATCGACGATTATTTTCAGAATTTTCAAGCTATGATTTTGAGAATTTCACAAAAGTTGTTCTATATACTCAGCTAATACATTATGCACATTATATTTTGATTGCATTCACGCATGCGCAGTGAAACATTTTTTAGTAAACCTGCTCATTTTTCATCCAATTTTTATTATTTTTTTATTCTGATTGCAAAGTATTGTGTACAATATTGTTTGTCATATTTTTGAAAAGAACTTTTTTTTATATTAAGAACTCTGCAAATTATAAGCAAAAAAGTAGGCGAAATTTGGGGCTGTTTTTGTAAAAACCTTAATTTCTCTACGAGTATACATGCTACCCGTATAAAAATGAACACAGTATATTGCAATAAGCCACTTATTAATAATCTCGTGTTTGAACGCTTTTGCCACATTAGTTTTTACAGGGTTATCCAAAAGATATTCGTTCTTTTTCAATTTGTTGACGGTACCCTATGGGGTTTCGGGAAAACATCTTCGCGAAAATATATGACCTATACTATACTGTTTACACACCTGCAGTTTCAGGTTAATTCCTCATGTATTTTTCTAGATATTAAACAAAACGTCTAAAATCGCAAGTGACCGGTCACCTTTGGCCATATAGTGTATGTCTCTAGCTAATATTCCGCAGAGGTTCTCTATTGGGTTCATGTCAAGAGTAAGGGCTGGTCAGTCCATAACAGTCACTTGGTTTTGTCTAAACCACTGAATTGTAGGTTTCGACACGTGAATGGAGCAATGGTCTTGTTGGTACATCCGTTTATCCCCCTAGAAACTTTCCAAATGGAAGAAACTGTACTTCAAGCTTTTTCTGGTAATGTTCGGAATATTGACGATCTTTCGAAAAAGCAATATGGGCTGTTCCATTATAAGAAAATGCTGCCCACTCCTTGAGCGAACCCCCTTCCTTGTTGTCTAGTAAAAAAAGTTCGTGAATCCTTGCGAATATCGTGCCATTAATATGCCCAACCATCGGGGCCATGTAAATTGAATTTATTTCATCACTGACAAGAACACTCAGACATTCATCTGACCAATTCCTGTGATTTCGGGTCCACTGAACACGAGTGTCATTATTTCGTTTTGTAAACTTTGGCAAATGACGCATTTTGCGAAAATCAAGAAATGTACTTGCTAGCAGCCGTCGATGGACCGTGGATATCAATACTGAAATGTTTACTTCTGTAGAAACTAACTGTACACACGTGTTCTGGGTTGAAATTAATGTCAAAATTTCTCTGTCTTATCATTTAGTTGTTTTCTTTGGTCGGCTAAAGCGAGATTTTGCTTCAGGTTGTCACCTTTTGACAAATTTCAGTAAATACCTACCCTGCTGCATCCAGTTTTTCATGAAATGTCCACAACTTTCCATCCATGAGCCTTTAAACGATAGATTTCCAAAATTTCCTTTTTGGAAAAGTGCACATTGCGAGGCATCTTTTCAATCAATCGGAAACGGAAAGACAGATTAGATTTTATCTCAGGAAACTATTGCGTCACAAGTACATGACCTTGGAATATGCAAATTTTGGACATCAGTACTTAAATCAGCTTATAACACCGGTTGTCTGTATATCTTTGGGACATCATTTTTTTTTTTTTTTTTTTTTTTTTTTTTTTTTTAGGGTTTCGTTCATCTGACGAAACCCTATTCGTCTCTCTCCTCTGTCTGTCTGTCCGTCACAGAGCCCCGTTCTCAGAAACTATACATGTTGGAGACTTGAAATTTTGCATACTTATAGACGAACACCACACATCATACGACAAATCATAAAATTTTGAAAAAGTCATACATTTAACCCTTTGGGCTCGCATATGTGTATTTTAAACAATTCTTTCTATGTGAACCTCTAATTAGGTTGGAGGAGTGAAATTTTGCATACTTATAGCTGAATACCTCACATCAAAGGACAAATCATAAAATTTTGAAAAGTCGTACATTTAACGCTTTGGGCTCCCACATGTGTATTTTAAACAATTCTTTCTAAGTGAACCCTAATTAGGTTGCAGGCGTGAAATTTTGCGTACTTATAGATGGACACCTCAGATCAAACGACAAATCATAAAATTTTGAAAAAGACGTACATTTAACCCTTTGGACTTTCACATGTGTATTTTAAACAATTCTTTCTAAGTGAGCCCCTAATTAGGTTGGAGGCGTGAAATTTTGCATACTTATAGCTGAATACCTCACATCAAAGGACAAATCATAAAATTTTGAAAAAGTCGTACATTTAACCCTTTGGGCTCCCACATGTGTATTTTAAACAATTCTTTCTAAGTGAGCCCCTAATTAGGTTGGAGGCGTGAAATTTTGCGTACTTATAGCTGAATACCTCACATCAAAGGACAAATCATAAAATTTTGAAAAAGTCGCACATTTAACCCTTTGGGCTCCCACATGTGTATTTTAAACAATTCTTTCTAAGTGAACCCTAATTAGGTTGGAGGAGTGGAATTTTGCATACTTGTAGCTGAATACCTCACATTAAACGACAAATCATAAAATTTTGAAAAAGTCGTACATTTAACCCTTTGGGCTCCCACATGTGTATTTTAAACAATTTTTTCTATGTGAGCCTCTAATTAGGTTGAAGGCGTGAAATTTTACATACCTATAGCTGAATACCTCACATCAAACGACAAACTATAAAATTTTGAAAAAGTCGTAAATTTAACCCTTTGGGCTCCCACATGTGTATTTTAAACAATTCTTTCTAAGTGAGCCCCTAATTAGGTTGGAGGGGTAAAATTTTGCAGACTTATAGTTGAATACCTCACATCAAACGACAAATCATAAAATTTTTAAAAAGTCGTACACTTAACCTTTTGGGATCAGGGGCGCCATTTGAGGGCGGCTGGGGGGGCTATAGTACCCCCCAAGGAATTTGACATTTCAGAAAATTTATCAACCATCAAATGCAGGGATGCACCGAATAGTGATTTTGGCCGAATACCGAATGCCGAATATTTGGCCTGCAGGTA
Organism: Maratus speciosus; assembly: GCA_963932465.1. Lineage (NCBI taxonomy): Eukaryota > Metazoa > Arthropoda > Arachnida > Araneae > Salticidae > Maratus > Maratus speciosus. The sequence goes on from OZ010793.1 coordinate 484,399,412, forward strand.
AACCGAATACCGAATAGTATCTATTAAGCTGGCCAAATACTTTTATATCTCAGTGTTTAACGTTAAAAAGTTAAATTTTAAACAATTTTATATAATATTTAGCACAGATACTTCCATTTTGACAAACAAGACTATTTTTATAAGTAAATTTTGCACTAAAAAAAGCACGTTTTGAGTTATTATTTAAGAAGAGGATGGTTTAACAAATTCTTAGATAAAAAAATTTAAATTCTATGCCTTGTTCAATTAATTGAAACAAATGAAAAGAATTCTCTTATATTGAACAAGAAGCGACATATCATTCCACTTCTTTCATAAACAAGTGGGTAAGTGTGATCACAGATCGCACAGAGGGTTTCGTTTAATATTCCTTTCAAAACACTTTATCCTTTTGAAAAATCTGTCAGTTCCATATTTCAAAACCAGGGGGCGCACTTGATTCTAAACAAACCTGTATCCGAACGAAAATACTTTTTACATACTATCCGTAGATATATTAGTCGAGGGGATTGGGCCCATAGCACCCTAGATAAGTAGCCGCACCTGGCGGGAAAAAATGGAACTAAAATATGTAAGGCTATGGTGCATAATATGAAAGAATGGTCAAAGGGGTGTCGGCAAAAGTTGGAAAATTTCTCCCCGTGTTAAAAGGGCGCAGGTTAGAAAAATTGCTTAAAATACACAAGTTAGAGCCCAGATGGGGTAAATAATAAAAGACTTTTTGAAAATTTTATGATTTGTCGTGTGGTCTGAGGCATTCAGCTATACGTATGCAAAATTTCATATCACCAACTTAATTAGGGGCTCTCTTAGAAAGAATTGCTTCAAATACATATGTGGTAGCTAAAAGGGTTAAACGTAAGACTTTTTCAAGATTTTATGATTTGTCGCCTGGCCTCAGGTGTTCTGCAATAAGTATGCAAAATTTCAAATCTCCAATTTAATTAGGGGCTCAGTTAGAAAGAATGGCTTAAAATACACAAGCTGGAGTTGAAAGGGTTAAACATAAAACTTTTTCAAAATTTATTATTTGACGTGAGATCTGAGGTGTTGAGCTATAAGTATGCAAAATTTCAACCTAAATAGTGGCTCACTTAGAAAGAATTGTTTAAAATGCACATGTGGGAGCACAAAGGGTTAAATGTACGACTTTTCCAAAATTTTATGATTTGTCGTTTGATGTGAGGTGTTCAGCTATAAGTATGCAAAATTTCACGCCATCTACCTAATTAGGGGCTGACTTCGAAAGAATTGTTTAAAATACACATGTGGGACCCCAAAGAGTTAAACGTACGACATTTTCAAAATTTTATGATTTGCCGTTTGATGTGCGGTGTTCAGCTATAAGTATGCAAAATTTCACGTCTCCAAACTAATTAGGGGCTCACTTAGAAAGAATTGTTTAAAATACACATGTTCGACTCCAAAGGGTTAAATGTACGACTTTTCCAAAATTTTATCATTTGTCGTATGATGTGAGGTTTTCAGCTATAAGTACCCAAAATTTCATGTCTCCAACATAATTGGGAGCTCACTTAGAAAGAATTGTTTAAAATACACATGCGGGAGCCCAAAGGGTTAAATGTACGACTTTTTCAAAATTTTATCATTTGTCGTATGATGTGAGGTGTTCAGCTATAAGTACCCGAAATTTCATGTCTCCAACATAATTAGGAGTTCACTTAGAAAGAATTGTTTAAAATACACATGCGGGAGCCCAAAGGGTTAAATGTACGACTTTTTCAAAATTTTATGATTTGTCGTATGATGTGAGGTGCTCAGCTATAAGTACCCAAAATTTCATGTCTCCAACATGTATAGTTTCTGAGAACGGGCTCTGTGACGGACAGACAGACGGACAGACAGACAGACAGAGGAGCGAGACGAATAGGGTTTCGTCAGATGAACGAAACCCTAAAAATGAAAGGTGTACAAGCCGTAGCAGAATTTTCATTTATAACTGTATAAAAATGAAGATATTTTAGCGAAATTTGCATCATAATAATTTGATTGTATAGAATTTGATGATATCCTTGCAAGAGACTGGATTTTGGCCAGTGGTACAGTATAAGTATTGTTAGATGCAGTCTTAATAAAATGTCTAGCTCAGTGCTGTTTAGATATGAATGGTTGCTATTTCCAGCACTTCTCGTCGGGTTATCATATTTCGCAGAAATTAAAGTAACTCTGTTGACAATATAGTTACAATACCTTCATTATTGTTAAAGTAACAAAAAGAAAATTAAAGTTTGACTTGGAGATACACTGCATTTTTGACTGAATAAGTGAATTGCGATCCTGATTTACTGGACAAAAAATTGCCTGTTTTGATGCCTATTATTATCCCTGAAATTTTCTTCCATTTTGTTTAGAAACACCCTGTTTGCGAAAAATCAAGAAACGGATTATTTTCCAGACAATGCTCAGTAACTTGTATTTCTACATGTAGTAATTCCCATGAACAAATGACATTAAGTGACATTTTTAAAACAACAAATAAGTAATATAAAATCATTCTCTTTTATTTAAAGATTCTAATTATTCTGAATATCTTTATTAATTGACAATTAAAAGTAGAAGTTGTGTAACGTTTAAAAAAATATATTTTAAAGAGGTTTTTTAAGTATTCGGTTTGGGCGAATAGTTTGATATTCGGCCAAACCGAATATTAAGTAGACCGAATAGTTTGATATTCGGCCAAGCCGAATATTTGGCAAACCGGTTAGTTTGATATTCGGCCTAAGCAAATATTCGGTAGTATGGCCGAATACCGAATAGATACCGAATATTCGGTGCATCCCTAATCAAATGTCAGACTCAAACAAACATTAGAATATTGCTGAAACTCTAAAATAACTTTACAGATTTGATTGCAATGAAAAAATATGCATTAAATAAATTCTTATGCATAGAAATTAATAATTATCAAAAAAATTTCCTAAAGCCTTACTATTCGAACTACCTTAAAGTGAGACATATCTTTAATGAGTACTAAAATAACTTTACAGATTTGATTGCAATGAAAAAATATGCATTAAATAAATGCTTATGCATAGAAATTAATAATTATCAAAAAAATTTCCTAAAGCCTTACTATTCGAACTACCTTAAGGTGAGACATATCTTTAATGAGTACTAAAATAACTTTACAGATTTGATTGCAATGAAAAAATATGCATTAAATAAATGCTTATGCATAGAAATTAATAATTATCAAAAAAATTTCCTAAAGCCTTACTATTCGAACTACCTTAAGGTGAGACATATCTTTAATGAGTACTTTGGTTAATTTTAAAAATACTTGTGAGAATTTTTTTATCAGTTGCTTCTCAGCTGTGTGCAAATTGATCATGGAAAAACTCGTCAAAATCATTGTCACAACAATCACAATGATTTTCTTCCAGCCAATTCTCGAATAAGCGTAATGAAAATAATAACATTTAAATCCCACTGATGACGGTCTTGTGATGACTGAAAACGTTCTGGGTTTTTCTAATGTATTTTAGATAATTTTAAATTATATGCATGCTACATGAAAGTCATTCTTGTGCATTTATTTGTGCATTTTATATGAATATTAATTATAAATTTTACATTTTACATTTTCTGTAGAAAAATGAAGATATATACATAGTATTCACTAATGTTCAAATATGTAGTTTTTTTTTATCTGAAAAATATTTAGAAAAACTTCTTTTTCTTTGATTTTTCTTTGAAAAATAGGAATAACATGAAACCATCTCATAATAGTAAAAGCACAATCCGAAACAATTAACGCTTTACCTTTACTTGCAGAAAATCACTAACGAAAAATTTCTTATACTTACAGATCACAAAATTTGCAAGTTTCGTTACCTATTCATGACGTTCGTTGGCTGATTATCTCATGACTGATTGAATTTCATGATTTTTTGTTTCACGATCATATGACGTAATTTGCGATTTTTTGCGCGATCGATTCACGGAATTCACGATTTTTTTCTGCAAACGTTATACGAAATGGATTTTTTTCGCGCGAGCACTTGTCGAATATCACAATATTTTTCCGCGACCAACTGACGAAATTCGATATTTGTTTCGCGATTTTTTTGACAAAATTCACGATTCCTTATCACTATCATTTATTGAAATTCGTGATTTTGTTTCTGCCACTGTCTAATAATGTTTGTGATTTTTTTGCGCGAGAGTTAGACAAAATTTTGGATCTTATTACGCAATCGTCTGACGAATTTCTCCTCGATTTTATTGCGCGATTGTTCGACTAAATTTTCGTGATTTTTTTGCGTAACCTTTTGACGAAATTCATGATTTTTTGCGCAATCCTTTTACGAAATTTAAGATTTCTGTTTGTGCAATCATTTGACAAATTCTGTATTTCTTTTCGCGATCTCTGGGGAAATTACAGCTATTTTCCACGGTCGTTTGAAGAAGTTAGCGATTTTTTAAGCGACCATTTTGGAGACTTTTTTTTTTTCAAATTTTCCAAGATTCACGATTTTTTTCTGCGACCCATTGACGAATTGATTTTGCGGATTTTGAAAGAAAGAAAAATCGCGGAGTTTCATGAAAATTAAAAAAAAAATTGTGGAATAATCACATGCTTGTGAAAGAAGTTAAGGAGACAAAATCACGTGGAGTATTTTTTATTGTGCGGGATTTTCTTTCTGTGTGATTTGTGCAGTTCTGCAAGTTGTGCAATTTTCCACGTCTCCTGTTCCTCAAAGAGAAATTTTCCTTCTTCTTCGTCAGGAATTTCGAAAGGGACTAGAAAAAAGCTCCATTTAAACAGGACTCCGTCTTAGCAAGTATAATTGTATGATGTTTTTTCAACGAAATTTGATTTTTCCCCCTTCTAGAAAGAAATCTGTTATAGACAGGTTTAGTTTTCACAAGTTTTACTTTAATACATCTCTTTTCAGAGCTATACTATAGAGCGGAGGGTTTAACAGTCAGTGAGGATACTTGTGAAAATGAAACCTGTCTATAATAGAATCCTGTCTAAAAAGAAAAAAAAATCATGTCCAGTATTTACTGTTATTGTAAGCATAAGTCAGTAAACGTTCCTCATACAGGGGGGGGGGGGGGTACACCCTTAGCTACATAGAATCCCTCAAAAAATGTTTGCCCCCCCCCCCCCCAAGAAAGTTCTGAAATGGCGCACCTGTTTGGGATCCTACATGTGTATTTTAAACAATTCTTTCTAAGTGACACCCTATTTAGGTTGGAGGCGTGAAATTTTGCATACTTATAGCTGAACACCATCATGCGACAAATCATAAAAATTTGAAAAAGTCGTACATTTAATCCTTTGGGCTCGCACATACGTATTTTAAGCAATTCTTTCTAACTGAGCACCTTTTTAAATTGGAGATTTGAAATTTTGCATACTTATAGCAGAACACCTGAGGCCAGGCGACAAATCATAAAATCTTGAAAAACTCTTACGTTTAATCCTTTGAGCTACCACATATGTATTTTAAGCAGTTCTTTCTAAGAGAGCCCCTAATTAAGTTGGAGACATGAATTTTTGCATACGTATAGCTGAATACCTCAGACCACACGACAAATCATAAAATTTTCAAAAAGTCTTATATTATTTACTCCTCCGGGCTCTAACTTGTATATTTTAAGCAATTTTTCTAACCTCCGCTCTTTTCACCCGGGGAGCACTTTTCCAACTTTTGCCGACACCACTTTAACCATTCTTTCATATTATGCACCATAGCCTTACATATTTTAGTTCCACTTTTTACCGCCAGTGGCGCCTATTTATCTCGGGTGCTATGGGCCCAATCCCTTCGACTAATATATATACGGATAGTATGTAAAACGGAGTTTCGTTCGGATAGATGTTTCTTTTGAATAGAGTGCGTCCCTGGTTGCAAAATGTGGAACTAACAGATTTTTCAAAAGGATAAAGTGTTTTGAAAGGGATATTAAACGAAACCCTCTGTGCGATCTGTGATCACACTTACCCTCTTGTTTTTAGATTAAATCTATGACTTCTAAAAGTTACTAGAATATTTTATTATTTTTATTTCATCGTTATATATTTTCATAATTTATTTCGTCTTTTTACTCGTTTAGTTCGGTCTTAAATGAGAAAAAAAATGATTGTGTATAAACTTTTGGGGCGCACTCTATTGCCAAAACTAAGTAACGTAGAAACTTAATATTTTGCATTATATTGTATTTTATATAGTCTTATAACCTCTACCTATTTTTAAGAAATTACCTGTAATATATTCATTTATTTTTTTTAATTTTTATTGAAATTTTATCATAAATTTTCTATTTTGTTGTTTAATTGCCTGAAAAAGTAATTTCATCTGCAAATTGGAATATAATTTTTGGTTGAAGTTAAAGTACAATATGTTTCGAATATATTTATATAATATTAACTGGATATATCGAATATATTTCTAATTATCCTGCGCACAACTCATGTTTGTCAAATCACCTTTTTGAAAGTCCTTATAATGAGTAGGTCTTAATTAAACTAATTTCTAATTATTTTCATTAACAGTATTTAAACAAATACGAAAAAAAAAAGAATTTTTACAATTTACACAAAAAATTGTTTAATTTGAAGAAAAATTTACAGTTTCAAGAATTGTTGAACATTGTGTTATAATCGAGTCTAATCAAGCTTCTGAAGATTCCCCTTAAGGCTACTGGTCACTCAGCTTCCGAATTCCCCTCGGTTATGTTAAGTCTGTGGGCTTTTTCTGAAACTAATATTTTTAACTTCTTTTTTCAGTGTTCTCTTCTTAAAGGATGTCGGTTTTTAGGTGCGTTCGTAATTATATAAATACGTAGCACCTATAGTCGTCGTTCAGTCCGTCCGTCTGTCCGTCCGTCTGTCCGTCTGTCCGTCTGTCCGTCCGTCTGTCCGTCTGTCCGTCCGTCCGTCCGTCTGTCCGCATGTAACAGAGCAAAAACTACCCAACCAAATGGTCTGAAATTTCAAATATATGATTGTTGCAAAATTTTGTCGAGCCATTTCAAATTTTATGAAAATCGGATGTATAGTTTAATTACAGGGACAGTCAAAAGTTTTTCTTTACATTACGGCCAATGGAAAAAATTATTGCAAGTGGATTTTAATGATATTAGAGTCTTCCGAATGATCTGAAATTTTAAAGATATAACTGTTGCAAAATTTTGTAGAGCCCTTTCAAATTTTAGGAAAATCGGATGTATAGTTTAATTACAGGGACAGTCAAAAGTTTTTCTTTACATTACGGCCAATGGGAAAAATTATTGCAAGGGGATTTTAATGATATTAGAGCCTTCCGAATGATCTGAAATTTTAAAGATATAACTGTTGCAAACTTTTGTCGAGCCCTTTCAAATTTTAGGAAAATCGGATGTATAGTTTAATTACAGGGACAGTCAAAAGTTTTTCTTTACATTACGGCCAATGTTAAAAATTATTGCAAGTGCATTTTAATGATATTAGAGCCTTCCGAATGATCTGAAATTTTAAAGATATAACTGTTGCAAAATTTTGTCGAGCCCTTTCATATTTTAGGAAAATCGGATGTATAGTTTAATTACAGGGACAGTCAAAAGTTTTTCTTTACATTACGACCAATGGGAAAAATTATTGCAAGTGCATTTTAATGATATTAGAGCCTTCCGAATGATCTGAAATTTTAAAGATATAACTGTTGCAAAATTTTGTCGAGCCCTTTCAAATTTTAGGAAAATCGGATGTATGTTTAATTACAGGGACAGTCAAAAGTTTTTCTTTACATTACGGCCAATGGGAAAAATTATTGCAAGTGCATTTTAATGATATTACAGCCTTCCGAATGGTCTGAAATTTTAAAGATATAATTGTTGTAAAATTTTGTTGAGCTATTTCAAATTTTAGGAAAATCGGATGTATAGTTTAATTACAGGGACAGTCAAAAGTGTTCCGTTACATTACGGGGAATGGGAAAAAAATGTTGGAAGTGCATTTTAATGATGTATCAGACTATGCGCTTTATGAAGTGCAAAAAATTATACATTCAGTACAATATGGGGTGCAAAAAATAATTATAAAACTAGTTATAGTACGACCGCACCTCATTTGCCACGTTTGACGAGCAATTTCCAACTTGTTTTCTTAGTTGTCAAAATATTTCTAAAATCTATGCTTAATTTAATATTTTATGTTTTAAAAACTGACGAACTGGGAGTAAAATTTTAACGCTTCATGTAAAATTAAGCATATATTTTAGAAATATTTTTAGAACTAAGAAAAAAAGAGACATCCTTTAAGAAGAGTACACAGCAAAAAGAAGTTAAAAATATTAATTTGCGGAGGAGATATTTTAAATATACGAACTGTTCAAACACCTATAGACTTAGCATTACCGTGGGAAATTAAGAAGCTGAATGACTAGGAGCCTTAAAGGGAATATATGGTTTCTCGGTTGCTCCGACGGACTCGCGGCTACCTTATACTTTCGAACAGAATAATAAACGAAGTTTTAATTTAAGAAGTGCGGTCTCGAGTAAAATTATTCTAATACAGTGTGTCCTAAAAGTTCCAACTTAAAGAACTTATTGCCCGTGATTTATTTTTAAATATTAAATTTTATCGTCTGATTATCATTGCATCAAATTATGAGTTTTTATCGCTTTGTTCTTTTCGCTATCAATTGTTGCGAGAATAAATTTCTATGTTAGTTTGTTCTTCATAGTGAAATATGTTTATCACGCATTCAGATAATTGCGCTGCTTGAAACTTATTTCGAATGTAAATCGTAGAAAGGTGCAATGATGTTTGGCAAATACATGTTCAAATGATGCAATACCGAGAAGTTTATGCAAATATTCCTCAAGCAATACATGATCTGATAACTGCCATTCCTCTAAAGGTACAGGAAGTCACTTCCAGCATGTTAAAACGCGTTTCTACAAACGTGCGCAAAACCAGTTCCGCTTTGCCTCCTAGAAAGTACTGGACATTTCGAACATTTATTAGAAATGTAAGCTCAATATTTTTTTTCTACGTGATGTTAAAAGTGCTTTTAATCATTAGCATAAAAGTAATCGTTTTAAGGTTTGTTGTTTTGTGAATAATAAATACATATATCGTCAGTACGGGAACTTTTAGGACGCTCAGTACTTTCGCTACAAATCTTAACACTATTTGAATTTCCGCAACGAACCTCGATATGTAAGAGAAATGCGCCGTGAATCGGCACATTTTACACATGTATACAGACAGAGAAAGAGAGAGATATGGAAACTTCTAAGAATATTTCTAGGCCTAATAACAACTTTACTATACCCAATATAGGGTAGATTAGGTGAAGGTTCCGTAGGTTTCGACTTAATTGTTTAACCCTTTAATTCTCGCTCCCGTGATATTAACGGGCTGTAGCTTTTATGCAGATTGTTTGATTCCCACCAGTTTTATACAATAAGGTAATTGGCTTTATTATCGTATCATTTTACCTGTTATTAAATAAGGTGAATATTTCTTTTTCAAAAAAGTGGTTCCAATCAACAATTTGAATTTTTAAACCGTTGTTTAATACGATCGCTAAGGGGTTAAAAATCGCCTGTTGTTTATATTCGTAATTCATTGATTTCTTGTTAAGGTTTAGACTCTTATGTGTGATTTAAAAACTTATTTCATTTTACAGATGTTATAGAAATCATCGAAAATTTACTTTTTGTAAACACTTGCATTTCAGCATCTTATCCATAGGTATGGGTAAGATGGCCAGGGGATCTAGGGGTAAGATGCCTTATGTAGTTTCAATGTAAATAATAATTTTTGTGAATCTGTATAAAACATAATGGGACGAATAAAAGCAACTTTAATATTTTAGACATATTAAAGTTGTTAACTTACTTAATATTAGGAAATTACAAAAATATGAATGTAACAAACGTTGGCAATATAATAAAAGAACAAACTAATATTTATTTGTTATATAATTATATATGTTATGTATATATTTGGTTGCATAATATTTATTTAATATATTATGTTCTACTTAACATTTAAAAGGATTATGGCTTTTAAGTATGCCTATTTTTAAACACTGTAGCAAGTTTAACTACGGTAAAGCCACTGTGATAAAGTGCTTTAAAATCAATTAGAATCAAGCTTTTTTGCTAATGTTTTTTATATGTTTCTTTGTTCTTTTTAGCAATATCTCATGTCTGACACAAACTGCACATTTGTTTAGGGACTTTGAGCAGCATTTATATAACCAACAGTTTCACTGAATGCACTTGATCCCATCATAATTTCCCGAGGTTTTATTGCACTCTGCTAGACATTCTGAACAATGATTCTCATTTACTTTTTAAAAAAATCCTCGTGTTCTGAATCTTGGGAGGAAATTTAATCATCATCCACATCATCGTCAGTCGAAGATTCTGTCTTTCTACCCTTTGAATTCTTATCTAATTTCTTTTTAGAAAGGCCTGAGACACCTGGAAATTCGCAGTTGCTATTGTCACACCGATTTAGTTTGGCTTTTACAGGCCTTTAAAATTATTTTTATTTGAATATTAAAATGAGAATGAAAACATTGGTGAAAATTACGTCATCTTTAAAACGATACATTTAAAATAAATTTCTTGTAGCGTGTTTATAAAATTATTTACTTAGCCATTTTATTCAAGCTAACTTTAAATTGTTTGGTTGATCCTATTTAATCAATCCCGAAAGTAGCCGTTAGCTGTCTCGATAGCAATTGATTCTGTCTTAAAATCCCTCAGCCAAAGGGAAATGAAAGGAAACCTGATTACGGGAGATCGCCACTAGTCGTTTAATTAATATTTAATCTTCCGTAATCTTTTCAAAGCAGATCAAATTAGCCTGTTTTTAGAGTCTGCCGTGTCTGGATGGAAGTTGGCGAGCATATCTTGTAGGGGGCAGAAACCCCTAGTTATCTAAAACTATATTATGTACTGCCGATATTTACATTTATTAAAATTATTTATAACTGCATTTAACGTAATATTTTTAACAATGACTAAAATTAATAATTATTAAACAATTATTTATAAGGCTAATAAAGTTTATTTATAAGGAAGAATACGTATAAAAACCTTTCAAATTATGTTCACCTTAGATTTTAATATTTTTTATGTCATTTTAAACATTCAGAAATTTTATAATTTTAATCAATGATTTTTTTAATCAGTTGATTAAAATCACGATTAAATCACTGATTTAAATTATCTGATTAAAATTGTTGACGAGGTTAATAGCCAAGAGTAATTTAAACAATGAAGAAAAAACCTGGCATTTGACCACAACGGAAAATAACCGGCATCTTACGCCAAGGGAAAACAATCGGCATCTTATCCCCCAAAAACTTTCGATGACTCTCCCCAAAGTATTGGACAAGACGCCGGTGCACACCAACTGACTTGAAGAAGCGGGAACCGGCCATTATTAATGCTTTGCAGAAAAGCCAGGTACCAATACTCTCTAAAAACATCAGATTTATTTCTCTGGTGTTTAAACTAAAACTTATATATGCAAATAAAGAAGTCACGTAAAAGATTTTCGACACTTACCAGAAGCGTTAAGACGAAATAGCAATAAAAAAGTAGCAATAAAAAAGTAAAAAGATAAAAAAAAGAACGCAAATGGAATTAAAGTACCACTAGGGAACCCTCTTCCTTACAACTGAGCAGCGTCTCCCTACATCGCCTGTGCATATGAAACCTATGTGATACTGCATGTTGTACAACACGGCATCTCACCTCAAGTTACCCTAACTAATTTCATAAAAAGTAACATATATTCATTTATACGCAGTTATACGTAACTATGTGTGCTCGGATGAACGATAAACAGTTTTAAAAATATATATGTTCTAAATCAAACTTTTTGTCAAAAGAAAAGAAAATTGTACAGTTTATCTATAAAAACTGTTACAATTGTTGAAGTTTATAGTCCAAACATACTTATCGAAAGACATATTTTTTCTATTAAAGGAAAACAAATCCATTTATTACAGATATTTTTCCGGTATCAAAATATGTCAAGGTCTTTACAGATAGTATAAAATGGGAAAATTTTTTCTGATTATTATACTTTATGGTGCTATGAGTGCATCATTTGAAAATATCTATGTACACAAATGTTGCTATTTTATTATTAGAGAATATCATTCATCCTCAGATTTAAACGTTATTTTAGAAAGCATGAAATTCTTTAAAGTTTTCAGAAAGAAATTTTGGCAGTATTTTTGTTACTTTTTCTTTTCTTGCATTAAACATCTACTTCGTTTGTTTTGCAGGCATGCTTAGGATGACAAAAAGTGTTTCAAATGTAGCTTGACATCATATCACAAGAGTTTTCTTTGAAAAATGCAGCATAGCAGCGTCACTGGTAGGTGATTTATACCTAAATCTAATCAGCAACAACTTCTGTCAATTTCTAACTACTAAATCTGAAGTTTGATGAAAATCCTTGCATTATTTTTTAAGATAGAGTTATTGCGGAAATCGAAAAAAAATCTGCATAGCAACGCACCTGTTGGTTGATTAGCACTAAAAACTAAACAGGATCAATTTATATCAGGGACTAACTAAATCTGAAGTTTGATGAAAATTCGTGCATTAATTCTTGAGGTATAGTTATTGTGGATATCGTGAAAAAAGCACCATAGCAGCAGCAACTGTACACCAAAAGCTAAACTATTAGTTTAATTTATATCAGGGACTAACGGAAACTGAAGTTTGATGAAAATCCGTGCATTAGTTCTTGAGATAGAACTATTGCAATAATCATGATTAATGCAGCGTAGCAGCACCATCTGTTGGGCGATTAGTACAAAAAAGTAATCAGCACCAATTTATATGGGAGACTATCTGAATCTAAAGTTTTATTAAATTCCGTACATTACTTCTTAAGATAGAATGCTCACAAAATTTTTGTCAGAGACAAATAGACAAACAGACTCAAAGACAGACATTTTGTAAGAACTTGTTTTTCGGGATATCTGAACCCTAAAATGTGTAATTCCGTCGAAAACCGGAATTCGAAAATTTTCACGAATTCAATATTTTCTTCTTGTAAAGATAGAAGAAAGTAAAACGGTACAAAGCAAACATTATATATTTTTTAATAAATTCGGTAACTCGTTCTTCGCCATGTATATATGTATGTGTGTGTCTTTTTTGTTTTGATTGGTGAGTTGTTTTCATTATTTATTTAGTTTTTGCCTATTTGTATTTAAACTAGTCGGATATGCCAATCCCAAAACTTTCTTCTATCTCATGTCTGTTAATACTTCAAACTTTGCTAGCGCAGTGCCAAAATTAAATGACAGTCTATAATCATCAAAGTACGAAATTCCGTGCATTACTTCTTGAGATATGATTATCGCAAAAATCGTGGAAAATGTAGCATAGCAGCGCCACCTATTAGTCGATTGACACAAAAACCTAATCAGCAATAAATTGTGTCAACGTCTAACTGAATCTGAAGTTTGATGAAGGTTCGTGCATTAGTTCTTGAGATAGCGCAATTGCGGAAATCGTAGAAAATGGAGCATAGTAGTAGCACCTGTTGGACGATTTACACTAAAACGTAGTCAGCGCCTATTCATAACAAGGACTAACTGAATCTAAAGTTTTATGATAATCCATGCATTAGTTCTTCAGATACAGCTATTGGGGAAATCGGCAAAAATGTTGCTTAGCAGCGCATCCTGTTGGGCGATACACACTAAAAACTAAACAGCACCAGATTATATCAAGGTCTAACTGAATCTAAATTTTTGTTAAATTCCGTCTATTAGTTCTTGAGATGAACGCCCACAAAAGTTTTGTCGCATACAGACAGAACCAGATTCACAGTGTGACAGACGGACAAAATGACAGACAATTTTTAAAAACCACCAAATCGTGTTCAGAAACTTCTGAAATGTATAAATCCATCGAAAACCGGAAATCGAAATTTTTCATGAATCCAATACTTTCTTCTTGTAAAGATAGAAGAAAGTAAAAAATGGTGAATTTTCGATAATCGGATTTTGTTCTTACGCTATGTTCACATATTATCGCAGAAATGGTTTGGAAAAACCATGAATTGCAGTAGTCAAATTCAGGGTGATTTTCACGTTAAATATTAAATGCTTATAAAAGAGTATTTTTATTATTTAAACTATTTTAGTTTGTATACTTAATTTATAGTGTACAAATAAAATTTTGTGTGTTGCTGCTATATGCGCAAGCAATGTAACTTGGCAACTTTTTTTTCTTTTTTTTTTCTTTTAGATTTTATAAATTGTGAAACCAGTAAAGGTAACTCTCATTCACACGATATTTCAGACTATCTGTTGTTGCAAAGAACAGAGCATGTTGATAATATATTAAAATTCTTCAATATTTTATGCACGCAAAATTAAATTTCCAACCGCACGAGATTTATCAATTTTTATTCAATATAAAAGGAATATATAAAGAAAAGATTTAATAAAATTTTCCGTCTCTTTGATGCTGGACATAAATGAACACCCTTTTTTATAGCTGGATTTAATTCATCTTCTGTCCAGGGTCATTCCATGAAAAATGAAACCAAAGTGCTATTTTTTTAAAATTTATAAAACAAGTCAGGTAATACATTTTTTTAAAGCTTAGAGGGTTAATTTTCTGAAAACATACAAAATTATATTTTTTATATTATATATTTTCGGAAAACAACTAAAAGTTGTTGTTACAAATTTACTGGTTAATTTATTAAGTTTTAAATCATATTTTCTCTGTATAAATTATATGAGTATAGACTTTTAAATCCATTACATTAGTTTTAACTGCGTATTAGAATATTTTATGACTGTTACAGACGTAACATTTTGAGTATCTTATTTTTGAATTAAGATAATATTTACAGATTTAAGATGTAATAAGAGATTACTATGATAAAAATGTGTACTACAAGTATATTTCACATCATAATTTACATATACTTTCTTTTTTTCAACATGCAATTCATACATTTTATTTTTTCATGAATGACAATAGGTTATTTTTATTATACTTTACATTTTCATGGATAGCAACAGGCTATTTTTGTGATACTTTAATTTTTCATGAATGACAGTAGGCTATATTTGTGACACTTTATTTTTTTATTATCCAAATTTTGAAGGAACCACAAATGGACAACAGATGCAAATTAGCATTTAAATTGCAAAAAAAAAAAAAAAAAAAAATGAAAATAAATGTTTCTAATGTTACAATATTACTATCTTTGCATAGCTGCCAACTTGTACGGATTTTTGCTACCACTATAATTTAACAGAAATTTCTGCCTTATTTAATTATCAAAATTCACTGCAATTTGGCGATTGCATTAGGCAAATTTTTCTATTAAATTTTAGTGGTAGCAAAAATCCGTACAAGTTGGCAGCTATGTCTTTGTCTTTTATTTTGCAATGCTCTATGTTTAAACGTTAAAATTCCAGTGAATATAAATTCATTCAATTCAAATTCATTCGGACATGTTACGTCCGTAACAGGCAAATGTTACGTCTGTAACAAATTAATTATCCCATGTATTAATTAATAATTATTTTAATGTTTTCACAATTGCAGTTTCCAACAGCTAATATCCTAATAATGACTTACTAAAAAAAAAGTTAAATGTTCTTCCTTAAAATTCACAGAATTATGACAATAACTGTAACTATATATGCAGTTTCGACTATTTTGTGAATTACGTTCGTAACACCTAGATTTTATTTTTTCAAAAAATATAAGAACATTTTACAGATTTCAAAATTTTATATTCTATTTACAATCCTTGGACCACCCTTAAATATAAAATAATCTAAATAATAAGTATTTTTTTTACATTATTTATGAAGCTTTAAAGTTTCTGTTAGTTACATCCGTAACCATGGAATGACCCTCCATTTACCAAACGCCACCATCAAGCCGTATTGGTACAATTATAGTACTAAAAAAAAACAATAATCGTGATCGTAATTAAAATTAACATTGTAGAAATAGGGTAAAGTGAGCTTCAAATTTAATAAGATCAATGCTGACGTTAAAAATTAAGTGGTCAATAGTAAACAAAATTAAAGACTGCGTTGGTATTTTTTTACGATGGCCATATCATGTTTGAACCTTCCGCCATCAGAAATTATAATTAAAATTAACATCAACACTTTATTAAGAATCCTATAATTAAATTGGCGGGAAAAAGTAATTCAAAAGTACATGAATAATAATCCAAATTTAACCTAAAAGTGATTACACAAATACCCTTTTAGTTACAATAACTACGCAAAGAAAATTAATTAAACCAAATTATTTATTTACAAAATTACATAATATATTTACAGGTAACAAAAATATTACAACTAAAAGATGATGGAAGTACACACTTCCTTGACATTAAATTCAGCACTTTATTGATGAATCTTCAATTTTCCTTTTAAATTGTTTAAGTTATTGTGTTATAGGACATGTTGTCATTAAAATTAACTACGCAAAGAAAATTAATTAAACCAAATTATTTATTTACAGGTAACAAAAATATTACACCTAAAAGATGATGGAATTACACATTTCCTTGACATTAAATTCAGCATTTTATTGATGATTCTTCAATTTTCTTTTTAAATTGTTTAAGTTACTTTTTACAGGACATGTTGTCATTAAAATTTCAATTTAAAAATGTAATTAGCATATTGAATTGTTCATACAATTAAGTAAAAAAGGACACAATAGTCCATCACTAACATTATTAGTAAGCATAATAATTCATTATAGTACACAAAATAGGTACAAAAAAAAAAAAAACCTCAAATACCTCTTAATGAACATAGAATCATGATTGGAGAAGTTGTAGCTGTATTCTTTACTCTCTGGAAATCATATCACACAAAACATAATAATACTTGTAGTGGTGCATCGCACCACATTGTCATCACACTGACATGACGATGACTAACATAATACTCTCTCGAACGAACTAATTTTATACTGGCATGACAAGGAAATGAAGTCATGCTTCTCATGCTGACATATAATAACAGACTTCACATACTGAGAATAAAAACCAGACTGAATATATTGAGAGTCAAAAACAAAGTGAATATATTTTTACTAACAGAAGCCCCTCTGTTATATAAGCAAAAATATTACGTCTGAATTCCATCTTTAAAATATTTACATTAAAATCACAGACAATACATTAAACAATTAAAATTCCGTGTGAGCAATGTGAAGCGGTTTATATTGGTGAATCTAGCAGGACACTTGAAATACGGCTTAAAGAGCATAAACAGGCATTTAGATGTAGAAATTTGAATTCAAAAATCGTTCAGCGTACTATTGCAACCGACCATTTTCCAGATTTTAATAAAGCTTTTGTGATCCGATCCGGCTGCAACAATTACGCAGGGATAGTGTTTTTAGAGGCCTGGCATACTAAAACCAAGGATTTAGCGATTAACGAAGCTGCATCTGTGCCGGCCGAGTATTCTATTTTAACTGTAACCTGAAATTGATGACTTTATGTTGTGTTTTTCTTGTAACTGTTGATAGTATTGACTTAGCGTTTATAATTGGCTGAGGAGGGATCGTGGTGATCCGAAACGTCCTAATTTTTTAATATGTTTTTAGTGTTTTGATGTAATAATTTTAATTGTTTAATGTATTGTCTGTGATTTTAATGTAAATATTTTGAAGCCCCTCTGGTTTCAATGGGCACGGTTTCAGACCACAATTGGCCTTATTGATTTCTCAACCTTCCAATCATTAGAAAATATTCTACATGCTGTAACAATTGTTAGGCATAAATTAATTATCCCTTGTACACCTTTAGAAAATATGGTATCTTTTCCTGAGGTCAAAGGTGAGATCCCATAATATCTAGGAAAACTTTATTTCCCTAAAGTGGACATTATTTATTGCCTCGAATAAATTTTTCCGGATTCCGCTTTCTTCTATATTGTCACTTTGACTTTATTGTCACTTTGCTTCTCTCTCACAGGTGTCCACTAAAGTTGCATCCCATAAACTACGCGTAAAACGAACGTAAATAAATGAATAATAATTATTTTTTATATTCATTTAATAAAAGTTGATAGAAAAAGTATTCTTCCTTAATGACCCGATCTTTGTACTTTCCAAATATGCAATTTTCATACGTATTTAATATCTGGTATATTTTATATAAAAAGAAAATGCTATATTACGCAAATTTTCATGACAGCTCGTTAACAGATGCTGGAGTGCGTAAGCACTCCTTCAAGTGAATTTAACAATTTTACTCCACAAAGGTTTTAAATGGAAATAATTTACGTTTCCAATCCAATAAATGAATTTTTAATATAAAATTATAGAAATCGAAGAATCACAAAAGCCACATTAACTGGAAAATATAGAAAATTCGACTGAAAATGACATTTAAAGGCACTTTAATTATTTAAGAAAAAATAGATTTTTCTCTTTAAATTCCTTCCTAAATTAAGAAGCAATTAATATTTCTCAGAATAAGTAAACCGTTTTTTATTCCATCAAAAAGAAGGCATAAAAAATTGTCTCGGTATTAATTTGGAAAAAAATCGAATCATTTGTGCAAGCAGCTTTTTTAGACAGTTCCTTTTTTATTTTTATTTTTTCTCTCTCGAAATTGTATTACTTCGGAAAAAAAATTGCACATTATGTTTAAACAGAAAAAAAAAAATGAATGCACAGATTAAAGTCTCATTTTTAAATGCTCATTTTTTCCCTATTGAAAAAATATATTCTGAATATTTTACATAAAAATTATGTTTTATGTTTTACTCTAGTAAAATATTTCTATTAAAAAACCTTTTTGTCATTTTTTATGCGTATAACTTTATTTATTCAGAAGAAAAAGGAAATAGCAGCAAAAAATTTACTTCTACATCATATTTCTTAATATTTGTGTTCAAATTTCTTTAATATAAGTGTTTTAATATTATTTATTTCCTAAAATTAAAGATGTCGTTATTCAGAAAGCCACTTTCTTATCAAAAGAAAATTTTTATAGTTAACTTAACCCTTAAAATCAAGACAAATTTATGAAAAAAACTGCATATACTTTAGAAGCCCAGTAGTGTAGGGGTCAGCACGCCTGTCTGCCACGTTACAGGTCGCGAGTTCTACTCCCGGCTGGGCAAAGTTCATTCAACTTTTCATCCCTTCAGGGTCGATAAAATGAGTACCAAGCTTGCTTGGGAACTAAACCACGAGGGTCTTGCGTTGGGTTGACCACCTGGCTGGGGCGCGTGCTACACAGCAGCTCGGGGCCCAGGGTCAAGTAAACAGAGTTGGGCGCTGTAAGCCCTGATAATTCATGGATCGTTCAGTGCAGGTTTAGTTTTTTTAATTAGCATATACTTTAAGATTAACAGAATTATGACTAAGAAAAATGCTGACTTACACCATCTTTTCGTACTATTTAAAATGCTACTTCCATCCATGAAAAGAGGGGTCGTATATAAATTGAGGATGACATTCTTAAGATCCAAAATATGTTACAAAGTAGGGAGAGGTGGGACTGCATCACAAATACATCTAAATAAAATAATTTACAGTCAGACATCATGTAAAGAGATTAATGTAGTTTTAAATTCTAGAAGCATAGTTTTAAAAAGCAATTCACAAAGTAATTTTAGATTGTTTTCTCTAACCTCCGGTACATAACTGAATTCTTCGAATAATACTTATGGAAAATACTTATTAGACATCTTCGCTAGTAAAATTGATGAAAGCATGGATTATCTTTTGATTAAATCCAACAACACGTTTGTTATCACCAGTGTTCCCTTTTTCGTGCAAAATCGAACAGATTTACTTTTTTAATTTGATACTTGGGCTCCATTCATAATGTTCAGTTTTCAGCTAAACATGAATTATTACATGGAAGATGAAGGCATGCAGTTTCTGAAAATGTTCTTGTTGCAGAAAAAATAAAAAAATAATAATAAAGAAATAAAGAAATAATTGACCATTTTGGAGAAGTCGAGAAGAAAACTTTTTTTGGAAATAATTTCATTTCTTTCAACTTAATTTCCTGGCAATTTGTTATTTGATATAATTCTTGCAATTTATTAATTTTTTTAATTAACTGAGAAGTGGATGAAAACTATAAAACAGAATCCAGTTCTTTATAAAAAAAATATCTAACATTTTTTTTTTTTTTTTTTTTGCATGAAACTTGAGCAGTTTAATAAAGGGAATTAGACAAACACTTCATAATTCGAACCCTCTATATCCGACCAAATAAAAGAGTAGATGTGTTTTGATGTTAAGATTGGCTCAATTATGCAACTGAAGCTCATTTATTTCGACCTCAGTGTAATAGGTCTTCAATCAATGCAGATAATATTAGGTAAATTAATCTAGAAATAAATAGTTGTTAAAGTTAATAAAGTAGTATTTTTTAATATTAGGCTTTTTGCAACATAGTTGTATAGTTATTTTATAAAAAGCTGTGTAATACAGTTCATATTCAAAATATATCAGAATAATTGAGAAAAAGTAAAAAGTAAAAATTATTTTTCCTTTATTTATTTTTGATATTAAGTAAATGCAATTAAATTTCTTATAAAAATAATCTGGAATGTTTAAATAAGATTTTAACATTTACAAAACATAAAATACAGTACAATAAATTAGGTATACAGCTTTCTGAAACACATCAGAATATTAGAATAAAATTTAGATTGGTTAAAAATATTAGGATATTTTATTTTACGCAACAATATTACCTTATGAATATGAAGTCAATGGTAGCTAATATTTTGTAGCATCCCCTTTAGCTTTCGTAATAGCGTACAATCGATCTTGCATACTATAT
The DNA here is from genome assembly GCA_963932465.1 of Maratus speciosus. Taxonomy (NCBI): domain Eukaryota; kingdom Metazoa; phylum Arthropoda; class Arachnida; order Araneae; family Salticidae; genus Maratus; species Maratus speciosus. The sequence continues at coordinate 484,420,236 of OZ010793.1, forward strand.
ACTAGGTGTTTCCAAACATTTCTATCAATATTAGACCAAATAGACTTTATACGTGCCACTAACTCAGTTTTACTTGAAGACTGATTCTCTTGGAGTTTTTTCTTCTTTATACACCACAAGTTTTCGATGGGATTAAGGTCTGGTGAATTTCGTCGCCAAGGAAGTACCTTAATGTTGCTTTGGCGGAACCAATTCTTAGTTGACACCGAAGTATAAGGTGATGTTAAATCTTGTTGAAAGATGAAATCATCTTCAAATAAATCTTCTGATGATGAAATCATGTAATATTCCAAAATTTCTTGATATATCTGAGAGTTAACCTTTTCGTAGACGATGCATAGCTTTCCAGATCCTTCTGCTATCATGCAACCCCAAACCATGACACTAGCAGCAAATTTTACGGAATATTTAAGGCATTCTTTACCAAATGCTCCTTGTGTCATTCTTCAAACTCGAATACCTTGATTACCATATGAAACACAAAACATACTTTCATCGCTAAATAATATATTTTTTCTATCCTCTTCGCTCCATAAAGGTCTTGATTTATACCAATTCAATATTATACTTTTTGTTTTCCAGTCATGAGAAGTTTTTTTTTCGGTACACGAGATTTAAACTAAAATTTATGAAGACGTCTTAATGTTGGCGATGTAGAAACTTCAACTCCTTCTTCTTTCCCTTTTCGGTGCGAAAATCTCACACATTTAAAACGATTTTCCTTAACTATACGCTTCAGTTTCCTGTCCTCTCTAGCAGATGTTTTTGGTTTTCGGCCGCCATTTCGGCGATTATTTTGAAAATTTCCATTTTTTTAATATTGTGTTAGTATTTTACTAACACTTGATTGCGAACAATGTAAATAATTCGTTATATAACATTGATTTTTACCGTGCCGATACAAATCAACCATACGAAGTTTATAGATTCAGGAATATCAACCACACGACCTATTTTAAGACTCAAAAGCAAACAAACTGCAAAAAGAATACTGATTTTAAATACAATCGTCTGAATTTAATCAATGATGCCACCAGTTATGAATTGGTGATAATTAAAGGAGAATTAATGTGAAATATTCTAATATTGTGAACAACTTGGATAAATATTCTAATATTTTGACTTTTCAAAATATTTTTTTCTCAATTAATCTTTTCAAAAATGATATTAATTTTAAGATAATAAGTAAGTTTAATCAACAACAAGTTCTTAATAAAAATATCGTTTGCATATTTGCATTAAAAGACTTTAAATTACCATACGATATTTTCAATTTGTAAAAAAAAGTAATTATTCTAATATTTTGAATATGAGCTGTAAGAGTACCTACTGACAATAGGAATTTTCTTCTTTTTCAATTGTCGTTAATCACGTCGTTTGTGTTCTTTTTGCTATATTTAATTAAAAAAATATATTCGAAGATATTTTGTCGGAGGTTCTTGTGGTCTACACCATACAACGCCGATGCATGCATAACAAATGGAGAAAATAATTTATTAGCAAACTAGACATACGGCTGGTAGCAAAAAAGGGAAGTGGGAATTTTAAGTAACAAAATGGGAATTGCAGGAAAAGAACTTCTGAAAAAAAGGAAAAACGCTGCTAGGGAGCTTAAGTAAAGCTGTCTAATGAAAAGAAAAAAAAAATACGTGTAGAGAGGTGAATGCTTTCAGGTACCTAGTTGCAAAGCAACTCCACTCCCTGTCGATGAGTAACTGCATAACACTTCTTAGAGGAGCCGTAAAAATGTTGTCCAGCCGTAGTACAATTTGTACTACAATATAATGAAAAAAGGATTTAGAAAAAAATAAGAAAAAATGCGTCTTCACCCTGAGATAAAAGACGAAGCGATTAAGGATATAGGAAAGGTTGAAAGATTCGATTGGATAATCCGAGAGAATAAGGCGGAGATTCTTGAGAAATCCGAGAATTACGATAAGTATAAGAGATTGAAAACTAAAAAGTAAACAAAAAGTGAGTTTAAGCAAAAATAAAAGTTTTACACTGTTCAAAACTGTTGATATACCCGACACAGTCGACATAGCAAAAGACTAGTTGCTAAGTTAAAATTTATCCTCAATAAAGAAGGCCAATTTCATTGCCAAACATTTTTATATGGAAGAATAAATTTAAGTACAGGAACCTTTACAGAATTAAAGTAAATAAGTAAATAGAATTTTTATTTATTTTTTTATTTTTTAGAAAAAAGAAAAAATAAGACACTATTAGCCGAAGAGCACTGACAAAAAAAAAACGACATTTTTACAGTACAAAGTACTGTTCATCTCGCGCTCAAACTCGATCACAGTTGAATGTGCTGTAGCTTTCTTTGGTTTCTCGACTATATAAACATGAAAAATACAGTAGTTGCGTAAAATTAACAGCATAATGTGCTAGCAATTCGGACGCCAGCAGTTTGTGCTGGCAAATCTACAATGGTTTTTTCTACAGTGAGCGCAACTACTCTTTTAATAGAGTAGTATAACGGGGTCTTTTACGTTTGGTAGGACTGAAAACATCATAATCTGGAAGGTTGTAACAAAATGACTGCCTTCCCTTATTTTTATAGCATATACATGGCGCTGTTGCCACTGTCGGCAAAATATCCTGAGATATTTTGCCAAACATGAAGTGAAGTGAATGTATGTAATTATGATTGTTCGGGTTTAAGTAGAGTTTCGGCGGATGTTCGAAATGTATCTCATCTAGAGATGTTTTTATGGAAATATGTATGTTTCAAAGTTATTTTGCGCTTTTCGCGAATCTGTATATAGTTTGTGTGTTATCCTTATTAAAAATGTGTTTGTTTAAGTGTCGAATGAGTTTATCCTAACCCACATCGACACAAAATGGCGCCCAACGGGAAAAAAATCTTGTTCAAAAACGAAAGAAAAAAGAACCGCTATACCAGGTTCAAAATATTGTCATCCGGACAATAATGTCAATGGATAATTGTGTATTGTCATCCTGACGATAAATGGCGCCCAACGTAAAAAATATTCTTTAAACGAAATCGTCATTCTGATGATAAGTAAATGGAGCAAAAGAATCACCCCGATTCTTAAATTTGAAAAGTTTCTGTGAAAGATAATTTTAAGAACAGTGCATTTGTTAAAGTTTATTGTCGCCCTGACAATCAAGTGAATTAAAAAGAATCAGCTAGATTCGTAATTCTGTGAAATCATCATTTCAAGAATAGTTTTAAAAAGAACCACTTCGGTTCTAATGTGTGCATTATTTTTTGATAATAAATCAAGTAATTAGTGCTATCCTTATGGAATAATTATTTGTGGGGTATGCTTCAAGCTTCAAAGTTCTCAAGGCGAAAGTGTGCTGTTTAACACGTTCACGCCGGCGCGGTGGGTCACACTCGACTGTCTTAGAGCTGCAAAGTATCCGGCTGTTTGGATACCAGTATTTTAATACAGAAAATATTGTTTTATTTAATTAGAACAATTGGGCGATTTAAAGGAACAAAATTTTCTCTAAAATAATATTGGTGTGCAAAAAGCCGGAGACTTGTCAACTCTGAGACAGTCGAGTGTGACCCACCGCGCCGGCGTGAACGTGTTAAAATCATAAAAATATCTTTGAGTTTGTTACATAATTGCTGTTTGTGATCATCTACAATTCTTTACGTGAAGTTCTAAAATGTTTCCGAAATAACTTTCTGTGCCTGCTAGTGCCGTTTATCCTGTGCTTTAAAAGAAATCTGAAACAATCACGTATTCACCGAAGAATGATTATCTAAAGATAAATATTATTTGTTTTCTTACCGGTAAAAAGTTGATTTTTTTTTGTTGCTTTTCTGTTTTTTGCTGGCGCCAGCTCTGCTAAGCTTTGATCATTATTTATTTACTTTTAAATGCTGTTTTATGTATGTGTTTGTTTTTTTGTTTTGTTCTTCTTTAAGAGTATTATGAAAGATTAATTTTCTGAAAGGGAAAGAGTTTATAATTTCTTTTGGTAATTTTTTTTCTCAATGCAATATTATTTGAGTAAGTGAATTTTATGATTATTTCTTTTAACTGTGCACAGCGTAGTATATTAGAAAAGAAAAGTGATTTCAGTAATCGTCAATAATTATTTAGAATGTTTATTTTAAAGAAGTAAGTAAGTACTTTATTTTGATATTTTTGTTGCTCCATATTTATTTGTGAATGAAAAATTTTTTCACATAAAATTATCCATGGTATTTCATATACTTAAAATTTTATGATTTAAACATTTCTGACAGTTTTATATGGTAAATTATATTACAAAAAAAAAAAAAAAAAAAAAAAAAAAGTTGCATATTAACTGATTATAATATTTTTGCATTAATATTTACATGAGCTCATGTTTAATTAGAGATAGATTTCAGTATGGTATTAAATTAATTTTTGTATGTTTCATCAATTGTTTATGAAAGTTAATGCATATTTACCTGTAAGGGGAAGGTAGTTATTTTGTTATTTGATTATTTAATGGGTCAAGTATTGCATATAATTTTGTAATTTAAGCATAAATTTAACTGATTTGAGGAAAAATGGCGTTTCTTTCTAAAGGGAAAAAATCGATTTATATAATATGGCTACCGAATTAGAGCTTCAGGTAGATGCAGATGACAAAATAGTAGTCTTGCGTGAAAAAATTATGAAGTGCGCCCTTTTTAAAGACGATGAACAATTTGTAAAAGAGGCATTGATTGCTATCGAGGAAGATAGAAAAAAACAAGAGAGCATAGAAGAACAAAATAGGAAAAAACAAGAGAGCATAGAAGAACAAAGGGTTGAGGACAAACGTATCGCAGAGGAAAGAGCTTATGAGTTAGAAAAACTTAAGCTGCAAGCTCAAAACCATACCGCGACAAATGTTCCACAAAATCAAATGGACCAGATGCGTATAGATATTAAAAACATCCTACCACCATTTAATCCGGAAAAAGATGATATGTCGTTGTTCTTGACAATGTTTGAACGTCAAATGAAAATGTTAAATGTCTCCAAAGATTTTTGGGTCTCACAATTAGTCGCCGTACTTCCGAATGACATTGCTAAACTTATAGCAAGAGAGCCTGAAGAAATGTTCAAAAACTATGCACATATTCGTGACATATTGTTAAAAAGATTTAAATTAACAATGGAGAAGTTTAGGATATTATTTAGACGACATCAAAAAAGAGAGAATTCTACTTGGAAAGATTTTTACTTTGAAATTAGAAATTATTTTGAGGGTTGGTTATCTGAATTAGAAATTAATTCATTTGAAAAGCTCTCAGAACTAATAATCGCTGATCAGATTAAAAGAAAGTGCCCACCGGAATATAAAAATCATTATTTAGATGGGTGGGACAAACTAAATGACCCTGTCGTGTTGGCAGAAAAGCTAGACATATACGAAATATACCCCCTTTTCAAAAATCAGCAAGTAATTTAAAATCGCGTGAAACACAGAAACATGTTTTGTCAAAAAATTCAAATGGTCAGGAATTCTGGAAAAATCAGGTAACCAAAAATGAAGCTAGCATTTTGGAAATTACAAAAATACTTCTCCTACCTCAAAATATACGAATTCACGCTCTGTAAACGATGATAAGCGTCCAGTTATAAGCTGCTATGGCTGTGGGAAACAAGGTTTTGTCAAAGCAAAATGTCCTAATTGTTCCCCATCTGCGCAAGTAAAATCAGCAAATTTTAGTTCCCTCCATCTCCAATCTTGTTATATTAATACACAGGCAACACCTATGTTGTATATAAAGGTAAATGGTATTACAGGGGTAGCTTGCGCAGATACCGGAGCTACTCATTCCATTGCTGGGGAAATGTTGTTCAAGCTTCTCCGTGACCAAGGAATCTTGTTCGAAGAGACCAGTATAAGCATAACGCTCGCTGATGGCATACGAAAAGAAACTAAGTTCTTCAAGCAACAATCACTGTTGAAATAGAAGGTCGTAGAACTATTACAACGATTTTTGCGTTACCCGAAGCCACCGGAAATAGAACATTGTTAGGCATAGATTTTTTGAATAAAATGGGAATTGTGTTGGATATGCGAAGCCAAAGTTGGTATTTCCAGAACAATCCAAGATATAAAATTCCTTTTGTTCATGATCCTTTCAAAACAACGTCTGAAATCTCAACACCAAATGTCAAAGCTAACACAGTTATGTTAAGAGAAAATGAAGGTCAAAACCTATCTGCAATACAACGAAAGAGACTTAATGACTTGCTTGAAAAATTTTCCAATATCTTTCAACCAGGGGGAGAAGCAACACCCGTCGTCGAACATCACATAAACACTAGAGAACATCGTCCAATATCATTACCACCTTACAGGTTATCACCAGCTAAGAAAGAGTTGTTGAAAACAGAAATTGATGATCTTCTTGCCAAAGGAATTATTGAGCAATGCGAATCTCCGTATTCTGCACCAATCGTGCTCATTCCTAAGCCAAATGGTAGTGTACGTCTATGTGTAGACTACAGGAAGTTCAATGAGGTGACTATACCGGATACCTATCCACTTCTTCGTATGGACGATCTTCTACATCAGGCAAAGACTGCCCAGTTCATGACCACTCTGGATCTGAATGCTGGCTACCATCGGGTGAGTGTCTATGGGCCTGATCGTGATAAAACTGCTTTTGTATGTCCTCTCGGAACATACCGCTTTCGAAGAATGCCTTTTGGACTCCGTAACGCTTCTGCAACGTTTCAGAGGACGATGGATAACTTTCGCAACGGACTCCCAGATGTAAATATTCTCTCTTACCTTGATGACCTCATTATTTTATCATCAAGTTTTGAACAACATCTATCTGATCTTGAAGCTGTTTTTCAAAGATTAGACAAATGGAAACTTTCTGCAAATCGAGAAAAATGCAACTTTGCATGTACCAGAGTAAAGTACTTAGGACACTGGATCACTCCAAATGGCCTATAAGTTGATCCTGGGAAAATTGATGCTATTGTGAGGCTCCCACCTCCCAAGAATATAAAACAACTGCAATCGTTTCTGCAGACATGTTCATGGTATCGCCGTTTCATACAAGATTTTGCAGAAATATCCAGACCACTTAGTAACCTCACTAAGAAGAATGTTGAATGGCTTTGGGGTGTCGATGAAGAAAATGCATTTCAAACCTTGAAGCAATGCCTAGTTTCAGCACCAATATTGAAACAGGCTGATAAAACAAAACCCTTCATCATTCGAACTGATGCAAGTAATTATGCTCTTGGAGCAGTACTTCTCCAGGGTAAAGGTGCGGAAGAGCATCCGATTGACTACGCCAGTAGATTACTGACTCCTTCAGAACGCAACTATCACACCACGGAACGGGAAGCTCTTGCTGATGTCTGGGCTCTTAATAAATCCAGAGGATACATTGACGGGACAGAAGTTACTGTGGCATCCGACCACCAGCCTCTCCGATGGCTCATGAGCTTAAAGTCACCTTCTGGAAGACTTGCCAGATGGGCTTTACAGTTGCAAGAATTTAATGTGAAAATAGAATACATTCCAGGTAAAGCGAACGTCATAGCTGACATGCTTTCTCGTCCTGCGTGTGATCATATCAGTAAAGAAGATTTTGATATTTGCACCATAATGATTGATATCCCTGCTAAAATGCCTAGTAATCTACGTGCTGAACAAATGACAGATGAAGAATTAAAGAAAATTATTAAAAGTTTCGAAGATGAAGAAAAAACTCTAGACTACACTAACTGGACTAAACGCGGTTATGTTATGAACCAAGGAGTTTTATACAGGTATTCCCCAACTTCGGAATCTGAAGAAGCACAACTAGTATTCCCCTCATATGAAAGGGAGAAAATTTTAAAAGAACACCATGACTCACCTACTGCTGGTCACTACGGTGCTGAAGGTACATTTAATAGAATATCCAAAATATATTATTGGATTGGAATGCGTTCATACATTGCAGATTACGTCAAACATTGTGCTGAATGTAATAGGTATAAACCTTCTAATCAAAAACCATCCGGTTTGTTACAAACACCAGTGTATTCACAACGATTTGAAGTTCTATCAATTGATCTTTTTGGCCCTTTACCAAAAAGTAAGAATGGTAAAAGATGGATATTCATAGTAGAAGACTGTGCAACAAGATGGGTTGAACTATTTGCCCTTACAGAAGCTACTGCAGCACAGTGTGCAACTACGTTGCTCGAAGAAGTTACATAAATATGGTCTACCCAGACGTATAATATGTGATAACGGACCACAATTTGTTAGTAGTGTGATGCAACAACTTTGTTTTCTTTTAGGTATCAAACAAAACCCAACTCCTATATATCATCCTCAGGCAAACCCTGTGGAGAGAAAAAATAGAGATCTCAAGCCGAGATTGGCTATATTAGTAGAGAATGACCACTGTTCATGGGAAGATAATCTTCCAACAATACGTTTTGCAATGAATACTGCTAAGTGTGACACCACTGGAGAAACAGCAGCATTTTTACAATTTGGGAGAGAATTAAGAACGACAGACGATGTTCAACACGACATTCGTGCTGTAATTCACAATGACAACTTTGTACCTGAAATTACACCATACCTCAAGAAATTTGCAAACTTCACCAAAGAAATTAAGGACAAAGTTGAAGCTAAGCAAGATCAAAGAAAGAAATACGCTGACCGTAAAAGAAAACCAGGACATTGTTTTGTTCCAGGAGACAAGGTTTGGGTTGACTTACATCCAGTAAGTAAAGCCTCTAGCAATAAAACTGCAAAGTTCATGCCTAAACTTGACGGACCATACATTATTTTAACTCAAAAATCGCCCACCACATTTGTTATAGCAAGCATGGACAATCCAAATGAACCTCTTGCTACATGTTATACTTCAGCTTTGAAATTGTGTAATGACGCTGACATTGTGCCTGTTGCACCTATTAGGAAACGTTGCAGACCACCTAAAAAGTTACTGGTTCCTCTCCGGGGCGTCCGCGGAACCAGAGGGGGAGGTTGTAACAAAATGACTGCCTTCCCTTATTTTTATAGCATATAGATGGCGCTGTTGCCACTGTCGGCAAAATATCCTGAGATATTTTGCCAATCATGAAGTGAAGTGAATGTATGTAATTATGATTGTTCGGGTTTAAGTAGAGTTTCGGCGGATGTTCGAAATGTATCTCATCTAGAGATGTTTTTATGGAAATATGTATGTTTCAAAGTTATTTTGCGCTTTTCGCGAATCTGTATATAGTTTGTGTGTTATCCTTATTAAAAATGTGATTGTTTAAGTGTCGAATGAGTTCATCCTAACCCACATCGACACACAATGGTTTTTTCTACTGTGAGCGCAACTACTCTTTTAATAGAGTAGTATAACGGGGTCTTTTATTACGTTTGGAAGGAATGAAAACATCATAATCTGGAAGTTCATAGGCAGTTTCTTTAGGTGTTTTGTATATTTGACTGTGGAATAATTTTGAGATAAATTTAATATGTTTAACAAGAGATTGTGTTTTGAGGTCATTTCTGATACTTGTATTTTGAAAGTACCTTAAGCTATTAAGTATAATTCTTAATTGTTTGAAATTGTGACATAAAAAGAAAAGCTATTAGAATTCTCTAAACAGAATTTGCATTTCCAATCAAGGCAGAAAAATAGTTTGAGTAGGAAGAAAAACTATTGTCATATATTAAACAGAAAGACAATTTCGTTATGCATTATCAGTTACGTACAAAATAAATTCCATGTTTAATATTTATATTTGGTAGATTTAATAGAAAATAATAATAATTTTTTAATATTTTTTATTTCGTATTTTGTTGAAAATGAAGCATTAAAAGTCAGGGTGTGTGGGTTTCATAACTACGCGGCCTACACGAAAGAATATAGTATTATTGTAAAATTTCAGGACTGCAGGGCTTAAATTCTGGGACACCAAATTACGCGTTAAAAAACTACACTTAGGAATTGTATTAGAAGGAAAAATCGTTAGCCACATATTCTTCAATAATAAAAAAAATCCTAAATTCTGATTTAAAAAAACTATATCAATTATTTAGCTGAAAATGATTCCATTTTTAATTAAAAATCGGGAGTTTGGATGGTATTCTTATTTATTTTACTTCCAGTTTTCTCTCTTCTGTCCCAAATGTCTTGCGCCTGTTCGGATACATTTTGGCCGATTTTTGTTGTTGCTGTTGTTTTGTTTTTGTTCTCCACTCACGACTTTTTGTCTTTTCCTTCATTAAACTTGTACATTTTCTCACTGAAATTGTTTCAATTTTATTTTGCATCAGAATGGTTAAAAAGTGTTTATGCATTCGATTTGTCTGCACGATCTAACTCCCGTAAATAAACTCGGATTTTCATGCAAATGTTAAACCTTATTTAGGGTAACCAAGGCATGTTTGGTATTGAATATGAAGTATGTAAGATTAATAGTTCATGTACAGGGGTACTCAAAAGAATCCCATTACATTATAGTCAATGGGGAAAAATCGTTTGCAGAGTATTTTAATGACATTACGCTATTTCAGAATTATTGAAATTGATATAAATCACTAAATTTTACTACAAGATAATTACTATACAATAGGGCAACGCAATATATACAGGACTAATCAAAGAATTCGGGTAATTTCCCGATTGTAGATGGGAACAGCTGATATTGGATTTTCAAATGTGTTATGCGTTTCCATATGGTTGAATTAGACGTAATATTTTAACTTATTATATGGTGCAGTTTTGTATCATTATTCTGAATGTGTTGGAAAGTGTTTCATAATCTATTCTTGACGCTTGATTTTTTATTTCTTGTTTTTGTTGCTGTTGTTTTGTTTTTGTTCTCCGCTCACGACCCTTCCTCTTTTCCTTCATTAAACTTGTACATTTTCTCCTTGAAATTGTTTCAATTTTATTTTGCATGATAATGGTTAAAAATTGTTTATGAATTCGATTTGTCTGTCCGTCTATCCACGATCTAACTCCCGTAAATATGCTCGGATTTTCATGCAATTGATAAACCTTATTTAGGGTAACCAAACATGTTTGGTATTGTATGTAAGTATCTGGGATCAATAGTTCATTTAGAGGGCACTCAAAAGAATTCCGTTACATTATTGTCAATGAGGAAAAATCGTTTGCAGAGTATTTTAATGACATTACGCTATTTCATAAATATTGAAATTGATATAAATCACTAAATTTCACTGCAAGATAATTACTATACAATAGGGCAACACAATATATACAGGACTTATCAAAGAATTCGGGTAATTTCCCGATTGTAGATGGGAACAGCTGATATTGGATTTTCAAATGTGTTATGCGTTTCCATATGGTTGAATTAGACGTAATATTTTAACTTATTATATGGTGCAGTTTTGTATCATTATTCTGAATGTGTTGGAAAGTGTTTCATAATCTATTCTTGACGCTTGATTTTTTATTTCTTGTTTTTGTTGCTGTTGTTTTGTTTTTGTTCTCCGCTCACGACCTTTCCTCTTTTCCTTCATTAAACTTGTACATTTTCTCACTGAAATTGTTTCAATTTTATTTTGCATGATAATGTTTCCTTTTACTTTTCACAATGTTATATTACAGTGCGCTGAACATTTGAATGGTATGTGGGGCTGTTTCTTTCTGCAGAAAGTTTTAAGATAGATGGCTACTAAAAGATGTACGATTCAAGAGGTAACAGACGCAATATAAAAAGGCATAATCATAAACTTAACTCATCCGAACTAATTTCTCGCGGAAGACATGGAACGTGTCCACATTTGGATTCTTCCCTTTTATGTCTTTAAATATGCTTTGCTTTAAAAAGAAGTATTTGATAAAATTGCACTGAAATGAAACTTTTTTTCTTAAAATTTATTTAATGCTTCTTTTAATAAAAGTGGATTCGTACAAAATAATTTACTCATTCATATTTAGAAAGCACAGTGAAACAGTCGACGTTAAATATTTTTAATGTGGTTATTTTTTCAACCATTTACTTAGGTGTAGCTTTCATCCTATTTAAAAAATATTATACGAAAAATTTGCAACTACAAAACAATTCTGTTATAGGTAGAATCACAATACATTTATTTACACTGCTCTAATAAAAATTGTGAGCTTTCCATAACAGTATTTTCTGTTAAATAATATAAATATTCTTGTAAATATTTTGCAAAAAGAGCTCCAACTACCCATTTATTAAATCAGTTTTATTTAAAAATCTTATATAAAATAAAATTTTTGTTGTTTGGGATATCTTAGACATTAACGTAAATAATTATTCAGATGAAGTAATTTTTGCAATCAAAATTCAGGATATAAAGGGTTAATGTAAAATTTTAAATACATTTTATCGTATTTAAATAATTATTTTATTTTATTAACACAAATAAATCTTAATTGTTACTAATGTAAAAATTAATTTTTATTAAAATATTCCATGCATAACATTTTAAAAACAAAGAAGTAGAAAAAAAAATTCTGAAATAGAATATTTAAGTGAGTATTTTATTTTAAAAATTAAAAATAAATCTTTAATTGTTATTAATATCAAAATTTACTTTTATTAAAAATATTCCATTTATCATGAAAAATATAAAGTAACCGATACAATAGTTTTTTAATAAAAAAAGTGGAAAATAAAGCTGAAATTGAATATTTCACCGATAAAACATTTAATTTTTTTTTTTTTTTAACTGATAAAACATTTTAAAATAAAGATCTGGAATAAAATTTTAGAATAAAAAGAAGACGTGGGATTCAAACTCATGCTATCTAGGATCAAATTCTTCGCTCTAACCGTTCGACCACGAAGCACATAGCCGTTCAGCTACAAAACATTAAAATAAGTAGGCAAATCCATACAGTAAAGAGAAAGAATAAAGATGAAATGTGGTGGCTGGGAGTGACGGCAAAAATGTAACCCTAAAATTCACTACGTTCGGCCCAAACGCAACGACGTACTTTCGCGAAAAAAGAAGAAAACTTTTAATAATACAGATTTTAATTCATAATACAATGAAATGCTACTCTAGAATGCTTAAACAGAAGCAGATCATTTTCATTTAAAGACAAGATGCACGAGTGATGTCAAAGAATTCGATCCCTTCTCCACGTTCTTGTTTTGTTTGGGCCGAATGAGGGCATCTAAATTTGAGCGATAACCCGCATCATACTGTAAACCGTTTTTACGGCATACTGCATCTCTATTCTTTCTCGTTACTCTATGTGGCAAATCTGTGATCTGAAGGCAGAAATCTTAAGTATGATCACGCGATGGATGTCTGCTGCGGGACACTAGTTTCATCCTAAGATCGATGTTGTGGTCTGAGCACAAACTGTTCTTTGCACAGAAAAAGCAGAAATTCAACCAGCATTAATACAGAAGGAATCAATCGTTATTTATGGTAGAACCCACAGAATCAAAAGTTACATATCGCCCACAAACTCAAGCTATGGGGAAAGCCATGCCATGAAAAAAACACAGGAAATTTTTGTGTTAATATTTCTGTGTTCATAGCAGCATTGATATTTTAGCGGATTTTTAAATTAAAAAAATTACTACTATTTCCGAATAACAATATTCTCCCTTCTTTAATATACCATTAAATAAAGCAAATATTATTATTCGGAAAGAGTCGTAGAGACTGAATAAAAAAAATCCACTGAATTGGCTGCACTGGGTCTCATAATCTTTGCGATTGGCTTTGTCGGATAAAAAATCTTTTATACCAAAGAAAGGTCCTTTTCTTTCTTTTTATGGCTTATTTAAGTATTTCGTAGACATTTTTCTAGTAATTGCAATCTCCGTTAGCTGTAAAAAGGCCATGCAGGATAAAGTGGGATACTTTTAAAAATACCATGGTCTGTTTTAGAATCAAGACATTGATTTATTTTCTTCTTCTAAATTGTTTTGTACTAACAAAATTTTTCTTTCAAAATATTTAAATACATTTTCATTCTATATGAAATTTTATTCTACCTCAATAACATATTGATATTTAACAATATATTTACGTAATATATTTCATTAGTTAAATAAAGATAAAATTTTTGTTTTAAACACCATGACTTTAAAAAATTTCTAAATGTCGCACATGAAAAAATTTGAAATATTTTATGCGACAGATTTACAATTTTGTCGAACGTGAATTTTTAATAATAACAATATAATGAAGTCAAATGAGTTTTTAAATATCTTCAGTTATACATAAAAACGTAATAAACTTTTAAAACTGATCTGTAGTTGTGGAACCGTGCAGCTTTAAGAAATACATTTAAAATATAATCTTCTATTTCTGAAGCAATTTATTTCTCTAAATCTGAGTGATATTGATTGAAAACACTCCACGTAAAACAAAATCCCTGCCGGCCCGGCCTACAGGCAGAAGTAGATTTCGAAGTCAAATATACTAATTTCACAAACAAAAACTAAATCATGATTAGAGATAAATCCACTTTAACAATTTTATCTGGCCGCTTTTGTCGAGTTTTTGTTTATTTTTTATATAATAGCTGGTTTTATCAGAATCATGTTAGGGCGGTATTCAAAAAAATACTTTTCTATGCTCAACAACTCGAAATTTTCTGGCATAATTCCAGATTCATTTTTAATTAAAAAAAAAAAAAAATGAAACTTGCTGACGTGATTTTTGAAGAGATTTATAAGCGACCTGTGCTTTTATTTTTTGTTCAATTAATTTTAAAACTTGATATATAAACAATTATTTTCTCAGAAGGACAATATTTTTCGTTTCTAACACAATCGCTTCGGGAAATTCCGTTCAAAATGCCCACTTTGACATCATTTTTTGAAATATATTCTGCCTGCATCAAAAAATCAATCATTATGGTACATTATATAGTTTCTGAATAAGCGAATCTACCAATTAAATGCGTTTGAGGGCAAAAATGAATTTAAAAATGAGTCAGAAAATAAGCTGTTTGGATTCGAGTGCATCCTTAATACAATGATTTTTCCAACACAATCTGCTTCGGTAAATTCGGTTCAAAATGCCCTTTTTAACAGCATTTTACAAAATATATTCTGCCTCTATCAAAAAATCGACCATTACGATACATTATATAGTTTCTGAGTAAGAAAACGTACCAATTGGAAACCTTTGAGATTAAAAATGAATTGTAAAATGAGTCAGAAAATAAGCAGTTTGGATGTGAATACACCCTTACTAAGATGATTTTTTTTCTTCAACCGCTATGTATTTTAAATTTGTTTTTGTTGTAAGAATTGGTCCTATCCAAAACTTGTCTATATAGATGTTGTAGACAATATTAAGAAGATATATGATAAATTCGTGGGGATTTTATATTTTTTGAATTGACGGAGTTACGGATTTTTTCCTTCTTCAAACCCCCTTTTTGTTTTCGTTTTTAATTTTTTTTTTTTTTTTTTTTTTTTTTTTTTTTTTTTGCGGTACGAACTGGTCCTATCAAAAACTTGTGACTATAAAAGTTGTAGATAATATTAAGGAAATTTATAGTAAAATTAATTGGATTTGATATCTTGAGAATTTACGAAGTTATGAATTTTTTTCTCCCAAAAACCGTATTTTTTGCGCCCCTTGAGCCCATTTTTAACTTTATCAAAAATCTGTGATACATAAATTTTTGGCCCTATTTTTAGAAGTAATAAAAACTTTAAACAAATTTGATATGTACAAAAATTAAGAAGTTATGGGGGGTGGGGTGTTCTGTTTTCACAAAACCCCTCCCTATTTCCATCCCCTTGGTCCGATTTTGCCCATTAATGATTTTGACCGAGATTTTATGCCCATTGATTTTATGTATCAGTTTGGAAGAGATTGGTGCAGAATTACGAAAGTTATCTTTTCCAGAAGAAAGTGGTATATATATAGAGAGATAGATAGATAGATAGATAGATAGATAAAGTTTTTTACTGAGGGTGGTTTTGGGTTCTAGGGGTCATGATCGGTGTAGATCTGCAAAAAATTTTCAGAAATTCCAACATAGGAACGATCCCAATAGGTAGCATTTCATACGAAATCTACCTAATATGAAAACAAAAATTAGCGAAAAGTTAGGAGGCAAAAAAGATCTCCCTTGCAGCCTTTTGATAATTTTGGCCTCATGAGTCAGGCTGGAAATTCACCTCTCTAACGCTAAACCTATGTGCTTGGAATGCATCCATATTTTTCAAATTTCTCCATGGAAAATTTAAAAAATCGAAATAATTTATAGTTAATTTTTAATTAATAAATAACGACCAATTTAACAGCAATTTCCTATCAAATTTAAATGTTTTTTGTTAAGGCAGTTATCAACTAATGAAAATCCACTATAAAATTCTTACCACAACAAATACTTTTCTACTGCAAGATTTCTACGTGAAAAATGAAAATGAAATAAATAGTTCGACGAATTTAAAAAAAAAAAAGTGAATATTGCGTCATAACTTTTCTATTGAAAGATTTCCACGTGAAAAATGAAAATGAAATAAATAGTTCGACGAATTTAAAAAAAAAAAGTGAATATTACGTCATAACTTTTCTGTTGCAAGATTTCCACGGGAAAAATGAAAATGAAATAAATAGTTTGACGAATTAAAAAAAAAAAGGGAATATTGCGTCATATTGGAAATATAATGAACGTTAGCAGGTGAATATATAACGCCCCATGAGTTTGAAAAAACGTATTGAAACATAATAGAAACCCGATTTTGGAAATACTGGCATAGTTTAACATTTTGATGTTCTCTGAATTTGTTTTCGCCATTTTTAAATCTATTCCATATATATACGTGTGTGTATGCGTGTATATTAGAATTTCCACAAAGTTTTAGGTCCATGGAGTTCTTACTGAGGAAGTGAAATAGAGATGATTTTAATTCCTTTTTTTATTCTTTGTTTTATACTGTATGTTTAATTTTGAAATTGACCTTTCAAAACAAACATTCTCAAAATTCCGGGCAACGCTGGGTACTTTACCTAGTTATATATATTTTTTTGATTTTACATTATGACAAATACAAAAGAATGAGACATTCTTCAAGAAGAACATACAGAAAACAGAAGGTAAAAACTTTTAACTTTCCGAGGAGAAATTTTAAAAAATACGGATGCATTCCCAACCCATAGGTTTAGCATTAGAGAGGAGAATTCGTGTCCTGACTCATAACAAGTCTTAAACTTTCATTTATCTTCTGTTTTTGGTGATTTCTCGACTATTAGGTTGTTTTGTTTACTTTTTAGATGTAATATATAGCACAATAGAAAGTTTACACAGGGTCGTATAGAACACTTGTAAAAATAATACACTCTCAGAAATTCTTTCTTTAACTCACGGAAATATTCATGGTAGCATTGCTACCGGTATATATTCGAGAATGGAAGAAATTTCCGTTTCTTTTTTTTCTGTTCTAAGACTTCCAATCAAAAAAGTAAGTTAAAAAAATACGTATCTCTTTCTTTCGTAGATCCACTTGGTTTTGAACCTGGGACTGCCTGTCTCGAATCAAGCATCTTAACCACCCGGCCATCGAGCACTGGGTAGAGAGCGAGTTTAAAATGAAGATGTGGGTTTCCTTCAAATAAGGGATTGGTAAATCTTGTTAAATTTCTTGTGCAGAAAGCTCTGAAATTTAAACTTAATTGTAGGGACATTTCGTCGTTATGAAATAATAGTTTATATTTTTAACACTTCTAGAATAATAGTGGATAAAAATTATTACATAGTAGACATATTTTTGATAAGACATAATTTGATTGTTAAATGTAAAATATGAATATTATATTTTGAATAAAATTCGAGAAGATTTTTTTAAAAAATAAAATCTTTTTTTTTTTTTTTTTTTTTTTTTTTTTTTTTTTTTTTTTTACTTGATTGCACTATTATATATTTTTTAAATGTGTTTGTTTAGAATATATTTTACTTACGAATATTTTTTTAATACTCTAAAAAATTGCCAATAAGTTTAAATGAATCAGAAAATTGCTACTTTATTAAATTCGAAAGCATTATTTTTGTTTGTTTCTTTTTAAGTAAATTAGAAATTTTAATTTATTGAATTTTTAGTTTTTCAATTTAAAAATAAATTCGAACTTTGGTATTAATACAGTCAATACGCATGCGTGCAAAGATTAAACGGAAATTTCCCCTCTTTTTCAGACTTCCGAGAAGAATTAACGGGAAAAGCATGTTTTAGAACAGTACGGAAATAATTTGTTTAAATGACGAATAATTTAGTGTACAAAGACGAATTTTTCTAAAAGTGCATGCATTCAACAATATTCAATAATTAAATGGAAATTGTTTTCGTCAAATAAAAAATAAATATGAAGACACTCTTCATTATTTATTTTTATCAATCATTCATCTTATAACTGGAGCACTTTACTTTTAGAAACAAGATACCTTTTTCAGATTGATATCACAATAGATATTTCTAATCAAAATGAATCAGTTTATTCTTATCATCAATATTTTTTTCGCTGTTTATTTTCTCATCCTTCTTAATTTTTATTATTATTCGACTGTCTCGATATCCAAATATAGATGTGGGCGTTCTCTTGTCCTAAATATTTTGATAATATTCGTCCTCATTTGATCATTATTTGATATTTGACTTCATGCAATATAAATAATATCTGGATTTTTCTCTTTTAATTTCAGGAATTGTTCGATTTAATAAGGTTTTTTTTTTAAGAACAAACGAAATCAGGAATAATTTACGAATAATTCGTCATCTACAAATCTTACTGCAATGGTTACAGCTAACCCTTCTGTTCCAAAATACAATCTATCGAAGTAAAAAAAAAAAATCAAAGGTTTTCAGCTATTTACCTCTAACAAGGAAGACCTTCATACGTGCATACTTAGAAAAATCTGAAAAATTACAGAATGTTCTTCTCATGTCGCTATATATGTTTATAAAAAATTTCCGGCGGTACCTCGTCATAGCGTCAGTAAAATAATAATAATAATTTCGTTTATTTGGCGATTTATTAACGGTTGACGACGGAACCAAATTTTAAAAAATACATTTTTATGTCAAATCCTCTTTGAGGAAAACCGTTTTCATGCTGAATTTGTTTAAGTAAGTTTAACTTAAATAAATACACTTTCATAACTAAGGATTTACCATGTACATTTAAATTACATTTAATACTAAAAAGAAATTTAACGATCGTTTTATCTGGTTTAGAAAAAAATGCAATGCACTAAAAATGCTTCAGACTCAAAATTAAGTTCCGATTCTAAGCACTGTCAATTTGACTCCGATATTGTTTGAGTAGGATACAACAAGAGAGTAGTATGGTTGCCATGGAAACAACGACTTATTTAATATCGAAATATATAAGACCATTCTTAATCAGACAGTTACTTTTAGAATACACATAAAACTTATCCAGTCAATTAGCCAGTATAAAAGGTGTAAAATTAAATAATTTCAGCAACACGCAATTAGTATACATTATATATCTTATAGGAAAAATAATAAACTGTTTCACTGCTTAAGTTTAAATTCATTAAGTACTGCGCATTTAAACGCTCATCTAACTAGCAAGTTCAAAATGCATTAAAATCACTTGCATTTGGCAAGGGGAAATGTTGCTCGCCAAATGGCGTGGCGCAGTCGTCTGTTTGTGCCAAAATTTCAAAAGTATTTTGTTTTTTTTTACATATTTTCTACTAGAATTCTGCCGCTAATTTTTTTTTTGCAATGTTAATGTTTGTTTGTATTCATTTGATTTGTTATTGTGCCTCACGCTGCAATGTGCATTTGACAATGAAGCAATATTTCCTTGGCAATTTTTATGTACAAAACTATTCTACTTCCGACTACTTCTTCCAACTACATACTACTCCTATTTTACTAATGATAATTAGTTATAACAATTCTGTATTGATTTTTTTTTAAGTTTTGGTAAACACAAAACATACCCATCATTAAAACGTCACGAGTCAAAAGTGCACGACAAAATTTGGTAAGTTACAAAAAGCACCAAAAAACAAGTGTTATAGCAACAAGTTTTATTATACAGGATTAACATAAATGAATGACCGGATTTTAAAAATTTGTATTTTCAAAACTATTGGGGTAGATAGGGGCTAGTTGGCCCGCTTTTTCTTCTAATAATTTAAAAAAGAAATTAGAATTCAACAATTTAAATTTCTTTTTATGTTACCACTATCAGTGCACTTTCAGGAAGAAGTCACAATAGTAAAACTTGAAAATATTAACTATAAGTATTAGTTTAGAAGCTCAAATTGACACCAAGTCGCTTGGGCCAACTTACCCCGATTGCTGGGTAAGTTGGCCCACGACACTTTTTAATGTTCTGATAGTGTAGAAGTTTAAGAAATGATCAAAATTTTACCAAATCTTAATTTTTATTTCTTGCGAACGAAAACATAATATAGCCTTCTAAATTAAAATAAAAATTTTAAATATTTGTTGATAATACTCCCATATGTTGGAATTTTTGAAAACTATTGCAGATCTACACCGATCATTAACCCTAAAGTCCTAAACCGCCCCCAGTTCAAAATTTTATCGACCTATCTATCAATATATATATTTTACTTTTCTATGGACACGATAACATATCCAATCAGTTTAAAGTTTTCAAAACTTCTAGGAAACTTCTAGGGCCAAAACATTATGCATGACATATTTTTAGATATAATTAAAAATGGCTTCAAGAAGTGCAAAAAGTAGATATGGTATCGGGAAGAACCACCATACCTTTTGGGATTTAAAGATTATTGACCGCTATGTATATGGCGTACATTGCCTTGCAAGAACCCAACAGCTCCAATCCAGTGAGATAATAACACAGTCAAGAGTACAGTCATTAAATTAGCAATCCATTTAGCGTAAATATACTTTCATTTATTTGACGGTTCTTTACATGTTCCCAGCCGTAAGACCAGGTAAAATTAAAGGCAGGGAGGTGTCACTGATTACATAATAATTTTTGCAGTATCTTCTGCCTCGAAACAGCAGTGTATTACAGTTTTGTTCACTTGGCATAACATCAGATAAAACACGCCAAACTTTCACAAAAAAATGTAAAAATAAGACACAATCTGGCGAAAACTGAACCAACACAATAAAATAAATCTGATGACATATATATTATTACTTCATCAAATAATCTTACAAACCTTTCAATATATCATTAAATGATTTAGATCAAGAGTAATGAAAACAGATTCTGTAACCAAATGATAAATGAAATTATACTTTTTGATTTATGACATAGTTCGCTTAAAAGGAAATTACAAGTACCCTATGATTAATGCATTACGTAATTTTGAATTGCACAACGAAATGATACCAGTTGATTTATACGGCGTGAGATAATATAAACAGATTCCTTGAAATGTGTTACTTCTGGAGATACTAAATTATTATTATAGCTTAAAGTATCCCAAATAATAATATATCACCGGGAAATTAAATGCTTCTATTTACCAATTATATAACGGTTGCTAACAAACTTGCAATATCTTACTCTGCCTTTTATTAAGTTTAAAAAGTAAATACAAAAAGAAAGAATGATTAATGATAGAACATAGATTCCCTTTTCAGAATAAAATGAACGACTGATTAAAATAGCTACGTAGTTTAATAATTAACGTCTCGTACGGAATTTAAGTGAATTATATGTGATTAACATCACAGTAAGGTTTCAGAAGAAAAAAATTCATAACTTCGTCAATTCACAAGATATCAAATTCACTTAAATTTATCATAAATCCTCTTAATATTATCTACAACTTTTGTATTGTCAAGCTTTTGATAGGAGCAACTCTTACAGCAAAAAGAAATTAAAAACAAAAAAGTGTGCGTGTGTGTGTGGGGGGGGGGAGGTTGTATAAGAAAAAAATCACATTTCCCTTAATCCGTTAAATTCTTGGTGAAATTAGTTCTTAACTTCGAAATCTACCTGCGCCTGTAAGCCAAGCCAACAGGGATATTTCTATAATTATGAAAGTTATAAATGTTTTTGTACAACAGGAGCAGTTGATTTAATTTGGTAAGGAGGTAAACAACATTATAACTTCATTTTTTTTTTAAAGATTGACTGGAATAACCAGGAATTCAATTAATAAAATAATTCCTTACCATAAATTAATAATAAATTAATTAAAATGATCGATGAAAATATACCAAAATTTTTTTTAATCGCTTTCCTCCGAACGGCTGCAATAGGTAGCTTTTTGTAATGAAAACTACCTAAAACAAATAGTTATTTTTCTTTCTTAACAAAATCTGCCGAGCAGTTCTCTTTTCAAAGATCGTAGATGGGAGGTGCTGGGTTCGGACCTAATCGTGCCCGTCATCCTAATCGTTCTGATTTTTCCGTTGTTTTATTCGAGCATTGCGTAAATACAGGTTAGGTTCTATTAGAAAGACTCCCTGGAAGCCACTCCCTGCTTTGGCCTATATCCCTAGTGCCATTGCTTCTGCAGATAATCGGCCGTCATAAACAACACCAACACCTCAACACAATCTAATATAAATGCATTAAAAGTAGACTGTACCTCTTTCTATTTCAAGAAGAAACATTAAAAGTTGCAGACATCAATTAATACAAAATTTATCTAATATTTAACTTTATGTTTCGATCAAAATAATTATGAAAAAATTAATATATAAATATTATTAAAAAGATTGTGAATGAAATTGCAGTTTATAATAATTTCATCGGCATTCAGAATGCTCCCTGGAGGGAGGTAAATTAAAAAGAAATTCTTACGTACCACGTGTTTCTGTACCGATATTTAATATCCTGAAAAATTTCTTCTTTAAGATCCTAATAGATTCTGCTATAAGTTTAGCCAACCAGACTGTAATGAGGCAGAATCTCAAAAAGTGTACACTTTTTTACTCCCATTTCTATCATCAAAATAGTTTTGCATTTAGTCACAATAGATTTGGAGATATAGGCGATATGTCAATGTAAATAATCGTATTAATTGAAACTAATTAACAAGTTTATTACAGAAAATGAAGGCGGAACCTAAATGTACGCTTTTTTAAATAGATGTTTCCTAGTACCATCCAATCATTTTTTCATCTCTTCATACAGCGATGCTGGCAAAATGACCAAAATCGAAACAGTTCCTAATCCCTATTGCTTTATTGATGTTACAAAATTTTTATAAAAAAAATGCCATTTTTCTTCAGAAATTCTAATTTTCGAAAAATAGTCCTTTGAAATAAATATTGGTATAGATTTACATCGTTTTACTTAGTATAACAAAATAAAGGGGTTCTACACTTAGCTTTTCATATTATAAAAATATATGACGCAACAATGTAAAAGAAAATGTAAAAAAAGTATTTGTTCCATTCGGCTGTCTTACCCCCTTGTTCCCAGAAAAGAATTCTTAGCCATCAACTTAACAAAGAAGAAACTTTTGATTTCTTGGAACTTCCTCATACTGCTTTTATTTACATTGGAAAGAAGCTTTGAATGACCTGGGGTCAATGCCCTCTTTGATTTTATTCTAGATACTTATAGACATTAGTAAATAATAATAATATATATATAAATGCCATGAAGGAAATTGGATTTTTTTTAACTTTCACAAAACATGGAAGTTTGACTTATCTGGCATTTTGTTATATTATCAATGGTGGTCCATGTATATAAAACAATAAAAACGTACTACAATTAAACAAGTGTTTGATAATAATATTTCTTATATGCGTATATTTAATGCCACCTGCTTTAAAAAAAATACATGAGTATTTTAAATGTGTTGCAAAATTATTATCATTTTATCAAATAACTTGCGACTTTTTCCATGTTTTTATATTATTGTAACCTTCACATTTAAAATTCATCTAAGCACCATACAATTAAAATAAGCCGAAAAATAAATAGAACAACATGAATTGTTCATATATTATAAACAAAATTCTGGTCATTCTTATTGTGTTGTTTGTAAAATACACTTGATTTCTTTCAGTACAGTCTAAACAAAGATTTAACCTGCTTCATCAACATAAAAATTAATTTACAATTTTTTTTAATAAGAGGAAAAATTACAAAAGATTTAACAATAAATATATTTAAATGATGATGTAAATTCTGCATATTAAAACAAATGTATTTAAAATCAAAACAAACTTTACATTTCATTTTACATTTATTAAAAAAAAATAAATTAAAAAAAAGAGAAACATGAATTGAAGTTATTTTACACAGATCAACAAAAGTGGGAGATTACACTTTACATTACATTTTGAATGATGCCATTAGTAAGTACTTTTAAAAATACTAATGCAAAAATCAAAATATAAATTGAGCTCTATAAAGCAATTCGACATACTAATTAATAAAAATTGCAAAAGAAAAATTTTGCTTTTATAATGAAAGTGTACGAAATGTAGAAAGTCTTTTCGCCGAGTAGCCCGGGACCTATGTCCCACATCCCCGGAAACTGAACATGTGAGGTAAGTGACAAGGTGCGATTCTATGGGTAGCAGTGATAGTATAAAAAAGTAGGGGGGGGGGTGGAGTCTAAGACTTAGGTTCTTGAGTTCAACAAAAAGATTAAAAAACAGAAAGAAGTAAAAAAACCAAATAAAAAATATGCTTAATAACTGGCAAAATTTAAATAAATGACTGGGGAAAAGTCTCAAGAATTAAGTAAAAAATAAACTAAAATGCCATTGCTTAGTACCCCCAAACAACCGAAGCTTCCCCGGTTGTGCACAGGAATGTACTCTTAGAAAAGACTCTTTGCAACACCATAACAGGGGCTCAACAACTGAGATGAAGTATTTCAGCGGTGTCTAAAAGTAAAATCATTTAAGTAAATAATATTAAATTAAATAATGGTCGAAAATGGGGTAAAAGTCTCAGCGGCACACACTCCGCGACCTCCCGGCATATGACAATCGAATGATCTAGCTCTCATAAGGGCCTCTTGTCACTACAAATTCCAGAGCAGAGACTAGTGATCTCTTCGACAACAGGTGGAGAAATGGCCTGAGTCTGTCTAAAACTCGCTCTATAGGCTGTAGCCAGAGGAAGTGGATCCAAGGGAGGAGTTAGGTGCATGCCTCATGGTCATGAAAGCGTAGAAAAGCAGGTTTTATTTTCTAAAGAATTCGTTTGTAAATTCTGCTCTCAGTCAATTATTTCATCATTTTGCGAACAGAATTTTTCTGTCCCTGAAAGTGTTAAAAAATGAGTACAAAAATAAAATTACTTTTAACTATAAATTGAAAGAGAAAGATAACCTTAAGTTAGCTTATCTGGATGGGGTTTCCCATCCATATACAATCAATTAATTGTAGTGAAAGAAAATTGCCCATGATAAAAAGAGTAAAGAATATAAAATTGGTGATATTCAAGACATTAAGTCACTATATTTGAAAATAAAAGTTTGCATTTTTTTTAAAAATTAAAGAGTACTGAATGAGGTTTGTCCGTCTAGGTGATGTTGATTATCAGTCTAGGCGATGATGATTATGTGTCTAGGTGATGCTGATTACCTGTATAGGTGATGCTGATTATTCGTATAGGTGATGTTGATTTAAAGTAAATTCTATACAAATGTCGTAAGTATAGACAGTCTTTCAGAATAAAACGTTTTATTACAACAGGTTGTTTTCTTGAGTTGAAGCTTAGAAGAAACGGTATATGGTGGTTTTGGAAAAGCGGATGCTGATGATTTTCGGCAGAAATGGGTTGTGGTGATTTAGATGTCAGACTGGAAATGATAGCCATTTTGTCTCGTTTTACTAGTTGTTGTTATTTACAGTTGCTTTTGGTGGGGTATTTCGTTTGAGTTGATATGATTTGATACGTTGTTGTTTTTGTTATAGTAGCATTATGTAATACTCGAGCTCTCGGTGTCCTGGATTGTACTATTTTCAATGCTTCGAATTTTTCAATGTATATTATATTCTGTTTTGTGCATATTATCTGTATTTCTTACTCTTTTTTCCAATGTTCGCAAGATTTCGAATAAGATGGGTGCTCTTTTTAGCAATACACACTGCGAGCTGAAGTTTTACAGTTTACATTTACTTAGACGAATATCAATTATAGGTGATAATTACCATACAGGATGTTTTAAAAAGACCGAAGCCTTGAATTTGGAACAGTGCATGTGGTTGGAATGTACGGTTTTACAAAACATAAAAGATTTCCTGCTTTTATTGAATTAGGTAAACCCTGTGAGTTAAATGTGAATACTGTGTGCTTAGAAGGTACTTGTATTTCCATAGAAGATATTTGTTCATTTCGACCGTAAATGTTTATTCTTCTAGCTTCAATGACATTTGTTCTTTTAAGTTATCGACTGTTTCTTCATTAGTAACGTATAAAGTCTGATTCAGAAACTATTTCACGAGATGTATTTATAGTTCTATGTGGATTTACAGAGATAGGGATATTTGAAATGTGACCACTTTTTTAGTTAACTACTTATTTGTAATTTTTCCACGATTTGTCTTCGACAACAGGACTTTTGGTAACCACTGAAATAGCTAGATGCTGCTGTTACGAAAAGCTCTAGTTAACCATTTAGTGCTATTCTGTAAACCACAAAATATCGCCTATTGTCTTTCTGAAGCTTTAATTGTATTGTGCAATTATCATTTATAAACCGACTTTTTCATCATGCACTGACGAGAAAATCCCCGTGAACGGACCCCCAAAGAGCTATTTGCTTTTTAAATGTTGTTAATTAAATTTATTTACGCATTTTTGCATAATTTCACCCTTATTTTCAAATGTCATGCTACTCTAACACTACAAATGAAATCATAAGACGAAACGCAATTTTCCACCTTGATTCAACATAAAAAAAATATATATAGCATAAAATTCTCTGATGATGAGCTTGGAAAGCTTGAAAATATAAAGAAGTTTTAAATAAAATGTATATTTTAAACTTGTAACATCTTTTTCATTACTTTAGTCGCCTTTTAAAGAAAACTGTAGACTTTTTAAAATTCGCATTATATATTTTACTCTAACGCTTTTACCATGTTATACCTTGTTGAAGAAAGCATTATGTTTGATTAATTAAAAAGAAACTTTTGCAACATATGACAGTGTTTTTCTTTTGTCACTAAATTTTTATCAGTTCATTTTCATTTATTTGTTACATGTATAGTTAGTGAGTCAATCAGTTTAAGGGTCAGCGCATTGGCAACAGACTTGTGATGTTTTATTCCATTTGTCTGGAGCCGAAGGAATGTGTAAGTCACACGGAGTTTCCCTTACATGTGAAAGATAATCCAGGGGACTCTCGCTTCATGAATTAACAGAAGTATCTTTATTTTTAATGCAACATTGAAAATAATATGACTTACTTTGCAATAAAGTTTCATGTTACCAAACCTGAAAATTTTTTTCAGTGTTTGAATACATTTTATAAGAGCAAGTCTAACATTTATTATACATTTCATAATTTTTCATATTATAATTTAAACCTACCGCAGAATTTTTGTTGTAGATCCATGTTGCCGCAGAAATTTCGCGATAAATTCAGGTGTGTGTGAGATCTTTGAAAAGGGAAAAACAATGTTACAGTGATATAGCAAATCTGGCAGATGGTCCAGCTATATGTCTAGTTGTTAGGGCGCTTCTAATGGGAAAATTGCACTGGGTTTAAATCCCATGGGTATTTGTAGTGGGTCAGATACTACTTTAAATGGAGGTCCCGGTCTGTTTAGCCCTTGTGTGCTAAAGGTGGCCGGGATGCCCAACAAACCAAATCTTGTCGATGCTTAAAAGTATCACGCTCTGTCTCTATTGAATTTTATCTACCACAGTCTACGTTATATACATTCAAATATAGACCAATGTTAGATGTAAATTTCCAACTGGGCGAAAAATGTCCGGATAAGGATTCGAACCGGGACCTCCTGGCTGAAGCCGCCAGTGCTCTGCCATCTGAACTATCACGGACGATTCTGGTCGAACCTTTTCACCCAGCTAACCTTGATGATTAAAGCATCTGGTCTGAAGCCTGGTTCAGCTCAACAGAATAAATCTCAGGTAATGGAACTCCAGAAATCGCTGGATACGAAATTACACTAGATAAATTTTAACACAATTATTCTAATTGGTAAACAAATCATATTAGATGTAAATTTCCAACTGGGCGAAAGATGTCCGGACCAGGATTCGAACTGGGGACCTCCTGGCTGAAGCCGCCAGTGCTCTGCCATCTGAGCTATCCCAGACGATTCTGGTCGAACTTTTTCACCCAGCTCAGGAGGTCCCGGGTTCGAATCCTGGTCCGGACATTTTTCGCCCAGTTGGAAATTTACATCTAATATGATTTGTTTACCAATTAGAATAATTGTGTTAAAATTTATCTAGTATAGACCAATGATTTTAAAAATCGTTAAAATACATCAAATTTTAATTTTCAAACATACAGCAATCATACCAAGAATTAAGATTTATAAACTTATTTAGATAATAAGTTAATCATATGTCTTTTATAAATTTCAAAATACTAATCAATTTCAAATTTTTTAAAGTAAAATTTTGCTATAATATAGTTTGAAAATTACGTAGGATATTATGCTTTTAAATACTCAGTAATTAAATATTAATTGCGAATGCGTTGCATCTAAAATAATAATAATAAATGTTTTTCAGTTGAATGGAAAATGTTAAAAATAAAAACTATCACAAGGATAAATGCCAAAAAGTCAGTGCACTGAAAACTCTATTTGATCTAAATATATAACATTTAGCTTTGTTTACTTCAATATAACAATATTTTCTTTTACATTAACTTTTTATATTTTTATTTTAAATCTAACGCCCATGACACAATTTCATTTTATCTCACTCTTTTTCAAAAGATTTTTATTCGGGGCATGCTACTTTTACAGCTATCTACCAAAACTATCACCGCAACAATGAAGATAAAAATACGTTTAAAAGGCAGTAAAAGAGACAGAAGTATAACACTTGTCAGAATACATCATCGCTTTTTCTTATTTTATCAAACAAGCCCATCCAAATTTTTATCACTTCGTGTGACCTATTTCTGAAAAACATATATATTTAATAAAAGTCTACTATGAATGTATTGATCTTTATCAATTGATTACATTTTATGATTAAGGTATCTGACTATGTTTAAAATGCAATTTTCGACCAAAATTTGCATTTCCTTTTTATTACAATTTAATAAAGCCCAATGCTTTACCTATCCTTGTCTACGCTTATTTTTGTTGTAGGAAAAATAAAACCTAAGTTATAGTGATTTAATAGCTACTTGACAGGTGTGAATGAAAAAGAAGTGCTATTTTAATAACGAGAAGGGACAAGAATTTTCGTTGTTTGCAAGAATTTTCTGTGCTGTAAAATGTAAATAATATTTGTTTTATAGTCAGTGAATATTCAAATACCTTTATAAATAGTTTTTCATAAGTTTCTTTGAACATCCTAGCAGTAAAATAGTACAACATTGGATTAAATATGCTATTCAAAAATATAAAGTTATTAAAAAACAATTGATGTCATTTAAAACCAAAGGTTCTTTCAATATTGAATTAACGTTCAGTGAGAAACTTTTCTTTTTCTCCATAAAAAAAAAGAAAAAAAAAGAGTTTTTAGAAATAAAAGAAGGCTCAGAACTAAAGAATAGACCATGATTTATAAATTCAGTAAACTTCAGATGCACATGCCTGTAAATAACTTTAGTGAAACATAAAAATAAACTTTAAATGCGTTATACGGAAAATATATTTTTCAATGAAACTTTCAAACGCAAAACATGATTTCTCAAAAAGTTATTTGAAATATCACTATAAAATTCAAACTGCAAGTTAATGATTCCGTTGTGAAGTCAGTGAACTAAACATTTATTTTCAGAATAAATACTTTTGTTTTATAGCTGTTTTAGTGTAATGACAACCGTTTTTTTTTTTTTTTTTTTTTTTTTTTTTTAATGGCGTTTAGCCAGGTGCGATATGCCATAACTCATAAAAAATTTATAATATCTCTTAACTTTTAGTTTATTGCATTCACCATTATCATACAAAATACGTGTAGACAGAACATACGTATATTTGCGATAGAAGTTCCTGCAGAGCGTTTTGCGTATTGGGCAAAATTTCACTAAATTATACCATAAAGTCCTCAATTTACCAAACATTACTCATGTATAGACTATTTTCTGCTTTTAATCGTGGTTTCAAGTCACAATCTTGCTAAAAATATGTCTAAACTATAATTAAATAGATTTTTACATGCGTTTGTAATTATATAAGTACGTAGCACTTATAGTCGTCGTCTGTCCGTCTGTCCGCATATAACAGCGCAAAAACATATCAACCGAATGGTTGAAATTTAAAATATATAATCGCTGCAGAATTTTGTCAAGACATTTCAAATTTTATGAAAATCGAATCAAAACTTAAAAAGACATTAAAAAAAGTTTTCTTCATTAAATCCTACGTAATCATACGTAACACATCATACGTAACACATCATACGTAATTACTTTAATGATATCCCATGATAGGTAATGTTTCTATGATGGCATGGTGATTACGTCCAATTTAAGAAGGAGTCATATTATTTCCGTATTACTGAATTTAATGTATATAATCGTAATAAATTTTGCATTCATTCATTTTTGCGTAAGAGTGTAACAGCTATTGCACCAAGATCTGAATATTTATAAAACTATGTTATAATACGAACGCACCTCATTTGCCACGTTTGACGTGCAATTTCCGCCTTGTTTTAAAAAAAAAAGTTCCTCCAAACATAGTCAGGTACTTTAAAGGAATTTAATAATTTTTACCTACTGTGAAATTTGTTTAAGCAACAACAAAAAAAAAAGTCGCTACATTTACGCGCTGCTGCGCTTTCATATATTTGTAAGATTATTACAGTATTGTATTTTCGTATTTCTTTTTTCTGTGTGTTAAAGATACAAGCATGTAAGTTTTTGCATTTACCTTGTAACTTTGCTCTAACGAACAGCAAACATAATTACGCTGTTTAAAGCTATTTTCTAGGCAGCAAACAACTGACAAAGGTAACGAATGGCTGTATATCCTATTCGTATGTCAGCATACTATCATGTGTTCTACGCATCCCTGTACTACACCTACATCTTTAGCTCAATAAGTCTCTCAATGTGCTGCTCTGAATATCTCCAACACGAAAAATATACAGAGAAAAGAAATAACATCTTGCTTTCAACCAGAGCTTTCAACTGATCTAAGTTTTACGATACTCAAAATTAATCCAAAAAATATTTCAAAATTTCACATTTTCATAGTCACGAACTAAACCTTTACAATTAACTGTTTAGTGAAATTTTTATATTTACACTGAATTGATAAATGTTATAGCGCACAGGATGAATTTAAATCATCCTTCCCTCCACTAAAATTAAAATTAAAATTTTCCCATGTATACATAAATATGCCTACGCTATTTATTACTTAATTCTGAACTAGGTATAATAAATTGATACAATTTATAAAATTATATGCGTTTAAGAGCAGAAAAATAAATAGTTATACTATATAATAAATAGAGATAAATGGATTAGATTTCAAAACTCAAATATCTATAAAATATCGAACCCTCCCATTGGATGATTCTATTCGATTTAAGGAAACGATATGAAAATATACATACATAAAAAATTTAATCCGTGCCTTTAATAGATTTGAAAATATTATGAGTTCATGGCCAAAAACATAGGTCAACAAGATAGAAATGCGCTGTGTATGATATATAGAATTCATACGCCCAATGTAGTATGCAAAACATTTATACTTAATTAATTTAACGTAAAAAAGTAATAAAATTTAAACGTAAAAACGCATATTATAACTGAAAACGCATTTCCAGCAATTATCACTTTCAGCCAGTTTTTCTCCGTAGACCATTATGTAACCGAATAGTTTTGTTTGGCTCTGTAAATAATTTGCAAATGATTTAGACAGCATATTCAACAGAAAACAGTAGCTTCTAGTGCATATTTCGATTTTATTATGTTTGAAATAATGTAGCATCATTAAAGTGCACCGTAAATGATTTTCCTCCATAGACGATATTATAACATGAGGAGCCCTTGTAAACAGCATACAAGTGCTTCATATACTATATTCTACAGTGCGTGTAAAAACTTTAAGCACAGCAAAAAATGTATTTTTTTTTTTTTGATAAATTTCAAATCAGATGAAAAAAAAAGTTTACTATAATATGTATCATAAAGTTGTAAAGCTAATAGAAATGCCAACAAAATTCATCTGTACGCATTTTATTACAAAAATAAAGTAATTGTTAAAACACTATTTCTGCCTGTGTAAAAACTTTAAGGACAGCAAAATAAGAACTATACAGTAACGAAGAAATAAATACTTAATATATTATGGAACCACCATTTAAGTTTAATGACTGCAAATATTCTATCTATCATGGACATTATTAATTTTTGGCACAGTTCGAGACTTGTTTTGTACCATTTATCTTCAATCGTAGATCTGAGTTCTGAAGCTAAGGAAAAATGTCTTCCATTTTTATAAACTCGTCTTGCTACAGATCTCCCCATAAGTTCTCGATGGAGTTTAGATTGGGACTTCTGGGTGGTCATTGCAAAACTTCAATATTTTCCCTCTGAAACCAGAGTTTTGTCTCATGGCTTGTGTGGATAGGCTCGTTATCTTGCTGATAAATCCATTTTCCTCCTCCCAGAAGTGTTGCAACAGGTGAAATATGATTAGAAAGACCTTTTAGATATGCCTTATAATTAACTTTTCCTGAAAGAAATGCAAATGACCACACACCGCTGAACGAAAAGCAGCCCCATGTCATAATGGATCTGCCACTTAACTGTCGTTTTCAGAAAATGTCTTTTTTTCTTTTCTCAAATCATGCCAACAACATTTCCAGCCATCCGAACCATCCAAGTTCCATTTCTTTTCATCGTAGAAAATAACCTGCAGCTATTTGTCATCCCAAGTCATCACTTTTCTTGCAAACTGTAAACGCTGGGTTTTGTGGCTAGTCAGTAAAGGGGGTTTACATAATTTTGGTATTTGTGGGAAATTCCGAAATCGATTAACTGTATTGAAATTTGTTTTCTTGCACATTTTGAGCCCAGTGGTTTGTAAATTGTCTTTACTTGAGTATTTTCTAGTTGATGCTAACTTTAAAACTTTCCTTTCATATCTGTGTGACAAGACTTTTGGTCCGTTTACAGTGCGTTATTTTACCTATACTCATCTTTTAATCGTAAGAAATTGTTGATGAGTGCTTTAGATCTTCTTATACCTTTTGCAATAGACCTACAACTAATTCCTGACAATACAAAAGATTCAACAGCACCTTTTTCATATTCAGTCAGTTTACTTGCTTTTGGCATTGTTATAAAACTAATAAAACTCTTAATAGAAAACGTCAGAAAATTCCCTATACAGAAGAGTATTTACTGTACAAATGAATAATATTTACACGTAATATTTCTATAAAAAATAGCTGTGTCCTTAAAGTTTATAGACAGGCAAAAATAGCGTTTGTTTGCATAATTATTATTTTTTTTTTAATAAAAAGATCAGAAATGTTTTGCTGACTTTTTATATCAGTATTTCCATTTTATGATCTACATTAAATTACCATTTTAACTATCGTATTTAAAATTTATCAGAATTTTTATATTTTTTTGTTGTCCTTTTTATACGCACTGTATAATAAGCATCTTTCAGTGCAGTTCAGTTATGTATATCCATTTTAATATGTTTTAAATAGAGTAGCATCACTAATATGCACTGCAACGGATTTTTCTTCATTGACTATTGTGTAACACGATTCTTTTGAGAGCTTCAACTTTATTTTCAATGACAACATGCCATATAACCTCAAAATTTTATATTGATTACATGGAAATCCGATTGGAGTCACGGGTGTTAGAAAATGGACAGACAAACTGACTGCATAAATAATTTTCAACTATGTCAGAAGTATAAAAAATAAACTTAACCATCTTTGCTTCATGAAAATGGATATTAACCCTTTATCTACTGCAATTTTTTTCATGTAATTTTCTTTTCCAATTACTACAATGAAAATTAAAGGATAAACATAAAAAAAACTCTCACCCGTGAGAAATTTAATTACTTAGAGGTAATTAATTAAAGTGGTACTTTAAAGTACCGTCAGTACACTATGACTAAAATATCGTAACAGAAAACCAACAAGGTATTTCAAATGACACCAGAAAATATTTTCGATTTAATAAGTACGTGAAATATAGGCTTTTTCATATTTACAAATAAATGTTTTGGCAAATTCCGGCGCCAATCATTTATTTCAACACATTAAAATTGAAAATGCTTTTGCCCCTGAAATGGTTAAAAAAAAACTATATATTTTTAGGTTTCGATCTTGTTAGCAGCCCTTTAGTTATGAGACGTCTATTTTCCAGGGAAAACATGTTCTCTCGCATCTCCACATATGCATTATATGAATTTACATATACCATTTCTAGCATAGCAAAAACGAGCCGGTGCCACAACATTTTCGATTTCCTATACAAAATAACACTGAAACAGAAAAGAAGTACCAGGGAAATCACAACAAAGCTACATTTTAGTAATTACATTTTAAAGCAGATGAAAACGATGGATAACTACACAGACGAAAAGTAAACAAGAAGTTTTTCTCCAACACCCAGTGTACTGACGGTACTTATAAGTACCACCGAGTAATTCAACTGTTAAATCAAATATATACACCATTCATCTAAAATAGCTACTCAAACTGTATTCTAAGATCTTAATGAACACATAAAAAAATCCAACACTTATCTTATATGTTTGCAGCGATAAAAAGACGAGCGTGACAATCTGTACAAAATGCCGGCACAAAACACATTGACCTTGTCAAAAATATCCTCCTTCCTCACTAAAATAACAAACCTAGAATTACTGCTGCCATGTATCCGGATAAAGTGGAGTTAAAAGAGAGTTTTTCAAAGTACTATTAGAATATTAGTAATATTCACTATGGGATGAAATTTTAAAGTGAGTGGTACTTATAAGTATCGGCAGTAGATAAAGAGTTAAAGAGTTTGACAATATCTGCGACAAAAGTTCGTTTTTTAGAATAATTACACAGTGGTTTGGGATGTCTTGTGGGCAAACGTTAGTTTTCCGGGGAGTTACAATCAAAACTTGATTTATTTTTCGAAGTTTTAAGTGATTAATTATCCCTTAATTATCAATCAAATAATGAAAATAAAAAAATAAATATTAGAAAAATTCTAACCCAGTTGGGTGAAACTATTATTTACAAAACAGTTTTACGTGTTTAAATTTTAAAATAACAATATACAAGGTGTCCTTAATTAAACAACCCTATTTTAAAGTTATCTACCAAAAAATTAATCTTCATAATGTTGTGAAATTTTGTGGAGGACATAATAAAAGTACGGGAATTTGATTGCGCGAAAAAAAGTTAAAATTTTTGCCGCCAGGAGGCGTTTTTTAACAAATTAAACATTTAGCATAAATTTACGGTAGTTTACAAATTTTATTACAACCAAACATGTTCCACATGACGGTCATCATTTTCAGATAACATCTGGAATCGTAAGACAGCATGTTACACAGTTGACAGCAGTCTGTTCTGGGAATGCTGAGAGCATGTCGTGAAATACTGTCTTTAAACGCTCTCTGGTGGCAAAATTTCGAACTAATTTTATTTTCGCTTTAACAAATTCCCAACCCTTTCTTATGTCTTTCACAAAATTTTCTCAACTTTATGAACAGTACACTGTTAAAAATATCGTGAAAAATTACCTCTGTTTTTAAAGGCTACCTATTTTCTGACCAATGAGAATGCTCCATAGGTGTTTATGTAGCGTTCTCATTGGTCAGAAAAGAGATAGCCTTTAAAAACAGAGGTCATTTTTCACGATATTTTTAACATTGTAGTTTAGTCTATAGTCAACTTTAAAGAATTGTCGTTTAATTATGAACACCCTATAGATATCTTGCAAACGTTTCTCTACTTTTCTCTACTTTCAAAAATATAGTAATGATGTCTTTTTTATATCAGGAAGTTTTGTTATGATATTTCGAAGAATACAAGAAATAACTTCAAAAAATCTTATTCTCTAAGCCAGGGAATCGCATTTATTGACCTATAAAACATCCGAAAATGACATTATTTCTGAAAAATCACAGCAGGAAATCGTAAGATATAGCGTCACGTACTTCATTCTGAAAGGAATCTAATTCTTTCATTAATTCTTAAATTTTAGTTTTGTCTGTTTAGATATGTTTACTATTTATTTCCCTTTGTCTGTTTTCTTCCCGTGTCAAGGAACTCGCATAGAAAAATAGTAACAGTTTTTTATTTAAAACCAAACCATAAATAAAATATTAAATATATATATATAGGCAAGTTATATACGTAATAAAAGTAAAAATATTTTTTAAATACATTCTTTTATAAGTATTCAATGGTCATCTTGAAAATACAGCTTAAATATTTTACTGCAATACATGTTTTTTCGCAAAAATTCGTTACAATACATTAATATGGGGTGGGCAAAGTACTTTGTTTTGAAAAATTTTGTACTTTTTCACGATTAATAGAAAGTTAAGCAAAAGAATTTATAAAAAAAAACCTTAACTTTTGCTCTGTTTCTGTTTCAAGAACGGCGTACAGGAAAGAGGCAAAGAAACATTATTTAAGCTAGGTTTTTAGGATTTCTAATTTGATTTCAGAACGTATAATCGTAAATTAATTAATATTTCACTAATTATTGACAAAAATGATTTTTTTTAATATTAAACTATTCATTTTTTATTTATAATTTACTTTCTACTTTCAAGTCTTTGAAAAATTTCATTGTTGCAGTTTCATAGCGCTTTGGCATATTTTGGCGAGCATTTATTGGAGCATAATTAAATCCGTTTTTTTTTTCAACTGCCGTACAATTGTACGAGTTACAGAGAATATTCGGTGAATTATCACCTGCGGTAAGTTAATTGAAAAGCCTTAAAATTAGTGACATAATGAATAATTAAGTTGTAAAAATATTAAACTGCTGTACAGTCATCGGAAAATAACCTTTGTACATAATTTCATAATTCTAGTTTACCAGAGAGTGGGTTAAAAATATATTGCAAAATCCCATTCTTACATAATAAAACCAGGTTGAGTTAAATAAAGGAGTGTAAAAAACGAGATATTAAGGTCGCATATACGGTTGCAAGTCCTATCATTGTAAGCCATATTTAGCAGACCCGTATCTATAACTTTTACACTTTCCTTTATTTTAATACGAAAAAAAAATACCCCGTGAATTACATATCTTAAACTTAACACTTAACTTAATGGCTTCTCTGATTTTTTCCTATAAATCTTTATGTGTATAATCTATTTTTAAAGCATTCAGCTCTAAATTACACATCTTACCAATACAATTTATAAAATAATATATCTAAAAATACAATAAAACCTCAAAATACTTTTATTCTCTTCTCATTTATTGTTTTTAGGGTTACGTACTTAAAAAGTAAAAACGGAAACATTATAAGATCACTCCTGTGTCTGTCTGTCACAGCCATTTTACTCGTAAACAATGGAACACGGAAAGTTCAAGTTAAGGGACGTAATAAATACTATTGACCCACCTATTTACAGATTATTAAACATTCACAAATATGTTTAGGTAAAATGTAGGGGGCCTGAT
Organism: Maratus speciosus; assembly: GCA_963932465.1. NCBI lineage: Eukaryota > Metazoa > Arthropoda > Arachnida > Araneae > Salticidae > Maratus > Maratus speciosus. Next base: position 484,457,908 of record OZ010793.1, read on the forward strand.
TAAGTTACTTGAAAAAAATCTTCTTTGTATATCATGTTAAAGCTTTCGTAATGCTGAAGTCAAAAATACATTTCTTTTAATTTTAGTTATTATATTTTCAGAGATATCGTTGAAAATGTAGTGCAAAAATATGTTCCCCCATATCTATTTCCGAATCTATTGAAACTAAAATTATGAAAAAATTAGAGGTAGTAGACGTTAGTTTAAACCTTGCAGAAAAATTATAGCGATGACCCTAGGTCACATAGTTTTTGAGAAATACGCATTTTTCCATTACCCACAAATTTCGATTTGCGGGCATTCAGCAAAGTTTTTTAGGAGCGCTGAAGGTGCCTATCGTAGCAGAAGTATAAAACTATTGTTGATAATGATTTTCTAAAAAAATCGTCGTTAATTAGACGAGATAGTAACCCTTAAAGACACGGACGGTTTGGACATACATAATGACAGAAGCGGCGTGCTACCATCAGCCTTTGAAGCTTAGATAACAACTTTTAATGATGTATTTGTGTAATGCAATGCCCAGTAGCAGTACAAAAGCAATAAACGTCAGATTGTTAAAAACATACTAATTAGAATTAATCACATAAATACTATGGGATTCATGACTAGTTTGCATTGAGTGGATCTCTCAATACGCCTCCCGAATCTTTAAATGTTAATTAAAAACCTATCAAGAAAAACGCGGCACGATCGAAGGCAGCGTTGCAATTTGCACACCTCCTTTTTGCAGCGCGCTTAGCATAATGAAAAAAGTTTAAACTTTGGACAAGGGTTTTGTTTTAGCTACACTGTAAAAAGGAAAAGATTATTATTACGTATTTTATTGACAAACTAGTATTTTATTGACATAACAATTACCACTATGTGCTCAAATGTGCCACTCGCAGGGTCTAGAAAATGATTGGCGTACCTTTCGCAGATTCCAAGTGTTTCACGAACATTTCCAGCAACGACTGAAAGTCTTGCAGTGTCGTTCCTATGAGAGTCAGGGTTCTCGCTGTCGCTCGCCATTGCACCAAATCGCGACAAAATGCTCCATTTGGGGAGTAAACGAACAAGCAGACTCGCCAAATTACGAGTGCTAAACTTAGTCGCCATTACTGTGCCAATACAGTCTATATTCTTATCCACGTTGCTGAGCGATTGATGTCGCTTTAAAATATTCAATCGCATCGTGCCATTTATATTGCTCTATTTATAGAGATACTGAGTCTCAACACCAATTCAGTTTAGCAACAGCCAAAGAAACAAAAGGATTATGCGATAGGTATTTCTCTATTGTCAGTTAATCACTGACTATGTTCCGCCGTCGTGTCACGCCGGTAAAAACACGAACAAAATTACTCGCATAAAGCGCCAAATAGAGAAAAGTTTTGCTGGAATGCGGTTTTGGAATTAGCCATTTAACATATTGTTTATTAGTTGTATGCAAAATATCATTGGCCTGTCAATTCTTTCTATCGCTTAGAATAGAAATCTCATAGCATTTTTTAGTGTATATTTTCACTATGGAAAATAAAAGATAGCTCTTTTGAATTTTTATTTAGACTGCTAAAAGAATGTTTGAAACACTTACACATTTACGAGAAATTTAGAATGTACTTAATTTTAATAGTTTCTGTAGCGGATAGTCGAATTTCTATTTTATAAGCAATTAAAAAAAAAAAGACCGGTTAATTCAGATAATATTGAAACAAAAGTTTACAACAATGATTTAAAGATAGATTTTTCAGTGTTTCACGGCGAATATATTTTGCTACCTTTTTTTTCAGTTGGCTACTGTGTTTTATTTCTTATTCGCCAAATCGCTAATGTTGGTCAAAAGCCAGCGAGAACCCTGATCAGAGTCAACTTGTGTCTCACAAATGAATCATCTGGAACCTGGCGCTGAAGGTGCCTATCGCAGCAGAAGTATAAAACTATTGTTGATAATGATTTTCTAAAAAAATCGTCGTTAATTAGACGAGTTGGTAACCCTTAAAGACACGGACGGTTTGGACATACATAATGACAGGGGCGGCGTACTACCATCGGCCTTTGAAGCTTAGATAACAACTTTTAATGATTTATTTGTGTAATGCAATGCCCAGTAGCAGTACAAAAGCAATAAATGTCAGATTGTTAAAAACATACTAATTAGAATTAATCACATAAATACTATGGGATTCACGACTAGTTTGCATTGAGTGAATCTCTCAATACGCCTCCCGTATCTTTAAAAGTTAATTAAAAACATATCAAGAAAAACGCGGCACGATCGAAGGCAGCGTTGCAATTTGCGACCTCCTTTTTGAAGCGCGCTTAGCACAATGCCAAGTTTAAACTTTGGACAAGGGTTTTGTTTTAGCTACACTGTAAAAAGGAAAAGATTATTATTACGTATTTTATTGACATAACAATTACCAGTATGTGCTCAAATGTGCCACTCGCAGTGTCTAGAAAATGATTGGCGTACCTTTCGCAGATTCTAAGTGCTTCACGAACATTTCCAGCAACGACTGAAAGTCTTGCAGTGAGGTTCCTATGAGAGTCAGGGTTCTCGCTGCCGCTCGCCATTGCACCAAATCGCGACAAAATGCTCCATTTGGGGAGTAAACGAACAAGCAGACTCGCCAAATTACGAGTGCTAAATTTAGTCGCCATTACTGTGCTAATACAGTCTATATTCTTATCTACGTTGCTGAGCGATTGATGTCGCTTTAAAATATTCAATCGCATCGTGCCATTTATATTGCTCTATTTATAGAGATACTGAGTCTCAACACCAATTCAGTTTAGCAACAGCCAAAGAAACAAAAGGATTATGCGATAGGTATTTCTCTATTGTCAGTTAATCACTGACTATGTTCCGCCGTCGTGTCATGCCGGTAAAAACACGAACAAAATTACTCGCAAAAAGCGCCAAATAGAGAAAAGTTTTGCTCGAATGCGGTTTTGGAATTAGCCATTTAACATACTGTTTATTAGTTGTATGCAAAATATCATTGGCCTGTCAATTCTTTCTATCGCTTAGAATAGAAATCTCATAGCATTTTTTAGTGTATATTTTCACTATGGAAAATAAAAGATAGCTCTTTTGAATTTTTATTTAGACTGCTAAAAGAATGTTTGAAACACTTACACATTTACGAGAAATTTAGAATGTACTTATTTTTAATAGTTTCTGTAGCGGATAGTCGAATTTCTATTTTATAAGCAATTAAAAAAAAAAAAGACCGGTTAATTCAGATCATATTGAAACAAAAGTTTACAACAATGATTTAAAGATAGATTTTTCAGTGTTTCACGCCGAATATATTTTGCTACCTTTTTTTTCAGTTGACTACTGTGTTTTAATTCTTATTCGCAAAATCGCTAATGTTGGTCAAAAGCCAGCGAGAACCCTGATCATAGTCAACTTGTGTCTCACAAATGAATCATCTGGAACCTGGCGCTGAAGGTGCCTATTGTAGGAGAAGTATAAAACTATTGTTGATAATGATTTTCTAAAAAAATCGTCGTTAATTAGACGAGATAGTGATCCTTAAAGACACGGACGGTTTCGACATACATAATGACAGGGGCGGCGTACTACCATCGGCCTTTGAAGCTTAGATAACAACTTTTAATGATGTATTTGTGTAATGCAATACCCAGTAGCAGTACACAAGCAATAAACGTCAGATTGGTAAAAACATACTAATTTAATTAGAATTAATCACATAAATACTATGGGATTCACGACTAGTTTGCATTGAGTGAATCTCTCAGTACGCCTCCCGTATCTTTAAAAGTTAATTAAAAACCTATCAAGAAAAACGCGGCACGATCGAAGGCAGCGTTGTAATTTGCGACCTCCTTTTTGAAACGCACTTAGCACAATGCCAAGTTTAAACTTTGGACAAGGGTTTTGTTTTAGCTACACTGTAAAAAGAAAAGATTATTATTACGTATTTTATTGACAAACTAGTATTTTATTGACATAACAATTACCAGTATGTGCTCAAATATGCCACTCACAGCGTCTAGAAAATGATTGGCGTACCTTTCGCAGATTCCAAGTGTTTCACGAACATTTCTAGCAACGACTGAAAGTCTTGCAGTGAGGTTCCTATGAGAGTCAGGGTTCTCGTTGCCGCTCGCCACTGTACCAAATCGCGACAAAATGCTCCATTTGAGGAGTAAACAAACAAGCAGACTCTCCAAATTACGAGTGCTAAATTTAGTCGCCATTACTGTGCCAATACAGTCTATATTCTTATCCACGTTGCTGAGCGATTGATGTCGCTTTAAAATATTCAATCGCATCGTGCCATTTATATTGCTCTATTTATAGAGATACTGAGTCTCAACACCAATTCAGTTTAGCAACAGCCAAAGAAACAAAAGGATTATGCGATAGGTATTTCTCTATCGTCAGTTAATCACTGACTATGTTCCGCCGTCATTTCACGCCGGTAAAAACACGAACAAAATTACTCGCATAAAGCGCCAAATAGAGAAACGTTTTGCTGGAATGCGGTTTTGGAATTAGCCATTTAACATACTGTTTATTAGTTTTATGTAAAATATCATTGGCCTGTCATTTCTTTCTATCGCTTAGAATAGAAATCTCATAGCATTTTTTAGTGTATATTTTCATTATGGAAAATAAAAGATAGCTGTTATGAATTTTTATTTAGACTGCTAAAAGAATGTTTTAAACACTTACACATTTACAAGAAATTTAGAAGGTACTTATTTTTAATATTTTCTGTAGCGGATAGTCCAATTTCTATTTTATAAGCAATTAAAAAAAAAAGACAGGTTAATTCAGATCATATTGAAACAAAAGTTTACAACAATGATTTAAAGATAGATTTTTCAGTGTTTCACGCCGAATATATTTTGCTACCTTTTTTTTCAGTTGGCTACTGTGTTTTATTTCTTATTCGCCAAATCGCTAATGTTGGTCAAAAGCCAGCGAGAACTCTGATCAGAGTCAACCGTGTCTCACAAATGAACCATCTGGAACCTCGGAAAGGGTACGCCAATCACTTGCTAGACGCTGCCAGGTATGTGTCGACGTTAGTGGGGGCACATTTGAGCACTTTCTGTAATTGTTATGTCAATAAAACACTTGTTTTCATTTCCTCCGCAGTTCTTGTTTTTCGCCAAAACTTTTCATTTCCGACCTCACATCGCTGTACCAAAATTGCTTCTTTATGTGTAATTTACCTTCTATTACAGTTTGTCCTATGAATTCGGGGAAACCCTGTGTAAAAGAAAATAAACTTTTTTTTTCCTCCAAAAATTCTAAATTCCGGGGGTGGAGTGGGGGGTTGTATTATCTTTTCAGTCGTAGTCTCAATGACTCAAATGACAGTTTAACCTATTAAACCTTATAACTAGCTAAAAGTATTCCCAAACATTTTTAACTACAATCCTTGAGTTTTGCTCAGGCTGCCCCAGGAGATAAATCATGTAAATATAGCAGAAAAAATTATCAGGCACTTGTACTTTCATTTTCGTGAAAATGTCTTCGAAAGAGATATTCAACAAAGTTTCTTGACATTTTCTATGACAGTGAAAAATTCGTATTTTTCAATTTTATTTTTTGTGGCAGCAATTGCTTTATTTAATTTTTTCTAATTCCTTAAATTTAACCCTTTGAGGGGCAGGCAATAATGTCTCTGTAATGTTGAATTCTCACCGGAATAATCGAAAAATTTATTTTAAAATAAGAAAAATCAATTTTTAATATTTATCCCCCCTCCCCCAAAAGTTAAAAATATAAAATTTAGTTAAAAGCTTCTTGTGCGAATTTTTTTTTAAATTAACTGGGATAAAATATAACCCACCGCCCTTCAAGGGGTTAATATAAAAAAAAAATAAATAAATTTACCAATGTTTTCCATTTATTACATTATGGGTCATTTCTGAAATAATTAGGATTTCTACGATTTTCATTTTCGTTACTAAATAAATTTAGGCATTTATTTTTCATCTAAATATTATTAAAAATACATTCAGGATATGACATCAGTTATTCTGTTGGGTTTTTTTTTGTTGTTGTTGTTGTTGTTTTTTTACAGTAAGACTTTCTGTAACTTTTGGAGAAAAAGGATAACAGTGCGCAGTGAATTTTAATATAGGAGAATTTAAGTGCAGCTAAGGGAAGGAAAAGACGAAAGCTTTTGTATTACGCATTCTTTTTTTATTGCATTTCTACCAAATACGTGCAGCTTGATAGTTTTCTAAAATATTTAACTGAAGTAATAGTTAGAATTGAACGTATATTTATAGGTAATAACTATTAAAATTGACAAAAGTTGTGCAATGGAACACATTATACAGCGTGTGCACTCTGAACCGTGTCCAATGGGTAATTCCTAAACCATTAGTCATAGACATATAGTTCTAATCACAAAAATGTTTTAAATAAGTCATCAAATTATTTTAAAAGTCGTTTTGATCAATAAAAACATTTCTTAAAAAGTTACGAAATTTAATTTTTTATACGAGCCCATTATGGATCTATAAGTGACATTTAGTAAAACTTTACTATTTTACTGACAATTAAGACAAAAAAATGTGTCTATTTGATTGTATTTATACTCTATCTTAATATATGTGTACCTTTAATAATTAAAAAAAAATGGAATTCAGACATTAACTTATGTGTTTTAATATATATTGTGGATCAATGGAAAAAGAAATTTATTCATCGTTATTACGTCATCCAGTGCTGTCTGATAGATGGACGGTGACGTTCCCCAAATTGATTTATTAGTAGGAAATTGCCAGGGTAGCTTTAGCAGTTAGAGCTACAGCACGGAACGCGGTAGGCCCAGGTTCGAGTCCTGTCCCCGGCTAATTTTTCACACCATTTAAGTTTATTGTATTGATTCTATTTATAGTCTGTCTTAATATCTATGTACTTTTAATAATTAAAAAAAAAATGGAATCCAGACATTAACTTATGTGTTTTAATACATATTGTGGATCAATGGAAAAAGAAATTTATTCATCGTTGTCACGTCATCAGTGCTGTCTGATAGATGGACGGTGACGTTCCTCAACTTGGTTTATTAGTGGGAAATTGCCAGGCTAGAACATCGGCCAGGGGTAGCTTTAGCGGTTAGAGCTACAGCACGGAACGCTGTAGACCCAGGTTCGAGTCCTGTCCCCGGCTAATTTTTCACACCATTTGAGTTTATTATATTGATTCTATTTATAGTCTGTCTTAATATATATGTACTTTTAATAATTAAAAAAAATGGAATTCCGACATTAACTTATGTGTTTTAATATATATTGTGGATCAATGGAAAAAGAAATTTATTCATCGTTGTCACGTCATCCAGTGCTGTCTGATAGATGGACGGTGACGTTCCCCAACTTGGTTTATTAGTGGGAAATTTCCAGGCTAGAGCATCGGCCAGGGTAGCTTTAGCGGTTAGAGCTACAGCACTGAACGCTGTAGACCCAGGATCGAGTCCTGTCCCCGGCTAATTTTAGGTAGCTGTCATTACAAAAAGCTACCTATTGCAGCCATTCGGAGGAAAGCGATTTCAAAAAATTTTGGTATATTTTCATCGATCATGACCCCCAGACCCCGAAATCACCCTCCGTTCAAAATTTATATATATATATATGACCTTTGTCACACTGTAACTCTCGTATTTATGAACCGATTTGGATGTTATTCTGTGTACAAATGTCTCGACCGAGTTCGTTGGCCAGCTTCATCCGCCATTTTGTTTCAAAATGGCGGCCATTTAAAATTTTTAAAAAAATTTTAAATTTTGAAAAGTGGTAACAAAAATTGAAAATGGAAAAATATTTTTTTCTTATGTATTTGACCTTTATACAAAGATTTCGGAGCAGTTTTTGTTTCGTCTATATCTTAAACAAGTGGGTAAGTGTGATCACAGATCGCACAGAGGGTTTCGTTTAATATTCCTTTAAAACACTTTATCCTTTTGTGAAATCTATTAGTTCCACATTTCGCAACCAGGGGCGCACTCTATTCTACACAAACCTCTATCCAAAGGAAACTCCGTTTTACAACCTATCCGTAGGTATATTAGTCGAGAGGATCGGGTCTATAGCACCCGAGATAGGTAGGGGCCCCAGGAAATTGCACGGAACATTCTTTTATAAGCTTTTTATTATGTGTTATGAACTATGTCAAAGTTTCCAGCAGATCGACTTGTTAGATTTCATAATTTTAACAAAATTGCGTTATGTTAGTTGCAAATTCCACCACCAGGGAGCGCACACTATTCATAACAAAAGTGTATCAGATCGAAACTCTGTTAAACAACCTATCAGTGGATGTGTTACTGGAGTTGGTGGCGGCCTTAAGCGAGAAATTAAGAAATTTGCTGAAAGTACTATTCGGAAATAGTGGTAACTAAAATTTTGACATTTTTATATTTCATAAGCAGCACGTGTCTGAGTATATCATAGTGCTCAAAAAACGACACCTAAAAAGGTCGTAAACGCTATTTTTTAAAAAAGAAATCCAGCGCCCCTCCCTTCACAGGAAATTGCATGCACCATTATTTTATAAGGATTTTATTATGTGTCATGAAGTATCTTGAAGTTGCAAATGGATCGCCTTGTTATATTTCCTAATTTTAACAAAATCACGTTACGTTAGTTCCGCATTCCACCACCAGGGAGCGCACTTTATTCTTAACAAAAGCATATCTGAACGAAACTCCTTTGCGCAATCTCTCCGTAGATACATATGGTCGGGAGGGTGGCGGTGCAGTCTTAACCAACAATTTAAAACATTTTCTGCGATAACAAACGCTAAGATTTAATAAATAAATCTAGTCCCCCCCCCCTCCACTCTTCGAAATATCACACTCCATTCTTTTTTACACTTTTTCTTATGTGTTATAAAGTATCTTAAAGTTTCGAAGACATCGAGTGGCGGTCTTAAACAATAATTTAAGATATTTCCTGAAATTGCTATTCGGAAATAGTGGGATGAACACTTATAAACCTATAAACTTTTTCATATTGAATTTAATACTTATCTCATAGCGCGCCGTCGAAACACCCCACGCAAATTGTTAATTTCCTAATTTAAATGAAATCTCCGTTAAAAAAGCACGTGACTCCATCTTAATCTGGCATTTGATGGAAATAAAAGCAATTAATAAAATAATAATTAATATCTCAGCTCGTAATGAAGCAATCTCTTTGAACCGGGTATGTATGGAATCTGCGAGAAATTTCCAGCCCGGATGTCAAAAAATTTAATCGAAAAATTTAATATTTAAAAAGTTTAAATTTCGTATTAGACTTTCCTCCCCTTAAATTTCTCCCGCGCCGATATGTCGAGAAATGATGACAGCTGCCATCCGGTGAATGGAAATCTGTTTTCATTGTTTTTTAAAACACAAATTTTTATCGATCGATTTTTAGTGGATTTTTTGCGTTCTATCCTACGCAGAAATTTGAAATTTATACCAAAATAAAGTAGAATTTTTTCCGCGTATTTCTACACGTGTTACGAATTTGTACGACCGATATTTCGGCAGATCCAATTTTGTTTTTTGAAGGTCCACTTCATTTATTGCTTAAAGTACTCCGTGGTAACCCTGCACCGGCTGATTTGACGGAGCATCCGCCGAGTTTACTGGCAACCATTAGGAGAAACTGGGGAGGATTTCGATAACGTGCATTTTCACCTGCATTCAAAAGGTTGATTGGTTAATTTTAGAATTTAATTAGCCCGTAATTAGGTTAATTACCAACTTTTTCAAAATTTTATGATTTGTTGTTTGATGTGAGGTGTTCAGCTATAAGTACCCAAAATTTCAAGTCTCTAACATGTATAGTTTCTGAGAACGGGCTCTGTAACGGACAGACGGACAGACAGACAGACAGAGGAGCGAGACGAATAGGGTTTCGTCAGATGAACGAAACCCTAAAAACGGCTGAGTTATAGCATTTTGAATTTCTAGCGTGGCTGACATTTTGAAACGTCCTGAATTTTGTCACGCGATAAAAGGCGTATTTATGAACCGATTTGGATGTAACTTCGTTTATACATAGTACATACCAATTTCTCGACCGAGTTCGTTGGCCAGCTTCATCCGCCATCTTCTTTAAAAATGGCGGCCATTTAAATTTTTAAGAAAAATTTAAATTTGAAATGTGGTACCAAAAAATAGAAAATTGAAAAAATATTTTTTTCTTATGCGTTTGACCTTGATAAATAGATTCGGGAGAAGTTTTTGTTTCTTCTATATCTTAAAAAGTGGCTGAGTTATAGCATTTTGAATTTCTAGCGTGGCTGACATTTTGAAACGTCCTGATTTTTGTCACGTGATAACAGGCGTATTTATGAACCAATTTGGATGTACCTTGGTGTGTACATAGTACATACAAATATCTCGACCAAGTTCGTTGGCCAGCTTCATCCGCCATCTTGTATCAAAATGGCGGTCATTTAAAAAAATTTAAAAATTTAAAATTTAAAATGAGATACCAAAATACTGGAAAATGAAAAAGATTTTTTCGTATGTGTTTGAGCTTAATAAAAAGATTCCGGAACAGTTTCGTCTATATCTAAAAAAATGGCTGAGTTATAGCATTTTGAATTTCTATTGTGGCTGACATTTTAAAACGACCTGATTTTTGTCACGCGATAACAGGCGGATTTATGAACCTATTTGGATGTAACTTCGTCTGTGCATAGTACATGCCAATGTCTCGACCGAGTTCGTTGGCCAGCTTCATTCGCAATCTTGTTTCAAAAGGGTTGCCATTAAAAAAAATTAAATTTAAAATTTAAAATGAGGTATTAAAAAATGGGAAAATGAAAAAGATTTTTTTCATGTGTTTGGCTTTGATACAAAGATTCCGGAGCAGTTTTTGTTTCTGAAAATTTGTTCTTTTGTTTATATCATAAAAATGGGTGAATAATAGCACTTTGAATTTCTAGCATGGCTAACATTTTGAAACGATCTTGTATTTTTCACGCGATAACACACGTATTCGCCTATTTTGATGTAAGAAGGCATGTGGATAGGTTTCTTTCTTAAAAAAGGTTGAAAAAGGTTTCTTTCTTAAGTATTTGACCTTGATATAAGGATTCAGGAGCATTTTTTGTTTGTCTTTATCTTAAAAAATGGCTCAGATATAGCAGTTTTAATTTCTAATGTGGGTGACATTTTGAAAAATCTGATTTTTTGCCTGCGACAGCATTTGTATATATCAACCGATTCCGATGTGAGTGAGCATGTGCACAGCAATTACTAAGGTCTCGACCAAGTTCACTGGTTAGCCTCATCCACCACGTTGTCTTAAAATGGCAGGCACTTTAAGAAATCGCAGAATTTGGCAGCCAAATATAAGTTACTTTAAATAAAAGCAGCTTGGATAAAGCCGACTAATTTCGCGATATTCTCATTCATAATGATTTAGTATTGATAAAAATTAGCATTGAATCTCCTATATTCGGTTTCCACTAAATTGAGCTTAGTGTGTTTGAATAATATAAGTTGACTTTTTTAAAATAAGGAATATGAAAGCTACCTCTTCCTCCCGCACTGGCCGGAAGGACTTTTTCACTCCATTTGAGTTTATTGTATTGATTGTATTTATAGTCTGTCTCAATATATATGTACTTTTAATAATTAAAAAATTGGAATTCAGATATTAACTTGGCCCCACCAGTAGCCGAGAGGTTCTGCTCTCGAAACTAGTAGACGGGAGGTGCTGGGTTCTAACCCAATCTTGCCCGTCGACCTAATCGTTCGATATTTTCCGTGTTTTTCTTCTAACCTTGCGTAAATCCGAGTTAGGTTCAATTAGAAAGGCCCCCACGGAGGGTACTCCCTCCAGGCCTATATATCTCAAGTAGATAATCGGCCGTCATAAAAACAAATTAACTTATGTGCTAAAAAAAAAAGTCCCATTAACCCCTTCAAGAGCTCCGTTTTGGACCACTTAATTTGAATTCCTAAATGCCGCATTGGCACCAGAATATTGGAATGGAATTTTCAATTTTATTAAGTACGTGAACAAAAGCTTTTGCTTAATTTGAAATAAATTTGTTTGTAAATTATTTTGTCTTTCACTCATTTCAGCATTTTACGAACAGTCGTACCTTGTCCTGAAAGGGTTAATCTAACACTAAAATTGACACTAAAATTAATATGAAATTAATATGAATAACTTACTCCAATTTTGTGAATCTGAACACAGAAATTTTTATACGAAACCCTGTCTATAAGGGATATTTTGTAAAAATTTACTATTACATTAACAAGTAGGCCAAAACGTTTTTAGTAATCTAACACTAAACTTGTTATGAAACTTTGAATTGCATGACTTACACCAATTTTCTTCATCTGAACACAGATGAGTTGGGCTAAGCTTCAAGGGATCGTACACAAAGTGCTTAAAGTATTAAAAGAATTTTTATCGTTTGTATCTGCACTTGTATCTGTTCGCATCTGCACTAGCGTGTATCAAGTCACATCGTACAAGTATTATGATAGTGTTCATTTTTACTAATAAAGTTTCAGATTGGTTTATTTTAACATATGTTTTATTTTGTAATGTATTGAAACTATTGCTTTTCATCATTTCATTTAACAAAAATTCCGTTATTTTTTCACGTATATTTTAATACAAGTTGTATATTTTGCATTAATATGACAGAATGAAATTAGATTAAAAATTTATATTGTTATGTTAATTTCACTCTCAACTATTATTTTTTTTTATGTCGAACGATTATTTATATTTCTAGTAAATTTGTGAATGACACATATTTCGCAGCAAAAAAATTGCTTCAAATTTAAACATCTATTACTCAGTCAGTTTTAATCGTAGAGAACTGGAACTTTTTTGGTCTTACTTCTGAGAACAGTTGGATATTTTTACTTATAATTTATTTTTAAATATATCTTATAATAACTAATGCTATAATTAATAATTATATAATACTTTTATAATATTGTAATTAATATTTATTTTTAAATACAACTTATGGGGACCGTATACAAATTTAAATTAAATTTTTTTAAGAAATTTTTTTATTGACCCAAATAACTTTAAAAATACTTCACTTCATTTAAATCATTTTGTAATCGGAACGATATGTCTATGACTAACTGTTTGGACACCGTTCAGAGTGGACACTGTATATTCATAAATTTTAGGGTAAAATTTATTCATTAAGATTTAATATATTCTGTGCAGATAATGCATATCAAAAGATTAACACAAATGTATCATGAAAATGTAGATCGGTGTACAATAATTTAATTTTAACCATGAGCATGTGTTTTGATGGTTAATCAAAACATAATTCTCAGCGCCGTGAACTGATATATCCTTTCACTATGCTGCAGATTTCACTGCAATAGAATCCTTATTTAAATTAATATAATTCTATAGATATAATGAAGTTTTAAAACATTGAGTAATGGTAATATTTTGAATCATGTTCGAAAAATCACTTTATTTTAGTATTTTAATGAAACATAAAGAGAAAACAACATTACAACATTCCTTTTTTGCTGGGCAGTCAGGAGATTGAAGGAAAGTTGAAGTAAAAAAAAATCATTTTGTCTTTGATATGGTTATGAATTACAAAAAAAGAGAATTTTAAGATTAAAATTTATGAGAAAAACAAAACCAGTTCGATGTTTATTATAATTTTTCAGGTATGGAGAACCCGCTGAAAACTGAAAAGTATTTATTTCTGAAATAGTGTAACAAGTATAAATAAACGATACAGCATCGTTGCGTGTAAGCGCGTTTCAAATTTAAGAATATGCTTCCTTAGGCTGTGTAAATTCTTTAAACAATAAAATTAATAATCAAAAAATGAAATTCCTAAATAAAAGAATTTTAGAAATTCAATATAGTAAATTAAATGAAGCTCATAACTGACGCTGAGTTTTCTTATCATCATGTATGTTTGTAAAATTTTAGGTAAAACAAGTTTCATAATTACTGTAAGGAGTCAAAGAGGGGTCAAAAGGTAACTTTTTATAATAGATTATTCTAAAATTAGATTCTTTAGATACGTTTTAAAAGAAGCCCAAAGCAAACATTCGCTATAGATAGGAAGTTATGCTTAAAGCAGTTTGAACTTTTTAATATTAATAATGGTTAATTTGATTTTTAAAATCAAATTTCTCAAATTTTTGGTCATTTTGAGCATGATTTCTAAAAAATCGCTCTATAAAACGTCATAAAAATTTGACTGAAAGAATAATTCTTATAGATTCAAAAAATGACCTACTATTACGTTCATCAAATAAGAAATTTAGAAATCATAACTATTTTCATATTAAAAAAAAAATCCAAATTTTGAAAATTTTGAATTTTTTTTTCCCGAGAGCTAAGGATTTATATATTTTCCGATATATATTTACATATTTTCCAGTGTAGGTCATTTTAAACACATACTATTATATATTTCTACTCAATAAAAAATTTTAGCTCTCTGTGATAATTCAATTATAAGAAATCCTGAATAATAGGTAAAGAATATAAGGTGAATTCATTTATTAAAAAAGCATCACATTTCAAAATAAATGAAAAAACTGTATATGAATCTCGAGTCGTTTTTAGATTATTAACTGTTAGCATATATCTCTTTTAATTTTTTTTAATTCCACTAGGGGGCTCTGCCCCCTACGAGCTACGCTCGCCAACCCCCGTTAAGGCACACCAAAATCCAAAAAGCACGCTAATTTGATCGGCTTTAAAAATATTGAATTAAAATTAAAAAACAAACAAACAAACAAACAAACAAAACAGTAACGATCTCTCTGTAAATGGGTTCGTTTTCCTTGGATTGGGGATTTTTAAGGCCAAATCTGCTGCTGTTAAGAGATACAATGGCTGTTTTAGTATTTAATTAAAATATTATTAAACATTTGAAAATAAGCTAATGTAAAATGAATTAAGTAAAAAGTGTCATTGTTTCCTGGTATTTTTTAACAGCGCTATAAGATAGTTCTTTTAAATAATTCATTTTAAATGTATCGTTTCAAATCTGACGTAATTTACACCAAAGTTTTATTTCTCTTATTAATATTCACGTGAAAATACCTTTGTTGTTAAAAGGAAATATTATTTGCGCTGTCTTCGAATTCACGATAATAGTTGAAAAGATTATCTCAAAATATCTCGCGCAAATGTATTTTTCAATTTAAATTGTTTTGCTATATTTTTGCCATTTTAAATATAACGAAATTTCCTCAAATTACAAGTTTTAACGCATAATAATGTTTTTTTTTTTGTTTTTGTTTTTTAAGATTTTGTTTCTCTTATTTTAAGATTTTGTGTAAATATGGTTCAGCACAGATGTCATTGGCGCAATTTTTTTCTGACGCCAATTTCATATACGCAACGGGTACTTAACTGGTGCTAAAGTGTCGTTATTTTGATTGATATGGTAACTCGGATGTTGTTGTTTATGCTATTGATGTTTTCGCCAAATTGGCGTCGGAAAAAAATTGCACCAATATGCATATGACGTATATGACATCTGTGCCTATGGTTCTTATGACGTAATTTTCCTGCTTTTAACATGTAATCATTTAATTCTAATTTTAATTTTTTTTCTGTTTGTAATAGTCACGTGTAAATAAATTTTTAATTTGAAGTAAACATTATTGTTTGCGCTGTTTATACAACTGGCAACAGTTTAAATTAATAACATTTTTTAAAATTTGTAAAAAATATATCTCGAAATGCTGAAAATTTGAATTTAAAATTGAAATAAAACCTCAAAAAATGAGTCAAATAAGAAAAATAAATACAATCTGCACACCGGGAATTTATAACGTATAAAATGATCTAAAAACAAGTAATATAAAAATTTTGTTTTTAAAGTCAATTCCTACTTAGGCCATCAAAGAAAAATTTAATATAATCAAGCTAATATGAGTTTTTGTTGCATTAAAATATCTCAATTTGTTGATTTTCTATAAGCAAGTAGGTTTACAATGGGTAGGTTTACTATGGGAATTTGGCGAAATATTACAGATATCGCCAAGTTGGCGTCACTTTTGGCGACTCATTTTGGCTGCCAAATCTGGCGATATATCGCCAAGTTGGCGACAAACTTGGCGGTATTTGGCGACAGAACAGGGTCCCCCCCCCCTATGGTAACCCTTATTGAAAATACTTTCATTGAAATTCAATAACCAATGGCGGCCATTTTGTTTCCCATGCAAAACTAAAATTACATAATTAAAATTTAATTAATTGTCTGAGCGAAGCGAAGGCTAATACTCAGCGAAATATTACTGTCCGGACACATTACAGCTACGATGGATATTAACGCCATGTCCTACTAAAAAAAGAGCCTAATAAAAACCTTTCGTCAAGCATAACTCAAAAAATATTTGTCGGATTTCGTTTCTGATTGCACCAGAAGGTACCTATGAGGGCCACCTACTGAATGCACCTACTATGAAAAATAGGTTCCAAACCGTTTAAAAATTATATTAAGAAAACTGATAAAAAAGCACAATTTATCTGCATACGTCATAGAAATTTGATGTGCGTCACTTTCACCGGTGGATGTTTTCGTAGACAACTGGTTTGAACACATGGAACAAAAAAAAAAAAAAAAAAAAAAAAAAAAAAATACGCACGCAGTAATATTGAATAGACCAGTTTCAACCACGTGATCACAAACCTTGCAACAACCCGTGGCAACCAGTTTTGGTGGGCAAACAAATAATAATACAGTACTCCGTACCACGGTGACCGTTTTTAGCCTGTTGTATGACATACAATTGTGGATGATTAAAACAAAACACATGAGTGTTTATTGCTCCGGGAGGTTAGCTTTCTCTGGATGTCTGCCTGTCTATCATACAGCATGCAATTTTCTTGTAAAGGATGATATTATTATGCAGTAAAACATCCATAATGGACACACCCGATTAGTGGACACCTCTATTTAGCGGACATTTTTTCGATTACCAACCCTTTAGTAACTGTACATTTTTTACTCTCAGTAGCGGACACCTCCAAATAGAGGACAGATTCTGCAATCTCGAGGTGTCCGCTGTTCAGAGGTTTTACTGTATATATTATTGATAGTTATTTTACAGGGCCGCACAAAAGAATAAGAATGTATGAAACGAATATAAACTAAATTCGGGATTGGTAGATCGCTGATGGTAATGTAATTTTAGGATGTTGTTACAGTCATCCGCAACATGTTTTTTTGAGTTTCGTTCATCTAACGAAACCCTACCTGTCTCACTCCTTTGTCTGTCCGTCTGTCACAGAGCCCGTTCTCAGAAACTATATATGTCGGGGACTTGAAAATTTGCATACTTATAGCTGAACACCACACATCAAACGACAAATAATAAAATTTTCAAAAAGTCTAATATTTAATCCTCTGGGCTCAAACTTCTGAATTTTAAGCAATTTTTCTAACTCACAAGGAAGGTCTCCATACCGGGCATATTCAGAATATTTTGAAAAAAATACCAATTAAACTACTTATGCATGTAATAAAGGATCAGTCAAATTTAGCGGCGGAATTACAGTAGAAAGTCTGTAAAAAAATAAAGTACTTTCGAGTATTTGGCGCGAAAAAACGAAAGCCTCACGCGATTTGGCGAGCAGTACTTTTCCTCGCCAAAAGCAAACGATTTTAATGCATCTGAAAATTATTTGTTAATTGATTTTTAGAATGCGTATAAAAAGTATTTAATGAATTTTAACATAAACAATGAGAGAGTTTAATAAATACATTTTTCGTATTACATATTTATGTTGCTTGTTACTTAATTTTATTACTTTAAAAACAATTTCATCTATAAATAATACTTTCATATATTTAAGCGTGTTCCAAAATAAAGGCAAGATTCATTTAGCAGTTATTCATTTCTAACTAAGGAATTCGTCGTTTCCATAGCAACAAAATTGAACCGACAGCGCTCAATTGGACTTAATTTTCAGATATTGAAACAATTTTAATTTTGTTTTAATTCATAAAATTTGATATTTAACTTTCATTATAAATACATATATGACAAAACTATAGCTAAATCAAACTAAAACTGCCAAAACTACAGTTATCTAAGTTAAATTTACTTAAACAAGTTCAATATGAAATATTTTTATCTTAAAGAGTATTCGACACGAAAAAATATTTTTCGAAATTTCATTTCATCGCCAGCCGATGATAAATCGCCAAATAAACGAAAATTTCATTATTTTTTTACGAACGATCTATCGGGGTTCCGCCAAAAATTTTTTATAAACACGTGCCGTTTTAAATGTGATATGAATTTTTTATCCGATTCATTTTTCTAGACGTTTTATCATAAGGTCATATTCTCAATTATCATTAGTAGATTTTTTATATAGTAACTTATTCTGGTGAAATTTCATAATCGGGTTCATATTGGCGTATGTTAGCTTTGCATGATTTGTAAATTACTTCAAATGACACTTTGACAGCTGAAAAGTTATGCAGACGATATATTCAGATCTTGTGTCATACTTTATGTTGCAATCATTGCCGATTTCTTTTATTTAATGTATGCTAAATACAGCTCAACTTGTGCAGAATATGTTTGAAATCAAAACAATACAGCGTATGTAGTGGCCACCATACACTCATCATTTAAATCCGATCGAGCATATCTAAAACACACTCTAACGAAGCATTGCATGCAACTGTTGACGTATTCGGTACTTTGATACTATATCAGATTTTGAAAAGAGAATTCCTTAAATGTTATCGACAACCTCATTGCATCCGTGGAAACCAGATATTGTACAATATTAACTATTACGGGGGAGCACACACCATATAAAGTATAGTCCATTCTTTTTAAACATCATATATTTGTCATTTAAAGTTACTCAAATTGGTGCGGAGCGTCTGATTATGCTCTTAACATCATTTTATACGGTTAAAATCCCGATATAAGTAATTTAGTGTTTCATTTTCTATTTTACTTTTAATATATTGCATACTTTCAATTTTATATCCATGCATGGCTGTCTTGAATGGTTTGATTTCCCATTTTTTTAAACAGTGTATACGAATTTATATATATGATTTTGTAATTCTACGATTCGTTTAGTTTCATCATTTCAATTTATTACGGTATGTGGACAATTAAAGATAACATCTCATTTTCTTTGCTTCCACATGTTATTATTAAATCTATGTTCTCAGCAATATCGCTCAGACTAATCCCTCTGAGGGAAGTCCTAGTTAATTAATATTTGAAAAAACTTTATTAACATCAATTGTCATCCAGTACAAGTTAAAAAAAAATATTTCAACCTGATAGGATGAATAATGAGTATTTTATTAACGGTTGAAAATTTGTACAAGATAAATATATAAATATATAAATAAATATAGGGAGAGTGTGAGCTAATAGTAGGAATTGAATGATTAAATTCTCATGTATAGTTTTTGCTCCAATAAAACTTTTTTAATGAAACGATTTTGTCCAACTGTAGCATTAAATATCTCTTAAAATAATTCTTCGATTTGAAAACTGTCTGCATCAGCGTGTTTATCAAACATTTCTCTATAATACCACAGATTTTCATGTTTTTGTATGCAACTGTTTTTTTTAATATTAACGATGAAAGGCCACGCTTAAGCATTCAAATTGGATGCCCGGAATATCTACGCAGATTTTCATTGGTCCATTTCCAAATCAATACTTTTTTTTATATATATAGAAGTATATCCGATGTGGAGATATCTGATAATCAAATGTGTAGATACAGCTATCCACACTGGGGTCACATTTACGTGTAATTTGACCCCTTAAAATAAAATATTCAGTAAGAAAAAATTCTAATAAAGAATCAGAATTTTATTTAACCCAGCGGTACCTAACCCATGCCGCACTAAACTATCTGTAAAATTATTATGCCTTCCCTCACTATGTAAATTATGTCTATTTTTATTTAAAAAGTGAACACTATTCACATCGTGGAAGCGTAATAGGAACAATAAATATTCATTTCCCATTTTAGGTAGATTTCGTAAGACATGCTACCTATTGCAGTCGTTACCATGGTGCGACTTTTGAAAAATTCCTTCATAACTTTTCATTACAGGACCCCAGGAACCCCAAACCACCCCCAACTAAAAAGTTTATATATATATATATATATATATATATATATATATGTGTGTGTGTGTGTGTGTATGTATGTATGTATGTACTAAATTTTGTCCGCACGATAACAGTCGCAATGATGCACGGATCGTCTTCAAACTCGCCAACAACTTTGAGATGGCTAATATCTCGGCGGGGATTGAAAATGGGCAAAATCGGCCCAAGGGAATGGAAATGTGGAGAGTTCAAAATTTTGAATACCATCTTAACATGATTCTGATAAAACCAGCTCTTACACAACAATGACAGGAAAAAATAAATATTTTTCGTTATAGCAGTTGCCAACAATTAAAAAAAAGCAATAAAATTCTCACCACAACAATTGCTTTTCTATTGCAAGATTTTTCACGTGAAACATTAAATTAAATAAATAGTTTGACGAATTAAAAACAAATTGAATAATACGTCATAAGTTTTCTAGAGCAAGATTTCCGCATGAAAACTCAAAATGAAATAATTAGTTTGACGAATTAAAAACAAAAATAAAATATTGCGTCATATTGGAAATAAAATGGAGCTCAACGGGTGTATATGTGACGGCATGTGAGTTTGAAGAAATGTATTAAAACGTGATAAAAACCCGACTGTGGAAATATTAACATATAACACTTTGAGGTTCACTGAATTTGCTTTAGCTATTTTTTAAACCTATTCCATATACATGCATGTGTGTATTCATGTATATTAGAATTTTCACAAAATGTTTAGCTCCCTAAAGATCATTCTTAGTGAAGGAATTGGGCTTATCTCTTATCTTGATTTAAGTTTTGTTGGTGAATTTAGTACTTAACTTCGAAATCTACCTCCGCCTATAGGCCCGAGCCGGCAGGGATTTTTTTTTTTAACATATCAAAAAAGTGAATCTTCTATTACAAATATGTTTTTAATATAATTCTGTAAATGCAACATCTTCGCTTTTGTTCCAAAAAAAGTTTTGTATCACTGTTCAAACTTACCTCAGTGTAGAAAAGTGTCATTCGGTCTGCATTTTTATCTTCCCAAAATATATTGGAGTGTGACTTACATTTAGCATTAACATTGATGACATTCACGTATTTTAAAATTCTTTTTTGTGCCTTATTAAGAGTTGATGCAAAAGCTTTGGACGCTAACTTTTCTTTCTATGGTTAACACAAAACGCAAGAAGCATTTCAAGAGCCTCATCTTTATCAAATTTAAGTATCCGTTATTCCCCACCACAACACATTTTCTCTGTTTTCCCTTTCCCAATATCGTTAACGGTCTTTCATATATTACCTGACTTTAAAATGTATATGTCAACATCTAAATTTATTTACTGTGTAGGATGCCTATATTACAGCCGCAGATATTTACTATCTACCCACTTCCTTTTCTAATGCTATTTAAGGTGTAAAAAAATTATAAAATTGGTAGTACGTAGTTTAGATATTCCATTTATTTTTTTAGGTTAAATATGTTCAAGACAGTCAGATTTATAAGTACAGTAGAACCCCGCTAATCCGAATCAATTGGAACCGGTACCTGTTCGGATTACAAAAAATTCGGATTATCCGAAATTTCATTAAAAATAGAAAAGTAAAAGACTTGTGCTAAAATTTACAAGTTATAAGCACTCACAAGGAAGGTCTCCATACGGGCATACTCAGAAAAATCTGAAAAAAAATACAGAATGTTCTTCTCCCATGGGTATATATGTTTATAAAAAAATTTTTGGCGGAACCTCGATAAAACGTCCGTAAAAAAATAATGAAAATTTCACTTATTTGGCGACTTATCGCCGTTTGGCGAAGAAATTAAATTTAAAAAAAATACTCTTGTCGAATACTCTTTAAGGAAAAAACTTTTTATGTTGAATTTGTTTAAATAAGTTTAATTTAAATAACTTTAGCATTGTCATTTTTAGTTTGTTTTAACTATAGTTTTGTCATATATATTTACATGTACTTATAATGATTTTTAACCATCATATTTTACGATTTAAAACAAAATTTAAGTTGATTAAAATTGTTCCAAACTCAAAAATATGCCCCATCGAGCACTGTCGATTCAACTTAGTTGCTATGGAAGCAACTTCTTCGGTATGGAAATGTATTACGGCAGCATTATTCATCTGGCGTTAAAAGTTATTTTTATAACCGATAAAGCCGTTTAAATTTTTTTTAAATGTGGATTGGAGAATAAAACAATGGCAAAATTTCGTTCAAATCGGCAGCAAGCAACAAGTATAATACAAAATGTAATAATAATAATAATAATAATAATAATAATAAATTCTTTCATGGTTTACGTTTAAATTCATTAAATACCGTATATTTTTAAAATCAATTAACAAACAATTTTCAGATTCATTAAAATCATTTGCTTTTGGTGAGGAAAAGTGCTGCTCGCCAAATTGCGCTCCGCTTTCGACTTTTCACGCCAATTATCCGAAAGTATTTTATTTTTTTACAGATTTTCTACTGTAATTCCGCCGCTAATTTTAACTGGTCCTTTATTACATACATGAGTACTTTCACTAGCATTTTTTTCAACACTAGGGGGCTCGGCCCCCTACGAGCTACGCTCGCCAACCCCCGTCCAGACACCGTAGACTCTAAATGCACGCTAATTTGATCGGCTTTAAAAAGATTTCGAAAGATTGAATTATAATTTATAAAACAGTGGCGATCTCTCTATAAACGGATTTCTATTCATTTCTCTTTGATTGGGGAATTTTAACGCCAAATCCGTTGCCGTACTACTTGATTATCCCGTCGACCAATTTCGCCAAATTATATAAATCGCCAAACCACTCGCCAATTTATACAAATTGACATAATTTTTATTTTAAATAACGAAAAAACAAATAAATTAGTACAACATTAATAAAAATACAAATAAAACGTCGAAATAAAAATAACTTGATGACGTAGACACGTGTAACAACATTTCAAAATAAGCTAATATAAAAGGAATTAAGTAAACAGAGTCTTTGTCTCCCGGTATTTTTTAACAAAGTGAAAAGAAAGTTCTTTTAAATGAGACATTTTAAATTAATCGTTTTTAATCTGACGTAATTTTGACCAAACTATTCTTTCTCTTTTTAATATTCACGTGAAAATGCTTGTGTTAGAAATTAAATATTATTTGCGCTTTCCTAACACAAATAGTTGAAAAGTATCCTCTTAAAATATCAAATAAATGTCTAGCGCAATTTCTAAATTTAAACCGTTTTGCAATATTATTTTGTGTTCATTTTATGTAATAAGTGTAATGTGATGTAAATATGACGTAATTTCTCCTATTTAAGACTTCTAACGCATGTTAATAAATTTATTGTTTTACAAATTCCTTTTCTCTCTTAAAATTCACGTGTAATTATAGTTTTTATGACATAATTTTTAATAAGTTTCTGCTTTTTGTACATAATTTTTTAATCCTAATTCCAAATGTTTTTTTTTTCTGTTTATAATAGTCACGTGTAAATAAACTTTTAATTTATTTACACGTATAAATATATATATATATATATATATATATTTTAAGCAAACATTATTACTTCCGCTGTTTATACAGTTGGCAACAGTTTAAATTAATATCACTTTCTAAAATCTGTTAAAAATATCTCTAGAAATGCTGAAAATCTGAATTTAAAATAGAAATAAAACGTCAAAAAATTAGTCAAAATAAAACAATTAATGCAATCTGCACTCCGGCAAATTCTAACGCATAAAATGATCTAAAAATGATTAAATTCCTATGAACAGTTTTTGCTCCTATAAAACTTTTTTAGTGGAACGATTTTGTCCAACTTTAGCATTAAATATCTCTTAAAATAATTCTTCGATTTGAAAACTGTCTGCATCAGCGTGTTTATCAATCATTTCTGTATAATTCCACCGATTTTCATATTTTTGTATGCATTATTTTTCTTAATATTAACGAAGAAAGACCTCCGGTCACAAAAAATTCAAAACCGGCGGCGGCGGCGGTGACAGCGGTAGTTACTTCTTTTTAGAATAGAGAGATATTCTGAGTATGCCCAGTATGGAGACCTTCCTTGTCAGTAACATATAAACATTTTCTAATCCAGCATTCTAAGTTCCGGCATGCTGGATCATCTGGCATGACTTTTGGAAAAAATAGTATCCCTTGTTTCATCACTCCCGATGTTTATAACAATTCAATGAAACTTCAGAATGATGAATTATGTAACAAACCATTACAAACGATTCACAATCGCGAATCTATAAATGAGTCAGTCACCATGTCGACGAGGAGGAAAGAAAGAAACATTTCTGTAGATAATTTGCAAAATCATATTGTTGAAAGTAAATATGATTTTTGTCATTTGAATTAAATATTTTTTTGCATTTTAAAAGAGAATTTCATAGTGATTGGCAAACAAACTAATATTCGAGATTTTTCTTTAACATGGCTTCTACGAGTAGGCCTACAGAGCACGTTTTCATTTTATACAGGGTGATTCAAAAAAGATGGGAAACATTTTAAGAGGTTATAGTATACACCATAACAAACATTTTGTATCAAAGAATGCATGGTCGAAAACTAAACGTAAAAAAGTTAGAGGGCGCCAAAAGTTATGTTCTTATACGAGGCAAAAACACACAATGAACGATTAAGTTACGAAAAGAAATTTAATGGCATTTGATTACAATAAGTGCTCAAAACATTGACCGGCAGCTGTTATGCACGCAGTACAACGGCGAAGAACAGATTGGCGAATTTTCTGAAACATACTAGGCGCCATCGCGCTCGCTAGATCTTTCATGTCTCGATTTTTTTTTTTTTTTTTTTTTTTTTTTTGTGTGTGTGTGTGGGGACAGCTAAAGGCTCTTGTGTATGAGACTCCCATTGAATCCGCATAAGAACTTGTCGCCAAGCTTTCGGCTGCTGTAGGGGAAGTTCGCGATATGCCTGGTGTGTTTCAGAAAATTCGCCAATCTGTTCTTCCCCGTTGTACTGCGTGCATAACAGCTGCTGGTCAATGTTTTGAGCACTTATTGTAATCAAATGCCATTAAATTTGTTTTCGTAACTTAACTTAATCGTTCATTGTGTGTTTTTGCCTCGTATAAGAACATAACTTTTGGCGCCCTCTAACTTTTTTACGTTTAGTTTTCGACCATGCATTCTTTGATACAAAATGTTTGTTTGGGTGTGTACTATCACCTCTTAAAATTTTTCCCATCTTTTTTGAATCACCCTGTATACGTGTACATATGTTCTACTTTTACATTATTGAATATTTTTCAAATTCTATTCAAGCTGTTTGAAAAAAAAAAAAAAAACATGCTCTATGGCATTTTACATTTAATTCTAACTTCCACACTTTTTCCCCGACATTCATCCTGTAATTCCGAAAATTTCGTAAGTTAATCTTTTCAGTTAATTTTTTCAAGTATAATTTTCGAAAATAAAATCGGTTCAGATTAACCGGAATTTCGGATTAGCGAGGTTCTACTGTACTTTTAACTAGTTTAAAGTGCAAAATACTCTTCGTGTGACATATAAAGAACGAATAGAAGAGAAAGCCCATTCAGTAAATAATCGACAGCATTATGAAAAATTACAAAAATACAATAGTAACCAGAAAAATAGAGCTTTTTAATACCACAAAAACGGCATAAAAAATGTAAAACAAATCTCTTATAATTATTCTAGCCCTGTATATTATTTTAAAAGTTTTGATTGGGTATTTGAAAAATACAATAAAAAACTCATTTTTTAAGTTTTGCTTTTACTAACAAAGTTGGAATTGCCCTTTTAAACAGTCAAATTGCCCACTTTGGGAGCATCTCATTTAACCCATTAAACACGAAAACCATAAAGTAGAGATTTTCAACCCTTTTCTGAAAGTCGTTTTACATCACAAATTTCAAAACATAATTAATCTTCGCTTTTTTTTTTTTTATCGCAAACTTTTTGTTATAAGATTTTTTTTTATATAAGACAATGATAGCTTGGTAGTTAATTTTTCATGTGAAATTAATAGAATAAACTTTTCCGGTATAATTTGTTTTGATTTTTTACAATTTTAAGGAAAATACTGTAATAATTGATGCGTATTAAAATTATTCTCATGACAAAAATAGTCATAGCCTATAAATTTTTTTTCCATAAACCTAGAATTTGTGCTATTAAAAATGTAATGAACTGCAATCTGATCCATAAAAAAAATTTCAGAAATATATACATTCAAATTAGTATTTTGGAAATTTTTCATATATTTACGGAAGTAAATGTGCATAAAAAGCTGAAAATTTCCAGAAATCTCTCAGATAATTAAATCGATAGCTCATTACACTCATAGACCGGGAGTCGGCAGCATAGACAATCACCTCATCGAGTTCACGGGTGAAATACTAGTATTAGTTAAATCTTGATTTGCATATTAAAACGCAATCGGTCTGCCAAGTCATATCTTGGTGGAAAACACCTGGAAACCCGATTTTAGCGGCTGACTCATAGGTTTACCATTATGTTTTACTGCACCAAAAGGTATGAAAACATAGAGGACTGGTAACAGGAAAACACAATGGTAAACCTACGAGTCAACCACTAAAATAGAGTTTTTAGGTGTTTTCCACCAAGATATGACTTGGCAAACCGATTGCGTTTTAATATGCGAATCAAGATTTAACTAATTCTAGAATTTCATCCGTGACCTCGTTGAGATGATTGTCTGTGCTGCCGGCTCCCGGTCTATCAGATCATCACATAAAATGTAGGCGGTCAGTCTTACATAATTATAAGAATAATTTTTGGAGATGAACTTTTTTGTAATTGATTGTTCATAAAAATCATGTTTTTCAGAAAATTCAAAATTTTTCTTTCTAAAACTCTATTAGAAATATTATCTCATGTTCTCAGAAATATTATCTGATGTTCTCAAAAATTTTCTAATTTATGTTTTGCATCTTCTTAATCTCAATATTAGAAGATATTCTCGTTCTTAAGGTTATTGAACACATTCGCTCTCAAAGCTGAGGTGGTGAATATGTTCACACACGCCAAGATCATAACCTGCCTTTCTTATACTGCCATCTCATACTTTTAAATTTAAGTTATTTTCTTTTTTTATTATTAAAACAATTATTTTAAAACCTATCATGCATAATTTTGATTCAATATAACTATTAAAATTTCAACATAATAAAAAAAACTTTTATTTGTTGTACTCTTCAATATATATTGTGAATAGATATGTTTTTGTGTTCTGAACTGTTATTATAGCTAGATTTTTCAGAAATAAATTATATATTTCTGTATGCCAAGTGTATTTTTTAGTCTCTTCTCTGCGCCAAAACGCGAACAACGACATAACGCCAGGACATAACGTTTAAAACGTTACACGGAGCGGACCATCTTTACACGGTAATTGCTACAAAGCGTCGCGCCCATCGCTTTGTGCTAATCGACGTGTAATAATGATCCACTCCGCGTTACTTTTTAAAAGTCATAAACTAGCCTTGTATGTCGTTCTTCGCGGTAAGCCAAAACATTCCATGTATTTTCTATAAATCAGTCATTTAAATAAGGAGATTAATAACGAGTTATCTCCTAGCTAGCAAGGGAACTCAGTTTGCAAACTACAAGTATTCTCGTAGATGGCAGAGGACGTATTTAATACAAGTTTCGGTTTACTTAAATACACATTGTGATTTGAGAGTTGAAACTATAAGTGCCAAAACTATAATGATCGAACTTTTCAATGTGCGTCTGAAGAAAAGAAAACGCAGTTTCGGTTAAAAAATAGTACAGTCTTTTTTAAGACAAAAAACATTCTCTGATATTTTCCGAAAAATGGCTATTTTAAAGTAGCGGTATAACTTAAAGTTTTTAATTACCTAATACAAAATATTTTTTTAAAACTCGGCATCTGGAATTACATTCAGATAATAGATCCTTTACCTATTTTTTCTTGAATTTACGTATATTACTAAAACCCGCGGCTTTGCTCGTGTAGTAGTTGAAATATGCCAAGTGATATCTGTATGTCTAATTTTTATTGGATGAAATTGTATTTTCAGAAATAGATAAAAGATTACTAATTAAACCACAGGTTGATTAACTTCATTATTACCCTGCATTAGGCAGAAATGAGACATAAATTAATAAAAAGAACTAAAACTAATTATAAATAAAGGATAATTTAGAAAGTAGTATTTTGTAGCTTTTATGATCATTTCATATCTTTATTTCAGTATTCATTTGACGTTTTGAATGTTTTAGAAACCGTTCTTAGCAGGCATTTACATCTTAAAATTAACCATCATGTCAAATTTCGAGCTTCTTGTCTAAAGGCCTTCCACCTCTCTGGTGGTAATGGCACCAACATAAAAAGGCTTTGTTGAAACAGAGACTGTCACCATTAATTTCCCAATATTAATTTTAAAATCGGTTGGGTATTTCCTAATATTTAATAGAAAACGTAATTTAGAAAGTTTTTAAAGGCTTTTTTAGAACGTATGTTGTTCCTGCCGACACGAGGTGGTACTGGCACCAGCATAAAATGTACGCTTTGTAGGATCAGAGACTATCACCATTGATTCGCAACCATTACTTTTGTAATCAGTTTATTAGTTCCTAAGATTTCATGTAAATCGTAATTTAGAGCTTTTTCAGAACGCTTTTCGCTCCTTCCCTTTGCTTCACCCTTTTTAAACTTCTAGTTTATTTTCGACTGTTCTTAGAGGGCATTTATGTTTTATAAGCAACTACCATGCCATATTTAAAGTTTCTATACACTTCCGTATCACAGAAACCACAATTTAGAATGTTTATTCCTCCTGCAACACTCTGGTGGTACTGGCACCGACATAAAAATAGCTTATGTTTGAGCAGGTTCAATCACTACTAATTTGCAACCATTATTTTTTAAATCGGTTTGGTATTTAATGAGATCGCATAAAAATCGTAATTTAGAATTTTTTTAGAACGCTTTTCGCTCACTTGAGCCTTTTAAATTTTGAATTTTTTATTTATTGTTCTTAAAGAGCATTTACATCTTATAAGTAACTACCGTGCCAAATTTCAAATTTTTATGCACTTCGGTAACACAAAAATCGCATTTTAGAACGTTTTTGCTGTTGCGACCCCTAGGTGGTATTGACAACAACGTAAAATATACCCTGTAATTGATCAGATACAGTCACCATCATTTAGCAATCATTTCATTTGAAATAGACCTGATATAGCCTGAGATTACGTAGAAATCGCAATTTAGAAAGTTTTTAGAACGTTTTTTGCTTCTGCACCCCCCTCGGGTTAGTGGCATCGACATAAGAAATAGCCTATGTTGGAACAGGGACTAACACCATCATTTTGATATGATTACTTTTGAAATTACACCCTACAAATAGACACATAAACTTTATTTCTTTATAATATTAGAACAGAGAGCATAAAGTTTGATCATTAAAAGAAAGAATCATCAGAATAACCTTAAAGTGCTTATCAATATTTTCTTTTATTATTATCCAAAATGATTAAACGGCAAAATCATATACATAAGTGTAACTTTTAGTGAAACACTCTTTCTTTTTTATTTTCTCTTGCACAAGTGTCAATGAACTGTTGTAGAAGGGGTGCAAAAAATTATGAGAATCTATCCTTTTGACATTATCGGATACGTGACAAATGCATCTTATGAGGCAGAAATATCGAACGCTTATTCTTCAAGTGAATCCGTTAAAGATAATTTGGTTTGCTAAATGACTTCCCGATAAAATGCTGATGCAAAAATTGGATATTTCCCTAAATAAATAAGAAAATACAATGAACGAATGCATCTCGAAATCCAATATATTTTTGAATTATTTTTTCATAGAAATAATAAGTACTTGTATTTTTTAAAAATCAATGCTATATTGTTCCCCAAACAGAAAAAGCTCTGTCCTTTTACACACACACATGCATACATACATATACATTCAGGAGTCGAAAAATTGTGGAAAATCAAATGTGAATCGATTGAAAATTAATTTTTCGCAAATATATTCACAATTATTTCACAAGGATTTCACAAGCTTATAAAATTTCCTTATTCAGATCTCTTCATCTTGAAACTTAACCAAACTATTGAATTAAAAATAAAAACTCTATTTTTTTATTCCTAAAACGTTCTGAAATTACATATGTTCTCAACAACAGTACCAGTTGGTCAAACAATTGTATGATGAATATGTAACGACCGAAGAAATCCTGCAATTATTTGCTTTGGAAATGTACTTATGCATTAAGTTGGTGATATTTATTAGTTTGAGTAAATAAGTTTTGATAAACTTTTCTATCTCGTAAGTTGCAGGACTAGCTTTTATCCAGCGTTTGTCCACGAATCACAGCCTAGATTTGTCCATCGATCGCCGGTTAGGATCAGGAGACTGGTCAACTTTGCTGGCGTGTGGAGGGAAAGTTTTCGATATGCGGAAAGAGAGCTAAAGATGTTAGGCGGCAGATCAAGTGAAGCGAAGAAAACTAATATGTTGAGAGATGAAGACTGTGTGTTTTAAAGTACGAGCGAACATGTTATGAAAAAATGACTGTGTTTTAAAGTGATGGATTAGATATGATGCAGAGAGTGTTGTAATATAGTAATGTCCATGTTGAGGGTGATAGATTCTAAAATGTGTGAAGAGTTTTTAAATTGTAAATGTGAAATGTTGAATAAAGTGTTTGGATGTTAATCGTCGACACTAAGAGCTTTACACGGGAACTAAACTATGATGTTATAGTTTGCTATATGATAAAAATGGAGGTTACACCAAGATGGGTTTTGGTGGACGTGTGAAACCAGCAAATTTGAAAGGTATGTCATGTTCCATTTATCCATTGCAGTGTGCCTTTAATATTTATAATAGTTGAATTTATTTTGGGAGATTTTGTGCCAAACTGACCTTTATGCTTTGTATTTGTATAGTTGTTCGCAAGTGCCAGTAGGTATTTTATATGTGTATCTAGAAACTCTAGATTTTGGATTGGTAGTGCATAAAAAAAATTGGGATTTCAGAAATTGAAATATTTTCTTAAAATTTTATTAAACTGGTGTGTTTTCTTTTGGATAGGAAATTAGTATATTTATGATTAAAGTGGTATGTTTCAAATATTTAAAGTTAATTATTTGCTTTGGAAATGTACTTATGCATTAAGTTGGTGATATTTATTAGTTTGAGTAAATAAGTTTTGATAGCGTACTGATTTAACTTCGGTTAGTTGGTTGGGTGTCCGTAGCTCTGAGAATATGTTTGAACTACGCACTAGAGTCCTGAAATTGAACCTTGAGACGGGGTATTTTGGAAAAGGTCAAAAGGAGGACCTGAGAATTGTTGCAGTGGAATTGGGGGCGGAAATTGACGATAGTATGATAATCATTGATTTACGTGAATTAATAACGGTAAGTGTTTATTATGATGAAGATTTTGTAAGGGAAATGCTTTTGACAGTTGTAAATGAAAGAATTAAGCGGGAAGAGGCGAGAGAGAAAGAGAGAGAGGGGGTTGAGAAAGAAAAGAGAGGACAGAGAAAGCGAGGTCGGAAGAAAGAAAGTTTCAATTGGAGAAACAAAAATTGGAGTTACAATTAAAGGAGAGTAATAGCCCTCACGATTTGGTCAAATCTAGTATGGGTTTCGAATCGAGAGTGGAGATTCAGAAATTGATGACGAAATTTCATGTGAAAGAAAATGATATCAGTTTGTTCTTTAAACTTTTTGAGCGACAAGCAAAGGTTCTTAAGATCCCCCCCAAAAAGTGGGTTACTCAATTAATTGGTGTTTTATCGTCTGAAATTTCTCAATTGATAGCTCGTGAACCGGTAGAAAATGCTAGTGAATATCAGTATGTTAAGACATTGTTGCTGAAGCGTTTTAAATTGAGTCCAGAAAAGTTTCGTCAGAACTTTGTGAAAATTCAAAAATCAACCGATAGTACTTGGCATGACCTTTACTATGAGATAAAAAATTATTTAGAG
Organism: Maratus speciosus; assembly: GCA_963932465.1. Classification (NCBI taxonomy): domain Eukaryota; kingdom Metazoa; phylum Arthropoda; class Arachnida; order Araneae; family Salticidae; genus Maratus; species Maratus speciosus. The sequence goes on from OZ010793.1 coordinate 484,490,000, forward strand.
GGTTGGTTTAATGGTTTGAAGATAGAGACTTATGATCAATTAAAAGATTTGATGATTGTAGTTCAAATAAAAAAGAAGGCACCGCCTGAAATGAACGATAGATTTTTGGATCACAGGACATCTATAATTTCGCCAGTTGATCTTGGGACTAAGATTGAAGAGTTTGAATATGTGTTCGTAAAAAAGATTCGATGAGTTATCAGAATCGAAGTGAGAAAAAACCATGGCATTCGAAACCGTGGAAAGGAAATAACCAGAGAAATGAACATGTGCAACATCTAGAAGATAAAGAAAATTATTTCAATGGTCGGAAGCCTGATCCCAATTTTAATAGAAGAAGACAGTTCCGTTGTTTTGAATGTGAGGATTCAACTCATTTTAGGCCTGAATGTCCTAGACTTAAAAATAAATTTGGAACAGCAACTGTAAATCATGTTCGAAATAGAGTTGATGTCGAATTATTGGCACCGTACACTAGTTCTGGAAGAATAAATGGGATTCGTATTCCAATATAAAGGGACACTGGAGCAACAGTTGATATAGTGTGTCAAAGGTATGTTTTGCCTGAAATTATGAGAGGAGAATATGCGTGGTTGCAGCATTTGTTGAATCACCGTATGTCACGTTTGCCTATCGCTGAAGTTGAAACTGAATGTGAAATGGGCCATGTTAAAACTTAGGCAGCGGTTATCCGTCCGAAATGGTCTGGATCACGGGAGATATATTCTTGGAAATAGAACTGCTGCATTGTTAAAAGAGGACTGTCAGCTTCAGTTACTAGGTGACAGTGGAAGGAAAAGAGAAACTGTGAATGCGGTTTTGACACAAGCACAGTGACGAAAACAACTTGCAGAAAAGAGAGATTTAGTAACTACTGAAGAGAAGAAATTGCAATTTTCGGAAGTGACAGAGTTTGTTAAAAAGAGCATGTTAAAAAAGGCCTTCCAGACGTAAAAGTTAAATATGTGAAAGAAAAACTATTATTTAAAGAGGAAGTCAATGAGATAGAGAGGGAGGTGATTTTGCCTGTGGTTCTTGATTATACTGATGAAATTTTGTTGGACCTTGTGTGTTTGTTAAAAGAAGTTTCTGAGAGAGGACAGACAAAATAAAGTATGGATGATGTTGCAAAAACAAAAGAGGAGGGGTTGGTGAATGGTCAAAAAGTGAAATTGGAATTGACTGAAAAGTTGAAGGAGGAAGGAGATGAGTGTTCTGGCGTAGATTGTAAGCTTTTGCCTGAGGTTGTGAGTACTGAAACTATTTTGGATTTCGTGAGAGTGGATTCGAATCGCTTTGCTGAAGAGCAACAGAAGAGTAAAGAATTCGCTCCACTGTTTGCATTGGCCGAAAAGAGTGAAACAGAATCCAATGAATTTAGAATAGTTAAGAAAAAAATATTGGTTAAAAGGAAAGTTGATAAGATGGGAATAGAGGTGGATTTACTGGTGGTTCCCGAATGCTTCAAGGACCAAGTTAAGAGGATGTATCCTGAGGAAACCCCGGGTTATTTGAGTGTTGCCAAAAAAGACCGCTTAGTGAAGCATTTCTACAGGCCTAACTGTTTTAAGGAAATAGAGAAGTTTGTGAAAACTTGTGATGCTTATGCTTGCCAGAGAACTGGAAAACCTAATGATACGAAGGAGGCCCCATTGACTTTGGTACCCATAGTATCTGAAAGATTTAGTAAGATAAATGTAGATGCTTGTGGAACTTTACCTGTCACATCAAATGGAAAGCGGTATTTGATTACAGCTATGTGTATAGCATCTAGGTACTCAGATGCAATGCCAGTGGTGAATGTTGAATTGACGTCGATAATTGATGAATTATTGCAGATATTCAGCCCTATGAGATTTCCAAGGGGAATACAGACTCATCAGGAACTCTCAATTATGAGAAAATTGACTGGAATTTTTCCAGAGATTTGGAATTAAAACTGTGTTGATTTTGTCTACTTGTAGACCGAACAGGCTGGCAGTAGAATGGAGAGGACCGAGCAAGATTGTTAAAATATTGTCAAAAATAAATTATGTTGTTAGTTTCGAGAGAAAAAGAGTAGAAATGAAATCGAGAAAAAAGAGATTGAAGAATCATAAGAGAAGAAAATTTCAAAATGCAGAAACTCTGAGTTAGCACCCATACTTTGAGTGATATTTATTAACTTTATAAAATCTATATATCAAAATAAAAGAGAAAAAAAAATATATGTATATTTTTATGTTTATTTATTGTCAGTATTAGAAACCATATAGAAATAAATTTGAACTGATAATCTATGATTTAATATCTAATAGTTTGCAAATTTATAATTATGTATTAAAATTATGTGGATTCATGTGAAAAATTTGTTTTGTTCAGTAAAAGAAATAAAAAAGAAAAGTGCCCAGCTAAACTGGTGGCATTGAGCTCACAGGCTATTCACACTAATTGTACATTATACTCTTATTTTAAAGAATAATGCCCCTGAAAAAAATAAGTGAAGGGGAATTAGCCACCGTTTCCCCCTTTATACTTAACCAGTGAACCTCCAAATATAATCAGGGAAGCTTCTTAACATAATAAACCGGTATACCAAATTTGGAGCAAATCGAATAATCCTGCAAAAAAACCCATTTATCTAAATTAAGAGGGTGGACTAGCCCCCTTTATCCTTAATCAATGGACCCCCAAAACTAATCAGGGAAGTTCCTTAACATAATAAACCGGTATACCAAATTCGGAGCAAATCGAATAATTCTGCATGAAAAACCTATTTATCTGAATTAAGGGGGGTGTACTAGCCCCCCTTTTCCCCCTTTATTCTTAACCAATGAACCCCCAAAACTAATAAGGAAAGTTCCTTAACATAATAAACCGGTATAACAAATTCGGAGCAAATCGAATCATTCTGCATGAAAAACCCATTTATCTGAATTAAAGGGGGTGTACTAGTCCCCTTTCCCCCTTTATCCTTAACCAATGAACCTCCAAAACTAAAAAGGGAAGTTCATTAACATAATAAACCGGTATACCAAATTCGGAGCAAATCGAATAATTCTGCATGAAAAACCCATTTATCTAAATTAAGAGGGGTGGACTAAACCTCTTTCTCCCCATTTATCCTTAACCAATGAACCCCCAAAATTAATCAGGGAAGCTTAACATAATAAACCGGTATGCAAAATTCGGAGCAAATCGAATCATTCTGCTTGAAAAACCCATCTATCTGAATTAATGGAGTGGACTAACCCCCATTTTCCCCCTTTATCCTTAACCAATGAACTCCGAAAACTAATCAGGGAAGCGCCTTATCACAATGAACCTAGAAAAAAATTTTGAAGCAAATCGGATGTTTCTATCAAGAGTTATCGCGTTACGTACATACGTACGTACGTACGCACATACATACATACATACAGCCGGCGGGAACATTAGCTCTCAGGCTTTGAAAGCCTGTGAGTTAAAAACTTGTCAGATATTCATTTAGTTTTGTATCATGTTAAGTTTACGTAAAAAGAAAAAAAACTGTTAATTGTATTGTCATTTTGTGTAAAATTACATTGCTTATAATTTTGTCTGGGTGTTACAGAAAATTTTGTGTACGTTATGTTATCGTAATTTAGAGTAAAATTTATATAGTGTAGTTCAGGTAACTGTGTTAGTACTGGTATGTTGTGAATTGCTGTATTTAAAAATTTGCTAGTAATTTATTAAAATTTATGAAAGTTTTCATAGGGCGGCACATTGCTGTAATCGATTAGAAAAGGGGGGAGATGATATGTATTTGGCAAAATTAACAAATTGTTCCTGAACATAAAAAAAAACTTTGGTGTTCAGCATAACTTATTTTCTCGTCCATGATCTCGTTTGGACATGTCCAAAATTTGAAGGTGGAGGAGTCTGTGACGACCAAAGAAATCCCGCGATCTTTCCTATCTCGTATAAGTTGCAGGACTATTTTTTATCCAGCGTTTGTCCACAAATCACAGTCTAGAATTGCCCTTCGATCGCCGCCTAGGTTCCGGAGACGGATCAGCCGTGCTGGCGTGTTGGAGGGAACGTTTTCGATATGCGGAATGAGAGCTAAAGATGTTAGGTGGCAGATCAAGTGAAGCGAAGTGAACTAATCTGTTGAGATATGAAGACTGTGTATTTTAAAGTACGAACGGATATGTTATGAAAGAATAACTGTGTTTCAAAGTGATGGATTAGATATGATGCAGAGAGTGTTGTAATATAGTGATGCCCATGTTGAGAGTGATAGATTTTAAAATGTGTGAAGAGTTTTTAAATTGTAAATATGAAATGTTGAATAAAGTGTTTGGATGTAAATTGTCGACACTAAGGGGGGGGTCTAAACCATGGGACTAAACACGGGAACTAAACTATGGCGTTACAAATATACGGTTCTCATCGCTGAACACCGAACTAATTCCGAGGAAAACGAGCATGATCAGTACATGAGTGGATGAATTCCCGGGAATACTGAGTTGCTGCTGTCTATGTGAAGATGCCACATACCTGTACGTAAAATTATTGATGTGGTAATCCCTTTCACTAGGAGTTTGACAAGTCGGAGAGACGTGTTGAGTCAGGAAATTTGCGTTTTCTGATAAGGATTTGTGAAGAAAACTTTCAGGAAAAATCAGATTTCCGCCACACTGTTGACTCTGTAGCGATCTCATCTCACTTGATCAATATAAAGCGAGTTACTTGCTCAGAGTAACTGGCTTGGCCTTTTGCTCGACGCTAACGTTCTCGCCTCCTGATCATAAGATCCCTGTTTCAAATCCCATCGGCGCAAATCAGTCGCTCTCTTCAACTCGATGGATGATCTTGAAGCCACGGCAGATCGTCCGACGTATTAAACTAGCCTTACCGTCCTAACCCTTGGTCGATGCATTAAACTAGTCATAATTTGGTTTTAAACATTTTCCGGTGGGATCGTCCATGATTGGCTCTACTACTATGCCGTTTCGGTTAATGCTGAAAGTGAACGCGCCGCCTTTTCCGCGATGTAGCGGCAGTCGTTAAATCTCCTTGGCTCAGCGTCTTCGGAGCTAACAATCGGTTGTTTATGCGTACTAGGAAAAACAAAAATATGATGCACTTACTTCACACCGAAATCTGCAATATGATATCAAAATCATATCTCAATAAAATTTCCCCTTTCGTTTTATTTTGCATCCTAAATTGTCCCCGTTTCATTTAATTTAACTTGTTATTCTATTCAAAATCAGGTAATAACATCCCAATCGACCTATAAGGTAACCATATTTATTTAAATGTATTCCCTCGTTTTTGACTTGCAATAAATATATCATCTCCATTCGCTACTAGAACTTATATTGCTTTCTTTCTGAACCGTCAAAATTAATTGCATATCCTTATATGGTTATCTATATATCGTAACAGGCATTAAGGCTCCGCTGCACTGAAACTCCCCGATCGCGAAATCCCATGTTAGCCTATGGAAAAACTTTGAAGCGTGATTACTCATTGCCTAATATAATTATTAAAATACCCTTTTACAATCATAAAGTAGACGTCAGATGCTGATAATATGCGTTTTTAAAAATTATTTCCGTAAATTTTAAGTACATAAAAAATATCTATAAACTTTGAAATTTCCATTTGATTAAATTTTATCATCATCATAAAAATACTTAAAATTCACGTAGACAATTTTTAAAAAACACTTCATCGGTATCTGAAGCCTACTTTCTGATGGTGAAAACAGTATTTTATTATTTGAGGTAATGAGCAATCTCGCTTCAAAATTTTGCCATAGGCTATCATGGGATTTCGCGATCGGGGAGTTTTAGTGTAGCGGCTCCTTAACGTTCTTTTCCAGATGTAAAAATTTGCTTGCATCGAACTTTTATTTTAACTGCTATGATATAACGAACTTAAGCATAATTTCTCTCTCATACATACATTTCCTTGTATGGCATGCAATCGCAAGTAAAAGGTTTGCTTCTAGAGCCCCTTAGGTATTGTCGAAGTGCAACGTTCTAAAATTACTATGTTACTTTAAAAATGAATTCAAGACTGAGGCAATAACCTCGCCAGTGTATTCAACACAAATCTCCCTCCCAGAAAAATGTATCCCGCCAAATTGTAACCTTTGGCGAATTTATTGGCGAGAATGTAATCACGCAAAAATTATTCGAAGTGACTTCTTGAACTTACTCGCCCCGTTGCTTGCTCCTGTGTCAGCCACTTCCATATTTTTCTACCCCCTGTTTTGCTCCCTCACCTCGATTATTTTTTATCATAAATAAACCTTCTTTTTCATCGAACCTGTAATAATATTTTATTCACGGCCTAGTCAATTTTTCTAATAATTACCTGGCAAGTACAAAGTCTACTTATTACAAACGTCACATTATATGCAGTATAAAAAAGAAAACTGTAAAGCTAAAATAAATGCAAAAATACTAGAATTACAAAAGAAGCCAAAGCCTCATAAATAGTGATATTAAAAATCTTATAAAAAGTCAAATGAAAGTTATCAGAAAGAAATCAAAGTGAAACTTTTTCTGTAAAAACAGTGAAACAAAATTGATACACTCTCTGTTAAGCCGAGAAATTTTGGATTAAAAAAGTACAATGTTGGGGGTTGACTTACAGACAAGGTCAAAAAATCCCGCATTAGAAATGGTTATTTTTTATTTATTTCGTTGTAGTCTGTCTTCTTGTGTATGTTATTAAAGAAAATTGTGTTATTTTCTCCAACAGAACTAATTAAAATATGGATAAAAAAATTTTAAAACACAAATGTTAAAAATTACATACATTACATCAAATGTATTGAGATGTTACGTTAAAAGTATGTTTTTTAATGCTGCGATCTAAATTTTTTAACTTTCGCTTTTGCTGAAAAGGAAGGATATGACTCTTTAGTAGCAACTTTTAGCCGGAACAATCTTCCAAAAAAGGGATGAATTTCAATCCAGTGATATCGATTCTGTCCATAAACAAAGTCTGGATGAACGAGACCAATGCTAAGGATTGACAAAAGGATGTTTTAAGCATTGAAGGGGTGTAATTTTGAAAAAAAACAAATCTTAGCTTTTGTTTGAGGATTTTTTTCATGTTTATCCCCAATCCCTGATTTACATAAAATTCACGTTGATGAAACCGAGGCTATATACTTGATGTATATACGTCTGCTATAAAAGACTTCGCTAACTTGTTTCGTTAGTTTGACACAAGATCGGAAGTAGAAGGTTTTCAATAAATATTTTTAATGTTCACTACTGAAATTGTTATTATATGCATATTTACAAGTATATGTTTTGCTCACAATTTTTTTATATATATATTTTTTTTTTTCACTTTACAAGATAAATGCGCAAGTTTTGGTTTCTAAAAGATTTTATGAAGAGGAAAGACGTGAATTAATGGTTTTTTTTTTCTTTAATTTTTCACGTTTTTTTCCTCTCGAAGTAGGAGAAAGGGGCTTATACGCGAGTTTTTGATTTTGACCTTCTAAAAAAGAGGGGTCGACTTACACGCAAGTATATATCACATATCATATTCGCCTTGGCTTGGTTACATCAAACATACTAATATTTTTAATAATGTCTTACAGTCTAGCAGGTACACTGTATAATTATACTTTTGGAACATGAAACAGTACAGACATTTCATCATTGACATTTCGATAAATATTCGTACCCTATCGTTAGGCGAAAGCCTAATGGTCGTTCTCGCTCACTCCGTACAAAAAAGCGCATTAAAAAATTTATGAAAATATGCAAGGAAATCTACAACATAGTGCAAATTAATTGACGGCCCCACCAGTGCCCGAGTTTTGCTCTCAAAGATGGTAGACAGGTGTTGCTGGGTTAGAACCCAATCGCGCCCGTCGGCCTAATCGTTTGGAGTTTTCTGTGATTTTCTTCGAACATTGGATTTCCTTGCTTAAATAAGGATTAGGTTCCCTTAGAAAGATCCCAACTAAGGGCATCCCCCCGTTTTGGGCCCATATCTCTCGTGAAGATAACTGGCCGTCATAAACAATACCAACACACCGCAAATAAATTGTCTGCAGAAGAGAGCGTGATTCGTAGAACTGTAGACCTAGGTTTTTGCCTTTATCGCAAAAAAAAAGTTCAAGGTTTGACTTCTGCCCAAATAATAAAAATGTTGCAAAGATGCAATAAATTGCTGATGCAGCATGATAGTAAAAGTGTTTACAGAATAATATTTCCTGATGAGATGCTATTTTGCACTGAATTATGTTATAATGCTAAAAAGGATATCGTATATACAACAATCTTCTAAGATATATCTGAAAAGCTTCGAGCTGTTAAACGCTTTCAGAATATGAATTCTGTTATAGATTGGGCTGCAGCGTCAAATAATGAAAACTTGCCTCTGAAACTCATCGATAAAGGCGAAAAAATTAAATCAGAATATTATAAAGAAGACATATTGACTACACATATATTGCCACATGCTGACAGTTTGTATTCCCAAAAAGAATAGGATAATTCAGCATGGTTCTGTACCTTTGTACTGAGACAAATTAACACTGGCTTAACTCCATGTCAGTTGTTCGAAGATTATTGTATAAAATGGTGGGCTACTTTCTTTACACTATTGCATCTCGGAGATTTTAGAAGCTGAAGTTAGGCTAAATAACACAGATGTTTGGACTCTCTGAATGGTTCCATGTTGTCTGAATGGGATGGATTAGCTCTTAATCCTTTATCTACTAACGGTATACTTATAAGTGCCACTCACTTTAAACTTTCATCCTATAATGAATACTACTAATTTTCTAATGGTACTTTGCAAAAACACTCTTTTAACTCCACTTTTTCAGGATACATGGCTGCAGTAGTTCTAGATTCGTTATTTTAGCGAGAAAAGAGGACAGTCACATTGTCACAGGAGGACACTATGAAACAGTCGATATGTTTTGACCGACATTTTGTACAGTTTGTCACGCTTGACTTTTGTTGCTACAAACATAGTAAAGGACATAAGATAAGTGTTGGATTATTTTATGTGTTCATTATGATCAATTTGACTAGTTATTTTAAGTAAGCGGTGCATATATTTGATTTAACAGTTGAATTACTCGACAGTATTTATTAGTACCGCCGGTACACTGGGTGTTGGAGAAAGACTTCTTGTTCACTTTTCGTCTGTGTAATTATCCATCGTTTTTATCTGCTTTATAATGTTATAATTGTGGTGTAGTAATGTTTTATCTGGTATTTCTTTTCTGTTTTATTATTTTTTTAATAGGAAATCGGAAAAGTTGTGATACCGGCTAATTTTTGCTATACTAAAAATGGCATATGTAAATTCATACGTTGCATATATGGAGATGCGAGACAACGTGATGCCCATGGAATATAAGGGTCACATAACTAATGCTAAGGCTAAACTAATAACATAGGGAAAAAACTAAACTAGAGTAAACTAGGCATAACTAATACTAAAGGACTGCTAATAAAATCGAAACCTAAAAGAAATTGTTTTTTTAATACCATAAAATTTGAATTTTTGCTCCTTTTTCATGTGTAAAATGAATCTATATCAATTTAATATTTTTTATTGTTAACTTGCGAGTTTCTTCGTGTTATTCAGTATTTTTAAGAGTTTACATTTTATTTAAAATATTATGTGGGTTTTCTGTTACGAGAATATTTTAGCCATAGTATACTGTCGGTATTTTAAAGTACTACTTTAATTAATTACCTCTAACGAATTAAATTTCTCACGGGTGAATATTTATTTTACGTATATCCTTTAATTTTCATTGTAGTAACCGAGAAAAAATTACATGAAAAAAATTGCACTTGATTATAATGCAGTAGATAAAGGGTAAAAAGGATTTGTGTGCCACAGTTGGGCGGTTTTGGAAGAGATTTGTTTTGGAATCGATAAAGATGGAAATCGATTCGAATAAAATTATTTCAAGGTAAACTTACATTTATGATGTTTATCATGTTGGTATATTTATCCTTTTCTATTTTATATCTGTAAAATAAAAAGACTCTATATTTGGAACAGTATTTAGTTGCCAAGGTGTTCTATTCATACTACCTTACGTTCATCGATTGCGTCCCGATAAAAAAAGGTTAATTAATGTTTGGTAAGGTTTCTACAGCTTGCGCACCAATATCTATGATATAAAAAACTGTTGGAACCAGATTGAAAAGTAAAGCTCAATCTAAAAAAAATTACAGTAAAAAATTGGCAAATAGTTTCAGTCTAAAAAAGTAAGTAGTGCGTAGAAAAGTAATGGAACCAGATTATCTGTAAAGCTCATGGAATTACCCAAATTTTTGTTGATAGCTGAAAATGTGGACTGAGCTTTGCTGGTGCCTTAAAATCAATCAGGGTAATAAAGGCATTTTTAACACATTCTAAATTCCAATCATTGATAACCAGTTTAAAAATGTGGGTTCATAAGAATAAGTTAGAGGCTGATTTGGTAATGAGCGACAAACTGAAAGATCCGTTCAGTACGAAGTATGGACCAAATTCTATTCCAGGGGTCACTGATAAGCCTGGAAGATCAAAGTCCAAGTAAACCCAAAACCCTAAGCATGTACGATTCAACCAAATGGTAACTATTTGTCTGGCGTAAGTCCATAGGCATAAGGTTCCCTTTTCACAGTAATTATATGAAAGAAAAATTATTACGTTAGTATGTTATGTCAGAAATGTTAATAACAACAATTCCTCAATAACCTGACTATATTAATGTTACACTTAAAGTATTACTTCATGGTTTACATTCTTTTAGCTTTGTGGAGTTTAGCTTGACATGATGCAATCATGTCCATAATTCTGGGCCTGGCAGATTTTTTTTAGTACATAACTACACATTTTGTTTACTATACCCGGTACTCATTTTGAGTGGCTAATATGATTCTGAATATAAGGCACCAGTAAAGCTCAGTCCACATTTTCAGCTATCAACAAAAATTTGGGTAATTTCATGAGCTTTACAGATAATCTGGTTCCATTACTTTTCTACGCACTACTTACTTTTTTAGACTGAAATTATTTGCCAATTTTTTACTGTAATTTTTTTTAGATTGAGCTTTACTTTTCAATCTGGTTCCAACAATTTTTTATATCATTTCATACCTTTTTCAGATCCTTTCAAGAACTTAATCAATCAACTGCCACTAACCAAAAAACCGCCCCAACTAACCAACCAATGACCTCAATCAACCGGCCCAGCCAATTTCCCTAATCAAAATCTAACAGAAACTTTGGTTCAATAGTGTATTTGAAGAGCTCTGATGACCCCATACATATAGCTAACATCCATATTGGGATATTGACCTATACTTTACTCAGGACTAGCCGCCAGTCTAGTTTTATACATACTGTGATTTCTTAAATTTTTCTCTTACGTACCCACGCTTCTCTGTATTAAGCGACTTCGCAGTATCCTATGTCAACCCCTCAAACACACAAAAAGCTAGAGTAAGAAACAGTCATAAGAAATTAATTAAAACTGTGAAAAAACTATAAAAAGGGAAATTTTTTGCTTTGGGCACTTAATGGGAATTTAAAATTTAAAAAAAAATCTGAAAACGACTGAATGCAGAAAAATGATTAAAAGTGATTGAAAATATTATACAATACACCTGTAAATAATATAAGAAATATTGCTAATATTGGATATTTATAATAATATTTCGTAGGTCAAACTAAAATACTTTGATAATGACTAACATATTTACATCTAACTGTAACCATTGATAAAAAAAAAATCAGGAAAATTTGAAAGTAGGTGTCCTTTGTAAAGTATGCATTAATTAAGGAGATAAATTACGTAAACGAGTCTATAGACAATTGGCGTATTTGTTAAGGATAAATTACATAATTGAATCTACAGACAATTGGCGCATGTTGTCAGGCGTCGTTTAGCACATAATTAATTTAAACGTAAGCACATACACCTATTTTTTTTTAAAGTTACCACACGCATGGGGTAACTCATTATTACATTTTGTCTACCATTATATTTTTGGCTAAATGCGTTTTAAAAGCAAGTCTACAACTCTATATTGTAAAATGCATCAGTACTATTTCTTTTTAGGGAAAAATGAAGCGTTTCATACTTATTTTCCGATTTTGTATCAGTTTCTGTAAAAATCGCGTTTTTTTTTTTTTTTTTTTTTTTTGAAAATATGCAACGATTTGAAACATGAATTATTTTATAAACTTTATATTAATTACATTTAACAGACTTTCATCAACATATACAGGTAACTTTTATGTCACTCTTTAAGTAAAATTATTTTAGTGTGTGTTATCCCAAAACGAATGAACATATCGAAATGAAACGTTTGTACACGCTCGGGATTACTTAATTCCAAAAGGCATATTTTTTCCCCTTCTAGTCAACAACAACAACAAAAAAAAGACATTCCTTTACAGAACCTTTCTCAACCTTGACTTTGAAAGGTATAAGGAAGTTCAGAAGCGCCCTCGAAAAATTTATATTTCGAAAAAAAAAAAAAAAATGTGAGTGGGATGAGATTTACCCCAGCGCGTGTGCTTACGCGTTAAAAAAGGAATACATTGATTCTGTGTTTTTAAAGCGAACCTATTCCACATTCTAATTTACAGAGAATTGGCGTAAGTTGGGACAAAGTTTTTTGGAGACCTTCCGCTACTTTTGCGTTGTACCAACTCTATACTAAACTGTATGCTATTGCACCATTTATTTCAATCCTGAACGTGCGAAGATTTTTTAGTACTTTTTTAGTATAGACACCTTAGCGAAATAGAGAAAGTAGCCTTGGCGGAGAAGGAAATTTTGCAACATATTTTCTGGCATCCTATTCACTGTTTCATTTCATATACACAAGCATTTTTTTCAATGTTTATAAAATTTATTTAACATAAAGACGCCATTTATCTAATTTTATATCGAAACAGAAGTAATTTGTTTATAAAAAGCATTAATAATAGACATACATTTAAAATACATAATTAAACAAAAAATTTCATCAAATTTGTTTTCATTACTGTTTATATCATTTGGCAACAAATCGAAAGTTCTGACGCCCGAATTACGCCAAACTTAAAAAAAAAAAAAAAAAAAAAAAAAAAAAAAAAAAAAAAAAAATTGCGCCAAACGTTGTGACTTGCCATTTATTGAACGCGAATCTCTTTTGGATTTAATTATTATTTAATCGTAACCATGCAAAAATTTTTAATTTACTGTTTTTTAATTGAAAATATTTTTTATTATTAAGAAAAAAATAAGTTTTAACTTCATTTTTCGAAGATTCAAAACTGGCCATGTTTAGTGCATTGCTAAGAGACCCTTACAGTTTCATGTATGTAATTTAAAATGCGATTTTGAAAAAAAAAAAATGAACAATATTTATTTGCGCTTTTATTTTTAGTATATTTGTATTGATTTCATAAAATAGTTCTCGAAGCTCTGTAATTTTGAAAATTTACGTTCTTTAAATGATTACTTTCGCGTCAACAATGTTAATTTTTTTAAAACTCGCGAAATTGAATTTCATTTGGCGTTATAATGACGTAGTTCTAGTAGTGTTTCAGTGTTTAAAATTAAAAGGCACGTTTTCTTTGGCGCCTGCAAAAGGAGGCATATTTTTTTCCCAACTGAAATTTGCCTTCTAAATTGTATCTCGCAATCTGATTGGTCAGAGACTTCGGCATGCATTTGATGTTTCTTGCTGGGAATCGTGCTTGGCGAAAAACACTTCTTTGTTTCTTGTCGTGTAAGATTTTTTTCGTTCAGAAATTCTTTTTAATTACACATTATGTTATATGAAGTTAAACAAAAAGGGACCTTGTCAGGGCCAATTTCTAAGTTAAGTTTATCAATTAAAATTGAAATAATACGGCTGTTCTCAAATACCTTTCTGAATTCATTTTTGTTCAGAAACACATGAAATTGACAGGCGTTCTTATTAATAAACTATGTAATCGAATGATGTTCTCAATTTTTTAGTAAAAGCAGAACATCTTTTTTAAAAATACTGTCAAAGTTGGCTTTTCGAACTGAATTTTTGGATGCGACAGCGCGGGAAAAGAGAAAAACCTGTCGTCCCGTGACAACAATCGCTTACAACTCTCCATTTACTTATTAGAAAAAGATGAAAAAACACTGTTCAATTCTTAAATATGTGACAGACAATTTCACGGCTGTTCTCAAATACCTTCCTAAATTCATTTTTGTTCGGAAACACATAAAACTGACAGGTGTTCTTATTAATAAACTATGTAATCGAATGGTGTTTTCAATTTTTTCGTAAAAGTAGAATATCTTTTTAAAAATACTGACAAAGTTTGCTTTTAGAACTGAATTTTTGGATACGACAGCGCGGGAAAGGAGAAAAACCTGTCGTCCCGTGACAACAATCGCTTACAACTCTCCATTTATTAAAGAAAAAAATGGAAAACACTGTTCGATTCTTAAATATGTGACAGAAAATTTCACGACTGTTCTCAAATACCTTTCTGAATTCATTTTTGTTCGGAAACACAGGCACTAAACTAAGGAATAAAAACTCACCATCATTAATTTAATTTAAGTATCCAACAAATATAACAGCTTTAGGCAATAATATAATAGGATCCTCAACTTTTTCAGTAAAAAAAAAGGGTAGGGGTTTTAGAAGATGCCCATTTTTAAATGCTTAAATACTGTGTTATATTTGAAAAACATATTCGAATTTTGTAAGCATTAGGTTATTTTTCTTTAAATAAAATCATACAGGCAAAATAAAAAACGCAAATAATTTATTTTTTCTTCTTGTACAAAAGAAAATAAGCTAGCGATTTGAGGATCATTTTCAAAAAGGAACATATTAATTTCCTTAACATATTCAGAATAGCCATTCAAATGTTGTGTATAAAGATATGTGCATACAAAAAAGAAAAAAAAAACTTTAAGAAAACTGAACTTTGTTGTGTGTAAAAGGGGTGGGGTTGGCTGGGGGGTAAAAATGTTTTTGCAGAAATTTCAAGGGGAATTTTAGATGACTGATTATAGTTTTAAAAAAGATGGAAATTTTTTTTTAAATATAAATATTTCAGTATTATATATGCTGAGAAATGGGCAGGAGAAATTGAAATTTAAAGTGAAATTTAGACGACGTATTATTTATTTGTTATTTAAGCAAAATAACAAACAGAGCAGGTTTTTTTTAGTTTTAAAATTTTTGCATATCGCAGATTTTCACTTTTTCTAAAGATTTCATTTAAATTTACCGCCCTCTGAAATTTCTACTTCACAAAATCACGCAAAGTTTAATATCTATATGTACTTCTTTTTTAAATCATCTCTCCTATTTGTTATTTTATAGTATTTTATTACATCTGCTACGATTCCCCGACTCCTGACAATTTTATATTCATTAGAGCTTACAGAATTTCATAATTATTAGGATTATTAAATTTAAAATCATTAAAAAAAGGTAACATTTATAATTTATTTGAATAATTACGAATTCAATTAAATACATTTATAATTAAGTAAAATTACATATTAATAGAAAATTTAAAATAAAAAATTAATGTAAAATAGATTGAAAAATATCTTAAATTTAACAAGTAGGAAATTGCTCGTCAAACGTGGCAAATGAGGTGCGTTCGTACTATAACTAGTTTTATAACTATTTTTTGCACCCCATATTGTACTGAATGTATATTTTTTTGCACTTCATAAGTGCACAGTCTGTAACATCATTAAAATGCACTTGCAATAATTTTTTCCCATTGCCCGTAATGTAATGGAAAACTTTTGATTGTCCCTGTAATTAAACTATACACCCAATTTTAATAAAATCTGAAATGGCTCTACAAAATTTTGCAACAATTATATATTTAAAGTTTCAGACCATTCGGAAGACTGTAACATCATTAAAATGCACTTGCAATAATTTTTTCCCATTGGCCGTAATGTAAAGAAAGACTTTTGAATGTCCCTGTAACTAAACTATACATCCGATTTTCATAAAATTTGAAATGGCTCGACAAATTTTTGCAACATTCATATAGTTAAAATTTCAGACCATTCGGTTGGGTAGTTTTTGCTCTGTTATATGCGGACGGACGGACAGACGGACAGACGGACAGACGGCCAGACGGACAGACGGACTGAACGACGACTATAGGTGCTACGTATTTATATAATTACGAACGCACCTAAAAAGTAACAAATTTATTAAAGTTATTTGGAATCTTTTCACTTCTCAGATGACACCCCGCCCTCTTTGTCATTAGGTAATGTACATTATCTTCTTTCTCTAGAAATCATTTTTGCCATTGACCTGTAATTTCAACAAAAATAAATAAATAAATAAATCAGAAGTCTATTTAAATGCATCCCTTTCCCCGCGCCCATCCTATCAAAATTCTCTACTTTTATGGTCGCAAGCACAATTCCTTCCCGCCAAGAAAAGTCAGTTTGACACAGGAAGCTCTGACCAATCAGGTTACGAGATGGCAAATCTCCTTTGGAAAAAAGAAATATGC
Source organism: Maratus speciosus (assembly GCA_963932465.1). Lineage (NCBI taxonomy): Eukaryota > Metazoa > Arthropoda > Arachnida > Araneae > Salticidae > Maratus > Maratus speciosus. The sequence goes on from OZ010793.1 coordinate 484,506,491, forward strand.
CAATAGGAGTACACGATTTCCTTGACAAAACGCAGGAAAATGCAATAAATACAACCAAATGAACTTGCATTTATCGAAAATTTCTTTCGTATGACTTAAAAATAAATCTTTCACTTTATGGATGACAATAATAAGGATTAATTTCAGATTATCAGGAGTCTCTCTTCAGAATAAAACGTCATAACAAAGTTATGTCAGTTAAACGGAAATTGACGTCATACCTAGCAAACGATTTTTTTATTATTATTATTATCTTTTCCTAAATTGTTTTCTTGAAATTAAAATAGATTTTTTAACATTTAAAGCACACGTGCTAACACGTGTTTAGTTAAAGATTTTACATATATATGGGCAATATTTTCATTTTCTGACTAGAATGACTTTGATATCAAAAATACAAAAATATAGCGAGAAATCTGAATTTTTATTGGCTAGTAAAAGCAAAATACGTGTGTTATCACTTTTTTTAAATTATTGTGCCGGTTTTTAGAGAGTGGCAACACAAAAGAAACAATTTAATTATAAAATTAAAAAGGAGATATTTCTATATTGTTAAATTACGGAAGGTACAGTGCTATGTAAAGTTTAAATGGGTGCCATTCCCTTAATATTGGATATTTTTTAACCCGACCTGCGAAAGGCAAATTGCTAAATTAAGACCTTTCCAAAAAGCCATTATTCATCACTGAATGTTTTCTGGTTTGGATTGTAATTGAGTTGTTGTCTTTTCATCATGTTTCAAAACGTAAAAGATGCGGCTGAGCTCTACTATACAGCACGACCGTGCTGTATGATATTTGCGTAAATTAATATTTTAATTTGCTAGTGATATAAATTTTATTGACTGTAAGAAAAATAATAATTAATATTTCAAAAGAGTGTCAAGTCCAGGAAAAGCGTTTAAACGTTTGACAAAACTGCTTGCAGACATGATTCAACCATACACAGTAAACAAAAGCGGACTAAAAAACGGTTTTTAATGAGAAAAACGGAAAATTTTCTGTAATTTATAGCGAAAAATTTCCGTAAAAATACGTAAATAGTACTGGCGTCTGCCAGTAGAATCTCTGTTTTTAGTCCTTTTTTTTTACAGTGTAACGCTAAACTGGCAAACATTTTAAATAATTATGACTTGGTGTACAATTGCGTAGTTGGCTGACATGTTTGACAAAATGAATGAAATGGTCCTATCACTGCAATGAAAAACTATTACAGTTTTCTATAGATTTGTTAAAAGTATCTTCGTTTAATATTAAACTTGTCCTGGTTCAATTCTGTAGAAAGAAAGCTTTCGATTAATTTTCTCTTCATAAAAAGGAATGCATAAGAATGGTCAAAAGAAAAACTGAGAAATATTCAGGTTCAACCTAAATCTTCGAAAGAGTTGTTTGAACAATATTTTTGAAATATGGAATTCGATCTCAATAAAAGACCCTGACGAATTTAAATGTGTACTGAATGTCTTCAGGTTTAACAGAAATCCAACTTGTTTAAACTCAGCGAAACACAAGGTCAACCTTAATTTGACATTTCTCAGCAAGTTAAAGATCTTTTTTCAAAAACCAAAGCCTATCATAGTCTCGATGACATTTGTTTGATGAATTCAAAACTATATATGGGAAAGGAAAATTAGTTTTGCTGCCTTTCTCAATGAAGCATGATTCTTGAATTACACAACCACCAAAATGAAATATAGAAGCGGTTGACATGAAAAATCAGACATTCACCTGCATTTATCAGCCAATTGGACTGAAATTCTGAAAACAATCTCGGATTTTGCACTAACTGTTCATGCGTTATTGTCTGTACTTCTAACAATGTAAAATTTATTGCAAGGCAAATATTGCGACTTCTTGAATTTTTTAGTATTTTTAAGTATGGCAAACTTTTGATAATATCCTCTGTGTTGATAGTGATTGAAAATAAATTATTAAATAAAAGTTTCAAAAGTTTTGTTCTTGGGGCAATGCACGCTTGTTTAGATTACTATTCATTCTATATTTCTGTGTTCAATAGCAAAGCACGTAAAAATCATTAACTACCTACATAGTGTACAATAGGCTTAAGGGGTTCTGTGATAGAAACTCATACTCAAAACGGTTCCACTAGTCAAAAGGGTTGAGAACTCATACTCAAAAGGGCTCCGCGAGTCAAAAAGGTTGAGAACTCATAATCAGAAAGGCTCCGCGAGTCTCAAATGTTGGTAACCAAAGCTATAGATCAAACGAGGTCAAGTGATGATTCTGATTTGAATTCATAAATGGATTTCGGAAGCAACTGATTTTAAATCAGATCTTCAACAAAAGCTATGTTCTACTTAATTGAGTTTCAGTCGTTCCATACACTTAAATTTAGAAGTAAAGATCTGACGATCGTCTTGGTCCTAGAAATGCTTAAATGTAGCCAATCGAAATTGGACTTCAGTACTGTTGTAATAAGAATATCGGCAATTAGAATAAAATTACTACTAATGTCATTCAACTTGTACCTTACAATTAATATTTGAGACGTTCAGAAGACAGTCCGTCTAACTCCATTTTAAGTGGCGATTTTTTAAACAAAGGAACACTGAAAATTTTCTATATATTTATACAGTGATAGAAAGTTACCCTTGATTAAAAGAAAATTAATGAGTTCAATCAAAATATCCCGAAAAAAAATATTATAGAGATACAATATTTTTATACAGGGTGTCCCAAATTAAGTATACACATACTTATACAGAATACTTTTAATACAGGTTTAATTGCATATATAGTTACATATTTAATCTAGAAGGGGCTCAAAATGTCCATCCCAGACAAAGAATTTGTTTTGAACAAAATGTTATGTATATGTAACTGTATACATACTTTTGGGGCACTCTATAGCAGAATGATCGATATTAAAAATTATGTATGTAGCATTTAAAGTTCGTTTACATGGACATCAAAAACAATTTTGTTACACTATAGTCAATGAGAAAAAATCATTTTCGATGCATTTGAATGATATTACAATGCTTCAAATACAAAGAAATTGATATGCATCCCTGAGATGGCCTAAAACATTTTTCCTTTAGATTATGACATGTGTAGCATTTAGCGCTTTTTTACTGCGACTGATAAACGAAAATCGGGCACAGGACAGACTATGATCGACATCATAGTACGGAATAATGAAATTTCTTAATAATATTATCTTAGTGTTTTAAAGTATTTCATAACCTGACGCATGATTTTTCGTTCTTGCTTTTTTATAGAACAGTTACGAAACTTAAAAATGCTTCAGAATATTCCAACATAAATTAACCTAAGTCACTATTTACAATCAATAGTTACTTTTATTAGTGAAACATCATCCTTAAAATTCCCTAATGTTAACTAAAGTATTATGGCATATGGTCGATTAGTTTATTTGGTTATAATATTGTTATAACTATCATGCTTATTTATAATAATGTTATTGTAAATAAGGGTGCACATTCCATTATTATTTCTTAGATCATAAGATATAGAAATGAACTGATTCTTTTACTTTCTTATGGATGTATTTATGCAGCTTTCCCAATATATTCAATTCCTTTTAGCAAAATATATTCAGTTGCATACAATGAAAAAATTTAATAGGGTATTCTACATTAAAAAGGTCTACAACAAGTGTATAGAACTTGTTTCAATGCATAAATTCAAATTTCATTAAAAAATAAATAATAATTTAAATTCAAATTTCAAGTTTCAAATTTGATCTCTTGGATCAACTCTCATCTAATTTTTTTTAATTTTATTTTCTAATATGATTATATTATTTATATAATATCTGCATTAAACTATAAAATGAAATAATGCTTAAACAATATTAGAAGCTACTCCATTTCTGAATATTTATGCAATTACTAAATGATCATATAAAAGACACTTAAGTTGTTAAAAAGACGATACTGAAATTGATTTTGAAAAGGACAGTTTTGCAATTACCTGGCTGAATTAAAATGTCATTGTTCTTGCTTTTTGGAATGCATTCCTGCCTAATGAGTATAAAAATTTCTATAACTAGTTCATAGGGTATATTATCTTAACTAACTATTTAAGCTAAATAAGATTTAAGCTAGAGGAATAGAATTTAAAAGGATATGTTTTAATATTTTAAAATGGTTGGATAAATGTTTTTAATAACACATAACTTAATTTAATTTAAAACATATTATAATTATCTCATTTTTCTTCGATTTTAACAATTGTTAATTTATGGATATTGATTTTTGTTTAAATTAGGTATTCACATTATTTAATTTAACCAAATGTTTTGTTTATTGTTTGAGCAAAGCGAAGGCTATTACACAACGCAATATTACTTTGCGGGCATATACAGCTACTATGGATATTAAAGCCTTTCTTCAAGCATAACTCAGAAAATATTTGTCGAATTTCGTTTCTGAATGTATCAGAAGGTTCTATGAGGGTAACCTATTGGATGCACCAACTATGAAAAATAAGTTCTAATTCGTTTAAAAATTATATTAAAAAACTGGTAAAAAAGCACAATTTATCTACATACGTCACGGAAATTTAGTGTACGTTATTTTCACCGGCAGGATGTTTCCGTAGAAACCGGATTACAACACATGGAGCAAAGAAAATAAGCACGCACTAATGTTAAAGCATAATAAAATCTATTTAAACAGGAAAAAAAATCTGCATTTTTTTTTCTATTTAAAAGAAAAAAGCCAAAATAATATAGTATTTAATATTTTGCGATAATCTTTGTAACATAATTTTTTTTCATCAATATCATCTTTTATATATTTTGCGTGTGCAAATTAGAAACAATTCTTTGAAGATTAAGTAAAATATTTTGAATTATGGTATCATTTCTTCTCCTTTTTTTCGTTTTAGTATTTTAGATGAAATTGGTACTTTTCCAGTATAGAGACATTGGCGAGATAGAGAAAATGAGTTTGCGAGAGAAGTAAATTTTTCATACATATTTTCTGGTAGCCCATCCATTGTTTGATTTACCCAAGCATTTCTTTAAGCATTTATGCAATTTATTAAGTGTAAACAACTCATTTACCGATTTTCACATACAAACAGAAGTAACTTGTATAGAAAATAAAATATTATTATTATTGTATATACATACAATGTTTATATTTATACGTAAAAATAAGCATAAACGTTCATCAGGTTTATTTACATGTATGCTTATGATTATATCATTTATAAGCCCAAACTGCACAGAGCTTTAAAAAAACGCCTAAAATATTATTGGAAAAGTACCATGAAATTAGTTAAAATCATTTATTTTAAATTAAGCGAATGGAAGGTTTACGTTTTAAATTAAATGAATGCAATATTAATATGGTATGGGAAAAATTTTTGGCAATTTATTATCTGCTCTTGGCTAACATGAAAGTATCAATATTGCAATTGGTACATGGTATGCGAAATTATACGAATATGTTATAGCCACTCTTCGTAGAAGAAATATGGCCAATAACTCGCATTCAGATACACAGGCAAGGTTGCCTTCGAACAAGAGTAATATTAGCAACAACATTTCTATGACTGTATGAGAGTTGTAATAGTAATGTAAAATTGGCTTTGAGCAAACAACCACACAAGGAGTATTTTACATATGTTTCGAGTGCAGTGCGATAATCAAGGTACTTACAAACAACATATATATAAACAAAAGTTTAAATTCTAATATAAATATTTGCAACGCCCCCCCCCCCCCAAAAAAAAAAAGAACTTACTGCAATGAAATTAACTTGGCGTTAAATGATGCTTTTTCAAATATGACATTGGTTTCAAACCAGATTACGGAACATTGCTATCTATATTATAAAGGACAAACATATCTGTGCGTAACGCATACGTCATTTTGCGAATGGCAACACTTTAAAATTTGAAATAAAATTTTGGTTTTGCAATTTTCTCTACTGCAAATTTTCAAACTTCTAAACATCGCACATTTTAAATTTTTACACCGTCGTATAAGGAAAAAAATGCTCTTTTAAATGCAATTTGTCTGAAAGCTGTATCTCAATTTAATTTTAAGATATTAATTTTTTTGTAGTTTTTATTACTATTTTTGTAATCGTGGCAGCTCCATTTCTGTTGAAAGTAAAGGGGGGAAAAGGAAAATAGTAGATTGCTATATCTTTTTGTTGCCATTTTCTCATAAAAACAGAAAAAAATTGAAATTAAAATACGTGCTATGTCAAGGAATATCGTCTGTTTTAAAACCCAGTGAGTTTTGGATTTATTTCGTTTTTATTTATCAATTAAATGATTTTGCCGTGCCGGCTCCATTGAGAAATATTAATAAGCAATTTGCACATTAAAAAAAAGTTCAGAATTTCACTCCCGCTAATTTTCTACAACGAAATTATAGCTTCATCAATAAATGAATAAAAGAATATTATATTAAAAAGCACGAATTTAACAAATATGTAATGGAACAATTTAAATTTTTAGAGCCGAATTGGGAAAAACGTGTGCTTTTAAATGTAATTTGTATGAAATAGAGTTGCTAGGCAACTGTTAAAGTAAAAGAGAAAAAATAATCTATATATTGAAAACACAAGATAGCTTTTTTAGACATCTTCTCTGAACTTTCTAATGTACCAATTTTGCTAATAGTTCTTTTTTTAAATGAAAGCTGTTCATTTGTAGATGGCCTCTCACAAGCTATTTTACGAAATATTTCCACTTTTATATTTTTAATTTAATTTGAAAAGTTTTTTTTTTTTTTTAATTTCATCAAAATGGTAGCAATCGTATTATTTCCACTGTTGCAGAAAAAAAGAAATATTGGGGTTTATTTATCCTTATTGATACCATTTACTCATTACAATTAAAAATAACTTTATTTTAAGTCTGAACAGAAAATGACGTCACTATTTAAAAAACTTTTTCGCTCATAAAGCTAATGTTACAACATATTTTCATTCGGCAGATACCGAATTTGAGACACTTGGCGTAATGCTTCAGTAAGTGCCATATTTAAAAGAAAACAATCTTTTTCTTTGATAAAACTATATATTTTACCACGAATACATCTAAAAGACATCAGTTTCTGGAATTTGTACTTCGCGGTACTGAAATTAGAACCTCAAGCCAAAATAATGCATTTTCACATGCAAAGTTTTAGCTGACAAACGGAACTTCACCTTTGAAAATCTATCTGTATAAAGGAAAAATATGTCCGTGCGTAAGGCTGACGTCATTTTGAGAATGGCAACGCTTGACGATTAAATGTCGGTTTTGCAATCTTTGCTACAGCAATTTTTTGAATTTCTAAACATAGCGCATCTTCAATTTTTACACCCGTTATATAGGGAAATAATATCTACATTCAAATGCAATTTACTTGAAAACTTTATCTTAATTGATTTATTTATTATGTCTTTTTAAATAATTTTCAAGCGTAATGTTTTTTAATCTATATCCATTGCGTACAGGCTCATTTACGAAATAAGCCATTTGCACTTAAAATAATATAAATAATTCAGTATTTGTCCCTGACTAATTTTTTATTGCGAAATTAAAACTTCATCAATCTATTATATTAAAAAGTGATTGTCCGTTTGTACTTCACAGCTGTTCCTCCTAGAATATGGAATGTTGGGTGATCAAATTAACGCCAGTTATCCTTATGGGTACGAGGATGTTAAAAGTGGTCGTAGAATTTTAAAATTTGATTAGTTTTCGAGATATAAATTTTTACGTTATTTTTAATGACATTTCTGTAATGATGGAAACTAAAATTGCTCCATTTTTCTGAATAAAAGAGAGCAAAGGGAAATTTACAAAGATTATTATATATCATTGTTTGAAATCATTTTTAAATTGAAATTAACGTTTATTTAAATAAATAGTGAAAACATTATTGTAGTTTTCAAGAAAATTTCACGAAATACAAACTCACACATATTCAATCTTCAGGAATCAGTTTATTTTAGAAACACAAATTGGACTCTCGACTGGAACATTGAGATAAATTCTGTTGACGTAAAAAAAAAAACCCATCGTACGCTATTTTCATTTAATTTAAAGTCTAAAAGTAGATTTTCAGCTATTGCCTTAAGATGCCCAATAAAACATTTCAGAAGCGGACATTAAAAATGAAATGTTATAGCGAGAAAAATAATAATTCTCTAAATATTTATTTTAATTCATAAATATAAATTGCTTCTGAATAAATTCGTCCAAACAAATTCATTTTTATATAAGTTGACCCAAATGACATCATTTCTGCCAACTCCGAAATTCGAAGCAAAATCTTGAAAGAACGAAAAGCTCTAGGCAAATAAAGTTATAGAATACGTGCATTTTTATTGGGAAAGCTTTTGAATTAAATTGTAAATATAACTTATTATTTGAAATATTGTATTTAATAAAATTAATATTGTAATGGCTTTCTAAATTTACAATAAAGTTAAGATTTCATTTTTCCCAAAAAGATCGATTGTCTCATGCAATTCGAAAGCAACACAACGAGTTGCTATGCAACTAGTAATATTTAAAGGAATCATTTAATTTTGGCCCGGTTAAAATTTAGACAAGAGCATTGTTTTCGCCAAAAGCAGTTTTTTTTTTCATATGTATAACTTAGAAGTAATTCTTTGATGTTGAAATAAGATGTTTTGACTTATGCTATTATCTCTTATTATTTTTTATTATTATTCATTTGTATTTTAAATTAAATGAGTCAAAGTCTTGTTTTTTAAATGTATTTAGTTTCTGTATTTCAAATGAGAAGGATTCATTACAGAAGTTGGCGATTTCTCTCCTGTATCGGGCTAAGTCCCTTATTACCATGCGTCTAATATCCTTCAAGATACTTAGCTGTTATATGGGCCTTAGCGCTTTTTTAAAAAGTTTGACCCAATTGGGGTTTAAGAAAGTGAAATGTTTTTGCCAAATGTTATAAACGACTTTGAAAATAAAATTGAAGAAGTACTAAACTGGTTTATGTGTGTATTTAAAAAATTACATCTGCTAACACGTATTAGGTAAATTATTTATGTTTTCATACAATAAAATATAAATGGTTCCTGTATCTACGTGTGTGTAAATATATTAAAGCAGCAACGTTTGTGTGATCTCTGAAAATACCTAGCCTATTTAATAAATAATGGTTTTCAAATGATGGTGACCATTTCTTCTTCAACAAAGACTATATTTTATGTCGGTACAACAACCTCCGTGGGGGGAGGAGCAGAAATTTTCTAAAATGGCGAATTCTGTCATATTGTTTGGGCTAGAAATTTTAAATTTTGTGCGATGGTTACTTTTAAGATGTAAATGCTCGTTATGAACGCTTTCTAAAAGGTTCGAAATTTTAAAGAAATAAACATAAAACGTTCTAGAAAGTTTCTAAATCACGATTTATTTGGCATTGCTTGATAAAGAAATTTTGAAATTTCACATGGCTATTACTTTTAAGACGGTTCGATCGGTTTAAAAAAACACGAAAATTAAAAGGGTACACTATAAAAAAAAAGATCTATTCTGCAATTTTTGAGCAACTGTTGGGTCTAGAAACTTAAAATTTGGCAGGATATTAACTTATAAGATATAAATGTTCGCATTAGAACGAATTCTAAAAAATTTGAAGTTAAGAAGACTAAATAAAGTGGACAAAGTTTTAAAGATAATCTGAATAACGAAGTACATGGAATTTTTAGGAATATAAAGATGAAAATTGGCATGAATGTTGATTTAAAGACGTAAATACTCGCAATAGAACAATTTATAAAAATTTCACTATGTAAAACGATGCAGGAACAAAAAACCTTGGATTTTGTTTTTTTCTGTGCTACTGCTGGCCTAAAAAATTTTATCGGCTTGAATTTTTTTGCCTGGATACTTTTAAGATGTAAGTAATCTTTAAAAATAGCTTCTAAAAAATACAAAATTTAAAAAGATGAAATGGACGGAAAATGTTTCAACGTATGGTTAATTTGCATTGTTAGGTATAGAAACTTTAAATATTTAATAATACTAAATTCCCAACACCCCAAAACATGCAATTTAAAGGCAACAAAACGGGCGGCTACGCATCTAGCATTGAATAAATTGTGTAAATATTGAATAAATGCCAGTATGAGACTGCGAATAGCTTGCCCGAATGTACTTGTCAAAATGTTTCTTCTCTAGGCTTTTCTCTCTCTCGCCAAGGCCCCTAATAGAGGAAAGTGTGTTTAAATTTGATATGCAATTTTTTTTCAGATTCACTAATCTAGAAATTTTATCATAAGATCATTTTCTCAATTATCATTAGACGATTTTTTATATAGTAACTTATTTGTGTAAAATTTTTTAATCGGGTTCATATGTAGCTTTCATGATTTGCTGAAAAAATACCTACGAATTTGTAAATTACTCGAAATGACACTTTCATAGCTCAAAGGTTATGCAGACGAGATGTTCAGATCTCGTGTCATAACTTGAGCTGCAGTCATTGCCAATTTGTGTTATTTAATGCATGCTAACGCGTAATACAATTGATATTGACAAGAATATGTTTGAAAACAAAACAATACAGCGTATGTAGTAGCCAGCATGCACTCCTCATTTAAATCCGATCGAGCATATCTGGAACGCACGCTAACGACGCATTGCATGCCTCCGTTGACGTTTTCGGAACTTTGATATATCACTTTTTTTAGAGACAATTCCCTAAATTCTTATCGACAACCTTGTCGCATGCATGAAAAACAGATATTCAAGAGTATTAAACAATTTTTTTGTCATTTAGAGGTCCTCAAATTGGTGCGGAGCAGCGCTCTTTGTGTTTTTAAACATCATTTCAAGGAGTAGAAATACGATATAAGATATTTTAATGTTTTATTTTCTCTATTAGTTTTAATGTATCGCGCACTTCCAATTTTATACCCATGCACGGCTCTGTTGCAGGTTTGCTTTACCATTATTTTAACAGTATATGTTTTCTGTCTGATAAATATCATACTCTTATTTTTTTCCGCGCGCAATAGTGATTCTAAGGCGGCGCCACTGTGCACATTGGAAGGCACAGCTTAAGGCGCTTAACGCGCACAGCTTAATTAAGTTTTTTCAAGGCTTGGTGATTCTCAAAGCGAAACAATTCGTAATATTCATCAGGTGGCGTAAGATTTATCAATTCTCCAACTCATTCATCGCACGTGATTTAGACTTTCTTGGCAAAACTTGTAATTCCAGTCGTTCAGGTGGTCAGGGCTTAAAGGGATACATAGTGTACACAGTGTATATTATATTATTATAGTATTTTGTAATTCTACCATTCAATTTGCTCATTTTCATCATTTGAATGTGTGGCAGGTCTGCCTGATAAGTATCAGACTTTTATTTTTTCCGAGCGCAATCGTGATTCGAAGGCGGCGCCACTGTGCACAATGGAAAGAGACAACAAAATGCGAATGCCTCAGTTTTTCCACGAATTCGAGTGATCCAGTAGTTACCTGCTTCGGCCCAGTGAGTTGCTGTCATACGTACGTGTGCGTCGGATTTTGATTTATCTCAAGATGACTGAACGGACATCAAATTTTGTCAAAGCTTGGTGATCCTGAAAGCAAAACAATTCCTAAGACTCATCAATTCTCCAGCTCATTCATCGCACCTAATTCAGACTTTCTTGGCAAACTGTGGAATTCCAGTCGTTCGCCAAATTCCATACTCTTCAGACATGGCTCCTTTCTACTTCTGGCTGCTTCGAAATTGAATGTGCCATTAAAAGGATCCTGGTTTGAGAGTAGAAGTGAGATATGTATAATGCGACGGCGAAGTTGAACACCATTCCAAAAAAAACCCTGCAAGAAGTATTTTCTGCAGTGAAAAGAACAGTGGGCTAAGTGTGTGGAGGCGCAAGGGGCCTAACCTTCAGGATACCAATCCCGTCAGGTAACTTACATATTCTTTTCAGGCAAAGGTCGAATACTTTTCACACAAGTCACGTATTGTCAATTAAAGATAGCATCGCATTTTCTATTCTTGTCACGAGTTATTATTAAACCTATGTTCTCAGTAACATCGGTCAGACTAAGGCCTCTGGGGGAAGTCCTAGTATAGAATTATATTGTATGTAAATGAGAAAAAAGCGCGCGTAAACAATTTGCGGGACGAATTATTTATTTGTACCTTTTATTCAAAAAATATTAATCGATAATCAAATAACAATTTCTTTTCCATCACATATTTTTGGTAACGTTAATACATTTATCAGAGTTTTTCTAATAAGAGTAATAGCTTTCGAAATATTTTTAACAAATGTGCACAGTCTGTGACAGGGAGTAGGGGGGAGGGATTGGACTTAAAATATCTTGCAACCATTATAGGTAAATAAGCAGATAAGAGATTAGTTAATAAAGAATTTAGCAAATAAGAGATTGCACAAAAGCATCAGTCACACATTGTCTCATTGATAAGGTTAGAATGATAAAAAAAAAATCAATGTGTGCATTTATTTCCATTATTAATCTTATTAATTTCTTGCATTTTAAAATATAATCATACTATTCGTACTACAAATAAAGAGTTGCATTCCTTCACGGAAAATATGTTGTTTTAAAAAAACGTGGATTCTTTAAGATTTCCTTCTTCTAATTCCGTAATGAGCTATTATTTAATCTGAATAATGTGGACACCACTTTCTAATGCTTGCATATAAAATAAATTATGAGACGTCTGCCTTATAATAATGTGACATATTAATTGGCAAGCACTTTATGGAAATTTAAAAGCTTACATTTTTAAATAAAATTGGTCGTTGTAAAAGTTCTTATCTAAGACAAAACAATTTTGCTGCCGGAACTGCGTGTTGTAAACAATCGGTTCGAATTTCCGCTTCATTATTGAATTATTTAGAAACGGGAAATACGTCTTTTAAAATTATCAAGAATGTCAAATGATCAATCAAGCATATGTTATGAAACACTTTCCAACACTTCTTGAATACTGGAATGAAACCTCACTATTTAGTAAGGAAAAAGGAGATACATCAGCAAGACACATATTTCATGATGTATGAAATAGTGTAACATCCTTTAAAAACAATTAAAATGATTTTTCTGCATAGCCCGTTATGTAAGGTAATTCTTTTGTATGTCCATGTAAATACATCATAATTTCTATGTTTTTTACAAACTACGAGAAGAATTAAAAAGTAGAAAAACCAACGTTTAAAATGCACAAATAATATATGAAAAGCAGCAAACAGCTGTTTCGAATCTACTAGCGAGATTCTTCTTCAGTGCAAAAGGAACAGCGTGCTAGAAAAAGCAAGGCTGAGCAAAATCATAGACAGAGACGCGCTGGCTTTTATACCCTATGCGGGTGGCGAAGGCGCCGAAACAACCAATGAGAGAGAAGCAGTGGAAACGACTGGGTGGACAAGTAGCGACATCTACCGGAGAAGTAGAGAAAAGAAATCAAAAAAAGGAGGAATTAAATTAACGCTTTCCAAATACTTGGAAAATCTGGAGTACTAGATAAATCATTGACTAAAGAGTGAGAATTTTTAATGATATGGTAAGCTTCCCAAAAATCAAGATCAAGGTTAGAAGAACATTTTTGGATAATGATGGCTGAGGAAAAATTGAACCTATGTTGAGAAGACCAAGAATGTTGAGCAATAGAAGAACGTTTGAGCTCCTGATTTTTAACATAACCTTCATGCTCTTTTAAACGAAATCTAAGAGCACGTTTAGTCTGACCAATATAAGAAAGACCACACTGACAAGAGATCTGGTAAATGCCCCAATTATCTAGGCGATCAACGGGGTGTTTGAGATTTGAAAAAGGGATTTTATTAACAGGAGAAAAAATAACTTTAAAATCAAACCTTCTTAGGATTTTAGCAACTTGCTGACTGATTTTAGGAAAAAATGGTAATACAACTGAAGTATTAGAGTTGGAATTAGAATGCTTTTCAGAATGGTCGGATTTCGTCAATTTCTTATAAATAGAATCGATAATATTAGAGGAATAACCACGATCGACAGCAATAGCTTTGAGGTAATTAAGTTCAGCACTAAGTAACTGAGGAGTGGAACAAATATTAGTAGCCCGAAAAACAAAAGTATTGAAAGCAGCGAATTTCTGGTTAGGGGGATGAGAAGAATACCTGTGAGGTGGGAGACTGACAGCAAAAGGTTTACGAAAGACGGTAGTCTGAAAGCCATTTTCACAACGAATAACAAGGACATCCAGGAAAGAAAGACAGTTATTGGTCTCAATTTCAGAGGTAAATTGAATGCAGGGATCAATGGAATTCATAATAGAGAGAATATGATTAATATCCGAATTCATTTCAATCAGGACATAAACATCATCAACATAACGAACATAGAACGGAAATTTTAAGATTTCAAAAAGCTTGACCTCAAAATAGTGCATATAAATATCGCATAAAATTGGACTAAGAGGATTACCCATAGCCAAACCGTCAATCATACGGAAGAAATTACCATTGAAAACAAAAGTATTTTGCGACAAGCAAGAGCGAGTGAGAAGTATAAGTTCCTCGATTTCAAAATAAGAGAAATGGAATTCACAAAGCCTTTTCTTGAGGCAATCTAAAGCCCCCTCAACCGGAACGTTTGTAAATAATGATTTAACATCAAAAGAAACCATCATGTGACCCTGCGGCTTAAAATTAAGCCGCAGGGTCACATGATGGTTTCTTTTGATGTTAAATCATTATTTACAAACGTTCCGGTTGAGGGGGCTTTAGATTGCCTCAAGAAAAGGCTTTGTGAATTCCATTTCTCTTATTTTGAAATCGAGGAACTTATACTTCTCACTCGCTCTTGCTTGTCGCAAAATACTTTTGTTTTCAATGGTAATTTCTTCCGTATGATTGACGGTTTGGCTATGGGTAATCCTCTTAGTCCAATTTTATGCGATATTTATATGCACTATTTTGAGGTCAAGCTTTTTGAAATCTTAAAATTTCCGTTCTATGTTCGTTATGTTGATGATGTTTATGTCCTGATTGAAATGAATTCGGATATTAATCATATTCTCTCTATTATGAATTCCATTGATCCCTGCATTCAATTTACCTCTGAAATTGAGACCAATAACTGTCTTTCTTTCCTGGATGTCCTTGTTATTCGTTGTGAAAATGGCTTTCAGACTACCGTCTTTCGTAAACCTTTTGCTGTCAGTCTCCCACCTCACAGGTATTCTTCTCATCCCCCTAACCAGAAATTCGCTGCTTTCAATACTTTTGTTTTTCGGGCTACTAATATTTGTTCCACTCCTCAGTTACTTAGTGCTGAACTTAATTACCTCAAAGCTATTGCTGTCGATCGTGGTTATTCCTCTAATATTATCGATTCTATTTATAAGAAATTGACGAAATCCGACCATTCTGAAAAGCATTCTAATTCCAACTCTAATACTTCAGTTGTATTACCATTTTTTCCTAAAATCAGTCAGCAAGTTGCTAAAATCCTAAGAAGGTTTGATTTTAAAGTTATTTTTTCTCCTGTTAATAAAATCCCTTTTTCAAATCTCAAACACCCCGTTGATCGCCTAGATAATTGGGGCATTTACCAGATCTCTTGTCAGTGTGGTCTTTCTTATATTGGTCAGACTAAACGTGCTCTTAGATTTCGTTTAAAAGAGCATGAAGGTTATGTTAAAAATCAGGAGCTCAAACGTTCTTCTATTGCTCAACATTCTTGGTCTTCTCAACATAGGTTCAATTTTTCCTCAGCCATCATTATCCAAAAATGTTCTTCTAACCTTGATCTTGATTTTTGGGAAGCTTACCATATCATTAAAAATTCTCACTCTTTAGTCAATGATTTATCTAGTACTCCAGATTTTCCAAGTATTTGGAAAGCGTTAATTTAATTCCTCCTTTTTTTGATTTCTTTTCTCTACTTCTCCGGTAGATGTCGCTACTTGTCCACCCAGTCGTTTCCACTGCTTCTCTCTCATTGGTTGTTTCGGCGCCTTCGCCACCCGCATAGGGTATAAAAGCCAGCGCGTCTCTGTCTATGATTTTGCTCAGCCTTGCTTTTTCTAGCACGCTGTTCCTTTTGCACTGAAGAAGAATCTCGCTAGTAGATTCGAAACAGCTGTTTGCTGCTTTTCATATATTATTTGTGCATTTTAAACGTTGGTTTTTCTACTTTTTAATATTGTTGCACAAAGGCTTTATTTGCTATTTTTACGAGAAGAATGTTGTATTGCACCTCAATAATTTAAATATGTTTGATACAATGTAAATTTACTGAAATTAGCTGTAAACAATTTTCCTCCTAAGATAATGTAATGGAGCTGTTTTGTGTGTCCCTGTAAACGAACTATAAATGCCAGAGGCTAAAATTACAATAGGGAATGTCATATAGTAAACCTCAATAATATATATCAAGCTCGCGGTAATTCAAGTATATTTACGCGTGTTAGAGCACGCACGGATGGAAAGACAGACGAATAGACAAACAAAACTCTTAAACAATTTTTAACTATGTTGGATATATATAAAAGATGTAGTATAATATTTCATAAAGTACTAAAAATTTCTTATGTGATTTTTCAGCAATGAAAGCATTGCTAATAAAATGATTGATTGTTTGTAGATGAATCAAAATAAATTTAAATTAATTAATAGTAAAATATAAAATAAAATTTTATTTAAGAAATAATGGCATTTGTTAGCCATCTTAATTTAATAAGTAAAACATAATGGTTTTCAATCGCTTTAAGCTCGCATTATCTTATGGTAAACTGTTGAAAATAAATAAGAAAGACTATTTAAAACTATTTCTTATATATTTCTTTTACAGCTTCAGAAAGCAGTAAAGATAATATACAAGGTGTCACATTTTAAAAGGCTTTATTGACTCAAAGAAAAACAATACTAATTTTTTTTTTTCAAAATGCAATAATTTTGCAGTTTTACCAAAATTTTAATTAAATATTCACAAATGTTCATTGTTGTCTCTGCCAACCGCATAGCAAAGCTGATGTGCATAGTCGAACTGATATTTTAATTTACGTACTATATCTACAGGCGCATAATCATTTGCTGCTTTAATGCACGTCTTTAACCCTTTATCTACTGAGAAAACTTATAAGTACCATTAAAATAATTTGTTATAAAATTCATTTAATACGTCGATTAGTTGTAATGCAGTTTAGAATGAGTTATAGATACATTATTTTATCTTGTTCCAAAAGCGTTATTGGTTACACAAAACAAAAATATTTTTTAAAGGATGATTTCTTTTGCCTTTGCATTTTTTCAGCTTTCTTGGCGTTTGGGGCGGGGGGGGGGGGTGATTTTTCAATTCGGAAATATTTCTATATTTCTATTCTAAGAACATTATATTTATACATCTCCTAATTCCACAAAATACTAAGAAAATATTTAAGATAAAATATTTGAGTGAGGTTATGAATATTGCACAAGACCTCTATAAATTCAAATTTAATTAATCCTTCTAAAACCCTTCTAAACTTTGTTAAATGATTATCTAAATCTTCAAGGTAGTTTAAACAATTCACGAAAAATGCTTTAGAAGATAAAATTTTCATGAATTCATAATTTAGTACTTAAAGGGTTAACTCATCTGAAGTGTTCAGTAGGGGAAGCATATACAGAATTATTTGATGAAATAGATAAAAAGACATTCTATATTGCGGCAAGCACAGCAATTTTTTTATTGGCAATCAGGGAAATATTATGTAAAATTTCGTATCAACAAATTATAACACAGGGTGTTTCTAAATGAATATATGGGTTTTAACTATTGGTAGTATTTATATATAAACTTAAAATTATAATTAATACATACAATGAAAGAGCAACTCAAACAGTTTTACCTACAAGCTTACAAGTGTTCAGTATCAGCACCTTTCGTCACACGGCACACGTCAAGTCGATAGCTCAGTTCTTCCCAAACGTTGATTAGCAAAGAACTTCTGTTAAGACGCTCACCCGATCTGACGCCATGTGATTTCTACCTGTGGAGATTCATAAACGATCGTGTGTATGTGCCTCCACTACCAGCTGACCATTGCAGCTATTGCAACAATGACCACACAAACATTAATCAACGTTTGGGAAGAAGTGAGCTATCGACTTGATGTGTGTCGTGTGACGAAAGGTGCTCACATTGAACACTTGTAAGCTTGTAGATAAAACTGTTTGAGTTGCTCTTTCATTTTATGTATTAATTTAATTTTAAGTTTTATGTGATAAATACTACCAAGCGTTAAAACCCCGATATTCATTTAGAATGTGATGTGAGAATAAATATAGAATGCATAAAGCGTCCAATTTATCAAAATAAAAGTATGTAGGTATTCTAAAAAAAGAAGAAAAAGTTACTAATACTACCACTGCTGATGCCAGTATAGAATCTATCTTGTTCTTCTCCCTTTCTGGCTTATACTGGTGAAAGTATTATATATAAAAACATGACAGTTGGCACTTTTAAAGAGAAATATTTGCTTAACAAGCTGAAGCAGCTATTTTTTAAATGGTAGAAAATGCAATTTAATGGGGAAATCGAGCAAGATAGTTACTTCATTTATATGACTTTTATAGCAACAAAAACTATGCAGAACACTTTTGCCGTCTTTTGCACTTGACTAAACTGTGGTTTTTTAAATTTAACTTCTTTTCCAATATTTCATTATCTCACTAGAGAATTTATTAATATTTATGAATAGGCGGTATTATTTACTTGTACCAGAATTTCAAAAGCTCGCAAAAATAACATTTCCAAACAATATACAGTAAACTTCCGATTAACCGCCACTCGATCAACCGCCACCCCCACCCTTTCCCTCATTTTTTTAAAATTCAGAAACGAACAACAAAATTCAAATGCACATAAACCCGAGTGAGATGGTAGTTCAAGAGCTGTTAAACATTTTAGGGAAGGTATTTGAGGCACCCTGAAAATTTGTGCAACATTTCTTTTGTAATGCCTGAATACAAAATCGAATGTCTGGCTGAAGGATCGTGGCCCAAAACCTGTGCCAGACAAAAAATGGCACTTCACACGTGTCTGGCACAGTTTTGTGCCGACTAAAGTGTCTGTCATTTTCAAAATATTTTTTTCTAAGCATAAATATTATTGTGCCTCAATCTCAGCGTGCCTCAAATCCCTTTTTGGGTAGTGTCAAAAAATGGCACTTGACACGTGTCTGGCAAAGTTTTTGGGCCGACTAAAGTGTCTGTCATTTTCAAAATATTTTTTTCTAAGTATAGATATTATTCTGTTTCAATCTCAGCGTGCCTCAAATAATCTTTTTTGGGTAGTGTCAAAAAATGGCACTTGACACGTGTATGGCACAGGTTTTGGGCCACGATCCTTCAGCCAGACATTCGATTTTGTATTCAGCCATTACAAAAGAAGTGTTGCACAAATTTTCAGGGTGCCTCAAATACCTACTCAAAAATGTTCAACAGCTCTCCTACTATATCGTTATTTTAAATAAAAGGTTTGTTTGACGTGAGAAACAGTAGCTAGAAAGTATTTTTGTAAATCACAGACTGTCTTACTTGTGACCAGAATGATATTGGTTATGAAATTTTAATGGATAACGAAATTATTCAAAATGTTTTGAAATCAGAGAAACCTGAAGCGGATGAAATGATGAATCTGGGAATGATCATCCAGGAGTCAGTTATACTCTCTAAATGCATTATAATTTTTTTGAGATGCAACAGGAAGCACATACAATTCAAATACTTTTACTATGTAGAATTCGTAATCTTGCTGTAGTAAAAGCACAAGAAAAACACAAACATAAAAGTACAATACATATTTATTCAGCAAAATTCTTAAATTCGTCTTATAAATAGATTTCTTATTATCAGTTATGCTTTTTATGAACGAAAGTACGCAACAAATAAAACAATAAATAAAGACAAAATATTGCTTAATGGTACACAAAACACGAACTTTAATAAGCTAAAAAATAAATTCTACGTTTCGAGATGTTTTTACAGCCGTCTTCAGGAAAAAAATGATGGTTAAATGGCTAAAAAGCTCAGAGATGAAGGTTTCCTGTGCGAGAGATAATTTGTCGAACACTGACTAAAGATATGAAAACAGAACTGTAGTGGTGCCATCCAGTGAAAATAAATAATTATTAATGAAATGAGTCCAAATGAATCAAAAGTTCGAATGAAGAAACCACGAGTGTCGACATCTACGCATGAGGAACAGAACCACATTCAACAAAGTTTTCATTCAAGTTTTTGCCAACATGATTTAAGTTTAAATTGAAATATTTCAATTAGATTCACAATTATGACTTTATGATATTATGCCAGAATTTTGGGATATTAAAGGATAAATTATCGGTACAAGGCTTATTATCACGTGCAATGATTTCAACTGATTCTCTAATTTTACTTTCAAAATGATTATTGCACGGAACTATAATTTTTGCCTCATCAAAGTTAATATGGCAGACTTCATTAGCTAAGTAGAACCTAGAAAGACCTGTATTCTTTTTATGTTGTTTAATATCCCTGCGATGCTCCATAATCCTTACTGATAATTTACGTTTTGTCCTGCTGATGTAGACTTTTTCAATATTATTAGATAAAGTGATAGGGATTTCATATATACCAGATTTTTGATCCATTGAGATCCTATCGATCATATCACTGACGATATCAATGAGGTAAGGATTTGGAATAGCGACCAACTTTATATTATATTTCTGTATGATCTTTTTTAGCTTTTCGAATATAGAATAAATTCTAATATAGAATCATACAGAAATATAGTATAAAGTTATAAATCGAAAATATGCTTTATGGTTACAACAGTATGCGATTACAAAGACAACGGAGTATTATGCGCCAAACCTTACTCACCGAAATATACCAACATGCTATGAAACTGCAACATTGAAATATTTTAAACATTCAAAAGCAGAAAAGAATCTATTTATATAAAATCCAAGTCTCTGTGTCTTCCTCACAAATCTGGTTGGGCCGCCTCATTGATAGCGGCCATGTTAGGCTTCCTACGGAGAAATCAGTTTCAACAATGAGTAATTGTTGAAAATTAATAATGACAGTCTTACCACAATAGCGCCAGATTTTGAATAACTTGGCAGAACATCGTCAAATTTGGCGAGATACCGCCAAATTTGGCGACAAAAATAAGTTGTCATACATGAAGCTAACTTGGCAATAGCTGGCTAATTTGGCGAAATTCCCATTGAAACCCATTAATGTTTCATAATCGAGCTGGCCGCATTTCAATTCCGCTTATTTAGGGGTTTTTTTTTTCAAAATCTATGGGTCAGAATTTGAAGTGTAATATACGAAAATTTACGTATTTACACCTTCGCCCTGATGCTACTAATAAAGTAACCGCCACTAGACGGCGCTGTATTATCTAAGATCCTAACGATTTTAATGTTCTTTACATAGTCGGATACAGAAATTAAATTCTCAGTACTTTTCCAGTTCAGGGGCCTTGGCGAAATAAGGAAAACTTCCTTGGCGAAGAAAGAAATTTGGCAGCACATTTTCTGGCAACCTATTTACTGTTTCATATACACAAGCAGTTTTTTTTTTCAATATTTGGGTAAATGGCTCCTTTATGTTAAATAAATTGCATATATGTTATTTTCATCTATCACTGAGGAACAAGCAAGAAAACTCATATTCTTACACATGTGTTGTATCTATCTTGATCTCAATTTCCATCATTTTTGACGAACTACCTTTCTAGTACATGAATAAAAAGTAGACTGTAATATTTTAAATACGCTTATTATTAGCAGTATATTTAATAATTATGATTTAGAAATATGAAATTATTGTATGAAAATACTGGTAGAAATATTTCATTTGACTGTTTTCGATCGACAGCTCACTTAGTATGGACAGTGAATATTTCATGACAGTTGTTGAAAGGGAAATATCATTACATTATATACATCATTCTTGTTTTATATTTCATATTTGGAATCGGTATTAATAAAACAAAAATTTGTTTTCTAAAACCATATGTGTTTTTAAAAAATAATAATTTTGCTCTTCAGATGATTGTCTAAAATGTGATATTTTATTTTTCATATATAAGGGAGATGAAAAAGTTTCCATTCGAAGCCAGTTTGTATTGGCAGTCATGTAAAATCGTCTTCAAAATTTAGGCAAGCATCCCACTGCTTCAGTAGGTTGAATATACGCCTTTGGTAAAATTCCTCTTTCTGCTGTTTGAAGAAGTCCGAAACTGCCTGCTGCACTTCCGCGTCCGACAGGCAACGTCGACCTTTGAAGGACTTTTGAATCTTTTAACTTTGGATCGTTTGAAAGTGCACGAATCAGGGTCATCGCTAAAACTTATTATTAGCGAGGGGGGGGGGGATTACCCTAAATTGCCAAGTCAAATTTCGGCATTTGCCAACTAGTTTTATAATTTTGCCAAGTTACCACTATTAGAAAATGTAATATAAAAAGTTTATCTAAAGCTTTGTAAAAGTTTTAATAATATTCCCAATTATATTTGTAACTTTTGCCAAATCTATCAGAAATAGGAAGTGTATTAAAGTATTTCTTAAAACTTTAACGAAATTTGACAACTAAGTTTGTAAATTTGCCGAGTGTAACAGCATTCGCGAAAGTTTTGGGGTGGGAGGCACCCTCCTTTCCCCCTCTTTATCGAGGGCCCTGGCACGAATCGGTATGGGACGTTCCGCCCTAATCACATGATTAACTGGCCGTTTATTGTTGTCGATGGCCTTCCAGATCGAATTGCACCTTGAGTCGTACCACGAACAACTCTGAACTTTGAGCACTATTCCACTACGGTGGCTTTCGACACACATGCTTCTCCATTCACAATCTTCATTCTCCGATGAATGTCTACCGGTTTTTGTCCTTCGGTCGCCAAAAAAATGAATATCAGCACTTTGTTCCTGTTTTGACGCATTTGGTACCCAGCAAACACAGAGCTATCGGTAAGCAATCGGGCGACAGCCGCTTGCCACTACTGGCGGTATTGGTACGATACCGGTTGCCGCTACCGGTTCCGTATCTTTTTTGATACGCCACGCGAATGCGGCCCGATTCATGAGGCACGCAGCCGGTCCGGTATCGGCAGAAAACTATGCCGACAGCACACCGATAGCTATCCATATGAATGCCGGCCGCAGCCCGACACCAGCATAAATTGATAAAAAATCTGTTTTGATGGCGCCATCTATGAGACATCGTGGAATGTATATTTTGAAGAAACGTGTTTCAGCGTTGGGAGAGGCGGGGTTTGATCCATCGTACCCAGTGACAGGAAATAGAAGCCTTCACCACTCAGCCAACTGAGATTTGATCAGCGGAGGATTATATGAGGTCATAAGGGGAAGACATATCGATTAGTATTGGTTGTCGTTGAAGGTAAGTGGTAGATGGGAAAATTTGAATTTTGAAGTGTTTTTATTTTTTATTTATTTATTTATTTGTAATTGTCTTACGCGCGTGTATTTAAAAGTTAATTTAATATTTAAGTAAATGAAATAAATACCTTAGCGAATTCGTTAAAGGAAACGAATTTAAGAATAATTAAGATATAGATATAACTAAGAATAATTAAGATATAGATATAATTAAGAATAATTAAGAATATATATATATTTAAGAATAATTAACTATTAAAAAAAATTTAGAGATTTTGTTCAGTTAATCAAATTTCTTTTTTAGGATTTATAATATAATTACATGCGTTGCTTTAATTTACAAAATATATATTTTTAACGTGGAAAAATTTATTTTAATAAATAAAAAGTTGGTAATTAATAACTTTTAATTAGAATAAGAATCCATTTTATGTCGTTTTGATGATTTAAAGTAGAACATATATTTAATGAGTATGTTGCAATATTAATTTGTTACTAATCAATAGTTTTAATTAAAAAATAAAATAAAAATATTAATTTATATATTTTTTTTCTTTTGGAAGACAACTTTAAATGGGGGATATTTCTGAATCTTTCTTATAAATTTAAGAATGCTTATTAAATAAAATAAGTGAATTTCAGAGGTTTTTCTCTTAATACAATTTTCTCTTTAGGAGTTATAATGTAATTAAATATGTCAATTCAAGAAATATATATTTGTAACAAAGAAAAGCTAATTTTAATAAAAAAATAAGTTGGTAATTAATTACTTTTAATTAGAATAAGAGTTCATTTTTTGTAATTTGATAATTTAATGTAGAATATATTTTTAGTAATTATGTAGCAATAATGATCAACATTTCTTAATCATCAAATAAAATAGAAATATTAATTTATCTATTTTTTTTTTTTTAGAAGTGTGAGATTTCTGAATCTTTCTTTTAAATTTTAATGCTAAAAAGTT
This sequence comes from Maratus speciosus, assembly GCA_963932465.1. Taxonomy (NCBI): domain Eukaryota; kingdom Metazoa; phylum Arthropoda; class Arachnida; order Araneae; family Salticidae; genus Maratus; species Maratus speciosus. The sequence goes on from OZ010793.1 coordinate 484,530,833, forward strand.
ATGTAGTTTTTTTTAATATTTTTATAGCTTGAAAAATAATTTTAAACACTTTTTTAATAATTTGATTTTTGGATAAAATAAGAAACATAGCTATTGTTTTTAAAATGAATATAATAGCTGGAAAATAAGTTCAATTAATTTATGAATATTTTTTTTCTACAATTAAGTTTATAATGAATAATAATTTTATGGAGCGATTTAAAAAACTCTTTTGATGATTCAAATAATTGTAAGTCCTTTTTAAAATGAATTCAACAACAATTTTTTAAATAAATAAATATAGGCTATTATTGACATGTTTTTTGTTTATCACTGTTAGAATTTTATATGAAACACATGAAATATACATATCTTATCAAAACTGAAACTCAAACCAAACTAAGAAAAAGAAAAAAAAAGTGTTGGCTAAGACTAAAAATTCCGAATTCGGACCGATGTTGGCAAATCTGATCGGGCCACTGTCAGAAATCACGTATCGGTCCTGCGTCACTTGCCGGCGTAAGTCGCTTGCCGATATATAACCATAAGGGGACCGATTACGGTAACCGGCAGTCGAAAAAGCAGATTCTTATGTTTCAATTGCCGACATGCTGCCGACGCTTTACCGAAACCACTGTGCCTATGCCGACACTTAACCGACAGTGCCAGCTGCGGGACCGATCATGTGCGAAAGGTATGTGTTTGCTGGGTACTAACGTCGCCATTGTTCACGCGTCAGCGTTTTCCAAACATACTTTGGGAGTAAAAGAATGCCACAATAATTCCTTGCCTCCATGTCGATGCTTATATACCCACTTCGGCGACGTGCTAATTTGAATATACGCTGCAGCAGCGACCTCAAACGGAAACTTTTGATCGCCCCTTATATAAGGGCTTTTAAAAACTATAACAGGAACATTAGTGTATGAATTAAAGTGCCTTAAAGATATGTATTATATCGAAAATTTCAAGAAAGAAATAAAGATAATGGAAAAAGAGAAAAATAAATTAAAACTGGTGGAAAGAAGCATGGGAAAAAGTTAATATGATTTCATTATTTTTTGTCTTTTGTAATCTTATTTTACTGCTTTAATAGATATTTATTCCTGTTTATGTGGTATATTTTAATAGAAAAATTTTATCTTCATCTTTATATGCATGATTAAAGCTTACAATAATTAAGCAAAAAAACACAATTCCTTTTTTTAATTTTTTTGGTTGTATTTGTGCACATTTAAACAATTACTTTATAATCTTCCAATAAACTTGCATAAAAATCAAGGTAGTTTCTCATCTTTAATAAATTTCGATTTCCATATCATTTTATTAACAAGCAAAATATAATTATACCGTAGAAGTAATTTCCTCTTTTAAAAATATATCTTTCGGTTAAACAAAAAAAATATATGGCACATTTTAAGGTCAGTGACCTATATATCACTGACGTTCAAAGGAAAGCCACACACGCATTTAAAAACTGATTGCCCATGAAGATTTTTTATCCTTTCTTAAAAGTTTATTTGTGTTATTTTTATTTATGGAACTTATGTTTGTTAGCCCCCGGTACGGTATGCTATTTCTTTCTCCCAGCATATTTTGTGTATTCCAAAAAGTAACGTTACTTTACAGAAGCCAGCCGTAAAACAAAGCAGTACGATTAAATACTCTATAGCATTTTTTTAAAACTTCTAAGCATCGCACAATTTCGCCTTTTATACCATCGTATTGGGAAAAAAAAAGTTCTTTTAAATGCATTTTGTTTAAAAACTGTATCTCCATTTATTTCTGAAATATTATTTTTTTTTTTGTAGTTTTTAGAGCCAGTCTTCCGAGGAGCATAACCATCATATTTATAACTGAACTACTGAAATAGACCGATTAAATCTTTCTGCTCCACTGTTCAGCACTTTGGTGTATAATTTCATAATAGATTTCCTATATTGTATCAAATTTATTGCAAAAAAATTATCTAAAAAAATGTTCTTTGTTGCATTTCAATGTACAGTAAAACTTGTTTATAACTAAGGATGCACCGAATATTCGGTATCTATTCGATATTCGGCCATGTTACCGGATATTGGGTTTGCTCTAATATAAAACTATTCGGAATGCCGAATAGCAAACTATTCGGTCTGCCGAATATTCGGTTTGGCCGAATATCGAAATATTCGGCCGAACCGAATAGTTAAAAAAACTTTTTAAACATATTTTTAAAAACCTTATATGACTTCTACATTTAACACTCAACTTAAAAAGATATTCAGAATAATTAAAAACAGAATCATATTTAAATAAAAGAGAATGTTTTTACATTATTTATTTGCTGTTTGTTAAGCATTATTTAAGAAAATTAACCAACTACAAAGATTTTCATAGGAATTAATTATGTACAAATGCATGTTCCTGAACATTGTCCAGTAAATAACCTATTTTAGCCACGGAAGTACTCCATTTCTGTAGAAAGAAAAGGGAAAATAGTTGAAAAATAGGAATTATATATTTTTGTTGCCATTTTCTCATAACAAACGAAAGAAAATGTAATTAAAATACGTGCTATTTTGAAAAAATATATAAACGAATGATTTCTGTTAAAACAATGGAGCAATTAATTATAAACTATATTTAATTTTAAGTATCTATGAATCATTAGATAGCTGTGTTTTTTTTTTTTTTTTTTTTTTTTTTTTTTCTTGAATGACGGCATCTTTTTGCTGCATTTGTGCATTATTTTGCGATAGTGATGTGCTATGCATGCTTTACTGTAGATGTTTAAGAGTAGATCGTAAATGTGGATTCTTAAGCGGATGCGAATGACGTCATTTTACATAAAATAAAACGTGTGCTTTAAGTCTTAAAAAAGAAATATGTTTTGTACTGCAGTAGAGTCCCGCTTAACCGGGTTATTTTCTTCTGATGGACTGGTGGCTTCTATTATTATGAAACAGCCATTATAAATGAAGCGTTAGGTGAACATGAAAGAGCAGTCTTAAAAAGTTAGAACTCTGATTTTCTGGTCAGAATAGAAAAAAATGTACATTTTTTTTTTTTTTTTTTGGCCATTTTTTTTTCTATTTTGACCAGAAAATCAGAGTTCTAACTTTTTACGACTGCTCTTTCATCTTCACCTAACGCTTCATTTATAATGGCTGTTTCATAATAATAGAAGCCACCAGTTCATCAGAAGAAAATGGAATAATGGAAATGCCGTGCCGGGGGCGATACTAAATTCTGAAAAAGCAGAATTTCTGTTCTCTAGTTATTGTTCTAAAACTATCACATAAATTTTGTTTCAAAGAAAATTCAAGTAAAATCTCACATTAACAAACACAGAAATTCGTATCTCTCTATTCTAAAAAAAAGTAACTACCGCTGTCACCGCCGCCGCCGCCGCCGCCGCCGGTTTTAAATTTTTTGTGACCGGAGGTCTTTCTTCGTTAATATTGAGAAAAATAATGCATACAAAAATATGAAAATCAGTGGTTTTATACAGAAATGTTTGATAAACACGCTGATGCAGACAGTTTTCAAATCGAAGAATTATTTTAAGAGATATTTAATGCTAAAGTTGGACAAAATCGTTCAACTAAAAAAGTTTTATAGCAGCAAAAACTATACATGGCAGTGTAATCATTTTTAGATCATTTTATGCGTTAGAATTTGCCGGAGTGCAGATTGAATTAATTTTTTTATTTTGACTCATTTTTTCAGGTTTTATTTCTATTTTAAATTCAAATTTTCAGCATTTCTAGAGATATTTTTTACAGATTTCAGAAAATTGTACTAATTTAAACTGTTGCCAACTGTAACAGCGCAAGCAATAATGTTTGCTTCAAATTAAAAATTTATTTACACGTGACTATTATGAACAGGAAAAAAACTTTCAAATTAGAATTAAATAATTATGTATAAAAAGCAGGAACTTATTAAAAATTACGTCATAAAAAGTATACACGTGAATTTTAAAAGAGAAAGGATATTGTAAAATAATAAATTCATTAAATGCGTTAGAAGTCTTAGGAGAAATTGCGTCATATTTACGTCACATTATAGTTATTACATAAAATGAACACAAAATAATATTGCAAAAAAGTTTAAATTTAGAAATTGCGCTAGACATTTATTTAATATTTTGAGAAAATATTTTCAACTATTTTTGTTAGGAAAGCGCAAATAATATTTCATTGCTAACAAAAGTACTTTCACGCGATTATTTAAAAGAGAAAGAATAGCTTGGTAAAAATTACGTCAGATTAAAAACGATTAATTTAAAATGTCTCATTTAAAAGAACTTTCTTTTCGCTTTGTTAAAAAATACCAGGAGACAAAGACCCTGTTTACTTAATTCCTTTTATATTAGCTGATTTTGAAATGTTGTTACACGTGTCTACGTCATCAACGTGTTTCGACGTTTTATTTGTATTTTTATTAATATTGTACGAATTTATTTGTTCTTTCGTTATTTAAAATAAAAATTATGTCAATTTGTATAATTTGGCGAAATTGGTCGACGGGATAATCAAGTAGTACCGCAGCGGATTTGGCGTTAAAATTCAACAATCAAAGAGAAATGAATAGAAATTCGTTTATAGGGAGATCGCCACTGTTTTTTAAATTATAATTCAATCTTTGGAAATATTTTTAAAGCCGATCAAATTAGTGTGCATTTAGAGACTGCGGTGTCTGGACGGGGGTTGGCGAGCGTAGCTCGTAGGGGGCCGAGCCCCCTAGTACCATATAAATGAAACTAACTCAACAGAACAGAAAATAATTAATAATTCCATTGTTATTACACATATTAAACACATGATTGTACACATTTAAATGCAATTGTTTCTAAAAATAAATGTTATTTGTATTTATTTACTTATGTTGCTTATTCATAATTGACCATTTTACTTCGTCCTCTCCAATGGTTTGGTTATGTCAGGTTTTAATTTTATTCGGGGCACTGCCCTTTTTTACGAGAAATAACAAAGATCAGCAACTCCAGCGTAAATTGAAGTTTTTGAGATGTAATCTGTAAATACACATCAACCCACACATATAGTAGGTATGTGTGTAATGTAAAATAGTTTTAACAACCCATTCATTACCTTAAACGTTTCTAAAAAACTATTTATAAATCTAAAAATTGATTAAATAACTTTAAATTTGTAAAAAGCAGTTATTAATAATATGTATCAGTAAATGGAATTAAAAAAATTCTTTGTAATAGATGTAACAAATTGCTTTTTAACCCATTTTAATTAATAATTTACTTTTAGCTTGATCTAAAAATTAGTCTTTTAACCCATTTTAATTAATATTTAACTTTTACACAAATGCAAAAATTCCCTTTTTAACCAATTTTAACTAACATTAACAATGTATTTGACCATATTTCTCGCAACTGCTTATTTTATTAAACAGTCTTATAGTGTATACGGTAAGTTTGTTAAAATCATTGTTGTAATCATTTTAATCAAGAACGTTCTAATAAAAATATTATTTTTTCGTGTTATTTATGAAAATTTCAAATTTCATAACTAACAACCGAAAAATAAAACAGGAAATGAAATCTACACATATTTCTCAATATAAAGAAATTTCGTTATCATGTCAGTTTTAGCGGATCTTTTAAAAAAATGAGGAAGTAATCATCCACGCATCAGTTTTATCCGATAATCCTTTCCACTAGGATCTTTGTATAATTTTCTTCCGCCTTCTTCTTTTTTACGATGTCTTAAGAAATAGCATCACAATGCCTAAATTCTTTTGCATCTTAAATGTATCATAAAATGTTGTTGAATGTCATATGGAAAACACGTTGAAGGCTGTCTTTACTGGATTCTTTCCGTAAATATTTAGAGGTCAATGAACTTGGAAGGGACAATGGTTTTGGAAGAGGAAAAGAAAGATAAATAAAGAGATAAAAAGAAAACATGTGATAAAGAGATATGAAAAGTTCAAAATAAACTTTTTTCACAACGTTCAACTTATTATTATTTTGTTTTGTATAATTTTTAAATCTCATATCTTATTTTTATATTCCCATATCATCCAGCTACTTTTAAACAAGTAATACAAAAATTATTTTTTAAAGTCAATTCCTACTTAGGTTTCCAAAGAAAAAATTAATATAATCCCTTAAGCCAATATTAGTTTTTGTTGCATTAAAATATCTGAATTTGTTGATTCTCTATAAGCAAGTAAACCCTATTGGTTTACAATGGAAGTCTATGGGAATTTGCTGAAATATTAGAGATATTGCCAAGTTGGCGTCACTTTTGGCGACTCATTTTGGTCGTCAAATTTGGCTATCTATTGCCAAGCTGGCGAGAAACTTGGCTATATTTGGCGATAGAACAGGATCCCTCCTATGGTAACCCCCCTTATAGGCACGGAGATGCATTAAATGTTGTTCAATAACCAATGCCCGCCATTTTTTCTCCCATATAAAACTAAAATTAATTAATTAATTAAAATTTAATCAATTAATATTTGAATAAACTGTATTAACATCAAGTGTCATCCACTACAAATTAAAAAAAAATTATTTGAACTTGAGTGGATGAATAATAAGTATTTTATTAACGATTGAAAATTTGAACAAGATATATATAGGGAGAGTGTGAACTAATAGTAGGAATTGAAAAAAAAAACTTATATTCATGTCATTATACAGGGTGTCCACTCTCAACGGTTTCCAATGGCTAACTCCTAAACCGTTAGTCATAGACATTAGCAACTTTTAAGGTCTGTTTAACACTTTCACGCCGGCGCGGTGGGTCACACTCGACTGTCTCGGTGCTGCAAAGTCTCCGGCTTTTTGGATACCAGTATTTTAATACAGAAAATGTTGTTTTATTTAATTAGAACAATTGGGCGATTTAAAGGAACAATATTTTCTCTAAAATAATAGTTGTGTGCAAAAAGCCGGAGACTTGAAAACTCTGAGACAGTCGAGTGTGACCCACCGCGCCGGCGTGAACGTGTTAAAGTAAAGTTAATTAATGTATATTGAAATGACAGTATGAGTTTGAATTAAGTTTAGGTACTGATTTGAATTATTTAAAGTGTATGTTTTGTGAGTAGTTCTGTTGTCGCCTCAACAGTGTCCATTTTTATTATTGCAAAAAGTTTATGTTATTTTTGGTCTGTTTGGTGTCTTTTTTGAGCATTCAACAATGGATGAAGTAGAAGAGAACATTGTAATCCTCAAGGTAGGAAATGACAATCACAGGATGTCCAATGGCTAATTCCTAAACCGTTAGTCATACACATATAGTTCCAATTACAAAAATGTTTTAAATGAGATAAAAAAAAAAATATTTTAAAAGCGATTTGGGTCAATAAAAACATTTCTTAAAAAATTACGAAATTTGAATTTTTATACGGTCCTCCGGTCCTATAAGTTATATTTAGTAAAATTTTCCTATTACACTGGCAAGTAAGACAAAAAAAAAAGTCCCGTTCATATAACACTAAAATTGATCGAGTTATGAAATTTTAAAAATGCATGATTTACACCACTTTTCTGCATCCGAACATAAATGAGTTCGGCCATGCTTTGAGGTGTCATATACCAAGTGCTTAAAGTATTCGAAGAACTTATTTCATGTGTATCTGCGCTTTGAAAAATATCGTACAAGTATTACGATTGAGTTAACATTTATTAAGTTTCAGATTGACTAAAATAACTATATTGTAGCATATGCTTTATTTTGTAACGTTTTGAGACTTTCTTTTCATATTTCTTTTAACAAAAATTATGTTATTTTTATAAGTTTTTATTTAACTTCAACAATCGTATGTATGTTTTTCCAGTTCAAAATTTGTACTCGAACTTTAACTCACTTTCAAATATCCGATCGAGATTAAATTTTACACACTGACGTAAATCTGATGACAATATAATATTATTATGATTTTCGATGATTACCATTTATACTTATTTTACAGGATAACACAAAAATTTTCAAATAGATAACCACCGGAAATTTTAAGAAAAAGTTTTAGATTAGATAACACAAGACTGCGATTGTAGCGTTTTTTAACTTTTATGTATTTTTTAGCACTGAATCCAAAAATTACTTTAATTTTTAACCATCATGTCAGGATTTTTCGCAAATCATAAATTGTCAAAGTTAAAAAATAAAATAAAGAAGATACCATAAAATAGAAGCGATGGCTGTGTTTTTTAACTTTTGATAATTGACTTTTATGTACTTTTTAGTACTGAATCTGAAAATGGCCTTCATTTTTAACCATCACGTTAGAATTTTTTTTGCAAATCGTAAATGTCAAAATAAAAATACAGCGGAAATCTGATACTATAAAACAGATGTAAAACTTTTTTAAAATTTTATTCAATAATTTATTAAACTTTTTGGCTTATACTGGAATTCTTACAGCTAAACAGCTGAGGGGTCCGATTAAGCGCGGGATGAGGTTCAATTTTAACTTTGAACTTTATAACTTTGAAATTTACAATTTGCGAAAAATCGTAACGTGATGGTTAAAATGAAGATCATTTTCGGATTCAGCTGTAAAAATACATAAAAATCAATTATCAAAAGTTAAAAACACAACAATCACATCTATTTTATAGTATCAAATTTTCGCTATTTTTTTTTCTTTTTTAACTTTAAAATTTACGATTAGAAAAAAAAATCTTTACGTGATGGTAAAAAATGAAGCTCAATTTCGGATTCAGCAGAATACACAAGAATACATTATCAAAAGCAAAAAAATAATAAATAAATAAATAAATAAATAAATAATAAAAAATAAAAATAACATAACCCTACTTTTTCAGGCCTAAACTTTTGCGGGCTATTGTAATTAAATAATATTTTAAACTATGTATCATTTTGTAAATAATTGAGGCTGTTAATTTTAATCATTTTATTTAACAAAAGTTCTGTTTTTTTTTCTTATCTATTTATTACAATTTGTACATTTTGCATTAATATGGCAGAATGATTAAAGATTTCAAATTTATATCCCAACAAAAAGTTTTCGAAAAAAAAAAAAGCGCCAAGTTCTCCTTAATGTTTCGGCCAGAAAAAGTAGTGATATCTGAAGTTCGCACAAGTTAAAAGCCAAACATCCCAAATCTTTCATTGAAAATGGCTTCCTGCGACTTGGCCGTTAATGCCTTACAGCATTTTAAAATTAAGGATTGGAAACTACGCATTTATGAATTATTTAAATATTAAAAGTAATATTAGAATGCAAAGAGGCAAATTCAGATAAAGACATTATAAGTAAAAGATTTCTGAGAACTACCAAACAGTTTCAACAAACATTAGTTTTGATTACAGATCATTTAGTCCACTTGTGGTTTAATTGCCATTTTGTACGGTCTAAAGCTAAAGTCATTAACGTAAAACCCAAGAAATAAAACAAAATTTACTTACTTCAAATCTCACAATATGTTACATTATATTTTATTGTATAATATTGAAATCTTGTGTATTGACGAAAGAGATTTTTTTCGTTTGAACATTTATTATAGTTTGTTTGCATACATTAAGAGGTATTCGATTTATAAACTGTTAAAAGCTGCTACTAATTATGTTTTAGCAATTAGGGATATTATCTCCTGAATACAAGTATTTTGTTATTTTTAACTTCTAAGCATTGAAATAGACTGAAGTTGTTTAAATGTTTTTTTTTTAAATATGTATTTTATTTCTGTACTCTGTGCCACAAAATGCCTAAAATAATCAAATAATAATCAATAGCAGTTGGCATGTAGCTCATTTGTACATATTTTAAATTTTGAAAAACTCTCTCGAAGGCATTAACGGCCAAGTCGCAGGAAGCCATTTTCAATGAAAGATTTGGGATGTTTGGCTTTTAACTTGTGCGAACTTCAAATATCACTACTTTTTCTGGCCGAAACATTAAGGAGAACTTGGCGCTTTTTTTTTTTCGAAAACTTTTTGTTGGGATATCACTACTTTTTGTATGTTTTTTTCAAGTTTGTTATTCAAAATTATATTAATATGAAAAAACTTAAATTTCGGTACTTTTATGTTATCCGGGAGCAAATCTACTCATTAGCCTTTTGTTTTTCCCCAATAGCAGTTTTCATTTTTCACATGTGTAAATTAGAAACAATGCTTTGATTTTCAAATAAAATATTTTGGTTTATGTTATTATTTCTTATTTATTTATTTATTTATTTATTTATTTCTATGTTAAATATTCTATTAAATAAAATGAGAGAAATGCATCTATTTTAAATGAGATGACTGAAAAGTATATATCTTTAAATGAAATGAATGCAATATAAACAATGGAGTTGGGAACAGTATTTGGCGATTTTCCACTTGCGCCCGGCTAACATAAAAATACCTAAATTTATATTATTGAGCTTTATAAATTTATACTTTATTTCTTTTTATATTAAAGTACTAGCCGCATCTAGCAAGCAGTATTTACCGTATTGCACTGTTAAACGTTGCATAATGCTACTGTTATTCCTAATTTAATTTACTTGCCCATTCTTTCGCCATGTCGGAAGCTTTTGAGAGAAATCAAGAACTCTTTACGATCATGGAAGCACATAATATATTTTGTGTTGTTATGTATTTCATCTTTCGTGACAAATATCTCTTAACTCACTTATGCATGTTTCCTTAGCAGTTACGATTCGTTCTCTACTGCGAAATGTTTAATCCTATTAAGTAATATTTTCTAATTGGGCTCACTGCCAATTGTTGTATTTTAACTGATACGACTGGGTACAAGTGAAATGGTTCTTATGAAATCCTTTGACAATATCTGCATTTGCATTAAACCATATTGATGCTAATATTATTTTGTTTCACGTTAACCTTTTCAATAGACTCGATTATGGAAGAATAGAAGGTCTACCGGCTCACTGCCATGATCCATTTGAAAATCTATCATTCTTCTCATCTGATCGTGTTGAAGAATTAGTCAATGTGCCATGGTTTTAAGATTTTAGCTAATTTTATTCGAAACCTGAAAACTAGAATGCGAGGAACCGGATTATAGAAGATTCATTCTAACGTACATACCGATTAACAGGTTACATATTATAGAATTATAATAATCATAAGGAGAACTGGCAGTTTCAATGCTTTAATAGTTTCCGTAAATTCTCTTTATATAATACAGAAGTTTTAGCGGTGTAAAGATTAACAACATAGTCACAGTAAGTATAATAACAGTACAATATAATAACAATAGCAGAGGTTTTGGGCAGTGACGAAACTATTAACACTTTGTAAATATTAGTACGTTATATCATTTAACTATTCAGATGATATGCGGAAAAATAAAAATAGATGGCTCGCATTAATAATTAACTCATTGAAAAATAGCCACTAGCGTCAAATATTCGCCAAGCTTGGCGACATTTAGCGAAGTGTCGCCAAAGTTGGTAATATACCATGTCAATTCTCAAATCTGGCGACGAAAAATTTTATGTTTATTCTGACGTCATAATGATGCATATGTATTATGTATTATACACATACTTATAATATATATGAATCAAATGTATTACGTATTATATGCATATGTATAATTTGTATGATGCATATGCATAAGTTCATTAACATCACTAAAACGCACTTAAAGGAGTAGTGTTCCATAAATAGTAGGGATAATTGCCAGATTGACCAGAGTGCTATTGAGATTAGAATTCCGACATTTATAATAGACCGGGAAATGTCTGCACACACCATCACCTCACCGAGTTTACAGCTGAAATTTTAGAATTAGTTAAAACTAGATTAGCATATTTAAATGCAACTAGTCTGTTAAGTCATATCTTTGTAGAAACCACCTGAAGACCTAATTTTAGTGGTTAACTGATAGGTTTAATGCATATAGGTATTTTCCTGCATCCAAAAGTTTGGAAACATGGAGGAATGGGAGCAGGAATACACAATGGAAAATCCACCAATTAACCCGTAAAATCGGGTCTGTAGGTGGTTTCCACAAAGATATGACTTGGCAGACCAGTTACATTTCAATACGCTAATCGATATTTAACTAATCCTAAAATTTCAGCCGTCAGCTCGATGAGGTGATGATCTATGCAGACGCCTGCCGGTCTTTAATAAAATTTGTGGTACTTCTTAGTTATGCCATCGACCAATTTCGCCAAATTATATAATGTGCCAAACCACTCGCCATATTGTACAAATTAACATAATTTTTTATTTTAAATAATGCAAGAACAGTTAAAGTAGTATAACATTAATAAAAATACTAATTAAACAAAAACGTAATTTGAAGAACAAATTAAAAAAAAACAAAATTTATTTCCTACATTGTTTAAGCCTGAGAAGGGACAGATATTAAGTTATTTCATTCAATTAGTTCTACATTTAATGTTAAATTTTTGTAACAAATTAGTTAAGCCAATTGAAGATTAAAAAATAAAAATAAAAATAAAATTCATAGAATATGATACTTAAAACATCCTAAAAAACTTAGATTCCGGTCAAATGAAATCGAAATAAATCTTAGACTTCTTCGATTTTTAATTGAAAATATTTGTATTGCAGATTTAGTATTATGTTTATGAAAATTGTGCATAAAATGATAAGATGCATGCAAAATACAAAACTTTAAAAAAAGTCTAAGATTTATTTCGATTTCATTTGAACGGAATATAAGTTTTTGATGTTTTAAGTATCATATTGTATGAATTTTATTTTTATTTTTTAATCTTCAGTTAGCTTAACTAATTTGTTACAAAAATTTAACATTAAATGTAGAACTAATTGAATGAAATAACTTAATATCTGTCCCTTCTCAGGCTTAAACAATGTAGGAAATACATTTTTTTTTTTTTTTTTTTTTTTTTTGTTCTTCAAATTACGTTTTTGTTTAATATGTCAAGTTTTTTAATGACTACAGCACTCAGACGAACGCATTTCAAAATTAATACAGAGTATCATCATCAGGCTTTGATGTATGCGGTATTGCATCACAATGTGGGATGCAGTTTACCAATGTGTAATACAAAATGTTTCAGCACTGTAGTAATGCAGGTTGCAGTGTTTGGACAAAAACTTCCAATCTTATCGTAAAAAAATCTATAATCAAAACATAAAAAATGAACTTCACATAAATTTAGATACCCTATTTCCCACTTACGAAGGCTATGAATGTAAATGTAAATTCTGTTGAATCCTTACTTCTAATATTTAACAATATTATAGCTGTGATACAGTAAAAAATAAAAAAATAAAAGTTTTACTTGAATTTTTAAACCTTATTCTCTCCCAAAGGGTGGTGTAAACACATCAGAAAATTATTACCTAAGTTTAAATTGGGGTATAAATAGTTCTCATCGCGAAAAAAAAAATACATTTTAAAATTTAAGTTATGTAATTCCCCACATTCCCTACCTGCGTAAAAATAGCTATCCATTAGAAACTTGTTACTAAAATATAAACTTGACCAAAGCAAAAACGTATTCTGAAAATAACCTTTCTATTTCCACTATGACGTCATATTCACCTTTTTAATTTTTGAAAAAAAAAAAAAAAAAACTATTTCAATTAAATTTTTCACGAGGGAATCTTTCTACTAAAACCAAATAAATTATTATTACGGCTTTTGAAATTTTTGCAACAATGAAGAAAAAATGTTACATTTTCTATTAAAAATGTCCGTTGATTCTCAATGAAAAAAGTGAAATTTGGAACTATTAAAAAAAATATTTGAATAATATACAAAAAAATTGGCCCTTGTGTCTCTCTGGGTTATAATTCACCCATATGCAAAAGTATTTTGCCATTCGTTTTGACCCTGACGCCAGGCAAACGTTTTTAAACTTTAAATTTATAATATAATTAGAATTAGTAAAGAATAAAAAATGAGTGGCATCAGGGACAAATAGGTGGGAAGAAAAAATGAAAAAGTTATCATCTCCATAGGCTTTTCCATGTTAAATTAACATTGAGAAGTGACACTGGAAATAAATAAGTATTGCGCTGTATTTAATGTTAAGTAATAATATTGTAATTAAGTATTTAATACTTAAATAAAACGTCGAAATAAAAATCACTTGATGACGTAAACACGTGTTAGTCAAGTGAATGTGGCATTTACGATCAATCATTATTGGCATTTAATCTTATAATTTGGCGACAGTAATTTGGTCGACGGGATAACTAACAAGTACCACATTTGTTTTAAGGAAGTAAAAGATAGAAAGATAGACAAATAAACTGAAAGATTTGCCATATTAAGATTTTTGTAAAAGCATATAAAAATTCCTTCAGCTTGAAATCATGTAACACCTTTATAACTCAGGCTAATTTTCTGTAATCGGGTTTTGGCGACCAACATATCTTATCTATAACTATAATCTTTCTTTTACAGATTTAAAATTAACAATAAATTAACAGTAAGTAGGCTAATAATACAATATAATAACATTAGAAGCGAACTTCTGACGCCGCATCTGTCGCACATCGTTAAAGACAATTTATTAGTTACACATTTCATTTAATTAAAAGGAGATTTTTAAACATTCATATGGAATTAGGATATTTTTCCACTATATGGACCTTGGCATTTTTTTTTAAATCTTGGCGCAATTCGGACTTCAGAAACTGAGATATGTTGCCAAATGATATAAACAACTATGAAAACAAACCTGATGAACTTTTATGTTATTTATATATGGATTTATATACATATAAAAATTTTATTTATACATGTATAAAATATTATTTTTTATATACAAATTATTTATGTTGGTATATAAAAATAAATAAACGGGTTCCTTACATTAAATAAATTGTATACATATGGAAAAAATTGCTTGTGTATATGACACAGTAAATAGGTTGCCAGAAAATACGTTATTATCAAATTTCTTTTCTCGTCAAGGTTATCATCTGTATTTTGCCAAGGCTACTATATCGGAAACGTACCGAATTGCGGTTTATATTTTGTTAAATGTCTTATTGTTTTAATATCGTAAATACATTATAACCTATACTGATTAAAAATTTTAGGTATATTCATTTTTTCTACTTAACAAACATCTTTGAAAAAGCATATATATAAAATGTTATTCTGCTTGAAATCACGTGACTCTCTTCAAAACTCTGTAATTGAGTTTTGGCGACCAACATTGGCACAATTAAATATGTTAAGGAACTGTTTACGGCCAAATGAACACCCACTGTTTGAAGGGTTTAGAGGCGGAAATTCTGTGTTTTCAGATTTTTCTGGTTAATTGTGCTACAAACCCGACTTACTTGTGAAATTTCATGATTCTACGACTTTTAGAAGTACCTTAGTTATTTGATGATGCGAAGTGAGTCAGTGACAAAAAAGCGCTTTTTCTGAATTTAATATTTCGAAAACTACTAAATATAGAAACATGAAATTGTGGAACCTTAGTTCAATTTGACCATACGAACATGTGTATAAAAGAAAATTTCTATATCTCTCCCTAAAACGACGTTATGAGGGGGTGAAAAGTATACCGAAATGGTTCAGGAAAAGGTAGCTTACGGCTTGTGCGAACTTGGCGGACGCACTGCCGTGCTCCCAGATTGCAATGTTAATATCACTCTCAACCATTTTTTATTATTATATTTACTAAATTTGTCAATGACCGCTAATTTGCAGCAAAAAATATGCTCCAACTTTAAACAGCTATTACTCGCTTAATTTTAATCGTAGAATAACGGGACTTTATTTGACTTACGGGAACATTTTACTAAATATAACTTATGGGACCGAAGAACCGTATAAAAATTTTAATTTCCTAATTTTTTAAGAAATTTTTTTATTGACCCAAATCACTTTTATTATACTTCTTTAACTAATTTAAAACATTTTTGTAATTGGAACTGTACGTCTATGACTAACGGTTTAGGAAGTAGCCATTGGACACCGTTGAGAGTGGACACCCTGTATAGCGGTATCTTTTTTAATTTTCGTAATATGCCACTGGCCTTTTGAGATGTATTTTCCATTAGTTGAATACTAAATTAAGAAAATATATATATATTATAATTTGCACATGCACAGTTATAAATAATTTCTCATAAATGTTCGTTTTTCAATAAATCTAATATTAATAAAAGAAAATTTTGGTCTGTATGTATGTTTGTTGGCGATGACTAGGGAATCTATCGCACACAGATGTCTAAAAATTTGGATATAGATAGATGAAGAAAGTTCCGAATGCACCCAAGTCTCAGTTTTTTCATCTTTTGATAATTAATCAAGATATTAATTGAAACATTCAACGACCGATAATGAACCATACTCCGTTGTTACTACGATTTCTTTTGTACATGTCCCTTAGGAGTAAAAAAAAAATACTAATGTTCTCGAAGTACTTTCTCAGTTGTAATAGTATTTGTTGTTTAAAAATATTAACATTTATTATTTCAATGGAAAAAAAAATTTGAATATCGAAGTGATATTTGTTTTCAAGTTCACTATTTTTTCTGCAGTTTTAAACTGTAATCCCCGTTTCCCGGGTAAAAAAAAAATAAATAAGTAAAATAAATATCCACTTATTCAAAATATCTTCCCAGTTGTAACGGTATCGTTGGTTTAAAAAATACTAATGTTAAATCTTTCAAATAAAAAGATTTTTCTGGATGTTGTTTATCGTAAACACCATTGATTTTTTTTTTTTTTTTTTTAATGCCTTCGTATCATTTCGCGTTTTTAGAAAATTGCACCAGTTATTCCTGTTTATTTTCGCTTTTCCATTTTCAACAATTGAAGCTATCATTTCTGATTTTAAATTATGTCAAGAGATTGAGAGGTAGAAATTCTTTTTTTTTGTGTGTGTTAAAAAAGTTAAATTATACAAATCTGAGGATAATTTTGAAAAATAGACTGGAGAGTGCGTAGCACCTCCCGATTTTACGCTGACGAAGTCAGTGGGTTGCCGGCTCTAGTTTCAGTTCGACAGATTTTCGTGTAAAAATATAAAATCATATGCATTCGATAATCGTTTGCAAAAAAAAGAAGAAGAAGCGTACTTAGTATGCCCAAGTGTACATTGCCGAGGACAGTGTGCATCTCCCTCCTTCATAAATCTAGACTCATTTGGATAGGCTTTCATTTTAAAATATATCCTATAAATTCGAGGTTACACGCTGCCAAAGGCAACGGGTAATCCAGCGCTAAATCACTCCCGAACAAAAATCTCCGAATTCATAACTGATTATAGGTATATTTAAGGTTATCCTGATTTGGAAACACCGGACGGGTCAGCTACTATTTAATATATTTATATTCGAATTGCAGCATTTGTTTTTACTGCACTTTGTTAAGTTTACAGAAAAGGACGTTTAAATTGGATGTAAATTACGTAATCGTTAAAATTGCATAGTTAAATTCACATTAAAATTGCATTTTTAAACCATCCTACACCGGCCAACCTGAAGATGTAACTGAATTCGGTACAAGCAAGCCATAAATAAAACAAGCAAAGCTGAAAATTATAACAAGGGAGTTCTTATGTTTCTTCATACTGGCAGTAAGATTTGATAAATGAAGGGAACACGATGCGTGAAATATTCAATTGCTTGAAAAGATTTTCTCGTAACTAGTGTTGTAAACTGTTTTGTATTGACTAATAGTTCTTTTTTTTTTTTTTTTTTTCTTTTTTGCCTTGAAACCCTTTAACCCAATATAGTAAATTTTATTCTCTTTTCAAAAAAGTTTGCACTCATTTGGTGTTCGAACTGAGTGCGGTAAATCTTCTTGTTGAGTAGCTATGTTATTCAGATCAGATTTATTCAATCACAACTCTGAAGTATTCTTCTAGGATCCAAACAGTAAACTTTTCTGTTTCTTTAATAATTTAAAATACAATATAATAATCTTTAAAATGCAACAATCTCTTGCCTCTTTAACTTCTATCCATCTACTCCATTTTCATCGTATCTGCTATTACATTTCTTTCTCTTTGAACGATTTCCCAGTCAAATTTCATAAAAAAGAAAAAGATAACAAGTTCATTAAACAGAAAGATTTTGCCTGAATTATTTATCCTATTTATACTATTACATATTACTTTAATAAAGCTGACGTACGCTCATAAAATACTTATTTTAAATGCTCTTTCAAAAATATGCATTAAATGAAAGAATTTCTACAATAATTGCTAAAATATGTTTAAATTTATTATTAAAAACAAGTTTTTTAATTCAGTTTATTTTATTTATTTATTTATTTATTTATTTATTCATTTATTTATTTTTATTTATTTTTTTTTTATTTATTTATTTATTTATTTATTTTTTTTGAAATAATGAATTAAGTACCATAACTCCATTCTGAAAACGGAAAATAGCTTGATATTTTTATTCTAAACAAATTATCGGAAGACATAAAAGTCTATTAAATACATTAAAAGTTTAACAACCCCATAAATATTGCCATAATCAGCTTATGCTGGATTTTCTTTATAGCTTTGTGATAATGATAAAATATGATAAAGCAGTACATCGCGATAACGTTTTATTAAAAAAAATATTGTGCTAAAATGTTTCTTTTAAATCGCAAAATATTATGTGAATTACAAAAATAGCTTTTATATCCTGTAAAAAACATACTGTTTTACTTAGCGAACCAGCACAATATACGGATAACTACAAATAAATGTTGTTTTATAAGTGAGACAGAAACACATTAAAGTTTTTGTTTTAGTTCTTAATTCTTTATCGGGACACGTAATAAAATGAAATATATCAATAATACATAAAATATAAAAGTTAAAGTTCCTAACACCGGGACTATAACCGGGACACAGAGGCGCCACTTCCTGAAATTAAGTTACCGAAGACAAACCCCGCATCATAACTGAGCCAGGTTTCTGTCTCACCGTTCTTAAATCTTAAATGTGGTCTTAGTAATCTGAAATCTCAAATACGAAGTCTTGATGTCCTTTATCATTCATTGCTGGGAGGACAATCCTTGACAAGGCTGTATCACTTTCACCTGGTTCTATTCACAACCCTCCCCCCCCCCCCCCCCCCCATCAGCTGTCAGGACCTCGCCGGTGGCCTACGAGAGAATAAAACTAGGAAATAAAGTAGATCCCACAATGTTCGAGCCCACTGTGGCATAATGGCTCTGCGTATCAATAATTGGCAGTAGCTATATGATAGCCCTTCATTTCGTTATAAATTGTCCAGTTTAATACAAAAAGCCCTTGTAAGCCACCCCTAGAAATGTTATTACCCCAAACTAATTAAAACAGAAATAAATTCATATTAAACTTTAACTGCTTTTTAGGCCCGAATTCAACCAAGGAACCCCACATTCATACTCAGTTTTAAATTATACCAACTCTGCATTCAGGAAAAAAAAATTATTACACCCTGACGATTTCTTTAAATTTTTAACAGAAATAGAAATATAATACAGTGAATTATAATTCCCATCACACACAAAAAAAAAATTGATATGTAAAACACACAAAAAATAATTGATATATAATATGCAACACAATACAGATTTAAACCTTGAATATTATACCAAATAAATCTTTATCATTAAAGAAAATGAATATGTACAAGGTAGATTAATTTATTTAAAGCTATTTTTTGTGCTGAGACCGTCAGTATTACTGTATTATTTCCCCGGTTTACGTTCTATCTTAAAATTATACTACTGCAAACACAAAAACCAGCGAGTCAAATGGCAGTTGGTACCCATCATTTTTTTTAAAGTTAAAGGGTTGTGATCCGTTTGTTTCACAAACTGACCATCAAGATAGGGGTTTAGATTTTTTTCAGTCCGTAAATTATCGCCCCTAATTTGCTCTCTATCGTGCTAAAGTTCTCCGCTCAGAATAATTTCTTTGTCAAATATAATATCGAGTGCACTTCACAATGCAGAACTTACTATAGAACCTGTGGCCGCGCCGTACGAACTCGCATCCGCATGCACAATAAATACCTTCAAAAAATCATGTACGTACAAATCCATATTATTTTTGCCCTTTTCTATTCCCCACTATAATCCATGCGTTAGCATTTAGACTTTTAAGTCCCTGAATAATAATTTTTATTTTAGTACATATTCTTGGGGGTTTTTTATGTCTTATACTGGAAAACATCCCATTGTATGACTGTATAACAATATTAACAAGATAAATAAGTTTTGGACGATGTTGGGGACTCAAATATACCACGAAATTTCTTACCGTCCCATTCCCTGATGCTCATTTTTAGGTTTAGAGCTGTCTGTATAAGATTGTTTCAACAAAAGTAATTCGATGTAATTTTTTACCAAAACTAGGACTATTGTTTTATACAAATATGTTTCAAAAAATTAACCTGCACACATTTTTACGGTTGTTTTTATTTTTTTTATCTCTGTCCCTGGGTTTCAGATTACTTACCGTCCCTCTTCTAAAATTATACAAGAAATCATTTCAGATGCAGCCACAGAATTTGTTTCAACTTTTTTCTCATGCAGAAGTATGCTAGAGAAAGAATGGCCTGAAATTCTTTGACAAGAAATTTACTGCAGAATTTAAATCAACATTTAAATATCAATTTCAAGCATTGTGACTTTATTGGCAATCTTTCCGTCCCCAAGGTTTACTCCTGCACTTTTCAAGGTAAATAAATTTCTTTTTCATTTAATCCAATGTAAATAACTCTCGCTAAAAATCAAATACCATTGTGGCCCTTAGTCTTAACAGGATTTACTTAAAAATATCTAGTAATTTTCCTTACCATCCCATTATTACCGTCCTTTTTTTTCTTACCGTCCCTTCTTTTTCTTTCCGTCCCCTTTTTTCCTTGCCGCCCCTTCTTTTACACCCCTTTAAGACAATTTTATACCAACATTTTGTACTAAAAATACTACATTGTTATTATTTCTTATTTGAATGTTCTGTGGGTACTATGAAAATTCATTATAAGTAAAAATTTAGAAGAAAATAAAAAGTTAGAGGGGTAAAATGTCAAGGGGACGGTAAGGAAAATTAAACAAGCAAGTTTAACTTAAACCAGGGTTAATTAAAAAAAATCGCCTCTGCTGACCATTTTTCTTTATTCTGAATCATTAAGGCATTCGTCTATAAGTTTAAAATGTTATTTTTATTAAGTTTAATTTCACCAGAGTTTTATTCCTGAAAGTTAAAATTTTGTGATAATGCCTCACATATATTACAGACACCGGATTTCCTATTTTTAGAAGATCTGAGTTCTTATTACGTCATTTGTAGAACGTTATTTACGGTATTGTAAATATTTATTTCCTATTCATTGCATGTATTCTTCGTAGGTAAGATGCAACGTTTGCATGCATTGAGTTTAAGTACGTTCAGTTCATCTTACAAGAACCAAAACTCCGCCATATTGGGAAATAGCATGTTTCTAATGTCATCCCCCTTGCAGTATTTATTTTCGTCCCGGGGACGAAATTTAGACACATTTTGTTAGCGAAACTTCATCCTTCTCCATATGGCGAAAATTTTATGGTACCTGTTCAACCATCATCAAGCGGCCAGATTCAGAAAACTGTTGCTGCCATCAGCCCTAAAGAGATCAAGGAAGTTCCAGTGATCACACCAGCAACTTCTGCCCGAAGAGGTTCAGCAACATTGATCACTGCATCTCCAGATAAAAACAAAGCGAAAGATTCCCAGGCGAAGAAGAAACGGTCAGCTGAAAAAAACTTCTGCCTCCGACCAATCTGAAAATAAAGGGAAAGAATCCAACATGTAAAAAATCCAAACGCGACATACCCAGCGAATCCAATAAAGAAAGTGAATCTTCTGTTAACATTCATTATGATGATAATACAAGCGATAATGATTGCGACCATGATGCAGGGTGCCCTATCTGCTTGAAGCTTTTTCCTGACGATAAACATGGAGAATTAGAAAATACTGAATATACGCTTTTTTGTATCCAAATCTTGGGTTGTGTGAACAATTTGGAATTATTCCATGAATTTATCAACAGTAGCGCCCTCTATTGTCGAGATTTTGAACTAATTTTTTTGTTGGTGTCATCCCGTAACACGCTGAATATTTTCTGTGATAAAATAATGTGAACATTAGTATATGAGTATAATGATACGTAAAATTAAGCACTCCTTCAGACCCTGAGTAATTAAAATACCTATTATAAAAAAAAACGTAATGTTAGTCCTCTGTAAACAAAAGAAACGATATAACTTGATCTTTGTAGCAAATTTTAAAACAGTAACACTGTATCATATATAAAGAATGTATATATTTTTAATTAATAAAACAGGAGGAATTTTCTATCTTTTCCCAGTATTCATCCCCTAAGGTAAAAGTACTTTTAAATGAGTTTTCCACGAAGGTTTTTTTCTTTTCCAAGCGGGATATTCGCACTGATTGAACATTTCCCAAACGTACTGTTCTATAAAGTCCTTTATTTCTCTGTATATAGGAATGGATTAAATATGATATTTTCCAAATTATCCAAAACTAATATAATATTGTCTTTAAGGGGTCTCAGGACTCTTAAAATTTGAAAAAATGGAAAAAAGAGACCATTTTCAATCTTTAACATCTTAAAATGTATATGATTTTAAAACACAATTTTTTATTGGAATGAAAGATAAAAGTATTTTCTTTCATTTCATGTATTTAAAAAATTGCAAGATGCAGAATTAGAGCTTTTATAAGGGGCTCCAAACTGTCAGACATTTGACGAGCAGAGAACTGGTATAACAGCTTACACGCAGGATTACACAATACATTTTGCAACTAGAATAAAAATTTTGGTGCCTAATTATACTTCAGATTGTAATAATTATTCTGAACCTAAAAAAATTGTATTTGGATAATTTTAACATTTTAAATACAAAATTGCATTTAGCTAATACAAAATTTTGAAAACTTCAACTGTGTAAATCACATAAAAAATTATTTTTTTGAACAATAAAAAAGAAAATTTAAATTCAGTTTATACAGACTAACATGAAACATATGTTTTGAAAATTTCATGGGCTGAATCTCATGGACATCAACATCTGCAAAATTTTTTGAGATATTCAGCGCGTTATGTCCAAAAACGTCATTTGAAGAAAAATGACTTCAAAGTTTCGGAAACTCCGCTTCAGCTATTGAGCGGGAATAATTCTAAAAGCCATAACTTCTGTTCTAATAGGAATTTCGAGGAAACAATTCATCAAAATGTTCAGAAAAGATAGTAGTTTTACATCTAAAAACATTAAAATTACAAAATTTTTGAAGCTTTAAGAGTCCTGAGATCCGTTAAAAGATCATACATAAAATTTAGTTACGGCAACCTAGTAATGAAATTTCAGCATTATTTATTAGTAAAGACTTAGCGAAGGAAAATAATTTTGTTTTCATTATACTCATAAAATACATTTATTTTTTCCACACTTTTGCGGTTGCAAAAAAAGAAAAAAATCGCTTAAGACTTCATCAAGATTAATACATTCTAAAATGCGAAGTCAATGACTCGTATCTTGTCATCCAACACTGCGCCATTAATTTTTCTGAGGGGGGGAAAAAGTAATGAACATTTAAAATATTAATCTTTGAAATGTAGCATTATGCTAAAACATTAATGTTTAAAAATATGAGTATTCGGGATAAAACTTAAAAAGGTTTTGTACTTTTATAAATTTTATTATGTAATTATTTTATTATATGAATGTTTTATAAACTATTAACTCATTAAATATTAACAAGTAATATAAAAATTTTGTTTTTAAAGTCAATTCCTACTTAGGTCATCAAGGAAAAATTTAATATAATCCCTTAAGCTAATATTAGTTTGGTACTTTTCGGTTAGCCGGGCGCCAGTGTTATATATGCATATGCATGTATATCTATATATACATATATATGTATATATGCGGACACACATATATATGTATACATATAGCTTCTATATATGTATAAATATACACATATATGTATATATAGCTATGCATACATATGCATATATAATACTGGCGCCCGGCTAACCGAAAAGTACCATTAGTTTTTGTTGCATTAAAATATCTCAATTTGTTGATTTTCTATAAGCAAGTAGGTTTACAATGGGACTCTATGTGAATTTGGCGAAATATTAGAGATATCGCCAAGTTGGCGTCACTTTTGGCGACTCATTTTGGCCGCCAAATTTGGCGATGTATCGCCGAGTTGGCGACAAACTTGGCAGTATTTGGCGACAGAACAGGGTCTCCCCTATGGTAACCCCTTATTGAAAATACTTTAATTGATCTTCAACAACCAATGGCCGCCATTTTGTTTCTCATGCAAAACTAAAATAAATTAATTAAAATTTAATTAATGAATTAATATTTGAAAAAACTGTATTAACATCAATTGTCATCCAGTGCAAGTTTAAAACTAGAGAACAGGAATTCTGCTTTTTCAGAATTTAGTGTCGCCCTTGGTATTTCCATTACTTCATTTTCTTCTGGTGGATTGGTGGTTTCTATTATTACGAAACAGCCATTATAAATGAAGAGTTAGGTGAAGATGAAAGAGCAGTCGTAAAAAGTTAGAACTCTGATTTTCTGGTCAGAATGAGAAAAAAAAATGGCCATAATTTTATTTTTTTTTTTTTGAAAAAAAAAATTATGGCCATTTTTTACGACTGCTCTTACCTAACGCTTCCTTTATAACGGCTTTTCCTAACGCTTCATTTATAATGGCTTTTTCATAATAATGGAAGCCACCAGTCCATCAGACGAAAATAACTCGGTTAAGCGGGACTCGGATAACCGGGACTCGGATAACCGGGACTCCACTGCAAAACATATTTCAATTTTATGACTTAAAGCACACGCTTTTATTTTATGTAAAATGACGTCATTTGCATTAATATAGAAACTTAAAATTAAATATAGTTTATATAGTCTCCCTGTTTTATCATAAATCCTTCATTTATATTTTTCTCAAAGTAGCACATATTTTAATTTTTTTTTTCAATTTTTATGATAAAATGGCAACAAGAAGATATAATTGCTATTTTCAACAATTTTTTCTTTACTTTCTATTATAAATGGAGTACTTGAGTACAAAATGAAACAAATGTCGCTAAAAACTACAAAAAAAATAATATTTCAAAAACAAATAGAGATGCAGTTTTCAAACAAAATGCATTAAAAAGTACTTTTTTTTTCCCAATACGATGGTATAAAAACTGAAAATGTGCGATGTTTATATATTTTAAAAAATGCTATAGAGTATTTAATTGTACAATGATACATCTACTTTGTTTATTGCTAGCGTTTGTGAGCTAACGTTATTTTTTGGACACAAAATAAGCTGGGAGAAAGAAATAGCATACCGTACCGGAGGCTAAAAATTTATTTCAACTTGATAGGATGAATAATGAGTATTTTATTAACGATTGAAAATTTGAACAAGATAAATATATAAATAAATAAATAAATATAGGGAGAGTGTGAGCTAATAGTAGGAATTGAAAAACTGAACTAATTGTCTGAGTACAGCTCCGGCTTCCCTGCAAAAATTACACTTATTGTTAGCACGATATCGTCCAAAATATTTGACGCATCGACACAAAAAATGAGCTAGACGTTGGTAGTGCCAAAATCTCGGCGCGTATTGAAAATCATAAATGTTCGTCAACCCTAACAGAATGAAATGTCGGCTCAAAATTTTCCCATAGAGATAACATTGCGAGTTTCATTCTATATATTTGAAAGATAAGGCTTTCTTTTTTTAGTCATGTACCTTGAGCTTTTTTTTGCACCAATTTTAATAATTCTTTTTTTTAATGAAAGCTGTTTCTTTGTAGATTTGCCCGCACTAGCTATTTTTTTAAATATTCCCATTTTTACTTTCTTCTATCTTTACAAGAAGAAAGTATTGGATTCATGAAAATTTTCGAATTCCGGTTTTCGACGGATTTAGACGTTTTAGGGGTCAGAGATTCCAAAAAACATGTTTTTACAAAATGTCTGTCTGTGACTCTGTGAGTCTGTCTGTCTGTCTGTCTGTCTGTCTGTCTGTCTGTCTGTGTGTATGTGACACAAATTTTGTGGGCGCTCTATCTCAAGAACTAATGCACGGAATTTAACAAAAATTCATATTCAGTTAGTCCCTGATACAAATTGATGCTGATTAGTTTTTGGTGCAAATCGCTCAACAGGTGGCGCTGCTATGCTGCCTTTTTTACGATTTCCGCAATGGCTCTATCTCAAGAACTAATGCACGGATTTTCATGAAACTTCAGATTCAGTTAGTCCTTGACATGAATAGACAATTTGGAGATTTTGGTGCAAATCGCTCAACAGGTGGCGCTGCTATGCTGCCTTTTTTACGATTTCCGAAATGGCTCTATCTCAAGAACTAATGCACGGATTTTCATGAAACTTCAGAGTCAGTTAGCCCTTGATATGACTTGATGCTGATTACGTGTTGGTGTAAATCGCTCAACAGGTGGCGCTGCTGTGCTGGATTTTTTACGATTTCCGCAATGGCTCTATCTCAAGAACTAATGCACGGATTTTCATGAAACTTCAGATTCAGTTAGTCCTTGACATGAATAGACATTTTATATATTTTGGTGCAAATCGCTCAACAGGTGGCGCTGCTATGCTGCCTTTTTTACGATTTCCGAAATGGCTCTATCTCAAGAACTAATGCACGGATATTCATGAAACTTCAGAGTCAGTTAGTCCTTGATATGACTTGATGCTGATTACGTGTTGGTGTAAATCGCTCAACAGGTGGCGCTGCTATGCTGGATTTTTTACGATTTCCGCAATGGCTCTATCTCAAGAACTAATGCACGGATTTTCATGAAACTTCAGATTCAGTTAGTCCGTGACATGAATAGACATTTTATGTATTTTGGTGTAAATCGCTCAACAGGTGGCGCTGCTATTGGGCATTTTTTGCAATTTCCGAAATAGCTCTATCTCAAGAACTAATGCTTGGATTTTCAACAAACTTCAGATTCAGGTATACCATGATATGAATTAGTGCTGTTTATGTTTTGGTGTAAATCGCGCAACAGGTGGCGCTGCTATGCTGCATTTTTCAGAATTTCCGCCACAGCTGTATCTCAATAACTAATGCATGAATTTTCATCAAACTTCAGATTCAGGTATACCTTGATATCAATTAGTGCTGTTTATGTTTTGGTGTAAATCGCTCAACAGGTGGCGCTGCTATACTACATTTTTCAGAATTTCCTCTATAGCTCTATACAAGAACTAATGCACGAATTTTCACCAAACTTCAAATTCAGATATATTGTGATATGAATTGGTACTATTTAAACAATTTAATTGACGTGATTTATATAGAAGAAAGTTTTGTGATGGCCACAACATACTAGTTTGCTTATAATTTGCAGAGTTCTTAATATAAAAAAAAATTCTTTTCAGAAAAAATGACAAACAACATTGTACACAATACTCTGCAATCGGAATGAAAAAATAATAAAAATTGTATGAAAAATGAGCAGGTTTACTAAATAATGATTCACTGCGCATGCTCGAGCGTAATCAAAATATAATTTGCATAATGTGTTAGCTAAATGTATAGAGCAACTTTTGTAAAAGTCTCAAAAACATAGTTTGAAAAGTCTGATAATAATCGTTTATAGAATAAGCTCAAAATCCGTTATTCCCAAAAAGAAACAAAGAGATGAGGGGCTGTATCCAAATACAGTCGTACGTGCAATATTGTGTATGCTATATTGGCACTAATCAATGGATATATAGATACAGCCCCTCATCTTTTTGCTTCATTTTGGGAACAACGGATTATGAGCTTATTCTATAAACGATTATTATGAGACTTTTCAAACTATGTTTTTGAGACTTTTACAAAAGTTGCTCTATACGTTTAGCATTATACGTAACATTATCCACATTATATTTTGATTGCATTCCCGCATATGCAGTGAAATATTTTTTTGTAAACCTGCTCATTTTTCTTCCAATTTTGATTATTTTTTAATTCTGATTGCAGAGTATTGTGCATAATGTTGTTTGTCATATTTTCTGAAAAGAACTTTTTTTTTATATTAAGAACTCTGCAAATTATAAGCAAAAAACTTTGCGAAATTTGAAACTGATTTAATAAAAACCTTAATTTCTCTACGAGTATGCATGCTATCCTCATAAAAATCAACACAGAATATTCCAATAGGCCACTTATTAATAATCTCGAGTCTGAACGCTTTTGCTATATTAGTTTTTACAGTGTTATCCAAAAGATATTCGTTCTTTTTACTTTCGTCTATCTTTACAAGAAGAAAGTATTGGATTCATGAAAATTTTCGAATTCCGGTTTTCGACGGATTTACACGTTTTAGGGGTCAGAGATTCCAAAAAACATGTTTTTACAAAATGTCTGTCTGTGACTCTGTCAGTCTGTCTGTCTGTCTGTCTGTCTGTCTGTGTGTATGTGACACAAATTTTGTGGGCGCTCTATCTCAAGAACTAATGCACGGAATTTAATAAAAATTGATATTCAGTGAGTCCCTAATACAAATTGATGCTGATTAGTTTTTGGTGCAAATCGCTCAACAGGTGGCGCTGGTATGCTGCATTTTTCCCGATTTTCGCAATAGCTCTATCTCACGAACTAATGCACGGATTTTGATAAAACTTCAGATTTAGTTAGTCCTTGATATGAATTGATGCTGATTACGTTTTGGTGTAAATCGCCCAACAGGTGGCGGTGTTATGATGAATTTTGCAGGATTTACAGGATTTCCCCAATAGCTCTATCTTAAGAACTAACACACGGATTTTCATCAAACTTCAGATTCAGTTAGTCCTTGATATGACTTGCAACTGATTATGTGTTGGTGTAAATCTCCCAACAGGTGGCGCTTCTGTGCTGCCTTTTTCATGATTGCCTCAATAGCTCTATCTATAAAACTAATGGACGAATTTTCATCTAACTTCAGATTTAGTTGAATGTTGACACAAGTTGTTGTTAATTAGGTTTTAGTGCAAATCGCTCAACAGGTGGCGCTGCTATGCTGCATTTTTCACGATTTTCGCAATAGCTCTATCACACGAACTAATGCACGGATTTTGATCAAACTTCAGATTTAGTTAGTCCTTGATATGAATTGATGCTGATTATAATTTTTGGTGTAAATCGCCCAACAGGTGGCGCTGTTATGATGAATTTTGCAGGATTTACAGGATTTCCCCAATAGCTCTATCTTAAGAACTAACTCACGGATTTTCATCAAACTTCAGATTCAGTTAGTCCTTGATATGACTTGCAACTGATTATGTGTTGGTGTAAATCGCCGAACAGGTGGCGCTTCTGTGCTGCCTTTTTCACGATTGCCTCAATAGCTCTATCTATAAAACTAATGGACGAATTTTCATCTAACTTCAGATTTTGTTGTATGTTGACACAAGTTGTTAATTAGGTTTTGGTGTTAATCACCCAATAGGTGGCGCTGCTATGCAGGAATTTTCACGATTTTTGCTATAGCTCTATCTCAAAAACTAATGCACGGATTTTCTTCAAACTTCAGATTCAGTCAGCCGTTGACATAAATTGTTGCTGATTAGGATTTGGTATAAATCACCCAATAGGTGGCCCTGCTAGGCAGCATTTTGCTGGATTTAGACGATTTCGGCGATAGTCATATCTCGAGAACTAATGCACGGAATTTCATATCTTTAGAATCCTCATGAGATGCATAGATTTCCATTTAATTTTGGCAGTGTAATAGCGAATTTTGAAGTATTAACATGTATGAGATAGAAGAAAGTTTTGGGATTGGTACATCCGACTAGTTATACTTAAATTTAAAATTAAAATAATTTCTATGGATTTTTTCAAAATGGTAGCAATTGGATTACTTCCATTGTTGTAAAAAAAAGGAAAAATAATGTTTGCTTATCTTTATTGATGCCATTTTCTCATAAAATTCAAAATAAACTTTCTGAAAAAAGTGAACAGAAAATGACGTCATGCTTTAATAAAATACTCATGTTTTCCGCAAAAAGCTGTTATAATTCAATTCTTTTTCATTCATTGAGTTTGAGACGCTTGGTGAAATACTTCAATGAGGCAAAATGACATCATATTTAAAGGAAAACGATCATTTTCTCTGATAAAAGTAAATATTTTACTACGGACGCCTCTAAAAGATATAAATTTCTGGAATTTTACTCGCCGATACAGAGATTAGAATAACAAGTCAAGAGTGCGAATGTTCACATGCAAAGTCGTAGTTGCAAACTTGATTTCAAGTTTAGAAATATATGTATTAATCACATTTTGCTCATTGTAATATTTTTGAAATGGTGAATGTAAATATAAGAGATGCGTATGCAAATTATGAGACGGTGAAAATAACATTAAGTTTAGATTTTACGCGAAAAATAATTCCATGATTGACTTAAGGTGAAATCGTTTTTTTTTTAATTTTCAATCGGCAATTTTAAACGGCACATATGTCATATACGCCCCATATTGGCGCAATTTTTTTTCTGACGCCAATGTCATATACGCAACGGATACTTAACTGGCGCCAAAGTGTTGTTATTTTGCTTGATATGGTAACCCGGATGTTATTGTTTGCGCTGTTGAAGTTTTCGCCGAATTGGAGTAGGAAAAAAGTCGCGCCAATATGGGGCGCATCTGTGCCTTTTAAACATAACAGCCTCAATGGGTAATTTCATCAAAATTGCATATCTTGATTAGGTATAATAAATAATACAGTTTAATTTTTTGGCACAGATGTAATATCGGCCATATGTCATGTGCACAGATGTCATGTTGGCACGATTTTTTTCTGACGCCAATGTCATATACGTATTGAATTTTTATTGTGAAATCACGGCAGTTAAATAACTGAGCTTCTCTTCATGAATTATATTTAGAAAATAATGTTTTCCCTTTTAACATCTTCACAAAAAAGGAGAAAGATAAAATTGGCATGCTCCTACCTTTATTTTCAGCGTTGATCGAATCCGCGTAAGGTAATCCAACCTGCTATAAAAATCCAAAGTGAATCAGCACGAAAATATTCCACTCAGTAACAAAAGAGGGCACAGGATCACAGGACTACACTATTTAATTAAATGAAGATAGATAAAGTTAAAATTAAATTTACATTCAAAGTTATATATTTAATTAACATATTATTTCTTTAAGATTTTTCAGAGCGCAGACACACTGCGTGTTTTGCTTAGGGCATATATTTAGAGACTGACTAAAAAAAGAAAGAAAAGTTTTCAGTTCATTAGTCTTTCTTATTGCATCTCGTTGTGCAACACTTTTATGTATACCAGATGTTGGAAATTCCTTTTTTTTTTCTCTCTGCACGTGAAAAGAGGGAAAAATGGGTAGTTGGTTTCCACTCAGATAAAAACGATTTCATCTTTCAAATGCAATCTTGAAACACAGCTGTAATTATTTCACCATGTCTTGCAATTTCGGTAAATCATTATTCACTTTCTAACACCCCTGCTTGATTTCTTAAGTTGCAATAGTTCTTAAGTTCAAGTTGTCTCTGTGTTTGATAAAGTCAGGTTTGGGAAGGGGCTTCGTAAACCTGTCTGCAGTCATTTCCTTACTGGGACAATATTCTAATTCTATGATTCCCTTCTCTCGTAAATCTTTAATTGAATTAAATTTGATATCCACGTGCTTTGTTTTTGAATGATGTTTATAATTTTGAGTCATCTTGATGCATGACACATTATCCTCATACAGAATAATTGGTAGGTTTTGGTTTAAATCTAGATCCTTTAATAGCTTTATCAACCATATGGTTTCTTGTGCTGATGTGGCTGCGGAAATATACTCAGCCTCAGCAGATGATAATGCAACTGAGTTTTGCTTTTTTGTTGACCAGGAAATCGCTGCATTTCCTAATTTACTTAAATTTCCTGTGGTTGATTTTCGATCACTTTTATCTCCTGCCCAATCTGAATCTGCAAATGTCGTCAGAATCGGATCATATTCGTTGCTTATAACTAATTTTAATTCTTGTGTTGTTTTTAAATATCTTATAACCCTCTTGACTGCCCTCCAGTCTTTTTCTCTTGGTTTCTCATTTCTGCGACTAAGGATGTTAATAGCCGCTGAAATATCTGGACGAGTTATCGTAGCTATGTATAGCAATGCCCCTATGGCTTGTCTATACTTATGATTATTAGGTAGTAAATTTTCATCGTCATCTAAGTTTAAGTAACCTGCCTCCATCGGAGTATCACAAGGTTTAGAGTCCTTTAAATTAAATTTTTCAATCAGTTCTTTTATTTTATTTTCCTGATCGAGTGCATAAGTTCCTTCTTTAATTCTTTTTATGTTTATGCCTAAGTAGTAATTTACCATACCTAAATTTTTCACTTCGTATTCTTTACTAAGTTGTTTCATTATTTCATTTATTTCCTTAGTATCTCCTGAAATTAACAGATCGTCGACATAAATGATGATATAAGTTTTATTTCCGTTAGTTTCTCGTGTGAAGAGACATGGATCAGCGGTGCTTTGCACAAAACCTAGTTTGTTTAAACTTTCAGCTATTTTAATATTCCATGCTCTTGCTGCTTGTTTTAGGCCATATATAGCCTTTCTTAGCTTACATACTTTATTTTCTTCACCCGGTTTAATATGTCCTTCTGGTTGCAACATATAAACAACTTCTTCTAAATTTCCATGGAGAAACGCGGTTTTAATATCTAAATGGTTTACATTTAAGTTTTTGTGAGCTGCACACGCTAGAAATGCTCTTTGCGTTGTATAGGCTACTACTGTTGCAAAGGTTTCATAATAGTCACTACCAAATTTTTGAGAATAGCCTTTCGCTACCAAACGCGCTTTGTATTTATTAATTTCTCCATTTGAATTATATTTAACCGTAAAAACCCACTTATTTCCAATTACTTTTACGCCTGGTGGAGGATCAACTAGATCCCAGGTGTTATTTTTTATTAATGAAGCAATTTCTTCACTAGTTGCTTCGTACCATTGGTTTTTCTCATGTGGATTGTTTAGATTTTTAATATCTTCGAAATTTTTCGGCTCTATAATTTTATTTTCTTTAGTAATGTATGCGAGTCTGTCTGGTGGAACACCTCTATTCGATCTTTGTGATCTTCTAGGTTCATTTGTTGTATTTTCCTCACTGCCTGTTTGTTTTTCTTCCTGCATACTTATTATAATTTCTGAGGAATTTTCCCCTGCTTTTTCGGGTTGTTTCTGAACTTCGCTATCATTTTTCAGATTTAAATTTGGTGTTGTGTTTGAATTAAAGTTTTCTAGAAATCTGACGGTTCTTGCTCGTATAATTTTATTATTACCAGTATAGATCCTATAACTTTTAGATCTATTGTCGTAACCGACAAAAATTCCTTCAATCGCTTTATCATCAAGTTTTCCTCTTTGGGATTTGTCGAGATAAGCGTAAGCTTTGCAGCCAAACATTCTAATGTTGCTTAAATCCGGTATTTTATTTGTCCATAATTGGTATGGAGTAGAATTGTGAGCTTTCGTGGGGAGTCGATTAGTTAAGTATACCGCTGTATTTAAAGCTTCACCCCAAAACTTCTGAGGTAGTTTCGCTTCCGATAACAGGCATCGCGTCATTTCAACTAGTGTACGATTCTTCCTCATCGAAACACCGTTTTGAGCTGGAGAATTTGGCACGGTTAGCTGATGGTGTATACCTGCTTCTTTTAAGTAATTTTCTATCTCATCACTGGTATATTCCCCGCCGTTGTCAGTTCTTAATTCCTTTATATTGCGACCGAATTTATTTTTCGTTATGGCTACGTACTCTTTTAGTTTAGTGATGACTTCACTTTTCTTTGATAAAAGAAATACCATTGTAAATCTACTGAAATCATCAGTAAATGTGAGAAAGAATTTCTTTCCTCCCATACTTTCTGTTGGCATCGGGCCACATACATCAGAATGAACCAAATCAAGAATTTTACTAGCTTTGTTTGTAGCTTGTTTAGGATACGGAGCATTTGTTAATTTACATTTTATGCAACTTTCGCATATTACTTCATGTTTACAATTTTCCATATTAAAACCTGTTGCTAAACTTTTAGTTTGCAGTTGCTTTAAAGCATTTATATCTCTGTGTCCGAATCTCCTATGCATGAGTTCAATACAGTTTTTATTCTTGCATTGATGAGCTAAATTCGCATAGTTTACTTGTTTATGTTTGTAAAGGTCTACTTCATATAAATTACCTTTAATTTTCCCTTCTATAAAGGTTATGCCGTTTTGGATTAATTTACAGGTTTCGTTTTCAAAAATGAGTTTACACCCATGCTTCACTGCTTTATTAACAGACATTAAATTTGACTGTATTTCTGGCACGTACAAAACTTCATTTAAAGTAATGTCGTTTGATTGTGTTTGTAATTTTATTGTGCCTGTCCCGTGTGAAGCAAGAATTTTTCCGTTTGCAATCGTGACTGTGTTCTTATTATTTGTATCAATGTCACTGAATAGGTTTATGTCGTTACAAAGGTGTGAAGAGCTCCCTGAATCAATTATCCAGGTAGATTTATTTTCAATGTTCGCGTAAAAGGAACAATTGTTTTGAGACACCTTTGTATCTAAAGTGGTTTTGTTTTCTTTGCTACTATTCCCCAGAGTCTGTGTGTTTGTTTGTACTTCTACTTCCGGAGTGATTTTGTTCGTTTCAGAACATAATGCAGCATTCTGTCTCCCTTTATTCATTGTTTGGTTTTTAGAATTTGAATTTTTATTCTTAAAGAACCAACAATTTAATTTTGTGTGATTTCGTCTTTTACAATATGTACAAAACATATTTTGTTCTTGTTTGCGATATTGTGGTTTAGTATTTTTTTCTGCTTTGTACGCATTTTCGCGCGACGTATTATTCGAGCTATCTTGTCTCCTTTGATACTCATCGGTCAGTTTTCCTTTTATAAATTCAGAGTTTAACTCCTCTTCATTTCTCGCTTCAAGTGCGATAATCAAAGTATCATAACTCGGTGGGAGGGGGCATAAAAGTAACGCGGATAAATGCGTGTCCTTAATTTCTTCCCCTATCGCCTTTAATCTGTCGGCTGTTTCTAGTATTTTTACGATATGACTTATCATATCTCCGTTTTCCCCGAGTTTTATACTGTATAACTTTCTGAGTAAATATAATTTGCTCGAAAGGTTTGCGCGCTCGTGTATAGTTTTTAAAACATTCCAAGTTGTCTTGGCTGTCGTTTCATTTTTCACATAAATAAGTTGTGAGTCTTCTAAAGTTAATATAATTGTAGCCCTAGCACGATTATCTCGCTTAGTCCACTCAGTAGTTAGTGGTGTTGGGGGGTCATCCTGTGTATAATTAAATAAATCTTCCCTCATTAGGAG
The DNA here is from genome assembly GCA_963932465.1 of Maratus speciosus. Classification (NCBI taxonomy): domain Eukaryota; kingdom Metazoa; phylum Arthropoda; class Arachnida; order Araneae; family Salticidae; genus Maratus; species Maratus speciosus. The sequence goes on from OZ010793.1 coordinate 484,566,132, forward strand.
CATCTGGGTTTTAAAACTCCATTGGGCATAGTTATGCGGATTTAATTTTTCGATATTAAAGGTTTCTTTTAGGGAGGGGGCCATTGTTTTATCTTTAAAAGGTTTCTTTTATTTTAGTTTCTTAACTTTCAAGAGTTTTCGTTTATTTTCATTTATTGTCACAAGAGTTTAAATAGAAGAGAGCGGTAACTTGCCGTGTTCACAGCCTTCAGTCTGTTCTCATAATCTATTGAATTTTTATTGTGAAATCACGGCAGTTAAATAACTGAGCTTCTCTTCATGAATTATATTTAGAAAATAATGTTTTCCCTTTTAACATCTTCACAAAAAAGGAGAAAGATAAAATTGGCATGCTCCTACCTTTATTTTCAGCGTTGATCGAATCCGCGTAAGGTAATCCAACCTGCTATAAAAATCCAAAGTGAATCAGCACGAAAATATTCCACTCAGTAACAAAAGAGGGCACAGGATCACAGGACTACACTATTTAATTAAATGAAGATAGATAAAGTTAAAATTAAATTTACATTCAAAGTTATATATTTAATTAACATATTATTTCTTTAAGATTTTTCAGAGCGCAGACACACTGCGTGTTTTGCTTAGGGCATATATTTAGAGACTGACTAAAAAAAGAAAGAAAAGTTTTCAGTTCATTAGTCTTTCTTATTGCATCTCGTTGTGCAACACTTTTATGTATACCAGATGTTGGAAATTCCTTTTTTTTTTTCTCTCTGCACGTGAAAAGAGGGAAAAATGGGTAGTTGGTTTCCACTCAGATAAAAACGATTTCATCTTTCAAATGCAATCTTGAAACACAGCTGTAATTATTTCACCATGTCTTGCAATTTCGGTAAATCATTATTCACTTTCTAACAATACGCAACGGGTACTTAACTGGCGCCAAAGTGTCGTTATTTTGCTTGATATGGTATCCCGGATGTTATTGTTTGTGCTGTTGAAGTTTTCACCGAATTGGCGTGGGAAAAAAAGTCGCGCCAATATGGGAGGGGGTGTATATGGCATCTGTGCCAATGTTTTAATATATCGAACTGTCGAAGTGTATGGAATTAGTATTTTGGTAACTTTAAGTTAAAAATAACATTTGTTTTAAGTGTCTAAGTAGTCAATTATGTACGAGTTCGTTTTTAAACAATTTCTTTCGTCGAAATTTGACGAGCTTCGTCCCATTATTAATTCAAACATTAGCTCCACTGCTGTAAATTATGCATAGTAACCTCATACGGATCATTATGGTGTCGAATGTGGAAGTCTATGTTCATACATTGGTGACCTGAGATATAGATTGACCCCCCGACCCCCCTTTCAGAAGTTTTACATTCTATGTAACAACCACTATATTTTTTTTCGAACTTTTCATTCTTTGTAAGTTTCCAAATCGATGCAATTCATTTTGAATTTTAAATTAAGAGAAACGAAAAGAAAATCGAATACGGAAAATACGATTTTGGGCATTAGTCGAATGGCTATGAGTGATTGTCAAAGAAATCGAGGAAAATATAATGTCATGTATGCATTACTTATATGTATGTATTATTATGTATGTATATTGTATTCAGACGAATGCATGTTTCTATTGGGAAATTTTCGTAATCGGGTTTGTAGACAATTTCATGATTTACTGAGCATTGTTTGATGCGTAAATTTAACAATTTGGTAGCGGTCCCAATTATTGAAGATTACTCTTTTTTTTTTTTTATTCATCGTAAGTGAATAGATTTTAACTGAAATGCAAGTGAACATTTTGAAGTAAATGAAATAAGCATTTTTTTGTCAAGATGTACACTAGAAAACAGAAATATGTAGATTACAAAATAAAAAATTCCTGTACGGGTTGGAAAAGGTAGCTTCCCTATTCCATGGTTTTAAGATTTTAGATAATTTTACTGGAGAACACGAAGTTAAAATGCGAAGAACCCGGTTAGAGAAGAATCATAAGTACTGAATTTCAATGGAAATTTCGCCAAATGAGTCAGATACAGCCAAATCGGCTTACTTTGTGACGACATATTTTTGGTCGCCAAATTTGGCGATATTTCGTTCAAATGTCGCGAAGCTTAGCGATAAATGCGACGTTAATGTATATGACTATGATGACTTATGCTTATATGATCGGAGAAATGGATACAACAATGAAAGATAATTCGTGAGAAATCATATTCATTAAAAGTCATAAATCAATCCCTGATTTTTTTACTTTCTTCTATCTTTACAAGAAGAAAGTATTGGATTCATGAAAATTTTCGAATTCCGGTTTTCGACGGATTTACACGTTTTAGGGGTCAGAGATTCCAAAAAACATGTTTTTACAAAATGTCTGTCTGTGACTCTGTGAGTCTGTCTGTCTGTCTGTGTGTATGTGACACAAATTTTGTGGGCGCTCTATCTCAAGAACTAATGCACGGAATTTAATAAAAATTGATATTCAGTTAGTCCCTAATACAAATTGATGCTGATTAGTTTTTGGGGTAAATCGCTCAACAGGTGGCGCTGCTATGCTGTATTTTTCACGATTTTCGCAATAGCTCTATCTCAAGACCTAATGCACGGATTTCGATCAAACTTCAGATTTAGTTAGTCCTTGATATGAATTGATGATGATTACGTTTTGGTGTAAATCGTCCAACAGGTGGCGCTGTTATGATGAATTTTGCAGGATTTACACGATTTCCCCAATAGCTCTATCTTAAGAACTAACGCACGGATTTTCATCAAACTTCAGATTGAGTTAGTCCTTGATATGACTTGCTACTGATTATGTGTTGGTGTAAATCGCCCAACAGGTGGCGCTTCTCTGCTGCCTTTTTCACGATTGCCTCAATAGCTCTATCAATAGAACTAATGGACGAATTTTCATCTAACTTCAGATTTAGTTGTATGTTGACACAAGTTGTTGTTAATTAGGTTTTGGTGTTAATCACCCAATAGGTGGCGCTGCTATGCAGGAATTTTCACGATTTTCGTTATTGATCTATCTAAAAAACTAATGTACGGATTTTCTCCAAACTTCAGATTCAGTCAGAGGTTGACATAAATTGTTGCTGATTAGGATTTGGTATAAATCACCCAATAGGTGGCGCTGCTAGGCAGCATTTTGCTGAATTTAGACGATTTCAGCGATAGTCATATCTCAAGAACTAACGCACGGAATTTCATATCGTTAGAATCCTCATGAGATGCATAGATTGCCATTTAATTTTGGCAGTGTGATAGCGGATTTTGAAGTATTAACATGTATGAGATAGAAGAAAGTTTTGGGATTGGTACATCCGACTAGTTTTAATCTGTTGCGTAGATTTAGTGTACATTTTAAGAAATATACATATTTTATATGTGCAACGTTATACACAGAAGTTTCGAAAATGACGGTTAAAAGAAAGTAATTCAAATGTATAGAGTTATTCAGCTTAATTCTATGTGGAAAAGTCGCATAAAAATAACCCAGGTGCTTCCGAATATTTTTAGAATAACGATATAACAACAACTCAGATGAATAAAGGTATCAAGTTTGATAGAGGAGTATAGCAGACTATCTGTTAGTGTGTGTTACATACGTGTTACAAACCTTTACCTGTTGCCATAATAAATAAGTGTGGGCTGTGCCAGACAAGCAAGTCTTTGAAGGAGCTTTGAAGTTTTCTGTTGCTAACTCGATGGATCAAGTTCTTAAAGATCGAAGCTAACTTAAAAAATCAAAATATCTCAAATACATCCGGGGGCAATTCTTTATCTTTACCGTAGATTCTCTTATCCAATGGTTTCTCTTTACTTTTAACATTTCTGAATTATTCTAAAAAACAATAAATTATGCTGTCTTCAGTTATACACTGAACATCTTTTGTCTTTGCAAACAAAGGTTACAAATTTCTCTAAATCAACTTTTATTATTGGAAAAGGAAGAGCTGTAAAATGTACAAAAATCAAAGAAATTAGCAAAACAATCATAGAGCAGTTAGGATCAGAAGCTATCATTCTTTTGGCACTAACAGGTACTGCTGCATTTAATGTCAAAGACAAGGTAACTCACTCAGTGTTTAAAAAACCAACTTGTTTTAAATAGCTCACTAATTTAAAAAGTCAGCAATAAATCTACAGCTCAGAATGGGTAGAGTGTTATTTCTCATTATTGACGAATTTTGAATGATAGGATGTCGTCTTATGGCTGACCTTGAACAAAGATGTCGCGTAGCTTATTTGCTTAAATCCTTGGGCGTATTAGGTAGTTACATAGCGTAAAAGACATCCCTCTCTATATCAGACATTCTTTAAAAGTCATTTTGATTCTTCGCGGGCAAAAAATGCTTAGAGCTTTAAAAAAAAATCACATTAACAAACTCATTGAGGCAAAACGACGATCAGCAGACACAGTTCCGAAAGACTCTAAACTCACTTTGCGTGAGTCAAGTTTTTGACTACCTCTCACCTCTTATGCAACAACGCAAAGATATACTGTTTTCGGCTAACTTGAATGATTTGAAGGTGCCATATGTCTTTTTCTCAAAACCAAGCAAGCGAAAGAATATAATCAAAAAGTACTTCTTAAATCAAAGCGGGGCCAATAAACAAGAATTTTAGCAGATCACAATGATTAAATAGCAAGATGGAGTGAAGATGACCACGTGTCTGGGTTTCAGTCTAGACTTTCCTCAGCAGCTGGATGCAGGTTAGGCATTATGCTACATACCAATATATGAACGGAGTGAGGATTGGTAAACGTAAGTACGATAAAAGATATTACCTATGGCCAACGTTTTCAACCTCGACGCTTGCCACAGGCCATAATAGTTCATTTTGTTGAGTATCATGAGCCATATCTAACTGAATTTTTTTTTTTTTTTATCAAACCTATTTGTAAATTTTGGAAAGAAGAAAAAGCCTCATTCTCACGAAGTTAGTTGCCTTTAACTGTTGCCTACCTTGCCACCATATATAGGTCCTCAAGTTTAACATTGTCAAAAACTGCTGTGGATATTCATCTAAAGGTGTTGTCACATAAAACAACTTATGTCATTTTTACTGTAGTTTGTCATTTAGAGAAAGTTCTAATGGAAGCAATTCTCGCTAAGGACAGACTTTACCTAAATTAGAAGTATGGGAACACTTGCTGACAGATTAGCATTTGTGCATTACCCGAAGCAACTGACGACTGAGTTAAACGCTTTAAAATGAAGTATCGACGATTGTTATTTCAAACTTACTTTTATACTATTAAACAGTAATCTAGAAAATAAAACATTTTTTTAAATAATATCTTTTAAGTTTACGCGCCTCCAAGCTCCGACATTTCGGCCTGACGGATACTAGTTTAGTTACATAGTTACAAAAATTACCCCGTGTAAAAATCACAAAAAATCAGGACCATTGTTTTTTTTTGTTGTTGTTGTTTATTGAATTATTTATTAATCTCAATTTTAATATGTAACTTCTGCTTACTTTAATTCAGTGCAATAAGTGTTCAGTGCATAATTTTAAAGTATTGATGAAAAATTATGTGCCGTATACAACATCTATGGATTTGGTAGTTATGCTATGTTAAAGACACAGCATAACTTACAATTTTGGGTACCATTATTTCGAAATAGTAATCTTCGTTTTGTTTAATCTCGAATTTTTGTCCATAAATAAAGCTATATTTTAAATAAAACAATATAAAACATTTAGTATAAAATCTATAGAATACAATATAAAACATATTTCTTTTAAATAATAGTGGTTATAAGAAATTGGAAAGTTTGGCGCAATACACGGTAAACTCAAGAATAATCCTAATAGGTATTCTTTTTCGTAACTTTTCATTTTTCGATAATTTAACATCTTCTAAATAGTAAAATATTGTTTATCAATAAGTTATAAATTTAAATACTATTTAAATGCTTATTAAACTTTTTACTCTTAAACACAACTTTTTGTTTAAGAAGTAACATAAAATAATGTGTCAGTAGAAAGATAATTTAAACAAGAATATAATTAAATGAATTGTGTTTAATTATTAGTATTTAATCAAAAGTTATAAACAAGCAAATAAAAAAAGGAACCGCAACTTGCTTATGTTAACATTGAGTAGCTTTTCTTTATTTGAATGCAACCAATGAGCATCAGTGTTTAGATAGCCAATCGTCATTCTGTCTTGGAAGTGAGTTAAGCAGGGCACCATAGGATTCAACTGTTGTTTTCATGTTTTGGAGCTCTGAAGAGGACATTTGTCAATGCATTATGCGATTGACATTAGAATAGGATGTAAAACAAGAAAATTAATGAAATGACACAAATAGTTGACTGGGAAAATAGATATCAATTTAAAATGGTACTGAAGGATCAAGGTTACAGTTATAAAGGAATTAGAAGGCAAATTGGTGAAAATGCAACCAAAAGCAGCATTTCTGAATTTATGAAGTGGTGTAAGGAGACTATGGCACTACAAACCAAATGTTAAAGGCAGAAAATGTTGCACAGCAGGAAGAGATGATAGAAGAATTAAGAGACTGTGCATAAACGACTCAAGAAAAGTATCTGGATGCATACAAGGTAAAATGGCACAAGCCAATCTTATTTTGAGTGCAAGGACTGTTCGGCGCAGACAGCAAGGATTTGTTTTAAATAGTAGAATTAGTAGAATTCCACAATAAAAGCCATATTTATCTACTTTTAACAAAGGCTGAAAAGATTAAACCAGTCTAAAACTCATGTTAACTGTGCAGTGAAACAATGGACAGTGCGTTATTTGGTCTGGCGGGGCCAAAATTTCCCTGTTCGGTAGGAATGGCATAAAATACTAAGCAGAAAAATCGGAGAATATTTGAATCCTAATTGCATTACACACAGTGTAAATCATACTGTCAGTGTTATCATTTGGGATTGTATAACATCAAAAGTTGAAGGCAGTAATTGTGTAATTACTTGGAATATGAATGCCAAAAATCTATATATATAAAAGCCGTTCTCTGTGTGTATGTCCTTTATACAAATCTTTAGTTTTTGACCGATTTGCACGAAACTTGCTGTACATAGGCTTTAGAACGTGGAATAGATCCCTGTCACCTTTAAAAAATCACCAGACCAATATTTATACCTTTTTTCTATCATCTTTCATAACTTAACATTATAGAAATATCTCATTTTAAATTTTCAAATTCAATAGCTTCTTTCCTGTTGCCACACATCTAAAAAACTGCTCAATAATTTTAAAAAAAATTGATAACTCGAGTACTATGTTTTATTAGCCAATAAAAATTCAGACTCGACTGCTATATTTTTACATTTTTGAAATCGACGTCATTCTAATCAGAAAATGCACATTTTTCATATATTTATGTAAAAACTTTAACTAAGCATGTTTTAAAATGACCTTAGAAGTACTTTAGTTGAATGTTAAAAAATCTATTTTATTGAAGTCGTTTCAATATCAAGAATCAAATAAGGAAAATGATAATAGTAAAAAAAAATCGTTTGCTAGATATGACGTCAATGTCATCAATATAATTTCAAACTGGCTCTAAAAACTGGATGCTACAATTTATTCCCTATTTCTTTGTAATCTTTAATTATATCATTTAGATAAATGTTTTAATACCTGAAATGCAGTGATAACATTCTACGATTTGTATCGAATACGGTTACATAAAATACGATTTTTGAACGATTTATATTAAATAGAAATTATAGCTACTATTTTTTAGGGTAAGCTTTTTTTCTTTTTTAAACAAAATTTCATGACTGGCAGACTTTTTTGTTAGACGTTGAAATAATGGGATGCATAATGTTTAGAGATCAAATTGCAGTAAAAGCGTAATTTATGGTACGGTTAGGTTGTTGCCACCAACAATATGGTGCTAGGCGTTACTCATAGATATGTCTTTTCTTCATAATATTCCATTAATATCAAACGGATATATCTTTCTGAATTGGGTTACAGGTATATTTAAAAATATATCCGTGATTGAAAATTAATTTAAAATGGATAAACAATCCGTAAATTGAGATAAGCTTTTCAAAAAAAATTACTGAAAGTACTTTTTGTATTCTATTAGATTTTGGAATAATCAAATGTGCAATGTTTAAAGGTCAAATTGCAGTAAAAGTTAAATTTATCGTTGGGTTAGGTTATTGCCACCAACAATATGACGCTAGAGTTACTCATAGTTCATCAATGTCTTTACTTTATAATATTGCATTAAGAGCAAACAGGTATATCTTTCGTAATTGGGCTGCATGTAGGGATGAGATTTCCACGTTTTTGCACACCGGTATATTCTTAAAGAAAATGTTGTTCTGTGAAATCAAGAGAGTGTCCCGATTAAATGAAATATCATTTACTCTACCAAAATACTGGTGTAAAAAAATGCGGAAATCTTATCCCTGGCTGCATGCAAATCAAAAATATCCATGATTGAAAATTACTTTAAAATCCATTCACATGAAAAAATTGAGATACAATTTTCAAATAAATTTCATTTGACAGAAGCTTTTTCTATTCGACAGTGTGAAAAACGAAATTGTATGATGATCATAAGTTAAAAAAATTTTAGTAAGGGCAAAATTTATGGGTTAGGTCATTGCCATCATCAGTATAATGTCACAATTGGCATTGTGTTTGTAGTTTTTTTTATATATATATTCTGAAGATGACTCAATGAAAGAGTCGAAACATGTAAATTTTTAATATTTTTAATGTTTTTTATTATTTAAATGACGCTTTTTAAGCAAATAATTGTACTTTAATATATGTTATGACACTTGTTTGGAATATACATTATTATGGTATAGTTAATAGTAGACGCAATTAAAACTATTTTACTTATATTTCTTATCGGTATTTTAACGATTCGTGGACGGTAATGCACCAATCTCAGTTATTGTCACTGCCGTATTATTTCATTTTAATGTATTTTACCCGGGTGGACCATTGTTATTGACACGAGCGAAGCCGGGTAGATCTGCTAGTACATAAATAAAATACTTCAATCACAACTGCAGCTTTCCGCATGAGATCTTTTCCAAGATAATGAAGCATTTATATTTCAACAAAATTCATCTCCATGTCATGTTGCTAAAGTTTTCTAAAAGCGGTTTCAAGATAATCTTTTTACAGTATTGGAATGGCTCGGGAACAGCCCAGGCATTAATCCAATTGAAAATATAGGAAGTCAACTAAATAAACGTGTTGCACAGAGGCAACCCCCAATAAAATCCACATAATAGAAGGAATAATTCAATCTTGGTATATCATTATAACAGTTTCAGAACTAAATGACTTGATGACTTGAATGAATGGTAAAGAGTTACAGCGTCTTTATTAAAAGTAAAGGTTATCCTACTCAGTATTAACTGACATTGTGGTAATTTTTGTATCTCTCATTTTTCAAATATGCTTCACTTTTCTTCTTTATAATTGGTGTACTAAAAATATTCTTTAATGAAATTTATTACATTACATTCTTCATTAACTTATCTTTCCATTGGTATATAGTTTTGGTGTAATATTTAAAAAGAATGTGGAATTATGAACCATCAAACTTAAAAAATACACCTTTTCAAAAAGGTTTCCACAATTTTGGAAGCTACCATATATGTCTGAAGAGTTTCTGCAGGAAAATTTACTTATTATTGAATATAATAATAATAAGGTTAAACTTAACAAAAAATTAGTTTATTATATGATTATATCTTACTAGCAAACCCCGCAGTTTTGCTCGCGTAATAGTTGAAATATGCTAAGTGATATTTGCATGACTATTTTTTTATTAGAAGAACACATTTTGAAATAATTCAAAAATTACAAATTAAGCCACAGTTTGACTGAACTTCATTATTAAAGTGCAATATACAGAAATGAGATTTTAATTGATAAGAAAAACATGCCAAGTGATATTTGAATGACTATTTTTTATTAGAAGAACACATTTTGAAATAATTCAAAAATTACAAATTAAACCACAGTTTGACTAAACTTCATTATAAAAGTGCAATAGACAGAAATGAGATTTTAATTGATAAGAAGAACTAAAACTAATTCCAATTAAATGATAATTTAGAAAGCATTTTGAAACTTTTATGCTCATTTCATACGCTCATTTCAGTATTTATTTGAAATTTTGAATTTTTTAGAAATTATCTTAACAATAGAGTCAAAACACTGTTTTAAACACTAGTGCCGTGAAGGAAATTTTCACCTTGTTATTAATAACTTTATAATATACTTACAACTACTTAAAAGGTGACAAAAACATATAAAATTTTTATTTAATGCAACCCGAGATCTTTCGAACACACACGCGTTCATTTTCAAAGGGAAAAAGGTGACTGACTGAATAGAAATACATTTTAAAAACAAAAACAAAAATAGTACGCATGCGCAAGCGGAGTTCAGTCCATTTCTCTGCAGAGGGGTGAAAAGATCAGTTCATATTATCAGGAGGTCTTGAAATATTTAGGATATTGTACCAAATTGCGGGAATATTATAGGAAAGGACATCGTTATAAACATTACCACTTCTAAGTAAAATTTCAATAGATTCACGGATTATTGTCGAGTAGTGGTTAGACGTTGAAATGATAATTTTAGCTTTTTGAAGTTTATCTTAATATTTTCTTTTTGATGCAATCTGGATAAAGCTGTATTTGTTAAACTTGATATCAGAAATGTGCTCTTTTAATTTTTCCTTAAATTTTCGACATGTCACACCAATATAACTGAACTCTTTTAAACTGTAAACTTTAAACTGTAAACTGTACTTTTGAACTCTTTAAAACTTTTTGTTTTTGTTTTTAAAATGTATTTCTATTCAGTCAGTCACCTTTTTCCCTTTGAAAATGAACGCGTGTGTATTCGAAAGATCTCGGGTTGCATTAAATAAAATTTTTATATGTTTTTGTCACCTTTTAAGTAGTTATAAGTATGTTATAAACCATCTTAACACATTTACATCTTAAAAATAACCATCATGTCAAATTCCAAGCTTCTTGTCTAACAGTCTACCACCTGTCTGATGTTAGTGGCACCAACATAAAATGCCGAAATGGAGTTTATAAAATGTCTCGAAAAATGATGAAACAGAGACTGTCACCATTAATTTGCCAACATTAACCTTGAAATTGGTTGCTATTTCTGAATATTCTATAGAAAACGGAATTTAGATATTTTTAAAGGCTTTCTTGTTCCTGCCAACCGTGGTAGTGACACCCGCATAAAATATAGCCCGTATAGGATCAGGGACTATCACTCTTGATTCGCAACCAATAACTTCTGTAATCGGTTTATTATTTCCTGAGATTCCATAGAAATCGCAATTTAGGGCTCTTTTAGAATGATTTTCGCTCCTTCCCTTCGCTTCACTCCTTTTTAATTTCGAATTTTTTTTTTACTGTTCTTAGAGGACATTTATATTTTATAAGTAACTACCGTGCTATATTTAAAGTTTTTAGCCTCTTCAGTACCGCCGAATTCGCAATTTAGAAAGTTTTTTCTCCTGCAACCTTCGGCATAAAATATAGCTTATGTTTGAGCAGGTTCTATCACCATCCATTTGCAACCATTATGTTAGAAATCGGTTTCGTATTTCATACGATTGCATAAAAATCGTAATTTAGAATGTTTATAGAACGCTTTTCGCTCACTTCATCCTTTTAAATTTGGGATTTTCTTTCGACAATTCTTAGAAAGCATTTGCATCTTTGAAGTAATTACCATTTCAAATTTAAAATGTTAGACAACCCTCAGTAACCCAAAAAACGCTTTTTAGATTATTTTTTTGCTCCTGTAAACCCCAGGTGGTCGTGAGAACAACGTAAATTATAGGCTATGTTGGAGCGTGGACTGTCACCATCAATTTGAAATCATTACTTCTGAAATCTGTTTATATTTCTTGAGATTGCGTAGAAATCGCTATTTAGAACGTTTTTAGAATGCTTTTCGTTTATTTTCACCCCTTTTAAATGTCAAATTTTTAATGAACTCTTCTCAGAGAGCATTTACATCTCATAAGTAATTACCATGCAAATTTCAAGTTGCTGGCCCCTTCAGAATCACAAAAATCACAATTTAGAAAGTTTTTTAAAATGCAACCGCAAGGTGGTAGTGACGCCGACATGAAATATATCCTATATTGGAGCAAGGGCTGCCATCATCAATTTCCAGCCATTACTTTTGAAATCGGTTGGGTACTTTCAGAGATTGCGTAGAAATCGCAATTTAAAGCGTTTTTTAAAACGTTTTTCTTCCATTTTAACCTCTTTTAATTTTCGAATTATTTAGAAAATGTTCTTAGTATCACTACTTCTTAGTTATCATTTATATCTTATAAGTAACTACCATGCCTAGTTTCAAGTTGCTAGCCCCTGCAGTATTACAAAAAACGCAATTTAGATCGTCTTTTACTCCTTCACCACCTTTGGTGTAGTGGCAAACGACATGAAATACAGCCTATTTTGGAGCGAAGGCTGTCACCATCGTTTTCCCACCATTATTTTTTAAATCGGTTCGGTACTTACTGAGATTGCGTAGAAATCGCAATTTAGAAAGTTTTTTAGAACACTTTTCGCTCATTTTCACCCCTTTTAAATTTCGATTTTTTAGGAAATGTTCTTAGATATCATTTGTATCTTATAAATAACAGCCCTGCCTAATTTCACGATTCTAGGCCCTTCAGTAACACAAAAATCGCAATTTAGAACGTTTTTTCTTCTGCAATGCCTAGGTCAGGGTTGGCGAACCTATGGCACGCGTGCTAGAGTTGGCACGTAAGACAATTTCTCTGGCACGCGAAAAAATAAATTTTATAATTATTATACAGATGAAATTTAATTTCTATTATAATGAATAAAATTTTGTTTCATACGGACAGACTATCACAAATAAGGCAATTATTTTTGCATGAAAAGAATTTTTTTTTCTTGCGATGTTATGCAGCGTTTGCGACATGTATTTTGCCTTTCTGTATGATTTTTATAAAGCTAGATTTTTCAAATTAATTTTTTTAGACAGTCCCTTCAGTAAGATGGCAAATGGATCCAATTTATAAAACTATCAAAATATGAATCAGGTATAAAGCATTCTCCATCGAACATACAACAGTAAAAATCTCATCAATAATTTATTGATACAATGCTTAATGCAACTTGGATAATCATAACTAGATGCATAAATAATAAGGTCGAAAATTTCTAAAATAAAATTTCGTATTTTTATTTCCTTATCATAGTGAAAATTATTACATAAATGAATCATATTTACGAATTAAAATTTTAATTTAATGGTTTATTCAAATATGCAGAGAAATAGCATCTGATTTTTTAACTAGCGTTTTGTATAAACATCGTACTTTGCAAAATTATTTTATGTCAAAATGTGGCACGTTACACCATTGATAGATATTGTTGGTGAATTTTTGGCACGCGCACGTAAAAAGGTTCGCCGATCCTGGCCTAGGTGGTAGTGACATCGACATGAAATAGAGCCTATGTTGCAGCAAGTGCTGTCATCATCAATTTCAAACCATTACTTTTGAAATAGGTTGAGTACTTTCTGAGATTGCGCAGAAATCGCCATTCAGAAAGTGATTCAGAACTCTTTTGGTGCATTTTCACCCCTTTTAAATTTCGAATTTTTTAAGAAATGTTCTTAGAGATCATTTATATCTTATAAGTAACTACCAATTCCAATTCTATGTATCTGGGCCCTTCAGTAACACACAAATCGCAATTTCGAACGTTTTTTTTGCTCCTGCACCCCCTTTAGGGGTAGTGGCACCGACATAAAATGTAGCCTATATTGGAGCAAGGTTTATCACCATCATTTTGAAACCATTATTTTTGTAATCGGTTTGGTACTTCTTGAAATTACGTAAAAATCGCCTTTCGAACGTTTTTTAGAACCCTTTTCGCGCATTTTCACCCCTTTTTAATTTCGATTTTTTAAAGAAATGTCCTTAGAGATCATTAGTATCTTATAAGTAACTACCATTCCAAATTTCATGTTTCTAGGCCCTTCAGTAACACAATAATCGCATTTTTTAGAACGTTTTTTGCTCCTGCACCCCCTTTTGGCCAGTGGCACGGACATAAGATAAATCCTATGTCCTATGTTGGACTAACACCATCATTTTGATACCATTACTTTTGGAATCGGTTCGGTAGTTCTAGAGCTTACCTCCTACAAATAAACAATTTTTTTCTTTTTTATAATATTAGTATAGATTCTGATAGCATTAAAATTTGGCTCTTATGTTTTCAGTAGGGCTGGACGATATCAGAAATTTAATATCGCAATATATCAACTAGTTAATATTGATATTTGTGATATATAATGCGATAACTACCTTAAATTGTGCAAGAATAGAAATTTTGCTAATTTCGAAACATAAATGGTATAATAGCAGCAATTTAAGTAAAAACAGATGTAGAGTAGAGAGCAACTAATTAATGTCTTATACCTATATGTTCATACAGCAACATTAAAATAAGTATATATATCCTTCTATATATAAAAAAAAGTTTTGATTTGGAAATGGACCAATGAAAATCTGCGTAGATATTCCGGGTAGATCCACATCCAATTTGAATGCTTAAGCATGGCCTTTCATTGTTAATATTAAAAAAACTCTTGCATACAAAAATATGAAAATCGGTGGTGTTATAGAGAAATGTTTGGTAAACATGCTGATGCAGATAGTTTTCAAATCGAAGAATTATTTTAAGAGATTTTTAATGCTAAATTTGGACAAAATCGTTCCATTAAAAAAGTTTTATTGGAGCAAAATCTATACATGAGAATTTAATCATTTTTAGATCATTTTATACGTTATAAGTTCCCGGTGTGCAGATTGCATTTATTTTTCTTATTTGACTCTTTTTTTGAGGTTTTATTTCAATTTTAAATTCAAATTTTCAGCATTTCGAGAGATATTTTTTACAAATTTTAGAAAATGTTATTAATTTAAACTGTTGCCAGTCGTATAAACAACGCAAACAATAATGTTTACTTCAAATTAAAAATTTATTTTACACGTAACTATTATAAACAGAACATATAAAAAGCAGGAATTGAAAATTACGTCATAAAAACTATAATTACACGTGAATTTTAAAAGAGACAGAATATTGTAAAATAATAAATTCATAAACATGCATTAGAAGTCTTAAATAGGAGAATTTACGTCACATTTACGTCACATTACACTTATTATATAAAATGAACAAAAAATAATATTGCAAAACAGTTTAAATTTAAAAATTGTTCGAGACATTTATTTGACATTTTAAGATGATCATAATATTTCATTTCTAACAGAAGTATTTTTACGTGAATATTAAAAAGAAAAAGAAAAGTTTGGTGAAAATTACGTCAGATTATAATTCTCAGATTCAAATTATAATTCAGTCTTCCGAAATCTTTTTAAAGCCGATCAAATTATCGTGCTGTTAGAGTCTGCGGTGTTTGAACGGGGGTTGACGAGCGTAGCGCGTAGGGGGCAGAGCCCCCTAGTTCAAAAAAAAAAATATTTTAGAAATGAAACCAATGTTTGATATCTGCTTGCCCGTATGCCATTTGTTGCAAAGTATTTTCCTCCAAAAATTGTATTTTTCCTAGTCTTCCTACCCTATGCATTATTTATCAGCGACATTTTTACTATTGAAGTACTTTGCGAATAACTAGCAAAATTATAAAATACAAACTAAAATAGAACATTCTTAAATTTAGGACGTTGACGATTTTGTTTTAATTACAGGAAAAGAGGAAGCTCGGGATAAAACTAAAATGAATTTATTTCTACATGTCGTGCTAATATACGAGTTGTTATTACTTGTACTTGTACTTGTTATTAAATAGGTTTCAGTGGATGATAGATGCAACAAAAATGTTGCTTTTCAATCTTGCTCTAAAGAATCATTTCATTCTTGACTGTTCTTAAATACAAAAGCGCAACTTTATGACATAAATTTTAAGTTATTTTTGTTCGGAAATGCATGAAACTAGCAGGTGTTGTTTAGAAACTATGTAAGGAAACTGTTTTTTCCGTTTTTTTTTTTTTTTAAACACAATAGATCTTTCAGAAAATAGCGTCAAAGGGGGCGTTTTGAACGGAATTTCCGCTCGAAAGCAGAATAACCACTCTAGAAAGGGTGAAAAACGTCTTTGTCACATGATCAAAATAGCTTAACTCAATAGGTAATTTATTTATCAAAAAATGGAACATACAGTTCGTTTCTAAATCGCTTCCAAAGTCAGGTCTTCCAATTTTGTGCCTTTACGTTTAAAAATGAATTTGTAAATGTGTCAAAACGTTTTGCGTTTGTTGAACAGAGCAGTTTTTGAACAGCCTTAAGAAAAAAATCCCTGTATTTATATTTTCCTACCTATTTACTACAAGAAAAAAGCATTTAAACCTTTTCAAAAAATATATAAATACTTAAATCACACTTGAGAATAGTTTTATACTAATTTAAATTTTGTTTTTTGATAAATATTCATAGCTGAAAAATGTCAATACAGAATATATTACCTTCACTCCAGAAAACTTCGCTTTAAAACAAAAATAGGACAAAGAAGAAAATAAATATGAAGAAATATTACTGAGTGGAAAGCTCTTTTTAAAAGCAACCAATCACCACTGTAAAAGACTGGTTTGACCTTGGGCTTTTCGCCAACTTTCATTGCAACTTTGCTATAAACAAAAGGGGAAACTTAAGCGGACTGTGATTGGTTGCTTGCAAGCCGAGAATTCCATCTCCTTAGGTATAGACTCGATGATCACCAGTTATCTTCCGTATCAAACGCGACAATGAATAACCAATGCTCATGCGTTATTATTCATAACGTGTAGTATTCATAACGTAGGTGTATTATTCATAAACCTTGGTGTTATTACACGAAGGTTCAAAGACGCTTGAGATTCCAGGCGTCTCCATGTCCTGCGATCCACTTTTGAAAGCCACTTTTTACGTTTTCCGAACATTTCATTGGTTATTCGGGAAAAGGCTTTTCCATCTTCAGATTTCCAAGCATTTGATTGGCTGTTACTGGCGACTCGCCTCGTTTCGGGCGTCAAGACGCTCCGACAGAAAAAAGTTGCTCGCTCTCCAAGTGACTCCCCTGCAGCCATAGGAATAACATGGAGACGCCTGGAATCTGAAGCGTCTTTGAC
The DNA here is from genome assembly GCA_963932465.1 of Maratus speciosus. Classification (NCBI taxonomy): domain Eukaryota; kingdom Metazoa; phylum Arthropoda; class Arachnida; order Araneae; family Salticidae; genus Maratus; species Maratus speciosus. The sequence continues at coordinate 484,583,291 of OZ010793.1, forward strand.
CCCTCGTATAATAACACTATAATGTATCAATTATCTGGAGTTATTGGAATAAGTATAGGCTAATCACAGTTGAGATGAGAAAGGATGATAATGGTGTTATTACACGACGAGTCAATGACGCTTCAAATCCCAGGCGTCTAGCGACAACAGCCGCCTAACGGCCCGTCTTTTTCAAGCATTTCATTGGCTGTTCCGGAAAAGGCTTTTCTATTATCAGATTTCCAAGCATTTGATTGGCTGTTACTGGCGACTCGCTTCGTTTCAGTTGTCAAAGACGCTCCGACAGAAAAAAGTTGCTCGCTCTCCAAGCGACTCCCCTGCAGCAATAGGAATAACATGGAGACGCCTGGAATCTGAAGCGACTTTGACCCCTCGTGAAATAACACCATTAGTGTTATTCAGTATTACGCAGAGAGTCGAACGCAGGATTATTTTGCTACTTTTTATTTAAATTCAAATTGAAACTTTTTTGTTTTACAAGGCAAAGGACCCATTAAAGCAAAATTTATCTTGTTTTCCTTTCTCTTATACTTATGGTGGCCAAAGTGGCTGTTACACATTTGCGTCAAATGATAAGATAATATTTTTACAGAAATTAACTGTATTAAAGATGGTCAAAATATATCCGACAATGCATTGTTTGTTAAGAAGAAATAAAATAGGGAATAAATATCTAAAAAAAGTGACATTTCCATAAATAATATTTCTTTAACGCTGCACAATTCAACAAAAAGAGAAATGCTGGCGTATAATATACAGGGTGCAATATGTTATCTATCGCCGACCTTTAATCTCTCAACCGTTGGTCGTAGACATATACAGATGGGTGACAAAATAATACGAACACCTATGTCACCAATGGCTTACGACTGGCAACTCTTCTATAAATGTTCGAAGCATGAAGTTCCATTTAGACAGTTCTTTCTGAAATGGGATTCTGGAGATGACTGTTATGATGTCCGGTGATGACCTCTGACGTTATCTGGGATAAAGATTGCCCGCGCTTTAGGACCGCTATGCGGGTAAACTCTCTTTTATTCCTCTCAGAAAGCTTTCTTTTTCGTCCACTGTTGTACTTCGCAGATGACACTTTACTATATTATAATTAGGCTGTCATAACGTCTGACACAGTAATCCTTGCACGATAAAAATAATTGGCTGTTTCACGGAGCAACCAGTGCACCGCATTCCAACAATCATTCCTTTTTCGAACTCTGACAGGTCAGTCATTACTGAGTTTTCCAGAGCGTATGGTAAGTGCATGCGACACCTATGACTGATGTTGTGCGACTGATACCTTACCTTTCATAACCACTTGGTGGCAGAATTGAATGCAAAGTGCCATGCGCGTTCTGCTTCATTGAAATGGACCATGCCATTTTCGTGGGTGTTCGTATTATTTTGTCACCCATCTGTAGTTACAATTGCTAAAACGCTTCAAATGAGGTAAATATTCATGTTGTGGCATTGTTTGAAGTAAAAAATCAATTTTATAAAAATTACGAAATCTAACTTTTTATACGATCCCCCAGTCCCTATAGTTATATTTAGTAAAAGTTTACACATATCATAGCAGATATAACACAAATAGTATCTGTACTACAAAAATTGACACAGCTATTAAATTTCAAAGTTTGAGATCTTTGAACATGATTTTATCTTTCATTTAGGGATCGGTTAAAGGATCAATTAAAGTAATTCGAGATCAAAATCAGGGTGCAATGTCTTTTTTACGGCAAAACCACCTTTAGCCGGTATCGCCAAATCGGGGTATCCCCAAAGAGGGTTATTTCATCTACCTATTTTGGCTTTTAAATGTTGTTTGACCAATAAAATTTAGTTCAAATTTTTAGATGAAATAACTAAAATAATTATAGATAACATATTGCACCCTGTATACTCCAAACGAGGTTGTCATTTTCAATTTTGAGGATTACAACGTTCTTTTCTACTTCACCAATGGTTGAATGCCCATACCATTAATAACAAATCTTTTGCAACAATAAAAAAGGACATTGTTGAGGCGACAACATAACTACCCACAAAACATCCAATTTAAGTAATTTAAATCAGTACCTCAACTTAATTCAAATTCTTCGCTCAAACCCATACTGCACTTTAAAAAGAGTAACTTTACTTTAAACAGAGCTTAAAAGTTATTAATTCAAAACAAAAAGCCACTTCATTATTAACTCATCTTAAAAGGGAGGAACTCTCGCCAAACAGACGTTGCCTAAAGGGCTACTGAATGTTAGCTCTGCCTACACTGTTAAACATTTTGCAGCATTCTGGCAGGTCACTCGACCGTTTTTTGAAAAAACGGTTTCATAACCATAATTTAACTATATTCTGGCCATAAAATGGCTAATAATATGGTCAGAATAGTGTTAAATTCACGGTTGTGTAACCGTTTTCGGAAAAAACGGTCAAATGACCTGCCAGAATGCTGCAAATTTTTAACAGTGTAGATTAAGATACTAGATTAATTTTAGATACGTTTAAAATGCGATTTTTAGCCAAAATTCAAATTTACTTTTAATTACATTTATTAAAGCCCAATTCTTTACCTTTCCAAATCTGCAATTATTTCTATTGAACTATAGGTAAAATCTGAGTTATAGTGATTCAAAGAATGTTATAGAACATAATACACAAAGATAGTAGTTGACAGGTTGTGAATGAAGCCTGAAGTGCCATTTTAATAACCGGAAGTGGGGAAAATTTTCCTTGTTTGCAAGAATTTTATGTACATAAAAATAATGTAATGCTATACTGTACTATACTGTGTACTATATTGTACAATACTGTACTATAACTATAGCATCTAGAGAATAAGTAGTGTGGAAATCGGCTATCCCAGTAATAATTAAAATAGTGCTAAAATATTTTATTCCTTAAATGTTCAACGATGCTGAAATCCAAAGAGTCGATCTTAGCGACATCTGTCTGATATTTTCTAAAACCGCAAGACGACTGTTAGTCTACACGGTATAATAATACGATGTTTCCATTGAAATTTGAAAAAATCACGCAGATGTCGCTGTGATCGGCTTTATTAATTTCAACATTTCTGAAAATTTAAGGCGAGGCTAAAGAAAAAGACAGGCTACTGCGGTGCATTCCACGTATCTTTTTTTACAAACCGCAGAAGTTACCTGATATCGAATGCACCAATGCACGTGTACGAAAAGAGCGTCATGTCACTCTAGCGGTCTGTAAAAAAAAGACACGTGGGATTCACCACGGTAGCCTGTCCTTTTCATTAGCCTCGATTTAAGGGGTTCAAATTTTTAGTACTGTTTGCATAGCAGATTTCCACACTATTTATTCTAGGTACTGTACTATAACACTAAACTGTTTTATGTTCAGTGACTATTCGTGTACCTTAGTAAATAGGTTTTCACAAGTTTCTTTCAATAACCAACTTTTCTTAAATATACTATTTTTTATTATATTTAGCAGTAAAATCATATAACATTGGATTATATATGTTATTAAAAGTTATAAATTTATTCAAAAACAATTGAGCTCACTTATGACCCAAGAATATGGATCTCTCAATATTGAATACATGCTCAGTGCGAAACTTTTTTTTTGTCGCTTTATACAAAATCTGCTAAAAAAACAAAATATGCGCTTCTTTCAGTAAAAATAACCGGTCAAGTGCGAGCATTACTCACGCACAGAGAGTTCCGTACAATAAATATATGAATTAGTAACTGGGCATTGCATTGCATAAATGTATCATTAAAAGTTGCTATCTAAACTTTAAGAGCCGATGGTGCATAGAGTACGCCGCCCGCGTATTTATGTATCTCCAAACGGTCAGTGTCTTTAAGGGTTAATATCTCGACTAATTACCAACATGTTTTTTTTCGAAAATCATTATGAACAATCCATTTATACTTCTGCGACGATATACCAGTGCTCCTCAACTCTTTTGCTGAATGCCCGCAAATCGAAATTTGTGTGTAACGGAAAAATGCGATTTTCTTAAAAACTATGTGACATACGGTAATCGCTATAGCTTTCCTGCAATGTTTAAATTAACTTCTATTGTCCCTGATTTTTTCATAATTTTATTTTAGTAGAAATTTGAAATAGATTGGGGGGAGGGGGAGGGGCATATTTTTGCGTTACGTTTTCGGCGATATCTCTAAAAATATAACACCTAAAATTTAAAAAAAAAAATGTATTTTAGAGTTCGGCGTTACGAAAGCTTTCGCACGATACCCTACACAATGCACAAAGATAATATTTTTCAAGTTACTTAATTAGACCCTCTCTATTTTTCCTTAATATATTTGTGAATGGTTAATAATCTTTAAATACCTGGGTCAATAGCCTTTATTACATCAGCCAATTTCAACTTTCCACCTTTCGTAATTTACGAGTAAAATGGCTATGACCAACAAACACAAGAGTGATCTTATAACGGTTCCGTTTACGGAATCCTAAAAAAATCTCAGAACTTAAAAAAAGACCATAATTTATAAATGTAGTAAGCTTCAGATGTACACAATTGTAAATAATTTTAGGAAAATATAAACTTTAAATGTGGTTTATGGAAAATTTTTTAGTGAAAATTCCATAAACAAAATATGATTTCTCAAAAAATTATTGAAATAACTCTATGAAATTCAAAGTTATTGTCGTGAAGGCAATGAACTAAACATTTAATTTCAGAATAAATGCTTTTATTTTTATAGATTTCTTCGTGGAAGGACAACTATGAATTTTGAAAAAATTGGCAGATAAACAGACGTGAAATCTATAACTCATGAAAAATTTATATCTCTGAGATTTTAGTTTATTGCCTTCACCATTGTCATACAAATTACGTGTAGACAGAAAATGCATATATGCGATAGAATATCCAGCATAACGTTTTGTGTTGGGCTAAATTCCTCTAAATTTTATCATAAACCTTAATTTGCAAAAAAGTAATCACTGTATGGACGACTTTTTGCTTTTCTTCATGATTTCCTGTCACAATCTATCTAAAAATAAATTTAAACTACAATTAAATAGTTTTTAAAAAAGTCCTTCCGCCCAGTGCCGGGAGGAGGGGAGGGGAAGAGGTAGCTTTCATATTCCTTATTTTAAAAAAGCCAACTTATATCATTCAAACACACGAAGCTCAATTTAGTGGAAACCGAATATAGGAGATTCAATACTAATTTTTATCAATATAATGAATGAGAATTTCGCGAAATTAGTCAGCTTTATCCAAGCTGCTTTTCTTTACAGTAACTTATATTTGGCTGCCAAATTCGGCGATTTCTTAAAGTGCCTGCCATTTATAGATAACATGGTGGATGAGGCTAGCCAGTGAACTTGGTCGAGACCTTAGTAATTGCTGCGCACATGCTCATTCACATTGGAATCGGTTGATATATACGAGTACGGTCGCATGCAAAAAATCAGATTTTTCAAAATGTCACCCACAATAGAAATTGAAACTGCTATATCTGAGCCATTTTTTAAAATAAAGACAAACAAAAAATGCTCTTGAATCCTTATATCAAGGTCAAATACTTAAGAAAGAAACCTTTTTCAATTTCTAATTTTTTTGCACCTCACTTTAAATATATATATTTTTTTAATTTAATGGCCGCCATTTTGAAACAAGATGGCTGATGAATCTGGCCAGCGAACTTGCTCGAGGTATTGATGTATACTATCCACATGCCTTCTTACATCGAAATAGGCGAATACCTGTGTTATCTCGTGACAAATACAAGATAGTTTCAAAATGTTAGCCATGCTAGAAATTCAAAGTGCTATAATTCAACCATTTTTTAAGATATAAACAAAAGAACAAATTTTTAGAAACAAAAACTGCTCCGGAATCTTTGTATCAAGGCCAAACACATAAAAAAAAATCTTTTTCATTTTCCAATTTTTTAATACCTCATTTTAAATTTTAAATTAATCTTTTTTTAAATGGCAACCCTTTTGAAACAAGATGGCGAATGAAGCTGGCCAACGAACTCGGTCGAGACATTGGTATGTACAGACCAAGTTACATCCAAATCGGTTCATAAATAGGCTTGTTATCGCGTGACAAAAATCAGATCGTTTTAAAATGTCAGCCACAACAGAAATTCTAAATGCTATTACTCAGCCATTTTTTAGATATAGTCGAAACAAAAACTGTTCCGGAATCTTTGTATTAAGGTCAAACACATACGAAAAAAATCTTTTTCATTTTCCAATTTTTTGGTACCTCATTTTAATTTTTTTATTTTTTAAATTTTTTAAATGGCCGCCATTTTGAAACAAGATGGCGGATGAAGCTGGCCATCGAACTCGGTCGAGATATTTGTATGTACTATGTATACACCAAGGTATATCCAAATCGGTTCAAAAATACGCCTGTTATTACGTGACAAAAATCAGGACGTTTCAAAATGTCAGCCACGCTAAAAATTCAAAATGCTATAACTGAGCCATTTCTTAAGATATAGACGAAACAAAAACTGCTCCCGAATTTTTTTATCAAGGTCAAACGCATAAGAAGAAAATATTTTTTCAATTTTCAATTTTTTGGTACCACATTTCAAATTTAAATTTTTCTTAAAAATTTAAATGGCCGCCATTTTTAAACAAGATGGCGGATGAAGCTGGCCAACGAACCCGATCGAGACATTGGTATATACTATGTATAAACGAAGTTACATCCAAATCGGTTCATAAATACGCCTTTTATCGCGTGACAAAATTCAGGACGTTTCAAAATGTCAGCCATGCTAGAAATTCAAAATGCTGCAACTCAGCCATTTTTTAAGATATAGACGAAACAAAAACTGCTCCGAAATCTTTGAATAAAGGTCAAATACATAAGAAAAAAACATTTTTCCCTTTTCAATTTTTTGGTATCACATTTCAAATTTTATTTTTTTAGGTAGCTTTCTTTACAAAAAAGCTACCTATTGCAGCGTTCGGAGGAAAGCGATTTCAAAAAATTTTGGTATATTTTCATCGATCATGACCCCCAGACCCCGAAACCATCCTCCGTTCAAAATTGATATATATATATATATATGACATATGTCACACTGTAACTCCCGTAATTATGAACCGATTTCGATGTAATTCGGTGTGTACATAGTACATACCAATGTCTCGACCGAGTTCGTTGGCCAGCTTCATCCGCCGTTTTGTTTCAAAATGGTGGCCATTTAAAATATTTAAAAAAATTTAAAACTTGAAATGTGGTAACAAAAAATTAAAAATGGAAAAATATTTTTTTCTTATGTATTTGCCCTTTATACAAAGATTCCGGAGCAGTTTTTGTTTCGTCTATATCTTAAAAAATGGCTGCGTTATAGCATTTTGAATTTCTAGTGTGGCTGACATTTTGAAACGTCCTGAATTTTGTCACGCGATAAAAGGCGTATTTATGAACCGATTTGGATGTAATTCGGTGTGTACATAGTACATACCAATCTCTCGACCAAGTTCGTTGGCCAGCTTCATCCACCATTTTGTTTCAAAGTGGCATTTAAAATCTTTAAAAAAATTTAAAATTTGAAATGTGGTACCAAAAAATTGAAAATGGAAAAATATTTTTTTCTTATGTATTTGACCTTTATACAAAGATTTCGGAGCAGTTTTTGTTTCGTCTATATCTTAAAAAATGGCTGAGTTATAGCATTTTGAATTTCTAGCGTGGCTCACATTTTGAAACGTCCTGAATTTTGTCACGCGATAAAAGGCGTATTTATGAACCGATTTGGATGTAACTTCGTTTATACATAGTACATACCAATGTCTCGACCGGGTACGTTGGCCAGCTTCACCCGCCATCTTGTTTAAAAATGACGGCCATTTAAATTTTTAAGAAAAATTTAAATTTGAAATGTGGTACCAAAAATTGAAAATTGAAAAAATATTTTCTTCTTATGTGTTTGACCTTGATAAAAAGATTCGGGAGCAGTTTTTGTTTCGTCTATATCTTAAGAAATGGCTGAGTTATAGCATTTTGAATTTCTAGCGTGGCTGACATTTTGAAACGTCCTGATTTTTCTCACGTAATAACATGCGTATTTATGAACCGACTTGGATGTACCTTGGTGTGTACATAGTACATACAAATATCTCGACCGAGTTCGTTGGCCAGCTTCATCCGCCATCTTGTTTCAAAATGGCGGCCATTTAAAAAAAATTTAAAAATAAAAAAATTTAAATGAGATACCAAAAAATTGGAAAATGAAAAAGATTTTTTTTGTATGTGTTTGACCTTAATACAAAGATTCCGGAACAGTTTTTCTTTCGTTTATATCTAAAAAAAAATGGCTGAGTAATAGCATTTTGAATTTCTCTTGTGGCTCACATTTTAAAACGACCTGATTTTTGTCACGCGATAACAGGCGTATTTATGAACCTATTTGGATGTAACTTGGTCTGTACATAGTACATACCAATGTCTCGACCGAGTTCGTTGGCCAGCTTCATTCGCCATCTTGTTTCAAAAGGGTTGCCATTTAAAAAAAATTAAATTTAAAATTCAAAATGAGGTATTAAAAAATTGGAAAATGAAAAAGGTTTTTTTTATGTGTTTGGCCTTGATACAAAGATTCCGGAGCAGTTTTTGTTTCTGAAAATTTGTTCTTTTGTTGATATCTTAAAAAATGGTTGATTTATTGCACTTTGAATTTCTAGCATGGCTAACATTTTGAAACGATCTTGTATTTGTCACGCGATAACACACGTACTCGCCTATTTCGATGTAAGAAGGCATGTGGATAGTATACATCAACACCTCGACCAAGTTCGCTGGCCAGATTCATCAGCCATCTTGTTTCAAAATGGCGGCCATTAAATTAAAAAATATATATATATTTAAAGTGAGGTGCAAAAAAATTAGAAATTGAAAAAGGTTCCTTTCTTAAGTATTTGATCTTGATATAAGGGTTCAGGAGCATTTTTTGTTTGTCTTTACCTTAAAAAAATGGCTCAGATATAGCAGTTTCAATTTCTATTGTGGGTGACATTTTGAAAAGTCTGATTTTTTGCATGCGACAGCACTCCTATATATTAACCGATTCCGATGTGAGTGAGCATGTGCACAGCAATTACTAAGGTCTCGACCAAGTTCACTGCTTAGCCTCATCCACCATGTTGTCTTAAAATGACAGGCACTTTAAGAAATTGCCGAATTTGGCAGCCAAATATAAGTTACTTTAAAGAAAAGCAGCTTGGATAAAGCTGACTAATTTCGCGAAATTCTCATTCATTATATTGATAAAAATTAGTATTGAATCTCCTATATTCGGTTTCCACTAAATTGAGCTTCGTGTGTTTGCATGATATAAGTTGGCTTTTTTTAAATAAGGATTATGAAAGCTACCTCTTCCTCCCGGCACTGGCCGGAAGGACTTTTTTAAATTCTAAATGGCTGCCATTTTGAAACAAAATGGCGGATGAAGCTGACCAACGAACTCGGTGGAGACATTGGTATGTACTATGTACACACCGAAGTACATCGAAATCGTACATAAATACGCCTTTTATCGCGTGACAAAATTCAGGACGTTTCAAAATGTCAGCCACGCTAGAAATTCAAAGTGCTATAACTCAGCCATTTTTTAAGATATAGACGAAACAAAAACTGCTCCGGAATCTTTGTATAAAGGTCAAATACATAAGAAAAAAATATTTTTCCATTTTTAATTTTTTGGTACCGCATTTCAAATTTTAAATTTTTTTTAAAAATTTTAAATGGCCACCATTTTGAAACAAAACGGCGGATGAAGCTGGCCAACGAACTCGGTCGAGACATTGGTATGTACTATGTACATACCGAATTACATCGAAATCGGTTCATAATTACGAGAGTTACAGTGTGACATAGGTCAGATATATATATATATATAATATATATATATATATATATTAATTTTGAACGGAGGGCGATTTCGGGGTCTGGGGGTCATGATCGATGAAAATATACCAAAATTTTTTGAAATCGCTTTCCTCCGAACGGCTGCAATAGGTAGCTTTTTGTAATGAAAGCTACCTAAAAAACGTTGCTCTGCATGTTGTCAGATACCTTAAGTCTTTCTGCTCTCACGAAACTGTAACCAGTTGAAATGTATTGTTATAAAAAGTATATGTGATTCATCCATTATCAACTACACGTTTCAGGATCGACGCGAAATACCTCTATCATCGATAGATAGCATTAGTATTTCTGTGAAACAGAAAATAGTTTAGAAGAATATTTTCGAACCTATGTATCTCATTCTAGATTCCATACACTGTAAAAAAAATGGTAACTTTCCATGTAAAATCCAGGAACGTTTCGCCTTTTATCAGGTTTTCAGAATAATTTAGCTCTTTCCTGTGAAATTCTGGTTTTCTTATCTGAAACGTTCCTGAACAAAAGTTGGAAACAGCAAAACGCTGCGGCCGCCATTTATTATTTTTTTTCCTATAATCCGTTGCTCGCGCGCGAGTGTCGAAAACGAATTCCTTAAATGAATGTAAAAAAATCAATATGGAATGCAAATAAATCAATAGACGACATAATCCTTTACGTCTCTATTGTCAAGATAATTCAGATGAAAATACAATACCTCTGTGACATCACTAAGAGATTATCTCTCGTACTTGTCTGTGAAATCTTTAACGAGCAGACTGTGTAAAAAAAAATACACCTATTATTTGGATCTGCATTAACCAGGGGACAATCAAATATGATTCTCACCTATTTTGATTAATTTAAAGTATGTTTTAGAGTTCTTATCTCTAATTATTCTTGTGAAAGGATTTCTTCAAATGGGCCTTAGATTTTCAGAAATTAGATGCCGAGTTTTAGCATACGTTTCAAATACCCATTAGTTTGCAGCTCTCAACGTGTCTTTCGTGGTGTGGACGCAGAAAGCTTGCACGCCACCCGGTTCGATGCTACCTCTTGACTTTTTTTTTCTTTTTTAATTAATTTTATATTTTAACACTGTATTACAATTTGATTTAAATTTGACATATATTTGACACTTTGAATTGCTGCAAATTTGAATTTTTTTTTTTTTTTTCGGAAAAAATATACAATTACGTTTAGGTTTTTTTTTCATGAAAATTTATATGTATTTTATCTAACTTGTAAACTAACATAATCACTGACGAAAATCCAAAATATTTTATGTCTAGATTTTTTTTCTAATTATTATTTACATTTATATATTTTTATATTTTAAGCAAAGTTCAGAAACAATATATCACATATATGTTTACTTTATTGAATTTTAACTGAAAATTTATTTTTTCGTGTAAATTATAAATAATAATTTTGATGTCAATTTCAAAATATTTTTTCATTCTAACAAATAATGATAATAAAGCGAAAATTGTCAACTGGAAATGTAAAAATCGTCTGCGGATCCCGCATGCTGTGAAATGTCAGTAATGTCATAATGAAGGGAACGAACATCCAGAGTGAATTATGTCAGCCAGGTATCGGTCCGGATAGCCTAACAGGTAAGGCATTGGCACGGCACGCCAAGTATCCAGGTTCGATCCCTGGTCTGGACATTTTTCGCTCTTGTGCTACTCCAGCCTTGAATATGTCAGTAATGTTTTGCTGTCAACAGAAATATTCCTGGTATTTCGCAGGAAACTTACTGGCATTTCTGTAGAAAGTTTTTAACATATACAGTAAAGTACCAGTCATTTTCAAGAAATGTTTCTTGGAAATAATGGGCAACTCAGCTGCCCATTTTTTCCCAGGAACGTTGCGGAATTTTTTTTACAGTGTATTGTATAAAAATATGTATGCTAATCACTTATAATGAAACAAAGCTAAAAAATGCTATAAAAGTGATATGATGTCTTTATTTAGATTAACGCTCGTTTCATCGCAAAAACGGCGACATTTTCAAAATCATTCATGATAGAAATATATTTGCAAACAAATTTTAAAAACAATAACTTGGTAAATAATGTCACGAGACTTCATGCATAAGGAAAATCCGTGCAAACATAAAATAAAATGAAATTGGATGTTTATCAGCGTGGATTAATTTTTACTATTATTTCTAAAACAGCATAGTGTCTCTTTCCAAACTTTAGATAACTCAAGGGACACTGAATCATTGCAAATATTCTCGTTGCGTAAAAATATCTCTATTGATTTCCGGATGATGGATGTTAGATAAAATCCTAATGGATAAACTATTCGGCTATTCTTAAAATCGATCTGTAGAGGTTCTTTGCTGCATAATTTTCTTTGGTGCTCATTGTTTTCACCAAAGAAGATGGAGCAAAGCAGTTTTATATAGGTATAACAAGCAGAAAATTTAAAATTAGAATCAAAGAACATATAGCAGACATCAAACACCGCAGGAGAACCACAGCTTTGGCCAGATTATGCAGCAAATACCCTTTACAGATCGATTTTTAAAATAGCAGAATAATTTATCCGTCAAGATTTTATCTACCATACATTATCCGGGAATCCATACGGGAATTTTTACGCAATGAGAATATTTGCAATGATTCAGTGTCACTTGAGTTACCTAAAATTTGGAAAAAGATGATATGCTGTTTTAATAACAATAGTAGAAATTAATCCACGCTCACAAATATCCAATTTCAGTTTATTTTATGCTTCTATTTTCATTATGCACGAAGCCTCATGACATTTTTTACCAAGTTATTGTTTTAAAATTTGTTTGCAAAAATATTTCTATAATGAAAGATTTTGAAAATGTTTTGTGCGATTAATCTGAATAAAGGTATTATATCACTTTTATCGCAATTTTTAGCTTTGTTCCATGCTGTATTTTGATGTGCGCATTAAGTTTTTGCTGTGAAAGCTCTGAGTATATTTATAGGTAGGTCCATTTTAAATATTTATTTTCTTTTCTATAAAAGTCTCATAAATAATGTTACTTCTTACATTTAAAAAGCATAAGACATATACTTTATTTTTAGAGTGTTCTTTGATGTGTTACTCTCAAATACCGTCGGGATTAGAAAACAGTATATTTACTTACAGCTTGGGAATAGAAGAATAGCAAAGGTCTGCAATGAAATTTTTTCTTTGAAATGAAAGTAGTTTCTTACATATTTTTCATGTTCATTTCTGGGAAAACATTTAATAAATATTAATAAAAAAGAAAAGTGTCCAGTTAAACAGATGGCATTGAGTTCACAGTCTATTCACACAAATTGTATATTATACCCTTACTAAAAAGAATATTGCCTTTCTAAAAATAAATTAAAGAGGATCCCCCCCCCCCCCCTGTTTCACATCTTTATACTTAGCCAATGAGCCTCCAAATCGCATCAGAGAAGCTCCTTATCAAAATAAATCTGCATACCAAATTTGAAGCAAATTGGATAGAAAACCCATTTATCGAAATTAAGGGGTGTATTAGCCCTCGTTCCCCTCTTTACACTTAACCAATTAACATTCAAAACTAATCAGGGAGGCGCCTTATCATAATAAACCGGTTTACCAAATTGTAAGCAAATTGTATAAGAAAACACATTTATCTAAATTAAAGGGGTATTACCCCCCTCCGATTCCCCCTTTATATCTAATCAGGGAAGCGCCTTCTCAGAATTAACCGGTGTACCAAAATTGAAGCAAATCTGATTATTTTGCGTGAAAAACCCATTTATCTAAGTTAGGGAGAATTAGCCCCCGTACTCCCCTTTATACTTAACCAATGAACCCCCATTATGAGAATGAACCTATAAATAAAATTTGAAGCAAATCGGATATTTCTACCAAGAGTTATCGCGTTACGTACGTGCAGTCGTGGGAAAAAAAGTAAACACCCCTTACTAACTCTGCAAAAAAATATCGTAGAAGAAAGTTACTGGACCACACGATTGCCAATAAAGTCTACTTTTAAATAATGTTTACTAAATTTGATTAGGGGGCCATCTACATATTAAAACGAACCATATCATTTTTTCAATAACAGTACACAATTCTGACAGCATAGATGAAATCTACACCCTTCAATTAACTTAAAACCAAATTTGTATGCAATTCATACGATAAGTTTCTGAGAATTTAATTATTTTAAAACAAGTTTTTTTTAGGGGCTGTATCCAAATTGAAGTTCCGTACTGGATTGTTGGCCGAGAGAGCCCCCTTCTTGATCAAGAAATCTTAAGCGCCCCTCAAGCAGTCACTGAAGACTGCTAGATTACAGGATACCAAAAGAAATTTCCAAAATATCTAGTCACTTTTATCATAGACGATCCCTTAAACCGTCATTTTGCCTTTTTTAAACATAATTTGAAAACTATTTGGAAGAAAAGTGTGAAATTTTGATTTCCATAAAACAGGACTTAATAAATCTAAAGCCATAAAAAAATTGTAGGTTGCAATTAATATTTTTTTCGATTATTAATTTCATAAATCCTAATTCATATCATAAAATTATAAAATTGCAAATTCAACGTATTTATGTTTGGGTATTTTAATATTATTGCAACACAAAAAATTAGCACATTAGGAGCATAATTTCCGGAGATATTAATAAAAATATGAACATGTAATTTAACATTAGAAGCACTAAATTTTGAATGTTTATAATTCAAAAACTTATGATTCAAATGACTTTAAATTTGGTGTCTAGACATAGTTTAAACCGAAGATTTGAAATATCCTGTTAAAGTTGGGTATTGCCATAGAAAAAAATTAAGTTTGGGTTCGTTTTAATATGTAGATGGACCCCTAAGCAAAATTTATATACATCATTTAAAAGTAGACTTTATTTCCAATCGTTCGGTACCAGTAACTTTCGTCTACGATAATTTGTTGAAGAGTTAGTAGGGGTGTTTACTTTTTTTTTTCACGACTGTACATACAGAACCTGCTGGCACATTAGCTATCAGGTTTTGATAGCCTGTGGGCTAAAAATGTAAAAATGTCTATCCGTAGTTTTGACACAAATTTGAATTCTGTTAGACGGGCAAATTATATTATAGATATAAAAATACTAGGATTACGAATTGATATAGATTTAGACATTAAGACCACAGACACCAATAAAAAAGAGAAAATATTATTACTGTTTGATGCGTAGGAAATAACCGCAAATAGTGCACACGACATAAAAGTAGAGAGGAGGCACGTTGAACATGTTTCTCTGAAAGGAAAAAAAAAAATTAGAATAACCAGGGTATCCGACCCGGCCTTCCCACGTTACAGAACATACTGCTTGCTGTAGACAACTTAGTTTAAAAAATATATATATTAAAAACTCGAATAGGAATTTTTAAATTTGATCATTTTTAGGATTTACCTAGAAGCAACACCAAAAAATATTATTTATGAAATACCAATTATGTATTCAAATAATGTTTTGAATTTTATTAAAAGCGATACCTCCGTATTAGCCGCCTGCCAAGGGTTAATACCCCTCTGTTTAAAGTTTGTGATTATTTCAATGTTTAAGCGGATAGTTTGATTACATTTCTGTAAAGTTTGTGATTTACTATTTATAATTTTCTTATATTTATTTTCTGATGAAGTTTTAATTTCAATATGCAATATTAGCCGGAAACAAATACTGCACTATTTACATGATTTTATGTGCAAAAGTGTCAATATTCTCTAAGACGTGAAATAGACAGATTTTTTAAATATCATGTTTGAAAATTATTTTATAATCTATAAAATATCAGCAAATTCACGCATAATTTTGAAACAAATTGCATTTAAAAGTACATTTTTTTCACATTTACTGTATTATAACAGACATTTCTTTACATGGTAATTACAAAAATATTTAACTTTGTAGCAACTATGACAAATGAAATTAATTAATGTATTAATTAATCTCTCTACTCTAAATAAAAGTAAATAACGCTGCCACCGCCGCTGTAAATGAATTTTTTGTGACCCGGGGACCTTCATTGTAAATATTAAGAAAACTACTGCATGAAAAAACTAATCGTTGGGATCCACCATAATACTTACCCATCATGGATATACATAATATAAAATATGAAAATAAAACATGTGATGCATGCTAAGCATTGTATCATGTTACTTTATTCATAATTTAATTTACTTAGACTCCCTTAAATATGATTAATATAATTCCTTAAGCTAATATTACTTTTTGTTGCATTAAAATATCTCAATTTGTTGATTTTCTGTAAGCAAGTAAACACTAGGTTTACAATAGAAGTCTATGGGAATTTTGCGAAATATTAGAGACACCGCCAATTTGGCTTCACTTTTGGCGACAGAACAGGGTTTCTCCTGTGATAATCCCCTTTATAGGTTTGGAGATGCATTAAATACTTGACATTTACGATAAGCCATTATTGGCATCTAATCTTATAATTTGGCAATAGTTTTTTGGTCGGCGGGATAATCGAGTAGTACCGAATTGCGTAAAAGAAGCATCCTTATAACTCGAAAAATTATAATCATATTAATTAACAGTTTACTGTGTCTGATTAAGCATCTCATTTCCAATTAAAATATATCTTTGAATTGAAATTTGAGTGAAATACAAGGTCATAAAAAATCGAAGAGTGTGCAAAATAGGATTTCAAATATCTCGGCAACTAATTATCCGATCGAGTTCATTCATGATGCAAAATTTATGCTTTTTTATTGTCTTTTATATTCACTCCTTTAAATAAACAATTTCGAAAATTTTTGTATACCTTTTATCAGAACGAATATTTCGAGAATCCGAAAAAATAGTTCCGCATAATCGATGTTACTGATATTCAATAGGCTTCTTTCGATTGTTATTTCCTAAGTACACACCGAATTTCAAGTCTCTATGTCAGTTTGTTTGGGAGATATAGCGTTTACAGACACACACACACGCCCAGACGGACGGCAATTTTTTTTTTTTTTTTCTAAAAATATATTTTTCGGAATCTCCAGTGTCTGAAAGGTGTAAATCCGTCAAAAAAAATTTTTCGATTTTTAAAACGATTTCAAGACTTACCTTATACTACGTACGATGGGTAAGTAATATGAAAATGTGTAGTATTATAGAGAAATGTTTTATAATTACGGTGATGCAGACAGTTTTTAAATCGAATAATTACTTTCAGATATATTTAATGTTAAAGTTGGTCAAAATCGTTACATTAATAAAAATTACAGGAGCAAAAACTATACATAGGAATTTAATCATTTTTTCTAAGGATAATACATTCTAAGCTCCCGGTGTGCAGACTGCCTTTATTGTTTCAATTTGACGAAATTTTTGTGGGCTTATTTCAATTTTAAACTTAAATTTTCAACATTTCGAGAGATATTATTTACATGTTTTAGAAAAGGTAATTTTAAATTCTTGCCAATTGTAAAAACAGCGCAAAGAATAATATTTCCTTCAAATTAAAAATTTATTTACACGCATTAAAAGCCGTAAATGGAGAAAATTACGTCATATTTAAAATGGCCAAATAATAATATTGCCACACAGTTCAAATTTAAAAATATATTTCCACGACAAATTTATTTCACATTTCTAGATGATCTTTTAAACTATGGTTGCCAATTCTAAGGAAGTGCAAATAAAAATACTTCCTTTCTAACAACAAAAGTAATTTTACGTTAATATTAAAAAGAGAAAGAATAATTTAAAATAATAAATTTAATATTCTTTAAAAGCAGAAAATACGAGAAATTGCGTCATATTTAAAATGACCAAATAATAACATTGCAAAACCGATTAAATTGAAAAATATATTTACACGAGACATATATTTCATATTTTGAGATGATCTTTTTAAATATTGTTGTGAATTCTAAGACCGACCAAATAATATTTCCTTTCTAACAACAAAAGTATTTTTACGTGAGTATTAAAAAATCCCTGCCGGCCCGGCCTACAGGTGGAGGTAGATTTCGAAGTTAAATATATTAATTGCTCCGACGAAAACTAAATCTTGATTAGACATACATCCACTTTAACAGTTTTATCTGGCCTCTTTTGACGAGTTTTTATTTCATTTTTATATAATAGCTGGTTTTATCAGAATCATGTTAAGGCGGTATTTAAAAAAAAAAAAAAATACTTTTTCATGCTCAACAACTCGAAATTTTCTGGCACATTTTCAGATTCATTTTTAATAGAAAAAAAAAATGAAACTTGCTGACGTGATTTTTGAAAAGATTTATAAGCGGCATGTGTTCTTGTTTTTCTTTCAATTAATTGAAACTTGATTAATAAACAATTATTTTCTCAATAGGGCAATATTTTTCCTTTCTAACACAATCGCTTCGGGAATTTCTGTTCAAAATGCCCACTTTGACATCATTTTTTGAAATATATTCTGCCTCTATCAAAAAATCGATCATTACGTTACATTATATAGTTTCTGAAGAAGAGAATCTATCAATTGGATGCGTTTGAGAGCAAAAATGAATTTAAAAATGAGTCAGAAAATAAGCAGTTTGGATTTGAATACACCCTTAATAAGATGATTTTTTTCTTCAACCGCTATGTATTTTTAATTTGTTTTTGCTGTAAGAATAGGACCAAAACGTTACCAACACCAATTCATATCAAGAAATAACTGAATCTGAAGTTTGGTGAAAATCCGTACATTAGTTCTTGAGATAGAGCTATTGCAGAAATCGCGAAAAATGCTGCATAGCAGCGTCACCTGCTGAGCGATTTACACCAAAAACTAATCAGCATCAGTTTATATCAGGGACTAACTGAATATAAATTTTATTAAATTCCGTTTATTAGTTCTTCAGATATAGCGGCCACAAAATTTGTGTCACACTCACACAGACAGACATTTTTTAAAAATATGTTTTTATGGTTCTCTGACCCCTAAAACGTGAAAATCCGTCGAAAACCGGAATTCAAATATTTTCATGAATCCCATACTTTCTTCTTTTAAAGATGAAAGAAAGTAAAAACATGATTTTTACAATCTAATGCAAAAATTTATTTCTCAGCGTAAGACTATGTGTATATTGTTGTATAAAAAATATTTAAAAATTTATTGAAAAATGTTTAGAAATATGTAGCTACAATTGATGAGGTTTGCATATATTTATCTTATTGCAATAGAAAAAGATCTATTTACTACCGAAAAATAGGAGAACAAAACCTAAAATGTTGGTTTAGTGAAAACAATGTAAGTTTTGAAAAATATTTTATGGTTATTGTTGGATTCTCTTATAAATAAGGAAAGTAGGGGAAAAAAATGTCGAAATTAACTGGGATAACTGTTACACCGAGAGACGGCTGCACAGACAATCACCTTATGGAGCTGACGGATGAAATTCTAGGATTAGACAGAACACGATTAGCGTATTAAAATGCAACTGGTCTGCCAAGTCATATGTAGGTGGAAACCACCTGCAGACTAGATTTTAGTGGTTGACTGGTAGGTTTATCATTGTGTTTCCCTGCACCCAAAGGTATGAAAACATGGAGGATAGAGAGCAGTAAAATACAATGGTAAACCTACCAGTCAACCACTAAAATCGGGTTCGCAGGTATTTTCTACCAACAAGGAAAAAAATATAGAATATTCTACTCATGAGGATAGATATGTTTATGAAAAACATTTCGGCGGAAATTTGATAGAGCGTGCGGGGAAAAAATGAAAATTTCGATATTTGGCGACTTATCCTCGGTTGGCGATGGAATAAAATTTGAAAAAATACTATTTTATGACAAATACTCTTTAAAATAAAAATGTTTCATATTGAACTTGTTTAAATAGATTTAATGTAAATAACTTTAGTTTTGTCAATTTCAGTTTGACTTAACTATAATTTTGTCATACATATATATATTTATAATGAAAGTTAACTATAAAATTTCATAAATTAAAAAGAAAATGTGAATTAATTAGAAATGTTTCAATCTCAAAATTAAGTCTAATTTACTGTCGATTCAATTTTGTAACTATGGAAACGACTTCTTTGATATTGAAATGAGTAACTGCAGCATTCTTCATTTTGCCTTTATTTTGGAATACGCTTAAATAAATGAAAATATTTTTATATATGAAATTGTTTTTAATGTAATTTAAATAACAAGCAACATAAGTATGTAATACAGAAAATGTATTTAAAAAAATCTCTCATTATTTCAGTTTAAATTCATAAAAAAAACTATTTACACGCATTCTAAAAATCAATTAACAAGCAATTTTCAGGTGCATTAAAATCGTTTTCTTTTGGCTAGGTAAAGTACTGCTCGCCAAAGTGCATGAAACTTTCGTGTTTTCGCGCCAACTGCTCGAAGATATATTATTTTTTTTACAGTTTTTCTACAGTAATAACGCCGCTAAATTTGACTGATACTTACAAAAGTAGATTAATTAGTTTTTTTGTTTTTCAAAATAATCTGAGTATGCTCGATAAGGAGACCTTCCTTGTACGATATGACTTGGCCGACCAATTATTTTTAATATTTTGTTTTAACTAATCCTGGAATTTTAGCCGTCAACTAGATGAGGTGATGGTTTGTGCAGCTGCCTCCCGATCTATACAGGGTGACCAGAAAAAACGTAACGAAGACTAGATAAGGTCACGGTTGATGATTTTGTTTTTACTCGATTCTCAGAGTTTTTTTCACTTATTAAGCTTTATTCTAACTATAATTTTTTTTAATAGGAGGGCAAACAAACGGAACACTATTTTAGAACTTCATCGCCAGGGAAAGCGTGTATGTGAGATTGCTCGATTGCTTCAAGTACTCACCCAACAGTTTCCAAAGCAATCAAAATATTCAAGGAGCTTGGCCATGAAGGAGACCGACCAGGAAGAGGCACGACAAGAACTGTGAACCAGAAAACCGACAGAAACCGACAATTGATAAAGAAACGAGTATCCCGAAATCCTCTGGTGTCGATGAGAAAAATAGCGAGGCAGACTGGGATTGGCCGGGAATCGGTTCGACTTATGGCCAAAGAGGATCTGAACCTTCATCCTTATAAGCTGAAACAAGCGCAATTTCTCACCGAAGAAAACAAACGAGTACGGCTTGCAAGATGCAGGAAGCTGCTGAAGCGAGCTGCAACTCCACGCTGGGAGCGAATCCTGCTTTCTGACGAAAAGTTATTCTCAATAGAGTAATCGTTCAATCATCAAAATGATCGCACTTAGTCAACAACTTCCTCAGGCAAATCTTCCATGGTTCAACATCGTCAAAATCCTAAATCTGTCACGGTGTGGGCAGGAATTTGCGCAACAGGCAAAACTCCTCTCAATTTCATGGATTCTGGAGTCAAACTGAATAAAGATGTGTACCGAAAACAGATTCTTGAAGATGTGGTACTTCCCTGGGCTCAAAAACACTTAGAAAACGAAACTTGGACTTTTCAACAAGATTCCGCGCCTTCTCATCGAGCGAAATCCACACTGGACTGGTGTCGGGCCAATTTTCCTGACTTCATCTCGGCTCAAGAATGGCCTCCATACTCGTATGACCTTTATTCCTTCGATTACAGTTTGTGGTCAATTTTAGAAACAAGAGCTTGCCAAAAACCTCACAACAGTTTGGAATCTCTAAAGCGTTCGTTGATTCTGGAATGGAAGCTAATCACTCCAGCAGAGCTTCGGCCAATTGCTGAAAATTTCACCAAACGTTTGCATCTCTGTATCAAAGCAAAAGGAGGACACTTTGAAGAAAAGTGATTTTTTCATTTTTCTAATACATTGTTGTTAATAAATAAAACATTTGTTTGTGCAAAAGTTTGTGTGTTTTATTTAACCGAGTCAAATTAAACCGTTACGTTATTTCTGGTCTGGTCACCCTATATAAGAAATACGTATCAACAGACGTTTTTAAAGAAGATATTCTATCACTTTACCCAAACAATCTTCATTGTGATGCGTTCCATCATAATAAAGCTTCCAGCCATATCTTTAAATCTTCAACTATATTTTCAGAAAAAATGAAAAATGAAACCTGAATTAAATCTAAGCCATTTGAATGCACAACTTTCAAATCCCGCGTCGTATCTCCTATGAATTACTATGCATTTGGACTTTTAAAACAAGCTAGATTTTTATAATCCCAAAACATTGGATGGATCCTGGAAGATTGTAGTGGAAGAGTGGAACAAAATCAACCTTGATATTTTGAGGAAAGTCTTTTTACTCTTTAAGGGTCTCAAGCTTCTTAAAATTGATAAAAAAAAAGAAAAAAAAAAGACAATTATCTACATTTAATATTAATGTTGAAAATGTACTTAAAATGTACATGGTTTAAAAAGAAAATTTTAATTGGAATGAAAGATATAAGTATTTTCTTTCATTTCACGTATTTAAAAAATTGCACGATGCAGAATTAGTATTTACAGGGGGCTCCAAACTGTCAGACTTCTGAGGAGCACAAAATTGGTATAACAGCTTAAGCACACAATTACAAAATATATTTTGCAACTAGAATGAATATTTTGGTGCCTACTTATACTTCAGACTACAATAATTACCCTGATCCTAAATAAATTAGTATTTAAAGCATTTTTATATTTTTAATACGCAGTTGTATTTAGCTAATACAAAATTTTGAAAATTTCAACGGTATAACCACCTAAAAAACTGTTAAATTTCAGGATTGGACAGAACTCGATTAGCATATTAAAATGCAACTGGTTTGACAAATCATATCTAGATGGAAACCACCTGCAGACTCGATTTTAGTGGCTGATTGGTAGGTTTATCATTGTGTTTTCCTGTACCCAAAGGTATGAAAACATAGAGGATAGGGAGCAGTAAAAGACAATGGTAAACCTACCAGTCAACCACTAAAATCGGGTTTGCAGGTATTTTCTACCAAGATATCACTTGTCCGACCAATTATTTTTAATATTTTGTTTTAACTAATCCTGGAATTTCAGCCTTCAACAAGATGAGGTGATAGTTTGTGCAGCCTTCTCTCGGTCTATATCAGAAATATGTTTTAACATCTGTTTTTAAAGAAAACATTCCATCACTTTACCCAAACAATCTTCATTGTGTAAAGTTTACCATGATAAGGCTAACAGCCATATCTCTAAATCTTCAACTATATTTTTAGAAAAAAAAAAAAGAGAAATAAAATCTGAATTTAATCCAAGCCATTTGAATGCACAACGTTCAAGTCCCGCGTCGTATCTCCTATGGATTACTATGCATTTGTATTTTTAAAACAAGCTGGATTTTTACAAGCAGAATACTAAAACATTGAATAGATCCTGGAAGATTATGGTCGAGGAGTGGAATAAAATCAACCTTGATATTTTAAGAAAATTATTTTTGCTCTTTAAAACTCTTTTATCTTGAAAATCAATATGTAAGACGATAGATCAACAAAAGTGCTATCAGACTGAACCCAATAGAAAATAAAATTCTTATATTTATTAGCCTCCGGTACGGTATGCTATTTCTTTCTCCCAGCTTATTTTGTGTCCAAAAAATAACGTTACCTTACAGAAGCTAGCCGTAAAACAAAGCATTACGATTAAATACTCTTTAGCAATTTTTTTAACTTCTAAGCATCGCACATTTTCAATTTTTATACGTCGTATTGAAAAAAAAAAAAAAAAAAAAAAAGATCTTTTACATGCAATTTGTTTGAAAACTGTTACCTTCATTTATTCTTGAAATATTAATTTTTTTGTAGTTTTTGGAGCCATTTACTTAATATTGGCAACGGAAGTACTCCATTCCTGTAGAAAGTAAAAGAAAAATACTTTTAAAATAGTAATTATATATTTGATATATAATTATAATTGGATTTCTCATAACAACCGAAAGAAAATATAATTAAAATACGTGCTATTTTGAAAAAAATATAAACGAATGATTTCTGTTAAAACAATGGAGCTATTATATATTATATTTAATTGTAAGTATCTATGAATCATTAGATAGCCTTTTTTTTTTTTCTTGAATGACGGAATCTTTTTGCTGCATTTGTGCATTATTTCGCGATAGTGATGTGCTATGCATGCTTTACTGTAGATGTTTAAGAGTAGATCGTAAATGTGGAATACTTAAGCGGATGCGAATGACATCATTTTACATAAAATAAAACGCGTGCTTTAAGTCTTAAAATTGAAGTACGTTTTGTACTGCAGTAGAGTCCCTCTTAAACGAGTTATTTTCTTCTGATGGACTGGTGGCTTCTATTATTATGAAACAGCCATTATAAATGAAGTGTTAGGTAAAGATGAAAGAGCAGCCGTAAAAAAAATTATGGCCCTTTTTTCCCTTCATTCTGACCAGAAAATCAGAGTTCTAACTTTTTACGCTGCCCTTTCATCTTCACCTAACACTTCATTTATAATGGCTGTTTCATAATAATCGAAGCCATCAGTCCATCAGAAGAAAATGAAGTAATGGAAATGCCGGGGGCAACACTAAATTCCGAAAAAGCAGAATTCCTGTTCTCTAGTTTATCTATTTCTTTTTCCAAAATCATTACAAAACTGTGGGAACACTGTATTATTAGAATACTTCTCTTAGTCGTTCATTATGTAACCATACATTATTTTAGTTTTGTAAGCGAAATAGTTAAAGTCTTATATCTCTAATTGTACTTCTTTTTAACTTCAATTTCAAACCAATACGATTAAAAGCCAATTAAAAGATAGTTATTTTCGTGAGATTTAAAGCTAATTATTTTTGACAGATTGAACCCAATAGAAAATAAAATTATTACTTTTATTTATCTAATCCTTTTTGAAAAATCGTTACAAAAATGTGTGATAACTGTATTATTATAATATTTCTCTTAGTCAATCGTTATGTAATCATACATTATTTTATTTTTGCAAGCGAAATATTTTAAGTCGTATATCTTTAATTGCGCTTCTTTTTAATTTTAATTCCAAACCAATAGGATTAAAAGACAATTAAAAGATAAGTATTTTCGTGAGATTTCAAGCTAATTATTTTCGACTTACTAAGCTACCTTATGTGGTATGAAAAGGATTTTGTTGAAGTCTTAAATCAGTTAATGAGTTTTCAGTTGCTAAAAAAGTAGTTACGAAAAGTAGTTAATGTTATAACTTTTATTTATCTTAGTAAGGAATTTCTTAGCACAATTCTTTTTTTTTTTCATTTAAATTAATATAGTGCAAAAATAATGCAATGCGGGTAAGAAAAAAAAGATGATTTTTTTTTTTTTTTTTTTTTTTTTTTTTTTGAATGATGAAATTTTGTCGTTATTGTAAGAATTAAATTTTAAGTATGCATATTATTGAACATTTCATTGCGAGCAATAGCAATCAGTGCTTCAGATGTTTTAAGGTGTCTCGGGACTCTTAAAATGAAAAAAGGGACATATTCAACATTTAATATCTTAAAATGTATTTGATTTTAAGACACAGTTTTTATTAGGATGAAATGTAGAAGCATGTTCTTTCGTTTCATGTATTTAAAAAATCGCAAGATGTAGAATTAGCATTTACAGAGGGCTCCAAACTGTCAAACATTTTACGAGCAGAAATGTGGCATAACAGATTACGCGCACGATTACAAAATACATTTTGCAATTAAAATTAAAATTTTTATACCTACTTATACTTCAGACTGTAATAATTACTCTGAATCTAAATAAATTTGTATTTAAACCATTTTTTATATTTTTAATACAAAGTTGTATTTAGCTAATGCAAAATTTAGAAAATTTCAACAGTACAATCAACAAAAAAATATTTTTTTAACCAATAGAAGGGAAATTTTAGAATCGGTTGATACAGACTAACATGAAACATATGTTTTGAGGATTTCATGAAAAAATATCCAGAAGCTTTTGAGATATCGTGCCTGTTATGCCCAAAAACGTCATTTGGAGAAAAATGACTTCAAAGTTCTGGAAACATCGCTTCAGCTATTGGTATATTTCTAAATTCATAACTTCTGTTCAAATGGGAGTTTCAGGGAAACAATCATATCAAAATGTTCAGAGAAGATAGGAGTTTAACATAAAAAAAAATAAAAAATTCGAAAATTTTAAAGATTGGTCTTGAGACACATTAATTAACCGGGAGCTAAGTGTGCATTCAGATACTTAAAAACCATTCTACTCGAGAATTAATTTTATATTGCCATTTTTGAACTGTATGAAAATTAGACAGCTATCAGAGTATAGTTTACAGCTGAATTGGCAAAGTAGTAAGCATTTTCTTCTTATTTTTTTTATTTCCTTTTATTACCAAAGTATTGAATAAAAAATAAATTACATTTAATGAAAATAACTTTTAATTCATTTATAGACCCAGTACGTGGTACTAACTAAAGCTGCGACAGGCCACGGGCTGAATTTATGAGGGTCTGATTTCAAATAATTTATATGAAAAATTAATATATTTTTTTTTACTATATAATTATTTTTTAAGTGTAATATTTGGTTATAGTACACCACATTTCCATTAAAAACATATATTCAGTTGCAGTTATTTTTCAATTAATTTTCTGGGATATCGTTTTGTGCGCTTCTGGGAGAGTGAGCTAAATTCGGTTTATTTATTTATTTATTTTTTCAGAATTCTATCGTAAATAGATAAATATATTATGTAACAATTATTACTATAATATAACAAGATATTTCATAAATCATAATTCCCATCTTGAAACATAAAGCGCAAAAGAATAGAACATTTTATCTAAGATATAAAAATGATCATCGCAACAACTCATGCATAGGTAAAAAAGTATTTCGTTCCTAGATATATAATATATATATCATTTATTACCAATCGATAATTTATTGAATGCTTACGTAAAAAGACAAATAGCCCATCAGTTTCTTGTTTAATGACATATAAAGTTACGCATGAAAAGTTTCCTTTAACAAATGAAAAAAAACCCTAATCAGTTCCATTTATTTCTGACGTCAATAGTAAAAAAAACGAAAAATCATGCGTGCAGCATAGATTATGTAACACTTTCCAACACTTTCAGAATTCTCTTATAAATCTTTGCAATTTATTATGTTGAAAGATGTCTAAATACGCAATTTAGAAAATGCATAACGCAGTTGACAAAAAAAAAATTACTTTAATTACCATCAGTAGTTGGAAAAATATCTGAATCTTTTGTGAAGCCCTGTATGTGATTTATAGATGTGTATGTATACTACTTAGTATGCTAAAAATCAGTTCAATTAAAAGCACAGCACAGTTGAAAATTTCTGTTCAGCAGTTTCCGTCAAGAAATGGAAATATATTTGAGATCTTTTGTGTAAACCTGTATATTATGTACAGAATTTATACACTCCAAGTAATATGCAAAAAAAAAAAAAGTTAAATTTTAAAAAGCGTACCATAACTGAAAACACCACTTCCAGCAATTATTCTTTATAGGCAGTACTGTAGACGAATACCTTTGTGTGTGCCTGTAAAAGTAAAAGAACTATAAATTATATACACGCCAGATTCTAAAATAAGCCCTTTGTAGTACACCTCAGTAATATATTGAGTTGGCGTATAAGTCCTTGTGTTTTTTAAGTGAAAATTTTGCGTGAAAAGTAATGCGTTTCGACATTGAGTTTTATATTATTCGATAGAAGAAAATTATATGCTCTACAAAATAGTGTGTTTAATTTCTTTATGGTGATATACATTTTTTCTTTTCAGATCATTAAAATGAAGTCGTCAAAAAAAGATGATTTTCGACATCTCCTGCTTTTTGCCTTTAATCGAAGTGCCGAAGCCAGAGGAACTGCTCGAGAGATTTGTGAAATGTATGGTGAAGAAGCGATGCTTCATAGGACGGACAGTGGGACGTTCTGACGATCTAGTTGGACAAAAATAGATCGTTAAAATTTAATTGAGTTTTGCTTGTTTTTCGAATGTATCACTAATAAAATACTCAAACAGTGATAAATATTTGGTTTATTTAACAACACGTGATTTAAGGGTCTCCAGAGTGTCATCAGCTAATGGAGATTTCCTAGTTTTTACAATCAAAACGAAGAGATAACTTCAAATTCGCTTTTCTTTGTGTTAGTTACCCATAGGTTAACAACAGATTGACGAGAAATTTGTGTAGTCGTCCTGAAAAATAAAAATTTTAAAATAAAAACATATTTTAAAAAACCAGCTTTTATCTTTTGTGTGATCCTGTAAAAAATGTAAATGCTTCCAAAGTATAAAATGCTGCTGTTTAAATCAATAATCTATATAAATTTTACTGAATTTGAATTAAAATTTCTTCTTATAAATGGTAATGTATCCAAATTATTTGTGTGGTCCTGTAAAAGAATTATAACTGCTATCCATTTTATTTTCGATTTAATTAATGCTATTGTCTATCTTAATAACCTATATTTGTTTTACTGAAATTGAATTAAAATTTCTTATTTTAAGAAAGAATCATCCTGCAATCTTTTTGTTGCCCTGTAAAAAAGCATAATTGCTATGTTCTTCAAATTTTAATATAATTGTCTGAGCGAAGCGAAGGCTAATACTCAGCGAAATATTACTGTCCCGACACTTTACTACTACGATGGATATTAACGCCATGTCCTACTAAAAAAAAGCCTAATAAAAACCTTTCGTCAAGCATAACTCAAAAAATATTTGTCGGATTTCGTTTCTGATTGCACCAGAAGGTACCTATGACGGTCGCCTACTGAATGCACCTACTATGAAAAATAAGTTCCAAACCGTTTAAAAATTATATAGAAAAAACTCTTTAAAAAGCACAATTTATCTGCATACGTCACAAAAATTTGGTGTGCGTCACTTTCACCGGTTGATGTTTTCGTAGACAACTGGTTTGAACACATGGATCAAATAAAAAAAAAAACATACGCACGCAGTAATATTGAATAGATCGGTTTCAACCACGTGATCACAAACCTTGCAACAACCCGTGGCAACCAGTTTTGGTGGGCAAACAAATAATAATACAGTATTCCGTACCACGGTGACCGTTTTTAGCCTGTTGTATAAAATCTGGCATGTTGTATGACATACAATTGTGGATGATTAAAACAGAAGATATGAGTGTTTATTGATCCGGGAGGTTATCTTTCTCTGGATGTCTGTCTGTCTATCATACAGCATGAAATTTTCTTGTAAAGGATAATATTATTATGCAGTAAAACCTCCATAACGGACACACCCGATTAGTGGACACCTCTATTTAGCGGGCATTTTTTCGATTACCAACCCTTAAATTACTGTACATTTTTTACTCTCAGTAGCGGACACCTCCAAATAGAGGACAAATTCTGCCCTCCCGAGGTGTTCGCTATTCAGAAGTTTTACTGGTAAAACCTCCATAGCGGACACACCCTAAGAGCGGATACCTCTATTTAGCGGACATTTTTTCGATTACCAACTCTTAAATAACTGTACATGTTTTACTCTCAGTAGCGGTCACCTCTAAATAGAGGACAAATTCTGCATTCTCGGGGTGTCCGCTATTCAGAGGTTTTACTGTATATAATATTGATAATTATTTTACAGGGCTGCACAAAAGAATAAGAATATATGAAACGAATATAAACTAAATGCGGGATTGGTAGATCGCTGATGGTAATGTAATTTTAGGATGTTGTTACAATCATCCGCAGCATGTTTCTAGAGTTTCGTTCATCTAACGAAACCCTACCTGTCTCACTCCTTTGTCTGTCTGTTTGTCCGTCTGTCACAGAGCCCTTTCTCAGAAACTATATATGTCGGAGACTTGAAAATTTGCGTACTTATAGCTGAACACCACACATCGAACGGCAAATAATAAAATTTTGAAAAAGTCTAATATTTAACCCTCTGGGCTTTAACTTGTGTATTTTAAGCAATTTTTCTAACTCAGCCCCTAATTTAATTAAGTTGGAGACATGAAATTTTGCATACTTATAGCTGAACATCTCGCATCTAATGACAAATAATAAAATTTTGAAAAAGGCTTAATATTTAACCCTTTGGGCTCTAACTTGTGTATTTATACCAATTTTTCTAACTCAGCCCCTGATTAAGTTGGAGACATGAAAGTTTGCATACTTATAGCTGAACACATGCGATAACACGATAAATCATAAAATTTTGAAAAAGTCATATTTAACCCTCCGGTCTCTAACTTCTGTATATTAAGCAATTTTTCTAACTCAGCCCCTAATTAAGTTGGAGACATGACATTTTGCATACTTATAGCTGAAATGCTCACATCAAACAACAAATAATAAAATTTTTAAAGAGTCTAATGTTTAACCCTCTGGGCTACTTATGTATTTTAAACAATTTTTCTAACTCAGCCCCTAATTAAATTGGAGACATGAAATTTCGCATACTTATAGCTGAAATCCTCGCATCAAACGACAAATAATAAAATTTTATAAAATGTCTGATATTTAACCCTCTGGGCTCTAACTTATGTATTTTAAGCAATTTTTCTAACTCATCCCCTACTAAGTTGGAGACTTGAAAGCTTGCATACTTATAGCTGAACACTTGCGATAACACGATAAATCATAAAATTTTGAAAAAGTCATATTTAACCCTCCGGTCTCTAACTTCTGTATTTTAAGCAATTTTTCTAACTCAGCCCCTAATTAAGTTGGAGACATGACATTTTGCATACTTATAGTTGAACACCTCACATCAAACGACAAATAATAAAATTTTTAAAGAGTCTAATATTTAACCCTCTGGGCTACTTATGTATTTTAAACAATTTTTCTAACTCAGCCCCTAATTAAGTTGGAGACATGAAATTTCGCATACTTATAGCTGAAATCCTCACATCAAACGACAAATAATAAAATTTTATAAAATGTCTGATATTTAACCCTCTGGGCTCTAACTTATGTATTTTAAGCAATTTTTCTAACTCATCCCCTAACTAAGTTGGAGACTTGAAAGCTTGCATACTTATAGCTGAACACTTGCGATAACACGATAAATCATAAAATTTTGAAAAAGTCATATTTAACCCTCCGGTCTCTAACTTCTGTATTTTAAGCAATTTTTCTAACTCAGCCCCTAATTAAGTTGGAGACATGACATTTTGCATACTTATAGCTGAACACCACACATCAAACGACAAATAATAAAATTTTGAAAAAGTCTATTATTTAACCCTCTGGGCTCTAACTTGTGTATTTAAAGCAATTTTTCTAACTCAGCCCCTAATTAAGTTGGAGACATGAAATTTTGCATACTTATAGCTGAACACCTCACATCAAACAGCAAATAATAAAATTTTGAAAAAGTCTAATATTTAACCCTCTGGGCTCTAACTTGTGTATTTTAAGCAGTTTTTCTAACTCAGCCCCTAATTATGTTGGAAACACAAAAATTTGCATACTTATAGCTGAACACCTCACATCAAACGACAAATAATAAAATTTTGAAAAAATCTAATATTTAACCTCTAATATTTTGTCTCGCGCAATTTTTAAATTTAAACTGCTTTGCAATACTATTTTTTGTTCATTTTGCATAATAAGTGTAATGTGACGTAATTTGTTCTATTTCAGATTTCTAACGCATGTTAATGAATTTATTTTACAATATCCTTTCTCTTTTAAAATTCACATGTAAATATAGTTTTTATGGCGTAATTTTCAATAAGTGCCTGCTTTTTATACCTAATTATTTAATTCCAATTTGAAGGTTTTTTTCTGTTTATAATAGTAACGTGTAAATAATTTTTTTTTATTTGAAGCAAACATTATTGTTTGCGCTGTTTATACAGTTGGCAACATTTTAAATTAATACCATTTTCTAAAATATGTAAAAAATATCTGTCAAAATGCTGAATATTTGAATTTAAAATAGAAATAAAACCTCACAAAATGAGTCAAATTAAAAAATTAATAAAATCTGCAGACCGGGATCTTCTATTGAATAAAATGATCTAAAAATGATTAAATTCCCATGTATAGCTTTTGCTCTTATAATTTTTTTTTAATGGAACGATTTTGTCCAACTTTAGCATTAAATATCTCTTAAAATAATTCTTCGATTTGAAAACTGTATGCATTAGTGTGTTGATCAAACATTTCGCTATAATACCACCGATTTTCATATATTTGTATGCAATAGTTTTCTTAATATTAACGAAGAAAGACCTCCGGTCACAAAAAATTCAAAACCGGCGGCGACGGAGGCGGTGACAGCGTTAGTTACTTTTTATAGAATAGAGAGATATATAAAAATGAAAACTTGTCTATCTATATGTTTGTAAATGTATTAAAAATCCACAATTTGGAAGCCAAAATTGTGAAGAGATACGTACATGTGTATTAAAACATGGCCGAAACAACTAAAGTAATCCGGAATCGAAATAACTTATAGTTAATTTTTAATTAATAAAAAACCACCAATTTACCAGCAATTTCTTATCAAATTTAAACATTTTTCATTATAGCAGTTACCAACAATTAAAAAACGCAATAAAATTATTACTACAACAATTAATTTTCTACTGCAAGATTTCCACGTGAAAAATGAAAATGAAATAAATAGTTTGCCGAATTTAAAAAAAAAGGTGAATATTACGTCATAACTTTTCTGTTGCAAGATGTTCACGTGAAAGATGAAAATGAAATAAATGGTTTGATGAATTTAAATGAAAGTGAATATAACTTCATAACTTTTCTATTTCAAGATTTCCACATGAAAGAGGAAAATATTACGTCATATTGGAAATATAAAGGGCTTGGTGGATATAGTATAAGTCATATGAGTGTGAAAAATGTATTGAAGCATGATAAAAACCCGATTAGGGAAATATTGACGTATTTTAACATTATTGCTCCAATTATAAATTGAAATAAGTTCATTTATAGCTGTATTCTTTTGCGTCTGTTATATGCATTTATACATTTTTATATAGCGTTTTCACATGATTCATTCAACAACATTTCGACTGCTTTTTTTAATGTTTGTTTTGTGTTGTATGTTAAATTTTGAAATTGATTTTTCAGAACAAACATCCTTCAAATTCTGGGCAACGCCGGCACTTTAGTTTGTAACAGATAAATGGCTTTTGTATCTGTACATCTAATGCTAATATTATAAAGCGTTATAATATTATAAAGTATATAATATTATTAATGCTTGTACGTTTGTGAGGTGTTATCTCTGAAACTACATAGCCAACTTAAAAAAATGTTGGTGGCCATCTCTGCTCCGAAATAAAGACTATTTTATATCAGTGCAAGAACCTACATCGCTGCAGGAGTAAAAAAGTACTAAAATTGTGATTTCTGCGATATTGATTGGGTTAGAAACTTTAAATTTGGTGCGGTAGTTACATTTAAGATGTAAATACTCGTAATGAACGCTCTCTAAAAGGTTCAATTTGACGGATAAACGTAAAAATTTCTAGAAAGGTTCTAAACTATGATTTATTTGGAATACTGAAATTTTTGGGATAATGTTGGGGTTAGAAACTAGAACTTTGGCATGGTAGTAATTAATAAGATGTAAATGCTCGTTGTAGAACGAATTCTAAAAAATAGAAAGACTAAACAAAGCGGAAAAAGATCTAAAGATGATCTAAGTAACGAAGAACATGGAACTGTTAGGAATATAAACATGAAAATCGACATGGCTGTATTTATCATGACGTAAATTCTCGCAATAGAACGATTTCTAAAAATGTCGCTATATAAAACAGTGCAGAAACAAAAAACTTTCAAAAATTTTCTATTTCTCTGTTACTGCTGAGCCCAAAATCTTGAAATTTTGCTTCGGGTTAGTTTTAAAATATACAATTGTCTCTATGAATGGTTTCTAAAAAATTTAAAATTTAAAAAGATGAAATTAACGGAAAGCGATCTCAATTACCATTAATTTGGAATTATTAGGTACAGCAACTTTAAATATTTCATAATGCTGCATTTCCTCCGCAAAACATGCGATTTAAATGCAACAAAACTGATAGATACCCACATAGCATTAAATAAATAGTGTAAATATTGAATAAAGACCTGTATGAAACAGTGAGTAGGTTGCCCGAAAGTACTTGTTAAAGTGTTCCTTCTCTAGGCTTTTCTCTCTCTCGCCAAGGCCACTAACAGAGGGAAGTGCCGTTTTAAATGTGATATGAATTTTTTATCTGATTCATTTTTCTAGACATTTTATCATAAGGTCATATTCTCAATTATCATTAGTAGATTTTTTATATATTAACTTATTCTGGTGAAATTTTGTAATCGGGTTCATATTGGCGTATGTTAGCTTGCATGATTTGCTGAATAAATATGTATGGATTTGTAAATTACTTCAAATGACACTTTGACAGCTCAAAAGTTATGCAGACGATATATTGAGATCTTGTGTCATACTTTATGTTGTAATCATTGCCGATTTCTTTTATTTAATACATGCTAAATACAGTTCAACTTGTGCAGAATATGTTTGAAAAAAAACAATACAGCGTATGTAGTGGCCAGCATACACTCATCATTTAAATCCGATCGAGCATATCTAAAACACACTCTAACGAAGCATTGCATGCCACTTTTGATGTATTTGGTACTTTGATACTATATTAGATTTTGAGAAGAGAATTCCTTAAATGTTATCGACAACCTCATTGCATCCGTGGAAAACAGATATTGTACAATATTAACTATTCCGGGGGAGCACACACCATATAAAGTATAGTCCATTCTTTTTAAACATCATATATTTGTCATTTAAAGTTACTCAAATTGGTGCGGAGCGTCTGATTATGCTCTTGACATCATTTTATACAGTTAAAATTCCGATATAAGTAAATTAGTGTTTCATTTTCTATTTTACTTTTAATATATTGCGTACTTTCAATTTTATATCCATGCATGGCTGTCTTGAATGGTTTGATTTCCCATTTTTTTAAACAGTGTATACGAATTTATATATAAGATTTTGTAATTCTACAATTCGTTTATTTTCATCATTTCAATTTTTCGCAGTATATGGACAATTAAAGATAACATCTCATTTTCTTTGCTTCCACACGTTATTATTAAATCTATGTTCTCAGTAATATCGCTCAGACTAATCCCTCTAGGGAAGTCCTAGTTAAATAGTCATCGGAGATATACATATAGGCACAGTTTCAGCTCAATCAAATAATTGAAATTGGTTCAAAATCGACTTACAAGATTTGAACAAATCTTTTTGTGTGACACTGTAAAAAAGGTGTAACTGCTGCGTTCCATAAATTATAATAATATTGCACTGTCATTTGAACTATATATATAAGCAATGTTTTCGCTTCAATCGGATAATTGGAAGTGGTTTAAAATTAACTTGCAAGATTTAAACTGAACTTTTGTGTAGCCCTGTTTGAAACAGTATGACGTCTACGTTCCTGAAATT
The DNA here is from genome assembly GCA_963932465.1 of Maratus speciosus. Lineage (NCBI taxonomy): Eukaryota > Metazoa > Arthropoda > Arachnida > Araneae > Salticidae > Maratus > Maratus speciosus. The sequence goes on from OZ010793.1 coordinate 484,618,523, forward strand.
ACAATAGTATTTTATTTACATTGGCATTGAAAATATTACATGCATTCAAAGTTTCAGTTCAATCGGGTAATTAAAAGTGGTTTAAAAGTGACTTGCAATGTTTGAACTAAACATACATACATACACTGCAAGATAACTTTTGCAAGAATTTTCTTAAGTTTCCAATACTTTAAAAATGGCACTTTCATTTTTAAAAAAGGAATACTGTTTAATAATGCTTAAAACTGTGTTAAAAGTCACGATAAAGTTTGTAAGCAACACCTTGGACCATCCAGAATAACCACTTCTGAAAAAAGGGGTTAAGCGAGTTTAATGGCGCTTATTTTCAAACAGCAATAGGTTAAATCTTACCTTGCAAACATGTCACACATGTCCAATAAACTCGTGATTTGAAATAAAACAGGATACTCGCGGCGTGCTTTCGAACTTACAGGAAACTAATGCAACCGTTGAAACTCCTTCAAACCAACTGCACAAATGACTTCTGTACGGTCGTAATTAATGGACACTTCGGGTTTTAACGACAAAATTCATACGAATATCGACAAAAGAAACATTCAGCTACCAGTATATGCGGTCTTGTTAAATTCTGAGATAATGAGAAAAATTAATTTTATCCACCTGGATCGTCAAAACACCTCACTGTGGGACGCCTCAAAATTGGTGCGATTCAAAGACGGCAGATTCGACCTCGAAGACATGCATCACACCGGACGCACCGTTCAGTTCGGTGAAGTGCGACTGAATTAGCTTATTCACGAAGATCTCCGCCAAAGAACGAGGGAATTGGCAGGGATAATGGAATGCTCCCACAGTACCACACACCATCACCTTTATTCAATGGGAAAGTTGGAAAAGTTGGGCGCAGCGGTTCCGCATGGTTTGAACGACGACAACGAAATGAACGAACCACGATCTCCACCGGTTTGCTAGCCTGTCATCGGTCAACTCATAGACACAAGCAGAGATCTCTGTATCGAATTCTTACCGGCGGCGTCGGAAAATGGTGTCTCTGCGTCAATATGAAGCAGTGTAAAGAATGGCTTAGCCCCGACAAACAGGCGACACCGCGAACGAAACAAGATCTTCACCAGTGCAAAAACAATGTTGTGCATATGCACTGTAGAAAAAAAAAAAAAATCCGTCATTATGCACAAATTTTTCCACAAAATTTTCTAGAATAGTTTCATTTTTCTAAGAAAACAGTACAATTTCCGTAATTGACATTTTGAGATTATAAATCGGTACAAATCCAATAAGTTTTCGCTAAACTTTATGGAATATTACTGTATTGCTTTCAAAACAGTACAAGTTCCTCAAATGATGTTTTTAAATAGTTGCTTTTATTTGGAAAACAAAATAATTAATTGTTGTATATACTTTTCTTACAGTGACGTTATTTTTATTGAAATCCCATTATTGGCTAAATATGGCACTAATATTGAAAATATATTCCATGATTTTCCAATAATGACTAAATAATATGTTTACATGAGTTTTCAAGTAAAACCGATAAAAATTATGACTCCATCTATAGTATGTATTTTTCATCAACTCGCTATAATATATATTTTTTTTTATATATATATATAAAAAGCTAACGTATTTTACGATATTTAAAAAAAATGAAATCTTATTAATATCTTTTTAAGTTTGAGACTGTTAAAAAGGAAATGTTACCATTTATTTTTCATTATTATTTTAAAATATTGTTTGACTTATTTATACCAAGTTGTTAATATTTTTTTAAGTTTCTGCTAGGATGTTTTAAAAGGAAAATATCTATTTTTAATTTTAATATTTTTTAACCTATTCACTTTAACAGATTCGCACATAAAATTTAAAACATATCTGAAATATAATAATGAAATTATTATAAAATTGACGTGTATCTAAGTTTAATAATCAATAAAATAAATTTATTTTAATACCATGTAGTAATTATCTTTATTTGAGTTTACAGTAGATCATCAGACAAGTAATTTGGAAAATTTGAAAAAGTACATCTTTGAAAACATTATGCTAGTATTCTTGCAAAACTAAATAAAAACTAAATAAATAAAAATAATATTAAAATAAAGTTTTAAAGATCTTGCAAATAAGAAGCAGTCATTAATCTTAATACATTCTTTCATTCCTGCGATATTTTTAACAGTAAAATTTATCTTTTATAAACCATGAAACTAAAAATCTAAATATTCAAAATTATAGGGAACAAAAAGGTGAAAAATATTCAGAATTGTATACTCAATTGAAAAATATTATGTCTACGAAAATACTTTTCTTGTTTAACCCCTTCAAGGGCGGTGGTTCATTTTTGGACAATCTAATTTTAATCTCTAAATGGGACATTGACACCAAAATTTTGGTTTGGAAATTTTCGCTTTATTCAGTACGAGAAGAAAAGTTTTTGCTTATTTTCAAATAATTTTGTTTGTAAATTCTGGTGTCATTCATTCATTTCAGAATTTTTCTAATAGAAGGAACTTGCTCCTGAAAGGGTCAACATGCTAGCATTTGCTTTATAAAAGACATCTGAAATAAGTAACGATATTTGAACAGGTAGTTTGTGAAGCTGTGGCGTAATCGTTAAAGGCACTAATCTGGAAGAGGACAGTTCCCTGGTTCGAATTCCGTCGGGTTAAGTGGTGTTGATTTATTGTTGTTTGAAATAAATTGTGAGTTTCTGACATTGATGTAAACGCGTCCTTGAAAAGCGAAGTATCAAATTCATAAAAATATAAGTTTATCCTTGAAAGATTATTATATTTTGTCTATGAGACGAAAATTTTTAAATACGGAAATATGAAAAAAAGGAAGAATTTTGTGAAAAACGGATTTTTTTTCTAGAATTTACGGAAAAAAATTTCCGTTAATATCTTGAAATGGTGCTAGCATCTTGATTGTCAGTACAATTTCTATATTTTAACGGAATTTTTATTTTGCATTGTGATGGGTCTGGGAAGGCATGATCCTCTACATATTGCTTAGTCGAAACGAAACAGTGAATGCGGAGCTCTACGTCCAACCTAAACTTTAAAAACACGCCAGGGCTTATAGGCTAACCCAATACATAAATTTCAATGTGTTTAAAATAGTGCCATATCATTAAAATACACCGCAAACGGTTTTTGCTCATAGGCCGTAATGTAACGGAATTCCTTTGAGTGAATCTGTAAATAAACCGTAAACGCTACATGTCCTTTCTTTTCAATACTGAGACTGACGGGGAAAACCCCAATAACATATATTAATTTCATGACAAACTGAACATATTTATGCGAGTTAAAGTGTGGACTGACGGACAGACAAACCGAATTCATAAATATTTTCAACTATGTTGGAAGTAACGTGATTAAGAATATTTTAGAATTATGATTATGACTTGATTAAGAATATCTTTGGCAAGAACTCGTTTTCGGATTCAACGCTTTCAACAGTGGAATATTGAAATAACGTTAAGTTATATATGCCAGCCGCAAAACAAAGCAGATGTATCATTGTACGGTTAAATACAAATAATCTCTACTGCAATTTTTCTTGTAAGCATCGCACACTTTTAATTTCTATACACTCGTATTGAGAAAAAAAGGGCACTTTTAAAAACAGTTTAAATGCAGTTTAAATGCAATTTGTTAGAAAACTGCATCTCAATTTATTGTTGCAATATTGATTCTCTTGTAGTTTTAAACGCCATTTCCTTAATGTTGGCAACTGAAGTACTCCATTTCTGTAGAAAGTAAATGTCAAATAGTTAGAAAATAGTAATTATAACTTTTTGTTGCCATTTCCTCATAACAACTGAAAAAATATACAATTAAAATACGTGCCATTTTAAAAAATATAAATGAATGATTTCTGATAAAGCATGAAGCTATTATAAACTATATTTAATTGTAAGTATCTATATTAATGTTACAAATAAATGAAGGCATATGAATCATTAGATAACCGATTATTTTGTCGACTTTCTTGTATGTCGACATTACTCTTTGCTGAATTTGTGTATTATTCAGCGATAGTGACGTCATCAGCTTTATTTACTATAGATATTGTTTAAAATTTGATCGTAAATGTAGAATTCTTCAGCGGATGCGAATGACATCATGTTATATAAAATAAAACGTGTGTTTTAAATCTTAAAATTGAAATATGTTTTGTACTATCTATATTTATATGCATATACAGTGGTGGCCAAAATTGTGGACATTTTTTGAAATTTACATGTTTTATAACTTTGTGTGCTTGAAGAATATAATAAATTTCACTTAAATACAAATATTTATGTATCAAACTCAAGAAAATGTATTGTAGAATTCAATAAAAAAAAACATAATTAAAATATCTGCATTACAAAAAGAGTTACGCTTACAAAAAATAAAATCTTTCTTAGATTTCATTGTATTTTAAAGTTAAACCTACATATTCAATATTTAGACGCTTTTTATTACATCTTCACAGAGTCTTTTCATTGAGAGAACTAGTGTTTCGAGTTCATCCCTTTTTATCACATGATGCCAAGAATCAATTATAGCTTCAATAAGTTGCATTTTATTAGATAGACGCTTTTTTGTACAAGGATTTTCAGACGTCGCCAAAAATTTTCTACAGGATTCAGATCAGGGCTGTTTTCTCGGAAGGGTAATACTTGTATGCGGATCAATCCATTTCAAGTGGTCCAAAAATCATCTATTCGTTGCTTGACCATTTTTTAAAAATCTGAAATTTTTTGTACAACAACCCTATGATGATGAAAGTTTAAAATGACTATTATTTTAATTTTATTAATTTTTGTTTGTGCATGGCGGCCATCTTTGTTTCATCGTCTGCAGCAATTTTCTCACAAGAAGGGTTTACGGAATTGTAAATAATTCATCGTTTATTTCTCCAATTCAAGTGCGGATTTGTACAGAATACATTGTACTAAAAATTTGGTAAGAGTAGTTTCCAAAAATGAAGCCTTATTTGTGAAATTTAAGCATAAAATTTCAGGGTTTTTTTTCAAAATTTGTCCGTTTACAAAAGGAAATTTTTCTACAATGAAAACTGTGAACATGACATAACTTTTTTTACAAGTAGGCCGAAAGTACTTGTACTCAAACGACAAGTTGCAGATCTTTGACTTGCTTTCACTTAGCTAAAAAGAAATCCCAAATTTTTCAAAAATGTCAAAAATAGGACTTTTGAGGCTTTGATATCTCTCGTGGGACACGAGATAAAAATTTGAAGTTCTGGTTTCAGACAGTATTGTATGGTAGTATTATGCACAAGAAATTTCAGGATGGACATTTGACTACAAGCTGAGATATGGCAAGGGCAACATGTCAAAACAATACTGACAAACTATTGTTTTGTTGTAGTCACAGATAAGTATTTATCTCAGAGTGTCCCTTAAATTTATGTTTTTGATTATCTTTAAATAATAGTAACAGAAAATAAAGCCCTTTGCAAAGCTTAGCAATTAATTAAAAAAAATAATTATGCCTAAGGTCATACATTTTGTATGGTTTCAGTAATTTTTGTTGTAAGCAATGTTAGTAACTAAAAGAAACCTCAGCACTTTTACATAAAGAAAAAAAAATATTTTTATACAAGACCTCAGACAAAAACAGAATAAGGAAAGAGAAAATCTGTTAATGTTGTCATACTTGTTGAGACATGATCAAACGTGTCAAAACACATTCTTGCTTGTTCGTTTAAAAACCACAATTTTGATCTTTCTCAAAATTTTATTTGTAGGAACCAAGTCTTGTCATCTCTTGATAACTTGATTAAAGATTTTGGTCCTGCTGGCTCATAAAAATAAACTTTAAAATCACTATGTGCAAGTCTCACTTCATTAATAATTCCTAGCTGACTTCTTATGCAAAAATGCCATTTTTCTGCAGTATAAATTTTGAAAAGGTTTTGGATGTCTTTACTTTCTGAAAATTGCCTGAACCTATTATCATATAATGTTCGTATCATGTTTCTTTCGTATCATAATCATCGTATAATGTTTCATTTACAAGAATATACTTATGTTAGGAACAAGTTTCAGAGGCTGGCAAGCAGCATTAAAATTGTGGTTTTTAAACCAAAAAGCAGGAATGTGTTTTGACACGTTTGATCATGTCTCGACAAGTATGCTAACATTAATAGCTTTTCTCTTTCCCTATTCTGTTTTTGTCTCTGGTCTTGTGTAAAAATATTTTTTTTTCTTTATGAAAAAATGCCGAGGTTTCTTTTAGATACTAAAATTACAACAAAAATTACTGAAACCATACAAAATGTAGGCATTAGACATAATTATTTTTTTTAATTAATTGCTAAGCTTTGCAAAACGCTTTATTTTCTGTTACTATTAGTTAAAGATAATAAAAAAAAATTAAATGACACTCTGAGATAAATACTTACCTGTGATAACAACAAAACAATAGTTTGGCAGTATTGTTTTGACATGTTGCCCTTGTCATATCTCAGCTTGTAGTCAAATCTCCATCCTGAAATTTCTTGTGCATAACACTACCATACAATACTCTCAGAAACCAGAACTTCAAATTTTTATCTCGTGCCCCACCAGAGATATCAAAGCCTCAAAAGTACGATTTTTGACATTTTTGAAAAATTTGGGATTTTTTTTAGCGAAGAGAAAGCAAGTCTCAGATCTGGAACTTGGTGTGTGAGTACAAGTACTTTCGGCCTATTTGTAAAAAAAAATTATGTCATGTTGACAGTTTTTCTTGCTAGAAATATTTCCTCTTGTAAACGGACAAATTTTGGAAAAAAAATGAAAGTTTATTCTTAAATTTCACCAATAAGCAGTTAGTTTCCGAAACTATGCTATTACCAGATTTTTAGTCGAATGTATTCTGTACAAATTGCTTTAATCCGCACTTGAATTGGAGAAATAAACGATGAATAATTTACAGTTCCGTAAACCCTTTATGTGAGAAAATTGCTGCAGACGATGAAACAAAGATGGCCGCCATGCACAAACAAAAATTAATTAAATTAAAATAATAGTCAATTTGAACATCCATCATGTTAGGGTTGTAGTACAAAAAATTTCAGATTTTTTAAAAATGGTCGAGCAACCAGTGCCGGACCACTTGAAGTGGATTGACCCCTTTTTTCTAGTTTTTTTTTTCTTTTCGTCATGCTTTGCAATCCGAAATCCAGGTTTAACAAATTTTAATTATTAAAGTTCTAAAATGTTTCTTTTCTTACTTAAATTCACTTAAAGTGGGATAACTTAAACATATTTAGCATATTAAACAGAAATGTCTTTCGTAACAAACACACTTTATAACCAAATTCCCCACATACGATGTAATATGAATGTAGATAAATTTGTATTTGTATTGTATTTGTATTTGTATTTGTAAAAAAACAATAAATGTAACACTTACATACTTTCATTCTAAGAAATACACTTATTAAATCGAAAAATATAAGAAAATCTGTTATTTATCTTATTTTGTGTTGTTTAAAAATCTATAAGATTTTTAAATTACGGACAGGAGTAATTTTACAACCAAATTATCCCGACAATGAATACTGCTACACTGAAGCTCCTAAACTATTCGTTTGCAGTTATTGTTCATCTATCGGAGCAGAAGATTTCAAAATATGACAAATTTCTTATTATTATTGCAATAAATCAACATTTAACTTGGAATTTATTCTTCTAATAGTAAATGTAGGAACACAGAGACAATTACTTTTATCTCAAATGTTTCTACGGTTATTTATATGACAGAATAAGATGTGCAGACGCAAGTATGGAAAATGTATTTCAGATAACGGAATCTGTAGTTTGTTTGCATATATATCGTTACACTAATTCATTTTTCTGCCGGAAGTGTGAGTTAAATACAAACATAATTGGAAACAAGCATGAATAGAATAAATTTAAAAAATATCTTACGTAAAAACATGAATAAAAGTGCAAGTAATTACTACTGATAAGTTGTAAAGATATTTTTTAAACGATGGCTAATACACAACAAAATAATTCAACTTATGTTATGATTTTTAATGATTGTTTTCTTATGTTGAGTTATCCATGCTCCCTTTAACATTAAAACCCTTTCACCGTCCGAGGGTTTTCCTGTGTTTTTATATAAATGGGTGTAAATTTTAGGATATATATATTTATTAATCACAATTTGATGCTATAATATATTTAATATCATTTCTTTATATATATGTTTCAAAATAAAATTTTGTTTAAAATATTTTTGTCTACAGTCATTTTAACATGATTCCTAGAAGCGGAAAAATCCGGGCCTGCCGGTTAAAGGGATAAATTCTGTTCGTTGTTTTCTGGAATTCGCGCACTATTTCAAAGTCACTTTCAGCTTCTAAGTCATACTTCTTTCATTACGGACATTTCTGTCGTCATCAGAAAAAAAGTTTTTCTCTTACTATTATAAATGTAACATAAAAAACAGTTATGTACTCTGATAGTAATGTACTCTAAAAAGTAGAAATGTACATCTGCGCTATCGCTTTTGATATTATCGCTCATGCATTCACAAGGAAATACTGCAAAATTTCAATTATTACATCAGCGATTTTGGGAGAAAAAGGATTTTCAACTACAATTTGCTTAAAAACTGTAGCTCATATTACCAGCTTTTGTATTTTTTTTTTTTAATTTTGAAGCATGCATTTTAAATTCTATGTCAACAGTTAACATTTCTTTCATACAAAAATGTAAAGTAATTAAGGATAAAAGTGTAGAGCTACCACAAGTGGCACTTGAATGCCATTGCTCGGCGAGAACAAATTAAATAAAAAAAAATAAACAAGAGCAAACAAAAAGCATTTTCTTTCTTTTTTTTACACTCTATTAATATTCCGCGATCCAATTCTAAGAGTTTCCATCATGGGTACATAGTCCTTCACAAGAAATGTGAATGCCATTAAAGGTTTGAAAAAGCACCAAATCACATTTGCTCATTGGTTATGGACCTGCTTACGGAAGATTAACTGAAATATCAGATTAACACTAAGATACTGACAACTCGATAGAGATAAGATTAATCCCTCGGAACTAAACTGAAATCTGCTAACAAAAAGACAGATATTTTAATTTTATAAAATATAATATCAAGTTAAGTTGAATTGGTTAAAAAATACGTTGATTCAAAATGTACCCACAATTGTTTCTTTCTTTTATCTCTTAAAATGTTTTCTCTCTTTTTGTTTATGATACGCCAAAATAGGTCGAACTCTACTTATATCTTCTTGCTAAATCCCTCCAAGTTACCTTCATTTCAGAAACTTAAAATATTATCCGGATATTACCTTTGTGATGTAAAATTATATAATTGCAATAAGTAACTAAAATTAAAAATCTGTTTACTAAATTGGTGCATAAAAATTTATTAAAATGTTACGTTATTAAATAAATGTTTTTAAAAACTTAAAAACTATTGATGTTAAAAATCATATGAAACAGAAAAGATGATTTCCGAGATCTTTCGATCGCAAATGCAATCATTTTCAAGAGATAGCTGCACTGAAATGTCGAATTCACTGTGTTATTTATATACCAGTCTGAGAAAAAGGATCAGTCTATTATTTGTTGAGGTTGTCTATGAAGTCGTTTCGTTCCGATGCTGAAGTGTTAGATACTTTTAAAAAAAATTAACCGAATACCCAATTATCCATTGGCTTGGAATAAAATTTTAAATAAAGAAATAACTGATAGTAGATCAGAAAATAAGGAATCTAAAAATAATAAAGGAGATGGAAAGAATCCTAAGCTATGAATAATATTAAATTAACGACTGTTTAAATAGTGAAGTATACATGGCCCTGGATATCAGATTTTAATGATGATGTGATTGTGGATGAGATTCATGGTGAAAAGAAATTAGAGAAAATGAAAACGAATGCTCTGAAAATAACCCAGGTCCATCGCATAACGAAGCCTTTGAATCTTTGGAAACAGCTATGAAATGGCTCGAACGGCAGAAGAACGCTGATTCTACTCAACTAACGATATTTAAGACGAATTAGAGATATGTCAGCATTGAAGAGAATGTTTTCGTTGAACCAAGCAGCAATCAATTTTTTTTCCTTAAATTATAATGTCTGTAGTTCAGAAAATGATAAAAAGAGGAAAAAGAAATAATGATAAAAATGTAAACAACAACTTTTTTTTTCTTTTTTTTTAAAAAAAAACACAAAAAGGGAAAAAAACCATTTTTAAACATGCTATCTTGTAACTGGTGCTGCTAGTCTTAAGCTTAGATAACGTGTGATGGTTTTAGTATAGTTAGAAACATCCCTTAAATTATCTGTCCATTTATCCGAACTAGGGTCGGTCCCGACTTGTTTGGATAATCGGCACTCTACCGTATTTCATTTTGTAGATACTTATCACTACATATATCAAAGGCACGTTTTACGTACTATCTGTAAGCAGCTATTTTATATTTGAAAGAGGAGCTACAGTCATAAGAGATGGTGTTCTTTGAACGGCAATGCTTTCTGAATACTCTTCCTTCTATTTTCCCTCTTCCATATTTCTTATTAGTTCTGTATCCAGGTGTTGTAAAATTCCTCATTATGAAGTGACGGCTTTTCGCGTTTCCTTTGATCTCGAGTTAGTTGTATATGTGAATTCCGCCTCTTAGGATTTTAGGCTTAAGGCTGCGTCACTCTGGAATACTGTCGTCTTCCATGATACCTAACTACTATGCTTAATTTCATGAATGTAGGCCCTTCAATAACACAAAAATCGCATTTTTAGAACTTTTATTTTGCTTCTAAATTCACTTTGAGGTTGTGGCAACCGACATAAAATATAGCCTATCTTGGAGTCTTAGATGGCTGTTACCATCATTTTCACACCATTATTTTTTAAATCGGTCCGGTACTTCCTGAGATTGCATAGAAATCGCAATTTAGAACGTTTTTTTAGAACGCTTTTTGCGCAGTTTCCCACCTTTTAAATTTCGATTTTTTTAGGGAATGTTTTTAGAGATCATTTGTATCTTATAAGAAACTACCATGCAAATTTCATATTTCTAGGCCCTTCCGTAACAAAAAAACCGTAAATTAGACTGTTTTTTTGCGTTTGTAACCTTTAGGTGGTAGTGACACCGATATAAAATAGAACCTATGATAGAGCAAGGGCTGTCACCATCAATTTAAAAGCCATCAATTTACTTTTGAAATCGTTTTCATACTTCTTAAAATTGCGTAGAAATCGCCATTCAGAACGTTTTTTAGAACGCTTTTCACACGTTATCAATCTTTTTAAATTTCGAACTTTTTAAGAAATGTTCTTAGAGATTATGTATATCCAATCAGTAACAAAGTAACGACCATGCCAAATTTCATGTTTCTAGATCTTTCAGTAACTCAAAAATCGCATTTTTAGAACGTTTTTTGCTCATGTACGCCCTCTGGGATTGTGGCACCCACATAAAATATTGTATGTTGGAGCAAAGGCTGTCACCATAGTGTTGATAGTATTATTTTTAAATCGGTTGAGCACTTCCTGAGATTGCGTAGAAATCATTAATTAGAACTTTTTTAGGAACACTTTTTGTGTATTTTCACTCTTTTTAAATTTCGATTTTTTTAAGAAATGTTCTTACAGATCATTTATAACTTATAAGTATCTACCATTCCAAATTTCATATTTCGTAGGCCTTTCATATTTCGTAGTAACACAAAAATCGAATTTTTAGAACGCTTTTTGTTCCTGCATCCCCTTTGGGATAATGGCGTCGACATACCATATAGACTATGTTGGAACAGGGATGAACACAATCATTTTTATACCATTACTTTTGAAATCGGCTCGGCTGTTCCAGAGATTATTTCCTGCAAAGAAACAAACAAACTTTACTTCTTTATTATATTAGTATAGATAATGATGGTTGACTGATTTGAAACAATCAGTATTATACTCAATTTTACTTCTTTTTTAAAAAATCGGGTGTCAGAGTAGTGCGATATAAATCTGTAAAATAAATTTTTACTTTAATTAAAATAATAAGAAAGTAATTTTGATGTCCTTCATTTTCTTAAAGTTACATTTTATTTGCTTAACCCTTCACTGCACCACGTGCCATATCTGGCACATACCTAAAAAAATTATAATTTTCATTATGTGCCATGAATTTTGCTAATATGATCACTATAACTGATCAAAAACAATACAAAGAATGGACTAACACTTATTTTGTCCATGTCAGAGGGCTGCATTAGACAAGAAATTAGAATTTGTTCTTCGGAAACAAAAAAAAAAATCGATCAAGATATTAAGGTGAAATTTACTTGCATTATTTTTACTAAATACTTAAAAATATTGATATAAAAAAGTTGTACAGTGTTAAGCAGATAAATATAATTAATTTAAGCTCATTTAGTTGAAAAATATAGCAATACAATTTTTTAAAACCCTGATTGTGTACATATGGTACACACCATAAAATATCAAATTTTAGCTGAAAATTTGAAAATTAATTTTTTTTACTATTTTTCCCTTTATTAGACCGATATATAGATTTCAAATAATTTTTTTTTTCATAAAAATAGAAAAAATCATGCAGTGAAGAGTTAATGTTACTCAATTTCGATTGTTATTAGGGCTAAAATCTATAATTCTATTTTTGCTAGGGAAATTTATCCGAAAGTGCCAATGACCTCTAGGAAAAAAATGATGCAAAATAGTGCTGTCAAGATATCCATTACAGATACGAAAATATTGAAGAATACCGTAAATGAAGCAGGAAAATATTAAATCTTTTTCCTATAAGGCTATAGGTTAAAACCCAGCTAACTGGAAAATGCTATGGAACAGATGCAAAGCAGAAAAATTGAAGAATGATTTCTTTTGTTAAAATTCTTTTTCCTTTTAACAGAATTAATCAAAAGAATCTTGATATTTTTCAGTATTTTATATCTACATAAACCTATTTTTCTTTTATGTATCTTTTTACTGCTTGTCAAATTCAACAGTATAAAATATTTCTTTTATTCAACATGTTTACATTTACAAATCCATATTATAAAGGACAAACGTATCCGTGCGTAACGCTGACGTCATTCTGCGAATGGCAACAACAGACGATCAAATTGAACTTTTATTTACTTTTATTGAGATTTTTTTTAATTGCTAAATATCGCACATTATGAATTTTTACATCGTTGACTTTTTTTTTAAATGTACTTTTAAATGCAATTCATTTGAAAACTATATAGCAATTTCTTTGAAAGCTGGATCGTAATTTACTCAATTTTTATTGTTTTTATAGTAATTTTCAAGAATGATTTTTTTTAAACCCTTTCAGGGGCAAGTAATTGCGTTTCTGTAATGTTGAATCCCCACCGGAATTTTCGAAAAATTTTGTTTCAAAATAAAGAGAAGAAATTTTTCAACTTTTTTCCAGCTAAGTTTTAAAAGCAAAATTTAATTTCAAGTTTCTGGTGCAAAACTTGCTTAAACATAGCTCTGATATAATATATCCCACCGCCTCTCGAGGGGTTTCTATTTCTGTCACTTGTAGACAGGGGATTAAAAAACATTTTTATTGGAACACAATAGTTGATAACATATAAAAATGATTGTTGGTATTGTTAGTGAAAAATCGAAAAAATGCATGTTAAATGTAAAAAATCTATTAGCGTTTTCAAATTAAATAATATATGATTTTCACCTATATTCTGTAAACCGGGAAGCCCGGGTTCGATTTTACTGTTATTTTAAAGGAAAAATAATTTTGAGGAATTTTTTCTTCTTTATTGTATTGATGTTTCTTTATTGAATAGAAGATGTTGTATTAAAATTCTTACAAATCTCTGTAAAAAAAATATATACAATACGGTAACTATTTTTAAAAACATCTAGTAGCACTGCATGTTTTAGCACCTTATTCAAAATTTGTGACGGTTAACCAATTTTTACGAAATTTAAAGTTTATTATTTCAAAAGAAAACAAGAAAACAGATACAAGCATTTTTTTTTTTTTTTTTTTTTTTTGTATCCTAATAAAATTAAAACGATACAACCGCCACAATGACTTATTTCCAACAGCGTCAATAATTAAAAAAAACTAGTCGGATGCGGCAATCCAAAACTTTCTTCTATGTCATACATGTTAATACTTCCTTAAAATGTAGCATAGCAGCGCCACCGGTTAAGTGATTTTCACCAAAATCTAATCGCCAGCAACTTATCTCAACATCTGACTGAATCTGAAGTTTGATGATAATTGTGCATTAGTTTTTTAGATAGAGCTATTGCTGAAATCGTAAAAAATTCTACATAGCAGCGCTACCTGTTAGATGATTTACTTCAAAAACTAATCAGGACTAATTTATATCAAGTACTAACTGAATCTGAAGTTTGATGAAGATCCATGCATTAGTTCTTGAAATACAGGTATTGCGATAATCATCAAAAATGCAGTATAGCAGCGGCACCTGTTGGGTGACTTACACCAAAAACTAAACAGCACTAATTTATATCAGGGACTAACTGAATCTGAAGTTTAATGAAGATTCGTGCATTAGTTCTTGAGATTGAGCTATTGCAATAATCATGAATTAAACAACACAGCAGCGCCATCTGATGGGGGATTTACACTAAAAAGTAATCAACACCAAACTATATCAAGAACTGAATCTGAAGTTTTATGAAAATCCATACATTAATTATTGAGATAGAGCTATTGCGTAAATTGCCAAAAATGTAGCATAGCAGCGCCACCTGTAAGGCGATTTACACCTAAAAGCAATCAGCACCAATTTATATCAGGGACTTACTGAATAAAAGTTTTATTAAATTCCGTTCATTAGTTCTTGAGATAGAGCACCAACAAAATTTGTGTCACTTAGAGACAGACAGACAGAGTCACAGACGGTCATTTTGTAAAGACATGTTTTTCGGGATCTCTGACCCTAAAACGTGTAAATCCGTCAAAAACCTGAATTCGAAAATTTTCACGAATTCAATACTTTCTTCTTGTAAAGATAGAAGAGAGTAAAAATAGTTATGAAGATCAGAGCATCTGTTCAAGAGTTATGCGTGGACAAGCAATTAACATATATGTACAAACGAATTGTATAGCTGTCTTTGTTGAAACTTCATAAAATTAAAGATAACGTTTGTTAACTATATAATTAACTTTTCAATTAATTTAAAATAGTGAATTTACGCCCGAAATTATTGAATATTACATACGTGAATTTTCACTTGCTAACTAAGCGGAAAACCAACACAGTGAAAAATGTCCAAGCCGGAAATCGAACCCGGACCTTTGAAATAGCGCTCCAATAACCAGTTTACCTTTTCAACAATTTTGTTTATTTTTAAAAATATGGTTCAAATGATGAACTCACTGCATTTCAATGTTAAACTAGTCGGATGTACCAATCCCAAAACTTTCTTCTATCTCATACATGTTAATACTTCAAAATTCACTATCACACTGCAAAATTAAATGACAATCTATGCATCTCATGAGGATTCTAAAGATATGAAATTCCTGCATTAGTTCTTGAGATATGACTATCACTGAAATCGTCTAAATCCAGCAAAATGCTGCCTTGCAGCGCCACCTATTGGGTGATTTATACCAAATCCTAATCAACAGCAATTTATATCTACGTCTGACTGAATCTGAAGTTTGGAGAAAATCCGTGCATTAGTTTTTGAGATAGAGCTATTGCGAAAATCGTGAAAATTCCTTAATAGCAGCCCCACCTATTGGGTGATTAACACCAAAACCTAATTAAGAACAACTTGTGTCAACATATAACTAAATCTGAAGTTAGATGAAAATTCGTCCATCAGTTCTATAGATAGAGCTATTGAGGCAATCGTGAAAAAGGCAGCACAGAAGCGCCACCTGTTGGGCGATTTACACTAACACATAATCAGTAGCAAGTCATATCAAGAACTAACTGAATCTGAAGTTTGATGAAAATCCGTGCGTTAGTTCTTAAGATAGAGCTATTGGGGAAATCGTGTAAATCCTGCAAAATTCATCATAACAGTACCACCTGTTGGGCGATTTACACCAAAACATAATCAGCATCAATTCATATCAAGGACTAACTGAATCTGAAGTTTGATGAAAATCCGTGCATTAGTTCTCGAGATTGAGCTATTGCGGAAATCGTGAAAAAAGCTGCATAGCAGCGCCACCTGTTGAGCGATTTACACCAAAAACTAATCAGCACCAATTTATATCAGAGACTAACGGAATAGAAATTTTATTAAATTCCCTGCATTAGTTCTTGTGATAGAGCGCCCACAAAATGTGTGTCACATACGCACAGACAGACAGAGCTTCTAAAAGTAAAATAGAAAAAATTGTCGGTTCAAACTTCATTGCAAGATTTTTTTCGCATCTGCAAAAGCTTGAATGGGGCAGCTAGAAGAGCAATAAATTTTAAGTTAACAACTTACTGATTTATTATATGTTCTTGTATTGCAAACTCCTTTTTTTTCGCTAATGTTAAATGCATGTAAGATAATCCCTAAATACAATAGAATATAATCAGTAGATTTTGAAGAATTTTATTACTTATCCTTTTTTGCTCATCTAAATGTACCTCGACTTACCTCGTTATCGACTGACGTCGCTACTCTTGGAACGAATTGCTGACGTAAGTCAATGTATTGCTGTATAAAAAGGATCATTCGAGGCGACAGCCATCGTTGCTATAGGCCCCAAAGCAATCGTCACGACGCAAATGTTCAAATGTAAATGAAGATATATAAGTACACTGCTCAAAATAATAAAATTATATTGTAAGTTTTATATAAAATAACGGTATAGGCAAAATGCTTTTGCAGAAAATGTAAGAAGAGAGTTACAAATGCAAATTTTTCTCATTTTCAAACTTCGGAGTATCAAATTTTGAGTTAAACGTCAAAAACGACACTTTCGCGGCAGCGATTAAAATTCCAACTTACTGAAAGGGAAAGCGGTAAACAATAATCGACATTCTGTAAGTGCTTTGTTTCGATGAGTGCGATGTCTCAACGAAGTCATTTAACCGAATAGAAAGCTTGGAGAGTTATTCATCTGTTAGAAGGGGGGGGGGGGGGTGACAAACACAAGCTGCAGTAGCAGAAGCCACTAGAGTTTCACAAAGTGTGATTTCTAGGATCTGAAACTGTTTTTTTTAGAGACTGGAAATGCAGTTCGAAGACCAGTTCTGACCGGTTGGCGATATAGGGATAAGATCCTTAGAACTATACACATATTAGTCCCATACACTGTTTGCAGCAATTGGAGATGACTTCATGTTAATAGACGACATTTGAAGGCCAATTCGTGCTCACTTGGTGGATGATTTCCTTTTCTATTCGAGGAAGGAATAATACGACTGGAATGGTCAACGTGTTCTCTGGACATGAACCCAATAGAGCGTGTTTGGGACATTCTAGGCAGACGGGTTTCTGACCGCCTACGACCCCCACAATTTCTTCAAGAACTGGAAAGAGATCTTCTCCAGGAGTGGGACAGAATACTGCAGCTACTCATTAGTAGCCTCATTGACTCCATGCCTCAAAGATGTTAAACGTTGCTGGACATCCGAGGAAACCATACTCCCTACTACAAAAAAACAAACAAAAAAAAAAATTTCAGGGAAACATCTTTTTTATTCGGTTTTTCTCATATGCACAAATTGTGGTTTTTTGTTTTTTGTTTTTTTCATGTTGCCCAAATGCTCAATACGATGCCAAACATGTGTAATTTTTTTTCTCATATAACCTACCACGTCTTTTGAACATGTATCAATCATCTAAACAATTCCTTACCGCAAAACCAGCCACAACCTCAACATCCTTTAATTATTTTGAGCAGTGTATTTTTAATTAATTTTTCAATGAATTTAAAGCAGTGAAATTACGCCCAAATTTATTGAATATTAAATGCGTGAATTTTCACATTGCTAACTAAGCGTAAAATTAACAAAGGGGAAAATGTCCAAGTGTTTGATAGTTGTTCCGTAGCTTTTTTTTGTAGGGAAAACTCAGACCAACCTCTTTTGATGGCAGTTGTAATTTTGTAGCAATCCTCGCAGGGCTGTTTGCTTAAAATGAGGAGGACGTAAATTCACTTTAAAAGGAGAAAAAGATTCGGAGTAAGAAGATTAATTTGGATGGCTGAAACAAAACCAAGCATAATACTGAACAAAAATCTCATATCAGAAGAAATAAACTCACATTTTCTTTAACTTAAAATCCTTCTCTAAATTCACAATGTTTCTAAAAAAAATTTATAAGCATAATCTCACGAAATATTACATTATTAAACAGATCCATTTAGCATAAATATAACTTTATTCTAAACAGATGAAAACACAATTTCCTACCAGGCCCCACCAGTGGCCCAGAGGTTCTGCTCTCGAAGCTGGTAGACGGGAGGTGCTGGGTTCGAACCCAATCGTGCTCGTCGGCCAAATCGTTCGGAGTTTTCGTGGTTTTCTTCGAACCATGGATTTCCATGCGTAAATACGGTTAAGGGTCCCTTAGAAAGACCCGCACGAAGGACGCTCCCCCCTCCCCCCTGGGCCTATATCCCTCGAGTTGGCCGTCAAAAATGAACCCCAACCCAACTCACAATTTCCCACCAACATCAGCAATTTTGTATCCATTCCATTTTCAATGTGAAAACAATGTGTTGCAGAATATCAAGCTTGGAAAATCTTCCACGATACGTTTTAATTACAGATACAATACCTTATTGGTGAGATCAGCTGGAAATTCGGAGTGCCTTGCTAACATCTCTCTGTATATAGCCACAACACAACCACAGTAATTTAATTAAAGAACCTATATAAAATAATCGTGAGAACCAATTTCGGAGATTTATATACATTTTGCGAAAATTATAGAAAGTCAGCATAGAGATCTTATTCACGCACAGATGTTAGCGATTCAAAGTAACACGATCGAACGCATATTTACAAAAACTCACTCGTCCAATATAGTAGAATCACAGAAGAGTAGCCATGAAAAAACAGCCACAATATTTTCTCTCCATTTTTTTTTCTTTTGTATAAAATAACTTGGGGTGACTTTGAGAAAGTTTGGTGCTACCTGGAACAAAATATAAGATGTTTTAAATCAGTATAATGCATGCTGTGTTTCTAGCTAGTACTTTTAGAGTAGTATTGAAGAATGAAGTGAATACTCTAAATCGCAGTCAGCGAAAGAGACAGACCTCGGTACTTTAGCAATCTTGGCTGTTTTAATCTTACCTTGATCACATTGGTAGAAACCGGAAGCCAACCTACTTCGATTACGTGACAGCCAAGATGGGTGAAAGTATCACGGTTTGTCTGTTTCGTTGGCTGTCAACATTTAAACATTTAAAATATTTGGCGAAAACCTTGACTGCAAACCCGATTACGGAAAATTAGTCAAAACATGAAAGTAGATAACAGCGATAACTAACGAGAATTAAATCAACAAATGACAATTTTACACTAAAACAAATTTTATAATATTCTAGAGACATTTTTAGATTCATACGCACAATAAATATGAACTCAAAATTTATTTTTTGAACATTTATCTCCAATATTTTTTTATTATAAAATCATTAGATCATTAATTGAAATTTCTATTTTAAAACATTTGTTAGAATAAGACATAATGTCAAGCATTGATTTAAACCTCCTCAGTCCTGGTGTCACCTGTAGGAGGCACTCATCAACACTCATTAAATAAATTTAAATGCTTCTGGAATTATTAATATTACTTATAGACTTCTTTAATAAATTAACGCATATCATTAGCATTGATTTATTAAAAGTAAGCACTGATTTAAGTAAGCATTATGATTTATAGACCGATACATATTTGGAGCTATTTTTGACTCATTTTAAACTGGGTTTTGTGGTCTCACGTAATAGTTGTCTCGGTAGTGAGGAGGTTATTAAATTCAATAAAAAGTTAAAATTTCAGTGCTAAATTCCTTTTTATTAAATAATTAAAATTCACAAAAAAAGAATAAATAAATCTTACCGTTACTGCTTACAGGTACGTACATATAATATAAAACAATTAAAATATATTAAAAGCCTATTAAAAAACCAAAATGTTTTCGGTCGAACGTACTTGGCCGTCATCAGTGGACAACTCGTAGTCACTGGAGAACGAAACCGTGGCAATTTCTAGCAAATGTCAATAATTTCCCGATTATGTTGTTCGACGAAAAGTACTTCGATAGAAATAACCATGTAGAAAATGTATATTCTTTAAAGAGAAATAAAAACCCATGTCTCTTAAGCTGCTATCAGATTCACAAACTTTTCGAGCAACCAACTTTTCAGCCAATTTTAACCCCAACTTTTTCTCGTTCAAAGTGACAAAAAGGTTACAATTGTCGTTGCTCATGTTGGAGGAAAACCAGTACTACTAATAACAGCCGTTAATATTTATCGCCTATTCATATCAACCGCTTATCTCTGATTGGCTGAAATGCTGAAAGTTGGGGGGGGGGGTAGCGCAGACTTTTTTAGAGCTGTGGATAAAAAGTTGAGGATAGTGCTGTTTGCTGTCACACTGGGTGTTGAGGCAATATTTCGCAAAAAGTTGGAGGAAATCAAGTGTTGGCTCAAAAATTGCTCAAAAAGTTGGTGTATCTGATAGCAGCTTAAGAGCGACGACAAAGTTCGAGTCAAAGTTCATAGGTTTGGATTAACGGGTGTTTATAGACCGCCGCTCAATACTAGGTTTGAGCACTCACACAAAAATGGCGGCTGTCGTAGGTGGGTTTATTTCAGCGTTTCTGTATATGTGAATACCAATAATTTCTAAGTTTTTTTGGCCTTTCTTTTCTGAGATTAAATAAGTTAAAGAATTTTTTTAGAAAATATTGGCGTGTAATTTCAGGGGAACTTACAAACGGCTAAAAAAATCTACCTACGACAGCCGCCATTTTTCTGTCATCACTCAAATCTAGTATATTCAAGGGTTTGTAATTTATGACGGTGTGACATCTGCGACTTTTAAAATTAGTAAGCTTTACTGAATTTAAGACTTTTCATACAAGTAGCTGAATCTTAGTCACTTTTTTTCACATTATTTTTCACATACAGAAATGCGTTGCCTCAAAGTACGATAAAATAAAATATCGACTAAATAAAATCCCTCTTCTTTATCTGTTTAATTTCTTAACATGTTTTTCAAATACTATCCTTACCGAATTTAAATCATGCTCTCAGAATTATTAGATTTTACGTGTATATTTGTTAAGAAATTATTCGTCTTAACACAGAAAAAACATTAATAAAATCTTTTATACAAACATTCTGATTTTTCATACTTCAAATAGCAGTGAAATTTTTCTTTTCTTAAGACACCTTTTGTCATTGACATTTGGTTGGTTATCTTTGATCTTTGAGAAGTGTTAATGAACTATGAAGATATGAGAATACATATTTGAATCTATATTTTTGACAGTATTGAATAAGTGAATGATCTACTTTATAAAGCAGAAACCGCGCTATTTCTTGCAAATGTAAACAATTTCCTGATTATGTTGTTTGATAAAAAGTACTTTGAAAGAAATATCGATGTGGAAAAAGTATATTCGTCAAAGTGAACTAAAAAACACAATGTATGAAAACAATACAGGGTTATTCAAGAAAAGTTTACAAAATGGCATGGCAAATCAGGCATACCACAAGGATGAAAAATCTCATAGGAACATAAGGTCGCAAGCCACTTATTTAGTCACAAATACAGAGTGTTTCATCCTAACTCAATTTGGGTTGACGGTCATAACTTTCAGAAAACTGATGTATATTATAATAAAACATTTAACAGACATTTTCACCTTTATTGTAAATGTGATAACACTAAACAAAAGTGGTAAAAATTTACATTATACGCTCCAGCAATATACACTTGACGCCCCACATTTTGGACTGTGATTCAATTCATATGGTATCATTAATTGCTTGAGCAACACGTTTTATCTTTTCGTGACTTTATCTTTTCAACACGTTTTATCTTTTCTACACGTTTTATCTTTTCGTGATAATATCACGAAAAGATCAAACCAAGGGTTTTGTGTTTCACACAAAACAAGGTACATGTTACATTTTTATTACAATGTTTTTATTTTTCTCGAAATTATTACCGTCCACCCGGGTTCAGTTAGGATAAAACATTTGTGACTAAATAAGTGGTTTTTCGACACTACGTTCCTGTGTGATTTTTTATCCTTGTTGTATGCCTGATTTCCCATGTCATTTTGAAAACGTTTTTTTTTTTTTTTTTTTAAATAATACTATATTTTGAACAAGTACTAGAATAAGTTTGATATTTCTCATTGTAACATAATTAACCGAATATGTAAATTAACTTCATTATCAAATAAAGTTATTGATAAATGATTTATTTACATTACAGTTAAATATTTTTTTTACAAAATTATAATCTTTTATGAAATTTTATACATCTGTTCGAAAAATTATAAAACGTTTTATTTTGTCATTTTACATATTTGCCGCCATAGTCGATATTTCATTTTACTCTTTAACAATGAACAATACTTTAACAATTCCTTTAACAGTTACTTAGCAACTGTATTTCACATTATTGGATTTTATGAACGGCTAGAGGCCTTGAAGATTTCCTAGCGTTCAAAATCCTGTTCTTTGACATTAAGAAGCATGGGTCGTGGCGCTTCTAGCGGTATGTTCTTTTGAACACTTACTTCAAGCATCTAGATTCTGTATAAGATTTGTTAATGATTTATGTAGCTGCAATAGCTATATAATTGATGTAAGAATGTTATGTTTATTTGAACTTGCAAACCTGCTTTGTAGTGTTATTGTAAATCTGAATTGCATTAAACCCGTGTTATATACTTTATCTTGCGTTCTTTTAATTAGGTTAATTCACTGTCAAAATAACCGCCACTAGTAGTTTTTTTTTGTTTTTTTTGACCACATGTTTGTTTTTGCGCGCCTGAGTTAAAGATTTATAATAAAACTATTTGACTATGTACAGTCAAACCTCGTTAACATGAACACGCTTAACATGAATTACTTTTAACATGAATTGTTTTCACAGTCCCCTATAAAAACGAATACAAGATTTGATACTGATAACATGAATTACTGTTAACATGAACAAAATTTTGATTCCCCTTGAGGTTCATGTTAACGAGGTTCGACTGTATTAATAAAACTATTTACTAAACTAGTGGGCTCTGCTCTCTTACGAAGTACGCTCAGGGCTAAAAGAACGTTAAGCTGGGAAAAAGCTGCCGATATAGAAACTTAATAGCGATTTGAAGATAAATATTATTTGAAGAAATGGACTTGGTGTGTGAAATAAACCTTAAAAGTTTTTTTATTTAATAAAATATCATTGTCCTCTGCCTTTACTTGGTTCGAGTCCTGCATCGGGTTGGGTTGGCATTATATTTTTTCGTTGCGGGTCATTTCGAAACGTGTTGACTTCAACTTTTTGCTGCAAGTCGGGTTGGGTATCATTGTTTCGAATTCGGGTTGGTTTCGGGTTGGGATTGACTGTTAAGGGTCGGCATCTGGTTGACCCGATTTATCAAAATAATGTCCACTATTATTTTCCTGGTTAAAAATCTATATACAATAAGATCCCCATAATGGAAACTCCCGAAAAACGACCACCGCCATTTAGTGAAAGCGTTTTCAATTCCTAATGCACCTCGAAATCTACATTCACGTAATATGTGCATGTATGCACAAATTATCATAAATACGACACGTGTATTTTTGTCTGTATTAAAAAAGAAATGTTGGGGATATTTTTCATACTCTTGCGCAACAAAAAATGTTTGTTAAAGAGAGTATAATCTATGATTATTAACACTTTCCAACAAATTTGAAAGGTGTTTATAAATTAGATTTGTCTGTCTGTCCGCGCTCTAACTCAAGTAAATATTTTCGGATTGACATGTAATTACGTTATTGAGGTTTGTCATGGCATGTCTGGTATCCAAAATGAAGTGTGTGGCATTCATGATTCATTTACAGGGGCACTCAAAAGTATTCCATTAAATTATGGTTTATGGGGAAAATGATTTGCGGTGTATTTTAATAGTGTTACACAATTTTAAACATAATGAAATTTATGCACATTATTGAGTTGTACTAGCAGATGGTTAATATCGAAAGTGCAATGCTTGACACTTACAGTATGCATATAGAGAAATTCAGAAGCATGCCATTATATTATGGTCTATGAAAAAAAATCGTTTGCGGCATAGCTTAATGATGTTACTCGGTTACAAACATAATGAAATTGATATGACGTTTTCACTTATGGCATGCGTTTTAAGTTTAACTAAATTTTTTGCACACTACGAGAAGTATTTAAATTTTAAAGGCCATAGACAAGGCTACACAAAAGAATTCGTAATCATTACTGAAAATGAGCATAAATTGCTTAAAGGTGTTTTTAACACTTTTCACCAATGTCCAATAGTATTTAGGAATTCGATTTCTCTGTGTGTCTGTCTGTCCGTGATCGAACTCGCGTAAATATAGTCCTATTGCCATGAAATCTCTAGATGTTATTCGTTATTACTATGGCATGCTCGGTACTGAAATTGAAATGTGTTAATATTTACGAATCATTTACAGAGGTACTCAAAAGAATGCCGTTACATTACGGTCTTTGAGTAAAAATCGTTTGTGGTATATTTTAATGATATTACACTATTTTAAAGATGCTAAAATATATATGTAACATTTAAGTGTATTGCATGGAGCTAACTGTATAATAGGGTGTGCATAGAATTTATTGTTCATTTACAGGGACACATAAGAATTTGACTTCAGAAAAAAATTAAACTATTGAAGCTTATGAGTAACAATTTCTGGAAGTGCATTTTAATTTGTGGTACGCATTTTTAAACTGAAATATCTTTTTTAAAATATTACTTGTTGTGAATAAACTCAATAATTCATATACAGGGCTGCACAAAAGTTCTAAAATACATTGCCGTTTATTCACGAAAATTGCTGAATGGAAAATTTTAACTGTTGTATTCGCTTAACTGAACTAACTTTTAGCATACTATGTAGTATACATATAAATCTATTTATCATATACAGGACTGCACACAAAAAAAGAAAAGAATATTTTCCGACCAATGACTGTAATAGCAGAAATTAGGTTTCCAAATGCGTTATGAATTTTTCAGATTCTTTATTTAGACATTATGTTTACTCTTAATATAGTGTGAAATTTTGTTACTGTATTCTGAATGTGTTGGAAAGTGTTACATAATTTATGCTGGACGCGTGTTTTTTCGTGCTTCTTTATCAGGCAGTAAATTGAATATATATTCAATTGTATTCAAATGCGTATTTATTTTCATTTTAAACATAGTTCTTCTCAAGCTATAATGCTTTATAATGCTATATTTAATGAAAAAGAAAGTATATTATTTGCATATCTTTTTTGAAAACGCTTTATTCATTTATCGGTTGGTTGATTGAATTTCTGAAATTTCTTCTCTTTTAAAAATACTTGGTGGCATAGCAACCCGATGTGTTCCCCGATGAATTGCATCAGAGGTTACGAGTTTTTTTTTATGTAAATCTAGTTTTATTGTACGTTTAAAGAAAAAAACATAATATTAATTTGATTAAATATTGAATTTCAAGTAATAAATCATATTACAATGTTGGTTAAATGCTTATTCAATTAAAAAAAACCATTTTCAATTCATTAAAAAAAAACACCGCCTTCTTTTAAGATTTAACTTATTATTTCGGTGCTAGTAACATGAAAAGGAAATCAGTTTTATGAAATTATTCATATATGACGCCATTTGGACGAACTTATCAAACAATATTTCCTATTTATGAATTAAAATAAATGCTTACTAAATGACATTTTTTTCGCTCCTTCATTCTGCTTTTAGTGGCCTTGTGAAAATTTCAGTAGTCGTCTTTAAGAAATAATTTCTGAAAATTGGTCTTTATCGTTAAAATAATGCGGCTTAAATATAGAGCAATAATGCTCTGTTTTTTTTGTTTTTTTTTTAAGTTTTTGCTCAGCCTCCTTGGTTAAATAATAATAATTAAAAAAAAAAAAACTACGATCTAAGATTTATCATGGAGGAAACAGATAGATGGAGATGCAGTAAGATGGCTGGGGGGTTGACGCCAAAAAGTAACCCTAAAATCCGCTACAGTAGGACCAAACACAAGCAAGTTCTTTCACAAAAGAAGAAGAAAACTTTTAGTAATACAGTTTTTAATTCATAATACAATGGAATGCTGCTTTAGAATGCATAAAAATAAGCAGAACACTTTCATTTAGAGAAAAAAATGCACGTGTGATGTCAAAGAATTCGGTCCCTGTTCCATGTGCTTGTTTTGGTTGGGTCGAGTGAGAGCATTTAAATTTGAGCGATAACACGCATCATATTGCAAACCGTTTTTACGGCATACTGTACCTCCATCTATCTCTTTCCTCCATGAACATTTATAGATGACAATTTGTTGACAGACGATTTCTTCAAGTTTAGAATTAGTTATTTCGTGGAGATGAAGTTGTTTAAATTTAAGTTTTATTCTTTCGTTTTTATTTCTTAGTCTTTCGTTATATTTTCATAATGTGTTTATATAAACTTCAAAAGGTAAAATGGAGCAAAATCAAGGTACATAATATAAAGAAGAATGGAAAATTATTTTACCGAAGCAATTGATTAACTTTTTTTCTCATTTTTCTTTCTTCTGTGACCCTTATTTTCAATTATTTCTTCATTTATTTCAAACAAAAGGGTAAGTTTCATTTTTCTTTCTATTTTGATTTTGATTCTACCTTTTGATGCTTTTACTACTCATTTAAAAGATTTCAAGACTCATAATCAGTAAAATGATCGAATTTTCAAACAAAGTAAAATAATACTTGAAAGTACATTCCTTCTCCTATAAGGACGGTGTAAAAATTGAAATTTTTCGATTGCATATATGTTAACTTTATGTTTTATTGTTTTTTCTTATTTATTTATTAAGTTTTAATTTCATTATGGAATATTAGCCTTAGACAACTGCTGAATTATATATTGTTTTAAGTGAGAGTAAGGTTACTATTAAAAATTAAAATAATAAAACTTTGTAAAAAATCACCATAAAATTAAAACAAAACACAGGACGCGTTTCGAGCTAAAAACATAACAGCTCGTCATCAGCTACAGCATAGAGATAGAGATAGATTTAAAAAATGCTTGCTTAAAAATTATTTAAAAAGCCATAAAAATGAGTAAATTGCGATACAGGTTTCAAACAAACTTCATTTGAAAGTACAAATTTTTTTCCCTATACGATGGTGTAAAAATTTAAAATGTGCGATGTTTTGATGTTTAAAAAATTACTGCTGCAAAAATTGAAAAAGCCAAGTTTTATAATGAAGTGTTGCTATTCGCTGATTGATGGCAGCATTACGCACAGGCACGTTTGTTCTTTATAATATAGATACTTGTTAACAACAATATAAAATTATAATGTTTGTAATCAAATACTTTTAAATGGATATTCTTCCTGAAGCTATTTTCTGAAATCATCATCCTTACAAATCAAGAGCATTACGAAATATTGTTTGCTAGTACAATAGTTGAAATATTGCAAATGATTAGCTCTCAGGAAACGGGGAGATCATTTAAAAAAGAATAATCATTATACTTTTCTAAAAATAGTTGCATCAACAAGCTACCCTAGACAGAATTGCCTCATAAGAGTACGAATAATGACCTTCAAAGTTATTTTTAATCTTTAATGATTGAAAATATCTCTTTGCGTATTACCGAATCGTCTAATTAACCTTAATTATGTTGTTTCTATTGTGTTCTAAAACGTTATCCTTAAAATAATAACATGCATAAATTTCTAGAAAGAGAGAGTGAATTTTAATATTTGCAAATATAAATATCATTCGTTGAAAAGAGTTTTAATCTTTTTAGGTGTGTGATTGTTTATAGTCTCTTCCTGATATCATCTGTACCAAGTCAAACTATCTAATGTGAAAACAGTGAGCTATTTTTTTAATTCAGATTTCTTGATCGGCACCATTTTTTTTTTTTTTTGAAATAGTAAAATTGGCCTTATTTAACCTTATTTAATGACATATTAGTTAAAGCTAAAACAAGGGGAATTTATATCAGAATAAAAAATAAAAGTGCCCAGAAAAACTGATGGCATTGAGCTCACAGGCTATTCACACTAATTGTATATTATACTCTTATTTTAAAGAATAATGCTCCTCAAAAAAATAAGTGAAGGGGAATTAGCCCCCGTTTCCCCCTTTATACTTAACCAGTGAACCTCC
This sequence comes from Maratus speciosus, assembly GCA_963932465.1. Lineage (NCBI taxonomy): Eukaryota > Metazoa > Arthropoda > Arachnida > Araneae > Salticidae > Maratus > Maratus speciosus. Next base: position 484,646,835 of record OZ010793.1, read on the forward strand.
AAATCTAATCACGGACGCTCCTTACCATAATAAACCGGTATACCAAATTTGGAGCAAATCGAATAATCCTACAAAAAAACCATTTATCTAAATTAAGGGAGTGGACTAGCCCCCCTTTATCCTTAACCAATGAATCCCAAAACGAATCAGGGAAGCTCCTTAACATAATAAACCGGTATACCAAATTTGGAGCAAAGCGAATAATTCTGCATGAAAAACCCGTTTCTATAAATTAAGGGGGGTGGACTAGCCCCCCTTCCCCCTTTATCCTTAACCAATGAACCCCCAAAACTAATCAGGGAAGTTCCTTAACATAATAAACCGGTATACCAACTTCGGAGCAAATCGAATCATTCTGCATGAAAAACGCATTTATCTAAATTAAGAGGGGCGGGCTAACCTCCATTTTCCCCCTTTATCCTTAACCAGTGAACCCCCAAAACTAATCAGGGAAGTTCCTTAACATAATAAACCGGTATACCAAATTCGGAGCAAATCGAATCATTCTGCATTAAAAACCCATTTATCTGAATTAAAAGGGGTAAACTAACCATCCTTTTCCCACTTTATACATAACCAATGAACGCACAAAACTAATCAGGGAAGTTCCTTAACATAATAAACTGGTATACCAAATTCGGAGCAAATCGAATGATTCTGCATGAAAAACCCATTTATCTGAATTAAGGGGGGTGGACTAACCCCATTCTCCCCCCTATATCCTTAACCAATGAACTCCCAAAACTGATCAGGGAAGTTCCTTAACATAATAAACCGGCATACCAAATTCGGAGCAAATCGAATCATTCTGCATGAAAAACCCATTTATCTGAATTAAGGGGGGGGACTAACCCCCCTTTCCCCCTTTATCCTTAACCAATGAACCCCCAAAACTAATGAGGGAAGTTCCTTAACATAATAAACCGGTATACCAAATTCGGAGCAAATCGAATGATTCTGCATGAAAAACCCATTTATCTGAATTAAGGGGGGGGACTAACCCCCCTTTCCCCCTTTATCCTTAACCAGTGAACTCCCAAAACTAATCAGGGAAGCGCCTTATCACAATGAACCTAGAAAAAAATTTTGAATCAAATCGGATGTTTCTATCAAGAGTTATCGCGTTACGTACATACATACGTACATACATACAGGGTTAATAGTATCACACACACAAATGGCCACATTAGCTCTCAGGCTTTGATAGCCTGTGAGCTAAAAATGGTGCAAATCAAGAATTCTGAATTTTAAAAAAGTAGCCCACTGTTTTCACATTGAATAGTTTGACATGGTACCGACGATATGCTATAATTATAATGCACACAGCAGGGTTGCCACGTGCGACTACTTTTATATTTTCTCGAATCACTATTTTTTAAAATACATTTTGTAGTACATTTCCCTTGCAAATGTTGTCAAAGCATATGCAAAATATTTTTATTTTGAAAAACTGGTGCGAAATTAAAAAAAAAATTGTTGCCTGTGGCAAGGTTGCCACAAGCAACATTTTTTTTTTTTTGCCACAGGTGTGTTTCCGATGGCAATATAGCCATTTAATGCTTTTAGAAATAAATTAAGAATTAATAGCTTATTTTTAAGATATTTTCTGTTAGCCGTGAGCAGGTGATAAGTAGCACTAAAAAGTATAACATACAAATAAAAAAAAGAGTATTAATAATTTGTTAAAAAAGACACTTCTATCATTCAATAGTTTAATATTAGTTAAATTATAATTATACGTTCAGAAAACCAATTTATTAATTCAGAATAGATAGCTTCAATTTTCTTTTTCTCTGTTATAATATCTTTAATAAAAATATCGATAATTATAATTTTTTTTTTAAATAAATTCACTAGTTCGTGCTTTTTTTTTTTTTTTTTTTTTTTTTTTTTTTTTTGTCAGTCGTAAATCAAAGGGGAGAATTTTCAATAATCAGAGTCAACGCCAAATTAATGTATTGTAATTAAGTAAGGAATTTTTTTATTATTTAATGTTTACGCCACGCCAAATTAAAGAATTATTTTATACTACTTGAAATTAGGCTTGCTTTTCAAGATAAACATTGAATGTTTATAAAAGAGTATTTACAGAAACAGTTTTTACTTTTATTCACCTGAAAAAAAAATTCCAAAGTCCATTTTGTACTTTTTCCTGTGATAAAAAAATTCTATCTTAAACAGGAAGAAGGATTAAATTTATTTTAAAAACACCAATTCCTTTTCTGTTTTCTGGATTTAAGATATTTTTTTTTAAACTATTAATCAGAGAACCATTCAAAGAAAAACTGGAGACTTTTTAAGAACCTTTCACAAAAATCGTTTAAGGGAACAGTTCACCTTCAACCGATCAAAAATACCGGAAAACTGATTCAATTTCCACACCTTTTCACAAACTAACATAAAGCAAATGAACATCTTTGGATTGTTAAGTATAGCATTATTTGTTACAATAAACAAACAAATTGATGAAAAATATTTAAATTAATTAGGAAATCTTAATTAAGTAACTTAATGTTTTTTTTTTTTTTTTTTTTTTTTTTATAAATATTATAAACTAGCAAACCCTGCGATATTGCTTGCGTAACAGTTGAAATATGCCAAGTGATGTTGGTATGTCTAATTTTTATTAGAAAAAATTATACTTTTAGGTATAGATCAAAAAATACTAATTAAGCTACAGGTTGATTAAACTTCTTTATTACACTGCATTAGGCAGAAATGAGACTTAAATTAATCAGAAGAGCTAAAACTAATTCTAAATAAATGATAATTTAGAAAGTGTTTTAAAGATTTTATGCTCATTTCATATGCTCGTTTTAGTATTCAGCTGAAGTTTTGAATTTTTTAGAAACCATCTTCTTAGAAGGCATTTACATCTTAAAATTAACCATCATGTCAAATTCGAAACCCCTTGTCTAACGGTCTACCACCTCTCTGGTGGTAGTGGCACCAACATAAAATGCCCATGTTGTAGCAAAGACAGTCACTATCAATTTGCCAACGTTAATTTTGAAATCGGTTTCGTATTTTCTAATATTCCATAGAAAACGCAATTTAGAAAGTTTTTAAATTCTTTTTTAGAACACCTGTTGTTCCTGTCAACCCGAGAGGGTAGTGGTACCAGCATAAAATATAGCCTGCGTAGGATCAGAAACTGTCACCTTTGATTCGCAACCATCACTTTTGAAATCGGTTAATTATTTTTTATAATTGCATACAGATCGTAATTTGGGACTTTTTTAGAACGCTTGTCACTCCTTCCCTTCGCTTCGATCCTTTTAAATTTCGAATTTGTTTTCGACTGTTCTTAGAGGGCATTATATCTTATAAGTAACTACCGCGAAATATTTCAAGTTTCTAGCCTCTTTAGTATCACAGAAATAGCAATTTAAAACGCTTTTTGCTCCTGCAACTCTCTAGTGGTAGTGGCACACCGACATCAAATATAACGTATGTTTGAGCAGCTTCTATCACCACCAATTTGTAACAATTGATTTTTAAATCGATTTATTATTTCATAAGATTGCATAAAAAACGTAAATAAGAACATTTTTAAAACGCTTTTCGCTCACTTAATCCTTTTTGAATTTTGAATGTTCTTTCGACGATTCTTAGAAAGCATTTGTATCTTTTAAGTAGGTAGTAATTACCATGCCAGATTTCGAAATGTTAGACACCTCAGTATCACAAAAAAATGCAATTTAGAAAATTTTTTGCTCCTGAAACCCGCAGGTAGTAGTGACGCCGACATGAAATTGAGCCTATGTTAGAGCAAGGGCTGTTACGATCAATTTCCCACAATTACTTTTGAAATGGGTTTGATATTTCATAAGAATGCGTAGAAATCGCCATTTAGAACATTTTTAGAATGCTTTACGGGCATTTTCATCCATTTTTAATTTCGAATTTTTTAGAAAATGTTCTTAAAGATCATTTATATCTTATAAGTAACTACCATGCATAATTTCAAGTTGCTAGCCCCTGCCGTATCACAAAAAACGCAATTTAGAACGTTTTTCGATCCTGCAACACCGAGGTTGTACGTGGCAGTTATATAAAATAGAGCCTATTTTAGAGCAAGGGTCTATTTCCAAACATTACTTTTGAAATTGGTTTGATACTTCCTGAGATTGCTTACAAATAAGCATTTAGAACGTTTTTCCAACGTTTTTTGCCCAATTTCACCCCTTTTAAATTTCGATTTTTTAAAGAAATGTCCTTAGAGATGATTTATATCTTATAAGTAACTACCATGCCAAATTTCACGTTTCTAGGCCCTTCTGTAACACAAACATCGCATTTTAGAATTTTTTTGTTCCTGTACCCCCTTTGGGGTAGTGGCACCAACATAAAATATTTTAGCCTATGTTTGAGCAAGGGTTGTCACCATCTTTTTGACACCATTATTTTTTTAATCGTTCCAGTACTTCCTGAGATAGCGAAGAAATCGCAATTTAGAAAGTTTTTAGAAAGCTTTACTCTCATTTTCAACCCTTTTAAATTTCGAATTTTTTTAGTAATGTTCTTAGAGATCATTTATCTTATAAGTAACTTCTATGCCACATTTCATGTTTCTAGGCACTTCAGTAACACAAAAATTGCATTTTTCGAATGTTTTTTTGCTCTCCCCCCCATTGTGTTAGTGGCATCGACATAAGATATAGGCTATGTTCGAATAGGTACTAACACCATCATTTTGATACCATTACTTTTGAAATCGGTTCCAGTGATTACACCCGAAAAATAAACAAACAAACAAACTTTACTTCTTTATAATATTAGTACAGATTCAGATAATTTAAAAATTTTAGATTATTATATTAAGCGAAGTGTAATCTCTAAATTAAAATCTAGTTAAACTCAATAAATTTAAATTAACACGAGGTATCGTGCGCGTAGTGATATATAGTAATTACGCAAACAAAAAAAAACAGTGGCTTACTTAGTTAAGTTTATCTAATTAATTTAAATATTTTTCAGCAATCTGTTTTGTTTATTATAACAAGTAATGCTATACTTAATAATCCAAAAAAATTCATTGAATTTGCTTTATTAGTTAGTTTGTGAAAATGTATGGAAATTAAATCAGTTTTTTAGCATTTTTCACCAGTTGAAGGCCAAGTGTCCCCTTAATAAAACAGACCACTTAACAAAATTCTTCTTAACAAAAGACTTTTAGAAGTTAAGAAGCATTCTTCTTAACTTCATGAAATGCTTCTTAATAAAAGGTGCCCCTTCACAAAATTTCATCCCATAGAAATAAACTCTTCATTGTTTCTTTTTATCTTTTTTTTAGTATTTGAAATATTACTTTTGCAAACAAAACAAGCTCACCTTAGAAGAAAATTTTAGCAAGAGAATTTGAAAAATTATAATTGATATATGCTTGATTCGAAATCTAATAGAATTTGATGTTTTGATACAAAATTTTATTTTTTACAAAAATATTATAAATATTCACAGAATAAAGTTCTCTTCGCAAAATGGGCCGCCTCCCAAACCAGCGAAAGAAAATAAATAAATAATTAAACCTAAGATAAATATCCATATACATTATGCTTAAGAATCATACCCTTCATTTTATTTTGCTTTTGTTCATTAAAAATTATTGTTAGGAAAGCATCGATTTTCGATGTTGTGAAAGGAGATATGTAACTAAACATGTAGTTTCTTACACGATGAATGTACTTTAATCAGCGAAAAATCTAAAACTATGACTTTATCGAATAATTTTTACAAATAAGCTAAAACTAAAACACAACTTGCAATTCCTATTTTAAAAAACACTGAAAGAATATTAGCCCCCGATATTCTATTTCTTTTAGGCAACAATTAAAATGTCGTCACTAAAAAATAACGTCACGGTATATAAGCCAGCAGTAAACCGAAGCATATGTATTGTAAAGTGAAATATTGATAATCTCTACTGCAATTTTTTAAACTTTTAATCATCGCACATTTTCAATTTTTACAGCTTCGCATACGGGAAAAAAAAGTATTTTCAACTGCAATTTGTTTGAAAACTGCATCTCAATATATTTTTTGAGATATCAATTTTCTTGTAGATTTTAATGCCATTAATGCTGGCAATTAAAGTACTTCATTTCTGTAGCATGTAAACGGAAAATAGTTGGAAAATAATCGATTATTACATCTTTTTGTTGCCATTTTCTCATAACAACTAAAATTGTTATTAAAATACGTGCTATTTTGTAAAAATATAAATGAATGATTTCTGATAAATCATGGAGCTAGAATAAACTATATTTGATTTTAAGTATTTATATTAATGTTATAAACAAATAAAGGCATATGAATCATTAGATAGCCGATTTTTTTTCCGAGTTTACGACATCGCTTTTTGCTAGGTTTGTGTATTATTCCGCAAGAGTGTCGTCATATGCTATGGATGATATTTAAGGGTGGGTCGTAAATGTGGAATTTTTCAGCTGATGCGAATAACATCCTTTTATATAAAATAAAAACGTGTATTTTAAGTGTTAAAACTGAAATCAGTTTTGTAGAAGTGCATCATTTTCACTTCAACGACTTTGAAATTCTTCACAGGTGGAAATGCTTCGCTTTTCAAAATAACACAATTGAAATCACACACTGATAAAACGCAAAATTTTACAAAAGTTTAGAGTGTCTTTGTAGAAGAGCAGTGGCCTTTAGGTTGAAATAATATTTGTTTGAGAGTTAAGCAAACGAATATAAGATGCATTTTTTGTGTGTGTGTGTAGATTTATTATAAATTAATTAATCAGTTCATTATTAAACATATTCTTTCGTCGAAATTCGACGGGTTCCACCTTGTAATAATAATCTTTTTTACTCATCGGGGTGGGGGGAGGGACACTAAATTCTGAAAAAGAAGAATTCCTGCTTGTTTTCTCACTTCCCTGGAAACTGTTTAACGCATGCGGCTAAACTCTCAGTAATGAGCTTCATATGTCGAAATACTCTGAGATTTTATCTCATGTTTTCCAGAGCTTTCAGAACTAGTCGGATGTGGCACTCCCAAAACTTTAATCTATTTCATACATGTTATGCTTCAAAATTCGCGGTCACAGTGCCAAAATTAAAGGAATAATCTATGCCAATCGTGAGGAATCTGAAATTCCGTGCATTAGTTCTTGTAATAAGACTATTGCGGATATCGGGAAAAATGCAGCATAAAACCGTTACCTGTTGGGCGATTTACACCGAAATATAATCAGCAATAATATTTATCAAGATATACCTGAATGTAAAGTTTGATAAAAATTCGTGCATTAGTTCTTGAGATAAAGCGGGATGGGGGAATAATTCAGCATAGCAGCGCCACCTGTTGGGTGATCGACACCAAAATGTAAACAGAACCAATTCCTATCAAGGAATAACTGAATCTGAAGTTTGATGAATGATTTATACCAAAACTAATCAGCATCTATTCATATCGGGGATTACCTGAATATAATTTTCTTTTTTAAATTCCGTGCATTAGTTCTTAAGATAGAGCGCCCACAAAAATTATATCACAGCCAGAGAGACTCGAGACTCTCGAGACTCACAGGCAGACATTTTGTAAAAAAAAAAGTTTTTTGGTATCTCTGACCCCTAAAACGTGTAAATCCATCAAAAACCGAAATTCGAAAATTTTTGCGAATTCAATACATTCTTCTTGTAAAGATAGAAGAAAGTAAAAACATTAAGTCTATTGTTTTTAGAATTTCGATAAAATTCTAGAACATTCCAAACAAAATAACTAAACATTGTTTAACGTCGGATATATAAAATTTAAAATTAGAAATATATTGCAATTCATCAGACATACAAGTAAAAATTACATAGATACATATACAATTAAGAACGCAAACGTTTCGATCTAAGTTTTAGTCCCTCATCAGTGCAATAACATTCAAATGACCAGAAAACTATATAACAGCAAATAATTACTAACAGTTAAAATCATTTTAATTGTATATGTATTTATGTAATTTTTACTTGTATGTCTGATAAATTGTAATATATTTCTCATTTTTAAATTAAAGACAAAAGTTTGATACGAAATTTGACACAAGGCTACAAAATAATCGCCACAGTTGATGACTATAACTCCTGATATATATCCGCTCATTAAACCTAAGACCCACCCATAACTATACTCATGTAAGATTTGTTCTGTTCCATGACTACTCGCACATTTGTGACAATTTTAAATATTCGTACGGTCCTTGAATTTAGATACCACTATTCCCAAATAGTAATTTTCGCCTTACTTAACACTGTACAGGCTGCTGACGCATTTATGTTCCATTTATAAAACTACCATTAAGAAATTTTAAATTCTCCTCCGAAAGTTTGGTCCCCACCAGTGGCCGAAAGGTTATGCTCTCGAAGCTGGTAGACGGGAGGTGCTGGGCTCGAACCCAATCGCGCCCGTCGGCCTAATCGTTCGGAGTTTTCGTGGTTTTCTTCGAACCATGGATTTCCATGCGTAAATACATGCGGTTAGGTTCCCTTAGAAAGACCCCCAAGGAGGGCACTCCCTCCTAGGGCCTATATCCCACGCGTAGATAATCGGCCGTCAAAAAAACAACCAACCAACCAACCTCAGAAAGTTTGAATGGTTATTTTTGATTATAATGATAGCAATAGAATAATCTATATAACTTCATGTATTAGGGTACCTAAGGTGCCAGGCCTCTTTGAGTGTGCAGAAGAAATAGTAATGATCTGGGGACCCAAAGGCCCCACACTCTCAGAGGTCCGTGCCAGAGCGTTTGAAATAATTTAGGTATGTCCTAAATGGACCATGTCCGGAGAGGAAAGCTGATGTGGGAGGGGAGAGATTATAGGAGACTTTTGGGATTAGGGAATAGGTGTCCCTTCCTTTACGTGTGGCATCCCAGTAGATGTTCCTTTTAAGGAAACAGCGAACATGGGATGGGGGAACAGGAAGGACAAGATCTATGTTTGGAGGTGAGGTGGCCTCCTTGGCCAGCGTGTCAGCCAGCTCATTGCCAGCTATGCCGATATGAGCGGTGACATGGCCGAGAGAGACCCTAAGGACGAGAGATTTTAAAATTAATTTGATTTTGAATACTAGGGGGTGTTTAGTCCTGTGGGCGAAGATTTCTTTCAGGCTGGAAAGGCTGTCGCTATAAAGGTGAAAGTATATGGGTTGAGGATGGAGAGCAATCCATTCCAAGGCCCGGAGGATTGCAAAGAGTTCTGCTTGAAACACTGAATTTTCATCTCCAATCCTGCATGCCCACCGATGAGCCACAAGGCCGTCTATGAAGACGCAGAAGGATGACGCTATTCCCGTCTCCGTGCGCGACCCATCGGTGAAAATGGCTGGGTTATTCGAGGTGGTATAAGAATGCTTATTAATATTTACTTGAACATGGGATGTCTCATCCGCCGGATGCATAGTCCAGCTATGGACTTTCCTTTGTAAATGTATGTTCGGGAAGAGTGCTGACTGTGTTGGTTCGTGTTCTAGATGTAGTATTCTGTTTTTCTGGTATTCGTAGGTGAGTGTTAAGTGTATGGGTGGAATACCAGTAAGTACCTGAGACTCGCCCTTTGTCGCGTTAGAGCCTTTGTCGAGCTCCTGGCAGACCTAGCGCCCCTTGTCGTGCAGGAGCAGGTCTCCGGCTCACATACCATCTGGACGATGTGGTCCGGAATCATGATACAATCCTCAAATTTCCTTTTTTGATTAATGGACTTTTATCTCCAGCATCAACCCACCGCTGCTTGTCGCGTAGGTGCTTTGTGCTCCAGCGGCTAGTTTTTATGTATATATGTGTGTTAATGTAATTTTTTTCCCTCGTTGGCCTGTGCCTTTTGTCCAAGAACTGGAACTATGTGTAGTGAATCCCCGCATGTCGGGGAACTTACCGGGTGGTGGAGCAAATAAGGTCTACACCAGATCCTAGTGATCTGGTGATCTTGCTCCACTTAGGCATAAAATAAAATAAAATAAACTTCATGTATTACCAAGTTGCGGTGCAAATTAACATCCAGTGTGTAGACGAAGTGGCTTGCAGAGGCAATAAAGAGCCAATGAAAGAAAAGAACTAGAAAAGAGGAATTATGCTTTTTCAGAATTTAGTGTCCCCCCCGATTAATATATATATATATATACATACAGGGTAATTCATAAATATCGAAACAATAGGCTATCTCCTTAAATATTACCCCTAGGCACATACTTCCAATTGCAAAGCTTCATAAAAAAGGTGCCAAATTTAATGACATAAGTTGCAACTCCATGGGGGGTCTATTTGAGAAAATACAAAAACTAACTTTTTATACGGCCCCCGTTGGGTAAAATTTCCAATTAGAAAATTTTCTCTCAACCCTCCCTGAATTAAACAAAGAAAAATTCATCTCGGTATCTGCAAAACTCGCAGAGTTATTAAATTCAAAATTCGCGACTTACACCAGTTTCCCATGCCTCTGAGTGACGAGTTATTGACCCATTTTGAATGGATGATAGGGGTCATCCACAAGTTGTACGTTATTAAAAGTCGATTTAAGACAGTGATTCTCCTTTGGACATATAGCTGCGTATAGATTTTAAGTTAAACCTTCTTTCAAATTATGCTGGAGGCCTTTATTAGAGGTCTGCACGGGTCGAAATATCCAGACCCGGTCTCGAGCCATAGAAAAAAAGTTCGTCCCGGCCTGGAAAAATGTTTAAATCTTAGCCCGAGTCTGGTCCTGCCTGATTGAATTTCTAGAAAACATAGTTTTTTGCATCGATATGGTTAAAAATTGTTTCGTATGAAAGAGTTCTGGTCAAAAATAGCTTTATAGCTTTATAATAGCTTATAGGTTTTCTTTTTATATGTTTATAATCTTCAATTTTAAAGAAGCGTCAAAGGTTGTAATATATATATATATATTTAATGAATCTCTATTTGTATGTAAATGTTTCACTTACCATTTAATATCCATAATCCATGTATTGGAGACTTTCAAAATGATGTACAGTAAAACCTGCTAAGACGGAATCTTACAGACAAGAAAAAACGCCTTATGGACAATTTCCCATCTTAGGAGGTGCAAATGTATTCTATTCTTTTTTGAAGTATTATTATATTCATTTTGCATGGGTTAAAAAATTATTCCGTTTTAGATATGTTTCCGTAATAGGCAGGTCCTTTTCCACTTGTTTAACTGTTTGTTTGTTTGATTGTTTTTTCTCTTTTCGTTTAAATCTACTATCATTTAAAAAACAATTTTTAAAGTTTAATTGTAAATTGTAATATTAAAACATATTACATATTGCTTATTGTAATGGCGATCTAAAAATATATACATTTTTTGTAAATTTTTTGAGTTGACACAAACTTTACTGATTTTTGCACGGATTAGGTGAGTCAGATAAAATGATTTTAATACGGGTTGAGTCGAGATCGGGACTGAAAATTTCGTCCCATGCAGACATAGGAAGAAAGAAGCCAGTCCGGGTTCGGTATGAAAAATAGATTAGGCCTGGTCGAGATTGTTCCGCCCCAGAATACAGAATTTTTTTTAACCGCTCGCCGAGACGATATAAAACCTGAAGTTGTGAGGGTTAAAATTGTGAAAACACTCTTAATCGGTATGTTAGAAAATACCTTGTTTAAAACAGTACAGAAAGAATGTGGAAAGGGCAAAAGTTAAACTGAATCGGAAGTTTAAGCTACAGGAAAGAGTTACACACTCACCTGCAATTTTTTTAAAAACATTCAAACATAAACATTTTATTAGGAGCCAATCTTTGTTTAAAATTTTACATGTGTTTTAAATTATTAATTTAAATTGTTAAAAATAATTAATTTAAATGCGTAATTAAAATTACAATTAATTTAATTTAAATTATTAATTTGCATTTTTAAGTCAAGAATTGTAAAAAAAAAGTGGGGGGGGGGGGGGCAAACACGGAACACGAACTTTCTGATTATTTTACATTAATGTTGTTTAGACAAATTTGTAAATATATTTATTTTTGAAAATATGATTTTTTTAAAAATAAGTTGCATCATTATTTTGTGTGTGTTTTTAATATTTTCAATATTAATATTTAAAAAAAATCCTGAAACAAAATTAAAATTATATTTTCCTCTTTAATTAAATGAAGAAAAGTTTGAAATTCGATGACAATATTTCTATTTATAACGATTTTTAATTACCCCAATTAAAAAAAATAATAATTTTAAAAATTTTAAACATTCCGAGAAATTTTAGTATATGATTTTATTTGAAAACAAGTATCCGTCAGGCCCAAATGTCGGAGCAAGGAGGCGCGTAAACTTAAAAGGTATTATTTAAAAAAATGTTTTATCTTCTAGATTACTGTTTAATAGTATAAAAGTAAGTTTGAAATAACAATCGTCGATACTTCATTTCAAAGTGTTTAATTCAGTCGTCAGTTGCCTCGGGTAATGCACAAATGCTAATCTGTCAGCAAGTGCTCCCATACTTCTAATTTGGGTAAAGCCTGTCCTTAGCAAAAATTGCTTCCATTAGAACTTTCTCTAAATGACAAACTACAGTAAAAATGACATAAGTTGTTTTATGTGACAACACCTTTAGATGAATATCCACATCAGTTTTTGGCAATGTTAAACTCGAGAATCTATGTATGGTGGCAAGGTATGCAACAGTTAAAGGTAACTAACTTCGTGTGAATGAGGCTTTTTCTTCTTTCCAAAATTTACAAATAAGTTTGATAAAAAAAAAAAAAAAAAAAAAAAAATCAATTAGATATGGCTCATGATACTCAACAAAATGAACTATTATGGCCTGTGGCAAGCGTCGAGGTTGAAAACGTGGACCATAGGCAATATCTTTTATCGTACTTACGTTTACCAATCCTCACTCCGTTCAGATATTGGTATGTAGCATAATGCATAACCCTGCATCCAGCTGCTGAGGAAAGTATAGACTGAAACCCAGACACGTGGTTATCTTCACTCCATCTTGCTATTTAATCATTGTGATCTGCTAAAATTCTTATTGGCCCCCGCTTTGATTTAAGAAGTACTTCTTGATTATTTTCTTTAGCTTGCTTGGTTTTGAGAAAAAGACATATGGCACCTTCAAATCATTCAAGTTAGCCGAAAGCAGTATATCTTTGCGTCGTTGCATAAGGGGTGAGAGGTAGTCAAAAACTTGGCTCACGCAAAGTAAGTTCAGAGTCTTTCGGAACTGTGTCTGCTGATCGTAGTTTTGTCTCAATGAGTCTTGTCTATTTTTTCTCTTATTTTGGCTCAATGAGCTCTAAGCATTTTTTGTCCGCGAAGAGTCAAAATGACTTTTAAAGAATGTCTCTTATATAGAGGGATGTCTTTTACGCGATGTAACTACCTAATACGTAACTACCTAAACGTAACTACCTAAATGTTATCTATTTTGCCTTCGCCACATCTTTGTTCAAGGTCCGCCATAAGACGACATCCTATCATTGAAAATTCGTCAATAATGAGATATAACACTGTATCCATTCTGAGCTGTAGATTTATTGCTGAGTTTTTAAATTAGCGAATAATTTAAAACACGTTGGTTCTTTAAGCACTGAGTGAGTTACCTTGTTTTTGACATTAAATGCAGCAGTACCTGTTCGTGCCAAAAGAATGATAGCTTCTGATCCTAACTGCGCTATGATTGTTTTACTAATTTCTTTGATTTTTGTACGTTTTACAGCTCTTCCTTTTCAAATTATAAATGTTGACTTAGGGAAATTTGTAGCCTTTGTTTGCAAAGACAAAAGCTGTTCAGTGCATAACTGAAGTATCTTCTGCTGCTCATCTGTAAATCCGATGTCAAATTATCAAAATTTTCATGCAGCATAATCTGTTGTTCTTTAGAATAATTCAAAAATGTTAAAAGTAAAGAGAAACCACTGGATAAGAGAATCTGCGGTAAAGATAAAGAATTACCCCGGATGTATTTGAGAGATTTTGATTTTTTTTAAATTTAGCTCCGATCTTTGAGAACTTGATCCAGAGAGTTAGCGGCAGAAAACTTCAAAGCTTCAAAGCTTCTTCAAAGACTTGCTTATCTGGCACAGCCCACACTTATTTAATATAGCAACAGGTAAGGGTTTGTAGCACGTATGTAACACACACTCATAGATAGTCTGTTATACTCCTCTATCAAACTTGATACCTTTATTCATCTGAGTTGTTGTTATATCGTTATTCGGAAAATATTCGGAAGCATCTGCGTTATTTTTATGCGACTTTTCCACATAGAATTAATCTGAATAACTCTATACATTTGAATTACTTTCTTTTAACCGTCATTTTCGAAACTTCTGTGTATAACGTTGCACATATAAAAATATGTATATTTCTTAAAATGTACACTAAATCTAGGCAACAGATTAAAAAAAATCAGGGATTGATTTATGACTTTTAGTGAATATGATTTCGCAAGAATTATCTTTCATTGTTGTATCCATTTCTCCGATCATAAGCATAAGCGATCATAGTTATATACATTAACGTCGAATTTATCGCTAAGCTTCGCGACATTTGGACGAAATATCGCCAAGTTTGGCGACCAGAAATATGTCATCACAAATTAAGCCAATTTGGCTGTATCTGACTAATTTGGCGAAATTCCCATTGAAATTCAGTGCTGATGATTCCTCGCTAACCGGGTTCTTCGCATTTTAACTTCGTGTTCTCAAGTAAAATTAGCTAAAATCTTAAAAGCAAGAAATAAGGAATCTAACTTTTCCAACCCGTACAGGAATTTTTTATTTTGTGATCTACATATTTCTGTTTTCTAATGTACTTCTTGACCAAAAAAAAAAAAAAAAATGCTTATCTCATTTACTTCAGAATGTTCACTTGCATTTCAGTTGAAATATATTCACTTACGGTGAATTAAAAAAAATTGAGTAATCTTCAGTAATTGGCACCGCAACCAAATTGTTAAATTTGCCCATCAAACAATGCTTAGTAAATTATGAAATTGTCTACAAACCCGATTACGAAAATTTCCCAATAGAAACATACATTCGTCTGAATACAAACATACATACATAAGAATACATACATATAAGTAATGCATACATGATATTATATTTTTCTCGATTTCTTTGAGTATCACTTGTAGCCATTCGACTTATGCCCAAAATCGTATTTTCCGTATTCGATTTTCTTTTCGTTTCTCTTAATTTAAAATTCAAAATGAATTGCATCGATTTGGAAGCTTACAAAGAATGAAAAGTTCGAAAAAAAATAGTGGTTGTTACATACGTAGAATGTAAAACTTCTGAAAGGGGTGGGAGGGGCAATGTATATCTCAGGTCACCAATGTATGAACATTCACTTCAACATTCGACTCCATAATGATCCGTATGAGGTTAAAATGCATAATTTACAGCAATGGAGCTAACGTTTTAATTAATAACGGGATGAACCTCGTCGAATTTTGACGAAAGAAATTGTTTAAAAACGAACTCATACATAGGTTACTACTTAGTCTCTTAACACAAATAATATTTTTAACTTAAAGTTACCAAAATACTAATTCCATACACTTCGACAGTTAGAAATATTAAAAAAGTAAACTGTATTATTTGTTATACCTAATCAAGATATGTAATTTTGATGAAATTACCCATTAAGGCTGTATTTTTAAAAGGCACAGATGCCACATATTGGCGCGACATTTTTCCCACGCTAATTCGGCGAAAACTTCAACAGCACAAACAATAACATCCGAGTTACCATATCAAGTAAAATAACGACCCTTTGGCGCCAGTTAAGTAACCGTTACGTATATGACATTGGCGTGGGAAAAAGGTCGCGCTAATATGAGGCGTATATGACATCTGAGCCGTTTAAAATTGCCGATAGAAAATTTAAAAAAAAATGATTTCACCTTAAGTCAATCATGCAATTATTTTTCGCGTGAAATCTTAATGTTATTTTCACCGTCTCATAATTTGCATACGCATCTCTTATATTTACATTCACCATTTCAAAAATATTACAATGCGCAAAATGTGATTAATACATATATTTCTAAACTTGAAATCAAGTTTGTCAACTACGACTTTGCATGTGAACATTCGCACTCTTGACTTGTTATTCTAATCTATGTATCGGCGAGTAAAATTCCAGAAATTTATATCTTTTAGAGGCGTTCGTAGTAAAATATTTACTTTTATCAGAGAAAATGATCGTTTTCATTTAAATATGATGTCATTTTGGCTCATTGAAGCATTTTACCAAGCGTCTCAAACTCAATGAACGAAAAAGAATTGAATTATAACAGCTTTTTGCAGAAAACATGAGTATTTTATTAAAGCATGACGCCATTTTCTGTTCATTTTTTTTCAGAAAGTTTATTTTGAATTTTATGAGAAAATGGCATCAATAAAGATAAGCAAACCTTATTATTTTTCCTTTCTTACAACAATGGAAGTAATCCAATTGCTACCATTTTGAAACAAATTCATAGAAAATTTTTAAATTTTTAATTTAAGTATAAAAATGGGAATATTTAAAAAAAATAGCTTGCGCGGGCAAATCTACAAAGAAGAAGCTTTCATTAAAAAAAAAGATTTATTAAAATTGGTGCAAAAAAAGCTCAAGGTAGATGACTAAAAAAAGAAAGCCTTATCTTTCAAATATATAGAATTAAACTCGGAATGTTATCTCTATGGGAAAATTTTGAGCCGACATTTCAGGCTGCTAGGGTTGTCGAATATTTATGATTTTCAATACGCGCCGAGATTTTGGCACTACCAACATCCAACTCATTTTGTGTGTCGATGCGTTAAATATTTTCGACGCTATCGTATTAACAATAAGTGTAATTTTTGCAGGGAAGCCGGAGCTGTGCTCCGACAATTATAGGGTTAATCATTTTGATTAACCATATAACAGAAAAAAACAGAAAATCAGAGAAAAACAGAAAAAATCGAATTCTAACTCAATAAATATATTTTTTACATGTATCCTGGAACTTTTAAAGTAACATTGTTTATTGAATAACACGCATTTCAATTTGTGTCCAATTCCTTAAAACCTGACGAATTCTTTAAACAGGCATAACTCCATGAGCTTTGCAAATATGACAAGTTGGAAATTGCTCGTCAAACGTGGCAAATGAGGTGCGTTCGTACTATAACTAGTTTTATAATTATTTTTTGCACCCCATATTGTACTGAATGTATAATTTTTTGCACTTCATAAAGCGCATAGTCTGATACATCATTAAAATGCACTTCCAATATTTTTTTCCCCATTCCCCGTAATGTAACGGAACACTTTTAACTGTCCCTGTAATTAAACTATACATCCGATTTTCCTAAAATTTGAAATAGCTCAACAAAATTTTGCAACAATTATATCTTTAAAATTTCAGACCATTCGGAAGGCTGTAATATCATTAAAATGCACTTGCAATAATTTTTCCCATTGGCCGTAATGTAAAGAAAAACTTTTGACTGTCCCTGTAATTAAACTATACATCCGATTTTTCTAAAATTTGAAAGGGCTCGACAAAATTTTGCAACAGTTATATCTTTAAAATTTCAGATCATTCGGAAGGCTCTAATATCATTAAAATGCACTTGCAATAATTTTTACCATTGGCCGTAATGTAAGGAAAAACTTTTAACTGTCCCTGTAATTAAACTATACATCCGATTTTCCTAAAATTTGAAAGGGCTCGACAAAATTTTGCAACAGTTATATCTTTAAAATTTCAGATCATTCGGAAGGCTCTAATATCATTAAAATGCACTTGCAATAATTTTTCCCATTGGCCGTAATGTAAGGAAAAACTTTTGACTGTCCCTGTAATTAAACTATACATCCGATTTTCATAAAATTTGAAATGGCTCGACAAAATCTTGCAACAATCATATATTTGAAATTTCAGACCATTCGGTTGGGTAGTTTTTGCTCTGTTACATGCGGACAGACGGACGGACAGACGGACGGACAGACGGACAGACGGACGGACTGAACGACGACTATAGGTGCTACGTATTTATATAATTACGAACGCACCTAAAAATGGAACTTTTTGTGTTTAATTCAGGAATGCATAAGGAAAAAATTCCTAATTGGAAATGTTACCCTACGGGCGTCGTATAAAAATTTAATTTTCATATTTTCTCAAATAGACCTCCCTTGGAGTTGTAACTTACCTCATCAAATTTTCCACCTTTTTTTATGAAACTTTGCAATTGGAAGTATGTGCCTAGGGGCATTAATTAAAGAGATAGCCTATTGTTTCGATATTTATGAATCACCCTGCATATATATATAGTACAAAACATATTTCAGTTTTAAGACTTAAAACACACGCTTTTATTTTATATAAAATGCTGAAGAATTCTTCATTGACGATCCAATCTTAAACAACATCTACAGTAAAGTACTGATATGACGTCACTATCGCTGAATAATACACAAATCCAAAAAAAGAGCTGCCGTCATTCAAGAAACGCGACAAACAAATCGGCTATCTAATGATTCATATGCCTTCATTTGTTTGTAATATTAATATATATACTCAAAATAAATTTGGTTTATAATAGGTCCATATTTTTATCAGAAATAATTCATTTATATTTTTTTCAAAATAGCATGTATTTTAATTACATTTTTAAAAAGATGTTATGGGAAAATGGCAATAAAAAGATATAATTACTAAATTCCAACTATTTTTCCCTTACTTTTCACAGAAATGGAGTATTTGTGTTGCCATAATTAATCAAATGGCGCTAAAAACTACTAAAAAATACGGTCTGGCCCTGAAATTTTTGGATGTTACTGACCGTGCATAGCATTTACAGGGACACACAAACGATTTCAAATACTATACTGTATCCGAATTAGAGTATATTAGCAAAGATTACTTGAAATGCATCTTTAATTATGATATGCGCTTTTAAGTTTCAGTATGTTTATGCATAATATATAGTGTGTATAAATGTGTATACAGGACAACAGAAAAGAATTCGTAAATGAGCGTAAATTTCTTAATGGTGGCTTTTAAATGGGTTATGCATTTTTACGCTGAACTGCATTTAGTTTACAAAGAAATGTTTGTAGAATATTTATATCTAAGGTTAGTTGGGGTAACTGGGCCATGATTTTACATTGTGACTCTGGAGCTTCTGACAATTCAGCTTCAAAAAGCTAATGTTCATTTGAATTAAAGTCTGAACTTCTGTAAATGTGTTCAGATAGGTTCCCTTTATCAGACAAAAATGCTCAAAATTACATTTTATTATTTAAAAATATAAAAATATGCATATTTCATCTTTCTTTCCTCATGGATCCAATTGCCCCCAAAAATGGGGTAACTGGACCAGGGGGGTCTATGTTCCACACGCGTTTATATTTTTTCATATCGGATATCGGGTCGTGTTTGAAAAAGTGTAAACAACTTAAAAAAATTTAAACCAGGCAGATCATGTAAATTATATGTCAATAAACAGCGTTGTAAGGGAAACCTTTGCTGTCAATATATCTAAAAAAAGCACTAAAAGTGATAATAATAGATTTATTTATACCAAAAACATAAAACTTAAGTAAGTACTTATGTACTTTAGTATAGATAATAAGTATAAAAGTCACATGGGTATTTTAAGGAAAAAAATAGCAAGGTAAATCTATGAACAAACAGCTACGTAAGTACTTAAGTACTTTATCTTTATCAAGGGGTCGCATTATATAGGGAAAATTTTATTGTTTCTACCAGAATCCTTAAAGAAAGGTGCGATGAAGATATTATTTTCAAAATAGTGGTAGGAACGATAAAAGTTTTCCTATAGAATGCGAACCCTGGTGATAGTACAATTTCAAGATCTGGCTATCTCACTTTCAGGGGCAAGGTACTTGCACTCGTAAAATGTTGAAATAATTTAATGACACCAATATTTACAAGAGAATCTATCTGAAAACAAGTAAAAGTATATTTTCGCGTACTTAATAAAGGTGAAATTTTCATTATAAAATTCAGGTGCCAATGTGGCAATTAGGAATTAAAATTAAGTGATGCCATAACGGAATCACCGCCTCTCAAGGGGTCAAGAAATTTGGTTTGATACCACTCAATAGGCTTTTTATTTAACTTCATTACGTAATTTTAATACGGTATTCTATCATTTTCTTTATTGTGAGCAAAAAACAATGGAGAAATTTACTTCCCGTAGTAAGAGAAACATAAAAAAATTATTTATAACTATTCGGGTAACTGGATCCAGCATGGTCTAGTTACCACGGATACATGTCCCAATTACCCCATTCTTGAAAAATTTATGGGGTAACTGGGACACCGGGCTTACATTTGAAACATGAAGCAAATATGTAGATACCTAATAATATTAATGTAGTTATATGTCTAATCTTTAAAAAAAGATTGTTTAATAAAAGTACTTAGAGTATTTTAATAAAAAGCCGAGGAAGTTCAACCATATTGACGTTCTTTTTAAAAAAAGAAACGTAAATTTTTGACAACATATCACAGCAAAGTGAGAGTTATGATTGAATTGATACACGTTGTTTTAGGAAGTAGAGATTAAGGGGCATTTTTCACAAAAGCTAAAACTTAAAAAACACCAACAGTTTTTTATAAAATAGACTATGTCCCAGTTACTTCGTGGGTCAGTTACCCCAACTAACCTTATATACTAGCAGAACTACCTGGCGCCGTACGAGTCAATTATGAGTGACCTTCCTAAAATATATTAAAACGAAATAATACGGCAATAATAAGTGACATTTGTGCATTACGGTCCACAAACAATTATAAAAACAATCAGAAAACATGACGTTATTGCATCGTAACCATCTTAAAATCCATCAGCTTTAAATATCAGAATGCATGTTTTCTTGGCTGGTGTGACAGAAAAATTCTACATGATTTTCCTGATAATACGAAGGAAAAAAATCAACCAATTGATGTAGTATTTAGTAAAATTTTAGATGGTATAGCATATACATACATTATAAAGTAAAAATATGTTAGTGAGATACGCTGACATCTTACTGATGGTGGCAACAACTTAACCCATAAATTGTGTCTTTACTGTAATTTTTCTTAACTTCTAAACATGCACAATTTCGTTTTTTACACTGAATAGAAAAAAGCACTTTAAAATTAAATTTATTTGAAAATTATATCTCAATTCCCAGATTTTAATTGGTTCTGATTTTAATACTGATCACTAAAAATCATAAAACTGAGATAGAGTTTTCGGCATTTAATGATTTTAAATTAATTTTCAAGGATGAATCTTTTTAAATTTGCAACCCAAAATTAGGAAAGATGAACCCATTTGCTCTGAATGCAATATTATAAGGAAAAGACATGTCCATGAGTAACGCTGGCATCATATTTTTGGTGGCAATGACCTAACCCATAAATTTTGCTTTTACTGCAATTTGTTTAACCTCTAACATCACATATTCAGTTTCAACGTCTAATGGAGAGCAAAAAGTACTTTCAATGCTATTTGTTTGAAAAGTGATTCTCAATTTCTAATTTTTTATAGTAATTTTTAAGCAAGAACATTTTTTTAAATATTCGTACAACCCAATTAGAAAAGATGAACCCGATTGCTCTTAAAAAATGTAAATAACTCATCATTTGGAAGATTTTTCGTTCAATATCCCATAACTAAATCGGCAAACAAAAAGAAAACCCCGCAAAAAAATAAAATACGAACTTAACAGATTTGAAATCGAAATAGTCAAAATTATCAGATTAATAAAGGTTGCTATAAATAGTTTAAAAAAATCACATTTGAGCGCTTGTTAATACGAAACTACCCGAAACTTTTTGGTGTAGCTGTTACGGATTCTAAAAATATAGTAAATGTAAAAAAATTTCAGTGTTTTAAATTAAAAACGATATATTTTTTTCTATTCTGTGAACAGCCGGTATATGGATCATTTTTAACCGCGAATAACTTAAAAGTGACTTCAAATTCTAGTAGCTTTCAGTCCTGATGCTTCTTTAAAAAGAAAAAAAAACCTAACTCTTAGAAAATATTTGCTATATTTCATTTTCTATATATTTTTCATTTTCATATAAATCTTAGAAAAATCATATTTTATGTAATCGTATCTTCTATTTATATAAAATCCAAGTCTCTGTGTGTCCCTCACGATTCCGGTAGGACCGCCTCATTGAAATGAGTAATTGTTGAAAAAAACTAATGCAGGGTTACCACAGTAGCACCAAATGTTAGCCAACTTGGTGATAGCTGGCTAATTTGGCGAAATTCCCATTTAAAACCATTAATTTTTCATAAAGGAGGTCACCGAAATTTAATTTAAACTCCGCTCTTTTAAGATATTTTTCAAAATCTATGAGTGAGACTTTAAAGTACATCTTTACATCTTCCTCCCGATGTTACTAATAAAATAACCGCCAATAGACGACGCTGTACTGTGTGAGATCCTAACTGCGCGATTTTAATGTGCTTTAGGTACTTTTCCAGTATAGGTGCCTTGGCAAAAAAGGAAATTTGGCAACATATTTTCCGGGAATCTATCCACCGTTTCATTTTATATACACACGCATTTTTTTTTTCGATATTTATACGATTTATTTAATATAAAAAAGACGTTTCACTAATTTTATAAAGAAACAGATGTGATTTGTATATAAAAACATCAATAATATACAGATAAAATAAACATATAAAACAAACAAAAACGCTCATCAAGTTTGTTTTCATAGCTTTTTATATGATTTGACAACAAATCTCGATATTTTTCCGTTATACGGACACCATGCCAAAATGTATGCTAATGCGCCAATTATTTCAAGATGTTAAAAGATATTTTTAATTTTATGCCAGCAGTTTAATATGAGTTTTATTTTATTGCTTTATTTTATAGCAGTTATTTGTTCACTTATTTTAAGTATATAATTGTGATTTAATGAAATAGTTCGCAAAAGTCTGGAATTTTCAAATGTTATATTTTTTAAATGCTCACTTTAGTATCCACAATGTTTTTTCTTTTATTTTTCAAATGCTTCAATTCACGTGATTTTCATTTTGCGCCATCGATTACGCTTGGCGACAAAGGTATCCGTATAACGGAAACAAACCCAAATTTTACTTTCTGATGCCCAAATTACACCAAGCTTTTTTTTTAAAAAAACGCCAAAGCTCCTACAGTGGAAAAGTACCAAACTGTCTATTATTTTGCGCTATCTGTGTTATAGTTTGTACTATATGTAAGGGGTGTGGAGCGAAGAGTTTAAAAATTAAATATTAAAGTTTCAGCACAGATGTCATATACGCCCCACATTGGCGCGATTTTTTTCTGACGCCAATGTCATGTACTCAACGGGTATTTAACTGGCGGCAAAGTGTCGTTATTTTGCTTGATATGGTAACCCGGATGTTGTTGTTTATGCTGTTGATGTTTTCGCCAAATTGGCGTATATGACAACTGTGCCAAAGTTTCTATAAAGCAGTATAAGACTAAAAAATTAAGAATAAAATAAATTCAAAATAAGACTAAAGAAGAAAGAAAATTCATGCGTTAAGCACCTAATATGAAACACTTTCCAACACATCCTGGATGCTTTAACAAAACTTCGTTATTTGGGGAAATAAGATAACTAAGTAAACATTTTAGAAGACGCATAAAAATTTTTAAAAATTGATTTTAGCAGTTACCGTCCATAGCCAATAGTATCGTTATTACATGCCACTATTTAGCAAAAAATTTAATTTAAACTACTCTTAAAACTACTGAAACTACATTTCCAGATATTATCATCCATAGACGGTTATGTATCCTATTATTTGCGTGACCCTGTATATCATTTTATCTATATTCTACAAACATTTCTTAGTAAACTAAATGCAGTTCAACGTAAAAACGCATAACTCCTTTAAAAACCACCTCTAAGCAATTTACTTTCATACTCAGTAACCCTTACGAATTCTTTTGTGTAGCCCTGCATATGAACTGTAGCATTTATACACACAGTATAGTATGCATAAATGTAGTGAAACATAAAAGCGCATATCATAATTAAAAATGCAATTCTAGCAATCATTGCTTATGTACAATACTTCGAAGAAAAGTTGCTTGGCGAGAAAGAAGTTTGCCAACGTATTTTCTGACAAACTATTTACTGCTCAACAAACAACAACTGTTCAACTATTTACTCACAAGCAATTTTTTCCATATGTATGCACTTTATTTAGGTAGTTGTTAGCTATCCCGTCAACCAGTTTCACCAAATTATATAAATCGCCAAACCACTCGCCAAATTATACAAATTGACATAATTTTTATTTTAAACAACGAAAGATCAATTAAATTAGCAAAACATTAATAAAAATACAAATATAACGTCGAATTAAAAATCACTTGATGACGTAAGAAACACATGATCATGTTTAATGTCAACCATTATTGGCATTTATTCTTACAATTTGGCGACAGTAATTTGGTCGACGGGATAACTAACAAGTACCTTTATTTAATGTAAAAAAAGCTATTTACCCATCTTTTATTTATTTTTTTACCCATTTTTTTAACAGAAGTAATTTTGGCACAGATGTCATATTCGCCCCATATTGGCGCGATTTTTTCCGACGCCAATTTGGAGAAAACATCAACAGCATAAACAACAACATCCGGGTTACCATATCAAGCAAAATAACGAAACTTTGGCTAGAGTTAAGTACCCGGTGTGTATATGACATTGGCGTCAGAAAAAAAAATCGTGCCAATATGGGGCGTATATGACATCTGTGCCGTAATTTTTGCACAGATGTCATATACGCATCGGGGTTGGCGTAATTTTTCTCTGACGCCAATTTGGCAGAAATCTCGCTTTCGAATACCAGTTACTTATATATTTTTTAATTATTTGCTATCATTTTGAAAAGGAAATACAATAAATAAATAAAAGTTTGAATAATAGCTATAGAACAAAACTGTTTATATAATTAAAAACAGAAAATAAAAGTAAATAAACAATTTATTAATAAATAAAAAACAATAGCCGGGTTACCATAGCAGGCAAAATAACACCAATTTGGCGCCAGTTAGGTATCCCGGTTCATATATGAAATCTGTTCCGTAATTTGTATATAAAAAAATATTATATATATTTAGAAACAATTTTTTTATGTATATAAGTGCATATATAAACAAAAATAAAAGTTCATTAGATTTGTTTTCATAGCTGTTTATATATTTTGGCAACATATCGCACTTTCTGATGCCCGAATTGCGCCAAGATTTTTTTAAAAATGCGCTGTAATGGAAAATACCTAAATAAATAATTAACAGAAATAACCAATTATACAAACTAAAACTTTTTATTTCGAGATCAAAGCATTGTTTTTGATTTCAATTAAAAATACATATATCCTTGGATAGTTTTAGTTGAAATTAGGTTCACAGCTTAATATCTCATTCCATAAACCTAAACAAACACAAGTGATTCATTCATCGTGAAACTTAAAAATATTTTAAATCATTGAGGTAATCATTCACAAAGTAAGTTCTCCAACAATCAATGGACAATATTCTAATGACATCATAGTAGATAAAATTGTGGCGGTGTCGTTTGTTTATGGTTTGAAATCACAAAGATTTAATTTTGCAATGTCTCTTAGTTACTTTTTTTATTGTCAATTTATGAGCTCAGAACAAATGCATATTTTTTCATCATTTAGTTATTAAAGACGGAAAAAAAATTTAAATGCATGATTTGAAAAAATTAAATAATTTTCTTTCTTAATAGTAAAAAATAACATCGGGAACTAACGCCGGGGGTAAGTTAAATAAGTTTAACTGTTTAATTCTGTTGTAATATTCAAAATAACTGTATTTATTAGATTTTAGTAACCAACATCAGGGCCCGATTAAACTTTGAAGTTAGAGGAATTACAATGTCATTTCAGGACCTTTCATTTGGAGAAGCTTTTCTAAATTTCACATATACATGGAAACTCTTCAGTGTTAGAAATATTATTCTTAGGACTGACATAACATGAAAACGGCCTGCAATTTTACACAAGTTTTTGAAAACTACTTTATATCAGAAATTTTGCTAAAAAATGGTTACTTTTTTGTTATAGCGGCCCACACTATTAGGATTAGGACAAGTTGCAGCCAATTTCGCCAACGTCGTAACCAAGATCGTGAAGCACACACATATAATACCATATAATACCATTTCATGAAATCGTATACGATAATTTAATAGTTTTTACCTTACTTCAAGTGTAAGATTTATTTATTTTTAAGGCTTAACAATCTAAATTGTCCAATATATGAATTTTAAAAAATGTAAACAATGATTGAACAGACATGACATCAAAAAGCCTCAAATCTGCATAACACTTGGAACCAAACTGTGCAGATTAGTGGTCTTCTACTGTACACAGTTTTTCATAAATGTGTTTCGTTCTTTAAATGTGTTATTTTCATCTATCACTGCGGAACAAGCGAGAAAACTCATATTCTAGCACATGAGTTGTATATATCTTTATATCTAAATTTCCGTCATTTTTGACGGGCTACCTTTCTAGTTTAATATAAAAAGCAGAATGTTATCATTGCATTTAAGGGGCTAAAACACTTAGCTAAATGGTATAATTAAAGATATAGCATGCCAAAAAAATAGGACATAAAACGTAGCAACCGCTTTTTAAAATCATTTTGACGTCACATTTATTGAAATTGAAAACATATTTATTGAACGTAACGCCGTATTTAGTGAATTGTTTCTTAATATGTTTTTCATCAAATAGAAATGCCTATGTTATAGTAAACGTTTTAACTTCAAAACACATTTCAATGAAGTTTTTATATCTTTTCAAAGCACTTATCGTTAAAGTTTTATTTTAAATATGAAAAATTCAGTAGTTCAGTTACATACCTATTAACCTTGAGGGTCTTTTTCTTGCTTTTGGCGAACTTCTAATTTAGCTATTGAATAATAAACAAACAAACAAAAAATGCTGAACTATTTTTATCATTGTAAGTGCAGATAGGTTAATCTTCAATAATCAGGCTTTACGCTACTTGGGGTACTTTAACATTTGTAACTTATACGCTTTCTGGAGCCCATTGCTTGCAGTTAGTATTGTATAGCATCATCCATGTTTTTAGCGAATTCTTGACATTTGACTCGAATTCAGAATATTAACATGCAATAATTCTTAACCTGGCGTTTGTGTTTAAAACTCGCGAAATTGAATTTTAGGGGGAAAATCACATCAATTTGACGTAATTACAGTGAAGTGTTTCAGTTTTAAAATCAGAATGCATGTATTTTTCAGCAAGTGTAAAATAAGTATACGATTTCCCTGACAATTCGCGGAAAAAAGCAATAAATACATCCAAATGAAATTTTATTTCCCGTTGTTTAAAAATAAATCTTTCACTTTATGGATGATAAAGATTAATTTCAGAAGATCAAGAGTCTTCCTTCAGAATAAAACATCATTAGAACGCTATTTCAGTTAAACAGAAATTGACGTCATATGTAGCAAACGATTTTTTTTTATTATTATCTTTTTTCTAAATTGTTTTCTTGAAATTGAAACGCCTGTATCAAAATAGATTTTTTAACTTCAAAAACATTCAAATGAAGATATTGCGTCAATTGAACACACGTTTAGTTAAAGTTTTCATTTTAGATATGAAAAATGTGCATTTTCTGATAAGAATGATATCCGTATCGAAAATGCAAAAATATAGCGATTGAGTCTGAATTTTCATTAGCTTATAAAAAGAAAGTTCACGCGTTATAATTTTTTTTTAATTATTGTACCGTTTTTTAGAGTGTGGCAACAAGAAATAAATAATTTAATTAAATTTAAAAAGAGGTATTTCTATACAGTTAAATTATGGAAGATGGTACAAAAAAGAGATAAATGGTAATCTGGTGATTTTTAAAAGTAGACAGCTATCTTTTCCATGTTCTAAAACGTATGTACATCAAGTTTCCTGCAAATCAATCAAAAATTGAAGATTTGTACAAAGGACATACATAGAACAGCTTTTATATATATAGATATTACGCTATCGTACGTGGCACAGAAATCATGATTATTTGTTAATTGTTTAATGGCAACGCTAGAATGAAACGCATCTCATTGGTTATTGAACAGCATTTAATGCATCTTCGTACTATAAGGAAGTTTATCATAGGTGGACCCTGTTCTGTTGCCAAATGCCGCCAAGTTTGCTGTCAACTTGGCAATATATCGCCAAATTATGTAAAATTCGTACCACTAATCGCCAAATTCGTACTGCAGGCTGTACAAAAGTATCCAAGTATTTTTCCATCTGTTAGTATAAATTGCTGAAAGGCATATTTCAATCTGTTATGCGTTTTCTTGCGAAACTATATTTTTCGATTATATCTACCTATCTATATTATAAAGGACAAACATATCTGTGCGTAACGCATACGTCATTCTGCGAATGGCAACTCTTTCAAATTTGAAATGAAATTTCGGTTTTGCAATTTTCGCTATTGCAAATTTTTAAACTTCTAAACATTGCACAGTTTCAATTTTTACATCATCGTATAGAGAAAAAAAATCTACTTTTAAATGCAATTTGTTTGAAAGCTCTATCTAAATTTATTTTTGAGATATTAATTTTTTTATAGTTTTTAGTACCAATTTTGTAATTGTGGCAACTGAAGTACTCCATTTCAATTAAAAGTGAAGGGAAAATAGTCATGGTTTAATTAATTTTATTGGTTATATCCTTATTGATGCCATTTTCACATTACAAATAAAAGTAACTTTTTTCTAATTTTTGAACAGAAAATGACGTCAACCATTAAAAAAACACGCATTCTTCTTCATAAATCAAAAGATTGAAGAAAATGTTTCAATCTTTTTACATTACGCTGATACTGAGTTTGAGACGCTTGGCAAAATGATTCAGTGAGTGAAAATGATGTCATATTTAAAACAAAACGATCATTTTCTTTGATAAAACTAAATATTTGACCAATACAACATGGCCAATACTATGAAAACTAAAGGCAAAGTTCTGAACGGCAAATTTTCGCGGGTACTGAGATTTGAACTTAAAGTTTGTGCGAATGTTCACATGAAAAGTTGTATCGGACAAAGGTGACTTTAAGTTTGGAAATACATTCATTAATAATCTATTGCGCGTTCAAATACTTTTAAATTGTGGATTTAAATTGTGGTGCGTGTGTAAATTTTCAGAATGTGTAAATTTTCAGAATGTGAAAATAACGTACACTTTAGATGTTATGGGGGAAATTTTTATGATGTGACAAAGCGAAATTTTTTTACTGATTTTTCATCCTGTAAAAACAAACATAAAAGCTTCAACCGATAACTTCAACATAATTATTTTCTTGATTACGTATTCTAATACAGCTTAATTTTTCGATAATTTAAGCAGTTAAAGTTTGTGGAAATAGTTTGGTAATTTTATGTTAAAACATTATTTGTTTTAAGTGTGAGACGACCAATGCAAGATGGATTTTTTATTGTAATTATTTTTGTAGGTTTATTATAAATTCGATCCAACAGTTCCATTGTAAACATTTTAATTCGTCGAATTTCGACGGGTTCCAACTCGTATATATAAAATCCTAATGAAACGAATTTATGAAACGGATACATTAATCGACTGATTAAATAACTGATTATGTTTCAAGCGATTTCTCCTAAAATATGGAATACTTAGCGATGAAATTAACAGCCAAAAATCAGCATTGATCCGCGCATCTCAAAACTGGTATTAGAATTTTTTAATTCGAATTAGTTTCGAAATATTAATTTTTTTTCTAATTTTATATACATTTTTCTAATGATGGAAACTCAAATTTTAATCAAACAGATATATTTTTTTCATATTTCAGAAAAGGTTGACATGGTAACCCGGCTATTGTTGTTTATTTGATAATAAATGTTTATTTATTACTTTTATTTATTACTTTTATTTCTTTTTATAAATTATATAAATTATTTTGTTCTATAATTATTAATAAAATTTATTTATATTTCCTTATAATAGAAAATAATAGATAATAATTAAAAAATACGCTACTACTTAGTTATTTCCGTTGACCAATTTCGTCAAATTATATAAATCGCCAAACCACTCGCCAAATTATACAAATTGACATAATTTTTATTTTAAATAACGAAAGAACAAATAAATTAGTATAACATTAATAAATATACAAATAAAAAGTCGAAATAAAAATCACTTGATGACGTAAACACGTGTAACTTGCAAGTGAATGTGACATTTAGGATCAACCATTATTGGCATTTAATCTTATAGTTTGGCGATAGATTTTTGGTCGACAGGATAACTAATCAAATCTAATCTAATCACCCACCCTGGGAACCTGCTTGTGGCTGATGGTTGGGTCAAGCCCCTAGCTCAGGGCGGGATGTTCCTTGAAGCGGAAAAAGAATTAGTTAATTATGCAAAATAAAATTACTATTAGATAAGTTCCTTAATTATTAATACTTAAAAGATAAGCTAAAGTTATACAGCATAAGAAAACTTGAGTTAAGTAACCATTATGAGTATATATTTTTGAGATGAAAGAGCAGCACTGAATGGGGGAGCACGACTACCAATTAAAACTAGTGGTCATTTAGATTTGTTCATCACATAAGTTTTCACAGTACTCCACATAATAAGATTAGTTGAGTAATAATATTATACACAATTTGGCAACACAACACAAAATGTAGTAAATTAATTTCTGGTAATTTATAACTAAGTAATACCAAAAATGCATATGTAACTGGTATTTGAAAACGAGGTTTTTGCCAAATTTTCGTATTAAAAAAAAAAAAAATCACGCCAAACCTGCTGTGCGTATATGACATCTGGCCAAATATTACCACTCATAAAAAAAAATGCTAACTGGCGAGTTGTGAAAAAGCTATTGGCGAGATATGCATCTGGCTAGCGTAACAGTACGAAGAATTCTTTGAGACCATGGCAACTTTTATGTAGTTTTATTCGAAAAATAAAAATGATTTTTTAATCAAAATGGAAAACTTACGGTCCCATACTGGCGCGATTTTTTTCTGACGCCAATGTCATATACGGAACGGGCACTTAACTGGCGCCAAAGTATCGTTATTTTTCTTGATATGGTAAGCCGGATGTTGTTGTTTATGCTGTTGATGCGTTCCCCAAATTGGCGTCGTTAAAAATTCGCGCCAATATGAGACATATATGACATCTGTGCCAAACTTTCATATGAACGGTAAAGGGATCAGACCGTATTTGTTTATGGCAGTTGATGACTTGAACTATTATAATATAGATGAAATGATGGCGATAGAATAATATTTGGCGACTTATCACCTGTGCCTGGCTAACATTAAAGTACCAAAATGGCACCTAGAGTATAAAAAGTGAAGTGGTCCGCCTGGAACTGTTGATGATAGTCACATGACTTAGGCTATTGTTATAGAGATTGTTTTAAAATACCGGGAGACAAAGACTCTGTATACTTAATTTATTTTATTTTAGCTTCTTTTCAAATGTTTAACTGATCCTCTTTAATCAAAAACGAAAACAACCATTGGATGTCTTAACAGCAACTGATTCGCCCTTAAATTTTTGCAATCAAAGGGAATTGAACGGAAGCCCGTTTACAGGGAGATCTGCACAGCTTTTTTCAGTATAATTCAATCTTCTCTAATATTTTAAAAGCCCATCAGATTAGCGTGTTTTTAGATTCTGCGGTGTCTGAACGGGGGTTGGCGAGCGTAGCTTGCAGGCGGCAGAGCCCCCTAATAGTATATATATCAACCTACAGATCAAATACAGGTCTGTTCAAAAGAATTGGAATACGTATTTGGCTATGTACGGTAACTGCTGAAATCAGTTTTTCAAATGCTTTATGCGTTTTCTAAAATGTTTACTTAATTATCTTATTTACCTTATATCCCTAAAAAACAAAGTTTTGTTAAAGCATTCAGGAAGTGTTGGAAAGTGTTTCATAATCTATGCTTAACGCATGATTTTTCTTTCTGGTTTTTATTGTACTTAGATGTTTATTTTTATTTTTGTAACCATTCAGTAACTCGAGCTATAATTTTCGTAAGTTGAATGACTGCCTAAGTTACATATTTAATTTTTACGTGTCACAATCTTTATGGTTTCTCTTTTAATGGATGGACAGTATATAGACTGTAGGGAAAAAATTATCTTACTTTTAGTTAAATTTATTTGTATGGTTTCTTCTTCATGTAATCTTGCTAGGTCTGTGGTTTTTTTGTTACATTTAATATCAGCTACATGCTCCTTTTTTTCTATTCTTAAATTTTCAAAATTTTAATATTTAAAAATGTTAAATATACTAAATTTAATTCTTTTGAAAATAAATCGGGCATAGTCGAAACATGTAAACAGTTGAATAAATCTATTTTTGCTGTGTTTTTTTCTTTTTTAAGTTTTAATTTCATCTTTTAGCAATTAAAATTAATATGATACGAGAGCAATCTAATTGTCAAAAAATTTGATCTTTTATACATATTAAAAAGAACAAAACAGACTAAGAAATGTTAAGTATAATTGAAGAGTTGGGAAATCTCAGTCTTCGTC
The DNA here is from genome assembly GCA_963932465.1 of Maratus speciosus. NCBI lineage: Eukaryota > Metazoa > Arthropoda > Arachnida > Araneae > Salticidae > Maratus > Maratus speciosus. Next base: position 484,679,429 of record OZ010793.1, read on the forward strand.
ATAATGATAATGAACAATGGAACAATGCGATCAACTTTATGGATTTCCTAGTTGCGTGACAACTTAATATCCAATAGAAAGGTAATATCTATTGCAGAGACATTAGGGACCCGTAAAAAAGAAAGATGTTTAGATGTAGATGGTAGCCACATGAGAAAAAATATTAAAAAATGAATAATTTTTTTTAAATTCAGATGAGAGATATTAAGTTTTTGAAAAGTTTAACAATATAAGAAAAGAAAAGAAAAAAATATATATAAAAATAAAGAGATTCCATTAATTCTTAAAGAACAGACGAAAAGGCTAACGTGGGAAAGCTCCATCTAAAAAAAAAAAAAACTCTTTACAGAGACCATACATTTACCATTAAGCTAAAAAATGCTTAAAAAAGCATAATAACAGTATTATTATTTTATTATTATTATTATTATTATTTTTTTTTTTTGTATAGAAAACAATTATTTTGTGAATAAAATAAAAGAATATCATAGTAATTTTCTTCTGTATACTCGAAAGGGTCTAGCGGGATAAGCATAGCGAAATGGCCGATGCTTGAAATAACTTGAGTGGTAATAAGGCTCAACATGTGAATACAATATCGAGTGTTTATAGCCCCTGACCTTGAATTGTCCTTGAGGCAATCAGGGAAGTTTGCGCCGGCGCTACTATTTTTCAAATTCGTTTTTCTCAAAAAGTATAAAAGTTAAAACAAGTTGGAAATTGCTCGTCAAACGTGGCAAATGAGGTGCGTTCGTACTATAACCAGTTTTATAAATATTTTTTGCACCGCATATTATACTGAATGTATATTTTAGTCTAATGTCCTTTTTAACCCCATTGTAGAGGATGACAGGGACACTGTGCAGGGTTGAAAAGGACACACATAAATAAAAAAAAAAATTATGAAAAAAATTTTCTTTTTATTTGCGATTATATTATTCAGAAATAAAACATAATAATGCGCAAATAAAAATAAGATATATTGTAACGTATAAGAAAACTAAAACAAGAAAAATAAGTTGTTCAGGCCTACTTGGCATACAACAACTTTAAATAAAAAAAATTAAGAAAGATTTAGCTCTACTTGCCTCACCACCAGTTACGGATTTAGGTAACTTCATCACAATATCATTAATATTCACGTCATTCATGTCAATAGTATCGGTAAATACAAATTGGTTTTAATTTTTTTTCTGAAAAAATGTACTTTGAATTCATTCCGAGTGCTTTTCTGGAGTTTGTGGATAAAGTGCGACAGGAATGTCACCATAATTATTCCATTATCTTTTGCAAATTTTATTGTCTTAATATTTATATTGCTTTCATGATTATCAAATAGGAGAAGCGTAGGATCAGTTTTAGAACAACTAGAATATTAAGCTGATGTCAATTGCTTTAAAAAAATTCTGCTGTCATCCACCAACATTGATGAGCAAGTCGAATCCTTTGGCATGGGACAGGTCTGGGTATGAACTCTTTGTAATTCTTCCTGGGAAAACAAATACTGTTGAACAGAGTTACCGGATGCAGAAACAAAAGTGTAACAACTTTACCACGTTCAGTTGATGTTACGTGAGAAAATTGCTTTCACCACGTTTTTGCTACTATATTAGATGGCTTGTGCCCTGTCATTAAACCTGTTTCATCACAGTTATATATTATATTCCGTATGAATTTATAGCGATTCCTAACTGACTAAAGGTTTTTAAAAATATCAACATTAGCTTTGTTGAAACTTGTATTTCTTGTTAAACTAATGGCTATTCTTCCATCCTTAGCACTGAGGACGGTTTGCTAAATGCTACCAAAACCGGCATGCTTAGAATTTAAAATTATTGGTGCGTTTAACGTTTATATTTTTACAATTTTATTATAATGGCTATATGTTTTCTGAAGAGAAAGTAATGAATTTCGTTGATTAAAATCTTGGAACCAATCAATTCCAGCTTGCTTGTTTGTTTGCCAAGTCAGGAACATATTTGGAGAATTCAAAGATTGAATGCTCATGTGCACAATTGTCAAACCATAGTTCCTATTAGATGCTTGAAGCAAATATGAAGCTAACTCTTTTTATTTAGCTTCACTAAAAACTTTTCTATCACCAAATGGGCGTATTCAAATTCATATGCTTGTACATTCTTAAATTTTAGAACAATTCTTTTTAAATAGGACTTTTTAATGTCGTAGGCTTTAGCTGTTGATCGTACAGACAATCTTTTTTCCTCTACTTCAGATACAACACCCATCCTTTCATCTTCATTAATTCGATTTTTTTCAATTTTCGTTTTACATTTTCGAAGCATATTGACTTTTGATGATTATTGGAAAAGGAAAAAATACCTAAATTGTCGGTATATGTCATTGTAATATTAGCATATTTTTGTTCTACATAATAATGCATTCATTCTTTTTACATAAAAAACTAAAAAACATAACTTAAATTTTACGAAACGTAAATAATATTTTGTTGAAATAATTATAAACAACGAGGGGACATGTCCCTTTCAATCCCTCAGTTACTGTCCCTTTCAACCCCATACCCACCTAGCGAAATTAAAAATTTATTCATGCATGACAGTATTTTAGTTAACAAAATACACTGGTAATCACATAAAGTGTATACATGAGAGTGCTAAATAACATAAATATTACAATGCTAAACACAATATTAATTTTTTAGAAAAAAATAAAGAAAAGCAAGATCAAAATTTACTTTTTTATATCAAAAACAGATTTTGCTTTCACCACCTAGAGCGCTAGACTTGTTGACGTTAGTTATAAGGATTATTAAGACAGAAAAAGTATCGCCATCGATTGAGCCAAAGTTGAAAATATCTACATTTTATTTTCTTTCAGAAATTTTGAGTGTCCCTTTCATCCCCAGTCTCCCCTAAACCTATAAAGTAGTGGTATGTATGGAAACATTCTGTTGTTTTGGCGTATTGCGCATCCTGCCCGAGTGGAAATTTTAGGAATTGACCAATCCAGTGATAGAAGGGTATTTCTGCAAACACAAACAGGAAAAGTTGCTAGCATTACTTTCTTTATAACTCAAAAAGCGGATCTTCGATTTCAAATAATTTTTTTTTATTAAAAATGCACACTTTGAGCATTTTTTGTACTTTTTTGAATGGTGTAAACATAAAATTACTACATTAATATTTTTTAAATAATATTTTTGATTATTTTTGTGCGTTAAAATTTGTGTAAAAATGTGAAAAAATTATATAATGTGAAATAATATGGGTCAATCCATTTCAAGTGGTCCAGAAAATCACTTATTCGTTGCTTGACCATTTTTAAAAAATCTGAAATTTTTTGTACAGCAACCCTAACATGATGGAAGTTCAAAATTACTATTATTTTAATTTTATTAATTTTTGTTTGTGCATGGCGGCCATCTTTGTTTCATCGTCTGCAGCCATTTTCTCACAAGAAGGGTTTAAGGAATTGTAAATAATTCATCATTTATTTCTCCAATTCAAGTGCGGATTAAAGCAATTTGTACAGAATATATTGGGCTAAAAATATGGTAATAGAGTAGTTTCCGAAAATAAATCCTTATTGGTGAAATTTAAGCATAAAATTTCAGTTTTTTTCCAAAATTTGCCCGTTTACAAAAGTAAATTTTTCTAGCAAGGAAAAATGTGAACATGACATAATTTTTTTCACAAATAGGCCGAAAGTACTTGTACTCACACGCCAAGTTCCAGATCTGGGACTTGCTTTCTCTTCGCTAAAAAAAAATCCCAAATTTTTGAAAAATGTCAAAAATCGCACTTTTGAGGCTTTGATATCTCTGGTGGGGCACGAGATAAAAATTTTAAGTTTTGGTTTCTGACAGTATTGTATGGTAGTGTAATGCACAAGAAATTTAAGGATGGAGATTTGACTACAAGCTGAGATATGGCAAGGGAAACAATACTGCCAAAACAATACTGCCAAACCTCTACGACTACTGTTTTGTTGTAGTCGCAGCTAAGTATCTATCTCAGAGTGTCACTTAAGTTTATCTTTTTGATTATCTTTAAATAATACTAACAGAAAATAAAGCCCTTTGCAAATTTTAGCAATTAATTTAAAAAATAATTATGCCTAAGACCATACATTTTGCATGGTTTCAGTAATTTATGATTTAAAAAGAACCTCGGCACTTTTACATAAAGAAAAAAATTATTTTTATACAAGACATGAGACAAAAACAGAATACGGAAAGAGAATAGCTGTTAATGTTGTCATTCTTGTTGAGACATGATCAAACATGTTAAAACACATTCTTGCTTGTTGGTTTAAAAACCACAATTTTGATCTTTCTTAAAATTTCATTTGTAGGAAACAAATCTTGTCATCTCTTTATAACTTGATTGAAGATCTTGGCCCTGCTGGATCATAGAAATAAACTTTGAAATCACTATGTGCAAGTCTCACTTCATTAATAATTCCTAGTTTACTTCTTATGCAAAAATGTCATTTTTCTGCAGTAAAAATTTTGAAAGGGCTATAGATATCTTTACTTTCTGAAAATTACTTGAAGCTGATGCATGGTAACATCGTATAATGCTTCATTTACAGGAACATACTTACGGTAAAACAAGTTTCAGGGACTGGCAAGCAACATTGAAATTGTGGTTTTTAAACCAACAAGCAAGAATGTGTTTTGACATGTTTGATCATGTCTCAACAAGTATGCCAACATTAACAGCTTTTCTCTTTCCCTATTCTGTTTTTGTCTCAGCTCTTGTATAAACATATTTTTTTTCTTTATGTACAAGTGCTGAGGTTTCTTTAAGTTACTAAAATTACAACAAAAATTACTGAAACCATACAAAATGTAGGCCTTAGGCATAATTATTTTTTAAATTAATTGCTAAGTTTTGCAAAAGGCTTCATTTTCTGTTACTATTATTCAAAGATAATTGCCGAAACGTCAGTGAAGGCTTACTGTGGAGACACGAAAAGTTTTGATTTCCGTTTGTCTGTCTGTCTGTCTGTCTGTCTGTTCCGCGATAACTGCCGCAAAAAGCACCCGATCAGCTTGAAATTAATTGGGCATATTCGTGAGATACCCGGACGTAGCTGTATAGTTTTTGGTTAAATTTGGTTCATTCGTTCGGAAAATATGGAAGATTTTATTTTTCTTTATAATGCTTTTCTACGGCAAGTCAGACGATTTTCAAATTTCCATTTGTTGAAAGAAAATGGCACGTTTGATTAATGGATTTAAATGTCAAATTATGGATACTAAAATTCCAAATAAGGGTTTTAAATTATTCCTATTATATTGAAGTTTTATCAATATATCTATCCGATTTTTTTATTTACGTGTATAATGTTTTGAGGACATTTATACATGTATTCTAATAATATAAAGAATTTTTAAATTAATTTTCTTGTTTTACATGATACATATTTCTTTTTTTTTTCCTTTTCTTCGTTGCCTAGCGACTGTTATTCGTAGCCTATCATTGCTTCAAATATGAATGAAGTTAGTAAATTACGTTAATTTTATTGCAGGTACTATTAAAAGGCTATCACAAAAAATATTTTATCGCGCCAAATCGATGCAATTTATGTAATTAACAGTGGGCACGATAATGAATTATTTTCCAGTAGATTTATAGATCTCCAGATATGCATATTTTGGGGGGCTTTTAATATGTTATTGCTATCGCATGGATTAGGATGTTTAAACTAATGTTTAACCATGCTATAAGTGAAAAAAAAGTACAGTTAAAGGCATGTAAATCCTTTTTAACACTTTCCAACATGGATGAAAAGTATTTATGACTTCAGTTTTTCTATCTGTCGCCTGCCGTGTTTCTCTACGTGCTCTAACTCGCGTAAATATAGTCGGGATTGCATGTAATTGATATACGTTATTGAGGTTTGCCAAAGTATGTTTGGTATTAAAAATGAAGAGTGTAGCATTCATAGCTTAATTACAGGGGCACTCAAAACTATTCCGTTACATTATAGTCTTTGGGAAAAATCGTCTGCGGTGTATTTTAATAATGTTACACAATTTTAAACGTAATGAAATTTATATACTTTATTAAGGTGCACTAGAACCTGGTTACTATAAAATATGTTATGTGTAGCACTTACAGCATGCGTACAGGGAACTCAAAAGTATTCATAATATTACAATCTTTGAAGAAAATCCTTTTGTGGCGTTTTTTAATGATGTTACTCTGTTACAAAATAATAAAATTGATATGTATTTTTGAAAAATTTTTGTTGTATATGGGGTGCAAAGCATATGTTTTTTTCAGGGTCACACAAAAGTGGTCGATTAAAATGTGGTCTACGGGGGAAAAAAAACTCTTCACAGCTTATTTTAACACATTAACGACAGGAAACGAGAATTCTCGTTTTTATTCAGAATACGTCATTGGCTAAGGGAGTGACTTCTACCTTACAGAAAAGACATTTATATTGTGTTGTCCATATTTTTTATAGATTGTAAGACATTATATATTACATCCGTACATTGAAAGATATTTACTGCTGCATAAACATGAAAAACATATTTCAGAAACCAATTTCCGAGACACTTTCAGAAGAGGGAGGAGCTTCTACTGTTTTTAAACACAGATTTAATTAAATTGCCTGTCGTCAGTGTGTTAATTGTGTTGCACTAATTCAAACATTATGAAATTAAATTACATTACTGTGGTTGACTACAAGAAGCTTGAATATGATTTGTATCGTATTTATCGTTCATTTATAGGGTCACATAAAAAATTTCGGATACAGTTCTGGTCTATTAGGGATGATTGCTGAAGAGCATTTTCGATTATGGTGTGCGTTTTAACGTTAAGTAAATTTGTGCTTAATAAGTAGTGCTTAAATATTGTATAGACCATGTACAGGGATATACAAATGAATTCGTAAGTATAAATGAAAATGAGCGCGAATTGCTTCAGTGTTTTTTTTTTGTTTGTTTTTTTTTTTTTGGTTTTTTTTTTTGTTGTTGTTTTTTTTTTTTTTTTTTTTTTTGAGTTATGTATTTCCCAGCCCAATTACATTTAGTATACTAATAAATGTTTGCAGAATTTAAATAGAACCATATACAGGACTCCGCAGAAACTGGATATATGGTGCACACTATGCATACTAATCCCCGGAAATGTGATATGAGCAGTTTTAAGAGGGTTTTTTGTCTGCATTAAATTTAAATGTTATAGACGACGCGTAAAAATCTTCACGTACACAGGGCTGTAGAAAAGAATTCATGTACGTTTCCGTCTATTGGTAGAATTTACTAAAGGACATTAACACAATTAATTGATAATTACAAATGTAAATTAAATTACACTACGAAGGGGTTCAGGGGGGCAGAGCCCCCTTGAAGAAATCTACTTTATTATCTAAAAATTACCAGAATAAGTAGCTCATGAGATTTTCAGAATACCATTACATAACAAGGGGTTTAATTTAACGCTTCTAATGTCAGAAACCTTCGAAATATTTTTTCGTTTTATAAATGTTTATGTAATTTCAAAACTTTAAATTTCGTTTTTTGTAGAAAGATTAATATTACTCAAAGGGTGCTAAACACAATGAATTGTAGAGCTGACGTTGAGGCTCCTGATCTGCAGATTTACTAGTAAATAAAATAAATTTAAATGACACTCTGAGATAAATACTTACCTGTGACTACAACAAAACAATAGTTTAGAAGTATTATTTTGACATGTTGCTCTTGCCATATCTCAGCTTGTAGTCAAATCTCCATCCTGAAATTTCCTGTTCGTAGCACTACCATACAATACTCTCAGAAACCAGAACTTCAGATTTTTATCTCGTGCCCTACCAGAGATATCAAAGCCTCAAAAGTGTGATTTTTGACATTTTTGAAAAATTTGGAATTTTTTTTAGCGAAGAGAAAGCAAGTCCCAGATCTGGAACTCGGCGTGTGAGTACAAGTACTTTCGGCCTATTTGTAAAACAAATTATGTCATGTTGACAGTTGTCCTTGCTAGAAAAATTTCCTCTTATAAACGGACAAATTTTTGAAAAAAACTGAAATTTTATACTTAAATTTCACCAATTAGCAGTTAGTTTTGGAAACTACTCTACTACCAAATTTTTAGCCTAAATTATTCTACAAATTGCTTTAATCCGCACTTTAATTGGAGAAATAAACGATGAGCTATTTACAATTCGGTAAACCCTTCATGTGAGAAAATTGCTGCAGACAATGAAACAAATATGACCGCTATGCACAAACGAAAATTAATAAAATTAAAATAATAGTCATTTTGAACTTCCATCAAGTTAGGGTTGTTTTACAAAAAATTTCAGATTTTTTAAAAATGGTCGAGCAACCAGTGCTGGACCACTTGAAATGGATTGACCCATATATTCTTCGATAACTGGCGTTAGTTTCACTTTTTTAACTTTTATACTTTTGAGAAAAACGTATTTGAAAAATAGTAGCACCGGTGCAAACTTTCTGATTATCTCAAGGACAGTTCAAGCTCAGGGACTAAAAACACGCTATACTGTATTCTTATGGTGAGCCTTATTACCACGCATGTTATTTCAAACATCGACCGTGTTGATTTCGCTATGCTTATCCGGCTGGATCCTTTCAGAATAAAAAACCGCCAGATTTCTCAACACTGTTTGCGGTGTGTATAGTGATATTACTGGGAAATTATTGCATATTCTACAATTAAGAAAGAGGAAGAAACAAATTTAGAAATAGTGGTACTCAAATTCAAAGACCAAAAAGACCCTTATTTTTATAAGTGCGTTCGTAATTATATAAATACGTAGCACCTACAGTCGTCGTTCAGTCCGTCAGTCTATCCGCTGTCTGTCGCTCCGTCTGCCCGCATATAACAGAGCAAAAACTACCCAACCGAATGGTCTGAAATTTTGAAGATATAATTGTTGCAAAATTTTGTGGAGTCATTTCAAATTTCATGAAAATCGGATGTATAGTTTAAGGACAGTTAAAATTTTTCCGTTATATTACGGCCAATGGGAAAAATTATTGCAAGTGCATTTTAATGATGTTACAGCCTTCTAAATGGTCTAAAATTTTAAATATATAATTGTTGCAACATTTTTTCGACTCATTTCAAATTTTATGAAAATCGGATGTATAGTTTAATTACAGGGACAATCAAAATTTTTGCTTTACATTACGGCCAATGGGAAAAAATATTGCAAGTGCATTTTAATGATGTTACAGCCTTCTGAGTGGTCTGAAATTTTAAATATATAATTATTGCAACATTTTGTCGACTCATTTCAAATTTTATGAAAATCAGATGTATAGTTCAATTACAGGGACAGACAAAAGTTTTCCGTTACATTAAGACCAATGGGAAAAAAATATTTCAAGTGCATTTTAATGATGTTACAGCCTTTCGAAGAGAATGAAATTGATATGCACTTATGAAGTGAACTAAAATATACATTCAGTACAATATGCGGTGCAAAAATTATTATAAAACTAGTTATAGTACGAACGCACCTCAGTTGCCACGTTTGACGAGCAATTTCAAACTTGTTGTACCTGCATGAGTTTTTACTCATTATTAATATTAATCATTTTCTTAAATAACCTCTGACTAATTATCACTATTTTTCTATTAGAGGAAACACTTCTTTCCATATCCTTACTTTATCGTCAGTCAAAAATAAAATGCTTCCATCATGATAAAATATCTTCCTTCGACAAAATTTATTATCAATGATGAAAGTAAAGAAAGCATAAAATATCCCCAGGAAGTGATAGATATGCTATTATATGGATCATTTGGGAATAACGCAACGCAATCTATACGCATTATTTTCAACATTTTAGTTTGAAGCAAAAATATGCTAGATAAGATAGTGTGCCTTATTTATGAGCGTATTTTAAAAGAATTTATGGAAAATCCAAAACAAGTTTACGCAGAGAAAATAAATATTTGCTTTCCCCCGTATACCGTAATATTTCTTCCGTGATTATCACAAGACATGTTTTAAATTCCTTATTGAAACACGATTTAAAACCTGCCACAAAGCACTCTATCTGAAAGCTCAGAAATTCAGTGATTGGGGATAGGTTTTCCGCATTTAAACAATAAAAAAATGAAATATTCGAGCTTTCAGAAGACTTTTTACATATCGGAACTAAAGAAACTACAAGTTTCTGTTAAGAAAACATGAAAAAGGAAAAAAAAACTCTCATCATCTGATCTCTTCATACCGATTTTAAAATATTAACTTTAAACCTGGGAATTTGAAAAGTTATAATAAAAAAGGAGAAAATTTGTCAAGTGAGATGAGACTTCCAGTTGTGTCTCAACAGCTGAAAAAAAAACTTAACTTCTGTGATCTACTATATATATATATTACAAAATTTTTATTCCAATACTCTATTAAAACATTTTACTGCATATTTATAATTCCCCTGCTCTTAATAACCTGTTATTTATTATTTCTATTTAAACTCCTTTTATTTTTAATTACCGTATTATATTATCTTTATTCCAATTTCTAATCTAAAAGGCACGTTCCCTTCAGAAAAATTTTTCTAAAAGCAATGCTAAAACCGAGACGCCAGATCATTTCGAATGTTCTTTTAACCATTTTTCTTTTATTTTCTTATTTTATTCTAAACTTTCTCTTAGCGCGTTTTTCAACTGAGCGACATATTACTACGAAATTGATGCGCTTCTCGAATATCTATTATATATATATATATATATATATAAATGGAAATTTCGTCCCGGCTGCTTATAATTCAAGTTCTGCTGAATGGATTTTGATGAACTTGCACTGTTAGATAGATAATGTTTCAGGGAAAGTTTTAGTATATAACACAACGTTTTACGTACATTAGTTATAGAATTATGTTAGAATGTTCTGTTACTTTGGACGAAAACGTTACCATTGGGTTTCTTTTTTTGTCGACCATTATCGTTGATGAAAGAATTGAAACAGCTGTGCACTTCGAAATATAAAATAAAAAAATTTTATTAATTTTAGTTAAAAGAAAAAGGGAAACAGTTTTGTCGAGTGAAAATGTAATAAAACGAAAATATTTAATTTACATATGAAAGGGAGTTATACAAAAAAGATCTTCTGTTTACCGAAAAGTTTATTAATAAAAATTCTGCATAACTAACTTTAATTTTACATCATATTTAAGATGGCGTCATATTATTTCCGTATTACTGAATTCAATATATAGAATCGTAATAAATTTTGTATTCATGCTTTTTTGTATTAGAGTACAACAGCTATTGCACCAAGATCTGAATATTTATAAATTTATAAAACTAGTTATAGTACAAACGCACCTCATATGCCACGTTTGACGTACATATCTAACTTGTTAGGAGCATATTTCATTATTTTATTTCATATTTTAAAATCGTATATAAGCTCTATTACTACCTGTTACTCTGTTTTACATCATTAACGCTACCAACACATTTTTGAAAACTCGACGTTAAATGAGAAAGAAAGATGTTTTATAACAAAAATGTATCAACTAATTTACTGAACGCATCTATTCACTAACGCCTTTAAAACATTTGTTAGCAAATATCTTATCCATAAATGGTCTAATGTCATCATTAATCAACATTATGTATGCTTTACAACACGGTAGACTTACAATTCATTTATTTTCTTTCCTCATAGTATCTAAAATGTATGTTCTTTTATTTTCATTTTCTTCCTTTCTGAGACGTATTAAAGCTAATAAATAGTTACTTTTAAAAGAAAAATAAATTGTTTTAACTAACTTTGGCTAAAACTCTAAACTGGTTTATCAATCAAATAAGTTCCAATTTGTCACATATTAGTAGGGATTGACTAGTAAAATAATATACATTTTACTTAAAAAGTACTGTTTTTAAGGCTTAAATTAAAGGACGCGAGCAACACAGCATATTTTATAATTTTTAACACTTTCCAACAAAGTTGAAAAGTGTTTATGACTTCTTTTTGTCTGACCGTCTGGCCGTCGGTCCGCGCTCTAACTCTCGTAAATATACTCTTATTGTTCTAAAATTTTTGGATGTTATTGACCTCTACCATTGCACGTTCCCTATTTCAAATGAAGTTAGTAGCATGTTTAGTTCATTTACAAGGACCATCAAAAGTGTTCCGTTACATTAAGGTCAATCGGAAAATACCGTTTCAAATGACTTTTAATGGTCTTACACCATTTCAAACGTAATAAAATTTATATGCATTTAAGAAGTGCACTAAAATATGCATTCTGTAGAATATGCGATGCAACTAAAGTTATTATTCATTTAGAGGGCCACACAAAAGAGTTCCGTTACATAATGGTATGGGGGGAGGGAATTGTTTTCGGCGTATTTCAATCATGTTAAACTATTTCATATATAATGAAATTTGCATACGTCGCTGAGGTTTTGATTAAAAAATCAAAATTTTTTTTTGAATAAAACTACATAAAATTTGTCCTGGTTGCAAAGACTGATTGTACGAAATATTTACCACTCACATTCATCTCTATTACTGAATCTTTACAATACTCTATTAAACTTAAATTACTTCCCAAAAAGTTGGAAAATTGGAGAACTAGTCTTTTTTCTAAAGGCAGGTAAGGACCCACAATCTGCTCAGTCATACAGACCAATAACTCTACTCCCAATTCTGGGGAAAATTTTTGAAAAATTATTATTAAAACGAATAAATTATCATTTTCGAAATTCGACAGTTCTACAGAGTTCTCAACACGGATTCTTAGAGGGTAAATCGGCTGAATCAGCGATACAAGAAGTTCTCTCAACAATTGACTTACTTCAACAAGAAAACAACTACATTTCATTAATATCATTAGACATCCAAAATGCTTTTGACAACTTACCTTGGGACGCAACAATCCAAGAACTGGAATTTTTGGGGTTGGAGGAGCCATATGTTAATATCCTGAAATCCTTTTTATCTCACAGAGGAGCGAAACCAAATTGGCTAGCACAAGAAATTCATTGGTTTAGGAAGGGGTGCTCACAAGGTTCATGCTTTGGGCCCTTCCTATGGAGAACCTTCCTAAACGGTCTCTTACGCCATTTAAAATCGTTAGGTTACATAATAATAGCTTATGCAGATGACATTTTAATTATATTAAATGGTAAAACAAGGCGAGAATTAGAAAAATTAGGAAAGGACATCTTAGATTATATTAGTAGGTGGATGTCAAATCACAACATGACAATATCTTACAATAAATGTAAAGTTCTCCACCTTAGAAGACCAAAATTTTTGAAAAGAGCTCCAACACTCAAAATTGACAACCATTCATTAAAAAGTGAGCCAACTTTAGAATACTTAGGTATCGTTCTGGATAGTACGTTGTCGTTTCTCCCCCATTTACGAAAGAAAAGGCAGGAAATTACACAACTTTCGCAAGACCTATTGAAGTTTGCCTCAGCTTACGGAGGGGTAAACAAATTAATTCTGAAGATTTGGTACAATAGTATCTTGGAGAAGAAAATCACGTATGCTGCAGCAACTTGGTTTCACCGGATAAGCAAAGCCCATGGGCTTCGTCTGATCTCATCAATACAATACCAATGCCTGTTATTAGTTTCACGTGCCTACAGAAAAACTTCGGCGGATGCCCTTTGTGTTTTAACAGGTATTCCGCCCTTGGCACTTCAACATGAATATATAGCAACAACAGGAAGAGTCTTACGTCTTGGAATCCCGACAGGAAATCAAGAACCAATATTTTACCAACCAAAAATGAAGTCAGATCAAGTTGAACCATTTAAAGAATATTTCTTTCAAATAGATCCAGAAAATACTCCACATGTAGAAATAAACATTTATACGGATGGTTCCAAGATGGAAGATGAAACGGCATATGCCTTCCGTGTGTATCAGAGAGGAGAGTTAATCCACGAGGATCAAACTAAGTTAAGTAAAGAAAATACTGTTTTTCAGGCAGAACTCCTGGCCATAGAAGAGGCTGTGCTGTGGATTAGGAACTCCCCTCATAAAGAAGTATTAATACACTCGGACAGTCTCTCAAGTCTCTGAGCAATAGAAGATGTTTTTTCAAAAAATCTCATCGCACTACAAATTATCAAACTACTCCAAGAAACAAGAAAAAAGATCTTCTTTAAATGGGTCCGTGGACATGTGGGTAATGTGGGGAATGAGCATGCAGATTCTTTGGCAAAAGAAGCAATCAAAGCCACATCACATGCCAAATACAAATTCTTTCCCAACCCTCCTTCTTACTTGAAGAAGCTTCTAAAATCATCTTTACACGAACAATGGCAGACTCGCTGGGACTATGGTACCACAGGACGGTACACATACGCTTTAGCCCCAAAAGTCTCGGAAAAGAGAATCCTGCTGCATAGAAATCTTTTTCTGTTTGCCACTAACCACGGCCCATTTTCATCATATCTTTATAAATTTGACAGGGTTCCTTCTCCATTATGTGTATGCGGTCAGCGAGCTACATCATTGCATTATATCTTTAACTGTACCCTTACATCATATTACCATATAAGAAAATCTCCAAAAATTTCTTTGTCTCAGTGGTTCTCAGTGGTTTTGTCAAATCCATCATTTTGTCAAAAGATAATTGAATGTATGAAAGTTTTAGAAAACAACCATTATTTGTTTCAAAATGTTTTGCCATTTATAGATGATGATGAGAACGTATCTTAACAAATAGACAGATACCACCAATTCAAAATAAACTCTTAGCCACAAACAACACGATTGAACTATAATTGAACTGTTGCAAGAACAATAGACTTTTGAACTTTTGTGTGTGTATATAATTATATAATATTCATCATAATTATTCACTATTTTACCTATTTTTTATATTCCACATTATTTTTAAAATTATGAATCTCTTTCTAATTTAGTATACATATACGTAGCTTTTATTGTATTTTTGCAGAACGCCCAGCTTTGCAGAGTAATTGAGCTTTTGCCGCTCCAACAAGTTTAAAAATCCTATTATCTATTATCTCATGATCTTATTAATTACAAATATCTAAATTTCTCTCGTAAACGCCCAGTAAAAATTGGGCTTTCCATCGTGTATATATTGTACTTATATTGTATTTAAGTTTAATATTCTCAATTGGCTTTCCTGTAGGTCCCTTCGGGCCTTTTATTTATTATTATTATTTTTTTTTGTGTGTGTGTGTGTGTGGTGACGGCGGTAGTAGATGGAAACCGCTGGGTGGGGCTTGTGAGTGCTTAAGCCATTTGGTAGGCCTCCCTACCTAGCTGACCCTGACCCTGGTACTGTTACGCTAGCCGGATGAAAATCTCGCCAATAGCTTTTTTTCAACTCGCCAGTTTTTTTTTTTTTTTTTTCGAGTGGTAATATTTGGCCAGATGTCATATACGCATAGCAGGTTTGGCGTGATTTTTTTTTACGAAAATTTGGCGAAAACCTCGTTTTCGAATACCAGTTACATATGCATTTTTGGTATTACTTAGTTATCCCGTCTACCAAAAATCTATCGCCAAACTATAAGATTAAATGCCAATAATGGTGGATCGTAAATGTCACATTCACTTGATTTTTAAGCAAGTTACACGTGTACGTCGTCAAGTGATTTTTATTTCGACGTTTTATTTGTACATTTATTAATGTTAAACTAATTTTGTTGTTCTTTCGTTATTTAAAATAAAAATTGTGTCAATTTGTATAATTTGGCGAAATTGGTGGACGGAATAACTAAGTAGTACCGTATTTTTTAATTATTTTCTATTATTTTCAAAAGGAAATAACAAAAGAAAATAATTGATAACTATAGAACAAACTAATTTATATAATTTGAAAAAAGAAATAAAAGTAAATAAACATTTATTACTAAATAAACAACAATATCCGGGTTACCATGTCAATCAAAATAATGCCATTTTGGCGCCAATTAGGTACCCCGGTGCGTATATGACATCTGTGCCTAATATTTTTCTTTTCGTTTTGTTTCTAAAAAAAGAAAGAAGTGAAAGCCATCAATTTTAAATGTTTCAGTTTAAAAATACAGAGTCCTATATTTCTCTATCAGAATCTTTCAATTCGGCGAAAGATTGTTCAAGTAAATTGAATTATGAATAAAAGTAATATGATACATTTCTTAGCATACATTTAACGGAGGCCAAACTGGTCGCCAAATTAGCTTAAAATAATAACCTTTTCTCAGATATAAAAAAAAAATATCTGTTATGATTAAAATTAGAGTTGCCATCATTAGAAAAAAATATTTAAAATTAGAAAAAAAATTAATATTTCGAAAACTAATTCGAATTTAAAAATTCTAATACCAGTTTTGAGATCTGTAGATCAATACGGATTTTTGGTGTTTATTTCATCGCAAAGTATTCTCTATTTTAGGAGAAATCGCCGTGAAACATAATCAGTTCTTTAATCAGTCGTTTCATAGAATCGTTACATAAATTCGTTTCAATTCAGTCGTTTCATAATATCCGTTTCATAAATTCGTTTCATTAGGATTTTATATAGAGAGAGTAGATATAATACATAAAAAATTTTCATTATTCAAACATTTCTTTTTGAATGAGACATCATGGTGCACGAATCTTTGGAATTTTAAGGAACTTAGGCTAAGCGAAACTTGAATAGAAATAATTTTTATTTAAATTTATCTCAAAAGTAAGAGCCAAAACTGCCTTAATTATGTGATTATTTTATGGATTTAATGAATGTCCTCTATCGACAAAAGTATCAATGTAATTCATTATTTTTACGAATTCTGTGAAATGTTTAATATCATGTCAAAGTTATTTTATCATTAATAAAATATTGACTATTAATATATATTTTTTAAAAATTAAAAACGACAGTCATTATTATTTCTCAAGTGATATTTTTAAGCATGTTAGTTTCCCTAAGCTTCTGAAAGAACATTTCGCTTCTAAAATTTTTTTTAATTATAATTCTCTTAATTATAATAATCTTATATATATCTCTTACACGAATGTTATTCGGTTGGCACCATTTTCTATAAGAAACACTTTTACTTGTACTTTGACAACATTTGCGAAAGAAATATATTACATATTATATTTTCAAAATATAGTGGTGCAAATAGAATATAAAAATAAAACCATGTATAAAAAGCTAGCGTCCGATAACGGTTAAACAATACTTTTTTCAATCCAGCTTTTATAAGTAGAAATAATAAACTAATAATGAAATTTTATCAGTCGTTATTTCTTTGAGAATTTTTTGTGACTTTATCTAATAAAGTTGTTAATATCAATATTCATATGACCACATCGTTCTTATGTTAACTAAAACAAACATAGATCCCTAAAGACTAAATAAAGATTAACGTATGGCTTACTTCCGAGGTCAATAACTTGTATCTTTTCATCCGCTGACACATTCGTTAGGGAAGTATAATCTGACATAAGAACATCATTGAATGAAAATATATTAGATTTATTACACTTATAGAAATAAGTGATATTGTTAATGTTATACTAGCAGATTAAACAAATTATTACATCCAAGTACTAAACTGTAAAAAGATAAATCTTGAAAAACGTACAGAAAAAGCATAAAAAGTTCCAAGTTTTAAAGATATAATTATCAAATGGATTATAATAAAACTTGAGTATACATTGAATACATTATATTGCCGATCTTCAGATCAAACCTAACTGATCTTTTTTAGCTTTTTTTCAACATAATTAGAAACTGTTCATAAATTTGCCTTCTCTGTCTGTCGGTCTCCGCCTGTCCGTGCTCTAGCTTTCGTAACCAAATTCATGACAGTTTTGACGGCAAATCCCACCAGACAGCGAACCTGCCGCCAGACACCGGCACACCACCCTGGGAGCAGGACAGATACCAGTCACCATCCGCAAAAGTCTAGGCTTCGACCTCTACAAGACCGAAAGCACGGATTACACTGGTAGACCATGACAGCCACGCCAACGCTCATACCGCAAAGCAGAGACCACCTTAAGGTTTTTTTCTAGAAAAGTGGCCAAATTCTCGTTACACATAAGCAAAACACGGGAAAAATCTGTGCGGTCACCCCATTTGAAGCATACTATGACGGTGGCCTGAGCCTACTCATGAAGCAGCCGACGAGACGAGACACAACAGCGCCCTGTACCCAGGGGAACTCTGCTCCCGCTCATCTTCACACTTAAGGCTCCTGTTCATGCCGGTGAAGGCACTTACGAGCTAATGCTAATCTTATGAGGAGGAATTTTTCTAATATCTCGTTTGCATTTCGACATTTTTAAATATATATTTTTTTTACATTGGATAGACGAGATCCAAAAAAGAATGATTGTTGGAATGCGGTGCGCTGGTTGCATCTTGATGAAACAGCCAATTATTTGGGGCGTGCAAGGAGTACTGTGTAAGCCGTTATGACAGCGTACACGAAATACGGTAAAGTGTCGTCTATGAAGCACAACAGTGGACGGAAAGGAAAGCTTTCTTAGAGGGATAAAAGAGATTTGACCGAAAGCGCAGGCAATCTTTATCCCAGATGACATAAGAGATAAATAGGCATCGCCAAAATCCCATTTCAGAAAGAACTGTCCATATGGAACTTCGTGCTTCGAACATTTATAGAAGAGTTGCAATTCGTAAGCCATTAGTGTCATAGGTGTTGGTATTATTTTGTCACCCATCTGTAGTGTACTTAAAAAAGTAAGGGATCGATTTTACAATTAATGAATTGGTTTATGAAAATATATCTAGCCTATCTATATTATAAAGGACAAACATATCTGTGCGTAACGCATACGTCATTTTGCGAATGGCAACACTTTGAAATTTGAATTAAAATTTCGGTTTTGCAATTATATCTACGGTAAATTTTTAAACTTCTAAACATCGCACATTTTAAATTTTAACACCATCGTATAAGGAAAAAGATGCTCTTTTAAATGCAATTTGTTTGAAAGCTGTATCTCAATTTATTTTTGAGATATTAATTTTTTTGTAGTTTTTAATACAAATTTTGTAATTGTGGCAACTGAAGTACTCCATTTATATTGAAAGTAAAGGGAAAATAGTCATGGTTTATTATTTTTATTGATTATATCCTTATTGATGCCATTTTCACAATACAAATTAAAGTAACTTTTTTATAATTTTTGAACAGAAAATGATGTCAGACATTAAAAAAAAAACACGCATTCTTCTTCATAAATCAGTTACATTTCAATATTTTTAAATTACGCTGATACTGAGTTTGAGACGCTAGGCAAAATGATTCAGTGAGTAAAAATTGTTTCAAACAAAACGATCATTTTTTTTTGATAAAACTAAATATTTGACCAATACTATGACAACTAAAGGCAAATTTCTGAATTTTTTTTTCGCGGGTACTGAGATTATAACTTAAAGTTTGTGCGAATGTTTACATGAAAAGTTGTATCGAACAAACGTAACTTTAAGTTTAGAAATACATTCATTAATAATCCATTGCGCGTTAAAATACTTTCAAATTGTGAATTTGAGTGTTGCGTATGTAAATTATGGGAATTGAAAATAACGTACAATTTAGATTTCATGGGGGGGAATTTTATGATGTGACAAAGCGAAATCCTTTTTACTGATTTTTTTATCCCATAAAAACAAACATAAAAGTCTCAATCGATAAATTCATCATAATTACTCATCTTGATTACGTATTCTAATAGAGTTTAATTTTTAAATAATTTAAGCAGTTGAAGTTTGCGGAAATAATATTTTAGTAATTTTAGGTTAAAAATATTATTTGCTTTAAGAGTGCGACAACCAATGTTAGATGATTTTTGTATTGTAATTATTTTTGTAGGTTTATTATAAATTCGATCTGACAGTTCCTTTTTAACATTTTAGTTCGTCGAATTTCGACGGGTTGCAACTCGTATATATAAAATTCTAATGAAATGAATTTATGAAACGAATATCTGGTAGACGGGCAGTGCTGGGTTCGAACCCAATCGCGCCCGTCGGTCTAATCGTTCGGAGTTTTCGTGGTTTTCTTCGAACCTTGGATTTCCAAGCGTTAATACAGGTTAGGTTCCCTTAGAAAGACCCCCACGAAGGGCACCCCCCCCTTAGGGCCTATATCCCTCGTGTTGATAATTGGCTGTCATAAACACAACCAACCAACCGAAACGACTGAAATGAAACGAATTTATGTAACGATTCTTTGAAACGACTAATTAAACAACTGATTATGTTTCACGGCGATTTCTCCTAAAAAATGGAATACTTTGCGATGAAATTAACACCAAAAATCAGTTTTGATCCGCAGATCTCAAAACTGGTATTAGAATTTTTAAATTCGAATTAGTTTTCGAAATATTAATTTTTTTCTGTTTTTAAATACATTTTTCTAATGATGGCAACTCAAATTTTAATCATAACAGATATTTCTTTTCTCATATTTCAGAAAAGGTTATTATTTTAAACTAATTTGGCGAACAGTTTGGCCTCCCTTAAATGCATGCTAAGAAATGCATCATACTACTTTTATTCATAATTCAATTTACTTGAGCAATCTTTCGCCAAATAGAAAGCTTCTGATAGAGAAATCAATTCTGACGATAATTTTATGTTAGCGAGACGCAGGGGATAATTCGTCAAACATTTTCTCCGTTGCATTTTTTTATATTTCATTAATTTCATTTAAAATATCGTCCTTTCACTCAATTATTTAAAATACACAACTTTCATTTAAAATTGATGGCTTTCACTTCTTTCTTTTTTTCTTCTTTTTTTTTTTTAACAAAACGAAAAGAAAAAAATTAGGTACAGATGTTATCTACGCACCGGTGTACCTAATTTACGCCAAAATGGCATTATTGTGATTGACATGGTAACCCGGCTATTGTTGTTTATTTAAAAATAAATGTTTATTTACTTTTATATCTTTTTTTAAATTATATAAACTATTTTGTTCTATAGTTAGTCATTATTTTTTTTATTTCCTTTAGAAAATAAAAGAAAATAATTAAAAAATATGGTACCACTTAGTTATTCCGTCCACCAATTTCGCCAAATTACATAAATCGCCAAACCACTCGCCAAATTATACAAATTGACATAATTTCTATTTTAAACTAGTATCCGTCAGGCCGAAATGTCGGAGCATGGAGGCGCGTAAACTTAAAAGAAATTATTTAAAAACATGTTTTATTTTCTAAATTACTGTTTAATAGTATAAAAGTAAGTTTGAAATAACAATCGTCGATACTTCATTTTAAAGTGTTTAACTCAATTGTCAGTTGCCTCGGGTAATGTACAAATTCTAATCTGTCAGCAACTGCTCCTATGCTTCTAATTTAGGTAAAGCCTGGCCTTAGCGAAAATTGCTTCCATTATAACTTTCTCTCAATGACAAATTACAGTAAAAATGACATAAGTTGTTTTATGTGATAACACCTTTAGATGGATATCCACAGCAGTTTTTGACAATGTCAAACTCGAGGATCTATGTATGGTGGCAAGGTATGCAACAGTTAAAGGTAACTAACTTCGTGAGAATGAGTCTTTCTCTTCTTTCCAATATTTGCAAATAGGTTTGATAAAAAAAAAAAAATACAGTTACAAATGGCTCATGATACTCACCAAAATGAACTATTATGGCCTGTGGCAAGCCTTGAGATTGAAAACGTGGGCCATAGGCAATATCTTATATCTTTTATCGTACTTACGTTTAACAATCCTCACCCCGTTCAGATGTTGGTATGTAGCATAATGCATAACCCTGCATCCAGCTGCTGAGGAAAGTCTAGACTGAAGTCCTGACGCGTGATCATCTTCACTCATCTTGCTATTTAATCATTGTGATCTGTTAAAATTCTTCTTTATTGGCCCCCGCTTTGATTTAAGAAGTACTTCTTGACATGGCATCGCGGTGCTTAAGGAGTGCCAACGCGGCGAGTACTTCTTGATTATATTCTTTAGCTTGCTTGTTTTTGAGAAAAAGACATATGGCACCTTCAAATCATTCAAGTTAGCCGGAAGCAGTATATCTTTGCGTCGTTGCATAAGGGGTGAGAGGTAGTCAAAAACTTGACTCACGCAAAGTGAGTTCAGAGTCTTTCGGAACTGTGTCTGCTGATCGTCGTTTTGTCTCAATGAGTTTGTTAATGTAAAACATTTTTTAAAAGCTGTAAGCATTTTTTGTCCGCGAAGAATCAAAATGACTTTTAAAGGAAGTCTCTTATATGGAGGGATGTCTTTTACGCGATGTAACTACCTACACTGTAAAAAAAATCACAGTAATTTTACAGCAAAAAATGCTGGCAATATGGGTGACAGCAAATTTTGCCGTAAATATACAGCAATTTTGTTTTTTTGATTTTACAGCTCTCTTGTAGATTTTCAGCATTTTTTGCTGTTAATTTTACAGCAGTTTTGTTTTTTAGATTTTACAGCATTTTCGTAGATTTTCAGCATTTTTTGCTGTTAGTTTAACAAATTTTGTATTTTAGATTTTACAGTACTTTTGTAAACTCTCAGCATTTTTTGCTGTTAATTTAACAAATTTTGTTTTTTAGATTTTACAGTAGTTTTGTAAACTCTCAGCATTTTTTGCTGTTAATTTAACAAATTTTGTTTTTTAGATATTACGGTAGTTTTGTAAACTCTTAGCATTTTTTGCTGTTAATTTAACAAATTTTGTTTTTTATATTTTACGGTAGTTTTGTAAACTGTCAGCATTTTTTGCTGTTAATTTAACAAATTTTGTTTTTTAGATTTTACGGTACTTTTGTAGATTTTCAGCATTTTTTTGCTGTTATTTAACAAATTTTGTTTTTTAGATTTTACAGTACTTTTGTAAGATTTTCAGCATTTTTTGCTATTCAACATAAAATTGTTTTTTGATTGTACAGAAATTTGTAGATTCTCAGTACTTTTTACTATTAATTCATCACCAGCTTTATTTTTTAGGTTTTACATAATTTTTTGCTGTTAATTTACTGCAGCAATTTTTTTTAAACAGCACATTCGTAAATTTCGCACGAAGGCTGTGATATTTTACGCTTTTATTTTCAACAACTTTGTAACAAGCAACATACAGACATACCATGAAGAATGTACAAAATACTTGAATAACATCATTATTTTCTAAATATATTTTTTCCCGATATAATATCGGAATTTCTGTAATTGAATAAGAAAATTTTCCATATGGTAATAGTGGCATACCAAACTTCACAGCCTTTAAATGATATGGCAAGCAAATTTTTATTTACTTATTATCATGGCCCCATTAAATCATTGGCCAAATTGGACAGTGGTACTAGAGCTCATAAATTTTAGAAAAACAAATCTTTAAAATACGCACTCTGAACTGCTGGCATTTAAAAAAAAAAAAAAAAAACGATAAGAAAGGAGCTACTGACAAGCCCGTGTTAATACGTTCACTAAGCTCCAGGTTTCACAGCAATACAAAGAATATTTAAAGTGATATAATTCTATTGATTTAATGTATTTTAAATACATCGAACAATGATTAATACTTCCAAGGATTGCATTCATATTCGCTATTAAGTTTTTCTATAAAATGTTGAAAGAATCATCTTTTTTTAGCATTTAAAACAAAAAGCAGAGAAAACAACATTACAATTTTGCCCTTTTCCAAGACTGTCAGAGGGTTAAGTCTCCCACCCTGTCAGGCGAAGACACTTACTGAACCTACGGATTTCCATTTGATAGCTGATGTTGATCCCTACATCTGTTTCTCACCCCCCCCCCCCTCCAAAAAAAAAAAAAAAAAAAAAAAAAAAAAAAAAAAAAAAAAAAAAAACTTGTTTTACTTTTTCGATTTGGATTGTAGTTTTTTTTTTAGATGACACACTTATTTTCAATCTGGTTCTGAAAGTTTAAGTAACTTCATTGAAAAATACCTGTAATCAAAACAGTAAAAAAGGGCAGATGTGGGAATCGACATCAACTATAAAAAAAAAATAAATAAATAAAATATCAAAATGCAAATGAGATTATAACCTTTCCAAAAGGTTTAGCATTAGCTTGAAAGTGTCTTTGCTGATGGGACAGGAGCCTTAATGAATTATGCCTTGGGCTTCTTTAGATTTATGGGGCCCTTTTTAGACTAGCTTTAAGATTTAAAAAAAAAAAAAAATCTATAAACCAGGGCTGTCTACCCCCCAAAAAGCTCCGATGGATTCTTTCCAAATATTCCACTGACAAGTAGGTTTTAATGTTTTTTTAATGGCAAGTTTTCTGTTAGTTGGGCAACACCAATTGCCAAACACCATACATCAAATATTTAATTACTGTATTATACTAAACTACCAGCTGTTACAGTTATTTCATTACTTATATCACCAACTGCCAAATGAAGCAATACTTGGCGAAATATCATTGGCACCCAGCTAACAGAAGAGTACCCCTTTTTATCAAATACAGTAAAGTAAAACCTGCAAAAATGGAACATTTTCATAACAGAAAAATAGTCTCTACAATAACGTAGTACAATTATACCTCTTTGAAGTGGAATTTCTGACCAATCCATTTAGATATTCCATTTTTATAAGTTTTACTCCATTCTACTTTTTCTCTTTAATTCAACTGTCTAAGAAACATTTTTCTACTTTATTTTCTAATCTAGTTTCATATGCAGTTTCTAATATATGAAGCCGATTAAATTTCTGATAAGTAGTAAAATGTGAAACAGATTTCTTTTCATCTGAAACATAATTTGTTTTAAAATTAAATAGTTATGCTATTCAGTAAACTTTTTTTTTTTTTTTTTGTAAATAAATTTAATTTGAATAAGATTTTTTCGAGGAATAGAGGCAGTTTTAATTTAAAAAAATTATCACATTTTAAAGTTGAATGGATACTATATTCCTCATTCATAATTTATCTAAGATACATAAAACGATCATGGATTTATGAAGCTTTTGCTTGTCAGTTTGCTATATATATAATAAGTATAATTGTAGACATGTATACATAAGTTTAGTAATAAAATTATCTTGGAGGAACTTTAAAAAAGAAAAAGGTACTTTCAATTTTTCTATTAACAGCAAATCTTCATACAATAAAATCTTGATAATGAAACAGTTGTGGATTTAATAAACTTTGTTTCCATTAAAAGTTTATTGAAATATGAAAAAGTTACATTAAATCTTGAAAAATGAAAATGATTTATTAAATTCATCCAAAGACTTGTATTGTTCGAGCATAGTTAAATAATAATAATAATGGTTGGTTGGCACTGCTAGTGCTATCACTGTTATTGGTTGAAGAAAAAAAATATGTTGAACATAGTAAAATTGACATAAATTTGTTTTAGATAAAACATGCCACATCAGGGTCATAGGAATATTCTTTTTTGAATGTATGCTTATACCCTGTTCAGATCGGATATTTAAGATATCTTAGATCGCCAAAATCTCTGGGAGAGATCCATAAACTCTCTCAGCGAGTAATTTTTCTTCAGTTAGATACAGGCACTACCACTCACTCTGGCTATAAAGCTCCAGTTTAACTGACTGGCGGTTGGTTTTATTTTATGCATACTTTGCATTCGTTCAAATCTCAGACACAGTGACATTCACAGATGTCGTAGATGAGTTTTGAGATGTGAACAGGCATTCAATTACAAGACAGTACAGCCTTAAAAAAAAAGGCGGTCTAAGATATCTTAAACATCCAATCTGAGCAATGTACAATATGTGTGAGGCATACCAAAATTAAGATCATAAGGCCCATTGATATGCATTATGTCCTTGGATTTATTTCGTTGCAAGAAAACAATTTGCATTAGAAATATGTCTGAAAGATAATTGGAATTAAATAATATAAAAAAAACCCATGAAAATTGAAATTCAAAAAGTTTAATTTTTACAAGATTACAAGTACATCAATTACAACTCATAATCCAGTTATATAATTTAACAGGGACACTTGTGACACACTTGTACAATATTCAATCTGCTACACAATTCTTTTGTTGCTTGTTTCCTTTGTTGAGATTAAAATTCATTATGCATCTGAAAAAAAAGAAAAAAAAAGGGTAAGATTCCTAGATACATATCGTATATTCTTAAAGATTTAGTATTACTTTTGGGATATAATGAATATTTGGTCTTTCGACTGTGTTCTTCAGTTATCTAATACTGAACAGCAATTGCCCAAATATTGTTGGATATTTATTTATAGCCAATAAATTCAGGATAATATATTTTCTTAATTTTTTTATGCAATGATTTTCTCAACTGCAAATTGGATGCATTTATGAAGCAATTTTAATTCTTAAATGAAAAAAAAAACTATTCTGATTTAGACACACAAAAAATGATGTGATTGTATGAGAAAAATTCAAACTGCTCAGTAGGGTGTAAAAAAAATTATTTTTTTTTTGTTTTTTAAATAAAAGAAAAAATCAGATTTTTTTAATTTAAAACGGATTTTTATGATTTTTTTCCTAGCATTCAAATACTGAATAGCTACTAAGAGTTTTAGGTTTCCAAAACAATCAAAAGTCTAATTGCTAACATAATCCATATTTTTACACTTTAATTAATAGAATTATAATTATTAGTTAATAATTACAGAAATTACAACAGATGCAAATTAGTAGTTTCAGTCATTAGTAGCATACAATGTTATAAACATTAATATTTAGTAATACTTATGTAAAACTAATTTAATACTAGAGATATTTACATTTATTAAAATTATTAACTGTGAGTAATATTAAATTGTTAACACTACTTAAGATTAAAAATTATTAAACTCTGCAATTATGAACATACTACCTTTCTATGCTTTAATTACTAAATGATAATAATTCAGTATTCATCCTAGAAAGAAAAGGGGGTAGGATGCAAGTTCCAAAAAAGGACAATATTTCATGTGGAAATATATCAGTAATGTGTTCTGTTAGTAATTATATAAATAAAAAAGTATATAGTTTCGTAGTATGATAAATAAAGTGTTATAAATTTTAATAATTTTATGAATTACAAATTAAAAAATACAATTGAATAACAACATGTTTTAACTTTTTTCTAAAGAAATAATGTTCTATCACTTTTGTAAGATCTTGGGCACATAGATTTAGAAATACTGTGGATTTTGGAATTATTTTTACAAGAAATCTCTGTCTACTACAGGTGAATTTAATTATTTTTTTAAGAGGCAGGAGGGTCCATTTTGCCAATTTCAAAAGGGGCAGTTGTGGCGTCTTAGATAATTGGCCTAGGGAGAATAGTAAGTACCATACATACTCTCATATAAGTCGAGGAATTTCTGACAAGTAAATTTGGGAGGTCGACTTATACGCGAGTCAATTAAAACATAAAACTTCAAATACTGCAAAATTCTGACTTTTTATGTGTATGAATAATAAAATATTACAGAAAATATACAAATAATAATAATTTATCATTAAAAAATTTTTCAATGATTTATTTTTATTTACTTACTACTTTTTCGCATAGGCAAGTGAAATATTTGGTTTGATTTTGCGCAAAATTGAAGTAAAAAGTTAAGGGGTTGACTTATATGCGGGTTTTTGATTTTTTGCAGAATTTGCATTCGAAAGTTAGGGGGTTGACTTATATGCGAGTCGACCTATATGCAAGTATATACGGTAATCACAAAGTTGCAAATAATTTCATTAGTTACTCATTCATACACACATACGGAGTAAATATAAGGAATAGCCAGTTATATATGAAATCCTCAAAACATTAAACAGCGTAGCATTATTAGCACTCAGTGGGGATTCTCAGCATTCAGTTTGAAATAGCTTTGCCTTCAAATAGCCTTTTTAATCTGTAACAATTTTCCTTTGGTGTACATGAGTTCAAAAATAAAAAAACGTTAATTCAACTTTTATCGAAGAAGCTCTTGCTGTGCTTAACATTTTATACCAATTGGTTCTTTTTCTCTTATACATTGTTTTACAAGAAACGTTCAGATGATGTCATTCTTTCATTCTTCTTTAGCTCCAGTATTTGCTATAAATTATTGCAAAAGTTCTGAATTTATGTGTTTCTGAAATTATCTTATATAATACTTGAGAAATAATAAGCAATCGATAATAAGTAATTAATAAGCAATCGATATTCTGATAACTTATAAAAATGATATATGTAAAAAGTTCTTCTGCTACTAAGCTGTTATGTAACTTATTCCAGATATGTCCATACGGACAGATTAAAATCGTAGAATAAACAATGTTGAAAGAGAAATTAGGAAGGATATAACATTTGAGGAAATTTTAGTTCATGTAAGTGCATAAATTAAAGAGAACAATATATATAAAAAAAATCTCCAAATAAAACTTGTTGAATGGACCCTATTCAGGTGACGTCAGACGCCAGAGACGGCAGTATGATGATTTGTTATTCCAGTTACTGCACCTGCAGAATACCAGTATGCGCAGGCGCAAACAGCACTAGCAGACAACTTTAGCCTTGACCCAGGTTGAGTGCATACATTTTAACTGAAAATTTGCAAACTTAGGGAATTTTCTCGCATACAGAACAACATTTTGAATTTAGATTACAATATATTAAGTATATGCTGCAGCATCAAAGAATTTTTTTGCGGTATTTTTAACAAACAAGCATTAATAACTCACACTCCATAGACTGCTATGCTAAACACCGCCAGCAGACTAGTTTTAGCCTCGACCTCAGGTCGCGTGCATAAGGTCCATTAGAATTTTGAAAAGCTAGTTGCTATTTAAAATAGTGCACATTCATGCATATGTTATTCATAATACTGTTTTAATAGATAGAAATGATGTTTTTATTAAATGACTATGTGTGATTTTAAATAAACGTTTATGAGAAATAAAATAAGACTTGTATTATTAATATTCCTTAAAATTAGTTAATAAAATATATATAACTAAGCAACCATTGTCCTTTTTAATTATATAAAGCAGTAAGGGGGAAAAAAAGGTTAAGGTCAGTGTAAACCAGACAAAGCAATTGGTATGACCTTTTATTCCAATATTAATGTCTTCATTAATTGAAAAATTGGGTTATGTAGATTTCTACCTCAATCAGGGTTGCAAAAAAGCCGGCTAAAATTAAAAAGGGCCAGGCCGGTGGCTTTTATTGGTTTTAACCGGCTATTTTTTAGCCAAAATTGGCCTTTTTTGGCTTTTATACAATGAAGCATTGTAATTATAAACTACACATTTTAACGTGTTTTTAATTAGTTTTAATGACATTTAATTGATTCAGAGTTTAATAAGTAACCCAATTTCTCAATAATGAGGACATTAATACTGGAATAAAACTTAGCTAGTATTTTGCTAGTGATTTGAAGTCAGAATTGCAAATATGTCAGCTAAATTTTAAAAGGGCCATACCTCACTGCCAATTTTTTCATTTTTACTGCTTTATAAAATTAAAGAGGACAATGGTTATTTAGTTACATGTTTTATTACTTAATTTTAAGAGCTATTAATATACAAGTCTTATTTTATTTCTAGTAAACATTTAAAATTATACATAGTCATTAATAAAAACACCATTTCTCACTATTAAAAACATTGCAAACAGCATATGCATGAATATGCTTAACAAGCAGCTTTTCAAAATTTTATTTACAGAAATTTTTCTTCTTGTTTAAATGCTCTATTTTTTATACACTTATGCACCACTCTCCTCAAATATTATATCCTTTCTAATTTCTCTTTTAACATTTATAACTTAATCTCTCCATATGGACACACAAGAATGTTATTTCCATTTTGATGTGCTACATTTTGTCATTAATTAATCTTTAAAATGTGTAGTGTATGTGGAGCTATGTAATATAGAATTTCAAAATACCAGTTTGGAGCCTAACTTATATTATTTTCAATGTTTAAATATATATATATATATATATATATATATATATATATTTTTTCCCAGACATAATGCCTTCACATTTTGGACTTACTTATTTGACAAATAAGTAATAGAAATCTATAATTTTTTTAGTAGAAAATATTTATAAGTTTATTAAAAATTAATTGATCCAAATTTAAAACAAATTAACTGTAAACCAACTTTAAACAATAAAAGCCGGCTTTTTTAAAGTGGTTAAAACCAAAAAAAGCCGGCCGGCTTTTTTTTGGCCTGGCTAAAAGCCGGCAACCCTGACCTCAATTAAATGCCTTTAAAACTAATTAAAAAACACATAAAAATGTGTCATTTATAA
This sequence comes from Maratus speciosus, assembly GCA_963932465.1. Lineage (NCBI taxonomy): Eukaryota > Metazoa > Arthropoda > Arachnida > Araneae > Salticidae > Maratus > Maratus speciosus. The sequence continues at coordinate 484,709,592 of OZ010793.1, forward strand.
TTAAAATGCTTCACTGTATAAAAGCCAATTTTGGCCAAAAAAAGCAGTTTAAAACCAATAAAAGCCACCGGCGTGGCTTTTTTGCAACCCTGCAATACTTTTTTATCGCCTTAGTGGCGGATTAACTGAGATATGATTCCCCCCCCCCTCTACTCTTTCTTTTTATTTTCCCCCTGTTAGAGTTGGTCCTATCAAAATCCTGCCAATATATAACTGTACATAATATTAAGAAGATTTATAATAAATTTACGCAAACTTGATATTTTGTGAATTGACGAGGTTATGAAATTTATTTCTTCTCAAATTCCTGGGTTTTTTTTTCCCCCGCTGCTTGAGGCAATTTTTAATGACATAAAAAATCTGCCATACATAAATTTTTGGTCATTTTCCTAGAAGTAATAACTTTAACCTGATTCGATACGTATCACAATTAAGAAGTTATGGGATTTTTTTCTGTTTTCACAAAAATTCTCCTTATTTCCACTTCCTTGGTTTGATTTTGCCCATTAGCAAACTTTACAGAGATTTTCTGCATCAATTTGGAAGAGATTTGTTCAGAATAAATTTAAACTTCCTTTATAAAAAAAACATGAGTTCAGCCATACTATCGAGAAATACATATTAAAAATAAAATACATATAGAATGATATAAATTTAAAAAATAATAATAATTTTGCCCATACATCTGAACTGAAAATTTCATTGTTTACATCTGTGATGATGTGCGGGATTTTAAAGTTGCGGATTTGAAGGAGTCTACTGAATTGAGATTAAAAATGTTTATAATTAATTATATCAAGATGACTATAATAAGGATTCAAAATATTGATAAGTGCACTCAGGTTTATGTGCATTTGAATTTTCGTTGTTTGTGTCTGATTAAAAGAAAATAAAAAAAATAGGAAGGGGGGGGGGGGGGGGAACAGTTTATAGGGTGGCGGATAATTGGAAGTTTACTGTATTTCTTACGAAATCTACCTAAAAAGGCTGCACTAAAAAGTTCCCAGTGGGGACTATATAGAATAATAAAAAGATATAAAAAAATATATATACAATTATTTTTTTCTTAGCAATTCATTCAAAACTTCACTGTAATAAAATTGTTAATTTAAAAGTTATTTTGGGATTTGGCAAAAAGTTGAGTTTAAAAAAGAAATGTTTAACCATTTTATTTTAAAAAGTTATCAAAATTCCACCGTACAATGTGTATTTATTATAAAACAAATTTTGAGATAATTACTGCAACTATTATATACATACCAGATAGAATGCATGATGCACAAGGCAAATTTATATTTCACTGTAGACTCAGTTGGTACACTGCAACCTAAAATAAATATAAAATTATAATATAATAATCATTAAATTTATTCATTAATAAAATATTCTACTTTTCGTTGTTTAATATAATACTTCTAGTTAAACTTTCATAAACTATTACTTCAAACATGGTTAAAACTTTTAAAGATAATTTAAAATGTATTGATATTGAACTCTATTAAACATGTTATTTTTAAAAAGTATATACACAATGTTACGAGTCGAACCACTGTGAACAACCCCTTCACATAAAACTATACTAAACTAATTATAGAAACAAGAATCCACCTGCATCGTTTACGGTAGTAACACCCCCCCCCCCAACTTTTTCTTTTAAATGTGGTTTGTGTTTGGACATTCGATTTTGATGTTGGAAAGAGGTAATTGAAAAGAATCAGTGGAGTAATGACGACCATTGTGCTCACTCCAGCAAAATAGGACAATCAGGCAAGAATTTAATTTAAAAAGGGTACACTATTCTGAAAAAGAACACCCATGGTCTATTCAAAAAAACATATTTTGAACTGGTTTATTTAAAGTCCCCCGTTATAACATACAATTTTGTGATATTTTATATTGAACGATTGGTAAATTTAGCAATATATTCCTGCAACCAATCGATAAATTTCATATTTTCTCGTGACCAATCTGTGAATTTTTGTGTGTGTCCCTGTTACAGACACAGTTGGCGACAGAATAAGTTTCCATATTTTCCCCACGACTTATTGGCAAAACTCTCAGGTTTTTTTTTTTTTTATGCAACTGCTGGAAAAATTTTCTAATATTTTTTTTCACGCAACTGACCGATTTCGATATTTTCCCACAACCGAATGATTAAATTTACAATTTTTTTCCCTGCGATTGACTGACAAGTTATGCGATTTTCTCTTGTGACCGATTATCAAAGTTTGTACTATTTTTAGTGACCAATTGGCAAATCTTGCGACTGATTGACAAAATTAGACATTTTTCCCATTTTCCAAGCATTGGAAACTATAATGAAGGCTTAGAATAAAGAAAATTATTAATTTAATAATAAATAATTGCATAAAATAAAAATTTAATTTAAAAACCAGAATCAAGCTTTTTGGAATATCGTAAAACTAAGGTGCTTTCTTTTCCTGCTTTTTTTCATTAGAAATATTGTATCAGCCCCCCGAAACAGAATATGCTTAAAAGTGTGACGTATGTCATAGAACAACGGACTTCTCTGCAGAACATTTAAAATTCTCATTTTCAAGAAAATTCACCATTCAATCGAAGGAAAAATTGTGAAATTGGTCACTCAATGGCTGGAAAAAAAAAAATCAAAATTATTTAATCATTCATTTAAAAAGATTGCGAAATTCATCAATTGGTTGCAAGAAAAACTCAAGCAATTCGTCAGTCAATCAAGGAGAACAAATCATGAAATTCTTTAGCCAGTTGTGTAAAAACATACAAAATTCAATGAACAGTACACAGAAAAAAATCTTCAATTTTGGCCAATCGGTCATAGTTAATAAAACCACGAAACTCATCAGTGCATCGCTGGAAGAAACTGCGATGATTTTCTCTAAACGGTCACGAGAAAAAGTCAAAATTTCTTACAGTACAAGGAAAATATCACAAAATTTGCAAATTGGCCGCAGTTAAAAAATGGAAAACACATCAGTGGATTCTCGGAGGAAACAGCGAAATTTGTCGATCAGTACTGGAAAAAAAAACTCATGATTTCCCCCAATCGGTAACAAAAAAAAAACTTGTCAATTGGTACAAGAAAAATATTGCGAAATTTAAAAATCGGTCATAGGTTTAAAAAAATGCGAAATTCACCTGTGAATTGTCGGAAAAAATCAGCAATTTGTTGATCAGTCGTGGAAAAAAACCAGAGATTTAGTCAATTGGTTGCAAAAAAGCAACAAAGTTTTCAACAAAGAAAGAAAATATTGCAAAATTCACTGATCTGTCGCAGGTAGAACGTGAAATTGGTCCGTCACAGAAAAAAGCCTGATTTTTATCAATCGTTCGCAAGAAAAGACGGAAAAAATTTGCCAATCAGTAGAAACATATCGCAGATTATGCCAAACGGTTGTTTGTAAAAATACATGAAATTCATCGATTAAGTAGCAGGAAAAAAGGACGATTTTCTCCAATTGGTTGCAAGAAGTTTCTGCAAAATTTGCTTATTGGTACAAGGAAAATTTCACAAAATTCCCCAATCGGTCAAGAGAAAAAATGCGAAATTTGTTAGTAGAAAGTCGGAAAAAAAATCTGAAATTCGTCGATCAGCCGCGGAAAAAACACAATTTTTGTCAGTCGGATGCAAAAAAAACGACAAAGTTCCTTATAAGGTTTACTTTAAGTTTTTTGGCTCGCTGAATCCCCAACCCCCCCCCCCCCCGAAATAGTTATTAACTTAAATTTCTTATTATTTTAGGGGGAAAGCATTACAAAATTCAGAAACTAGACAAAATTTGCAACAAATAGGATATATGACATTATGGCGTAGGATAAACGGGGAGAGAGGGGGCTGCCTCGGAAGTTGCCCCGCGCGCTTTTCTCAAAAACCAAATTTTTTCAAAAAATCAATTTTTTGGGGGGTTGCCGGGTGAAATTTTGGTGAGAAGTTACAAATTCGGATTCAGCGACCCCAAAAACATAGAGTCGAAATCCAGAACTAGTATTAATTTTTCCAGGTAAATCCTCTATTGCCTGACTTCATAACTTACTGCATGTAGCGCCGCAGTGCATCTTCAGAGACAGCCCTCCCCGTTCATCCTACGTCATAATATCATATATCCTATTTGTTGAAAATTTTGTCTAGTTTTTGAATTTCGTAACGTTTTCCCCCCTAAAACAATAAGAAATTTAAGTTAAAAACAATTATTTGGGGGGATTTTCAGGGGGGGGATTTTTTGGGGGGGAGTTAAAAATTCGGATTCAGCGACCCCAAAACTTAAAGTAAACCTTATAGAGAAAGTTCGGAGGGGAGATGAGAGGGTGAATGTAAACGCGTGGGTGGTTAAGTGGAATTGCGCAACTTAGTTCACGCAGCACCGCGCACATGTTCCGAGGCAGATCCCCCCTTCCCCTTCATCCTAAGTCATAATGTCATATATCTAATTTGTTGCAAATTTTGTCTACTTTCTGATTTCTAGATACTTTTTCTCTAAAACAATAAAATTGATTTTTTTAATAAAAACCTTTTTTGGGGGGCATTTTACCAAAACTTGGGTGGGTGGGGGGGGTTGCCGGGGGAAATTTTGGTGGGAAGTTACAAATTCGGATTCAGCGACACAAAAAACATATAGTAAGCCTTTTTCCAGAACTACCATGAACTTTGCTAGGTAGAGCCCCTATATGGTCTCTATTACCGGACTATTAGTGGATCGTTGGGAAAAAAAATTGGAAATTCGTCAATCCAATCAGCCAAAAGAAAAAAAGAGAAAAAATTTGCCAATCGGCAAAAAGAAAATATAACTAAATTTGCCTACCAATCACGTGTAAAAAAACTAAAATTGTCAGAAGATGGTAAAAAAAAAATAAAATAAAATCGCTAAATTCTTCGATTAGTTGCGGAAAAAAATCCGTGATTTTTTCCAATTGGTCGCAGAAAAAAGCTAGAACAATCACCAATGAGTCGTTGGTAAAAAAAAAAACTGATTTTTGCCAATCAGTCTAAGAAAAATATCGCAAAATTCACCTATCGGTTGCAGTTAAAAAACACTAAATTTGTCAGTGAATTGTGGAAAATCTCAAATTTCTTCTATCATGTTGCGAATAAAAAATTCGCAAAATTCAACAATCAAGTTCGAGAAAAAAAAAAAAACACGAAATTCGACAGTTAACAGAGGGGAAAACATGAAATATTACGATAATCGTAAATCGATCGTTGGACAAAAATGCAAAATTCATCATTCGATCAGGATAAAAGTGCAAAATTTGCTAGTAGTTTTTTCGTGTGTGTATGTCAGCGTTTTACAAAATGCCTTTTGCGCTTAATGGTAGTTCTGGAAATCGACTTACTTTATGTTTTTTGAGTTGCTGAATCCGAATTTGTAACTTCCCACCAAAATTTCCCCTGGCAACCCCACTAAATTTTGGTAAAATGCTTCCCCAAAAGAGGTTTTTATTCATAAAATCATTTTTTTTATTCTTTTAGGAAAAGTATATAGAAATTCAGAAAACAGACAAAATTTGCAACAAATAAGATATATGACATTAAGACGTAGGATGAATGGGGAGGGAACCTGCTTCGGAACTGCATGGACTAAGTTGCGCAATTTCACTTAACCACTCACATCATTTATGTTCGCTGTCCCGTCTCCCCTCTGAACTTTCCTTTATAAGGTTTACTTAAGTTTTTTGGGCGCTGAATCCAAATTTAACTTCCCACCAAAATCCCCCCCCCCAAAAAAAAAAAAAGTTTTTAAAGTATCTAGAAAATCAGAAAGTAAGCAAAGTTTGCAATAAATAGGATACATGACATTATGATGTAGGATGAACAGGGAGTGAGGGAGTTGCCTCGGAACATGCACCGTGGCACTGTTCTCAAAAACAAGATTTTTTCAAAAAAATTTCATATTGACCAAAATTATATATTAAATGATATAAAAATTAAAAGAACCTTAAAAATTTCACCGAAATATTAACTGTAAGTTTCAATGTTTAGATCTGCAATGATGAGCAGATTCTAGATGTTTGCAAATTTTAAGATTTGCCAGATTTGAGGGAGTCTGCTGTAAAATCAAATTTTAATAAAATGAAAGAAATATTTAAATTCTAAAAAAGGAAAAAAGGGTTTTTAATAATTTGCATTAACTTATTAAATTATGAACAAATGGCAGTTTACAACAACAAAAATATTTTTAAACCGATTTCTAATTCGGCAAAAAATAAGCTTTATCAAATGCAAATTTAACAATAAAAGAGTATCGCAGAATTATAGGATATAATGCCAATAATACAAAAGTGTGACATCACATTTGATTTTAAATGCAACACTAGCATGTGACGTTCTTACTACATATTCTATTCTTATGTATTTTGTAGATAAGCCAATTTAGTTTTTCTAAACAAGGATATTAATTTAACGAAATAATAATTTAACTAAGTAATTATTTAACTGCAAAATAAAGTAAACATAGGAAAATGTCTATTTAACATAGTAAGAAATATTTTGGTTTGTAATTACTGCTTTTAAAAAATATAGGTACTTTTCCGTTATATGGATACCACTGTCACCAAGCATAATAGTTGGCACAAAACGAATATCATGTGAATTGAAACATTTGAAAAATAAAAGAAACAAGTTGGAAATTGCTCGTCAAACGTGGCAAATGAGGTGCGTTCGTACTATAACTAGTTTTATAAATATTTTTTTCGCCGCATATTGTACAGAATGTATATTTTAGTGTACTTCGAAAGGCTATAACATCATTAATTTGCACTTGAAATAATTTTTTCCCATTGGCCGTAATGTAACGGAAAACTTATGACTGTCCCTGTAATTAAACTATACATCCGATTTTCATAAAATATGAAATGACTCGACAAAATCTTGCAACAATTATATATTTATAATTTCAGACCATTCGAAAGGCTGTAACATCATTAAAATGCACTTGCAATAATTTCTTCCCATTGACCGTAATGTAACGGAAAACTTTTGATTGTCCCTGTAATTAAACTATACATCCGATTTTCATAAAAATTGAAATGACCCGACAAAATTATGCAACAATTATATAGTTTAAATTTTAAACGATTCGGTTGGGTAGTTTTTGCTCTGTTATATGCGGACGGACAGACAGACGGACGGACAGACGGACGGACAGACGGACGGACAGACGGACGGACAGACGGACGGACAGACAGACGGACTGAACGACAACTATAGGTGCTACGTATTTATATAATTACGAACGCACCTAAAAACATTGTCGATAGTAAAGTGAGCATTTTAAAAATATAACATTTGTAAATTACAGACATTTACGAACTGTTTTATTAAATCACAAATATATACTGAAAATAAGTGAACAAATAACTTTTATGCAATAAAGTAATAAAATAAAACTCATATTAAACTGCTGGCATAAAATTACAAATATCTTTTAGCATTGCACTAAACATTTATTGGCACATTAGCATACTTTTTGGCATGGTGTCTGTATAACGGAAAAATATCAAAATATAAAAGTATCTTATTGACTGTAGCCTGTTATTACTAAAAGAATCCCTGACAGGTTCTGAAATTTTATTACTCATTTTACACGTAAAATAAAACAAATTTGGAATCAAAACTTAATGGTTATTTTCTGTTGTTTATATCAGCGTTGTTGTAAAATTGCCTTTGGATCCAAAAGAATTTTCAGAAAATTTCAGGCTCATAAATATTTTGGAGTTTCATTTTCAAATTTTAATGAAAATGATTTTATTTTACTTGTTTTTAATACCTTTACCTTATTTGCAATTGTTCCTGTATCTTAATCTATTATTTAAAAAATATAATTTTTTTGGATAATTTTTCTGTTTTGTTTGATGTTACAACTTGCAAATTTGCTTTATTATGTTATTTTGGGTGTAAAGGGGAAATAAAAAGGAATTGAATTAATAAAAAATAAATTTATATATTATTTCAATAATACTTAATGAACGAATACAATTTTTTTTTTCTTAATTGTATTTGAAACTATGTTAAAAAAAAATTCTGAGGCATGTAAAAATGTTTCAGGAATGTTCTAAATTTTCAGGCGGACTGGACTTTTCGTTAAAGAGAAAAAAAATGAAAAATGCAAAAGTGGTCCATTGTAGTCTCCTATATATTTTTTAATCATTTTCTTAATTATCCTTCTCGGTTGATGGATAAAAATGTTTACAATGTCAGCTGAATCTGATCTACTGAAAAGTAAGGGGCTGTACATATATAACATTATCACTTTAAAGAGAGGGAGGGAGGGTCTGGGCACTTGATATTGTAACATATCTCTGTGAGGGTAGGAGGGATGGTTTGTTTTTTTTGATATCGCTAACATTTTTTATCCAACCAAACTTACAAGTGCAAGAGAACAATATTGCTTTTGAATGCATTATGTAACAATATATTGTTATTAAAATACTTTTAAATAGTAACTAACTCATTTAGATATTACAGGATAAAAATTTATTTCATGTATTGATATTTTATTGACTTCCTGGATCCGTAAAGTATGCGATGAATAAATTCATATTCATATGTGTACATCTCTGAAAGTGTATAAAAAGAAAGAAAAAGAATATAAAAATAAAATAATATTTAGGCATTGATAAAAGATATCTGGTGGGAAGGTCGGCGAATGATAATGTATCTATGATCTAACAAAAACATAGCTGTGAAAAAAGGGAGCCAAGTTCAGTAAAGACAATGGCAAGAAAAGAAGTGATATCTAAGTGGGTGCCAAGTTCAAATAAAATTCACTCAAACTTACCTACAGAAGTATTATAGCATTTTTTTAATTGTTTAGAAATAAAAATTATTGATAGCATATTAATAATAAATCTAGCACTTGGCAAGTTTTTACCTACGAGTCATTTATTTTTATTAATGACATTATTATATCAAAACATGTTATTTCATGTTTGGAAGCCTTCATTTGAGTGAGCTCCTTTCTTTTGAAGGGTGGTAGGATAAAATATATCCCACCTAATTTTAACTGCAAAATGCCACATTGACAACTAGAATTCAGGATTAAAAAGTTTAATTTTATTAAATACGTGAAAAGAAGCTTTTACCCATTTTGAAATAAATTTGTTTTTAAATTCTGGTGTGATTCAATCATTTCAGCATGTCACGAATAAAAGCTCTTTGCCCCTGAAGGGTTAAAGGGGTGCAGTCTCTAGAGGGATGACCAAGAACAAGCGTAAGGGTATCTGTCTCTTTCTCAGGCCTTTTAGTCTGTTTGCATTGAGGTTTCTGGAGGATGGGTGCTAGAGTAATAACCAAAGACGAGCGGGAGTGTATCTGTGTATTTATTGGTTTATCAAATCTTTAACATGTGTCATTTGTTTATAATAATAACTATATTAATTTTTTTATAATGACAATGTTGTTAATATTAACATCATCATTTTATTAAGACATGAAATTGATGGGCATAACATTTATCAAAAACTTGCCAAGTTCTAGATTTATTATTAATATGCTATCAATAATTTTTATTTCTAAACAATTAAAAAAATGCTATAATACTTCTGTAGGTAAGTTTGAGTGAATTTTATTTGAACTTGGCACCCACTTAGATATCACTTCTTTTCTTGCCATTGTCTTTACTGAACTTGGCTCCCTTTTTTCACAGCTATGTTTTTGTTAGATATCATTACTTTTTGTAAAGTTACAATATATTTAGACACTTTACTTAATGCTCTTTAATGTGTTTACATGTGACTATTTTATTCACCAAGCAACATTCAATTTTAATTTAAATTTCCAACAACAAACTATTTGGCTGTCAATTTGCGGCTGAAATCTATATTTTAATACTGCTACATTGAATGCATGTTTTGAAACGAAATGTATTGATTCGAAATTTTTATTGTTTCTGAAACAACAATTCCTATTAAATTCCTATATTAAATTTTCCTATTAAATTTTCCAATTAAATATCCTATAGCTGGGCCTGCTTTTTTGTACTGAAAGTGAAAAGTAAAGTTATGTGCTTATGCCACACTGGTGCCGGCAAAGAGGCACTGCAGAGGAAGCACATTGCCTCTCCCTGGATTTTCAAATTTAACTAATTAAATATCCTTTTCTCTGATGATTTTCAAAATACCAAGTGGGTAAGTGTGATCACAGATCGCACAGAGGGTTTCGTTTAATATTCCTTTCAAAACACTTTATCCTTTTGAAAAGTCTGTTAGTTCCACATTTCGCAACCAGGGGCGCACTCTATTCTAAACAAACCTCAATCCGAACGAAACTCCGTTTTACATACTATCCGTAGATATATTAGTCGAGAGGATTGAGCCCATAGCACCCGAGATAAGTCGGCGCCCCTAGCGGTAAAAAGTGGAATTAAAATATGTAAGGCTATGGTGCATAATATGAAAGAATGGTCAAAGGGGTGACGGCAAAAGTTGGTAAAGTGCTCCCCGGGTGAAAAGGACGGAGGTTAGAAAAATTGCTTAAAATACACAAGTTAGAGCCCGGAGAAGTAAATAATATAAGACTTTTCAAAATTTTATGATTTGTCGTGTGGTCTAAGGTATTCAGCTATACGTGTGAAAAAAGTCATGTCTCCAACTTAATTAGGGGCTCCCTTAGAAAGAATTGCTTAAAATACATATGTGGTAGCTCAAAGAGTTAAGCATAAGAATTTTTCAAGATTTTATTATTTGTCACCTGGCCTCAAGTGTTCTGGTATAAGTATGCAAAATTTCAAATCTGCAGTTCAATGAGGCGCTCAGTTAGAAAGAATTGCTTAAAATACGCACGTGGAAGCCCAAAGGGTTAAATGTACGACTTTTTCAAAGTTTTATGATTTGTCATTTGATGTGTGTTCAGCTATAAGTATGCAAATTTTCACGCCTCCAACATAATTAGGGGCTCACTTAGAAAATATAGTTTAAAATACACATGTGAGAGCCCAAAGGGTTAAATGTACGACTTTTTCAAAATTTTATGATTTCTCGTTTGATATGAGGTGCTCAGCTATATGTATCCAAAATTTCACGCCTCCAACCTAATTAGGGGCTCACTTAGAAAGAATTGTTTAAAATACACATGTGGTAGCCCAAAGGGTTAAATGTACGACTTTTTAAAAATGTTATGATTTGTCGTTTGATGTGAGGTGTTCAGCTATAAGTATGCAAAATTTCACGCCTCCAACATAATTAGAGGCTCCCTTTGAAAGAATTGTTTAAAATACACATGGGGGAGCCCAAAGCGTTAAATGTACGACTTTTTCAAAATTTTATGATTTCTCGTTTGATGTGAGGTGTTCAGCTATATGTGTGCTAGATTCCACGCCTCCAACCTAATTAGGGGCTTACTTAGAATGAATTGATTAAAACACACATGTGGGAGCCCAAAGGGTTAAATGTACGACTTTTTCAAAATTTTATAGATTTTCGTTTGATGTGATGTGTTCATCTATAAGTATGTACAATTTTACGCCTCCAACCTAATTAGGGGATCATTTAGAAAGGATTGTTTAAAATACACATGTGAGACCCCAAAGGGTTAAATTTACAACTTTTTCAAAATTTTATAATTTGTCATTTGATGTGAGGTGTTCAGCTATAAGTATGCAAAATTTCACGTCTCCAACCTTGTTAGAGGCTCACATAGAAAGAATTGTTTAAAATATACATGTGGGAGCCCAAAGGATTAAATGTACGACTTTTTCAAACTGTTATGGTTTGTCATTTGATGTGAGGTGTTCAGCTATAAGTATGCAAAATTTCATGCCTCCAACCTAATTAGGGCTCACTTAGAAAGTATTTTTTTAAAATACACATGTGGGAGCCCAAATGGTTAAATGTACGACTTTTTCAAAATTTTATGATTTGTCGTTTAATGTGAGGTGTTCAGCTATAAGTCTGTAAAATTTCACGCCTCCAACCTAATTAGGGGCTCACTTAGAAAGAATTGTTTAAAATACACATGTGGGAGCAAAGGGTTAAATGTACGACTTTCTCAAAATTTTATGATTTGTCGAATGATGTGTGGTGTTCAGCCATAAGTATGCAAAATTTCAAGTATCCAACATCTATAGTTTCTGAGAACGGGCTCTGTGACGGACAGAATATCTCAATTTGTTGATTTTCTGTAAGCAAGTAAACCCAGATAAACCCCCAGTAAGTAGATATGTTTACAATAGACGTCTATGGGAATTTGGCGAAATATTAGAGATATCGCCAAGGTAGCATCACTTTTGGCGACTAATTTTGATCGCCAAATTTGGCGATATATCGCCATGTTGGCGAGAAACTTGGCGGTATTTGGCGACAGAACAGAGCCCCCTCCTACGGCAAATTAAAATTTCGCCTAATAGACGTAAGGTTAAAGTAAAAATAGGCACCCCCAGGTGGGTAATTCATCGATTTTCACAATTTTTTTATTTTTTTCCTTAGTTTTGTAGTGTAAACAAACTTCGCACCAAATTTGAAGTCTGTAGCTGCAGTAGATATACGAGATCTTTTTGATGAGTGAGTGAGTCAGTCAGTCAGTCAGTCAGTCAGTGGTAAAATTATCGATTATCAGACATTTTCAAATGTCATTATCTCGGAAACTAATTATGCGTTATTTATAAAATTTTGGATTTTAGGTAATTAGGGTGACCTTACTACACATTTCGTATAACAAGTACGTAGGTCTCATAGATATTCAGTAGTAGAGCATTGAAATTTGACGAAAACAGCTCGAAATGGTTCGTGTAAATAACACACGGCTATGTCAGGCGAACTTGGCTGACACACTGCCGTGTGTCTAGATATCATAAAGGGAGGGGGTGTGTGTCCCATCCTAAAATAAGCAAAATGTTGGTAATGTTATAAAGGCATAGCCAGGGGTGGGGAATTTCTAGAAAATCTTACCAGCCAAGCATTTATTTTAACAGCCAGTAAGATATAACTATTATCAACTGTACGATACGACAAAATCACACAAATAATTACTATTACTACAATGCATTTTCATAATTTTTTCTAAAAATTAAGAAATATATACAACAGGAGAAAGCCTAATATAAAATAGAACTTAGTAGGGTCAGGTGGGGTAAAGTGGTCAGGCGGTGTAAAGTGGTCATAATTCATAAAAAGGGCCAAAATCCTGACTAATATAGAAATTTGAATAATTTTCTTTTAATTTTAGATTTATTAAGTATTGATCAAAGTTTCTCACTCAAAAAAACATTTTTAGTAACATGTTTGAGCCACTGAGATTTCATTTTGTCCGTCTTTGTTGCACCTTGTTCTTTTAACTCTTTAATTAACTTTTCTGCTGCATTTTGTTTATTCCAAATTTTGTTAAATTGGCAGTTCAGAAAGCTTTACACATATCTCAAGAACATATTTTCATTTATAGCTAAGTTATAGTTATTACAGATTTTATTTCATAATAGGTTTAGTTACATGGGGTAAAGTGGTCATAGGGTTAGGCTTAACTTATAGATATTTGATCGGAGTTAAATTATTCATTATATACAATGCCGGTTTATTAAATACTAATAATTATTAAAAACTAACTGCAAATAGCCATATTTTAATAATAGTGTATAATATTGGGATTAAAAAGGGTTAGGTTTAATTTTTAATAGGTTCAGAATAGTGAATGAATTAACTAAGTGTAAACCCGAATTGCTTGCAAAGGTTGCATGAACTAATTTAACAACCAACACATTAACTACTTTTTCTAATACCTATACTTGTATTATATAAGAAAATGGTCCACAAGAAAGTCCTGAAAGAATTTTTAATGTTGAGGCTGGAATGGATATGGATAGCCAAAATAGTCCAGTTCAGTTTAAAAAATGTTATGCAATGCAATACATTACATAAAATTCAGAAACCAAAGGAAAGATAATGTTTAGTGTTCCTTTTGGTATATCAGCTAGTGGTTATTACATTCTTCCATTCACAGTTTATGAGTGAGTATATATGAATTATGGATAAAGAGTGGTCGTGCAGGAGCATTGTATGAATCATGGAATCTGGATAGATGCAGGATTCTGTACTTGAATTGGATGGATCATTTTATTAAGTAGATAGTACACCGAAAACTTACAAAAGCCTGCCCTTTTATTTATGATTGTGATGGACATAAATGAATTATGATGGTGTGAAAAAAAGCTATCGACAATCACATTATAATACTCTGCCTGCTACCTCATACTAGTCATAGTCTACAACCATTAGATCTAGGTGTATTTTCCCCCATTAAAAAAAAGCCTGGAAAGGAATTTTAAAGAAACAGTATCAGAAAGCCGACTGCAAAATATGTAAAAAAAAAAAATGAAATAAGCTACATTGGCAACATTATCTTACACTCATTTCAGATGTGAATAAAAATGTTAGACATAGTTTTAAAGGAAAAGGAAATGTGTCCAGTCCAAGATCGGGGTAGTATTGACAGAAAAAACACTTGCATTATATCTGCAAAAATAACAAGAGGAATGAGATACTTAAAAGTTACATAAATTTCCAAGAGGAATAAAACAACAAAAAATATCCCTAGTCACATTCTCTTTTGAATCCATTTATAATCGCTAAAGATGACATCTCAAGCCATATCTGTAGGACCTTGAGTGTTGTTAAGATATGAAATGAAGAAATCAATAAAGCAATTTATTGCGAAAAAGAAAACCTGATTATTTTTCTTAAAGTATGCTAAAAAAAATCCAAATTTGGCAATCATTATACTTTTCCAGAATCAGATAGGATCAAAATCCTTGAAGAACCAAATTTTAACAACAAACAATTTTAACATTACAAATTTACACTTTAATAAAAGAAAATGGCAGATAACTTATTATAAATGTTGTTTAAAATGTTTGTAAATAATAAAATGTCACTTTTTATTCATTAGTTTATTTTTTTTATTACACTTTTTCAATGTGACCACTTTACCCCATGCACTACTCACTTTACCCCACCCGCTGGGGTAAAGTGGTCATAAAAACATGCCTGGAAAAATATGTTATAAAAAGGTGTTATTCCCCAAAAATATTTCTGAAATGGATATGGTTGTACTCTAGAGTAATGTAATGTAAAATAACACCCAAAATTTTAGAAAACATCACCGAAATTCTGATGTTTATATCCTCTGAAAGTTTGAAAAGCCTGTTTTTATGACCACTTTCCCCCACCTGACCCTACCATGTTTCCATTGCAATAATTTGGAAAGTTACAATATCTAGGTTTTAAAAAAAATGTTTTTGGTATATCTTTACAGCCTACAATTATTTAAAAACTACCTAAAATTTCACTTGCCCAATCAGAAAATCCACTTGCCACTGGCGAGGAAAAGGATTTCCCCAACCCTGTGCATAGCCCCTAACTAGAGATCTGCACGGGTCTTACCAAGGTCTGAGCTCGACCTATTTTCATTCACTGCACTCGGGCCAGGCCCAGTGATTACTCTTTAGGGGCTGGGGCGGGTCTTACTTTTCTCCATACGGATCGGGCCACCATGCCTATTTTTTTCGTACAGACCCAGGACTGGTTTCATCATTTCTAGTCTTTACGTCCCAAAAATTTTCAGTTCGGGTTTTGACCTGGCCCGTATGAAAATCATTGTCAGGGCATGGCCTGGTCCATTCAAATTCAGTAAAATTAGACCTGGCCTAAAAATCTTTGCAAAAAATGCATACATTTTTAAATTGCTATTACTCAACAATTAAACATTAAAATGTATTATTTTTAAAGACTAGTAGATTTGTACACTTATTAAAATATAGTGAAACATGTGAAAAATAACCTGCCTGTGACAGAATCTTAAACTGAAAAATGTGTTGATCCATGCAAAATGAATAAATAATAAGTAATGCAAAGAATATATAATACATTTACACCTGCTAAGAAGAAAAATTGGCTATAACTCATTTTTTTCTTCCCTATGCAATTCTTTCTTAGTAGATTTTACTGTATATATGATTGTTTTGATATTTAACACTTCACTACAGAGTTGGCACGGTTTAAACCAAATCGGTTTTAACCACGGTTTAAACGAACTGGTTTTTTTTTTAAAGAAATCTAATGACATTTTCTCTTTTTTCTTTATAATTTAAATGTTTCAAATTATCGGATATATAAAAATTCTACTTTTAACACTTTATTTCAGCAATGAGCATTAGATATAGTGGGTCTAGGTCATGTTTACATGTATAGGATAAAAATTAGTATGTGTTGACAAACATATCTATCGCTCTAAAGAAAAAGTTTTAAAACATGTGAAATTTTCAAAGATAAAATAGATTTAAAATATTCAATATTTAGTATAAAATATTTTTATTTTTAAAAAATGGGGAATACTTAAAGCAATCTGTCAAAACACGCATGGTGATTTTGAATATGGAGCCACATAACTGCACATAAAACGAAGATCTTTAAGATTTTGGTCAAGCTGTAAAAGAAATTTTTCCTGATTGGGAAAATTACCTTTAAGAAGTAAAATCAAAATATGAAGTAGAATGAGAGAGTATTCAAAAATTGGGTGCTAGTTATAGCACTTTAATAATACCAATCTATATAATATTTTTTCCCCTGTTATCAGCTGAATCTTATGGCCAAAAATGTCGACTCGGAATTGTTACTCAAATTGTCAACCCCAAGAAGTATTTGAAATTATTTTTTTGAATAACTGTGAAAAATAATTTTATATTCACCAAACTACATCAAATGTTTATTACTAGTAATCAAAAGATTGTTTATAAAGATTATCAGGGTATCAATGTTTCACTGTGTAGAGCAGTTTGTTCTTTGAACCCAACTGTTTACTCATACTGTTTAAATTAAAATATGAATTTTTTCAATTTTCTACATAAATTAACTGTAATTATTAAATTTAAATTATTTTCAAATGAAGTTATACTACTTATATATCCAACAATGTCTGTTTTATCAATAAATATGCATGTATATGTAATAAGAAAAGAAATGATAAAAAAAAAAAAAAAACCCTGTTTCAATACATGGAATGTGGATTAAACAATATACAATATTATTAATAATTGAAACGCTTACATACAACAAAAAGAAATTTCTTTAAAAAAATAAATATTGCAGGCTATGGCACTTCTATAAAAATTCGTATTATAAACATGAAAAAAAAAAGATAAGAATTTTTGGCCGCGGACGAGCCGAACTTTTAATTTTTGTATCGTGGCGGGTCCGGGCTTTCAAATTTCGGCCCGTGCACCCCTCTACCCCTAGCTATGCATTGCAACACTTTTCTTTTAATATTATGGTGTTGCCGTTAAAATATGTAATTGTCATTTTAATTAAATAGCTCAAATCAGTAAAGCATTATAATAATACATATGAATGTCAATAAATTAAAAAAAATCTTATATTATTATCTTTATAGGATTTTTTAATAATACAGAAATCCTTTTTGCCTAGCACGTTTCGCTCACATGTGACTACCGATAAAAGTTGCATATGTTTGTTTCACATGATCAATTATAAAAAAGATAAAATATTTAAGTGACACCAGAAGAGAAAATAGAGCCAGCACTTACCTTTTCGTCTTTATCAGATTCATAGGTCCAAAAGTATACTTGCATTTTCACGGAACAACATGGGAATATGGCTGCCTGAGCCTTATACTATGTTCACACTACGATACTTAAGATATCTTAGGCCGCCGAACTCTCTTAATTTTGAAGTGGTACCCTCCCGGAATTGGAAACCTGTTCACATGGAAAAAGTCCTTCCGGCCAGTGCCGGGAGGAAGAGGTAGCTTTCATATTCCTTATTTTAAAAAAGCCAACTTATATTATTCAAACACACGAAGCTCAATTTAATGGAAACCGAATATGGGAGATTCAATACTATTTTTTATCAATACTAAATCATAATGAATGAGAATTTCGCGAAATTAGTCAGCTTTATCCAAGCTGCTTTTATTTAAAGTAACTTATATTTGGCTGCCAAATGCGGCGATTGCTTAAAGTGCCTGCCATTTTAAGACAACATGGTGGATGAGGTTAACCAGTGAACTTGGTTGAGACCTTAGTAATTGCTGTGCACATGCTCACTCACATCGGAATCGGTTGATATATACGAGTTCTGTCGCAGACAAAAAATCAGATTTTTCAAAATGTCACCCACATTAGAAGTTGAAACTGCTATATCTGAGCCATTTTTTAAGATAAAGACAAACAAAAAATTCTCCTGAATCCTTATATCAAGGGCAAATACTTAAGAAAGAAACCTTTTTCAATTTCTAATTTTTTTGCACCTCACTTTAAATATATATTTTTTAAATTTAATGGCCGCCATTTTTAAACAAGATGGCTGATGAAGCTAGCCAGCGAACTTGGTCGAGATATCAATGTATACTATCCACATGCCTTCCTCCATCGAAATAGGCGAATACGTGTGTTATCGCGTGACAAATACAAGATCATTTCAAAGTGTTAGCCAAGCTAGAAATTCAAAGTGCTATAATTCCACCATTTTTTAAGATATAAACAAAAGAACAAATTTTCAGAAACAAAAACTGCTCCAGAATCTTTGTATCAAGGCCAAACACATAAAAAAAATCTTTTTCATTTTCCAATTTTTTAATACTTCATTTTAAATTTTAAATTACATTTTTTTTAAATGGCAACCCTTTTGAAACAAGATGGCGAATGAAGCTGGCCAACAAACACGGTCGAGACATTGGTATGTACTATGTACAGACCAAGTTACATCCAAATCGGTTCATAAATACGCCTGTTATCGCATGACAAATATCAGGTCGTTTTAAAATGTCAGCCACAATAGAAATTCAAAATGCTATAACTCAGCCATTTTTTTAGATATAGACGAAACAAAACTTGTTCCGGAATCTTAGTATTAAGGTGAAACACATATGAAAAAAATCTTTTTCATTTTCCAATTTTTTGGTATCTCATTTTAAATTTTAAATTTTTAAATTTTTTTAAATGGCCGCCATTTTGAAACAAGATGGCGGATGAAGCTGGCCAACGAACTCGATCGATATATTTGTATGTACTATGTACACACCAAGGTACATCCAAATCGGTTCATAAATACGTCTGTTATCACGTGACAAAAATTAGGACGTTTCAAAATGTCAGCCTCGCTAGAAATTCAAAATGTTATAACTCAGCCATTTTTTAAGATATAGACGAAACAAAAACTGCTTCCGAATCTTTTTATCAAGGTCAAACACATAAATAAAAAATATTTTTTGAATTTTCAATTTTTTGGTACCACATTTCAAATTTAAATTTTTTCTTAAAAATTTAAATGGCCGCCATTTTTAAACAAGATGGCGGCTGAAGCTGGCCAACGAACTCGGTCCAGAGATTCGTATGTACTATGTATAAACGAAGTTACATCCAAATCGGTTCATAAATATGCCTTTTATCGCGTGACAAAATTCAGGACGTTTCAAAATGTCAGCCACGCTAGAAATTCAAAATGCTATAACTCAGCCATTTTTTAAGATATAGACGAAACAAAAACTGCTCCGGAGTCTTTGTGTAAAGGTCAAATACATAAGAAAAAAATATTTTTCCATTTTCAATTTTTTGGTACCACATTTCAAATTTTAAATTTTTTAAAAAATTTTAAATGGCTGCCATTTTGAAACAAAATGGCGGATGAAGCTGGCCAACGAACTCGGTCGAGACATTGGTATGTACTATGTACACACCGAATTACATCCAAATCGGTTCATAAATACGAGAGTTGCAGTGTGACATAGGTCAGATATATATATATATATATATATATATATATATGGATATATATATATATATATATATATATATCAATTTTTAACTGAGGGTGGTTTCGGGGTCTGGGGGTCATGATCGATGAAAATATACCAGAATTTTTTGACGCTTTCCTCCGAACGGCTGCAATAGGTAGCTTTTTGTAATGAAAGCTACCTAAAATGCTATAACTCAGCCATTTTTTTAGATACAGACAAAACAAAACCTGTTCCGGAATCTCTGTATTAAGGTCAAACACATACGAAAAAAATCTTTTTCATTTTCCAATTTTTTTGGTATCTCATTTTAAATTTAAATTTTTTTAAATTTATTTAAATGGCCGCCATTTTTAAACAAGATGGCGGATGATGCTGGCCAACGAACTCGGTCGAGACATTGGTATGTACTATGTATAAACGAAGTTACATCCAAATCGGTTCATAAATACGCCTTTTATCGCGTGACAAAATTCAGGACGTTTCAAAATGTCAGCCACGCTAGAAATTCAAAATGCTATAACTCAGCCATTTTTTAAGATATAGACGAAACAAAAACTGCTCCGGAGTCTTTGTATAAAGGTCAAATACATAAGAAAAAAAAATTTTCCATTTTCAATTTTTTGGTACCACATTTCAAATTTTAAATTTTTAAAAAAAATTTTAAATGGCCGCCATTTTGAAACAAAATGGCGGATGAAGCTGGCCAACGAACTCGGTCGAGACATTGGTGTGTACTATGTACAGACCAAGTTACATCCAAATCGGTTCATAAATACGCCTGTTATCGCATGACAAATATCAGGTCGTTGTAAAATGTCAGCCACAATAGAAATTCAAAATGCTATAACTCAGCCATTTTTTTAGATATAGACGAAACAAAACTTGTTCCGGAATCTTAGTATTAAGGTGAAACACATATGAAAAAAATCTTTTTCATTTTCCAATTTTTTGGTATCTCATTTTAAATTTTAAATTTTTTAAATTTTTTTAAATGGCCGCCATTTTGAAACAAGATGGCGGATGAAGCTGGCCAACGAACTCGATCGATATATTTGTATGTACTATGTACACACCAAGGTACATCCAAATCGGTTCATAAATACGTCTGTTATCACGTGACAAAAATTAGGACGTTTCAAAATGTCAGCCTCGCTAGAAATTCAAAATGTTATAACTCAGCCATTTTTTAAGATATAGACGAAACAAAAACTGCTTCCGAATCTTTTTATCAAGGTCAAACACATAAATAAAAAATATTTTTTGAATTTTCAATTTTTTGGTACCACATTTCAAATTTAAATTTTTTCTTAAAAATTTAAATGGCCGCCATTTTTAAACAAGATGGCGGATGAAGCTGGCCAACGAACTCGGTCCAGAGATTCGTATGTACTATGTATAAACGAAGTTACATCCAAATCGGTTCATAAATATGCCTTTTATCGCGTGACAAAATTCAGGACGTTTCAAAATGTCAGCCACGCTAGAAATTCAAAATGCTATAACTCAGCCATTTTTTAAGATATAGACGAAACAAAAACTGCTCCGGAGTCTTTGTGTAAAGGTCAAATACATAAGAAAAAAATATTTTTCCATTTTCAATTTTTTGGTACCACATTTCAAATTTTAAATTTTTAAAAAAATTTTAAATGGCTGCCATTTTGAAACAAAATGGCGGATGAAGCTGGCCAACGAACTCGGTCGAGACATTGGTATGTACTATGTACACACCGAATTACATCCAAATCGGTTCATAAATACGAGAGTTACAGTGTGACATAGGTCAGATATATATATATATATATATATATATATATATATATATCAATTTTTAACTGAGGGTGGTTTCGGGGTCTGGGGGTCATGATCGATGAAAATATACCAGAATTTTTTGACGCTTTCCTCCGAACGGCTGCAATAGGTAGCTTTTTGTAATGAAAGCTACCTAAAATGCTATAACTCAGCCATTTTTTTAGATACAGACAAAACAAAACCTGTTCCGGAATCTCTGTATTAAGGTCAAACACATACGAAAAAAATCTTTTTCATTTTCCAATTTTTTTGGTATCTCATTTTAAATTTAAATTTTTTTAAATTTATTTAAATGGCCGCCATTTTTAAACAAGATGGCGGATGATGCTGGCCAACGAACTCGGTCGAGACATTGGTATGTACTATGTATAAACGAAGTTACATCCAAATCGGTTCATAAATACGCCTTTTATCGCGTGACAAAATTCAGGACGTTTCAAAATGTCAGCCACGCTAGAAATTCAAAATGCTATAACTCAGCCATTTTTTAAGATATAGACGAAACAAAAACTGCTCCGGAGTCTTTGTATAAAGGTCAAATACATAAGAAAAAAAATTTTTCCATTTTCAATTTTTTGGTACCACATTTCAAATTTTAAATTTTTAAAAAAAATTTTAAATGGCCGCCATTTTGAAACAAAATGGCGGATGAAGCTGGCCAACGAACTCGGTCGAGACATTGGTGTGTACTATGTACACACCGAATTACATCCAAATCGGTTCATAAATACGAGAGTTACAGTGTGACATAGGTCAGATATATATATATATATATATATATATATATATATATATATGGATATATATATATATATATATATATATATATATCAATTTTGAACGGAGGGTGATTTCGGGGTCTGGGGGTCATGATCGATGAAAATATACCAAAATTTTTTGAAATCGCTTTCCTCCGAACGGCTGCAATAGGTAGCTTTTTGTAATGAAAGCTACCTAAAACTCACTTAAGATAACTCAGTGAACGTCACTGTGTTGTTTGCGCATGCGCTTAACATAAAACCGCCCGCAACACCCAATCAGTTAATGCGAAGCTTTACAGCCAGCGAGAGTGAATGGTCGTGACTGTCCCTAGCCCGAAGAAAGTTGAAACTCTCTCAGAGAGTTTGTGGAACTCCCTCAGAGAGTTCGGAGGTTTAAGATAGTTCCGATAACGCAGTGTGAACAGGGTATGACACTGCATGTTCTGTTTCTTTTGTCTTCGTCTCAGCAGAGGAGTGGACATCGTTCAACGACGCAAGCGCAGAGACCGAGAAACCTTCCAGTAAAACATTTTTTTTTTTTTTTTTTTTTTTTTTTTGCTTTTTCAAAAGAGCGGGTGCATTTTCGCCGATCCCAACCGTTATAGCAAAAATTAGAACTGTGCATGCGTGGGGACTTAGATTGAAATTCTCTTGCTAGAAAACTTGTACAGGGTTGTCGAGGTTGCTATGTCAATTGGCGATTACTTTTTGGCGTTCGAAAATATTTCAATGTCTTGTTATTGTGAAACGGTGATACAGTATAGAGCTTACGTAAACTTATTTGATTTTAAATTTATAATGAATTTACCTAAACAATATACGTATATTCCTGTCAAAAATTATAAAAATATTTTCATAAACAGTTTTGACTCTTTTTCTTCTAACTTTAATGTGATTTATAAATAAATAACAATATCACCTACATTAGATAATAAATTGTTATGTTTGATAATTTAACATTTTTCTCAATATCGCAACTACTTCTAGATATAATTTACAGATAATCTAAATTGGTAATTAACAATCGCAACAGCAAAAATATTATTATTATTAGATTGACAGTGGTGTTTTAATTTTTAGGACTTGAACTTGAGATTTTCTTATGATATTTTACTTTTTTGTGAATCTAGCTACTTAAATCTCCAATATTAATTTATAGTATATTTTAAATCTGTTTCCTGGTTTATTCACATAAAGATACTTAAATAGTTTATTGAAATATTTTAGCATTACTGATAGTATGTTAGATTTTATAATATTTATTTTTTATCATTATTAATGTATTGTAATTAAATATTATCAGATATTAATAGTATAGTTGTATCAATACAAATAAAAAAGAGATACTATTTATAATAAATATTATCTATATTAGATAAATAAATTTATAATATTACAAGATATGTTATAGAGAGATATTTTATAATACATAATATAAAATATTAAAATACTATCTTAATTATATAATTATAATTTTTTTATTAACTATTATTATTTTTATCATCTTAATTTTAAAATATTTTGTAAAAAAAAAAAAAAAATGCTGTTAGTTTAGTTTTTAAATCTATATATATATATTTATTTTAATCATTAAATGGTTTACTGAAATATTTGATCATTATTGATATTTTTATAATGTTATAGTATTTATTTATTACCAACATTAAATATTTTCATTATAAGTAAAACAGGTGTAATCCATAATAAATATTATCTTCTTTAATGTCTAAAGAAGATATTTTATAAATAAATATCATAAATTATCATTAATTTTGAATGAAATATTGATATGTAAAATTTCATTTATTGAAATATATGGATAGTATTGCATTACTAATATAATAATAATAATATTTTGATAATAATCTAAGTATTAATATTATTGTATCATTATATTTTTAATAATTTGTTATTATCAAACCAATTACCTATAAATTACAGTGGCATATTTAATTTTATAATATAATAACAACGATAATTTGATAATTATAAATTACAAAATATAATAATTTATCTTTATCAAAGTTCTATATTCAATATTCTATTATTTCACATTCAAAGATGCTATAATTATTTATAAATTGCAGGAAAATTACATAATAATATACTATCAATAAATAATTTGAAAACAAAATATTAAATCTAATCAGCTATTTGGAATATCTAAACATTGTTTTTGCTTATTAATTATAAATAATTAATTATCTAATTAATGTGTATTATAACTTAATTTGATAATAGTATAACTAAAATGAACTCTATTTTAAACTAAAAAAACTCTTAATAATAATTTATATCTTTGCAAAATAATTTTTATTTTTTATAAATGTATGATGTTACATAATATTAAGGTACAATTTGTATATGGAGTGAAATAAAAGAGAAAGATAACCAATATAAGATAAGACTATTTATTTGAATGTATCCCTAAAAACAGTTTCATATAAATTCTTTATTAATTTTTATACACCATAATTATAATGTGACAAAAACATCATATCATGTTAATCATTAACTGAAAAAAAATCTAAAGAAGTATAAATGATATTGATGTTGGATCAAATAATATCCCCCCCCCCCCCCTCCACACAAAAAGTGAAAAAAAAATTATTGTGCTGCCATCTATATCCAGTGATTTAAACGAAATTGGTTATTAAAAGAATTTTATAATTATCTGAATAGATAGCTTTTAATTGCTTATAACTGAATTAAAAAAAAAAAAAACAGTTGCAAGAAGTTGTATTTAAAAAGGAAGGCCATAGTAATAATATTCAATAAAAAATGTATTTAATATTTAGTTAAATTACATAAAGTAAAATAGAATTGTAAAAAAAATAATGCATTATTAAATTTGTAAAAATCATAAACTATTAAAATTTATATGTACTGCTTAAAATAAATTAATAATGTTTCTTTAAAAATATGCTATTTTGGCAGCAGAAATGGAATATATTTTTAACTTTATGTTAAAAAAATAAATATATAAAGTAAAAAAAAAAAAAAAAAAAAAATTCATTCTTCTTATTATTAAGTGTGGAAGGAATAATATATATTTGCAGCTACATTTTTATTAGTAATCCGTTTAAATTACTCATTGATAAGCTCATTTGCAAAATTTTACTCTTTATTTGTTGTGTAATAAATAATTTCCTAATTGCGTTAGTATTAAATATTTTAAGAAAATCACATGAAGCTATTTCTAAAGCAGTGTTGTTTGTCAATAAAAATAAAATAATAATTTAATTGACATAGGAAATTACAAAACAAATGAAAATAGAATATTAAATAAAGTTGAGTATTTAATAAATGAATTATATTAAATAATATGCGGTTCCTTCTGTTGAAATTAATAAAACTTTACATGGACTTTCACCAAATTACCTTTAATTATTTAAAAATATATTTTGCAGGTGATTTAAAATAACTAAACAATAAGAGTAAAAATATATAATTAATATTAGAGGTATTTTTATTTATAATGAGCCATTGGCTTGCTACAACATTTACCGAAAGTTTTGCTAATCAACTGAAAAAAATGTTGATGGGATGAAAATTTCACGCCTGATATGATAAAAGCGCCAAGCTGGTAACCTTGTAAATATTTGTTTTCTAGTAAGTGAATTTCAATCTAAGTCCCCACGCATGCGCTGTTTCTCATTTTTGGCTATAACGGTTGGGATCGGCGAAAATGCAGAGCGGGTTGGGGGGGGGGGGGAGGGAATTCAATAATGATACTGAAAATTGATATCTTTTCGACTTGATTCTTGTCCAGGATGCTTATTTTTGAAAATCTGTGATGTTTATATTCCAATACGAATCTTTTGCGATTCGGCCAGTAGAGGGCGCTTTGAAAAAAACAGCAAAAAAGGCTGTGAAGTGTGTTTTTTAGTTTTCGGGAAATAATAACGGTGTTTTTTGCTGTAATTTTCACCGTTATTTTTTACTGGGTAATACGTCCAAGGATTTAAACAAATAAGCCTCTAAAAGGCTAAATGCTATCTATTTTACCTTCGCAACATCTTTGTTCAATGTCAGCCATAAGACGACATCCTATCATTGAAAATTCGTCAATAATGAGAAATAACACTGTATCCATTGTGAGCTGTAGATTTATTGCTGACTTTTTAAATTAGCGAACTATTTAAAACACGTTGGTTCTTTAAGCACTGAGTGAGTAACCTTGTCTTTGACATTAAATGCAGCAGTACCTGTTAGTGCTAAAATAATGATACCTTCTGATCCTAACAGCTCTATGATTGTTTTACTAATTTCTTTGATTTTTGTACATTTTACAGCTCTTCCTTTTCTAATAATAAAAGTTGAATTAGGGAAATTTGTAACCTTTGTTTGCAAAGACAAAAGCTGTTCAGTGCATAACTGAAGGCAGCATAATTTGTTGTTCTTTAGAATAATTCAGAAATGTTAAAAGTAAAGAGAAACCACTGGATAAGAGAATCTACGGAAAAGATAAAGAATTACCCCCGGATGTATTCGAGAGATTTTGATTTTTTTTTTAAATTTAGCTCCGAACTTTGAGAACTTGATCCATCGAGTTAGCGGAAGAAAACTTCAAAGCTCCTTCAAAGACTTGCTTGTCTGACACAGCCCACACTTATTAACCATTTGGAAAAATGGTTATTGTCCTCGTCAGGATGGGAAATTAAAAGCATATCTGAAGGTTTTCATTGGTTTAATCCGCAATTTATTCGTTTTCTGGTTGGTCTATACAGTAATCTGTATTTCCCTTTAATTTCAACAACGATGGATACTTTATGTTGCCACTATGACATAAAAGTAATAAAAACTACAAAAAATTAATAACTCAGAAACAAATTGAGATACAGCTTTCAAACAAATTGCATTTAAAAGTAGATTTTTTTCTCTATACGACGGTGTAAAAAGTAATATTGTGTAATGTTTAGAAGTTTAAGAATGAAATTTCATTTAAAATGGGTCGTAAAATTTCTTGGAAATCTGACGATGGAAAAGCCTTTTCCCGAACAGCCAATGAAATGCTTGGATGATACGTAAGTTTCAGGAAAACACTATTAATGTTCAATTCATGGCATACGTAATGTATGATAAACTCCGTGCGATTTTTTATGTCTTAAATTGTAGTCTTTGAAAAAATTATTTTCCAAATAGTCGTTGTAATTTGTTAAATTGCTTTTATTTTAATATGGCAACAGGTAAAGGTTTGTAACACGTATGTAACACACACCCATAGATAGTCTGCTATACTCCTCTATCAAACTTGATACCTTTATTCATCTGAGTTGTTGTTATATCGTTATTATGAAAATATTAGGAAGCATCTGGGTTATTTTTATGAGACTTCTCCACATAGAATTAAGTTGAATAACTGTATACATTTGAATCACTTTCTTTTAACCGTCATTTTCGAAACTTCTGTGTATAACGTTGCACATATAAAATATGTATATTTCTTTAAATGTACACTAAATCTAGGCAGCAGATTAAAAAAAATCAGGGATTGATTTATGACTTTTAGTGAATATGATTTCTCACGAATTATCTTTCATTATTGTATCCATTTCTCCGATAATAAACATAAGCGATCATAGTCATATACATTAACGTCGCATTTATCGTTAAGCTTCGCGATATTTGGACGAAATAATATGTCGACCAAAAATATGTCGTCATAAATTAAGCCTATTAAGCTGTATAAGACTAATTTGGCGAAATTTCCATTGAAATTCAGCACTGATGATTCTTCCCTAACCGTGTTCTTCACATTTTAACTTCGTGTTCTCCAGTAAAATTTGCTAAAATCTTAAAACCAAGAAATAAGGAAGCTACCTTTTCCAACCCGTGCAGGAATTTTTTATTTTGTAATCTACATATTTTTGTTTACTTGTGTACATCTTGAAAAAAAAAAATGCTTATGTCATTTACTTCAGAATGTTCACTTGCATTTCAGTTGAAATATATTCACTTACGATGAATTTAAAAAAAAAAATGAGTAATCTTCAGTAATTGGGACAGCTACCAAACTGCTAAATTTGCGCATCAAACAATGCTCAGTAAATTATGAATTTGTCTACAAACCCGATTACAAAAATTTCCCAATAGAAACGTACATTCGTCTGAATACAAACATACATACATAAGAATACATACATATATTAGTAATGCATACATGACATTATATTTTTATCGATTTCTTTGAGTATCACTCGTAGCCATTCGACTAATGCCCAAAATCGCATTTTCCGTATTCGATTTTTTTTTTTCGTTCCCCTTAATTTAAATTCAAAATGAATTGCATCGATTTGCAAGCTTACAAAGAATGAAAAGTTCGAAAAAATAGTGGTTATTACATACGTAGAATGTAAAACTTCTGAAAAAGGTAGGGGGTTGGTCAATCTATATCTCAAGTCACCAATGTATGAACATCGACTTCAACATTCGGCTCCATAATGATCCGTATGAGGTTAAAATGCATAATTTACAGCAATGGAGCTAATGTTTTAATTAATAACGGGATGAATCTCGTCGAATTTCGACGAAAGAAATTGTTTAAAAACGAACTCGTAAATAGGTTACTACTTAGTCTCTTAAAACAAATTATATTTTTAACTTAAAGTTACCAAAATACTAATTCAATACACTTCGACTGTTCAAAATATTAAAAAATTAAACTGTATTATTTATTATACCTAATCAAGATATGTAATTTTGGTGAAATTACCCATTGAGGCTGTCATGTTTAAAAGGCACAGATGTCCCATATTGGCGCGATTTTTTTCCCACGCCAATTCGGGGAAAACTTCAACAGCACAAACGATAACATACAGATTACCATATCAAGCAAAATAGCGAAACTTTGGCGCCAGTTAAGTACCCGTTGCGTATATGATATTGGCGTCAGAAAACAATCGCGCCAATATATGACATCTGTGCCGTTTAAAATTGCCGATTGAATATTAAAAAAAAATGATTTCACCTTAAGTCCTAATCAAGATATGTAATTTTGGTGAAATTACCCATTGAGGCTGTTATGTTTAAAAGCAACAGATGTCATATACGCCCCATATTGGCGCGATTTTTTCCCAGGCTAATTCGAGAAAAATTTCAACGCCACAAACGATAACATCCGGGTTACCATATCAAGCAAAATAGCGAAATTTTGGCGCCAGTTATGTACCCGTTGTGTATATGACATTGGCGTCAGAAAACAATCCCGCCAATATGACATCTGTGCCATTTAAAGTTGCCGATTGAAAATTTAAAAAAATGACTTCACCTTAAGTAAATCATGGAATTATTTTTCGCGTAAAATCTAATCTTGATGTTATTTTCACCGTCTCATAATTTTGCATACGCATCTCTTATATTTACATTCACCATTTAAAAAATATTAGAATGCGCAATATGTGATTAATACATATATTTCTAAACTTGAAATTGAGTTTGTGAACTACGACTTTGCATGTGAACATTCTCACTCTTGACTTGTGATTTCATTCTAATCTCCGTATCGGCGAGTAAAATTCCAGAAATTTATATCTTTTAGAGGTGTTCGTAGTAAAATATTTACTTTTATCAGAGATAATGATGTCATTTTGCTTCATTGAAGCATTTCACCAAGCGTCTCAAACTCAATGAATGAAAAAGAATTGAATTATAACAGCTTTTTGCGTAAAACATGAGTATTTTATTAAAGCCTGACGTCATTTTCTGTTCAATTTTTTCAGAAAGTTTATTTTGAATTTGATGAGAAAATGGCATCAATAAAGATAAGCAAACCTTATTATTTTTCCTTTCTTTACAACAATGGAAGTAATCCAATTGCTACCATTTTGAAACAAATTCATAGAACTTTTTTAAATTTTAAATTTAAGTATAAAAATGGGAATTTAAAAAAAAAAATAGCTAGTGCGGGCAAATCTACAAAGAAACAGCTTTCATAAAAAAAATGAATTATTAAAATTGGTGCAAAAAAAAAGTCCTTCCGGCCAGTGCCGGGAGGAAGAGGTAGCTTTCATAATCCTTATTTAAAAAAAGCCAAATTATATCATTCAAACACACGAAGCTCAATTTAGTGGAAACCGAATATATGAGATTCAATACTAATTTTTATCAATATAATGAATGAGAATTTCGCGAAATTAGCTTTATCCAAGCTGCTTTTCTTTAAAGTAACATATATTTGGCTACCAAATTCGGCAATTTCTTAAAGTGCCTGTCATTTTAAGACAACATGGTGGATGAGGGTAAGCAGTGAACTTGGTCGAGACCTTAGTAATTGCTGTGCACATGCTCACTCACATCGGAATCGGTTAATATATAGGAGTGCTGTCGCATGCAAAAAATCATATTTTTTAAAATGTCACCCACAATAGAAATTGAAACTGCTATATCTGAGCCATTTTTTAAGGTAAAGACAAACAAAAAATGCTCCTGAATCCTTATATCAAGGTCAAATACTTAAGAAAGAAACCTTTTTCAATTTCTAATTTTTTTACACCTCACTTTAAATATATATATATTTTTTAATTTAATGGTCGCCATTTTGAAACAAGATGGCTGATGAATCTGGCCAGCGAACTTGGTCGAGGTGTTGATGTATACTATCCACATGCCTTCTTACATCGAAATAGGCGAATACGTGTGTTATCGCGTGACAAATACAAGATCGTTTCAAAATGTTAGCCAAGCTAGGAATTCAAAGTGCTATAAATCAACCATTTTTTAAGATATAAACAAAAGAACAAATTTTCAGAAACAAAAACTGCTCCGGAATCTTTGTATCAAGGCCAAACACATAAAAAAATCTTTTTCCTTTTCCAATTGTTTAATACCTCATTTTGAATTTTAAATTAAATTTTTTTTTAATGGCAACCCTTTTCAAACAAGATGGCGAATGAAGCTGGCCAACGAACTCGGTTGAGACATTGGTATGTACTATGTACAGACCAAGTTGCATCCAAATAGATTCATAAATACGCCTGTTATCGCGTGATAAAAATCAGGTCGTTTTAAAATGTCAGCCACAAGAGAAATTCAAAATGCTATTACTCAGCCATTTTTTTTTAGATATAGACGAAAGAAAAACTGTTCCGGAATCTTTGTATTAAGGTCAAACACATACAAAAAAAATCTTTTTCACTTTCCAATTTTTTGGTATTTCCTTTAAATTTTTTTATTTTTTAATTTTTTTAAATGGCCGCCATTTTGAAACAAGATGGCGGATGAAGCCGGCCAACGAACTCGGTCGAGATATTTGTATGTACTATGTACACAACAAGTTACATCCAAGTCGGTTCATAAATACGCCTGTTATTACGTGAGAAAAATCAGGACGTTTCAAAATGTCAGCCACGCTAGAAATTCAAAATGCTATAACTCAGCCATTTCTTAAGATATAGACGAAACAAAAACTGCTCCCGAATCTTTTTATCAAGGTCAAACACATAAGAAGAAAATATTTTTTCAATTTTTAATTTTTTGGTACCACATTTAAAATTTAAATTTTTCTTAAAAATTTAAATGGCCACCATTTTTAAACAAGATGGCGGATGAAGCTGGCCAACGAACCCGGTCGAGACATTGGTATGTACTATGTATAAACGAAGTTACATCCAAATCGGTTCATAAATGCGCCTTTTATCGCGTGACAAAATTCAGGTCGTTTCAAAATGTCAGCCACGCTAGAAATTCAAATTGCTAGAACTCAGCCATTTTTTAAGATATAGACGAAACAAAAACTGCTCCGAATTCTTTGTATAAAGGTCAAATACATAAGAAAAAATATTTTTCCATTTTCAATTTTTTGGTACCACATTTCAAATTTTAAATTTTAAAAAAAATTTTAAATGGCCGCCATTTTGAAAGAAAATGGCGGATGAAGCTGGCCAACGAACTCGGTCGAGAGATTGGTATGTACTATGTACACACTGAATTACATCCAAATCGGTTCATAAATACGCCTTTTATCGCGTGACAAAATTCAGGACGTTTCAAAATGTCAGCCACGCTAGAAATTCAAAATGCTATAACTCAGCCATTTTTTAAGATATAGACGAAACAAAAACTGCTCCGGAATTTTTGTATAAAGGTCAAATACATAAGAAAAAAATATTTTTCCATTTTTAATTTTTTGGTACCACATTTCAAGTTTTAAAATTTTTTTTAATTTTTAAATGGCCGCAATTTTGAAACAAAACGGCGGATGAAGCTGGCCAACGAACTCGGTCGAGACATTGGTATGTACTATGTACACACCGAATTACATCGAAATCGGTTCATAATTACGGGAGTTACAGTGTGACATAGGTCAGATATATATATATATATATATATACCGGGTGTCCCAAAAAGGACTGACTGATTTTAAAATTCAATAACTTGCAAACGGTGACAGATATTTAAAAAATTCTTGCAGGAGGGTTATGCATAAGGTCAAAAGTTTTTTTACAGTGATTTTCAATTTTAGTTCGAATTACAAACAATAGATGGCGCTGCGATCAATAGACGCTGAATTCAGACTCGATTTTTGGTACTTCGTGGCCCGGATAATACATTTCCATCTCCTTTTTCAGCATGGAACAAGAGAAAGGACTAGAAATCGAGCCTGTATTTAGCGACTATTGCTTACAGCGCCATCTATTGTTTGTAATTCGAACTAAAATCGAAAATCACTGTAATAAAACTTTTGACCTTATGCATAAACCTCCTGCAAGAATTTTTTAAATATCTGTCACCGTTTGCAAGTTATTGAATTTTAAAATCAGTCAGTCCTTTTTGGGACACCCGGTATATATATATATATATATATAACCATTAATTAAACATAACCTACCACCGTCAATTATTATGAATTAAAGCTGTAAGTATTAAAAAAATATATATTATAAGAATTATTATGGAAGAAAAAAGAAAAAAGTGGACACCGACAAAAATTGAAAAGCTTATACATTGAATTACGTTATCAAGGGCACAGAATTCAATGATATAAGCAAAATGGTTGTTTTCTGTGGGAAAAAATAAGCTAAAGCTAAAAATTATTTTCCCCTGTGCCCGAACAACCACTAAAATCAAGTGAATTGATTAAAAATGAAAGCAGAATAGAAACAAATAATATGAAATGGAAGAATCAATAAAACGTATTTAAATAGTTATAGGATATAAAATATAAATAATAAACACCATACCGATTAATATTTCAGTATTTTACAAAAATCCATGCGCACATGTCTACCAGTATATCAAAAAGATTAAGGTGAATAAAACAGTTAAGAAATCACAGTAAATGATACCAAAGGATGCAGTTAATACATTTTGAAATAAAATTTGAAATACCTTGTAAAACACATTTAATCTAATATAAAATAAATAGATATTAATTACATTATTTTAAATGTACTATTAAATTAATTAATAACAGTTTAACAATATCGTCAAAATTTAGCTAAAAATACCCCCTGGTGTATAAATTATAACTGAAATGGAGCTAGATAAAATTAAAAATTAGAGCTATCTGAAAGAGACAAATTTGGTGCTGCCATCTATTATTACTTATATTAAACATCTATCGCAAGATAAATATTTGTAAGCATTTGAATGTAAATAACTGTTTAAACAGCAAAACCAAACATATCCTTATATATAGAGAATTATAAACCTAATATAAACCACACAATGTATTTAAAAACTATTGTTAATAAAATTTAAAAGCATACAATATATTCTATTAGCTAACTGATTTAAACTAAACTAAGAATTTAAATAATGCTAGAACATTGATAATATATAGCATATAGCTATATGCTATAAAACAAAATAAATTCAGTAATAATTAATATAAATAATTATTAAAAATAATATAAAAATTATTTTTTAATGAATTATATATAAGATATTTATAAAATGAACAGGAAATAAAAAACATGTGGAAGTATATAGAAGGTTAAATGATACTTAAATTCCCGTTACTTAAAAAGCACAAATATAGAATGTGGATTATTTTCAGACATCCATAAAAATCCATAAAGTATGAATGTGGGACATTCAAAAACATTAAACCGATAATAAATATTAAAAAGAATAGAGGAATAATAATAAAAATAATTTCCCAATTTTAATGCATACAGTATAACTATATTTATATTAAACATACTTATATGTATATTATTCACTATAAGAATGGCATACTATTAGTAATTAATATGATATTGTCCTTAGTAAATTAAAATTTAATAACAAATAATTGTAAATTAGATTAATCAATAATTAAGCTAATTATAATATTAATGAAATTCTCCAATTACATATAAAATATCAAATCAACATCCACATAAAATACGTAACAAAAATATAGTAATAATACAAGAGCCCCCATTTTTTTTATTAATTAACCATTGCGTATTATCCAGACAACACCACCCTCCTCCTTACTCTAACATCTACCCACCCAACCAACCTATAATATTTTTTTATATTATTTTACAATTTTTAATTTTTTAAAGATATTTTTTTTTTAATTTTTTTGTAATTTTGTTTACGCATGTGTTAATTTGTTTTTATAGATCATGTAAGAAAAGTACTAATTGTATATTAATGAATATATGAATTTTTTTGGAAAACCATGATTTAATGCATTATAAATTAGTTTTTTAATATTATTGTTAATTAGAGGAGAAGAACATAAACATTTTATTCTATATAAATGATTAAGTATTATATTACGAAATACAGAATGATGTAGACAAGATTTAAAATTTGTAAATGTATTAACTGTGAATTTAAATTCTTTACGTTTGTCATATAAATCTGTGATTGTTTTATTGTCTTTTATTGTAATTTTAAGATCTAAGAAGTTAATTGTATTGTTAGATAAAAGGTTTTCCGTTAATTCCAAATTAGTGGGATAATCAACTGGAAATTGAGTAATTGCAGATTGATCAGTATCAATTAAAATGATGTCATCAATATAACGATAGAAATGTATATTATTATTGGTAAAATTACGTTCATAATGAGATAAGTATAAGTCTGAGAGTAAACTGGAAGTACAACCGCCTTGTGGTATACCGACATGCTGTAAATATAAAGTATTATCTTGCAATATATAATTATTATAGATAATGAAGTTAGTTAAAGATTTAAAATATGCAATATTTATATTAGATGGTAATTCCAGTTTTTTTATAATACTTTTTAATATATAGATATATATATAAATATATATATCAATTTTGAACGGAGGGTGGTTTCGGGGTCTGGGGGTCATGATCGATGAAAATATACCAAAATTTTTGAAATCGCTTTCCTCCGAACGACTGCAATAGGTAGCTTTTTTGTAAAGAAAGCTACCTAAAAGCTCAAGGTACAGTCGTGGAAAAAAAAAAAGTAAACACCCCCTACTAACTCTTCAACAAATTATCGTAGACGGAAGTTACTGGTGCCGAACGATTTCAAATAAAGTCTACTTTTAAATGACGTATATAAAATTTGCTTAGGGGGTCATCTATATATTAAAACGAACCCAAACCTCATTTTTTTCAATGGCAATACCCAATTTTAACGAGATATTTCAAATCTTCGATTCAAAATATGTCTAGACACCAAATTTCAAGTCATTTGAATGATAAGTTTTTGAATTATAAACATTCAAAATTTAGTGCTTCTAATGTTAAATTACGTTTTCATATTTTTATTTATATCTTCTGAAATTATGCCCCTAATGTGCTAATTTTTTGTTTAGAAATAAAACTAATGTGCCCAAACATAAATACGCTGAATTTGCAATTTTTATAATTTTATGATATGAATTATGAATTCTGAAATTAATATTCGAAAAAATAATGAATTGCAACCTACAATTTTTTTGGTGGATTTAGATTTATTAAGTCCTGCTTTATTAAAATCCCAAATTTCACACTCTTCTTCCAAGTAGTTTTCAAATTATGCTTAAAAAACCGCAAAATGATGGTTTACGGGGCCGTCTATGATTGAAGTGAGTAGATATTTTGAAATTTCTTCTGCTGCATTGTTATCTAACAGACTGCATTGACTGCTTAAGGTGCGTTGATCAAGAAGGCGGCTCTCTCGGTTAGCAATCGAGAATTTGGATACAGCCCTTAAAATACGCTCGTTTTAAAATAATTAATTACTCGGAAACTTGTGGTACGAATTGCATCAAAATTTCTTTTTAGGCTAATTGAAGGGTGTAGAGTTCATTTATGCTGTCAGAATTGGGTATTGCCATTGGAAAAAATGAAGTTATGGTTCGTTTTAATATGTAGATGGCCCCCTAAGCAAATTTTATGTGCATCATTTAAAAGTAGACTTTATTTAAAATCGTTCGGTACCAGTAAATTTCTTCTACGATAATTTGTTGCGGAGTTAGTAGGGGGTGTTTACTTTTTTGTTTCCACGACTGTACATGACTAAAAAAAGAAAGCCTTATCTTTCAAATATATAGAACTAGCCGCCTTCGCCCGCTACGCTGGTCGGTTTTTCTAAAGAAATCTTGAATGAAACAAAATATATCTGTGAATTTGATCATGCGTTTTAAAGCAATATGGACATTTACCTGGTGTATCCAATCGAATTGATGAAAGGAATATGAATGTCATTACACTATTATATCTTTTATTGAGTCATACAAAATTTAGACTGTTAAGGACCAATTTCTTTAGTTGATCTGTTAGTGTAGGATTCGGTAAAGAACAATAGAACAATATGTAATATACTAAAAGCGTTCATGAAAAATTATCAATGCAAGTCTCACCAGAATCTGTTAATTGGACTTATTGAAAAGGCTGATCGTTCATAATAATTGGGTTCGCCTGATTCTAGAACTTTCATCTATAATTCTACAATCAAGCAACCTGACAACCAAGCAACAGCAAATGATATGTGCTTTATACTGAAATATTCACTGAAGAATTAACTAACCGATCAAGTTGCATCAAAATCCACTTAGCAGAATCTTTTAAACAGGAAAATATACCGAAACCTTCCCTAAAAATGATCTAATTAACAGTTTAAATC
Organism: Maratus speciosus; assembly: GCA_963932465.1. Classification (NCBI taxonomy): domain Eukaryota; kingdom Metazoa; phylum Arthropoda; class Arachnida; order Araneae; family Salticidae; genus Maratus; species Maratus speciosus. The sequence continues at coordinate 484,746,915 of OZ010793.1, forward strand.
CCATAAAAAATCATTCAGTGGAACCTTTAAAAAAGGCAAATCTTTCAAAATTCGGTTCATCTGATTTAGAACTTTCCCAATAATTATTTAACTAAGCAACGTAGAACGTTATGTTTTATACTAACATCTTTTCTGAAAAATTATCTAACTAACAATGTATGTCCCGTCAAAATCTATTCAGCAGAACTCAAGATATAAGCGGCCGGAATAAAATTTCTCTTTGCATTATATATATATTGAGATAGTTAAATATAACTTTCATAATCGCGTTCACCTAATTATAGAACTCTCTGGGAGGTAGGGGTAGGTATATACTGCACCACTTCTGAATTTTTTAAAGAACTCAGCTCAACTTCCATAACTATAGCATATATACTCTCTAGTATACCATATCTCTGTAGCGTATATCTTCCAATTTTTTTTGGAACTGAGAACTTTTTCCGCATAGCTCCGTAACTAAACAAGACAGAATGATATGATAAATATTGAAAAAATCTCTGAAATATTATCTAACTTACTGTGCATTTAATTAGTTGACTTGAAATCTTTCATAATCGAGTTCACCTAATTTTAGAGCTCCCGTAGTAACTTAGAATGGTGGTTTTTACATTAAACCATTTATAAACCAAATTTACTATTTAACAGTGTAAGTTCTACAAAATTCTGTTCAGTAGAATCTGAGTTATAGTCATATTTACAATATTTATTGCTCATTAAACCTTTTTTCTTTACATTTGAAATAAAATCAGTAACTGTTTCGGTATTTCCCTGTTATGCCAACACCATTGTCACCAAGCGTAATAGTTGGCACAAAAATTAAATGATACATTTGAAAAAAAATTGTTGATAAAAAAAATGAGCATTTAAAAAATATAACTTTTGAAAATTACATACTTTTACCTACCATTTTTTTAAATCAATAAAAACAATGGTACTACTTGGTTATCCCGTCGACCAAAAATATATTGCCAAACTATAAGATTAAAGGCCAATAATGGTTCATCGTAAATGTCACAGTCACTTGACTTTAAGAAAGTTACACGTATTTACGTCATCAGGTGATTTTTATTTCGACGTTTTAAATGTATTTTTATTAATGTTATACTAATTTATTTGTTCTTTCGTTATTTAAAATAAAAATTATGTCAATTTGTATAATTTGGCGAGTGGTTTGGTGATTTATATAATTTGGCGAAATTGGTCGACGGGTACCAAAATAAATACTTAAAATATAACAATAAATAAATATTTTGCAAGTAATAAAATATAGTCAATTTAAACTGCAGTCTTGAAATTGTAATTATGTCTTTTACTACTGAAGCATGGCGTACGTAATACGTAAAATATGTCTCACATTGCAGTAAACATTTCATTTTTTCAATGAAGACATTCATGGTTTTTTGAACAAAACATTTTTATATGTATAATTCCTAACTTCTGAAATAATTTTATTGTAGGTTCCTCATCGTCAGATAACTGCAAAATGGTAAAATCTATATCAGTATCAGTAATAAATATTTTCTATTAAAAAAATAACAAATAAAAAAGTTTTGCGAGATCATGATGGATTAAAATAAATCCCATCATTAAAAATATTCACGTTCTATAATTAGCAAATGTTAATATGTGGCACGGTTTGCAATAAAAATCGTTTGCACGATTAGGGTTGAAATAAATGGCGCGATACCATACATTTTGGCATGGTATCGCGACGAAAGTTAGAACGAAAGAGTACCACAGTTTTTTTTTTTTTTTTTTTTTTTAATTTAGTTTTAGTTTTTGAGGCGTTTGAATTTTTTTTTCTAATTGACGAAGTTGTTTTTATTTAACCAAAAGGATTGGTTAAAAATTCAATATTGGTCAAATTCAATTGGTTAAAAATTATTCAATTTGAATTTTTTCGCTTGCTTATTTTAACAGAATGAAAAGAATGAGTTTTTAGAAATTATCACTTGAAAAATTCAGGTTTTGGCGCCAAAGATAGTGCCAAATTAGAAAAATATGAAATATCTCTCGAACTATTGGGCTTAAAAGAATTTAGTTAGTACCATTCGATTCAGCATACAAAAATACACCAATATATGTTATCAGTTGAAAAATAACTATAAAATCAGATTTTTAAGGAATTTTTTTAAAGTTCGTTCTCTTTTTTATCCCCCTTAGGGGTGGAATTTTAGAAAATCCTTTCTTAGCGGCACTCAATGCCATAAGAACTATTTTTACCCCAATTTTCAAAATTTTAGGTTCAGTAGTTTTGGCTGCGCGTTGATTAATACGAAATTCAGACTTTCTTTTATATATATAGATTAAACTCGCAATGTTATCTCTATGGGAAAATTTTGAGCCGACATTTCAAGCTGTTAGGGTTGACGAATATTTATGATTTTCAATACGCGCCGAGATTTTCGCACTACCAACGTCCAGCTCATTTTTTGTGTCGATGCGTCAAATTTTTGGACGCTATCGTGTTAACAATAAGTGTAATTTTTGCAGGGAAGCCGGAGCTGTGCTCCGACAATAAGGAAAGAAAAAATAAATTAGTATAACATTAATAAATATTCAAATAAAACGTCGAAATAAAAATAACTTGAAGACGTAAACACGTGTAACTTGCTTAACGTCAAGTGAATGTGACATTTACGATCAACCATTATTGGCTGTTAATCTTATAGTTTGGCGATAGATTTTTGGTCGACGGGTAACTAAGTAATACCAAAAATGCATATGTAACTGGTATTTGAAAATGAGTGTTTCGCCAAATTTTCGTTAAAAAAAAATCACGCCACACCTGTGGACGTATATGACATCTTGCTAAATATTACCACTCGAAAAAAAAATGCTAACTGGCGAGTTGAAAAAAAGCTATTGGCGATATTTGCATCCGGCTAGCGTAACAGTACCAAGAATTCTTTGCAACTGTCTTAACATGATTCTGATAAAACCAGCTCTTGCACAACAATGGCAGGAAAAAAATAAAAGTTTTTCGTTATAGCTGTTACCAACAATAAAAAAAAAACAAATAATAAAATTCTCACCACAACAATTACTTTTCTTTTGCAAAATTTTCACGTGTAAAATTAAATAGTTTGACAAATTGAAAACAGATTGAATATTACGTCATAAGTTTCCTAGAGCAAGATTTCAGCATGAAAACTCAAAATAAATAGTTTGACGAATTAAAAAAATATGTATATTGCGTCATATTGGAAATATAATGGACCTCAGCAGGTGAATATGTAACGCCATGTAAGTTTGAAGAAACGTATTAAAACATGATAAAAACCCGACTATGGAAATATTCACATATTTTAACACTTTAAGGTTCTCTGAATTTTTTATAGCCATTTTTTAAACCTATTCCATATATATGTGTGTGTGTATTCGTGTATATTACAATTTTCACAAAAAGTTTAGCTCCCTACAGCTCGCTCTTTGTGAAGAAACTGGGTTTTATCTCTAATCTTGATTTAAGTTTTGTTGGAGAATTTAGTACTTAACATCGAAATCTACCTCCGCCTGTAGGCCCGAGCCGGCAGGGATTTTTTTTTCTGTTATTGTTGTGTAAGAGCTGATTTTATCGGAATCATGTTAAGATGGTATTCAAATTTTTGAACCCTCCCCATTTCCATTCCCTTGGTCCGATTTTACCCATTTTCAATCCCCGCCGAGATATTAGCCATCTCAAAGTTGTTGGCGAGTTTGAAGACGATCCGTGCATAATTGCGACTTTTATCGTGCGGACAAAATTTAGTACATACATACATATATATATATATATATATATATATATATAAACTTTTTAGGTGGGGGTGGTTTTGGGTTCCTGGGGTCCTATAATGAAAAGTTATGAAGGAATTTTTCAAAAGTCGCACCGTGGTAACGACTGCAATAGGTAGTATTTCTTACGAAATCTACCTAAAATGCTGAAAATAAATTTAAAAAATCCCTGCTGGCTCGGGCCTACAGGCGGAGGTACATTTCGAAGTTAAGTACTAAATTCACCACCAAAACTTAAATCAAGATTAGAGATAAACCCAGTTCTTTCACTAAAAATGAGCTCTAGGAGCTAAACATTTTGTGAAAATTCTAATATACACGAATACGCACACGCATGTATATGGAACAGGTTTAAAAAATAGCTATTGCAAATTCAGAGAACCTCAAAGTGTTAAAATAAGTTAATATTTCCATAGTCGGGATTTTATCATGTTTTAATACGTTTCTTCAAACTCACATGCCGTTACATATTCACCTGCTGAGGTCCATTTTATTTCCAATATGACGCAATATTTTGTTTTTCGTTTTTTAATTCATCAAGCTATTTATTTTATTTTCAGTTTTCAAGCGGAAATCTTGCTCTAGAACACTTATGACGTAATATTCAATTTGTTTTCAATTCGTCAAACTATTTATTCAATTTAATTTTCCACGTGAAAAACTTGCAATAGGAAAGCAATTGTTGTGGTGAGAATTTTATTGCTTTTTTTTTAATTGTTGGCAACTGCTATAACGAAAAATATTTTTTTCTTCCTGTCATTGTTGTGTATGAGCTGGTTTTATCAGAATCATGTTAAGACGGTATTCAAAATTTTGAACCCTCCCCATTTCCATTCCCTTGGGCCGATTTTGCCGTTTTCAATCCCCGCCGAGATATTAGCCATCTCAAAGTTTTTGGCGAGTTTGAAGACAATTTGTGCATAATTGCGACTTTTATCGTGCGGACAAAATTTAGTACATACATATATATATATATATATATATATATATATATATATAAACTTTTTAGATGGAGGTGGTTTTGGGTTCCTGGGGGTCCTATAATGAAAAGTTATGAAGGAATTTTTCAAAAGTCGCACCATGGTAACGACTGCAATAGGTAGTATTTCTTACGAAATCTACCTAAAATGAAGAATGTAATACTTTTTAAAATGTTTATTTTTATCAATTATTAATTAATTAATTTAGGATTATATGCTAAGTAATACATTTAGAAATCCTAAAAAAAGATTACATAATGTTTCATTTTTTCTTTCCTGCTGTCCTTACTTTAAAAAGAAACAGAGTAAAAATTATATATCATTTAATAAATTCATATGCTTGCGCGTTTTTTAGCAAGTATCAGAAAAAGCAGTGAATTAGTCATAATCGTGTTCTAAGCCCACGCTAGATTAATGTACCTTAACGGAAAAAAGGCATGAATTTCGGTCAAAAAATTGTGTGTGATTTTTAATATAAGCATTGAATAATAAAACAACCATTGTTTTCTTATTATTTTGACTTCTATGTTTATCTCTTTTTGTATCTTAATTTTCTAGTCATTAAACAGCATTTAATGCATCTCCATACCTATAAGGGGGGGGGGTTGCCATAGGGGGCCCCTGTTCTGTTGCCAAATGCAGCCACGTTTATCGCTACATTGGAGATATATCGCCAAAAGTGACGCCAACTTATCGATATCTCTAATATTTTGTCAAATTCCCATAGACTTCCAATGTAAACCAATAGGGTTTACTTATTTACAGAAAATCAACAAATTGAGATATTTTAATGCAACAAAAACTAATATTAGCTTGAGGGATTATATTAATTATATTTAAGGGAGTTCAACGTTCAAGTAAATTAAATTATGAATAAAAGTAACACGATACAATGCTTAGCATGCTTTCCCAAAGCTAAATTTTAAGGGAGACCAAACTGGTCACCAAGGGCGGCTAGTTTCCAAGATTACAATTGTTAATTTCTTAAAATATATACGTTACTATAACAATGCATAGTCCGTGCGGAAAAAACTACTTGCACGTGTACATTTCGTCACACTATACTATAACCATGAAAAAAAAAAAAAAAAAAAAACTCTTGTTTTATCGACATCATTAATTCATACATGTCTTTTGCTCATTTCATTTAAAATACACACATTTAAAATATATGTCTAACTAATTTCATTTAAAATGATGAAAAGAAAAAATAATAAGAAGAAAAATACCTTAAACCAAAAAATTTTATTTCAACATCAAAGAGTATTTTGTAATTTACGCAGGCGAAGTATAAATAATGCCATTGTCTATAAAACGAAATGAAACATTTGAAAAAAAAATAATTTTGTTGATAAAAAAATGAGCATTTAAAAAATATACCTTTTGAAAATTACATGCTTTAACATTTTAGTTTTTTAGATCAATAAAAATAAGTACTTAAAATAAAAGCATAAATAAATATTTTGCAAGTAATAGAATATAGTCAATTTAAACTGCAGTCTTCAAATTGTAAATATATTTTACTACTGCAGCATGGCGTACGTAATACGTATTTTTCACACTACAGTAAACATTTCATTCTTTGAATGAAGCCATTCATGGTTTTTTGAACAAACATTTTTATATGTATAATTCCTAACTTCTAAAATAATTTTATTGTAGCTTCCTCCTCATCAGATAACTGCCAAATAGTAAAATCTATGTCAGTAATCAGTATTAAATAAGTTATAATTAATAATAAATGTTTTCTATTCAAAAAATAACAAATTCAAAAGTTTTACGGAATTACGATGGAATAATACTCATAAAAAATATTCACGTTCAATAAATAGCAAAGGTTAATGCTTGGCATGGTTTGTAACAAAAATCGTTTGCACGATTAGGGTTGAAATAAATGGCGCGATATCATACATTATCGCATGATGTTCGTAGGAGTAAAAAGTACCACAGATTTATTTATTTATTTTAAATTTAGTTTTAGTTTTTGAGGCGTTTGTAATACTTTTCTTAACTGACATAGTTGTTTTAATTATTTAACCAAAAGAATTGATTAAAAAATTATTCAATTTGAATTTATTCCCTTGCTATAGTAACAGAATGAAGAGAATGAGTTTTTAGAAATTATTACTTGAAAATTTGAGCTTTTGGCGCCAAAGATAGCGCCAAATTAAAAAAATATGAAATATCTCTCGAACTATTGGACTTAAAAGAATTTAGTTAGTACCATTCGATTCAGCATACAAAAATACACCAAAATATGTTATCAGTTGAAAAATAACTATAAAAGCAGATTTTTAAGGAATTTTTTTAAAGTTCGTTTTCTTTTTTACCCCCCTTAGGGGTGGAATTTTGGAAAATCCTTTCTTAGCGGCACTCTATATCATAAGAAGTATTTTTACCCAGATTTTCAAGATTTTAGGTTCAGTAGTTTTGGCTGCGCGTTGATTAATACAAAATCCAGACTTTCTTTTATATATATAGATTAAACTCGCAATGTTATCTCTATGGGAAAATTTTGAGCCGACATTTCAAGCTGTTAGGGTTGACGAATATTTATGATTTTCAATACGCGCCGAGATTTTCGCACTACCGACGTCCAGCTCATTTTTTGTGTCGATGCGTCAAATTTTTGGACGCTATCGTGTTAACAATAAGTGTAATTTTTGCAGGGAAGCCGGAGCTGTGCTCCGACAATAAGGAAAGAAAAAATAAATTAGTATAACATTAATAAATATTCAAATAAAACGTCGAAATAAAAATAACTTGAAGACGTAAACACGTGTAACTTGCTTAACGTCAAGTGAATGTGACATTTACGATCAACCATTATTGGCTGTTAATCTTATAGTTTGGCGATAGATTTTTGGTCGACGGGTAACTAAGTAATACCAAAAATGCATATGTAACTGGTATTTGAAAACGAGTGTTTCGCCAAATTTTCGTTAAAAAAAAATCACGCCACACCTGTGGACGTATATGACATCTGGCTAAATATTACCACTCGAAAAAAAAATGCTAACTGGCGAGTTGAAAAAAAGCTATTGGCGATATTTGCATCCGGCTAGCGTAACAGTACCAAGAATTCTTTGCAACCATGGCAACTTTTATGTAGTTTTAGAGGTGTGCACGGGCCGGAATTTCCAGGCCCGGGCCCGGCCCGGCCCGAAGGAAAGCTATTTTGGCGCGGCCCGGTGTAAAAATTGAAAGTTCGGCCCGAGCCCGGCCCGTTTATATTTTTACCGTTCTCGGCCCGGCCCGGCCCGTACAAAAATCAGTGAAAACAGGCCCGGCCCGGCCCGGCCCGACTAAATGTCTACAAAAAATTCCGTTTTTTCTCGACATACAATTAAGATTATTTTAATGAATACTACATGCATATTTATGGGAACATTTTACAGTATATTTTAAATTACTATGTGTTCGCAAAATAGAAAACACACAATAGTAAACGTTAACGATTACTTACAGTGTTTCTACAGACGTTTCAAAATTTAAATAAGGGTTCGTTAAAAGATTATTGTAGTTTAGAATAAAGGGTTAAAAACATGATAACTTTTGAAGCTTATAATAAAAGGTAGATTTGTGAAAATATTTCTGTCATTTTTAAGGCTTTTCTCAAATCCAAAGGAGCTACATTTTGATACATTTATGAATTCATTTCTTTTCGGAAACGCATGAGATTGGCAGGTATTCTTATTCAGAAACCATGTAAATGCCGTTTTTTTTTTTAGATAAAAGTAATATATCTTTCAGAAAATACTGCCAAAGTTAGCGTTTTGAATCGAATTTCCGGAAGCGATAGCACAGGAAAGGAGAAAACGTACAGTTACGTGACAAGACTCTGTTATCTCTGTACGTAATTTATGAAAAATGGAAACGCTATTTGATCCCAATTGCCTTCAATACTCAGCCTGTCAATTTTATGCCTTTATAGTTAAAAATGAGTCAGAAAATGTGTCTGAGAGTTTCGCATTGTTGAGCAGTAAATATGAGAACCACCTTAAGGTACATTTCAAAAGATACTGTTAACAGAAGTTCATTATCGCTATTAATACTTTTACAAAACATAATGCCTGTCCTACACATCCTGAGAACGATTAAGACCAGTTCCGTCCCGGCACAAGCCTGCCGAAAAAAATTAAACCCGGGATCAGGCATCATGTAACTGTACGATGCCGATCTCTAAGATGGACATGTTACATTTCTGTATTGATGTTGTTAAACTCGCATCGGCTCGTAACGCACATTTATACTTCTCGAAAAAGTCATATTCATTGGAAATGACCTCGTATTTTATCTGCTCCTCTCAAATTCTTATATCGGGCCGATAGGCCCGATTAATTTTTTTTATCGGCCAGGCCCGGCCCTTCAGGCCCGTTCAATTTTTTGCCGGCCCGGCCCGTTTATTTTGTCTGTCGGCCCGGCCCGTTGAAAAAATTGTCCTAATTCTGCCGGACCGGCCCGGCCCGTTTGAAAATTCTCTTCCATTCCGCCGGGCCGTGTACGGGCCTCGGGGCAAGCCCGGGCCCGTGCAGACCTCTATGTAGTTTTATTCGAAAAAAAATTTTTGATTTTTTAATCAAAATGGAAAACTTACGGCCCCATGTTGTCTTGATTTTTTTCTAACGCCAATGTCATATACGGAACGGGCACTTAACTGGTGCCAAAGTATCGTTATTTTGCTTGATATGGTAAGCCGGATGTTGTTGTTTATGCTGTTGAAGCTTTCCCCAAATTAGCATCGGAAAAATATCGCGCCAATATGGGGCGACATGATATCTTATGATCTTTATATGACATCTGGTGATATCTTTATATGACATGGGGGTATATGACATCTTTGCCAAAGACAGACCGTATGATTGGGATCAGACCGTATTTGTTTATGGCAGTTGATGACTTGAACTATTATAATATAGACGAAATGATGGAGATAGAATAATATTTTGCGAATTATCACCTGTGCCTGGATAACATTAAAGTACCAAAATGGCACCTAGAATATAAAAAGTGAAGTGGCCCGCCCGGAACTGTTGATGATAGTCAAATGATAGGCTATTGCTATAGAGATTATTTTAAAATATCGGGAAACAAAGACTGTATACTTAATTCATTTTATTTTTGCTTATTTTCAAATGTTTAACTGATCCTCTTTAATCAAAAACAAAAACAACCATTGGATGAATTAACAGGAACTGATTCGCCCTTAAATTGATGCAATCAAAGGGAATTGAATGGAAACCCGTTTACAGGGAGATCTGCACAGCTTTTTTCAGTATAATTCAATCTTCTGTAATATTTTTAAGACCCATCAGATTAGCGTGATTTTAGATTTTGCGGTGTCTGAACGGGGGTTGGCGAACGTAGCTTGCAGGGGGCAGAGTACCCTAAGTGTATATATATATATATATATATATATATATTAACACAGACAAAAAACATGATTTCTTCAGCGTTTCGATTTTTTTTTTTTCATTATACTGTAAAATCCATCACTAATTTTGTTGATTGTACTATATTGAGGATACAGAAAAATAGTGGAGTGATTGGACAAACATGTGTAGATGTTTTAGGGTTTTAAACACAGCAATGTGTCAAAAAACAGCAAACTTAAAAATTATTTAAATAATAAAAAAATTAAAATTCTCAATTTTTATCCACAAAATGAGATGTTTTTCTTGTCAAAATCATTTTTTCTAACTATTACGTATGATAATATGTGCATATAATAAGCAAATGTACATCAGTAAAAAAAAGGTTCTTCAAAGTTCTTCAAAGGATGCCGAGTCCCCTTAATAAGGGTAAATATTTTGTATGCTTTCTAGCTCACATGCTATCAAAGCCTGAGAGCTTTTGTGCCCGCCTGTTCTATATGTACGTACGTAACGCGATAACTCTTGACAGAAATATCCGATTTGCTTCAAATTTTCTTTCTCGGTTCATTTTGATAAGGTGGTTCCCTGATTAGTTTTGGGGGTTCATTGTTTAAGGATAAAGGAGGAAAAGACGGGGTTAGTCCCCCCCTTAATTTAGATAAATGGGTTTTTCATGCAGAAATATTCGATTTGCTCCAAATTTGGTATACCGGTTTATTATGTTAAGGAGCTTCCCTGATTAGATTTGGAAGTTCATTACTTAAGTATAAAGGGTGGAAAGGGGGCAACCCCACCCCCTTAATTTAAATAAATGGCTTTTTCATGTAGAATTGGTCGATTTCCTCCAAATATGGTATGCCAGTTCATTTTGATAAGGCGCTTCCGTGATTAGTTTTGGAGGTTCATTGTTTAAGAATAAAGGGGGAAAAGGGGGGTTAGTCACCCTTAATTTAGATAAATGGGGTTTTTCATGGAGAAATATTCGATTTGCTCCAAATTTTGTATTCCGGTTTATAATGTTAAGGAGCTTCCCTGATTAGATTTGGAAATCATTACTTAAGTATAAAGGGGGGAAAGGGGCCTACCCCCCTTATTTTAGACAAATGGGTTTTTCATGTACAATTGTTCGATTTGCTCCAAATTTGGTATACCAGTTAATTATGTTAAGGAGCTGCCTTGATTAGATTTGAAGGTTCATTATCAAGGATAAAGGGGGGAAAGGGGGGCTAGTCCCCCTCCCCTTAATTTAGATAAATGGGTTTTTCAGGCAGAAATATTCGATTTGCTCCAAATTTTGTATACCAGTTTATTACGTTAAGGAGCTTCCTTGATTAGATTTGAGGATTCAGGATTAAGTATAAAGGGGGAAAAGGAGGCCAGTTCACCCCCTTAATTTAGATAAATGGGTTTTTCATGTAGAATTGTTCGATTTGCTCCAAATTTGGTATGCCGATTTATTATGCTAAGGAGCTGCCTTGATTAGATTTGGAGATGCATTAGTTAAGTATAAAAGGAGGAAAGGGTGGTACCCCACCCCACCCTTAATTTAGATAAATGGGGTTTTCATGCAGAATTATTCGATTTGCTCCAAATTTGTTATACCGGTTTATTATGTTAAGGAGCTTCCCTGATTAGATTTGGAGGTTCATTAGTTAAGTATAAAGGGATGAAAGGGGGTGGCTAGACCGCCCCCCCTTAATTTTGATAAATGGGTTTTTTATGCAGAGTTATTCGATTAGCTCCAAAGTTGGTATACCGGTATATTATGTTAAGAATCTGCTTGATTAGATATGGAGGTTTATTGGTTTAGTATAAAAGTGGGACTGGGGCTAGTCCCCCCTTCATTTAGATAAATGGGTTTTTCATGCAGAATTATTCGATTTACTTCAAATTTGACATACCAGTTTATTCCGATATGGCGCTTCCTTCATTTGATTTGGAGGTTCATTGGTTAAGTAAAAGGGGGGGAAACGGGGGCTAATCCCCCTTCATTTATTTTTTGAGTGGCATTATCCTTTGAAATAAGAAAATAATAATCAATTAGTGTGAATAGCCCGTGAGCTCAATGATGCCATCAGTTTAATTGGACACTTTCCTTTTTATTATTCTATTTTATTGATTCTGCCTCATTAATTTAATTTATTTTCTATGTTCTTTATTTTTGGTCAAAAAAGTTCTTACCGTAGTTTATTTGATATTTTTCTCTTCTTGGGCCCTTAAAATTTTCCGGTGTAATTGTTGTTCTAAACTTTCGACTACAGTCATAAATATAAGATTCACATTGCTATTATTAGAGATACGAAGACCAAGGCTGCAGTGACTCTATCAAATGACCATGTTTCAAGTTCCAAATTCCATGGCAAATTGTGTCTAATCGAAGCATCAATTTGTCGCTAATAAGGCTTAATTATTTGTCTATGTCGCTGTCAAAACCTTTGTCAATTTCATTGATTTCAGTCTTGAAAAAAAAAAAAAAAAAAAAAAAAATATATATATATATATATATATATACATATTGTCTTTGTCATACAGTTAGCCCCGATTACTGCATACACATAGAGAAACTCTAACATTTCGCTTTGAAGTAATGTCGGCGTTAACTTGAAATACGTACATATAGAATATACGTTGCAATCAATCTTTTGTTCCTTTAGTTCTTTCATATTGCACTGTTCTCTTTGTTTAGTTCGTTATTTTTTTCTGTTTGCACTGTTGCCTGACATTAAAAGGCAACAGTGCAAATAGAAAATTAATTTTCTTACAGATCCTTTTATAAATTTATTGTGTTTTTAAATTATTTTATTATGTAAGGATCCTTGGCATTACGTATTAATAAATACAGGAAGTTATTCAAATTTAGTACACATGTATTTTTATATTGCAGTTTATATTGCAGTGAAAAATTACAAAATCAAATTTGCGTTGCTTCAGAGTGAAAACTTTAATCACATTCAACAAAATATGTACTCTAAAATAAATATTGCTTCAAAATTTCAACATATTTAGAAATTTCTATGTTTAAAATAATTCTCAATCATGATTTTACTTTCATTTGGGCAAAATATCAAAACGAAAACGACCATCCTCTGTTCAACACTTTATGATAAGATTAGGTTGATAATATTAGTTTTAATATTGGTTTTAATATTATTTTAATCTCGCAAAAATATGAAATACAAAACGAAGTAGTATTTTTTTTTTTTTCGGTTTGAATAAATTAAAAACAATAAATTATAGTTTTTCAGAAAATATTAATTTTGCAGATTTTTTTAGTTGAATTTCATTAAAAGGAATTAAGTTATTTTGAATTTAAACAAAAATAGAAGTGCCCAGTTAAACTGATGGGATTGAGCTCACAGGCTATTCACACTAATTGTTTATTATACTCTTATTTCAAAGAATAATACGCCTAAAAATTTAATTAAGTGGAATTTGCCAGCGTTTCACCTCTTTCATACTTAACCAATGAACCTCCAAATCTAATCAGGGAAGTGCCTTATCAGAATAAACTTGTATACCAAATTTGAAGTAATTCGAATAATTCTGCATTAAAACTCATAATTCTAAATTAAGAGGGAGAGATCCCCGTCCCCCCCTTTATACTTAATTATGTACCTCCAAATGTAACCAAGGAAGCTCCTTAACAGAATAATCCAGTATACCAAATTTGAAGCAAATCGGATAAATCCACATGAAAAACTCATTTATCTAAATTAAGGGAGTGAGTAGCCCCCTTTTTCCCCTTTTATACCCAGCCAATGAGCCTCCAAATCTAGTAAGGGAAGCTCCTTATCAGAATAAACCAGTATATCAAATTTGAAGCAAATCGAATGCTTCTGCACGAAAAACCCATTTATCTAAATTAAGGGGGGAATTAGCCCCCGTTACCCCCTTTATGCTTAACCAATGAACCCCAAAACTAATCAGGGAAGCGCCTAACCAGAACGTACCTAGAAAAAAAAATTAAGCAAACCGGATATTTCTATCAAGAGTTATCGCGTTACGCACATACATACAGAACCTGCGGGCACATAAGCTAACAGGTTTTGATAGCCTGTAAGCTAAATAGGAGTATGCCGACGTAATTACGTAATTTACGTTAAAAATATCAAAAGCAATTAACGTTTATTGAATTCTTGAGATACTAAAAGAGCTTTCATCCGGTTTAGACTATCAAAGAAATTCTGAAAGAATATTGCTCAATTATTTCTAAAGAGAATCAAAGGAAATACTACACCGTAATCTTTTGCGAAATTCGGAAAAACTAATTGAAAACGACAAAACGTATTCTCATAAAATTACAAACAACCACAATAAAAGCTTTTATTTAAAATTAGTATGAAAACAAGAGTGTTCGTCGACTTTGTTTAACAGTATTTTTATATGTTCTTACAGGTATAATTCTGAGAGAGAATAAATTGTAATTCAAAGCACTAGCTGGGAATAATAAAATCATTTTGTCCAACTTTTTTTCCGAAAAGGTTTTAGTTAATTAAAAATGAAAACAACTGTGAAACTAATTTATGTGATATTTTGTACAACTTTTTTTTCTTCCGCAAATGCTTTAGTTGATTAAAAATGAAAACAACTGTGTGAAACTAAGGTATGCAGCACTTGTAGATAGAGTAGAACAGGGATTCTCAAAATGGCGTGCGTTTAATAAATGGTGCTACATAAAAAGATTCTAGGACGTGTGCGACGAGTCTGTTTAAGAATCAACAAGCGTATCGTCGCAGGTAAATGAGACAATAAAAAAATACATTTTGGATTGTTTTAAAATCTACTAAAAGCAATTTGATAAAAAAAAAAAAAAAAATTAAGCAGCAAATATTTAAGAAATGTGCAAGGATTAACAACGCACATATTAAAAACTTTCTAACTCACATTGCATGTAAACCCTACATTAAATGTAAATTAAAAGTTATGTTTATTTGTATCCATTTTTTTTTCTTTCATTTTTTATTCAAAATATACATTTTTCAAAAATACTTTTAAAAAATGAATCGTAACCTCTAATTTTTTTAACACAAATCCATTTCTAGAAGCTTTAAATATGTGAAACTAAAATTACAATTACAGCTCATTCAACCAAGTAGTTTTTGAGTTATGTATCAAAAGCTATCCGCATTGTAAAATGCTTTGCAATAATTAACAGTAAATTTAACGTTAGAAGTTCCAAACTTTAAACCAGTATAATTCATAAACTACTTAGCAGAATTTATTATCCTAAGATAAAATTCACCGAAGAGTCCGCGGCTGTCTCTGTAGATTTTCACTTCCGGAAGCTGTTGGTAAAGCAATAGCACATCTGGAAAACCTGGGGCTAAGGATGAGGGCCCGGCACTCGTATGAGAGTTTGGTATACCCGAAACCTGAATCTCATGGAGGACTCATAATCCCCCATCTATGCGGCGTAACACGTTGAATGCCACGGTGACTAACACTGAACCTGAAAAATTTACTATGTTTTAAGTAATTTTTAAGAAAGTATAATCCTGTAATAAATAAAAGGTAAGTAAATTTTAAATAAATTTTCAGTAATTACTTAAAACAATATATATATACTTAGTTTTATTCATATTTTAGACCGTCAGTCATCGATGAATGACGCGTTCTAAACGGAAAGGTTAGGGTCAGTCACCGGTGACTGACGTGGCGCTTAACGTGTTAATCATTCAGTACACGGGTTATTGAGTATGACTTCCAATGGTGTTGGGACGCAGGGAGAGTGACGCGTGTTGGGCGGTGCCTATTCCCAATACCTACTCGGTTCAGATCCTGAGCAGTTCTGATTGGTTTGCTAGATTCAGACTATATTGATTTTTAATGTATTGGAAGTGGCGATCGACTGCAATCACGTAACGCGTATTTTAGATTCACACAATTCAATCATGATTCTGAATAATTAAAAAAAATGTAAAGATATATATATAGATAATTTAAGTACATTTATCAAATATTTTTCTCGGTTTCCAAACGCATTAAAGCAAATTCTGCTCCTCGCGTGCTTTTAATAATATTTGTATTGTTGATGTGAAAGTTTGTAAAATTTGTAAATCTTTTTTTTTTTTTTTTTTTTTTTTTTTTTTTGCATGTATGAGTATTTTGAGCCCATGAAGACAAAAAAAGAAAACTCTGGATGCATCAACCTTGTTGTGCAGAAATTTAAAAAATGCATGAAATTTGTTAAAACCGCAATAACTATAAAACGAGTATTTGAAAACAAATTCATTATATTAATTGCTAATAAGATTTAAAATTATTTTTTTTATAATTTAATTAAATATCGAAAATTAAAAATTTCCATTATTTCAAACTTGCCGCTGCTTGGATTCGAACTGGGGACAATACTTTTTACAGTACCGGGAACAGACCACGTAGCTACTACACACACTCACTTGGAAACAGCGTAGAACAACATTTTACTTCACCGACCACCACTTCCAAAACATTCAAAGTCGGTATGTTCTGGATTTCTGAACCTGGATATCCAATCAGAACGGTTCTAATATGAACCACTATATTGTAAACATGCGTCTTGTTCTTCCTTGCCCGTTAGCACGGGTCATGGCGGCATCACGCTCGCTCACGCCAGCCCGTATGACGCGATACGCATATGTGCTTTCCAGGGATAGATTTGCGAGGTTATTTGCCGCAAGGCATCTTTGTTTACTTAGAAAAAAACAAATATTATGTCCAAATTAAGTGCTACTACTGAAAATTAAAAAAATAATTCGTTACAATGTTTATAGATAGACGACCTACTAATCAAAATTTAAGTAAAGCATTAATTAGCAGTTGATATTATTAATCCATTGGTATCCGTTATATTTTTATTCGATTTAGTAGTGGCGATCACTTTTTTTTCCAAGACAGTAAGTAGAAAATCATTTTTAAAATACTTGTTAAAAACAAAAGCTTCCTTTCAAATGTACTTTATTTAAACTGTAACTCTTAATAACATTGATTCTACATAATTTTCTATTATCACGATCTTCGCCTTGTTAAATCTCAGAAATTCTGTCATTAAATATGGCGAATAATGTTTTTTTTTTTTAATTTTTTGACTGGCACAGCGCTTTTGTCACTGATCCGAGCTTTCCGTAGTTATAAACAGATTAAAAGATCAAAGTATGCGTAGTCGCCAATAAGCATATAATAACTAGGGTGATTCTGAACATCTCATACATTTAATTCTCCAAACTGTAGCACAGAAAAGGGAAAACAGCCACTTGATTGAGATTTGTACATTTAAATTTAAATTTGAAAAAAGAAAAACATTAGGAGGTTTTCCAAATTCTAAGACGAACAATTTTTTAAATATTCATCGTAAAAACTTAGTTGTGCCCCAAAAATACGAATATAAACACTAAAATTAGCCTAAATATAAATTTTTTACTAAGTTTCGAACAGCAATGTGACGGTTTAAAAAATCATAAATATCTTTAGGTTTGAAATTCAAGCTGAAATTTCTAACTAAATAAAAAAAGTTTTTTTTTAGACATGGGGAGCGGAGAAGGGGCTAGGTAATGGGCATAGCCATCGATATATAAAGTTAGAACTAGGGATGCACCGGATATTGATTTTGCCGGATATCGGATACCGGATATCCGAAGCTCCTTTGCCTGCCGGATTCGGATACCCGGCACTAGATATGTTTTTAGTTATATGGTGAATTATTTCTTTATATAAGGCCATCTCAGAACAATAAATTAAAAACATGTTTCACACATCATTAAAATGTTTTAAATGTATTGAAATATAATTTACAAAAACTATATCTCTTTTAATATTCAGGGCTTGAAATTCAAGTTTTTCCAGGAGGGGAGTTTCCTACCCAACATTTATAAATGCAGGGGAGTTGAACTGTTAGAAAGGGAGAAAAAAAATCTTTAAACCCTGTTATTTTTTATGTGCCACTTAAAGAATTACATTTATACAGACATGACAAAATACCATTGAAATAATTTAAATTAACAACTCAAGATAATTATCCAAAATTTTTATTTTATTAAAACAAAGGAACAGAATCAAACTTTATATATACCATGTCTATTATTCAACTTTCACCTAATGTTATGGGCAATTAACAATTGGGTTGCAAAATGAATTTCTTAATTTAGATTTTATTCCTTTTTGCATATTTCAGCCTCTTTCACAAATTATACTTTTGACAAACAGCACAGAGCAATTTTTATAACTTTAGAAATTATTGGAAACAGATGGTTATGCTCTCTTAAAATTTTTTAGAAAACTTTGCAAAATCTGATGTGCATTCATTTTTAACTTACTTGCATAAATAATGCATATCGGTTAGTGATTGTATTGTCAATAACCTACGGTGATTGTATGTCACTTCTGAACAAACTTGTTTTATTATATCCTTAATAGAATTATGTCTGAACTGTAATCCCTGTATTTTCATTAATTGAACTATGTTCTATGCATAGGAATTTTAAATCCATATCCAAAGTTTGGAAAGGGAATAGTCAATTGATTCCTTCTATTGCACGAGAAAAGTTGATTTCAAAGAGCCATGTTGTAATTTCTGTGAACTGCAAGAATCATCTAGTTTGTTGTTTCTAAATATGTTTTTTTTTTAATTCACCAAAGTTTTTTTTCTTCATGTGCATCACAAGTGTAATCGCATTTTGTTTAGTGCTGACTATTGGCCAATTTGGTAGAGCTCAGTCTCCAATAGCCGTTACTGCCCTTTTAGTTATTTCCTATTTTGGGTGCATAGAAAAAACATTGCAAAATACGTAAATCAGTCGTAGAAAAAAATATCAATGATTTCGTGAATCATGGTGAAAATAAATTAACAAGTGGATAAGTGTGATCACAGGGTTTCGTTTAATATTCCTTTCAAAACACTTTATCCTTTTGAAAAATCTGTTAGTTCCACATTTCGCAAAAAGGGACGCACTCTATTCTAAACAAAACTCTATCCGAACGAAACTCCGTTTTGCATACTATCCATAGATATATTAGTCGAGGCGATTGAACCCATAGCACCAAAGATAAGTAGGCACCACTAGTGGTAAAAAGTGGAACTAAAATATGTAAGGCTATGGTACATAATATGAAAGAATGGTCAAAGGGGTGTCGACAAAAGTTGGGAAAGTGCTCCCCGGGTGAAAAGGGTGGAGGTTAGAAAAATTGCTTAAAATATACAAGTTAGAGCACGGAGGAGTAAATAATATGACTTTTTGTAAATTTTATGATTTGTCGTGTGGTCTGAGGTATTCAGCTATACGTATGCAAAAATTCACGTCTCCAACTTAATTAGGGGTTCTCTTAGAAAGAATTGCTTAAAAGACATATGTGGTAGCTCAAAGGGTTAAACGTAAGGCTTTTTCAAGATTTTATGATTTGTCGCCTGGCCTCAGGTGTTCTGCTATAAGTATGCAAAATTTCAAATCTCCAGCTCAGTTAAAAGAATTGCTTAAAATACACATGTGGGAGCCCAAAGTGTTAAATGTATGACTTTTTCAAATTTTTATGATTTGTCGCATGATGGTGTTCAGCTATAAGTATGCAAAATTTCACGCCTCCAACCTAAATAGGGTGTCACTTAGAAAGAATTGTTTAAAATACACATGTGGAAGCCCAAAGGGTTAAATGTACGACTTTTTCAAAATTTTATAGTTTGTCGTTTGATGTGAGGTATTCAGCTATATGCAAAATTTCATACTTCCAGCCTAAATAGGGTGTCACTTAGAAAGAATTGTTTAAAATACACATGTGGGAGCCCAAAGGGTTAAATGTACGTCTTTTTGAAAATTTTATGATTTGTCGTTTGATGTGAGGTATTCAGCTATAAGCATGCAAAGTTTCACGCATCCAACCTAATTAGGGACTCACTTAGAAAGAATTGTTTAAAATACACATGTGGGAGCCCAAAGGGTTAAATGTACTTTTTCAAAATTTTATGATTTGTCGTTTGATGTGATGTATTCAGCTATAAGTATGCAAAATTTCACTCCTCCAACCTAATTAGGCGCTCACTTAGAAAGAATTGTTTAAAATACACATGTGGGAGCTCAAAGGGTTAAATGTACGACTTTTACAAAATTTTATGATTTGTCGTTTGATCTGAGGAGTACATCTATAAGTACGCAAAATTTCATGCCTGCAACCTAATTAGGGGCTCATTTAGAAAGAATTGTTTAAAATACACATGTGGGAGCCCAAAGGGTTAAATGTACGACTTTTTGAAATTTTTATTATTTGTTGTTTGATGTGAGGTATTCAGCTATAAGTATGCAAAAGTTCATACCTCCAACCTAAATAGGGTGTCACTTAGAAAGAATTGTTTAAAATACACATGTGGAAGCTGAAAGGGTTAAATGTACGACTTTTTCAAAGTTTTATGACTTGTCGTTTGATCTGACGTGTTCAGCTATAAGTATGCAAAATTTCATACCTCCAACCTAAATAGGGTATCACTTAGAAAGAATTGTTTAAAATACACATGTGGGAGCCCAAAGGGTTAAATGTACTACTTTTTCCAAATTTTATGATTTGTCGTTTGATGTGAGGTATTCAGCTATAAGTATGCAAAATTTCACGCCTCCAACCTAATTAGAGGCTCACATAGAAAGAACTGTTTAAAATATACATGTGGGAGCCCAAAGGGTTAAATGTACTACTTTTTCAAAAATTTAACATTTGTCGTTTGATTTGAGGTGTCCATCTATAAGTACGCAAAATTTCACGCCTGCAACCTAATTAGGGACTCACTTAGAAAGAATTGTTTAAAATACACATGTGGGAGCCCAAAGGGTTAAATGTACGACTTTTTCAAAATTTTATGATTTGTCGTATGATGTGTGGTGTTCCTCTATAAGTATGCAAAATTTCAAGTCTCTAACATGTATAGTTTCTGAGAACGGGCTTTGTGACAGACAGACAGACGGACAGACAGAGGAGCGAGACGAATAGGGTTTCGTCCGAGGAACAAAATCCTAAAAAATTTGTTGACAGGTGGCGAGAAATAAACTGAAGTTCGTGGGAAATCGGCAGCGGGAAAATATCACGGGATTCGTCAATCGATCACGGAAAAATATCGTAAAATTTGCCAGTACGTCACGAGCAAATATCTTGAAATTCCTCAGGTGGTCACAGAGAAAAAAAACGCAAAATATTTCAATCGGATGCAGAAAAACAATCGTCACTTTCATCAGTATG
Organism: Maratus speciosus; assembly: GCA_963932465.1. NCBI lineage: Eukaryota > Metazoa > Arthropoda > Arachnida > Araneae > Salticidae > Maratus > Maratus speciosus. The sequence goes on from OZ010793.1 coordinate 484,768,237, forward strand.
TCGCAAGAATAAACAGGGAATTTTGCCAATCGGTCACAGAATAAAACTGCCAAACTTATCAGTTGATCACGAGAAAAAAATCTATGAAATTCACCCATTGATCTCCAGAAAAAATCGTGAAATTCATCAGTCAGTTGTGGAGAAAAATCGCAAAATTTTTTGGTCAGATGCAGAAAAACAAACATGAATTTTGTCAATTTGTTGTAAGAATAAACTATGAAATCTGCCAATCAATAGCGGAAAATATCACGAAATTTGTCAGTCGGTCCTGAGACTTAATCGTCGTTTAACTAAGAAACATTTTCGGAAAATTATTTTTTAGAAACCGGATCATCCCGCCCCAATATTCTATAAGCCACGAATCCTGCCATCCTGTCTCGAAAATCAAGCCCTGTAATGTATATTAATAATGTTATATAAAAAATGTAGTTTAAGCATTAAAATATTCTGTTTATTTGTACAATGAAATGCTGATAATTACTATTGGATGTGGATACGGGATTGACTATATTGATAATTGCTAATAACTAATTTGTACAATGAAAGGCTGAAAATTTGTATAACAAATTTAAACCAATTAATATGTATATAATTGTAGAGTATTTTCACAAAGAAATACATACTTTCGTTTTATAATTTAAACATAAAATATCTACTAATATACCCATGATTAAAGAGTTTTCTCCAAGCATAGGTTTAGTTGATGCCGATTTTCTGTTCCAATTATTTAATACTGTTTTACTTTAAGTCACATTTAGTTTTATTTTAAGTTAAATTACTTTGATATTTATAAGTAAAAAGAAAATTACTTTTAATTTTAAATATTTATAATGAAGTTACAAAAATAACTAATTGGATGTGCCAATCCCAAAACTTTCTTCTATCTCATACATCTTAATATTTCAAAAAGTAGTTCCAAATGTTAATACTTCCATATTATTAGTTGAATATTATACCAACTTTGATTTTGATCTGAAAATTTTTGGTCCAGTCAATTAATCAGAATAAGAATAAGTTAATCTCGATCATGATATTTATTAAAATAAATAATTTTTTCATTATTCTAGCTGTTTGTGAATAGCCAGCTTAGTAGGATGCGAAGTTCCCTTCACTTCACAAGCCGCCAATATACAGTACAAAAAAAAAAAAAAAAAAAAAACTGCGAAATATCGAGAAAATTTTACAAAAAACGCTGTTACAGTGAGTGCCACCTTATGGTGGAATATTTCCAAATTCAAGGAGAAACTGCTGGTTATAGCCAAAAACATTCACAAAAAATGTGGTTCAATTCTATGCATAATTTCATACACTTTTTGATGGTAAGATGGCGACACACGGACACAGATATGTTTTGGGATCTCTGACCCCTAAAACGTCTAAATCCGTCAAAAACCGGAAATCGAAAAAATTTCAATTACAATACTTTCTTCTAGTGAAGATAGAAGAAAGTAAAAATAGGCCTGTTTAATTGTTAAACTTAAAAGAAAGAAGAAAATTAATAGTCATACTTTAATAAACAACTTCCAATTTTGTTTTACATTCTGAAAGTAAAGGTACAATTTTCCAAAAGATGTAAACCAGGGATGAGAGCGCTGCGACCCAAATGGTTGATTTTCACCACTAAATTTTAATAGTATTCGTTGCTTTATTAAATCTCAAAAATTCTGCCATTAAATAAGGCGAGAAATGCCATTCAAATTTAGTGGTAGCAAGCAGTCATTTGGGTCGGAACGCTCTCATCCCTGATGTAAACGTAACTTCTTAAATTTATTATAAAGAGTTCAAATATCAATGTTAGGAAAGCTGGCAATTCTTTAAACTTTTGAGAATTACCTTTTACTCATGAATAGTGAACTTACTTTCATATTTTACATTATAAACAAAATTGTTCAGCAATGTTTGGGTCAAACGATTTCTCTTATCCTTATGTATACGCTTTGCTGCTCTCTGCCGGATATCCGGGAGAGAAGTCGGATATCCGGTGATTGTAATTCGGATATCCGATGATATTTCGGATATTGAAAAATCAGCCGGATATGCCGGATATCGGATATTTACCGGATATCCGTTGCATCCCTAGTTAGAACCATTGTGTTTATATCTACTTAATTATCTACTAGAAAGAAGAAATAAAATTGAAAAGTCCTAGAGTTAGTATCAGTTAACCTATTATATACATCTATGATCTGGCTTAACATTGTGAAGTTTTTGAATACCACATGACTTGTTATAGAAAATTCTGTAGCATTGTGCAGATTTGGTGGAACATCAAACATGCACGGTAACATAGCGAGGTATTTTATCCCTAGACTCAAATATGCATATAAAGTATTAAGCCATTTAGATACTTGATGCTATGCGAATGTGTTAAACTTTGTAAAATTAGGTGCTATACAAGCAAGTAAAATGACTTGAATTCGTTAAAATTTTTGCACCCTCTGAAAATCGAAGGTCTTCGGCATTTTCTCTGATCCACTCTGACTCTGCTCAAATATAACAATTTTAATATTTGTTTTCAACGATACTCACATAACAAACACTGGATATTCGCATTTTGTGAATATCTGTAACAAATATAATATGTTTAAATATCATACATATATTTTAATAGGAAATATCACTAGAGTTAGAAAAATGCTGAATAACTAGGTTAAATTTTCCATTATAAAAATTTTCGACGCTTTTACACAAATATTAATAATTTATTTTTAAATTAATCTTTATTTTAATGATTACATGGTTTGATTTTTTTAGAATAATACAAAAACTATTTGGAGGCTATGCAGCTATGTCATTAAATAGATATAATTAAATTTTCACTTCCAAACTGTCTAGGACTAATACTTTTTGTTCAACCGTGTATCTCTGTATAGTACAACTCCAAAGTTGTTACAACCGAAGTAAAGCAATATTCGTTTAGTATTATTTGTATTCGCAATATTTTGGTCAGTACTAGTCAGGGCTTAATTTGCGCCGGATCCCACCGGAGCTCAGCTCCGGTACTTCTCTGTTTTTAGCAAATTTTTAAATTTTGGTCGAAATTCACCGGAGCTCATAAATACAGGGCTGCGGAGCCCAGTGCAATACCGCTTCCGAAAAACCGAAGCCTAAATTACACAGTTAAACACAGTGGAACAATTGACAGTTAATAATATACAGGTATATATATATTTAATTTTTTTTAAATTTTACTAAAGGAAGTGCATTAAATTTTGAAAATAATGTATATGAAATACAAATATGAGGATTGGAGTGACGGCGGAGGAGGAGGGGGGGGGGGGCTCGCTACGGTTTTAGTGCTGCCGAATATTAGGGCTCCGGTACTTTTTTTGTTAGAAATTAAGCCCTGGTACTAGTAATATTGGCATGAAATATAGCCTCAGTATAAAGGTATTTATATTTTGCCAATTTTGCCTCAATAATAGTAAGAAATATTTTTTCATTTCAATGTCAACGTGTCTGGAATTATCGGCGTTTCATTGAAAAAATTTCTTAAGTAAAGCCTATATTTCTGTAACAGTTACATTTTGATATAAATATTTCCAATATAAAGTCAGTATTCAATATATTGGTTTTTTATTGGATATTTTTCTGATAAATGCAACAATGATGTAATATTGGGACATAACATAACTTATAATGAGTGGGTTCTAAATTTGAAAAAATAAAAATAATAATAATAACTAAGTCAAAAGAGATTGACTTCAAAAATTGCCTGGTAAATTTTGTGTTACTCTGTGTTACTTAAACTTCAATTTATCGATTATATATTTTACAGTCGAAATTTGTAATACATTTCTATAAAGTTTTAGAAAATTCTTTATTTTGTAAAGCAGCTCAATCAGGTTCCTAAATTAAGATTGATAACTTGCAACATGTCAAGTAAATAAAATTCTAAAATATATAAAATGAAAAAGGAATGCAAATCATGTAATTTTCTCTCTTTTTTTCCGCAAGAATTTTGCTATTCATTTTTCTTTTGTAACACGAGAAAGTAATTTATCATTTGTTTTGAAGTGCAGGCGAAGGAACTAACGTATGCTATGTGAATAAATATGATACTTTAAATTCTGTCAAACTTATGTTACGCGTTTTATCGCTGATGAATAATGGCAGAGGTTTTAGCCAAACATTAACTATTAAAGTATATCTAAAAGACAACTTTAGCTATCTCTGAAATTGTTTCTTTGAAGCATATTGAATTACAAGATGAGCGAAACAAACTTCTAAGTGAAAACTTCACTTTTAATCAGCGATTAGCTATGATATAACAAAAGAAGTTAAAATTATGATTTGAACTAGGCAACTGTTATTGATCGGACTTTTAAGATTTATATACTGGAAGTAATACTAATAATGATTGTTTGAAATACTGTCATTATTGATTGTACTTCAATAATTCCTAATTAAATTAATCTTAAGAAAGAGTTATAATGATCGTCCAGCGTATTAAACGCATGTCTAAAACTGATCGAGTTTAGCTTTTAATTTTTTCCAATGGGATCTTCCGTGATCGGATATAATACCGTAACTGTCAGTAAACGTAGGAAGGGACCTATGATCCCGGGGTGCGCTTCCTCTGGGGGTCCTTCCTGTCAACATTAAGCGCAACAGTAGCGGAACCGATCACGTGAGATCCATCGGGAAATTTTCAAAGTTAAATTTGATAAGTTTAAGACTTCTACCAGAGGCATTTTCTTTCTTTCTAACCGATGACCAGACCCCTACCTGCCGGGTCTCCCCAGCTGAACGGGTTTGATACCTGGTATCGGGGCGGTGATCGCCTAATCGCCGCGTAGCGGCAATAAATCTGACGAGGGCCTAGTTCTTCATCCTATCGACTGTGCCTACTGCTTAGATGTGAACTTAGTTAAAACGGTTACTTAACATTTTGATCTTGTTGTTTTGTACCTGCGCTTTGCTACTCAAGTTGGCCTCTTAATTTAGAACCTTGATCAGGTGACGAGGCCTTCACCTGGCACTTTACACCCAAAATCCGTCGTGGGTGCAAAATCCTCCAAGTTACCAGGGACGGAAAATGGCAACAAAAAGATATAATTGCTATTTTTCTTTCACTTTCTACAGAAATGGAGTTCTTCCGTTGCCAATATTAAGCAAATGGCTCTAAAAACTACAAAAAAAAAATTAACATCTCAAAAATAAATAGATATGCAGTTTTCAAACAAAAAAAAAGTACTAAAAAGTACTTTTTTTCCCAATACGACAGTATAAAAATCGAAAATGTGTGATGCTTAGAAGTTTAAAAAATTGCTATAGAGTATTTAATCGTACTGCTTTGTTTTACAGCTGGCTTCTGTAAGGTAAAGTTATTTTTTTTTGGAGACTACACAAAATAAGCTGGTAGAAAGAAATAGCATACCGTACCGGGGGCTAAAATACAGAGAAAAATTTAATGCAATAAAGGTTTTTAAAAAAAAATTGAAGATTTTTGTGTCCCGGACCCATTTAAATAAAAAAAAAAATATGAGGTAAGGAAGTATCGGCAATAATTTATGGACTTCCTGTATATTGTTCCAATTAAGGGTCATTATCGGTTTGATTATAAGAAGTCGGATGTAACCGCAAATAGTTTGTATTTTACACTTGCCGATCAGTTAAAAGTGGACTCTTTTTTTTTAATCACATTGAATACAAAAACAAAATTTCACATTAAATGTTCTGCTAAAAACTTTCATCATAATCATTTTATCCAAGTCTAACTGAATTTTGTTTGCTTATAAAAACAATCCGGAATTTAAATATATGACCTATTGAATGTACTATTAACGTTTGAAAAAAATAATTTTGAATTCATTCAAAAAAGAATCTTGCTCAGCTCAACGATATACAGCTTGTTTTTTCTTATCGTTAAAATAATAACTAATTTTTTTTAGCCGCTAGTTTTAATGGTATAGTTCCAACTGCAGAATATATTTCAAATGTTGTTCTTCTTTATATGGAAATTTATTTACTTCAAAATAGTTATATTTTTGTTGTGGAATTTAAATTTTTATACGGTTTTTGGATCCTGTTAGTTATATTTGGAAAAACGTTCCCCATATTCTAACAAGTAAAACAGCAAAAATTACATTATTTTACAACCAAAATTTATCTAGTTATGATACTTTGTACTTCGTATTTTCTTCGAGATTTTCTGTTACTAAATATAGAAAAAACGAAAATGGAATATTTTTCCGTTAGAAAGTGAAAAAAGTTCTTCTAAATATAGCTTATGAGATCCAGAGATTGTATAAAAATTTTAATTTCGAAACTTTTAAAAATAATAGTAACTGTGTTAACGTAAACGAAATTTTATATGATGAAGAGCAGCATTTGAAATATTTTTGCATTTGAAACTATACCTATAAATTTAACGGTTTATAATTTAGCTATTGGTCTGCTATGATAAGGGGAACGTGGTATATTACTTTAATATATGTTTATATAGTTTCCTATGGTTTACACCTCGTATTTCTGGCGGTGTACATTATACTAGGAGCTAGAAATAATACGTTTGACTGTTTCCTACGTTCTAACTTACGTACCTATACTCCAACTATTACGAAATTTTGATATGTTGGTAAAATTGACAGAAATAGTTTTCCTTTTAAAATTTATACTTGTATGGTAGAGTTTATTATTATTAGCCTCCGGACGTTACCTTACCGAATCTAGGTGTAAAACAAAGCATTACGATTAAATACTCTTTAGCAATTTTTTAAACTTCTAAGAATCGCACATTTTCAATTTTTATACCGTCGTATTGGAAAAAAAATGTTCTTTTAAATGCATTTTGTTTGAAAACTGTATCTCCTTTTATTTTTTAAATATAAATTTTTTTGTAGTTTTTTGGAGCCATTTGCTTAATATTGGCAACGGAAGTACTTCCTTTCTGTAGAAAGTAAAGGAAAAATAGTTTTAAAATAGTAATTATATATCTTTGTTGCTATTTTCTCGTAACAACCGAAAGAAAATGTAATTAAAATTCGTGCTATTTTGAAAAAAAAATATAAACGAATGATTTCTGTTAAAACAATGGAGCTATTATATACTATATTTAATTGTAAGTATCTATGAATCATTAGATAGCCGGGTTTTTTTTTCGATTTTCTTGAATGACGGAATCTTTTTGCTGCATTTGTGCATTATTTGGCGATAGTGATGTGCTATGCATGCTTTACTATAGATGTTTAAGAGTAGATCGTAAATGTCGAATTCTTAAGCGGATGCGAATGACGTCATTTTACATAAAATAAAACGTGTGCTTTAAGTCTTAAAATTGAAATATGTTTTGTACTGCTGTAGAGTCCTGCTTAACCGAGTTATTTTCTTCTGATGGGCTGCTGGCTTCTGTTATTATGAAACAGCCATTATAAATGAAGTGTTAGGTGTCAGATGAAAGAGCAGCCGTAAAAAAAAGGCCCATTTCCCCCCCTATTCTGACCAGAAAATCAGAGTTCTAACTTTTTATGGCTGTTCTTCCATCTTCACCTAACACTTCCTTTATAATGGCTGTTTCATTTCATAATAATAGAAGCCATCAGTCCATCAGAAGAAAATGAAGTAATGGAAATGCCGGGGGCGACACTAAATTCTGAAAAAGCAGAATTCATGTTCTCTAGTTATTATTATTTTTTTTTAACAGAGCTTTCCAAAAATTTGAATACATTACAAAATAAGTTATTGAATCTGGGATAAAACGTATAATTTTTTTTAATTTCAATGAGTTTGTCAATGTAAATTAATTATTTAAAAAAATACTTTAATGTCATCGGTTATCCATGCTGTGGAGATCAAATTTCGGGTGATATATAATAATAGGGCAGTTGCAGTTGGTTACATAATTTTAAAATAATTATTTGTAATTACGTTTTAGAAATGTTATTTAAATCCCATAGAATGCGATAAAAACCATGTAAAACACGCTTTCATACTGTAAAAAAAAAATGGTAACGTTCCATGTAAAATCCAGAAACGTTTCGCCTTTTCTCAGGTTTTCAGAATAATTTAGCTCTTTCCTGTGAAATTCTGGTTTTCTTATCTGAAACGTTCCTGAACAAAAGTTGGAAACAGCAAAACGCTGCGACCACCATTTATTATTTTTTTGCTATAATCCGTTGCTCGCGCGCGAGTGTCGAAAACGAATTCCTTAAATGAATGTAAAAAAATCAATATGGAATGCAAATAAATCAATAGACGACATAATCCTTTACGTCTCTATTGCCAAGACAATTCAGATGAAAATACAATACCTCTGTGACATCGCTAAGAGATTATCTCTCGTACTTGTCTGTGGAATGATTAACGAGCAGACCATGTAAAAAAAAAAATACACCTATTATTTGGATCTCTATTAACCAGGGGACCATCAAACATGATTCTCACCGATTTTGATTAATTTAAAGTATGTTTTAGAGTTCTTATCTCTAATTATTCTTGTGAAAGGATTTCTTCAAATGGGCCTTAGATTTTCAGAAATTAGATGCCGAGGTTTAGCATACGTTTCAAATACCCATTAGTTTGCAGTTCTCAACGTGTCTTTAGTGGTGTGGACGCAGAAAGCTCGCACGCCACCCGTACGGCCCGAGTTCGATGCTACCTCTTGACATTTTTTTTCTTTTTTAATTAACTTTATATTTTAACACTTTATTACAATTTGATTTAAATTTGATATATATTTGACACTTTGAATTGCTGCAAATTTGATTTTTTTTTGTTGTTGTTTTCGGAAAAAATATACAATTACGTTTAGGTTTTTTTTTTTTTTTTTCATGAAAATTTATATGTATTTTATCTAACTTGTAAACTAACATAATTACTGACGAAAATCCAAAATATTTTATGTCTAGATTTTTTTTCTAATTATTATTTACATTTATATATTTTTATATTTTAAGCAAAGTTCAGAAACAATATATCATATATATATTTACTTTATTGAATTTTAACTGAAAATTTATTTTTTCGTGTAAATTATAAATAATAATTTTGATGTCAATTTCAAAATATTTTTTTATTCTAACAAATAATGATAATAAAGCGAAAATTGTCAACTGGAAATGTAAAAATCGTCTGCGGATCCCGCATGCTGTGAAATGTCAGTAATGTTTTGCTGTCAACAGAAATATTCCTGGTATTTCGCAGGAAACTTACTGGCATTTCTGTAGAAAGTTTTTAACATATACAGTAAAGTTCCAGTCATTTTCAAGAAATGTTTCTTGGAAATAATGGGCAACTCAGCTGCCCATTTTTTCCCAGGAACGTTGCGGAATTTTTTTTACAGTGATACGCAATCATTATATCAAAATTGAACAAAATTTATCGTGAATTTATATGAACAAAAATTATTTAGTGTTATATTTAATAATCACTAATAATTAAATTAATTTGATAATAGTGTTGTAACATAAAAAAAATGTCGTTATCCTATTGGAAGGAATAATTAAAATATGGAGAAATAGCATAATGATAAAATAAATAATGTGAATATTAAAAAGGTCCACAATCTTACTTAAAAGGCGACTAATGTAATGAAAGAGATATTACAAGTTTAAAATATACATTTTATTTAAAACTTCTTAGTACTTTCAAGCCTTCCAGGCTCATCATCAGATAATATCTTAATAACTAAATGTTGTTTATTTATACAAATACGTCACTTTGTTTTGAAAATGAGAGAGCCAATAATTACTAGAGTTGAAAGTAGAAGTAGCAGTACCAATTTCTTGGATTGAATTTAATTAGAGGAAATATATATTATTATTAATAATTGCAGTTCCATTTATTTAATGACGTCGCTTTGTTTCTCACACGTCACTTTCGATGGGTAGAAGAAAATATTTAACTTCTGTACTGTAAATTTTAATACGTCACTTTGCTCAGGTTTTCAGGATTTATTTTCAGGATATTGAACCACAAACTGGGGATATTGTACGATAGGGCGTCGTTACATACTTGATTGCTTTTAGACAGGATTTCTATTGTTTTCTTGCATTCCATTTATCCAGTATCGACTACGTTACAAATAATTATAACAATATATATCAATAGAAATCCTGTCTAAAAGCAATCAAATATGTAACGATGCCCTATCGTACAGTATCCCCATTTTGTGGTTCATTAAATTCAATCCAAGAAATTCTTACTGCTACTTCTACTTTCAACTCTAGTAATTATTGGCTCTCTCATTTTCAAAACAAAGTGACGTATCTATCTATATTATAAAGGACAAACATATATGTGCGTAACGCATACGTCATTCTGCAAAAGGCAACATTTCCAAATTTGAAATGAATTTTCCTTTTGCAATTTTCGCTACTGTAAATTTTTAAACTTCTACACATCGCAAATCGTTAGTTTTTATACCGTCGTATAATAAAAAAAATGTACTTTTAAATGCAATTTGTTTGAAAGCTATATCTCAATTTATTTTTGAGATATTAATTTTTTTATAGTTTTTAGTACCAATTTTGTAATTGTGGCAACATAAGTACTCCATTCTATTAAAAGTAAAGGGAAAATAGTATATTACTGTATTATTTTGTTGCCATTTCCTCATAAAAATTGAAATTAAAATACATGCTACATCAATAATACCATCTGTTATAAAATTCGGTGAATTTTGGTTTTATTTCGTTTCTATTCATCAATTAAATGTTTTTTAGTTTGTAGCAAAAATATTTTACAAACATTTTCACTTTACGAAAACGTATTTTAAATAATTGTGTGACTTTTTTTCAAATTTTTCAAATTAAAAAGGAATTTTTCAAAGCAAGACTGCTGCAAATTTTCTGAAAATTAAAATTGCTATCTGGGTATACAGATAAAATCCACTTTTTATTTCTATTATCTTAGATATAAAATGAACATTTGCCTGTCTGTCTGCAATTCCCTAAAAATCCACAGTTTGAAAGTTAGAATTGTGAAATGGTACATGTGTATTAAAACATGGCCAAGGCAACTAAAGTAATCCGGAATCGGAATAATTTATAGTTAATTTTTAATTAATAAAAAACCACCCATTTAACAGCAATTTCCTATCAAATTTAAACCTTTTTCGTTATAGCAGTTGCCAATAATTAAAAATCCGCAATAAAATTCTTTCCACAGCAATTACTTTTCTATTGCAAGATTTGCACTTGAAAAATGAAAATGAAATAAATAGTTTGACGATTTTTTTTAAGTGAATATTACGTCATAACTTTTCTATTGCAGATTTCCGCGTAAAAATGAAAATAAAATAAATGGTTTGACGAATTTTAAAAAAAGTTAATATTAAGTCACATTGGAAATATAATGGACGTCAGCAGGTGAATATATAACGTCACATGAGTTTGAAAAAACTTATTGAAACATGATAAAAACCCGATTATGGAAATATTGACATATTTTAACATTTTTAGGTTATCTGAATTTGTTTTCTCCATTTTTACATCTATCCCATATACATATGTGGGTGCATGTGTGTATATTAGAATTTCCACAAAGGTTTAGGTGCCTAGAGCTCATTTTTAGTGAAGAATTTAATTAAAGATTTCACATCTTAAAAATAAAATTCATAGAATTTTTGTGCTTGACATTTTCCTTTAATCGTGAAAAATTATTTAAGTAACAAAATATTCGGAAATAACTTCCCATCAAAAGGTTTTAATATCGGTCTCAATCCCGATCACAGATTATATTTACAAAGTAAGTAGGTAATCTATCGTCCTGTTTAAATGAAAAAAAGTAAATTAACATGCAATCATTGATTTTTCAAAACAAACATTCTGAAAATTCCGGGCTACGCCGGGTACTTGAGCTAGTTATCAAGAAAAACATTTTCCACACGGAAAGACATATCATAAATACTGCAATTATAGTTTTGCATCAATTAATACATCAGGAGAATTTTCTTAGCGGTTTCGACATGTATTTTGCCTTTCTATGTGAATTTTAAAACTTTAATTTTCAAATTAATTTCATTTGACAGTCACTGCAACAAAATAACAAATGGACGCAGTTTAGCGACGTTTTATTATAAAAATAACAAAATAAAAACCAGGAATAAAGCATTTTATATCGAACGCTGAACAGCAAAAATTTCATCAAAACGTTATTAATATATTGTTTAATAACTCTAAAAACTGTTAACGAGATGTAGCTTTAATAATAAGCAAAGCATCACGAACATAAAAACTTTTATTTATTACTTACCCCCTATCATACGTAGTATAGGGGTTACGTACTATAGCGGGTCTTGTAATTGTTTTATAAATCGAAAAAAAGAATTGACGGATTTACGCGTTTAGATGCTGGAGATTTAGAAAAAGACATTTTTAGGGGGGGGGGGGGGATGCCGTCCGTCTGTCTGCCGGTAAACGCTTTATCTCCCGAACAAATTGAGATAAGGACTTGGGTATGTCCTTAGTATGTTATAATGAGAAGAAGCCTATTGAATGTCAGTAACCTCGATTATCCGGAACTATTTTTTTTTTTTTTTTTTTTGGATTCTCGAAATATTTGTTCTGATAAAAGTTATATAAAAATTTTCGAAATTGTTTATTTTAAGGAGTGAATATAAAAGACAATAAAAAATATAAATTTTGCATAAAGAATGAACTCTGTCGGATAATTAGTTGCCGAGACATTTGTAATTATATTTTCCTCACTTTTCGATTTTTCATGACACTGTATTTCATTCAAATTTCAGTTCAAAGATATATTTTAATTGAAAATGATAGGCTTAATCCTACGCAGTAAACTGTTAGTTAATATGATTATAATTTTTGGAGTTATAAGGATGTTTCTTTTACGCAATTCGATAATAGAGCATTTAAAGTTTAGACGTAATCGAGCCACGATTTAAACCCCTTCGGGACGAGCGTCTTTTCTAGAATTTTTAATCTTTTATCTCCGGTTTTTTAAAACAGAAATTTTTGCCTAATTGAATCGGGAACAGTGCTGAACAGTAGAGCAGTGTTGAGGTGTTACCTAGTTGATGTCAACTTAACACCTAGGCTGATGAATATGATATCTTACAAATTAATGAGCCATTGGGAAAAAGAAATTGTGTAGTTGTTTAAAAACTGCATTAAAAAATGAAAAAGTATTAAAGATATAAACTAGCAATAGGTGCTTAAATTTTGGAGGTAAAAAGTTAAAGTTAAGTTTTAAGTTAAATTAAAGTTATAATTAAATATAGGTATAGCTGTAGTTGCAAGAACTACTATAGTAAGTTAATCGGGAAAAAAAATGTTCGGATTAAATAAGGCAAAATTTACAATAAAAATTTACTGGTGAGAATAATCACGGATTCTGAGCACCGTGTGCGGCATAGGGTGGTCACAAGAAATCAATTTTCAAATTTTTTCTGGGGGGATCCCCCAAAAAGTTGCCAATTGACTAGAAAATGAGATTGGCTAAGTTTCAGCTCATTTGGATAATATTAACCCGTGCCTCATTGAGGTTTAAGTTTGAAAAAAACGTGATTTTTCGCTAAAAAATGCTGTTTTTCCTTCATGAAATGAATACAATTAAACCTAGGAACATAATGCAGGTCTCATTTTATAAAACAAAGTATTGCTTTGAAGAACCACACACCATTTTTTTCTAAAAATGTATAGATTTAAAAATATGCGCATTTTTCAGGACCAGACTTCACCTGAATCCGAAAAATTGACTTTTTATGAAAACGCGAAAAAAAAATTTGTAACATTGCATTTCATCTGCTTTCCAACTTTTGTTTTTCTTTTTTTCGTTTTGTGAAGTCCAATAAAGTGTTTGATGAAAAAAATTCCAAAGAAAAGGAAAAAAATCGAATTTTAAACTGAAAGAATTTTTTTAAAAAAGGGAGGGCAAAGGAAGTATAGAAATGAGAGCAAATAATGCTCAATTGCATTTCATTATTAAAGTTGTGTTACAAGAAAGGAGGCATAATAAAGAAAATAAATTATTTTCCCTTACAACTGTCACGTTAACCCTTTCCGGCACAGAAAAATTCTGTTCGTAAAAGGATGAAATGATGGTCTACCCCGGAATTTACAAACGACATTTTTAGAAATTAAAATCACATTACTTTAACCTTTCATTGTAAAAGCAAAATTTTATTAAAATATTCTTCGTGCCGTTTGTAAGTTTGGAATTAAAATTAGGTGGTCCCGGTGTGGGACACTGCGCCGGAAAGAATTGAAGTGGTAATGGTTTAGATAAGGTGGCTTATGTTGACTTTTTTTACCAAAGTATTATCTAAAAATGAAAATGCAACTTGATCCGAGTTAAGATACCAAAGGCGGTTTGTCATTTTAGCAAGTGCTTTGTCTGTAACCTATTTATCAAATTTTCTGTAGTGAACAAGTGATTTTATTATTTGCAGGTCTTGAATTGGGGGCTAAAGTGGCAGTGGAAGTATTGAAGCACGCTTTTGCATAAATATTGATTAAAAATAAGAAAAGATCTCTGATACCTTCTTTTTCTAAATTTGTTATTGAAAGATGATCCCTGAAACAATATATTTTAAGAGAATGAATGGCCTGTGCCTCCATCCATCTGACATGATTAAAAGTACCAGGTGCTTTGAAAAAAAGTCTTTTGCAGGAAGGAGTTCTATAAAAATTAAACAAAGTTGGATAAACTCTTTATAATCATCCCTGAGCTGTTAATTTTTAAGAGTTCCTGTAAGAAAATTTGAAATTTCTTCTGAATTAACTATTTATACCTAGTATTTCATGTTCAGTAACATTTGTATACTTACTCTGGTTTAATTTAGACCACCCAATTAGAATTGTTTTTTTTTAAATATCTGGCTGAGGGGCAATGATTATGCCCATTTTACAATCAAGAACAGCTTTCTAAATTATGCTGGCGGCATGGTAAATACAGAAGACTTTTCCTTTAACAATTGCTATAGAAAAATGCAGGTTAACTCTGAGGCGACCTGTGTTTACTGCAGTTGTATCAAAAAATATCGCCTGGATTTTACCAACTTCATCCCACTCTTCAACTGCTGATAATACAGCTTTCGCCTGAATTGTTCCGATACTATTTTCAAGTTGAGGAACTCGTAGTAACTGTTCTTCATCCCCACAACTAATTAAAACTTTTATCCACTCTACATTTTCTTTATTCAAAAAATAGTGAAGCAGTTTTCCACACCAGTGAACAACAGTTCTCTCTAAATGGGAATTTTAAAATCTGTTTTTGATAAGCTCAGTTTTAGGTAGATTTCGTATGAAATACTACCTATTGGGATCGTTCCTATGTTGGAATTTCTGAAAAATTTTTGCAGATCTACACCGATCATGACTCCTAGAACCCAAAACCACCCCCAGTAAAAAACTTTATATATCTATCTATCTATCTATATATATATATATATATATATATATCACTTTCTTCTGGACACGATAACTTTCGTAATTCTGCATCAATCTCTTCCAAACTGATACATAAAATCAAAGGGCATAAATTCTCGGTCAAGTTCGTTAATGGGCAAAATCGGACCAAGGGGATGAAAATAGGGAGGTGTTTTGTGAAAACCGAAAACCCCCCATAACTTCTTAATTTTTGTACATATCAAATCAGTTTAAAGTTTTTATTACTTCTAAAAATAGGGCCTAAATTTTATGTATCACAGATTTTTGATAAAGTTAAAAATGGGCTCAAGGGGCGCAAAAAATAGGGTTTTTGCGAGAAAAAAAATCATAACTTCGTCAATTCTGAAGATATCAATTCCAATTAATTTTATTATAAATCTCCTTAATATTATCTACAACTTTTATATTCACAAGTTTTTGATAGGACCAATTCGTACCGCAACAAAAAATTAAAAACGAAAACAAAAAGGGGGTTTGAAGAAGTAAAAAATCCATAACTCCGTCAATTCAAAAGATATAAAATCCCCATGAATTTATCATATATCTTCTTAATATTGTCTACAACATCTATATAGACAAGTTTTGGATAGGACCAATTCTTACAGCAAAAACAAATTAAAAATATATAGCGGTTGAAGAAAAAACCCATCTAAGTAAGGGTGTATTCAAATCCAAACTGCGTATTTTCTGACTCATTTTACAATTCATTTTTGCTCTCAAAGGCTTCCAAATGGTACGTTTTCTTACTCAGAAACTATATAATGTACCGTAATGGTCGAGTTTTTGATAGAGGCAGAATATATTTTTAAAAATGCTGTTAAAGTGGGCATTTTGAACCGAATTTCCCGAAGCGGATTGTGTTGGAAAAATCATTGCATTAAGGATGCACTCAAATCCAAACTGCTTGTTTTCTGAATCATTTTTAAATTCATTTTTGCTCTCAAACGCATTTAATTGGTAGATTCGCTTATTCAGAAACTATATAATTTTCCGCAATGATCAATTTTTTGATAGAGGCAGAATATATTTCAAAAAATTATGTCAAAGTGGGCATTTTGAACGGAATTTCCCGAAGCAATTGTGTTATCACTTTCTTCTGGACACGATAACTTCCGCAATTCTGCACAGATGTCTTCCAAACTGATACATAAAATCAAGGGACATAAAATCTCGGTCAAGTTCGTTAATGGCAAAAGCGGACAAAGGGGATGGAAAAAAACCCATAACTTCTTAATTTTTGTACATATCAAATCAGTTTAAAGTTTTTATTACTTCTAAAAATAGCGCCAAAAATTCATGCATCACAGATTTTTGATAAAATTTAAAATAGGCTCAAGGGGCGCAAAAAATAGGGTTTTTGGGAGAAAAAATTTCCTTACTTCGTCAATTCTCAAGATATCAAATCCAATAATTTTATTATACATCTCCTTAATATTATCTACAACTTTTATATTCACAAGTTTTTGATAGGACCAATTCGGGCCAAAAAAAAAAAACGAAAACAAAAAAGGGGGGTTGAAGAAGAAAAATTTTCATAACTCCGTCAGTTCACAAGATATAAAATCTCCATGAATTTATCATATATCTTCTTAATATTTTCTTCAACATTTATATAGACAAGTTTTTGATAGGGCCAATTCTTAAAGCAAAAACAAACTAAAAATACATAGCGGTTGAAGAAAAAAATCATCTTATTAAAGGTGCATTCAAATCCAAACTGTCTATTTTCTTACTCATTTTTAAATTCAGTTTTGCTCTCAAACGCATCCAATTGCTAGATTCTCTTATTCAGAAACTATATAATGTACAGTAATGATCGATTTTTTGATAGAGGCAGAATATATTTCAAAAAATGATGTCAAAGTGGGCATTTTGAACAGAATTTCCCGAAGCGATTGTGTTGGAAACGAAAAATATTGCCCTACTGAGAAAATAATTGTTTATTAATCAAATTTTAATTAATTGAAAGAAAAATTAAAACACAAGTCGCTTATAAATCTTTCCAAAAATTACGTCAGCATGTTTCATATTTTTTTTTAATTAAAAATTAATCTGAAAATGTGCCAGAAAATTTCGAGTTGTTGAGTATGGAAAAATATTTTTTTAATATCGCCTTAACATGATTCTGATAAAACCAGCTATTTTATAAAAAGGAAATAAAAACTCGTCAAAAGAGACAGATAAAACTGTTAAAGTGGATTTATATCTAATAATGATTTAGTTTTTGTTGGTGAAATTAGTATACTTAACTTCGAAATCTACCTCTGCCTGTAGGCCGGGCCGGCAGGGATTTTTTTTGTTTACGAAACAGTTATTTGCAGAGTCGATGTCTGTGGTTAGCTAGTTGATGTATTCTAAGTCTAGCAGCTTCTCTGGCGTTCAGTTCATTTTGCGAATATTATAAAATAAAATGCATAAAACTTGACAATTACTTAGCTGCTTACTGTCGATGATTTGATGAGACATGTGGCCAATTTAAAAAATCTTACATATCTGCCATCATATCAAGAGGGGGAAGGGGTTTTACGGAATGTTGCGTCAATTCTAAAAGTAGATAACCATAACAGATAACAAAAACAGCCTTGTAATAAAAATATTTTTAAAGTTACAAAAATTGTTCACTTATTTTTGCCTATTAATAAAAATGATACAAAAAAATTATCAAAAGTAATAAAATTTTTAAATTGTCATTTTTTACCTATGTTTCAAAAATGCAGAGTTTGAGGGTATGGTTCACTAGATGTCCTGAAAAATACTAAATGTTCATTAAATATAAGTTTTCATGAGAGTAAAAGTTCAAGGCAACAACAGTTTCTATGAAATAAAACAAGAATCAGGTTTCTAAGACAAATATTTTTCACGTAAGGAAAGAAAAACGACAATTTTTTGCCAAAAATTGCAAATTTTCAAAAATTCAACCTCGATGAGGCACGGGTTAATATTATTTATTTGAGCTGAAACTTTGCCAATCTCATTTTCTAACTAATTGGCAACTTTTAGGAGTATCCCCCCGAAGAAAACGTAAAACAAAATTTTCCCCATGTTGCTTGTGACCACCCTAATGCGGCACGTATACCAGTCGCTAGTCCCCGAGGGATTAAACACTGTATCTGCCGCGAAGAAATTGAGATAGAGGCTTGAAATTTGATATGTACTTAGAATGTAATAGTGCAATAAAGCCTATTAAATTTCAGTAACCTTAATTTTTCCGGAACTATTTTTTCGTACTTTCGAAATATTCGTTCTGATGAAACGTATATAAAAATTTTCGGAATTATATCTTTTAAAGAATGAATGTAACATAAAATTTACATAAAGAATGACAATCAGACGATCAGACAATCAGTTGCCTTGATATTTGCGATCATAATTTTCACATTATTTTCTATTATGCATATCCATGATGGGTAAGTATTAAGGTAGCCCCCAACGACTAGTTTTTTTTTTATTGTTACAGTACGCACCGCATAAATGAATCATATTTACGAATTAAAAATACATTTATTTAATGGCTGATTCCAATACACGGCATTCTGATTTTTAATATTTTTTAATTATTAATTTATTAATACATGGAAGCAACTGATTTTATAATCAATGTTCATGTAAACATACCATTCAAAATTATTTTTGTATAAGTTTGGAACGTAATCTTTTTGATAGATATGTTTGTAAACGTTTGACACGCGCACGTGAAAACGTTCGCCGTGCCTGCCCTAGGGAATCAATCGCGGGCTTCTCTGGTAACAGAACATAGGTGTAAGCCTTTTTTCGATTATTGAAGACAAAAATAGATTTTTACATTTATTTATTTATCTATTTATTTTCTCAGATTGCCCATTAAAACCAAAATACATTTTTATATGAAAAATAATATATAACGTATTTATAGCGTATTCCAATAAATTATTAACTTTATTAAAATAGATATTTTTCGTGTTAGTCGTATGGAAGAAGGTAACATTTAAATAAATCGCCAAAGATTTTTCTACTTACGTCAGCCATTTTTATTGTTAATTTCAGTGATTTAAGCGTATAGTTCGACCAAATGTCTTTTAATTTAAATTTGTGTTTTATTTATATCATTTTGTTGTATTACTTATTTTTTCTTTAATTTTTAATTTCGGTATGGAATATTAACCGGAAGCAAATGCTGAACAATGAAATTTATGTTGTTAAGTTATGTACTGCAAACGGGTTAATCTTTCGTAATCTTGCTGCACGCAATAGATAGATTTTTTTTTTAAATCGTGCTTGAAAATTATTTTAAAAAATCTTAAAAAATTACTAAATTGTGACACAGTTTTCAAACAAATTGCATTTAAAAAAATGATAAAAAAAATTCTATTCGATGGTTAAAAATGGAAATTTTGCAATTTTTAGAAGTTAAAAAAATTGCAATAAAAAATAAATTTATTAGCTATTGTAGCTGTTTCTGTGAGTGTTTATAGAATTAGTAGATTAACACGAGATGTAAATAAAACTATATTGAGAATTGACATGTTACAATTTCTTGCATGTGCACAGGAAAGAGCGCTTGCAGTTTACAAGGACCGGGGATTTTGTTACCCGGCTGCGAAAATTGCGAAATCACAGCTAGAAAGATGAGCTGTTGCGTACAGTGTGAATGCTCGAGTTCAACTGCCTCTTCAAATGTACAATCACTGGAACCAGGAAGTGTCCTTGATTCCTTGATCAACAAACATAACTCACAATAATTATTTTTAAACAACTGAGGAAATGAAAGTATCTTGATATGATAAACAAAATTGGATATAACACCATTTCAGATGATTCATGGTAATTGCTAATTGCTAAGGAGATAATATCAATAAGGGTTTTCTTAAATAAAAGTTATAACAATAAATCACTCTAAAGTGATTTTAGTTGAAGTAAATGGGTTCTCATAAATCTAAATTGATAAAATGTATGTTCACTAAACATGCTCCCCCCCTATCAGGGCTTTAGTCCTGATACTGAGGGAGTAATGCTAACTTGTGTACCGGACGTTTGAAGAATGAAGACCCGCGTTGCACAGTCACCACTCTGTTGAGTCCATCACTGCCTGGGTGGACCTCCGTAATACTACCCAACGGCCAAGTTCCAGGCGGTTGATTTGCGTCCGTTAATAACACTACCTGGCCCACCTCGATGTTAGGCGTGGCGATCTTCCACTTAGCTCTGGGTTGCAGCGAGGCCAAGTATTCTCTGGTCCAACGTTTGGAGAAGCCGGCTTTCATGTCTTGGAGCAGCTCCCATCGTTTCTTTAGATTGGTTGTAGTGGTTGCTGACTCATCGGGCATAGAATGCAAAACATCCCCTGTAAGAAAATGTGAGGGAGTGAGAACATTTATTGAGTCAGTATCATTATCGTTTAACTGTATAAGCGGCCGCGAGTTGAGCAAGGCTTCTATCTGGGTGAGTAACGTGGTTAGCTCTTCGAAAGTGAGCAATGTCTCTCCTATGACTCGCTTGATGTGATACTTTGTTGATTTTATCGCAGCCTCCCAAATCCCGCCAAAATGAGGGGCAGAAGGAGGGATGAAATGCCATTCTAGAGAGTTTTCAGCTTGATAGTGGGACATTATTTCATTATCTGTAAATGAACGCCACAATTCATAAATTTTGTCCAACTTTCTGGATGCACCGACAAAATTGGTGCCATTGTCGCTGTAAAGATGCCGTGGGGTGCCTCGCCTTGCACTAAAACGTCGCAGGGGGTCGATAAATGTCTCAGCTGTCATATCACCCACAGCTTCAATATGCACCGCTTTTGTAGCCAAACAAATAAACAAAGCTATATAGCCCTTAGTTGTTTTTGCACCCCGACCCTTACTAAATTTAATAGATATAGGGCCTGCGTAATCGACACCGCTGGAAAAAAATGGACGTTCCAGGGTTACTCGATGCTGTGGCAAATTCCCCATTAGTTGAGGGGTTGCAATGGACCTTTTATATCTGTAGCATTTTAAACATCTATTGATGCATTTGTTAATGATCTTTTTTCCACCAACTATCCAATAAGATTGTCTGATGATGTGGGATAGCAGTGAAGGCCCAGCATGTAAATGGGCAATGTGTTGTTGCTGTATTAATAACTCAGCCATTTTATGCTGTGAGGGCAAGATTAAAGGATGTTTGTGATTAAAGAATAATTGTGAATGTTGTAAGCGTCCTCCCACCCGTAACAGCCCCTTATCATCAATAAACGGGTGGAGGGATTGTAACGTACTTTTCTTTGGCAAAACTTTCTGTTCTTGTATACATTTAAATTCCTCCTGAAAGTAAGAATTCGGAATCCAACGAACAATATTCTCTTCGGCTGCTTTTGTTTCTTTGTAAGTAAGATGTGGTGAAGAAATTTATGTTTTGTTAGACTTCTTGCATTTTTTTATAAATCTTTGGCAATATGCCAAAATGCGAATAATTTTTGCACGTGAAGAGTGCTTTTGAAACAAATTACCAAATAGATCATTTGATGTGTGGGCGTGAAAGGAAAAAATTGGATCAGACCTTTGTTCGGCTTTGATTTGATCATCAAATTCCTCAACATTTGAGTCGTCTTTGGGCCAATTGGATGGGTCTAAAGTTAATCAACTTGGCCCCTTCCACCACAAATCACAACCTGGAAGACATTTTGGATCAATACCACGTGAAGCGATATCTGCGGGGTTCTCTTTGGATGGTACATGTCTCCAGTGCTTTGTAGGTAGAATTTCGGTAATTTGAGCTGTCCTTTTCGCGACAAAAGTCTTCCATTTACGCGGATGTGCTGATAGCCAAGAAAGGACAACTTTGGAGTCGGTCCAGGCGAAAATATCGAACTTGTAACTCTTTAATGTTTCCATGGCGGAACGGAACAGCTTAGCTAGTAGGTGCGCACCGCAAAGCTCTAATTTTGGCACTGAAATCTGTTTGATTGGAGCAACTTTAGTTTTAGAAACTAAGAGAAAAGTGTTTATTTTCCCCTTATAACTTTGTCGGCAATAAATTGCGGCAGCATATGCCAATGTTGAGGCATCAGAAAAACCGTGTAATTCAAATGGGTTACCGGATGAAAGCGTGACACATCTAGGAACAGACAATTGATTTAGTCCGTTAAAGGAAATTTGAAATTGTAACAATTCGTCTGTAAGATGTTGCGGTATAACAGAGTCCCAGTCCCCTTTTGTAAGCCAAAGTTTCTGATAAAATACCTTTAAAATCACAGTACAAGGCGAAATTAGGCCTAGCGGGTCGAAAATCCGTGCAGACTCGGCTAAAATGTGTCTCTTTGTAAGAGGTGGAGTGAGTGTTAATGCAGTTATGAAAATAAAACTATCTGATGAAGAGTTCCAGCTTAAGCCTAGAACTTTGGAGCTTCCGTTGTCACTAGGAATGATTTCAAAATTTGACTCAGTGCTAGAAAAATCTATAAATTTATTAAGAAATGCCTGTGAATTTGAATTCCACTTCCTCAAGTGGAAACCATGCGCGTCTAAACAATCTGTAATTTCTTTGCAAGTTTCTATTGCTTCCCTAACAGTATTCGTACCGGATAATAAGTCATCCATGTACATATCCTCTTCTAACATGCGCGAAATGCAAGGATTTTTTGTATAATCCTGAGCGATTTGTTTTATACATCTAGTTGCCAGAAAAGATGCTGGCGCTAAACCATATGTGACAGTTTTCAATTTGTAATTTTTTATTTCCTCATTAGGATTAGACCTCCAAACTATTTGCTGATAAATTTGATCCTCTTCAGCAACCAAAATCTGGCGGTACATTTTCTCTATATCCGCAGAAAAGACTATTTTCGGAAATCGAAAATTAAGTAAGATTTCGAAAATGTCCCGTTGTAACTTAGGGCCTACACCCAAAATAGAATTCAAGGAAACACCACTTGAAGTTTTGCATGAAGCGTCAAAAACTACCCTTAATTTAGTAGTGATACTAGAAGATTTAATAACCGCATGATGAGGAAGAAAGTAGTGTTTGTTTTCATAATTATTAATGTCATTGTGTGCAACTAATTCCATGTGATCTAATTCTTCATATTCGTACATAAACTCTTTGTACTGATTTTCAAATTCTGGTTTTTCTTTAAATTTCTTTTCCATAGCAAGCAAGCGAGAAATTGCGGCAGGTTTAGAATTACCTAATTCTGATTTAGATTGAATAAAAGGTAACTTAACCACAAAACGACCCTCGGAATTAATTGAATAATTTTCCTGAAAATGTGATTCAACAAATTGCTCTTCAGGTGACAACATTTGAGTATTCTTATTAAATACTTCTTCTACTTCCCAAAAACGCTTTAACTCTTTATCAATATTAACTTCATAAATGTGTAAATTATGTATTGAATTTGGAGATGTACTAGAATGTGGCATTTTCCCTGATACCAGAAAGCCAAAAATTGAATTTTGAGCAATTAAATTACTCTGAGTATCTGTTACTTGACCAGGAAGCAAAATAGAAAAGAAATAATCGGATCCTAGAATAATGTCTATTTTACTTGGTGTCCCGAAATGTGGATCCGCTAAGTTTATATTCTTTAAATGCGAAAAATGCTTCTCATGTATTTTTTCCGCAGGTAACGGAGCAGTTAAATCATCTAAAATAAATGCCTTAACAGACAACTTGGTGTCTGCATTATAAATTAATGTAAGATCAAACATTGCGTAACCCTTAGTTACTGCGATCTTTGAGTTAGACAGACCCTTTAGGGGGAACCTAGCATTTTTCCTTTTAATTCCTAACATTTTCATGCAGGATTCAGAAACAAATGTAGACTCTGATCCACTGTCACACATGATTCTTAAAGTGTGCTTTTGACCCATGCAATCATTAATATATACACTAGCAGTGGGCAAAAGTGCGAAAGATGTTTGAACTGCATTTATGGAAGGAGAAATTTCCTTTTTATTCTCATCTGGAATCGAACCGGCCTCTGAATCAGGTTTGTTTTTGCGGCTCTGTTTTTCATTTGAACGAGAAGTTGATATTGCGTAATTTTGCAGCTTATTTTCGCATAAACTAGTATGATGTTTCAGCTCGCAATTATGACAAGAGTAAGAAGAATTGCATTGCCAGGTAGTGTGCTTGTCAGACAAGCAATTACTGCATAACTTGTTTTTCTTAACAAACTGTCTCCTATCCCTGATGCTTAATTCTTTAAATTTAACACACTTGTAAAGTGAGTGATTAAATTTACATAGTAAACATTTGCTAATGACACTGGAAAAAGATCTATTGACGTTATACTGTTTCTCTTGTTTATGCGAACCTTCATTTTCACTTTTAAACAATTCTAAAGATGAACATCTATCATTTATAAACTGAATAAATTGATCAAAAGACGGAAAGTCTTCGCTTGAGGTCAATTTTGCCCATTCCTCCCTTGTTTTAGAATATGAATAAAATATGAATTGTAATAAAATATGAATTAGCCATAAGTCACGGCCAGATGCCTTTTCATCGATTGATTTAAGGCCTCTAATTACTTCATCTGATACATCTGATAAAGAGCGTAAGCTAAATGCATTTACTTGAGTAATGGGGGGAATGTCCAAGAATGTTTTAACTAAAGTGGAAACAATTTGTTTTTTCTTATCATATCTCGACAGCAATTTTTCCCACGCTTCTGAATAACTGTTTTCAGAAATAGGAATATGTTTTATAATAGAGGCTGGCTCTTCCCCTAATAACCCTCTTAAATACTGAAACTTCTGTATATTAGTTATGCTGGCATTGTTATGAACTAATGATAAATATAAATCTTTAAATGACAGCCAGTTTTTAAAATCACCATTAAATTGCTCTATATTGAGCCTAGGCATTTTAAAATTGTTAGAAATAGTAGAACTAACAACTGGAATCTGATCATTTATCATTTGAGGTGCATGCACATTTACGGTAACTTTTTCAAGTTCCGTTTGCAGTTTGGCTTTGGTTTCATAATATTTCTTTTCAAATTCCTCAATTTCAGATGATTCAGTTGGTAATTGAGCATCATATTTATCAAAATCGGAATAAACTGTCTCTAATTTTTCTAATTTATTGTACAAGTCATTTTTTTGAAAGGTTTGCTCAGAGTTAATGAAGTTATTTATCCTTGTTAGGGCAGATTTAGCTCTGCCACGTGAATTTATAGCTGCCTTTTCCAATTCTTCAGCAGCCTTTTTTGCGGCTTCCAAGTCGGTATTCATTATTCAAATAATGAGGTGAATAGCGCAAAAAACAAAAGCCTCACCGATAATAATAATAAGATAAAATGTACTTATCTGTAATAAATGTGATGCGAGGTGCTCCGTCGTCTGTTGCAATTCCACATAAAACTGGTGAAAACACTATTTAGAACACTGAAGTAATATATGATGAGTGTACATTAATCCAAGCTTGAAAAAGTATCCAAGATCTCGCCGGTACCTCCAACTTTTATGTTTCTGTGAGTGTTTATAGAATTAGTAGATTAACACGAGATGTAAATAAAACTATATTGAGAATTGACATGTTACAATTTCTTGCATGTGCACAGGAAAGAGCGCTTGCAGTTTACAAGGACCGGGGATTTTGTTACCCGGCTGCGAAAATTGCGAAATCACAGCT
Organism: Maratus speciosus; assembly: GCA_963932465.1. Classification (NCBI taxonomy): domain Eukaryota; kingdom Metazoa; phylum Arthropoda; class Arachnida; order Araneae; family Salticidae; genus Maratus; species Maratus speciosus. The sequence continues at coordinate 484,794,183 of OZ010793.1, forward strand.
AGAAAGATGAGCTGTTGCGTACAGTGTGAATGCTCGAGTTCAACTGCCTCTTCAAATGTACAATCACTGGAACCAGGAAGTGTCCTTGATTCCTTGATCAACAAACATAACTCACAATAATTATTTTTAAACAACTGAGGAAATGAAAGTATCTTGATATGATAAACAAAATTGGATATAACACCATTTCAGATGATTCATGGTAATTGCTAATTGCTAAGGAGATAATATCAATGAGGGTTTTCTTAAATAAAAGTTATAACAATAAATCACTCTAAAGTGATTTTAGTTGAAGTAAATGGGTTCTCATAAATCTAAATTTATAAAATGTATCTTCACTGAACAGTAGCCATCATCAATATGAGGTCAGCGTTACTCATGAACATGCTTTTCTTCATAATATAGATAAAATCTATTCTACACAAATTTTGAAGAAATTTTATACTATCTTTACTAGTTCGTTAAAATTTAGAGAAACGTCTAAAACGCCTTAATCGCAGAACATTTGAACTAAAGTTTTTATTTTTCGAATGTAATGTACGTAATTTTTTTATTACGATCTTTGATCTATTAAGCACAATTTTTTAAGAAATTTTACACCGTTTATACTTTTTCGTATAAAACTTAGAAAAACTAAATACTTGATCTGGATATTTGATTTTAGTCAAAAGATTACTTGAACTTACTTTGCCCTCTTTTTATGTCATTATTTGATCTTACAAAGCAGTTATTTTTTAAATATCGAGATCAGATACCTTGTTATATATATTTTTTTCAGACTGGGAAATATAGCATTTTAAGAATTTGTTATCTTTTAAGGTGGTCCGGGATGCATTTTAAAATAATTTTTATTTATTGAGTTAAAATTTTGAATTTTTTTTGTGATGGTTAAGCATGTAATTTGTAAACAAAATCATGTGATAAAACTTCTCATATTTACTTTTAAGAAATTTAAAATTCATTAAAAATGTGGGGTAATTTAAAATCGTTATAACTCGAAATATTATTTGTAGAATTTTAATTTTTTTTTCATTTAAACAAACAGAAATATGTAAGTTTTGAGTTTGGTTGAGCTATTTTAAAAATATTAATTAAAAAAATATTTAAAATATTTAAAGTAAAAAATAAAAAAATGTCGTAACTTTAAAAAATATATCATGTTTTCAAATGTAATTTTTTTTTTCAAATTTACTAAATCAAAATTAAAGTAAAACAATACAAAAAGACATGTTCCAAGTTTGAACCATTTATTTTTATCGGTTCTTGACTTATAACAATTTAAGGGATCTCAATACTTTTTAAATTGGAAAAAGAAAAAAAAAAGGACTGTTTTCAACATTTAATATCTTAAAATGTACATGATTTTAAAAGAAAATTTTTATTGGGATAAAAGATACATGTTCTTTCATTTAATGTATTTTAAAAAGTACAAGATACAGAATTAGCATTTACAGGGAGCTCCAAACTGCCAGATATTTCACGAGCAGAAAATTGGCATAACAGCTTACGCTCAGGATTACAAAATAAATTTTGCAACTAGAATGAAAATTTTGGTGCCTACTTATACGTCAGATTATAATAATTACTCTGGATGTAAATAAATTTGTATTTAAAGCATTTTTATATTTTGAATACAAAGTTGTTTTTAGCTAATGCAAAATTTTGAAAATTTCAACAATATAATCACCTAAAAAAAATATTTCTTAAACAATAAATTGAAACTTTTAGGTTCGGTTTATGCAGACTAACAAGGAGAGTCCGAGGTTGGTCTCACGGAATCCAGCGTTCCTTTGTACATTGATAGAGTATAGTCAATAGATAAACATATCAATGGGATAAACTGCAATATTCAGGCGGGTCATAAAAAACGAGCACCAAAGTTCACCCAATTGACTCTTTGGTATATAATCGGATAAATTACATTCAATTGCGAGAGGCTCGATAGTGCAGTTGGCAGCGCGCCAGGCTTTTAATTTTCGCTTTCACGGACCTCTGCAGGTTCGATACTCCGACGAGGATTTTTTTTCCACCGACAAAATAATGATAAATTATTTTTGAACCACAATTAAAAAATATATATCTAATTATTTAAATGTAAGACAAATATAAATATAGGCGCATTCATACATATTTATTTATTTACAGAGATAGACAGTTTTATTGCATCCTTATGGATATAATGAAAAGTAGAAAAAAAATAAAGCAAAAATCTTATGCAGTATATACGTACTTTTTTACATTCAACATTTTTATAAATTTTATATTTAGTTTTATTTACAATTATTTATATTTATTTATTTTACAATTATTTGCATATATTTCACAATGAGGTACACTTATTTTACACTTATTTACATTTATGTCTATACTATGTACTTAAAAAAAAAATGTGTGCTATTAAAATTGAGGTTCTGATTACGGGCTGGAACCGGGGTGATAATTATCATAAAAACATATGAAACAGAAACTTTTGCGACAGCGTGCACGAATAATAAAAGAAGTGTTTTTACAGGAACAAGGCGTTTTAAGAAGATCGTTTGGAAAACACACTTCATTGACATTCATAAATATTATTCTTTTATGTGAAAGTTTCGATGCATGCCAGGCGTATTTTATCATGTTACAAAATATAGGTAAAGAGAGTTCATAATGCACAATTGAATGAATTTTGATACAATCCTAGCGAGAATTAATTTCTCTCTTCTGTTCAATTAAATAATTAGAATTTTGTAACCGCTCAATCATATTTTTCACCTGCCTATAAAAATAAACGTCGCATGGTTGAATCAAAGCTGTGCTTTAACTATAAGTTTTCTATCACAAAGTAGTTCTTGAGTATTGTGAAAAAGTTTATTCCCGATAAGCTTGGATTCATAAGAAATAGCGTCTGAAGACTCCGATGTAATTAAATTATTTTCAGAGAGTAACTTTGCGTAGTACACGACTACATCTTTTAATATTAATTTTGATGATTCGCTATGAATTGCGTATTATGAAATTCGTTCTTCAATATTTGTAAATTTAGAAGCTTCTTCAGTAGACAAAATTTTTTACAAAATAACTTTTGTCATTTTAATTATGACACTATAATAAAGAACAACGTCTAATCACCGCAAAACTTTAAAAACAAAATCCCGTACTCATTCGCTCTGCGGCAGATGGGTGCTGACATTTCAAAAAAAGAAGAGTAAACATTTTAAACCCATACTGTTTATTTTCTATAGTGTACTTGTTTTGGTTAAAAACCACCTGCAAATCTACGTAATAAAATGTCCCTTAAAAGGTTTTTAACCGAAAACAGTTATTCTAATTCCAAACATGAGATCCCATGATAAAAAATAATTATGTTTTAAAAATTAAAAAAATATAAAAATTATAACATTTTAAATTGACCAGATAAAAGTAAAATAGCATATTTTAATTTTATGTAGCGTATTTTAATGTACTTCGCTGAGAACAACGGGTCATAGAAAATTCTATAAATAAATGTGAATAAAATTAAATTTTTGTCGTCTGAATTCACTTATTTTCGCTTTTCCCCCATTAGATCCATAAAACGGCAATCTCTCTGTAAATAAATAAGCACATAATATATGTACGTGTGCGTGCAGAAGCATATTTTTATGAGTATTTGTCTAATTTTTAAATAATTAGATAGATATTTTTTAATTATGGTTTGAAAATAACTGATCATTATTTTGTCTGGAAAAAAAAATCTCGTTGGAGTACCGAACCCGCAGAGATCCAGAAAGAGAAGATTAAAAGTCTGCGCACTGCCAACTGTACTACCGAGCCTCTCGCTAGCTAGTTTAAATTATCCGTTTATATACTAAAGAGTCAATAATGGGTGAACTTTGGGGCTCGTTTTTTACGCCCCCCTGAATATTGCACTTTATCCTGTTGATATGTATATCTATTAACTATACTCTATCAATGTACAAAGGATCGCTGGATTCCGTGAGACCAACCTCGGACCCTCTCCTTGTAAAATGAAACGTATGTTTTGAAAAATTCATGCAAAAATATTCAGGAGTTTTTGAGATATCGTGCGTGTTATACCCAAAAACGTCATTTGGAGAAAAATGACTTCAAAGTTTCGAAAACGCCGCTTCAGCTACTCAACAGGTATAATTCTAAAAACCATAACTTATGTTCAAATGGGAATTTCAAGGAAACAATTATACCAAAATGTTCGTAAAAGACAGTAGTTTATCATCTAAAAAAATTAAATTAAAATTTTTTGAAGCTTTAAGAGTCTTGAGACCTCTTAAATACGAGAAATGGTGAAATAAAAAAGAAAAGTGCCCAGCTAAACTGATGGCATTGAGCTCACAGACTATTCACACTAATTGTATATTATACTCTTATTTTAAAGAATAATGCCACTCAAAAAAATAAGTGAAGGGGAATTAGCCCCCGTTTCCCCCTTTATACTTAACCAGTGAACCTCCAAATCTAATCAGGGAAGCTCCTTATCATAATAAACTGGTATACCAAATTTGGAGCAAATCGAATAATCTTGCAAAAAAAAAAACATTTATCTAAATTAAGGGGGTGGACTAACCCCCCTTTATCCTTAACCAATTAATCGCCAAAACGAATCAGAGAAGCTCCTTAACATAATAAACCGGTATACCAACTTCGAAGCAAATCGAATCATTCTGCATGAAAAACGCATTTATCTAAATTAAGAGGGGCGGGATAACCTCCCTTTTCCCCCTTTACCCTTAACCAATGAACCCTAAAACTAATCAGGGAAGTTCCTTAACATAATAAACCGGTATACCAAATTCGGAGCAAATCGAATCATTCTGCATGAAAAACACATTTATCTGAATTAAGGGGGTTGGACTAACCCTGTTTCCCCCCCCCCCCTTTATCCTTAACCAATGAACACCCAAAACTAATCAGGGAAGTTCCTTAACATAATAAACCGGTATGCCAAATTCGGAGCAAATCGAATGATTCTGCATGAAAAACCCATTTATCTGAATTAAGGGGGTGGACTAACCCCGTTTTTCCCCCTTTACCCTTAACCAATGAACTCCCAAAACTAATCAGGGAAGTTCCTTTACATAATAAACAGCTATACCAAATTCGGAGCAAATCGAATCATTCTGCGTGAAAAACACATTTATCTGAATTAAGGGGGGTGGACTAACCCCGTTTTTCCCCCTTTACCCTTAACCAATGAACCTCCAAAACTAATCAGGGAAGTTCCTTAACATAATAAACCACTATACCAAATTCGGAGCAAATCGAATCATTCTGCATGAAAAACACATTTATCTGAATTAAGGGGGGTGGACCAACCCCGTTTTTCCCCCTTTACCCTTAACCAATGAACCCCCAAAACTAATCAGGGACGTTCCTTAACATAATAAACCGTTATACCAAATTCGGAGCATTCTGCATGAAAAACACATTTATCTGAATTAAGGGGATGGACTAATCCCGTTTTTACCCCTTTATCCTTAACCAATGAACTCCCAAAACTAATCAGGGAAGTTCCTTAACATAATAAACCGGTATATCAAATTCGGAGCAAATCGAATCATTCTGCATGAAAAACCCATTTATCTGAATTAAGGGGGGGGGGTTGTGGACTAACCCCGTTTTCCCCCCTTTATCCTTAACCAATGAACTCCAAAAACTAATCAGGGAAGCACCTTATCACAGTGAACCTAGGAAAAAATTTTGAAGCAAATCGGATGTTTCTATCAAGAGTTATCGCGTTACTTACATACATACATACATATACATACAGAACGGGCGGGCACAATAGCTCTCAGGCTTTGATAGCCTGTGAGCTAATCGAATCATTCTGCATGAAAAACGCATTTATCTAAATTAAGAGGGGCGGGCTAACCTCCCTTTTCCCCCTTTACCCTTAACCAATGAACCCTAAAACTAATCAGGGAAGTTCCTTAACATAATAAACCGGTATACCAAATTCGGAGCAAATCGAATGATTCTGCATGAAAAACCCATTTATCTGAATTAAGGGGGTGGACTAACCCCCCTTTTCCCCCTTTATCCTTAACCAATGAACCCCCAAAACTAATCAGGAAAGCTCCTTAACATAATAAACCGGTATACCAAATTCGGAGCAAATTGAATGATTCTGCATGAAAAACCCATTTATCTGAATTAAGGGGGGGTGGACTAACCCCGTTTTTCCCCCTTTACCCTTAACCAATGAACTCCCAAAACTAATCAGGGAAGTTCCTTAACATAATAAACCGCTCTACCAAATTCGGAGCAAATCGAATCATTCTGCATGAAAAACACATTTATCTGAATTAAGGGGGGTGGACTAACCCCGTTTTTCCCCCTTTACCCTTAACCAATGAACCTCCAAAACTAATCAGGGAAGTTCCTTAACATAATAAACCGCTATACCAAATTCGGAGCAAATTGAATGATTCTGCATGAAAAACCCATTTATCTGAATTAAGGGGGGTGGACTAACCCCGTTTTTCCCCCTTTACCCTTAACCAATGAACCCCCAAAACTAATCAGGGACGTTCCTTAACATAATAAACCGCTATACCAAATTCGGAGCAAATCGAATCATTCTGCATGAAAAACACATTTATCTGAATTAAGGGGGGGGGGGGGTGGACTAACCCCGTTTTTCCCCCTTTATCCTTAACCAATGAACTCCAAAAACTAATCAGGGAAGCGCCTTATCACAGTGAACCTAGGAAAAAATTTTGAAGCAAATCGGATGTTTCTATCAAGAGTTATCGCGTCACGTACATACGTACGTACATACATACATACAGAACGGGCGGGCACATTAGCTCTCAGGCTTTGATAGCCTGTGAGCTAAAAACGAATCATGAAAAAAAAACACATTTACCCAAGAAGTCTTTTCCATGAAAACCATTGCTTTAAAGCTAGAGTTTGAAAACAAACCAAAACGAAAAAAATAATATTTCCTGTTCTAATTATATAAAGGTCTCGGAACTCTTAAAGCTTCAAAATTTTCGAAATTTTAATTTTTTTAGATGTTAAACTCCAATTCTTTTCTGAACATTTTGATAATTCCCAGTCGGACAGAAGTTATGCCTTTTAGAATTATACCCGCCCAATAGCTGAAGCGGCGTTTGCGAAACTTTGAAGACATTTATCCCCAAATGACATTTTTGGGCATAACGCGCAGGATATCTGAAAAACTTCTGAATATTTTTTAATGAAATTTTCAAACCATATATTTCATGATGAACTCAAGCGTGCCGAGAGAGTAAAATTAACTATATATTGAAGTGTGCCATGAGATAAAATAGGTTGGAATACTCTAGTCTAGACACTCAGTGAGTTGCAATCACTCGAAAATTCTCTTCAATAGCATTCGACAGAAACGACACACCTGCTCTGCCACCTTTATTATTATTATTATCCGTTTTGGCATTATTTTCTTCTTTAAATGTATGTGTGCAGTTGAAAGCAAATTTTGAAAAGTGTTTACATATTCATTCTAAGTAAACTGTAAGAAAGAGTACCAAAGTATAGTAGTGAAGATTTAAATTTATCTAAGTTTCCAAGTTGTTTTATATAAATGTGCAGTAAGTAGTTCTCCAAAGAAAAGAAGCAATATTTTTAAAAAACACTTAAAACATTAAAGGAATTAATTATTTGGGACTATATAAAATTTGGGAAAAACATTGCATAATTCAAATTTTGTTTCTAAAGATATACTGGGTGGCCCATCTGTTGGTTCTTTTTTGAACTATGAATATTTCACAGGTTATTTGTGTCAGCTGTCATGTGTCATGCATGTATGGACTGTCAAATGTATGCCAATTATAATTATGGACTCGTTGACAGCACAACGACGATGCAACGGCACAACACTGCTTCACCAAACCATCAACTCATTGAACGAAAAATTTCCAGATCACGTAATTTCAAGAAATTCTGATGTGAATTGGCCGCCAATGGATTACTTTCTTTAGAGATTTCTGAAAAGTAAAGTGTACGCCAATGCCAAAAGGGTGCGTCATGAAACCTAGAAGCATCTTTAATAATGTGGATAATAGAAAAATCTTTCATAAAGTGGAAACCTGGATAGTTGAGCTTTCAGATGAACAAACTGAATTCATATTCATTTTTAAAGTAATATAATGAAACTTCATAGAGTTTTAAATGTCACCCTGTAAATATCCATAGGTTGTAGTGTAATCAAGATTTTTTAAGTGACCCTGTAAACGAACCTTAAATGCTTCAATGCCGCTTTACAATAGAGAGCTTATTTGGGTCAAATGCAGTAACGTTCTGAATATCGCTTGTATGTAACCATTTTGAGAAAAGTTAGGCTATTTAATATTATTTTTCCTCTACGTTAAGTATAGGAACCTAATAATTTAAACTGTTGTAAATAAAAAACTAATCGACATTTTTATATGAAAATTTAAAGTTCTACTTATAAAAACGAATAAATTACAACAAACGGCGTGAAAATCAGATAGTTACAGATCTCTGTAGCATTATCAAAAATCTTTTGTGTGACCCTGTAAACGAAACGTAAACGCTTCAATTCTGTTTTAAAATATGGAGCTTACTTGGGTTGACTGTAGTATCGTATTTTAATATCATGTATATACGACCATTATGACAAGAATTATGCCATTTAATATATTTTTGCACTGTGTTAAGTATAGGAATTAATTACTTCAAACTCATATGAATAAAAAATTAAATACTTTTTTTACACGAAGCTCTAAAGATTTGAACTATTCATAAAAGCAATTCAAATGCAGCAAATCGATTAAAAATCGAATAATTACACATTTTTAATTGATAATTAAACAACTTGCTTATAAAAACAAATAAAATACACCGAACCGCATAAAAATCCGGTAATTACACAATCTCTGTAGCTCTATGATTTTTTTTTTGAGTGACGTTGTAAACAAAACGTAAACACTACAATTATTTTTCACAATAGGAAGCTTACTTGGGTCGACTGTCTGTAGTGACCTATCTTAATATAATGTGTATACGACCATTTTTTGAAGAGTTATGCCATTTTTGCTCTATGTTAAGTATAGGAATCCATTCTTGAAACTCATATAAATCAAACAATATTTAATATTTTCACACGAAACTTTAAAGATTCAAACTACTCATAAAAACAATTCAACTGTAGCAAATCGATTAAAAATAGGATAATTACACAACTCTTTTGCACTATCTAAAGGTCTTTTGAGTGACCCTGTAAACGATATGTAACAATGGTAAGCTTACTTGGATCGACTGTTGTAACATATTTCATATCATGTGTATACGATCATTTAGACAAGAATAAGATCATTTAACATTTGTTTACTCCATGTTAAGTATAGGATTCAATTATTTCAAACTCATATAAATAAAAAACTAATCAATATTTTTACGCGAAACTTTCAAAGGTTTGAACTACTCATAAAAACAATTCAAAGGCATCAAACCACGAAAAAATCCAATAATTATACATCTCTGTAGCCCTGTCAAATGTCTTTGGTCTGAACAAGAATCTAACAAGATAAAAATTGCTTGTCAAACGTGGCAAATGAGGTGCCTTCGTCCTATAACTAGTTTTATAAATATTTTTGCACCGTTGTACTGGATGTATATTTTAATGCACTTCCTGAGTGCATATCAATTTCATTCTGTTCGAAAGGCTATAACATCATTAAAATGCACTTGAAATAATTTTTATCCATTGGCCGAAATGTAACGGAAAACTTTTGACTCTCCCTGTTACATCAGATTTTCACAAAATTTCAAATGACTCGACAGAATTTTGCAAAAATTATACATTTAAAATTTCAGACCATTCGGAAGGTTGTAACATCATTAAAATCAACTTGCAATAATTTTTCCCATTGGCTGTAATGTAACGGAAAACTTTTGATTGCCCTTGTAATTAAACTATGTATCCGATTTTCATAAAATTTGAAATGACTCGACAAAAATTTGCAACAATTATACATTTAAAATTTCAGACCATTCGGTTGGGTAGTTTTTGCTCTGTTATATGCGGACAGACAGACAGACGGACGGACGGACATACGGACAGATGGACTGAACGACGACTATAGGTGCTACGTATTTATATAATTACGAACGCACCTAAAAAGTGCAAAAAACAGCACTTTTAAAATCGCATTTACAAAAACCTATTCATTGGATTCCAGTTTACTTGTGTTTCTTGAGTCGCGTGGCACGCACCGTTCCATAGAAACAAGATAAATAGAATTCGAGCTATAGAGTTTCAAAATCCCGTTTTCACCAGTCCGTAGACTATAAACTAAATAGTCTTTTTTTTCTTTTTTCTTTTTTTTGTAAAATAGTTTGGCATTAATCGTCGGAAATTCCTTTCATTTACGGTTCATTGCAAAATGTTGTTTCTTTAGCTTGGCGAGAAACTCTGTCGAGTTTCTATGATACAGAAAATTGCGAAAGGCCAAGGAAATTATTGAAAACAATTTAAAGAGTTTTGATAAATTTGAGACATTGCATAGCAAAAATTTAGCATTCATAATGTAATGCCAATTATTCTAAACATTCTTGTCCAAAATCGTCTGAATGAATCAATTCTTATATCAGAATTGTCACTGCTCTCATACAAAAGCACCTTATTCTTCAGTGACGTTTTAAACTCTAATTTGCTTAATATTCAGGCGTATAAAAGTTTGGAATGGCAACATTCTTCAATTTGTTTATTTGCCATTATAATCTGGCGATCATTTATGTATTTATTTACTTATTTTACGGAAAGTGGTCGACGGAATAATAGACAAGTATCGAATAAAATAAATAGTGTTTTAGCTGCGTCAGCTTAGAATGACCGGTTATCATCCGCCCCACGAGCCCCACCAGTGGCCGAGAGGTTCTGCTCTCGAAGCTGGTAGACGGGAGGTGCTGGGTTCGATCCCAATCGCGCCCGTCGGCCTAATCGTTCGGAGTTTTCGTGGTTTTCTTCGAACCTTGGTTTTCCAAGCGTTAATACGGGTTAGGTTCCCTTAGAAAGACCTCCACGGAAGGCACTCCCCCCCGTTAGGGCCTATATCCCACGTGCTGATAATTGGCCGACATAAATACAACCAACCAACATCCGCCCCACGCGTCTAGTTCCTGCAATATATGTTATTTTCTAGAAAAAATTCACTTCTATTTGGAAATATCTGCTGCGTAATATAGCAGGATGAAACAAAATAAATCGTTCATTGTTCAACTAATTGAAAATAGTAATATATAAAGAATTTTATAATAAAATTCACAGTAAATAAGTTCCGAGTCATTTCACCGAGTCGTTTCGTCAATGAAGAAACGGATTTGTTTGGTTATTTATTAAACTATAAATAGAAAGATACATTTCGTTCTTCTTTTAAAAATTCAACAGTGCTTTCCGAAACTTATAAATATGTGTGAAACAACATTTTCCATTTAATAAAAACCTTAAATAAGAATTACATTTTATTTATTTTATTTTATTTTTTGTAATAGATGATCTACTTAAAGTATTATTATTGGTAGGTACTATAATTCGTGATTTATTTATGCGCATATATTAATTCCATTAATAGTTGAAGATTATATTTTGATCATTTCATTATTTTATGTTCAATTAATAAAATAATATTACTTTAGATATCTTCAGTTTTTGCATAACTGATATGCAGACTGATGTGCAGTACCACACCCTTGATGGTGTAGGCCGCTGCTGCCTCATACTTTGATATTGGTAGGAGCTGCTAACACGTATGTCTCTTAACCTTCCCACCTTGTTGCAAATCAAGTACAATAAAATTTTCAATGTCAAGTGTTTAAGAAACAGGACAGCAACATTCTGGTTTCGACGTTAATAAAATTATTTCACTTATACATAATGCCGCCATAGAAAACCATATTAAAATACAATGCACAAATAAGTAATTACTTATACATTAAAAAATAATGTACAGATATTATTCATAATTCTTAATAATATACATCAACAATGAATCTTCTATCTGCTTTCTTTGCAGAATTGTTAATTTTTGAAATGTTGATTACACTGACTTTGGTTGTCAACGATAATGCGCTGAGAAGCGCTGAAAATTCGTTTCCTCTTCAGCACTAGTCAGGATCGCTTCTATAACGCTTGATAGTATACATAATTCAAAAAGTCACAACCAAGAAACGGTTACCTGAATTATGAAAGAAGTATCACTTGCTTAAAAAAAGAAAGACAATATCTTGCAAGCAGTGAACTTTCAGTGAACTCAATTTTCGATTTATGCATCATTTATTTCTTTGTTTTATTTGCTCGTAAATGACCTTATATGTAGTGTCAGCACGTGTATTTCAACAATGAAAACTAAAGACATTGAACTTAAACCTTACTTTTCTTAAAACTTATCTCAACTGACACTGTTTGATTAAATATATCTTACAGAAAATGGCTCTAATATCTACACTGAGTACTTTTATTGTCTGATTCAGAACATTCTATTTGGGAATTCTTTTATTAGACAAAGATGAAAACACAATATGTTTAAATTGCACTCATTAGTTAAAAAATATATCTAGATAAATTCAAAGATAATTTATTTTTAGCAGACAATTTAAATAAAAGTGTTTTGTTTGTTTTGTATACTCGTTTCTGAAAGTTTTTAAAATTGGTGCGAGAAATCGCTAATTAGTCTTAATAGTTTAAAGTCAATAGGTTTATTAAGCTTGATCAGTAGCGAATTTTTACAAAATATCTAGATTGCATTTAGTTTTAACTTTAACACTTTCTGGAATATGTGAAAAGTGTTTATAGTTTTCATTTGACTAGCCATCCATATATATATATGTGTGTGTGTGTGTGTGTGTGTGTGTGTGTGAATATCTTTTAATTTTCATTAATCTTAGACACTAAGAAACATTTTCTGTGTATAATAGTGTATGTAGCATTAATATAGAGATTGAAGTCACAAAAACCAACACTTTAGAATTCCTTTAAACATATATGTATTAGGAATTTATGTACAAACCATTTACAGATTAATATATTATTTACAGCAGAAAGAATATCATCTTAAAAAATCCAAATTATTCAGAGCAGTTTCGCTATTTTAACAGGACATTTCTGGACTGTCTCAAAAAAAGTAGTTCCTCTAACTTTTCCCTATTGGGAATTAAAATGGCCTATAGAGGCGCTGCTCGCAGCCTTCGGTACAGGAAAATTGTCCCTTTAATTTCCCTTTAACTAATGCTAAAGTGCCATTGAAATCATTCGTTATTGCAAATGCATTTGAAAGTTTTATATATTCAAATTCAGATATTTTTTACTTTGTCATATAAGACAGAACACAAATGTCACAGGAAATCTTAAATTGTGCAAAAGAATAATCATTCTGGACAAATTTAAAAAACATGTAATACAATGCGCTTGCACCGCACTATCCTGAAGCGAGAAGTTACATCTTTTCTCCACCAGAAGGCGTATTCTAGCGCTTGAATCGCCAATCGCTTCTCCAGCGAATAATATAATCGTTTGTCTCTACGACGTGCAGCTGTGATGTTATCAAGACACGGCATCTCATCGGTGCGTATCACGGTATCTATAATCTAGATACCGTGGTGCGTATCAGTTGTTCTGCTCAGCGGAAAAAAATCAAACAGGATGAGGTCGCTTTAATCGGCGGGCACTCAAAAGGCAGGTGGCACTCTTATTAGTAAGCACTATTTTAGTAAGCTTATTATTATTAAGTCTTATTAGTAAGCAGGATGCTAAATGCATCCCCACATTAATAGCATTATTTCTTATACAGGTTTGCACAAAAATATCAAAAGAATTGCCATCTGAGTACCACACATGACAAGCAGAATTGTTTTGGCCAGCAATTATGACGTTCGGTGCACTTGACAGGATTTATTTACCTGAAATAATAAAAATTAATTTTAAAAATCATTAATACTTACCTTAATTTTAAAACAGGCATGTAGTTTGGCCACTTAAATTTTTAGGTAAGAAGCAAGTTAAATCTTATATGATATTAACTTGTTCAAATATTTTTAAAGACTTTTTAAAGAAAGCTCTTAAAGTGCAACTGGCGAAACTTGAAATAGTTTTTGAAATTTTTATTTTTACTATTAATTGCAGCGTTTTAAAAATACACAGTATACAGGGTGCCTAGAAAAGTCCCTTTAACCTGAAAATACTTGCGAACGGAGAGAGCTACAGCTATGCAAGTGAGGTAACGGTATAGTAAAGCCACTACGCCCGATTTAATGCAAACGACAGCAGCGCCCTAAGTGACGAAATTTGGAAGATAGCCATTGCAAATCTAAAACGAAAAGAGATAGAGCAAAATTTGCAATTAGAAAGCTTTAGAGCATCAGTTAATTAGTACGAAACGACATTTGGTTTACATGGATAAGATAAATCTTCGCCTGTATACCCAAAAATGTCACATTTTTATACAATGACTTGCGGCAGAGTTAGCAGGAGTTGATCACTTTGGGTTTTCTATGTCTGTATAATTTGTTTATCTAGTTCAGTGGTTCCCAACCTTTTTTGGGCTACGCCCCACCAAAGCGTCAGTAATGTCGCTATGCCCCCCCCCCCTCTCTTAATCTGTAAATTATGTCTGTTATTTTTTAAAAAGCGAACTCTATTCACACAGTGGAAGCATAATAAAGCATTAAAATTAACTATCCATTTCACACTTTTTTAATCTATCAAAGAGGGGAATCTTCTGTGACAAATGTCTTTTAACGAAATTTTAATAAATGCAATGAGGTTATACATCTTCGCCTTTCTGCGATAAAGAGTTTTTTTGTTCTTTTCTAACTTACCTCAATGTTAAAAGAAAAGTGATATGTGATAATGCATACCAGATATTTTTATCTCTTCATTTGTGCATTTTTATTTTCATAAAATATCTTGAAGGGAGACTTGCATTTAACGTTAAAACTGATTACAATCATTCAAACATTTTATAATTCATTTTTGTGACTTATTAATAGTTGGTGGGAAAGCTTTGTACACTAAAATTTACTTCTATGGTATATACAATACACATGAAGTATTTCAAAATTCTCATCATTATAAAAATGAAGTAGCTATTATTTTCAATCACAACACATTTTCTATGTTTTCCCTTTCGAAATATCGTTAATTGTCTTCCATGCATTATCTGAGTTTAAAATTTAAAATGATTATGCCATCATGAAAATTAATTTACTATGCAGGATGCCTGCATCAGAGCTACATATTTTTACTATCTAACCATTTTATTTTCTAATGCTATTTAATATTTGTAAGTTTTATAAAGTTGGTAGTATCTCGTTCAGATATTTCATATATTTTTAAGGTTAAATGGGCTCAAGACAGTCAAATTTATATGTTCTTTTAAGTAATCTCACATGTAAAATAATCTTCGAGTGACATATAGCACAGCAAATAGAAGTAGGAAGATCTTTAAATAAATAATCGAAAGCGTTATAGAAAAAAATGTAAAATATTGTCCCAGAAAAATTATAGTGGGATTTAATATTAAGTAATGTCAAAAACATATTTAAAAAGTTTTTCGTATAAATATTCTAGTGTTAAATGTATTTTAAAGTTTTCATTGGGTACATTTTTGAAATTCAATATAAAAAACTTTTTTAAAATTTTTCTTGCATTCCATTTATTTTTAACCTGCAACAATACTTTTCAAAGAAAAAAAAATATAGAAGAAACTGATAGATAATGAGTGAGCAACAAATTTGGAATTGCATCCCCCCCCCCCTAGAAAGTCAAATTGCCCCCCAGTGGGGCGTACGCCCCACGTTGGGAACCACTGATCTAGTTCCTAACAGTGTTATTAAATCTGGCGGAGTTTTTAATCAGAGATTTCAAGTTCACACCAGAAAATTTTTAACAGTAATTATTTTTTATTTTATTCACAAAATCCTTATAATAACTAAAAAATAACTATTAAAATTTTCTGGGGAGAGTTTGGAATTTCTGAATAAAAAAACCGCAAGATGTGGCAAAACTGATTCATAATCTACAATTAATTAGCTTGCTCTAACACTTGAAAATTGTCTCATTATTAAAATATTTGAATTTCTAATAAACTAGAATACTTTGTATTTAATATTTAAATTTGTTCTCAAAATAATAATAATAATGACAATACACAGCGTATTGATGCACATGTAAATCAATATTTCACGCCATATCCACCTAATTCATGGGAACGATTATAGGCTTATTGTCTTATACACCTAAATTAGTTTTGTACTTAAAGGGTATTTTTAAGCAAAATTTTTTAATTAGAGATTTTTTATTTAACAAATTTTATTTGTCCAATATAACTAAATCGATTTTCTAAAGCGCCATTTTCTTATTTAAAAAAGAAAGAAAGAAAATGTGTCTTGTGAGTGGGGCATGGATGTCACATATAATCAAAATCATGTAATTTGAAAAAAAAAAAAAACTTGCAATGTGGGGTTAATTTTCTAAAGCATAAAACGTAAATAATTACTTGCACGTGTAATATTCAAATAAGAAAAATATTTTTCTCTTACATAATTAAGCAGTAATGTTTATTAATAATGAAAATGCAGTATTGAAGTCAAAGATTAATTAAAAATAAATTTTAAAAGTTAATTTTAACCCTAAATAGAAATATTTTCTTTTTCACTACCTTTTTTCAGATTTCTTTTTTAAATATAGCTTTGGTTTCTTTAACCAGATCAAATAGAAATGTTTTAAGAAATACTAATTTTGTTCAATGTGAATAATTGTTGAAATAATTGATAATAATCAATTATTATGTTCAATTATCATTATTATGTCAATTTATCATATATATTGATTTACTATAATAATTAAAATTAACATTTATTTTCATAGATTGTAACAGCTTTCGGGTATTTTCAAAAACTGAGCTTGTATTTTATCTGTGAATTTTGATTGTTTATGAATGTTGATAAAAAAAGATATATGTTTTAACTGTTATAGTTTTCATTAGATAAAATAATTTTTTTGTTGTATATGTATGTATACTAAAGCACAGATTTTGGTTAAAGTTTTATTATTATTATTATTATTAGTTATATTACTAAATATAACAAATATCTAGAAAACTGAGATATTTTTGTCGCATTAAAATAAAATTTCTCGAACATTATTATAGCTATAAAAATAAAATATTGTTCATTTTATCTCTAGTCTTAGTGTAAAATATACTTATGTCCTTATGAGCTAACTACCTCCAGTGGTTAGCGCGCTGGAGTTAAAATGGGACGACGTTAGTGGGCTCGAAACCAGTGGCGCCTAGGAGGGATGACTGTGCAACATTTTCAGAATTTTCATTCTACGAGAAATCGGGTCACCTTTTCAAGCGCATTCTCTGAAGGCTGCCTCCTACAACAATATGACGAAAATTGACCAATGCTTTATAATTCCTTTCCTCTCCCTCCCTGTATAACTATACAACCGTAGAATAAATTGATAAAATTTTATTCTCCTGTTTGTTTGCTTTTTTGAGAAAGAATATTTTATTTAAAAAAAATACCTAATTTCTTCGAAATTAAGAGAAATTTTCATAGATTGAAGAGGGAAAATATTAAGAAAATAAATAATGTGACATAATTGTTTCCTTTTTAGTGAAAGTCAAAGTTGAAAAATGAAAAGTTGGTCGGATATGATGAGGCCGGAGATCATCTGGGTAAAGCATTGGCACATATAGCCAAGGTCCCATGCTCGAATCCTGGCTTAGATACTTTTCACTCAATTGGGAAGATTTGTTCAACTTTTACCACCACTTAAAAAGAATAAATATTTTCGGATTGAAATCTCATATAAAGGACAGTTTTAAATGTCATCAACAATCGACAGTTGGAGTTTAGTTGTGATTGGTAGTTGTGGGCGAGGTTGGAGGTCAACCGGGCGGTTGTGATTGGCTGGTGTAAAGGTGATCAGCTGATTGCATCTTCTTTATATAATTATTTTCCATGGAGAAATGGGGTTCCATGCGTAACATGTTTTCATTAGTAAAGTTATAGTGTTGCAGATCTGACGAGACCAACAAATGATGAATTGTGTCAGTATGGATATTATCTGGAAAAAACATTGGCACGTATAGCCAAGGTTCCAGGATCGAAACCTGGCTTAGATACTTTTCACTCAGTTGGGAAAATTCGTTCTACTTTTATCACCATCTACAAAGAATACAATATTTTAGGATTGAAATCTCATATATATAATTATTATCCATGGAAAAATGGGGTTCCATGCGTCATATATTTTTATCGGTAAAGCTGTAGTGCTGCAGATCTGATTATACCAATAACTTGGTGAATTGTGTCAGTCTGGATATCATCGGGGAAAAGCAATGGCGCGTATAGCCAAGATCCCATGATCGAATGCTGGCTAAGATGCTTTTCACTCAATTGGGAAAATTTGTTCACCTTTTACACCCATTTACAAAGAATACAGTATTTTCGGATTGAAATTTCATAAATATAATTATTATCCATGGAAAAATGGGGTTCCATGCGTCATATATTTTTATCGGTAAAGCTGTAGTGCTGCAGATCTGATTATACCAACAACTTGGTGAATTGTGTCAGTCTGGATATCATCGAGGAAAAGCAATGGCGCGTATAGCCAAGGTCCCATGATCGAATCCTGGCTAAGATGCTTTTCACTCAATTGGGAAAATTTGTTCACCATTTACACCCATTTACAAAGAATACAGTATTTTCGGATTGAAATTTCATAAATATAATTATTATCCATGGAAAAATGGGGTTCCATGCGCAACATATTTTCATCGGTAAAGCTTTGGTGTTGCAGATCTGGTGACATAAATAACTGAGTGAATTGTGTCAGTCTGGATATCATCGGGAAAAAGCAATGGCGCGCATAGCCAAGGTCCCATGATCGAATCCTGGCAAAGATGCTTTTCACTCTATTGGGAAATTTTGTTCAGCTCTGATCTCCACCTACAAAGAATACAATATTTTAAAGTTGAAGTTTTATGTGACATAAATGTTTAAAATGTTGAAATTTGTTGTTAAACATTATCATTAAAATGACAGTTGTTATATGGACAAAAAACATCTTCTTAAAATATTGCAATCAACAAGTCGGAAATTGTACGTCAAACGTGGCAAATGAGGTACGTTCGTACTATAACTAGTTTTATAAATATTCAGTTCTTGGTGCAATAGCTGTTGCACTCTTATGCAAAAATGCATGAATACAAAATTTGTTAGTGTTATGTATTAAACTCAATAATACGGAAATAATATGACTCCATCTTAAATAGGCCGTAATCCCCATTTCAACCTAGAATCATTACCTATCATGGGATATTATGGAATTAATTGCGTATGATAGGATTTAATAGAATGAAGAAAACTTTTATTAATATCTTTTTAAAGTTTTGATTCGATTTTCATAAAACTTGAAATGCCTCGACAAAATTCTGAAACGATTATATATATTAAATTTCAAACCATTCGGTTGGGTAGTTTTTGCGCTATCATATGCGGACAGACGGACCAACCAGACGACGACTATAGGTGCTACATATTTATATAATTACGAAAGCACCTAATAAATGACCAGAATTTTGTTAAATATGTTCATGAAAAATTTTATTGTTAACACAAGGTGGGCCATAGTTGTCAGTGTGCCCATATATGGATTTGAATCAGTAAGTTCTTCAGTCAAATATATATCATACGTAAATAACTTATACAAATAGATTAAACACTACTAAATTAAAAGTAAGGTTTAAAGTACTTTTATATCACTTGAGTAAAATTTCCGGCCGTTTTATTATTCAACGAAAATGTTTATTTACTGTTTTTTAACCCCCGGTACGGTATGCTATTTTTTCTCCCAGATTATTTTGTGTCTTCTCAAAAAAAAAATAACGTTATCTTACAGATGCCAGCCGTAAAACAAAGCAGTACGATTAAATACTCTATAGCAATTTTTTAAACTTCTAAGCATCGCACATTTTCAATTTTTTATACCGTCGTATTGGAAAAAAAAGTACTTTTAAATGCAATCTCTTTGAAAACTGCATTTCCATTTATTTTTGAAATATTAATTATTTTTTGTAGGTTTTGGAGCCATTTGCTTAATATTTCCAAAGGAAGTACTCCATTTCTATAGAAAGTAAAGGTAAAATAGTGTTGAAATATTAATTATATATTTTTGTTGCCATTTTTTCATAACAACCGAAAGAAAATGCAATTAAAATATGTGCTATTTTGAAAAAATATAAACGAATGATTTCTGTTAAAACAGGGAGCTATTATAAACTATATTTAATTTTAATTATCTATATTAATATTACAAACAAATGAAGGCCTATGACTCATTAGACAGCCGATTTTTTGGTCGAGTTTCTTTAATGAGGGCATCTTTTTGCTGCATTTCTGTATTATTTCGCAATAGGGACGTCCTATGCCTACTTTACTGTAGATATTTAAGAGTGGATCGTAAATCTGGAATTCTTAAGCGGGTGCGAATGACGTCATTTAACATAAAATAAAAGCGTGTGCTGTAAGTCTTAAAATACAAATATATTTTGTACTATTTATATATACATATAATTTTTTTCATCGGGGCGAAACTAAATTCTGTAAAAGCAAAATTCCTGTTTTCTAGTTTTTTTTTCTTTTTTTGCTAAATGAATCCATAAAAACAGCACATGAGTAACATTTGATAATCACAAAAGCTGCATTATATTCGTTCGCAAAACATTCGAAATGTAAAGAAAAATAAAATATGTATCTTACCATCACATAAGGTTTTTGAAATTTTATTAAAGCTATAAATAAAATGTCATTCGTTACATTTTAGCTTACGCTTTTGCTTATACTACATCTCAAATAAAGTTTATTTATGTACCCCAAATAGTTACAATATAACAAACTAATAAAATTTGATTCTCTCGCTTTTAAAGATATTTGAAGAAAAGAAAGCTTAGCTAATTTCGTAGAAATTAATAGAAAATTCCGTTGAGTGATGTGAAAAAATGTCCATAAAAGGCATGTGTCGTAAATCGTATGTGTATCTTATATTTCCATAAAAATATTTCTAAATCAAACATTTTATACTTTCACCCACAATACTTAGATGTAAATCTTTCAGTGTTAGGAAATGAGATACAGAAATTACTGTTATTTACATGTCAGAGAATTCTCTTTCACACTTACATTTGGCAGACTGAATTATGTAATTATTATACAGCACACTGTTTAATAACAGTCTTCGCTAAACAACATTTACTGTTTTGTGAGCTTTCTTGTTTCAGCAATATATACTGCATTAAGAAGAATAACAACATTTGGCAGATAAGAAAGCAGTACATAAAAAAAAAAACAATTTAAGAAGGAATAAGAACACACGCCAATGTACGATAATTGGTTAACATACTGGCTGAATTTTAAGATCCGTTTCGCTTCGCATAACTAGTCAACCATGTTAGCTACAGCCACGAACGCAGTAAACAGATATAATAGCAAAAATCTGTTCAAGATACAAAAGAAAAGTTAATTATAAAGCTGTACAACGATCTCAATTTAGTACAAAATGATACCTTACATCTGAAAATACCTTTAGGGGCTATCCTTATATAATGCTATCAACATTTTGCTAATTTTGGACCTCCATCCCCCGTCGCTGATATCGTTATCAATGTATAAGACTTCTTTGATTTTTAGATTCTTTTTCTTTCTTTTTATACATTTGCTGTGATATACACACATGATTATACATTCGCAGGATTCGCACCGTTCCTAAAATTTTCACACTTTGCTACCAGTATTTTAGAAAAGAATTATTCATGGTAGATTCCTTTAACACCTATAAGGGAATTATACAACAAAGATTATCGTTTTAATTTAGTGGTAGTAAAGTGCAAAAATTTTAGGAACGCTGCGAGCACTGCATTCGTTATTCGCACATTTTACGGATTCAAGAAGTCAATAAAATATCAATACATGAAATACATTTATATCAAAGTTATTATTTAAAAGTATTTAATAATAGATTATTGTTACATAATGCATTCAAAAGTAATATTGTTTTCTTGCACCTACTCCCAGCTCAGGAAGGTCAAAAGCAAAACTTATCAACAAAAAGCACGCTGTTCCTTTTTCCCTACCTTGCACAGAAGAAGAATCTCACTGTAGATTCGAAACAGCTGTTTGCTGCTTTTCACCTATTATTTGTGCATTTTAAACGTTGGTTTACTGCTTTTTAATAGAGGACAACATTCTTTGTCTTTCTTTACTGGTACACTGAAGTATCATTTTAATGCTCCTGATTTCTCTAACAGCGAATTATATACGCAAATTGCAGAAGAACAGGAATGCCAAACGTTGCAGTATTCCAAATTTTGGAAAGCATTTAATGGTTTTAATAATACGCTTTATATTTTCATAAAAAACTTATAAAAATGATAATAAAACTAGTTGGATGTGCCAATCCCAAAACTTTCTTCTATCTTATACATCTTAATGTTTCAAAAACTAGTTACACATGTTAATACTTCAATATTATTAGTTCATTACTATACCAACTTTGATTTTCATCTTAAATTCCTGCTTCAGTCAATTAAATGAACTAAAAACGAGTTAATCTATATCATGATATTTGTTCAAATTAATAGTTTTTCCTTATTTTGTTCTTATCAGATGTTTGCGAATAGCCGGCTTAGCAGGAAGTGAGTTCCCGCCATTGCACGAGCCGCCGATGGATAATAGAACTACGAAAAATCAAGAAAAGTATACAAAAATCGCTATCACAGAGCCCCTTTGCCGCACGATATTTCCAAATTCAAGAAGGACCTGTTGGCCAAAGCCAAAAACATGTACAAAAAATTTGGTTCGATTGTAGGCATAATTTTATACACTTTTCGGTTGTACAATAAAGAAAATGTTACAGACATCGTAATTATAGCGCCCCCTTCCAGCGGAATTTTTCTAAATTCAGGGAGGGCGTTCATGCCATGACCAAAAAGAAACACAAAAAATTTGGCTCAAATCTATGCATAACTTCATACACTTTTCGATGGTACAATATTCAAAATGGCGCAAAAATCGCTATTAAAGCGCCCCCTACCGGCGAAATTTTTCCAAATTAAGGAAGGACCTGCTTGCCATAGCCAAGAACTTAAAATAAAAAGTTGGTTCAATTCTATGCATAACTTCATACACTTTTCGATGGTACAATATGCAAAATCGCTATTACAGCGTCACCTAGCGGCGAATTTTTTCCAAATTCAGGGAGGACCTGCTTGTCATAGCCATCAACTTAAAATGAAAGTTTGGTTCAATTCTATGCATAACTTCATACACTTTTCAATGATACAATATGCAAAATCGCTATTACAGCGCCCCCTAGAGGCGAATTTTTTCCAAATTCCGGGAGGACCTGCTTGTCATAGCCATAAACTTAAAATAAAAATTTGGTTCAATTCTATGCGTAACTTCACACACTTTTGGATGGTACAATGGCGACAGACAGACGGACACACGGACAGACGGACACACGGACACACGGACAGACAGACATTTTCTATAAACATGTTTTTTGGGATCTCTGACTCCTAAAACATGTAAATTCGTCGAAAACCGGAAGTCGAAAAAAATTTCGATTACAATACTTTCATCTATTGAAGATAGAAGAAAGTAAAAAAAGGTAACAGACTATTTGGAAGTAAAGAAAAAGTTACTAAAAAAAGAAAAGTTTTGTTACATCAAAAATGATAACGATATCAAAAAGCAACCCCCCCTCACCCCAAATATATCTTACGATATCATGTGCCAGACCCCCCCCCCCCAACCCCTAAAATGATAAAGTTATATATGCATAGCCCCTAATTAGAAACCCTCAAATGTCATTTTTTATATTCAATCACCATTATTGCTTTCAGGTGTCCCGCGTAAATTGGGGCTTCCAATGCTTTGGATGTCTGGATTCCACTAATTTCTTACAATTTATTTCGTCATCTTTAAACGCAAATAATTCTGCCATTAGATAAGGCGAAGAAAATTACTGTAAAATACTGGTGTCTAAAGCATTTGGAGTCCCGATTTACGAGGAACACCTGACAACACTAATCAGCATCTTAAATATGCCGCTAATTGCATTCAGAACTATGGCATTATAAAGCAGATGCAAATTTGCTAATAAAACTACAACATGTAAGCAAGGTTCAATTTATTTTTTAAAAGAAATCAAGTTAAGAGAACTCCTCTTTGGTAACTCTATCGTTATCGTTCTACCGATGGCGGACTTGATTTGTTGGATTTAACTAGATTTTCATATTAAAATAAATTGTACTAAGTTGCCAACCAGTTTGGTCTTTTTAAAATTCGGAAATTCCGAATTCATTCTGGAAATTTTAAAAGAAGGGTTTTTAGTCTTAGTGATCACGAAATGTCAGCCATGAAAGCAAATAATACTGTTAGAAATTTCTGGTATGAATTCAGTATTTCTGAATAAAGAAAAAGAAAAAAACTGGCAATCCTGTCTTGACCTCTACGTGTCGTCATATCTTGCCGCCACGTAGGATCGTCTTTATATATAAAGCAAGAACGAAAAAACATGCGTCAGGCGTAGATTATGTGACACTTCCCAGCATATTCAAAATACTGTAACAAAACTTGGCAATTAATTAAGATGAAATATGATGTCTAAATAAAGAATTTAAAAACGAATAAAGAGTTTGAAAACCCAATTTCTGTAAAGATCGATTGTTATTTTTTTTGTGTGTGTGTATGTGTGTGCAGCCCTGCATCTGACATATAGATTTCTATGTATACGACATAGTATGCTAAAAGTTAGTCCAGTTAAATGGATAGCACAGTTGAAAATGTCCATTCAGCAATTTCCGTGAATAAAAGGAAATGTTCTTCAGAATTTTTGTGCAGCTGTATATAATTTGTACACACCAAATAATATTTTTTTTTAAAAGAGTTCAATTTAAAAACACGTACCACAACTGAAAACGCACTTCCAGTAGTTCTTGTTTATAGGCTTCAAAAGTTCATTTATTGTTCTCTAACCAAATTCTTTTACTCTGTAAATGAGCAATAAATTCTATGCACACCGTATTCTATAGAATGTGCCGTGACGTACACCTCAGTAACACATATAAACTATAGTTTGTTTAAAATAGTATGATATCATTAAAATACACCGCAACTATTATCCCCCATAGGCCGTAATGTAACGGGATTCTTTTGAGTGTCTCTGTACATCAACCGTAAATGCTATACACTTTATTTTCGATACCAAACATGATATAGTTTACAACTGCTACTATAGTTTACAAAAGTTACATCTGCCTTTATTACCCAACTTCCAAGAAGGGTTATGTGTATCATGCGTATCTGGGTATATGGATTTCTTTATACCCTCGAAGCATCCCGGATGGATTTTTATGAATGAGGTATCTATCGATTCGTCTTAACAACCCGATAGTTATAGGCTAGGTTTTGTTTTTATAAATTAATAATGGCGACTGTAAAATACAAAATAGCGGTTGATACGAAAAAAAATTTTTACGCAACCTATTGAGTGGCATATCATTGGATAGGTATTTCTAAATGAAGACGATGTTTCATTGACTATTTTACAGTCAGAAGCTCCGTTTAAATATTACACAACCTGGAAATTGTGTAGGTAGGATCTCTAGCTTTACTGCAACTCTAACCTTCATAGTCATCTATAGGCCTCATCAAAACAGTGTTTATAGATAGGAACTAACAATTAAACACAACTTAAAAGTCATCAGTACAAGTAAATACAAAAAAAAATGTAGGTAATATAAAAAATAGTTTCCCACTGATGAGAAATAATTAATTAGTTTGCTTTTTACGCAGTCGGGTTTTTTGATTTTTTAAATTTAATTTTTATTTGCAGGTCGTTTACGATACAATCACACCAAAGGTGTCATTAGGAACATTGTCTTCTTTTAGATTTTAAAATATAAATGAAATGTTTGAAATGGTGGTTCGTTTACATGCTAAAAATCGCACGCAGTTTAATTTTTCAAATGGTAACACCCATTGTTGTCTCTTTATTTGATTTTTTTGGATCGAATATACCCGATAAAGAATATAATTTATGGGTTTTTGTTAAATCCTTATACATTTAAAACAGTTCAAAATTTGACGATGCTAAAGTTAAATTTGCGGGAAAACTTTAATTTAAACTTATTAAATCATCCTATCATTATTTTTTTCAGTGAGATACATTGTATGAGCACAAAAAGAATTTTAAATATGAAAATTATTTATAAATTCATATTAAAAAATATGAATTATGACGTACAGTCGTGGAAAAAAAAGTAAACACCCCTTACTAACTCTGCAAAAATTTATCGTAGAAGAAAGTTAGTGGTACCACACGAGTAGAAATAAAATCTACTTTTAAATGATATCAATAAAATTTGCTTAGAGGGCACATACATATAATACATATAATACATATAATAGAGAATACATATTAAAACGAACCATAACTTTGCTTTTTTTTAAATAGCAGTACACAATTCTGACAGCGTAAATGAACTCTACACCCTTCAATTAGCCTAAAAAAGATTTTTTATGCAATTCGTACGATACGTTTCCGAGAAATTAATTATTTTAAAACGAATGTATTTTAGGTGATGTATACAAATTGAAGTTCGGTACTGGATTGCTGACCGAGAGAGCTCTCTTCTTGATCAAGGCATCTTAAGCGCCTGCTACATTACAGGATAGCATAAGAAATTTTAAAATATCTAGTCACTTAGACGGCCCCTTAAACCATCATTTTGCCGTTTTTTAAGCATAATTTGAAAACTACTTGGAAGAAAAATGTGAAATTTAGGATTTTCATAAAGCAGGACTTAATAAATCGTAGGCTGTAATTCATAAATTGTAAAATTGTAGGTTGCAATTCATAATTTTTTCGAATACTAATTTCATAATTCATATCATAAAATGATAAAAATTGCAAATTCAACGTATTTATGTTTGGGTATTTTAGTATTATTGCTACACAAAAAATTAGCACATTAGGAGTATAATTTCAGGAGATATTAATAAGAATACTAAAATGTAATTTAACATTAGAAGCACTAAACCTTTAATGTTTATAATTCAAAAACGTATCATTCAAATGACTTGAAATTCGGTGTCTAGACATAGTTTGAACTGAAAATTTCAAATATCTTGTTAAAATTGGGTATTGCCATTCAAAAAAATTAAGTTTGGGTTCGTTTTAATGTGTAGATGGCCCCCTAAGCAAATTTTATATACATCATTTAAAAGTAGACTTTATTTCCAATCGTTCGGTACCAGTAACTTTCTTCTACGATAATTTGTTGAGGAGTTAGTAGGGGGTGTTTACTTTTTTTTTTTTTTTTTTTTTTTTTTTTTCCACGACTGTACATAAATTTTTACATAAGGGCGATTCTCAAATGGTGGGCACTGGACACACGTCATAACTTTAAGCCTTTCAAACATAACTTTAATTATCATTGACTTTATTTTTTTTTACACCGAGTTTTTAATTCTATTCAGAGACAGAAAATGAAATAATTTATTGTAAAAAAGCTTTGTATAAATATCTTAACATTTTATTATTTTATGCTAAAGAGGCCAATTTCGGACATTGATAACATTAACTGCTCCAATGTACCACCAAGAAAAAGAGTTTTAATTTTTTTCCAGGTGGTTCTAATGGTAAAAAACGAATGCAAAAAGGAAACGGATGATTTTTTGATAATTTCGTTAAAAGATGGCAGGCTGATTTATTGCTTTTTTGAATATAGAAGGACTTTTCTATAAAGAATTTTTCTGTATTTTGCTATGTCCGAAAGTAACGTACGTAACAAAGAATTTGATTTTATTATTATTATTACTGGATAACAAAAAGTTAATTTTACGTATATATATATATATATATATGTATACAGACACATTTACTAGATTCTTAGTCTTAAGAATTTTTTAAATACTAAGAGCAACGTCCAAAATCTGTAACGTACGTGCGAAAAAATGTCCAAAATTTGTAACGTACACAACTGCTAATTAAATGCTTTAATCATTAATTTTCCAGAATAGTTGCTGTCTTTTAATGTTTGTGTATAATTTTGTAGACATACTATTAAAAATATTTATATATTATATTTATAGACAAAATACTATACTATTTAAAAAAATTGGCCTTAAATTTGAAAATTTTAAAAATTACATATAGTTAACGTTTAATGATCCCACCTTTTGAGAATCTCCCAAAAGCAGAATGGGATCGTCAAAAACATGGGACATAAGTTTACAAATCAATCCAACAGGTATTTTTCGAGATATAGCAAAATTTCATTATTCGAAAGTCTGTACAGACCTACCACTCAATCATAGAAGAAAATCGAAAACAGCAATCTGAAAAATTCTTTGAAAAAAAAATTTTTTTTTTTAAGTTTGGTAGAAATGACTGCTTGTGGTTTATTTTAAATATTACTTGTCTTTAAAACTTTGCTGATGTCAGTCTGAAAGTTTTTTTTTTATCCAAATTTAATATTTATAAATTTTCAGATTTGTCCTTAAAGAATTTTCTTTTATAATTCTGTGAATATTTAACAAAACTATATAAGTTATTCCTTTCTGCGATTTGCCTTAATCAAAGAAACTGAAATATGGTGTCAAAAGTCGGTGTTACAATTTGAAAAAAACGAAGTTGTGCAATTTTAGGTAGCTTTCATTACAAAAATCTACCTATTGCAGCCGTTCGGAGGACAGCGATTTCAAAAAATTTTGGTATATTTTCATCGATCATGACCCTCAGACCCCGAAACCACCCTCCGTTCAAAAGTTGATATATATATATATATATATATATATATATATATATATATATATCTGATATTTGTCACACTATAACTCTCGTATTTATGAACCGATTTAGATGAAACTTCGTGTATACATAGTACATACCAATGTCTCGACCGAGTTCGTTGGCCAGCTTCATCCGCCCTCTTGTTTCAAAATGGCGGCCAATTAAATTTTTTTTAATTTAAAATTTGAAATGTGATACCAAAAAATTAAAAATTTAACAATATTTTTTTCTTATGTGTTTGACCTTGATACAAAGATTCCGGAGCAGTTTTTGTTTCGTTTATATCTTTAAAAATGGCTGAGTTATAGCACTTTGAATTTCTAGCGTGGCTGACATTTTGAAATGACCTGATTTTTGTCACGCGATAACAGTCGTATTTATGAACCGATTTGTATGTACCTTGGTGTATACATAGTACATACCAATGTCACGACCGAGTTCGATCGCCAGCTTCATCCGCCATCTTGTTTCAAAATGGCGGCTATTTAAATTTAAAAAAAAAATTAAAATTTGAAATGTGGTACCAAAAGATTGAAAATTAAAAAATATTTTTTGCTTATGTGCTTGACCGTGATACAAAGATTCCGGAGCAGTTTTTGTTTCGTTTATATCTTTAAAAATCGCTGAATTATAGCACTCTGAATTTCTAGCGTGGCTGACATTTTGAACTGACCTGATTTGTGTCACGCGATAACAGGCGTATTTATGAACCGATTTGGATGTACCTTGCTATATACATAGTACATACCAATATCTCGACCGAGTTCGTTCGCCAGCTTCATCCGCCATCTTGTTTCAAAATGGCGGCCATTTAAAAAAAATTTTAAAAATTTTATTTTAAAATGAGGAACCAAGAAATTGGAAAATGAAAAAGATTTTTTTGTATGTGTTTGACCTAAATACAAAGTTTCCGGAACAGTTTTTGTTTCGTCTATATCTAAAAAAATGGCTGAGTTATAGCATTTTGAATTTCTATTGTGGCTGACATTTTGAGACAACCTTATTTTTGTTACGCAATAACAGACGTATTTATGAACCGATTTGGATGTAACTTGGTGTGTACATAGTACATACCAATGTCTAGACCGAGTTCATTGGCCAGCTTCATTCGACATCTTGTTTCAAAAGGGTTCTAAAAAAAAACTTAAATTTAAAATTTAAAATGAGGTATCAAAAAATTGGAACATGAAAAAGATTTTTTTTTATGTGTTTGACCTTGATACAAAAATTCCTGAGCAGTTTTTGTTTCGTCTATATCTTAAAAAAGTCCTTCCGGCCAGTGCCGGGAGGAAAAGGTAGCTTTCATATTCCTTATTTTTAAAAAGCTAGTTTATGTTATTCAAACACACGAAGCTCGATTTGGTGGAAACAGATTACAGAAGATTCAATACTAATTTTTATCAATACTAAATCCTTATGAATGAGAATTTCGCGAAATTAGTCAGCTTTATACAAGCTGCTTTTATTTAAAGTAACTTATATTTGGTTGCCAAATTCGGCGATATATTGAAGTGCCTGCCGTTTTAAGACAACATGGTGGATGAGGCTAACCCGTGAAGTCGAGACTTTAGTAATTCCTGCACACATGCTCACTCACATCGGAACTCGTTGATATATACGTGTGCTGTCGCAGTCAAAAAATCAGATTTTTCAAAATGTCACCCACATTAAAAATTCAAACTGCTATATCTGAGCCATTTTTTAAGATAAAGAGAAAACAAAAAATGTTCCGGAATCCTTATATCAAGGTCAAATACTTAAAAAAGAAACCTTTTTCAATTTCTAATTTTTTGCACCTCACTTTAAATATAATTTTTTTTAATGGCCGCCATTTTGAAACAAGATGGCGGATGAAGCTGGCCAGCAAACTTGGTCGAGACTTTACTATATACTATCCACATGCCTTCTTACATCCAAATTGGTTAATAAATACGTGTGTTATAGCGTGACAAATATCAGATCGTTTCAAAATGTCAGCCATGCTAGAAATTCAAAGTGCTATAACTTTTTAAGATATAGACGAAACAAAAAATTGCTCCGGAATCTTTGTATCAAGGTCAAACACATAAAAAAATCTTTTTCCTTTTGCAATTTTTTGATTCCTCATTTTAAATTTAATTTTTTTAATTTCTTTAAATGGCCGTCATTTTGTAACAAAATAGCGGATGAAGCTGGCCAACGAACTCGGTCGAGATATTGCTATGTACTATGTACACACCAAGTTACATGCATATCGGTTTATAAATATGCCTGTTATCGCATGACAAATATCAGGTCGTTTCAAAATGTCAGCCACAATAGAAATTCAAAATGCTATAATTCAGCCATTTTTTAGATATAGACGAAACAAACACTGTTCCAGAATCTTTGTATTAAGGTCAAACACATACAAAAAAATCTTTTTCATTTTCCAATTTTTTGGTACCTTATTTTAAATTTTAAATTTTTAAAAAAATTTTAAATGGCCGCCATTTTGAAACAAGATGGCGGATGAAGCTGGCCAACGAACTCGGTCGAGACATTGGTATGTAATGTGTACACACGAAGGTACATCCATATCGGTTCATAAATACGCCTGTTATCGCGTGACAAAAATCAGGACGTTTCAAAATGTCAGCCATGCTAGAATTTCAAAGTGCTATAACTCAGCCATTTTTTAAGATATAGACGAAACAAAAACTTTTCCGGAATCTTTGTATAAAGGTCAAACACATAAGAAAAAAATATTTTTCCATTTTCAATTTTTTGGTACCACATTTCAAATTTCAAATTTTTTAAAATTTTTAAATGGCCGCCATTTTGAAACAAGATGGCGGATGAAGCTGGCCAACGAAGTCGGTCGAGACATTGGTATGTAATGTGTACACACGAAGGTACATCCATATCGGTTCATAAATACGCCTGTTATCGCGTGACAAATATCAGGACGTTTCAAAATGTCAGCCATGCTAGAATTTCAAAGTGCTATAACTCAGCCATTTTTTAAGATATAGACGAAACAAAAACTTTTCCGGAATCTTTGTATAAAGGTCAAACACATAAGAAAAAAATATTTTTCCATTTTCAATTTTTTGGTACCACATTTCAAATTTCAAATTTTTTAAAATTTTTAAATGGCCGCCATTTGAAACAAAATGGCGGATGGAGCTGGCCAACGAACTCGGTCGAGACATTAGTATGTACTATGTACACACCGGGTTACATCCAAATCGGTTCATAAATACGAGAGTTATCGTGTGTGACAAAGATCAGATATAAATATATATTAAAAATTCTTAATCAATTATATATACTTACTGCAAACAATGATAATACACATTGTATAAAAAATAGCTATCAACTGGTCAATATTTTAAAAAATCTTAACTGTGTATATAATATAACGACATACGACTTCAAAGATCTTTTTAATAATATAGACTTATTAGATTTACATAATATTATAAATGCATTATTTAAAAAGTATTATAAAAAACTGGAATTACCATCTAATATTGATATCGCTTATTTTAAATCATTAACAAACTTCATTATCTATAATAATTATATATTGCAAGATAACACATTATATTTACAGCACGTCGGTATACCACAAGGTGGTTGTACATCCAGTTTATTATCAGACTTATACTTATATCACTATGAACGTACTTTTACAAATAATAATCTTCATTTATATCGTTATATTGATGACATAATTTTAATTGCCACTGATCAATCTAAAATTTCTCAATTTCCAGTTGATTATCCCACTAATTTGGAATTAACGGAAAACCTCTTATCTAACAATACAATTAACTTCTTAGATCTCAAAATTAGAATAAAAGACAACAAAACAATAACTGATTTATATGATAAACGTAAAGACTTTAAATTCAAAGTTAATACATTTACAAATTTTAAATCTTGTCTTCATCATTCTTACATCGAAATATACTACTTAATCATTTATATGGAATAAAATGTTTATGTTCTTCTCATCTAATTAACAATAATATTAAAAAACTAATTTATGATCCATTAAATCATGGTTTTCCAAAAAAATTCGTATATTCATTAAACGAGCGGATAAATCGCATCCGTCCACTTTTCCAAAAGTTCAGTTTTCTCAAGCAGTGCGTTTTGCGCATGCGTTCGAAATCGGGATTTATTTGATTGTGTTTGTTTGTTTACGTTCTGATCGTGCTTATGTCCATGTCGTGCTTATATTGGTATGTCTGATATGTCGTGGACGTGTGAAAATTGTAACATAAATTTCACTTCTCGGGCTACTTTTTATAGACATCGTAGGTTGTGTGTGAAAAACATACACAAGGATGCTTTTAAAAAATGTGTTTGTGGAAAGCCCTTTTTTAGCAAGACAAGTTTCTTTGCACATATGTATAGATGATTTTTTTTTCACTTATGTAGAAAAATTGAAGATCAGCTAATTGAAAACAGATACAATTTAATTTTTACATTCACAAAAAACAGGGATTAATTATCAAGTTTCCGGAAAATTTTGTGTTTTATACAACAAAATTATATACAATATACTTCATTTTTATCGAAAAATTTTAATATAAATGAAAGCTTGTGTCTTTTTTCATTCTCTAACCTGTTGTGTAGTTTAAACTAAATGAAACCAAAACCAAAAAAGATTCTCTGAAGCAATAAAAAACTTCTAGAAATTAGAGAGTTTATCTTTCAATAGCTGTTTTTAGGTATCACCTAATTATTGGTTCTGCATTTAAAAATTCAGCTTCAAATGTAAAGCAGGAAAAGATTTTTTTTTGTGTGTGTGGAGATGGAGGGGGGCAAAAGACCCTGTCAAAGCCTAAGTTCTTATCTATGGAATGAGACAATCAATAACAGTTAAAAAAAATTCCTTTACACTTGTTTTAACTGAAAGTAGAAAAAAATATCATATGCAATATTTTGAAAATAAGTGTCAAATTTATAAAAACATCAAACTTCATGATATTTTTAAAATAAATATTGGATATATATCCATTGATATATACCACTGAACCCTGAAAGATAGTATTTTGTAATTGATTTTTAACTCACCTCCTGATAAGTTATAATTATAAAAATTATGTAAAAAGATGCATTTGCAATGACAATACCACATTTTAATATTTTTACTTCTTAATTCATTCATTTTTAGGAATACTACATGGAGAATTGACAAAAGAACGGATTTAATAATATGCCAATAAATTCGCCAAAATATGACAAAGTACTTTTAAACTGCAACAATGAAACATTTTAAATAGAAAATAAATTATAAATAAAAAATGAAGAGTGTAACAAAAATACACTTTTATCAAATAATAGTTAATTAAATTTACAATTCTATATTGAGAAATAATTTAGAAATCCTAAGAAAGTACCATTAATAATGCTTTACTTTTTCTTTCATGTTTAATTTCTTAAAAAAAAAAAAAAAAAAAAAAAAAAACAGAGCAAAAACTATGTATTTTTTAATAAAATTTGCTTGCTTAAACTTTCTATAAAGTGTACCAAAAAACAATGAAATGTTTCTAATCAAGTTCATTGTCCACACCAAAATAATGTATTATTATTGGGAATTTGTAGGGGAAAACATGAATCACGCTGAAAAACTAAGGGATATTTTCAAGAGGAACATTGGATGTGCTTATTAAAGATGATTTAAAAAAAAATTGTACTTCTATTTACAAATAAGAATATTTATTTACTTATTGCATTGACTTATTAATAAGAAGAAAGCTAAAGGACTTTTTGCTGATCAACAATAATAATATAAAAAAAAAATTGCAATCGAAAATTGAGATACCACCGCCACAGCAAAGAACGAGATTTAGGTATTTAAACACTCCTTCCAGATCAATCGAGAACATATAAAGTAAGAACAAGAACGCTTAAATTATGATAAATAAATCATGTGTAAAAAATAACTAAAAGAAAACATAGCAAAAAAATAACATTAAATTGTTTCAAGGCTTCACGAAAAAGAACAATTTAAGGAGAAAGAGAGAAAAGGAATTAGAAATAGCAGCAGCACATGGTATTTTGATAACACTTTTTATTTTATTCTAAAAGAAGGAGTCTCTTATATGAAGTCTTGAAATAGCTTTCAGCCCATTGTCTGAGTGATGGGTTTTTCTCTGTGCTTTTAAAAAACTATAACATTCTAAAAATAAAATATCTGTTTCTTAATTTTAATACAATAGTAGTATTTATACAACAATAATAAAATCTATATGTATTTTTGAAAAAAAAAAAGAAAAATAGTCTTAAAAGTGATACTAATTAAATATAAAATGTACATTACTACAAGTTAACTAGATTTTAGTTTTAAAAAAAAATCTCATTTTAACTATTTTATTAATAATTAGAGCTATTACCAAGAAAAGCAAGTAAACACATTTAATTATCTATAATGATTAACACATTACAAATTCTGAGTCGATCCCGGCAAAAAATAAAATTTGATATGCATATTTTATAAACGTTAATTTGTTCAAAGAAAGAAAAAATATGTTAGGAATGGGCTTATAAAAAAGCTAATATTAATAAATTTATAAGTTCCATTGTATCATTTTATCTTTTACAAAATAAAAAAAAAATTTACATCAATCACTGCATATAAATTATGAAAAAAAAAAATTGCATCATCCCTGCACAAAAGTATATGTCTTTTTTTTTTTTTTTCCCCTTCACCCCTCCAAGTAAAAAATGCCAATTCTTGAAATATTTCATGTTATGTTTGCTAGATGGCGCCACCAAATTTGTTTTAAACTGGAATACAGTCAATTTGGAGCGCTCGGGCACGCATGCGCAGAAAGCTCCATTTGAGAAAACTGAACTTCTGGAAAAGTGGACGGATGCGATTTATCCACTCGTTTCATTAATATACAACTAGCAGGCTATGCCCGCTACGCTGGTCTGCTTATCCAAATGAACCTTGAAATAAACAAAATGTATCTTTGCATTTGACATTGTGATTTAAAGCAATATGGAACCTTACCTGGAATGTCCTTTCGCACTGCTGAAAACGATAAGAAGGCCAATGTGCTATTATATTTTCTAATGTGTAGACAAATTTTCAGCTATTAAGGTCTTAACCCTTTTAGTTGATCAATAACAGTAGGATTGGTAAAGAAAGATAGTACAATACGCAATACAATAAAACAAACCCTGAAAAATTGTATAACTACTTGTAATAATGCAAACAAACAAACGGACAAAATCCATCCAGTAAAACTTTTTTTAAAGGTTGATCTTTCCTAAGGGGTCCATCTGATTATAGAACTTTCCCCCATAATTCTGTAACTAAGCAACGTAGAACGATACGCAATAAACTAAAACCTCCGCAAACATTGTCTTATCAACAAAGAAAGTATCATCAATATCCGCCATCTAGAACTTTTTGAAAAGTCTAATCTTTCATAATCGGTTTCATATGATTATGGAACTTTCCGCCATTACTTTATGAGTAAGCAACGTAGAACAATATGCAAAATACTAAAACCATGTCTGAATAGATATCTAACTAAAATGAAATTCCTATCAAAATCCGTTCTGTAGAACTTTAAAAAATGTTAAACTTTCATAATCGGGTTCAACTGATTATAGAACTTTCCACCACACCTCTATTATTAAGCAATGCAGAAGGGTATAGTATACACTAAAACTCTGCCTGAAAAATTATTTAACTAACAGTGAAAATTCAATCGTAATCAATTCGGCTGAATCTTTTAAAAAGGTTAATCTTTCATGATCGGGTTCGTCAGATTATATAACTTTAAAACATAATTGTATGTATAAGCAACGTAGAACGATATTTTATATACTAAAATCTTCCCTGGAAAATTATCTAACTATCATTATGATCAAAATCCATTCAGGTGTGCTCAAGTTATATGCAACCGGGACGAATTTCCCATTTCCATTTTACTCTAGTATATATAGTAGAAGCAGAAGTAGATAGATAGATAGATAAGAATATTGATTATTAAAATTTATGAAACTGCAAGTTATTTCTCGTTGTTTCTGCTGAATAATTTTAAAGACTTTTCAATCGGCGAGTATTGAGATTTACTATTATGTCTACAACAAATGTATTTCATTTTGTACCAAAACATTGTCGTTAAAATGAGCCAATTTGCTGTGGGTTCCGATATTATAAAATATTTTTTTTTTCAAAATCGCGCATGACATTTTAAGTGTCTCTTGGCACTGCAGTAAACATTTCCATGTTTTATTCAGCGAAAAATGAAGTTATAACTTAATTTTACTTGATAATAAAAAATACTTCCACCTTCAAAAAATAGTAAATTAAAATTTTTTGCAGTGTTACGAATAAATAATAATTAAAGCCAAAAGAAATTCGCGTTCAATAAATATCAAGCCCCAAAGTTTGGCATCGTTTGCAATAAAATTTGGTACTTTTCTTTTCCACTACAGGCGCCTTGGTGTTTTTTTAAAAGCTTGGCGCTATTCGGGCATCAGGAAATGAGATTTATTGCCAATTGATATAAATCGTTAAGAAAACAAACTTGATGAAATTTTTGTTTGTTTATATATGTATATTATAAATGTTTTTTATATACAAATTACTTCTGTTTCTAATTAAAATTAGATAAATTGCCTCTTTATGTTAAATAAATTGTATAAACAGAAAAAAAATGCTTGTTTATATGAAATGAAACAGTGAATAGGTTGCCAGAAAATATGTTTCCAAATTTTCTCTCCGCCAAGGCTATTTTCTCTGTCTCACCAAGATCCCTATACTGTAAATTACCAAAAAAATTTTCACATTTAGGATTGAAATAAATGGCGCAATAGCATACAATTTGGTATGGTGTTGGTATAACGTAAAAATAGGAAAAGGTCGCCAAAAAGTTTTCTTTCAAATCACGCCAATTCTGTGTTAATTCGGTTATAGAATAGCTCCGCTTTAAAAGCACAGAATCAGTTTAAACCTTTTCCTAAGTTAATTATGCGCCAAACCACGCCAGGTAACATACGCCAATTGTCAGTAGATTCAATTATGTAACTTATCGGTACCAAATATGCCAATTGTCTATGGATTCGATAACGTAATTTATCTCCTTAATTTATGCATATTTTACAAACTACATCTACTTTCCAATTTTCCTGATTTTAAGATCAATGGTACTGTTAGATGTTAAAATGCTTGGCGCAATTCGGGCTTAACAAACTGAGATTTGTGGTTAAATGATATGAACAGCTATAAAAACAAATAAAATGAACTTTAAGCTTTTTAAAATATATATGTATTCATATATATATTCCTGTATAAATTTTTATTTATGAATATTAATCTTTTTGTTATTTATATACAATTTACTTCTGTTTTTATATAAAAGAGAGATAAACGTATTCTTTATAGTAAATAAATTATCTAATTACTGAACAGAAAATATGGATGAAAACTTTCCTTGTCTCGCCAAGCCCATTTTTTCCAACTCGCAGCTATATTGGAAAATTACAGAATTTAACCCATTGCTCTATGACTAAACAGTGTCGAACAATATACTATATACTAAAACTATCTCTGAAAAATTGTCCAACTATTAATGCAAATTCTATCAAAAACCTTTTTTTTTTAATTTTTAAAAAGGCTATTGTGATAATTGCGTACACCAGACTACAGAATTTTCCCAAAAACGGTATGGCTGAACAATATAGAAGGGCATGTTATATACTGAAAACGCCCCTGGAAAATTATCTAATTAACAGTGCAAGTTCTATCGA
Organism: Maratus speciosus; assembly: GCA_963932465.1. Classification (NCBI taxonomy): domain Eukaryota; kingdom Metazoa; phylum Arthropoda; class Arachnida; order Araneae; family Salticidae; genus Maratus; species Maratus speciosus. The sequence continues at coordinate 484,832,803 of OZ010793.1, forward strand.
AATACATTGGGCAGAATCATTTAAAGAGGCTAATTTTCCATTATTAGGTTCATCTCATTAAAGATCTTTAAACCATAATTCAATACCAAGAAACGTAGAACGACGTGTTATGTACTAAAAAATTCCCCGAAAAATTACCTATCTAACAGTGTACGTTCAGCAGAACTCGAGTTATAAGCAGCGGGAATGAAATTTCCATTTGAATTATATATATATATATATATATAAGTAGAATTGGGTATTTCCAGAAAATGCTGTCGTTTACTGAGAAATAACCAATATTGTGAACGTCGCTCAAACCGATGGCACGCTCATGCATTTTTGGCTTAAAATTAAATCGTTTGGCGATAAAATGAAATCGCAAAAAACATACAATATGTACCTCATTAGTATCGTCATTTTTATAATTACATCTGCTAGTTTCTTCTGTATGTCACATGATGTTCCAGTTAAATAAAAATAAAAAGTAAATTTAAAAGAAATGAAAAACAAAAACAAAATTGTCACTCAGATATTATTTTATAAAATTTTCTGATGCATTTTATTTAACCGGAAGCAAGAGATAAATTGCCAAATATAGTTTAAAACTGCAATCTTTCATATTGAATAAATTTTTAAGCATTACGAACATTCTCTTTCATGTTTAAATTCGATATTTTCGTTTTCCAATATTACCACTCGTCATTTTTTTTTCATTTTCTCTCTTTCTTTCTTTTTTTTCCTTTTAAATAAAATTAGTAACAGTTTTTCTCCGCGATGTACAGCCATTTCAATTCATTTATCAAAAAATTCATCGCCAATAAAATAATGGTAACCCTTTCGCCCAAAATAACAGAACTTTCCGCATAATTCTATAACGAACCTACGTAGAACGATGTGTTATAGCTTAAAACCTTCCCTGAAACAATACATATCTAACAGTATAAGTTCCGTCAAAATCCATGCAGTAGAATTCGAAATCTAGGCGTTCGGAATGAAATTTTTGTTTGGATTTTATATATATAATAGATAATAGATAGAATAGATAGAATCGATAATAGATTATGTGTTATGAACAATCTCAAAGTTTAAAACAGATCGCATTGTTAGATTTCATAATTTTAACAATATCGCGTTATGTTAGTTCCACAATCCTCCACCAGGGAGCGCACTCTATTCTTAACGAAAGCGTATCTGAATGAAACTCCTTCATGCAACGTTTCCGTAGATACATGAATCGGGGTTGGTGGCGGTCTTAACCAATAATTTAAGAAAATTGCTGAAATTACTACGAAAAATATTTTAAAGGGGCTCTACGCGGGCCCCTAATAGAGTTAGAGGAAATCGGAAGACGGCAAAATAATCGCGGGGAAAAGTTTGCTTGGGTGCTTCGGAGCTACTTTTGGCGCGAGATCTAAGCTCTACGACCAATAGGAGCCCAGATATTTAAGGAAATATGAAGTAACAAAGTCCAAAATAATAGAATTTTCCGTAATAATTCTATAAATAATCTAGGTAGAATGATGTGTTGTAGCTTAAAACCTTCCCTGGAACGATACCTATCTAACGGTATAAGTTCCGTAAAAATCCATGCGCTAGAACTCGAAATCTCGGCGTTCGGAACGAAATTTCCGTTTGGATTTTATATATATAATAGACTAGCAGGCTATGCCCGCTGCGCTGGTCAATATTTCCAAATGAACCTTGGATTAAACTAAATGGTGAATTTGAACTTGTATTTTAAACAATATGGATCTTCAGCTTGACCTTGCACATTACTGAAAACGATGCGAACGCCATTGCGATATAATGTTATCTTAAGCGTTGGACAAAATTTAGCAATTAAGAAGTAATTGTTTTAGTTGATTATAAACAGCGCACTTATGGTCGGATAATGAGACCGTTATGACAACAGGAATTAATACCTCTGTAACTAATCAACATATAATGAAATCGTATATACTAACACCATTCCTAAAAGTCATGCAACAGGGCCACTTGTAACAAAATATGTTCTGTAGATTTTTTTAAAAAGGCTAAACTTTCATAATCAGGTTCACTTAATTTTTGAACTTTTACTGTTGTTCTATAACTAAGTACCCTTGAACAATATGTATACACTAAAACCTTTCCAAAATTATTACCTAACTAATTGTGGTATATCCTACGAAAGTATTATAAACAATCGGAATGAAATACAAATTTCCGTTGTAAATATATAGTAGATGATGATGATGCGATTTTGTGTAATAGAATTCATAGTAAAGTTTTCGCTTCAAACAAAAACGATGCTTTCAACATTAAAGCTAATACACCAATATGTGAAGTATCCGATTACGGAAGGTTAACTTGAATTCTCATGAGCAACTACTCAAAGAAAAGTGAATATGTGGCTTTTGTGATACTTTTATGTCAGCCGGGCGCAGGTAATAAATCAATAAAGATTGTTTTCATAGCATATTCTTATTTTATTATTTTCATTTAAAACACAAACCTTTCACTCATTTAATTTAAAATGCATGCCTTATACTAATTTCATTTAAAAAACTGAAAAGATAAACAATAACAGGAAATAATGCCATAATTAAAATCAAAAAAATATTTTTAATTTACATACGCAAAATGTAACTACTGCTACTGGGAATTTTAAAAATGCTATCAGCGAGATGTGCGCACGGTTGTTATAAATGTACCCATTTTTTCTTCTTATCGAGGAGCAATTTATAAATCGCACAATATTATTCCAATTCCATTTTCTTTCATTGAGGAACCTATGACCGAAAAAAAACGGAAAAAGACTCTTGTAGATTCTTCGGATGACGGCATCTGACGCCATAAACCGAGTTTATATATATGAAAATAATTTTTAAGTCGTTACAAACATTGCTTTCATATTTAAATATTTTCATTGGTACTACTTGTTATCCCGTCGACAAATTTCGCCAAATTATATAAATCGCCAAACCATTCGCCAAATTATATAAATTGACATAATCTTTATTTTAAATAACGAAATAACAAATAAATTAGTATAACATTAATAAAAATACAAATAAAACGTCGAAATTAAAATCACTTGATGACGTAAACACATGTAGTTTGTTTAAATTCAAGTGAATTTGATATTTACGATCAACCATTATTGGCATTTAATCTTATAGTTTGACGATAGATTTTTGGTCGACGGAATATCTAAGTAGTACCTTTTCCATTTTTGTTTTATAACGCTAAATTCTCAGTAATTTTTTCCCTTTTATTTTACATAAAATCACTATTTTTTAAAAAAATTAAGATGCTTGCTTTTTATTTCAAACTCATAGAGCCGTTTTTATTTTTTAGCCAAAAGGGTTGATTTGAATTTTTTCCGTTGCTAGAGTAACGGATGTAATGACAGATATTTTGAGGTTTAGATGCCAAAGACACCGCCAAATTAGAAAAATATGAAATGTGTCATGAACTGTTGGACTTATAAAAATTTATTTGGTAGCATTCGATTCAGCATACAAAACTACATTAAAATATGCTATCATTTGACGCATAATTTTGATATTCGATTTTTTTCCCCTCCCCGTGCAAAAACCATTAGGGTTGACACTTTAGAAAATCCTTTCTTAGCAGAAGTTTATGTCATAAGAAGTATTTTTACCACGATTTTCAAGATTTTAGGTTCAGTAGTTTGCGCTGTGCGTTAATTAGTCCCCTAATCCAGACTTTATTTTATATACTATATTAGATATGCGATTTTGCGGTGAATCGATGATCGAAAATTAGTCCAATATCATTTGAAATATTACATAACAGAGGAGAAAGTACGAAGAAAGACGAAGAAGAAATGACGAATTACAAAAGACTTGTAATTTTTTTTTTCAAAATGTTGAATTTTTCCATAGTAATAACGTATTAAAACATAAATTTCCTTAAAAATTATCTTTATTTCCTAGATTTCGAATCTGTGAATTTTCCTATAAATGAAATTGGCGATATGACTTGAGAAAATAGATAATATTTGCTTAAATAAAATGGGTAATATTCGTTGATCTGAGTTCGAGTTTATAAATATCACATGCTTTCGGAATTACGGCAAAAAACATTTTAAAAAGTATGAAATTATTTTACAATATGTATGTGTGGCAGAAATTCACACTGAAATTTAAGTATTCGATCCCATTTTTGAAATATTAACTGATATCTATATAAGTTACAATTGAATATGAAAATGTACTCAAAAAATGATCTCTTTCACCTAAAAAAACACCATTTGTGAGAACATCCTCAAGCTAATGTCACGCTTATGCATTTTTGGCTTAAAATCACATTGTTTGGCGACAAAAGAAAAATAAAAAATTGTAAAGAAACAAATAGTAATTACACATGTGACTCACAATTACATCTGCTTGTTTCTTCTATAAGTCACGTGATGGGACAATTAGATATTAAAAAAAAGAAAAGAACAGAACAGAAAGGAAATGTCGTTAAAATTTCATCTAATCAAATTTTCAGATTCGTTTCCATGTCTAACGCAAGCGATAAAGAGCCAAATATTGTGTATCAAGTGTAATATTTCTTATTAAATTAATTTTTAAGCATTGCAAATATTTCTTTCAGGTTTTGATTAAATGTTTCCGTTTTTTAATATTATCACTCATTAAAACGGATTTTCTTCTTCTTTTTTTCTTTTTTTTTCATTTAAACAAAATTAGTAACAGTTTTTCTTTTATTTTTCGAGGTTTAATAGCCGTTTCAATTTTTTTTTATCAACAATGAATTTCGCCAAGAAATAAAATGGTAACCTTATCGCCCCAAATAACAGAATTTTCCGTCATAATTCTAAAACTAATATAGGTAGAATAATGTGTTATAGATTAAAACCTTCCCTGAAACAATACCTATCTAACGGTATAGGTTCCGTAAAAATCCATGCAGTAGAACTCGAAATCTAGGCGTTCGGAACGAAATTTCCGTTTGGATTTTATATATATAATAGATAATAGAATAGATAATAGATTATATATATATATAATAGAATAGATAATAGATTATGTGTTATGAACTATCTCAAAGTTTAAAACAGATCGCATTGTTAGATTTCCTAATTTTAACAATATCGCGTTATGTTAGTTCCACATTCCACCACCAGGGAGCGCACTCTATTCTTAACGAAAGCGTATCTGAACGAAACTCCTTCATGCAACCTTTCCGTAGATACATGAATCGGGAAGGTGGCGGTCTTAACCAATAATTTAAGATAATTGCTGAAATTACTACGAAAAATATTTTAAAGGGGCTCTACGCGGGCCCCTAATAGAGTTAGAGGAAATCGGAAGACGGCAAAATAATCGCGGGGAAAAGTTTGCTTGGGTACTTCGGAACTACTTTTGGCGCGAGATCTAAGCTCTACGACCAATAGGAGCCCAGATATTTAAGGAAATATGAAGTAACAAAGTACAAAATAATAGAATTTTCCGTAATAATTCTATAACTAATCTAGGTAGAATGATGTGTTATAGCTTAAAACCTTCCCTGGAACGATACCTATCTAACGGTATAAGTTCCGTAAAAATCCATGCAGTAGAACTCGAAATCTCGGCGTTCGGAACGAAATTTCCGTTTGGATTTTATATATATAACTAGAAAGGTAGCCCGTCAAAAATGACGGAAATTTAGATATAAAGATATATACAACTCATGTGCAAGGATATGAGTTTTCTCGCTTGTTCCGCAGTGATAGATGAAAATAACACATTTTAAGAACGAAACACATTTATGAAAATCTGTGTACAGTAATCTGCACAGTTTGGTTCCAAGTGTTATGCCGATTTGAGGCTTTTTGCGGTGATGTCTATTCAATCTTTGTTTACATTTTTTTAATTCATATATTGGACAATTTAGATTATTGAGCCTTAAAAATAAATAAATAACACACTTGAAGTAAGGTTAAAAACTATTAAATTATCGTATACGATTTCATGAAATGGTATTATATGGTATTATATGTGTGGGCTTCACGATCTTGGTTACGACGTTGGCGACATTGGCTGCAGCTTGTCATAATTCTAATAGTGTGGTCCGCTATAACAAAAAAGTAACCAGTTTTTAGTAAAATTTCTGATATAAAGTAGCTTTCAAAAACTTGTGTAAAATTGCAGGCCGTTCTCGTGTTATGTCAGTCCTAGGAATAATATTTCTAACACTGAAGATTTTCCATGTATATATGGAATTTAGAAAAGCTTCTCCAAAAGAAAGGTCCTGAAATGACATTGTAATTCCTCTAACTTCAAAGTTTAATCGGGCCCTGATGTTGAGTACTGAAATCCAATAAAAACGGTTATTTTGAATATTACAACAGAATTAAACAGTTAAACTTATTTAACTTAAACCCGCTGTTACTTCCCGATGTTATTTTTTAGTATTAAGAAAGAAAATTATTTAAAATTTTCAAATCATGCATTTATGATTTTTTTCCGTCTTTAATAGCTAAATAATGAAAAAATGGGCTTTTGTTCTGAGCTCATAAATATGACAATAAAATAATGTAACTAAGAGACACTGCAAAATTAAATCTTTGTGATTACAAACCATAAACAAACGATACACTTTACCTACTATGACGTCATTAGAATATTGCCTATTGATTGTTGGAGAACTTACTTTGTGAATGATTACCTCAATGATTTAATATTTTTGACGTTTCACGATGAATGAATCACTTGTGTTTGTTTAGGTATATGGAATGCGATATTAAGCTGTGAAACTAACTTCAAATGAAGTTATCCAAGGATATATGTATTTTTAATCGAAATTAAAAAGGAACAGATGTCATATTCGCCCCATATTGGCGCGATTTTTTTCGGTTGCCAATTTGGCGAAAACATCAACAGCATAAACAACATAATCCGGGTTACCACATCAAGCCCTTTAGCGCAAGTTAAGTACCCGTTGCCTATAGGATATTGGCGACAGAAAAAAATCGCGCCAATATGGGGCGAATATGACATCTGTACCATTAAAAACAATGCTTTGATATCGCAATAAAAAGTTTTAGTTTGTATAATTTGTTATTTCTGTTAATTATTTATTTAAGTACTTTTCCATTATAGCGCATTTTTAAAAAAAGCTTGGCGCGATTCGGGCATCAGATAGTGAGATATGTTGCGAAAATATATAAACAGCTATGAAAACAAATCTAATGAACTTTTACCTTTGTTTATATATGCACTTATATGCATAAAAAAGTCGTTTCTAAATATATATATATATATTTTATATACAAATTACGGCACAGATTTCAGATATGAACCGGGATACCTAACTGGCGCCAAAATGGTGTTATTTTGCCTGCTATGGTAACCCGGCTATTGTTTTTTATTTATTAATAAATTGTTTATTTACTTTTATTTTCTGTTTTTTAATTATATAAACTGCTTTGCTCTATAGTTATTATTCAAACTTTTATTTATTTATAGTTATTTCCTTTTCAAAATGATAGCAAATAATTGAAAAATATATAAGTAACTGGTATTCGAAAGCGAGATTTCTGCCAAATTGGCGTCATAGAAAAATCACGCCAACCCCCATGCGTATATGACATCTGTGCAAAAATTACTTCTGTTTCTTTATAAAAATGGGTAAATAGCTTTTTTTGGTACTTTTCGGTTAGCCGGGCGCCAGTGTTATACATACATATATATTTACAAACATATGTGTATATGTTCATATATTTATATATACATATATTGTATACATACACACATATATATATTTATATTTATATGTATATGTATATACATGTATATATACATAGGCATGTATATATAACACTGGCGCCCGGCTAACCGAAAAGTACCCTTCTTTTATATTAAATTGTCGGCACAGATGTCATATACGCCCATATTGGCGCGATTTTTTTTTTTTTTTTTTTTTTTTTTTTTTTGACGCCGATGTCATATACGCACCGGGTACTTAACTGGCGCCAAAGTGTCGTTATTTTGCTTGTAATGGTAACCCGAATGTTGTTTATGCTGTTGATGTTTTCGCCAAATTGGCGTCGGAAAAAAATCGCGCCAATATGGGGCGTATATGACATCTGTGCCAAATTGTATACATATGGGAAAAATTGTTTGTGAGTATGAAGCAGTAAATAGGTTGTCAGAAAATACGTTGGCAAACTTCTTTCTCGCCAAGAAACTTTTATCCGAAGTATTGTACATAAGCAATGATTGCTATAATGCATTTTTAATTATGATATGCGCTTTTATGTTTCACTGCATTTATGCATATTATACTGTGTGTATAAATGCTACAGTTCATATGCAGGGCTACACAAAAGAATTCGTAAGGGTTACTGAGTATGAGAGTAAATTGCTTAAAGATGGTTTTTAAAGGAGTTATGCATTTTTACGCTGAACTGCATTTAGTTTCCTAAGAAATGTTTGTGGAATATAGATAAAATGATATACATGGTCATGTAATGAATTGGATACATAGTCTATGGATGATAATATCTGGAAATGTGATTTCAGTAGTTTTAAGAGTAGTTTAAATTAAATTTTAGCTAAATAGTGGCATGTAATAACGGTACTATTGGCTATGGACGGTAACTGCTGAAATCAATTTTTAAATTTTTTTATGCGTTTTCTAAAATGTTTACTTAGTTATCTTGGTAGTTCTTAGTTATCCCGTCGACCAAATTACTGTCGCCAAATTGTAAGATTAATTGCCAATAATGGTTGCCATTAATTAATTAATTAAATGCCAATAATGGCCAATAAAACCATTAATTCGACGTTTTATTTGTACTTTTATTAATGTTTTACTATTGATTTGGCGATTTATATAATTTGACGAAATTGGTCGACGGGATATCTAAGAAGTAACGTTATCTTATTTACCTTATTTCCCTAAATAGCGAAGTTTTGTTAAAGCATTCAGGATGTGTTGGAAAGTGTTTGATATTCTATGCTTAACGCATGGTTTTTCTTTCTTCTTTAGTCTTATTTTGCTTTTATTTTATTCTTAATTATATTGCTTATACTGCTTTATAGAAACTTATAGAAACCTTATAGAAACTTTGGCACAGTTGTCATATACGTTATCATATATTGGCGCGATTTTTTTCCGACGCCAATTTGGCGAAAACATCAACAGCATAAACAACAACATCCGGATTACCATATCATGCAAAATTACAACACTTTTGCGCCAGTTAAGTACCCGTTGTGTATATGACATTGGCGTCAGAAAAAAAATCGCGCCAATATGGTGCGTATATGACATCTGTGCCGAAACTTTAATATCTAATGTTTAAACTCTTCGCTTCACTCCCCTTGCATATAGTACAAACTATAACACGGATAGCGCAAAATAATAGACAGTTTGGTACTTTTCCACTGTAGGGGCTTTGGCATTTTTAAAAAAAAGCTTGGTGTAATTTGGGCATCAAAAGGTGAGATTTGGGTACTTTTCCGTTATGCGGACACCATTGTCGCCAAGCGTAATAGTTGGAGCAAAATCGTGAATTGAAGCATTTGAAAAATAAAAGAAAAACCATTGTCGATACTAAAGTGAGCATTTAAAAAATATAACATTTGAAAATTCCAGAATTTTACGAACTATTTCATCAAATCACAAATATATACTTAAAATAAGTGAACAAATAACTGCTATAAAATAAAGCAATAAAATAAAACTCATATTAAACTGCTGGCATAAAATTACAAATATCTTTTAGCATTTTGAAATAATTGCGCATTAGCATACATTTTGGCATGGTGCCCGTATAACGGAAAAATATCGAGATTTGTTGTCAAATCATATAAACAGCTATGAAAACAAATTTGATGAGCGTTTTTATTTGTTTTATATGTATATTATTGATGTTTTTATGTACAAATTGCATCTGTTTCTGTATAAAATTAGAGAAATGGCTTTTTTATGTTAAATAAATCGTATAAATATCGAAAAAAATGCGTGTGTACATAAAATGAAACAGTGAATAGGTTCCCGGAAAATATGTTACCAAATTTTCTTTTTCGCCAAGGCACCTATACTGGAAAAGTACCTAAAGCACATTAAAATCGCGCAGTTAGGAGTTCACACAGTACACCGTTGTCTATTGGCGGTTATTTTATTAGTAGCATCGGGAGGAAGATGTAAAGATGTACTTTAAATTCTCACCCATAGATTTCGAAAAAATATCTTAAAAGAGTGGAGTTTAAATTAAATTTCAGTGACCTCCATTATGAAAGATTAATGGTTTTAAATGGGAATTTCGCCAAATTAGCCAGCGATCGCCAAGTTGGCTAACATTTGGCGCTACTGTGGTAACCCTGCATTAATATTTTTCAACAATTACTCATTTCAATGAGGCGGTCCTACCGGAATAGTGAGGGACACACAGAGACTTGGATTTTATATAAATAGATAGATGATAATGCAAAGAAATCCTATATTTTTTCATATTTCCTTAAATATCTCGGCTCCTATTGGTCGGAGAGCTTAGATCTCGCGCCAAAAGTAGCTCCGAAGTACCCAAGCAAACTTTTCCCCGCGATTATTTTGCCGTCTTCGAATTTCCTCTAACTGTATTACGGGCCCGGGTAGGGCCCCTTTAAAATATTTTTCGTAGTAATTTCAGCAATTATGTTAAATTATTGGTTAAGTCCGCCACCATCCTGATCCATGTATCTATGGAAAGGTCGTGTGAAGGAGTATCGTTCAGATACACTTTCGTTAAGATTAGAGTGCGCTCCCTGGTGGTGGAATATGGAACTAACATAACACGATATAGCTAAAATTAGGAAATCTAACAATGCGATCTGTTTGAAACTTTGAGATAGTTCATAACACTTAATAAAAAGAACTTTCCGTAGATACATGGGTCGGGAGGGTGGCGGTCCTAACCAATATTTTCAGAAATTTAGAAAAATGCTCCCCTAGGGGGGGGGGAAGGGGGAGGATGAGAACCGAAGATGCATAACTTGAATCAGCCTTCACAGACCTTTCCTATGATATATCACATGGCGGGTAACAGATAAATACAGAAAAGTGAGGGGGAATTGGGGGGATGGACACCGGAGATGCATAAACATAGTAGCAAGAGGGGGGACAAACTGGGATCGTGATGTCCAACAGTTTGATATGAAACATCGCTGAGTTAAGTCAAAACCAGAAGAAGTTGCAAAAGTTAACCCGTTATGGGCACGCTGAGTGGGGGAGGGGGAAAGAGAAAGATTGGGAAAAACTGGGCTCGTGATGCCCAGCAGTTTGATTAGAACTTTTTCTAAGGCGGAACTTCCTACTTATAGGGGCAAAAATTACCGAGTTATTGTCTTTTGAAAAAAAAATTTTGGAGAAATTTGCTTTTTTGGCCATAAATTTCTGGAAAGAGCCCGTAAAGCTTATTTAACGTGATTTTCAGTACGGAAATTTTAATACCTTTAATTTAAGGTGTATTATGTAAAGGGTAGTGGCTTAAATTAAAAACGGTCATAATAATTCAATAAAAACGGTCATAACTTTATGGTCGAGCCTCGTATGTCTAAGCTTATATGTTATTCAGTTCGGAATTTAATTTACCTTTATTTTAAGGTGTATGTTGCGGGGGTGCGTGGGAAATTTAATGATGTCAAGTCTCAGATTCAATTTTGAAAGGATTTTCCATCGATTATGAGTTGTTAATTAGCTAATGACGTCCGTAATTACGGCCGGATTTTCTCGAAACCACAAAGTCCGTTTTTCTCGGAAAATGGCGGCCCGAATCGACATATAATAAGACCCTCTGCGTCGCCTGTGAGAAAAGTAGTTCCGGCGACACGGGCGAGTGTTACCAACATACAGACAGACGTTTACGGACATTAATAGTAGTAGAGATTAGTACTTACATGATCTATAAAAAGCAAATTAACACATGCGTAAACAAAATTATCAAAAAAAATTTATAAAATAAAAAAAATTATTTATAAAAAACTAAAAATTGTAAAATAATAATAAAACAATTACTATAGAATGGTTGGGTGGGAAGATGTTAGAGTACGGAGGAGGGTGGTGTTGTCTGGATAATACGCAATGGTTAATTTATAAAAAAAAAATGGGGCTTTTGTATTATAACTTCATTTCTATTACGCATTTTATATGGATGTTGATTTGATGTTTTATAGATAATTGGTGAGTTTTCCTCTTTTTTTATTTCATATTAAATTTAACTCGTTTAATCAAATTCAATATTAACTTATTTTTAATTTAGTCTACTCAGGACAATATCATATTAATTAATAATAGTATAACATCTTTTTAGTGATTATTATGCAGATAAGTTTATTGATATAACTAATGTTATACTGTATGCATTAAAATTGGGTAAATAGTTTTTATTATTATTCCTCTATACTATTTTATATTGTTTTATTTTAAACTTTGTATTCCATGATTAATTATCGGTTTATATGTTTGATTTTCACAATCATATTTTTTTAGCTTTTTTATGGCTAATATAGGGATAATTCACACACTATATTTGTGATCTTTAGGCTATTGGGAATTTTAGAATCTGACAATCTTATATAAACATCCATTTTTTATTTATTTATTTTATAATTAATTAATTTATTTATTTATTTTTTTCTTTCCTGTTCATTATTTATATGTAATTGTAAATATTGAGACTTTTATATATTTTTATAATATATAATTTATTTTATTTTATAGCATATAGCTATATTCTATATATTATCAAGTTTAATTTTTTTTTTAATTTCTCAGTGTAGATTTAATGGTATGGTAATAGAACATATTGTAGGCATTTTTTTTATTAACATTTAATTTATTTAAAAATTTTTTGAATAATGATATACAGTACGGCATTGTTTATGTTAGGATGTGTGTAGAAATGCAGTTGATATATTTTAATTTCATTAGCATGTATAAGGTTCTTCTTTTTGTGACATTTGTATAATAATAATTGTTTTAAAATAAAATAATAGATGGCAGCACCATAAATTTTGTATTTTTAAAACTTCTAATAAAGTAATCATTTTAATGTTTTACACCAGGTGGTAATTAACGCTGAATACTGGCAATGTTCTAAAATTGTTATTAAACAAATTAAAATTGTTTTTAGGTATTATAAATAATGTAATTATTTTTATTTATGTTATATTAATTATATTTATCATGGTATTTCAACATGAATTAACTGACTCCATAGGTTTTAATTTCTGTGTTAACTTAACTGTTTTATTCACCTTAATCTTATCATGCTTTTTGGATTCCATGTGCGGGAATATATTTTGAAAATCTACTGGGAATTAATTCGGTATGTTTTGTAAGATTTCTATTGCTATAAATTAAATATTTAATGGGTTGTAGTTTTTTTTCTATTCCATGTCATTTGTTTATGTTCTGTTTTCATCTTGAAACTATTCTTTTGGTTATATTGTTTGCTGGAGTACAGGGGGAAAAAATTTCAGCTTATTGCTTTTTTCTCACAGAAAACAACCAATTTGCTTTTATCATTCAATTCTGTACTCTTGAAAACGTAATTCAATATATAAGTTTTTCAATTTTTTTCGGAATCCATATTCTTCTTTTTTTTCTTCCATGTTAATTCTTGTAATTAGGTATAAGGTACTTTATTTTATACATACAGTTCTATATTGTTGGTTTGTGGCGCATTTGTTGTCAATCATTCACAATATTGAGGTATTTGATGATGGTCGGTAATGTTTAATTAATGGTTATATATATATATATATATGTATATATATATATCAACTTTTGAACGGAGGGTGGTTTCGGGTCTGGGGGTCATGATCGATGAAAATATACCAAAATTTTTTGAAATCGCTTTCCTTCGAACGGCTGCAATTGGTAGCTTTTTGTAATGAAAGCTACCAAAAATGGTTGAATTATATATTTTTCACTTTGAATTTCTAGCAAGGCTGACATTTTGAAACGATCTGATATTTGTCACGCGGTAACACATGTATTTATTAACCTATTTCGATGTAGGAAGGCATGTGGATAGCATATAGCAATGTCTTTCCCATGTTCGCTGGCCAGCTTTATGAGCCATCTTGTTTCAAAATGGCGGCCAGTAAATAAAAAAAATTATATTTAAAGTAAGGGGCAAAAAAATTAGAAATTGAAAAAGGATTCTTTTTTAAGTATTTGACCTTGATATAAGGATTCCGGAACATTTTTTGTTTTTTCTTTATCTTAAAAAATGGCTCAGATATAGCAGTTTAAATTTCTAATGTGGGTGACATTTTGAAAAATCTGATTTTTTGCCTGCGACAGCACTCGTATATATCAACCGATTCTGATGTGAGTGAGAATGTGCACAGGAATTACTAAGGTCTCGACCAAGTTCACGGGTTAGCCTCAACCACCATGTTGTCTTAAAATGGCAGGCACTTCAAGATATCGCCGAATTTGGTAACCAAATATAAGTTACTTTAAATAAAAGCAACTTGGATAAAGCTGACTAATTTCGCGAAATTCTCATTCATAATGATTTAGTCTCTCTATTCTAAAAAAAAGTAACTACCGCTGTCACCATCGCCGCCGCCGGTTTTGAATTTTTTGTGACAGGAGGTCTTTCTTCGTTAATATTAAGAAAAATAATGCATACAAAAATATGAAAATCGGTAGTATGATACAGAAATGTTTGATAAACACGCTGATGCAGTCAGTTTTCAAATCGAAGAATTATTTTAAGAGATATTTAATGCTAAAGTTGGACAAAATCGTTCCACTAAAAAAGTTTTATAGGAGCAAAAACTATTCATAGGAATTTAATCATTTTTAGATCATTTTATACGTTTGAAGTTCCCGGTATGCAGACTGTTTTTCTTTTTTTAATTTGATTAATTTTTTGAGGTTTTATTTCTATTTTAAATTCAAATTTTCAGCATTTCTAGAGATATTTTTTACAGATTTTAAAAAGTGATATTAATTTAAACTGTTGCCAACTGTATAAACAGTGGAAACAATAATGTTTGCTTCAAAAAAAAATTATACTTGTAAATAAATTAAAAATTTATTTACACGTGACTATTATAAACAGAAAAAAAACATTTGAAATTAGAATTAAACAATTATGTACAAAAAGCAGGAACTTATTAAAAATTACTTCATAAAAACTATAATTACACGTGAATTTTAAGAGAGAAAGGAATTTGTAAAATAATAAATTTATTAACATGCGTTAGAAGTCTTAAATAGGAGAAATTACGTCATATTTACGTCACATTGCAGTTATTACATAAAATGAATACAAAATAATATTGCAAAAAGGTTTAAATTTAGAAATTGCGCTAGACATTTATTTGATATTTTGAGCGGATACTTTTCAACTATTTTTGTTAGGAAAGCGCAAATAATATTTCATTTCTAACACAAGCATTTTCACGTGAATATTAAAAAGAGAAAGAATAGTTTGGTCAAAATTACGTCAGATTAAAAACGATTAATTTAAAAAGTCTTATTTAAAAGAACTTTCTTTTCGCTTTGTTAAAAAATACCGGGAGACAAAGACTCTTTTTACTTAATTCCTTTTATATTAGCTTATTTTGAAATGTTGTTACACGTGTCTACGTCAAAGACGAAAACAGCGATTGACATATGTATTTTTGGTACTACTTAATTATCCCGTCGACCAAAAATCTATCATTCGCCAAACTATAAGATTAAATGCCAATAATGGTTGATCGTAAATGTCACATTAACTTGACTTTAAGCAAGTTACACGTGTCTACGTCATCAAGTTATTTTTATTTCGACGTTTTATTTGTATTTTTATTAATGTTGCACTAATTTATTTGTTCTTTCGTTATTTAAAATAAAAATTATGTCAATTTATATAATTGGCGAGTGCTTTGGCGATTTATATAATTTGGAGAAATTGGTCGACGGGTTCATCAAGTAGTACCGCAGCGGATTTGGCCTTAAAATTCCCCATTCAAAGAGAAATGAATAGAAATCCGTTTATAGGGAGATCGCCACTGTTTTTTAAATTATAATTCAATCTTCCGAAATCTTTTTAAAGCCGATCAAATTAGCGTACTTTTAGAGTCTGCGGTCTCTGAACGGGGGTTGACGAGCGTAGCTCGTAGGGGGCAGAGCCCCCTAGTATTGATAAAAATTAGTATTGAGTCTCCTATTATCGGTTTCCACTAAATTGAGCTTCGTGTTTTTGAATAATAAATAGCTGGCTTTTTAAAAATAAGGAATGTGAAAGATACCTCTTCCTCCCGACACTGGCCGGAAGGACTTTTTTATATGTAGATGATCCATATTTCAAAAATTCCATTCCTATTCTGAAGGAAAATAATATTCTGTTTCTAATGACATTATTTGCGGTGATTTTATCGAAAACGGACTGTAAATAAAGGAAAGTATATCTTTTTTTACATACTGTTGTAGTTCTGAAGAGGTACATGTATTTTTGTGGAGCTAAAGAACTGTCAATGTATTCCATCATTACGGTTTTAACTCCTGGCATGCCATCCATTCACATGTATACTAATGTTGGAAATATTTTTTAGACACCGATAAATTAATAACACCCATACATTGTAAAATATTTACTGCATGGCTGCCAACTTCTGTACTCTTTTTTAACCGTTTCAGGCACAAAATAATTCTGTTGCTAAAATGTTGAAATAATTGAATTTCACAAGGATATGCATAAAAAGTTTTTTAAGTAAAAAAATTCCTCTCTTTACGTACTTTATAAAAGAAGTTGGGTTGGGTTGGGTTGATTTTTGACGGCCAATTATCTACACGAGGGATATAGGCCCGGGGGGAGTGCCCTCCGTGGGGGTCTTTCTAAGGGAACCTAATCCGTATTAACGCATGGAAGATCCACGGCTCGAAGAAAACCACGAAAACTCCGAACGATTAGACCGACGGGCGCGATTGGGATCGAACCCAGCACCTCCCGTCTACCAGCTTCGAGAGCAGAACCTCTCGGCCACTGGTGGGGCCTTTATAAAAGAAGACTTTTATTTAAACTATTCTGGATGCCAACTGCCAGTTTGAAATTAAAATTTAGTGACACTGGTCCTCAATGGAATTAAAATCAAATAATCGTATTTAAACCAGAAATTTTACATAATAAATAAAAAGAAATACTTACTATATTTTATCAAATTCAGGCAGCAGACATTTTATTAAATAAATTTTTGGTAAAAACATGATGACATGATTTAAAAAACCCTAGACGTTGGAAGCTATATTTATGCATAAACTCGAAAAGCTATTTAGGCAACCAACTTTTAAAACAGTTTCAGGAGACAGCGGGGTTTCTAATGAATTGAAACTCAGATTTCATTCATGCAGGTCGAATAGCCTCCTCCCCATTAAGCCCGGTACCGAATTTATCATCCATTGTTAATGCCAACAGAAAAATACTGAAGCCAGTGAAAATTTTGAAATTGTTTTGTCGAGAAGAAAAATGTGCAATAATATATTTTGATAACTTATTCTTTACTTATTTGTTGCAGCAAATCAGAAGATAATAATAGCTTTTCAAAGAATCCTTTTATTTTTATTACATGAAATAATGTTCAAAATTCAGTTAACTACATAACAAATAATATTTTTTTCTTTTATCAAATTAATCTTGAAATTTCTCCAACCGAATTTCACATGGAATAATTTTTCTTCGAGTTTATCTAAAATACAGAAAACTGACTTTTTATAAAAATAATTTTTCCCATTAACTATGAAATTTTGATTTAATGCTGTGTCATTGAACCCTTAAAAAATGTTGCTTCTTCGAAATTTCTAACTCAAAAGCATATTGCATTTCAAAGTCAAATAAGATTCAAGCAATTCCATTTATGAGAAATGGCTGATATTTCTTTTTAAATGTTGCATTTCATGAATTATGTTTTCGTTTTATTCTTTTCATTCGATATATATAGAGAGAGGTTAACCCATTTGTGCCTGAATTTTTGTTTTCTCAAATTTGTTGGTAAAATCTCTTTAAAATGTTGCAAAATAAACTTGAAAAATACTAAAAAATTTACGCTATTTTTTTTCTATTTATTTGATAAAATGTAAACGTACCAAATATATGAATATGCATAACATTTGTAACAGTATGATATGAATAATTACATGTTTTGTCTAAATTTATATAAAATAAGCTTTTAAATTATATATTATATACTACAATTAGTATTTTTATGAACTACTATAAAATTATATTTATTTCTTTACAGAGAGTAATAACATTATAAGTATTAGTAATAATAAACTAAGAATAATCGTGTTGGAGAATTAAAAACCATTTGCATCCTAATCATCTTGAAAAGGACTTTATATAAATAACTGTCTCTTAAATGGCTAATAAAAATATGTACCCCTTCGTCCCTAGTGCCTATATTTTGTACGTTACAAAAATGCATAAAAAATAGACTTGAACGTACAATTTCACAATAAAAATAATGCATATTTCAAAGAAGTCTACAAGCTAATATTATGGCTTATTTATTTGGATCTTTGATGGAAAAAACACAAGTAAACTTATGTTTTACATTTCGTCATCTTAAAAAATGAAACATCTGTAAATTTCGAAAAAAAACCCCTTCATTTAAGCAAATATATATTCATGTTGTGCTGTCACTTCTAGGTAACAGATAAAGACACTTATAGATAATTATTTCATACAATTTTCATGTAATAAAAATAGAAAATTATACAAATTCATTAAAATTTGAAGCGTCCCAAAAATGGGACGCTAGGCATAAATGGGTTTTAAAGTCACTCAAAATTATGACACGGGTTGTCGAAATTCAACAATAACTTAAATAATTTTATATATATTTTTTCATTATATTTGTTATTATTACTTCAGTAGTCAACACGTAATTATAACTTGCTACATTCCCTAACACTGGAAATATTTGTTAGATTGCGTAGCATTTCAGCTCACTTTGTACAAAAGTCGATATTAGTCTAATGACACATTTAGTGTGATGATATTTAACTAACTTCAAACATGAGCTGCAAATGAGCTGCGTTCGTGCTATAACTAGTTTTATAAATATTCAGATCTTGGTGCAATAGCTGTTGCACTCTTATGCAAAAATGCATGAATGCAAAATTTATTTCGATTACATATATTGAATTAAGTAATATGGAAATAATATGACTCTATTTAAAATAGAACGTAACCACCATGATAACCTAGAATCATTACCCATCTTGGGATATCATTGAATGAATTATGTATGATAGAATATAATAGAATGAAAAAAAAATATTAATATCCTTTTAAGTTTCGATTCGATTTTCATAAAATTTGAAATGACTCGATAAAATTCTACAATAATTATACACATTAAATATCAAACCTACCGTTTGGCTAGTTTTTGTGCTGTTACATGCGGACAGACAGACAGATGGGCGGACCAAACGACGACTATAGGTGCTACGTATTTATATAATTACAAGCGCACCTAAAAAGCAGGAGATTTTCCAATTCGACGCATATGCATTATTTTTTTTAGGTATATTCACCGATTACTCCGAAACTACGCGACCGATTCATGTGATTTTTTTATTATTAATATTAAATGAGTATATTCTCTAATTGGTCCCGTTTAAATTTCATCAAAATTGGTTTAGTACATTAGAAGTTCAACAAAAACCAAAATAATAAAAATAAACATTTTTAAAATATTCCATTTTCAACGATTTTCATCATGCAATATAGCGAGAAAATCGCTACCCGGCAATATTCCTCTCTCTTTATACGATTTTGTTTCTAGGATAGTTGTAGAGGGGGTGGGGGAGCAATGTTTTAAACATTAAAAGCTTTTATGGCGTAAAAATCAGTAAAAAAATAAATCAATCAATCAAAATTGTAAAGTATTTTAACTCACCCAAAGTTTCTGCGGTATACTCACTTCCTTTGAAGAAGTATAATTTTAGGTTGGAAGGATTTATACGCTAATACAGGGGTGGCCAAAAGTCACTGAATTTTTTTGGTTAAAAAGTTTAGAATTACATCGCAAACGGCATTAGACCGGAAGCCGGCAGCACAGACAATCACCTCATCGAGTTAATGGATGAAATTCTAGGATTAGTTAAATCTTGATTCGCATATTAAAACGCAATCGATTTGCCAAGTCATATCGTGGTGGAAAACAGCTGGAAACCCGATTTTAGCGGCTGACTCGTAGGTTTACTATTGTGTTTTCCTGCACCAAAAGGTATAAAAACATGCAGGACTGGGAGCAGGAAAACATGATGCTAAACCTATGAGTCAGTCGCTAAAATCTGGTTTTCAGGTCTTTTCCACCAAGATATGTCTTGGCAGACCGATTGCGTTTTAATATGCGATTCCAGATTTAACTAATACTAGAATTTCATCCGTGAACTCGATGAGATGATTGTCTGTGCTGGCGTCTCCCTGTCTATATGCAAATAAAGTCAGATGAACCGTTTTTTTTATACGGACTTTACTAAAATATTAGTGTTTAAATTCAAGGATTTCGTGCACCTTCACCAGCATGAATATTTACGAGAGTTAGAGCACGGACAGACAGAGAAACTGAATTCATAAACAGTTTACAACTTAGTTGGAAAGTGCTAAAACCCCATCAAGGAATTCAAAGCTGATTTAGACATTTCTAGATATTCTGCTCGTATGTTCAACAAGAAGGAAATTAAGGATTTTCCCATGAAATATTATTTGCTGTTGAATTTGTCATATATTTTAAACAGATGAAATAAAAGATATATTTTTGTGACAAACCTCGATCGTTCCGCGACCCACTGCTATAGAGGAACTCATATAAAAAGAAAAAGTTGAATATAGTAAAATTTCAGAAATTATCTGTTATAGTGAGAGCTGAATTTCAGTTGGTTTCTAAAAGTAGCAGGATGATAAGGGATTTTACACAAATTACACAAGCCTGCAGGATTTTAAGATTTAACTTTTGATAATTGATTTTTATGTATTTTTTGCGCTAAATCCGAAAATGACCTTCATTTTCAGCCATCAAGTCAGGATTTTTTGCAAATCGTAAATTTCAATGGTAAAAAGTAAAAAAATAGAGAACATCTGATACTGAAAGATACAGGAAATGGCTGTGTTTCTTAACTTTTGATAACTGATTTTTATATATTTTTTAGCGCTGAATTCGAAAATGACCTTCATTTTTAACCATCAAGTCAGGATTTTTTGCAAATCGTAAATTTCATAGTCACAAAATAACAAAATTCTGATACTATAAAATATATGGGATGGTTGTGTTTTTTAAATTTTGATAATTGATTTTTATGTTCTTTTTAGCACTAAATCTGAAAATAACCTTCAATTTTAACCATCACTTCAAAATTTTATGCAAATCGTACATTTCAAAGTAAAAAAGTAAAAAATCCTGATGTGATGGTAAAAAATGAAGGCCATTTTCGGATTCAGCGCTACAAAATACATAAGAACAATTATCAAAAGCTAGGTAATTTGACAGAATCCAAATTTTGCAGGCTTGTGTTATCATTTAAAATTTTAATTTCCTATCAATGCTTAAGTTCTAAGACGACCAAGACGAACCTATTCCAATAAAAAAAAGAATTATCGAAATCGAAGAATCCGTTCAAAATCTCGTCCGGTTTTTGGTAATATAGAGTATATTAAGTTTGGAGCATTACACGTGAATGTAATTTATAAAAATATTTAATCTTTATTGCTGCGGTGCCTTAATAATATGAATTAAGATGGTAGTTTACATATTCTTGTATTATTTTTATTTACTTAGTTATTTTGTAAGCAACTGTCTAGACAGTATCCGTTCGTAAGTTTTTTTTTTACTTAGCAACTACTCATATTTAATTAAATATTTATTGTACTATTTGTATCCTAACTATAATAAATATTGTACAATTTTATCTTCATTTCGTCAAGTTATCTAAAACTGGAGTAAATTTGGTTGAATAACGGGCATTTTACTAACAAAATATATGCAAAAATTTTTTGAAATTGCAAAATTTCTTGCAAATTTTCTTTTTTTTTTAACAAATCGCTATATTTCAATGAATATACTTGCTATTATTAAACTAATGAACAAAAATGTTGTACAATATCCAGATACCCACGTGCTGCAGTGACAGATTATTCCGTGCATTTTATTTACGGCGTGATCCCAAATAATATTTTGTTCTTTAAATTGTTATTGGTCCCCTAATCGTCTCGTGATCAAATCTACGTAGAAAAATATGAGGTCAAACATGTTCTTTACATTTCCAAAATTGTAAAAGAATTTATGATGTATTTCTTTAGCTATTCGATAAAACGTCTAAAATGGAAAGTGATTTTTGATAATATAGTGCATATTAAGTTTGAACATTAGACATGAATGTAATTTATAGAAGTACTTATTAATCTTAACCACTCTGATGAGTCAAACATATTTATTAAGATGGTAGTTTCTTGTATTATTTTTATTTGTTTATTTATTTTGTATGCAAATACTAATGCAGTACCCCTTTATAAACTTTAAAAAATAATAGTTAAAACAGATTTAATTTAATATTATGCAAAAGCTAAAATTATTAGATTAAGTGCACTAAAGAAAAGGGAATAATGTAACAGAGGGGAACGCACTGAAAACGTGACCAGAGATAGTGATTTCTTTTTTTTACGGTTTAAAAAATTGGCGAAAGGGAAAATCAGATTGCAACACGATGTTGAAATGACGCCAATAAAAAAGACAGAAATCCTTTGTTGGATTTCTTCTTGCAGCTGAAAACTGATTACAGGCTTCTCAGAAATTGTGATAAAAATAGGATCAAAGAAAGTTCTTTTTACGTTCAGCTTCACAAAATAAACAAAAAAATCATGTGACATGAAAGAAAACTGGTAGAAATGTTATGTCGTGAAAATGCGAGATTACCATTCGCGAAAAAGGGGTATTTTGTTTTATTGTGAACATTTTGAACATTTGTTTTTATTTTCTAAACTATGACTGTAAAAAAATAAAAAAGCAAAGAGCAAAGGACGAAATCTTAAGCTTGGTTTCGGATTCGTATTTCAAAAATCAGAGGTAATTTAAAAAACGTACATTTTATCTATTTTCACTGTCTAAAAAAGTTCGTCTGGCATTACTCTAAAATAAGCTTTTAATCGGCAATTTTTGAGAAAAATGTTGTTTTAAAAATTTTCCAAAGAAGTAACGGTAAAAATAAATAATAAAATTTACAACACAAAAAAACAATATTACATTTCAAAACTCAACATTTGGTGTAGTTACCACTAGTTGCAATAAGGGCTTCTATAATGCAGTAGTATCGAATGTAATAGATTTTGCTTCTGTAAATAAGGCAGAGCATTCTAGCTTTCTTTTAGCCAAGCCCAAAGTTCATATGTATCAGTTATGGGAAGGCGTCACAGCGAGAAACTGACCAATAAAATCTGAGACAAGCTCAAAAGGCGACATATCCATTGAACAGGAAAGTGAAGAAAGAAGTTGTATCTCTTGTGCTGAAAAAAGGGTTTGATCTTTCTTAGCAATAATTGGATGGGCATTGCTCTGTTGAAATACAGCAACAGGTTTGCGTTCAAAGCAGAGTAAGACTTTGAGTTTCAGAACTTCTCTGACTTATCGGATGCTATTAAGATTACCCTCAATTTCCAGCTCCTGAGATTGTTCATGATACCCAAAGGTGCCTCTAACCATCACGATTGACGTTCTCCTGTACGACGCTGGATAACGTCCTTCGCAAGGATGTATTCCCCCCCCCCCCCACCCTATAGTGTTTAATGCGGATCCGGCTATTATTTTACTACAAATTAAAGCGGGTTTCATCGGAAAAACAACTTGTTGTCAATTGACACGTCAGCATTTATGCCGACTAGCCCCTCTTAGCCACAGTCGCAGGTGATTTCGCGCCAGAGGAATCCTGTGCAAAGAAACTATTGCGCGCAGTGTACAATGCGGCAGACGACGACAATTCGTTGGAGCAGACAATAACACACCTGCAGCAGTGCTTCAACGTTATGTCAACTGTTCAGATCACGATGTGCGGTCCACCACCGCATGCGGATGGGGTATCTATCATTTTGTGCTGGCGTAAAATTTCGTCATCCACTGCTTGATTTCTAACTCTCACGGTTCTCTCCAAACTCGCATTACTCTCGTGGCACTGCCGTCTATACGATCTGCTACTGCACGATAAGAAAAACTTCTTTCGTATAAGCCATCTTTCGCCCTTGTTCGAACTCAATATTTTTCTCATATGGCACTTTTGTCTCATCGAGGTATAGTCATTTCTCATGAAACGCTTACCTCTAGCATAAAACTATATACTAATTACAACGCTATTTTTCGCTACAGTTCTCTATCTCTACAATTAAATCAGCAGTTCAGAGGGGCTGCCCTGCCCATGCTAGCGCGGTGACTTTAAAATTCTAATCGTTTGAATAGAACACCATAATGTATTTTTTTTTAGTTTCAGCTCACTGGCGTGATTCCTTCATTGTTTTTCAATATTTATAAACAGGAGTTTATAAGCGCTTCTTTATAAATATTCCAAAAAAGTAATTTACGAGATTTTTCCTTATAACATGCAGACGTTTTGAACCAAATTTCGGAGAATTTTACAAAGTACAAGAAAAGTATTATACTGATACTTAAAATTAATACATTGAATGTTCGAATATATGTTAGCCTAAACATAAAATAATTTTTATCTTATCGTGGGTAAAATAAAGCACTTTTTTATTTTGCATAGTTTAGACACCATCAAGGCATGGTCGATGTAGTGAATTGCTTTTCGATTACTTTTTAAAACTAG
This sequence comes from Maratus speciosus, assembly GCA_963932465.1. Taxonomy (NCBI): domain Eukaryota; kingdom Metazoa; phylum Arthropoda; class Arachnida; order Araneae; family Salticidae; genus Maratus; species Maratus speciosus. The sequence goes on from OZ010793.1 coordinate 484,857,586, forward strand.
CTGGATGATGAAGAATTTTCCACAAATTATATTTTTTTATTTGAAAAAAGTTCACGATAGTTATCCAGAATTACATAAAAATTCCAAACATTCCAAATACACATACACGCCTATAAATTACATTAAATTGCGTTTCAGAATTTACAGTATCTCCTGCTATACATAAATTGCAGTTTATGAACAATCGTTTATTATCCAGCTAATGTGTATAAAGTAATTGGAATTCAGCTCATTTTATCGCCGATACCTGACAAAAGTTTCACAGTATTCAACTAAAACTGTTATAATATGTTGCCATATACAGGGTGTTTAAAAATTATAGGTAAATAATGTAAAGGCAGACAGAGGGTACATAAATAAGCATATTTTTAATGGGAATATAGGTGCGTAAATGCAGCGTTTAGGTAGTAGTGGGCGCTGTTGAGTTCGGTGGATAAAAGCACTTCGTTGGCTTGAATCGTCATTCTCCACACAGACTTCGAGCAACATGCGTTATTACATCAATGTGGAGCTTGTTGATATGCATTTCATGTTTGATGCTACATAAGCAAATAGAACGGCTACTCAAAGAATGTACATGGAGTAATTCCCGGGTAAGAATCTGCCAGATCGCCAAACATTTGAGATTTGAGCGTCTTCATCGGTTGTTGTGCGCGAGTGGATCGTTTTATGCTTCGAAGCGTGATATGGGCAGTGGAAGCAGTTTTGAATTCAGGGGGTGGACTTGGAGAGACATTATCCCTCGGAGCAATGAGATGTCCCCCCAGAAGATTTGAGATTTTGTGTTTCCAATGGTCAAAAAGTGCAATTCTCCCCCCGGAACTCTAAAATGCCCCCCCCCCCCTCGGAGCCACAGATATCCCTCCCGGAGAAAAGTGGTCTGAATGGAAGATATCGCTGAATTCCTGCAGAGGAAGAAGAAGGATTATGCACAGTAGGAGATAGTCCTTAGTCAATCTCGAGAGCTGTTGGACGTGCGTTGGGTGGGAAACATGTAACACAAAATAAATCCAGCATCGGTGAACACATATATAATTTTAATTAATTTTTCAATTAATTTTCAGCAGTGAAATTACGCTCGAAGTTGCTAAATCTTTACGAGAAATTGTGAATTCAAATATATATTCTTTGCAAGACCCCAATTTCATAAAAAAAAAAACCTCTAGTATTTCACTAGAAAAAGAAAATAATCGAAAGTATCCACTTACTTTCAGCCGTATAGTGTATTTTTTTTGCCACAGTGTACGTTAGACATTATTGATGATATCATAAGAACATTATGACACACTTTAAATCTCCGTATGACATACTACAAACCATTTTACGATATACTGCAAATCACATTACGACATTATGAGTATTCTGTTCCTTTAAAGCCGGTTAATTTCGATGAAATAAAAGTCAAGATTATTATTTATTGTAATTGATTTTTAGTCTATTTTGTTTTCAGTAATGAAATACAAGACAAAGAAATATATAGTAAATTAAAAGTTTTTATACATGTATGGTAAGATTTCAAAATAGTAACATATCCTAAAATTTATACATTGTTTATTCATAACCAAATAGAGAGAATATCATTCGTCAAAATATGTGACACAATTTTCTTAATTAGTTTGAAACTAATAGTAGTAGGTAGGTTGTAAAAGTTTGTACTTGGTTTAAATAAAATATGCGGTTTTGTTATTTTTAATATTTTTTCAGTGGCAAATTTGGCATTGCTATGAAACAATTTAGTATTCCGTTTCATTTTAATTTAAAAAGTCGTATAAGCAAGTTTTAAGATTTTAAACATAGTAGCGATCTCACGGTTCTGCGGGCGTAGTCGTTGAAATGTGCCAAGAAGCATTTGTGTGCCTACAAACATGATTTAGAAATTATACTGCTACGGATGACTTAAATAATACTAATTAAGGCACATTTTGGTGAAACACCATTCTTCTAGCGGCCTTAGATGAGCGTAAGCATTTAAAATATTTTATAAAATACTTGAATTACTGAAAAAAAATTTTTACTCCAATACATTTGCTGTCATCCTCTTGCATAAAACGAATAAAATATATTTTATTTAAAAAGTTTGTCCATAACCTGTCCTTACTGTAAAATATTTTTTTAAAATAGGCTCGGAAGTTCATGAGAACTTTTTTATAATCAAACAAATGCCTTTTTAAAAGCACTAATATACCTTAATTCACCACAAAAATTAAAACATGGCGAAATAATAAATTGAAAAACAGTTTAGTATATTTAGCAGTCATTTTTGTATTGCAGAAATCTAAATATTTAGTCTTTTAACTAGACAGATGCCATTTTTCTTTATGTTATATATTTTTAAAATAATGATAACAGTTACTGTGCGTGTTTTATACCATTGCTTACTCTTTTAAATATTTAAAAATTTTAATAATAAAACAAAATGCGTGTATAAAGCCTTAGAAAATAATTCTATGTCAAATTTGAAGTTTCTAGGCCTACCAGTTTCAATGATTTTAATGAAAAAAAAAACTGTTGATCACCCCCCACCCCCCCATTTTACCATCTTTTGAAATTAGAATTTTTTTTTTATTTTTTTTTTTTAATCTCCGGGAGCAGCATATCCAATTAATAACTTGAATGTCAAATTAAGAATTCAATGTCCTAATAGTTGTGGAGTAAATCATAATTATTAAACAATTTCGAATCTTTCATCATTTTACATTTCGAGTTTTTTAACAGACGTCCTTAACGATAATTTACCTTTTTAAAATGTACCACCATGTCCAATTACACGTTTCTAGCCTCTACAGGTTCAGATAAACTGTAATTTTAGAAGGTTTTTCGTTCTGTCGAGGATTTGTCATCATTATTAACGTGAAAGACTTTTTGAAATCGGTTTTGGTATTTTTGAACAATGGGTGATTTCAGAAAGTTTTCTGCTCATCTCTCCTTTTCTGAATTCGAATCCTTGAGACGCCCTAACTCGGAAAAATTATAATTGTAGAACTTTTTTAGCTTTCACGCTCTTGAGGGCTGTGGCATCGAGATAAAAAAAGGTCAGTTTTTAAACTGATACAATCACCATTGTTATACCGAAAAAGTTTTGAAATCCGTTTGGTAGTTCCAGAGTAATAGGTATTTTTGTTTCGCCCTTTTTAATTTTCATTTTGTTTTTGAAACCGTTCTTACAGAGCAGTTACATATTAAAAGTAACCAGCACTCACAAATTTTAATTTTTCAATAATTGAAAAGTTGAAGTTAATGGAAATAGTATTTTGGTAATTTTGTTTTAAAATAATATTTGTTTTAAGACTATCCCACAAGCAATTGATTATTTTAATACAATCATTTTATATGTTTATTATAATTTTAATCAAACTTCCATTTTAAACATTTTCTTTGTTGAATTTTGATGGATTCCACTTCGTATTCCTTTAATATACTATCATATGTTTTTATCTTTCTTTTCTTTTCTTTCTTTTTTTTTTCGGTAAATATGCCAAATTTATTCACGAGTCTAATAAATAAGTACGTAAATTCTTCAAATGAGGCCCGCATTGAAGAATCTGTACTTTACACATAATAAACTTCGATGATAAAACGAGAGAATGAATTATACGCTATTGATGTGGAATGTTCTTAAACACGAAACACGAATTCGTGATTTCTTGACATGCTAAATGACCTAAAAGAATGCAATAGAGAACGAATGAATACCGAGAATTAAAAAAAATGAAGTTACCAAAAAAGGCAGATTTTGCAGCTGAAGGTCAGAAAAAAATAATCAATAAACACATTTGTTAAATAAATCGCTAATTAAAAGGATAAATTATGTTTCATTTTTCATTATCGTGAAAAACAATGCACACTTGGTTGACCTTTTTCAACAATTTTGATTTTCAGACTAGATTATTTTTAGAAATTTTATGTATTGTAGAAAATTAGCTTCCCAAAAAATTAAATTGGCTTTGCTTGTTGCACATATGAAAATAATTTATTTAAAAATAAGTTTTTTATAACCAAATATGTCATAAATTCTTAACTTCTTTCTTTTTAGTTCACTCCTTCGTTACAAATATATATTTACTGAGTTTTTACGGATTAGGGAATATTTCAGGTGCTGTACCAGAATGTTATTAAAGAAAAAGAAACCTAAGTTAGACGGGCAAAATTTCACTCTTTTTTAAGTAAAGATTTTGTATGAGAAAGTACTAGTGCTGATGACGTTTCTGGTCTGCAAAATTCCAGGATGCGTATTAATCCTGTATAGAAAAATAGAAATCGAAAAATGCTGTTAAGTAAGATATGTTCAGTCTTATGGAAAAATGTACCAAAATTTTAAATGTATTTACATATTCATTGTGAATTTCAAAATGTGAGCGCTAATTCCATTGTAGCAACCACACTCTAAAAAATAATGTGTAAATTAGTCACTTTTACATACATATATGTGTAAAATTACACTTTTGTAATAAAATTTATACTCTTGTCGCCAAACTTTAGCTGTATTTATGTGTGTTTATTAGCTTAATGGAAGTGTGTAACTTGTTACCCTTTCAAACACTCAAACAAGTGTGTAAATGATTGAACATGTTACGGATTTACCTGAATTGGTGTATTAATGAAATTTACAAATTTTGCATATTACACAAATGTCTGCGTATTTTCATATCACAATGAAATATTTTTAAGAATATTGCACAATTATATGCGTAAGAAAAAATATTACACAGAAGTATGTGTACGTATTTTACGCAGCTATATGTGTAAGAACAGAATATTACACAGGGTTATGTGTAACAATATTTTACAGAAATATGTGTTCTTATGTGAACACAATAAATAGCAATACTTGAAAACTGCGCTTGTATAATAGTAGCTAAATGGTCAAGTTAATGGCTTAGAAAGTCGCAGATGGCGAGTTCAAATCCCGTTTCGCTAAGCGTTGCTTGTTTACTGTAGATAAATTAAATTTTTAAAAAAAATCCTCTTGATGTAGATGTATCTTTCAAAACTTGTTACTGAAACTGATCGTGTGAAAAATCCTCCAAAATACGTCAATGATACCAGCGTCACGATTTCCGTATTTTTTTTTTTTTTAATTTCATCATATTTATTCAGATTATACAGATTCTATTCATTAACTATGAGTATAGTATTTTAGGTCTTCAAAAAGTTTTAACAGAAAACGGCATGGAGTAAATATAATTTCAGACGATCCTGTTTTTTGTAAATTAGAGTTACGCTATTTTGTGCTCTAAAAACAAATTTTCTTGAAAGAGAACAAATACACCAAGCACATGTGTTTGTTTTTCATGCATATTTATTTTGCGACCATAAAAACATTTAGTTGAAATTTACATCCCAAACTACATGGTTATGTACTATCTACACAAAATCCATCGTTTTTGCATATTATACAAACACTAGAAAGGTAGCCCGTCAAAAATGACGGAAATTTAGATATAAAGATATATACAACTCATGTGCGAGAATATGAGTTTTCTCGCTTGTTCCGCAGTGATAGGTGAAAATAACACATTTTAAGAACGAAAGACATTTATGAAAAACTGTGTAAAGAGCACTAATCTGCACAGTTTGGTTCCAAGTGTTATCCAGATTTGAGGCTTTTTGCGGTCATGTCTATTCAATCCTTGTTTACATTTTTTTAAATTCATATATTGGACAATTTAGATTGTTAAGCCTTAAAAATAAATAAATTTGACACTTGAAGTAAGGTAAAAACTATTAAATTATCGTATACGATTTCATGAAATGGTATTATATGGTATTATATGTGTGTTCTTCACGATCTTGGTTACGACGTTGGCGAAATTGGCTGCAACTTGTCATAATCCTAATAGTGTGGGCCGCTATAACAAAAAAGTAACCAGTTTTTAGCAAAATTTCTGATATAAAGTAGTTTTCAAAAACTTGTGTAAAATTGCAGGCCGGTTCTCATGTTATGTCAGTCCTAAGAATAATATTTCTAACACTGAAGAGTTTTCATGTATATATGAAATTTAGAAAAGCTTCTCCAAAAGAAAGCTCATGAAATGACATTGTATTTCCTCTAACTTCAAAGTTTAATCGGGCCCTGATGTTGTTTACTGAAATCTAATAAATAGAGTTATTTTGAATATTACAACAGAATTAAACAGTTAAACTTATTTAACTTAAACCCGCTGTTACTTCCCGATGTTATTTTTTACTATTGAGAAAGAAAATTATTTAAATTTTTCAAATCATGCATTTATAATTTTTTCCGTCTTTAATAACTAAATAATGAAAAATATGCTTTTATTCTGAGCTCATACATATGACAATAAAATAATGTAACTAAGAGACATTGCAAAATAAATTCTTTGTGATTTCAAACCATAAACAAACGATGCCGCCACCATTTTACCTACTATGATGTCATTAGAATATTGTCCATTGATTGTTGGAGAACTTACTTTGTGAATGATTACCTCAATGATTTAAAATTTTTTTAAGTTTCCCGATGAATGAATCACTTATGTTTGTTTAGGTTTATGGAAGGAGATATTAAGCTGTGAACCTAATTTCAACTAAAGTTATCCAAGGATATATGTATTTTTTAATTGGAATTAAAAACAATGCTTTGATCTCGAAATAAAAAGTTTTGGTACAGATGTCATATTCGCCCCATATTGGCGCGATTTTTTTCGGTTGCCAATTTGGCGAAAACATCAAACATTATATTTCTGTTAATTATTTATTTAGGTACTTTTCCATTTTAGCGCATTTTAAAAAAAAAGCTTGAAGCAATTCGGGCATCAGAAAGTGAGATATGTAGCCAAAATATATAAACAGCCACGAAAACAAATCTAATGAACTTTTATTTTTGTTTATATGTGCACTTATATACATAGAAAAATCGTTTCTAAATGTATATAATATTTTTTTATATACAAATTACGGTACAGATTTCAGATATGAACCGGGATACCTAACTGGCGCCAAAATGGTGTTATTTTGCCTGCTATGGTAACCCGGCTATTGTTTTTTATTTATTAATAAATTGTTTATTTACTTTTATTTTCTGTTTTTAATTATATAAGCTGTTTTTTTCTATAGTTATTATTCAAACTTTTATTTATTTATAGTTATTTCCTTTTCAAAATGATAGCAAATAATTTAAAAATATATAAGTAACTGGGAACAGATGTCATATTCGCCCCATATTGGCGCGATTTTTTTCGGTTGCCAATTTGGCGAAAACATCAACAGCATAAACAACATAATCCGGGTTACCACATCAAGCAAAATAACGACACTTTGGCGCAAGTTATGTACGTGTTGCCTATATGATATTGGCGACAGAAAAAAATCGCGCCAATATGGGGCGAATATGACATCTGTACCAGTAACGGGTATTCGAAAGCGAGATTTCTGCCAAATTGGCGTCAGAGAAAAATCACGCCAACCCCTATATGACATCTGTGGAAAAATTACTTCTGTTTATTATAAAAAATGGGTAAATAGCTTTTTTTACATTAAATAAAGGTACTTGTTAGTTATCCCGTCGACCAAATTACTGCCGCCAAATTGTAAGATTAAACGCCAATAATGGTTGACATTAAACATGATCATGTGTTTGTTACGTCATCAAGTGATTTTTAATTCGACGTTATATTTGTATTTTTATTAATGTTTTGCTAATTTAATTGATCTTTCGTTGTTTAAAATAAAAATTATGTCAACTTGCATAATTTGGCGAGTGGTTTGGCGATTTATATAATTTGGCGAAACTGGTCGACGGGATAACTAACAACTACCTAAATAAATTGCATACATATGGAAAAAATTGCTTGTGAGTATGAAGCAGTAAATAGGTTGTCAGAAAATACGTTGGCAAACTTCTTTCTCGCCAAGCAATTTTTCTCCGAAGTATTGTACATAAGCAATGATTGCTAGAAATGCATTTTTAATTATAATATGCGCTTTTATGTTTCACTACATTTATGCATACTATACTGTGTGTATAAATGCTACAGCTCATATGCAGGGCTACACAAAAGAATTCGTAAGGGTTACTGAGTATGAGAGTAAATTGCTTAAAGGTGGTTTTTAAAGGAGTTATGCGTTTTTACGCTGATATGCATTTAGTTTACTAAGAAATGTTTGTAGAATATAGATAAAATAATATACAGGGTCACGCAAAGAATTGGATACATAACCGTCTATAGATGATAATATCTGGAAATGTTATTTCAGTAGTTTTAAGAATAGTTTAAATTAAATTTTGGCTAAATAGTGGCATGTAATAACGATACTATTGGCTATGGACGGTAACTGCTGAAATCAATTTTGAAATTTTTTTATGCGTTTTCTAAAATGTTTACTTAGTTATCTTATTTCTCCAAATAACGAAGTTTTGTTAAAGCATTCAGGATATGTTGGAAAGTGTTTCATATTTTATGCTTAACGCATGATTTTTCTTTCTTCTTTAGTCTTCTTTTGCATTTATCTTATTCTTAATTTTTTAGTCTTATACTGCTTTATAGAAACTTTGGCACAGTTGTCATATACGCCAATTTGGCGAAAACATCAACAGCATAAACAACATCCGGGTTACCATATCAAGCAAAATAACGACACTTTGCCGCCAATTAAGTACCCGGTGTGTATATGACTTAAAAATCGCGCCAATATGACATCGTATATGACATCTGTGCCGAAACTTTAATATTTAATTTTTAAACTCTTCGCTTCATACCCCTTGCATATAGTACAAACTATAACACAGATAGTGCAAAATAATAGACAGTTTGGTACTTTTCCACTGTAGGGGCTTTGGCATTTTTTTAAAAAAAATCTTGGTGTAATTAGGGCATCAGAAAGTGAGATTTGGGTTCTTTTCCGTTATACGGATATCTTTGTCGCCAAGCGTAATAGTTGGCGCAAAATGAAAATCACGTGAACTGAAGCATTTGAAAAATAAAAGAAAAAAGATTGTCGATACTAAAGTGAGCATTTAAAAAATATGACATTTGAAAATTCCAGACTTTTACGAACTATTTCATTAAATCACAATTATATACTTAAAATAAGTGAACAAATAACTGTTATAAAATAAAGCAATAAAATAAAACTCATATTAAACTGCTGGCATAAAATTACAAATATCTTTTAGCATTTTGAAATAATTGGCGCATTAGCATACGTTTTGGCATGGTGTCCGTATAACGGAAAAATATCGAGATTTGTCGTCAAATCATATAAACAGCTATGAAAACAAACTTGATGAGCGTTTTTGTTTGTTTTATATGTTTATTTTATATGTATATTATTGATGTTTTTATATACAAATTACATCTGTTTCTTTATAAAATTAGAGAAACGGCTTTTTTTATTAAATAAATCGTATAAATATCGAAAAAAAATATGCGTGCGAATATAAAATGAAACAGAGGATAGGTTCCCGGAAATTATGTTGCCAAATTTCCTTTTTCGCCAAGGCACCTATACTGGAAAAGTACCTAAAGCACATTAAAATCGCGCAGCTAGAGCTCACACAGTACAGCGTCGTCTATTGGCGGTTATTTTATAAGTAGCATCGGGAGGAAGATGTAAAGATGTACTTTAAATTCTCACTCATAGATTTTGAAAAATATCTTAAAAGAACGGAGTTTAAATTAAATTTCGGTGACCTCCTTTATGAAAGATTAATGGTTTTAAATGGGAAATTCGCCAAATTAGCCACCTATCACCAAGTTGACTAACATTTGGCGCTACTTTGGTAACCCTGCATTAGTTTTTTTAACAATTACTAATTTCAATGAGGCGGTCCTACCGGAAATGTGAGGGACACACAGAGACTTGGATTTTATATAAATAGATTATGTGTACTCATGTGCAATTTACATGTTAAACTGTGTATTTCTGACTTATCTGATAACATTTTCTACACTTAAGTCGCTTATTGTGCTATTACAACACGCAGAAAAATGTGTAGTTTGAAATTGACACACAAGGGCGTGTATTAGCAATTTACACGCTACGTTACACATATAGACAAATCGTTTTTGTATCATCAGTATACCTGTTTTAGTGCGTAAATTTTCGCATTTATTTTTTAGAGTGCAGATATTTCAAATACAGCCGAACCTCGTTATCTCGACACTCTAATGCCCAGGTAAAAGTGTCGTCATAAGCGGAGTGTATGCGGCGATATGACTTTTCAGGGGGGCAATTTCAGATTTCTTATTAACAAATTTTCTGTCATTTTTGTTCTAATGAAAATAGTGTCTTAGTCTAAAAATAGAAATAATAGATGAAAAAATTAAAAAATAACTGAATAAAAATTAATTTTCGAAACGATCCCATTTAAAAGTTCAAAAATACACTGACACCGGAATAATTATATGTATTTTTTTACCGACTTCAAAAAAAGGAGGAGGTTATCAATTCAACGCGTACGTATGTTTTTTTTTTTTTTCTATGTATGTTCACCGATTGCTCCGGAACTTTTTGTCCGATTTATGTGATTTTTGTTTTAATTGAAAGAGGATACTCTCGAATTGGTACCACTTCCGTTTCATCGAAATTGGTTCAGTAGTTTTTTAATAATTCAACAAAAACCAATAAAATGAAGGATTTCACCCAGATTGTCTTTCATTGTTGCAGCCAGTTTCTCAATCATAAGCATAAAACTATGTATTCATATACGTTAGCGCCAAGTTGTCGCCAAACATGGCGCAGTTAGGTGAATTATCGCCAAATTTGCCGGCCAAAATAAGTCGCCATAAATGAAGCCAACTTGGCTGTAACTGACTAATTTGGTGATATTCCCATTCAAATTCAGTAGTGGATCTTCCCCTATCTGTTTCTTCGCATTTTCTAATCGCAGTCCTATTTAAAATTCTCAATTGGCAACTTCCACTAGATAACATTAATGGGTACAGATGTCATATTCGCCCCATATTGGCGCGATTTTTTTCTGTCGCCAATATCATATAGGCAACAGGTACTTAACTTGCGCCATGTTGATGTTTTCGCCAAATTGGAAACCGAAAAAAATCGCGCGAATATGACATCTGTGCCCATTAATGATAACTTTCCTGTATAGGAGTTTTGGAGAGAAAATGAAAATTTCGCGCATATTTTCTAAAAACCTATTAACTGTCTCGGTACTACTTAGTTATCCCGTCGACCAATTACCGTTCGCCAAATTATATAAATCGCCAAACCATTCGCCAAATTATACAAATTGAGATAATTTTTATTTTAGATAACGAAAGAACAAATAAATTAGTACAACATTAATAAAAATACAAATAAAACGTCGAAATAAAAATCACTTGATGACGTAAACACGTGTAACTTGCTTAAAGCCAAGTGAATGTGACATTTACGATCAACCATTATTGGCATTTAATCTTATAGTTTGGCGATAGATTTTTGGTCGACGCGATATCTAAGTAGTACCACTGTCTCATATACACAAGGAAGTTTTTCAATATCTATAAATTTATTTATTCTAAACAACCATTTGTCTACTTTTATATGCAAACACAAGTTGAGCCAAGATCCCTTGTGCTGTTAAAGTACAGGATTAACAACAAACAAAGAAAAAAAAAGGAGTTACTCTAATTAGTATTATAGGCGGCATTGTTATGTTGCGGTGTATTTACATGGCACAGAACTTAAACATCAGTAGGCATAAGCATAATTGCGAAAGCAAGTCAGTGAGTTGCGCAGTCATGAAAACATTTGAATTGTATCAAGAAATGAGAGCAAGTAAATTTGAATCAGATTGCCCAATAAAAGCAAAAGGTGCGCGATACTAACAGCAAACATGGTGTAAAGGAAATGCGAATATCATAAGTTGCTTCCGAAAGTTCTATATATTTTGCAGTACTATATTCACTAAAATACGTAAGTTACTATGCAGACCGATGACACTTTAACCAAGACTATTAAATGAGCATGACGATGAATTTCTAATCTTCCGTAGTCGAGCCCACAGTTAAGGCTAGCGTGAAACAAAAGAAAATATCAGCAGCAATGTGGTTTAATGTAAATGTGGGTATCATAAAATATTTAATTCGCAAAACGCTTCAATGCACCAAATCATATTAGCTCAGAAACAACAATTGGCAGTGGACTCAATAACGGTAGATTACTTAATACTTTTAAAATCTCCACTGCCCAACGTATTGCAAATGATGATGCAATAAGAAGCATAAATGCCTAAGTGAGTTAAGCTGATTTTGTCAAGAAAGATTAAATACATAACCAAAAATAAACAAAATGCCGTCATGATGTAATGAGTTCTCAATTTCTCTATCAGAATCTTTAGATTTGGCGAAAGATTAAGCAAATAATTTAAATTATGAATAAAAGTACTATGCTGAAATGCGTAGCATACATTCATTTAAGCACATTGGCATTGCGTATACATTATACATTACATATTGGCACTTGCATAATATCTCCATATAAGAAAATATTAATGCCTCCAAAAAATAATTTGTTTCTAAATTCTTGAAGCCACAAATGAATTATATATAAATTCTCTTTTGATACTATAAAAATTTCATCAATGACCAGCCATTTGAGGAAACACCATTTAAGACTTTTCCGCTGTAGTCTTTTCACGATCATTTTTTGATAAGTTATTCGGTTTTCATGTACCCTAATGGCTCATGGTGCATGTAAACTCCGTCGCGGGTGCGAAGACCTCAAAGTTACCTATGAATTATACCTCTGAGGTGCCTTGCCAGGTAAAGGTCTCGTCATCTGATTAAGCTTCTAAATTACAAGATTAACATGAGTAGTAATGCACAGGTGCTAAACAACAAGATATAAATGTTAAGTAACTGGCATACAAAAGTTCATAATTAAGAAATAGGCACTGCCGATAGAAAAACGAATTAGGCGCTCAACAGGTTTATTGCCGCTACGTGGCGATTAGGTGATCTCCTATACGCCGATGACAGGTATCAAAAACCCGTTCATCTAGGGCAACCCGGAAGATAAGGGCCTGGTCATTGGTTAGAAAGTATTAAAAATGAGTCATTGGGTCTCTGTTCTCTATTTCATAGAGCACTTTTAGTAAGCCGAAGAACTTTTTATTGTCAGTTTCCAAAGTTCGATATTTTTTCATGCGAGCAGCATCTCTTGTCGTTCTACCCATGTCCAAATAGAGAAACAAAAATATTCAATTTAAAAATAAAGCTATTAAATCTGAAGAAGAATAAATGTAACATATAGAATTTTCACAGAAAACCTGTGTTATTAATGTACACACAAATCTGGACAAAAGTATTTACTTATCAAAATAACATCTTTAAAAGTCCGTAATTTCCTCCAAAAGAATCATGCAGAAATTGTAATGCGAAAAAACTAAAAAGTGAAAAATAAACTTTTTTACCAAAAATAAAACCGACTTCAAAACTACTACAAAGTAAAAAATAATTTTTTTACATAATAGTTAATAAGAAATTAAATTAAGAGCATTGTATTTATCATGCGTATTATTATATTTATGTACATTAATTTGATTTTTTGGAGTCGGTGCCAGCCAAGCCAAGTTCAAAATTAAAATTGTTCATCCAATACACATCGTAACAAGATTCAGCAAAGCCGCTTAGGAAAAAAACATTCCATTGTCAATCAACTTTGACATCATCCTGCATTTGAAAATCTGTCTTTGGCTATGATTTTTTTTACATAATAGCCTGTATAAACGCACTAATTTTATAATAACCCTAAATTTAGCACACATAATTACAGCTAATCTCACTTGAAAATACACGTTTATAAAATCAGATGAAATGTTTCAAAAATGGTAAAATTAAAATTTAACTAAATAACAAATCGTAAAAAATCTCGTAGATATTTGGATGTGTGTATGTTGGATAATTATACTTAACTTCGTTTGGCTGGCACCGACTCCAAAAAATCAAATTAATGTACATAAATATAATAATACGCATGATAAATACAATGCTCTTAATTTAATTTCTTATTAACTATTATGTAAAAAAATTATTTTTTACTTTGTAGTAGTTTTGAAGTCGGTTTTATTTTTGGTAAAAAAGTTTATCTTTTAGATAATTTGACACCTTTTATATATTAAAAAATCATTTTCATTTTTCTAGTTTTAATATTATTTTAGTAAATTACACATCTTTTTTTTTTTTTACTATTTATTTTAAAAAAAAACTTATACATCTATTCATAGTGTAATATGCCCCATGAGGCAAATTTTACATATTAAATTTTGTAGAGTATATCTAAAATTGACTATTTGGACATGTTTATTCTAAAAAATGTTTTGAATGATCTAAATGAGGTGCTACATTTATGAAATTAATAAAACCCCGTGCGCATCACAGAAGGAAAGGGTTGAAAGTAAACTTCTTAGGACTCTTTTGCAGACCCCATACAGAATATGACATTCACGACATATGCATTTTTAAATTTAAAATTGGAGAAAACATTGGGGCCAAATAATAATAATGGGGACAAATGCCCGCTATCAGAGAAGTATGTTATTAGAGGAAAGATGTAGTAACTTAAACTGGATAAAAGCGCGAATCCAGAAAAGTAACTTGTGAATTATGTTATCCATACAGTCTTGGCGATAAACAAATATCACTTATTCTTAATGAAGTACTAAAATCCATTATAAAATGTATCAATTCTATCAGATGTTATACAAAATATGGGAAAGTTATCAAGAAATTTTGCGAAAATAAAAATGTAGACTATTTATCATTTTTAAATTTGAGGTAAGTTGCCAAAAAACAATAAAACGATGTAGATGCGAAGATCCATGGCATCACTGCTTTCATGGGGTTAGGTTAAAAGCATATTTGTAATTAAAAAAAATATATATGATTTTGATAAATTAAAGAATGTGAAATCACTTATCATGGAGTTAATGCTATTTTCGGATCCATCTGGGAAAATGGTTGGTTGGTTGGTTGTATTGGGTTTTATGGCGCAAAATCCCTGTAGGAACATGCTGCGCCAAGCAAAAAGTGAGTCAAGAAAAAATGATGAAATGAGATAAGATGTAAACTGAAAGGCCATCTGGATGGGGTACCCATCCAGATGTAGTCGTTAAACAAGGGTAAAAAAACAAAGTAAAAATAGAAACCCAGTAAAGCAAAGTGAATGGAAGTTAAGTAAAAGTAAAGCTAAGCTATCTGGATGGGATTTCCATCCAGATGTCAATAAAGTCAAACTCATGAAGCTTATAAAAACTAAATCTCAAAATAAAAACCAGCGTGTTTTAAAAAGGTAAAGAGTGCCCCATGAGGTGTTTCCCCAATGAGGTTTGTCAAGATTGGTGATGATGTGTTAAAATACATTCTATATAAATGCCGGAGGCTCGGACAATCAGTTAAAACATGATGAATGGTCAGATAATCAAAATGACAATGTGGACACATGGGTGCATCCTCCCGAAGTAAGAGATGTTTATGAGTGATTCTTGAATGTCCAATTCTCAGACGAGTCAGAATAACATCAGTTTTTCTTGGATAAATCGGAAACCAGGTCATTATTGTTGGTTTGGTATGGTGCAGTTTATTATTGTATTCCAAATCCCAACTGTCTTGCCATTTATTACGAATAAAGCGTTTTATAAGTAGTTTAACGTCTGAGAATGGAATTCTATGGTAAAAAGGATTAAGAGCCAGTTTTGCCGCCTCATCTGCCTTTTCATTTCCAAGAATACCCATGTGTCCAGGTACCCAGCAAAATAAAATTCGATAACCACGTCTTGTCAATTTATTGTAAAAATCCAGGATAGCTGAAACATAAGGATGCTTTTTAAAAGATCTAATTGCGTCAATAGAACTATTTGAGTCAGTATATATGATGAAGGATGTGTTATGGTGATGAGAAATGTGCAACATCGCTCTCTCTATCTCAATCAACTCAGCTGTAAAGATAGACATTGATGCGTGAAGCCGATAACTAAAACTAGTATTGACGATAAAAACCCCGCAGCCAACGATATTCCCACTCTTAGAACCATCTGTATAAATATCAGTGTAGGTATTAAAATTTGAACGATGTGCAGCAAATAATTGTTGAAAAACTGCAGGATCCAAATTGTTTTTGTCGTATCCTTTAAAAGGATGAAGCGAAGTAATATTGGGAGGTTTCCAAGGAGGGATTGAATGCAATGGACATGGACTCACCTCAATATTACTCAGAGGGCCATTGTCAATAATATTCCTAATTCGGACTCCGAAAGATGGGATGCAAGAGGGTCGATGCTGATAAAGAATATCATTGTTGGTATTTAAAATATAGGTGTGAAGAGGATGGTCAGGATGAGAAAGGACACGGTAATACGAATCTAATGATAGTTTTTCACGAGTACGGTATAATGCTGGTTCATTACAGTCAACATAAAGACTTAAAATTGGAGATGTACGAAATGCACCAGAGCAAACACGGAGTGCGCTATGGTGCACAGTGTCAAATTTTTTAAGAACAGAATTACGGGCAGAACCATAGACCTGGCAGGCATAGTCGATTTTAGTACGAATTACAGCTCTATAGATTTTAAGGAGAGAAGTGCGGTCTGCTCCCCAAGATGTATTTGAAAGTACTTTAAGTAAATTAAGCGATTTTTCACATTTTGTCCGTAATTGTAAAACATGTGGTAAAAAAGTAAGTTTTTTGTCGAAATATAGGCCGAGATAACGAACGTTCTCCACAACAGGAATTTGAGATGAACCGATAAAAATTTCAGGATCTGGATGAAGATCCCTCCTTCTACAGAAATGCACACAAGAAGTTTTGTCAATAGAAATTAAAAAACCATTTTTGTTAGTCCAACTAAGAATACTTTTTATTGCACTTTGCAGTTGTCTCTCAATAAAACGAATGTCTTGTCCCATACACATAATGCGGAAGTCATCAACATATAAATCTCCCTTGACAGAAGGTGGTAATTGATTAAGAATGTCATTTATTTTAATAGCAAAGAGGGTGACACTCAGGACACTACCCTGAGGTACACCCTCTTCTTGTACATAGAAACTGGATAAAATCCTCCCAATTCGAACTTGAAATGTTCGAATGGCAAGGAAGTTTTTAATAAAAATTGGGAGGTTCCCACGAAAGTCCAGGTTAAAAAGATCACGAAGAATCCCATAACGCCATGTTCTGTCATAGGCTTTTGCCATATCAAAAAATACTGACACCAAATGGTTGCGTTTAAGAAAAGCTGTCCGAATGTAATGTTCAAGGTGTATCAGGTTATCGATAGTTGACCTACCACGTCGAAACCCACTTTGAAATGCGGCAAGGCAATTGTTAGTCTCCAAAATATAAACAAGGCGGCGATTGACCATTTTTTCTAATAGTTTGCAAAGGCAGCTAGATAGTGCGATCGGCCTGTAATTATTCGGATTGCTAGCATCTTTACCTGGTTTAGGAAAGGGAATAACAACCGCTCTGCTCCAAGATCGGGGGAAAGTATGTTCCACCCAAATCCTGTTGAAAAGGGAAAGGAGATTGTTAAGAGAGAGTGGAGAGAGGTGCTTGAGCATGATGTATGTGATGCCATCATGACCTGGGGCAGATAAGTGACTGTCTCGCAAACAATCTATCAGCTCTGATATAGGGAAAGGTTGATTATATGAAAATGAATTATGAGTATTAAAATTAATCCTGGTCAATTCAGTTTGTCTTTTGTACGTTAAAAACGGTTCTGGATATGAGTCTGAGTTTGAAATAGATGCTAGGGTATTCCCTATTGTCTCAGCTATGTTTTTAGGAGAAGTAATGGTATGACCGTTATGTTTTAAAATGGAAATATGACTTTCAGAGTACAGGCCCATGCATTTTTTTACTTTTTGCCACAGCTCTTTACTTGATGTGTTAGAATTTATGCTTGAGACGTATTTAACCCAGGATTCACGTTGGCTTTTACGTCGCACTCTTCTAGCTTCTGCCTTTGCCTTTTTATATGCTATATAGTTAATATTATTAGGGTACCTGCGAAATAGACCCCAAGCCTTCTGTTGTTGTTTTTTTGCTACTTGGCAATCACTATTCCACCATGGTTTTCTGTGTTTATGAGCAGATGAAGTTTTGGGAATGTTAGTGTCAGCAGCAGTGATAATACAGTGAGTTACGTTATCAACTGCTTTGTCAATATTTCCCTCAATCATGCTAACTGTAATGTTTGCAAGTGCAGTAAAAGTTGGCCAATTGGCTCTGTCATATATATATTTTTGGGGAGAGTTATTACAATCTCTATCAGGAGAATTCATATAAATAAAAGTTGGAAAGTGGTCACTGCCGTGTAAGTCATTTGAAACCCAGAAGTTCCAAAAGGGATAGAGTGATGGGGTGCAGATTATAAGATCTATTGCATGGAATGTACGTGTTGGCTCGTGAAAATAGGTATGATCACCATTATTGAGCAGGCATAAGCCGTTGTCAGAAATCATTTTCTCTAAAATATTGCCACGGTGATTAGAATCACTGTTTCCCCAGAGTGGGCTGTGTGCATTTAAATCTCCAACAATGATATATGGAGTGGGGAGTAGGAGAAAGAGATTATCCAGATCTGCTGATTGAGTTTTATGGTTTGGAGGTAAATAAATGGTACATATTGTTACGAGTTGTTTTATATGTACACGGACTGCAACAGCTTGTAAATTTGAGTTTAAATTAATGTGAGTATGGGGTAAATTGAGAGAGATGAAAAGAGCTACTCCACCAGTGGCTCTTTCATTACCAGTGAAATCTTTTCGGTAGCTAGCATAATGTCGTAATTTTGCTTTGTCATTGGGTTTTAAATGAGTTTCCTGTAGAGCTAAACATAATGGTTGATGGTCAGAGAGAAGATTACGGATTTCGTCATGTTTATTGTGATACCCACGGCAGTTCCACGAGATAATATTAGTCATGAATGAGTTTTTTTTTTTTTTTTTTTGATAAGCTTACCTGCGTCCATTTATCCGGAGATAGTAGACATACTATCTCCATCATTAAATTCTTCATCCGGTTCTGGGTGAAGAGCAACAGCATCGTCCTCCTCCATTTTTTCTTTCATATTTGGATGGATTTCAATTTTGGATGTTTTATTCTTTATCCTTTTGGCTGGATTTTCAGATGAAACAGTGGCTTTAATTATTGGTAGATTGAATTTATCTGCATCAGATCTATGGTTGGTTTTTAGATGTCCTCTTTTGGTGGTATTTTGAGAGCCTCTCTTAGGAATATGAGATTGTGATGATTTTGAAGAGGCATTTTGTGAAGGTGTAGGAGGAACAGATTTTGGTGACTTAGGAGGAAGAGAGTTCGGAGAGTTAGAAGGAATAGATTTCGGCGGCTTAGGAAGTTTAGATTGCGTTGAACTATTTGTTTTACCAGAATTAGTAGACAGGTTGATTTCTTTTT
Organism: Maratus speciosus; assembly: GCA_963932465.1. Classification (NCBI taxonomy): domain Eukaryota; kingdom Metazoa; phylum Arthropoda; class Arachnida; order Araneae; family Salticidae; genus Maratus; species Maratus speciosus. Next base: position 484,876,972 of record OZ010793.1, read on the forward strand.
GAATTACTTGGCAATTATTTTCAATTGGGAATTCGGTTTGTGTTGCAATACTTTGATATGTTTTATGAACAGTTTTAGCTAAGGCAGCAGCATATGACACACCAACTTTGGGTGTTCTGGATTCGACGATTTTTCTGGCTTCTGGGTACGGTATGTTATCTTTTGTGCGTATGGTCTGTATCTCTTTTTCTTTTTTCCACTGTTCACATGATTTAGCGTAAGATGGATGATTTTTTTTACAGTTGACACAACAAGGTGGAGCACTGCATTGCGCACTTTCGTGGCCAACTGCACTGCACCGACCACAGGTTTCCTTACCTCGGCAATTTGTTTTTGAATGCCCAAAGCGTTGACAATTAAAGCAACGCAGTGGTTTTGGTATGTATGGTCTGACAGAACATGATAAATAACCAGCTTTTATATATTTTGGTAGTTTGGGTGTGTTAAAAGTAAGTATAATGTGCTTTGTAGGTATTTGAATTTGGTTAGAGGGTATCTGTTCATCCCGACGGTAGATTTTGATTCTTCTAGCTTCTGTGACATTTTGTTCTTTTAAGTTTTCCAGTAATTCATCTTCACTAACATACAAGAGGTCAGGCTCGGAGATCACCCCGCGAGATGAGTTTAAAGTACGATGTGGCGATATTGTGACAGCAATGTTAGCAAAGTGTGTACATTTTTTTAAGTTAGCTGCCTCTTGACTATTGTTAACTTCAATTAGCAGTTCACCTGTACGAAGTTTTCTTATTGTTTTGGGTTCGCCAACCAGTCCTTGAATAGATTTATTAATCAAGAAGGGTGATGTTCTATCAAAACTCCCATCCTGGCGTTTGACGATGAAGAATCTTTCTTCAGTTTTACTTTCGTGAGAGTCGGGAACTTTAGATTCCGTACTGGAAACAGAATCTTCAACTCTCTCACCCCATGAATCTTTTTTGATCTGATTAACAGTAGCTCCTGACCCAGAGCTCAATGCGTTATTTTTCTCTTTATTAGCTTGTGGGGCTTCCACATCGCATATTTGATTTCCTGAGATTGTAGCCATATTTAGAAAGGATTGAAAAAACGCCAGGCATCGGGCCTGGTCACCGACCCTTCTTCTTACCGTTACTTTAGGCGCAGGTCTCAAAAGGGTGAAAACTATCAACAAACTTCCACGTTTTTCGAACGTTGGATTAAACTCGATAGCATCTCCAAAACTCTAGTTCTTTCACAGTGGAACTCGGTTGTCGTAGGTAAGCCTTTACAGCTCTGTCCAACCTACATCGCCCTTACGTCGAAAGGACACCAGTCGCCCAGTGGATTCCTAACCACCGCCATACAAGTATGGCGTCCACCGATCACGGAACCGGAATTCGGAGATGCCCTGCACTCTGGGACTCGAGATCAGCCTAAAAAGGTAGAAACGAGGCGATGAGATTAAAAAACCTCAACACCCAGAGTCTCTCACGTGAAAATAAAAAAAATCCACTATTGTAAAAAAGAAAAAGTAATGTGAGAAAGAACTTAGAAAAAAGGTGTATTTTTGTCTTTTTAAAAACTTTTTTAACTTTTTTTTTCTTTTTTTTTTTTACCAGAACGAGAACAATGTTAGTAAAACAAAGAACAATTTGAACAAATAAGTTAGTAAAAAACTAGAACATGAACTGGAACAAAGAGGGATAACAAACTAAAAAGAGAAGATTAAAAAGTGTGAAACACAGAAAAAGGACAGACAACCAAAAAGTGGAGAAGACAGGAAAGGAGAAAGATCGCTCGGGAATCCGGGGTCGCGAAACCCGTAAATACCTAAAGAAGGCATTCCCCTGGGGGATCTGGGAAAATGGAAGTTTATTTTTTATGTGACAATATTTATATGATATAAAAGGGAGGGGGAGGGAACATCATGATTTTAGAGATGCCTAGGTGGGGCACGGCCAAAAAAAAAAGGTTGGGAACCACTGCTGTAGATATTGTTTAACCCTGGATCGCAAATTATGAATTCTTCAGCGGATGTGGATGACGTCACTTTATGTAAAATAAAATCGCGTGTTATAAGTTTTAAAACTGAAGTACAGTAGAGTCCCAATTATCTGAGTTTCCGCTTTCACCTAGTTATTTTCTTCTGATGGTCTGATGGCTTCTATTAAAAAGAAAATTATGACCATTTTTCCCCCCATTCTGACCAGATATTCAGAGTTCTAACTTTTTACGGCTGCTCTTTCATTTTCACCTAACACTTCATTTATAATGACTGTTTCATAATAATGGAAGCCATCAGTCCATCAGAAGAAAATGATCCATTCCTAAGATATAAGTTCGATTAACTCGGATAATCGGGACTCTACTCTATCTATATTTACATACATATATTTTTTTTCCATCGGGGACGACACTAAATTCTGAAAAAGCAGAATTCCTGTTTTCTAGTTGTATATTTTCGCTCGTGATTATAGTGCTCTTTTTGGATTGTGAAACACTTGTCTTTTTTTACAGTGTACTCCTACGCGAGAGAATGTCCTAAAATTCTGTTATTTTCTCACGCAGAGAATTTCACTTCATATTAAAAATTGAAAAATCAGTTACTTTCTGTTAACAGATTTCATCATTACACCACATCTTGGTAATCCTCTTTAATAAAAAATTACCCGTTGCTGTCGACTGGCTTTTTTGTTAATCGTTGCCACAGATTAATCTCGGAAAACGAAACATTTGAAGTTACTGGAAAAATTAATTGCTCGAAAAGTATTTGTCATAAAACTGTTAGACAAACTGCGTTACAAAAGTTAAAAAAAAAATGTATTTTTCTTGATATAAATTTCAAATCTAATGATTATGCCGTTTTTAAGATATTGAATTTAAAAAAAAATTAGCAAATTTCACAATGGAGTATCATGGCAAAATCTTCACGCGTAAAAAGATAATGATAACGGCAATGTGTCCTGACTTGTATACTGGCTGTAGCACGAGTCACAAATTATAGTAGCCTTATTATTCTGTTAAAATATAAAAGTGAATTATGATGTCACGATTGCATGATTTTTATTTAATTCTCGACAAATACTAGACGCGCCATTTCTTTTTAGTTGTGAATAATATAGGTTAATTCACGTATGACCTCGTATTTAAAAGGAATATATGGTTAATGCATGGCTTTAACAAGAGAAAGTGATATCATAAAGGGCTTTTCACGAATTTACATTTCTTTTCCAAATTTTTTTTTCAAGAATCAAGACTATATTTATTTAGGCTTAAGAAACATTTTTTCAAATACTGGTTCAAGGCTTTCAATATATTAAAAAAAAGAGCATATTTGCTTGAGATTCACAGTCCGTACAGTGTTTAATTAAAAAATTGATTTTTCTAATCAAACATGTTTAAAACCCCGGGTAACGCCCGGTATTTCATCTAGTAGCTTGTAATAACCTATTAATTTTGTAACTCAATACCAGAGCGCAGAAAATCGCCATTTTTTCATTTTTAGAATTTTTCTTCCGTTTTCAGGCTTTTCTTTGATGTAAAGGATTTTTATGAATTTTAGGCAATTTTTTGAACTTGAAGGACAATTGTTTAATTTTGAGTAACGCTATATCTTATCTGCTTTAGAAATATTAAAATCTAAAAAATATTCTACGCTCAGATTTAAATAATCGACTTAAAATTTATAAATGATGAAAATTTCGACAAACTTTCGACAGTAATTATCTTTTGCTTATTTATCGCTTCTAAAAAGTATTTTTAATGAGTAGTTGTAATTTAAAAAAAATATTGAATTTCAACCTCTCTTTTCTAAGACAGACAAACATTAAACATTCCAGATTCAGCATTCTCCTATACTGTTATATCCCAAGATATTAAAAAATCTTTTTTATAAATTGACGATACAAAAAAATGGATTGATAATGACGGAATACATATACTGCTATTCTAAACCAATACAATAATATTCAATTATGAAAATCATTCTTAAACGGCATTGAAGAAAAATTATTTTCAAGTATTTTAAATACTAAAAGGAAAACTTATGCGATATTCAAAAGGTAAAATTTGAATTCTATTTCAGAATTATATTAACACTTTGAGGTTTAAGCCCGATTATCACTCGGGTTGCCGTTTCTGGTGAGGCGGACTAAGCCCGAGAGCCTCCCGGAGTCAACTTTTAACTATCTGAGCTATAAAGTACCGACTATATAGGATGAATAAAAGAAAAAAAAAATGTTTACAAAATGACATGGCAAATCAGGCATACAACAAGAATGAAAAATCACATAAGGACATAGGGTCGCGAACCACTTATTTATTCACAAATACAGGGTGTTTCATCTAACTGAACCCGGGTTGACGTTAATAATTTCTAGAAAAATAAAAACATTGAAATGAAAATGCAACGATATGTACCTTGTTTTGTGTGAAATGAGATAACTTCACGAAAAGATACGGAAAAACAGGGTGCTCAAGCAATCGATGATACCTTATGAATTGATAATCACAGTCCAAAATGTGGGGCGTCAAGTGCATACTGCTGGAGCTTATTATACAAACTTCTACTACTTTTGTTTGCTGTCACACATTTACAATAGAGGTGAGAAAGACTGTTAAATTTTTATTATAATATACTTCAGTTATCTGAAAGTTATTACTGTCAACCCATATTGAGTAAGGACAAAACCCCCTGTATTTGTGACTAAATAAGTGGTTTGCGACCCTATGTTCCTGTGTGATTTTTTATTTTTGTTGTATGCCTGATTTGCCACGTCATTATGTAAACGTTTTTTTTTTTTTAATCACCCTGTATACGTTCGCGGTCTTTTGAGATATTATCTACGAATCTTTTAGTTTGAAAAGATATATACAGACGGCAATATAACAGAAGCAAGTATATGAAAATACCTGTAATCAGAGCTTTACTCGGACTGATTGTGAACTTTGTGGTGTTGCTCTTTGTGCAAATTCGTGCACACAAAAGCAAATTTTACCAAGTAACGTTTATATACAAATAAATCATATTTTCAGATATTTGTACAACATTTGGGTAAGATTTTATTCATGTCTATGTAACATTTTATAATAAAAAATGATGTTCTCTTATGCGGAACTTTTTTTAAAAATATAAAACATGCTTTAATTAATAAATTAGCATTAAATATTTATTTTTAGTACATTTAATCTTTTAAGGGGCAAGGTATTTCTATTCGTAAAATGCTGAAGTGAGTCAATGACACCAGAATTTATAAACACATTTAATTCAAAATAAGCAACCCTTTTTTTCAGGCTCTTAATAAAAGGAAAAATTTTATTCCAATATTCTGGTGCCAATGCGGCATTTAGGAATTAAAGTTAAGTGATCCAAAAATGAACCTCCGCCCTTGAAAGGGTTAATCCTTTATGTATTGAATTATAAATTCGTGAAAATTTTATCTTCTAAAGCATTTTTCGTGACTTGTTTAAACTACATTAGAAGATTTACATAATCATTTAATAAATTTTAGAAGCATTTTAAAAGGATTGAAAATTTTAAAAGGCTTAACCCCCTCGGGACCGGGGGTTTTTGCACAAATTTATTCACTTAGCACCACTTTTTTTTTTAAAGTTACCCTTACTTAAATAATCACAAAAATGCTGCAAATAAAGAAAGCAAATATTAAGCTTTTCTTTTTTACTGGTGCCAAAAACAAATTCTGGATGCTCTTTTTGAAGGTACATATATGCACCTATGGTCCTGAATGGGTTAATTAAATTTGAATTTATAGGAATTTTGTGCAATATTTATAACCCCACTCAAATCTTTTATTTTAAATATTTTTCTTGGTATTTTGTAGAATTAGGAAATGTACAAATATAATGTTCTAACAATAGAAATGTAGAAATATTTCCTAATTGAAAAATTTCTCCCCCCCCCCCCAATGCCAAGAAAGCTGAAAAAATGCAAAGGCAAACGAAACCATCCTTTTAAAAATATTTCGTTTTGCATAACCAATAATGCTTTTGGAACAAGATAAAGTAATGTATCTATGACTCATTCTAAACTGTATTGCAAATAATCGAAGTATTAAATGAATTATAATAGGCTAATTTAATGGTACGTATAAGTACCGTCAGTAGATAAAGGGTTAAATGGTTCATTCATTATGAATAAGAACAGTTTTTAGTTTATGCTGGACAGATAATTACACCTTTTTATTTTTTATTAAATATATTCAAAATTGTTAATTGGTCCAAATCATCCAAGCAACCTCATAGCAAATTGGTATATAGTTTTATATACCTTAGATAAATTTAAATAATATAAGTGATCGTATTTACCTACATTCTAGTAGAAGAGCAACGCGAAGCATTAATAAAATTAAATTATAATTCGCGTCAAAAAGTAATTATTAAATTTGAATAATTACGATTAGAATTAAGAGTTTGCGTTGTGATTTATTTAGATGAACTCTTCCACTTATGAATTAAACTAAAATTTAAGCTGTAAAAAAAGAATTGACACACTTTAAATATTATTAATTAAATAATTACAGAAACTTTTTTAAACTTGATTAAATATTTTATTTACATTGAACATATTTATTTACAGAAAAAAAACATAATATTAATTCAAAAAATAGAAAGCAACACTTTTGTTTGCTTCTCATTATTTTAAGTATGTTTAATCTTTTTTTAAAAAAAAAGACAATATTTTCACGTACTCTAATTATTATAATTGTTTCTTTTTGCTAAAAGAAATACTCTCTTTCATTTTTAAAATTACCTTAATCTTATTTAATTATTGGTTTGGTCGGATCTCAGATAACTCTCTACCATAAAATATCAGAAAAGTATTTTTTTAGATTTTTCATATGAACTTATGTGGTAAAAGAAAATGTGTAAAATAGTACCTTCTTTTAATATACGGGATGGTGGCCTTTATTTGTCAAATTCCGAGTTGCTGCGTTGCTTAGGATCATGGCAATGTGTCATCAGGAACGCATCCTCAATTTGGCTTGTTTAGGATCACTCCGATCTGTACATCAGGAAGACATCCTCAATTTGGCTTGTGTAGGCTCACTCCGATAGGTACCTCAGGAAGACATCCTCAATTAGGCTTGATTAGGCTGGATTAGGCTCGCTCCGCTAGGTCCATCTCGCCTGGGCTTTTCTAGGGCTTACGGGACTCATTGCACGGGCTTTTCAGGAGAGCTCTTGCATCCTCTACATCTTTTTTCAGACTATCTTTTTTTTAAACTTATTCTTCTTGCACACCAGTTCCTGCAGTGGGTGGAGCTATTTTTGTCTAGTCCACTGTTATTGGATGTGAGAAGATTTTTTATTATACTTCGATAGGCCTATTAGCTAGCAGTCTGCAAATGGCCCCTAACATATACTTTAATATTATTATCTGCCTTAAAGTTTGGGTGGTCTGAAAAGTCATAAATTTATCCCAACACTTTTATTGAGGCCATAAATTGATTCCAACGTTTTTATGATTTTACGACTTCTAATTATACACCACTTTCCATTGGCTTGTCATAAAACGACACCATGGCGTCTGGCTAGTTGTTGTCTGAGATCCGAACTCCATTCAACGTTATACCTTCATTTTACAATACAACAATTTTTTAAAAATATATATTTAATCTTTAAAATCAACTTAATAATTTCTGTATGAACTTACACTCTTATTTTACTTAAATATATAAACATTATAATTTTACACTCATAATTATATTTTATAAAAAATATTTATACAAACAGAAATAACAAATTACGCAATTTTACTTTGATTTAACCAACATGGTGCAGGAACATATCATAGTTATATGTTGCCCAGCATCTCTCCCGGTATCGGAAGAAAAAAAAAATAAAAACTGATTGCTGGTTTTTTTTTTTTTTTTTTAAAGCTTGAAGGAATGTACGTGTCCATATGACTGTGTATCTACACAGTTTTTGAGCGCAGACTGTAAAGTTCAATTATGAATGGTTCTGGTATATTTTATAAGAAGTTCTTCTATTGTTTCATAACAGAAAGTTCAACACATGATAGCATAGTTGTCTGTTGACATTCACATTTATAGAAGATCTCTGTACTGACAATCAGACGTCTTTCTCGAAGCCTTTTTTCTTTACCACACACATGTTTACTAATTTTGTAACTTTACAGTTTAAGTGCCCAAAATACATTCAAAGCTATAATTTTGTCTGAAATTAATATGCCGAAATAAACCTCATTATAAGAAAAATAATGGCATACGCATTTGACATATTATTTCATCACATACAACCTTATGACACAGTGTTTTATCTAAAACACATTTTATACTGAATAAAAGTAAATACAATGCTTGTAATATGACATGTTATATTTTCACATAATTAATCTGATGTATTCAAATTATAATCAGAAAAAATATTGTATACAAACTTGTTACATTATTTTATTTATTTGTTACTTCAAACATGTATGATCTGTCAAAATGTACAAGCTAATTCATCTCCTTTAATATATCATTACGCAATGCTTTCCAACTTTACCCGATACGAGAGAAAAAAAAAGAAGAAGCAGGAGAGAATAAAACCAGTTTTTTGACCGTCGCCGATCCTCCCGAAAAGTGGGGGGTGGTCAAGCTACTAATCGCTTTCTGTGAGGTGATTTGTGCTGTGACAAAATTTTACGACTTCAAAAAGTAAGTATTTAAAACCATTTCATGCTTGTAATTACCGTATTAATTAGTATAATTTCTTGATATACTTTCTTCTTAACTCACTGTGCATGCCTGTATGTAATTTTAAACATAATCTATGCATAAACAGTGTATGTATTTGTATCGTATCTAATGTAAACCTTCTGCTTTTTTTTTTATTATTTTGCAGGGGAAAAATGGCGATTCTAGCATGTGCATTCTCCTGCCTCATACTGGAACTGAAGCGAGGGTGGCCTTTTTATGCATCCAGGTTTAAATCTAACCCAAATTGCCTTTCAGGATTAAAAAAAAAAAATGCATATAATTTTCTTTAACTGATTACATTGTATATTTTTAGACCTTTTTAACAAACACAAATTTTGATTCATGATATTGTTTACTATTAAAATGTAAACAACACGGAAAAATGACTTCTACGGCCTCTCAAAAATGCAAAATATGCATTACGCTGACCTTAAAAATGCACCTTCATTTAATACTATTAAATAGTGTTGTCAGAAAATGCCATTGACGAAGAAGAGAACAATTTTTTTTGTCTTAAATTATTATTTATTTAGCCAACAATTCTATCTTAAAAGATTGTTAATTTTTCATATTTATTTATTTTTTTACTGAATGAAATAAAAATTTATTTATTCAAAATTTTATTTATCATTAACATTCCGTATGTGAATTCTACTGTCTAAAATTTAATGATATGTTTAAGAATAAAAGATAATAAATTATTATTATTAATCCAACATTAATAATTATTATTTAATTATAAAAAAAAAATGTTATTAATACACTTGTATAATTTAAAAAAAAAAAAGTAAATGATAATTACTACGTAAAATCGTATGTAGTAACCCATGAGTACTCGGCCGAACCAAAGAATTTCTGCCAGCAGGAAAGAATCTTTGTATACTCATAAATATGTACACCCAATTGTTACAGATTAAGTTTTTTAAAAAAATTCCTGTACGTACTATAAAAAAAATTAAGTGAATAAATTTATTAAGCCATACTACATATTTTAATAAAATTAAGGCCAATATATATAAATATATTTATTTATTTATTTTGTTTTCTTATGTTAAATTGGCCAAATTATATAAAAAAAAAAAATTTATGAACTCACACACTCAAATTTATCAATACTATGTATATTTATATGTGTTTAATTTAGAATTGCATTTAATTCTAAGGGAAAGTAAAGAGAAAAAAAAATGCTTAAATTCTAAACTAACATAAATTTATAAAATATTTCATTTAAAAAAAAAAAAATCTAATTTCTAGCTGATTTCAGCAAGATGTCATTTAATATTTATATTAAATAATTTTGCTAATACATTTTATTAATTGTTAAATTCGCATATTTTTATATATACAATAAAAATATAATAGTCTTACATAAAATTTTACACTACAACAATGTTATTAATTAATTTAACTTGAATTTAAGCCTACTTTAATTCTAATTGAATACCGTTAATAAAAGTAAATTAGCTTATCAAGTTAAATATAATATAAACTATGTTTGTCTAATGTTAATTTTGATGAAAATTCCATAAATTTTAACTGTAAATGCTAATTGCTATACCTTTTGTTATTTATTTTGAAAACAACACGAACTTATATTTTTATTTATTATTTTTTTATTAAATCTAGGAACTATACACTGAGCTAGACACTCCATAAATGTGTAAAACCTAAAAATCAAAAATTTTCCTAAAGAAAACTCAAAATGCTGCTTTTTACAATATAATATTACTAATTTTATTGTTTCTGAGCATAACATCTAGTAATTATACCATACTTAATTTTTTCTTCGATTCCTTTTTCAGCCAAGAATCCTGAAATTTATGCCTAGGTGGACCATATATTGATGTATCTGTGAATTGATAAATTTTCTACAAAAATTTTGTTGGTGTTGGTGCATACCCAGCCGTAGGCCAAAATTGTACCCTATACAGAAAGCCTTTGGTGAGAAAATTTTAATTTTACTTCAATTATTTATTTGTGTATTTTTACTATTATTTTTGTGTGCAATCATGTTGAAATAACTTGCCTTGTCCATTGTTATACATATATATGTTTTTTTAAAAACCAATGTGCTACACCAAAATCCTTTTTTTTAAATTTTTTTATATAACACTTTTGTTCATAAAACTTATCCCTGCTGTCTAAATTCTAGACTTTAGCATATAAGTTGTACTTGAACTACCGGAATAAATCTTAGCACTTTTTGTATATTTTATTATATTTAGGCTTATAGCTGACCGCTATCCTAATATAGAGTGCACTAATAATTTATTCCTTGTCAACCATATATTTATATAAAAAAAATATATATATGAGTATGCTATAAAGCTGTTCTAACTACCCTGAACCTATAGCTTACACCTACTCATTTTAAAGAGTAATTCTGAAATTTTGTCATCTAAATTGTAAGGCTATTAGCAAAGGCTACCCTTATAGAAGACAGAAAAAATTCTCTTTTTTTTTTTTTTTTTTTTTTTTTTTTTTTGAAAATTACTCCAACATTATTTACTATGAAATTAATTAAGTTTTAATGTTATTTGGCTTTGTTAAGATTTTATATTTTCTAATTCATATTCGAAAAGAAAAAAAAATATATAACTTTTGCCTGGAGCGAAATATTTCACTGCTCCATTGAAGTTTTGTGAAGCACATTACATAATTTTATAAGTATGTTTTCGGGTGCGCCCTGCACATTTGCTCAATATTGTAACCCTGAGACAAATTGGCGTTCCCATGTTCCTATCCTTTCTTATTATTATTTTGAATTTTAAAAAGGCAAGTTATTAATTTTGTTTCAATTTTTTTTTATCTAAAAAAAGAAAAATTTATTTTTAAATTTTGAAAAATTTTTTAAATTTTGAAATTCGATTAATTATGCATTTTGATTTATTTTTAATACCAATTCATATACCATGGATACTCTTGGGGAGGGGGGAAAGGGTAATGATCTTGTATAACATCCCCGTATAAGTTTGTATATGGTGTATAACCATATAACGACATATTTTGATCATAATGATCTGTTTGATACTGTAAATATGGGTCTATATTCTCAGAATATGTATTATTTTTTTTATAATGCGTTTTAGTAAGTTTGTGACCCTTTTGACTCGTATTTTTGTTCAATTTGAACCAACAATTTTCAGTTAAGTGCGATTTTCTTTTACAAATGTCACATTTATTTTTGTAATTTTTATCACCCTTAATTTTTTTCTGAGACCCTTGTAAATTCGTAATTTCCGCCTCTGTATGATCTGTTGCGTATTTCGGAGCGTACAGCTGATCCATATGTCGTTTGATCGGCTCTATTGATTTATCTGGAACATATTGTAATAAATAATTAAAGTTTCTAAACTTTTTAGTAACTTCGTAGGGTCCTTGAAATTTTGGCTCTAATGCGCCTGGTTTTCCAATACATTTTAGATATACTGTTTGACCCAAATTTAAATCCTTTACTTTTTCGTATGCCTCTTCATCTATATATTCTTGCATTATTTTCTCCTGGTTTGCAAGGGATTGAATTTTGATTTCCTTCATATGCTGTATTCTGCTTTTAACATAAGAGTGGGTATATATTTCCTCAGAAGGAATATGGGCTGTGAAGGGATTTTTTATTTCCCTTGCGAAAAATAGCAGTGAGGGACTATATCCCGTAGCGCGGTGTTTCGAGGAATTATACGCTAGTTTAAAAAAATCCAGTCTTATGTCCCATTCCGTAGTGCGTTTCGACATAGCTACAATTGATGTTTTTAATATTTTATTGGTAACTTCACAAAGTCCATTTCCTTGCGCACGGTATACACTCACAAATTTCCTTTGTATGTTTAAAGATTCCAAATATTCTTTCATAATTTCGCTACGTAAATATTTTGCATTATCAAAGATAATTTCTTTACACATCCCATAATTTGCAAAATATTTATTTAGTACATTTAATATAGTCTGTGACTCTACGTTTCGTAGGGGAACAGCTTCCAGGAATCTCGATGTCGAATCAATTATAATTAAAATGTATCTGTTTTTCCTTAACGTGAGGTTTAAAGGTCCAATGACGTCAGCATGCAGGACTGTACCGACTTCGTGATCTTTCACCATTTTTTTAACAGGGACTTTTATTGTTGTGTGTTGTTTAGATGTGAGGCACTGCACACAATTTGCACAATACTGTTTAATGTCTTTGTACATTCCGTGCCAAAAAAGCCTTGTTTTCACATTATCATAAGTTTTTTGAAATCCGAAATGCGCTTTATGAGCTTCCTCTATGGCTGCAATTTTTAATGAATCCGGGGTAATTAAAAGCTCCTTTTTATCTGAACCAGGTTTCAAAATTAATAATTTATTGTGATTTAAAGCAAATCTCTTCGTGCTTCTATTATTTTTGTCTTTTTCGATTTTATTTATTATAATTTTTAATTTTTCGTCTGCATATTGCTCCGATTTAATATTTTCGTCTGTAAGTGCTATGTTACTTGCAAACAAATTATTTTGGAGTTCTCTGTCTGTTGTAAGATTATCTAAATTCCTGCTCAAATAGTCTGCTGGATTGTTAATCCCTTCGACGAATTCGAAGTCGAAATTAAAGTCTTGTAAATCTGCTACCCATCTGTTTATAATTTCCGATTTATCTTGTAAATGTAAATGCTGAGTTAGTGCTTTCGAATCAGTTAACACAGTAAATCTTCTACCTGAAAGCATATATTTAAAATGCATAATTGCTTCATGCACTGCTAAACTCAAATTTAATACTCGGATAATTTTTTTCCGGTTCTCTAAGTTTTCTCCCGAAAAATTCAACAGGTAGCAAATGACCATCCTTTTCTTGAGCTAGAACACCTGAAATTGCAACTTTGCTCCCATCCGTGAATAAGTAAAATTCCTTGTTAAAATCGGGGGGTCTGAGCGTTGGTTTTTGTACAATTTCTTCCTGAATTATCAGGAAAGCTTTTTCTGCTTCTGGACTCCACTTAAATTTAACTTTATCTTTAGTCAGCTCTATTAAAGGGTTAACTTTGTCGGAATAGTTGGGTATTAGCGTCCGAAAATAATTCGCTAAGCCCAATAAAGATCTGACCCCCTTTTTCGATTTTGGTCTGACTAAATTTTTTACTTTTTCAATATTCTTTTGAGATGGAGAATATCCCATTTGATTCACCCTAAATCCTAGTAATTCTATTTCTGCTTTGCAAATTTGCATTTTTGAAGGTTCGATTGTCATGTTGTGATTTATTAATACCTGTAGAACTTCTTCTAAGGTTTTCGTCATCTCTGCTATTGTATTTGCAGATATCAACACATCATCAATGTAGTATGATACTTTGCTTTTGTCAAAATGTCCCAGAATTTTATCGATTACTTCTGCAAAAATTGCGCTAGAATTTCGTGTGCCAAAAGATAAACGAAGTGGCATATGTTTTCCAAATTCCGTAACAAATGCTAATTTTTTGCAATCTTCTGGTTTTAAATTTATTTGGAAAAAAGCACTATGTAAGTCTAGCACCGTATAGTATTTTTTACCGCTTATTTTTTGTAATAAGTCTTTTACGTCCGGCATCGGATAAGTATAAGGTTGTAAAATTTGGTTTAATAGTCTTAGGTCCGTTGCCATTCTAAACTTGGGTTCTGCATTCGGGTTATTACTCGGATTTTTCTTTCTAACGAAAATAACTGGAAAAGCATACTCGGAGTCAGTCTTCTCTATAATTTTAGCCTGTAACAGTTGTTCAATTTCCCTTTTCGCATACTGTCTTACTGCCTGAGGCAATTTATATGGCTTAGCTTGTACCGGGAATTCATGATTCAATTGAAAACTTGGTGCAACAAACGCTGATTGCCCCAATGTTTGATAACTTTTTGAAAATGCATGAACATTGCCCATTAAAATTTTTCGAAATTTTTGTTGTACTTCCTCTGATAAATGGCTTAAATCGAAATCCGTCTCTTTAATTTCTGCTTCTCGCAATTTTCTTACATCTTCTATATTTAAATTATTTATTTCATAAAATGTCCCTTTCTCTATATTATCAGTTGAGTCATCTTGCTTGCACTCAAAGTTCGTTATAATTTCCCCTATTTTAGTTCCTTTCTGAATAATTAACTTTTCTAACAGTTTATTCTTTATTATAATATTTATGTTATTATTTTTTTGAACTTCGTGTAACGAAGTCTCGCATGAAAATTTACTATTTTCTTGAATGGGGTCAAAAATAATTATATCTGACATATTTATATCCTCTGGGCATTTTAATTTTACAATTTTCGATTCTTCAGGTTGGAGAAAAATTCTATTTTTAGTAATGGCAAACATACTTTTATTTGAATGTTCCCCTGAATTACATGGCGTAATGTTATTCACTTCATAATTATTTACTTCACTTGCAACGTTTAATTTAATTTGTTGATTTTTAAATTTTAATGTTTTATTGCATAAATCCAAAATCATATGATTTTCTTTGAGATAATCGTACCCTAATAACATTTGGTACTGCCTATCAAAATCATCATTAGTGACATAAAATGTGCCTGTTGTGAATATACCTTTTAATCGAAAAGTTAATTTTACACATTGTTTAAAAAAAATCTTTGAATTTGTTAAAGTTTTAATTTGGATCTGATTGCCCAAATATTTGATTTTGACGTTTGTATCTTTAATTTTTTTGAATAAAGAAGGTGATAAAAGGGACACAGCAGCTCCGGTATCCAGTAACGCTTGTATTTCGACGCCCTGTATACTTAGTGATATAATTGGCAGACTATCTTTGTCTGCATTTGTTATATTTGCGATTGTTTTATTTATTTTATCGATTTCCGTCTCTGAAAATCCCGAATCTTGATCCGATTTCGCTGTTTTCTTTGCCCATTTTTTTTTCTTTTTGCGCTTTTCAAATTGATAACCATTTTGCTCATAATTCTCAGGAATATATCCAAAATCCCTATTTCCCGAATTCCAGTTAGGTTGTGAATAATCATACATCCCATAATGCGTCGGGTAATTAAAGGAATTGTAGTAATCATTATAATATCGTTCATAATCATTATAATGAAAATTGTTATTGAAATGGGAACCCTGATAATCATTGTGTTTATTAAAGAGTTTCTTATTCCGCGGAACACTATCATCTCTAATTGCATGATTTTTTTTCATTGATTTTTTTAGTTTTTCAATCTCCCCTTTTAATTTCTCGATTAGCTCTTTGTTTTGCTTACTTGATTCTATAATGTTCTCATAAAGATCTTTGTTTTCTTTATTTATTGCGTTAATTTCCTCAAACTTTGATTCATTATACGCACTTTCCATAAGTTTTGCTAACTCGCATGCCTCCTTGAAGGACCTGGGCGCATTTTTACGCACATCTAGTGCAATATCCTGTCTAATTGAATTTAAAAAATTCGACATTTTTAAGATTTCGATAAAATTCTCTTCCTTATTATCCACATTTTCGCCTGCACTTTCGATATAAGATTTTACACCCTTTTTAAATTCCAAAATGAAATCCTCTATCGTTTGACTTGCGGCCTGTTTTAAATTTAGGAAATTGCTCTGAGCATTAAGGAAGCTTAGTTTTGTACCAAATAACTCCACCAAATTATTTTTAAATAAATTATAATTGGTCTCGTTATATGTTTCAATCTGTTTACTTAAAATATGTTTTGCGTCCCCAGTAATTTTAGCCTTTAAAATTAATAATTTAGTTTCTTCCTGTATATCTGTCGAATTGAAAATATTCTCAAATTCCTCTAAGAAAAATATAATGTTTTTGTTCTTTTTATTGTCAAATGGTGACACTAACTTAATACGTGTATCTATATCCAGCGTCTGAGTCATTTTTAACAAGTATTAGTAATCAATGTATACTTTTTCAAAATATCAATTCAAAATAGATCCTATACCTCTTAAAAGAATATTTTGCATCTCATACTATTTTCTCTATATTACAACATATGTATGAAAATATTCTAAATTGCATAAATACATAAAAACAACAACACTAAAATTTAAAAAAAAATTTCTTAGGAGATGAAGTTGTTTTGTAGATTATTCTTTTACACACATAAATACCCCTAAAATATTTATAATACACGTATATATAAAAAACAACATAATTTCATTTAACAGAAAAATATCTGTCTTTTTCTACAGAAAAAACAATCTTATTTTTTTTTTTTTTTTGTAAATATTGTACTACTACTTCGTAGTACGACTCATAAATTTTCTTTTGTATCAAGGTGATACAATTTCAAAAATCGTGATCTATTGACATTTCAATCATTTTTATATCAGACATATTATAAAATTTTACTCATTATTCTTATTATTATTATTATTTATACATTATATAAAAAAAAATTATTTTTACAAATGTGTCATCTGTGATGTGAATGCCATTATTTTTCAATGGTAACTGAGATCCAACCACAAGAGAAAAGAGAGAAAAAAAAACAAAATTGTAATTCCTAAATTTACCTATTATAAATCCCAGAATTATTTTTTTTATTTCCTTTTTGTTTTTTACTAACATATATTATTCATTTTATTTATATAAAATTATTATATGTGTGTCATTATTGTTACAATAATAAAATTAATTTTAATAAAATTTTAATCAATTAAACTTACATACCTACAATATCTTTAAAATTGTGACATTGAAATAATACTTAAATTTATTTTCCTTTATTATTATTATTATTATTATTATTATTATTTCTAATGACCTCAGATGAACGTTCCTGAGTCATAGCACCATTGTACTATCTAATGACCTCAGATGATCGTTCCTGAGTCAGAGCACCATTGTACTTAATGAACGTTCCTGAGTCACGGCGCCATTTGTACTATGAAGGGGGGATGCTGGACAGATAATTACACCTTTTTATTTTTTATTAAATATATTCAAAATTGTTAATTGGTCCAAATCATCCAAGCAACCTCATAGCAAATTGGTATATAGTTTTATATACCTTAGATAAATTTAAATAATATAAGTGATCGTATTTACCTACATTCTAGTAGAAGAGCAACGCGAAGCATTAATAAAATTAAATTATAATTCGCGTCAAAAAGTAATTATTAAATTTGAATAATTACGATTAGAATTAAGAGTTTGCGTTGTGATTTATTTAGATGAACTCTTCCACTTATGAATTAAACTAAAATTTAAGCTGTAAAAAAAGAATTGACACACTTTAAATATTATTAATTAAATAATTACAGAAACTTTTTTAAACTTGATTAAATATTTTATTTACATTGAACATATTTATTTACAGAAAAAAAACATAATATTAATTCAAAAAATAGAAAGCAACACTTTTGTTTGCTTCTCATTATTTTAAGTATGTTTAATCTTTTTTTAAAAAAAAAGACAATATTTTCACGTACTCTAATTATTATAATTGTTTCTTTTTGCTAAAAGAAATACTCTCTTTCATTTTTAAAATTACCTTAATCTTATTTAATTATTGGTTTGGTCGGATCTCAGATAACTCTCTACCATAAAATATCAGAAAAGTATTTTTTTAGATTTTTCATATGAACTTATGTGGTAAAAGAAAATGTGTAAAATAGTACCTTCTTTTAATATACGGGATGGTGGCCTTTATTTGTCAAATTCCGAGTTGCTGCGTTGCTTAGGATCATGGCAATGTGTCATCAGGAACGCATCCTCAATTTGGCTTGTTTAGGATCACTCCGATCTGTACATCAGGAAGACATCCTCAATTTGGCTTGTGTAGGCTCACTCCGATAGGTACCTCAGGAAGACATCCTCAATTAGGCTTGATTAGGCTGGATTAGGCTCGCTCCGCTAGGTCCATCTCGCCTGGGCTTTTCTAGGGCTTACGGGACTCATTGCACGGGCTTTTCAGGAGAGCTCTTGCATCCTCTACATCTTTTTTCAGACTATCTTTTTTTTAAACTTATTCTTCTTGCACACCAGTTCCTGCAGTGGGTGGAGCTATTTTTGTCTAGTCCACTGTTATTGGATGTGAGAAGATTTTTTATTATACTTCGATAGGCCTATTAGCTAGCAGTCTGCAAATGGCCCCTAACATATACTTTAATATTATTATCTGCCTTAAAGTTTGGGTGGTCTGAAAAGTCATAAATTTATCCCAACACTTTTATTGAGGCCATAAATTGATTCCAACGTTTTTATGATTTTACGACTTCTAATTATACACCACTTTCCATTGGCTTGTCATAAAACGACACCATGGCGTCTGGCTAGTTGTTGTCTGAGATCCGAACTCCATTCAACGTTATACCTTCATTTTACAATACAACAATTTTTTAAAAATATATATTTAATCTTTAAAATCAACTTAATAATTTCTGTATGAACTTACACTCTTATTTTACTTAAATATATAAACATTATAATTTTACACTCATAATTATATTTTATAAAAAATATTTATACAAACAGAAATAACAAATTACGCAATTTTACTTTGATTTAACCAACATGGTGCGGGAACATATCATAGTTATATGTTGCCCAGCAGTTTATAATAAACAAAATTATTAAAATACATACCTTCCAAGTATTTTTTTTTTTTATCATGAAAAGTACGAAATATCCTCAGTCCAGAGGGAGGTAAGCGGTTGAAATAGCTCAGGCCTGAATGTGTTAATACTTTGATAAAAAAAAAAAGAGCTTGTCAGTAATATTTTAAACAAAGATTGTTGAATATTTCTTAAAATACATTTATTGTTTGTATTATATCTACGAATGATAGTAATAAAAGCAACGCATCTAAACTTGACATTCTTTCAGGGAAATAAAAAATATCATAAAAATGTGTTAACAAACACATATAAATTCCTGCCATCATTCCCGCTTTGTGTATCTTTACGCTTTCACATATTTTTTTCATCTGATAATGGAACATGAAACCTTGACACTGCTTTGAAAACGTTGTAAATGTTATAATATGCATTGAAACCAGCATTTAAAAAAGCTAATTTTTATTTTTTTATTTATTTCTCAAATCATACTAATGCGTCAAAAAAATGTATTTGGTAATTATAAAAGACATATCCAGCTATCACAAATAAATAGATAATATACAGCTACGAAAATCATCTTAAAGCATGTTTGAAAAGAGATTATCCTGAAGAGTTATTAATACTAAAAGGAAATCTTTTATGCGGTAGTCAAAAAATAAGAATTTGAACTTGTAAAATTAAGAATTTTTCCATTAACATTCGCAAACCTAGATCTATGTAAACTGTATTATGTCCACTAATGATACTAATAAAAGCGACCTTTCTAAATCCCAAATTTCGTCTTAGGAATAAAAAATATCATAAAAAGATGTAAACGCATATAAACTCGAACAATCCTTTTCGTTTCGTTTATATCGAGCTACGAAAATCCTTCTAAAGCAACTTTGAAGATGGATTATTCTGAAACGTTATTAATACTAAAAGAAAATCTATTATGCGATATTCAAAAAATAAAAATTCGACTTTGTAAACGAATTTTTTCGTTAACAATGCTAACCTACATCTATGTAAAATGTATTATGTCTACTTAATAATATTAATAAAAGCGACGTTGCTAAATTCCAAATTCCGTCTTAGAAAGAAAAGTATCATAAAAAGGCGAAAACACATTTCAACTCGAACCATCATTTTCGTTTCGGTTACATCGCGAAAATCATTCTAAAGCAACTTTGAAAACAGATTATTCTGAAACGCTATTAATTCTAAAAGAAAATCTGTTACGCGATACTCAAAACGAATTTGTAAATGGAAGAAATTCTTCATTAACCTTCCTAACCTAGATCTGTGTACAACTGTATAAAGTTTATTAATTATTTCCATAAAAGCGACGTTTGTAAATTCCAAATTCCGTCTCATGAAGAAAAATATCATAAAAAGACGAAAACACATGAGCACTTGAGCTTCAAAACTCGCCTTATCAAAAGAAAAAGAAAAAAAAAATCGTGTTTTCTCTATTAATCTATTCTATTGATAAGCCTGCACCGAAAAAACACTACAATCTGCAAAAAAAACTAGTTTTAACCTGTATTGACGTTGTTAGAGGTTTTTTGCGATTTCTCAAAATTTGATTTTTTGGATAAGACGAATTTTGAAACTCACGTCTTCACATATAAACTTGAACCATCATTTTCGTTTCGTTTATATCAAGCTGCAAAAATCATTCTAAAACATCTTTGAAAACAGATTATTCTGAAACGCTATTAATTCTAAAATAAAATCTGTTACGCGATATTCAAAACGAATTTGTAAACGGAAGAAATTCTTCATTAACCTTCCTAACCTAGATCTGTGTACAACTGTATAAAGTTTATTAATTATTTCCATAAAAGCGACGTTTGTAAATCCCAAATTCCGTCTCATGAAGAAAAATATCATAAAAAGACGAAAACACATGAGCACTTGAGCTTCAAAACTCGCCTTATCAAAAAAAAAAAAAAAAAAAAAAAAAAATCGTGTTTTCTCTATTAATCTATTCTATTGGTAAGCCTGCACCGAAAAAACACCACAATCTGCAAAAAAACTAGTTTTAACCTGTATTAACGTTGTTAGAGGTTTTTTGCGATTTCCCAAAATTTGATTTTTTGGATAAGACGAATTTTGAAACTCACGTCTTCACATATAAACTTGAACCATCATTTTCGTTTCGTTTATATCAAGCTGCAAAAATCATTCTAAAACATCTTTGAAAACAGATTATTCTGAAACGCTATTAATTCTAAAATAAAATCTGTTATGCGATATTCAAAACGAATTTGTAAACGGAAGAAATTCTTCATTAACCTTCCTAACCTAGATCTGTGTACATCAAGTGTATAAAGTTTATTAATGATTTACATAAAAGCGACGTTTGTAAATCCCAAATTCCGTCTCATGAAGAAAAATATCATAAAAAGACGAAAACACATGAGCACTTAAGCTTCAAAACTCGCCTTATCCAAAAGAAAAAAAAATCGTGTTTTCTCTATTAATCTATTCTATTGATAAGTGTGCACGGAAAAAACACTACAATCTGAAAAAAAACTAGTTTTAACATGCATTGACGTTGTTAGAGGTTTTTTTGCGATTTCCCAAAATTTGATTTTTTGGAAAAGACGTGTTTTGAAACTCACGTCTTCACATATAAACTTGAACCATCATTTTCTTTTCGTTTATATCAAGCTGCAAAAATCATTCTAAAGCATCTTTGAAAACAGATTATTCTGAAACGTTATTAATACTAAAAGAAAATCAATCATGCGATATTCAAATCGAATTTCTAAACGGAAGAATTTTTTCATTAACCTTCCTAACCTAGATCTATGTAAAACTGTATTGAGTCTACTAATATATGTTAATAAAAGCGACGTTTCTAAATCCCAAATTCCGTCTTAGAAAGACAAAATATCATAAAAAGGCAAAAACACATATAAACTCGAACCATCATTTTCATTTCGTTTCCTTTTAAACGCCTTCACACATTTTTTTTTCTTTTACCGGACAATGAAACACCTTCTCCTTGACACTGCCTTAATTCAGAACTCTGCAATATCAAATTTTTTATGAATACGACAACACTGGATGAGGTCTGTGATTTACTGCCTAAGATATTACCGTGTGCGCATGTTTGACATTCAAAACATTTTTGTTATTTGTTGATTCGCTCGAGCACCGAAAGATCTTCTGCCAAAACTTAGGTTTCCATTTCTGTGAGATTGTTTTGACTTATCTGCGAAGGAAAAATAGCAATCTAAGTGATTTAAAAAAGCGTTAGACAAGATAATGGGTTAATGTGAGTATTATTAGAAATCTTTATTGTGCATTGTTTATCTTTTTAATACAACCTAAAAATGTTTTTAAAATGATTTTCTAAAAAAATACTCAATTCTCAAATTTTAATCCTTAATAATTTTTATTTTGTATTCACGTTCTTACATAACTATTAATTACAAATACATATTCTAACAAAATATTTTCAAAGCATACAAAATCATGATATTTTTTCTTGTGTTTTCATTCAAAGTTTATAAGAATCTAAAAGTTGTGTGCTTGCTTGTATCTAACTCTAAACTTTGTGTTCCAATTTTCGTAAAAAATACTGCAATGCGATGAAATTTTAATGTGTTTTTAAGGGGAGACATGAGTGAAATGTTTTGAAAAAATTGATTTTTGTTTTATTAGATTAAAAAGTTCTCTGAATCTTCCTGAATCCATTGGTATACCCGTTTTTTCTGACAACTAGACATAATCGTAAAAATTCAAGGGATTACACAGACTCGGACGCCATGCCCATTCACATTAATTTTACGCTAAAATTTTATACTTATTTCTATTTTTAAATTCTACTCGCACCCCTATATTTTTAAAATAAATTTTGTAGTATGCACATGTTGACAAAGTACAAGTAAAAGTGTTTCTTATAAAAAAAAAAAGTGGTGCTCGGGATAAAATTCGTGTAAGAGATGCTGGTCCGGAAGTTACGTGTGAAGTAACATAGAACCGATAAGGGTTAAAACATTACCTCATTCATTACATGAAACTAAAATTTTTCCAATTCTTTTTATATACTTTAAGTCATATATTTGATAAGATTGTGGAAGAACTTCACACACGTTAGAAGTGTCTAAGTTTTTTGTATCTCCTGAAAAATCGTACTTTCCTGGTAAAACTTCCATTATCTCATAAAGTGCTCCAGCGTTTTTTATTTTTTTGTGTGTGTGTGTGTTAGAGCATAAATATAAGATGATATATGGCAGACAGTTTTAAAAAACTGTAATTAGTTTCAGAAAAAAAAATCTGAAATATTGAAAATCTCTGTAAAATTGACATTGCTATAAATTAAAAAGTTTTAGTCGCTGAAAACAAACTGTGTACCATATATCTTGAGCATAATCCAGTGAATATGGATTTCAAATTTCATCAAAATCGGTCGGGTAGTTTCCGAGAAAACGAGTTTTAAAGCTGGCACATTTTCCATAGGATTGCACCCAGTCTTGTCTTCCCTTAAGCTATGCGTCAGTATTTTTTCTTTTAATAATGATAATGAAGCCGTACACGAATACATCGAAAATTAAAATTTAGTGCCATCTGTATTTTACGCAAAAACACGTATATGATTATGAAATTTGAATATGTTGTTCAGTTTAAACATAATATTTTCTACGTTGAAAATAATTATCATTCATGCATATATATTTTTTCTTACGGGTGCACTCCTTCTATGAAAAGTTCAAATATACTATCATATACAGAGTGTTAGGATATTAAGACTCGAACTTTTTTTAGAATGAGAATACCCACTCAAAGTGCAGAAAAGAGTTCAAGGAACCCTACCTCTAACACGCATATTTTCTAGAAAATTCTGAAAGAAAAAAAACTATCAAGTCACATGCGGAGCACCGAAAGTAAACTTTACTGGACTTCATGAAATTGCAAACCGCATAAAAAACAAGATAAAAAATGAAAGACTTTAAAACATAAAAATTTACCTCATTTAAATACGTAGCAAATTAACACATTGTAATAATATACTGATTTCAAATGCTAAAAGGTGTAAATTATAACTTTAAAACCAGTAAAAATACGTTTATTTCGACTGTTGACATGTTTCGACTCTCCCCTAGTCATTTTCAAAACAAATAAATTACCGCATATGTTTGTGAAAAAGAAATAATTTAAAAAGAGATGAACGGTAGGCATGTATCTAATATGCAGACCAACAGCCGACGTTCGGTTCGCTTTAACCCCTTGAGAAGCGGTGGGATATATTATATCCCACCTAATTTTAATCAAGATTTGTACCAGACACTTTTACTTAGTTTTTAGGCGGCTTTTTGTTATTTTGGAATACATCTTTTTGAAAATTCAGGTGTGAATTCAGCATTACAGAAACAGAATTACTTGCTCTTGAAAGTGTTAATAGGCAGCAGCTTGAAACTATCGGCAATCTTCGCATAATAACGTTTTCCGTTCGTGAGTATGTACTATGTACTTTACTTTTGATCAGCGCAATGGTAAAGTATTAAAAATTGTTAGGGAGTATGCGACGTCATACTTTTTCTTTAGCATTTTTCTGGAAAACTATGAGTTTTCAAGGTAGAGTCCTTTGAATAACCTTTACGTATTCATATCCACATCCAGAATTCTCGTTCTGCACTTTTTGTGCAATGGTATCCGAACACCCTGAATGATGACTATGTGTTTCTATATTGCATATCCCTACGGTATAATAATATTAAAATTGGCCAAGGCAATTAACATTAATTGCTAGTACTAAAGTGTGTGTGTGCATGTGGCATAAACTTTAGTGTAAGCACCTTGTCACCCCCATTTATTTCATGTGTTTGGCGATTTTAAATTTATTTAAAGCAAGTCGAATTAAAAGAAACTTTATTTAAAACATCAAACATAAAAGAACACAATACACAGATTAGTTTAAAATCCCATGGAGAGTGGGCCTCAGATCTGGTGCCCAATGGCATCCTGGGGAACACGACGAACACGCGCATCATAAATATCTCTAGAATATGCAATAGTCTCTGAAACTACTATCTTCTTCATCAGCTTCAAGTGGGATTTTGAGCATATCCCTCTAATTACCTATTATTATTTGGGTCCCAGGAGCCAAGTGCCCCGACGACAATGGCCTCGACGACAGAAGTTTTATTATTAACAGACAACTCTCAAGCAAGATTAGCATACTTCTCAGTTTTCTTTTTCCTCGCCTCTTCAAAAGCATGAGGGCCATTCTCGAACGGGACAGTAACGTCAAAGATGATAATATCGTTACCTTTTTGACCGACCAGATCCGGCCAGAGATTCTCAGTCCCAAACACACGATCCTCTCCCACGATGGTCTACCTTTCAATAGCAGCTTTTTTCACACGATTAACAATTGCGTTATGTCTTCCCTTGTATAAGGTTGAGCGAACCATAAAATGGTCAAGGACGTGCGAAAGGATTTCAATGTGCTGGCACCTCCGGTATTTCTTGTTTACTGGACCAGGGTTGCGCCGGGTCGGTTTACTATAACCGTTTAGATCGAATAAATACAGGCGCGCGCGATAAATAAATCGCGTCTTTAAAACTTTAAAACATACCACCAATAAAAAAATGTGAACTCTCCCTAGCCGCAGCAACACAATAGTTGGTCTTGCCTTGATGTTTATGGAGGTCTCTCAGGCTAGTAGTACGGTCTTTCCTAAATTTTTGTCTCAGTGTTTGAAATACCTTCCTTCTATTGCTGATCACCTCCGTCCCAGCTACAAACTCAACATCAGAATTTTCGTCAATGCGCCACTTGACATCCAGACGCTTCCCAGCCTGGCGCGCTCTAGTCCAGTGGGATGTATAATGGTTTGTACCCCTGTCTGGTGGGACAGAATTGAGGAAATCTTGAGCATTTTCAACTCTGGTGGGCTGCTGCCTAAAATCTGCATCATCCCTCAGCTCTGCCCAAGCCATATCTTTAACATCTTTAGAAGTAAGCAGCTTGAATCCCCATCCAAAATTGCAATATCTGAATCCTCGGCGGCCAATGGTACCTCAAATAAAACATCTTTTGCACCAAAAATTTACACATTTGCCGCGTTGGGAGAGACTCCAAGCGTGCGCTTAATTAAAGGACGAATAGAATCATCAATACTCTGCCATTCAGATTTAGACAGCTGGTCAGTTATCATGAGGAATAGCAGAGAAGGATAAAAGAAGGTCTTCAGGCAGTCAAGTCTCTGCCAAGGGCCGAACTTGGAATTCATAATATTCAGGGCCCTCTGCTTAAGTTGTTCAGTTGTGACTGTGTCCCGGGGGATAAACGCCCCAATTGGTTTACCTAAGAAAATTGCGGGACAGCCGTCATGGATGCAGGGAATTGAATTACCATCAATATTAAATATAGTTTCCCTGCATCCCGCAGGGGCCTTACTGCATTAATACATAGTAACACATTTTTTTGGATTGAAGTCCAATTTTCATGGCTGGTTCGTTTAAGAGGTGGAACAGGGCCAGCAGGGTCTTGGCATCTTTAGCCATTAAAATAGTGTCATCTGCATACGCCATTATGTAATGGAATAAATTCTATGATGACTATGTGTTCCAATATTGCATATAGTACTGTAAATTGTTAGCCATCATTTGCATATTAAGATAATGATTATGAAAAAAAAATCCTGAGCCAAACATAGATTACGAAATACTTACCAACACACTGAGAATTCTGTATCAAACATCTCTTAAATAAAATAAAACATGAGGTCTGAAAAGACAACTTAGAAAGCGCATAACACATTTGAAAACTAATTTCATTAATTACCATCTAATGTCAGAAAAAGATCAGAATTCTTTTGTGCAGCCCTGTATATGATCTATAAGTTTGTATATATACTACATAGTATGCAAAATTTAGTCCAGTTTGGAAACGCATAACACAATTAAAAATTCCCACTCAGCAATTTCCGCCAATAAGCGAAAACTTACTAGAATTCTTTTGTGCAGTCCCATATATCTCTCACCTTCATGAAAAGTGAAACATCTCAACAAAAGTAAATTTCACAGGAGAAGCAAAAGAAAATTTGCATTATTTTACTGTAACACGAAATTATACCACTTAGTTCTGGATACAGGAATAAGAACGTGCATAAAAACATTAAACCCTTAAGAATGAAGACGTAGGATGAGGTTTGGAGGATTGGAAACTTTTACCTCCCCACACAATCCACCCCTCTTCTGTGGTCACAAATGGACATATAGCGTAATAAACGGATTTTATGAAACTGTTTGTGTACCAGACACAGCTATGACAGACCTATTAGTGGAATAAAACGCAAAATGAATTTTAGTGAGATGTGTCACTTTTCTTGCGGGTGAGCCATATGATCTATTGAATTTATACACAACCAAGTAATCTCTCTATTCTAAAAAAAGTAATTAAAGCTATCACTGCCGCTGTTTATGAATTTTTTATGACCGGGGGCTTTTCTTCGATAATATTAAGAAAACTACTGCATACAAAAATATGAAAATCGGTGGTATTATAGGGAAATGTTTGATAAACACGCTCATGCAGACAGTTTTTAAATCGAACTATAATTTCAAGAAATATTTAATGTTTACATTTAATGGTTGCGGTTTAAAAGCAAGAAAATATTGAAAATTACGTCACGAAAACTATATTTACACGTGAATTTTAAAAGAGAAAGAAAATTGTAAAATAATAAATTCATTAATATGCGTTAAAAGTCGTAAATGGGGGAAATTGCGTCCTATTTAAAATGGCCAAACAATAATATTGCCAAAAAGTTTAAATTTTAAAATATATTTACGCGGGACATTTATTTCACATTTTGAGATAATCTTTTCAACTATTGTTGTGAATTCTAAAGCAGCGCAAATAATATTTCCTTTCTAACAACAAAAGTATTTAGTGAAAATAAAGTGAAAATTACGTCAGATTTAAAAGGATACATTTAAAATGCCTCATTTAAAAGAACTTTCTTATAGAGCCGTTAAAAAATACCGGGAGACAAAGACTCTGTTAACTTAATGAATTTTATCTTAGCTTATTTTTAAATTTTTCACACATCTGATTTAATCAAAGACGAAAACAGCCCATTAACAGGGAGATCGCCATTGTTTTTTTACTTATAATTCGGTCTTCCGAAAATTTTTTAAAGCCGATCAAATTAGCGTGCTTTTAGAGTTTGCGGCGTCTGAACGGGGGTTGGCGAGCGTAGCTCGTAGGGAGCAGAGGCCCCTAGTATGCAAAGAAATAGTTAAATTAAAAAACGCATACCACAATTGAAACCCCAATTTTAACAATTATACCTCATAGACAGTACTGTAACCGAATTATTTTGTGTGTCTCTGTGAAATGTAAAGGAATGATGAATGTTATGTACACCATATTCTATAGTATTCCTATGGTAGTATATTACAATGTGCATCAATTTCAGTATATTTGAAACAGTGTAACATCGTTAAAATACACTGCAGACATTTTCTCCCCATATATCACAGTGTAACGGAATTCTTTTGAGTGCGCCTGTAAAGGAACTACAAATGCTGCACAATTCATTTCCAACGCCGAATATGCCATGGTAAAAATAATACAGAACGGAAAGACAAACGGACGAACAAACTGAATTCCTAAACACTTTTCAATCTTATCTGAGAGCCTTGTTTTTCGTGCTAATTATAACAAATAATTAAAATTACGCAAAATGTGCTTTATTACTTAAAAAATGATAAAAATATTAAAAGATGTTAAATTGCATTATACAATTCTTAGCACTTTCAACTATAAACAAAGTCATCCTCATACAACATACAAAAACTGACGTAACAAACATCTGATTTTTCAAATTTCATCCTTTTGATGTGGAAAGTCTATTACTTCATCCAGGTTCATTGGGTGGTCCCATTTACGGTTGGTTTACGGTTGAAAGGACAGAGGAGAAACATTTCTACAATCGAAAGGATTCGAATTGTATAATGTAATTTAACATCTTTTAATATTTTTAAGTAACAAAGCACATTTTGTGTAATTTTAATTTTTAATTTTTTAAAGTTTTACCATTCTACTTATATATTTCCTTAAATAAATAATATCACATTTTTAAGACTTTTTAGCTCACAGGCTATCAAAGCCTAATGTCCCCGCCCGTTCTGTATGTATGTATGTACGTACGTACGTACGTAACGCGATAACTCTTGATAGAAACATCCGATTTGCTTCAAAAAAAAATTTCTAGCTTCATTCTGATAAGGTGCTTCCCTGATTAGTTTTGGGAGTTCATTGGTTAAGTATAAAGGGGGGAAACGGGGCTAGTCCCCCCCCCCCCCCGCTTAATTTAGATAAATGGGTTTTTCATGCAGAATTATTCAATTTGGTATATCGGCTTATTATGTTAAGGAGCTTCCCTGATTAGATTTGGAGGTTTACTAGTTAAGTATAAAGGGGGGAAGGGGGCTACCCCCCTTAATTTAGATAAATGGGTTTTTCACGCAGAATTATTCGATTTGCTCCAAATTTGGTATACCGGTTTATTATGTTAAGAAGCTGCCTTGATTAAATTTGGAGGTTCATTAGTTAAGTATAAAGGGGGGGAAATGGGGCTAGACCCCCCCCCCCTTTATTTAGATAAATGGGTTTTCCATGCAGAGTTATTCGATTTGCTCCAAATTTGGTATACCGGTTTATTATGATAAGAAGCTGCCTTGATTAGATTTGAAGGTTCATTAGTCAAGTATAAAGGGGGGAAAGGGGGGCTAGACCCCCCTTAATTTAGATAAATGGGTTTTTCATGCAGAATTGTTCGATTTGCTCCAAATTTTGTATACCGGTTTATTATGTTAAGATGCTGCCTTGATTAGATTTGAAGGTTCATTAGTTAAGTATAAAGGGGGGAAAGGGGGCTATACACCCCTTAATTTAGATAAATGGGTTTTCCATGCAGAGTTATTCGATTTGCTACAAATTTGGTATACAGGTTTATTATGTTAAAGAGCTGCCTCGCTTAATTTTGGAGGTTTATTGGTTAAGTTTAAAAGGGGGGAGGCTGGGGCTAGACACCCCCTCTTAATTTAAATAAATGGGTTTTTCATGCAGAATTAATCGAATTGCTTCAAATTTGATATGTCGGTTTATTCCGATATGGTACTTCCTTTATTAAATTTAAAGTTAAGTATGAAAAGGAAAGGGGCCCTTAATGTAGATAAATTGATTTTCATGCAGATTTATCCAATTTACTTTAATTTTTTTCTATGTTCATTCTGATAAGGAGCTTTCCTAATTAGATTTGGAGGCTCATTACTTAAGTATAAAGGGGGGGAAAGGAGGGTTACACCTCCCCCCTTAATTTAGCGAAATGGTTTTTTCATGCAGTATTATCTGATTTGCTTCAAATTTGGTATACCGGTTTATTATGTTAAGGTGCTTCCCTGATTAGATATGGAGGTTCATTGGTTAAGTTTAATGTGGGGGAACGGGGGCTAATCCCCCTTCATTTATTTTTTGTGGGCATTATTCTTTGAAATAACAGTATAATATACACTTAGTGTGAATAGCCTGTGAGCTCAATGCCATCAGTTTAACTGGATACTTTTCTGTTTATTTAATATGTACTGTTGATGTGGGGACAGGATGGCAATAATTAAGGAATTTTAACTTATATCTTATGGGAAATCGCGACTCGGTTAACGAAGGTTTTGGTTAACGAAGATAATCCTGTAACTCATTACCATCGTTAAACAAGAAGTTCCTGTAATGATATTCTATAATGCACGTTTATGTTTTAGTTTTTTAGTTTTACTTTGAAGGATTAGTAGAAATTCATATAAATTTTTTTTAAGCAGTACATGTATTAAGGAAAAAATTGTTCAGAACAAAGATTTTGATAATAGAGTAAAAAACGTATTTTAAAGAGCAAAATGACAATAGATCTAAAATTCTATTAAAAAAAATAAGTTTAAAAATATTTTCTTAAAATTCAAGAAATCAATGAAATAAAACAAAAAACAACTCTGAATTTTAAATTTAACTTGAATTATTATATAAATTGTATTTATAAAAATAATTTTATCTACTTTATTTGAACATTTGAATATTTGAAAATTTATGTAAATGAATTACAAGATCCCTTTAGATTTATGGAAACTCAAAAATTTAATTTTGTTTTTAAAACTTGATATTTTTCTGTAAAAGCGCGCAAATTTTCGTTTTACATTATGAGAAATTTAAATAATATCAAAATGCAGATAATAAAAAAAAATTCATTTTCATTATAACCTAATGACAATAAAAATTATATCAAGATTTTTTTTCTGTTTCAGCAAGTAATGTAATTTTAAACATACAATCACGACAAAATATTTTTAGTGTTGAAGGGAATTACGAGTATGTTCTTGTTAAATTGGGCGTTTAAAAAATAAACGTAAATAATAAAGGAAAATATAAAAGTTTCATTGATACAAAAAATATTCGTAAAAAAAATTCTTAGCGGAAAAAATGAAGACTTTTATTTATGAAAAAATTTAATTTGATTTGTATACGGTGTTCTGTTGCCGTTGTCAGTGTTGCTAATCTAGACACGAAGTTGAAGTGCATTCCAAATTCCAACTTCGTCAAATAAAAGAAATGAGATCAATTACACTTATTAATACTGTATCATGCATTATCACATATTAGCAAAGATGTGATTAACACCGAATAAAAGAAAATTTAATTTAATTCCCATTTAAATTCCAATTTAATCGCAAGTAACAGAAAATCCGATATGTCTATAAAATGATTTGGAAAATATAAACATATTACAAAATTATAAATATTTCTCTTATTAGAATTTTTTAGCGATTATAAAACCTCTAGCCAACAGCATTTGCATTTTTAACGTAGACTTTAAAAAATAACCAGTCGATAATCGGCGAAATTTAAAAATGCATAAATTATTGAAAAAAAAAATACAAGACTAAATAAAATAAGACAGACTTGAATACAGTTTTACAAAAAACATTAAAAATACATTCAGTAAACGTTGCGCCAAGTAACCGCAAAACCTCGTCATCAATACAATTTAACCACTGTAAAGAAAAAAAAAAAAAACAGAGCAAATCAAGTACAGCTAAAGTTAAAGTTATTTTTTAAAAACAAACAATATTCAAAAGGAATGGTAGATGCTTCATTCTATGTTGGCGAACGTAATTTAGTAATCCAGCCTTCTACACTGCTATAAATATCGTGAAAAACTATCTCTGTTTTTAAAGGCTATCTATTTTCTGACCAATGAGAACGCTACATAGACGTTTATGCGGTGTTCTCATTTGTCGGAAAACAGATAGTCTTTAAAAACAGAGGTAATTTTTCACGATATTTTTAACAATGTAGAAACAATCTACCATAATAACTGTTACAACCTGATTTCAAAATACAAGCGTTCGTAAACAGCGGAATATGATCGGTTTCAAGAAAATGCTGGACTATTTTTGAAATTAGATTTCCTCTTTGAAAGCACTAATACTATGTTCCTTCAGACGAATTTCCATTGATCTACCCGTTTCACTAATGTAAACGCTATCGCAAGGTTTACAGAGAATGGCATAAACAACACCGGTTGGGGCCTCGGTGGCCGAGCGGTTAGGACACCGCGCTGCCAGCTGCCAAGCATTGAGAGCGGCAGAGGTCTCGAGTTCGACTCTCGCTGGCTCCATTGCACACTCTTTGTGGAGCTCCCGGATGTAATTTCTCTGTGTTGTAAATTTCATTGTGCTATCTCGTCCCTGTATATTGACGATGACTTATAAGCGGACCTAGATGTCAAGCACACAAGTCAGATGT
Organism: Maratus speciosus; assembly: GCA_963932465.1. Lineage (NCBI taxonomy): Eukaryota > Metazoa > Arthropoda > Arachnida > Araneae > Salticidae > Maratus > Maratus speciosus. Next base: position 484,909,964 of record OZ010793.1, read on the forward strand.
ATGTGTTAAAATAACAATAAAACAACACCGGTTAATTTTGACTTATCATATTTTAATTTATGCTTATTAAAATTATTTTTAAAATTATTGTTAAATGTATGTAGATTGCAAAATAAAAATGGTTTTACATTGGATAGTCTACCTACCTAAACAATTATTATTTTAAACTGCTGTTGATAAAATCATATTTATATTAACATTTGACATTATCGGAATGAAATTTTATTCATCTAATCCAGCAGTTCCCAAACTGTGCTCCACTGAGGTGTAGAGACTGTGCGTGAACTTCTGAGGGGATCCGCTGCGCTTAAAAAAAAAAATTAAAAAATTAACGAGACCAATGCATTTGAAGTAGGGGATTTATTCAAAAACGTGCCCAGTTACAAAACTATATACAAAGTTTGTAACAGCCTTAAGTACTTTGTTTCGAAGCCAGTTTACTTGAGGAGCCTGGGACCCTTTTCCTACATCACCGACACATAAGATGATGGAAGTTAACAGATAGAGCAATTTCATAGCTGGTAGCATTGGAAATGGAGGGCATACTAGTAAAAATTTAACAGAAATGCAAGGGAATAGAGCTCATAAAAATAAATGTGTAAAAGGAAGTTTAATTACAGCATTACAACAACTAGATATATTTTTGTATTTTATAAAATTTTATAAATTTTTTATAAGATTTTTTCATATGTTTTATAAATTTTTTGTAGGTTTTTTTATAATTTTTTATAAAGTAGGAAGTAAAATAAAAGCTAAGCTAAGAGATGTTAGCAATGAAAGTGAAAAAGGGTAGCCTAAGCCTAAGTGCCGATGAACTTGCGTTATGGATCCGCTCAGGTTGACGTCAGGTTTTTGAAATATATGCCATAAAAAAGTCAGGGCAATGCCGGGAACAACCATTCGCCTTAAGTACCTGGACTTTATTAATAAACTAATTTTTATTTGCTTCAAAAAATTTACGGTGCAGACATTAATTTCTATTTCCATTCTATTTTTAAGTTTTCCATTCACAAAATGCGATAAATGAAGAAACAAAATGTAGATTTAATTTAAAAAAGCGCAAAATTGCATTCTGAATGAAAATTTCGCAATTTTAATTTCTCAACTCCTCTAAGCAGTATGACTTGTGCTGAAGTATAACTAATAACGTTTCATGCTCAACTGCGTTAACATTTCAAAGGAAGCCATTCTGACTTGAAAAATAACCATCCTGTTCAGTATGAAGAGTAATGCTTCACAAGAAACTATCATACTACTTGTTAATACGAATAATGAAATGACCTGGACATAGGTGCCGACTTTACGGGACTGAAATATGCAATAAGGTATACTTCTACCAGTATTTAAAATTTTCATTTTGTCCTAATTAATCATGGTGATTAATTTCGACAAAAAATAACATTCTAAAGTTAAGTGTTGCCTGGTTCGTCTTCCCCCCGTTAAGTCGTATGGTCCTGTATATTTTCTACCTGATAGTTTGAAATGGTGCAGCTTATATAATTTCAGAGACTCTTAATAAACCTTGCAAATTTCGAGAATTTCCTTTATGAAAAATTTGTTAATTTACTGATCAATATTTCTTTGTTAAATAGTACCATTATTATTATAAAAAAAATCAACGCTAAATCTGGTGACATAAAACAAATACTTAAACAGCCACTTCAGATGCTCTAAATTTGCATTACCAATGCGTGGATCTACTGGCGTCACAGGATTATAAGTTTTTTTTTTTTTTTTTTTTAGTATTTTTCTGTTACATATACAAATATCTCGTTTAGACTGGGACGGTTAAGAGATTTAACTTCTTTGAAACGGGCGACGCAGAACTAGACTTTACTTTTCTTTGCATTACTATAGTATTTGAGAAAATTAACCCTCCGCCTACCAGACAGGTCAGATGGGCCCGAGAGGTACATTAAAATACTTATTCAAACCAGGAATTTCTTTAAAATAAACTAAATACACCAACTAGACAATAATAAACTAAACAGTTTTAAATAAAAATAAATGTTTTTTTATAAAACTTGAGTAAAATTTCCCAAGGTTAATTTCATTTCAAATAAGTGGCCTTAGCCATGATAGTCTGAAAGTTGGTTGGTTGTGGTTGTGTTTATGACGGCCAATTATCAGCAAGAGGTATATAGGACCTAATGGGGGGGTGCCCTCCGTGGGGGGTCACAGGCTATCAAAGCCTGAAAGCTAATGTGCCCGCCCGTTCTGTATGTATGTATGTATGTATGTATGTATGTACGTACGTACGTATGTATGTAAGTATGTACGTAACGCGATAACTCTTGATAGAAACATCCTATTTGCTTCAAAATTTTTTCCTAGGTTCACTGTGATAAGGCGCTTCCCTGATTAGTTTTGGGAGTTCATTGGTTAAGGATAAAGGGGGAAAAACGGGGTTAGTCCACCCCCCTTAATTCAGATAAATGTGTTTTTCGTGCAGAATGATTCGATTTGCTCCGAATTTGGTATAGCGGTTTATTATGTTAAGGAACTTCCCTGATTAGTTTTGGGGGTTCATTGGTTAAGGGTAAAGGGGGAAAAACGGGGTTAGTCCACCCCCCTTAATTCAGATAAATGGGTTTATAATGCAGAATTATTCAATTTGCTCCGAATTTGGTATACCTTTTTATTATGTTAAGGAACTTCCCTGATTAGTTTTGGGGGTTCATTGGTTAAGGATAAAGGGAGAAAGGGGGGTTAGTCCACCCCCTTAATTCAGATAAATGGGTTTTTCATGCAGAATCATTCGATTTGCTCCGAATTTGATATACCAGTTTATTATGTTAAGGAACTTCCCTGATTAGTTTTGGGAGTTCATTGGTTAAGGATAAAGGGGGAAAAACGGGGTTAGTCCACCCCCCTTAATTCAGATAAATGGGTTTTTCATGCAGAATGATTCGATTTGCTCCGAATTTGGTATACCTGTTTATTATGTTAAGGAACTTCCCTGATTAGTTTTGGGAGTTCATTGGTTAAGGATAAAGGGGGGAAAGCGGGGTTAGTCCACCCCCCTTAATTCAGATAAATGGGTTTTTCATGCAGTATCATTCGATTTGCTCCGTATTTGGTATACCGGTATATTATGTTAAGGAACTTCCCTGATTAGTTTTGGGGTTCATTGGTTAAGGTTAAAGGGGGAAAAACGGGGTTAGTCCATCCCCCTTAATTCAGATAAATGGGTTTTTCATGCAGAATCATTCGATTTGCTCCGTATTTGGTATACCGGTTTATTATGTTAAGGAACTTCCCTGATTAGTTTTGGGGGTTCATTGGTTAAGGATAAAGGGGGGAAAACGGGGCTAGTCCACCCCCCTTAATTCAGATAAATGTGTTTTTCATGCAGAATGATTCGATTTACTCCGAATTTGGTATACCGGTTTATTATGTTAAGGAACTTCCCTGATTAGTTTTGGGGGTTCATTGGTTAAGGATAAAGGGGGGAAAAACAGGGTTAGTCCACCCCCTTAATTCAGATAAATGTGTTTTTCATGCAGAATGATTCGATTTGCTCCGAATTTGGTATACCGGTTTATTATGTTAAGGAACTTCCCTGATTAGTTTTGGGGTTCATTGGTTAAGGTTAAAGGGGGAAAAGGGAGGTTAGCCCGCCCCTCTTAATTTAGATAAGTGGGTTTTTCATGCAGAATGATTCGATTTGTTCCGAAGTTGGTACACCGGTTTATTATGTTAAGGAGCTTCCCTGATTCGTTTTGGCGATTCATTGGTTAAGGATAAAGGGGGGTTAGTCCACCCCCCTTAATTTAGATAACTGTTTTTTTTGCAAGATTGTTCGATTTGCTCCAAATTTGGTATACCGGTTTATTATGATAAGGAGCTTCCCTGATTAGATTTGGAGGTTCATTGGTTAAGTATAAAGGGGGAAACGGGGGCTAATTCCCTTCACTTATTTTTTTGAGTGGCATTATTCTTTAAAATAAGAGTATAATATACAATTAGTGTGAATAGTCTGTGAGCTCAATGCCATCAGTTTATCTGGGCACTTTTCTTTTTTATTTTTACACGACTGTACGCGCTATCCGCGAGAAAAGGTCTTCTGAACTTATGAAAATGGTGCCTTGAAAATAACAAACTAAATAAAATCACGAACTTTTTAAACCAAACTTTTTACACTTATGTGTGAAGTTATTCGAAGCCAGAATCCGCCGTCGAGTTAACCGCTTTTAACCGAATCCGATCCGTCCCGCGGTTCGGGTTCGGGTCGGTTTGACTTTAACTTTTTTATTGCGGGTCGGATTGGTTTTCATTGTTTCGATTTCGGGTAGGTATGGGATTGGTATTTTGATTCTTGCGGTTCGGGTTGACTCGATTTTTTTAAAAGAATGTGCAAATTATTTTTTCACTTTTAAAATCTATATAAACCATAGATAAAAGCTTCATAAAAGCAAAACGATGCCTGTCTGTTTTGTCTAGTCATTTAGAATTCGTTTCTGGAAGTTAATATAAACATGCTTTTTCTTCAAGCATTGGTACAATAAATACTATAACTAACGCTTCTGCACTGCTGAAATATTTCTGCTGAAACATTTCTGCTGATTAGCTACAGTTCTAATTCTTGATATTTCTAATGTTGCTATGACAATAAACTACTGTGGAAGAAATACAGGAGGAAATATAGGAGTGGATTAGTCCACGAGGAGAAAATCCATATCCACTATCTCACGGAGTCCCCAGCACCTGCGAACAGGCCAGGAAGCTCCAGCAGGTTGGAAGACCCTGTTTATTGAAAATTAAAACAATATTACAGGTAATTAGTAAGGACTGAAGTCTTGCAAAGAGGTCCTCATCAGAGTCAATTGGTGTCTCGTACTACCTGGAATCTTCAACAGGGTACGCCAATCCCTTGCTAGACGCTGTCAGGCCTGTATAGATGTTGGTGGTGGCGCATTTGAGCACTTACTGTATTTGGTATATCAATAAAACGCTTGCTTTCATTTCCTCCGCATTTCTTGTTTTTCGCCAACACTTTTCATTTCTGACCCCGCTATGCTAAATGAAAATTTCTTCTTTATATGTAATTTAATTCCTTTATAGTTTGGCACATGAGTTCAAGACCACAATGACCCTGCCAGTAGTTGATATCCTTCCCGCAATTGATCAAATTTTTAAACTATTGCGCCATTTCAGGCGGAAATGAGTTTTATACGCGGCACTAGACATAATGTTTTTGTTTGAATGTTGGTGCGCCTGTTGTCATATTGTTGTCAGCTGTCTGCTGTAAAAGAAGCCATTTAAAGAAATTTTTTATTAGAATGTGTAAACATCCAGTTTTTGATTAGTTGGAGACAATTACAATATATTAAAATAATCCACTTCTATCTTTCTTATTTCACCTAATATTGTTATAAGAATTATTGTTTATCACAGCCCAAGGATAATATTTTAAAGATTAATTTTTAGATTTCCGATTCACTACTTTCGCCGCCTGCTCAACCACAGGGAAAATGGCAATTAAAAGACTATTTAGTTATAATTTTGTTACTATTTAATTTCGGCGAATTTCATTTTTGTCCATTATAGGACATTCATTAGGGTTGTAGCAATCATGTTAGTTTACTTCTAAAACTTAAAAAGAAGTCACCCTATCTATATTATAAAGGACAAACATATCTGTGCGTAACGCATACGTCATTCTGCGAATGGCAACACTTTGAAATTTGAAATGAAATTTCGCTTTTGCAATTTTCGCTACTGCAAATTTTTAAACTTCTAAACATCCCACATTTTAAATGTTTAGACCGTCGTATGCAGAAAGAAATGCACTTTTAAATGCAATTTGTTTGAAAGCTGTATCTCAATTTATTTCTGAGATATTAATTTTTTTTATAGTTTTTAATACCAATTTTCTAATCGTGGCAACTGAAGTACTTCATTTCTATTAAAAGTGGATTAGTTATTTTTTATTGATTATATTCTTACTGATGCCATTTTCTCATTGCAATTAAAAATATCATTTTTAAAAATTTGAACAGAAAATGACGTTACACTTTAAAAAAAATACAATTTCTCTGATGGTGCTGTTATATTTCACTATTTTTTCATTTCGCTGATATTGAGTTTGAGACAATAGGCAAAATATTTCAGCGACTGTAAATGACGTCATATTTAAAATAAAACGATGTTTTTATTTGATAAAACGAGATATTTCCCTTTGAATACGTCTAAAAGTTATAAATTTCTGGAATTTTTACAGGCAGGTATAGAGATTATACTAAGACCTCAAATCACGAGTGGGAATTTTAACATGGGAAGTTGTAATAGTTGACAAACGTGACTTCAAGCTTGAAAATATATTTATTAATAACCTATTGCGGGTTAAAATGTTTTTAAATTGTTAATATGGATGTGAAACGTGGAAAACGACTTGATTCGGTTTAGATTTAAAGGGGGGGGGGGGATTCTATGATTATGTCATGGTGAAATCATTTTTGCTGATTTTTCATTCCGTAATATCAAGCATCAATTGATAACTTAATCAAAATTACTTATCTTAAATATATGTTACTGCCCTCATAGCATGCATGGTCACAGTGACGTCATTGTGACGTCACTGTAAGTCACTGTGGTCACGTCACATCTGTGACCAAAATGCCACCACTCAGTGATGTCACATTGTGACTGAGATGTGAACTTCTTAGAAAACTTTAAAAAATTATGAAAATTCTTTAAAACATGTTATTTACTGTAAAATTATATTTTTCTGGCAATTAAGAAAAAATGTGACGTCACTGTTATGTCACTGCTATGTAACGTACGTCACGTCACATATGTGACAAAAAAACCACTATATATGAAGTCACAGTGTGACAAAAATATGAACTTCAAAAATCTTTGAAAATGAAGAGAAATATTTTAAGCAGTCACGAGTTATAGCGGCATAAGGAATGAAAATATATTAGTGGATAGCAAATGGTAAATTCTGTCACTAAAGGGGAGAGGGGGGGGCATAATAAATAAAGTGCACGATACAAGCATTAATAAACTAAATTTTCAGGCTATATTTTATCCATTTGATATCTAAGACAGTGAATGTATACTTTTTCATGATTTCAATTTTATCTAGCATTTGGATAATATATTTAGAATTAGGATTATTAAATTTATACACTTTACATATTTAGTTTGCTGGGAGGAAATTTCTTTCTTTCTTTCTTTTTTTACCGACCAGGATTATTCGAAACACTTCTGTGGTTTCAAACTAAAAATTTTCTATTACAGTTAAATCTGCACCTTTTAATGAGCACGTAGAAAGAGTCTTCAGAGTTTAGTCATCTATGCATTTCTTGCTTTAGAATATTTTTATAATTTGTATTCAAGTCATAAATTCTACTTCTTTCAGACTTTTTAAATAAAATTAGCATTTTCCGAAAATAAAAGAAATATACAAAATTTGTGCAAAACAAACTTTACTTTAAAAAAAAAGAAGAAGAAAAAGGGGGGGGGGGGGTCGTTAATACCATTAAATTTATTTTTACACCTTTTAAAAATTTAAACAATGTTTTATCTAATAAACTCTAATTAAGAATATTATTATTATGATTATTTAGAAAAAAGGAACTTTACAATACATTTAACTTGAATTATTTGGTACGGATAAAAAGAAAAGGTTAAATATATAGGACATGTCTTCAAATACAAAATTTTAATTAACGATACTTTCATAAAATTACTGCGCATTCAAGTTCAATATTTCTTGTATACAAAAACAAATAATCTGTAACAGAACACCTGCTTGAAAATCGTCTGCTCACAGAAAAATAAATATGAGAAGACGCGGGAAATTGTTCACTGTTTTTAGAACATCACCAAGTCTACAACACTTTAAGATAAGGAAATGACCATTTTAGGATACACGGATATTAATGGAACGTATATGTAAGTGTTATTTAATTTAAATATTTTGTTCCTGATTTGTATATTATGAGTTAAATAGTTTTATGTTATATTTGTAAGAGACTGATCTTTATGTCAGAAGCGATATTTTTCAATTCGATAACTGTAAAGAAAAATATCTTAATCTGCCATCGCTTGAAAAAAAAAAAAAAAAATCTGCGCAGAGACTGATCCAGGCTTAAGTTCATACTGGATTTAATATAAACATTAATTTACTCTTACTTGAGATTGAAAATGTATGGAACGACAATGATTTGGAATTATTTTATCGGCTTCTTACTATTTTTTTATTACTAACACTTATAGTTATTATTATTTTGGGGTTAAATATGATGTTCGATTATCATGAGATTACGAAACTGTTTCAGATTAGAAATTAACATTATACTGGGAAAATATATTTTTACATATTACAGTAGTGAAACATTTGAAAGAATTTTCTTTTAGTGCTAATAATATTTTAAATTATCTTTTTAAATCCTAAATCTTCAAACCAATGTTTTCAGATTTAACATTTGCCAAAATTATGAAATAATAGTAATTCCTTATACCATACGGAAATATTTTTGAGATATTGTTAAATCTAATAGTGCATTTAATTTATTTATTGTATTTTGCTGTTGTTTAATAGTACAATTATAAATACTAATTATTATTTTTAGTGTTTTTCAAATTGGTATATTTATTTTTTTAAATTGTATGTAAGAATTTTTGTGCTTGTGATTTTAATCAAACATTTAATTATAGACATTCTGAATCGGTTATTAAATTTTCTTCTATTGTAAATTCATTTTCTACGTTTATGATACACGTAATTATTGGCACTAAAAAGTAAAATATGATATTTAAGCATTGAAATAAAGTGTTTTTCATGCCTGATAGGAAGTTATAGATTAAACTGCTTTAGTATATATTTTTTAAAAGTTCATATAATACAGGATACATAAGGACATAAGTTGAAAAGTGCTTATGACTTAGGTTTGTCTCTGCGTCTAGCAGTCTGTCCGCACTCTAACTCCCGAAAATATACTCGGATTGCCCTGAAATTTTTGGATGTTATTGACGTTTACTATAGCACGGTACCAATTTGTAATGAAGTTTGTAGCATGCTTTGTTCATTTACAGGGCCAGCCAAAAGTTTTCCGTTACATTACGGCCTATGGAAAAAAATCGTTTCAAATGATTTTTAATGATTTTACGCACTCTTTCAAACATAATAAAATTTATATGCATTTATGAAGGGCACTAAAATATGCATTCTGTTGACTATGCGATGCACAGAATAGCTATTGTTCATTTACAGGGCTAAAAAAGGAATTCAAATACATAATGATATAGGGGTGGAGGGAATTGTTTGCAGCATACTTTAATTATGTTAATTTATTTCATATATAATGAAATTGATGTATGTCGCTTAGGTTTACATACTATAAATTATTTCATTTATAATACGAATAATACGTATATAGCATTTACAGGGACACCCAAAATATTTCAGATACTATATTGTATCCGAAGTACTGTTCATTAGCGATGTTTGCTGGAAATGTATTTTTAATTATGATATGCGCTTTTATGATTCACTATATTTATGCATAGTATCGTGTATATAAATGCTATAATTCCTATACAAGGCTACACAAAAGTATTCGTAAGGATTACTGGGTATGGGCGCAAATTGCTTAAAGGTGGTTTTTAAATGAGTTATGTTTTTTTTTCGCTGAACTGCATTTAATTTACCAATAAATGTTTGTAGAATATGGATAAAATGATACACAGGGTCACGCAAGGAAATGGATACAAGGCCGTCTATAAATGATAATTTCTGGAAATGTGATTTCAGCAGTTTTAAGAGTGTCTTAGTTTGAATTAAATTTTAACTAAATAGTAGCGTGTAATAAAGATTCTAGGTAAACTACAGGGTTGTACAAAAGTATTCAAGTATCTTTCCTTACATTAGTATAAATTGCTGAAAAAGAATTTCAACCTGTTAGGCGTTTTCTTGCTAAACTAAATTTTCCCATTATATAGTATATATACACTTAAAAAATGGGTACTCAAAATTGAGAAAGAAGTACCCAATTTTAAATGCGTCACATACTCAAAATAGCTCCGATCCAAATGTACTCAAAGTTGAGAAACACATGTATTCATTTTTTATTCCATGGTTGTGATGAAATATGAATCGTTATGCACTCCCCCCCTCCCAAAAAAAAAACAACCTAAAATTTAAAGTAAAAATGTACTGACATTTATTTCCCGTTCAAAGTTCTTAACAAGAAATGTTTAATTGATTATTTATTAAGAAAAATAGCAAAATTCTTAGCAAGATACTCAAATCGAATATTTTTATGACAAGAGCATTATTGCCAAGTACTTTTAAATTATTTTTAAAATGCTGTGCATAATTTAATATTTACATTAATAAACATCATTTATGCCGCTATGCCGCTATAAATGAAATGAACCATTACAGGGTACAAAACTATTCGTTTGTTTGGGTTTTATAACATGTGATGTTTCAAAATAGAGAAAGCATAGGTTCATTTTTGATCCAAAAATATTCAATTCGATATGAGTACGTCGGATTACTCATTTTTGAGTACTTCATTTTTTTTTCAGTGTATCAACCTACAGATCAAATACAGGGCTGTTCAAAAGAATTGGAAAACATATTTGGCTATGGACGGTAACTGTTGAAATCAGTTTTTCAAATGTTTTATGCGTTTTCTGAAATGTTTACTTAGTTATCTTATTTACGTCATTTCCCTAAATTACGATGTCTTGTTAAAGCATTCAGAAAGTGTTGGAAAGTATTTTATAATCTATGCTTAACGCATGATTTTTCTTAATCGTTTTTTTTTTCTATTTCCTAGATCAGTCTTTTCCTATAAAACATACCAAATCTATTTAGCTCATATTCACAAAATACAATATACACGGGAATAAAAAATTTAAATAAATATCGCTTATCATGCCGCTCTATAAATAATAGTTGTATTAATATCCGTTAGTCTCCATGTTCATATTTAATAAAGCAATGACAAATAACAACAAATTAAAAAAACTTACACATTCTAAATATCAAGCTTGAACTCAATATCAAGCATAGAACTTAATAAAAAAATATGGCAGTTGATAAGCATTGTTTTTTAAGTGAAAAAATTTAAAATGTTTTAGAAGAATAGGACTCCAAAATAGCGATATTTTGCTAAAAAGTACGGTAAAAAGATAAGATTTTATATTTACAGCAAAAGTTTATTTTAAAATTCATCGCTGTATTAATACTTAGAAATTTTTCCAGTGAGAATCATTCGCCTTATATACAATATTTCAAATGAAAATCAAATATCAAATTAATTGCTTAAAAGGCGCAAAGGAGTGAAAAAGATTCCATGCCGGGACTCGAACCCGGGCCATCAGTATAGCACACTGACATTCTACCGACTAAACCACATGGAACGACGCCCAGCCTGTAAAATTTCTCACTATTACATGTTGGCAAGGCTACAAACGCAGCACAAGATGGAATATTTATCGTGAGCCACCGACATGGGGTAAACACGAAACTTAATTAAATCCAGCATCGATTGAAACTATATTAATAATTGGAAATTTTTCCAGGGAGAAACATTCGCCTTGCATACAACATTTCAAATTAAAATTGACTTTTAAGCAATTAATTTGAAATTTGATTTTCATTTGAAATATTGTATGCAAAGCGAATGGTTTTCGCTGGAAAAATTTCCAAGTATTAATATAATTTCAATCGATGCTGGATTTAATTAAGTTTCGTGTTTGCATCATGTTGGTGGCTCACGCTAAATATTCCATCTTTTGCTGGGTTTGTAGCCTTGCCAACATGTAATAGTGAGAAATTTTTCAGCCTGGGTATCGTTCCATGTGATTTAGTCGGTAGAATGTCAGTGCACTGTACTGATGGCCCGGGTTCGAGTCCCAGCATGGAATCATTTTCACTATTTGCGTCTTTTAAGCAATTAATTTGAAATTTGATTTTCATTTGAAATCACAGTGTTTATGACAAGTTCGTCACAAATGACACATATTTCACAAATTGGTCACAGTGTGACTTCAAAGCATTGTCGCTTTCGTCACAGGTTCGTCACAAAGTTAATGCCAAAATAGTCACAAATGACACGCTTTTCACAAATTTGTCACACCGTGACTTCACAGAGTGGTCACAATGTGACGTCACAAACGACCTCTAAAACGGCCATAACGACCTCGCATTCTAGTCACTATGACGTCACATCGACGTCACGTGACGTCACATCGACGGTCACAAAGTCACAGTGTGACTTCACAACGACGTCGCCGTGACGTCACCATGCCTTACGGGTGATTAGGTATATGAATGAAGTTTAATTTTTCAATAATTTTAAGAGTTGAAGTTTATGAAAAAAGTATCTTAGGTTAAAATATGTCTTTGGAGAGTTAAACTAACAAGTGTAAGATGGATTTTTTAATGTAATTAATGTTGTCGATGTATTATAAATTTGATGCAACAGTTCCTTTGTAAACATTTTCTTCCGTCGAAATTCGACGGGTTCCACCTCGTACATATAACAAACGAAACGCTTTCTAAATGCAGACATTAAATCGCATTTTAGAAATTTTAAATAGAGTGGGATTAATAGCTTTGTCTAACTTTTGATACTATAAGAAGAAGAATATAAAACATGTACAAAGATCAGAATAATAAGAAGAATCAGACAGTAAATTACTCGAGATAGAACATGTAAGTGTGGCATCATTCTGAGGCTTTACTTCGTAAAATGACAAATTATGATATATTTTTACTGTCATGCCCCAGGAATGCGAAGATTTAAAAAAGTGTCGTGCTACAGCTTTTCAGACGTAGAATTTTTTTTTTTTTTTTTTTTTTTTTTTTTTATGTGTACTGGATATTACAAATGTTTGATTAAATGGAAAATAAAATAAAGTAAAATAAAATCTCAGAAAGCTTTTGTATTGTATAAATCTAAAAGCGAATTATGCACACATACCAAGAAAGCAATGCAAGAGTGCCATTTATTAGTTTGATAATCAAAGAGTATTATAGTTATCATTATTAAGTTTAGTATCTTTGTCTCGTTAATTACAATAATTATAATTCACTTCGAAAAAAAGTGTGAAACATTATTTCGATTAGTTCCTTCGAAAATATATTTTTCAATCTATTTTTAAGGTTTAAATTTCAAACAGATCCTCTGTTTCTTTAATGCATTTCTTTTTGCAGGTGGTCGTATATAAACTTTATTAAAAGCTAGCAAGTTGGAAATTGTACGTCAAACGGGACAAATGAGGTGCGTTCGGGCTATAACTAGCTTTATAAATATTTTTTGCACCGCATATTATACAAAATCTATATTTTAGCGCAATTCATAAATTAATATAATATAATTTATGCAATGTAAAAACACACAGACATTAATAAATCGTCAACTTCCCAAAAGTAAACGCCAAATGACATTTTAGCAAATATGACAGTTTACATTTGATTTAACCACAACGAAAGAAACTATTATTTGAAGTTCACTATTCCACTTTATTAGAAATATAAAATGTTTTACTTTATTACCTGCTATGTGTATAATTGATTGGGTAAGCTAGTCAATATTTTTATGAATCAAATAATTTAGAACTAAATACAAATCAGATTTTAATTTTAGGCACATATAAAAAAATAGTTGTTTTCTTCGATCAACTTTTGTTGTCTGAGCGAAGCGAAGGCTAATACTCAGCGAAATATTACTGTCCGGACACATTACAGCTACGATGGATATTAACGCCATGTCCTACTAAAAAAAAGCCTAATAAAAACCTTTCGTCAAGCATAACTCAAAAAATATTTGTCGGATTTCGTTTCTGATTGCACCAGAAGGTACCTATGAGGGCCACCTATTGAATGCACCTACTGTGAAAAATAAGTTCCAAACCGTTTAAAAATTATATTTAAAAAACTGATAAAAAAGCACAATTTATCTGCATACGTCACAGAAATTTGGTGTGCGTCACTTTCACCGCTGGATGTTTTCATAGACAACTGGTTTGAACACATGGAGCAAATAATAATAAAAAAAAAAAAATACGCACGCAGTAATATTGAATAGATCAGTTTCAACCACGTGATCACAAACCTAGCAACAACCCGTGGCAGCCAGTTTTGGTGGGCAAACAAATAATAATACAGTACTCCGTACCACGGTGATCGTTTTTAGCCTGTTGTATAAAATCTGGCCTGTTGTATGACATACAATTGTGGATGATTAAAACAAAAGATATGAGTGTTTATTGCTCCGGGAGGTTATCTTTCTCTGGATGTCTGTCTGTCTATCATACAGCATGCAATTTTCTTGTAAAGGACGATATTATTATGCAGTAAAACCTCCATAACGGACACACCCGATTAGTAGACACCTCTATTTAGGGGGGCATTTTTTCGATTACCAACCCTTAAATAACTGTACATTTTTTACTCTCAGTAGCAGACACCTCCAAATAGATCAATTTCATTCTGTTCGAAAGGCTGTTAGATCATTAAAATGCACTTGAAATAATTTTTTACCATTGTCCGTAATGTAACGGAAATCTTTTGACTGTCCCTGTAATTAAATTATACATCCAATTTTCATAAAATTTGAAATGACTCGACAAAATTTTGCAGCAATTATATATTTAAAATTTCAGACCATTCGGTTGGGTAGTTTTTGCTCTGTTATATGCGGACGAACGGACAAACAGATAGACGGACCGAACGGCTACTATAGGTGCTACGTATTTATATAATTACGAACGCACCTAAAAATTAAAATTCTGTATGTCTCCTTACTTGTTTCTCCGGCTTCTAACTTTCAAAGAGAGAGAAGGAGAGAGAGAGTGTAGGTATGTATGAGAGAGAGCGAGAGACGAATATATTCCGAAATTTGAAAATGTTTTTGCAAAGATTTCAGTATTTTTTAAATGGTCATTCTGTTTCACTTTTGTTCTTTGTCTGTTTTTAAGTAGAAAAAAAAGTAAAAGTAAAAATAATTTTCTAAAAACACTCTTTTATATACTGATAAAAAATTCTGCCACTGGCATCTAGAAAATAAATTGTGCCTCTAGAAAAAATAGTTCCATGGCATGCTTATAAATTCTAGTTCCCTTTGCTAGAGAGCTCTAGTTATTCCTATTAAAATTCAAGGGCGTTTTCCTATATTATCGTGGTCAAACGTATTTAAAAATCTCGGCAAATAAATTCTAAGACAAAAAGTGAGTTTTAGTAGTCAGGATTCTAGTTTATGATTTAAATCTAGAATCCAAGTGATAATTTCCAGCAGTTCAAACGATTCATAATATAATATATCGTTTCATCACCTAGAAAACTATAGACTAGAAATTCTCGATCATTTCGTCTATTCAGTTTATTCGTTTTCCTTATTCGCATAACTGAAATCTACACTGTAAAAAAAAAAAAAAAAAAAAAAAAAGGACTAAAAAACGGTAATACTACTGGCAATCTAGACGCCAGTACTTTTAATCAGAAAAACGGAAAATTTTCTGTAATTTATGGGTAAAAATTCCCGTAAAAAAACGGAAATAGTACTGGCGTCTAGATTGCCAATAGTATTTCCGTTTTTTAGTCCGTTTCTTTTACAGTGATATTTCTAGTTTTGGGATTTAGAAAATGACTACCTATTCGTTCTAGATGAAGGCGGTATATTTTTTTCTTTCAGTGTAAGCATTCAAGGTTTATCTTACGAATCACGCCTAATTTCAATTCCTGATGTAGTCGTATGTGCAATTTATGTAGTTTCAAAAATTTCTGTCACAATACACTAAGTAGACGTGGACCTCGGTTACTGAAAATTCACCGATTTGATGTCCGCTTAAGGGAGTCCGGGACACAATTTAAAATAATTTTTATTTATTGAGTTAAAATTTTGAATTTTTTGGTATGGTTAACCATATCATTTGTAAACAAAATCACACGATAAAACTTCTCGTAAACTTTTTAATTAATTTAAAATTTATTAGAAAAGTGGTGTAGTTTAAAATTGGTATAACTCGAAATATTATTTGTAGGATTTCATTTTTTTTCATTTAAATAAACAGAAATATTTAAGTTTTAATTTTGATTCAGCATTTTTAAAATATTAATTTAAAAATATTTAAAATATTTAAATAATTTTTTTTTAATGATGTAACTTTTAAAAAAATCATATTTCCAAAAGTAAATATTTTTTTTTTCAAATTTGCTGAATCAAAATTACACTGTTTTATAAACTGGTGGGGATCAAACAATCTGAATAAAAGACACAGCCCATGAATATCACGCGTGAGTGAGAATTAAGGGGTTAATCCAAAATATGAAGGTGCTTGATTTTTAGGCTTTCATAAAGTACCTGTCTGTTCTAAATAATAATAATAATAATAACTAATGCTGCTGCTGCTGCTGCTGTTCATAACTTAATTTATTGTGACCATTTTAATTTTTCGGCGAAATCTGCACAAATTATTGCATGTAAAATCATAAAAACTGATAGTTTTATAAAGAAATATATGATAAACGCGGTGATACAGACAGTTTTTACTTAAAAAAATTATTTAAAGTGTTATTTAATGTTGAATTCGTACAACATAGTTCAGTTAAATAAGTTGTATAAGACTAAAAACTATGCATAGAAATTTGACGATCTTTTGCAAGCACATACTTTTCTAGATTGTGGTATGCCGTGCCCATTAATTTTTTTTATCTTGCCTAATTTTAAGGTCGTTTCTTTTTCTTTTTTTTATTCAATATTTTATTAAATGAATAGAGAATTAATTAATCTTTTGAAATAGCCGGCTTTTTTAGGTGCGTTCGTAATTATATAAATACGTAGCACCTATAGTCGTCGTTCAGTCCGTCCGTCCGTCTGTCCGTCCGTCCGTCTGTCCGCATGTAACAGAGCAAAAACTACCCAACCGAATGGTCTGAAATTTCAAATATATGATTGTTGCAAAATTTTGTCGAGCCATTTCAAATTTTATGAAAATCGGATGTATAGTTTAATTACAGGGACAGTCAAAAGTTTTTCTTTACATTACGGCCAATGGGAAAAATTATTGCAAGTGCATTTTAATGATATTACAGCCTTCCGAATAATCTGAAATTTTAAAGATATAACTGTTGCAAAATTTTGTCGAGCCCTTTCAAATTTTAGGAAAATCGGATGTATAGTTTAATTACAGGGACAGTCAAAAGTTTTTCTTTACATTACGGCCAATGGGAAAAATTATTGCAAGTGCATTTTAATGATATGAGAGCCTTCCGAATGATCTGAAATTTTAAAGATATAACTGTTGCAAAATTTTGTCGATCCCTTTCAAATTTTAGAAAAATCGGATGTATAGTTTAATTACAGGGACAGTCAAAAGTTTTTCTTTACATTACGGCCAATGAGAAAAATTATTGCAAGTGCATTTTAATGATATGAGAGCCTTCCGAATGATATGAAATTTTAAAGATATAACTGTTGCAAAATTTTGTCGATCCCTTTCAAATTTTAGAAAAATCGGATATAGTTTAATTACAGGGACAGTCAAAAGTTTTTCTTTACATTACGGCCAATGGGAAAAATTATTGCAAGTGGATTTTAATGATATTAGAGCCTTCCAAATGATCTGAAATTTTAAAGATATAACTGTTGCAAAATTTTGTCGAGCCCTTTCAAATTTTAGTAAAATCTGATGCATAGTTTAATTACAGGGACAGTCAAAAGTTTTTCTTTACATTACGGCCAATGGGAAAAATTATTGCAAGTGCATTTTAATGATATTACAGCCTTCCGAATGGTCTGAAATTTTAAAGATATAATTGTTGCAAAATTTTGTTGAGCTATTTCAAATTTTAGGAAAATCGGATGTATAGTTTAATTACAGGGACAGTCAAAAGTGTTCCGTTACATTACGGGGAATGGGAAAAAAATATTGGAAGTGCATTTTAATGATGTATCAGACTATGCGCTTTATGAAGTGCAAAAAAATTATACATTCAGTACAATATGGGGTGCAAAAAATAATTATAAAACTAGTTATAGTACGAACGCACCTCATTTGCCACGTTTGACGAGCAATTTCCAACTTGTTTTGTCTATTGCTGCCAGATATTGAAAAGCCAAAGTGATACTATTTATAAACACTTTTCAATTAAAAAATATATTTACACATGAATATCAAGAAAAAAAGAAAACTTTAAAATAGTGAAGTTCTTACATGTGGAAAGCATTTAATGATGAAAAGTACGCCATATTTCAAACGCTACATTTAAAACGTCATATTTAAAATGATTTTCTTACAGCGTCGTAATAAAACTCGGGAGGCAGCGATATTTTCGTCAACCATTTTATACAAGGATTTTAAATTTTGGAATTGATTTTATTTAATCAAACACGAAAACAGCTGACAGCTGTTGCGACACATGTGGATGTGGCCTTGGGAACCGATAAATCCCCAGTACAACCGACAAGCTGCTGGCAAATTGGTTGACCTTCTGCATAAACGTATCGATATGGCGATATTATTACAAGATAAAACATCCCTCCCCCGAAAAGTGCTACCAGACTACAGACAACCGCCACTGGTCATGATAAAATCATTTAATCTTCGTTAATCGCGTAACCTTTTTAAAACACATCAAATTAACGTAGTGTTAGAGCCTTCTGAATCTGGACAGTAGTTGGCGAACGTAGCTCGTAGGTGGTAACAATCTATTGTTAACATTATTTTAATTTGGCAATAGTTTTTGTTTATTGCTGAGCTAAATAGCTAAAGTTATTTCAAGGTACTGAGAACATTTATTTAGCACTAAATCTATCAACAACCAGTCATTTGCCCAGAATCAAATGAAAATATTTCGATTTGAACCAGAAATTTCTTCATAAAATAAATCAAATATACATCACGCAAATAAATTTAAAAATTAAAGCCCTATAGTTTTAAGACTGTTCTTATATCCAAAGGAGCTACTTTTTGGCACTTCCCTAAATTATTTTTCGCTTAGAAACACATTAAATTGGCAGGTGCTCTTATTTAGAAACTATGGTGTAATCGAATAAGGTTTTCCATTTACTGGTGAAGGCAGCAGATCTTTCGAAAATTAATGTCAAAATCGGGGTTGTAAATCGTTTTCCCGATGACACAGCGCGACAAAGGGGAAAAACATATGACAAGAATCGCTTATAATTCGATAAGTAATTTATTTATCAAAAAATGGAAAATGCTGTTCAATTCGAAATTGTTTCAATAATCAGGCCTGCCCATTTAATGCCTTTATGTTTGAAAATGAGTCAAAAAGTGTGCCAGAAAGTTTCGCATTGATTAGAAGAGAATTTCAGAACAACTTTAAATAAAAATTCTGGTGGGATTTGATTTTATAAATCATGAGTAAAATTCCAGGTATGTTTAGTGTTAATATAATATTTATCACATCGTCTTACTGATTTACACTTTATAAGAGCAAACAACAATGAAAAAATCATGCGTCAAGCATAGATTATGAAACACTTTTCAACGCACTCAGAGTTATGTAAAAAAACTTTACCGTTTAATAAGTTGAAATAGAATGGCAAATTGATCCAATTGGATGCGCATAACACATTTGAAAACCCAATTTCATCAATTCCCACCTACAGTCGGAAAACTATCCGAATACTTTCAGCAGCCCTGTATATGATGTATATACCGGGTGTCCTAAAAAGGACTGACTGATTTTAAAATTCTATAACTTGCAAACGGTGACAGATAATTAAATAATTCTTGCAGGAGCGTTATGTATGATGTACTTTTTTACTGTGATTCTCGAATTTAGTTCGAATTACAAACAACAGATCGCGCTTAGAGCAATATGCGTTGAATCTAGGCTCGATTTTTGGTACTTCGGGACCCACTCAATACACTTCCATATCCTTTTTTGGCATGGGAGAAAAGAAAGGCCAAAAACTCGAGCTTGAATTTAGTGCCTATTGCTTGCAGCAATCAACTAATGCTTGTAATTCGAACTAAATTCGAGAATCACAGTGAAAAAACTCCTGACATCATACATAACCCTCCTGCAGGAATTTTTTTAATATCTGTCACCGTTTGCGAGTTATTGAATTTTTAAATAAGCCAGTCCTTTTTTAGGACACCCGGTAAATTTGTATCTATAAACTGCATGCATGCAAAAATTTAGTTCAGATGGGAAATTCCGCCTCAGCAATTTCCGCTAATAAGGAGAATGGTACGTGAATTGTTTTGTGCACTTCCGTATACGAGGTATAGAATATATACACAATGAGTAACATCCAAGAAATTAGTTAAATATAAAAACGCATATACCGAAATTGAAAATGCACTTCCAGGAATTATTGTTCAAAGACGGTAGTGTAACCGATTTATTTTATGTATCCCTGTAAATGAACGATAAATACTATGAACGCTCTGTTCTTAGTAATCATCTTGGACTAAAATTCATTGATTTATATATAAATTTCGATACATTTGAAATAGCGTAATGTCATTAAAATACACTGCAATCGATTTTTTTCCATTGACCATAATGTAATGGAATTCTTTTAAGTGCCATGTAAATAAATTATTAATGCTACACACTTTATATTCAATATTGAACATACCATGTTAAACATCATTAACATATATCAATTGCATGAAAATTCCAGTATATTTACGCGAGTTGCAGCATGGACAGACAGACGGACAGACAAACCGAATTCATAAACACTTTTCAAATATGTTAGAAAAGTGCAGAAAATGAGTAACAAAAACTTCAAGAACAAAATAACTATTTTTTGTAAATCTTATCGATAGAAGAAATTGTGCAAACTCACGGCATATTTATCATGAAAGACCTCGTTTTCACACTTGTTTAAAAATGCTACCTTAACAAGTTTTAATGGCTGCGTATTTTCTATTGCCAGAAAACTCTCCGTGACGGATCTTTAATGTATCTTCATTCTGAATCGTCAACATTCGTGATATCTAATAATGATGAAAGCATTACTTAAATTTCAAAGGGTGAGCTTAGAAAACAGATTTAAGTGCAAGACAAAAACCGTATGACTTATACGATATTTGGTTTTATCATTCTGGGAAAGAAAACATACAGTTAAACAATCTTTAAGCCGTATTTCAAGGTAAGTTAGTTTCTTGATTTGAAACACTTCTAGTATGCAATAGAACTCCAATTATTCTAACTTCAGTCATCCTTATAGTCAAATATCAGTATCAATATCAGAAATTAAACATAATTTCAATGAGATATACTGTTATGAGGTTCGGTCATTTTTGTTACAACGACTTGTAAATTATTTTTCTATTTAAAAGGCATAATATATATTTGGCCTTCCGCTGCCTTGCGCGAATTTTTATGGAATGTATTTTTTAGGTGCGTTCGTAATTACGTAAATATGTAGCACCTATATTCGTCGTCTGGTCCGTGCGTCTATCTGTACTCCCATCTGTGCGCTTAAAACAACACTAAAACTACCCAATCGAATGGTTTGAAATTTAACATATATAACCTTGCAAAAATTTGTCGAGTCATTTCAAATTTTATGAAAAGCGAATCAAAACTTTAAAAAATATTAATAAACGTTTTCTCCATTCTATTAAATTCTTTCATACGTATTTAATTCAATGATATCCCGTGATAGGTAAGGATTCTAGGTTGCCACGGTGATTGCGTCCTATTTAAGATGGAGGCATGTTTTTTCCATATCACTGAATTTAATATATAGAATCTTAATAAATTTTGCATTCATGCATTTTTGTATAAGAGTACAACAACTATTGCACCAAGATCTGAATATTTATAAAACTAGTTATAGTACAAAATATATACAAATATAATACAACAAAATATAATACAAAATATGTAGTACAAATTGCCAGGTTTGACGTAGAATTTCCGACTTATATAATTTATGAATATTTTCATTCCATTTTGCGTTTGATACTTTTTATAGCCGAATTTTGCTCGTATGTATATTTTTTATGAGCTTTTTATATAAATAGATAATGAATATTGCTTTGATGCTTTGCATATTTTATGATGTATTTATATATTTTTTACATTTTTTATTATTCTCAGTATTAATGAAGCATTTTTTATTCCTTTATAAATTCAAAATGTATGTATCGTAGAAACTACTTCCAAGTTCAATTAATGAATTTCCATTTAATTGATTAATTTATTATTTTCCTTTATGAAATATTATTACATGCCATCTTTAAAAGAGGATGTTCTTTGATTTTGCTTTACGGACCTGATATACGAAGTTATTGCTTTTTACTTCAAAGGTATATTATAATTGAAATTCAAACTGCACGTATTTATTTCAAAAAATATAATTTCCATTAAGTTGCTATTCAAACAGGGTTAAAATTACATTTAACTGGAATTTTTTGATATCTATATTTGCATAATTTTGAACTCTGTTATAACAATATAAAAAATTTCGTTTTCTGTTCTCTTGTATTTTAAGAGAATTAATAAAATTTACTTGTATTTTAGAAATTTTAATTGGACTTTTAAAAGAAGAGCAAATAGTATTTTCAATTGTTAACAAATTTGGTACGAGTAAGAAAGGAAATTGTTTAAAAAAAAAATCAAACATACATTTACTTTTCAACCGCGGTAAAACAATTAGCTTAGTTGGACATGTTCAACAAACATCTTTAAGTTTATGAAAGTGTGAATACACTGATCAACAAATTTGAACTTCTGTTCCTTCACAAAACCGAAATTAGTTGTTTCTTATGCGGTTTTTTGTGCTTATTCCGACTCTAGTTTTAGATTTGCTCCGGCAGGTCTTGTTTTTGAGATATTAAATATTTCCATTTTTGCAAATTTTGTAAATTTTGTACAATTATATGCACATTTAAGGCATAAAGCATTATCAGAGTGGCTTTTTTTGTTTTATGTTACTATAACTGTCTAGTTTACTTTACAAAAACGTTGTTTCTGAGATGATACTGGACATGTGATAATACTGATGATACTGACATGTGACTGTGAAATATTGTGCCTAATTTACATATTTTTCAAGTTTTTCTAGTAATGATTCTTGACGCCCAAGTATTTCTGCCACACGAGTAGGCTAATATATTTCTAAACCGGTTTTTTCCACTTATTTCAAATCTGTTGTCTATTTTCTTCTATCACGTCTAGTTTTTGGAAAAAGTGCAAATTTATTTTTGGCCATAATAGTCAGAAATCGCTTTGTATGCTACTTTGTGAAGTACTTCAACTAGTTAGGATAGATTCTACTACTTTTTTCAATTTCTCTTCGATTATATAAATTATTGTTTATATACCTGATAGGAATCTGACACGACTCGCCCTTTTCCCAATGAGGTACACACCCCTGAAAAGCATCCTATATCAAACTTGTGTCAATGTCGTACAAAAGTAAAAATTCATTTTACTCAAAAACTAGACGTGTTATAAGTAAGCAGCTTGCAGATTTGAAATCAGTATAAACATCTAGCCTAGAAAAACATTACGTCAATTCTGTGGCAACTATTTTAAAGTTGATAGTAATGTAAATATTACACCAATGAGAAATATGCAAATTAGGCTTAATAACTGACAGATAAATGTTCAGAATATGTGCATATCGGGGCATTTAACTAAAGGAAATAGTCCAGTAGTCCTTATATTAAAATGTGATTCAATCTGACATTTATTGTATTTATTGTATCTAAAAAATGCATACAATAGCACAAAAACTTACATTTGCATAAACTTAAAAATGTTCATAAAATTTGAAATTACAAAATTCTGCAACGATTATATATATTAAATTTCAAACCATTCGGTTGGGTATTTTTTGCGCTGTTATACCCGGGCAGACCAGACGACCACTGTAGGTACTACGTGTTCGTATAATCACGAACGCACCTAAAAAACTAATTTTTGCGCACCTAATTTTTGATTTTTGATTGATCTCTATGCATTTTAAATTTCTTTTCTTTTTTTCTTTCTAATCTACGGCTTTATTTCTTTCATTTGCCAGACGAACATCGTATCATTTATGATAAAAGAACTCGAATCATAGAAAAATTGTTGTTGTATTGTGGATTACTAATATAAAAGATTATTGGTTAGTAATTATTACTTTCCTTTAAAATAAAATAAAGAAAAAGGCTAGAATATTGAACGAATTGAACAAATTGTTTGTAAAGTAAGTAATGCATGTTATAATATTTCCCTGATGCAACACAGAATTCGCACTTTCTTCGAATTTTATAAATACCGCAATTAAATACCACAATTTCCGAATGACTAAAATTGCCGGTGTAATATCGTGGGACTCAATCCTAATCAGTTCCTATGTAACGTAATATTCAGCACTCTAAAACAAATGATTACATTTTTATTTTCACTATGTGTACACAAGCACAAGTCAGAAACACATTTTAAAACAAATTTTACAACATTACTCAGCTCACAAGTGAAAAAAATAATCGGCTACTGAAAAACATATCTCCTTCGTTCCTATCGCAATGGTCATTTTTGCAAGTGTTTTACACCGGCAATTTTCATCGTACGTGCATCATTCCAACACCATTTATGGTTTTTCAATGCGCTGATTATTTTGCGCATGAAAAAAATGGATGTTGTCATTCGAAAATTTCGAATTTTTTTCACTGTAACCGTAACCGTGAGAGCTCTGTATTGTTTTAAATCATCACGATCTCGAGTGCATACATTCAAATAGGTATATCTAACATTTCTTTTCGATTGGTTGAGCGGTTAAACCACTAGGGTTCATATATCGGGGAAGTTTTTTTATGAACACCCTGTATAATATGTATTAAGTATGTAAAATATGAGCTTGTAATCACGTGAGTAAAGAAAAGATGTCGGTAATTATAAGAGGATGTATTAATTGTGAAATAGAGAGCGTGAAAGTAATTTAAAGATTAAAAGTGTTTACTAACTTTAACCATTTTTCACATACATTCAAAGGAAGTTCGGGTACAGCACCTAGAATACCTAGTGTGTAAATATGCTATCCAAACAGTGCTAAAAATTTGCATCCCTTAAATGTGCGACGATACTTTTAAAATTTCAAGTGTCGATCGCAGCGACATCGGCGGCATTTTCGTATTACTAGTATTACATTGTATAGACTAGCAATTTCTTGCAGTTGTAGAAAATATCCTGTAGATGTCGCTGCGATCTGCATATTGCAGCAGTATCATTGCAAATTTAAGGGATACAATATTTTAGCGCTTTTTTAAGTATTACAGGGATAGCAGATTTCCACACTATATATTCTAGGCGCTATAGTTCGGGTACTATTAAATGGTCGGACAATATGGAATATTTTAATATCTGGCACATACGGTGTTGCAACAAAGCGTTAATCTGCCATATGACTTCCTAGTACTAACAAGGGAACCACTTTTGGTGTTGCTCGCACCTAGCATTGAGACCAGGTGCATTTTAAAGCCCTATATTATGAAGTTTGACAATCGATAAAATTTTTCTGTTAAAATAATATTTCTTGATTATACAGCAGCATAACTTTCTGAAAATGCAATTTCCGAGACCACTTATCGGACTATTAACATTGATTTTTTTTTTAAAAGAAAAGCATTTAAAAAAAGTCCTTCCGGCCAGTGCCGGGAGGAAGAGGTAGCTTTCATATTCCTTATTTTAAAAAAGCCAACTTATATTATTCAAACACACGAAGCTCAATTAAGTGGAAACCGAATGTAGGAGATTCAATACTAATTTTTATCAATACTAAATCATTATGAATGAGAATTTCGCGAAATTAGTCAGCTTTATCCAAGCTGCTTTTATTTAAAGTAACTTATATTTGGCTGCCAAATTCGGCGATTTCTTAAAGTGCCTGCCATTTTAAGACAACATGGTGGATGAGGCTAACAAGTGAACTTGGTCGAGACCTTAGTAATTGCTGTGCACATGCTCACTCACATCGGAATCGGTTGATATATGAGAGTGCTGTCGCAGGCAAAAAATCAGATTTTTCAAAATGTCACCCACGTTAGAAATTGAAACTGCTATATCTGAGCCATTTTTTAAGATAAAGACAAACAAAAAATGCTCCTGAATCCTTATATCAAGGTCAAATACTTAAGAAAGAAACCTTTTTCAATTTCTAATTTTTTTGCACCTCACTTTAAATATATATATATTTTAATTTAATGGCCGCCATTTTGAAACAAGATGGCTGATGAAGCTGGCCAGCGAACTTGGTCGAGATATTGATGTATACTATCCACATGCCTTCTTCCATCGAAATAGGCGAATACGTGTGGTATCGCGAGACAAATACAAGATCGTTTCAAAGTGTTAACCATGATAGAAATTCAAAGTGCTATAATTCAACCACTTTTTAAGATATAAACAAAAGAACAAATTTTCAGAAACTGCTCCAGAATCTTTGTATCAAGGCCAAACACATAAAAAAAATCTTTTTCATTTTCCAATTTTTTAAAACCTCATTTTAAATTTTAAATTATATATTTTTTTAATGGCAACCCTTTTGAAACAAGATGGTGAATGAAGCTGGCCAACGAACTCGGTCGAGACATTGGTATGTACTATATACGGACCAAGTTACATTCAAATCGGTTCATAAATACGCCTGTTATCGCATGACAAAAATCAGGTCGTTTTAAAATGTCAGCCACAATAGAAATTCAAAATGTTATAACTCAGCCATTTTTTCAGATATAGACGAAACAAAACCTGTTCCGGAATCTTTGTACTAAGGTCAAACACATACGAAAAAACTCTTTTTCATTTTCCAATTTTTTGGTATCTCATTTTAATTTTTTTTTTTTTTAATGGCCGCCATTTTGAAACAAGATGGCGGATGAACCTGGCCAACGAACTCGGTTGAGTTATTTGTATGTACTATGTACACACCAAGGTACATCCAAATCGGTTCATAAATACGCCTTTTATCGCGTGACAAAATTCAGGACGTTTCAAAATGTCAGCTTCGCTAGAAATTCAAAATGCTATAACTCAGCCATTTTTAAAGATAGAGAAGAAACAAAAACTGCTACGGAGTCTTTGTATAAAGGTCAAATACATAAGAAAAAAATATTTTTCCATTTTCAATTTTTTGGTACCACATTTCAAATTTTAAATTTTTTTAAAATTTTTAAATGGCCGCCATTTTGAAACAAAATGGCGGATGAAGCTGGCCAACGAACTCGGTCGAGACATTGGTATGTACTATGTACACACCGAATTACATCCAAATCGGTTCATAAATACGAGAGTTACAGTGTGACATAGGCCAGATATATATATATATATATATATATTACCATTAATTAAACATAACCTGCCACCGTCAATTATTATGAATTAAAGCTGTAAGTATTAAAAAATATTATAAGAATTATTATGGAAGAAAAAAGAAAAAAGTGGACACCGACAAAAATTGAAAAGCTTATACATTGAATTACGTTATCGAGGGCACAGAATTCAATGATATAAGCAAAATGGTTGTTTTCTGTTGGAAAAATAAGCTAAAGCTAAAATTAATTTTCCCCTGTGCCCGAACAACCACTAAAATCAAGTGAATTGATTAAAAATGA
This sequence comes from Maratus speciosus, assembly GCA_963932465.1. Lineage (NCBI taxonomy): Eukaryota > Metazoa > Arthropoda > Arachnida > Araneae > Salticidae > Maratus > Maratus speciosus. The sequence continues at coordinate 484,937,522 of OZ010793.1, forward strand.
AAGCAGAATAGAAACAAATAATATGAAATGGAAGAATCAATAAAACGTATTTAAATATTTATAGGATATAAAATAGAAATAATAAACACCATACCGATTAATATTTCAGTATTTTACAAAAATCCATGTGCACATGTCTGCCAGAATATCAAAGAGATTAAGGCGAATAAAACAGTTAAGAAATCACAGTAAATGATACCAAAGGATGCAGTTAATACATTTTAAAATAAAATTTGAAATACCATGTAAAACAAATTAAATCTAATATAAAATTAATAGATATTAATTACATTATTTAAAATGCACTATTAAATTAATAGATAACAGTTTAACAATATCGTCAAAATTTAGCGAAAAATACACCCTGGTGTATTATTTGTAACTGAAATGGAGCTAGAATAATTAAAAATATAGCAAACTGAAAGATACAATTTTAGTGCTGCCATCTATGAATAATTATATTAAACAGCTATCGCAAGATAAAAATTTGCAAGCTTTTGAATGTAAATAACTGTTTAAACAGCAAAACCAAACAAATCCTTATACATAGAGAATTATAGAACAACCACTAAAATCAAGTGAATTGATTAAAAATAAAAGCAGAATAGAAACAAATAATATGAAATGGAAGAATCAATAAAACGTATTTAAATATTTATAGGATATAAAATAGAAATAATAAATACCATACCGATTAATATTTCAGTATTTTACAAAAATCCATGTGCACATGTCTTCCAATATATCAAAAAGATTAAGGTGAATAAAACAGTTAAGAAATCACAGTAAATGATACCAAAGGATGCAGTTAATACATTTTGAAATAAAATTTGAAAGACCTTGTAAAACAAATTTAATCTAATATAAGATAAATAGATATTAATTACATTATTTAAAATGCACTATGAAATTAATAGATAACAGTTTAACAATATCGTCAAAATTTAGCTAAAAATACACCCTGGATGTATAAATTATAACTGAAATGGAGCTAGAAAAATAAAAATTAAAGCAATCTGAAAATACAATTTTAGTGCTGCCATCTATTAATAATTATATTAAACATCTATCGCAAGATAAAAATTTGCAAGCTTGTGAATGTAAATAACTGTTTAAACAGCAAAACCAAACAAATCCTTATATATAGAGAATTATAAACCTAATATAAATCACACAAAGTATTTAAAACTATTGTTAATAATATTTAAAAGCATACAATATGTTCTATTAGCTAAATTATTTAAAGTAAACTAAGAGTTTAAATAATGTTAGAACATTGATAATATATAGCATATATCTATATGCTATAAAACAAAATAAATTCAGCAGTAATTAATATAAATAATTATTAAAAATTATCTAAAAATTATTTTTTATGAATTATATATAAGATATTTATATAATGAACAGGAAATAACAAACATGTGGAAGTATATAGAAGGTTAAATAATACTTAAAATCCCATTACTTAAAACGCACAAATATAGAATGTGGATTATTTTCAGACATCCATAAAAATCCATAAAGAATGAATATGGGACAATCAAAAACATTAAACTAAGAGTGGCATACTATTAGTAATTAATATGATATTGTCCTAAGTAAATTAAAATTTAATATCAAATAATTGTAAATTAGATTAATGAATAATTAAGCTAATTATAATATTAATGAAAATCTCCAACTTACATATAAAATATCAAATCAACATACACATAAAATACATAACAAGAAAATAGTAATAATACAAGAGCCCCGCTTTTTTTTTTTTTTTTTTTTTTTTTTTTTTTTTTTTTAAATAATTAACCATTGCGTATTATCCAGACAACACCACCCTCCTCCGTACTCTAACATCTACCCACCCAACCATCCTATAATATTTTTTTATATTCTTTTACAATTTTTAATTTTTTATAGATATTTTTTTTTTTTTTTTTTTTTTTTTTTTTTTTTTATAATTTTTTTGTAATTTTGTTTACGCATGTGTTAATTTGTGTTTATAGATCATGTAAGAAAAGTACTAATTGTATATTAATGAATATATGAATTTTTTTGGAAAACCATGATTTAATGCATCATAAATTAGTTTTTTAATATTATTGTTAATTAGAGGAGAAGAACATAAACATTTTATTCTATATAAATGATTAAGTATTATATTACGAAATACAGAATGATGTAGACAAGATTTAAAATTTGTAAATGTATTAACTGTGAATTTAAATTCTTTACGTTTGTCAAACAAATCTGTGATTGTTTTATTGTCTTTTATTGTAATTTTTAGATCTAAGAAGTTAATTGTATTGTTAGATAAAAGGTTTTCCGTTAATTCCAAATTAGTGGGATAATCAACTGGAAATCGAGTAATTGCAGATTGATCAGTTTCAATTAAAATGATGTCATCAATATAACGATATAAATGTAGATTATTATTAGTAAAATTGCGTTCATAATGAGATAAGTATAAGTCTGAGAGTAAGCTGGAAGTACAACCGCCTTGTGGTATACCGACATTCTGTAAATATAAAGTATTATCTTGCAATATATAATTATTATAGATAATGAAGTTAGTTAAAGATTTAAAATATGCAATATCTATATAAGATGGTAATTCCAGTTTTTTATAATACTATATATATATATATATCAATTTTGAACGGAGGGTGGTTTCGGGGTCTGGGTGTCATGATCGATGAAAATATACCAAATTTTTTGAAATCGCTTTCCTCCGAACGGCTGCAATAGGTAGCTTTTTGTAAAGAATGCTACCTAATAAAAATTAGTTAATAATAAGTATAAAATATTGAAAAAAGTTTGAAAATTCCTTCAAAAACCCACGAATTTGATTTTGGAAAATTGCAACTTTGTATTCATATTTTTGGCGGGGAAACAGTTGGGGTTTACTTTCAAAAGTAGAGCTTTCCGGCAACCCTAGCCAAATGTCATAGCTGAATGTGTAATAGCTAGAAATTGCAATGTCCGACTTATTTCGCCACAATAATTTTTCTAAATTGTGTAAAAATATTAATTTACTTTTTGATCACTTTTACCGAAGGACCATTTAATACAGAAACATTTCATTTTAAACATTCGAAACTTTATTTCATTCGATTTCAAAAGAAAATAGTTTGCTTATTTTGTATTTCACTAAAAAATAGTTTTCAATGATCTTCGAAGCTTTTATAGAATTATATTTATTGCTTATATGTTTATCGTCTGCATAGAAAAAAAAAATAAAAACCTAATATTTGTTTATTATGCTATCAATTAAAAAAAAAAAATCGCAATCTGATATAATTCTAGTAATATGTTCTGTACATTTTTTCTTTGGATAAAGCGGGCGGGAAAATTGTAGCACCATATTTGGCGACTTAACTCACTTTTGGCGTGAAATAAACAAATAAATATGTAATAATAAAAAATTAAAAGTATAAAAAAGTATAGAGAATATTATTTTAACAGAAAAATTTTTTCGGTTCTCTAACTTTTATGTATAGGGCTACAAAACGCACCAGGTCTCGATGCTAGGTGCTAGCAACACCAAAAGTGGTTCCCTTGTAAGTTACTGTCATCAGTTCTGTTTGGGGACCTGTTTGGGGAGGGACACGGTGAAATAAAATCTTATTCTCAATTTTTGCAGGCAAACTTTATAAAATTTGTATTAATTATAAATTCTCATTGTCAGTGATGTAAACCAAGTTCAGTATAAAGTTGAACAGTTATATTTATTGCTGTGTTAGTCAGTTTCCTCTATCCTAACTTATTGATAAGTGAAGAGGTTACGCTTTTCAAGATGGTGTGTCGAGTAATATGGAATATCAGCTACACAACTGTTTCAAGACGAGTATTAAAAAAAATAAAGAATCTAATGATTTATAGATGATGTACTAAGGTTTATTTATTAAATAATTCTGGTTATACTTTTAAATCGTGATTTTTCTTGCAATTTTAATATCCCTTATAACCCTATTCCCTATTACCCAACTGTCTGTCATTACCCGAAAAGTGTAACTTTTTTAATAAAGCTACATATTGATAAGTATTTTTTCCACTTTAAACGCATTAAAAATGTGTTAAGAAATAGTCAAAATTTGTTCTTTACTGATTTTTAATCTATCCAGAGGCGTCGCAATTGGGGGGGGGGGGGCTCCCCCTCCAATATATGTGAACTTGGGAAATTTGAGCTTAAGTTGGGAAATTCTAGATTTTTGAAAGACTTTTTTAAAAAAAACTAGGGGGCTCTGCCCCCTACGAGCTACGCTCGCCAACCCCCGTTCAGGTACACCAAAATCCAAAAAGCACGCTAATTTGATCGGCTTTAAAAATATTGAATTAAAATTTAAAAAAACAGTAGCGATCTCTCTGTAAACGGGTTTCCATTCGTTTTCCTTGGATTGGGGATTTTTAAGGCCAAATCTGCTGCTGTTAAGAGATACAATGGCTGTTTTCGTATTTAATTAAAAAAAATAGTTAAACATTTGAAAATAAGCTAATGTAAAATGAATTAAGTATACAGTGTCATTGTCTCCCGGTATTTTTTAACAGCCCTGTAAGATAGTTCTTTTAAATAATTCATTTTAAATGTATCGTTTCAAATCTGACGTAATTTACACCAAAGTTTTATTTCTCTTAATATTCACGTGAAAATACTTTTGTTGTTAGAAGGAAATATTATTTGCGCTGTCTTCGAATTCACGATAATAGTTGAAAAGATTATCTCAAAATATCTCGCGCAAATATATTTTTCAATTTAAATTGTTTTGCTATATTTTTTGCCATTTTAAATATGACGTAATTTCCTCAAATTACAAGTTTTAACGCATAATAATGATTTTTTTTTATTTTAAGATTTTGTTTCCCTCTTAAAATTCAAGTGCAAGTATGGTTCGGCACAGATGTCATATATATTGCGCCCCATATTGGCGCAATTTTTTTCTGACGCCAATTTCATATACGCAACGGGTACTTAATTGGTGCTAAAGTGTCGTTATTTTGCTTGATATGGTAACCCAGATGTTGTTGTTCCCAGATGTTGTTGTTTATGCTATTAATGTTTCCGCCAACTTGGAGTCGGAAAAAAATTGCGCCAATATGGGGCGAATATATGACATCTGTGCCTATGATTCTTATGACGTAATTTTCCTGCTTTTAACATGTAATCATTTAATTCTAATTTTAAAGTTTTTTTTCTGTTTGTAATAGTCACGTGTAAATAAATTTTTAATTCGAAGTAAACATTATTGTTTGCGCTGTTTATACAACTGGCAACAGTTTAAATTAATAACATTTTGTAAAATTTGTAAAAAATATCTCTCGAAATGCTGAAAATTTGAATTTAAAATTGAAATAAAACCTCAAAAATGAGTTAATTAAGAAAAATAAATTCAATCTGCACACCGGGAACTTATAACGTATAAAATGATCTAAAAATGATTAAATTCTCATGTATAGTTTTTACTCCAATAAAACTTTTTTAATGGAACGATTTTGTCCAACTTTAGCATTAAATATATCTTAAAATAATTCTTCGATTTGAAAACTGTCTGCATCAGCGTGTTTATCAAACATTTCTCTATAATACCACCGATTTTCATATTTTTGTATGCAACAGTTTTTTTAATATTAACGATGAAAGGCCATGCTTAAGCATTCAAATTGGATGCGATCTACCTGGAATGTCTACGCAGATTTTCATTGGTCCGTTTCCAAATCAAAACTTTTTTGTATATATAGAAGGATATTAGTAAAAAAATATGAAAATTTTATTGTTTTGCTAACTACCTTTCTCAGTTCTGTAACAGTAAACAAGTTATATCATCAAAAGAAGTAGGTACAAAAAGCAGCCAGACTCAATTTGTTATTGTGTTTCTTTGTGTTACGAAAATATCATACATCTATCAGACCTGAATTTTCCGACTGTTGTCCAGCAACAGTGTCTCTAATCTATTCCCTTTATTTCTTCCAAAACTTCGTACCTTTCTCAAAATAACACGACGATATTTTCTATGAAGTGCGATTATCAATCATACACAATAGAAGATAAAAAAAAAAAGTTGCAAACCTTAAAGTAATGCTGGTTTTCTCTAAATATATGCAGTTTTTCTAGGTTTAAATCATACATTTGTTGTATTGTTTGAAATTTCTTCCTTAACTATTTAGCAATTGGGTATCTTATTATTTTCCTGCTCAATGATACCAAGATAGGAAAATATAAATTAATCTAGTTTTGATTTTAATTATTTAAATGAAAAAGGTGTATTTAAACTTTCATTAAACAAACTAATAATTATAATTTTTATGTTTTTAGTTTGTCTTTTTCTTTGGTAAGGAATTTTTACGTATAAGTATCATTGTTGCACATATCATTTCAGTTGGAAAATAAAGCGATTTGTTTCGAGTTGGGAGTTTTTTTAATCCCCCCCCCCCCCCACGCACACACACGCACACGCAACCGAAAAAATATTTGTAGCTACGCCTCTGAATCTATCTCAATTTTTTTTTCTGTTGACTTACAAATAAAATTAAATATTACATAATGCCCGAACTTTCTCTATTTTTTTTACTCATTTTTTCCAAGTCATATCTTACATTTGATATGTCATGATTACATACGAAATAAAACACATTTAACTTAATTAATGCATATTATATGAATTTCCTTCATTTATTAAAAGATTCGGCACATGTTTATTTCTCTCAACATGCGCAGCATTATTTCACACTGCATTAATGCAAAAGTGTGTCATCCTAAAACAATAGAATCTTGACGAAAAAAATTAATAAATTACCCATGTTTCATAACCCACCTATTAAAGCCAAGGAATAAGAAAATAAATACTTTTTTACGGAACTTGACCTGAATCTTCATATGTTATACTGGCAAAAAGTTACACTTCGTAAGCATTCATTTGAATTTCATTCAAAATTCTGTTCCGAATATAAATAAATGCAAAAGATTTTGATGTTAGAAAGTTGCAAAGAATTTTCTAGAAAACATTAGTTTTAGTTCATATTAGATGATAATAAATGCGTCACAGCGTTGTAATTTTCATCATTTTCAATTCTTCTGTATTCATGTTTGAGTAATTAATTTTCCCTTAATTTCTCGGTTGATACTTGGAGCTGTTGCTACACGTTAACATATTAAACAATTTGCCAGTTTTTTCAATGGGAATAAATATTTTCAGAATGCTATGAGGATTGGAAATCGGTTAAAAAATATAGAAATTGGTGAAATGATAAAAAGAAATCTAATAAAAGCAGCATAATTATGTTCATGATTATATTTTATTTCTTAGCACAAAATAGTCTGAAAAAAAATGCAAGTTGTTTCTAAATACAGTGGAAACCACTTATAACAAAGAAGAAGGAAACATAGAAATTATTTGTTATACACACTCAGACTTCGTCATAAATCGGTTTCCGTACATCATGTTGCGAGTTGAAAAAAAAAATTTAAACATTATTGATACCTCGTTTAAACCGGTGTCGTATTATTCGAGCTCAAATGTAGCATATTATGTAATTTAATCATAATAAAAATGGAAAAACGCTTTTAATTATTATTTAAAAAAAAACACGAAATAATGCAACTCCATAAAAGAAAAAGCTTGAGTACCAATAAAAAACAGCCAAACAACCAACCAGAAAACCAAAATATTTATTAATTTATTCTTAAGTACCTGCCTAACTCTGCTGAAGAGAGGTAAATATAATGAATTATATAATTTATGCAGTGTAAAAACACACAGACATTAAAAAATCGTCAACTTCCCAAAAGTAAACGCCAAATGACATTTTAGCAAATATGACAGTTTACATTTGATTTAACCACAACGAAAGAAACTATTATTTGAAGTTCACTATTCCACTTTATTAGAAATATAAAATGTTTTACTTTATTAACTGCTATGTGTATAATTGATTGGGTAAGCTAGTCAATATTTTTATGAATCAAATAATTTAGAACTAAATACAAATCAGATTTTAATTTTAGGCACATATAAAAAAATAATAGTTTTCTTCGATCAACTTTTGTAGGAAAAAAATGATCCATGTAAGAAAAGCTACTCCGTCGAAACAGCTATGTTATAATGTAATCTTGCTTGGGGAAATGCAACTGCTAGGTGAAATTGAAACTCTGACGTCATTAATAAAAATTTAGTGCACTTATCACCAGTTACCACTGGTTTGTCTTTTGTCTTCATTTGTTTACCTCTCGTATTTCCATCAATGAAATTCTTTTCTCAATATTTTTAGCAAAATCTGATGCCAAAAAATTACAAGAGTTTATCGTACACAAAAGAAATGTTTCTTTGCTTGCATTTTTTATCTTTTTGATGGTAGCTGTTATTTTCTAAAAGTATAGTTTCCTATTGCTAAAAATCTTACATTAACCCTCAAAAGTTGAGGAAGAACGTTTTGCATAGCTATTCTGAGCTGTCTCTAAGACCGCTTGATCCGAAAGATGAATAAAACATTCCATTAATTCATACAAGTTTTACAAAATCTGTCCGATATTTTATTTCAGAAAGTTCTCACCAGAAAGTTTTTGTTTTACATAATCACAGGCATTGCTAAACACTGCTGAACAATAACAGTGTGGTCTCTTGCATCCTTCCAATTATATGCGCTGTGAGTAATTCCCTATCAAATCCCAATTCAAAAAATCCTTTAGGGTCATTCCACGTAAAATGAGCAAAAATTTTAAAAAAATCGTGGCCACATAGTAACCGATTTTAATAAAATTTTATACACAGGTTCAATTTATATTAAAATAGAGCTATGCAAAATATCTTCACAAAAAATAAATTATTTTAGCAGTTTTGGACATTTAAAAAACTTGTGACTGACATTTGTGCAATCGTCCAAAGTTGCAAGTTTGAAGTTCTGTATCTTAAAAACTATTTAACAGAAATGATTTTTTTTTTGCAATATTGTAACCTCTGAAAAATTATCTTCCTGTTTATTGAGTAATAAACATCTGGTAACACCATGATTAATCTTTAATTAGCTGTAAAAATTGAAAATTTGTGAATTTTGAGAAAATTAGAAACGTTACAAAAATCAAAGGAATTCAAAAACATCTGTGAAATTGATGTCTGATGTAGTATTACATATGAAGATCAAATTCTCCAAGTTTGAAAGTTGCCATTTATTTCCTTCCTCTTAAAAAAAAAAAAAAAACTTAGAAACTTTAAAAAAAATTACAAAATCATAATTTTTCTTCTTATGTATGAGTAAAAATATAAATAAAGGAAAGATCCGACATTAACAATATTGCACAAACTTAAAGATAAATAAGTCCATGATATGCTCCAAAAAATTCAAGATCGTCTTTTGATTCCTAACATAGCAAAAATGGGTTCAAAAAGGTAATATCTGTTACATTCCATACATTACATCTTTTGAATTCGCGCTCGTTTCTTAAAATATCGCACGATTTCAAGGTGAAAAAATGAAGTGCTGCCATCTATTTTTTGTATCTGGATTTAGGATAAATATGTAATTTTTTGTCCAAAGTGAATCATTTTTTCTACTTTAATTAAATATATTCTTGAGGTAAAAATAAACTGAAAGCAAGTATAAAAGTTTCTATATTTAAAATATACACTTTTATCTATAATATCAAATAATTTAAAAGATTTAAAAAGCTTCCCTTCACTTTCAAAGAAGTGATAGAAATATTGCGTTTTACCCTCAACATTTTACACTATTTTTTTTTTCTCATTAAGGAATAAAAGGCAAGAATGAAATTTTCGATATTTAAAATATATACTTTTAGCTATAACGTCAAAAAAATTAAGCTTCTCAGAGCTGTCCTTCATGTGTAAAGGAGCAATAGAAATATTGCATTTTTCCCTCAAAATTTTTTAAAAATAATTTTTTCTCATTACGGAATAAAAGTACAATTACTAACTTATGCCAATCTGTTACTTATTATTCATTCCTAATTATAAATAATTTTTAATATAGTCTTTCCATTCCTAAGGCTAATAATCAAAATTGAAATTTTAAGCATTTAGACAAAACCTCGATTTTGCATCCACTTTTAATGCAAATTTTATTACTTAAATAAGCAATCCTGAAATCAATTATTTTACATTTACTCATAAATAAATAGGATCTACTTATAGGCTGATTTTCCTTAAAATCTCTGACATATCTGCCACAGCTGATTTGCTCATTTTGCATGGAATGACCCTTTACTGAAGCTACTGCTAACTCAAAAAAAGCCCATAAATTCTAAAATTAAGACCATTTCACCTAATATTACTAAAGAAACTGTAATACTCTCACCCCCTAAAACTCCTAATGTGAACAAAAATCCATCACCCCTTATTCAACTTCTCGATGAGGTCCATGTACTCTAAAGAAATTCCATCGATTGCTGAAATCATTCAAAAAATTAAAAATGAACTGCATATTAACTCCTTCACTAAAATTACGGAAAACCTCATCAGTGCCCTTGAAAACATATCCACTCAGAAAGATGTATCCTCAAAAATACTCACATTTAGTGAGATGATTTCAAATTCTGCCAATTTTGGTTATAACTCTCTTAATTTTAAGCTAAGAGAAAAAGATCTATATTCAAAATTTCCTTATTATTTTACATATTTTCTTTAAAATATAATTTTTCTTATTCTATAAGGCAACTGTAATATGTGAAAAATATTTTTTCTAGTTATTTTTAAACTTATTTGTTACTTAAACGTAATGAAAAATATGTGGTACCGAAAAGGGCCCTTTTTGTGTCACCTTTTCTCTAAACTTTATTATTCGATCTCGAGCTAAACTAGTGCTATCCTTCACTTTACTATTTTTCATATTTTTAGTCCAAATTTCATTTTTGTTGACTCTTGTTAAATTGAAGACTATCTCTCCATTTCATTCTTCCTGCAGTGAATCTGAGATGGAGGGACCTATTTGGTCTCGACCAATCACATTTCACCCACATTTTTCTGTTTTACTTTTCTTCTCTTACGCAGAAAATTTTCTAGAGATTCACCTTTTCCTGTTCCTACGACTCATGCATAGGCAAGACACTCTATTCTTCAACTGAGAGTTAAGATGGCTACATCTAGGAATTCCCTTAAGCTGTCTGTACTGTTTACCACTGTTTTAAACAGTGTGAATACCTTAATAGGCTTTCTAGTTGACGTCATCTTCACGCCCAGCCCTAAGATGAAGTGTCTTTCCAGTGTATGAGTCCGTAGCCGTAGGAAGAGATTCAACAGGTGAAGCTTTGAGGGGATACCCAGTTGAAATGCAACTACAGTTCCTGCGGATGCGTATTTGTATAACACATCTTAGAGGAGCCATAAAAAATTATATATAACAGTAGTACTATAGATGTACTTACAATAAAAATGTAAAAAGATATAATTAAAAAGGTAAGAAAGTGTCTTTATCTCAAAGAGATAGAAGACGGTGCGATTAAGAGAGTAGAAAAAGTCGACAAATTACGAATGGCTAATCCGAGAAAAGGAAGCGGTACTTCTTTGGAATGAACCAAGAAGTTGGAAAAGTATAAGAATTGAAAGAATATAACTATAAATTTAAGTATTAAGATGGAATAATCTCTAGAAAGTTTAAGATATAATAAAAGGGTTAACTGTTGAATACACTATACGGCCAAAGGTGACCGATCACTTGCGATTTTTGACGTTTTGTTAAATATCTAGAAAAATGCATGAGGAATTAACCTGAAACTGCAGGTGTGTAAACAATATAGTATAGGTCATACATTTCCGCGAAGATTTTTTCCCGAAAGCCCATAGGAGACCGTCAATAAATTGAAAAAACGAATATCTTTTGGATAACCCTGTAAAAACTAATGGAGCAAAAGCGTTTAAACACCAGATTATTAATAAGTGACTTATAATAATATAATGTGTTCATTTTTATGAGGATAGCATGTATACTCGTAGAGAAATTAAGGTTTTTATAAAAACAGTCCCAAATTTCGCCAAGTTTTTTGCTTATAATTTGCAGAGTTCTTAATATAAAAAACTGCTTTTCAGAAAATATGAAGAACAACATTGTACACAATACTCTGAAGTCAGAATTAAAAAATAATAAAAATTGGATGAAAAATGAGCAGGTTTACTAAAAAATGTTTCACTACGCATGCGCGAATGCAATCAAAATATAATGTGCATAATGTGTTAGCTAAATGTATAGAGCAACTTTTGTAAAAGTTTCAAAAACATAGTTTGAAAAGTCTGATAATAATCGTTTATAGAATAAGCTCAAAATCTGTTGTTCCTAAAATGAAGCAAAAAGATGAGGGGTTGTATCCAAATACAGTAGTGCGTGCAATATTGTGTATGCTAAATTGACACTAATCAATGGATATATGGATACAACCCCTCATGTTTTTCCTTCATTTTAGGAACAACGGATTATGAGCTTATTCTGTAAACGATTATTATCAGACTTTTCAAACTATGTTTTTGAGACTTTTACAAAAGTTGCTCTATACATTTAGCTAACAAATTATGCACATTATATTTTGATTGCATTCGCGCATACGCAATGAAACATTTTTTAGTAAATCTGCTCATTTTTCATCCAATTTTTATTATTTTTTAATTCTGACTGCAGAGTATTGTGTACAATGTTATTCATCATATTTTCTGAAAATAACTTTTTTTTTGTATTAAAAACTCTGCAAATTATAAGCAAAAAACTTGGCGAAATTTGGGACTGTTTTCATAAAAACCTTAATTTCTCTACGAGTATACATGCTATCCTCATAAAAATGAACACATTATATTATTATAAGTCACTTATTAATAATCTGGTGTTTAAACGCTTTTGCTCCATTAGTTTTTACAGGGTTATCCAAAAGATAATCGTTCTTTTTCAATTTTTTGACGGTTCCCTATGGAGTTTCGGGAAAAAATCTTCGCAGAAATATATGACCTATACTATACTGTTTACACACTTGCAGTTTCAGGTTAATTCCTCATGCATTTTTCTAGATATTTAACAAAACGTCAAAAATCGCAAGTGATCGGTCACCTTTGGCCATATAGTGTAAATCGTCATAGTCTGACATAGTAAAAAAGTAAATGCTAAATAAAACTACCTATCTCCTAAAACAAAAAAGAAAGAAAACAATTTGCTTTTAGAATGTCTGAAAACATCATATTCTGGGAGTTCGTAGGCGATTTCATTAGTAATTTTATAAATTTCACTGGCGATTTTTCTGGAAGAAATTTTTTACGGTTAATAAGTGAACATGTTTCGAGGTTATTTCTAATCGAGAAGTTACGAAGGTATCTAGCACCATTTCGAATAAATCTTAGTTGTTTATTATGGAAACATGACAAATTATCCATGATGTTAATAAATTGACTTAATAAAATAGTCCAATCTTGAACGCCAGATTCACCTTTGTTTATTATATAAAAACATGGAAACATTTAAGATGTTTCATTTAAAACACATTACTACACAGGTGTGACAAAACATATACAAATGTTTTTAAAAATTAAAAACACTAGATGTTAAAATGATAAAAAGCTACTCCGAGCGCTTTCGGCTAACCTCAAGCCTTTGTCAAGGAGAAGAGAATTGACTGATAAAAACACTGAGTTTCCGGTCAATGTGTAGCAGTGAACATCGAGCGTCGAGTGTTTTTATCAGTCAATTCTCTTCTCCTTGACGAAGGCTTGAGGTTAGCCGAAAGCGCTCGGAGTAGCTTTTTATCATTTTAACATCTAGTGTTTTTAATTTTTAAAAACATTTGTATATGTTTTGTCACACCTGTGTAGTAATGTGTTTTAAATGAAACATCTTAAATGTTTCCATGTTTTTATCCATGATGGTTTTGCAAGCGAATCCCCATATTAGACAGGCATAAGCAGTGATAGAAACAAAGTCTGGAAAAGATGCCACCATTCTGCATTAGCATTTTATTGCATATAGAGAGAGGGGAGCTGTGAAGAAGAGGAGACAGGGATTTCGGAAACTATTGATCAGTGCTGAACAGTTGAACAGCATTAAGGGGTTACCTAGCTGTAATCAGCTTAACAACCAGTCTATTGTTTTAATGTCTTGTATAATTATCAGGTATTGGGAAAAGAAAAAGTGTAGTTTAAAAACTACATAATAGGTAAAAGAAAATATTTAAGGTAAAAATTAAATTTTAAAAATTTTAAAAGATACGAAAAAGAATTTAAAATTACGTCTTTAAACTTAATTCAAGGTAGGAAAATATTTCGTAAATAAAGTAAAATAAAGAATTTTTACTACTTCAATTTTTCTGGTACAAATGCGGAATTTCTGAATAAAAGTTTCACCATATTTGGCAGCACTACTGGATAAATTCGATATTGTTTCTGTACTAAATTTTATGAAAGTAACAAAAAAATTTTGATAAATAAACTTTTTTACCAAAAATAAAACCGACTTCAAAAACTACTACAAAGTAAAAAATAATTTTTTTACATAATAGTTAATAAGAAATTAAATTAAGAGCATTGTATTTACCATGCGTATTATTATATTTATGTACATTAATTTGATTTTTTGGAGTCGGTGCCAGCCAAACGAAGTTAAGTTTAACTATCCAACAGACACACATCCAAATATCTACGAGTTTTTTTACGATTTGTTATTTAGTTAAAAAAAAAATTGAATTTTACCATTTTTGAAACATTTCATCTGATTTTATAAACGTGTATTTTCAAGTGAGATTAGTTGTAATTATGTGTGCTAAATTAAGGGTTATTTTAAAATTAATGCGTTTCTACAGGCTATTATGTAAAAAAATCGTAGCCAAACACAGATTTTCAAATGTAGGATGGTGTCAGAGTTGATTGAGAATGTATTTTTTTTCCTAAACGGTTTTGCTGAATCATGTTACGATTTGTATTGGATAAACAATTTTAATTTTGAACTTGGCTTGGCTGGCACAGACTCCAAAAAAATCAAATTAATGTACATAAATATAATAATACGCATGGTAAATACAATGCTCTTAATTTAATTTCTTATTAACTATTATGTAAAAAAATTATTTTTTACTTTGTAGTAGTTTTTGAAGTCGGTTTTATTTTTGGTAAAAAAGTTTATTTTTCACTTTTTAGTTCTTTTTTGAGTTACAATTTTTGCATGATTCTTTTGGAGGAAATTACGGACTTTTAAAGGAACTTTTAAAGATGTTATTTTGATAAGTAAATACTTTTGTCCAGATTTCTGTGTACATTAATAACACAGGTTTTTTGTGAAAATTCTTTATATATATATATTACATTTATTCTTCTTCAGATTTAATAGCTTTATTTTTTAATTAAATATTTTTGTTTCTCTATTTGGACATGGGTAGAACGACAAGAGATGTTGCTCGCATGAAAAAATATCGAACTTTGGAAACTGACAATAAAAAGTTCTTCGGCTTACTAAAAATGCTCTATGAAATACAGAAGAGAGCCCCAATGACTTATTTTTCATACTTTCTAACCGATGACCAGGCCCTTATCTTCCGGGTTTGCCCTAGATGAACGGGTTTGATACCTGTCATCGGCGTAGGAGACCACCTAATCGCCACGTAGCGGCAATAAACCTGAGGAACGCCTAGATCGTTTTACTATCGGCAGTGCCTATTTCTTAATTATGAACTTTTTTATGCCAGTTATTTAACATTTATATCTTGTTGTTTAGCACCTGCGCATTGTTACTCATGTTGATCTCGTATTTTAGAAGCTTAATCAGATGGCGAAACCTTCATCTGGCAAGACACCTCAGAGGTATAATTCATAGGTAAATTCGAGGTCTTCGCACCTATCGACGGAGTTTACATGCACCAGGAGCCATTAGGATGCATGACAACCGAATAACTTATCAAAGAATGATCGTGAAAAGACTACAGGGGGAAAGTCTTAAATGGCGTTCCCTCAAATGGCTGGTCATTGATGAAATTTCTATGGTGTCAAAAGAGAATTTATATATAATTCATTTGAGGTTTCAAGAATTTAAAAACAATTTATTTTTTGGTGGCATTAATGTTTTCTTATGTGGAGATATTATGCAAGTGCCAATATGTAATGTATGTATGTATACGTAATGCCAATGTGCTTAAATGTATGCTAAGCATTTCAGCATGGTACTTTTATTCATAATTTAAATTATTTGCTTAATCTTTCGCCAAATGTAAAGATTCTGATAGAGAAATTGAGAACTCATTGCATCATGACGGCATTTTGTTTATTTTTGCTTGTAATCTTTCTTGACAAAATCAGTTTAACTCACTTAGGCATTTATGCTTCTTATTGCATCATCATTTGCAATACGTTGGGCAGTGGAGATTTTAAAGTAATCTACCGTTATTGCGTCCACTGCCAATTGTTGTTTCTGAGCTAATATGATTTGGTGCATTGAAGCGTTTTGCGAATTAAATATTTTATGATACCCACATTTACATTAAACCAATTGCTGCTGATATTTTTTTGTTTCACGCTAGCCTTAACTGTGGGCTCGATTACGGAAGATTAGAAATTCATCGTCATGCTCATTTAATAGTCTTGATTAAAGTGTCATTGGTCTGCATAATAACTGACGTATTTTAGCGAATATAGTACTGCAAAACATATAGAACTTTCGGAAGCAACTTATGATATTCGCATTTCCTTTAAACCATGTTTGCTGTTATAGTATCTCACACTTTTTGCTTTTATCGGGCAACCGATTCAAATTTACTTGCTCTCATTTCTTGATACAATTCAAATGTTTTAATGACTGCGTAACCCACTGACTTGCTTTTGTCATTATGCTTATGCCTACTGATGTTTAAGTTCTGTGCCATGTAAAAACACCGCACCATAACAATGCCGTCTTTAATACTAATTAGAGTAACTCCTTTTATTTCTTTCTATGTTGTTTATCTTGTACTTTAACAGCATAGGGATCTTGGCTCAACTTCTGTTTGCATATAAAAGTAGACAAATGGTTGTTTACAATAAATAAATTTATAAATATTAAAAAACTTGCTTGTATATATGAGACAGTGGTACTACTTAGTTATCCCGTCGACCTAAAATCTATCGCCAAACTATAAAATTAAATGCCAATAATGGTTGATCGTAAATGTCACATTCACTTGACTTTAAGCAAGATACACGTGTTTACGTCATCAAGTGATTTTTATTTCGACGTTTTATTTGCATTTTTATCAATGTTATACTAATTTATTTGTTCTTTCGTTATTTAAAATAAAAATTATATCAATTTGTATAATTTGGTGAGTGGTTTGGCGATTTATATAATCTGGCGAAATTGGTCGACGGGATAACTAAGTAGTACCTAGACAGTTAATAGGTTGTCAGAAAATATGCGTGAAATTTTCATTATCTCTTCAAGGCCCCTATACAGGAAAGTTATCTTTAATGTTATCGAGTGGAAATATTAAAGGCAATCAAAAAGCATCCATACATATAACTGTTTAATATAATATAATGTAGGTATGTATATAATATTATGGTACTTCTTAGATATCCCGTCGATCAATTTCGCAAAATTATATAAATCGCCAAACCACTCGCCAAATTATACAAATTGACATAATTTTTATTTTAAATAACGAAAGAACAAATAAATTAGTAAAACATTAATAAAAATACAAATAAAACGCCGAATTAATGGTTTTATTGGCCATTATTGGCATTTAATCTTACAATTAATTAATTAATGGCAAGCCATTATTGGCATTTTAATCTTACAATATGGCGACAGAAATTTGGTCGACGGGATAACTAAGAAGTACCAATATTATATATATATATATATTATGTGCCGGCAGTCTGATGTTATGTGTTTAATTAAACTAAATTATTGTATACTAAATTATTGTTTTGTATTAAGTTAGTTTGCTTCTGTATTATTTAGCATTTGAAATAATGGTGTATATTTAATTAATGTATATTAAATTACTATTTAGAATGCGATTGCCAATTGAGTATTTTAAATATGACTGTCGATTAGAAAATGCGAAGAAACAGATTGGGGAAGATCCATTACTGAATTTGAATGGGAATATCGCCAAATTAGTCAGTTACAGCCAAGTTGGCTTCATTTATGGCGACTTATTTTAGTCGCCAAATTTGGCGATAATTAACGTAACTGCGCCAAGTTTTGCGACAACTTGGCGCTAACGTATATGAATACATAGTTTTATGCTTATGATTGAGAAACCGATTACAACAATGAAAGATAATTTGGGTGAAATCCTTCATTTTATTGGTTTTTGTTGAATTACTAAAAAACTACTCAACCAATTTCGATGAAACGAAAGTGGTACCAATTCGAGAGTATCCTCTTTCAATTAAAACAAAAATCACATAAATCGGACAAAAAGTTCCGGAGCAATCGGTGAACATACATAAAAAAAAAAAAACATACATACGCGTCGAATTGATAACCTCCTCCTTTTTGAAGTCGGTAAAAATAACAATGTTAAGGAAGCAAAAGAAATTTAACATTGTTAATTATTTTTAATTTGTACTTTCTTAAATATGCTTTTTATCTTCTTGAGTACGGCGGAATATAAACCTTCCGTGGACCGATAACAATGATGCTATTGGCGGTTATTTGATATTCTAGAAGCGTATAGAAATATCATTATTTTTTTTTATATTTTAGAAATTAGAATAAAAGAAATAGTCTCCTACTGAGAAAATTTCTTTAACAAAATTATGATAACAAGAAAATATTCTTTCCTTCTATTTTGCACTGAAATATAGTACAGTAAAAAAATTCGTATTAGAAAGAATCCAAAAAAGTTTGCAGGGCTAATGCTGATAAGTTTTGCGCCTCTTAAATGGAGTGGTTACTACAGGGTGTCCAACGAATAAGACCCTGATTTCAAAATTAAATATCTCAAAAACAAAGATCAATAGAATTATGCAGTAAACGGTTTGTTTATTAGCTAAGCTGTAAAAATGTTATACAGAAGTTTCAAAATTTAGTTGCAAAAACCGTTAAGAGATGGCGCTCTAATCGCAATACTTGTAAACTGTGCTTCGATGTCCAGAGCACTAGCGTCTCATTCCTAGATGTCTCCCAACGGAAGAACGAATATTAGGAAAGCCCACTTTTTCGTTGGGGTGATGAGCAGAAGTGGAGGCATCTGGTCACAGAATTATTGCATCAGCTTTAATTTTAGAAAATTTCAATTAATAGAATTTTCAATAAAAAGTTTAGAAATCATTATATAAGAACTTATTAAAATATTTTAATAAATTCAATTTTTAATGCCATATAATTATGAAAATCAAAATGCATATATTTAGAAAAATGATTTTGTACTTTTTATTTATTTTTTATATTTTTAAATCACGGCATAATATTTTGGTATTATTGTTTATACCTGAATTATTATAAATAAAAAAGTAATTTTGCACTTTTCATTTATTTTTAAATCACGGCATAATATTTTGGTTTTAGCACAACACATATATTCCTTTTCTTTGTAAACAAAGTTTTAGAGACAGAAATTATGCATTAAATTATTTCTTTTTTAAAAGAAATTGATGATAAGTCATATCATCAACGTCAAAGCAAAAGTATTTTGAATGCTGCATTCCTTTCCAACACTTCGGATCCTATCGCTAGAAGCTGCAACATATTTCTGTGCTCAATGATAAAAAAATGAAACCGAGTTTTTTAAAATTTAAATTTTTTTTTAAACTTATTTAAGTTTTTAAAAATAGAAAATTTGTATTTTTTCATTCAAACTATTCTCTACAAATAAAAAAAAAAATGATTTATGAATCATTATTATAAATGTACAATGATTTTTAAAAAAGTGGTTTCTTTTAGCTTATTTAAATTTTAAAACCAGAAACTTTGGATTTTTTTATTTACTAGGGGGCTCTGCCCCCTACGAGCTACGCTCGTCAACCCCCGTTCAGACACCGCAGACTCTAACAGCACGCTAATTTGATCACCTTAAAAAGATTTCGGAAGATTGATTTATAATTTGAATCTGACAATTATAATCTGACGTAATTTTCACCAAACTTTTCTTTCTCTTTTTAATATCCACGTCAAAATACTTTTGTTAGAAATGAAATATTATGATCATCTTAAAATGCCAAGTAAATGTCTCGCGCAAATTTTAAATTAAAACTGTTTTGCAATATTATTTTTTGTTCACTTTACGTAATAAGTGTAATATGACGTAAATTCTCCTATTTAGGACTTCTAACGCATGTTACTGAATTTATTATTTTACAATATTCTTTCTCATTTAAAATTCACATGTAACTATAGTTTTTATGACGTAATTTTCAATGAGTTCCTGCTTTTTATATTTTTTGTTTATAATAGTCACGTGTAAAATAATTTTTTAATTTGAAGCAAACATTACTGTTTGCGCTGTTTATAAAGTTGGCAACAGTTTAAATTAATACAATTTTGTAAAATTTGTAAAAAATATCTCTCGAAATGCTGAAAATTTGAATTTAAAATAGAAATAAAACCTCGAAAAATTATTCAAATTAAAAAACTAACTGCAATCAGCACACCGGAAATTTCTGACGCATAAAATGATCTCAAAATTATTTTAAATTCCTATGTACAGTTTTTGCTCCTATAAAACTTTTTTAATGGAACGATTTTGTCCAATTTTGGCATTAAATATCTCTTAAAATAATTCTTCGATTTGAAAACTGTCTGCATCAGCGTGTTTAACAAACATTTTTCTATAATACTACCGATTTTCATATTTTTGTATGCAACAGTTTTTTTAATATTAACGAAGAAAGACCTCCGGTATACAAAAAATTAAAAACCGGCGGCGGCGGTGGCAGCGGTAGTTACTTTTTTTTAGAATAGAGAGAAACTTTTTTCACAGTTTATATAAATATTAAAAAGTAAAGATTTCCATTTTTTTCAAATCCTCCTCTACTTGGATTTGATTCCATGATCTACCAATTAGGAGAGAAAAGATATACCACAGAGATACTGGTATCCGGACCGAAGTAGCTTATAACAAAATTTGAAACAAATCTCAATTCTGTCAACACATGGCTCCGCTTCTGCACATTACCCAAATAAAATATTTTAACAAGGTTTTATATAATGATTGATAAACTTTTTATTGAAAATTCTATTAATTGAAATTCTCTAAAATTGAAGCTGATGCAGTAATTCTGTGACCAGATGTCTCCACTTCTGCACATCACCCCAACGAAAAAGTGGTCTTTCCCAAATTTCGTTCTTCCATAGGAAGCCATCTAGGAATGAGACACTACTGCTCTGGACTTCAAAACACAATTTATAGGCATTGCTATTACAGAGCCACCTGTTAGCGGTTTTTGAAACTAATTTTTTTAACTTCTGTATAACATTTTTACAGCTTAGCTTATAAACAAATCGTTTACCGCATAATTCTATTGATCTTTGTTTTTGAGATATGTAATTTTGAAATCAGGGTCTTATACGCTGGACACCCTGTATATGCCTCATTAAAAAAACACTACCACCATTAAGAGGTCTCAGGACTCAAAATTTTAAAATTTTTAATTTTTTACATGTTAAACGCCTAATTTTTCGGAACATTTTGATATAAATGTTTCCTTGAAATTCGCATTAGAACAGAAGTTACGGCTTTTAGAATTATACACTCTCAATAGCTGAAGTGGCATTTCTGAAACTTTGAAGTCATTTTTCTCCAAATGACGTTTTTGGGCATAACGCGCAGGATATCTCAAAAACTTCTGAATATTTTTTCATGCAATTTTAAAAACATATATTTCATGTTAGTCTGTATAAACTGAACCTAAGATTGCATTTTTATTGTTCAAAACAATATATTTTTAGGTGATTATACTGTTGAAATTTTCAAAATGTTGTATTAGCTAAATACAACATTGTATTAAAAATATAAAAATACTTTAAATACAAATTTATTTAGACTCAGAGTAATTACTACAGTCTGATGTATAAGTAGGCATTAAAATTTTCATTATAGTTGCAAAATTTGTTTTATAATCCTGCGCGTAAGCTGTTGTACCAATTTTCTGCTCGGAAAATGTCTGACAGTTTAGAGCGCCCTGTAAATACTAATTCTGCATCTAGCATTTTTTTAAATGCGTGAAATGAAAGAACATACTTCTATCTTTCATCTCAATAAAAATTGAGTTTTTAAATTAAACGCATTTTTAGATATTAAATATTAAAAATGGTCTTTTTTTTCAAATTTTTAGAGTCCTGAGATCCCTTAAGCCAAGAGAGGTAAAGGTTAATAACTCGGATCAGGACTTCTGGTTGTTAATTTAACAGGTGCATAAAAATCGTGATCACTTGCTTCTAGATAGGGTGAGTAGAGTAGTAAATAGATACTTAGCCAATTCGCTAATTAGATGTAATATTTAATTACTCTCCTAAACAAAAAGGGATCAGTGCGCTGTGAATTTTTGTTCGCCCCTTTTCGTCTGGAGCATGGACTAGATTAAGCGTTAAATTAATTTAGTACACTTATAAACAAACACTAGTCCGTTCCTGTTAAACCACCTATATAAAAATGTAACCTGAATAAAAGGGAAAAAACGACTACTCGATGTCATATGGGAGTTATCTCATGTAAATTAAAACAGAGAATCAAATTAACAGAAGAAAAAACATTAACTTACATGTTATTTACATACCTAAAAGAAAAGCATAAAAGAATTCAGAGTTGAGTAAGTACATGAATATTATACTAAAATGCATCCTTAAGGATGTTCGGATTTTTACTAATCCTGTGAAAATCAATGAATAGATTGACATAAGCACACCCACATAGGTGCATATTTAAACATTTAACCCTGAGCGTTCATATGCTCCATCAAAATTATAAAAGTTAAATCAGCTTCAAGACACCCTGCTGACCTCGGAACTTAGGCATCGGCAGATGATATATCTCAAAATTTAAATATCTGTTGAATTTTTCCGTATAACTTAAGAAGGAGTAAATTATTATATATATCTTTTCTTTGTTATTTTACCAAATCCTTCGCATTTCTTCCGCATGCCTACAGTTTATTGTAATAATCATTTGAAAATTCTACCGCTTATTTTTATTTAAATTCGTTGGTATACCTTCAATTAAAAAAAATCCCTGGCGGCTCGGGCCTACAGGCGGAGGTTGATTTTGAAGTTAAGTACTAAATTCACCAACAAAACTTAAATCAAGATTAGAGATAAGCCCAGTTCCTTCACTAAGAATGAACTTTAGGGAGCTAAACATTTTGTAAAAATTCTAATATACACGAATACACACACGCATGTATATGGAATAGGTTTAAAAAATAGCTAAAGCAAATTCAGAGAACCTCAAAGTGTTAAAATAAGTTAATATTTCCATAGTCGGATTTTTATCATGTTTTAATACGTTTCTTCAAACTCACATGACGTTACATATTCACCTGTTGTAATCCATTTTATTTCCAATATGACGCAATATTTTGTTTTTGTTTTTAATTCGTCAAACTAATTATTTCATTTTGAGTTTTCATGCGGAAATCTTGCTCTAGAAAACTTATGACGTATTATTCAATTTGTTTTCAATTCGTCAAACTATTTATTTAATTTAATGTTTCACGTAAAATTCTTGCAATAGAAAAGCAATTGTTGTGGTGAGAATTTTATTGCTTTTTTTTAATTGTTGGCAGCTGCTATAACGAAAAATATTTATTTTTTCCTGTCATTGTTGTATAAGAGCTGGTTTTATCAGAATGTTAAGACGGTATTCAAAATTTTGAACCCTCCCCATTTCCATTCCCTTGGGCCGATTTTGCCCAATTTCAATCCCCGCCGAGATATTAGCCATCTCAAAGTTGTTGGCGAGTTTGAAGACCATCCGTGCATAATTGCGACTTTTATCGTGCGGACAAAATTTAGTACATACATACATATGTATATACATATATATATATATATAAACTTTTTAGGTGGGGGTGGTTTTGGGTTCCTGGGGTCCTATAATGAAAAGTTATGAAGGAATCTTTCAAAAGTCGCACCATGGTAACGACTGCAATAGGTAGTATTTCTTACGAAATCTGCCTAAATGCAATAAATCAATTAGAACAAAAAGCTGTTTTAAAGTATATCCTACAGCGGCGGGAAAATAAATGATCTTCGACTAGATAAATTCAAGTTTGGTGTAAAAAGTTCCATTGCATACAACGTTATCCATGTAATATCAACGCTTGTAGTTCTGGTCCAAAAATAGCTAATATAAAAAAAACTTTAAAATTTTAAATTAATTTATGTTTTAAATGCCATAAAAATAGTTTGAATTTTTAACCGAGATATGTTTAGTCCGCATTTATCTTATATTTTAACTTACATTGCATTTATCTGAAGCTTAAACATTTATGGAAATTTATTTCTAGATTTTTGATTTAGAAAGATGTGGCATTGCTGTTATGTTATAGTAACACAATCGTTCCCTATCTCCTGCTTTTGACCTTACTTTTTTTTACGTTTTTAGAATTTCAGTGGGTTATTATTATTATTATTATTATTATTATTGCTATTATTTACTTCGAAAATATTGTATAAGAAGTTTGCAGCTGGGAGGTGGAAATGAGATACACGCGAGTTACCTTGATATATCTCATTTATAGCCTCATGCTTTATAATTTAAATTTCCTATTTCGCTTATATAGAATCACCCATCTAGAAGAAAGAATAAAAGAACACACGAGTGATACAAACTATGCAACTTTACCTAAGAAAGTAAAGATGTAAGATTGATGAAATAAAACATGTCTAAGCATTAATTATATAGTATTTTATTACTTTATTTACATAATAAAATATCGACGCTGAGCATAAGAAATTTTATTTGTAAAAATTACTAATGCAAGACTTTTTAATAAGAAAAAAAAATATGCCAAAATTCATGAATTATTTATAGTCCTTGATTAGCTAAAATAACGAATCTGTTTTGTACATTCCTGAATTTTATTGTTGTTTTTATGAAAATCGTCAAATTACTTTGGTAAAGTGATTATATATTGCTACAAGCTATTTTAAACGTTATCTGTTGTACGATAGTTTATCTAAACTATGACGAACTATTTCAAATTATTCTTCAAAGACGTAATTTAAAATTTTTATTCAACTCTATTCACGTGAGCGAAAAATACTGTAAAAAAAACAATGCAATTAAGTACGAAATATGCAGTATGAATTTAAAATATTATTATCACATCAAAGAATCATTTTAAAAAATCATACAATTCACAGATTTCTAAGATTTTTGAAAAAATTGCTATTTTACAGGGGCAATTTCCCGTATAATTCTTTTATAATTCGTCAAAAGTTTTGTAAAATACTACACACACAAAATTTAATTTTAAATTTTTACTGTCTTTCTTTTACACTGAAATAGACTAAAAAATGTTTTGCATAGGATAGTCTACGGCACCACAAAATCCCTTATCTTTAAATTTGCATCTGTAGAATAAACTCGGAATATTCACCTTCTTTACTTAGCTTTCACGGGAAGGTGTAAAATCATTTTTATTTTAAGTTTCTATAAAATAATGAAATGTTGTTTCTATTTTGAATTTGACCTAAATTTTAAAAAACTACAGGGCAGTTCTCATAACATATACAGTCGTCCTCAACAGCAAAAAAGGTTCAAATGTCGTGTTATGAAAATTCATTTACATCGAAATAGTTTTGTTAAGTTACAAAATTTAAATTTTTATGTGGTCCCCGAGTCCTAAAAGTTCGTGCAAAAGTCTTTGTTCAAATGTATATATTAATTATAAAGGATAAAGTGTAGTTAAATAAAAATGAATTTAATGTAGAACGATGTTATGCGTGACATAATAACAAAATACAGGTTGACATTTTCAATATTTAAAGTAAAAAATATAATTAAACGCAAATTGTTCTTTTGTCGATGTGACCTTTTTTAGTGCATGAAGGAAGAGAGAGTGAATTAGAGCAGATGGGATTTGAACCAGGGATCTCACGATCAGTAGGCGTGAGAGTTAGCGTCGAGCAAAAAGGCCAAGCCAGTAACTCTAAGCTAGTAACCCTCTTTATACTGATCAAGTGAGATAGATCGCTACACACTCTATCCCCTGTGAGGAAGGCACCTTGTGAATAGTTGTTGTGAGCGTTGCATCTTGTGTTGCGAGCGATATGCACTTGTGAGTGGTGCTGTGGTACGCATGTGTGATGCGCAGTATGACAGGCTTTGTGCTGTGAGCGTTTCACAGGCTTTGGGTGCAGGGGATGATTTTTTAGTGTTACCATCTGTTGGTTATGAGATAATATGATTGTTGTTGAAAGTTGTTGAAGCTTGAGTGTACGTCCGGGTTATCAATGAGGAGAGTGATGGAGCGGCGCCGATGGCATTTGAACCAGATATCTCATGATCAGTATGCGAGAACGTTAGCGTTGAGCAGAAGGCCCAGCCAGTTACTCTAAGCTAGTAACTCGATTTATACTGATCAAGTGAGATGGAATCGCTACACATATATTACATCTTTGAACATTTTGGCAACCCAGACACCATTTTTTCCAGTGTTTCGTGGCTTATGTTTCTCCAGGTCTCATGCAAGCATACCCAAAGATTTCGAAAATTTGTTGGAGTCATCATACGACCTTTTCTGCCATTTCATACCACAATTTCTCAATAAGATTGAGATCAGGTGATTGCGGGAGGCCATAGAATCATTTTGAGAGCTTTTTGCTTCTTTTTTGTTTTCAAATAAGTTAAACATAATTTAGATGTTTGTTTTGAATTGTTGTCTTGCTAAAATGTCAATCCTCTGCCAATATTTCAAGTATCAGATGGAACTGCATGATGTACTAAGATACTGTAAATACATTTTCTTATCCCTTGTTGATTTAACTTGTACTAGATCTCTAACGTTTCTTCCTCAAACCACCCAAAATTATTACTTTATTGCTTCCATATTTCACCTTGTGATTTAAACAATTTTCGCGTGCACTCTCTGCGACCATTCTTCGAACCTACTGACGTCTTTTGGTTCCAAAAATTCAAACTTGGATTCATCAATTTAAAATACCTTTTCCCATTTACTCAGTGCCCAAGATTTATGTTACTTAGCCCACTGGCTATGTTTTATTTTATTTATACGGGGTAAGAAAGGTTTTCGACAAGCTATGCGACCACTCAAATCTACAGTATGCAGATGCCTGTGAACTGTATCAACGAATACTAATATTCTCTAAGTTTATTCAACTCTCCTTTAATTGCAATTGCTGGAAATCTTCTAGTATTTCGTTTACTCATAATCACAATATGTTTGTTCTCCCTATTCAATGTACTTTTAGGCCGTCTACACTGTTTTCTAGTTGAATTTATTCCTGTTTCTTTAAATTGAGTTAATGTGTATGTTACGTTTGATTTTGGGATCCTTAATTTTTTTTACAATTTTCTCATGGGTATAACCTTGTTGAGACAGAATTTCGCTTTTACCACGCAATTCGACTGAGTATTCACGTTTTTTCTCCATTTATTTTAAAGTTATTTACAAGCGATCTGTTCGGTCGTTTTTATGCTTTGTATCATTGGCAATGACTTTTATCGTCTGTGTTTGTTTATGCGAGTTTATAGAATGTTTTGTTGTGAGAGAAGTAGCCATGAGCGGCTCTTGTGATATTATTTAATAAAAACAGTGCACTGCAGTTTTGTTATTTTGTGTATTTGTGAGTATTTAATATGAGTTAACATAATGGTCCGCCGAGCAACGAAGAAGCAGCCTGGGATTAAATTCAACGAGCTTCTGAAATCAAATTTTAAGTTGAGTGAAACGCCGAGATGAATGATAAGTTCTAAGATTTCCGTGCTACGAAATTCGTCAAAAGATTATTCGAAAAGTAAGTGAACGTGATTTTTCTTATCTTTACTGTTATACATATATTAAACAATGTTTAAAGGTGCAAAAAAAGAAGATGTAAGGCTTATAGCCACTGAAATAAATCTAAATGTTAATGAAAATATGACAATTGCGGATTTAAACGTTATTATTGAAGACAGTGAAATGTATAAAAATAAACCAGATCTTGTGAAAGATATAGCAAACGATATAATTGAAAATCGTAAACATGAAGCGCAAAGGCGAATTGATGAGGAGCAAAAGCAATATGATCTGGAAAAAATTAAACTTGAATTAGAACTAGCTAAAATTAAATCTGAAGCTAAATCTAATATTAGTGAAAGTGAAATAAAATTAGAATCATTAGATCAATTGATAAAAAGTATTCGAACTTTGACTGTAAAAATACCTATACGTCCTGAAGGATGGGGGTTTTACTTTTCTTCTTTAGAACGAGCTTTTAAGACTAAAAATGTTCCAGAACAATATAAAGCAGAAATTCTGTTAAATTTATTAGGGGATAAAGCATCTAACATATTAACTTACTTACATGATAGTGATATCGAGAATTATGCAAAAATAAAAGAATTAGTGTTAAAAGAATTTCAACCTACACCTTATTTTTGCTTAGAGCAATTTAGAAAAGCTGTCAAACAACTAAATGAGACGCATGTACAGTTTGCTTCACGTCTAATGACAAACTGGGAATATTATTTAAATTTAAGAAATGTCTCCAATTTCGAGAGTCTAAAACAACTTATAGTATCGGATAAATTATATCAAACATTAGATAGAGCTTCCCACATTAGTGTGAGACAAGGAGATAAGTGGTTTTTACCAGAAGAGTTGGGACGAGAGATTGATTTATATTTCACATCACGCGGAAAATCTCTTACTGAGAATTTTAGTGTTAATCGTAAATATACTAGCTCCAAAAGTGTATCTAAAGTATTCTTATCAGATGTTAAAACATTAAGTTGTATTTTTTGCCACGAAAATCACACTCTTTCAAAATGCCCGCATTATTTAAAATTATCTGTCAATGAAAGGGTGAACGTTATAAAATGTAACAAGTTATGCTTTAATTGTTTAAATTCACATTCAGTTGCAAATTGTCCATCAAAGTACACGTGCTTTTGTAAAAAACGTCATCATAAAACTATACATTTCCCAAAAACAAATAACAACACATACGTGAAAGAATATGTTTCATCGGAACAAAATAAACAAGGAAAGGTAAATGTGGAAGAATGTTCAGATTCTAGGCCAACAAATCGTGGCACACCAGTCTTGAACGCTAATGCAGAAGAGTTCGTTCAGAAAACCTTTATTAGTAACTATTCGAATAAAAAGAGCAAAGTTTTACTTTCAACTGTTATATGTTTTCTAATTGATGAATCGGGATGTAAACATAGAGTAAAGTGTTTATTAGATGTAGGCAGTGAGTCTAATTTTTTATCCCGCCATTTAATAGAGCTAATGCATTTAAAAAAAGAGAGAACAAACATCTTAGTGTCAGGTCTAAATGATGCTACCTTAGTAATAAATCATAAAGTTAATGCATCAATATGCAATAGAGATGAAAGTTTTGTGAAAAATTTAGATTTCTTGGTTGTTCCGAAAATAACTGCAGATTTAACGCCTTCACGTCCAATTGAAATCTCAATACAAGATTTACCTAATGTAAAATTAGCAGATGCTAGTTTCAATATCCCAGAACATGTAGACATGCTCTTAGGAGCAGGAATTTTTTATGAGCTTTTGAGACCGGGACAAATTCGTGTTAATAATTCTGATCTTATTTTGCAAGACACAGTTTTCGGTTTTGTTGTATCGGGAAGTTTTTCGACAGAGGATGAAAACAAAGTTCATTGTGGGTTTATTAAGAAAGAAACCAACCTAGACAAGACATTTAGGAAATTCTGGGAGATAGAAAATATCGAGGTTGAAAAACCAAAAAGTAAAGAGACTTTAATTTGTGAGAAACATTTCGTAGAAAATTATACACGAGACAAAAGCGGTAAATATGTTGTTAAAATGCCCTTAAAAGAGGATCCAGCTATTTTAGGAAACTCAAAACAAATCGCTACGAAAAAATTAAATTCTTTATGGAATCGTCTAGCAAAAGATCCTGAGTACTTAAGATTATATTCAGATTTCTTAAAAGAATATCAACAGTTAGGCCACATGGTTGAAGTTAACGAAAGCGAGGAAGAAAGTGGATCCTATTACATTCCCCATCTTGGAGTGTATAGAGGAATAGAAAATAGTATATCAACGCCTTTGAGAGTTGTATTTAACGCGTCTTCCTTAACAACTAAGGGAAACTCACTTAATTCTATTCAATATAACGGAGGTGTAATACAAGATGATTTATTCTCAATTATGTTGAGATTTAGAAAATATATCGTCGCTTTCACTGCAGACATTCAAAAAATGTATAGAGCAATCTCTATTCATCCAGATCAGAGGAAGCTGCAAAAAGTCTTATGGAAGGAAGGTCTTAACGAGCCAATTAAAAATTTTGAATTAACGACAGTTACTTATGGTACTGTTAGCGCACCTTTTTTGGCCATGAGAACACTACTTCAATTGTCTAAGGATGAAGGAAGCAAGTTTCCTTTAGCAGCACCCGTACTGAGAGAAGACATGTATATGGATGATATTCTATCTGGAGCTGATTCTTTAAGTTCTGCATTGGAACTCCAAAATCAATTAATAGAAATTTTAAACAGTGCAGGAATGTTATTACATAAATGGTACAGTAATGCTCCACAACTTTGTCAAACAAATGACGAAATATACCCCTTTGGTGATTCAGAAGAATCTAAAGCGTTAGGTGTTTTGTGGAAATCGAAGAAAGATTGTTTAAGATTCAATGTTAAAATCCATAATGATGTAAATGTCACTAAGAGACAAGTGTTATCAACTATATCAAGTATATTCGATCCCTTAGGTTTAGTATCTCCTGTTATAATTAAAGCAAAAATATTTATGCAGAAGTTATGGTTATTACAATTAAATTGGGATGATTTGCTAACCGAGAAAGAGGCTAAGGAATGGAGAGAGTTTTCTGATACCCTACAATTAATTAATAAATTTGAGATTAGTAGGTGTATTTTATTGAAAGATGCAATTATGATCGAGTTACATGGTTTCAGCGACGCATCTGAAGCAGCCTATGGTGCGGTAATTTACTGCAAATCAGTGACAGAATCAAGTCAAGTGTCTGTAAAATTAGTGGCAAGTAAATCTAGAGTTTCTCCCTTAAAGCAATTAACTGTTCCAAAACTTGAGCTTTGTGCAGCAGTTTTATTGACAAAGCTTATGAAACGAGTGATTTCTTCGTTCAAAATTAGTGTAAACAAAATCTTCTTGTGGTCCGATTCCATGATAGTATTATCCTGGATTAAAAAAGAACCATACGTTCTAAAAACTTTTGTTGCGAATAGGATTTCTACAATACAAGAACTAACTCAAGGGATGCAGTGGCGACATGTTCCATCTCAGCATAACCCTGCTGACCTTCTAACAAGAGGAGCTAATCCTGATAAACTATTATCAAATGAGTTATGGTGGAGTGGTCCATTGTTCCTAAAGGAAAAAGACTATCCCAATACAAATATTCCTGCAGCAGTTAATTCCAATGACTTTTCAAATGAACTGAAAAATATTAATATAAGTGACTTTAAAAGCATATCTGTTTTTACAGTTTCTATTAATTCTTTTGTGCATGATATAATTGATTTAAGTAATAACTATTGTAAAATAATTCGTATTTTAGGATTTATTTTCAGGTTCCTTAGTAATTGTAAAAAATAAAAAAAGGAGGGTCCTCTGGACCTCGAAGAGCTCAACAAAGCAGAAAGTTTTTTGTTAAAAAGTGTTCTACGTGAGTTTTTTGACAAGGAAATAAAATCCTTGCAAAAATCAGGTAATATTAATCATGATAGTCAGTTAAAAAACTTACATCCATTTCTTGATAAAGAATGCCTTCTAAGAGTAGGAGGTAGGTTAGCGAACAGTAACTTAAATACCAATCAAAAATTTCCATTTTTACTACATAATAAAAGTAAACTTACTCAAATGATAGTAGAATACTTTCATAAACGGTATTTACATTTAGGTCCACAAGCTTTACTTTTTCAGTTAAGGCAGAAGTTTTGGCCTTTAAATGGACGTGCAATAAGTAGAAAAACAATTCATAATTGCTGCATGTTTCATGTTATAAATATTGTAAAAGTTTATATTTTCTTAATTCTGTAGGTTTTATAAGATATTTTTAGTGTACATATGTAAAATTAAGCTAATTTCTGATTTATTGAATGTCTTACTTGTTATCAAAGAAAATATTCATACAACATGTGTATTGAGAGTGTATATATAATTTGAGTTATATTATTTATATGGAGAGATTATTCATATGAGATATATATATTATTTGAGTTGTTTAAATGACATTTATTTTATCCTGAAGGTTTGAGTTTTATTTTGATAAAATCGAGTGTGTTAACCTTTAAATACTTTTAAAATAAAGTATTTCTGAGCTATTATTTGAGATAAAATATGAGAAAAGAAATAAATTCTTGCAGCATTTAAAAATTTAATTTGAGTGTTAGATGTCATGAGTGAACATCATTACATAATGTGTGCAGAATTTTAGAGTAGTAAACCTAATAAACAACGAGGTGTTTTCAAGAGACCAATTTCAAAACTTTGTCTGTTACCCATGGAAAATTGATTATTATCTTTGTAATTTGTCAATTTATTGTTTACGAGTACATGCTGTATTATTTGTTTAAAATTTAAAGTGTAATAATGTATTATAAATGTGGTTGAATGAAAATCATTCAACGGGGGCCGGTATGTTCGGTCGTTTTTATGCTTTGTATCATTGGCAATGACTTTTATCGTCTGCGTTTGTTTATGCGAGTTTATAGAATGTTTTGTTGTGAGAGAAGTAGCCATGAGCGGCTCTTGTGATATTATTTAATAAAAACAGTGCACTGCAGTTTTGTTATTTTGTGTATTTGTGAGTATTTA
This sequence comes from Maratus speciosus, assembly GCA_963932465.1. Taxonomy (NCBI): domain Eukaryota; kingdom Metazoa; phylum Arthropoda; class Arachnida; order Araneae; family Salticidae; genus Maratus; species Maratus speciosus. Next base: position 484,970,425 of record OZ010793.1, read on the forward strand.
ATATGAGTTAACACGATCAATAATTTCTGCAATGGAGAGTAATATTAATTATTCTCTAAATATTAGAATGGTAAAACATAAATGAATATTAATTAATCAGTTTAAAATTAGTATACTTAACTAAATTTATCAATATACATACCAAACGTGATATGAAGAAACAATGCAAATTTCTATACATAAATAATGTTTTAATATGTGGATTCTATAAGATCTGTGATGCTTCCAATCTATATAACAATTTGAATGTACTAAATTAGAAATTCTGCCTTTTGAACTGGTTGATTAACACAAAATTAAATTTTAGAAATAACTACAATCAGTATCTGTTTATATTTTGCAATCAAAATCGGTTTATTGTGTTTGACCAAAGACTTTTGTACGCAAGTGTACATTTGAAACACTTTCTATCCTTTACAATGCCAGAATGCAAAGTATCATATCTCGTATTAGATAAATTTTTTAACACAATTATTCAATTTGTAAATAAATCCTAACAGTTGTAAATTCGCAAGTGGGTGAAAAAAAAGTTATATAATTACGCGTGTAGCGTTTACTGCAGTTCGAAAAATAACCTTCGATTTATTCTGTTGAGCTGATTCAGATATCAGACCAGATGTTGTGATCGTTAAAGGTTAGTTTTGTGAATTATTCCTCCAGATTCGTCCGGGAGGGCTCGGTTGGTAGAGTATTGGCGGCTTCAGCCGAGACATCCCTGGTTCGAATCCTGGCCCGGACTTTTTTCACGCACTTGGAAATTTACAACTGTTATATCATAAAGGTTTTTCTCGAATATAACTTACACGATCCATGGACTATATAAAAATCAAATTTCATAATTAGAAAAAAAATTATTTTGGCATAAATTTTTCATATAATGAGGACAAGGCATTTTTGCAATTGGAACTATAATTCTAAAACTAACGGTTTAGCAATTAGATTATAATTTCCTTTCATAATTTTCCTATTAACATTTTCAAAAATAACGACAAGAATTATAATAAACTTTTTTTATTTGAAACACAATCAGAATTAACTATTGTTCTCAATATCTCTCTATTCGAAAAAAGTTTCTAACGTTGCCACTGCCGTAATTGAACTAATTGTGACCATCTCACTTTTTCCGCTTATCCTGTAAAAGTTTTGCATACAAAAACATGAAAACTGGTAGTTTTATAGAGAAATGTTGATAAATACACTGGAGCAGAGAGTTTTTAAATGGAAGTATTGTTTTAAGAGTTAATTAATATGGAATTCTATCAAGATAGTTGAGGTACATCAATTTTATAGGATCAAAAACTATGCATAGCTATTTAACCATCTTTTGCAGACTTATACTTGTCTAGATTGTAGTGTGCAGTTTCCATTTTTTTTTTTTGTGTGTGTGTGTGTATGTGCGTAATTTTTAAAAGTTTTTTTTTCAATTTTTATTTAAAATTCCATTATTTGAATAGAGATTTATTACATATTCCGAAAAGGTTTTTTTTTTTTACCTACAGTTGTCATATATTAAAAAAGTGAAAAAAAAATAACATTTCCAAACATATTTCACTGGAAAATGTATTTACACGTGAATATTAAAAAATAAAGAAAACTTTAAAGCAATCAAATTATTTCTTGCGAAATGCATTACATGGCGAAAATTATGACATGTTTAAAACGATATACTTAAAGTGTTATATTTAAAACAATTTTCTTATAACGTCTAAAGAGAAAACATTTCTTCTAGACATTATTAGATCTGGGAGGCAGTGACATTTTTACTTAAGTGTTTTGATGACTGAATTCTCAATTTCTCCTCCTTAATGTTAAACATATGGGTCTGGAATGAATTCTTATTTTTAAAATATCTCATCAGGAAATTAAAACAGTTAATTTATTTTTTTATCTTACTTTTTCTTTTTTACTTAATGTACACTTTTTTAAAGAAAGTCTCTCTTATTTTTAATTTATAGAGTATTTCTAAAATACTCATATATGCTTAATTTTTTTAAGTGTTGAAATCTTACTCACAGCTCAACCGCAAATTAACCGTTTGTTTTAGAAATATTTATTGGAAGTAAAAAGAGAGAGATATCCTTTAAGAAGAGTACACAGAAATCAGAAGTTAAAAATTTTAAATTTCCTCATGAGATATTTTAAAAATAAGAATGCATTCCACACCGATAGGTTTAACACTAGCGAGTTAAATTTGAGATCTCACTAACTAGTATCTTTAACCATTTTATACAACCTGATTTTCAAACGTCTGATAGAATTTACTTAATCAGTCACGAAATAATTCGTCAGTTGCCGCGATAACGCTGGATGCGGCCTTGGAAACCGAAAAATCCCCCCAGCCAAAGGGAAATGAATTGCAAGCTGATTGTAGATGGTCGACACTGGTCGTGATACAATCCTTGTAATCGAGTAATTTTTTTAAACTAAGGAAATTAGCGTGTTTTTATAGCCTGCTGTGTCTGGTCGGGTGTTCGCCAGCGTAGCATGTAGGATGCAGAACTCATAGTATTTCAACAAAATAACAGAAGGAAATATTTTTCTTAGAAATTAAACTTAATTTTTTGTGATGTGGTCTTATGCACCAGTAACATAACAAACGGGTCTTATTTCTTTTGGATTTTGGTGAGTGTCAAAGTTGTTAAGATAATTCTCATTCACTACTTGATTGTCTACTTGATTGTAACTGGTACATGTGTTTATCATCTTTCAATTTTAAAAAGTTCATAATTAATAATTTTCCCTAAGAATAAAGCATTTATAAATGTTATTTAATAAGAGTATGAAAGTGTTCAAATTTAAGGGGTCTCAAGACTCTTAAAAGTGGAAAAAAAAACAAAAAAAAAAGACCATTTTCAACATTTAATATCTTAAAATGCATATGATTTTAAAACACAGTTTATATTGGGATGAAAGATATAAATACATTCCTTCATTTAATGTATTTAAAAAATAGCAAGGTGCAGAATTAGCATTTATAGGGGGCTCCAAAATGTCAGACATTTGTCGAGAAGAAAATTGGTATAACGATTACGCGCAAAATTACAAAATAACTTTTGCAACTAGAATTAAAATTTTGGTGTCTACTATACTTTAGATTATAATAATTACCCTGAACCTAAATAAATTTGTATTTAAAGCATTTTTATATTTTTAATACAAAGTTGTATTTAGAAAATACAAAATTTTGAAACTTTCAACAGTATAATCACATGCAAAAAAAATATTTCTTTTAACAATAAAAAAGAAATTTCACGTTCAGTTTATACAGACTAACATGAAACTTACGTTTTGAAAATTTCATGAAAAGATATTCAAAAGTTTTTGAGATATCGTGCGCGTTATGCCCAAAAATGTCATTTAAAGAAAAATGATTTCAAAGTTTCGGAAACGACGCTTCAGCTATTGAGCGGGTATAACTCTAAAAATAATAACTTCTGTTCTTATAGAAATTTCAAGTAAACAATTATATCAAACTGTTCAGAAAAGATAAGAGTTTAACATCTAAAAAATTTTTAAATTCCGAAAGTTTTAAAGCTTTAAGAGCCCTGGGACACCTTAACCAATATAATGGGTTCTTAGAATAAACATTTAAATAATTATCTAAATTTGTCAAATCCACACTACACTGTCAGAAAAATTCGTCTATATACGCTAAATTATTCTTCATTTTTTAACAAATAATTTCCGTACTCCTTGAAAACATGTTTCATCCGTGAATTCTTACCGAAAATCTGAAAAATGAGAGAAATTCCGCTCATTCTTAGCACGTATGCGTATTGACTCTATCAACACTAACATCCGAATTAATTTTAAAAACGAACAAGAAAGAAAAATCATGCGTTAAGCATAGATTATGAAACCTTTTCCAACACTTCCTAAAGGCTTTAACAAAACTTCAATATTTAGGGAAATAAGGTATATAAGATAACAGAGTAAACATTTTAGAAAACATATAAAACATTTGAAAACCTTTTTCAGCAGTTACCGGCCATAGCAAATATGTATTTCAATTCTTTTCAACAGCCGTATATTTTACTTGTAGGTTTATATATACTATTTAATGGGAAAATTTAGTTTAACAAGAAAACGAATAACAGGTTGAAATTTCTCTTTCAGCAATTTATACTAATAGATGAAAACATACTTCAATAATCTTGTACAACTGTATAGTTAACCAAGTACCGTTATTACACGCTACAATTTAGTTAAAATTTAATTCAAACTAAAACACTCTGTCAAATCAAACTGAAATCACATTTCCAGAAATTATTATTTATAGGCGGTCACGTATCCAATTCTTTGCGTGACCATGTATATCATTTTATCTATATTCTACAAACATTTCTAAGTGCAGTTCAGCGTAAAAATACATAACTCATTTAAAAACCACCTTTAAGCAATTTGTACTAATGCCCAGTAACCATTACGAATTCTTTTGCGTAGCCCGTTATATGAATTATAGCATTTATATACACCATATAGTATGTATAAATATAGTGAAACGTGAAAGCGCATATCATAATTAAAAATGCATTTCCAGCAATCATCGCTAATGCACAGTACTTCTGATACAATACAGTATCAGAAATCTTTTGTGTGTCCCTTTAAATGCTATGCACTTCATATTATACATGAAATAAGTTATAGTAAATTTCAGCGACGTATAACACTTTCATTATACATGAAATAATTTCACATAATTAAAATACGCCGTAAACAATTCCCCCCCCCCACACACACACACACCTATATCATTATCTAACGGAATTCTTTTGTATGGCCCTGTAAATGAATAATAGCTATTCTTTACATCGCGTATTCTGAAGAATGCGTATTTTAGTGCACTTCATTAATGCATATCAATTTCATTATGTTTGTAAGTGTGTAACACCATTAAAAATCATTTTAAACGATTTTTGCCCATAGGTCGTAATGCAACGGAATACTTTTGACTGTCCCTGTAAATGAACTAAACATGCTACAAACTTCATTTGAAACAGGGAACGTGCTATGGTAAACGTCAATTACATCCAAAAATTTCAGGGTAATCTGAGTATATTTACGGGATTTAGAGCTTTTCAACTTTGTTGGAAAGTGTTAAAAACCAAAAATTCTATAAAATAAGATTTCTAATTTAATTTAAAAAAATAAACCAACAAGAAAGAAAAGAAACGTTTTCGCATTTAAAAATAAATAACAGTTAATTTTCTTATTCATTTAAAAGTATTCCCAATTTATTTTTTAAAGTTATAAAAAAATGAACACATTTAAAATAGATATTTTAGTTAAAATATTAAATGAAAAAAAAAAAAAATCGATTTTACTCAAAAGAAAATTATCGCATGAAAATATAAATTTCATATTTTGCATCTGGTAATCTACATAAAAATATTTTTAATTCATATTTTTACCCTATTTTAATACTAAAGTATTAGAATCACATCCACAATCTCATTAAAGACGACATCTTTCCGAAATTAACTTCAAAATTCAAAGCTTTTAAAATAAATTAATCAAGTCATACCAATCTGAGGCAAACATATTTACTTCAAACTGTTTTGATACTGTACCACTATAGCCGAGTGGTTAGAGTACAGATCTCGTAACACTAAGATAGCTGAAGCGTAAAAAATACAACGTTAAAAGCACCAAAAATTTTAATTTTTAAGCATACCGGTTTCGGTAGCATATAGCATACCTTCCTCAGTGCTAAGGATGGCGGAAATTTGCTCACATATATAGGAGAGATGAAGATTCAAGTTAAAGGTTTATTGACCAATAGGAAAACAGAGGATTGCAGGTGACAACCAATAGGAAAATAGATGGGAAATGGATCCGAAGTAGTGAGGGGAAGAAAAAAAAATGTAAAAAAAAATATATATGTGAGCAAATTTCCGCCATCCTTAGCACTGAGGAAGGTATGCTATATGCTACCGAAACCAGTATGCTTAAAATTTAAAATTTTTGGTGCTTTTAACGTTGTATTTTTTACGCTTCTATTATATTGCACCAAGCTTCTTCTTTATAACTAAGATAGCTGGTTCGATCCCAAGGTCAGCAACTTTCACTGTATCCCCATTTTCATTTATTGGTATATATTTTACCTCCTGTAACGGAGAAAAAAAGAAACGGATATTCGACTATTAGCGGAAAAATCCTGACAGCACTGCTGCCGAGAAAGTTTCCGTGAATTGAAGAAAGTATTTCTGAGAATGTAGCGAATAAAGTACATATGCTAAAAATAATTGCATTTTTATCATTCGTTTAATGTAACCATATTATTTTGCTTAAACCTCGTCAAATCCCATTTTATGGTACTCAGTTTCTTAATGCTGCTGATAATAAAAGTTCCAAAGTTAGTAGCTTATCTATGAATTATTCTTTAATACAGGCATCAGACGAAGAAATACTTTTTCATGGCAAGCCGCAAAAGGATATGATTGATAATGCAATAGATTTCTATGAATTCCTAGTATCTACATAATGTTGTCTAAAGTAATAAATTCTCAATGCAAAGAGACATTTATGTACATTTTATTTTATGTCGTATTCTAGTCTTTGCCACAAATGAATACTTAATCCTTTTTGTGTTATCCAAGCGCGCGTGTATTTTGAGATGATATTAGAAACTTTTTATCCTAGAATGGGCATGTTGAGCGTCGATTTCTTTCTTTTTACATTCTTTTATCTTTACAAGAAGTAAGTATTGGATTCGTGAAAATTTCCGAATTCCGGTTTTCGACGGATTTACACGTTTTAGGGGTCAGAGATTCCAAAAAACATGTTTCAACCTTCAGATTCAGTTAGTCCTAGATATGAATTGGTACTGAGTACATGTTGGTGTAAATCGCCCAACAGGTTGCACTGCTGTGCTGCCTTTTTCGCTATTCCCGCAATAGCTCTGTCTCAAGAACTAATTCACGAATTTTCATCTAACTTCAGATTTAGTTAGACGTTGACACGAGTCGATGCTGATTAGGTTTTGGTGTTAATCGCCAATAGGTGGCGCTGATATGTTGCATTTTGCTGGATTTACACGATTTCAGCGATAGTCACATCTCAAGAACTAATGTTCAGAATTTTATATCTTTAGAATCCTTATGATAGGCATAGATTGCCATTTAATTTTGGCACTGTGATAGCGAATTTCGAAGTATTAACATGAATGAGATAGAAGAAAGTTTTGGGATTGATATATCCGACCAGATTTAACAATAGAATAGCTATTATTTTAACACAATCAAACTGATTGGTAAAGTTATTATACGAATTTGAATATTTCCAACTGAGCGAAAAAATGCCCAGGCTGGGAATCGAACCCAGATCCTTGGCTTACAAGGCCAATGCTTTTCCGTTTAAGCTAACTGGGCCGACAACCAGCTGTTGAGCTGTCTTCTGTTGAGCTGTCTACATGACAGACCAGATGTTCTACCAATAAGGTTTTCTGAGCGAAATATGCTGGCTGGTTGCCGGCCCAGTTAGCTTAAACGGAAAAGCATTGGCCTTGTAAGCCAAGGATCTGGGTTCGATTCCCAGCCTGGGCATTTTTTCGCTCAGTTGGAAATATTCAAATTCGTAATAGAATAGCTGTTATGTTCGTTTGCTGACAAAGAATTATTACAACAAATGTCTAGAGACCACCAATTAAGTTCGATATTCTGAAAAATCCGTCAATGTGAAATTCTAATATGGCAGATTTAAAAAATTCAATTTGGATACACATTGAATAAAATTATATATTATTATTAAAGTTTTATTAAAACTTTGTAAACATGTGAAAAAAGTAAAAAATATATAGTACATTACTGTGAACCTATTTGTCAGAAAAGAATTCTTAAATTCATTAAATTTTCAGTTTCTATTTGCATACGCTGAACTAGATTTAGACTGTAAAAGAATGATACTTTATCTTGTCCACCTGATAGCTTAAAAATGCATACTGCTATATGTACCTTAATGTACCTTTTAATTATTATTTTCTTTTTTCCTTCTTTATTTCTTTCTTTATATATATTTTTTTTAAAAGTCCTCTCTCCTCAAGCTAACAAAAAAAATTCCAAAAGAAATCTTCATTATTAACATTAATAAAAATTGTATAAAAATTATCTGATACTTTGTTTAGGTGTTATAATTTTTTTTTTAGTTCTTAAGTTCGACAGAGCTTCATTTGATCGTAGAACACAAATTAGTACTGGATTAATGTGCCGATTATCTACATGAGGATTATAGGCCCAAAGGGGAAGTGCCCTCTGTGGGTCTTTCTAAGGGAACCTAACCCGTATTTATGCAAGGATATCCATAGTTCGAAGAAAACCACGGAAAACTCCGAATGATTAGGCCGACGGAATCGATTGGGTTCGAACCCAACACCTCCCGTCTACGAACTTTGAGAGCAGAACCTTTCGGCCACTGGTGGCCCAGTACTGGATTAACAAACACTATCTTCATTGACGTTTGCTCTTTCTTCTTCTATTAAAATTCAAACATTTGTATTATATCAGTGCATGTGACGACTTCTTCATCCATTCTATGTAATCATTAGCAGGTTATGAAAGTTGAAGTTGAAAAGAATCTTTTGCTGTGCTCAAGAGATTAGCAACGAATTCAATGCAATAAGTACACTCTGCTGCAATCTTTTCAGGTTCATTTGCCAAATGTACAATGCCGTAGTTTCTCTAACAGTTTTTAATTCCAGTACACGATACATTTTTCCAGGTAACCCGTATCACTTCTATTGCCTGGCGTACAGTTACCGCAGTAGGAACTTCATTTTTAACACTTCCAAACATAGTTGAAAAGTGCTTATGAATTCGGTTTGTCTGCCTGTGTTCGGTCTGTCTGTCTTCTGACCATCTGTCGTTGTTGCCACTCGCGTACATGTGCTCGGAATGCCATGCAATTGATATATAAGTTAATGAAGTTTACTATGACATGTTCAGTATGAAAAATGAAGCATACAGTGCTAATAGTTCATTTACAGTGACATTCAAAGCATTCCTTTATATTACGGTCTATGGGGAAAATCGTTTGCTCTGTATTTTAATGGTGTTGCACTATTTCAAACATATTCAAATTAATATATATCACTGAGGTGCACTACATGAGATTTACTTTAGAATATGGTGGTAGCAGTATCATTCATTTACAGTTACACACAAAAAAATTCTGTTAGAGTACTGTCTAAGAACAACAATTGCTGGAAGTGCGTTTTAAGTTGTGATGAAATTAAACTAATTTTTTTCATGTTATTTCTGGTGTATAAATTCTATAGGTAAAATACAGGACACTACAAAAGATCTCGAATACTTTTACGTTTAATAACGGAAATTACTGAAAGGGACTTTCCAACTGTACTATGCGTTTTCTAATTGAATTAAATTTTAACAAACTAATCAGTGTATAAAAAAATCTTTAAATCATATACAGGATTGCATAAAAGGATATATTTTCGACTATTGATGATAATCCTTAAAACTGGGCTTTAAAATGTTCTATGCGTTTTCTAAATTGTTCACTTAGACATAATCTTTGACGTTATTAACCCCTTGCCTGTGGAATATACTTGAGAAAAAATGCCAAAAATGGAAAAAAAAATTATCTTTAATTTTTTTTCGTTATTATCATCAAAATGTTAGAAATAGATTATTTAAAATAAGCAAAATTTTAAACGAAATAGCTACTGCATTCAATATATACTACATACACAAAAATCCGACAAAGGGCGCAAAACTGCCGAACTTTTGCCGGGAAAGTACCGCGATCTATTGGGAAAATGTTAAATTACATATTATGCAGTGGACAAACTGGTTTCGGGCTTCACGGAATTGAAACACCGATTTTTCTCTTGCCCGAACTCAGGTTGGGCATCCTAAAATTGGCGCGTTTGCGTTGCCCGAACTGAATTCGGGCGCCACAGGTAAGGGATTAAACGGTAAATTTTGGTTAAAGTATTATGGAAGTATCGGAAAGTGCTCCTAATCTTCAATTTTTTGTTTTTGTTTAAGTTAAAACTTTTTTCTATTAGTCGGTGCCCGAAATTCACTGCTACATTTTTTATGTATATAATGTCTTAGTCTGTAGGCTGCAAAATAGAAGTAGCCAAAATTCTACTTTTATGATAATAGATTTGCTGTAACTAAATGTACAGCAGTATTATTTGAGCAAAGAAATTAATTCTGACAAAACTTCTTTGGTTTTTTGTAGGAATGAGAAAAATAATTCCAGTTTCCAAGACTGCGTTGTCTATGACTAAATCCTTTAAACATCCTGCAGAATTTTTCATTCATGTTTAATGATTCATAAAATAGTAGTTATGAAACGTTTTAGTATGAGAATTTTTATTTGATAACCTTACATATTTAGTTATCTTATTCACTTCAAAAAATAGCTTTAATATCGATTCTGTGTTAAATCAGACTTTGATTCCGAAAGTTACGTGACGAAAAAACACGGTTAGGAGCTTAAAGGTTAAAGAAATCTTTTATATAAAATATATATATACATGAAAAAATGACAGTAAAATACATACATATATAATTTTAGCACTCCTTTAAAAATACGTATTCGTTGTTTGTTTTAAAAATCAAGCCTGCTTTTGTGACTGCAATTTATGAACTTTCAAATAAATTCCATTAAAAATTCATTTAGCGTGGGCCCCGATTATTGAAAATCCACTTCTTTATTTTATGATTGATAAAAAGAGCGAACTACTGATCTTTAAAAATATCTCAATCTTGCTCTGTTTCTTTTTTAAAGTATGGCAACAGGAAAGAAAAAAAAACAGATTATTTAGACAATGGATTTGTGAATAAGGGGAAACATATAGTGTAGATTCTGTCTGTTGCGAGTGAAGTAACTGAGAAGGTTGTTGGAAAATGGCGGATGATTTTTTACATCGGATCAACAGTTTCTGGCACTGAGCTCCATAGATAACAGGAGATCTATCTTCCTATTTTCCGGCATTCTTTACAGTGGTCAGCGCGGAAGGATACAGTGACGATCATTTTAGCTTGCATTCATGTCAAAAAATGCTGTTTTTCCCATTTCCTTACATGAGTAGAAAATCATTTATTAATGTGATAAGTGTAACTAATGTGATAAGTGTAATAAGAGAAGCATAAAATTGTGATAACAGTAAATGAGAACACTAATATCTAATATTGAAAACGCGGACTATTTTTTACCTTTGCCTTGCATGCTTCATTTGCCTTGCAAGCTGACAGCCCACTGACAATTCCTGTTATACATGGAGCTCAGTGGTTTATGATTAACATAGGAGCTAACTTCCAGTAGTGAATTTTTAATAGAAAACTTCACCATAGTTTAGCGGCTTAGTCATGCAAAATTTAGAAAAATGGTAAACATTTTTATTCTTTTTTACTAGTGGAGCTTGGCCCGCGTATTAATCTCTTTCACTGGCAGGGACAGTTCGTTACTCAGATTGCCACAATATGGCGGAAACTCAAAGCCTGACTACTGCCGAAGTAAACTTCCACCACTAAAAATAAATAGCTTTTTCGGACTATAATTATGACTGAAATTCTGCTTTAAAAACCCATTTAGATAAGGAGAAATTTTCTGTTCAAATTTACTGGTGGTAGTTTTCCCCGGCGGTAATGATCCCCTGCAAAACCAGTTACAGTTGAAGCATCACCATTTTGAGGATATGTCAATTCCTCTTTATTCAAAGTTTCATGATTTAGACTATCCGTTCAGGATTTATATTAAAATATTAAATGATAGAAGAATACTTGTATAAAAATAATATTACATTCTTTATTTTTATTTATATTTTCCACTTTAAGTGTTTAAAATATTTCCTTGTTCCAGTTTCACAACTACTTTGAGTATTTTAACGATCGTAATTTGGTGTACTATTAAGTCCATTGATTGCATAACACGTAAACAGTTGTAACTATAAATATTATTTTGTAATTCATCACCTGCGGACGGCTAACGGAAAGGTTGCTTTAAAATTAGTTTATTAAATTATCATATAGTTCTAAAATTGTGAAAATGTTGTTTAAAAAACATGACTGTGTACACAATTTTTATAATTCTAGCATGTGAGGAAACAGCGAAAAAATTATCATAAAATGAGCGAAAAATCGTTTACCACCTTTACATACAAAACCCAAGTTAAAATCAATAAATGAGTGTATAAAACAGAGAAAAACAGCTTTAAAATTAACTGAAAAACACAAAGAAAGGATATTAAAATTTACAAGAGTAAACAGCTCGTAAATTTTAAAACTTTTAAATTTACCAGAGAATGTCTCTGAAAAAAAAAAAAAAACAAATAAATAAAAGTCAGATGGTTGGCAATTTTATTTGCATGACTTTGAGAAGAAAATAACCTTTACTTTTTTTTCAAACGACAAAGAGGGAGCGGTTCCCTAATGGTTTAGACAGGTTCTGGATGGTAAGGAAAAACGTATATCGTATTTTTAAATAATCACATCAATGCTAGACGTCACCAAAGGGTATTTAATAACAACTTGTTAGCCATTTTTTAAGAGATTGTGGGGTCAATTTTAATGTTTGAATAACACAATGCCCCTATTCTCTTTACTTGTTCTTTATTTGGATTGTTCCTGTCTATTGGTGCCACATCTAACAGATTTTTGTTCAGAAATTCCAAGTTCTCACCAGAAAGTTTGAGTAGCTGTTTTTTGTTTCATTTAATGCTAAATATCCTATAAAAAATGTGTAATAAAAATACTATTCAAAATTTTCTGACGATAATTCAGTTTTTTTTTCTTTTTTTAAATTCCAGGTACTGAACAGGTAATCAGCATTGAGGGGTTTCCTAGCTGATGACAGCTTAACACCCAGACTAGGAAATTGAAATGTCTTATGTTTTAATGAGCCATTGGGAAAAAGTTAAACTGTAGCAAAGCTACTAGAAGAGTAAAAGAAGTTAACAAGAGAAAATAAGAAATTTAAGAAAAAAAAAAAGGAATAAAATTAAATTTTAAAGTATAAACTTAAGATGAAAGAAAGTTAACGATAAATCTTAAAAAATACAAGAATCTTAAAATAAGTAAAGTCAAACTGTAGTTGTAAAACTACTATAAGGAATTTAGAAAGTTAAAGTTACTACTGTTCAGAGAAACACTCACCGATATCCTATGAACAACTGATAATAAAATTACCATTCAAATTTTTCTGGTATGAATTCGTGATTTTTTAATAAAAAATTTGTGAGGTTTGACAATTATGCGTACACTGAAAAAAAAACGGACTAAAAAACGGAAATACTACTGGCAATCTAGACGCCAGTACTATTTCTGTTTTTTTACGGGAATTCTTACCCATAAATTACAGAAATTTTTCCGTTTTTCTGATTAAAAACGGAAATTTTTCTGTAATTTATGGGTAAAAATTCCCGTAAAAAAATGGAAATAGTACTGGTTTCTAGATTGCCAGTAGTATTTCCGTTTTTTAGTCCGATTTTTTTAAAGTGTACGCACATAACTCATTAGCCTGCTTTAAGTCTTAATTAAACCCGCATAAAAAACTCATGGGTAACACCGGAAAAAAACTGTATACGATGTACGTGTAAAACAATTCAATACCACATGTGAATTAAAATAAGCAGTTATGTTTCAGTGACGCATTACCGGCTTGCATCCCTTGAGGAAACTCATTATTTCAATGCTAAAAAGAATTTATGAAGTGATTTTGGAGAGAAAATATCCTATTAAAATAAATGTTTTAACTATATTTCATTTGATGGATCAATCAATCTTTTTGCAATACCTGTGTTGTGTATAGCTTTAAAAGGCTTGAGTTCTTTTTATATAGTATTTTTTTATATAATAGGTGTTTATTTTAGCATCAGAATAAATCGAAAGGAGTATAGTATCTTTTTCTTTCACTGCGTGCCTTCATTCATCGTAGAATACCTTGTTCCGAGATGACGACTTCCAAAATAGCTCAGTTAAAATAATCAAGAATTTTTGAGAATTTGCGTTGATGAATTAAGATTAAAATTACTTTAAAAAGATTTGTGACTCAATAAATTCGCTTCATTTGGTCTTTTTTCATACTTTAATAGCACCGAATCAGATTTAGAATTTTTGACTTCAGACGTACGAAACAAAATATTGAATAATTCCACTACTGTCCCGCAGCGAATTCAAAATACAGAATCAAAGAAAATTATCTAATAAAGAAAAAAACAATGATTAATCTGCATGTATACAGAAAAGAAATAATAAAATTTAGGAATGAAAAATGAGTTAAAATGTATATGAATTAAATTTGATAAAAGTTTATTTAAAAAGGCAGTCAATTGCTTTTGATCAGAAAGAATAGTGTCAGATTCTTTGTAGTACTGCCATCTGCTGCAAATTTAGCATACTAAAAAGTCTTTTTTGACAATTATATAACCTGTTTTCCATTTTTTGTTTACATTTTTGTAAGCAATTAAGCAATTTTGTAAGCAATAAGCATTTACCATAAGTCTTTGTTCATGATACTTTTCTTTTATAAGATATTTATAGTTTGTACAAATATTACTTAATATTCTAATCTGAAATAATATTCAATAGAATTCAAATTATGTCACATATTCAATAGAAATATAAAAATTTTGCGTTAGACCTATCACTTCGCACTGCAAGGTGGCTCGAATTCTCTGGTATTTAGATTTTTTTAAAATTGTTTGGAGCCACATTCTACTTGATATAATTTTTTTGTCGTTTGATTTTTACAAAAATTTATAAAAATAAAATTATAGATCATAATTAAATAATATAAAATTCTTTGTAATTATAGATCATAAAATTAATTAGTTTTCATAATGCAAATGCAATCCTAAATGAATTTGCATTTTATTTAAAGGCACGAAGTGATTCTACCCTGGTAAAAGATGCCCGAAGTGCTGTCCGAGGAGCAGAAGTTAGATGAAAATCGTTTTTAATTGAAACCTCTAATACATATTTTATATATAGGGTAGATGTGCCAGTAATGGAATAACTCATTGAAGCACTGACGAAGTTGATAAAAAAAGACAAGGGCTATTCATAATTGGCACAATTTTTTGATGACTGCAAACACTATGAAGGTCTCTTATCATTGTTAACACATCCCAATTTCATTGAAACCATTCCGATGCCTTTTGCACAATTTTAAATTAAAAAACTTGAAACAATTTCAGGCCAACGACTTCCCAGAAGGGAAAAATCCCCCCTGCAGAGACGCCAACCACTTTTTCTTCACCTTCTCAATCGGTAATTTCCCGCTTAAGACAAGAACTATTGGGTTGCCACTAAAACGGGGGGAAAGGATGAAAAGATTGACGTGAGAATTATCTCTAGTTACCGGCCGCTACCTCCAGGGAGAATTTTCCTCATTCAGTTGTAACGACGGCGCTTGCGAACAATCGAAGACTAAGTAGAGGAGATGTTTGTTTAACATCAGCCCCCACCAACAAGAAAAAAATGCAGTCTGCATTTTTCCAAAAGTTAATGTTCTGAATTTCCAGAAGTTTGAATCTGAGTTCTTCAAATAGTCACAAAGTGTTCGATATTTGATCACAACTTTGAAAGATGGACTCCTGCCCATTTGGATTCTGATTAAAGTTTAACACATTAAATACACATGATTTCCTTATAAAATTATGAAAACATACACTAGCATAAAATTGTATATACATAAATACGCACAAATTATGAACATAATCACCTACTAACTACACAGATACCTTGTTAGCTATTTCTATTTTAGACTGTTATTTATTTAAATTGAACAATTTTTATCGATAAGATAAATTATTTTCTATATTATTAAATCATCCTGGTCACGGCACCAATGTTAAAAAGAAGGATGGGAATTTTAAAGAAGGGGAGCGGGATCTTAAAATTAAGGAACCTGAAAAAGATACATAAAAACAGAAAAAAAATGAAATATTAAATTACTGTGAAAATTGCATAGTGAAGTTAAATTTAGAGAATGTTGTAGACGCAATAACTACCTAGTTTTCCTGAGCAATAAATTGATTAAATATTACCTGAAATTAATACGTAATATATTTTCAATAAAAATAGAAAATCATATATTTAAATGAATAGAGAAAAACAACATAAAATTCCCTGATTAAATATTTATTCAAATTCTATATATCTTCGAAGCAAAATACGGAATCATATGATTATACACTTAAATGTAAAAATATAAATAGTATGCATACTTAAAATAAACACACAAAATGCATTTTGAAACTACCTGTTACATCAGATTAAAAAACTTCCTTTTAAAATTATTTAGCTGCATTTATTAACAAGTTGACTGCAGCACGTGTATTTGCAATCTCATTTATATCTCATGAGATAAATTCTTGGATAACTTGAGCACACTAAATGACTTGATATTTACACTATAATTTTAGCACTGAATATAAATCATAAATCATAATTTGGACGCACGAAGAATATTGGCACTAGTTGACACTACTGTAGATCACAAATCATAATTTGTACGCATAAAGAAATTTGGCACTACTCATTGAAGCACTGGCGAAGTTGACAAAAAAAGACAAGGGCTATTGATAATTGACACAATTTTTTGATGACTGCAAACACTATGAAGACCTCTTATCATTGTTGACACATCACAATCTCATTGAAACCATTCCGATGCATTTTGCACAATTTTAAATTAAAAAACTTGAAACAATTTCTGGTCAGCGACCTCCCAGAAGAGAAAAATCCCCCCTGCAGAGATGCTGACCTCTTTTTCTTCACCTTCTCAATCGGAAATTTCCTGCTTAAGAGAGTAACTATATTAGTGGGTTGCCATTCGAACGGGAAAAAAGTATGAAAAGATTGACGTGAGAATTATCTCTGGTAACCGGCCGCTACCTCCTGGGAGCATTTTCCTCATCCAGTTGTAACGACGATGCTTGCAAACAATCGAAGTCCGAGTAGAGGAGATGTTTGTAAGATACACCTTTTCTCTATTCGACGATACAATATTTGGTATCTTACGATGTTTAGAAGTCATGTTTACAAGATGCGATAAAATAAAATTGAATGCTCAAGTCGTTGCCACCATCATCTATACGACGTACGCGATACTCACAGGCGGTTTTTTTTTCGGCAGTATGATACAGATTTATAGGTATTCATATCTTTATTAGAAAGCAAAAACATATTCTTGAGTAATGTTGATGTCACATTGATGGTGACAACGACCTGATCAATAAATTTTGTTTTACTGATTTTTTTTTTCACTAAACATCACACAATTTCAACTTTTACACTGTCAGCTAGGGAAAAGGTGTAGTTTCAGACGCAATTTTTTTGAAATATGTATCTCAATTTACTGATTTTAATGGTTAAAGATAAATCAAGCATGAAAATATTTAAATATGCGCTGAACCCAGTTAAGGAAGATAAAATCAATTGCACTTAAAACAATGCAAATAATTCAGCATCAGTTTGATTCTATGTGATAGTCCATAAAAAAATGTCTATTTAGTTATTTCATAACTAAATTTTTAACTAAATTAATAATAATTATTTTAGTTATAATTTAGTTATAAAGTAATAATAATTAATTTAGTTATAATTTAGTCATAACTAAATTAATTATCATTAATTTATAACTAAATTATAACTAAATTAATAATAATTAATTTAATAAAAAAGCTAAAATCTTTAACAACGATTTTACTCACAAATAACGTACAGACACGACAAAAAAAATCCTATACGACCGTTTCGAGGATTCCTGAATCCCCTTCCTGAGTGAGGAAAAAAAAGAAAAAGAGAGATAATTAAAATGGGTTCGAAGAACCACTCGATTATAGCCCGGAGTACTGGCTTACGGACTGATTGAAAAGGCGAAAACATCATTGTTTTCAATCAGTCCATACGCCAGTACTCGGGGCTATAACCGGGGAGTTCTTCGATGTTTTCGCCTTTTAAATCAGTCCATAAGCCAGTACTCGGGTATATAACCGAGGGGTTTTTCGAACCCATTTTAATTCTCTCTCTATTAGCCTCCGGTACGGTATGCTAACTCTTTCTCCCAGCTTATTTTGTGTCCAAAAGATAACGTTACCTTAGAGAAGCTAGCGGTAAAACAAAACATTACGATTCAATACTCTTTAGTATTTTTTTAAACTTCTAAGCATCACACATTTTCAATGTTTATACCGTCGTATTGGGGAAAAAAGTTCTTTTAAATGCATTTTGTTTGAAAACTGTATCTTCATTTATTTTTGATTTTTTTTTTTTTTTTTTTTTGTAGTTTTTGTAGTTTTTGGAGCCATTTGCTTAATATTGGCAACGGAAGTACTCCATTTCTGTAGAAAGTAAAGAAAAAATAGTTTTAAAATAGTAATTATATATTTTTGTTGCCATTTTCTCGTAACAACCGAAAGAAAATGTAATTAAAATACGTGCTACTTTGAAAAAATATATAAACGAATGATTTCTGCTAAAACAATGGAGCTATTATATACTATATTTAATTGTAAGTATCTATGAATCATTAGATAGCCTTTTTTTTCGATTTTCTTGAATGACGGAATCTTTTTGCTGCATTTGTGCATTATTTCGCGATAGTGATGTGCTATGCATGCTTTACTATAGATGTTTAAGAGTAGATCGTAAATGTGGAATGCTTAAGCGGATGCGAATGACGTCATTTTACATGAAATAAAACGTGTGCTTTAAGTCTTAAAATTGAAATATGTTTTGTACTGCAGTAGAGTCCTGCTTAACCGAGTTATTTTCTTCTGATGGACTGATAGCTTCTATTATTATGAAACAGCCATTATAAATATAGTGTTAGGTGAAGAAGAAAGAGCAGCCGTAAAAAAAAATATGGCCATTTTTTCCCCCATTCTGACCAGAAAATCAGAGTTCTAACTTTTTACGGCTGCTCTTTCATTTTCACCTAATACTTCATTTATAATGGCTGTTTCATAATAATAGAAGCTATCAGTCCATCAGAAGAAAATGAAGTAATGGAAATGCCGGGGGCGACACTAAATTCTGAAAAAGCAGAATTCCTGTTCTCTAGTTTTTTTCTTTTTTTTCTCACGGAGGAAGGGGATCCAGGAATCCTCAAAACGATCGTATGGGATTTTTTTTTTATCGTGTTTGTACGTTATTTGTGAGTAAAATCATTTTTAAAGATTTTAACTTTTTTATTAAAATTCGCGCAAAGTTTGATCTATGCTAATAATTGATTTAGTTATAACTAAATTATAACTAACTTAATAACTAAATTTAGTTATTCCATAACTAAATTTCTAAACAAATATGAAACTCGGCAAATAAATAAATAAACACAAATTTAACAGATATGTAATCAATTTTCTCGCTTAAGTACTAAAATGGTATGAATAACCGATTTTGCTATAAAATAGTAACATGTTTCGCGACTGATCGCATGCGGCTGATACCAAAGTACCACAATTTTTTTTGGTGAAGTTGGTGGTGCAGTCTAAGAAAATAAACTAAATGTAAAAAATCTATTAGACCTTCCAAGTAAAGACGACGATTTTCATCTATGTTCTGTACACCGGGCAGTATATCAGGAATCTTTAACCTGGTTAACCCAGGTTGGATTCCCTGGTTATATTAAACCATATTTTTGCACTTATTGTTGTTATTTTTTTACTAGAGAATAAGTTATAGCTGATGAAGTATGACGAATGTCGATTCAAGCATTGTTCAAGATGCAAACATAACTTACCCTTTCGATGTAAATGCAGAAGTAAGTATAACTTCCTTATAATTTGTGTGTGTGTGTGTGTGTGTGTTTGAGTGAAATAAGTTCTTACTAACGAAATTAAAACGCAATTTAATTTAAAAACTTTTTACAGTTTCAGCGAATTGAAAAACTCATTTTGAGAAAATTCCCAAAAATCACAAACAATTATAATCTAAATTCAAAATTTAATTATTTTCAACGTAAACTAACTTGAAAATGTTTACAATTTTTATATTTTTATCATTTTACAGTAAAAATTAAAAACCATTCATTTACTATTAAGTTTCTATGTATTATTTAAAATATGGGGATAGTGTACTAGTAAATGAGACAATAAGTAATGCCTTTTTACCTTTTATATTAATAAAGAATACTCTTATTTTAACAAAAGTTTCTTAGCATTAATACTGTTTATGACTCCGTGACAAAATACGTAAATCTTCCATAAATAAACTATTAGTTAAACAATATGTTATGCCTTTAAGCATGTGACCCTTGCAGTGCACCTCTAGTTGACAGGAAAGGCCTAATAGTTAACACCTCTAGAAAATAAGGACATAATCGTTTTTAAATTCATTTATGTAACTAGTAACAAACAAGATATATATATATTTATATATATATATATATAACAATTGTGAGCTCAACGGTCATCTTCAGATACACTGCTCAAAACAACTAAAGGATATTGAGGTTGTGGGTGGATCTTGCGGCTGGGGAATTGTTTAGATGATTGATACGTGATCGACAGACGTGGTAGGCTATATGAGAAAAAAATTACACATGTTTGGCTGAAAAAAAATGTATTGTATTGAGCATTTGAATACAAGAGGAAAAAAACACAATTTGTGCATATGAGAAAAAACGAGTAAAAAAAAGTGTTTTCTTCAAAGAAAATCGTTTTTAGTAGAGCATATGGTTTCCCCGGACGGCCAGAAACGTTGAATTTCTTTGAGGCATGGATTCAACGAGACTATTAATGAGGTGCTGTGGTATTCTGTCCCAAACCTCTAGAAGAGGTCTTACCAGTTCTTGGAGAGTTTGTGGGGGTGGTAGGCGGCCAGCAACTCGTCTGCCTAGAATGCCCCATACATGCTCTACTGAGTTCATGTTCGGAGAACACACTGCCCATTCCAGTCGTATAATTCTTTCGTCGAAAAGGAAATCATCCACTAAGTGAGCACGATGTGGCCTGCAATTGTCGTCCATTAACATGAAGTCATCTCTAATTACAGAAGCATAAGAGACTACAATAAGTCTGAGGATCTCATCCCTATGTCGCTGACCGGTTAGAGCTTCATTTCGAATGATGTGGAGGTCGATCAATGGAGACGCCAGCATAGACCATCACTCTCCCGCAGCCAAATCTGGCACTTCCTGGCACGAACGCAGGATTGTTTTTAGGGCCACGTTCCCTCCAGATGAAAATACGCCTATTATCAGTATGAACAGAAAAACGGGACTCATAAAAGAAAAGAATATTGCGCCATTCATTTCTGCTCCAGTTTACATGTTCGGTGCCCACTCCCTGCGGTCGACACGGTGCCTTGCTGATAACGTAACACATACCATTTGTCAGCGAGCATACAGACCTACTGCGTGGAGCCAGTTTGAGTCGAAACTGTGGTACCGGTAGCCAAACGAAGGTGCTGTTGAAGAAGAGTGGCATTCTTATTTCGGTGTCTCCGAGTCGGTTAAATATTGATCTTCATTGGGCGTTGCTGCAGTCTAACACCTTTCCTGGTTTTCGGCCTTGCCTTCCAGTGTCCAAAAAGCAGTTCCAGATCCTGGAAGTCACATTTTGTGAAACTCCAGTGACTTCTACTACTCCGACTTCTGCTTAGCCGCCGTCTAACCGACCTACAACTTCCCAAGCTTCTGATTAACACGTTAAGCGCTGCGTCAGTCACCAGTGACTGACACCGAACTTTCCTTTTAGAATGCGTCATTCACCGATGACTGACGTTCTACAATATGATATAAAACTAAATATATACAGGGTGCCCGGTCTCAACGGTGTCCAATGGCAAATTCCTAAACCGTTAGTCATTGACATATAGTTCCAATTACAAAAACGTTTAAAATCAGGTAAAGAAATATTTTAAAAGCGATTTAGGTCAATAAAAACATTTCTTAAAAAATTACAAAATTTAAATTTTTATACGGTCCCTCGGTCCTATAAGTTATATTTAGTAAAATTTTCCTATTACACTGACAAGTAAGACAAAAAAAGTCCCATTCATATAACGCTAAAATTGAGCGAGTTATGAAAATTTAAAAATGCATGACTTATGCCACTTTTCTGCTCTGAAAACAAATGAGTTCGGCTTGGCTTTGAGGGATCACATATCAAGTGCTTAAAATATTCGAAGGTCTTATTTGATGTTTATCTGCGCTTTGAAAAAAATCTTACAAGTATTACGATTAAGTTAACATTTATTAAGTTTCAGATTGGCTAAAATAATATATGTTTTATTTTGTCAGGATTTGAGACTGTTTCTTTCATGAATTCTTTTAACAAAAATTATGTTATTTTTATAAGTTTTTATTTTACTTCAATGATCATATGTATGTTTTTCCAGTTCAAAATTTGTACTCGAACTTTAACTCACTTTTAAATATCCAATCGAGATTACATTTTACATACTGGCGCAAATCCAATAACAATCTAATATTATTATGATTTTCGGTGGTTACCATTTATACTTATTTTACAAGATAACACAAAAAATTTCGGATAGATTACCGCCAAGAAGTTTAAGAAAAAGTTTTAGATTAGATAATACAAGATTGCGATTGTTGGTTTTTTTAACTTGTATGTATTTTTTAGCACTGAATCCGAAAATTACATTAATTTTTAACCATCATGTCAGGATATTTAACAAATCGTAAATTGCCAAATTTAAAGAATAACAAAAATCGGATACTATAAAGTAGAGGAAATGGTTGTGTTTTTTAAATTTTGATAATTGATTTTTACGTACTTTTTAGCACTGAATCTGAAAATGACCTTCATTTTTAACCATCACGTTAGAATTTTTTACAAATCGTAAATGTGTAAGTTAAAATATAGCGAAAATCTCATACTATAAAACATATGTAAAAATTTTTTTGTTTTTTATTTTATTTTATTTTATTCAATAATTTATTCGATATTTTTGCTTATCCTGGGATTCTTACAGCTAAATAGCTGAGTGGTCCGATGAGATGAGGGAGGAGATTTCCTTTTAACTTTGAACTTATTAACTTAGAAATTTGCGAAAAATCCTGATGTAATAGTTAAAAATGAAGGTCAATTTTAGATTCAGCGGTACAGAATACATAAGAATCAATTATCAAAAGCTAAAAGAAATGACATAACCCAACTTTTGCAGGCTAGTGTAATCTAATAATAATTTTAAAATACGTATCATTTTGTAAATAATTGAGGCTGTTAATTTAGCATCATTTCATTTAAAAAAAATTCTGTTTTTTCTTTCTTCTTAAATGTTTATTACAAATTGTATATTTTGCATTAAAATGTCAAAATGATTAAAGATTTCAAATTTATATTGCAATATTAATTTTACTCTCAACCATTTTTTGATATATCTGACGAAGTTATATTTCGACAAAATTTGTGAATGACCCCCAATTTGCAGAAAAAAATATGTTCCAACTTTAAACAGCTATTACTCGGTCAATTTTAATCTTAGAATAACGGGACTTTTTGTGTATTACTTGTCAGTGTGAAAGGAAATTTTTACTAAATATAACTTATAGGACCGGGAGACGGTATAAAAATTTATGTTTCGTAATTTTTTAAGAAATTTTTTTATTGACCCAATTCGCTTTTAAAATATTTCTTTATCTGATTTTAAGCGTTTTTGTAATTGGAACTATAGTCTATGACTAACGGTTTAGGAATTAGCCATTGGACACCGTTGAGACCGGACACCCTGTATATATATATATATATATATATATATATATTGTTTTAAGTAACTACTGAAAATTTATTTAAAATTCACTTACCTTTTATTTATTACAGGATTATGCTTTCTTAAAAATTACTTAAAACATTGTAAATTTTTCAGCTTTAAATTTTTCAGCTTCAGTGTCAGCCACCGTGGCACTCAACGTGTTAAATGGCAAAACAAATTTCGCTTATACGATATAAGACTTACAACATCCTTTAATTGTTTTGAGCATTGTAGTATAATGTTATTAACAAAAAATTTTCACATCTCTATTTTGTTATACAAAATAAATCAAATTTTCATTTTTTTCCCGCAAAAGTGCATTATTTATCATAACTCCATCCGATATACTATTATATCATATTCAGTTTTCATTTTATGATGGTGAAACACACCATTATAATACATATTGCCGTCCCTACTTTTGAATACGCATTTTGTCTCTCTTGGTAAGTTTTCGTTCCTTAATTTTTCACTTACTTCATTTTTGTAGTTAGCCTCTAAAATGCAATTAACTACTAAAAAAAAATAAAAACATTTCTCGCCAGAAGTGTTTTTTCCTCGTCTCGTCACGCACTTGCGAAATTTCACAAAAAGCTGGTTGAAATTTGCAAACAAAAGCGCACAACTTTACACACTTATAATGCCTTTAAAGTATGTTTACCTCAACTTTATTGCGCAAAGTAAAAACGCATTATTCTAGCTTTATTTCAGCTTATACGTTCGTGGTATGGAATATTTTGAAAACTTATTATCTTCATTGTTCAAAACACAGTCGAAAAATTAATGTTCTCAGGTGGTAATTGTTAGTGTTTTATGGAGAACTTTGTTTAATACACTACATAATGAGCAATTCCATATTTTATTACATATTTTTACTTTATGAAAAATATTTAATATTTAACCGAATCCACTTGAATTAATAAATGAAAGGAAAGTTTGCAATCTTATACAGTGGTAATTATAAGTGTTTTATGACGATCTGTGTTTCAGGAACGGTGTATTTGTAGGTTTTGATCATAAGCATTTACCAATTTTTTAAAAAGGCACTACAGAATGAGCAATTTCCTATTTTATGACATACCTTTATGAAAAATGTTTGATATTTAACAGAATCTAGTTGAATTAATAAATGAAATGAAAGTTTGTAATCTTAGCTGATGGTAATTGTTATTGTTTTATGAAAAACTTCGTTTCAGGAAGGATGTATCAGTATGTTTTGATACTAAGCATTTACAAATTTAACATTTTTTTAAAAGAAACTACAGAATAAGCAATTTCATATTTATTACATATCTTTACTTTATGAAAAAAATTTTGATATTTAACTGAATGCAGTTGAATTAATAAATGAAAGGGGAGTTTGTAATCTTATCTAGTGGTAATTCTTCGTGTTTTATGAAGAGCTGTGTTTCAGAAAGAATGTATCTGTAGGTTTTGATAGTAAGCTTTTACCATTTTTTAAAAAGAAACTACAAAATGAGCAATTTCATATTTATTACATATCATTACTTTATGTATATCCGTCAAAAACTGAAAGTCGAAAAAATTTCTATTACAATACTTTCTTCAATTGATGCTGTTTTATAATTTAATTATTTCATTCAATAAATGCAGAAAACGCAAACGCAGCACGAAGTGGTCGAAAAAACTACTTTTTTTACCCTAGCGAATTACAGCGACAACTATTTTATCGAAAATGTAATTAAACAAAACTACTTCTTTTAAAAAGTAGCGCTTACAAACTACCTTTCGAAAGTAGTCTCTATTTTGCCATATTCAGATTTTGTAAAAGGATTCAGTCTACACAGTAAATTAAGGACACGAATTAAATATTATAATGGTCCTTCTTTATATCACGTCTATCGAGGTACAATAAAATAAGTGAGATACAACCAAGGGCATTAAGAAAATTAAGAAAGATAACATTCAGGAAAATGTTTTGTATTTGTCTCCAAAATATCTGTATATACGTCCGTATATCAAAATTTTCTTATCGAGATTAAAAGAAATATACGCAGTACAGTCAACATTTAAATATAATTATACGATAAATGAGACTACATTCCATACACTGCATATATATATATATATATATGTTGCATTCTAGCAACATTGGATTGGCTTTATCGTTGAAAATGCAGTACTGGCTGTCACGATAGTAGTTGTGGATCACATCCAGCGATAATGGCGTAAAAGAAGTGGTCAGAACAGATAATTCGAATCTGTTATATTAGTAGAACAAATTGTTGAAATGCAGTTGTCGAGTGAAAACAATGGAATACATCGTTCCGTGAAGTTTCCCCAGAAGAAATTGAAACAACTCATAATATCAGCTAAGCACTTTATTAGAACATCTTGCAAAAGGTGCAGTTTCCACCAAGATAATTAGCCATCTCTCCGTAGTAGTAATTAGGTTTAAACAAAGTTCCAGATAATCGAATAACAGGACGGTGACCAGGGGATGGATGAAAAGTGGAAATACGACTCAAATCTGCTGAAACACAGCGAGTATCAACTTTTTGTTCCTCACGTGAAAGGATACAAATATGACGTAGATCGCGCTCTCAACCAATGAATAATTAAGAATGTCATGTCATATAAAGAGTGCGAACAGAGCACGCGGATGAATTTGAAGGGGAAAAGGATAACCTCAGAAATGCGCGAGGAAAGTAAAAATGGAAGCTAAAAGAATATTCTCGAAAGAAAAAAGCGCGGAAATGGAACATTTAATTTAAGAATACTAAAAGCGTAATATTTAAGCGATTAAGACAAGTGAGACATTAAATTAAAGGGAATTAAACAGAGTTAACGATAGAGACTATTTAAGGATAAGGATTTAGTGAATATAAAATAGTAATTTAGAATAAGATAAGGAAATCGCGCAATTAGATCTAATAATGTAACATATATATATATATATATATATATATATTATTTTTACAGTAATACTATTTCTACAGCATTGCGCTAGAAAATTACCGTTGACCCACGGATGTTCTGATAAATTTGTTTACTAAATTTTTCCACACACTCTTGATGAATTTATTGGATTGAGCTTGGTTAAGAGTTATTTATAAATAATTATAACATTATTTATAAGTTGTCTTTTATAAATTAAGAAATTTCGTAACAACAACTCTAAATGCAAACACGAATAAATCTGTAAATAAAGCAATTCCAAATGTAGAAACGCAGCATTAAAACATGAAGACCTTATAACGAAAAAGCAGACAAGTGTTGCCAGAAAGAAACTTAATTTCTTTGGTATACCAACATTCGGCTTTACCTACTAGAAAAGTGCAAGAAGTGTTACGCGCTGATTTTGACGAGAGTTGTACCGTTGGAAAGATATCGTGGCGGGGAGTGAAACACTCAATTTATGCCATGCAATTTGTTTATTTATTATAATGTATTTATGCTGTAACGTTTGTTATGTCGTTAAATTTACAATTATTGCTGTTAAATGGCTTCCTGCATACTTCTATATAAAAGACCACAACCACCAGTGAACACTACAAATATCTGGCATCAACAAAAACACACACAGCACACGAAACAATATTTACAAAGCTACCATTGGGAACTATTTTTTAATTTATCACGCACCATTTTCTCAAATAAAAATATTTCAGAAGTACTTTGACACCATGTGCAAGAGAAATGTACTACAAAAGTTTTTTTTTTCTAAAATAGTGGTGCGAATAGAATATAAAAATAGTCGCCCATGGCATTCCTACATTTACATCCATTAACTTGTCTTCATTTATTCAAAGGTTTTTTTTCTCATTTAATTTCTAAACATAATTAGATTAACAGGAAGCCATTTAACAGCAAAAATTATAAATTTAGCGATATGACAAATGTAACAGCATAAATACATTACAATAAATAAACAAATTGTGTGACATAAATTGTCGGATATGTCAAAAATGGCTATTTGCATTGCGTTTTTTACTCCCCGCGACGAGATATTTCCAACGATACGACTCTCGTCAAAATCGGTGTGCAACACCTCTTGCACTCCCCTATCCAGACCTATGTTTTGTCATCAAGTATCGGTGGAAAAAACTATGACTCAATTTTATGTGTTTCTATACACTGCAGCAGCTGAGATTTCCACTAATATTAACGAACTGTTAATCAGAACACGTACTGCACAAAAGGAGCAATTTACAATCCCGTGACTTGTGGAATGACACTATTTTACCAGAACTAGCGTCAAAGGTAGCCCTGTACTCGCTACAAACTACTGATTTTTTTTCTCGCTACTCACTACACGACATTGTTCAAAATGTAGTGCTCTACGCTATAAACTACTTTAAAAAGTAGCGACTACTGTAGTTTCACTACTTGAAGCGCGCTATACCACTTGTAGCGCGTTTTCGAATACTTACAAAATGGCTAGAATTTTTCACTGTGGTTCTTGAAATTATACTAAATGGTTTCCGTGAACTCTTCGGTTAAAAAAACAGAACACAGCACCCCTGTTATTTAGTGATTTGATTTTCTGTTGTGACTGTTAGATTGTTTTCTTGACGAGGAATAGGAAAAGCAGGCAAAATTGGATTCTTGGTGAAAATTTGTGGAAAATTCACCACTGTGAGTTGGCTGTATCGACCAGCTCTCCAAACTCAAAATAGTTTTAGCTAACTCTACAACTACTTACATATCCTGATTGAGACAAAATTTGCATAAAGGAACTTTTTTCTTAGCTTCAAAAAACTTAAATACACAAATTCTGAATTATGTTGACTTATAAATCTCATTATTAAAAGTTATCCGTTCATGTGTTATTGAGAAAATAAATTAAATCGGAGTAAAAAACAAATTTATAAATTTTAGATTTACCTAAGAAAAAAATATAGTAATTCCACAAGTTTTCACATCACACTCATAAGATAGCGCATTCGAGTTACCATAGGTACTTGTTCCACAATTTTACCTTTATCCATTTAAGAGTTATTGCACTTCCCTATTCATCCTGTATATATATACAGGGTGATACAAAACTTATCGCTCAAATTTCGTGGGGAGGTAGGGAATACGTCGTGAAACCGATTTCACGTAGGAAAGTATGTCCTCAAACGTCATCTACATGAACAAAATGGACAAGTAAAGTGAATGCAAGGAAGCAGTACAGTTAAGTGGTAACGAATGTGACTTTTATTCCAAGAAGGTGAAGTACAGCTTAACAGTACCTGCTCAAAATTGAGACCATTTACACAAACAAAGGATTCACAGCGCCGTTGCATTGACCATTGAACGTTTTCAAAAACGCTTGGTAAAAACGAGAATTTTCCAGGCGTCAGATAATGAAGGCGTTGAATAAAGGTCGTTAACGAATTTTCTGGAGTTTTTAAAGATGTAAAAGGCTTTGTGGAAATCCAAATGAGAAATGGAAATAGGAGAAGAAATAATACTAGCTTTAGGAAAGTCAAAACAATGATTGGGACGCAATGGAAGGTTTTGTACACACAGCGCCCTCTATATGCGCATGCGTACATTTGCGGACATACTTTCCTATGTAAAATCGGTTTCCTAATGTAATCCCTACCTCCCCACGAAATTGGAGCGATAAGTTTTGAATCACACTGTATATAGATATATATACATACATTTACGTTTAAAAATACCAAAAGAAACTAAAGGGCGAAGGGAAGCCAATTTCTCTTTTAATGGCGAAAGTAAAACTCATCTAAAAACACCATTAAGAATTTTTCGCTTATTATAAAAATACATACACTTTATTAAAAGACTTAATTTTGCCAAATTTTGGAAAAAAGGTTTAAAAAGAAAATCGTTAAAAACTCAATCGTTTGCAGTGCTCCAAAACACTGACAGATGACGCAAGACCAATATTATTTTACATTCCCAATCCAAAATATATGCAAGGTACGCATCCGTTCAGGGCACATGGGCGGATTTCCGTGCCGGTTCCTGACACAAGAAACTACGACAGTATCTCAAAGGCTTACATTTTGTTATTGTTTATACTAGAAAATATACAGAAAAAGTGCTCCGGTAAAAACATATTAAAAATAAAAATCTTTAGCTAGCGGCTTTCCTTTACCATTTGACTGAACTGATGCGTAAATTATCTTTCCTTCTTTTTATTTTTTAGTTCAAATTCAATTTATCGACCTCTTTTTTATTAAATTCTTTAGCGTCTGTCTCTCCTTCATTTTCATTTTTATCTAAGATCTTGAGTGGGCTGAGCTTCCGGGTCTCGTTCAATCAAATTTCTCTACTTAAGATTTTTCTATGCAATAAGATGTTTTCTCTAAGTTCGAACACATGCTTGTTAGACACTCCAACATACGATTGAGTATAAAGTAGATCTGCTACTAGGAGACCCCTTAAACTTTTGACCTGTTTCGCACATGTTTGACGATTGAGTACATTTAATCAAGCTACCTGGCCGTACTCTAGATGTCAAAATATCGCTATAGAATGTTCATTTTATGACATTAAGTAACGCCCAAAATTTCGCTAATATCGGAAGCTATCGTATAGCTTGGAATTATAAAAACAATTCGAACATATGCCAAACAGTCTCCAGATTGTCACTGTACTTGTATCGGCTTTTGACAAGCAATAATTAAGGGCAATGTGCTATTTAATTATTTTAAGTACATATTGAATGTGCATTTTTCATGTAATTTTAATATATATTTCACGAGCTATTAGCCTTTTACAGCAGGATATCATATCAAATATACATATATTTCTTTGTTCTTATTTTACCTTTTAATGCTTGAATTTAAATAGATCAATAATTAATATAAGCAGAAAAAAATATGTATATCTTCAGTGGTGTTTCCAATTGGGAGCATTGGCTATTTCTAAGTTTTCCCTCTGACCAGGATTCAGAAATGGAATATAGTTATGAATCGATTTAATAGCAAGCGATATAGCAAATGTTTTGAAAGATGCATTTTGAAATTTAAGCACATATATAACTTAAATTGTTCATTTGTAAATTTAAATAAAAAATAACTTTAGACAAAATATCATAAAATTTATATCTGTGTATGCATTTCATGATACAACAAAAAGCAGTCTAAAAGCAACGGTGTTGTTTGTTTTGTTCCTTTTATTTCTCCCTTTCTCTCATTGAAATTTAATCTTGCATTTACAGGCCAATGGCATCAATTGGGAACTTGAAATTTAAAGAATTAAAGCAAATGCAGTTATTACAACATAGATCATTTTAAGTACGTCTACTGATATCTCGAAGTGTTTGATCGTTTTTCAGTTTTTTTGTGAACTTCTAAATCGTGCACTATGCAGAAATTGAAAATTG
This sequence comes from Maratus speciosus, assembly GCA_963932465.1. Taxonomy (NCBI): domain Eukaryota; kingdom Metazoa; phylum Arthropoda; class Arachnida; order Araneae; family Salticidae; genus Maratus; species Maratus speciosus. Next base: position 485,001,421 of record OZ010793.1, read on the forward strand.
CATAAAGACCATTTTTATGATACTCTTTATACTAATCCCTCCTTTTATGATTGGAAAGTAATTTCTAACTCAAAAAATAAAACCATTTTTCTGATATAAATGCTAATAGTTTTAAGTGAATAAGAATGAAATTTAATTTCTGGATTTTTTTTAGTTCGATATTTCCATTAGAGAGATGTAAACAACCTGTAAAATGTTACTTTAATAAAGAAAATATACATTTTTTTTACTGAAATTTAAGAAAACAAATATTGATTATTGTATGTCAATTTTATTTTCAGTGTACAGATATACACTCCCTTAATTCTAGCTTACAATGCCTGTTCGCTATGACAGCTGAAGACTGCGTGGAAGTGATAGAACACTTGGATTATAATTACTTCGTATTTTGCTATTACAGTTTGCAGCATGTTTGGCCTTCAACCATTATCCTCGTAAGTTTCAAATAAATTAACTCGTATTACAACTTAAAATGCATCTTTAAAAAGTCTTGGGATGTTAGAGTATCTCAATAATTTCTTATTGAATGTCTTTTTTAAAAAAATACCGGGAGTTAATAATTACCTACCCAGTTCAGTTACTAAGAGTTGTCTGTCGTCGAAAACATTCCTGAAAAAAATGTGAAATTTGTAATGCGTTTAAATAAAGGAATGCTAAAGGCATTTGGAAGAAACAATAATTGTAAAAATTTCCACCAGAGGTCGTTTTACTAAAATGTTGGTACGTATGTAAATTTTAGCAACCACGTGACGTATCTGCTCGATCACTTATATATATATATATATATATCAAAATGCCGATTCAGCATCAGAAGCTTTGCGTTGGTTTTGAGCTTTGAAAAACATTCGCAGCGATGCAATGACTGCAAAATGATTACGAAAACTAATCAAGAAATTTAAGGAAACAGGATCATTGACTGTTCGTCCTGGAATAGGAATACATCTGTTTCTACAGAGGCAATTACAGATGCGCTCATGGTGGAAGAGGAAAGAGCTTCAAATTCATTGGGTAGCATAAGCATTTTCTACATTGCAGCAGCGTTAAATCAGCCATCTGAACTGTTCGTAAGATTCTTCGAAAAATTCTGAAATATAAACCTTTAAAACCTCAGTAGTTGTTACCATCTAAATACCCTGCACGTCTATAATTTTTCTTTGGAATTATTTGCTCGCTGTCAGTTAGATGTAATTGTCCTTGGAACATTCTATGGGCAGCTGTAACTCATTTTCATCTGGATGGAGCAATGAATACGCACAGCATCTGTGGTGAAGAAAAAAATGATTCGATTTTTTAAGTTCCGTTCCATTCTCAGAAGGTTGGTCCGTTTTTCTTCAAAGAATTAAAGCCGAGAGGTTTGATGACATGCTCCATAACTGGAAAGCAGTATACATTGCTGCTAGAGAGCAACATTGTGTCATCACTTCAAGTACATCAGTACCCTGTCAGAACAATTTTCATACACGATGGAGCTCTCACACACATTTTCACTTGCGTTAAAAATGTACTTAGGAGGCATTTACAGAAGGTCATGTTATCAGTCGCCATTTTCGTCATGTCTGGCCAGCAAGAACCCCAGACCTGAACACCTGCCATTTCTGTCTAGGGGTACTTAAAATAGTTGGTCGGTCATTCAGGATGTAAGAACGTTGCCAGAACTCAAAGACAGTACTTCACCTCCTCAATATCTCGAAGAATTTGTTTCGAGTCACTGTTAAACATGCTATTTTGAAATTTCAATCGGTACTTTACAATAATGGTGAACACAGTGAATAGTATTTGTCGATAAATTAATTTTACTGTGTATATAAGATTGTATGTTGTTACATTATTGAAAAGAAAACAATAATACGTTTTCTGGTAGCCATTTTTTAATTTTTTTTATTCATCTTTTTATTTAGATGCATTCCAAATTTCGTATTTTACTGGTGAATAGTTTCGACTTCAGACAGCTCTCGGTAGGTGAAGTTACTGGTATAAGTAGTAGCAGGTTATTCAGGGTGCCCCACAACGGCTGAAACACCCTATAATTTTTTACCTGTCGGAGGTAAGTAGGCAATGTAAATTCCAAAAGTGCTTATAAAAAGGAAGGAAATGAATTTACGTTTATGAAATTATCCAGTCATTAATTAAAAAAAAAAATACACGTTAATTTTTATACGACCCCCTTGACAAAATCGGTCAATTAGAAAGTTTTTCTTTTTGCTAAAACAAGATCATTTCAAAGAAATATATCGTAAAAATCAATCACAATAAGTAAAAAAAAAACTGGCATACCACTTTTTTGCACCATTTAAAATACGATTTTATCACTGAGAATAGGGAACATATACAAATTGACGAGGACATTCTTCATACAATAACTTTAGAAGTATAAAAAGTTCCATCACCAATACATCTAAACGCGGGGAAAAATCATTAAAAAAGACAAATGTAGTTTTAAATCTTAGAAACATAATTAAAAAAAAGTTTCCCACAAGACATTTTGAAAATGTTTTCTCTGAACTTCAATACATAAATAATTTTTTCTAATAGTGCTTTTCTAAATATTTTTGAGTTCTTCCCTACTAATAATGCTTCAAAAATCGATTATCTGTTGTTTAAAATAGACTACATGCGTATTATCTTTTGTGATTCAACTTTCTTCCAGTATGTCATAGATTTTACATTCCTAATTTGAGATATGAACCAAAAAAATTCTAATTGACTAATTATGTTTATAGAAGTCGTATAAAAAATGTAAAATCTATAGCGCTTTAAATTAATTCCCAGATTATTTCTTTAATATAATCTTATTTTCTATCTTATTGTGAGAACTTTTGCAATTTAGATTGCTTATTTAACATTAACAGATAAAAATTTTAAGAGTGTTTCTATATTTTTGATGGGATACACTGTATATATAAAAAAATTCAGGGTGTCCCACTTGATGATAATTCTTCACTATGTTGGTTTTTAAAAAAGTACAAAATTAAATAAAATTAAAAAAAATTACATGTCATATCCAAGGTTCGCACAGTGATACCAACAAATTTTAATAAGATTTTACCTTATGTAACCGCAGAAAAATATTACAAATTATGTGAACAAACGTGGAAATTATGAATTATGAAATTTAAATGTTAAATAGAAAATTTCTTATCTAAAATAAAAGTGGAAGGTTCTGAAATTTCCAAGGAATGTACGAACCTTGGTCATATCTAAGATGAGGCAGTCACAGAATGCTGGAATTTTCCTGTCTGTGTTTTGAGACACAGCTGAAGGGGACCAGTAACATTTGAAATGATAAAAAAAAATGCATTTATTAACCATTTGGAAAAATGGTTATTGTCCTCGGTCAGGGTAGGAATTCAAAAACATATGGGGCATTCTCACAATCTTTTGATTTTTTGGAAAAAAAAATCTGGCGAAATTAATTTTGCTAAAATAACATTTTAATCTGATAGACGAATGCATCAATAATTCAAAATAAAGAAAAAATGATCAGCAGCGAAAAAAGTTTTATTTAATTGAGGTTTAAATTAAACTTGCTAGTTTAATTTTTCTTACTGTTTTACACCTGTAACTTTTTATTTTCTTCTAAAATTTTACTTATAATGAATTTGCATAGTACCCACAGAACATTCAAATAAGAAATAATAAAAATGTAGTACTTTTAATACAGAATTTTTGTATAACATTGTCTTAAAGGGGTGTTAAAGAAGGGACGGTAAGGTAAAAAAAGGGGGTGATATAGGAAAAAAGGGACGAAATGGTAAAAAAAGGGACGGTAAGGATGGAACGGTAAGGAAAATTACTACATATTGTTAGGAAAATCATGTTAACATTAAGTGATAGCCACAATGTTCATTGATTTTTAGAACAGTTGTTAACATTGGATTACATTAATTATTGTCTTAATTTACCTCGAAAAGTGCAGGAATAAACCTTGGGGACGTTAAGGCTACCAATAAAGGCACGATCTTGAAATTGATATTTAAATGCTGATTTAAATTCTACTGTAAATTTCCTGTCAAAGAATTCTAGACATTCTTTCTCTAGCATACTTCTGCATGTGAAATAACTTGAAAAAGTTCTGTGGCTGGATCTGAAGTGATTTTCTGTATAAGTTTTTCTGTATAAGAGGGACGGTAAGGATGAAAAACCCAGGGACAGAGCTCAAAAAATAATAACAACCATAAAAATGTGTGCTGGTTCATTTTTTGCTACATATTTATATAAAACAATTGTCCCAGTTTCGGAAAAAAATTACATCCAATTACTTTTATTGAAAAAATTTTATCCAGACAGCTCCAAACTTAAAAATCAGCATCAGGGACACGGGACGGTAGATGAGTTTTCTTGGTATTTGGACCCCAACATCGTCCAAAACTTATTTATCTCGTTAATATTATTATGCAATCATGCAATGGGATGTTCCCAGTATATGAAATAAAAAAAAAACACAAAAAAGTGTATTAAATACAAAATTATTATTCAGGGACATGAAAGTCAAAAGATTGTGAGAATGACCCATATAGCTTTGCAGTGTCTTCGGTGTCATTTTCAAATTTCTTAACATCAATTCTATGTTCACTGAACAGTGCCTGTAAAATTACTTTGAATTTTTTTATAAGGTCAATATTTATTCCAGTGATTCGGGAAGCAGTACTGGGGTTCACAAAAATCTTCTTGATGTATTTCCATCATTCGTGTTGCCAAAACCTACCTTGGGAATATCTACTAGAAGACCCATTTTTTCTTTGAAACTATTTTGAATTCGTTTTTTTTTTCTTTTTTTTTTCTGTTACGACTATTTTGTCTTCATTGGTTCTCACTTGCCACTTTTTTTAAAGGAATTTTATATTACAAAGGCAAAAAAGTCTCAAAAATTCGAATCCGTGCATAAAGAATTGATAAACTAAATGTTAAGGCATCAGGATTCTCAGGATTCTTCTTCTCCAATTCATTAAAATTTTTTGAAGTTTCTCCACATATGTAGCAATTTATTTTTGATGAAGTACTTGTTGCAGTATTTCAAACCTTCGCATCTACCATAGTAGATATGAGCATGTGTTTTAAGTAATATAAACTACCATTAGTAGTAGGTATATCAGTTTTTTTAAGATTTTTAACTTGATTTTCAATATATTGAATTTCTTCATTAGTAATATCATTCGTTTCATGAACAAAACGAATGCGTATTGGCCTGCAGAATCTTGTAGAAGAAGGTAGAAGGTTCTGCCACAAAATGTTCTCTTGGTCGCCAACTTTGCATGTTAAACTTAAAGGAACAAGAGAACTCTGAAATATATTTGCATCACTACCAGGAGTATTGTGAAATATGTGTTTAAATTGCGATTGTTGGGTGCCATCGCAACCCCATTTAGATGTTAGTTCTAAATTGTGATTTTCTTCTTCTGTATTATTTTGAATCACTTCTTCTAAATATTTACACAGTCATGAAGAGGTGTGATCAAGAAGATCCTGTATGTTAACTTCAGCGCTTGTTTCTGTCACATTCATCGACTCCTCACTTTGATAGCAATCTTTCTTAGCTGTCTTAATCACAGAATAACAATGATAAATATTCTTATTTTTACTATGAATAATTTCCCATTGCTTTCTCTTTATATCAGCTTCTACAAAAATTTACAAGGCTTCTGATGGTGTATGCTTCTTTGTAGTTTTTTTTTTTCTGAAGTTATAATTTTTTTGTATTTGGTAGCTGTTGCTGGACTTAGATTCATATGTTTTATGAGTTCGAGGCATCAAAATTAGCAGAAGCATGTTGACTTGTACTAGCTGCATATGTTAATTGATCAAGAGGTACTTGCTGCATTAAATCTCTAGATTTTCGTCGCTTGCTTCTGCCACACGATTCGTCGATATCTTTTGTTGGTCGACCTTGTTTTGATATTGTACAGCTAGTATCTTCTACAGCTAATCTTAAGAAAGCGACTTTTTGTTCTATTGGCAGCCTCCCATTTCTCTTTAAAATCTGATTTGAAACGGCCTAACGAACGTTTTAATGATTCTTGTTCATCTACTGGGCATTTCATCATTTCTATAACTTTACTTTCCATGATTCATAATTTTTCATCTATTTCCTTATTAGGACAATCTTGAATAAGGTCAAACAGTAACTTTCTTGAAACACTGTTGTCACTGAAGTTTCTGAAAGAAAAATGAAGATTTTTCGTTTAAAAAGTATCGTCATCTTCTGATCCCATTTTTTTTTTTATAAAATGGTAAAAAAAAAAAAATGAGCAAGTATGGGCAAGATTTTATTTTATGAATATACAAAGGAATATCTAAATTTTGTATTGCAAAAAAACTTTTGCCGGCCAAAGGGCGAAACGAATTTATAAATCACTAATAATTTAAAAGAAGTAGTAAAAATTATTCTTAGTTTTAAAGATAAAAGAATGTGGCTATATTCATAATTATATTGCTTTATAACTAAAACTAAATACAGTAATTTCACCTACATACCTTTCACTTCTTTGTCCATAAAGGGGTTTTTTCAGATCTCCACTGAATACGACGATAAATGCAATTAAATAATGCTCTGCTCACCACAGAGCTGAAAAAAGAGACATCTGCTATGCACGACAGGTGTGTTCAGACTGATAACGCAACGGGGAGTGTTTCCGAACATTCCTAAGATAGTGTTTACGTGAAACACTGACTACTAAGCTATACAAACAAATTAAGTATTGTGGTTTTTATACGAAGTTTATTTTTCGACTTTTGTCCAGCTTTTTTTAGAAATACTCCTCTGTGTAACGTAGTGGGCGAAGTTTGCTAGTTATGTTATAAATGTGATTGTTATGGTACACAATTACACGCTTGTTTTATTCTGTACCAGCTCTCCATGTTTTTGAACAGCGTCGATTTGATGAAAAGAAAATAGTTACATCCTCATCCTTCGGTTTTGTTCAGTTAAATCCTTTGCATAAGAAGAAATTGTGCAGCTTATACTACGCTATTTCTTCTCTTAGTAAGGGTTTCTGATCACTGAAAATTTATTATCAGTAACAGAGATAAATGTGTAAATTTCAGGTCCAAAAAAAGTACTTTCTTTTCGTAACTTCCAAACGAAACAACATCCACACTAAAATGTGGCCGGTGAACATTCCTAAAAAAGCATGTCTGAACAGCCTGGAATTTAGTGGTACAACTGCATACTTTATTTTAAAAGCGTTTCTGTTTCACTGTGTATTTCTGTATAATTATGCACAAAAAAGTTTGTAAATTGGAACACGATTGAATATGAAAAGAGTCGGCTAAACAAATGGTCTACTATTACTCCCCCATATGAAAAATAAAAGAATATTTTTAGTGTCCATTAATTAACAGGGAACATCTTTTTTAATACTGAACTGAACTGAACTGAATTCTGTGGCTACACAATTCATGAAGGATTAAGCCTACAGTGCCCATCTCTGTTTTCTTGACCTTAAACCCCGAGGTGCTATACAACATACGTCCCTATCAGGTGGTCAGACTAACGCGAGACCATCGGTGTTTAGTTCCTGTTCAGGTGGTCCGCCTAACGCGAGACCCTCAGTGTTTAGTTCCCAAGCTAGCTTGGTACACATTTTATCGACCCAGAAGGGGTGAAGGGATGATTGAACCTTGCCCAGCCGGTAGTCGAACTCTCGACCTGCAGCGCGGCAGTCAAAGGCGCTGACCACTACGCCACTGGTCTTCTTTTTAATAGTACTGAGTTATTCATAATTTGAAAAAATATAAATGTTAAAATGATAATGTCATTTATTAGTTTATACATAGTTACGATTTACTAAAACGATGTATATTTCTTTTCAGTTGTTTTGGCTTTTAATGCTATTTATTGCATTAGGAGTCACATCCAATTATTTGTAAGTACACAAACTTTTATTATTTATTTTTAACGAAATTTAAAGCTTGATTTATTTCTAATGCATTGTACTTAGTTAAATTCTTTATATTATATTGTCTTTATCACTGAGTAGCCCATTATAAATTGTATACTCTCTGGCCGAAAACGTGTTGATCTCCTCAAAGTTTATGGCTATAAATTGCAAGAATTACTAGAGTTACTAAACGAAGATAGTTGCAACTGCGCGTAATTTTTAATATGAAACAGATATTCTGATGAATATTTTAAGCACCACTGGTTTCAAATCCTATTTCAATAATTAGCAGAAGATTAAGTTTGTCTATTACAGACTGACCATTATCACTTTTTTAACATTAGGCTGCAATTACTTTTTATATTCAAACTGGAAAACAGACACACTTACTTACTATCTTTAATGGGAGGAAAGGTGCTGCATTCTTGGCTTTCGTAGTCATTTTTACTTTCTTTTTAGAAGAAAGTATTGGATTCGTGAAAATTTTCGACTTCCGGTTTTCGACGGATTTACACGTTTTAGGGGTCACAGATCCCAGTAAACATGTTTTTACAAAATGTCTGTCTGTGAGTCTGTCTGTATGTCTGTCTGCCTGTCTGTATGTGACACAAATTTTGTGGGCGCTCTATCTCGAGAACTAATGCACGGAATTTAATAAAGATTTATATTCAGGTAGTCCATGATATACATTGGTGTGGATTAGTTTTTAGTGTAAATTGCCTAACAGGTGGCGCTGCTATGCTGCATTTTGCAGGATTTCCGCAATAGCTCTATCTCAAGAACTAATGCATAGATTTTCATAAAACTTCATATGCAATTAGACCTTGATATGAGTTGGCGCTGTTTACGTTTTGGTGTAAATCTCCCAGCAGGTGGCGCTACTACGCTGCATTTTGCAGGATTTACACGATTTCCTCAATAGCTCTATCTCATGACCTAATGCACACATTTTCATCAAACTTCAGATTCAGTTATTCCTTGATATGAATGATGCTGACTGCGTGTTGGTGTAAATTGCCCAATAGGTGGCGCTGCTGTGCTGAATTTTGCACGATTTCCACAATAGCTCTATCTCAAGAACTAATGCACGAATTTTCATCAACTACAGATTCAAGTATACCTTGATTAATATTGCTACTGATTATGAGTTTGTATAAATCGCTCAACAGGTGACGCTGCTATGCTGCATTTGTCATGATTTGCGCAATAGCTCTATCTCAAGAACTAATGCGCGAATTTTCCCCCAACTTCATATTCAGACGTTGACATAAGTTGATGATGATTAGGTTCTGGTGTAAATCACCCTATAGGTGGCGCTGCTATGCTGCATTTTGCTGGATTTACACGATTTCAGTGACAGTCATATCTCAAGAACTAATGCGCGGAATTTCTTCTTTTTAGAATCCTCATGATGAGCATAGATTGCCGTTTAATTCTGGTACTGTGATAGTGAATTTTGAAGTATTGACATACATGAGATAGAAGAAAGTTTTGAAATTGGTACATCCGACTAGTTTTAAGTGTATAAGTTAAATGCACAGTTTAATATCAAGTGATTACAGGTCTGATAATCTGAGTTTCACAATTATGAGTAACCGATTATCAAGACAATTTGCAGATAGAGAAACTCTCTCTATAATTTTTTAATGTATAATAAGATTGATGTACGCTTTAACTCTTTCAGGACTGGCGTCTCTTACACATATGTTATTCGGTTTGCACCACTTTTTTTTTAAGTTACTTTCAATTACATAATTTCGAAAATGCTCTATTATATAAGTTAAATATTACTTTTTTTATTACTGGTGCCAAAAACAAATTTTGCAAGGAAAGATAATAGAGTCAGACTCGACTTTAGACCGCAAAGTGTTAATGCTATTCATTTAATATGCAACTACCCCTTTGACTTCACGTTGAGACATATACATCCCAGTGTACTAATTATTTATAGAGCATAATTTTTTGCAGTGTGATCGAAAATATTGTGTTTTTTTTTGTTGTTGTTGTTGTTTGTTTCTTTCAATTTGTTATCACTTCCTTACTTGCACTCGTGACTAAATTTTCGCAAGACAAATATAATGTCAAACATGTTTTTTACATTTCTGCAGTTCTAGAAGAACTATTCAAGTATTTAACTAGATATTCGACAAAACATTGTTAGGCATTGAAAAAGTATTCACTAAAAAGAGATGTGCACTAGTAGGTAGTGTATATCATGTATGTTTTACTGTATACATATATGTGCATATATACATGTTCTGTTAATCTTATTGTATGTGTATATTTGCTTTTATTTAAACATATAGAAATTATGGTACTTTTCGGTTAGCCGTGTGCCAGTGTTATATATACATGGATATGTATATACAGATGTATATATATACATCTATATAAATATACAATTATCTGCATACACATGTATATATGTGTATATATACAATATATGTATATATACATATATATGTATGTATATTCATGTATATATAACACTGGTGCCCGGCTAACCGAAAAGTACCGAAATTATATTTATTGTTAAAGTTATGTTTAAATTTTATGTCTAATTTTCACGTATGCATACAAATTGTAATTTAAAATGCTTTAATTTTTTTCGCAGTTTATGTCCAGCTTTATTCACCATATCAAATCATTTGGGACTATCACAAAATGTTGCTGTATCCTTTATATGTAAATTTATCGTAATTTTAGAGTTTTAGTTTTTTTTTTTCTTCGGCGGAAGGAATGATGAAATCATTAACATTTCTGTTTTAAAATTCTTTTATAACATAAAATTGATCAATGCTATTAATGTATAGGAAACTGATAGTAAAAACTAAAAACTTTAAAAATATATAAAAGTAAAAAATTATACTCTCTTTTATAGTGGTTCAATATTTACCTAGTAAATCACATCTGATTGCATGACTGCAATTTATGATTTTTCTCAAAAATATTAGTTACAATATATTAATTTGGCGTGTGCAGTGAACCCAATTCTGAAAAAATCACGTTTTTTTAGCGCTTAAAAAAAGCGCGAGTTAGTAAATTTATATTAAAATTATAATTTTTCGTATGTTTCTTTTCAAGATACGGCAACAGAATAGAAATAAATGAAACCTTATTTAAATATTATTTAAATATTGTTTAAAATGAAATATTAATTTCTTTTTAGGATTTAGCAACTTCCTTTTTTAAAAATATATATATTATATATATTACACTATTTTTCATTTATCTAGTTTTTAGCGTTTAAAATATTTCATTGTTGCAGTTTCACAGCCGGTTGGACTATTTTGGTGAGCGTGTTTTGGTGCATAATTAAATCCATTGATATTGTATCTTGTATATAATTGTAACCATAAAGAATATTTGGCAATTATTACCTGTGACTGGCTAACCAAATAAATGCCTTAAAATTAATGTATTAATTCATAATCAATTTCTAAAATTATTAAAATATTAGATTGTCATCTAAAATACACCTCTGAACACAATTTTTATAATTCAAGCATATCTAGAAGTGAGTGAAAAATCTGTTTCAAAATTCTATACTTACATACAAAAACCATGTTGCATTAAATAAAAGAGAATAGAATAAAAAAATTGGAAGATGTTGAACGGAATTTTGTCAAAAGTACGCAACCGTCTCACTGATCCGTACTTACTAAATGGCGGGGCTGTCTGTGTTTGTTCCATAGTGCTGTCAACTAAGTGTATATGGCTATCACTGAAAATTACATAATTTTTTGTTTCCTTTATGTGTATGTTGGATTTCCATACGTAAATACGGGTTAGGTTCCCTTAGAAAGACCCCCACGGAGGGCACTCCCCCTCAGGATGATATGTCTCGTGCAGATAGTCGGCCGTCATAAACAACACCAACACCTTTATGTGTATGTGGAAGAGAGAGGGTTGCTTATTTTTCTGATTTTCTTTCGCAGACATGCCACTAAATATCAACGTCTAATTTCTTAATCCTCTCGGCACTGAATTTTTTTTCCAATTTTGGGAAAAATTACTTTTACGCTAACAAAATTAAAAGTAGCTATCGAAATCACAGAAGTTACAGTTTACTGAAATTTAACATATGTGTTCTTTACAGAAACCTAACGAATGTAGTTATGCTGCATGTTTTTCATATAAAAATAGTCCAAAGAAGAATTTTTTAAGACTTTTGGAAAATGTCGTATTACAACGAGATTAAACAAACATAAAAAATTTAGTAGTATTTTTTATCTTTTATCAAAAAGTTCTAATTCGGAAAAGGTGTCCCTAATTTGAATTTACAGAGTGAAACATACGTTTGAATTAAAAGAAACGCCAACGGTTTACTAATAATTAATAAAACTTTTATTATTAATAATATTTTTAAATGCTGAAACATAAGTAAAGTCATAATAGTATATGTATCGATATGGGCTATCACTATTAGGTGCTGGAATTAACAAAAATAAATTTTTCTTTCAAATATTGAAATTCGAAGTAGGAGCCTCATATGAGGCTCAGGGTGACGAGAGGGTCAAAGCGCGGATTCTTCTGCCGTCATTAAAAAAACCATAGTTGACTTTCAGACGACTGCCAAAAACAAATAATTAATTTTAGAAATGCATAACGAGGGTGGTAATGACCAGCGCTATGCACTTCGCTTTTATTGCTCATACACCACTTCTAGTAATCGCATACTATAAATTTTTACATCAACGAATAGGAAAAGAAAATTCGAATGAAATTTGTTTATGGTTTTTCAAATGATTTTTACACTTGATTTTTTAAAATGTATCTCAACAATGGTAGAGCATTGTATGTATTATTCTAAGGATTCGGGTTCGATTCCCGGCTTGGACATTTCCCACTCTGTTGGTTTTAAGCTTATTTAGCAATGTGATAATTCACGTATTTAATATTCAATAATTTCGTGCGTAGTTTTACTGCTGAAAATTAATTGAAAAATTTATTAAAATTATACATATACATACAACAACATACATATACATACAAGTTCACCTATGCTGGGCTTTATTTGCGTTTCATGTTTCATTGCAGGGTTGTGTGCTAATGAAGACTTTTCCATCTTGTGTTGCGGTTGCAGCCTTACCGACATATGTGAGTGAGAGATCCCAGGCTGGTTATTGTCCTCGTAGCTCAAGTGGTAGAGCATTGGAGCGTTATTCCAAGGATCCGAGTTCGATTCCCGGCTTGGACATTTTTCACTCTGTTGGTTTTACGCTTAGTTAGTAATGTGATATTTCATGTACTCAATACTTTCGGGGCGTAATTTCACGGCTGAAAATTAATTGAAAACATAATTAAACTTATGCATATAAAAGAACATCGGTTTGCTAAAATAATGTAATGTAGGTAAGGACGGGGTTGCCAGAATTGGCAATTGATTGTAGAGAACAAATTAAATGCATTTCCTTTCATTTTATTTTCTTTTTTTATTAATTTTCCGTAATTGTGCCCACTTCCAAACATTGCCATCATAGCTACAACGCCCTTTAAAGCGATTGTGAATACCACTAAAGATTTGATTAAAAAAAAAAAAAAAAAAAAAAAAAAAAAAAAAAAAACACTCTTCCGCCAAACTACATTTGCTCAAGTACACTATTTGGATATGAACCCAATTACGGAAGATTTTTATAAAATGCGTCACTTTGGCACTAAACTGAAATCTGTCAACAAAAGGACATATTTAATTTTTTTATATGCATTTTGTAAAATTATTTAATTATTATATTTCTTTTAAATTCTTATGTATTATGTCGTTACATTAAATTCTGTATTTACGACATTCATTTATTTATTTTTACAGCATTTATATTGTTTTAATATGAAATCTATATTATAAGAATTCTTTGCTCAAAATCTAACATAAATAAATTTATGAAGAAAATAATAAAATGTCTAATTGTCTAAATGAAGTCTCAAGTAAACAATATTATGCAATCCTTGACTGTGATTAGGGAGTAACATTGTTAGCCTTCGGCAATGCTTCACCTGACATTTTTTCATCTGTAGCTGGTCTACAAAAAGCTTCTGCAGAACTCGCTATCGCCAGTCTAATAGGTAAGTGTCTTTTACTTAGAAATATAAAATAGTAATTTTATAACGTATAATAGTGTAATAACTTTAGGAGTAGGGTAATTATGGGAGAGATGGACTACAGTGTGAGATGGACCAGTCAAATATTTCCTTAATGAGGCGTCCCACAGATCGTGCAACTACGTTAGTCAGACATACACTATATGGCCAAAGGTGACCGGTCACTTGCGATTTTAGACAATTTGTTAAATATCTAGAAAAATACAAGAGGAATTAACCTGAAACTGCAGGTATGTAAGCAGTATAGTATAGGTCATATATTTCCGTGAAGATTTTTTCCCAAAACCCCATAGGGGACCGTCAACAAATTGGAAAAGAACGAATATCTTTTGGAGAACCCTGTAAAAACTAATGTAGCAAAACCGTTCAAACTCGAGATCATCAATAAGTGGCTTATTGTCATATACTGTGTTCATTTTTATGAGGATAGCATGCATACTCGTAGAGAAATTAAGGTTTTTATAAAAACAGTCCCAAATTTCGCCAAGTTTTTTGCTTATAATTTGCAGAGTTTTTAATATAAAACAAGTTGGAAGTTGCTCGTCAAACGTGGCAAATGAGGTGCGTTCGTACTATAACTAGTTTTATAATTATTTTTTGCACCCCGTATTGTACTGAATGTATAATATTTTGCACTTCATAAAGTGCATAGTCTGATACATCATTAAAATGCACTTCCAATAATTTTTTCGGAATAATTTGACTGTCCCTGTAATTAAACTATACATCCGATTTTCCTAAAATTTGAAATAGCTCAACAAAATTTTGCAACAATTATATCTTTAAAATTTCAGACCATTCGGAAGGCTGCAATATCATTAAAATGCACTTGCAATAATTTTTCCCATTGGCCGTAATGTAAAGAAAAACTTTTGACTGACCCTGTAATTAAACTATACATCCGATTTTCCTAAAATTTGAAATGGCTCGACAAAATTTTGCAACAATTATATCTTTAAAATTTCAGATCATTCGGAAGGCTCTAATATCATTAAAATCCACTTGCAATAATTTTTCCCATTGGCCGTAATGTAAAGAAAAACTTTTGACTGTCCCTGTAATTAAACTATACATCCGATTTTCATAAAATTTGAAATGGCTCGACAAAATTTTGCAACAATCATATATTTGAAATTTCAGACCATTCGGTTGGGTAGTTTTTGCTCTGTTACATGCGGACAGACGGACGGACAGACGGACAGACGGACGGACTGAACGACGACTATAGGTGCTACGTATTTATATAATTACGAACGCACCTAAAAACGTTCTTTTCAGAAAATATGACGAACAATATTGTACATAATACTCTGCAATCAGAATTAAAAAATAATAAAAATTGGATGAAAAATGAGCAGGTTTACTGAAAAATGTTTCACTGCGCATTCGTGAAAGTAATCAAAATATAATGTGCAGAATGTGTTAGCTAAATGTATATAGCAACTTTTATAAAAGTCTCAAAAACATAGTTTGAAAAGTCTGATAATGATCCTTTATAGAATAAGCTTAAAATCCATTGTTCCCAAAATGAATAAAAAATATGAGGGTTTGTATCCATATTTCTATTGATTAGTGCCAAGATAGCGTACACAATATTGCACGTACTACTATATTTGGATACAACCCCTGATCTTTTTGCTTGTTTTGGGGAACAATGGATTTCGGGCTTATTCTATCGACGATTATTTTCAGAATTTTCAAGCTATGATTTTGAGACTTTCACAAAAGTTGCTCTATATACTTAGCTAATACATTATGCACATTATATTTTGATTGCGTTAGCGCATGCGCAGTGATACATTTTTTAGTAAACCTGCTCATTTTTGATCCAATTTTTATTATTTTTTAATTCTGATAGCAAAGTATTGTTTACAATATTGTTTGTCATATTTTCTGAAAGGAACTATTTTTTTATATTAAGAACTCTGCAAATTAAAAGCAAAAAACTTGGCGAAATTTCGGACTGTTTTTATAAAAACCTTAATTTCTCTACGAATATACATGCTATCCTCATAAACATGAACACATTATATTATAATAAACCATTTATTGATAATCTCGAGTTTGAATGCTTTTGCTACATTAGTTTTTACAGGGTTATCCCAAAAGATATTCGTTCTTTTTCAATATGTTGACGGTCCCCTATTGGGTTTCGGAAAAAATCTTCGCTGAAATATATGACTTATACTATACTGTTTACACACCTACACTTCACGCTAGTTCCTCATGTATTTTTCTAGATATTTGACAAAACGTCTAAAATTGCAAGTGACCGGTCACCTTTGGCCATATAGTGCATATTGTACGGCGTGCAACTCAAAACACGCCGGCTTTGCTTCTCAAAAAAATATATATATATATATTTATACATTTTAGCTAAAAATCAGTGTTGCTTTATTAAGTGAAATAATTTTTTCATATGGTTATCGTTATGCATTTAAAGGTTTTTGTTTATATGTGATCTATTTAAAATTAATGATGCAAACACGGGAAACATTTAGGCTTCGAAATAATCTAAATTGACGACGCAGTATTTACAGTGTAGAGTCAGGGTGTGTTATAATTCTCATTTGGACAATCGGGAGAGATGGGCTTGGTTTTCTTCGCGAGGGATTGACCATACAATCTTGAATTTCAATTTATCATTATAAGTGCTGAATTTAAAATATGAAAGGATTATATATTTCTGATGTAGGAAAATGCCGACTACCTATATAAGAAAAGGTTCGTCTCTGAGATGGATATAAAAATTCAAGAAATATTTTATGACGAGGATGACTATTTAGAAAATTGGAGCGAAAACCAATGTGTGGGATGCGGCGAAAATTACAATGAGACGAAATAAAAAGTAGATTGGATACAGTGTGGTTCTTGTTTGCGCCGTCTCCATGAAAGATGCACTGTCAAAAATAATTTACTTAAAAATGAGAACTTCCATGTACTCGTATTTTTTTTAAGTACAATTGTTTCAAAAAGAAGTACATTGTTAAAAATAACCTACTTAAAAATGAGCATTTCTATGTACTCATATTTTTTTAAGTACAATTGCTTCAAAAAGGAGCATTAATCTACTTAAAAATGAAAATTTCTTTGTACTCGATTTTTTTAAGTACAATTAATTCAGAAACGAGTACATGATATTTTGAAGTTGTGTATACTTATACTTGATTTATAAATGTATGCAGAAATGAATACATATATTTTGTATTTTAACTCTTAATATACATGTTTAAATTCTATGTGCTCAAAAATATGAGTTTTCTGATAAACCCTTTTCTTATACCGAATTGACAGTAGGGATTTCCAAGCTTTTATTTAAAGATATGTCTATCTTTGTTATAATTTTTAATTTATAATACACACTTTTCAAATTTATTTACAATTTCATTAGAAATGTTAAAGAAGAAAATTTAGTTTAAAAATTGTTTTATTAGAAATTAAAATATTTAAGAAAGGGAAAATTCATCTCCGCTGTTAGCAATCTTCCGTTGCTGATTCATAAAAGGTGTCATTTGGAAGCAGCTGGTAACTGCTCTTATAGCACAGTCAGTTCAATACTGATCTCCCACCTAGAGGACTCGGGTTCAAATCACGGGGCGGCTCATACACAAAATTTCAAGAATTAAAATAGTAAATTTCGTTGTTCTTTACTCCAAAAATTGTAGTTCTTCGCAATTCAAAATTACCGTAATTAAAAATGGTGATTTGTCGGTTCTCTATAATTTCGCTTTTTTTTCTTATAGTGTATGTGTGTTCCTATACATACTTATTTTCGAGTCCCTGTATGTACTCAAAAAAGTGAGTACATGCGTTTCTCAAATTTAGGAGTTAAGTACTCGGAGCTATTATAAGATCGGAAAGTACTCAAAAATGAGTACATTTTACTTATTTTTAAGTATCCAGTTTTAACAGTGTGTTCACGGTTTGAAGTAGCATGTGATAATTATCAAGTTACTGCAAAACAATCTTAACTCATAGTACATGAGACATTTTCATATAATTTTTAAATCTATTAAGATTTCAAAAAACAAATTTAATTTTCATGGGTGTATATTAAAAGGTCAAATAATAATTCATGTAAACTTAATGTTCAGTAATTTAATTGTAAGTAAATTCATTTAATTTTCATGTAATGAAAATAAACTTTTATAAATTTAATATATGTGCGATTATTTCAATATTTTATTGTGGTCCATCTCACTCGGACTACTCCGGGTGAGATGGACCACATAGTAAAAATTTAAAAAATATATAGTAATAGAAATTCCTTTCAAGATATGAGCTTCAGCAGAGGATTTGTTTAAGAAACATGATACACTATACATATACAAGGTGTCCCAGAAGTAATGGGACAAACTTTAAGGGAGCTAGGGGACATCACAAGGATTCAGATTTGCATAGCAACCCAGGTTCGGAAACGCTTTCCTGTCGCGGTAGTGACGACACAAAACACAAGAAAGAAAGGACACGAACAGGGAGGTTGGTTGGTTGGTTGTATGGGGTTTTGTGGCGCAAAATCCCTTAAGGGACATGCTGCGCCAAAAAAGTAGACTAAAACTTCAAAAAAGTGAGAGATAGAAAAATGATAAAATAAAGGAACAATGAGAAGAGCAATCTGGATGGGGTATCCCATCCAGATGTAGTCGAACAAGTGTAGAAAAGACTAACTTTAAATACTAAAAAACAGTGGAGTAAAAACATAAGAGTAAGTCAATAAAACGTGCAGTCTGGAAGGGGTTCCCTTCCAGATATCAGAGAGGTGTAAACAGAAAACTTAATCGTTAAACCAAAGATATAAAAATTAAATTTCAAAGTAAAATCCAGAATGTTTTAAAAAAGTGAAGAGTGCCTATGAGGTGTATCCCCAATAAGGTTTGTCAAGAATGGTGATGATGACTTAAAATAAATTCTATATAAGTGCCGGAGACCCGGACAGTCAGTTAAAACATGATGAATGGTCAGGTAATCAAAATGACAATGTGGACACATGGGAGCATCCTCCCGAAGTAAAAGATGTTTATGAGTGATCCTTGAATGTCCAATTCTCAGACGAGTAAGTAGAACATCTGTTTTTCTTGGATAACTCGGAGGCCAGGTCATTATTAGAGGTTTGATATGGTGCAGTTTATTATTGTTTTCTAGATCCCAACTTTCTTGCCATTTATTCTGAATAAAAATATTTATAAGTAGTTTAACGTCTGAGAAAGGAACATTATGGTGTAACGGATTAAGAGCACGTTTTGCCGCCTCATCTGCTTTCTCATTGCCAGGAATACCCATGTGTGCAGGTACCTAGCAGAATAAAATATTATGACCACGCCTTGTCAATTTGTTATAAAAATGTAGGATGGATGAGACAAGAGGATGCTTGTTAAAAGATTTAATTGCGTCAATAGAACTATTTGAGTCTGTATATATAATGAAGGATGAGCTATGATGATGAGATATGTGCACCATGGCTCTCTCTATTGCAATCAGTTCAGATGTAAAGAGAGAGATAGAAGGATGAAGACGATAGCTTAATGAAGTGTTGTCACAAAATACACCACAACCAACAGTATTACCACTCTTAGATCCATCTGTATAAATGTCAGTATAGCCATTAAAATCTGCTCGGTGTGCGGCAAATAACTGTTGAAAAACTGCAGGGGCCAAGTTGTTTTTATCATATCCTTTAAAGGGATGGAGCGATGTAATATCAGGAGGGTTCCAAGGAGGGAGTACATGCAATGGACATGGACTTACCCTGATATTACTCAGTGGGCTATTATCAGTAATTTTTCTAATTCTGACACCAAAAGATGGGATGCAAGATGGTCGATGCTGATAAAGAATATCATTGTCGGTGTTTAAAATGTATGTATGAAGAGGATGGCCAGGATGTGAAAGGAGACGGTAATACAGTTCTAAAAAAAGCTTTTCACGAATGTGGTGTAATGCTGGTTCATTGCAGCCAACATAAAGACTTAAAACTGGAGAGGTACGAAATGCACCAGAGCAAACACGGAGTGCGCTATGGTGCACTGTGTCAAGTTTTTTAAGAACAGAATTACGTGCAGAACCATAGACCTGGCAGGCATAATCAATTTTGGAACGGATTATAGAGCGATCCACGGTCTGCTCCCCAAGAAGTGTTTGAAAGCACCTTAATTAAATTAAGTGATTGCTCGCACTTTTTACGTAACTGCAAAACATGTGGCAAGAAAGTGAGTTTTTTATCAAAATATAAGCCGAGAAAGCGAATGCAATCAGTAACAGCAATTTGAGATGCTCCAATATAAATTTCAGGATCTGGATGCAGATCCCTACGTCTACAGAAATGCACACAAGAAGTTTTGTCTTGGGAAATAATAAAACCATTTTTATTTGTCCATTGAATAATACGGTTGATAGCAATTTGTAATTGTCTGTCAATAAAACGCATATCTTGTACTTTACATAAAATTTTAAAATCGTCAACATATAGTGTACCCTGCACACAAGGGGGTAATTGTTGCAGTATATCATTTATCTTGATTGCAAAGAGGGTGACACTCAGAACACTGCCCTGTGGTACACCCTCTTCTTGTACATAAAAACTGGAGAGAATCCCCCGAATTCGAACTTGAAAAATTCGAATGGCGAGGAAGTTCTTAATAAAAATCGGGAGGTTCCCACGAAAGTCCAGGTTAAAAAGGTCGCGAAGGATACCATACCTCCATGTCTTGTCATAGGCTTTCATCATGTCGAAAAAAACAGTGACCAGATGGTTGCGTTTTAAAAAAGCAGTCCGTATATGGGTTTCTAAAAGAATGAGGTTATCGATAGTTGGACCTACCACGCCGAAATCCGCTTTGGAAGGCTGCAAGGCAATTATTTGAGTCAAGAACATGCACCAGGCGGCAATTAACCATTTTTTCTAAAAGTTTGCAGAGGCTGCTAGAGAGTGCGATAGGCCTGTAATTGTTTGGGTCACTGGAGTCTTTCCCTGGCTTAGGAAAAGGAATGATAATGGCTTTAGACCAGGCATTAGGGAAAGTTTGTTCAATCCAGATTCTATTGAAAAAAATAAGTAAGTTATTGAGAGAGGTGGAAGAAAGATGTTTTAGCATGGTATATGTGATGCCATCATGTTCTGGGGCAGATAACCGGCTCTTTTGCAAGCAACTTAAGAGTTCTGGAATAGTAAATGGGAGATTGTAATCATGAGAATGGCGAGAGTTAAAATTGATGCTGGTATTTTCCGTTTGTCTTTTGTATGATAAAAAAGGTTCTGGGTAAGAGTCAGAGCTAGAATTGGAAGCGAGGGTACTAGCTATTGTCTCAGCTATATTTTTTGGGAGACGCTATTGTTTGGCCGTTGTGTTTTAAGATTGAGATATGATTTTCAGAATATAATCCCATACAATTTTTTACTTTTTTCCAAAGAACTTTACTTGAGGTGTTACTGTTTATATTGGAGACGTGTTGCATACAGGATTCACGTTGGCTTTTACGCCGCACTCTTCTAGCATCAGCCTTTGCTTTTTTGTACATAATATAATTAGTATTATTGGGATACCTCCGGAAGATACCCCAAGCCTTCTGTTGATTTTTTTTTGCCTTTTTGCAGTCATCATTCCACCATGGTTTCCTGTGCTTTGGGGTCACGAACAGGGAGAGAAAACATGTTTATTATTCTTAGTACTGCAAAAATGCCGGGACATAGCTGGAAAGTGTTGAGGAACTTGTTGCACGCATCGTAAGCAGCTGCTAGGGAAGTCCGGGGCACTCCCAGTATTTTCGAGAACATTAGATCTTCCATACGCCGGAGATGCGCTTCCATGCATCACGGCCTGGGGTCGTAATTTCGAACACCTACTTTGATGACGATCGTTGTCCCTTTAATGTTATTTCTTCTTAGTTTTTTGATGTACTAAGGATAATGTCGCCCAGTGGCGTGGTCAGTAAGCGGGGGCTTCTGTCACCCCGAGGGCCCGGGTTCGAGTCCCTGAGTAAGACATGGATGTAATTGTGAATGTCCCATTGTAGTTAATTAAAATAGGTAATGGAAAATAAAAATTGTTGTGACCTGTTGTTGTCTCTATGTATAATAAGGATCATTCGAGGCGACAGCCATTGTAGCTATAGGCCCCAAAGCATTCTCCACTTCGGTGGACTTCAAATGTCAAATGTCAAATGTCAAACTAAGGATAAACATGTTTTCTCCTCTTATTCGTATCCTGTCTTTCTTGCATTTTGTGTCGTCACTACCGCGCCAGGAAAGAGTTTCCGACCATGGGTTGCTATGCAAATCTGAATCCTTGTGATGTCCCCTACCTCCCCTTAAAGTTTGTCCCATTACTTCTGGGACACCCTGTATACTGTGAAAAGTAAATTATATGTAAATATGTGGCTTTTAGAGCGCGAAGAAAAAACGTGGTCTATCTCTCCCGTAATTACCCTATATTTCATGTAACTTTCTAAAATTTTAAAAATCACTTTCATAGTGTCAATACGTTGCACGTTTCTAAAATGGAATTAGCCTACCCTATATATTGGTATAAAATTGTGATCTAAATATCTAATGTCTTAATTTTTAATTTTTAATTAAAGTAACAAAATTTATCAATTTTTAATTCATATTTAAAATTTCCTTTCATAGTAAACCTTTATCGCTAATGAAGAGAATGCAGAAGTAAATATTTTGATGTTTTTTCAAGTCACTCAAGATAAAAGTATGCATGGAACAAACATAAATGCGAACAAACACATTCTGAGAAAAAATCATTTCTTCAACAGCTTTTCAGATAGGGGAGGGTAGTACACAGTGAGATGAAAATTATTATTACTTAACGAATGGCAACGATTTTTATAAAAGCACAGAAGCAGCATAACGGAGTATCGGAAATTGTCTCACTGTGTACCACAAATGTAACACAGTGAAGTATTTTCATAAATCACACATTTTTACACTCTAGCAATAATTTTCTGCAGTTTATGATTTCTAATTAATGTTTCTAGATTTTCAAAATATTAAAAATATGAGCCTCGGGTAGACAATGACAGACCTCGGGCTACCTTTATGCAAATTTTCAGCCTCTTACGTTTAGTAGATTTCCCTAGACATCGCACGCCCACACACACACAGAAAGAGAGAGAGGGGGGAAAAACCTTCTTTTATCAATAAATAACTTTTTTTAACACTAGAACCACATAGTACACTGTACAAAATATCTGTAACTTTTACAGAAAATAAATGTATTTTTTACAGAAAAAAACTGCTTTGAAGAAAAACAGTTTTGTTTTCTATAAAAGAAACTGAATTTCGTAATTTTTGCAGAAAAAAATCTGTATTTTTTACAGAAAAAAACTGTTTTAATGAAAAATTACAGTTTTTTCTGTAAATTAAACGGTTTTCGACTGGCGCCAAAATTGATAGTTTTTTCCTGTCAATTTGACAGATTTTTTTTTTACAGTATACGTACACAATGAGACACGTCTCACTATGTACCACAACTGTGTGTCTCACTGTGTACTTTCGTTACGTTGTAACAAAATGGATGCCACATCTGTTACATCAATTTCATCGCTTTAAAAAGTTTATGTCGTTTTGTCGAAATAGTCTATTATTAGATATAGCTAGGTTTGGTTAAGTAAATATATGTCATATTGAAGGAAATAAACTCCAAAATAGTCGTTTATGTAACTTTAACCACTATAAAATAAAGAATTATTTACTATTTTGTCGGACGAGTAACTGAAGGGCCGAAACTACATCTACGTGTTGCATAAGATGAGGTCGTTATGTGTGTGTGCCAGCTTGGAGAATAAGTTACAACTATATGTCAATGTGGCTGCTGTCTCACTGTGTACCATGTCTCACTGTGTACTACTCTCCCCAATTTTCAAAACAGTTTTGTTGAGCTCTAACAGTTATGTGCTAAAAAAAAAATTTATTTTTGCAGCAGCTAACTTGTGAGAGTATAAGCTGTCACGTTTATTATTAAGTGTTATGATTTTTTTCTAACTACAAAACGCTGCGAAGACATCGTATTTTGATATCCAAATATAGTATACGCTGCATTAGTAACATAAAAGAAAAAAATGCCTGGAAAGTTTGGCTGCAAATACTTCGAAATGAGCATCCATAGAAAAAAATATATAACTGAGATAAGATCTTTAATTTTAAAAACCTTGAATGAAACAATTAACAGCGATTTATTTAATTTTTTTAATTGAAAAATATAATGTTTATTTTCTATTTTGAAAACATGTGGCCGAATGTATAACTCGCTTAAAAATTCTGCATAGGAGGCATTTAGTTGAAGAAAAATTAAAAAATATCATCCCAGTAGACAAAAAATGTCAACATTTAACCTGCTGCTTACTAACGGTACACGTGTTTACTACTAATGGCAGCCAAAGGTGACTATATTTTTATTAAATTTTTTACGACCAATTACAAGCAATAATTTTCAGCGTAAATTTCTACTAGAAATATACGACGGAAATTATCATATGGAAATGGGTGTAAGTAAAACTTCCCTATGGACTAGGAGTATTATTGTTACAATTCAAAAAGTGTTTACCAATAAAATAGTTTTTTTGGACAATTTGGGACTAGAATACTTATCAATGAACATAATTTAAATTTTGGAAGATGATAAGCTACTTTCTGTGATATAAGAAATTAGAACTCAGCAGTCAAAGCGCCGCTCATAAATGGTACTTTTTTTAATACCAGTATTTTCTATGAAAAAATTTCGCTTTAGGTTTTTGCGACAATTGCAAAAGAAATAACCTTTGTAGTAGGTTTCTAAACAATTTGTAAGAAAAATCTAAAAAGATTATTTTTGTATGGAAAAAGTAGTATTAAAAACTCAGTCGATTTTGGAACACTGTTAAAGGTAATAAAGGTATTTGGAAAAAATATCATATCCAAATCATTCTTTACCGGGTGATTTAAGTACAGAATTTATTTTTTCGATATACTACTTGAATCAAAAAGTTCGTTAATTGACTTGTGTTTTACCGATATCATGTGTTGCGCGCAACAACTTTCAAAGTATTCCCCTTCTACAGCCATGCACTTCTGTCAATGAGAACTCAATTCTTAAAAAAAAATTCTGAAAGCCTCTGTACCAGATGGTCTTCATTGCGGTCGCAGCAGCTTCCTCAACCTTCGATGTATTCTTGCAACGATGCCGTTCAACAACACATTCGCAGGGCAAATTGCTCCCTCATCGTACACCTGCTGCAACACGTGCAATGTTTCTGTCCGTGATTTCTGCAAACGCTGGCAGAATTTTACGTTTGCGTGTTGTTTTTCAAAATCCATCTCTGCATAGACAGATGACAAGCTCCCTCTAATCTTGCGTAATATGTTCATTAATTTGACCCAGTTTAACAACGTTCAGAAAATTTATTTGATGAACCTTTGTTTATTTAATTTCAGGTTACTATGTGGAACTTAATTAATTTGATTTCTTTTTACAAAATTCGTGTTAAACGTATTAATCAAGTATTAAATTAATCCACATAATACAGAAGATTAATACGCGCTGAACAGTTCTGCATCTGTGCTTTCAACAGACCCGTGAAACTATAGTTTACAGACACGCAAAATTGGACAAACACAGTACTACGGACGTACTTCTCCTTCACCACTTCACCATATCTCACGTCACACGTGTCTCTATGCTAAGGGGGAAATAATAGTTCTCTTATCCTCGGAATCCCCTATCTGGGTCGGGAATAATACCACTGTCCTCGAATTTTTTGATCCTAGCAGTATTTTACATAAAAATTGCTTTATATTTATAATTTATATATTTTTTCACATTTCAGGAGCTGGAGTTTTTGTTACTGGCGTTGTAGCTGGTTCTGTATTTTTAACCCAATCATTTAGTCTGATGATTCGTCCTTTTCTGCGGGACATCACATTTTATTTTGTAGCCATTGTGTGGTCGTTTGCTCTCTTTTTCACTGATAAAAGTTATGTGTATCATGGCATAGGTTAGTAATCTGTACTATCTGAAAAATAAAACAAAATCTTGATATTTAGGTATTTTTAATGTAATAGTATCATTTTTTTTTCTTTTTAAGGTTTTGTCGCCTTGTATTTTGTGTATATAATGGTCGTCATCGGAAGCCGATTCATTTATGTGAAAAGACAGAAGAGAAAAGAAAAATGTGATAAAATTGATAAAAGAAATGCAGACATTAACTCAGAGAAAAAAACTGACGAATCAGTGGGTAAGGTCAAGCATTTACTTCATTTTAGTATCGAAGGAACAGAAATGATATATGACTTGTATCGTATAAGACTTTTGACCATATTATAATAGACTATATTATCATGCCTTCAAAAAAATGTGCTGGGTGATTTTGTATTTGTATGATCGTTGTTTTGTGCGATCATTACTAAACTGCAGCACTGATTACTGAGAAGGGTACCATGTGTTGATGATCAAACGTCTCACGAAGCAGTCTTCTCACTATTTTGAACGATTTCTTATTCTAAATGAATGGTTTGCGTTTAAAATATGGTAACTAACAAATTACAAGTTTCGAGATATTCCATATTCACGTTTTCCCAAACAGAAAACGAACGACCAAAATCAGTATGTTACCTTCTCAAAATCAACTGCTTTGTTAAGACTGAACCTTCAGTTAACTTATATGCAACCTTTTTCGACAGATAGATTTCATTTTATTGGATTTGTGGCAGAAGGATGGGCTGAACTTGATGGAAAACTATATAATACTTTTAATTAAAACTTTAGAACAAATTATTTACAAAACAGTACGCTCAGAACATTAAATGTTCACGGAGCCGCTACATTATCAAATTCGAATGTAAACACACTCAAAATGTAAAAAAATAGCAGAGAAGAGATGTTTTTCTCCTTCTTCGTTCTCATCAAAACGTGGCGAAAATTCCCCAATAACAAAGCAGCACTTCGCTCCTAAGAAAAAGAACTTTGACGTCACATCAAACGTAATTTGAGCTGAATTTGATTGAATAATTGAATTTTAATAATTGAATAATAATTTTTGAATAATTTAATTTTAATAATTGAATAATAATTTTTGAATAATTGAATTTTAATAACAAAAACTCGTATCACAAATAAAATTGACTATGATGGCATCTATTGAGTAATAAGTAGATCGTGTACAACCAAAAGAATGCCTGGATGCACTTAAATAATTTTACATGGAAATCGGTAAAAAATAAAAAATGTCATTTATCATGTTTTACACCAGAGCTCCTCACACATAATCTTAAACAAGGCTAAAAATATAACAACACTATTTCGCGAAAAACATAATGTTGATGTACACTCATGAGCGTGTTTCGGGACACTGCTGAAATCCTTTCGCTACTACGATTTAGAAACTATCATCATACACTCCAATGCTGTACCTGGAGGTTTTAAAAAATCTCTTGAGGTTGGTTATTTAAATCTAGCGTTTATTTTCGGCATCCTGTATTTTCGAAAACTTTCCTTGTTAGGGAAGTTGGAGAAAGTAGATATAATTATTTAATCCCTCATCGAATATATTAAAATTCTAATAGAGCACAACCGTCTTACTTCGAAGAAAGATTAGCTTAATATTAACCTTTTTGGGCCAAATTCTTTTTCAATTTTCGAAAAAATATTTTAATGTTGATAATATTAAAAGTAGCTATCCAAATCACAAACGTTAAGGTTTGCAGCAGTTTAACAAATATGTTATTTACTAAAATCTAACAAATGTAGTTTATTTACGTACTCTTCATATGACAATAGGCTAAGGAAGAATTTTTTAAAGCATTTGAAAAATGTTCAATTACAACAGGATTATAAAGACATACAGTAAAACCTGTAAAGTTGACCACCCTTGTAAGTTGACCACCTGTCTATGTTGACCTCTGTTGTCAGGAACCAAATTTATCCTATACAAAACTATAAGACAAACTCTTTGTAACCTGACCACCTGTCTATCTTGTATCTTGACCACTGAAATTATTCAAATTTGACTAGAACTATGATAAAATGCCCATCAAAACCCTTTATAACTTGACCACCCAAAAGGCTAACAAATCATGAATAAAAAAAAGTAAATCTCCACGAAATTTTTTCTCTTTTTTTCTTTTTAACTAGAATTTCTAAAAGGATGAAATAGTTATTATCCTGGGGAATGCTTTTAGCAGTGATAAATGTAGATCAATTATTCAAGGCTTATCTATTCTTACACTGTTTGTCTTGTGGATTTGGCTTTCAACCTTCCCCCTCCATTCTTTGATTCTAGATTTCTTTCTTCTATTTTCCATTCTCTTATCATTCCTTCCCTTCTTTCAATAACGCCAGATGCTAGTTGGTAAGCAGAAATATTTCCACCAGTTGCAATGGTTTGTGGCAATTGTAACAACAAGTGTAGAGTTACACTAGAACTGTGTTGTAGTACAGAAGGATTATTATTTTCATCCAGTAAACTTGGTGTAGAGGTAGTATTCAAGACATTTATATTTTGTAATTGCTTTTTAACAAGGAAGATTTTGTTAACCTAAAATGGCTCTAAAAAGAAAATTAGTTGAACTTTCAAATGATAAAAAATATTAAATATTAAATTTAATTAGAAAAGGAGAAAGCCAGAGAAAATTAGCTGATAGATATGGAATTCCCAAAACTACAGTGTCTAACATATCAAAGAATAGGGAAGAAATAACTAAATTGTGGCTAGAGAACTGTAGTGGTGATAGAAAAAGAAAATTGAGAAAAACATCAAATGAAGAAATTAATCTAGCAGTTTGGGAGTTTTTTAAGCTATGTCGTTCCAAAAATATTCCAGTTTCAGGGCCTATGCTCCAAGCTAAAGCTAAAGATATTGCAAATGAATTGGAAATTTCTGAATTTAATGCAAGTAATGGATGGCTAGAATCCTTCAGATCTAGAAACAACAGAAATTTCCGTACTCTTTGTGGTGAATTTGTTTCAGCAGATTCTAATGCTGCAGAAGACTGGAAAGCAAAATTAAATGAAATTGTGAAAGATTATCCGCCTGAAAACCAATTCAATGCAGATGAGATAGGACTGTGCTTTCCGTCAGTTGCCAACAAAACCCCTTGTATCAAAAAATGAAAAATGTTTTGGAGGCAAAATGCCGAAAGAAAGATTAACTGTTTTACTTTGCTGTAATGTCACAGGGGGTAAATTTAAACCCGTTGTAATTGGAAACGCTGCTAACCCTCGTGCTTTAAAAAATGGTGTTAAAGTTGAGAATCTACCTGTGTCATGGAAATATAATATAAAATCCTGCATGAATTCATCCATTTTTGAAGAATGGCTTCGAGATATTAATTCCCAAATGAAAAAACAAGGTAGGCGGATAATTTTATTTATTGACAATGTATCCAGTCATAAAATTTCTAAACCTTTCACCAATATTGAAATAGCGTTTTCGCCTCCAAATTTAACGTCACTCGTGCAACCTCTAGATCAAGGCATTATTTGTGCAGTTAAGTTGCATTATCGTAAACTAATGTTGAAGTGCCTCATTACAAAAATTGAACACTGCAATGACCTTTCAAACTTTACTAAATCAGTAAATGTTTTGGATGCAATTTGTTGGCTTAATGATTCTTGGAAAAACTTATCTTCTTCAACTATTTCCAAATCGTTTTATAAAGCAGGTTTTAAAAGTGTGGATGAAATGTTGAACGAAGAAGAGACTGAATTTTGTTTGAAGAGTGATATTCAAACTTTACCAGTAAATATTCAGCAAGAGCTGGTCTATGAAAAATCATTTCTCTCATTTGACAATGGCATCGTTGTGCACGAAGAAGTTGAAGAGAATGCAAAAGACATAGCTGCTAATATCTTGGCAAAAATGAAAAAAGTATCTAGAAATAGAAGATAATCAAGAAGAAGACAGTGAAGAGGAGACCATTAATGAAAACACAAGGAAGACTCCTTTAACTTTTTCAGAGGCTTTAGACTGTGTAAAAAATTTAATGTTCTGTGCTTCTGATAAGCAGCCTGATATTTCTGAAAAGATAATGGATCTCCATGTTCGCGTTGAAAAACATTGGGCAGATGCAAAGTCCAAAAATCAGCGTCAAACTACAATAACAGAGTTTTTCTTGGACAAATAGGTAATGTAAATTACAAACTTAATTTTAGAATGTGTATGTGTCTTAACATGTGAAAAAACAAGTGTTTATTATGATTTTTATAAATTATGTGTAATAACTAGTATAGTTTGAAGAATTACTAATTGGCTGTATATTAATTGACTGTTTTTTTTTAAGAAATAGCAGTTAATACTAATTGATTTAAAAGTTGATACAAAACTATTAATTCATTCTTTTAATTAATCTTTTGATAATACAATATTATTTTAAAGCCCTGTCAACAAATAAAATTTTTGTGGAAAAAAATGACATGGCATGAATATTACGTAAAATAAAAGTAAATTTATCATCACCCTTTATAAGTTGACCACTTGTCTAAGTTGACCGCTGTAGTGTGGCACCGCAAGTGGTCAACTTACACAGGTTTTACTGTAACAACTTTCTAGTATTTTTTATGTTATAGTGCGTCTCAGAAGTATATGGACAAGCGATTTCTTGAAATAGCAGCTCAAAATACGAAGCCATAATCACGAAAAAAATAATAAGCATATAGAATCTTAATATATGTTTGTTACAACAACGAAATACAGTATAGGTTTTACAGAATTTTTGTAAAAAATTAAATTCAAAATAAGCTGTCCCAAAAATATATGGACAATGAAGAGAATTGCTTTTATTTCCACCGTATCAAAAAAACTTGCATTTTCTGCGTTCTGTACATGTGAAGTACCCACTGCAAAATATAAAATCACTGCTCATTCTTCAATTATCGGATAGTGGGAAAATGCCTCGCAACGTTCAATTCTCTGCTGCTGATATAACTAAAATCTGGCGTTTAAAGACTCAAATGTTAAAATTTCTGATATTGCTAAACAAATAAAGAGTAGCAGATCCGGAATTTATGAAAATTTATCAAAAAGTGACAATGCGATTGCAAAACAATATTCAGGTCGACCAAAAAAAGCAACTCTATACGACAAGACAGATAGATTTTTCGAGCAGTTTCAACCCAAAAGAAGTTTGTTCGCGGAATTTCGAAGACTTTAGCTTTTCCTATTACGAGATCTACTGTCACCGTTGCATACGGGCAAGCAAAATTCATAAATACCGCAGAATGTGCGTGGAATCTATGTTGAAAGTGCACCATAGAAATGCACGCGTTCTTTGAAATAAAAAACACAAGTCTTGGGAAGATGAATTGTTAAGTGTTTCTTCAGTGACGAAAACAAAACCAATTTGGATGGGCCTGATGGCTGGCCATACAATCGGCATGATCTGCGACGAGAATCTCGGGAGTTCATTAGTCGACAACAAGGAGGGGATTCTCTCAGGGTGGGGGGCGCGATTTGTTTCAATGGAACAACGGATATTGCTTCTCTTAATGGTCAACAGTTCTCTGAAGATTATTAAAATGTCCTTAAAAACAATCTACTTCCATTTGGAAACATTTTTGGAAGGGATAACTGAAAATTCTAAGAGGACAATGCGTCGATTCACATCTGTCATTCAACAACAGCTTGGTTTACGCAGAATCAAGTAACTGTTATAGACTGGCCAGCTATCAGTCCAGACATAAATCCAATTAAAAACCTTTGGGGAGTACTTGCACGAGATGTATATGCTCATGGTCTTCAATTTTCTAATTATTCAGGAATTAAAGCAAAGCGTAGAGCAGAATTGGTTCTCTTTACAGCCACACATTCTCCAAACACTAGTTTGAAGCTTACTTGATACGGTTTTCAAGATAATTCAAAGGAACGGATCCAAAATTCGAATTTAAATGCAAAAAACTCGAAAAGTCCATATATATTTGAGACAGCCTATTTTGATTTTTATTTTTTTACAAAAATTCTGTATAACCTATACTGCATTTCTTTGTTGTCATAAACTTGTATTATAATTCCATATGGTTATTATTTTTTCATGATTATGGCTTCAGTTTTTAAACTGTTATTTCAAAAAATCGCCTGTCCATATACTTTTGAGACGCACATATCGGAAAATTATGTGATCGGAAAAGTAGCCTCTATTTTAAATCTAAAGAGTTCAACATACGTTTGCAATACAGGAATCGTCAACGGTGTAAAGAGAATTAAGCAAACTTTTATTATTATTATTAAATGCTGAAATATAAATGAAGTCATAACAGTAAATGTATAGATATATACTATCATTACTTCCTGCATATAACAACAAAAATATTTGTTAAGGCAAAATTATACTCAATGAAAATACATGTCCTATTAATAGGACGCCAGACCCTAACTGATTAATTAAATCATACTTTAACAACGACGCTTCTTCAGCTGCAGTTCGATTATTTTTCGACAATCATCTAATATTTAGCCGACTTCTTTTTCTAGTACTGGTATTTTTCTTTTACTTTTCAGTAACCTTTCAGTAAATTAAGCTACATAAAATAGCTCGTTGTCTTAGAATGACAAGACTCTAATTGACAAATCTGGCTAAAAAAATATGATGTCGTCTACTGAGTGTGATATCTTTAATCATGTCTTTTGATTACAATTTGACTGCTCAGCGTGTGGAACAAATTTGGTACATCAAGAAATACTATTTTTTATAATTTAGATATTTAGTAGAGTCATACTGAATTGGATTCTTGTATATTCCACTAGTTAGTATAGCCCAAATATTCTCAATTGAGTTTGTGTCTGAACTTACACAGGATAATCTAAAACGTTAATATCTGCGCGAAAAGCCATTGTTTTGTACTATGTTAGTTGTGGATTGAAGCATTCGTCTGCTGAAATCTCCACTCTTGACCCCATCAAATGTCATCAAAGGGGAGTTTATGTTATTCTAGTGTTTTTTTATTAATTTGTTCAATTTCGTCTATCATGGAGAAAAGCCAGGGAACATTTGCCATTACAGCCAATCGCCCCTAAGCCATCAGACTTGCCGCTTTGTCGGCTAGAAATAAGTACAAAGCAGTTACGTCGGGTGATGTCAGTAGCAATTCCAGCAGTCAGGAGAATCTATATTTAATTTCTTTTCGTGACTGTAAATATAGGGTGAGCCACTTGTGCCCGTACATTTTGTACTTTCAGCCCCAAACCACTCTGGCATGTTTTATGGTGGAATTTTAGGCACGTTTAGCAAGACCTTATCTTTTTTAAACTAAGTTCTTTCATTCTCTAATGCACCTTTGCAATTTGTCTTTTAAGACATTGACACTAATATTATTTTGAATTTGTCCTATGGACATTTTTTTCAAAATCATCTTCTAAATTTTCATTTATACTACACCTTTCACTCTAATAAACGATGACGTTTTGTTTGAGTATTATGAATGTGCGGGAAAGTTTTCATAATCTATGCTGGAAGAATGATTTTTTTGTTCTTGTTTAGATTTTTTATTATGTCAATTGTTTTCCAGTGAACGGAACATATATCTTTATAGTTCGACATATTTTATCTTATTTTATTGCTCAAGCTATCATAACCAATGTATTTATCATTGTTACATATTCCATATTGTTACAGAATTCCCGCTACTTTTGAAGCCATAAATACGAGCATAATAGTAGTTATGAATATTATTTGAAATAGAATAAATTTGGTTATGCTAATATTTATTGTAATTTGTTCGTCTAATAAATATAGTGTGAGGAATATTAGACGCAATGTATTGCATATATTTTAGAAATGCTGTTTTGCATCATATTAAATATTTAATATTAAGTCGCAGTTGGTTTTGCGGTTGTGCTGTAAATACATGTAAATAACTACTGTTTTAGGAAAGCAAACTTATCATAAGTCCGAGTTAATAAAGTTAATTCATTCTACGTCTAAAGACTAGTATTAGTTATGCATGTATTACTTAGTGTAATGTATGCTATTATGTAAGTTACCAGTATGTATTAGTGTATGTAAAATTGATAATTTATAATCGAATTTTCACTCCTTTCTGATGTTCGAATTCTGACATTATATACAGTTATATGTTTTCAATGACAATAGAATATTTTCATATTTTCTGAGCTTAAGCATCAATTGATAGAATCATTTTCGTTAAATATTGATTATACGTGTCAGAAAACAATTTAGAATTTCTAAATAGTAATAATTTAAATATTTTTTCTGCTTGATTTCTTTTAATCTATTAATACGTGACTCAACAATAATTATTTGTTCGTTGCATTATTGTAAAATAACATGCGCATTTAATATAATAAAAAGTTTTTTTCCTCCTTCTATATCTTCTTAAAATTAAACGTAATTTGAAGAACAAATTCAAAAATATAATTTATTTCCTGCGTTGTTTAGGCCCGAAAACGGATAGATATTTCATTCAGTTGGTTCTACAGTTAATCTTAAGTTTTCGTAACATGTATAGTTAAACCAACTGAACTTTAAGAAATAATACAATTCAAATAATATGATACTTAAACCACCATAAAAACTCAGATTCCGTTTAAATGAAAAAAAAACTTTCTTAGACCTTTTTTAAAGGTTTGTATTTTCCATGTACCTTACCATTTTGTATACTGTACACCCATCATAAACCTAATAAAAAAAAATTTAAGTTTGTGCAGTTTGTGAAGTTTAAAAATGAAAAAGTCATAATTCATTTCCATTTCATTTGAACGGAATCTAACTCGATTTCTAAAGTATGCTACAAAAATGTGTTTTTAACACTTTCCAACAATGTTGAAAAGTATTTATGAATTGGGTTTGTCTGTCCGTCTGTCTGTACGTGCTCTAACTCGCTTAAATGAAGTGCAATTTCCATGTAATTCACATATGTTATTACAGTTTACTATGGTATTTTCGGTATTGAAAATGAAGCGTGTAGCACTTACGGTTCATTTATAGGGGCACTCAAAATAATTCCATTACATTACGGCCTATGGGGAAAATCATTTGCGGTGTATTTTAAAGATATTACAGTATTTTAAACATATTGAAAATCATATATATATCGCTGATATGTAGAATCTAATGTGTATATAATTTATCGTTCATTTACAGGGCCACACAAAAGTATTTTTCTGCAGTACTTCGTATGAAGAGTAATTGCTGGCAGTGATTTTCAGTTACGGTGCGCATTCTCAAATTTAAACATTTTTTTGCACATTGCTTGGTGCGTATAAATGATATATATCACATACAGAGATACACAAAATATATAGGATGCATTTTTCAGAAATTGATGGATGGGAAATTTAAACTGAGCTATGCGATTTATTGAGCTAGCTTTTAGCATACGGTGTAATACAAATACCAATCTATATATCGTATACTGTGATGAACAAAAAACTTCTGAAGTTTTTCCAACTGTCGCTATACAGCTCAATATGTTGGAAAATGTTTCATAATCTATGGGTTGGACGCATGATTTTTCTTTCTTGTTTAAAAATTCATTTTTACTGTTATTAGAAAAGAAATGCAAAGGGGAAATTTTCCAAGCTAATTTTTCGCAAACTATAAACATAAAACTGTTTTAAGAAGAAGTTTAAGATTTCACATATTAAAAGGGTCCGGGACACATTTTAAAATAATTTGTATTTTTTCAGTTAAAATTTTGAAATTTTTTGTGGTGGTTAACCATATCATTTGTAAACAAAATCATGATAAAACTTCTCGTATTTTTTTTTATTTAAAATTTATTAAAAAAGTGGGGTAATTTAAAATCGTTATAACTCGAAATATTATTTCTAGAATTTAATTTTCTTTTAATAAACAGAAATATGTAAGTTTTATTTTTGATTCAGCATTTTTTTAAATACTAATTTAAATAAAAAATAATAATATTTAAAATAAAAATTTTAAAAAATTATGTAACTTTAAAAGAAAGTCATATTTTCAAAAACAAATATTTTTTTTTTTCAAATTTGCTGAATCAAAATGAAAGTAAAACAATTTAAAAAGACATGTTTCAAGTTTGGACCATTTATCTTTAACTTGTTCTCGACTTATAACAATTTGAATACGAGAAATGGTGAAAAAGCCCATCATGAAGAAAAACGCATTTTCACAAGAAGTCGTCTTCATGACGACCATAGCTTGAAAGCTAGATTTTGAAAACAAACCAAAACGAAAAAATTAATATTTCCTGTTTCAATTAAGATAGAAACATCATTTAACATCATTTTAAGCAGAAAAAACAGACATTTTTAATGCAATAAACATTTCTTTTAAAAATTTGAAGATTTTTGTGTACCCGACCCCCTCAAGATGGTTCTTTGTACAATTCTAATAACAGCTACTTGTTCTTTGAAATTATTTCGTGAAAAAATACTATAAGTTTTAAACAATAACTCATTTATCTACTTTAAACAACTCTTAACACTTAAAAATTCTTAAATGGTTGTTTTTAATTTAGGATGAACATTTTAAGTAGTGCCTCAATATTCAAGTATTGCGCGGCAGCGCAATACTTATTTATTTCCAGTGTCACTTCTCAATGTTAATTTAACATAGAAAAGCCTATGGAGCTCATAACTTTTTCATTATTTTCTTTCCACATTTTTGTCCCTGATGCCTCAATTTTTTTATTCTTTACCAATTCTAATGATATTATAAATTTAAAGTGTAAAAATGTTTGTCTGACATCAGAGCCAAAACGGATGATAAAATGCCTTGCCGTATTGCGTGAATATCATTATTACGTGAACCCAGAGAGTAACGTGGGCTAAATTTTATTTACATTATTCAACTATTTTTCTTAATAATTCCAAATTCAATGCTAAATTCCCATTCCTACTTTTTAGTGCATTTAAAAAAAATCACATTTTTTTAAATTTTAATGAAAGCATGTTCAAAAAATTTTTGTTTTTACATTTATTATTATTTATCTTAGGGATTGTTTTATTTTCGAAGGTCTTTCTTTTTTAATTGATTGGACCTGTTTACTTTTAACATATTTTCTTTACCTAAAATAATTGTTAATTCTATGGACATTTTCTGTATTATATCCTTTGTTCCATCATGTAATTTTCTTCTACACTAAATCTATTTTTTGTGCAGCTCTGGGTTTCCTTTTCACATCCCCAGTATAATATTTACATATATTTAAATGCAGTATAAAATTTTAATGTATATTCTGTAATAAATCTTACGATACCATCGCGGAGTAATCCGAAATCATATTGAAGCATCCAGTGTTAGACAGTTAAATTATTTTTTCCTGAACATCTACATGCCGCACTGAACAACAAACAACATGAAAGGCACTCAAGTTTGAGCTCACAACTGTCAACTTAATTCAACACTTATTTCGAAAAGCATGCCTCTTAAATCTCTGCGTAATTTCCATCAATTTTTATTTGAAATATGTGTGGAATTTATGTCTGTTTTGTTTTAGTCTCGTTATCATTCCTTTTAACAGAACTCTTCGAACTGCATCGCTGCAATACTAAGAAATGAGCAAATACCGATGTCATAAAAGGAATTTATACATTTTCACTAAAGTATGAGGTTACTTACCTTATCTTACGAAATTCTATATCTCCTGAATAATATTTCATAGATATTTTCCCTGAAACTTCTACTGATTCGTAAAATAGTTCTCGTAAAAATAAAATAGAGGGTAAGACTTTATGGTTTGGAAAGAACCGGAATATTTATAACGGTAAAATATTGATAGATCGGTATTTCCGAAAGCTTGGAGATGCATTAAATCAGCTTTAAAAAATATTTTTACAAGCTCAGTAGCAAATTTGACCATTCACCAATTCATCTTTACATTCTCAGTTAGTCACAATTAGTAAAATTTTACAATTATTTTTGCTATTAATCGACCCATTCGAGACTTTTGAAATGATTTGCTGATACATTTATTTTTCTTAATTTTTAATTAACTGCCATTTTTAATTAAAAAACGTGTTTTAATAAAATGCTAGTGTACTATGTAAAAAGCCTGTTCAAAAACATTTTGAATACCCCATCCATCGTTGTGCTTTTCGCATATGCATTGGAAAGAGATGTTGATATCAGAAATAACATACAGAGTGATCCTAATGAAAAAGAGTCTCAAACCTCTATAAAACTAAAACTACTGTATTAAAAGCTACCAAACATGGAAATATTATTAAAGAGGTCAATGGCATTTTATATCCTGCAAAACTAATATAATTAATTCATTCAAAAAGTCACTACCAGAAAGAAACTCAAAGTTTATCGTTGGTATGGACATCATAACAGTCATGGCAGTATACGTTCACTGTGTTTTCCACTGTTTTCTGCAACCAGATTAAAATGCAATATCCCACAGTCTCTACATTACCATCCCGCAGTAGCATCCCTCTCTACAGTAGCTCTAAGTATCCTCTTATATAAAAAGCTATGCGTTTCTGGCGACCGGCTTTTTCGCTAATCGTTGCCACATATTAATCTCGGAAAATGAAACATTTGAATTTAATTTCAGCTAGTTGATAATAACGACTTTACAAGTAAATTTCCATCATTCAAAGTAAAAGACATGATTCACATGCAACAACTGAAAGTTCTGCAGAAAATAAACACATCTTTATATCTGAAAAACCGCTACGCATAAACCACTTAAAAATGACGTGTAACGCAAATTTGGATATTTCTTCGGTGTGCCTTTGACAAGCTATTTTAATAAATTTGTAAAATGGAATTTTTAAAGTTGGAGGTCGTTTATTAATCATTGCGAATTGGCATAGATATTGGGATGTTCATAAAGCCGAAATCCCTGATCTTGGATACAGCATACAGAGTCATTATTTCGTAGTAGTAACTTTTTTTAAGGAGATAAGAAATCCCATGACCTTGTTTTTTAATATTCTCAAGTTTGGTTATTTTCGGCCCAGTCCTTTTTATAGACGTTTGAAAATAAAAGTTTAATTGCGATCCCTCTGTATATGATTATCTGGATGGAGCAATAACAGTATATCACTTTAAATTCATGAAAATCCCTTCATGATATCACTTTCTCTTGTAAAAGCCATGATTTAACCATATATCGGTTTTAAATATAAGGTCATACGTGAATTCACCTGTATTATTCACAACTAAAAAGAAATGGCTAATTAATAGTGAATTAATTACAGCTCTAAAAGTATTTGTCAGAAAATTGTTAGACAAACTGCGTTAAAAATGGAAAAAAATGTATTTTTGCTTCATGTAAATGGCTATAGCACGAGTCACATATTATAGTAGCCTTATTATTCGGTTAAAATATGAAAAGTGAATTATGATGTTACGAGTGCATGATTTTAATTTAATTCTCGACAAATACTAGATGCTCCATTTCTTTTTAGTTGTGAATAATACAGGTGAATTCACGTATGACCTTATATTTAAAACCGATATATGGTTAAATCATGGCTTTTACAAGAGAAAGTGATATCATGAAGGGATTTTCATGAATTTAAATTTCTTTTTTAATCCTTTTTCAAGAATCAAGACTGTATTTATTTAGGTTTAGGAAACATTTTTTTTTTTTTAAATGCTGGTATAAAAGCAAAATTTTTCACGGCTTTCAATATATTAAAAAACAGAGCATATTTGCGTGAGATTCACAGTCCGTACGGTGTTTAATTTTAAAATTGATTTTTCTAATCAAACATATTTAAAACCCCGAGATACGCCAGGTATTTCAGCTAGTTGATAATAACAACTTTACAAGTAAATTTCCATCATTCAAAGAAAAAGACATGATTCACATGCAACAACTGAAAGTTCTGCAGAAAATAAACACATCTTTATATCTGAATAACCGCTACGCATAAACCACTTAAAAATGACGTGTAACGCAAATTTGGATATTTCTTCGGTGTGCCTTTGACAAGCTATTTTAATAAATTTGTAAAATGTCATTTTTAAAGTTGGAGGTCGTTTATTAATCATTGCGAATTGGCATAGATATTGGGATGTTCATAAAGCCGAAATCCCTGATCTTGGATACAGCATACATAGTCATTATTTCCTAGTAGTAACTTTTTTTAAGGAGATAAGAAATCCCATGACCTTGTTTTTTAATATTCTCAAGTTTGGTTATTTTCGGCCCAGTCCATTTTATAGACGTTTGAAAGTAAAAGTTTAATTGCGATCCCTCTGTATATGATTATCTGGATGGAGCAATAACAGTATATCACTTTACATTTACTATTTTCATTTCATTTATGTTTAAGCATTTGGAAATAAAACAGAAAAAAAATCACTTAAAGCTCTATACACCGTTGCTGAGACTTATTTCAAACATTCGTTTCATTTTTTTTAATTTAAAAATAGGGATACTTGTTCGAACCAATATTTTATGATAAAAGAAGAGAAAATACTCGGAAGTTGTTATAACTATTTAACCCTGTTGTAATATGCCTATTTTTCAAACATTTTTAAAATCCTCATACATTTAATATTAATAGTACTTAAAACAACTATATTCATTAGATTTCAATAAACAACATATTTTCCATTTTCAGCAAACCTTATTTTTGCTATATTTGGTTAGTTACTTTTATTTTTTTTAATTCGAATGGGTTAACATGATAAAGCAAGAACAATTATAACCCTATGAACAGAAGTAAAGCTGTGATATTCAAAGCTAGAAATTTCAGGATCGAATCACAAGACTCCAAAAGTATTCTTATACGAAGATTCCAGAAATTATCAAATCCAAAGGTTCTGAAATTACGGATAAATGCAAATTGTATTAAATAAAATTAATATGGCAACATTTAATTTGTCATTATGTCTTGTTGACGTAAAACACCTTGACCTTGCAAGCAATACTACACTATAAGGCCAAATGTGACCTGCCACTTGCGATTTTTGACGTTTCCTTAAATATCTAGAAAAATACATGAGAAATTATCCTGAAACTCCAGGTATGTAAACAGAATAGTACAGGTCATATATTTCCATGAAGATTTTTTCCCGAAACCCCATAGGAGACCGTCAACAAATTGAAAAGAACGAATATCTTTTGGACAACCCTGTGAAAACTAATGTAACAAAAGCGTTTAAACTGTAGATTATGATTAAGCGCCTTATTGTAATAAATTGTGTTCATCTTTATGAGAAAAGCATGTATATTCGTAGAGAAATTAAAGATTTTATAAAAAGAGTCCCAAATTTTTCCAAGTTTTTTTGCTTATAATTTGTAGAGTTCTTAAAACTAAAAAAAAATTATTTTCAGAAAATATGACAAATAACATTGTACCCTGCAATCAGAATGAAAATATGATAACAATTGTATGAAAAATGAGCAGTTTTACTAAATAATGATTCACTGCCCATGCTCGAATATAAACAAAACATAATGTGCATAATGTGTTTGTTAAATGTATAGAGCAACTTTTGTAAAAGTCTCAAAAACATAGCTTGAAAATTCTGAAAATTATCGTTGATAGAATAAACTCAAAATCCGTTGTTTCCAAAATGAAGCAAAAAGGTGAGGGGTTGTATCTATATATTCATTGATTAATGCCAGTATAGCATACACAGTATTGCACGTACTACTGTATTTTGATACAGCCCCTCATCTTTTTGCTTCCTTTTTGGAATAACGGATATCGAGCTTATTCTATAAACGATAATTTTCAGACTTTTCAAACTATATTTTTGAGATTTTCACAAAAGTTGCTCCATACATTTAGCATATTATGCAAATAATATTTTTTTTACATTCGAGCATGCGCAGTG
The DNA here is from genome assembly GCA_963932465.1 of Maratus speciosus. Classification (NCBI taxonomy): domain Eukaryota; kingdom Metazoa; phylum Arthropoda; class Arachnida; order Araneae; family Salticidae; genus Maratus; species Maratus speciosus. The sequence continues at coordinate 485,043,112 of OZ010793.1, forward strand.
AATCATTATATAGTAAAACTGCTCATTTTTCATACAATTTTTATTATTTTTTCATTCTGATTGCAGGGTATTGTGTATAATGTTATTTGTCATATTTTCTGAAAAGAACTTTTTTTATATTAAGATCTCTACAAATTATAAGCAAAATACTTGGCAAAATTTGGGACTATTTTTATAAAAACTTTAATTTACCTACGAATATGCATGCTATTCTCATAAAAATGAACGCAATGTATTACAATAAGGCATTTAATCATAATCTACAGTTTGAACGCTTTTGCTCATTAGTTTTTACAAGGTTGTCTAAAAGGTATTCGTTCTTTTTAAATTTGTTGACGGCCCCTATGGGGTTTCGAGAAAAGATCGTCACGGAAATATATGACCTGTACTATTCTGTTTATACACCTGCAGTTTCAGGATAATTCCTCGTGTATTTTTCTAGATATTTAAGAAAATGTCAAAAATCGCAAGTGGCCGGTCACCTTTGGCCATATACTAGTGTATATGGGAACAAGTTTAATGTATTGCTATCATTGCATGATGATACAATCTTCTATATGTGTTTCAATTCAAGGTAACCTATCTTCAACAAATAATTCTTATAAAATATCGCATATAGCGATAGTACACATTTTGTGAATGGCAGTTGTGTGTTTTTGTGCTTATAAGCATTGGTTCAGTATTAATATTTACAAAAATGTTATCGTTAAGAAGGCTTGAATGTGTTCTATGTTTTAGCAAAAAAAAGTAACAGACGGATATAAAAGATAATTAGATAAATGAGCAATGAAAAATTAGACAAAGTTAAACAGTTTATTTTTTAGTATACAATCGTTAGAATTATGCTTGAATTATTCATTGCAGCTATTTTTTCATTTAAAACAGGCTGGAAAATAATTAATATGTAGGGTGAAAAGAGGAGCATGTTAACAACTGGCCACGTGTGAACAACGTCCATTTCATCAACATCTAATTAACATCAGATACAAATCTTTTAAAAATTACTAACGTTTGATATTAATTCTATCAACTTTTGACAATTTAAAATACATTTTGTAAATTAGATGAAATATTGTTAATTAGATCGACGTTCTTCACATGCCCCTCACCCCCCCCCCCCCCCAAGACTTTTCCCTGTTAAAATTGTTGAATAATTTTGTATACTGCATGTTTAATTGATTCATTTGAAGATATTTTTAAAGTTCATTTAGATTAACTTTTATTGTTTTAAAGTTGTATAAAAAACATTTTTGGACAACAGAGGTTTAATTACGTTTAAATATGCACTGAAATGAATCTACGTATGTATATACACACATGCTTATACATTTATACAAATAAGATTTATTATTTGCATCTTCAATGCATTTTCAAATATGCGCACACTTCAATTTTTGTTTTTAACACATTCAAAACTTGTTAATATATTCGTAATTATAATAGATATTTAGATTACCCTCCTCCAACTTATAGTCACCATATGCATGCCTAACGTTGTTCATGTAAAAGCATATCAGCAAGTCAGGTTGTAGTATGATTATTACGAAATCGCTGCATTATTCGGTTAATTGTTAAGTGGGATACTGTGGTTGATTACTGTTCACTAAACTTCTCACGAAATAGTCTTCTCACTTCTTTGAACATTTTTTTTTATTTTTTATTTTATTTTTTTTTTTTGTAAAATTAAACTTCGATAATGCAACAATCTTCCTAGAAAAACGCCATGTTGACGCACACACACGTAACAGTTTCTTGGCCTTTTCCTGAACTCTGTTCGCTACGCCGATTTAACAGCTAGTATAACAGACTCTAGTGTTGCCAACCAGTGACTTTTTAAAAAAATCTCGCACTTTTTTTACTAGCATATGGATTACTCAAATTCTCACTTGTGCTCTTTTTTTTTTTTTAAGGAAAGGGTGGGGGGTCATTATACAATTGTTGTATGAATTGTAGTGATTTCAATCACATATTATCAAAATATAAAACGACCCCAAGAATAAGAATGGCTAAAAGAAAAAGCGTTTTTTATTTTAATAAAATTTTAAAAGTTTAGATTAGGTTTCATCTTTTGTAACGATACATGTTGAGCAACTGTTCTTTTGTATGATTTTGGATATTTTAAGATCTTGTAACTTTTCAACGTTTTCTATATTCCTTATAGATGATCCTGACACATTAAAAATCAATGGAAAAGTCTGCAATGATGACGATGGTTCCACAGCTGTTGTTTTGAAAGGTAATAATCAAATTATTTTTTCAATACTTGCTCAGACAATGCTTGAAACTTTTGTATGTCGTACAGACGAGAGATCGTGAAAGTTTCAACATCCTTCATGGATATTTATAGCGTAATTTTTTATTTAAAAAAGTTTTTCGTATGTAGAAACATAAATGAGAAATGCTGTAAAGAGAACAAAAGACATATTTTCCATTAAATTGTCTGCGGTTTTTTATAAAAGAATATCTATTTTACTTGGAGGCCTGCAAATTTGCTACTGAACGGAAAAATTTGCATGTTTCCCTTATTTTCGAAGTACGCCAGCGATTTTAAGCTAGTCATGAAAGCAAGTCAAATTCAATCTTTTGGCTCAGTATAGTAAACTTTTCCCTAATTTCGATGAAATTTATTCGTAATTTGTACAACCATGTTTGAATTTTTAAAAATGTCCTCATTTAGTCAAAAATGAAGACTTTACTTTTTATCAACTGATATCTGTTTCATATCTTAACCGTCCAGTGTTATATTTTATGAATAAAAGCCGCGGCAATCGTTTAAAAAAATAAAAAAATATTAGCATCCTAAATTTATACAAATTTTTTAGAATATTAACAGAACTTGAAATTTTCGACGATTCTAGTGAAGATACAAAAAGTAATTTCCGCGCGTTTGCTTTACTAGAATAACACTTTTATCGCTAAACCCTGTTGCTATGACGACGAACTTTCTTTAGGTGAGAGAACCCATAAATAATCACAAAATTAATCTCTTTCCGCCAGATGGCTTTTATTTTCAAAAGGTTTTTCTTCATATTTTTAACAATTACACATATTAATGAAATAGACACTTTTTGACGAAATAACTTATTCTTACAATCGTCGTTTTAACGATTTATCGGGCACGATCTAAATTTTTAGACTTAGTACAGGCAATAGGGAATTTTACCTAGCAAAATTAATGGTAGTACTGGAAATCAGCTTACTTTATGTTTTTTGGGTCGCTGAATCCGAATTTGTAACTTTCCACCAAAATTTCCCTCGGCAACCCCCCCCCCCCTAAATTTTGGTAAAAAGCCCCCCAAAAAGGTTTTTATCAAAAAAATCAATTTTTTTATTGTTTTAGGGGAAAAAGTATCTAGAAATTCAGAAAGTAGACAAAATTTGCAACAAATTAGATGCATGACATTACGACTTAGGATGAAGGGGAAGGGGGGATCTGCCTCGGAACATGCGCGCGGTGCTGCGTGGACTAAGTTGCGCAATTCCACTTAACCACTCACACGTTTACATTCTCCCTCCCATCTCCCCTCCGAACTTTCCTTATAAGGTTTACTTTAAGTTTTTTGGGTCGCTGAATCGAATTTTTAACTTACCCCTAAAATTCCCCCCGAAACCCCCCAAAATAGTTGTTATTAACTTAAATTTCTTATTGTTTCAGGGGAAAAGCATTACGAAATTCAGAAACTAGACAAAATTTGCAACAAATAGGATTTATGACATTAGGACGTAGGATAAACGGGGAGAGAGGGGGCTGCCTCGGAACATTCCCCGCGCGCTTTTCTCAAAACCATTTTTTTTTCAAAAATCATTTTTTTTTGGGGGGGGGGGGGGGCGGGTTGCCGGGTGAAATTTTGGTGGGAAGTTACAAATTCGGATTCAGCGACCCAAAAAACATAACGTGAGTCGAAATTCAGAACTCGTATTAATTTTGCCAGGTAAAATCCCCTATTGCCTGGACTTCATAACTTAGTGCACGTAGCGCCGCAGTGCATGTTCAGAGTGCATGTTCATGATTTTTTTAATAAAAACCTTTTTTGGGGGCACTTTACCAAAATTTGGGGGGTTGCCGGGGGAAATTTTGGTGGGAAGTTAAAAATTCGGATTCAGCGACCCAAAAAACATATAGTAAGCCTTTTTCCAGAACTACCATGAATTTTGCTAGGTGGACCCCCTATACGGTCTCTATTGCCTGGACTAACTATTCTTTTTCTTTTTTGTTGTTGTTGCGTTCAGTAAATTGCCCGTACGCGCCCGGATAAGCCCGAAGTTTTAACTCGAAGCAGCCCACGAGCGTGCTTCGGGCCGAATTTCTCTCATTTGACTGGGACCGGAACCGGACCTGCGCCGGAAAACGCTGGTTGTTCTGCTAGTTAAATTATAAAGAAAGCATATTAAAATAATAAAAATGTTAATTATAAAATTGCGCACTTTTGTGCTAAACTAAAATCTGTTAACGAAAATACAGATTTTCATCTTATATTGAACATAAATTAATGTCAAGTTAAATTAACAAATTGGTTAATCGATGCATCGCATCAGAATAATCTTGGAATTGTATTTTAATTTTTACTTTTGATTTATTAATTTCTAACTGTATGTTTATCATCAATTAGTTTATGTTATTAGATCATTGTTTTGTTCACTTTCTTTTCTGTCTCATTATAAATCACCGATATTAATTTGAAAGTTAAAATCTAAAATAAACATGGTGCTATAAATTATACAAAATATATTTAAAACAAACTGAAATACTTTAGTTAATTTATTTTTTTTCCTCTATTCTGTGAACAGAGAAGAAATCTGGTTCGGTGATAAAAATATAATTCTAAATGACAATATTGACAATTTCTGGCAATTTTGCTGCATAAAATCACTTATGGTCATATTGAGTGCAAAACTTTCTTGAATAAACATTATCTTGCAATTAAGTCAGTCATCAACAAAAATATGTCTTCAACAATCTACTATTTTCTTCAACATACAGCTTAAAGCCAAAATACTGTTTACATATTCGCAATTGGTTGTCCACTTGCTATTAAACTCCTTTCTAAATCCCATTTGCTGACATTAACAATAGAACGCCCAGAAATTTTACTCAAGTTTCATAAAAATATTTGACATCAGAATTTTTATTTAAAATTATTTGACTGATTTATTTAACGTAAATCTGCGTGGTTTAAATTTAACTTATTTTACGAAAGAATTTCTGGTTCCAGTCGACATTTAATCATATGGTTAGAGTCGGATCGACTCCTTCCGGCGTTCTAGTGTTAAAGCATTATTTCGGCAAATAATATGCAAAATGCATAAAAATACTTAACTCGGGAATGATCCGCATATCCAGGATTATTTATGCATTTCTTATATTTGGGGTGCTTTTAAGAAGTCTTTTGCCTTTATTGCACTACACCAGTTCCTTATATATTTTAATGCAACAGGGTATCTACGGTTTGTACTTTGCCACCAAATAAATTCAAAGAAATATCTTTACTTATTTAACAGTATTAATCGTACATATTTTTTCTAGTGACGTGCGAAACGAGTTTTTTTAATGATCGAATGAATTACGTTCGAGTTACTTTAATAATCGAATGATTTTAAACAACCGTATGATCTGAAAATTATTGCAAAATATAGACGACGATCATTCTTATGACTGATTTCCATTCGACGTTCTCTGTTCTAGGAAAAATTACGTAAATCTAGAGCAATTGAAATATCTTTAGGGATTTAGGGAACGTTTCCTTAAATCTAGCGAAATTTCGGAAAAGTAGAACAACGCTCCTAAAATTAAGGAAAAAGCATTTTTAAGCCACTTTTAACTTTTTTCATAGTATTACGCAGAAAGACTTTCAGACACATCAGAAAGCCAAATGACTCAATACCGAACATATTTACCTACAAACCGAACATATTTACGCGAGTTAGAGGCACAGACCGACAGACGAATGAATATATAAACACTTTTCAACTTTGTTGGAAAATGTTAAAAAGCTTTTAATAAATTTGAATTTTTCAGCTTCATCGAAGCTTTCGTTGAAACAACTTGTTTTATTAAGAAAAAGAAACAACGTATAAAGGCACAAATAAAATGTGTTTAAAAGCATACAGCTGTTTCAAAACCTCTAATGTTTCTTCATCAGTGCTTAAAATAAAAGTTAAATTAAAACTAAAACATTGTGTAAAAAAAGGGGGGGGGGAGGTGGACAGAAGGTCAGAAAAGCGTACCTTTCAGCTCTACTGCCAATGGTGAAATGCGACATACGGCTGACAAACAGCTACGGAGTTGATCTCACGCGCATATTCAGGGAGACCAATCAAAATCACCCAATTGCTCTGGAAGAGTCCAAACTTAGAAGGAGAAAAAGGGTAAGGGAGTGGAAAGAATTATAGAAAATTAAACCATATCTTTGAAAAATTGGGCGTACTGGATAAATCGTTAACTAAACTGTTTGAATTTTTCCATATGTGGTAAGCCTCCCAGAAGTCCAGATCATAGATTGAAGTACATTTCTGTATTATGGAGGCTTCGGAAAATTTAAAATTATGGTTGTTAGACCAGCAGTGGTTGGCAATAGCGGAAAGTTTAATATCACAATTTTTAACGCAAGTTTTATGCTCCCCCAAACGGATCTTAAAGGCACGCTTCGTTTGACCAATGTACATTTTGTTGCATTCGCAAGATATCCTGTAAATACCCCAATTTGAAAAACTATCAATTGGATGTTTCAGATTTGTGAATTGAATTTTATTAAAAGGAGTATAAACTACTTTAAAGTCAAATTTTGACAAGATTTTAGAAATTTGATGGCTTATTTTCGGAAAATATGGGAGTATAATTAAATTTTCATTACCGACAGTATCAGCCCTGGATTTTGTACGTTTACTTAGTTTGTTATGAATGTAATCGACGATTTCAGCTGTAAAACCTCGATCAATGGCAATAGATTTAATGTAGTCTAATTCTGTTTTTAGTAAACTGTCGGAAGAACAAATATTTAAAGCCCTGTAAACATAACTGTTAAAGGCAGCCAACTTTTGATTAGGTGGATGGGATGAAAGGCGATGTGAGGGTAAGGATACTGCGAATGGTTTACGGTAAACAGTAATGTGAAACAAATTATTTTCGCGGAAAACCATAACATCAAGAAAGGGCAAACGACTGTTATTTTCGAGTTCGAAAGTGAACTGAATATGCTCATCTATAGAATTCATAATATCGAGAATATTAGTAAGATTAAGATCATCAGAGTTCAATAATGCAAAGCAGTCATCGACATAGCGGATGTAAAATGGAAAGGATAATATCTTGAAAAGGTTTGATTCGTAATAGTGCATGTAAATATCACTGAGATGGAGCTGAGAGGGGAGCCCATGGACAAACCATCAGTCATGCAATAAAAATTACTATTAAAAATGAATGTGTTTTGCGATAAACAAATGCTAGTAAGATGTATAAGCTCATCAATTTCGTAATATGAATAATGAAATTCTTGTAGGAGTAATTTAAGACAATTTAAAGCACCTTGAGCCGGTACGTTAGTAAATAGTGATTTAACGTCGAATGAAACCATACTATTGTTTTGAGTACCACTGAAGCTACGAAGCTTATTAACAGACTCATAAGAGTTCCTGCAAGTGTAGATATTGTTAGAGAGCAGGGGGGGGGGGGAGAAAATAGAGGTCAGATATATCGCTAATTTATAGGAAGAGGTACCAATGTTCGAAACTATTGGTCTGAAAGGAATGCCTTGTTTATGGACTTTTGGGAGCGTATAAAATCTTGCGCAGTGTGACACTGAAGGAATGAGGGATAATTTAACGTTGTTGGAAATGAGAGGAGAGTACTCGATAGCCGATTTTATAGCTTTCAATTCTTTTTGAGAAGGATCAGATTTAATCTTTTTATAAGGACCCTCGTCTATCAAGTCTTGCGTTTTGGATAGGTAATCAGACTTGTCCATAACAACAATCTGGCTACCTTTATCAGCCTTGCTGATAACTATGTCAGTATTAGATTTTAGATTTTTTATGCAACTTGATGCAGCTTTGCTGATATTGGATTTAGGAAGGTTATTATTGAAATTCACATTATTGGTGATTAAGTGTCTAATTGAATCCTTCTGAGAAGGGTTTAAGGCGCTGAACTTGAACGCTCTTTCGATGGGGGCAATCACATGAGGAAAAGACAGTTTAGTAGTAAATGCAAAATTATTATTTAATTTAAGATAATGGATTTCATCCTGAGTAAGGTTAGCACTTGAAAGATTGACAACGGCATTCTGGTTAACCAACGGTAAGGTATTGGGTAAACTATTGTTATGTTTACTAGAGAGTAAATTAAATTTCATTTTCAAAGTAGCTATATTTTTGGTAGACTTGCTCCTTGCACTAAACCAAGACTGGTTGTCAATGGAAGTGAAATCGTGATGTGAGTTGGATAGATTAAGATGTAAATCATACAATTCCTGTTCAATAAGGGCAATTTTTCGACGGGTCTCCTGTATTACAGATCATAACAGTGCGAGTTTCGTACGGAAAATAATTTTTTCAATTTTGTTTGAATAAGTTAAATTACAATTGACAGAAATAAAATTCGGAATTACTCTATTGCGTTTACAGTTCAGAAGGAAAGCAAAGTGGTTGAGGTATCTGAATTTTTTCAAGCGTAGGGTGATAAATCTATTGCAGTCCGACATGTCATAAAATCAAAAGATAAAATCAAAAGGATAAAACAAGCAATCCAATGGCCCGTTGAAGCCGAAATACATAAAAAGTGGGGAAGGATTGTACTTTGTGCCAATATATTAAGAAAAAGAAACAACGTATAAAGGCACAAATAAAATATGTTTAAAAGCATACAGTTGTTTCAAAACCTCTAAGGTTTCCTCATCAGTGCTTAAAATAAAAGTTAAATTAAAACTAAAACATTGTGTAAAAAGGGGGGGGGGGAGAGGTGGACAGAGAGTCTGAAAAGCGTACCTTTCAGCTCTACTGCTAACGGTGAAATGCGACATACGGCTGACAAACAGCTACGGAGTTGATCTCACGCGCATATTCAGGGAGACCAATCAAAATCACCCAACTGCTCTGGAAGAGTCCAAACTTAGAAGGAGAAAAAGGGGGGGGGGAGTGGAGAGAATTATAGAAAATTAAACCATATCTTTGAAAAATTGGGCGTACTGGATAAATCGTTAACTAAACTGTTTGAATTTTTCCATATGTGGTAAGCCTCCCAGAAGTCCAGATCATAGATTGAAGTACATTTCTGTATTATGGAGGCTTCGGAAAATTTAAAATTATGGTTGTTGGACCAGCAGTGGTTGGCAATAGCGGAACGTTTAATATCACAATTTTTAACGCAAGTTTTATGCTCCCCCAAACGGATCTTAAAGGCACGCTTTGTTTGACCAATGTACATTTTGTTGCATTCGCAAGATATCCTGTAAATACACCAATTTGAAAAACTATCAATTCGATGTTTCAGATTTGTGAATTGAATTTTATTAAAAGGAATATAAACTACTTTAAAGTGAAATTTTGACAAGATTTTAGAAATTTGATGGCTTATTTTCGGAAAATATGGGAGTATAATTGAATTTTCATTACAGACAGTATTAGCCCTGGATTTTGTACGTTAATCGAGGTTTTACAGCTGAAATCGTCGATTCCATTCATAACAAACTAAGTAAACGTACAAAATCCAGGGCTAATACTGTCGGTAATGAAAATTTAATTATACTCCCATATTTTCCGAAAATAAGCCATCAAATTTCTAAAATCTTGTCAAAATTTGACTTTAAAGTAGTTTATACTCCTTTTAATAAAATTCAATTCACAAATCTGAAACATCCAATTGATAGTTTTTCAAATTGGGGTATTTACAGGGTATCTTGCGAATGCAACACAATGTACATTGGTCAAACGAAGCGTGCCTTTAAGATCCGTTTGGGGGAGCATAAAACTTGCGTTAAAAATTGTGATATTAAACGTTCCGCTATTGACAACCACTGTTGGCCCAACAACCATAATTTTAAATTTTCCGAAGCCTCCATAATACAGAAATGTACTTCAATCTATCATCTGGACTTCTGGGAGGCTTACCACATATGGAAAAATTCAAACAGTTTAGTTAACGATTTATCCAGTACGCCCAATTTTTGAAAGATATGGTTTAATTTTCTATAATTCTCTCCACTCCCCCCCCCCTTTTTTTCTCCTTCTAAGTTTGGACTCTTCCAGAGCAATTGGGTGATTTTGCTTGGTCTCCCTGAATATGCGCGTGAGATCAACTCCGTAGCTGTTTGTCAGCCGTATGTCGCATTTCACCGTTGGCAGTAGAGCTGAAAGGTACGCTTTTCTGACTCTCTGTCCACCTCTCCCCGACCCCTTTTTACACAATGTTTTAGTTCTAATTTAACTTTTATTTTAAGCACTGATGAGGAAACCTTAGAGGTTTTGAAACAGCTGTATGCTTTTAAGCACATTTTATTTGTGCCTTTATACGTTGTTTCTTTTTCTTAATATATTGGCACAAAGTACAATCCTTCCCCACATTTTATGAATTTGTTTTAGCATCCAATGAATTGTGATTCTATAAATAAAAACTATTTCTTATTGCCTTCTATTTTGTTTTCAATCTGCAACAGGATTTTCTACACATAAAAAAGGAGCAAAATTAATAACAAAAGCTTGCTGTAAATATTTCGTTTTTCTATTTCTTTTTAAATCATACACAACAAAATCAGACAACGGTGTTTATCTGCATTAACATAACTACTTGAACACTTTGGTATACTTTGCTTTTATTTCATCTACTTCAACATAAAATAAAAGCAAAATTAATAACAGAAAAGCTTGCTGTAAATTATTTAAAAATAAATTTCATAGTTTAACATTAAATTTATTTTTTCCTAGTTCCTTCACCTGTAATATCAAGTTCGATACTCGAACATAACTTTCATCTATACTCTTTTTATTTTCTTCTGGAATGCTAATCCAGTCATTTTTTTCTGAAAATTCATGGAGAAAATAATAAAGAAAAATCTCAAAATATTATAAATCTGATGTTTCTAGAAAATGAACTGTCAAATATTTTCGCTGGTGTTCATTAGACTGTGAAAAATATCTCTTTTTTCCATTTCTTTTTAAATCATAGACAACAAAATCCGCCACAATAATGTTATTTCTCGAATTTTATTCCACAAGAATCTGCTTTTGTATTTCGTCCAAAACAGGGAAAAAACTGAACTCAAAACTACAAAATGCTAAATGAGGTGGTATAAAAAGCAAATTTTGTTTTCTATTTTCACATACAATAATCGCAAAATTAATTACATAAAAGCTTGCTGTAAATTATTTAAAAGGATTAAGCAATAAATTTCAGAATTTTGCATTTTTTTTTTCAAGTTCCTTCACCTGAAATATCAAGTTCGATACTCAAACATAACTTCCATCTGTTTTTTATTTTCTTCTGAAATGCTAATGCAGTCACTTTGTTCTGATAATTCATGAAGAAAAATAATAAAGAATGTCAAAATAATATAATTCCAATGCTTCTAGAAAATGAATTGACAAATATTTTCATTGGTGTTCATTAGACTGTGAAAAATATCTTTTTTCCCATTTCTTTGTAAATCATAGCAACAGAAGCCTCCTCAATAAAGCTCTTATGTCTCGATTTTCTTTTATAAGAATCTGCTTTTGTGTTTCCTTCAAAACTGGGGGGGGGGGGGGGCTGAACTCAAAACTACAATATGCGAAATCAGGAGACATGAAAAACAAATTTTGTTTTCTACTTTCATATAAAATAAACGTAAAATGCTATTAATAGCATAAAAGCTTGCTGTAAATTACTTAAAAGGATTAAGCAATAAATTTCTGAATTTAGCATTAATTTTTTTCCAAGTTCCTTCACCTGAACTATCAATTTCGATACTCGAACATAACTTTCATCTGTACCAATTTCATTTTCTTCTGAAATGCTAATATAGTCACTTTTTTCTGGAAATTCATGGTGAATATAATAAAAAATTATGTCAAAATATTATAAATCCGATGCTTCTATAAAATGATCTGTCAAATATTTTCGCTGGTGTTCATTAGACTGTGAAAATATCTCTTTTTAAATGTTAGACAATAAAATCAGACAAGAGAATTTTCTACTTCCACATAAAATAAAAGCAAAATTAATAACATAAAAGCTTGCTGTAAATTATTTAAAAGGATTAAACAATAAATTTCATAATTTAACATTAATTTTTGTCCTTGTTCCTTCACCTGTAATATCAAATTCGATACTCGAACATAACTTTCATCTGTACTCTTTTTATTTTCTTCTGGAATGCTAATCCAGTCACTTTTTTTTTTCTGAAAATTCATAAAGAAAATAATAAAGAAAAATGTCAAAATATTATAAATCCGATCTTTCTAGAAAATGAACTGTCAAATATTTTCGCTGGTGTTCATTAGACTGTGAAAAATATCACTTTTTATATTTCTTTTTAAATCATAGACAACAAAATCCTCCTCAATAAAGCTCTTATTTCTCGAATTTTATTCTATAAGAATCTGCATTTGTGTTTCGTCCAAAACAAGGAGAAAATCGAACTCAAAACTACAAAATACGAAATCAGGTGGCATGTAAAAAACTAATTTTGTTTTCTACTTTCACATAAAATGAACGCAAAATTAATAACATAAAAGCTTGTTGTAAATTATTTAAAAGGACTAAGCAATAAATTTCTGAATTTAGCATTTTTTTTTCTAGTTGCTTCACCTGAAATATCAAGTTCGATACTCGAAAAAACTTTCATCAGTACTTTTTTTTATTTTCTTCTGAAATGCTAATCCAGTTACTTTTTTTCTGAAAATTCATGGAGAAAATAATAAAGAATGTCAAAATAATATAAATCCGATGCTTCTAGAAAATGAACTGTCAAATGTTTTCGCTGGTGTTCATTAGACTGTGAAAAATACCTCTTTTTCCCATTTCTTTTTAAATCATAGACAACAAAAGCCTCCTCAATAAAATTTTTATGCCTTGGATATTATTCTACAAGAATCTGTTTTTGCGTTTCGTCCAAAACAGGGGGGAAACTGAACTCAGAACTACAATATGCGAAATAAGGTGGCATAAAAAAACAAATTTTGACAGTAGAAGTGTCATTTCTTTCGTGATGACATAATCAGACAAAGAAATTTGGGGATTTTATTAAATAATAAATTTGGGATATTTTTATTCTTACATTTTAAGGACATGGTGTGAAACAGCACGTCAAAAGTACAGACATTTATTTTATTTTACTTTATTTTATTTTATTTTTTAGAATAAGAAATTAATCATGAATAAAATTTAAATGCAGTATTATTCAAATAGTGCCCTTTTAAAAAGCATTTACAAAAAATGAAATAGGAATTATGAAATAAAAGACTTTGAAAGCTAAATGAATATAGCATAAAGACATTTTTAACACTTCGTAACATAGTTGAAAAGGTTTATGAATTCCATTTTGTCAGACTGGTTGTCCGCGCTGTAACTTTCGTGAATAGGGTAACTCCGGGAGAGTCTCCGCATACGGGATAGATGCCGCATCCCTTCTATTTCTTGTAATTATCGATAGATGGTCGTCAAACGCACAGTATAGGTGAGCAATGAGATTATTTTAACCAATGTATAGCGTGAATCCCATTTCGATGTTAACTTGTAGAAGTACAATCCTTAATTTGACGTAAGTGCATGATTTCACTGCCCAAAATTTTAAACACGTTATCTTTAAATACTTTTCATACACTAATTACTAAATGCATGCGTGATTTCGAAGTCAAAACTAAGTGTAGCGTTTGTATAGAGTACTGTGTGTTTGATTACGCCATTCCCCTTAGCGATGGCAGGTAACTGTGATGGCCGACGTCTGCACCATGCAAAATGTGATACATGCCGCACTGCTATTCCGGTATACATGCCGCAGTTTCTTTTGTACGGGATGATTAAGTGTTATTAACTTTTCCTTTTCTTTTTACACAGACTAACCATGTTAGGCATATTATCAAGTTTACTAAAACCAAAGGAGAAAAGGGGGAAAATAAAAAGTAAGAAGGGCAAGAAAGATGCAAGTCAAGATGATAATAATGAAAAATTGGATTACGCGCAACGCAGACGTTCTTTGCAAACTACTCCAAAAAAGAGGAAGTGTAATTGGCTTCGTTGCATCATGTGTTTAAATGTAGTTACATAAAGACTGTACTTTTAAGACACTTTTTCTGTAGATTGAAGTCGATCTCTTAACCCATTCGGGACCATAGGTGCATATAAGCACCTTCATAAAGAGCTTACAAAATTTGTTTCTGGCACCAGTAAAAAACAAAATTAATATTTGCTTTGTTTAATTAGAGCATTTCTATGATTATTTAAGTAAAGATAACTTCTTTTAAAAAAAGTGGTACCAACCGAATAAAATTTGTGTAAAAGACACCGATTAACAAATAAATTATGTAAACACAATTTTACTTTTTTTCTTTTTCCTTTCTAATACATTGATGTTGCGTTGTTGCTGAAATAACAATTAAAATTTAATGTAAAAAAATAAGTCGATAATTTTAATAGTGAAAGTAGGCAACAATTATTAATTTGAATCTACTAATACGTTTCATTGTACTCATTTAGTTTCATTTTGTTATTACATCCATGATTATAGTCAGATATGAATATTTTTTTTATATTTTTACTTATAATTTCATTCTGTTCTTAATTCAAGCGCGGCATAACTACCGCACAAGTGCGGCGTCTCAGCCTGAATGTACGGGTGACGCGCCGCAGTGTAATGTTTTAGAAAAAAATTGTTAAAAAATATTAATATTTTTTTTTTTAATTTTTTTGTCGTAGTACACGCGTTGTATATTTAACATTAAATAGCACAGCATGATTTTTTTTTAATTTTATGTCCACCATGGGACTTTATACACAAGTTCAAAAAAAATGTGCGGCATAAATCCCGGAATTACCCTTTTCTTGGATTGCCATGTAATTAATAAATGTTATTTAGGTTTGCTGTGGCATGTTCGGTATTAAAAATGAAGTGTAAACATTTATAATTCGTTTTAAAGGACACTCAAAAGAATTTCGTTGCATTACAGACTATAGAGAAAAATCGTTTGCAGAGTATTTTAATGATGTAACACTCTTTCAAACATATTGAAATTTGTATACAAAATTGAGCTGCAGTACAAGAGGCTAACTATAGAATATGACATGCTTACCATTTATCGTTCATTTACAGGGACACACAAAAGGAATTCCGTTTCATTATTTAACCACCTTTCAAGGCGTGGATTTAATATCCTCTTTTGTTGGGTACCCGGGCACATGGGTATCCCAGGTAATGAGAAAGCAGACAAAGCAGCAAAACATGCTCTCAATTCTCTACATCATCAGATTCCTTTTGCAGATGCTAAACATATCATCAAAAGTCATATTTATAATAAATGGCAAGAAAGCTGGGACTCTGAAATAAACAACAAATTACACCATATTAAACCTACAATAACAATCTGGTCCACTAATTACCCAAGGAAAACTGATGTTCTACTTACCCGTCTTAGGATCGGTCACTCCAGAATCACTCATAGACATCTATTACTCCGGGAGGATGCACCCATGTGCCCACACTGTCATTTTGATTTCCTAACCATACATCATCTTTTAACCGATTGTCCGGGCCTCCGGCACTTGTACAGGATATATTTTAATTCATCATCACCAATCTTGACAAACCTCATTGGGGAAACACCTCATGGGGCACTATTTCCCTTTTTAAAACATGCCGGATTTTATTCTGAAATCTAACTGTTTATTTGCTTCATTGGTTGACTCTTATGGTTATTCCTTTACACTTTTATGACATCTGGATGGGTAACCCCATCCAGATTTCTTTTATCTTTTCTCTTTTTTATTGACATTGTTTGTTCCTAACTGCTTGTAATCTTTTGTTTCTTTTTTTGGCGCAGCATGTCCCCTATGGGATTTTGTGCCAGTAAACCCTATACAACCAACCAACCATCCGTTGCATTATAGACTATAGAGAAAAATCGTTTGCAGAGTATTTTAATGATGTAACACTCTTTCAAACATATTGAAATTTGTATACATCATTGAGATGCAGTACAAGATGCTAACTACAGAATATGACATGCTTACCATTTATCGTTCATTTACAGAAACATTCAAAAGAATTCCTTTGGATTATAGACTATAGAGAAAAATCGTTTGCAGAGTATTTTAATGATGTAACACTCTTTCAAACATATTGAAATTTGTATACATCATTGAGATACAGTACAAGATGCTAACTACAGAATATGACATGCTTACCATTTATCGTTCATTTACAGAAACATTCAAAAGAATTCCTTTACAGTACTGACTATGAGCAATAATTGCTGGAAGAGCGTTTTTAATTGTGGTAGGCGTTTTTTAATTTTGCATATTACTTGTGTGTATAAATTCTATAGATTATATACAGGTCAGCACAAAACCATTTGAGTGTATTACCGCTTATTGAGGATATTGCTGAAGGGGAATTTTCCAGTGCGTTATGTGCTGAACTAAATTTTTTCATACTATATAGTATACAAGCATCTCCCAATTTACGTATTACATGACTTATGCAAATTCGCAGTTACGTAATAAATCTCGAAAATTACATTTACGGACACACTCTCGCGTTTGTTGCGCATTTGCACACTTTTGATAATAATTTTATAAATAAAATATGCAGATAAAAACCACAATCACAATATATTTTTATATATTAATTGAGAGATGTATTTTTATTGGGATATACAATTAAATCATTAACAAATAAAACACCCCAGCCTTCAATATAGAAAGTGGCAGAAGTTGTTTGAGAACAGCATTTCTTTTCACAACCATTCCCCTCACGCGCTGACTCTGCAGAACTAAATTAGCGTACAGAACTAAATTAGCGTAAAAACAAGTGTCAAATCATTTTTGATATTGCGTACTATAAGTAGCATTGTCACAACAACTTAATCTTTATTGTTAATTATTCATAGTAGTCATCTAATTAATAATAAATATTATGCTTATCAAGGATTATTTTATTTTGTGAAAACTAATTAGTTGTCTTGCTATTAGAAATTCATGGAGAAGAGGTAATTTATTCCTCTTTAATTATTTCTTATTTTTATAGCCGTTTGATGCAGACTCAAAATTGTTATAAATCAGTTCATCAGTGTTCAATTTATAAATACCGTATTCCACAAGATATTTTTTATTTGAAAAATGTTTTTTTTTTAGGTTTTTTTTTATATTTTTCATACTTTTGCAGTTTATATCCGAGTAAATACTGCTGTACGACGTTTTATTTATAAAATAATACTGTATAAATTACACTATACATGTATGTATAAGTAATATATGCGGGAGGCAACGGAGTTCTCTGTCTCGGGGGCGACGACTACGAGGCACTTTTTAACATAGCAGCTCTCTTCAGAATTCCGGTATGGTGCAGGGGCGTTTGAGAACCGTGGCTGGTTCGTCGAACTGTATGTCATTTCAGGTATACGTGGCATGTTCACTGTGGGTAGATATGAGTCAATAAAATAGAGATAAAGTTCGTTGGGGCCTGGTTTTATTTTTCCTTTGCATTATATGGAATCTTTTTGCAAAACCAAGTCCAGTCAGATTGAATGTGGTCGCCGCCCGATTTCACAAAGGCGCTGCCGAGTGGCGGTAGTAAATTCAGCAATTCATGATCGTAAAAGCCACGGGTTTTTCGGTGTCCCGTCTTAAATATGGAATAATTCCGCTAGAATGCGAAACTAAAGAAATAGGAGGTGATCGCATTTAATAGGCTAAAATGTATCCAGGCATCGTGACTTCCTTCTGGGCTCGGCATTTGGGTCTCTAGCTCTGACCACAAAAGCGAAGAATCGCGTTTACATCAGCGTTTTTATTCTTAAAGATGGATCAATTTTGAAGTATGAAAGTGATAAACGTTGGGCTGGAAAACAAATCAGCTTTAGTCTGCGACCTTTCAAAAGTTAGATAAAATTTAAGAACTTTAAATTTAACTTTTACTTTTAAACTTTAAATTTTAAAAAGGGTTAGGTTTTAAAAAAAGGGGTAAATCTTTATCCTGTCATATATTTCAGTTTCTTACGAAATTTTACCTAAATAATTTACAAATTCGACTTACGTGAAATGCAATTTACCTAAAAGTTTACGGAACGCATTACTACGTAAATCGGGGGGTGCCTGTACACACAAATTTATAGATCATATATAGGGTTGTACAAATGAATTCGGATATTATTCCGACTGGGAATTCCTGAAATTGAGTTTTCAAATGTGTTATGCGATTTCAAAATTGTTTACTTTGTCATCACCTTTCAGATTACTAAACGGTGAACTTTTGTTATAGCATTCTCAATGTGTTGGAAAATATTTTATAATCTATGCTTGACACATGATTTTTTTTCTTGTTTTTTAATTTGCTTTACAGATAAATTTATTGAACGAGGCATTTTCATTAATAAACATTATTAAAAATACCTTTATTATTAATTAATAGAATTTTCAATGAAGGAAAAAATATATGAAATGAATTAATTCAACATTTGCATTAGCAAGTCTGAAATTTTTTTTAATGAATTATACAAAATAAAATCATCATTCCTGTTTTTACGTACAGTGATCATATATATTGTGAATTTATTGAACTAAAAATGTTTAATGTAGACTGAATTAAAGGTTTACTCAGCCTTTCATCCCTTCGGGGTCGATAAAATAATGAGTACCAAGCTTGTTTGGAAACTAAACACTGAGGGTCCCGCGTTAGGCTGACCACCTGACTGGACCATATGCTGTATAGCACTTCGGGTCCCAGGGTGAAGAAAAGAGTGTTTTGGCACTGTAGGCTCTGATCTATAATGGATTGTAATCAGGGTTCTCGCTGGCTTTTGACCAACATTAGTGATTTGGCGAATAAGAAATAAAAAACAGTAGCCAAATGAAAAGAAATGTTAACAAAATAGATTCGGCGTGAAACACTGAAAAATCTATCTTTAACCCCTTATTGTATCCCTTTTTTCGAATATGTTCTAAAAAAACATTTTTTTTTTAATTACTTATAAAATAGAAATTCGGCTATCCGCTACAGAAACTGTTCAAAATAGGTACATTCTAAATGTCTTAAATGTGCAAATGTTTCTGACATTATTTTAGCACTCTAAATAAAAATTCGAAACAGCTACCTTTGATTTACCGTTGTGAAAATATACACTTAAAATTGCTGAGATTTCGACTCTAACCAATAGAAAAAATTGACCAGCCAATGATACTTTACGTACAACTAATAAATACTATAGTAAATGGATAATTTCAACACCATATTCCAGCAAAACTTTCCTCTATTTGGAACTTTATGCGAGTAATTTTGCTCGTGTTTTTACCGGCGTGACATCGCGCCCCTACGCATAGATAGTAATTAACTGACAATAGAGAAATACCTATCACATAATCCTTTCTATGTCTTTGGCTTTTGCTAAATTGAATTGGTATTAAGTCAGTATCTCTATAAATAGAACAATGCAAACGGCACGCTGCAATTAAATGTGTAAAGCGACATTAATCGTTCAGAAGCGCGGATAAGAATCTTGACTCTATTGGCACGCACATACACACAAACAGAGCAGAAATTGGGCACTCGCAATTTGGCGAGTCTTGTTGTTCGTTTACTCGCCAAAAGAAACATTTTGTCGCGATTTAGCGCAATGGAGAGCTGCAGCGAGAACTCTGATCGTAATACCATAGGTTTAGTTTTTTTTTTTGAGTGAATTAAAGGTCGTTGTAATGTGCAACATATGCCATGAATTTTCCACCCAAAAAGGTTTAATGTATGCTCTAAGAAGATAGAGATTAAAGCACTTTTAATATGGGCTGATTATTTAATACTTCTGTCAATTTCAATAAAAAAATTTTCACATTTGGTCTAAGAATACGAGAATTACAAAGTCGAAAATTCTTCTGTCCAAATTAGTGCTCTCTTTATGGGAAAAGTTGTTTTATATAAGCAGGTGTTTTTCTTTATAAAACAACGACATAAAAAGGATAAGATAAAATGGATTATATTTTCGTATACTCTCAGCAAGCTCATGATCCCATGGCAAGAACATAACTTTGACGATAAACTTGGCAAAAGTTTATTCACATCTTGAAGGACAAATTTGGCTCCAAATAATTATCTAGCAAATATAAGACATTAAAACCGTAGATCATTTAGGAAACAAAATAATGAACATATTAGATGTAAATTTCCAACTGGGAGAAAAATGTCCGGACCAGGATTCGAACCCGGGACCTCCTGGCTGAAGCCGCCAGTGCTCTGCCATCTGAGCTATCCCGGACGATTCTGTTCGAACTTTTTCACCAAGCTAACCTTGATGATTACAGCATCTGGTCTGAAACCTGGTTCAGCTCAACAGAATAAATCTCAGGTAATGGAACTCCAGAAATCGCTGGATACGAAATTACACTAGATTAACATTAACACAATTATTCTAATTGGTAAACAAATCATATTAGATGTAAATTTCCAACTGGGCGAAAAATGTCCGGACCAGGATTCGAACCCGGGACCTCCTGGCTGAAGCCGCCAGTGCTCTGCCATCTGAGCTATCCCGGACGATTCTGGTCGAACTTTTTCACCCAGTTAACCTTGATGATTACAGCATCTGGTCTGAAACCTGGTTCAGCTCAACAGAATAAATCTCAGGTAATGGAACTCCAGAAATCGCTGGATGCGAAATTACACTAGATTAATATTAACGCAATTATTCTAATTGGTAAACAAATCATATTAGATGTAAATTTCCAACTGGGCGAAAAATGTCCGGACCAGGCTGGTAGACCCAGGGACCTCCTGGCTGAGCCAGGAGGTCCCGGGTTCGAATTTTTCGCCCAGTTGGAAATTTACATCTAATATGATTTGTTTACCAATTAGAATAATTGTGTTAATATTAATCTAGTATAATGAACATATTCAAAGTAAAGTGAAATGATGGCAATGTGTATTTCTCGCCAAGCTGATGATGATTACACGAATATAAAAATACTGGGTGTCTCAAAAATATAGAAAAGCTCTTTCTTTTTTTAGTTTGTTCGAGAAAAGTAGGCAATATAATTTTCAAAAGCGTTCAAAATAGGTAGGAATTCAGATTATATTAATGAAATTATTCCGTCATTGATTTTCAAAAGTTGCAGTTTTAAAAAATTTATACGAGCCGTCTAAACAAAAGCTTTCAATTAGAATTTTTATTCCCTTTTTCTGAAACAACATCACTACAAAAATCTATATACATAAAATAATATATCTATGTATATAATATAAATTCAATTTTATATATACCTGCATATATAAAATTGAATTAGTTAAGCTTAATTAAAAATTGATTATTGTGAATCGAGATCATACATCATATTAGAAATGTAAATCCGGTAGATACTGCGAGAAAAATAAAATACCGACGAAAACATACATCCAGTTGATCTTAAGCAAATATAATTGATACTTGGTATAATATTAGTGATGAAGATTTCCAAAATATTTACAAAAGCATTATAATAAGAGTTCAGTTATGGATTTCAGATTAGATAAAACATCTTGAGAAAGATTCCTGAATTTCTTTTACTTAATTATGTTTCTAGGATTTAAAACTACACTTTTTTCTTTGCATGATCGCTGCATTTTCAAATTTTTATTCCAATGTATTCATAAAGCATTTTTTCTCTACTTTATAACATATATTTTTTTAATTTAAGGAAAGCCTTGGTCAATTTGAGAATGGTCCGTATTTTTAGTAATGAAATAACATTTTAAATGATTCAAAAAAGTGATATAAATTAGATTTTTTCCCTTTATTATTATTTTTGTTAATTTTAAAGACACGAGTACGCAGTTCTTTTTGTGATAGTTTTCATAAAACAAAAGAAAAAATTCTAATTGAAAGAAAAATTCCTAGAATTTTTTAAAAAAGAATTAACGGGAGAACTGTTTCGTTCACATAAGCCTGTTTTCTACTTTATCGCGAACACTATTCAATTTATATTGCCTATTTATCTACAACAGGTAAAACACTAAAATGAATTTCAACTTTTTGGGGAGAACCCGTATAAGTTTTTTAATTTGAAGTTACAGGTGCCACGTGAAAGGTTGCACTCTAAAAATCAGTGGTATTTTGCTTATTGTAATTCATTGTTTTCCAGTTTTTCTGCCGGTCCCAGTTTTGTTTAGAGCGTCATAATTGTGTATTTATTTTAAAGACACGAATATGCAGGTTTTGTGATGGTCTTATTGAAACAAAAGAAAAAAATCTTATTGAAAGAAAAATTTCCGATAAAAATTTATAAAGAATTGACGGGAGAACTGTTTCGTTGACATAAGCCTGTTTTCTACTTTATCGTGAACACTATTCAGTTTATATTGCCTGCTTCTCTCCAACAGGTAAAACATTAAAACGAATTTCAACTTTTTGGGACAACTTGTATAAGATAAGTCATTTAATGTGAAATTACCGGTGTCACGTGTGAAGTTGTCCTCTAAATAACGGTGGTGTTTTGCTTACTGTAATTTATAGTTTTCCATTTTTTCTCCTGATCCCAATTTTGTTTAGAGCATCATAATTGTGTATTTATTTTAAAGACTCGAGTATGCAGTTTTTTGTGATGGTTTTGTTAGAACAAAAGAAAAAATTCTTATTGAAAGGAAAAATTCCGATAAAAATTTATAAAGAATTAACGGGAGAACTGTTTCGTTAACATAAGCCTGTTTTCTACTTTATCGTGAACGCTATTCAGTTTATATTGCCTACTTATCTCCAACAGGTAAAACATTAAAATGAGTTTAAACTTTTTGGGGGTAACCTGTATAAGATAAGTCATTTAATCCTAGAGTGGTATCGTGAATACCAGCATAGTAATGGTACATATACCATATGTTCTCTAAAAATATGGATTATATAACTTAAATATGGATAATATAAGTCCTTCCTCGAAGCGACCCCAGAGGATGGGGGGTGAACTTCTAAGGTCAAATAGAATGGTACATGTTTTTTTCTACATCCACGCCTCTAAAGGGTATAAATACCGTTCTAGGGTTAATGGGAAGTTACTGGTATCATCTGTGAGGTTGTTCTCTAAATATCGGTGGTTGCACTCTAAATATGGATGGTATTTTGCTTATTGTAATTTATTGTTTCCCACTTTCTCTGCTGATCCATTTTATGTAGGCCGTTATAATTGTCGATTATAAAATTAATGCACTTTTACTCATAGCATAATTACAGTCATTTCAAGAGAGTTTACTAAAAGATTAACAGTTGCAACTACACGCTTTAATATTTTAAATAGAAATAAACAGATTGTCAGTATCATAAAATTTCGGCAATGAGAGTAATTAAATACTCTTGAATAAACTTATTCTTTAAGACGTAATAGTCATAAAAACTCCTCCTCTCGTCATAGCACTAGATTTATTAAGATAGCAATAATATAAGAAGAAGACGATCTTTTAACAATTCAAAAATAATAGATTGTGTTTTTGCGTCTTTCACTAATCACTTACACAACTGGTTCGTTCATATAAACACCAAAGCGGACTGTAAACATGAATTTCTTTTAACACTAAATATATGCGAGCCAACAGACGGCTTACTACATTCTATCATTTTTCACATTCCACAACAACAAGAATCAAAACAGAGTAAACACAGAGTGTTACCACATGCGGAAAAAAGGACAAGAAACTTACATGGATTCGGAGCACACGAAACCAAGGAAAATGCAGCAGACGATACTTACATAAACAGATTGGAAGCATTTGCTTTTTTGTCCATGTTAAGAAACAAATTCAAATGATAAGAATAATTAACTAAAAATAATGTTAAAAAATAAAAATCTTGATTAAAGTAGCATGTATAAGCTATTCATTTGGTAAACTCATTCTAGTATAAATGCTTTAAAGTTAAAAATAAATCTGTTTAATGTGAGTTTAAAGAGCATGTTCTTCACCTTATTAAGTGAAACGTTTTGATAAACAACTTTAATTACAAAACTATTATTAAGTTGGCTAAATGTTTATCTTCCTAAATTTGTTTTCTTAAGTAGGAAGCATTTTCTTAAGTCAGTTTCATGTTACTTCCTACAGATGCACAGCAAACTTAAAAATAAATATTAACCCGATTCGTTAGATGCAAACAACTTATTTTGTGATGACCACGCCATAAATATAATAACAACAGAGTTTAAAGTCCATCACTATCTCCAGTGTCTTTTGTATGTTGATGGGTGTAATCTTATATACTTTAAACCCTAGTGTTCTTTAATCTCGAAAGAAGTCTTTGTAAAGTTTTATTGTTTGCGTGATTCATAATACACTGTCAAAAATAAAGTTCAATGTTTCGCCAAGAAACTGGTTATATCAACACAAATTTACCTGAAACATAGTTATTGGTGTAATGTTTCGCCAGTTTCGTAGTGCATTCACAAATACTATTATTAGTGACATATCATACATATTAATACTACTATATAGATTATATGTATTACATATTAGTTGTAATATTATACATATTAGTGAAAGGGTGAACCATGATTTAGGTTTTTATCTAAATCAATTCTATGGTAAAAGGTTAAACCATGATTCAGGCTTTTATTTATACTGATATTACAGTTAAAGGTTGAATGAAGCACGATTCAAACTTTTTTCTAAACCAAATTTATGGTAAAAGATTGAACAATGATTCACTATTTATTCTAATGGAATTTTATGGTGAAAGGTTGCACCATGATTCAAGAGAGGGTTTTTTTAGCCAAATAATAAAAAAATAGGTAAAAAATGTCGCTCAGATAGCTGAGCAATTTTTTTTAGCTATTTATTATTATTATTATTATTTCTTTTTTCCTCAATTTTACGTGAGGAGTAATTGTACGACTAATTCAATTTTTCCATTGGAAATTTTAATTTTTTTTAATTCTGTTTTAATCTAAAATCTTGTAGCATTCTACTTTGGAGGCTTTGAATGGCTGGACGGTGGGGGACGACGATTATCACGAGCTCACATGTTTCCAGATATGAAACGGAAGTCAAGTAATATTAGTTGTATTGCAAATAATGGAAATGCATATCTAGGTAAGTACATAATATTATAAATAAGTACTAATAATTTTTTATAGAACATATAATACTCAGTAAACCAAAACATAACCCTTAACAGCTGTGACAGAAATTATTGATTAGATAATGTGAGCGGTCTCTGAGACTCTTGATAGCAAGATGAATAAATAGCTCGATTAACTCACAATATATTGTTTCTGTACAAAACCTTGTGCATAGGACTATTATGATAAAAATTCCACTATTCAGAAGTCTCAATCGTACGAACGCAGCGAACGTAGCAAACGTAGCGAAATTTCTATAGTAGGGGAGACCGGGGCTAGTTGGCTACAGGGGTAAGTAGGCGCAGTCCTTACAAATCGGTTGTTTGTGGATAGATTGCG
Source organism: Maratus speciosus (assembly GCA_963932465.1). Classification (NCBI taxonomy): domain Eukaryota; kingdom Metazoa; phylum Arthropoda; class Arachnida; order Araneae; family Salticidae; genus Maratus; species Maratus speciosus. The sequence continues at coordinate 485,068,685 of OZ010793.1, forward strand.
CAACCAGTCACAGAGTATCTTTCTTCTTGCTTTTTACAATCCTAATTGTAGTTTTGCAGCGTTAGCTACGGGCAGTGGACATTTATTACGAGTTTTCTGTTTTTTGCACTCATAAGTAATTTTTTGTTGCTTCATTCTTTTTCTAATTTCTAATACTTATCTTAATAATTGCGATTTAATTTGTGCAGTTTTTCTTAGTGTATGATTAACTGTACCTACCTCATATGTGATTTACTTGGATTATTTATGCTTAGATGATTACGTGTCCCATTTGGGAAGAAATTTATTATAGGGCTAGTAGGCGGATTGAACACGGGGCAAGTTGGCTCGGTGTCTGGTGTGTGCTGGTAACTTGAAAAACAGCAAACACCCAGAAAAGTGGTTGAAATGCAAGATTTTGGGCACGCGAGGCTTGCCCAAACTAGAGGTCTGCACGGGCCCGGGCTTGGCCCGAGGTACGTACCCGGCCCGGCCCGCGGGCCGGGCCGGCAGAATTAGGACAATTTTTTCAACGGGCCGGCAAAAAAACTGAACGGACTTGCAGGACCTGGCCGGGCCGATAAAAAGAATTAATCGGGCCTATCGGCCCGATATAACAATTTGAGAGTAGCAGATAAAATACGAGGCCATTTCCAATGAATGACTGTTTCGAGAAGTATAAATGTGCTTTACGAGCCGATGCGAGTTTAACAACATCAATACACTGTAAATAAAAAGGAGTGACTATTCACTCCGGAGGAGTGAATAGTCACTCTATCGCAGAGTCAAAATATGCCCAACCTCTTTAGAGTGACTATTCACTCTGAGCAAAAGTGAAATTTTTGATTCTCTGAAAGAGTGAATAGTCACTCCTGGAAAGTGAATATTCACTCTAAACAGGGGTGGATAATCACTTTTTCGGAGGAGTGACTATTCACTCTTGCTAAAGGAGTGCGGTTTTTCACCCCTGGTAGGAGTGAATAGTCACTCTTTCATAAAAGTGAATGTTCATTTTTTAATGTAGTCGGTTTTTTTTTTCGCTTCTATGGTCATTTTAAAAGAATCACATCTTTTACAGCATGCAATGAAAATAGATACAAGCGTAGTAAAGATTGGAATAAAATACTTTATTAGCAATATTTATTTAATTCATGGTTTGTAACACTAATTGAACTTTTAAGGAAAAATTCAGTTAAAGTTACATACGAATTTAAATTAGATTACTAATAGTAATAAACTAAAATATTTTATTCCAATCTTATCCTTTGTGTTTGCTTTTATTGCATGCCCTATAAAGATATTACTTTTAAAGTTTTATTAATAACTTTTTAATCAGTGGATGTTATATGTTTAACAATGTTTGATTTGATTTTAATTTTTGTTTTAAATATAAAACCGTACTTTTTCTTTAAATTATTGCTATTTTTGCAAAGTCCTATTGTTCTAAAATATTTTTAATTTTTCCATTTAAAAAACAAAACTTATAAACTTACATCTTTTTTAAATAAGTTCTAAGCATGATTTAAATATTAAGAATGTATATATATATTATCCGCTGTCATTTGCTTTTGTTTTATTTAATATGAACTTGGAGTCTAAAGTTAAACTTTTAAGTTCTCTGGAATATGTATATATTTTTCTTTTAAACATATTCCTTAACTTAATCATGATTTCTAATTTTCGTCCGTCATTGCTGAAAAATGAAATTAATACAATACTTATTAATGAAATGACGCGATAAGCCATGTTTAATTTAATTTTTTTATTCGCGTAGATATTGTATTTTGTGAATATGAGCAAAATAGATTTTATATGTTTTATAGGAAAAGATTGACCTCGGAAATAGAAACAAGTTGGAAATTGCTCGTCAAACGTGGCAAATGAGGTGCGTTCGTACTATAACTAATTTTATAAATATTTTTTGCACCGCATATTGTGCTGAATGTATATTTTGGTGAACTTTATAAGTGCATATCAATTTCATTCTGTTCAAAAGACTGTAACATCATTAAAATGCACTTGAAATAATTTTTTTCCCCATTGACCTTAAAGTTAACGGAAAGCTTTTGACTCCCAGTAATTAAACTGTACATCCGATTTTCATAAAATTTGAAACGACTCGACAAAATTTTGCAACAATTAAATAGGGTATTGTGCCAGTAATGGACACTCTTAAGGAATTTCTTTTAAAATTATTTTTTTTATTAATAGTTATAATTATTAGATCCCAGTTTTTTCAATATTATATTAATCTATCAACAATATTTAACCATTCTTATAGTCTCATTTCCCAATGTGAATCGAAATTTAATTTTAAATAACAGAAATATACCAAAACACCCAAAAGCCCAGTAATGGACACCCTCTGGCCCAGTAACGGACACCCAATAAAAAGTTATAAATATAATTGTTTTTATGATTGTATTTAGAATTAGAACTAGAATTTAATGAAAACATACTAATGAAACAAAATGGTTATTTTCAAATAAATTTAACTATAAGGATACCAGTAATTAATAAAAAATTTGTGATGATCATTTACTGTTTGCATTAATTATTGTAATTATCAGACGATCAATGTTTTAATTATTTTAGATGGATAGTTTAAAATACTAAATATCAGGCAATTACAGCTATTAAATTATTGAAACAGTGGGGGATTTAAAAGGTAATAATAATAAAAAAAGTTTTGGAATGTTAGTGATGTTTAGTTTTGTCTCGCTATTTTTAAAAATTAATCTTTTAGAGACTACTTGATACATCATTTATAATAATTAATATTGCAAATATGAAAGAAATAATATTGTGAGTTGAATATTTTAAATGCTAAGTAAAATAATTTCAAAATAAAACTGTAGAACTGATGTTTGGGGCCACTGATCTGCAGATTTACCAGTTTCATGAATATTGCCTATAAATTAAGGAATATTACTTTTTTTTCCCTTCTTTTTTTTTTTCAGATAAGAATAACAAACATTTAACACAAAAAATAGATTTTTAATAGCTTCTGTAACTTAACTGCTTTTATTTAAAAGGAGAGGTATTAAGCCCTATGAGCCCGTCTTTGGCTGTACTCTTAAACAATATTTTCTACTACCTAGCTGGTTTGATTGCCAGATTTTAAAATAGCAAAGTATATATACATAAAAAAAGAATAAAATATTGAAATTTTATTAATCACATAAACTAACTTAAAAGCAGCTATTTAAAAAGTTTTGGTGGAAAATGACTAATTAACCATTCTAGTAATAGACACTCTCTCTTAAAACCTTAAAAATAAATGAAATTTCGTAAATGACCGTTAGTATATAAAAGTCTAAGTTTTCTATTGCTACTCAAACAAAAGCATTCAAATTTTGCAAGAAAATAAATAATATATAAATTAATTAAACGAAGCTCTTAGCCTCTTCATTAAGATTTTCACAGAAAAACAGCAAAACTTTGAAACGTTATTTTCTACTTCCTAATTGGTTTGATTAAAAGTGTCAACAATAACCCAGTTTTATAAAACCTGCAAGGGGAAATTATAAAAAAAATAATTAAACTTAAATATTTATTACTTATTTTTTTATGAACCAAAAACATCAAAGGGTGACCATTACTGGCACATCTGCCATATTTAAAATTTCAGACCATTCGGAAGGCTGTAACAACATTAAAATGCACTTGCAATAATTTTTCCCATTGGCCGTAATGTAACAGAAAAATTTGACTGTCCCTGTAATTAAACTATACATCCGATTTTCATAAAATTTGAAATGACGCGACAGAATTATACAACAATTATATATTTTAAATTTCAAACGATTCGGTTGGGTAGTTTTTGCGCTGTTATATGCGGGCAGACGGACAGACAGACGGGCTGAACGACGACTATAGGTGCTACGTATTTATATAACTACGAACGCACCTAAAAAGCAATTTTTATTTTTTTATATCATTAAATAGTTTAAACTTTTGTCTTTCCAACGATGTGTCACACCTCACACATGTTTATATATATAAAAAATAAGTGTTGAAATTATTCATTCTTTCTAAGAGTACTTCACAGCTTAATGGCAATAAATCTTTAATCGACTTTTTCTCAAAACTTGGATTTTTCATGTTTATGTTCCTTTTTTAGGTGCGTTCGTAATTATATAAATACGTAGCCCCTATATTCGTCGTTTAGTCTGTCTGTCAGTTTTGATTTCAGGGGGTGGCCCGGAGGGGGGAAGGCATTTCCCCTCCGGAAGATTTGAGATTTTGTGTTTTCAATGGTCAAAAAGTGCAATCCCCCCCGGAACTCTATAATGTCCCCCCCCCCCCTCCGGAACCACAGAAATCCCTCCCGGAGATAAGGGTCTGAATTCAACACCCGCATATAACAGAGCAAAAACTACCCAACCGAATGGTCTGAAATTTTAAATATATAATTGTTGCAAACTTTTGTCGAGTCATTTCAAATTTCATAAAAATCGGATGTATAGTTTAATTACAGGGACAGTCAAAAGTTTTCCGTTACATTACGGCCAATGGGAATAAATTATTGCAAGTACATTTTAATGATGTTACAGCCTTCCGAATGATCTAAAATTTTAAATATATATTTGTTGCAAAATTTTGTAGACTCATTTCAAATTTCAGGAAAATCGGATGCATAGTTTAATTACAAGGACAGTCAAAAGTTTTCCGTTACATGACGGCCAATGGGAAAAAAAATATTTTAAGTGCATTTTAATGATGTTACAGCCTTTCATAACAGAATGAAATGGATATGCACTTATGTATTGCACTAAAATATACATTCAGTACAATATGCGGTGCAAAAAATATTTCTAAAACTAGTTATAGTACGAATGCACCTCATTTGCCACGTTTGGTGAGCAATTTCCAATTTGTTTCAATATCTATTAAACATAAGAACTCAGATTTTTTTTTTAATACTTATACTATGTTATATTGTATACACAGGGATTTAATGATTTGTTGAAAATTATTTATTTTAGGCAGTGAAATCTTACCAAAAAGTGCTAATTTAAAAATGACTTTCAATAAATAATTAATAATTAATTTTGAATTTTACTTAGAACGAAAATGGTCTGTTAAAATACGTAAAACATGTTATTCAAATTACTCTAAAAAATCTAGACCTCTATCTTTCACCATTTCTGAGAAAAATGTACATAAAGTTGGTGAATTTAACATGGCGGAGATACGGCTTTCCCGGTCCCCTTAAAACAATTACATTTCAGTCCGCTACATGAAGAAATCTCACAATCACTTTAGAACGAAAATGGTCAGTTAAAAAACGTAAAGCATGTTATTCAAACTACTCTAAAAAATCTAGACCTCTATCTTTCACCATTCCTGAGAAAAAGGTACATAAAGTTGGTGAATTTAACATGGCGGAGATACGGCTTTCCCAGTCCCCTTAAAACAATTACATTTCAGATCGCTACATGAAGAAATCTCACAATCACTTATGAATACTCCACGATCAATCTTTTGCTATACAAACATACAACTATTTAGCTCATAATCTGGACATTCCACATATCTACACGGATAAATGCTTAAAATTAAACAAGACTTACCTTCATTTTATGTATTCCAAAGAATAATTTTAATGATATCCTAATCTTAAAATGGCAGACGAAAAAGTGATCATTTTTCTTATCTTTAAAGGGTGTCGTCGTCTTGCTTCTCTGATTGGTTAATAAGCAATGCGCACGTAAGTCACTCTTCTTTCAGGAGTGAGACATCTCACTCCTTTCTAGAGAGTGGAAAACTCCACTCTTTAAGGAGTGTATTTTTATAAAACTCACTCCAAAAAGAGTAAAAATGCCTGTCACTCTTTCAAAAAGTGAACTTTTCACTCCTCCCAATTTTAGAGTGTACAGAAATGTAACATGTCCATCGTAGAGATCGGCATCGTACAGTTACATGATTCCCGATCCCGGGTTTAATTATTTCGGCAGACTTGTGCCGGGACGGAACTGGTCTTAATCGTTCTCAGGATGTGTAGGACAGGCATTGTGTTTTGTAAAAGTATTAATAGCGATAATGAACTTCTGTTAACAGTATCTTTGGAAATGTACCTTAAGGTGGTTCTCATACTTACTGCTCAACAATGCGAAACTTTGTCACTTTGTTTTTTGAGACTCTTGTCACGTGACTGTACGTTTTTCTCCTTTCCTGTGCTATCGCTTCCGGAAATTCGATTCAAAACGCTAACTTTGGCAGTATTTTCTGAAAGATATATTACTTTTATCTAAGAAAAAAATGGCATTTACATGGTTTCTGAATAAGAATACCTGCCAATCTCATGCGTTTCCGAAAAGAAATGAATTCATAAATGTATCAAAATGTAGCTCCTTTTGGATTTGAGAAAAGTCTTAAAAATGACAGAAATATTTTCACAAATCTACTTTTTATTATAAACTTCAAAAGTTATCATGTTTTTTAACCCTTTATTCTAAACTACAATAATCTTTTAATAAACCCTTATTTAAATTTTGAAACTTCTGTAGAGACGTTGACTAAAAAACTGTAAGTAATCGTTAATGTTTACTATTGTGTTTTCTATTTTGCGAACACATAGTAATTTAAAATATACTGTAAAATGTTCCCATAAATATGCATGTAGTATTCATTAAAGGAATCTTAATTGTATGTCGAGAAAAAACGGAATTTTTTGTAGAAATTTAGTCGGGCCGGGCCGGGCCTGTGTTCACTGATTTTTGTACGGGCCGGGCCGGGCCGAGAACGGTAAAAATGTAAACGGGCCGGGCCGGGCTCGGGCCGAACTTTCAATTTTTACACAGGGCCGGGCCGCGCCAAAATAGCTTTCCTTCGGGCCGGGCCGGGGCCGGGCCTGGAAATTCCGGACCGTGCAGACCTCTAGCCCAAACGGAGAAACACGATTTTTTATTTGTGACAACTATAACTGTGATGATGATATCGAGTAGGATAGAAGTTACTCAATGATAACGTTTTATTCATTATTTTTATGTCTGCATAATTTAGAATTTACATTGTACAGCGATAACGCCTTTGTTTAAACTTACTGTTAATAATGAAATTGATTTCTCTTAACTGCGTGTCTTATTTGAGTTTCATTTAAATTTTTATAAAGCGTGTGCCAACTTACCCCATAGGTATGGGCAACTTGCCCCGTGACGGGGTAGGTTGGCACACAATTTTCCTTGTACTTTAGGCTTCTGCTGAACATAAACTACAAAAGCTACAAACTCAAACCTCCGGGTATTTATAGCCCAGGGCTTGTTCTTTAATAGTACAGTTAAAGTTTCATAAAAAACTTAAACAAAAAATTAATAAAAATCAATAACTAAAAACTGCAACTACTAGCCCCGGTCTCCCCTATCTATAGTTAAACGAAAATTATATGTTTAACTGTGAAAATTGAAAAAATATCAACGTCTGTGAGACCGCGATTAAAAGTTAATGTGTAATTAAGAGCGATTAAGGGTTAAGATGTAATTTAATATGGTGATATGCCGTAATAAACGGCACTTTGTGCACGCCTTTGTGTGCGCCATTGCTCATGCTTGATAACCTAATAACCCTCAGAGAACTGTGCATATTTCATTTTTACCCCTTCATCGCATATAAACATCACGTGACTTTCAATGATGTTTGAGAAATACAACAACCGGTGTCAACACTTTTTTTTTTCCGAATATTCAATTGAAAAATTTACCTTTGAAAATATTGTTTTTGTTTTGCATAAAAACCGATTTTGTCAAAATATTTGCTATCTTGGATTTAAACAAGATTATTGGAGGAATGTACTTTACTTTCTTATTATGTGAAAACGCATTCAAAATTTAAATTATCATAAAAAATTATTTAATAACAATTAATAGCAATTTTGTATTGTTTGTAACTTTACATGTGATTCACTTTCGTAATTTTGTAATAAATGCAATTTTTTTTAACAATTCGGCATTTTGTTCTTAATAATATATTTTATATACAAAATATATTTTCATCTATTGAAAAATAATTCATCCATTCATCCATAAAAGGAGTGAACTGAAAGAGCGAAATTCTGGAGAATCGCCATCCAAATAATCACCTATTAAATCGAGAATCGTTTTCAGTGCACCTGTACTTTCAGCAAAAATTTACAGAAACAGCTTCTTCAGGTGTTAGACATCAATATAAATGGGAAAAGAAAATTCCTCAAATTTCGAAAAAAAATCTTTAGAGGAATCTAAATTATCATGAATAGATTAATAATAATACAAGTCTGTGCCATGCAAGAATCCAAAATCTTGCTTTATGCTACGTTTTCCTCAATTGTAGGTACTTGCATATTATAGCAACCTCCGAAAATGAAGCGCCAAGCAACCGAGATGTTCCGGAAGTTAGGTTGTAAAATCTAGCCAAATGTTTGCATTAATAAACGCACAATATATACATGTGCGACAGATATACATAATATACATTGCGTTCGGGATTAATCAGTTTGTCATGGTCGAATTAGTGTTGTAAATACGTGTCGGGAAAATCGATAGAGCCTATTTCGAATTTTCAAGAAGGTCTACTGTCCTAAATTTGTTTTAACCCTTTAAAACGAATCTGCTAAACGAGACTAGATTGTATTGTAGTACAAAAATATGCTACTAAATAAAGTTAAAAATCTATTTTAAAATTTCTGGTGTCTAATCTTTAATATAAGAATAAAAAACGTAATTCTAAAAGAATAATTCATGCATTTAAGGGTTAAGTTTTACAAAATAAAAAATTACATAAAATAAGGTATTTAGATTCATACTCATTAAAATATTTACTTATTTGCAATATTTTAGTTTTTACTTCTATTGCAGATGTGCAACATAAGAAAAAGTTGACGTATTACACGAAAAATGCATGTCTGTTGTTGTTTTTTTCTGCGTAATAAACCTTTCTAAGAATCATATATAATTTTTTCGAAACAAAATAAAAAATCATGCATTTAATGGTTAAATCCTTTGATTACTTCTTGGGACATATATGCCGCAGTAGGCTATTTTTTATTCTATTCGCACAACTTTTTGAAAAGTAATCACTGCTATACACTTTTTCTATACTAGGATGTTTTCAATAGAAATCTATCCGAGAGAAATATTTTGTAAATTGCGATGCGATTAAGGAAGGTTTGCTTTTTTTCAGTTGAAAAAAAAACTATTTTTTTTTTTTTTTTTTTTTTACATCTTTCTATTCCGTACAGCTTGTAGATTATCCTAGTGAAACGATTTGGCCGAATTCGAAGTTCTTTCGCATAGTTACTTAGCGCTTTACCGCAACGTGACCGTAGGCTTACACTGTTTTTACCCGAATGCCAAGAAGGGTTATGTGTTTCACGCGTATCTGGGTATGTGGATTTCTTTATCCTCGAAACAGCCCAACTACTGGATGGATTTTAATGAATGAGTTCTCTATCGATTCGTCTTAATCGTCCGATGGTTATAGGTTAATTTTTGTTTTTATAAATTCAAAATGGCGGTCGTAAAATACAAAACGGCGGTAGAGACGAAAAAAAATTTTACGCACCCTATTGAGTGACATATTGGATAACTCTTTCAAAATGAACACAATGTTTCACTGATTATTTTACAGTCAGAAGCTCCGTTTACATATTACACAACCTGGAAGTTGTGTAGGTAGGATCTCTTGCTTTACTGCAACTCTAACCTTCATAGACATCTATAGGTCTCATCAAAAGCGTGTTTATAGATAGGAACTAACAATTAAACACAACTTAAAAGTCACCAATACAAGTAAATAAAAAAATCGGTAAGTAATATTAAAAATAGTTTCACAATGATGAGAAATAATAATTTAGTTCGCTTTTTACGCAGTCGGGTTTTTTGATTTTTTAAATTTAATATTTACTTGTTGAGCACTATAAACGCATTTTACGTAAAAGGACTTTTTTCAAACTGCAAGGGGTTAGAATTCAAAAACTATTAAACCGATCTTGTTATTAAAAAAAAAAATTAAAGGTAGTATAATTTATTGGAGCTTGGACCACTTTCAGCCATTTTTATACAAAATAAATATTTTTAGAAGCACGCCAAAGTGCGAAAAAGGGGATCAGAAACAGGACTTTTTTTTCAAATGGCTGCCATTTTGTTGATTTCCAATTTTTTGACCCCAAAGTGCTTAAAGTTCCACACGATATTATCTACTTACATAACCCTTAACGAAAATTGATGGCAAACGACTCTGGACATCTATCGGATCCCGCCCGATTGGAAGTGCACGACGCGCACGCTAGGACATCCACCTAACTCGATGTAACATTATCAAATTTTTATTCAATTTTTTTTTTAATTTTTTTGAAATTTTTTTTGAAATTTTCTTCTAATGATAATAAATAACATGCAGAAAAACTCGGAGCTAAAATCTTTATTCTTATTCCAGAAAAATAAATGCTAAAAACACCCTGTTTTCGGCATTCTAAAGGCATATCCCCCATTCAAATATTAAGAGATAGCTTTCATATTCCTTGTAGCTTATTTTACGCAAACATACGAAGCTAAAATTAGTGGAACTCGATTAGATGATTCAATAAAAATTCCTTATTCCTTGGTTTTAGAATTTTGCAAATTTTACGCAAATTTTAAGAAGCTAAAATGCGATGTAAGCTATAGTCAAGTTGGCATCATTAATGGTTGCTTAGTTTTGGTCACCAAATTTGGCGATATTTCGCCAACTGTCGCCAAGCTTGACGAGAATTTGTAGCTAACGTTCTTTAACACTCATAAATTAGTACCTAATTTTCTTTAATTGTTGTCTTGTTTCAAAATGTCAACTACCCTAGAATGTCAAACTGTTATATCTCAACTATTTTTTAAGTTAGAGACTAAACAAAAAATACTCCGGAATCCTTGTATCAAGGCCTAACACATAAACATAAATTTGGATTTCTAACTTTTTTATGTATTGTTTTTAGTTTTAAATATTTAAATGGCCGCCATTTTGGAACAAGATGGCGAATGTAGTTGGCCAACGAACTCGGTCGAGACATTTGTATGTACTATACACACAATAAATCTCATCTAAATCGGTTTAGAAATACGAGAATTATCGCATGACAAAAATCAGATATATTTATACATATATATATATATACACTGGCGTAGCCAAGGTGGGGGGTCCGGACACCCCCCCCCCCCGCTCCCGAAGGAAGAACTGGTTAACTGAATCATGGATATAATAGTAAAAACGGCTAAGACGGAATCACAAAAACCTATAAAAAATGCCGCTTTAGACAGGTGTTCCTCTTAGAAGGTATAATTCAAGGGTATGTCTTTCGTAGGGACTATGAACTTTTCCGTTTTATACAGGTTACCGTTATAAACACTTTCCGTTTTCACAGTATCCATTAAAATTGCTTAAACGAACACACACTATAAAATACCTCTGAAGAGCATAAATGTATTACAGTAAAATCTGTGAAGATGACCTACCTTAAAGGAAAACAACACTATATATTTATGCTTGCTAACGTTTGAAACCTATCTGAAATGGAACTTGTACTAATTGTGATTCCTTTTTGGCAGGTTTTCTGTGAACACGGTATCCTCTCGTAAACGGAAACATTTCAAAGTCCCGAGGCGGAATGATAACTATGCAAGTATACCTGCTATTCCGTTTGCCCAAATTTACTGCAACTAGTTAAACGTAAAACTTCTTTATCTTGGACTTCGATTAGACCAACAGTTGCCGACACTTATACGGGAAAAGACGAGTTTACACGAACGCAAAAGCGGCACATTGGTTGGGTTTCGTGACCTTTATCTTTGTTCACTTTATAACGGACAATATTATCAATTACTTTAAATCTGCTGCCTACAGTTAATAAAAGTAGATTTATTTTTGGATTGGTTATTTGTTACCACTTTCAAAATACACTGGCGAGAAAAATTAAAGGAACAATCATAAAAAGTTGCTTTATGTTAATTCTATTAAGAGAACTTCAATTAAAGGTGATTGATTGGTAACTCAGTGTCAAAACTATCACGTAGTCCAATGAGATTAACTTTCGTTACAAAAAGAAATCCAAATTTTTCATCCCGTTCTTTCTGTTCACTTGTGAAAAGGAGTGCACGTAGATTATTTGAAGTTTAATTTCAGAGATTGTACGTGTAGTTGTGTAAAATTTTCGCTTATACTAAGTGAAATATGTTGTCCAGAAGACATCTGACCGATTGTGAGAAATGGCACGCGATATGGAGAATGGAAGCAGGACGGTCACTCTCAGGGGTCTGTAAAGACTTCAAAATAGCCAAAAGCGTCATGTCAAGAATCTGGAAACAGTTTAAAGACATTGGTAAAATGCGCAGACAACCAGGTTAAGGTTAAAATCGTGCCACAACAGACTCTCTAGATCATTATTTGGCAACGACTGCTAAAAGCAACAGGCAACTGACATCAGTTCAGATTGCAAGGAAATTCATTGCAGTTGCAGTAACGGGAACTCAACTATCAGATTTACTGTGAGTGACAGGCTGCATGCAAGGAAACCCATGATTTGTATTCCATTATCTCCGGCAGCGAAATGCGCCCAGTTAAAGTGGCACAGAGATCATTATCATTGGAGTACTACGGACTGGAGCCGAATTCTCTTTACCGATGAATCTTGGTTTTGTTTGGAGAATTATTACAGTCGTTTTACCATATGGAGGGGAAAACAATTCATTAAAGCTGCAAATATCCGTGAAAGGCATCGATACAAAAGTCGTGAAATAAGGGTATGGGCGGACATCATTTTGAATGGCCGCACTGACCTACACATTTTTACCAGTGCAACTGTGAATACTGAAATTTATAGAGATGAGGTTCTTTATCCTCATGTCAAGTTGTTTAAGGGTGTAATAGGAAGATTTGGGATTTTATGATTATTAATGGTCTAGAAGTGATACCCCGCCCCCTACAGAACTTCAAAGTGTCTCCGCCCACTACCCCCTACATACTACATGCCTCTCGCATTTGACTCAAAAATGGAAGTCAGCAAGGTTGATAGATGGCGCTACTGTTTGGGGTATGTTATTGCTGTATTTACATGGATCGCCTCATAGACCTGCCTTTGAAAGCTATTATTTTTTTTATTTTTTGCAGTAATTTGTGATTTTTTTAAACAGAATGTTTACTTTTAATGAAGTTAATATATTCTCTATAAATTGCCATATTGCTGTGTGCCTTACTGCTGTTCATCCAGCAAAATAAAGGAAAATATTTCTTTTCACCATTCCTGTAGAAGACAGTCAACGAGTCTTTTTAACTTTTTTTCATTGTATTTTTAAAAATACAAATAGATATTTTTACTACTATTATTTGCATGTTTCTAATAACATTCCGTTGAATAATAATAAATTAAATTAATGTACAGTTGCTATTAATAATATGTATTTTTATTAATTTACAATGTCTTAAAAGGAAAAGAGTACCTTAATTTGAAAGAATCTGAAATAATATTGTTATTATTAATAATAAAAATGATAGAATGATTTCTGTATGAAAATGAAAACACAATAACATTCAAAATTATTTAAATTTATTCCAGCAAAATTATAATGATAATAATAATAAATGATACACGATGAAATCAAATACGAATTAGTAATGTGATCAAAATAAATATGTATTCATAGCATTGTGTTTTGAAGCAATATAAATATTATGTAATTGAAATATATCAATAATTTCATTCCCGAAAGTACTTGATTATTACTTGTAATAATTAATAATACAAATATAAAAGAAATGAAACTAAATTAAATGTTAAAAAAAAAAAAAACTGCAGAATTGACGTTTTGAGGCCTTGACCAGAAGACTTGCTAGTTTTATTATCATAATAAATGTAATTAATATATATAGTATTATTATCACAATATCAATAAGTTAATTATTTTATATAGAAAATATAAAATAGGGAATTAAAAAAAAAAAACTATTATCAATTTATTGAGGCAACGTGTGTGTGTATCGGGGAGGGGGGGGGGTAGTAAAAAAGAGGAAAAAAGTGTCTTGGAACATCAGTGCACAGAATCGTATTTCCAACTTATTAAATTTCTTGAAAGTACTTGATCTATTACTCGTAATAATTAATAATGCAAATATGAAAGAAATGAAACTGAGTTGACTGTTTTAAACACTGCAAGAAAAAAAAAAAAAAAAGAGAGAGAGAGAGAGTTCCAATTTATTAAATTTCCTGAAAGTATTTGATATATTACTCGTAATAATTAATAATGCAAATATGAAAGAGATGAAACTGTGAGTTGACTGTTTTAAACGCTGCAAAAAAAAAAAAAAAAAAAAAGAGAGAGAGAGAGAGAGAGAGAGAGAGAGAGAGAGAGAGAGAGAGTTCCAATTTATTAAATTTCCTGGAAGTATTATTCGTAATAATTAATAATGCAAATATGAAAGAAATGAAACTGAGTTGACTGTTTTAAACATTGCAAAAAAAAAAAAGAGAGAGAGAGAGAGAGTGAGAGCAGAATTCATGTTTGAGGTCTTGACGCGAAAAAAAGATGTGTAGTAAAAAAGATGAAAAAAGTGTCTTGGAACATCAGTGCATAGAATCGTATTTCCAATTTATTAAATTTCCTGAAAGTACTTCATATATTACTCGTAATAATTAATAATGCAAATATGAAAGAAATGAAACTGAGTTGACTGTTTTAAACATTGCAAAAAAAAAAAAAAGAGAGAGAGAGAGAGTGAGAGCAGAATTGATGTTTGAGGTCTTGACGCGAAAAAAAGATGTGTAGTAAAAAAGATGAAAAAAGTGTCTTGGAACATCAGTGCATAGAATCGTATTTCCAATTTATTAAATTTCCTGAAAGTACTTCATATATTACTCGTAATAATTAATAATGCAAATATGAAAGAAATGAAACTGAGTTGACTGTTTTAAACACTGCAAGAAAAAAAAAAAAGAGAGAGAGAGAGAGAGAGAGAGAGAAAGAAAAAAAAGCTGCAGAATTGACGTTTGAGGTCCTGACCCGAAGACTTGCTAATTTCATTATTACAATAAATGTCACTAATATTTATAATATTATTATCACAATATCAATAATTTAATTAATTTAGATAGAAAATATTAAATAGGGAATTTCAGAAAAACATTGTAATAAATTTATTCAGGCAACATGCGTGTGTATGTGTGTGTGTGGCAGGGTCAAAACTAGGGGGGGGGGCAGAGGGGGCATGTGCCCCGTGCGCCAGAATGAAAGAGCGCCAAACGAAGGTTTTTACCTTTAGAATGGATCATTTTATTCTGACGAACTGGTGGCTTCCATTAATATGGAACAGCGATTATAAATGAAGTGTTAGGTGAAGATGAAAGAGCAGTCGTAAAAGGTTAGAACTCTGATTTTCTGGTTAGAATGGGAAAAAAGTGGCAAAAAAAAATTATGCCCTTTTTTTCCCATTCTGACCAGAAAATCAGAGTTCTCGAAAAAAAATGGCCATAATTTTTTTATCAAAAAAAATTTTGCCCATATTTTTCCCATTCTGACCAGAAAATCAGAGTTCTAACTTTTTACGACTGCTCTTTCATCTTCACCTAACACTTCATTTATAATAATGGAAGCCATCAGTCCATCAGAATAAAATAACTCGGTGAAAGCGGAAACTCGGTTAGGCAGGACTCGGATAATCGGGACTCTACTGTATATTTCATTTTAAAAATGATCTTTAGAATATTTTTGCTGGTGTTCAGAGGGACCTCCCCCTTGGATCCGCCACTGTAGATTACGTAGTTCAGTATTCCATAGTTTAAATTTTGAAATAAGTCGTCTGTTATAAAATTAGTAAAATTCTCTTTGTAAATATACTTTGTGGAAGAGGGAGGGGGGGGGGGGTGCCAAAATCCATGTTTGCTCCGGGTGCAAAAAAAGCTAGTTTCGGCCCTGGTGTGTGTGTGTGGCGGGGGGGGGGGGGGGGGTAGTCAAAAAGATGAAAAAAAAAGTGTCTTGGAGCATCATTGAACATAATCATATTTCCAACTATTTAAATTTCCTGAAAGTACTTGATGATTACTTATAATAATTAATAATTCAAATATAAAAGAAATGAGACTGTGAGTTAAATGTTTTTTAAACACTTAAAAAAAAGACTTGCTAGTTTCATTATTATGATAAAGGTAATTAATATTTATGGTATTATTATCACAATATCAATGATTTAATTATTTTAGATAGAAAATATTAAATAGGGAAGTTCAGAAAAATATTGCAATCTATTTATTGAGGCAACTGTATGGTACTAGTACTGGAGTGTCAAGTAATTATGTTATTAGAATTAAATTTTAATTCACAATGGGAAGTACAACTATGAAGTTAGTTAAACATTGTTGATAGATTAATATAATGTAAAAAAAACAGGGATATAATAATTATAATTATTAATTAAAATTATTTTTAAAGCAATTCCTTAAGATTGTCCTTCACTGACACATTCACCCCACATTAACTTTGTTTATTATTAATATTTTGCCTGAAAGAAATACATGTCTTACTATTTAGTAAAATTTAATTTAATCAAATACTTTTGTGTTTTGCTATAACCTTTTTAAACTTGCTCATAGTTTTTGATCCATTGATTAAAATTCATGTACCATTTTATAGTGTTAATAAATATTTTCACTTCATAAACCTTGTTTATTTTATTTTTGATGGAAATCTATTTACAAGTAAATGTAAGTGCTATTAATTTATGTATTATAATTAATTTTTAAAAAGAACATATAATTTAAAATTCATATAATAAAATAAATTATGTGCGTTATTTTATCATTCTTCATTTGAAATTGAAGAGAAATTATGAAATAATTTCTCTTTTCAAATATTTTATAGAAAAAATATCATTTAATTCATTAAATGCTAAAAGCCATGCATTAAAAAAGCCATTAAATATCAATTAAAATAAATACGAAAAGAGAAAAAAAAAGTGAAATTCTAGGAATAAATAACAAAAATTTTTTAACAAATTTTGCTTTTTAAGCTAATTTATTTTAAAATTTTCTATTTAAATATTCTCAAAACAACTTTTGTTTACGTTATATCTATAGGTTATAACGTTAACGTACGTTATATCTTACGTTATATCTATAGGTTTTTAAAAATCATGTCAATTGTCACCGATAGATGGCAGAGCATTTTGGGGCTAAGCTGACTTCCAGTTCTTATATGGGGAAAACAGTGAATGCGAGAGGCATTTAGTATGTAGGGGGTAGTGCTCCGCCAGAGCTGCAGAAATCCCACCTGGAGAAAAAGATGCCTAGATTCAACTATACCTTTGACCCCAATTACTACTTGTGAACGCCCAGTTTAACATTGCTTCAAGAAATTCCATGATGAAAATAAGAGTTTTGTGTATGGAGAAGATCTTGGGTGACATTTTGTCTTGAATGAGAAATCGAAAGCATAAACTGAAGCTAATCCACGTACCAAAGTCCGGAGCTTACTGCTGAACTTGAAAAATTCTCTAAAAACTATTTCGAACCATCTAAAATAAATTGGTTAGAAAGTACAATAACAGAAACGCACACCTACACATCTTAATACTTCCAAAAAAAAATTCTAATCCATCACAAATAAATTTGTTGCAAAAATTTCACTTCCTTAAAAACGACCAGATGTCAGAAGTAACTACTAGATCGAATATAGTACCAAAAATGACGAGACATGAAACATAGAAAACCAAAATAATTATGGCTGTTTTAGACAATTGTAACAAAACTAATTTTTTCAGCATGAACTATATTTGATGCGTGTGTTTTTTACATTACGAGTTTCTGTAGCAGAAATTGCAAGATCTTTTTCTTAAAGATTAAAACCTTATCTCGAAAACTCTCATGGGGAATTAAACGCGATTGACACTTATGTGAAATCATTATCCAATATCTATTACAGCACACGTTCTTAATTCAATAGTAAGAAATTCAACATAGAAATTGCAGTTTTAACCCTTTAGTGCGCAGCTTTGCATATATGCAAACAACAGTGTTTTGAATTTAATAGATTTTTTTTCGCATGTACCTAATTCACGTCAGAAAATTAAAATAGCAATATTTGCTTTAAATAATAAGACTTTTCGTGTTGAAATAAAGCGAAATTAACCATTGAAACTTTCTGCTGTAAAGTCAGATTCTCTGTACTACGTAATTTCTAGAACGTATTCTATCATGGGAATTAAAGGGTTAAAGGTTACGCTTTATAAAATAAATAATTATATAAAGTAAGGTATTTGGAGACATACTTATTAAAATATTTACTAATTTGCACTATTTTAGCGTAAAACAGACACACGACAGTTGTTTTTACTTATATTACAGATGTGTAAGAGAAGAAAAGATTGACGTATTATATGAAAAATGCATCTCTGATTTTTTTTTCATTATTTTTCCTGTGTAATAAACCTTTCAAAGAATCATACATAATTTTTTTTCGAAACAAAATAAGAATTCGCGCATTTAAGGGTTAAACTTAACCACTTGATCCTAACTTTATTGTAGGCAAATGCTATATAATATGAAACATGATTTAAATAAATTTAACGCTTCAGTACGTGCTCAGTTTTTTACATCATAGTGTCTGTAAAATCTTTTTCACTGGTAGATGTTAATGTAACTTCAATGTATTATTATCTGCAGTTATAGAGATTGATCATTTTTTTAATATTCATGCTTTTTTAAATTAAGAAATTAAATAAGGATATGCCAAATCCTTAACACGTTCGGAATCTATGCACCCTCAAAAAGAGCATACAGAATTTGTTTTAGGCTCCAGTAGAAAAGTAAAGTAATACAGTCGAACCTCTATTTAAGAAAGTGGCTAAATTCCGGAAAAAAGTTCGTTATATGGAAAATTCGTTAAGTAGAGATTCACCTTTTAAAATACTTTAAACTACATAAAACAGATTTTAAATTCATAATCACTAAATATTTTTACTAAAAGTAATTAATCAGATTTTTTTTAATAAATTATATCGATTTGTTTTATTTATTTTACGCACCAATATCCATCATCAATTCATTTTTTCTATGTGTTTAAATCTTTGAAATCTGCAAGGAAAACAAAACATTGTCCGGGAATAGACTGTATTTTCTGTTTAAAGTAAATAGTTTTTCATTAAAATTAACGAATTTTAATGACATTATCGTATTTATTATTATTATAACAAATAATTTTAACCATACATTAACATATGCGTCCTTAAATGTAATTTCTGATAAACTCTGTTAATTTTGCCTGAGTTTTTTTCTTTTAAAAAGTGCTTTCTCTCATAATACGTCTCGCATCTTTGCAATGCCCCAAAACCCCTTCATGCGCATTTTCTTCTAACTATAATCCGCGTCGGATTCTTTCAAATGATTTTAGCATTTCATCATACGAAGTTTTGTTAATTCCTGCATCATGTTCATTTCCATCATCATCATATTCGTCTTCATCGCAATCCATTGCTGTATTGTTTTTATTTTTCACACTGTCGAAAATATCCAATTCGGATAGTGGGTCTCAATTTCAGAATTAAGAGAAATACAATCATCAATCAGCACATAATGGTTAATTTCTTCTTTTTTTCTCATCTGTATCCACATTTTTTTAAGTTACTCTAAGGGATTATCGTCTCCGTCTTCCGTACTTACCGAATTCTCATCACTGCTGACAAAGAAGGAGCCTGGTAAAACCAGTTCAAGGCCATTGAACATCATAAAATGTGTTTAAACAAAGAATAAGTTTGAAATGTCCAGAAATATTTTGAGAAATGGTGAGAAAAAAAATTTTAGATCACAAGAAAAAGTTCGTTAAACAGAGAATGCACTTCGCTATTTGGAGGTTATTTTACAAAGAAATTCGCAAAATGTTTTTGGTTCCAAGGAAAAGTTCGCAAAATAGAGAAATTCGCAAAATAGAGGTTCGTTAAATAGAGGTCCGACTGTATTTAGTTTCTTTAGAGCATTTTAGTGATTGTTTAAATAAAGGTAACTTTTATTAAAGTGGTGCCAAACGAATAAAATTTGTGTAAAAGGTGACGGTCCCGAAGGTGTTAAAGTTACTTGAAATATTTCTGTTATACACACAGTCAATTCTGTCAAGACGTGATCGCAATTGACGAAAAAAAATACCATTTTAGATAGGTTTCCGTTTAAGAAAGTGTAATTTCTTATACAGTAGGTAGGGTTAAAGATACGCACTTTTTCATATATTTTGATTTTTAAAGCACACATTTGTCTAAACTTATGTAATGAGTGATTAAAATGTTAGATTAGAACCTTAGGCAAGTGCCACCATCAACCGACATTCTGTCAAATTATAATTCTGTGAGAAATTGAAATTTTTAAAAAACATTGCTCGGTTGGGGTAAAAGTACGCAGTGATGGGGCAAAGATACGCAGTGCGTATTTTTGCCCCATTTCCAATAAAACGAATGAGTTATGCAAAAGCATTAGTAAATTTCACTAGAATTTATAGTTAAACTGAAAGCTGTAAGTTAAACCATGAAAAAAAGAGAGAGAAAAACAGCGGTCTGTGAGATCAAAAATAGCAGTTACCGTCTAACTACTGTGACAAAAATTGTTGCATAAATACTGTGAGATGTCCCAAAGACCCTTCGATCGTAGAATGGATGAAAAGGTTGACAGATTCATAAGATACCGTTTTTGCGCTAAACTTTATGTAAAGGCCTTTTATAATAAAAATTCTCCTCATTTGGAAATCTTTAGCGATACTACTAATTTTCCACACGAATCAAAATTAACCTAACATCAATAGTTAAATTGAAAATTACAAGTTAAGCCATGAAAACTGAATATAGCAGCTGTCTGCGAGACCGTTAACAGGAGTTAAGGGCTAATATTTAAAACAAAATCGTTTTATGAAACAAGAATATTGATTTTTAAAAGTAGGTAGGCAGATACCTAAGTTCTATATTGAAAAAAACTTAACTAGAAACAAGTAATATAAAAATTTTGTTTTTAAAGTCAATTCCTACTTAGGTCATCAAAGAAAAATTTAATATAATCCCTTAAGCTAATATTAGTTTTTGTTGCATTAAAATATCGCAATTTGTTGATTTTCTATAAGCAAGTAAGGCTTACAATGGAAGTCTATGGGAATTTGGCGAAATATTAGAGATATCGCCAAGTTGGCGACTCATTTTGGTCGCCAAATTTGGCTATATATCGCCACGTTGGTGACAAACTTGGCGGTATTTGGCGACATAACAGGGTCCCCCCTATGGTAACCCCCCCTAATAGATAGATATGAAGATGCATTAAATGCTTCAATAACCAATGGCCGCCATTTTGTCCCCCATGTAAAACTAAAATTAATTAATTAAAATTTAATTAATGTATTAATATTTGAAAAAACTGTATTAACATCAATTGTCATCCAGTACAAGTTTTAAAAAATTTATTTCAACTTGATAGGATGAATAATAAGTATTTTATTTGAACAAGATATATAAATAAATAAATAAATAAATAAATATAGGGAGAGTGTGAACTAATAGTAGGAATTGAAAAAAAAGGTAGTTAACTAGCTTATATTAGTTAAGTAGCTATTATATTTTATACAATATAAAAAAAAAAAAAACTTTCCAAAACGTAATTGTGGAAAGCTTTGCATCTAGCTATAACGATACGACAAAGTCCCGAATCTTAAACTTGTGCGTATCTTTGCCCCCAAGGCGGATGCGTACTTTTACCCCATTCTGCATATTTTACTTAACCGGCTACCGACAAGTTTAAACAAATGCGATCGAGATAAACTGTAAGGCATTTAGAAGCTATAGAGCTTCGTAGTATAAAATTCGAAGTATTCTCAGCTAAACAATAAAACGTGAAAATTTAAACTTACCTGATTTTCTTTGCACGAAGTGCTACTTTTTTCACAAGGTTTGAACACACAACTACTACACTTGAGACCAAACTACCACCTATCGGTCATGATTATAGAAATGTTTCTTCATATTAAATCAGCCAGTGCGTATCTTTGCCCCGTGCGTATCTTTACCCCCCCCCCTACTCTACTTCTAAGATACATAGAAGATCTATTGTTCGTTTCGTCGAGATATTGAAACTCTATTGTTTGAGACAGGATTCCGTTATAGAAATATTTCGCTTTCACAGGTTTTACTGTGTTTCACTAAAGAGCGGTAAAAATCTCGTTTTAGACAGGTTTTTAGCAAATTTAATTGCATGAAAATTCATATTAAGACCATGTAACGCTTCCGTTTAAGGCAGGATTCTGTTATAGCTATAATTACTATTTTTTAACAGGTTTTACTATTCATATAACATATATAAGTATATTTATATAAACACACAAAACGTGTAAAAATGGTACCTGCCTCTAACGGAATTCTATCTTAAACGGAAATGTTCCATAGTGCTATCGAAAAGAATACTATACAGTTACACCTGTTAACACGAAAACCTGTGTAAAATGGAATTTTTCACCAACATTTGCGATTTTGTCTTGACAGGTTTTACTACATATATAACCTGAAGGGAAAATTTTGGACACCTCCCGAAATGAAATCCTGGCTACGCCACTGTATATATATATATATATATATATATATATATATCACATTTGAACAGAGGGTGGTTTTGGGATCTGGTGGTCGTGATCGGTGAAAATATAGTAAACTTTTTCGGAAGTGCTTTCTCCCAGACGGCTTCAATAGGTACCTTTTACTTTTATAATGAAAGCTACCTAAAATAGTCGCCAATAATCAAAGAGTTCTGAATCATGCATTTTCCCAATAACTGATAAATAATTTTCAATTAATACTAAAATATTAATCTGAATGAAGAAAAACTTCTCTACCTGAACGAAAATCGAATTCTTAAATGTATAAAATACTGTAAGTAATATCTTGAAATAATTCAACTTCCTTCAAAAGAGATACAGAAATAAATTTTAATATTGCTGAAATGTCTAAAGACATTGAACAATTTCATATTTCATTGAATTAGATAATTTGAATATACCTATATAAAAGGTTAACGTTATATCAATTCGTTTTGTGAAAATAAAAAATTCATATATGCATTTTCTTCTCGTATTAAAATATTGAGAATTCTAGAATACGTGACTTGTAAGATAATACTACACTTGAATAACATTCAGTATCATTCAATGCCAGATAAGCAGCAGACAGAAAGGAATGAAAATACTTGAATAACAGTTTTCCAAGTTAATAATAAAAGATTGAAACGCATAAATGTGGAATAATAAATGTTTTAAACTAATAAATATCTGAGGCTTCAGCTTCAACTATGCATGTCATATTTTTATTTTGAGCTCACAATATTTGATATCGAAAATCCGATTGTACAAATAACTGTTTTAAATCTTTCATAATAGTTTTATTGAATTTGCGTTTTCTAGTCGTTTCAGGAAATTTTGTTTTTACAAACTACAACTACTGAGCAAAACTTCATTGCATGCAATGATGATTTAGAATAGCTTATCGATATTCTGTACAGCGCGTGTAAAAACTTTAAAGATTGCAAAAAATTGTAAAAACGTTGATAATTTTATAATCAGATAATTGAAATGGAAATTTAATATTTATCATAAATTTGAAATACTAATATAAAAGCCAACAAAATATATCTGTGAACATTTATTGTAAAAAATTAATACATATGCAAACAACCGCTATTCTCAACCGTGTAAAACTTTAAACACCATTATTTTTTATAGAAATATTATATACTAGCGAACTTGCCCGGCGTTGCCCGGGTACGTCAAAAAACAGCAGGAATTACGAAAAAGCTCTGAAAATCACAATAAGATATCGCGAAAATTTTTTTGATCGCTTCTCAAATTCTGAAAAGAGAAAAATATATATATATATATTATGTTCGAAGACTGCAAGTTGATTCTTTTCACTAATGTGGAAAAATAGTAGCAAATCGCTAAAATGCACTAAAAATCACATACAAAATTCCCGAAAAATTCGAAAATTGCTATACGAAATCCGAATAAACTTTATTGAAATGAGGGCAGAATGTACTTTAGGTCAAAAATGGAATGTCAAAAAATTGCAGCAGATCGCGAAGAAACGTAAAAATCGGATTAAAAATCACAAAAAGTTAAAGAAACACGAAAGTCAAAATTTACTATAATTGGATAAAAGTTTCAAATCTAATTCCTTTGACCTGTGGGCTCTCTTAAAATTTATGTTTTGGAAATCATCCTAAGCATTAGATCATGTTACTTTTATTTATAATTAATTTACTTGGACTCCCTTAAATATAATTAACATAATCCCTTAAGTTAATATTAGTTTTTGTTGCATTAAAATATCTCAATTTGTTGATTTTCTGTAAGCAAGTAAACTCTATTGTTTTACAGTGGAAGTCTATCGGAATTTGGCGAAATATTAGAGATATCGCCAAGTTGGCGTCACTTTTAATGACTCATTTTGGTCGCCAAATTTGGCGATATATCGCCAAGTTGGCGACAAACTTGGCGTTATTTGGCGACAAAACTGGATCCCCCCTACGGTAACCCCCCCCTTATATGTATGGACATGCATTATATGCTGTTCAATAATCGCATAAAAAATTCGCTAAAAATTCCAAAATCGCTGCACGAATTCCAAATAAACGTTTATGAAAAGAAAACAAAATTTACTATATTGGGTTAAAAGAAAGAAACCGCATTCTTTTTCCTAATGTGGAAAAATCGAATTAATATAATTCCTTCAGTTAATATTAGTTTTTGGTCCCCGGTTCGATTCCTGGCTCTGGCTAATTTTTCCCTCCAGTTGGGTTTATTGTATTTATTGTTTGTATGTCTGTATAATATTTATATATACCTTTAACTGTTGAATGCAGGCGTTATTTGTGTGTGTATGTGTGTTTTAATACATATTGTAGTATGAGTGTTTTATTATAAATATTAGTTTTTGTTGCATTAAAATATCTCAATTTGTTGATTTTCTGTAAGCAAGTAATCCATATTGGTTTACAATGGAAGTCTATGGGAATTTGGCGAAATATTAGAGATATCGCCAAGTTGGCGTCACTTTTGGCGACTCGTTTCGGTCGCCAAATTTGGCGATATACCGCAAGTTGGCGACAGAACTGTGTTCCTGTACAGTAACCTCCATATAGGTATGGAAATGCATTAAATGCTGTTCAATAATTGCATAAAAAATTCGCTAAAAATTCAAAAATCGCTGCATGAATTCCGAATAAACTTTTTTGAAAAGGGAACAAAATTTACTATATTGGGTTAAAAGAAAGAAACCATATTCTTCTCACTTATATGGAAAAAATCGCCTCGAAACTTAAAAAAGTGCTAAAAATCGCATAAAAAATTAAATAAAAACAATCTAATCAAAAAATCGAAAATCGGGCTTCGAGGTGCAAAACTTCATATATGGACGTACCTTTTCCCCAAATTTTGTAGCTCTACGTGCAGCGGTCTCTTCAGAACACCGTCGACACAGTCACTCACTCACTCACTCACACACAAACTTCTTTCTTTATTATAGATTACAGATAATTAATATTGATTTGCTAGTTTCAAATTTTTGTGTATAGTAATTTGTTTGACTTTTCTGTTAAGAGTTTTGTTAATCTATTTATATAATACGCTATTGGGCTAAGGTGACGATACCGGGTCGCGCTCATCCTCGGAAAAAAAAAAAAAAAAAAGCTTATCGCGGCCATCATTCCGATACCGTAAATAAGGCAATTGTTCCATTTCTGAAAATAATCTACGTCCTATCACATCTATTCTTCATTTTCTCTAAAACTTTCAAAAACTATACAATTATAACGCTTTAATTTATAAATTAAAAATAACCAGCTACAAACCATTACCGATATAAACAAACGAACATTTCAGAAATTGTGATTAATTTTTACAAATGTAAACACTGACAAATGTTTACATTTACAAATTACGGTTACAAATGTAATGAGTCATTAATTTCATTGATAAAAATTTAAAAACTTTAGCGCATTGAATATTTTAATATTTTAACGCTTGTAGTATTAATATGCCTTTGACGTCATTCGTCTATGAACCAATAAAAATGGTTTTTAATTTAAAAAGCAAAGTCTTAGAAAACTCAACTCTATTTTCGGTACTTTTATGCTATCCAAAGGCAAATCTCGCCAATAACGGTGTTTTTTTTCGCCAGTAGTAGTTATTTTTTCGCGTGTGTGATTTATTTCAATGCTATGAAGTTGAGATAGAATGCTATGGTATTTATTATTATTATTGTTGTTGTTAAGTATTTTATAGGAAATGAGTGAAAGGCGTGTATTTTAATTGTATGCAATATATGTATTTTGAATGTTTGTATTTTAAATAAAAGTTGTGCTTTTTAAATGAAATGGGTTAAAGGTTTATATTTTAAGTAAAATAAAGGCAATATGAATGATATCAATGGGAACAATATTTGGTGATTTATCACATCACCAAGCTAACATAAAAGTACTTTATTTTCTGAGTATTAACACTTTTCGAACAAGTCAATTCTGTGGCTGAAATCTTGAAAAGATTCACTGTCACCAGAATCTACAAACAGATTTATTTGAAAATTAAATGCAGCTTTTTTTTTTATCATCGGCATTAAAAAAAAAATATGTTACTAAAAATTCCTGTGCGAATCGACCAGTTTTCAATAAAAATTCAGTGGTAAGTATTTTACCATTGACCGATTCAGTAACCGATCAGGTTTGTATATTTGATTTATTTTGGAAAAATTCATTTGATGAATCATTAATCAATTTTCCTTTTTTTTTCATAGTTAATTAATTTTCAACATTGCATAATTTAAAATTTTACACCATTGAATAGAAAAGATGTACTTTTAAATGTAAAATGTTTGAAATTTTTTTATTTTTAAACCAAATAGCTCGATTACGGTATAATAGTACATGAATATTTTTATCAATTATTTCAAATGTTAAAGGAAAACCACGATTTTATCCACCGTCCTAGGACGGGTGTTTGCACTAGTTTTATAATATCGTCAAAAGCAATTAAACTGAGTGAATATGAAAAAGGTGCTATTGAATCTCGGTTTGGATTCGTATTCAAGCCACAGAATTGGAGAAAACGACATACCGTAGAGCTGGACTGAGTACTACGCACTCAGTCCGAAACAGCTTAGAACAAAATTTTAAACAAACTACTTGCTAAGGTTTCTTTAACCTTAAAAATCGAAGGTAACCACCAGAAGGTAACCAACGGAAATTTAAAATGAAACTGATCTTACGCATGCTAAGGATTGCATACCCCTATCGTTATGCTACACTCTTGATACCACGATATAGATGTGCGTACTCCGAGTGCCGTGTAAAAATCTATCACTACTCATAATGTTTCCAAAGGACTAGCAGTGAGGTGCAATATGTGAAAACTGCTTGGCGACCGGCAGGCGTATATAATATATGCATTATATAAATTTTTAAAATTTGTGAAAATAGAAAAAAACGATTTTAAATTCTCGTTATATCATAAATATTTGTAAGAGAAAGATCTGCAATAAACTATACGTTTAATACACTGTTTCAAAATTAAAGGGAAAACTGATAAAATAGATCCTGTTTATGACGGAATTATTTCTTAAGCAAAAAAAAAAAAAAGTCACTTTTCCAACATAAAGAAAAATCCCTGGCCGGCTCGGCCTACAGGCAGAGGTAGATTTCGAAATTAAGTATACTAATTACACCAACAAAAACTAAATCATGATTAGAGATAAACCCACTTTAACCATTTTATCTGGTCGCTTTTGATGAATTTTTATTTCATTTTTTTTATAAGAGCTAGTTTTATCAGAATCCTGTTAAGGCGGTATTACAAAAAATACTTTTCCATGCTCAACAACTCGAAATTTTCTGGCACATTTTTAAATTCATTTTTAATAGTAAAAATATGAAACTTTCTGACGTGATTTTTGAAGTGATTTAAAAGCGACCTGTGTTTTTATTTTTCGTTCAATTAATTAAAACTTGATTTATAAACAATTATTTTCTCAGTAGGACAGTATTTTTCTTTAACACAATCGCTTCGGTAAATTCGGTTCAAAATGCCCACTTTGACATCATTTTTTGAAATATATTCTTCCCCTATCAAAAAATCGATCATTACGGCAAACTGTCTATTCTGTTACATTGAATTACAGCTGTCCGCCCATAAATACAATGTATGGAATTTCGGTGAAACATTTATGGTAAAACACAGGTTTCTTCCGAAACAGTAGTATGGGGTAAATATTTTCGAATTCGATTTTCTTTTAAAAATAATGACGAATTTGCTACAATTTTCACTAATATATATTTTTTATTGAAAAAACTGTAGATTTTATTTAATTTCGTCACAAATATTTATATTGATAATATTTTAAAATAAAAATTTTATGTAAACTCAACAAAAAATGTTGAAAAATTTGTTAAGTATTGCTCATAAAAATGTGAAAATTGTGTAGAAAGGGATAAAAAGTTCTATTGCGGATTTCGGTGGTCGTGACACATCGGTTGAGAATCACTGCACTAACAATTTTATTTCATTGGCAAATAAACTACTAGCTGATATGTAATTAAAAAACACCAAATGTTCCTACATCATATCATTCATCAATGCAATAAACTGATATTATTTTTTCTAGGAAGTTGCCAGTCTATCCAAAGTAAAGGCATGGCCTCCACAGAGAAACTCACAGCAACTTTAGACGACACACACGGTGAACTATGGGACTGTATGGTAAAATTATGCCCAATTAATACAAAAAAGTGGCCTCAACTAATATGGTATAAGAGACTAATTGCACTAACCAAAGTAAGTTATTAACGTGACCTCTAAAATTTTGAAAAAAATAAATTGTAACTTTTTTGCAATTTCTTTTGCACTAAAAATTATTAATGTAGTACAATTTTTAAATACCCCGAACGGTTTTAACTGCTTTGATAAATTTCCGTAATGCTTTACTTTTAGAATTAACAATCGGTAGGAATGAAATTTTCAGCAGATCTTCTTCATTTTCTTCATCGAGGCTAATAGAGTAAATATTGCGAGTGGATTGACTAACCGAGTTTTTTTTTATAAAAAAATGAGTGGAATGTGCTAATACATTAACAACAAAACATAAAAATATCTGCAGTCAAAATCGAAAAAGTAAAATACGGCCTGCATACAGATCGATCTCAACTATTCAATGCAAAAGAAATCATTTAAAAATATTGAAATGCGACCGAGATATCTTTATAAATTTCTATTTTCATCTTTCAAGATGAAGATTAGAAAAACAAGTGGGTAAGTGTGATCACAGATAGCACAGAGGATTTCGTTTAATATTCCTTTCAAAACACTTTATTCTTTAATTAATAAAGCTAAATTGATACAATTTATAATTCTTAAATCCTTAAAAACCGCGCATAAAAAGGTATAAAACGCTAAGGTTTAAAAAAAAATTGCGCACCCCTCCACGAAACTTCTCGCGCTATTCTTTTGAAACTTTTTATTATGTGTTATAAACTATCTTAAAGTTCCAAACAAATCACCGTGTTAGATTTCCTAATTTAAATAAAATCGCGTTCTTTTGATTCTACATTCCACCACCAGGGAGCGCACTCTATTCTTAACAAAACTGTATCTGAACGAAACTCCTTTCTACAACTTAT
This sequence comes from Maratus speciosus, assembly GCA_963932465.1. Taxonomy (NCBI): domain Eukaryota; kingdom Metazoa; phylum Arthropoda; class Arachnida; order Araneae; family Salticidae; genus Maratus; species Maratus speciosus. The sequence continues at coordinate 485,098,326 of OZ010793.1, forward strand.
CCGTTAGTCGGGGTGGGGGTGGGGGGGTCTTAAACACCAATTTAAGATATTTGCTGAAATTACTGTTCTAAAATAGTGGTATCGATACTTATGATTTTTTTTTATATTGAACGAGTAGCATTTATCTCAGGACTCTAACACTAAGGTTTTTAAAAAAGTTTTAACGCCCCTCCGCCCCTTTTCCCGAATTTTTTCGCACCATTACCTTTAAACTTTTTATTGTGTGTTATAAACTATCTTAAAGTTTCAAACAGATCACGTTGTTAGATTTCATAATTTAAATAAAATCGCGGTCTGTTAGTTTCACATTTCACCACCAGGGAAAGCTCTCTATTCTTAACAAAAGTGTAACTGAATGAAACTCCTTTCTACAACTTATCCGTAGATACATTAGTGTAGGCGTTGGCGTTCTTAAACACCAATTTAAGATATTTGCTAAATTACTATTCTAAAATAGTGGTATCAACACTTATGAAATTTTTTATATTGAATAAGTAATATTTATCTCATTACGCGAGGGCAAAGCAGGGGGGTGGGCACCTCAGATACATAATATCAGTAAGCGGTCACAGACCTTTCCAACGGTATATCACTTGAAGGTTATCGCCAAAATTTAGAAAAGTGCCCCCTATTGGAGGAGCAAAGGGGGGAGATGAAAACCGGAGATACATAACATAATTAAGCGGTCACAGACCTTTCCTGCGGTATATCACATGACGGGTAACTGAAAAATATAGAAAAGTGGCCCCCTTGTGGGGCAAAGTGGGGGATGGATATTTATCGAAAAATGGAGATTGCCATTCGATCAACAGGGAAAAGTTAGCTTCGCTGGAGCCTTATCAGTTATATTTCTCCCCGCTGTGGCTCAATTAGGGACAAAGTTATGGATCAAAGAAAAACATCCCAAAACGTTGGTGGGCCCCTGCGGGATGGGGGTGCGTCGTAACATTAATATTTTGAAATGTGTTAACAGGAAATTTATTTACTTTTAAAATAAGGTGTATGTTGGGAGGAGGGGGAGGGGTGCAAATTAGTATTTCATACTCATCGCAAAATATTTAAAAGGGCCCTACCTGGGCCCCTAATAGAGTTAGAGGAAATCGGAAGACTGCAAGATAATCGTTGGGAAAAGTTTGCTTGGGCGCTGCGGATCTAACTTTAGCACTAGATCTAAGCTCTACGACCAATAGGAACCGAGATATTTAAGGAAATATAAAAAAAAAAGATAGGAATTCTTTGCAGAAGAGAATAATAGTTTTAAGTTTTAAAGTGCTAAGCCGGCCCCAAAGGGTTACAGTGAAAACAGTCATGATAGCGCAAGACCCTTTAAGACCCAAGATTGTTGGAATTACTTTCAAATTTTCATATTTAAAATAACTGGTTCCATTATAAATCTTTACAAATCAAGATTTTCCATAGTGCAACAGCAATCTCCAGAAACATTTTATGGAAATAAAACCAATTAGTTAAATAATAATTAATATCTTAGCTTGTAATTAAGATAGATGATTGAAATTGGCATTGATGAAATCAGCGAAAAAAATTACCTCGGGATGTAAAAAAATTTAATAATTTAAAAGTTTAAAATTCGTTTTAAAAAATCCTAGTACGAAAAGCCACGTGATCTGCTTAAATTGCTCGGGGGCGAATACGTCTGAAGATAATGATGACACCTGTTTTTAATCTATGGAAGAGATTGTTTTTGCAATTTGATAAAAAAAATTATTTTATTTAATTATGATTGCCTTTCCGATCTTGTAATTGGGGTTTTTTAATTAATAACGTCCGTTAATTACGACTTTTTCAAAATTTTATGATTTGTCGTTTGATGTGAGGTGTTCAGCTATAAATATACAAAATTTCAAATCTCCGTCATATATAGTTTCTGAGAACGGGGTCTGTGACGGACGGACGGACAGACAGAGGAATGAGACGAATAGGGTTTCGTGAGATGAACGAAACCCTAACAATTCCGCAAAACCACTGATTACTGGATAAATACCTCGTTATACCCGTTAAATACCCGTAAAAGAAAAAAAAATGATATACAATAACGTTTATTGAAGATAGAATTTAAAGTAACCAAAAAATGCAAGTCGAAATCATATCCATTGAAATATATCATCAAATGCATGTGCTTTCTCCACAGCTTATTGGAGACAATGAATGCGTTTTGTGGCAACCAGTCCCAGTCTCCCTACTTTTAAAAGAGTGCCAGGATGCATTTAAACAATTTTACATCAAATGTCGAAAAAATTCTGTTACCATGTTTAACACCCTAGCCCAGAGATGACGAACCTTTTCACATCTGCATGCCAAATGTTTCCAAAAAATATTTTATGTAACCCTAACGTGTCAACAACTCCCCCTCCCCTTCTCAAAAAATAAACAAACAGTAATAAATCAAAGTTACCTGGAATTTTGTTATTAATATTAAAAATGTGCGGGAAACATACATATCGGAGTTATATTTTTATAAAAGAAAAAAAAGTGATTTCTGTATTTACATTTCGAAAGCCAAATAGTTAAAATCTAGTTGATACTTAGTTAATTTTAATTACAGAATGCAACCTAAGCTACAATCATCTGACAGGGATGACAGGGATGACAGGGAAGACCGCCCCGGGAACCCGGAGCGGGTTCTACTTGATTTTTTTCATTCTATTTACTTTTTTAAATAACGATTTGCAGCATGTGTAGAAAAAATTATTATAATGGCTAACAGCAGTATCTTTAACTCTTTCCGGCTCAAAGTACTACAGTCGCTAAAATGTTGAAATAATTGAGTGACACCGGAACTTGCGAACAAATTTATTTGAAAATAAGTAAAAGCTTTTCTTCATGTATAATCTAAAAGGCAAAAACTCATTTTGAATTACTGGTGCCGTTGTGGCATTTGAGAATTAAAATTAAGTGGGATAGAATTTAACCCACATAGCCGGAAAGGGTTAAACATCTATACGTGTCTAAAATTAAATTCTAAAGTACCTTAATTTTGTCATCCGTATTTTTGTCTATGATCCCTTATAATCTTTCGTTTAACATAATCTTCAAATTTTCTTTTCATTTAACCTTCCAGTAGACGCGCGTATGTGAAATATACGCTAGAGATGAATTTTGTTTTATTTAAGTATTGCGCGGCAGCGCAATATTTATTTATTTCCAGTGTCACTTCTCAATGTTAATTTAGCATAGAAAAGCCTATGGAGATGATAACTTTTTCATTTTTTCTTCCCACCTTTTTGTCCCTGATGCCACTCATTTTTTATTCTTTACTAATTCTAATTATATTATAAATTTAAAGTTTAAAAACGTTTGCCTGACGTCAGGGTCAAAACGAATGGCAAAATACTTTTGCATATGGGTGAATTATAACCCAGAGAGAAACAAGGGCCAATTTTTTTGTATATTATTCAAATATTTTTCTTAATAATTCCAAATTTCACTTTTTTCATTGAGAATCAACGGACATTTTTAATAGAAAATGTAACATTTTTTCTTCATTGTTGCAAAAATTTCAAAAGCCGTAATAATAATTTATTTGGTTTTAGTAGAAAGATTCCCGCGTGAAAAATTTTAATTGAAATAGTTTTTTTTTTTTTTTTTCAAAAATTAAAAAGGTGAATATGGCGTCATAGTGGAAATAAAAAGGATATTTTCAGAATACGTTTTTGCTTTGGTCAAGTTTATATTTTAGTAAAAAGTTTCTAATGGATAACTATTTTTACGCAGGTAGCGAACTTAGTGGGGAATTACATAACTTAAATTTTAAAATGTATTTTTTTTTTCGCGATGAGAACTATTTATACCCCAAGTTAAACTTAGGTAATAATTTTCTGATGTGTTTACATCACCCTTTGGGAGAGAATAAGGTTTAAAAATTCAAGTAAAACTTTTATTTTTTTATTTTTTACTGTATCACAGCTATAATATTGTTAAATATTAGCAGTAGAGGTCTGCACGGGCCCGGGCTTGGCCTGAGGCCCGTACCCGGCCCGGCAGAATTACGACAATTTTTTCAACGGGCCGGGCCGACAGACAAAATAAACGGGACGGGCCTGCAAAAAAATTAATCGGGCCTATCGGCCCGATATAAGAATTTAAGCGAAGCAGATAAAATACAAACCATTTTCAATGAATATGATTTTCTCTAGAAGTATAAATGTACGTCACGAGCCGATGCGAGTTTAACAACATCAATACAGAAATGTAACATATCCATCGTAGAGATCGGCATCGTACAGTTACAAGATGTCTGATTCCGAGTTTAATTTTTTTTTCAGCAGACTCGTGCCGGGACGGAACTGGTCTTAATCGATCTCAGGATGTGTAGAACAGTCATTGTGTTTTGTAGTATTAATAGTGATAATGAACTTCTCTTAACAGTATCTTTGGAAATATACCTTAAGGTGGTTCTCATATTGAATATTCAACAATGCGAAGCTTTCAGACACATTTTCTAACAAAATTTTTAACTATAAAGGCATAAAATTGACAGGCCTGCCTATTGAAGGCATTTGGAAACGAATAGCTTTTTCCATATTTGATAAATTACTTATAGAGATAACAGAGATTACTGCCACGTGACTGTACGTTTTTCTCCTATCCTGTGCTATCGCTTCCGGAAATTCGATTCAAAACGCTAACTTTGACAGTATTTTCTGAAAGATATATTGCTTTTACCTATGAAAAAAAACGACATTTACATAGCTTCTGAATAAGAATACCTGCTAATCTTATGAGTTTCCGAAAAGAAAAGAATTCATAAATGTGTCGAAATGTAGCTCCTTTGGATTTGAGAAAGCCTTAAAAATGAGAGAAATATTTTCTCAAATATACTTTTTATTATACCAGCTTCAAAAGTTATCATGTTTTTAATCCTTTATTCTGAAATACATTAATCTTTTAATGAATCCTTATTTCCATTTTGAAATGTCTGTAGACACATTTGACTAAAACACTGTAAGTAATCGTTAATGTTTACTATTGTGTGTTTTCTGTTTTGCGAACATCATAGTAATGTAAAATATACTGTAAAATGTTCCCATAAATATGTATGTAGTATTCATTAAAAGAATCTTAATTGTACGTTGAGAAAAAACTTTTTTTTTTTTTTTTCCAATTTTTACGCCGGCCGGGCCGGGCCAAGATAGCTTTCGTTCGGCCCGGGCCTGGAAATTCCGGCCCGTGCAGACCTCTAATTAGCAGTAAGGATTCAACAGAATTTACATTTACATTCATAGCGTTCCTGAGTGGGAAATAGGGTATCTAAATTTAAGTGAAGTTAATTTTTTATGTTTTGATTATAGATTTTTTACGTTCAGATTGGAAGTTTTTATCCAAACTACCGCAACCTGCATTACTACAGTGGTGAAACATTTTGAATTACACATTGGTAAACTGCATCCCACATTGTGATGCAATACCGCATACATCAAAGCCTGATAATGATACTCTGTATTAATTTTGAAATGCGTTCGTCTGAGTGCTGTAGTCATTAAAAAACTTGACATATTAAACAAAAACGTAATTTGAAGAACAAATTAAAAAAACAAAATTTATTTCCTACATTGTTTAAGCCTGAGAAGGGACAGATATTAAGTTATTTCATTCAATTAGTTCTACATTTAATGTTAAATTTTTGTAACAAATTAGTTAAGCCAATTGAAGATTAAAAAATAAAAATAAAATTCATACAATATGATACTTAAAACATCCTAAAAACTTAGATTCCGTTCAAATGAAATCGAAATAAATCTTAGACTTTTTTTAAAGTTTTGTATTTTGCATGCATCTTATCATTTTATGCACAATTTTCATAAACATAATACTAAATCTGCAATACAAATATTTTCAATTAAAAATGGAAGAAGTCTAAGATTTATTTCGATTTCATTTGAACGGAATCTAAGTTTTTTAGGATGTTTTAAGTATCAAATTCTATGAATTTTATTTTTATTTTTTAATCTTCAATTGGCTTAACTAATTTGTTACAAAAATTTAACATTAAATGTAGGACTAATTGAATGAAATAACTTAATATCTGTCCCTTCTCAGGCTTAAACAATGTAGGAAATAAATTTTGTTTTTTTAATTTGTTCTTCAAATTACGTTTTTGTTTAATATATTTAGCCATGAGAGCGCTTCGAACACCTAGCCTAGGCTATTTCTCTCTCTCCCTTTGACCAACTTTCAGTTACGTTTTACAATATACATTTTACAATGGCATATCTAGGAAATACGCGCAACCTTTCATGTTGGTATGGTGGGCGCGTCTGCTGGAAGATTAATAAATTTTTGAACCTATATTGAACTAGATTGGAATTAAGTAAGTAGCATTTCAATTTCTTCAATTTCCAATCAGTGGAATTGAGTCCGTGTACAGCAAATATAAATTAGTTCATTATGTGTAATTTTATTGTATTTTGATTTAGAACATCAATCAATAGCTGCGAAAAGTATTGTGTAACGTGCCACTCTTGCACGCGTGCCATAGGTTCGCCGACACTGCTCCAGCGCTTCATTTATTAAATTCGTAGCAGTAAAATTTTTATCGTTTCACAGAGTCCAGCTATTCTCATCATGAGGCTGACTGTTCCTGTCCTTGACACGAGCGAAGAGGATATGAATTGGAACCGTTTCCTCATCTGCATACAATGCATTACGGGACCTATATTTATAAGCCTAGTCAGCGAATGTAAGTAAACTTGAAACTGACTTTTATTAAAATGTATTGCTTTTACGAACTTTTGAAATCAGTGAGAAAACCTTACATAATATTCCGTTATGTGTGGGTGTATATATATATAGATATATATATATAGAAATATAGTATATATAAATAGAAATATAGTATATATATATAGAAATATATGTTACCGTGAAAGACCGAAATTGGAGAGTGTCGACTTTCACCGGTGAATGTCAATACATACCAAATACGTGGGTGAAAGACCGAATATATGATTATATCCTTGTACATTCGGACCATCACCTGTGTATGTCGACAAGCACAGATACACTACACAGCTAAACCTACCACGGCATTTAAATTCGCCAGGGTTAGTCCTGCAGTTAAAATCCCTCTACAAAGTGATGAACCACTGTTCTCCCGGCGATTGGTCACAACAAGAGAGGCAAAAACACCCCTGTTACGTTTTATCGCGCCTGAAATACAGAGAAGAAAATTGAAATCGACGTATAGTCCAGGGGAAATGTACCAAAAAAAGGGGGTTATCTTGCAAAAGGTCGGGTAAAAGATTATTTTTTCCTGAATTGTTTATAATGATGCCAACATGGAAAAACCAAGTTTTCTAACAAAATTTCTTAAGGCTAAATTTTCTGTGACCAAAAAACAAGAAAATTTTTGGACATCTTTTGTTTTGTTTTTTTAAATATCTCGATACCCGTTTCCGCAGCATGTTATTTGTCAATTACAATATTAAAGAGGATAAAATTCTCTACAACTTTCATATTTACAACTTTTTTATACACTCAATAGCAAGCGCAGTAAGCCATTTCACAAATAGGACGATTTTTTCAATTTTCTTAAAAACCGTGAAAAAACGCAGTTCTCCCCCCGATTATTCAAATGTTTCCCATGGATTTAATCGTGTATGTCAACTTCTATATATTAGTAGCAGTAAATTAGTAGCAGTGTTTCAGGGCTAAAACTAGCCTTTTTTGCACCCGTGCCAAACATGGATTTTGGCGCCCCCTCCACCCCCCTCCTCTTTTAAAAAGAAAATTTACCACGGAAATTTTAATAAATCTCTAATAGCCGGATTTTGAAAATTTTAAGTGTGTAAGCATTAAATACGTAATGCTGAACTACGTAATCAGCTTTGCCAAATATTGATTCATTAAAACCTTGAAAACCGTACCGAAAGGAACCGAAATATATTCCGCTTTAAACAGGTTTCCATCTTAGCAGGTATAAGTGTTCATATTCACTATCTTGAAAAAAATATATACTTTTCTTTAAGGACCGAATTTCGTATATACAAATTTCATTTTCAAAGATTTTACGGTAGTTGTCGTATTGAGGCGTTTAAAGTCACAGTTATATGAATTATAGGACTAAATTAGTCACACGAAGACATTCGCTAAGTAACATTAAACCTATGGAAGCGTTCTTGTCAAATATCTCGCTCGCATTTTGTTACTTTTAAATATTTTTCTTTTCATGGGATACCTGAGATCAATATCTAATGTTGTGCTTTTGTACTTTTTCGGGTTTGGTTGCTTTATATATATATATATATATATATATATATTCGGACACTTTCATTTTTGGAAAACTGTTTGGAACCCGTTCTGAAATTTAAAGTATCCTGTTTGAGCTTTAAAGCAATTAATAGATAATCTTAAAGTTTTACATATTTTTGCATGCTAAAAATGATATAATCTCTTGTTATATTTATTGATGTAAGTGGAAAAAAATTGACACTATATTTTAAAAGTAATATTTTAAATATTTTTATAAAACTAGTGATCACAAATATTTTATTAACAGAATTTATAAATTTTACAAGATATAAATGCATAACATTAGTTAGTGAAATAATCTGGTGTCGTTTTTATTGTAGCTATTTTATAAGGTAAAAGTATTTCTTTGAATAAAGATATTTATCTTTTGAGTCCCCCCTCCTTTTATATGGAACTACAATTCAATGTTTGCTATCTTTAAAACAGCAAAACATTAAAACATATGTTATCAATAATTGGTAAATATACCATTGTAGTGGGGAATAAAATATGTTTTTCGCAAATTTTCATACCTGCGTGATTTTTAAAAAAGTCTCATGTTTTACTGTCCTTTCACATTTGCACAGAAAAATAGTTAAATATCATAATTTTAATTATTGCATTTTAACTATCATGTTTTTAATGATAATTTACAGATATATTATTATTCATAAAAAAAAATTAAAAATAAGAAATATATTCTTTTATAGTCAAAATATCATTACCGTAGGTTGTCCCAACAAGCAATTTATTAGGTAAAGATTTGACAAAGTTCTATTTAAAACAGATGGTTATAATTTTTTTTATACATTTTTATTTATTAAGGTGCTACTAATTAAAAAATATTTATTTTCATTAATTAAACTTATCTATAATTCTTAATATTTATTTTAAACTGTGTCCCAAGAAACAGTGTCATTGCCATTTTCTGACAAAAAGTTCCTCCGGATTTTTTTAGAGGACAGCACATGCCTTTTTATCAAGGCAAAAGTACTCCTTAAAAGTCAACGTGTTATCAGGTTTAGATGAATAGAGTATATAGTTTTATAGTTTCAATAAAACAAGCAAAAACTTTGAATGTTTTGGTGAGTATTCTTTTGTATGTCATTACCGTACCTAGTTTTAATTGATAATTAAATGAACTTTTATTTCTTAATCTGCTTTCATTATATGAGGAATAGAAAATTATTGTATGGGCCAGAAGATATAATGGCTGCCAGTTATGCCTGGGGAAAAATAAAAATATTTTGCTTAATTTGTCATTACCGTGCTCACTTATGTCATTATACCAAGTGCATTAAAATTTAAAAATTAGTTTTAAAATGTTAAATTTGTAATTTGGTCTCTGTTGATGCTTGTATATTAATGTTTATTAGGTAAGGTAATTATTTACAAACAATTAAAACTTTCTGATTATTTCTAAAAATTTGGTTTTGTTATTCCAAAACATGGTCATCTTTTGAAAATTACCCACCTTATTCCATTGATACCTGGATAAATATGTATGCATTATAAAAATTATTAAAATTATAAAATTTATTAAAATTAGGCAAGAAATCTTTTTTTAATTGAAACTATCGTGCCAATAAGTTACTATAGATTGAAAAAATTTTTTAAACAATGCTTTGAAGTTAACATTGTATACACTTAAAGTTACTGTCTAAATATGAAAATAGTCTCATTCATCTACACTCTGCCCTACTTTTAAAATTATATAAATTTATTGCATATAAAATGTCTGTTGAGATGAAAATAAAGACGTGAGTGTGCAACTAATAGATAATTTACTGCTACTAATTTTTAGAAGTCGACATACACAATTAAATCTGCGGGGAACATTTGAATAATCGTGGCAAAACTACGTTTTTTCACGGTTTTTAAGAAAATTGAAAAAATTGTCCCATTTTTGAAATAGCGTACTGCGCTTGCTATTGAGTGTATAAAAAAGTTATAAATATGAAAGTTGTAGAGAATTTTATCCTTTTTAATATTGTAACTGACAAAAAACATGCCACGGTAACGGGTCTCGAGATATTTAAAAATAACTAAAAAAGGTCCCAAAATTTTGTTGTTTTTTGGCCACAGAAAATTTAGCCTTAAGAAATTGTATTAGAAAACTTGGTTTTTCCATGTTGGCATCATTATAAACAATTTAGAAAAAAAAATCTTTTACCCGACCTTTTGCAAGGTAAAATGTACATTTCCCCTGGATTAGTATTCAACATTCACCATTAGTGCATGGTGAATGTCGACATTTTCCAGTGTAACTGAGAAATAAAGATATTTAGCAAATATTTCGGACATACGCCAAGCGACTATGTGGATGTTTACATTCACCGGTGAAAGTTGACATTCGCCAGATTTCTGTCTTTCACAGTAACATATATACATGTTGGTAATGATATATGTAAAACACCGAAACAACGTTTAAATGTTAACATTAACAAAGAATACAAATGTACTTAAAAATTTAAATAAGATATGTCGCCAAGGTTCGTAAGCGGGTTCGGTGTCAAAATTATTAAAATAGCAAAAATTGAGCTTTCGCGTTGAAGTGCAATGCTAGGCAAAACATAATAAAATGCATACTAATTAAATGTTTGGAACGATAGCGAATCTACCACATTAAACAACAGAAAAAAGTACCAACACTGGTCTTCCACTCCCAGACCCTCAAAAAGATATTAAAATCCAAAGTGAGGCCGATAAGTAAGGGAAATCCTTCTTATGGAGTGAGAACAACACTGGTCTTCCCCTCCCAGATCCTCAAAAAGATATTAAAATATAAAGTGAGGCCGATAAGTAAGGTGAATCCTTTCCCCCTCCTTCTGAATATGTGAACAGCCCGACACAATGACACATGCACATTACTCCCTTTACAGAAGCAGGACGTTTCGGTCCCGAGACATTTCGGTCCCTGACCATTTCGGTCTCGAGATATTTCGGTCCCAAGATATTTAGGTCCCTTCTCCAGCAAGCTGAAATTTTGTGACATAATTTTATAGGGAACATTGTAGATTTTTTTACTAAAGGCCTTAAAATTTTAGTATAACGCGAACATAAGGGCCCGAAATCCGCAAACACCTATAACTCGGATCCAAACTATTAGAGCCCACATAAATTTCGTATGGTAATCGTAATTGTTTTAAAAAACAGAGGGAGTGGGGCTGGGAGTTCTGTTGACTTTTCCTATATTTTAGTGTATCATAAGTATAAGGTCCTGATAAATTAAAACTTTTATAACTCGATCTATAATTATCGCAAAACACTCATATTTTGTATGGTAAACGTAATCTTTATAAAAGGAGGGATATTATCAGATTTTTTAACAGAACCACCTAAATTTTTGTATAATCCGAATATAAGTGCTCGAAAGCACAAATACTTATAATTATAAGTGTTTGCGTTTTCGAGCCCTTATATTCGGGTTATACAAAAATTTAGGAGGTTCAGATCCAAATTATTACAGCCCACACAAATTTCGTATGGTAATCGTAATCGTTTTAAAAGCAGTGGGGGGGGGGGGGGGGACTCTGTTGACTTTTTCTATATTTTAGTGTATCATAAGTAAAAGGTCTTGATAAATTATAATTTTTATGAATCGATCTATAATTATCGCAAAACACTCATATTTTGGAAATCTTTATAAAAGAAGAGACATTATCGGATTTTTTAACTGAACCCCCTAAATTTTAGTATAACCCTAATATTAGAACTCGAAAACGCAAACACTTATAACACAGATCACGATTGTCGCCACCCACACAAATTTCTTATGGTAATCTTAATCGTTTTAAAAGGCGGGATAGAGGAGGGACTCTTAATTTTTGTAGAACCCTCCTATATTTTAAAGTATCATAAGTACGAGATCCTGATAAATTAAAACATTTATAACTCGAGCTACAATTGGTGTAAAACACTCATATTTTGCATGGTAAACGTAATCTTTATAAAAGGAGGGATATTACCGGTTTTTTAACTGAACCCCTTAAATTTTAGTATAACCCGAATATAAGGGCTCGAAAATGCAAACATTTATAACTCGGATCCAAATTATTACAGCGCACACAAATTTCGTATGGTAATCGTAATCATTTTAAAAAGCAGGGGGAGGGGAACTATGTTGATTTTTTCTATATTTTAGTGTATCATAAGTATAAGGTCCTAATAAATTAAAACATTTATAACTTGAGCTATGATTAGTGTAAAATATTCATTTTTTGTATGGTAAACGTAATCTTTATAAAAGGAGGGTCATTATCGGGTTTTTTAACTGAACACTCTAAATTTTAGTATAACCCGAGTATAAGTCCCGAAAACCGCAAACGCCTATAACCAAATTGTAGCACCCTATACAAATTTCATATGGTAGAAGTAATAGTTTTCAGAAGTCGGGGAAGGGGGAGTTTTGTGGATTATTTATAAAAGCTCCTCATATTTTAGTCTATCATAAAGTCCTGACAATTTTAAAAAACTTATAAGTAGAGTTTTAATTTTCATATGTAAATGCCCAAGCACTGCACATATTCAGTTGTATATAATTTTCGACACTATGTGATTAATAATGATAAAAATCTTACCAAATCACTATTGTTTTTCCAATGTTTATAATGGTAAAGTAACTTATGAAAACAAATTTATAAGATGCAACTTTGTATTATAAAAATAATAAGAAAAATTAAATATCTGTGTCTCGATAAATATATCTCATTTCTGAATTATTAAAAGAGAGGGTGTAGAGGGGTGATTTGAGGAAATATTTGCATATAATAGCTTATAAGTGTCTAATTGAATTATTGGAGAGATTTATTATTAATCTAATTGGAAGAAGAAGAAAATTAAGCACAGTTTTTAAAATTCTTTAATTAATGATAATTTAAAGGTTTTAAAAAAATGTATGCAAACATTTATGGCTTTTTATAGTGCATATAAAATACCTAATATTAATAATAAATAATAAAACTTAAAAAATCTATTCTGTTAAATAATAATAATATAAAAAGACAATGTCCCTGTAAAATTATATAACATTGTTCAACCAAACAAATTTTCAGCTCGCTGTGATTTCATTATAACGAGTTATAAAGATTTTAATTTATCGGACTGTTATATTCATATCTTTATATAAAGAAACAAGTTGGAAATTGCTCGTCAAACGTGGCAAATGAGGTGCGTTCGTACTATAACTAGTTTTATAATTATTTTTTGCACCCCATATTGTATATTTGTTTGCACTTCATAAGTGCATAGTCTGTAACATCATTAAAATGCACTTGCAATAATTTTTACCCATTCCCCTTTTGTCTGTCCCTGTAATTAAACTACACATCCGATTTTCATAAAATTTTAAATTGCTCGCTAAAATATTGCAACAATTATATATTTAAAATTTCAGACCATTCGGAAGTCTGTAACATCATTAAAATACATTTGCAATAATTTTTCCCATTGGTCGTAATGTAAAGAAAAACTTTTGACTGTCCCTGTAATTAAACTATACATCCGATTTTCATAAAATTTGAAATGGCTCGACAAAATTTTGCAACAATCATATATTTAAAATTTCAGCCCATTCGGTTGGGTAGTTTTTGCTCTGTTACATGCGGACGGACGGACAGACGGACTGAACGACGACTATAGGTGCTACGCTACGTATTTATATAATTACGAACGCACCTAAAAAGGGTTGGGGGACGATCAATTTTTTTTAAAAAGGCACAAATAATGTTGAAATTACAGCGTTTGGCGGGCCCGCAACAGTTAGAATCCGAGTTATAAGGTGGTGGGCACCGAAATGGCAAGGGACCGAAATGGCCAAGGACCGAAGTGTTGGGACCGAAATGTCGTGTACCCCTCTCTTTACATTACTCTCTTTCCTGTCTTATGTAAATTTTGCACTTCATTTTCAAAACTTTTCAGTAGTAGTTTGGTCATGTGGTACCTGCAACGTAACAGTTGTTAGTAGTACATTGCATCATGGAGCAGAGAGTCGATATAAAATTCTGCTCAAGCGTCTTTTGGCGCATATTCCTCGTATGCGACGACAATTAGCTCCTGCGGGATCATGCAAGTGGTGGCTTTTGCACAATAATGCACAGCTTCACGGTGCTACATCTGTGAAACGATTCCTCGACCAGAATCGACACGGAAAGAATACAGATTTGCAAACATTTCAGATATCCAAGCTGCTATTACCAGGAAATATATAGCAGTAGCGAAGGAGATCTATTCCAGAAGAATCCGACAATACTTGTATGAATATTTTTAGAAATGTATTAAATCCGGCGTGGACAATAAACAAAAGACAATAAACTTCTATTTCTTGCAAATATATAGTGTAACATTTCTGTGATCAGCCACCTTATTTGTCGGTCACATCTTGTACCCTACCGTATAAGATGAGCTGGCGAAATATACGCACAAAAACATGTTAAATGATTAATTAATTACTCATACTTACTTTGCTTACTTTACTCATAATTACTTTTCGCATCCTGTATATAAATATACAGGATGCGAAAAGTTCTACCACAGTTTTTACTATAATTTTTCCCCTTATATAATCACAGTGTCTTTATGTATGAGAATCAAGATATTTTTTCCAAACGGTTTTTTAACTTTCAGAAACCTTAATATCACAAGAAGGCTCTACGCCAGCGGTTCCCAACCTGGGGTACGTGGCGGGACTACTGGGGGTACGTAAAAATAATATCGGTGATGGCGGAAATCTCAAATTTTTTTAACTAAAAACACATTAAGAAAATTGATAGTTTTAGATTACAAAGTTACTCTCATGTCTAAATCCAATAATGTTACACTTTAAATAAGGAAAAGGCCCACTATACCTATTATTCATTGATAATGCAATGTCAGTATCTCCGCCCGGTACTTCAGAAGTTTTTGAGATATCGTGCGCGCGTGCACGATATCTCAAAAACTTCATGCCCAAAAACGTAATTTGGAGCAAAGTGACTTCTAAGTTTTTAGAAACGCCGCTTCAGCTATTGAGCGGGTGTAATTCTAAAAGCCAAAACTTCTGTTCTAATGGGAATTTCAAGGAAACTATGTCAAAATGTTCAGAAAAGATAGCTGTATAATATCTAAAAAAATTTAAATTTCGAAAATTTTAAAGCTTTAAGAATCCTGAGGCCCTTAATTGTGAATTATCGCTAGTTTTTCGGTGCTGTTTCAACTATGTTTGAAAGTTATATAAAAAGTTCTACAGAGCAAGTGTTCAAAGACGTGTGGAGAGAACTGGTATACTGACTTTATACTTTCCGAGATACAAAGCGAAAACACGTTAAAATTATTAATATAATTGTTATTCGTATAAATCCTTATTACCAGAGTTACATTTTCAGGGGTCACATTCTATAGGGAAACTTTTATTATTTCTACTACTATTTTGAAAATAATATCTTCATCGTACCTTTCATTAGAATATGTTAAATAAAATGAAGGTAACTCATTAAGGGTTCTGGTAGGAACAATAAAATTTTCCCTATATAATGCGACTCCTGCATTTTTCTAACGCACTACGTATGTCAAAGTACATCACTTTTCGCGTAATACTTTTTGTAATTAGGAAAAGAGTTTTTGAAGAACCATGTATAAAGTGATGCATATCCTATCAACCTGTGTTTGTCACTAACAAACTAAAAATGTAGGAATGGTGCTTAAAATTATCAGTATATATTCCTTGTACCCGTCTCATATTTCTATTTTTTGTCATCAAAATCACTTATCTGTCTTTTATTCATTATACAGACATCAGAAATTTCCTTTTACGTGTTCTTCGTTCCAGAAAGTGTCTTGAGCGTGCCACATCTGTTACGCGTGTCTTCATTCGTCATCCCCTACCTCATTTTATTTCTTGGAATGTAAATAAGGATTCTTGACAATGTCGTGAATTTCAGAATAAAAATAACTTTATGAATATGTCCAAAATTTTCGAGTTTGGATTTGAGAACATTCTTAATCTAAGGATAATTTTGACTGATTTATATACTGCTAATTTTCTCGACGAAATTATTACAAAATTCATTTAACTTAATCAGTTGCATTTCCTGTGTCCTACTGAACAGCTGTTAAAGGATTTCGAGTTAAGGCAGAACTGGAATGCTTCCTGAATCAAGGAATCTATTTGAATATTAAAATAGTTTGCTTCTGATTTACCAAAATTGTTTGTTGTTTCGAGAGTAACATATGTAAAGGTAAAGTTGTTGAGTCATGGTTAATACTCACAAGCACACCTTAGAAAAAACGCTTTATTTTAGAACAAAAGGGGCTGGCACCCCGGCTGCCAATATAGTTGCTGCAAAATTTACAAGCTGCTGTCTTTAAGAGTGCTGTAAAACTTCTCAAGTCTGGAGAAAGTCACGTTGCTATATAGGCTGCGGGATGCACGTGACAGAAAGAATTCAACTTTTACTTCCCTTGTTGCTTGAACTCGCTTTCATGGCATCGGTGCTTGAATTCGATTTCACAGTATCGATGTTTGAAAAATTCCAACATAAAGCGCAGGAAAAATCCCTGTATTGATGTTTAAAAAATTGCAACATAAAGCGCAGGAAAAATCAATGTATTTTACAAGAAAAGGTTCTGGCACCCCGGCTACCAACACAGTTGCTGTAAAATTTACAAGCTGCTGTTTTTAAAAGTGCTGTAAAATTTCTAAAGTCTGTGGAAAGTTGCGTTGCTATTGGCTGCGTGACGCACGTGACAGAAAGAATTCGATTTCTACTTCACTTCTTGCTTCAATTTGGTTTCACAACATGAGTGCCATGAAAAATTACAACATAAAGTGCAGGAAAAATCACAACTTTTTTTTTTACAGTGCGTTCATTATCTTTAAGTACTGAATTACGTTTCTAATATCATGGCGAAATAATTGTCTTGTTTTAGCCTTTAAAAAATATACAGTGAAAACAACATTACAATTTTGCTCTTTTTCTGGGCAGTCAGAGGGTTAAATAAAGTAAGACAAAAATACGGTAGGTCTAAAAGTCTTCCCGATGAAAGTTGAGGCTAAAAAGGGCTTTAAAATTCAAAAAGTTTGCAAACTGCCATACTATACAATTCTCTTTTTTTAACAAAAGAATATACGCGTACGTGCACATACCAGGGTTGCCAATTTGGCCTCCAGTTTTAATCCGAAATTTCAAACTCATACCGTAAATTTCGATAGAAGATTTTTCACTTCGTGTGATCGCTAAATTTCTCTTATTAAATAAACCATAAAATACTATTGTTTATTTGTGGTATGAACTCGAAATTTCTGAATAAAAAAGGAGGCCAAACTGACAACCCTGGCACATACATACTACTCTTACACAAATAAACTCAAACTTTGTACTAGATCCATATAGTCCTGTGATACATCTACAAATCATTTCGAGCACTTTATTTTACAGGGTGATCTTAAATATCAGTTTTTACTTCAATTTGTTGTTGGTCTGTTGTCATCTTTCACTGCTCAGTACTATTACTTTTAAATGCAGTTAACATGTAGGACATTGTACGGTAGGTCTAAAGGTTTTCGCCTTGAAAGTTGATCCTAAAAAGGGTTTCAAAAGTCAAAAAGTTGGAGAACTACTGATCTATACAATTCTCTTAATTTAACAAAAGAATAGCATAAAATAAATAAGCAAAAAATAAAAGCGTAAGTTTAGTTTATTTCTCTCTCTTTCTCTCTTTCAGTGAAAATATTGTATACATGCATATAAACTTATTTCATTTTCACAGACGCCTTCTATATGATAGGAGGAGTTTTTCCCGTTTTCATTCTGTTGATAGCCGTTTCTGCCTGTTGTTCTGTATTAGTCTACTGCACATCAGAAAGTGACACACCGCCCACATACCACTGGTTGTTTGCTTACCTTGGTTTTGGTGTGGCAGTCACGTGGATCTACTGCCTAGCGAATGAAATAGTAGCCTTGCTACAGGTATACAATTTTTCTATATATGTATATATGGGGCATATTCACAATCTTTTGACTTTCGGGAATAAAAATCTGGTGAAATTAAACTTGCTAAAATAACATTTTAATCTTACAGACGAATGCCTTAATGATTCAAAATAAAGAAAAAATGGTCAGAAGCGAAAAATGTTTTATTTAACTGAGGTTTAAGTTAAACTTGCGAGTTTAATTTTCCTTACCATTTTACCACTATAACTTCCTATTTTCTTCTAAATTTTTACTTATAATGAATTTACATTGTACCCAAGGGACATTCAAATAAGAAATAATAACAATATATTATTTTTAGTACAAAATTTTGGTATAACATTGTCTTAAAGGGGTGTTAAAGAAGGGACGGAAGTAAGAAAAAGGGTATGGTATAGGAAAAAAGGGATGGTAATGGGAAAAAAAGGGATGGTAAGGATGGGACGGTAAGGAAAATTACCACTCTTTTTGGGCAAATCATGTTAAGACTAAGTGATAGCCACAATGTTCATTGATTTTTAGAAACAGTTATTTACATTCGATAATTTTTTTTTTTTTTTAATTTACCTCGAAATATGCAGGAATAAACCTTGGGGACGGTAAGACTACCAATAAAGCCACGATCTTGAAATTGATATTTAAATGCTGATTTAAATTCTGCAGTAAACTTCCTGACAAAGAATTTTAGACATTCTTTCTCTATCATACTTCTGAATGAGAAAAAACTTGAAAAAAATTCTGTGGCTGCATCTGAAGTGATTTTCTGTATAAGTTTAGCAAGAGGGACAGTAAGGATTAAAAACCCAGGGCCAGAGCTCAAAAAATAATATCAACCGTAAAAAAATGTGCAGGTTAATTTTTTGCTACATATTTATATAAAACAATAGTCCCAGTTTCGGAAAAAAATTACATCGAATTACTTTTATTGAAACAATTTTATACAGACAGCTCCAAACTTAAAAATCAGCATCAGGGACACGAGACGGTATAGGAGTTTTCCCGGTATTTAGATCCCCAAAATCGTCCAAAACTTATTTATCTCGTTACTATTGTTATGCAATCATGCAATGAGATGTTCCCTAGTATATGAAACTAAAAAAACACAAGAAAATGTACTAAAATAAAAATCATTATTCAGGGACATAAAAGTCAAAAGATTGTGAGAATGCTCCATGTATATTTTTTGTGTATTATTGAATTGAACTTATAAAAACTTTTTAATAAGGATTTTCTAATTCCTGTCTGATAATTTATCAGATTAACAGACTACAGGAAAATGAAGCTACGAAGATTAATATTCTCTGAGTTACTGATAAATATTTTATTTCTAGTCTTTGCATTTTATCTGATAAAAATTGTGTACAATGGCACTCTAAGAACACTTACAAAGTTTAATTTTAATTAAAATTAAATTCGGCATCAGTTTTATTATGTTTACTGCAGTCATATTTCCGAATATTTTGTTGTTTAATGAGAGTAAAAATTCGAAAACTTGTAAACATGTAAAGTCTTATACAATAAAAACTGTTCCTAAATTAAATCTTCTAAACATTTAATTATTAAGATAAATATGTAAAATATGATGGATATCTTTAAATGGTCATTTTAACGCAAAAATGAAACAAGACGCTATAGTAGATTCAAATTATTTCATATCGTCATTTCATCCAATTATAAATGAATTTGAAAGCATCAATAGATGATGAGTGTAAACTAGAAAACTAGAAAACATGAATTCTGCTTTTTCAGAATTTAGTGTCGCCCCCGATGAAAAAAAATATATGTATATATAAATAGTACAAACATTATTTCAATTTTAAGGCTGACAGCACACGCTTTTTATTTTATGTAAAATGACGTCTTTCGCATCCGCTTAAGAATTCCACATTTACGATCCACTCTTAAACATCTACAGTAAAGTAGGCATAGAACGTCACTATCGCGAAATAATACATAAAGGCAGCAAAAAAATGCCGTCATTCAAGAAATTCGACCAAAAAAAGACCGACTCTCTAATGATTCATAGGCCTTCATTTGTTTGTAACATTAATATAGATACCAAAAATTAAATATAGTTTATAACAGCTGCATGTTTTAACAGAAATCATTCGTTTATATTTTTTTTCAAAATAGCACGTATTTTAATTACATTTTCTTTCGGTTGTTATGAAAATATGGCAACAAAAATACATAATTAATATTTTACAACTATTTTTCCTTTACTTTCTACAGAAATGGAGTACTTCCGTTGCCAATATTAAGCAAATGGCTCCAAAAACTACAAAAAAATTAATATTTCAAAAATAAAGAGAGATGAAGTTTTCAATCAAATTGCATTTAAAAGCACTTTTTTCCAATACGACGGTATACAAATTGAAAATGTGCGATGTTTAGTAGTTTAAAAAATTGCTATAGAGTATTTAATCGTACTGCTTTGTTTTACGGCTGGCTTCTGTAAGGAAACGTTATTTTTTGGATACGGCACAAAATAAGCTGGTAGAAAGAAATAGCATACCGTACGGGGGCTAATAAGTCAAATTATCAAAGAACGTACGCTGCCAAATCATAATTACAGGCAAATAGCGAAATTTTGATTTTGTTCTAAGTGGAATCACACGTTTTAACAATAATTAAAAATTTTAAACTAGATTATAATTTTAATAGTTTGGACATTATTTTTATATGATCATCTGTTACCGTTTAATAATTTTCGTTCGCATAGCCTTTGCGATTTCGCTCAGAAGAATCTAGCCATAAAATTTTGCGTATGGCACAGGGGTGTAGGACATTCTGTCTATTTTGAGAGGAAACTTTTGTATAAAATTTGAATGAGGATTGAATGAGAAAACGCGACCTGGTCATCACATCTTCATCGCATCGTCAAATCTCTTATCCCTGAAAAGGGTCGCCGTTTTTATTCTGGTAGAAAATTCATGGACAACGTTCAAACATGGTTTCGGTCTCAGCCAAAGGACTTCTTTGATTAGGGTATTCACCTCTTGGGAAAACATTAAGGCAAATGTTTTGGAGATTTGGAGATTACTTTTAGTCCAAGAGCTGTTAAACATTTTAGGGAAGGTATTTGAGGCACCCTGAAAATTTGTGCAACACTTCTTTTGTAATGCCTGAATACAAAATCGAATGTCTGTCTGAAAAATCGTGGCCCAAAACCTGTGCCAGACAAAAAATGGCACTTGACACGTGTCTGGCACAGTTTTTGTGCCGACTAAAGTGTCTGTCATTTTCAAAATACTGTTTTCTAAGCATAAATATTATTGTGCCTCAATCTCAGCGTGCCTCAAATCCCTTTTTGGGTAGTGTCAAAAAATGGCACTTGACACGTGTCTGGCACAGTTTTTGGGCCGACTAAAGTGTCTGTCATTTTCAAAATATTTTTTTCTAAGTATAGATATTATTCTGTTTCAATCTCAGCGTGCCTCAAATAATCTTTTTTGGGTAGTGTCAGAAAATGGCACGTGACACGTGTCTGGCACAGGTTTTGGGCCACGATCCTTCAGCCAGACATTCGATTTTGTATTCAGGCATTACAAAAGAAGTGTTGCACAAATTTTCAGGGTGCCTCAAATACCTACTCAAAAATGTTCAACAGCTCTCTTACTATTTTGAAATAAACAAAGTCATTTCATTCTTTGGCGCATGTTCCGTTTTCATTTGATTTACTCTAATACTTAATGTGGTTTGAAAATTCAAAATATATCACATTGCGCAAGATATTCCTTTAGCCGATACTAAATTGAGCATACTCAACAGTACCTTAAATTATAAATAATAAATGATTTTACAAAACGCAGTTTCGTGAAAGTTATGACTTTCAGTACCTTCCAAAACTGAAACTTAGATTGATATTCTCAGCTTTCAAGCAGAATCTTTTAATGTCCGGAACAGTTAACCTCCTATTATTATTATCATTAAACAACGGTTGCCCAAACTTTATTAACACTTTGAAGATGAACGCTGTGTACACTGCAGTTTAATCTTCAACACCGCTAATTTTATTATTTTTAACTTATTTAAATGGTTAAATAATTTTATAACATAAAAACATTTATATTTAAATACTGGTGTGAAATTTCAAGGATTTTATGCATGTTATACTACATACACTAATGTTCAAAATTAAGAGAATTTGCATATTTTATCGAATTTCATGGAAAGTACTGAACGAAAGTTAAAACTTGTGCTTCGAATCAAAGATGCAAATCTTTAGCGTCGAATACGTAAGCGTACGTGTGTGCATAAGCGGAACGAGTAGAGGAACAGGCTTTATAAACGGGCTTCGCAATTTTTGCGTTTCGTTCGCTCGAATACCTCGCCGAATATCTTATATATATATATATATATATACCCTTCGTCGCTGATGGATCTTACGCACGATCATGACTGTGTATCATAAAAGTTGAATGGTTATATTTTTTGCATCATATCAACCTATGTGCATATCAAATTTCATTGAAATCTGTCTAGTAATTCTGGAGATAACCAACCAAATCTGAAAATTCTCTTAACTTTGAACTTGAGTGTATGTTCGTACCACTCGTCGCGAGGGAAATCATTTTATTTTACTATAATAATTATTATTCGCCGATTGAAAAAAATATTTTTCTTTTAGGTGATCGGTGTCATTTTCAATCTTAGTGATGCAATATTAGGCCTTACAATACTTGCCTGGGGTAATTCGATATCAGGTAAGTTCTTTTTTTCCAGCTTTAAGTTTTTATTAGTTATCTCAAAAAGAAAAATTATTTTAAGTCGTATGCAGCTCAATTGCGCTTTCCAAACTTTACGTGAAAATAATTTGATCGCGTTTAATTTTAATAGAAAACTGGTCATTCACTTAACCTTAGCCAAATTTAGTGTGCTTTCAAAAGTTTCTTTTTCCATTTAATACTGTTATTTAATTCAAATGATCAAAATGAGCAAATTATATTGTAGAATTATAAAATACTATATATAAATTCATATAAGCTCTTAAAAAAATAGAATAAATAAACAAATAGAGAAAACTATCCAAGATAGCCATGCATAGGTATAAAATTGGAAATACACATACAATGGAGGTAATACAGAAAAATAAGACTCTAAAACGTCGTATATTGGAATTTTAACTCTTTGAAATTATATCAAGAACATGAAGAGGCAATCCGCACCAAGATGAGTAACTGTAAATCACAAAAATTGTTTTGTTTGAATAAAATGGAGGATTTTTTACATGGCGTATGATCCCTTTCAACAATTAAGACTGTTGCACATATTTTTTCCTTGGATGCGATTAGGTTGTCGATAAGTGTTTGGGGAATTCTGTTCCACTCTTTAAAAAGTGCTGTCGCAAAGTCCCGAACAGTCAACAAACGCATTGCCATGCCTAGAATGCGTCGTTCGAGTCTGACCCAGGCGTGCTCGATCGGATTTAACTGAGGAGCGAATGCTGGCCACTACATACGCTGAATTGTTTACTTTTCAAACATATTCTGCACAAGTCGAGCTGTATTACGCATTAGCATGCATTAAAAGAAAGAAATCGATAATGGCTAAGGTATGACACAAGACCTGAATATCTCGTTTTCATACCTTTGGGCTGCCAAAGTATACCATTTCGAGTAATTTATAAATCCGTGCATATTTTTTCAGTAAATCATGCTAGCTAAAACACGCCAATATGAATCCAACTACATACGGAACTTTCCTCTAATAAGTTACAATATAATCAATCTACTAATGGCAATTAAGAAAATGACCGTTCCATGAAATATCTAGATTAATGAAACTTAAATTTTTAAAAAATACATGCCAAAATTAAGCTGGAATTTCCCTGTGTAAAGGGCCTTGGCGAGATAGAGAAAAGGCAAGAGAAAGAATACTTTCAAAAGTACTTTCTGTCAACCTACTCATTGTTGCATACACACAAGCATTGTCCAATAATTACATAATTTAGTTAATACTATCCGCTTAGCAACCCGACAACCCGTTGTGTTGTATTTAAATTGCATGAGGTTCGAATGTTTTGGAGGAAAAGAAATCTAGTTTTATTAAACATTTTTAATTTCTAGCCGTAAAAATTCCAAATAAATCATAATTTAGAAACTTCTTAGAACGTTTTCAGCTCATTTCACCTTTTTAAATTTCGAATGTTTTAGAAATCATTCTTAGAGAACATGTACATCTTAAAAGTAACCCCATGCAAAATTTCAAGTTTTTATCTCCAGCAGTATCAGCGAAAAGCCAAATTTTAGAATTTTTTTATTCCTGCATCTTTTACATTTCGAATGTTTTAGAAATTCTTCTATTGCGAGTATTTACTTCTTAAAAGTAACAGTCATGCCAAGTTTCAAGTTTCTAGTCTTGACAGTCTTGACTTAATCGTAATATCCTCTTCATGCCCGAATTTAAAATAACACTACGAAAACACATTCATTGATTTTGCACAAACAAAGACACCATAGCTGACAGAAGGAGCCCTTTTTCTGAAATTGCCACCTTAGGGGGCAAGTAATTTAGTTTCGCAAATACGGATCTAAAATTACTAACACCCTTAAAATATCGATTTAATTATTGATAACCTAAATTACGCAGTAACAAATTGAAGCCCTTTAATTAATTGAATGATCTATAAATCCTCAAAATTTTTTATTGTAAAGCATTTAAGATAATTAATTATGAAAATTTCTTACTTTCTTGGACACACTGTCTGGAATGCATTTTGCAAAATCAGATAATAATAACACTTATTTTATGAGGAAATAATCATCAGTGCTGTTATTTATTGGTTTTGATTGAAAGCCAAAAACATTCAGCTATATAGAAGTAAAATAAAAATGTAAAAAAATCAAATAGTTTAGGTTATATCCTCCTCGTTCCGGAAGTATCACATGTGATACTTCAGGACCGAGGAGGTTAAAGAACGTTTTTTAAACAATTTCCGCTCATTTCACTATTTTTAATTCAGATTTTTTTTTTTCAGAGACCGTTTGGGGGCATTTACATTTTAAAAGTAACTACTATGCAAATTTTCAATTTTTTAACCACAACAGTGTCAAAGAGTCAAAGAAATCGCACTTTAGAATGTTTTCGGTTCCTGCACCCTTTTACATTTCGATTTATTATGAACGCATTTTCGTCTTAAAAATAACTGCCAAGTTATTGAAAAGTAATTGTCAAGTTTCTAGCGCTATCAGTACTAAATAAATTGTGATTTAGAACTTTTCTGGAAAGTTTTCCGCACATTCCTCCCTTTTAAATTTCGAACATTTTAGAAACCATTCATAGGGGAATTTTTATCTTAAAAGTAAGCACCACACCAAATTTCAAATTTCTAGCCCCAACACTGTCACAGAAATCGCAATTTTAGAAAGTTGTTTGAACCCTGATCCCCTTGTAAGTTGTTGTACCGGCATGAAGTATATCCTGTGTTGGAACGGAAATGTTGACCAGCATTATGCGGCCATTATTTTTTAAATCAGCTCGGTAGTTCCAGAGATCCCTCCCCTCTCAAACATTACGTCTGTATAATAATAGTATAGATGCAGAAGACCCCGGTCTGTTATTATATACGAACATAAATAATTTATATAATACACGTAATTTTTAATTTTATGATTTGAACTATCAGTAGCTTTCGACAATAAAATTTAAATATATTAATCAAAATAGAGAAAAGGTACTTCTCCAGCATCCCGTCGACAACTTTCAGTAAAAAAAATTACTGCCAAACTATAGGATTTAACGACAAAAGTGCATGATCGTAGCGTCACATTAATTGACGTCAGATGCGTTACATGTGTTTGTTATGTCATGAAGTTACTTTTAATTCGATGCTTATCTGTATTTTCAATGAAGTTTTACTGATTTATTACTTACTAGTGTAAACGCCCGTCCTAGGACGGTGAGTAGAAATCGTGGTTTTCTCTTAAAATTTGAAATAATTGAAAAAAATATGCATATACCATTATTCCGTAATCGATCTATTTGGTTTTAAAATCATAAAAAGTCAGTAAATTAAAATACAATTACCAAACATTTTACATTTGAATGTACACCTTCCCTATTCAACGGCGCAAAATTTAAAATTATGGTGCGTTGAGAAGTAATTAAGTTTGCAAAAAAAAGAGGGGGGGGGGGGGAATGGATTAATGATTCATCAGATCAATTTTTCCAAATTAATTAAACATACAAACCTGAAACAAACAAACTAAAGACTATACTTATTTCATTAATACTCAGAAAATAAGAGTACTATTAAGTTAGCTTGGCGATGCGATAAATCGCCAAATATTGTTCCCATTGGCATCATTCATATTGCATAAATTTCACTTAAAATATAAAACTTCAACCCTTTATTTAAAAAGCATAACTTTTGTTTAAAATACAAACATTCAAAATACATATATTGCATACAATTAAATTACATGCCTTTCTCTCATTTCTTTTAAAATATATAACGATAATAATAATAATAAATGCCATAGCATTTTATTTCAACTTCAAATCATTGTTTCTAAATAACACATGCGAAAAAATAACTACTATTGGAGAAAAAAACCGTTATTAGGGAGATTTGTCCCCGGATAACATAAATGTGCCGAAAATAGAGTTTTGTAAGACTTTGCTTATAAAAATAAAAAACTATTTTCATTGGTTCATAGACGAATGACGTCAAAGGCATATTAATACTACAGGAGTTAAAATATTCAATGCGCGAAAGTTTTTACATTTTTTCAATTCCTACTATTCACACTCTCCCTATATTTATTTATTTATTTATATATCTTGTTCAAATTTTCCATCGTTAATATAAAATACTTATTATTCATCCTATCAAGTTGAAATAAATTTTTTAAAACTTGTACTGGATGACAATTGATGTTAATACAGTTTTTTCAAATATTAATTCATTAATTAAATTTTAATTAATTAATTTTAGTTTTACATGGGAGACAAAATGGCGGCCATTGGTTATTGAAGCGTTTAATGCATCTTCATATCTATAAGGGGGGTTACCATAGGGGGGACCCTGTTCTGTCGCCAAATACCGCTAAGTTTGTCACCAACTTGGTGATATATCGCAAAATTTGGCGACCAAAATGAGTAGCCAAAAGTGACGTCAACTTGGCGATATCTCTAATATTTCGCCAAATTCCCATAGACTTCCATTGTAAACCTACTTGCTTATAGAAAATCAACAAATTGAGATATTTTAATGCAACAAAAACTAATATTAGCTTAAGGGATTATATTAAATTTTCCTTTGATGACCTAAGTAGGAATTGACTTTAAAAACAAAATTTTTATATTACTTGTTATCAATGAATTTTCAAAAATTAATGAGACACTACACATTATTTACATTTGTAAAATTAATCACAATTTCTGAAATGTTCGTTTGTTTATATCGGTAATCTATTGTCGGTAGCTGGTTAAGGTTTAGATGCTGTATATTCCCGAGGTCGCCATGTGTTGTTGGATGTTTTGAGATTTCTTGGCGAATTTGTTGGCGATGTTTTACATTTTATTTTCGTTAAGCCTAACATGGGCATAAATCGCTTCTTGGCGACATTATTACTACTTGGCTGAAAAGGGGTTTTCACACCAAGAAAAAGTTCAAGTTGGCGTCACTTTTAGCGACTAATGTTGGTCGCCAAATTTGGCGGTACGTCGCCAAGTTGACGACAAACTTGGCGACGTTTGGCGACCCCCCCCCCCCCATTGGTGCATCAGAAAGCTCAGACCACTCAGATGCGTTTCGCGGTACCTACGCAGTTGTTCATTGGTCCATTTCTAAATCGTTACTTTTTTTATAGAGAGACGAGGGGGCTCTGCCGCCTACGAGCTACGCTCGTCAACCCCCGTTCAGACTCCGCAGACTCTAACAGCACGCTAATTTGATCGGCTTTAAAAAGATTTCGGAAGATTGAATTATAATTTGAATCTGACAATTATAATCTGACGTAATTTTCACCAAACTTTTCTTTCTCTTTTTAATATTCACGTAAAAATACTTTTGTTAGAAATGAAATATTACTATCATCTTAAAATATCAAATAAATGTCTCGATCAATTTTTAAATTTAAACTGTTTTGCAATATTATTTTTTGTTCATTTTACGTAATAAGTGTAATGTGACGTAAATTCTCCTATTTAAGTTTTCTAACGCATGTTAATGAATTTATTATTTTACAATATTCTTTCTCTTTTAAAATTCACGTGTAAATATTGTTTTTATGACTCAATTTTCAATGAGTTCCTGCTTTTTATATTTTCTGTTTATAATAGTCACGTGTAAAATAAATTTTTTATTTGAAGCAAACATTATTGTTCGCGCTATTTATACAGTTGGCAACAGTTTAAATTTATACAATTTTCTAAAATCTCTCTATTCTAAAAAAAGTAACTTACGCTGTCACCGCCGCCGCCGGTTTTGAATTTTTTGTGACCGGAGGTCTTTCTCCGTTAATATTAAGAAAAGTATTGCATACAAAAATATGAAAATCGGCGGTATTATAGAGAAATGTTTGATACACACGCTGATGCAGACAGTTTTCAAATCGAAGAATTATTTTAAGAGATATTTAATGCTAAAGTTGGACAAAGTCGTTCCATTAAAAAAGCTTTATAGGAGCAAAAACTATGCATCGGAATCTAATCATTTTTAGATCATTTTATACGTTATAATTTCTCGGTGTGCAGAATGCATTTATTTTTTAAATTTGACTCATTTTTTGAGCTTTTATTTCTATTTTAAATTCAAATTTTCAGCATTTCGAGAGATATTTTTTACTTATTTTAGAAAATTGTACTAATTTAACCTGTTGCCAACTGTATAAACAGCGCAAACAATAATGTTTGCTTCAAATAAAAAATTTATTTACACGTGACTATTATAAACAGAAAAAAAACTTTCAAATTAGAATTTAATAATTACGTATAAAAAGAAGGAACTTATTGAAAATTACTTCATAAAAACTATATTTACACGTGAATTTTAACAGAGAAAGGATATTGTAAAATAATAAATTCATTAACATGCGTTAGAAATCTTAAATAGGAGAATTTACGTCACATTAGACCTCCGGTCACAAAAAATTCAAAACCGGTGGCGGCGGTGACAGCGTAAGTTACTTTTTTTAGAATAGAGAGATTTTAGAAAATTGTATTAATTTAAACTGTTGCCAACTGTATAAATAGCGCGAACAATAATGTTTGCTTCAAATAAAAAATTTATTTTACACGTGACTATTATAAACAGAAAATATAAAAAGCAGGAACTCATTGAAAATTGCGTCATAAAAACTATATTTACACGTGAATTTTAAAAGAGAAAGAATATTGTAAAATAATAAATTCATTAACATGCGTTAGGGGTCTTAAATATGAGAAATTACGTCACATTACACTTATTATGTAAAATGAACAAAAAATAATATTGCAAAACAGTTTAAATTTATAAATTGCGCGAGATATTTATTTGATATTTCGAGATGAACTTTTCAACTATTTTTGTTGGGACAGCGCGAATAATATTTCATTTCTAACAAAAGTATTTTCACGTGAATATTAAAAAGAGAAATAAAAGTTTAGAGAAAATTGCGTGAGATTAAAAACGATACATTTAAAATGTCTTTCATTTATTTATTTATTTATTGAACAACAAACATACGACTTGTGTGCTTGACATGAGAGCCCGCTTAAAATGTCCTATTTAAAAGAACTTTCTTTTCGCTTTGTTAAAAAAAACCGGGAGACAAAGACTCTGTTGACTTAATTCATTTTATATTAGCTTATTTTGAAATGTTTAACTGGTTTTATTTAATCAAAGAGGAAAACAGCCATAGTATCTTTTAACAGCAGCTGATTTTTCCTTAAAATTCCCCAACCAAAGAGAAATGAATAGAAACCCGTTTATAGGGAGATCGCCACTGTTTTTTAAATTATAATTAAATCTTTCAAAATCGTTTTAAAGCCGATCAAATTAGTGTGGTTTTAGAAACTGCGGTGTCTGAACGGGGGTTGGCGAGCGTAGCTCGTTGGGGGCCGAGCTCCCTAGTATATAAAAAATATCTCTCAAAATGCTGAAAATTTGAATTTAAAATAGAAATAAAACCTCATAAAAGGAGTCAAATTAAAAAACTAAATGCAGTCTGCACACCGAGAAATTCTGACGCAAAATGATCTAAAAATGATTAAATTCCTATGTACAGTTTTTGCTCCTATACTTTGGTACTTGTTAGTTATCCAGTCGACCAATTTCGACAAATTATATAAATCGCCAAATTATACAACTTGACATAACTTTTATTTTAAATAATGAAAGAACAAGTAAATTAGTATAACATTAATCTTTCTATATATAAAAACTAGGAGGGCTCCAGCCCCCTGCTCGCTACGCTCACCAACCCCCAGCGTAATCGCTTTTCGATTCCGTTCGATATCGCGAAGCAAACCCTGTTTTCTAGCCAACCCCAGAAGAAATTGTTTCGCATTTCCATTCTGGATCGCTTTGCGATTTCTCATTTTCTATGCATTCAATTTTTAGATTCCACTTGGTATAAACACGCTCCTCCTCAACTCCTGACCATTTTATTTCCTTATCTCCAAGTAGGTAATCATTAGAGCTTACAGAGTTTCATAATTAAAAGTATTATTAAATATGAAATCATTAAAAGAGGTAAAATTTTTAATTTATTTGAATAATTACAAATTAAATAAAAAAATATGTATATAGTATTACGAATAATGTAAATAGCTATTGATTGCGCTTAAAAGTAATGTAAATAGTTCAATTGAGCTCTATTCATAAGCTAATATTAGCTTTTGTTGCATTGAGATATCTCAATTTGTTGATTTTCTGCAAGCAAGTAAACCCTATTGGATTTCAATGGGAGTCAATGGAAATTTGGCGAAATACTGGAAATAGCGCCAAGTTGGCGTCACTTTTGTCGACTAATTTTGGTCGCGACAAACTTTGCGATGTTTGGCGACAGAGCTGGGACCCCTCCCTTGGTCACCCCCCTTATAGCGTCAGAAAGCTTTGACCAATCATCTGCGTTTCACGGTATCTACGCAGATTTTCATTGTTCCATTTCCAAAGCTTAACTTTTTTTAGGTAGATTTCGTATGAAACACTACTTATTGGCGTCGTTCCTATGTTGGAATTTCTGAAAAATTTTTGCAGATCTACAACGATCATGACCCTTAGAGCCCAAAACCACCCTCAGTAAAAAACTTTATATATATATATATATATATATATATATATATATATATATATATATATATATATATATATATATATATATATATACATATATATATATATATATATGTATGTATGTATGTATGTATGTATATATCACTTTTTTCTGGACACAATAACTTCCACAATTCTGCACCAATCTCTTCCAAACTGATACATAAAATCAAGGGGCATAAAATCTCGGTCAAGTTCGTTAATGGGCAAAATCGGACCAAGGGGATGGAAATAGGGAGGGGTTTTGTGAAAACCGAAAAAAACCTCATAACTTCTTAAATTTTGTACATATCGAATCAGTTTAAAGTTTTTATTACTTCTAAAAATAGGGTCAAAAATTTATGTATCACAGATTTTTGATAAAGTTAAAAATGGGCTCAAGGGGCCCAGGGGCAGAAAAAAATTCATAACTTCGTCAATTCTCAAGATATCAAATCCAATTAATTTTATCATGAATCTCCTTAACATTATCTACAACTTTTACATTCACAAGTTTTTGATAGGACCAATTCGTACCGCAAAAAAAATTAAAAACGAAAACAAAAAGGGCGTTTGAAGATGAAAAAAATTCATAACTTCGTCAATTCTCAAGGTATCAAATCCAATTAATTTTATCATGAATCTCCTTAACATTATCTACAACTTTTATATTCACAAGTTTTTGATAGGACCAATTCGTACCGCAAAAAAAAATTAAAAACGAAAACAAAAAGGGCGTTTGAAGAAGAAAAAAATCCATAATTCGGTCAATTCAAAAGATATAAAATCCCCATGAATTTATCATATATCTTCTTAATATTATCTACAACATCTATATAGACAAGTTTTGGATAGGACCAATTCTTACAGCAAAAACAAATTAAAAATACATAGCGGTTGAAGAAAAAAATCATCGTAAGGGTGTATTCAAATCCAAACTGCTTATTTTCTGACTCATTTTACAATCCATTTTTACTCTCAAAGGCATCCAATTAGTACCTTTTCTTACTCAGAAACTATATAATGTACTGTAATGGTCATTTTTTTGATAGAGGCAGAATATATTTTAAAATATGCTGTTAAAGTGGGCCTTTTGAACCGAATTTCCCGAAGAGGATTGTGTTGGAAAAATCACCGTATTAAGGGAGTATTCAAATCCTAACTGCTTATTTTCTGGCTCATTTTTAAATTCATTTTTGCTCTCAAATGCATCCAATTGGTAGATTCGCTTATTCAGAAACTATATAATGTACCGTAATGATCGATTTTTTGACAGAGGCAGAATATATTTCAAAAAATGATGTCAAAGTGGGCATTTTGAACGGAATTTCCCGAAGCGATTGTGTTAGAAACGAAAAATATTGTCTTACTGAGAAAATAATAGTTTATATATCAAGTTCTAATTAATTGAACGAAAATTAAAAACACAGGTCGCTTATAAATCTCTTCAAAAATCACGTCAACAAGTTTCATGTTTCTCCTATTAAAAATGAATCTGGAGTTATGCCAGAAAATTTCGAGTTGTGCATGGAAAACTATTTTTTGAATACCGCCCTAACATGATTGTGATAAAACCAGTTATTATATAAAAATGGAATAAAAATTCGTCAAAAGCGGCCAGATAAAATTGTGGTAAAAGTGGATGAAAAATGGGTTTATCTCTAATCATGATTTGGTTTTTGTTTGTGAAATTAGTATACTTAACTTCGAAATCTACCTCCGCCTGTAGGCCGGGCCGGCAAGGATTTTTATATATATAGAAGGATATAAATTGTTTTGTTCTATAGTTATTAATTAAACTTTTTTTATTAGCCCCCGGGACGGTATGCTATTTCTTTCTCCCAGCTTATTTTGTCTCCAAAAAAAAAAAAAAAAACGTTAGCTTACAGAAGGCAGCAATAAACAAAGCAGATGTATCATTGTGCGATTAAATGCTCTAAGCATTTTTTTTTTTATTTCTAAGCATCGCACATTTTAAATTTTTATATCGTCGTATTGGAAAAAAAAAGTACTTTTAAATGCAATTCGTTTGAAAACTGTATCTCCATTTATTTTTGAAATATTAATTTTTTTGTAGTTTCTAGCACCATTTATTTAATTTTGGCAACTCAAGTACTCCATTTATATAGAAAGTAAAAGGAAAATAGTTGAAAAATAGCAATTATATCTTATTATTGCCATTTTATCATAATAACCGAAAGAAAATGTAATTAAAATACGTGCTATTTTGGTGCGTTTACGTGCTATTATTATAAAATTCGTTTATATTTTTAATTAATAAAATAATTAAAAATATAAACGAATAATTTCGTTAAAACATGGAGCTATTATAAATTATATTTAATTTTAAGTATCTGTAGACGCTTTCAGTGTGATCTCAGTCATGACGTTTTGGTTGGAAACTGACTCCAAACAAACTGTTGCTATGCGTCATTTCTTTTTAAATATAAATTGTGGAAAATTTTACCAGTACATATCAAGTATTAAAACACTTAGATGTGAGATATAGATGTAAGATATAACTGCAACACACAGACAAAATAGAAAATACAACATAGCAACCGTTTGTTTGGAGTCAGTTTCCAACCAAAATGTCATGACTGACGTCACGACTGAAATCGTCTATATTAATGTTACAAACAAATGAATGCCTATGAATCATTAGATAGCATTTTTTTGTCGAGTTTCTTTAATAACGGTATCTTTTTGCTGCATTTGTGTATTATTTTGCGATAGTGACATCCTTATGCATGCTTTACTGTAGATGTTTAAGAGTGGATCGTAAATGTGGAATTCTTAAGCGGATGCGAATGATGTCATTTTAGATAAAATAAAAGTCTAAAATGACAGTCTAAAGTGTGTGCTTTAAGTCTTAAAATTGAAATAGGTTTTGTACTATTTATATATACATATATTTTTTTTTCATCGGGGCGACACAAAATTCTGAAAAAACAGAATTCCTGTTTTCTAGGTTATTGTTATTCTCTTTATAAAAATATATATGTAACTGGTATTCGAAAACAAGCTTTTCGCCAAATTGGCGTCAGAAAAAAATCGCTCCAATGTGGTGCGTACATGACGTCTGTGCCAGAATCTCTTGATGACGTAATAAACGCTTCTGAGAACGTTTCTTTCACCGTTGCTATCCACCGTGAATAAAAGATCTTGGATCAGAATATTTGAGTTGCCAGCCTTGGCGCATTTATCGCCACCTCTTAAACTGGTGCCAAACACTGATAAATTCTACGGTTTACCCATATAAACAAGCATAAGATTCCATAATTGTTTATATCATTTGGCAACAAATCTCACTTTCTGAAGCCCGAATTACGCCAAGCTTTAAAACAAACGCCGAGACACCTATAACGAAAAAGTACCGAGAAATCGGTACTTCTTAGTTATCCCGTCGACCAAATTACTGTCGCCAAATTGTAAGATTAAATGCCAATAATTGTTGCCATTAATTAATTAATTGTAAGATTAAATGCCAATAATGCCCAATAAAACCATTAATTCGACGTTTTATTTGTATTTTTATTAATGTTTTACTTATTAACCATTTGGAAAAATGGTTATTGTTTTCGTCAGGGTAGGAAATCGAAAGCATATCTTAACGTTTTCATTGGTTTAATCCGCAATTTATTCGTTATCTGATTGGTATATACAGTAATCTGTATTTCCCTTTGGTTTCAACAACGATGGACAACAGAGTGTTGCCACTATGACAAAAAAGTAATAAAAACTACAAAAAAAATTAATAAATCAGAAACAAATTGAGATACAGCTTTCAAACAAATTGCATTTAAAAGTACATTTTTTTCTCTATCCGACGGTATAAAAAGTAATATTGTCGGATGTTTAGAAGTTTAAGAATGAAATTTTATTTAAAATTGGTCGTGAGATTTTTTGGAAATCTGATGATAGAAAAGCCTTTTCCCGAACAGCCAATGAAATGCTTGGCTATTACGTAAGTTTCATAGGAAATCTGACGAGTCGCAGGCGATTTTTCTTGCTTGCAATTTTTACGTGTAATAACACTATTAATCTTTAATTCATGGCGTACGCAATGTATGACCAGCTCCGTAGAAGTTTAAAATTTTACAGTACCGAAAATTGTAAAACTGAAATTTCTTTTAAAATTTGTTCATGATGGGTCCAGGAATGTTATCGTTTAATCCATGGCGTACGTAATGTAGGATCAACTCCGTGCGACTTTTTATGTCTTAAATTTTAGTCTTTGAAAAAATCATTTTCCAAATGGTCGTTGAAATTTGTTAAATTGCTTTTTTTTTTTTTTTTTTTTTTTTTTGTTAGTTTGTTTGTTTGTTTTTTCGTTATTTAAAATAAAAATTATGTCAATGTGTATAATTTGGCGAGTGGTTTGGCGATTTATATAATTTGGCGAAATTGGTCGACGGGATAACTAAGAAGTACCGAGAAATCTAGTAAAAGATTAACTGAAATGTGAAGTTAATAATTTTTTTTCTTTCTGGTCAGAAATTTCTGGAAAACAAATTACAATGAGTAATATTACTCCACAGCTCACCAATTTGGCATCATCCAAAATAACGACACTTTGGCGCCAGTTAAGTAACCGTTGAGTATATGACATTGGCGTCAGAAAAAAATCGCTCCAATATGAGTCATATATACGACATCTGTGCCATACTTGGAACAGATGTCATATTCGCCCCATATTGGCGCGATTTTTTTCTGTCGCCAATATCATATAGGCAACAGGTACTTAACTTGCGCCAAATTATCGTTATTTTGCTTGATGTGGTAACCCGGATTATGTTGTTTATGCTGTTGATGTTTTCGCCAAATTGGCAACCGAAAAAGATCGCGCCAATATGGGGCGAATATGACATCTGTACCCCATACTTTTAAGTAATTGGTCGACGGGATAATAAAGTAGTACCTAACTGCAGAAACTAATTCGTAAACTAAAGATAATTTGGTACTTCTTAGTTATCCCGTCGACCAATTTTGCCAAATTATATAAATCGCCAAAACCACTCGCCAAATTATACACATTGACATAATTTTTATTTTAAATAAAAAAGAACAAATAAATTAGTAAAACATTAATAAAAATACGAATAAAATATCGAATTAATGGTTTTATTGGCCATTATTGGCATTTAATCTTACAATTATTTAATTAATGGCAACCATTATTGACATTTAATCTTACAATTTGGCGACACTAATTTGGTCGACGGGATAACTAAGTACCGATAATTTTTTCAAAATAAATTTCAACTGTACTCTACTTCTTTAGCGCGATTTTAAAAAATCGCCAAATCGGCGCGTTTTTATAACATCCAAGGTTGCCACTTAATACCAAGTTAATACTAAATACCAAGTGGCTGGTTGCCACTTTGGCGCATTTATTGCCAGGTTGGAGAGAAGTAGAGTATTCTACGATTCACCCATATTATTAATCCGGAAAATGTTAAAATAACAGCATAATTAAAAGATAAGAAGTTAAGTAGTAAAAGATAACTTATTACCGTCATAAAAGTATTAGAAGAAAAACAGGCAAGATATAACATCTTTAATTTTATTACTTTATCACAGTGATCTGACTGATCTAACTTTTATACAAATTAAGCATGTAGATTTATGACAAATCAGCTTCTGCAAATTTTGAAGGAATCATCTTGAAGGCGTTATTCCTGTTCATCAGGCGTTTTTGTACGTCGTCTTGATCGTCGTCGCCGGGTAGCAGAACGCTTGCGTCCTTTTCCGCTGCTCGAACGCTTGCGTCTTCTGGCACTGCTAGAACGCTTGCGTTTTCTGCCACTACTGGAACGTCTCCTACTTCCAGACTGCTTCCTTGATCTGGACCTGCGTTTAGGCTTGGCTCTTGAGCGACTTCTACTACGCGATGTCCTGCGCCTTGCAGTTTCATTGACATTGTACTTTCCATTAGCTAACTTCTTCAGAAGTCCTTTGTCAACAGCATTATTAAGATTCAACTGGGCTATGGTTTCAGAATCCGCCATATTCAGGAGTTTCTTGGACAACAAATATCGCTGAATATCAGCTAAAGAAGAACCTCTAGGCTGACCAAGACGACGAATGGCTTTCAAAATTTCTTTTTCCATATCTGTAGATGTTTTTCTTACTTGCGACATATTTTTAACTTCTTCCGTATTATAGTTAATAATTTAGAAGGAATAAAAAAAAACTTTCGCAAAACATCAAAATTTCTTACGTGTTAAAAAGAGACAAACTTCAATTCCAAATTAGAATACTTGAAAATTTGAACGAAATGTTTTATTCCAGAAATCTCAACTTTATCATTGCTCGTGGTCACCTGCACGAAAATAAAAAAAATCCCTGCCGGCTCGGGCCTACAGGCGGAGGTAGATTTCGAAGTTAAGTACTAAATTCTCCAACAAAACTTAAATCAAGATTAGAGATAAACTCAGTTTCTTCACAAAGAGTGAGCTGTAGGGAGCTAAACTTTTTGTGAAAATTATAATATACACGAATACACACACACATGTATATGGAACAGGTTTAAAAAATGGCTACAAAAAATTCAGATAACCTTAAAGTGTTAAAATATGTTAATATTTCCATAGTCGGGTTTTTATCATGTTTTAATACGTTTCTTCAAACTCACATGGCGTTACATATTCACCTGCTGAGATCCATTATATTTCCAATATGACGCAATATATATATTTTTTTAATTCGTCAAACTATTTTTTTATTTTGAGTTTTCATGCTGAAATTTTGCTGTAGAAAACTTATGACGTAATATTCAATTTGTTTTCAATTTGTCAAACTATTTAATTTTACACGTGAAAATTTTACATTAGAAAAGTAATTGTTGTGGTGAGAATTTTATTGTTTTTTTTTTTTTTTTTTTTTTTTTTTTAATTGTTGGCAACTGCTATAACGAAAAACTTTTATTTTTTTTTCCTGCCATTGTTGTGTAAGAGCTGGTTATATCAGAATCATGTTAAGACAGTATTCAAATTTTTGAACCCTCCCCATTTCCACCTTCTTGGGCCGATTTCGCCCATTTTCAATCCCCGCCGAGATATTAGCCATATCAAAGTTGTTGGCGAGTTTGAGGACAATCCGTGCATAATTGCGTCTTTTATCGTGCGGACAAAATTTAGTACATACGTACATATATATATATATATGTATATATATATATATATAAACTTTTTAGGTGGGGGTGGTTTTGGGTTCCTGGGGTCCTATAATGAAAAGTTATGAAGGAATTTTTCAAAAGTCGCACCATGGTAACGACTGCAATAGGTAGTATTTCTTACGAAATCTACCTAATTACGATCAAGGACCTTCTATGGAAAAATGCAACCCGACACTAATTACACTAATGATGTAATAATTGGGAAAATCGATTATTACTTCTTAATAAACCCTCTTCAGAAATTATTAGTTCTGTAGTAATGAAATATAAACTGTAAAATATATAAAATATACATATTATTAACATAAATAGCAAAATTAATACCAAAAAATATAAATTTTTAAGCGCAATTTAAACATACATGAAGAATGTGGAATTTCGATTAAAAAACATGCAACCCATGAAATGTAAAAACATGCCAAAAGAATGCTAAATGATTCAAAAATTTAAGGGGTCTCCTAGTAGATGTCCACTTTATACTTAGTCGAAGATTGGAATGTCTATCAAAGCACGGGTACGTACGGGGGGAAAAAGTCTTACTGCAGAGAAAAATCTGCGATTCAGATGAAAAGTTAAACATCAAATGGCAGGAGAAATTTGATTGGACGAAACCCGAGGGCCCGCCCGCTCAAGGTCTTACAGAAGAATTAAAGTGTTTCAGACACGGGTGGTAAAAATTTAATGAAACAGAGGTCGAGAAAAATCAATTTAGACTAAGATTTAAAATGAAAGATAAGTTAAGCATTACTTTAAGCAGACGGTAAAAGAAAAGTCAAAGGCACCAAGATCTTATAAAAAAAAAAAAAAAAAAAAAAAAAAAAAAAACACTTTTCAATTACATACATTTAAATAGCAAATTAAGTAAAGTTTAATATTTTTTCTACAAATATCAAAAATTAAATATTATTAACGATATCATCGTTGATATGGACCTTATGCAGATGACATCAGACGCCAGAGTTAGCGGTATATTGAGCTGTTAATCTAGTCACTGCACCGCCAGAATGCTAGTATGTGCAGACGCAATCACCGCTAGCAGACGACTTTATAGCCTTGGTCCAGGTTGAGTGCATACATTTTAACTGAAATTTTGCAAACTTAGGGAATTTTATCGCATACAGAACAACAATTTGAATTTATATTACAATATATTAAGTATATGCTTCTACAACAAAGAATTTTTCGTGGCTTTTTTAACAAACAAGCATTAATAACTCACACTCCATCAGGGGCGCCATTTGAGGGGGGCTGAGGGGGGCAATAGCCCCCCCCCAAGGAATTTGATATTTCAGAAAATGTATCAACCAC
This sequence comes from Maratus speciosus, assembly GCA_963932465.1. Lineage (NCBI taxonomy): Eukaryota > Metazoa > Arthropoda > Arachnida > Araneae > Salticidae > Maratus > Maratus speciosus. Next base: position 485,138,248 of record OZ010793.1, read on the forward strand.
CAAATGCACCGAATAGTGATTTTGGCTGAATACCGAATGCCGAATATTTGGCCTGCAGGTATACCGAATATTCGGCCAGCCGAATAGTAATTGTTAGGCTCAATACCGAATATTAAGCCAGCAGAATATCGAATATTCGGCTGGCCAAATACTTTTATATCTCATGTTTAACGTTAAAAAATTAAATTTTAAACAATTTTTTGTAATATTTAGCACAGATACTTCCAGTTAGACAAACAAGACTATTTTTATAAGTAAATTTTGTGCTGAAAAAAGTATGTTTTGAGTTATTATTTAAGAAGAGGCTGGTTTAAAAAAATTTTAAATAACAAAATTTAAATTTCATAACTTCATTTAATTCAAACAAATGAAAAGAATTTTCTTAAATTGAACAAGAAGCAACATATCATTCTACTTCTTTCATCAAAAATGAAAGGTGTACGTAGCAGTATTTTCGTTTATAACTGTATAAAAATGAAGATATTTTAGCGAAATTTGCATCACATTAATTTGCTTGTAAAAAATGTGATGACATCCTTGGAAGAGACTGGATTTTGGCCAGTGGTACAGTATAAGTATTGTTAGCTGCATTCTTAATAAAGTAATGTCTAGCTCAGTGCTGTTTAGATATGAATGGTTGCTATTTCTAGCACTTCTCGTCATGTTATCATATTTCACAGAACTGGACAAAAAATTGCCTGTTTTGATGCTTATTATTACCCCTGAAATTTTCTTCCATTTTGTTTAGAAACACCCTGATTGCGAAAAAGCAAGAAACGGATTATTTACCAGACAATGCTCAGTAACTTGCATTTCCACATTTATTAATTCCCATGAACAAATGAAATGTCATTAGTGGTTAATTTTTTTAAGTGACATTTTTAAAACAACAAATAAATAATATAAAATCATTCTCTTTTATTTAAAGATTCTAATTATTCTGATTATCTTTATTAATTGACAATTGAAAGTAAAAGTTGTGTAACGTTTTAAAAAATATTTTAAAGAGGTTTTTTAAGTATTCGGCAAACCAAATAGTTTATATTCGGCCTAACCAAATATTCGGTAGTATAGCCGAATACCGAATATTCGGTGCATCCCTAACCAAATGTCAGACTCAAACAAATATTAGAAAATTGCTCAAACTCTAAAATAACTTATCAGATTTTATTGCAATAAAAACATATGCATTAAATAAATGCTTATGCATAGAAATGAATAATTATAAAAAAAAAAAAAAAAAAAAAAAAAATACCTAAAGCCTTACTATTCGAACTCCCTCAAGATGACACATATATCTTTAATGAGTACTTTGGTTAATTTTAAAAATACATGTGAGAATTTTTTTTATCAGTTGCTTCACAACTGTGTGCAAATTGATCATGGGAAAACTCGTCAAAATCATTGACCCAACAATCACAATGATTTTCTTCTAGCCAGTTCTCGAATAAGCGCAAAGAAAATAATAACATTTAAATCCCATTGATGACGGTCTTGTGATGACTGAAAACGTTCTGGGTTTATCTAATGTATTTTAAATAATTTTAAATTATATGTATGCACATCAAAGTAATTCTTGTGCATTTATTTGTGCTTTTTATATGAATACTAATTATAAATTTTACCTTTTCTGTAGAAAAATGAAGATATATACATAGTATTCATTAATGTTCAAACATGTAGTTTTTTTATCAGAAAAATATACAGAATTTCGTTGAAAAATTGGATTAACATGAAACCATCTTATAATAGTGAAAACTCAATCCAAAAAAATTAACGTTTTACCTTTACTTGCAGAAAATCACTGAAGAAAATTTTCTTATACTTACAGATCACAAAATTTGCAAATTTCGTGACCTATTCATAACGTTCGTTGGCTGATTATCTCATGACTGATTGAATTTCATGATTATTTTTTCGCGATCATCTGACGAAATTTGCGATTTTTCCGCGATCGATTCACGGAATTCACGATTTTTTTCTGAAAGCGTTATACGAAATGGATTTTTTACGCGCGAGCACTTGTCGAAATTCACAATATTTTTCCGCGACCAACTGACGAAATTCGATATTTGTTTTCGTAATCTTTTTGACAAAATTCACGATTCCTTATCACTATCATTTATTGAAATCCGTGATTTTGTTTCTGCCACCGACTAATAATATTTGTGATTTTTTGCGAGAGAGTTAGACAAAATTTTGGACCTTATTACGCGATCGTTTGACGAATTTCTCCTCGATTTTATTGCGCGATTGCTCGACTAAATTTTCGCGATTTTTTGCGCAATCTTTTGACGAAATTCGCGATTTTTTCGCAATTCTTTTACGAATTTCGCGATTTTTTTCGCAATCCTTTTCGCAAATTCAAGATTTCTGTTTGTGCAATCATTTGACGAAACCAGTATTTCTTTTCGCGATCTCTGATATAATTAGCGATATTTTCCACCGTCATTTGAAGAAATTAGCGATGTTTTAAACGACCATTTTGAGACTTTTTTTTTTCAAAATTTCCAAGATTCGCGATTTTTTTCTGCAGCCCATTGACGAACTGATTTTGCGGATTTTGAAAGAAAGAAAAATCGCGGGCTTTCACGAAAACTAAAAAAAAATTGTGGAATAATCACATGCTTGTGAAAGAAGTTATGGAGACAAAATCACTTGGAGCCTGTTTTATTGTGCGGGATTTTTTTTTTTCTGTGTGTTTGAGCAGCTCTGTAAGCTGTGAAATTTTCCACGTCCCTGTTCCTCAAAGAAAAATTTTCCTTGTCCTTCGTCAGAAAACTCATGAAATGGCGCCCCTGTAAGTAAAACTTCGAAAGGGACTAGAAAAAAAGCTCCATTTAAACAGGTTTCCGTCTTAGCAAGTATAATTGTATGATGTTTTTTCAACGAAATTTGATTTTTTTCCCCTTCTAGAAAGAAATCTGTTATAGACAGGTTTCGTTTTCACAAGTTTTACTCTAATGCATCTCTTTTCAGAGCTATACTATAAAGCGGATGGTTTAACAGTCAGTGAGGATACCTGTAAAAATTAAACCTGTCTACAATAGAATCCTGTCTAAAATGAAAAAAAAATCATGTCCAATATATTAAAATTTTACCTTCTAAGACGAAACCTGTCTAAAACGAAATATTTCATTGATTCTGAGTTTCCGTATTCGAAGTTTTTACTGCTATTGTAAGCATAAGTCAGTAAACGTTTCTCATACGGGGGGGGGGGGCGTCCTACCCTTAGCTATATAGCATCCCTCGAAAAATGTTTGCCCCCCCAAGAAAGTTCTGAAATGGCGCCCCTGCACTCCATAGACTGTTATTACAGCGACTAGAATACCTAGTGTGGAAATATGCTATCCAAACAACGCTAAAAATTTGTATCCCTTCGATGTGCGACGATACTGCTAAAATCCCAAGTGTCGATCGCAGCGACATCTGCGGGATTTTCGTATTACATTGTATAGACTAGCAATATCTAGCAGTTGTAGAAAATATCCTGCAGATGTCGCTGCGATCTGTATATTTCAGCAGCATCGTTGCACATTTAAGGGATACAATATTTTAACACTTTTTTAAGTATTACGGGGATAGCCATTTTCCACACTATACAGGGTGCCCGGTCTCAACGGTGTCCAATGGCTAATTCCTAAACCGTTAGTCATAGACATATAGTTCCAATTACAAAAATGTTTTAAATCAGGTAAAGAAACATTTTAAAAGCGATTTGGGTCACTAAAAACATTTCTTAAAAAATTACGAAATTTAAATTTTTATATGGTCCCCCGGTCCTATACGTTATATTTAGTAATTTTTTCCTATTACACTGACAAGTAAGACAAAAAAAAGTCCCATTCATATAACGCTAAAATTGAGCGAGTTATGAAACTTTAAAAATGCATGACTTACGCCACTTTTCTACTCTAAAAATAAATGAGTTCGGCTTGGCTTTGAGGGATCATATACCAAGTGTTTAAAGTATTCGAAGATCTTACTTCATGTGTATCTGCGCTTTGAAAAAAAAATCATACAAGTATTATGATTAAGTCTCAAATTGGCTAAAATAACATATGTTTTATTTTGTCAGGATTTGAGACTGTTTCTCTTATGATTTCTTTTAACAAAAATTATGTTTCTTTATAAGTTTTTATGTTACTTCAACAATCGTATGTATGTTTTTCCAGTTTAAAATTTGTACTCGAACTTTAACCTACTTTTAAATATCCGATCGAGATTGCATTTTACATACTGGCGCAAATCCGATAACAATCTAATATTATTAAGATTTTCGGTGGTTACCATTTATACTTATTTTACAGGATAACACAAAAAAATTCGGATAGATTTTTGCCAAGGAGTTTAAGAAAAAGTTTTAGATAAGATAATACAAGACTGCGATTGTTGGGTTTTTTAACTTTTATGTATTTTTTAGCACTGAATCTGAAAATTACCTTAATTTTTAACCATCATGTCAGGATATTTCGCAAATCATAAATTTTCAAATTTAAAGAATAACAAAAATCGAATACTATAAAGTAGAGGAGATGGTTGTGTTTTTGAACTTTTGATAATTGATTTTTACGCACTTTTTAGCACTGAATCTGAAAATGACCTTCATTTTTAACCATCACGTTAGAATTTTTTTGCAAATCGCAAATGTGTAAGTTAAAATATATCGAAAATTTCATACTATAAAACATATGTAAAACATTTTTTATTTTATTTTATTTTATTTTATTTTATTTTATTTTATTAAAAAATTTATTTGATATTTTTGTTTATCCTGGGATTCTTACAGCTAAACAGATGAGTGGTCCGATGAGATGGGGAGGAAATTCAATTTTAACATTGAACTTCTTAACTTTGAAATTTACCATTTGCGAAAAATTCTGATATGATAGTTAAAAATGAAGGTCAATTTCGGATTCAGCGGTACAGAATATATAAGAATCAATTATCAAAAGCTAAAAAACATGACATAACCCAACTTTTGCAGGCTTGTGGAATCTAATAATATTTTAAAATACGTATCATTTTGTAAAGAATTGAGGCTGTTAATTTAGAATCATTTTATTTAACAAAAATTCTGTTTTTTCTTTCTTCTTAAATGTTTATTACAAATTGTATATTTTCCATTAATATGCCAGAATGATTAAAGATTTCAAATTTATATTGCAATGTTAATTTTACTCTCAAACATTTTTTATATCTGACGAAATTATATTTCGACTAAATTTGTGAATGACCCCCAATTTGCAGCAAAAAATAGGCTCCAACTTTAAACAACTATTACTCGGTCAATTTTAATCGTAGAATAACGGGACTTTTTTTGTATTACTTGTCAGTGTAAAAGGAAAATTTCACTAAATATAACTTATAGGACCGGGGGACCGTATAAAAATTTAAATTTCGTAATTTTTTAAGAAATGTTTTTATTGACCCAAATCGCTTTAAAATATTTCTTTACCTGATTTAAAACATTTTTGTAATTGGAACTATATGTCTATGACTAACGGTTTAGGAATTAGCCATTGGACACCGTTGAGACCGGACACCCTGTATCTTCTAGGCGCTATAAGGAAAGAGCATGTTTACAAACAAACACTTCCGTCAACCAATCTACTACTACATTTTTATCTTAGTTATCATTGCAGGAATCACACTTGGCGACGTAGGCCAATCATATCATAGATCTGTTAAATCAATCTGTTAAAGACCAATCAAATTCCCGGAGTACATGTGTATAGTAGGAGTAATAATGAATGAACGGGTTTTTCTTGCTGACCAACAGTAATTCGACCAACAGTGACGTCATCTGCCCTTTCCTTATACTGCTATGGCTGAACACCTCCAGCAGACGAATTTTAGCCTCGACCTCAGGTCGCGTGCATAAGGTTCATTGGCGGGATTTGACAACATTTCACTGAAAATTAATAGTTTTGAAAATATATATTTTTTAGCAGAAATCTTTTCCAGGACACTGCTGAGTTTTTCAGTTTGAAAAGTGTTTATGACTTTCGTTTGTCTGCCTGCCGTCTGTCCGTGCTCTAATGGAGGATATTCCAAATATGGGTTCGAGGTTGAAAAAAGTCACGTGATGCCGGTAATTTACCCAAGGAACTTCTAACTTATAAGAAGGGAAGATACTACAGCATTACCTCATGAACTGTTTCATTGGCTAGCGGGGGTTTACATTACACGTCTACGGAGCCTTCCCTTCTTTACGCTAGAAGTTTTTACTTTGACCACGTGATCAAAACGGAGATGAAATATCCTCCATTCTCATTAATATACTTGGTTTTCTCTGAAATTTTAATATATCATTGAGATTTATTATGGCCTGATCCCTGTTGAAAATGAAGACTGTAGCATTTATAGTTCATTTACAAGGACAGGTAAAAGTATTCCGTTACATTACGGTCAATGGGTGGGTATTTTGATGAGGTTGAACCATTTCAAACATAATGAAATTGATATGCATTTATGAAGTGCACTAACATATGCATTCTGTGGAATATGAGGTGAAAAGCATTTATTATTAATTTACAAGGTCACACAAATGAATTACATGACATAATGGTCTACGGGGCTAAAATATTTGCAGCGCATTTTAATTATGTTACACCATTTCAAATGTACTGAAATTGATATATATTACTGTGGTTTACTAGAGCAAGATACTTGCTATAGAATATGATTTGCATATTATGTATCGTCTCATTTACAGGGACATACAAAAAATTTCGGTTATAGTACTGTATCCAAAGTACTGTCTATCTATATTATAAAGGACAAACATATCTATGCGTAACGCATACGTCATTCTGCGAATGGCAACACTTTGAAATTTAAAATAAAATTTTGGTTTTGCAATTTTCTTTACTGCAAATTGTTAAACTTCTAACCGTCGCACATTTTAAATTTTTACACTGTTGTATGAGGAAAAAAATGTTCTTTTAAATGCAATATGTTTGAAAGCTGTATCTCAATTTATTTTTGAGATATTAATTTTTTTGTAGTTTTTAATATCATTTTTCTAATCGTGGAAACAAAAGAACCCCATTTCTATTGAAAGTCATTGAAAGTAAACGGAAAAGAGTCGAAAATAGGAGATACTGTATATTTTGTTGTCATTTTCCCATAAAACCTAAAAAAAAAAATAAATTAAAATGCTTGCTATGTCAGCGATTTTTTAAATTTCTAAATATCGCGCATTTTCAATTTTTACGCCGTCAAATAGAGAAAAAAACCTACTTTCAAATGCAATTTGTTTGAAAATTGTATCTTAATTGACTGAGTTATTATGGTTTTTAAAATAACTATTCACCCGTGGCGACCAGTTTGGTCTCCCTTAAATGTATCCTAGGCATTGTATCATGTTACTTTTATTCATAATTTAATTTACTTGCTCGATCCTTCGCCAAAGAGGAAGATTCTGATAGAGAAATCAAGAACTCGGTATTTTTATGTTAGTCGGGCACAGGGGATAAATCGCCAAACATTGTACCCGTTTTTCATATTTCATGATTAAAATATAATCCTTTCACTCATTTTATTTAAAATGGATAGCTTTAATTTAAAACTGAAACGTTTAAAATTCATGATTTTCACTTAAAAAGAAAATCTTTATGATATTATTTATTCTTTTTTTTTTTTTTTAAACTATTTCATTTCAACATCAAAGCATTGTTTTAATTTACCCCTCGAAAAATAAAAAAATGTGCTGGCGAGTTAAAAAATGCCATTGGCGAGAATTGCGCCCAGTTAACATTAAAGTACAAACTCTTTCTGATCACAGCAACTTTTATGTAGTTTCTCTCTATTCTAAAAAAAAGTAACTACCGCTGTCACCGCCGCCGCCGCCGCCGGTTTTGAATTTTTTGTGACCGGAGGTCTTTCTTCGTTAATATCAAGAAAAATAATGCATACAAAAATATGAAAATCCGTAGTATTATACAGAAATGTTCGATAAACACGCTGATGCAGACAGTTTTCAGATCGAAGAATTATTTTAAGAGATATTTAATGCTAAAGTTGGACAAAATCGTTCCACTAAAAAAGTTTTATAGGAGCAAAAACTGTTCATAGGAATTTAATCATTTTTAGATCATTTTATGCGTTAGAATTTGCCGGAGTGCAGATTGCATTAATTTTTTTATTTTGACTAATTTTTTGAAGTTTTATTTCTATTTTAAATTCAGATTTTCAGCATTTCTAGAGATATTTTTAACAGATTTTAGAAAGTGATATTAATTTAAATTGTTGCCAACTGTATAAACAGCGGAAGCAATAATGTTTGCTTCAAAAAAAAAAAATATTTATACGTGTAAATAAATTAAAAATTTATTTACACGTGACTATTATAAACAGAAAAAACATTTGGAATTAGAATTAAATAATTATGTACAAAAAGCAGGAACTTATTAAAAATTATGTCATAAAAACTATAATTACACGTGAATTTTAAGAGAGAAAGGAATTTGTAAAGCAATAAATTTATTAACATGCGTTAGAAGTCTTAAATAGGAGAAATTACGTCATATTTACGTCACATTAAAGTTATTACATAAAATGAACACAAAATAATATTGCAAAACGGTTTAAATTTAGAAATTGCGCTAGACATTTATTTGATATTTTAAGAGGATACTTTTCAACTATTTTTGTTAGGAAAACGCAAATAATATTTAATTTCTAACACAAGTATTTTCACGTGAATATTAAAAAGAGAAAGAATAGTTTGGTCAAAATTACGTCAGATTAAAAACGATTAATTTAAAATGTCTCATTTAAAAGAACTTTCTTTTCACTTTGTTAAAAAATACCAGGAGACAAAGACTCTGTTTACTTAATTCCTTTTATATTAGCTTATTTTGAAATGTTGTTACACGTGTCTATGTCATCAAGTTATTTTTATTTCGACGTTTTATTTGTATTTTTATTAATGTTGTACTAATTTATTTGTTTTTTCGTTATTTAAAATAAAAATTATGTCAATTTGTATAATTTGGCGATTTATATAATTTGGCGAAATTGGTCGACGGGATAATCAAGTAGTACCGCAACGGATTTGGCGTTAAAATTTCCCAATCAAAGAGAAATGAATAGAAATCCGTTTATAGAGAGATCGCCACTGTTTTTTAAATTATAATTCAATCTTTCGAAATCTTTTTAAAGCCGATCAAATTAGCGTGCATTTAGAGTCTATGGTGTCTGGACGGGGGTTGGCGAGCGTAGCTCGTAGGGGGCCGAGCCCCCTAGTTATTCGAAAAAAATATTTTGATTAAATAGGTTGCCAGAAAGTACGTTGCCAAATTTCTTTCCTCGCCATGGATGTTTTCTCTATTTCGCCAAGTACCTATACTGGAAAAGTACCTTTATTTATTGTATTTTAAATAAGATGAAGTCGTATGTTTGTTGTTCGATAAATCTATAATAATAAAGAAAGAAGTTTGTGTGTGAGTGAGTGAGTGTGTCGACGGTGTTCTGAAGAGACCACTGCACATAGAGCTACAAAATTTGGGGAAAAGGTACGTCTATATATGAAGTTTTGCACCTCGAAGCCCGATTTTCAATTTTTTGATTAGATTTTTTTTAATTTAATTTTTTATGCGATTTTTAGCACTTTAAGTTTCGAGGCGATTTTTTCCATATAAGTGAGAAGAATATGGTTTCTTTCTTTTAACCCAATATAGTAAATTTTGTTCCCTTTTCAAAAAAGTTTATTCGGAATTCATGCAGCGATTTTTGAATTTTTAGCGAAATTTTTATGCAATTATTGAACAGCATTTAATGTATTTCCGTTACTATAAGGAGGTTACCGTAGAGGGACACAGTTTTGTCGCCAAATACCGCCAAGTTTGTCGCCCACTTGGCGGTATATCGCCAAATTTGGCAACCAAAATGAGTCGCCAAAAGTGACGCCAACTTGGCGATATCTCTAATATTTCGCCAAATTCCCATAGACTTCCATTGTAAAACAGCTTACAGAAAATCAACAAATTGAGATATTTTAATGCAACAAAAACTAATATTAACTTAAGGGATTATATTAATTCGATTTTTCCACATTAGGAAAAAGAATACGGTTCTTTCTTTTAACCCAATATAGTAAATTTTGTTCTCTTTTCAAAAAAAAATTTATCCGGAATTCGTACAGCGATTTTTGAATTTTTAGCGAATTTTTTATGCGGTTATTGAACAGCATGTAATGCATCTCTATACCTATAAGGGGGTTACCGTAGGGAGATCCAGTTCTGTCGCCAAATAACGCCAAGTTTGTCGCCAACTTGGCGATATACCGCCAAATTTGGCGATCAAAATTAGTCGCCAAAAGTGACGCCAACTTGGCGATATCTCTAATATTTCGCCAAACTCCCATAGACTTCCACTGTAAAACAATAGGGTTTACTTGCTTACACAAAATCAACAAATTGAGATATTTTAATGCAACAAAAACCAATATTAACTTAAGGGATTATATTAATTCGATTTTTCCACATTAGGAAAAATAATACAGTTTCTTTCTTTTAACCCAATATAGTAAATTTTGTTCTCTTTTCAAAAAAGTTTATTCGGAATTCGTGCAGCGATTTTTGAATTTTTAGCGAATTTTTTATGCGATTATTGAACAGCATGTAATACATGACCGTACCTATGAGGGGGGGTTATCGTAGGGGGGATCCAGTTCTGTCGCCACATAACGCCAAGTTTGTCGCCAACTTGGCGATATATCGCCAAATTTGGCGACCAAAATGAGTCGCCAAAAAAGTGCCGCCAACTTGGCGACATCTCTAATATTTCGCCAAATTCCCATAGACTTCCACTGTAAAACAATAAGGGTTTACTTGCTTACAGAAAATAAACAAATTGAGATATTTTAATGCAACAAAAACTAATATTAACTTAAATATAATTAATATAATCCCTTAAGGGAGTCCAAGTAAATTAATTACGAAAAAAAGTAACATGATCTAATGCTTAGCATGATTTCCAAAACAAATTTTAAGAGCCCACGGGTCAAAGGAATTAGATTTGAAAGTTTTATCCAATTATAGTAAATTTTGACTTTCATGATTTTTGAACGTTTTGTGATTTTTAATGCACATTTTACGTTTCTTCGCGATCTGCTGCAATTTTTTGACATTCCATTTTTGACCTAAAGTACATTCTGCCCTCATTTCAATAAATTTTATTCGGATTTCGTATAGCAATTTTCGAATTTTTCAGGAATTTTGTATGTGATTTTTAGTGTATTTTAGCGATTTGTTACTATTTTTCCACATTAATGAAAGGAATCAACTTGCAATCTTCGAACATAATATATATATATATTTTTCTCTTTCTAGAATTTGAGAAGCGATTTAAAAATTTTTCGCGATATCTTATTGTGATTTTCAGAGCTTTATCGTAATTTCTGCTGTTTTTTGACGTACCCGGGCAACGCCGGGCAAATTCGCTAGTTAGCGATAATTGCTGGAAATGCGTTTTCAGCTCTGATATGGCGTTAATAAGTTTAACTATTTTTGCATATTACGGGTTATGCATAAAGGGCATAACTCATATACAGGGCTTCACAGAAGAACTCGTAAGCATTACTGAATATGAGCGGGAATTGCTTAAAGGTGGTTTTTAATTGAGCTATGTATGTTTAAGCTGGCATACTAAAAGATATTTGTAGAATATAAATAAAAACATATACAAGGTCACTCAAAGAACTGGATGAATGACGACTTATGAATGATAATTTCTAAAAGTTTGATTTCAGCAGTTTTAAGCGTGTTTTTTGCCTGAATTAAATTTGAGCTTAATAAGTGACGTGTTTAAAAATCTGTATGGCTATACAAAAGAATTCAAGTGTTTTTCAATAAAAGAATTGGAATACTTTTCCGGCTATATGGACGGTATTACTGAATCCTGTTTTTCAAGTATATTTTGCGTTTTCTAAAACGATTACATAGGTATCTTATTTCCCTTATTAAATAGAGAAGTATTGTTAAAATATGCTGGAAGTGTTAGAAAGTGTTTCATTATGCTTGACGCATGATTTATCTTTTTTGTTTTTCTTTCAAATTAAAAAAACTTTGAAATTGAATCAAGTTGAAATCTGTTTTATTGTACTCTAATATTAATGAGTGCATAATATTTTTCCTGCATACGATCTGCTCTAATCTGGTTGTCTACGAAAATCTTCCATCTGTCAAAATGAAGTCGTACTTACTTTTTGTATGTCAAAAAGGCGGTGACTTCGAATATTTAATTGAGCTTTTTTTCGCTCAATGCTTTCAAGAAGAAAGCATTGGATTCGTTAAAATTTCGACTTCCGGTTTTCGATGGATTTATACGTTTTAGAAGCTCCTGAACACGATCTGATGATTTTTAGAAAATGTCTGTCTGTGAGTCTGTCTGTCACACTGTCTCTCTGTGAGTTTGTATGTGACAAAAATTTTGTGGGCGCTCTATCTCAAGAACTAATGCACAGAATTTCACAAAACTTTAGATGCCGTTAGACCTTGATATAAACTGGCGCTTATTATTTTTAGTGTAAATCGTCCTACATGTGGCGCTGCTATGCTGCCTTTTTCACGATTCTCGCAATAGCTATATCTCAAGAACTAATGCATGGACTTCCATAAAACTTCAGATTCACTTAGTCCTTGATATAATTTGATGCTGATTACTTTTTGGGGAAAATCGCCCAACTGGTGGCGCTGCTATGTTGTATTATTCATGATTATCGCAATAGCTGTATCTCAAGAACTAATACACGAATTTTCATCAAGCTACAGATTCAGTTAGTCCCTGGTATAAATTGGTGCTGATCAGTTTTTGATGTAAATCGCCCAACAGGTGGCGCTGCTATGCAGAATTTTTTATGATTTCCGCAATAGCTCTATCTCAAAAACTAATGTACGGATTTTTATCAAACTTCAGATTCAGTTAGAAGCTGGCATAAGTTGTTCATGATTAGATTTTTGTGTAAATAACCTAACCGTTGGTGCCGATAATGCTGCATTTTTCAACATGTATGAGATAGAAGAAAGTTTTGGGATTGCCACATCGATCTCGTTTAAAATAATTTCCAAATGATTTGAAAGTTATTCTTCGTAATAGAAGGTTCTCGTTGACACCCTCATAGCTCCTGAAAAAATTAAACGAAATCCGTCAAATATTTTTTGAGTTATGCTTACTGAAAGGTTTTAATATCTGCCGCAGCTACATATACCCCAAATAATCTTGCGACGTGTATTAGTCTTTGCAACCTTGGTCTTTGCTTTACTCAGACAACTATAGGACGGGAAGATGAATATTTTGTTAAAGAATAAAAAAGTAATACATTTCGTAACTTTCAGCCACTGTAGATTCAATTTCAAATACAAAAAATCTAATTATGGTATAATGTTACCAAAATTAAGAAAACAAAATCGATTCATTATTACATAATTATAAAATACTAAACTTTATGGTTGTTACAATGTGCTTTCTCTCCACAATATTTCCACGTAATAAAAATAATATTTTTTTTTTCATTTTAGATTTATGTCTTTGTTTTAGAATAATCTGATTTTCTTTTCTGTTCCAGACTTTTTATCAAACATAGCAGTAGCAAGAAAAAATTACCCAAGAATGGCAATATCAGCATGCTATGGAGGTCCACTGTTAGGTACATTTTTTTTTTTTTTTTTTTTTTTTTTTTTTTTTTTAAGAAATCGAAGAATTATGTTATATATTCTTTACATACATTGTATTACTAATTGTACTCACTGACTGAATAAGATTTAAAGATTTTAGCAATATCACAGTAATTAGTTTGTCCTTTTTGCAGCCTTGTTGCTGGGTTTAGGAATACCATGCATACTAGAAATTGTTAAAGGAAGGGTTCCTCCGAAGTATCCGGTAAGTTAATAAGTTTTTTTATCATTACATGCTTTTTTACTTTCTTCTATCTTTACAAGAAGAAAGTATTAAATTCGCGAAAATTTTCGACTTCCAGTTTTCGATAGATCGACAGTTTTAGGGGTCAGGGATCTCCAAAAACATGTTTTTTCAAAATGTCTGTCTGTCTGTATGTATGCGACACAAATTTTGTGGGCGCTCTATTTCAAGAACTAATGAAAGGAATTTAATAAAAATGTATATTTAGTTATAGTCCCTGATATAAATTGGTGCTGATTAGTTTTTAGTGCAAATCGCTCAACAGATGACGCTGTTATGATGCATTTTTCACGATTTCCGCAATGGCTCTATCTCAAGAACTAATGTACGGATTTTTTACGAAACTTCAGATTCGGTTAGTACTTGATATGAGTTGGTGTTTACTACGTTTTGGTGTAAATCACCCAACAGATGGTGCTGCTACACAGCATTTTTAACGATTTCCGCAATGTCTGTATCTCAAGAACTAATGCGTGGATTATCATCATACTTCAGATTCAGTTAATCCATGATATGCGTTGGCGCTGATTACGTTCTGGTGTGAATCGGCCAATAGGTGACACTGCTATATAGCATTTTTCACGATTTCCGCAATGCCTCTATCTCAAGAACTAATGCGTAGATTTTCATCAAACTTCAGATTCAGTTAGTCCTTGACATGAGCTGATGCTGGCTGCCTTTGGTGTAACTCGCCCAATAGGTGGCGCGGTTATGCTGCATTCTTCGCGATTTCTGAAACAGCTCTATCTCAAGAATTAATGCACTAATTTTTATCAAACTTCAGATTCAGGTACACCTTCATAAATGTTGGTGCTGATTATGTTTTGGTGAAAATCGCGTGACAGGACGGCGCTGCTGAGCTGATTTTTCAAGATTCTTGCAATAGATCTATCTCAAAAACTAATGCCCGGACTTTCATCAAACTTCAGATTCAGTTATACATAGTTGTTGTTGCTGATTAGGTTTTAGTGTAAATCATCCAACAGGTGTTGCTGCTATGCTGCATTTTGCAGGATTTACACGGTTTTAGCGATAGTCATATCTCAAGAACTAATGCACGGACTTTCATATCTTTAGAATTCTCATCGGCATAGATTGCGATTTACTTTTGGCACTGTGATAGTAAATTTTGAAGTATCAACTTGTATAAAATAGAAGAAAATTTTGGGATTGGCTCATCCGACTAGTTTTTTACTTACAATTCTGGTTGTATGTGGCAGTCAAATCCTGTTACTCATTTTTCACTCACTTCCTGTTAACATAGCGCTTTGAAAAATGGAATATATATGTATACCTGGGGGCAATACATGAATTGGACATTGATTTTTTAAAAATTCTATCCCTGAGGATGGCAACAGGGGACAAATTCAAAATTTAAAAAAAAAATCACCAGAATTCATAAACATATGGAAATAAAATCTTGAAACTTGGCATGCGTAAAGTATAACTAAAATTAGTAAACACTTTTTTCAGAATTTTTCAAAATTCGACCCATTAGAGGAGAAAAGGGGGGGAAGCTTCCCCCCAAGCGCCCTCCATTTTCGAAAGACTTCGCAAAAACTCTGTTTAAGGTTAAACCAACACTACTAAGGTTAACACTAGTTAAACTTAATTGTTACTAAATTATAGTTAATTTTTTTATTGAGAAAACTGTATCAGCTTCAACAATGAGTTTTGTTGAAAAGTACTAATGTCAGGATTACCACGATAGCGTCAAATTTTGGCCAACTTGGCGATAAAATTAACTTGGCATATATGAAGCCAACTTTGCGATAGCTGGCCCATTTAAATCCATTAAACCATATTTTTACATTTTTAGGAATTTTAATGAAAGCATGTATTTTTCAAAAAAAAAAAAATTACATTTATAATTATTATATTGTGATATCAAATAAAGGGTTCGTAATGTTCCTAATTTTTTCTACATTTTCTACCACTATTTTAAAATCAAAATCTTCGTGGTAAATTCCTTCAACATCTGCAATAGAAATATGTCCAAGGTTTTACGGTATTAAAATAGTGGTACCAAGAGTTAAAAATTTTAGAAACGTTGCGAGCCCTGCAAATAGATAATTCGGAAGCTAGTATGTTTATTTTTTAAATAGAATCTAATTCTCCCAGTCGTATGATGTGTAAAAATGTAGTCCAAGCTTTTCCTCAGATTATTGTTAGTAAAGCAAGATGACTATGAAGAAAGTATAGTTTAATTACGTAATATCGTTTTAGGATGATGGGAGCAATTTAAAACCTAGTTTCATAGTTTACATCGCTCTGAATCCAACAGTGTGTAGATTTTTTTTTCCAATTAAATTTTATTATTACATTTGCCAATTTCCGAATGTTTTTCATGGAATCTTATAAAAATGAAAATTTGTCTATCTGTCCGTCTGTAATGCTATACAAATACACAGTTTGGAAGCCAGAATTGTGAAATGTTATGTTCATGTGTATTAAAACACGGCCGAGGCAACTAAAGCAATTCGGAATCAAAATAATTTATAGTTAACTTTTAATTATTAAAAAATCCCCAATTTAACAGCAATTTAAACATTTTCAATCAAATTTAAACATTTTTCGTTATAGAAGCTGCCAACAATTAAAAATTCACAATAAAATCCTTTTTTTTAATGTTTAACCCGTAATCGCGCGAGTTCTTCAACCAATGTGAGATATACATATTACGTACACCACGCTGCAATACTAAAAAACTCCAACGGATATTAAGATAATTATTTTATCTCACATGCAAATAATTAGAGATTATTTAATTGCGCTTAATTATTACAATTTTTTAAAAAATAAACACAAACATTTTATCACAAACATCAACAAAACTTTTTATTCTATTTATTTCCTTATTCCAAAGATATCGCTTTATCGTCTGCTGCCATAGTAACATGATAAATTAAATTTCATTAAAAAAATGTGCAGCAGTAGAAAAATATTTTACTAAATCGAAGTTATTTTTTATTTTGGTTTTAGAATTAAATTCATGAACTGCCGTGCGTAGAAGGGGTTAAACAGCTAGTAATAGAATAAAGGTTGTTTCGACATATGCAAAACGGTATATAGTTCATCATTAAGCAACAGTGAAAAGGGCAAAAAATAAACACTGGCCTCCAAAAGTGACCGGATGCTTTCGATTGTACACGGTTTGTCGAATATCTTTCAAAATTATTGACGAATTGTCCTTAAACTTCGGGAATGTAAAGAACATGTATGACTTCATATATTCCAGTGAATATTTAGTCACGGGGACAAGTAGGGGCCAACAATTGATTTAATAATAAAATAATGTTTGCGATCAGGCATGTAACAGAAAATGCTCAAAATGATTTGTCATTGTAGTAAATGACTATGTGTGTCCTGTTTAACGGTCGTGTGCATTTGTGTGAACATAGCACGCATATTCATGAAAGTGTTAACATTTCTGCGAAATATTCAAATATTTTTTGTTTTATAGAACAAAGAGTTTTCAACCAAATTTAACATCACTTTCCGAAAACTTGACAAAGAGCAGTAGAAACGGTATACTGCAATTAAAACATGAATAGATTGAATATTTCATAAGATATGAACATTTGTATGAAATATTTTTTAACTGCGCATGCGTGAAAGATTCCAAAATTTTTATTTCATAATTTGGCTGTTTAGGGCAACTTATGTAAAGTCCAGTCAAATATCGCGAAACTTCAGAAAGATAGGTATGATATAGTGAGTTGCTTTCTAAATTCAACTTTATGATAAGAGATTTATGTATTAATCTATATTATATATATATCATATATACTTATGTATATATCTTATATATCTTATTATATTTATGTATTAATAAAGCTTTTTTGGTTATCAAGACTGGCTAAACCTGAAAGAAAGCGTCCTTACTTTATAATTTTGATGTGAATTAATAGAGTACCTTTATGAGGAAAGTTTCATTGAATAATTCAAGAAAAATGTATTTCATCTTTATTATGCATATTTAATTATACATTATTAATTATTTACTTGAACTTTACTTTTAATAATTTAATCCTTTTTAAAATTATCTCACTTTTTATTATTTTAGTTCATTACTTTATTTAATTATTTCAATATTTTACTTGATTGCAAACATTCATTATAATTTTGATTACATTATTACATTCAAATTACTGTTTAAAAAATGTGAACAAAGCAATGACCAGAAATCCGCAAAATTCTAAAATTCGCACAACTTCTGGTCTCAAGCTGTGCGGATTTGAGGGAGTCTACTGTATTTGATTGGGCTTTTTATATGAGTTGCTCTAAATAGCTGACTACCATATTCTGAAATAAAAATTTTGAAATCTTTCACGTATGTGCAATTAGAAATTATTTCATACAAATTCCCATATCTCATCAAATATTCAATATATTCATGTTTTAATTGTATATTTTATTACTACATACATATACTGTACTTTTTCATATTTTCGGAAAGTGGAGTTAAATTTGTTTCAAAACAGTGACAGATCATTTTGAGCATTTTCTGTTACATGGGTTATCCCAAACATTATATTATTATTAAATTTATTGTTGGCTCCTAATTGTCCCAGTGACTAAATCTTCACTGAAAAATATGAAGTCAAACATTTTTTTTTACATCCCCGAAACTCAAGGACAATTCGTCAAGAATTTTGGCAGAAATTCGACAAACCATGTACAATCGAAAACATCCGGTTACTGTTCCTTAACTTTTGAAGGCTAGTGTACTAAAGGGTATCAAGAAAAAGAAATGGTAAAGAAATTTCAAGGTTATTTAAAACTACAGTCAAACCTCGTTATGCCGACACTCTAATGACCAGAAAAAAGTGTCGTAAGCGGAGTGTCGTGCTAACTGGAGTTGGAGAAAATATGTTTATAAAAAGCTGTATTTTTAATTAATTTAAGACAATTTTAAATTCGTAACTGTTCCTGGAGTTTTAAGCAATAAAACATTATTATTAAACAAAATAAACACAAAAACAAAATTGGAGAAATAAAAAATCAGATTTAAGATGACTTGTTTTTTTTATTACTAAATGAAATATTGATGAATTAAGGTTTGCTTATCCCTAGATGTCCTTCCTATAATTCTTTTCTCAATATTATACAACGAATTCTAATCAATATTCGTTGCTTCAGAAATGGATGTTAGATAATTTCTGATCATTTCAATGCAAAGTAATGCTTCGGTTTTAGTCGGAAGAAAAACGCCGCGTAACCACAAGAAAACGCCGCCTGACCTGAACAAAAAGACCGCGAGTAGACTGATACGTCTATCTGGAGCTTAAGTGGGTCATTTATAGTGCGTGGGATTTTTTATTCGGATAAAGGATTGAAGTAAAATTTCTCATTTATCTCAATGTGTATTTTAGACACTTTTGTGAAAAGTTTGGCTAAGACATTTCTAACCGCTTAATTTCCGTACTCATAAGATGGATTATGAAAAATGGACAATTTTCCTTAACCGTCGGGATATCCGGAGTTGAAAATTGTTCAACGACGTAAAATCCAGAGTGTATTTACATTAAAATCATATGCAGAAAATCCGGACTTCGAAAAACTGATGTGATAAGCGGAGTGACGTGAAAACCGGGTGTCGCGATAACGAGGTCCGGCTGTATTTTGAGATATTCTTTCGCAGGTAATTATCAAATAGAAAGTTATTTATTCTATCACTCGTTCTTTTTACAGTACAATTTTTGAAATTAATTCACGTACACGTATATAAATTGAAGGGGTTTTTTTGTTTACTTTTTTCATTTGATTAATGTAGCATTTAACATGACTTATTTATCTTCCGTTCGCTTTTTCTATTTGATAACTTGGATTTACACAGGTTGATTCGGCGAGTCAAAAAGATATCCCATAGCATCAGAACCAAAGTGAATATAAAGTCCATTTTTAACACTTTTCAACAAAGTTGAAAAGTGTTTATGACTTCGGTTTGTCTGGCCGTCTGTCCGCGTTCTAACTCTCGTAAATATACTCGGAGTGCATTATCAAACGGCATAGTGGATGAACACCCAGAGTTATAGTCTAGAGTACGATTGCACATCATGGACCGCAGCTGCTCATTGTAATCAAATAGGAGAAGAAATAATACTAGCTTTAGGAAAGTCAAAACAATGATTGGGACGCAATATAAGGTTGGGTACACACAGCGCCCTCTACATACGCATGCGTATATTTGCGGACATACTTTCCTATGTAAAATCGGTTTACTGTCGTATTCCCTACCTCCCCATGAAATATGAACAATAAGTTTTGAATTATCCTGTATATTTCGAAAATTATTATAGAGTGTTGTATTAAGGACGATGCAAGAAAAGTTGGTGATAGTAATTCTAAAGGTAATTTTGAAAAAAAAAGGTGTAATCTACATATAAAGGAATTTTTACAGGAAAAAATTACTTTATTGAATGAAGAACATAATTATCTGGAGAGTAATAGGGGAACTGAGTTGTAACACATAACAGAGATATAGAAGTTCCTTTCACTTCAACACAACTAGTATTATTAGTTGTTATGCCACGAAATCTATTATATGTCCCCGTTAGTGTGAACTTTCACTGGAAGCCATTTTTACTCCGTATTAACCAAAGTCCGAATTAAACGTTCTTAGCATTCTTCCGTTGTGGCATGTAAAATAACACTTTGCATTCAACATATTCACATTGAATTCAGTTTATGATATAAATTAAATAGATTACAAATTTTGTGCTAAAAGAAACAACGTATTCTTTAATTCAGTAATTTTAGTAACAATAGAAAGAATAAGAAATAAAAATCGTGCACCAAGCATAGATTATAAAACACTTTCCAATACTTCCAGAATACCTTAACAAAACTTCACCGTTTAATAAGGTAAAGAAGATCCTAACTAAACATTTTAGAAAACCTATGACACATTTGAAAACCAGATTTCAACAATTGCGCCCATAGCCGGAAAGGTACTCCAACTCTTTTGTGCAGCTCTGTATATGATACATATATTTGTACAGAATCTACATACGATGTTAAAATTTAGTTTCGTAAGAAAATGCATAAAACAGTTGAAAGTTCACACTCAGCAATTTCTATCAATAGACGGAAACGTATTTGAGTTCTTTTGTACAGTCTCGTATATTGCATGCAGATTTTTATACACGTCACATATTAAGCTGAAATTTAAATCAGGCAAAAACATGCTTAAATTTACTGAAATCACACTTCCAGGAATTATTTTCCATAAGCGGCCATGTATCCAGTTCTTTGCATAGCCCTGTATGTGATTTTATTTATATGCTACAAACATCTCTTAGTATACTAAATGTAGTTGTGAGCTTAAAAAAGGATAACTCAAGTTTAAAAAAAAAAATCTTTAAGCAATTCATGCTCATTCTCAGTAATGGTTACAAATTCTTTTGTGTAGCCCTGTATATGGTCTATAAAATTTATGCACACCATGTAGTATGCAAAAATTTAGTTAAACTTAAAAACGCATTCTATAACTGTCAGGTTCTGAGAAACATCTGCTATTAGAACTCGGGTTCTATATTATTTTTGTCCTTATATATTATACTAGGGGACTCTGCCCCCTGCAAGCTACGCTCGCCAACCCCCGTTCAGACACTGTAGAATCTAAAAGCACGCTAATCTAATCGGTTTTAAAAAGATTAGAGAAGATTGAAATATACTGAAAAAACCTGTAGCGATCTCCCTGTAAACGAGTTTCCATTCATTTCCCTTTGATTGCAAAAATTTAAGGTAGAATCAGTTGCTGTTAAAACATCCAATGGTTGTTTTCGTGTTTGGTTAAAGAAGATCAGTTAAACATTTGAAAAGAAGCTAAAATAAAATGAATTAAGTAAACAGAGCCTTTGTCTCTCGGTATTTTTTAACAGTGTTATAAAACGATTGACATAATACAATTACTAAAATTTGCTGCTTTAACCCCTTCAAGGGCGGTGGTTGATTTTTGGACCACTTAATTTTAATTCTTAAATGCCACATTAGCATCAGAATATTGGGATGAAAATTTCCCTTTTAATGGCAGGTAGGTCCTCCCTGAATTTGGAAAAAATTCGCCGGTAGAGGGCGCTTTAACAGCGATTTTTGTGCGATTTTGAATATTGTACCATCAAAAAGTGTATGAAGTTATGCATAGAATTGAACCAAATTTTTATTTTAAGTTTTTAGCTATGGCAGGTAGGTCTTCCCTGAATTTGGAAAAAATTCGCCAGTAGGGGGCGCTGTCACAGCGATTTTTGTGCGATTTTGAATATTGTACTATCCAAAAGTGTATGAAGTTATGCATAGAATTGAACCAAATTTTTATTTTAAGTTTTTGGCCTTTGCAGGCAGATCTTCCCTGAATTTGGAAAACATTCGCCGGTAGGGGGAGCTGTAACAGAGATTTTGAATATTGTACCATCCAAAAGTGTATGAAGTTATGCATAGAATTGAACCAAATTTTTATTTTAAGTTTATGGCTATGACAAGCAGCACCTCCCTGAATTTGGAAAAAATTTGCCACTAGGGGGCGCTGTAATAGCGATTTTGCATATTGTACCATCGACAAGTGTATGAAGTTATGCATAGAATTGAACCAAATTTTTATTTTAAGTTCTTGGCTATGGCAAGCAGGTCCTTCCTTAATTTGGAAAAAAATTGCGGGTAGGGGGCGCTGTAATAGCGATTTTCGTGCAATTTTGAATATTATACCATCGAAAAGTGTATGAAGTTATGCAGAGAATTGAGCCAAATTTTTTGTGTTTCTTTTTGTTCATGGCATGAAGGTCCTCCCTGAATTTGGAAAAATTCCGCTGGAAGGGTGCGCTATAATTACGATGTCTGTACCATTTTCTTTATTGTACAATCGAAAATTGTATAAAATATGCATACAATTGAACCAAATTTTTTGTGCATGTTTTTGGCTTTGGCCAACAGGTCCTCCTTGAATTTGGAAATATCGCGCGGTAATGGGGCTCTGTGATGGCGATTTTTGTATACTTTTCTTGATTTTTCGTAGTTCTATTATCCATCGGCGGCCCGTGCAAAGGCGGGAACTCACTTCGTGCTAAGCCGGCTATTCACAAACATCTGATAGCAACAGAATAAGGAAAAACTATTAATTTTAACAAATATATGATATAAATTAACTCGTTTTTAGTTCATTTAATTGACTGAAGCAGAAATTTAAGATGAAAATCAAAGTTGGTATAGTAATGAACTAATAATATTGAAGTATTAACATGTGTAACTAGTTTTTGAAATATTAAGATGTATAAGATAGAAGAAAGTTTTGGGATTGGCACATCCAACTAGTTTAAATTGAAAACAATCTCTATAATAATAGCCTAAGTCATGTAACTATCATCAACAGCTCCAGGCGGATCCCTTCGCTTTTTATATTCCAGGCGGCCATTTTGGTACTTTAATGTTAGCCAGCCACAGGTGTGATAAGTCGCCGAATATTATTCTATCCCCATTATTTCGTTTATATTATAATAGTCCAAGTCATGTAACTGCCATAAACAACGGGCTAATTCCTTCGCTTTTCATAAGAAAGATTTCCATTTTGATTAAAGAATCAAAATTATTTTTTCGAATAAAACTACATAAAAGTTAACATAATCACAAAGAATTCCTGGTACTTTTATGTTAGTCGGGTGAAAATCTCGCCAATAGCTTTTTTTTTTTTTTTTTAACCCGCCAGTTAGCATTTTTTTATTTTTCGAATGGTAAATTAAAACGGTGCTACTTGGTTATCACATCGACCAAAAATCTGGCGCCAAATTATAAGATTAAATGTCAATAATGGTTGATCGTAAATGTCACATTCACTTGACTTTAAGGAAGTTACACATGTTCACGCCATCAAGTGATTTTTATTTCGACGTTTTATTTGTATTTTTATTAATGTTATACTAATTTATTTGTTCTTTTGTTATTTAAAATAAAAAAATGTCAATTTGTATAATTTAGCTATTTATATAATTTGGCAAAATTGGTCGACGGGAGAAGTTATAACATTAAAACGTTGCTTTGAAGTGAAAATTAAATCTCATGATTTGTTGCATTGTTACATACGCACCGGGTTTGGCGTGATTCTTTTTTTACGACAATTTGGCGAAAACCTCGTTTTCAAATACCTGTTACATATGTATTTTTAAATTATTTTCTGTTATTTTTAAAATGAAATAACAATAAATAAAAGAAATAATTAATAACTATAGAACGAAACAATATATAACATTTTTTGCAAATAAAAAGAAAATAAATTCAAATAAACATCTATTAATAAATAAGCAACAATAGCCGGGTTACCATGTCAGGCAAAATAACGCCATTTTGGCGCCAATTAGGTACCCTGTTGCGTATATGATATCTGTGTCTAATATTTTTCTTTTCGTTTCGTTTTAAAAAAAGAATGAAGTAAAAGCCATTTATTTTAAAGGTTTCAATTTTAAATGAAAGTTTTGTATTAAATAAAATGATAATTAAATACAAATTGAATTCTGAATAAAAGTAACATGATGCATTTCTTAGCATACATTTAAGGCAGGCCAAACTCGTCGCCAAATTAATTTAAAATAACCTTTTCTGAAATATGAAAAAAAAATATCTGTTATGATTAAAATTTGAGTTGCCATCATTAGAAAAAATGTATTTAAAATTAAAAAAAATTAATATTTCAAAAACTAATTCTAATTTTTAAATCCTAATACCAGTTTTGAGATCTGTGGATCAATACGGATTTTTGGTGTTAATTTCATCGCAAAGTATTCCATATTTTAGGAGAAATCGCCGTGAAACGTAATCAGTTGTTTAATCAGTCGTTTCATAGAATCGTTACATAAATTCGTTTCAGTTCGATTCATTAGGATTTTATATATATATAGGGTAGATATTGTATGGCCTGTGTACTGGAATTTCAAAATAACATTCTTTCATTGTCTAAAACTGGATCTAAGCCGGTGAAAATGTATAGATGGGATGAAGGGGAAAAAGATGGTTGGAGAGGGGTGTGCCCGACATTTTGAGATGTCTGTGGAAGATGAGAAGACAAAGGCATTCCATGAACGAAGAAAAGAGCTTGGAATGCGAGCCAGGTAGAAGGCCCCGAGGGGGTTACGTTGAGTAGGAGCAGAGGGTTGCTGGGGGCGGGCTCTGCTGCTGAGACGTTCAGTTGAGGGCTGGTAGTTGCTTGGATAGCTCTGAGAGAGAGAGCGTAAGGTTGAGTGAGGCTCGGAGAGCTTGGGTTTGGAGCCCATGTGTTGGGAGATTGAGATCGATCTCCGGTAAAGCTTATTTAACGTGTATAGAGTGAGAGTGAGATAACGTAGTTTCAACAGTACACAGCCAGCTTTACTGTTTTTAATTTAATGTTGAACCGGATCACCTACATCCGAGTTTTAAGTGTAAATAGTGTTTTGTATTGTGTAAATAGTGTGTAAATAAACTGTTAATTTAGTTAATTGAAAGCGTTGGTTTTCATTTAAACAATTCTCTCAGTGCGTGACCGATATCACGTAATTATATCGGTGGTGGCAGCATATAAATAGCACGGAATTTCTTCAAAGTTGTGCGGACTAAGAGGAAACTCCGACAATAACTGAAAACGCATTTTCACCATCATCTTTAATAGACAACACGTCGGGTACAGTATAGTATCCAAATGTATTTTATGTGTCCCTGTAAATGAACGATAAATGCAATGCAAATCATATTCTAATGCAAGCATCTTGTAGTAAATCTCAATTATGTATATCTATTTCGTCATGTTTGAAATAGTGCAACATAATTGAAATATGCTACGAACGGTTTTTCCTTGTAGACAATTATATAACCGAACTCTTTTGCGTGACCCTGTAAATGATTGTTGTACGCTCATATTCTACAGAAAGTAGGTTTATGACATCTTATAAATTCAAATCAATTTCATCATCTTTGTGACAGAGTAACATCACTAAGATACGCCGCAAACAATTTTTCTTCATAGACTATAATATGCTGGAATACTTTTCAGCTTTGCTATACGCGTACTGTAAGCGTTAAACATAACATTTTCTATAGTAACCATCTTCTAGTGTACCTCAATAATATACATAAATTTGTATAATGTTTAAGATTGTGTAACACTATTAAAATACATCCTAAATGATTTTTCCCCATAGACCATAATATAACGAAATACTTTTGAGTGCGCCTGTAAATGAACCATGAATGGTATACACTTCATTTTTGAATACCGAACATGCCATGATGATTCTCAATATCTTATATCAAGTACATGGCAATCCGACTATATTTACCCGAGACAGAGCACAGACAGACAAACCCACTTCATAAACACTTCTCAACTTTGTTGGAAAGTGTTAAAAAGCGTGTTAATGAGAAATTTGTTACTGCAAAAATATAAATTACTGAGGACAAACAAAATATGTAACGTAATTGGCTGTACTTAATTTTACTTTAATTAAGGTAATCTCTTACTTTTTTTTGAGATAGTTGAACAAATAATTATAGTGCCAGACCATTTTCCAGTTTTGTGACCAACTCGAATATTTGGTCAGTTATATCACATTCTGATTATCACTATGGATAAACAGTCGTTAGCATATTTTACCCTTGTTACGTTTTTTAGAAAAATAGAACGTTTTCTTTCTCTTTATCACTGTCATTAATAATTTCTTGATCTTCCAGTAACCAAATTTACACCAAAGTTGCTTTTGGAGAAATAATCTGCAAAGCTAGTTTAGAATCTGTCTGGCTAATTTGGGAAATAATTGGCCGAATTATTCAATGAGTAATATGCGTTAAGCGATGTCTTTAATACATTAATCGCACATAGAAAATAATAGGGAAAACGCAATTGTCTTCATTAACCGAATGTACAGTCGTGGGAAAAAAAAGTAAACACCCCTACTAACTCTTCAACAAATTATCATAGACGGAAGTTACAGGTACCGAACGATTACAAATAAAGTCTACTTTTAAAAGATGTATGTAAAATTTGCTTAGGGGGTCATTTACATATTAAAACGAACCCAAACCTCATTTTTTTCAATGGCAATATGCAATTTTAACGAGATATTTCAAATCTTCGGTTCAAACTATGACTAGACACCAAATTTCAAGTCATTTGAATGATAAGTTTTTGAATTAAAAACATTCAAAATTTAGTGCTTCAAATGTTAAATTACATTTTCCTATTTTTATTTATATCTGCTGAAATTATGCTCCTAATGTGCTAATTTTTTTGTGCAGCAATAATACTAATGTGCCCAAACATAAATACGTTGAATTTGCAATTTTCATAATTTTATGATGTGAATTATAAAATTAATCCCTCTATTCTAAAAAAAAGTAACTACCGCTGTCACCGCCGCCGGTTTTGAATTTTTTGTGACAGGAGGTCTTTCTTCGTTAATATTAAGAAAAATAATGCATACAAAAATATGAAAATCGGTAGTATGATACAGAAATGTTTGATAAACACGCTGAGCCAGACAGTTTTCAAATCGAAGAATTATTTTAAGAGATATTTAATGCTAAAGTTGGACAAAATGGTTCCACTAAAAAAGTTTTATAGGAGCAAAAACTATTCATAGGAATTTAATCATTTTTAGATCATTTTATACGTTTGAAGTTCCCGGTGTGCAGACTGTTTTTCTTTTTTTAATATGACTAATTTTTTGAGGTTTTATTTCTATTTTAAATTCAAATTTTCAGCATTTCTAGAGATATTTTTTACAGATTTTAGAAAGTGATATTAATTTAAACTGTTGCCAACTGTATAAACAGTGGAAATAATAATGTTAGCTTCAAAAAAAAAAAAATTATACTTGTAAATAAATTAAAAATTTATTTACACGTGACTATTATAAACAGAAAAAAACATTTGGAATTTGAATTAAATAATTATGTACAAAAAGCAGGAGCTTAATAAAAATTACGTCATAAAAACTATAATTACACGTGAATTTTAAGAGAGAAAGGAATTTGTAAAATAATAAATTTATTAACATGCGTTAGAAGCCTTAAATAGGAGAAATTACGTCATATTTACGTCACATTACAGTCATTACATAAAATGAATACAAAATAATATTGCAAAAAGGTTTAAATTCAGAAATTGCGCTAGACATTTATTTGATATTTTGAGCGGATACTTTTCAACTATTTTTGTTAGGAAAGCGCAAATAATATTTCATTTCTAAAACAAGCATTTTCACGTGAATACTAAAAAGAGAAAGAATAGTTTGGTCAAAATTACGTCAGATTAAAAACGATTAATTTAAAAAGTCTTATTTAAAAGAACTTTCTTTTCGCTTTGTTAAAAAATACCGGGAGACAAAGACTCTGTTTATTTAATTCATTTTATATTAGCTTATTTTGAAATGTTGTTACTCAACAGCGATTGACATATGTATTTTTGGTACTACTTAGTTATCCCGTCGACCAAAACTCTATCATTCGCCAAACTATAAGATTAAATGCCAATAATGGTTGATCGTAAATGTCACATTAACTTGACCTTAAGCAAGTTACACGTGTCTATGTCATCAAGTTATTTTTATTTCGACGTTTTATTTGTATTTTTATTAATGTTGCACTAATTTATTTGTTCTTTCGTTATTTAAAATAAAAATTATGTCAATTTATATAATTGGCGAGTGCTTTGGCGATTTATATAATTTGGCGAAATTGGTCGACGGGTTCATCAAGTAGTACCGCAGCGGATTTGGCCTTAAAATTCCCCATTCAAAGAGAAATGAATACAAATCCGTTTATAGGGAGATCGCCACTGTTTTTTAAATTATAATTCAATCTTCCGAAATCTGTTTAAAGCCGATCAAATTAGCGTACTTTTAGAGTCTGCGGTGTCTGAACGGGGGGTTGACGAGCGTAGCTCGTAGGGGGCAGAGCCCCCTAGTATTCGAAAAATTATGAATTGCAACCTACAATTTTTTTTAATGGATTTATATTTATTAAGTCCTGCTTTATGAAAATCCAAAATTTCACATTTTTCTTCCAAATAGATTGCAAATTATGCTTAAAAAACGGCAAAATGATAGTTTAAGGGGCCGTCTACGATAGAAGTGAGTAGATAATTCGAAATTTCTTCTGCTGTCCTGTTATCTAACAGGCTTCATTGACTGCTTGCGTGGTGCTTAAGGTGCCTTGATCAAGAAGGGGGCTCTCTCGGTTAACAAACGAGTACCGAATTTCAATTTGGATTCAGCCCTTAAAATACGCTCGTTTTAAAATAATTAATTTCTTGGAAACTTATGGTACGAATTGCATAAAAAATTGTTTTTAGGCTAATTGAAGAATGTAAAGTTCATTTATGCTGTCAAAATTGTTTATTGATATTGAAAAAAACAAAGCTATGGTTCGTTTTAATATGTAGATGGCCCTTAAGCAAATTTTATATACGTCATTTAAAAGTAGACTTTATTTTTAATCGTTCGGTACCAGTAACTTTCTTCTACGATAATTTGTTGAGGAGTTAGTAGGGGGTGTTTACTTTTTTTTTTCCACGACTGTACAGTCGTGGGGAAAAAAAGTAAACACCCCTTACTAACTCTGCAAAAAATTATCGTAGAAAAAAGTTACTGATACTACACGATTGGTAATAAAGTCTACTTTTAAATCATCTATATAAAATTTGCTTAGGGGGTCATCTACATATTAAAAAGAACCATAACTTTGTTTCTTTCAATAGCAGTGCACAATTCTAACATCATAAATGAACTCCGCACTTTTCAATTAGCTTAAAACAAAATTTTTATGCAATTCGTACGATAAGTTTACGAGAAATTAATTATTTTAAAACGAGCGTATTTTAGGGGTTGTATCCAAATTGAAGTTCGGTGCTCGGTTGTTGACCGAGAGAGTCCCCTTCTTGATCAAGACATATTAAGAGCTACTCAAGCAGTCATTGAAGAATGCTAGATTACAGGATAGCATAAGAAATTTCAAAATATCTAGTTACTTCTATCATAGACGACCCCTTAAACCAATATTTTGCCGTTTTTTAAGCGTTTTTGAAAACTGCTTGGAAGAAAAATGTGAAATTTTGGATTTCCATAAAACAGCACTTAATAAATCTAAATCGATCAAAAAAATTGTAAGTTGCAATTCATATTTTTTCGAATATTAATTTTATAATTCATATCATAAAATTATAAAAATTGCAAATTCAACGTATTTATGTTTGGGTATTTTAGTATTATTGCTACACAAAATATTAGCACATTTGGAGTATAGTTTTAGGATATATTAATAAAAATCTGAAAATGTAATTTAACATTAGAAGCACTAAATTTTGAATGTTTATAATTCAAAAACTTATCGTTCAATTTATTTGAAATTTGGTGTCTAGGCATAGTTTGAGCCGAAGATTTAAAATATCTTGTTAAAATTGGGTATTGCCATTGAAAAAAATGAAGTTTGGGTTTGCTTTAATATGTAGATGGCCCCCAAATAAATTTTATATACATCATTTAAAAGTAGACTTTATTTCCAATCGTTTGGTACCAGTGACTTTCTTCTACGATAATTTGTTGAGGAGTTAGTAGGAGGTGTTTACTTTTTTCCACGACTGTACGTCTTAAAAGAGAAGCATTAACAAGAGTTACTGTGCTTTAAATTGGCGGTACTGCTGCACTTTATACTACTGAGATTTATGCAGAGTTATCTAAAAACCAAACTTTTATATACGGGGTAAGAAGCTATTATGATTTAGTATTCATAACTACATTCATATTTCTAGAACAAAACTTCGTTACACATTGTATTTTGAGTTTACTCATAATCAAGTTAAAAAGTTTAAGAAATAAAGCCATGGTTTGTGCGTAGTTAAAAGAAAAAATCAATTTATCCAATATTTTGGTTCAACCAGGTTCCACTATTAATAACTAATTTGCAGTTAGAGAAAAAGAAAATGTTATATAGCATTTTTAAGATTCTTAATGAATTTACTAAATTTTTATGAGAATATAAAAAATAAGCAAGTTTTTCTAAATTTTTTTATTCGTAACACCATATAAAATATTTCTAAAGAATTTATTTCATTATTTTAGAAATTATACTCTGTTGTCAACTTATTTAGCCTAAACCTTTTCTAAAACAGATTGTTTCAGAAAATATACTGTTTGTCCTTTTTCAATCCATCGATTTGTTTCCACTAATTCTAAAAAGAATCATTCGCAGGTTGTGTTCTACCCGGCCTGAACTTGAAGATTCAATTTCTAGTCAACCCAAACCTGACCCGAACCCAACAAAAAATTTTATCAATCCGCAACCTAACCTGAACCCGATATACTTAAACCCGAAATCCACACGAACCCGAAATATTTAGCACCTAACTCAAATCGAATCCAAAATGGTGAAAAATACGTAATAATAATAATAATAATAGTAATAATATTTAAGTACTGTTAAGGAAAATTAGTCTACAATTATATTTCTAATATCAATTTTATCTTTTGTTTAGAAAAACAAATATTATGTACTTATTGATGCTTAAATAAGGGTCATTTCTCACAAAAAGGACAGAATTAGCTAAAAAATTTGCTTTAAACTGTTAAATTTATGTAATGTAATTTTCTGGAAAACAACGCGCATCCGTATTTCATTACTTTTCAAATTTGTCTTTGTATTTGAGACCACAATGTTTGATAAATGATTGAAAAGTCCACGGAACGAATTGCATGGAGAAGACAAAAACTAAGTTTTCAATTTTTAAGCACTTTGGTTTTCAGGTCTAAAATGCTGCATTTCTTTTTATTAAATGCAATGTTAAAGCAGCCTAAAATTTGTATTATAATTATAAATTAGCTTTTTTTTAATCTTATTTATGATGACCACGGAATATATACTGAGAACTTTTTCAAACTCCAAACGAAGCTAATAAATTGGTAAAGATTCAATAACTTCACAACAGAAGAGTTATATTTATCTCAAAAACATATTGACTTGCTTTCTCCCAAACTACCCAATGATGATTTGGCACGTACTGTCATCTACGTTTTTTGTTTTTGTTTTTTAGTTATTTTCAGCGTTCACGGAGGGAGACTATTTCTGCGAGTGACAAAGTCTATAAATTTATTCCTTAGTAAAAATAAAACCATTTAAAAAAATATTAAGTTAGAACTTAACTAAAGACTTTTAACTAGTTATTAGTGAAAAATAAACTATAAAAAAAAATTAAATTGTTTAAACTTCAGTGAAAATTATTGCGTGTTTTAGATGTAGGGACGTCTACGGTGATGAATTTCGACTTATATTCCTTAAAAGAGTAAAGTTAAGCGTTGAAATTATTTTTTCATAAATTTATTTTATACCGAACTTAAAACATAAATATACATATTAATAAAATTAATAGAAAATTTGTTACATTTCCTAATATTTATCCCTCTGTGACTGTTAAATTACCTTTTCATGAGAATAAACCACGTACAGATTATTTCATCTGAATATTTAGGACTTTCTCTAAAAAATTGGGTAAACCAGAAAACTGCTTGCAAGAGTCAAAACTGAACCCGAAACAATTAAATTCAATTCTATCCGAATCCGACCAAAAACGAAAATAATTAGCGCCAACTCGATTCAATCCGAACGGCGGGTCGGATCGGTTTCGGGTAAAATCTACTTACCCGACGCGATGCGATGCAGGACTTTAATTTGAAATACATACTGAAATAAAATCTTTTCTACTTTCAGCTCATGTTTTCTGCACAGTTCGCTTTTCTTTTTGCAACAATTGGAACAGGACTGATAACAACAGCTCTTTTAATGAGTGCTTGGAAATTTCAGACAAAGAGGGCTTATGGATCTTTTCTCATTTTACTGTACATTGCGTTTGTTGCAGGATCTGTATTAGAAGAACTAAAGGTATTTTCTCTAAACTTTTGATGGCTCTGTTGTAAGAACCCATGTAAAGCAAAGAGTTGATGCAACCAGTCTTTAAGAAGATAAACAGCTTACAAATGATTTCATCAAACCAAACTTGCAGTTGCTATTCAAGCATAACTGTTGAAAGAACAACTTTGGACATTTTTAAACATAATCTGATTTTATACGTAAAGTGTTAAATTATTTCTGAAATATTGAAGCATTTTCTTAACCAGTTTTAATAAATTAAAATATGTTTGCTCATAATGATGATAGTGTGCTTCATTCTTGTATTCATACACATTTCTTTTTTAAGAGTGACGAATTCCTGAGCAGGGTTCCTACACAATTCTGGTAAAAAAAAAATCCCTGATTTTTCCAGGTTTTCCCTAACCTTTCTCAATAAAAATTCGGTTTATATACTGTTATAAAAACCTCCACAATGGAAAACTTTATAAACGCTAAAAAAAGTATCTGCTGGATGAATTTCCAATTACTTTTCATATTATGCTATTACTATATAGTTTGCATAAATTATATACAAATTTTCGATTGAATGAATAATTCATTCAAAATTTCTTCTTTTACGGCAGTAACAAAGATCCTGATGGAAAGTAGTACATCAAATATTTCTTCACTTTCCCTAACCACTTCAAATATTTAAAAATTTCCATGAGATTTCCCTGACTTTTTGACTAAATTTTCAAATTCCCTTATCCGTAGGAATCCTGCTGAGATGTCAAAATTTACTTTTCAGTAATTTATTTTGTAATAGATTACATGAAAATAAAATTACGTTACGAAGATGAAAAAACAAATAAAAAATTACATATAGGATTAAAAAAACAAACAGATATTGACACGTAACCAGTAACTGACACTCCAGCCAAAATCTGACTCAAATAAGCATTTTCTTGTAAAATTCTGCAAAGTGATGTCACCTAGTGATAACTTATTTGTCTTAAATGTTATAACTTATTTTTCAGTTATTATTTTTTCAAACAAGATATGGTGTAAGTTACTGGAACTACTGACCACATTTATGAAAAAAATTACTTTTCAGTAATAAAAAGTAATATTTTCCAAAATTTTGTCAACGATAACTTTTTAATGTAACTCTACTATACTTTCAAAAACAAAGGTAAGCATAAAACTAATTTAAAATTTTGTAATACTGATTTGAAAAAGAAAGAATTTTTAAGGTGTCAATTATTGTTGGTTTCACCCTGTTTGATATTTTTAAAAATGAATTGTCATGAAAATTGCTTTAAAAAATTAAAAATGAAAAAGCGTTGTAGCTTATTTGTTTTACATGTACAGTCGTGGGAAAAAAAGAAAAGAAAGAAAGATACCCCACATTAATTCGGCCGCGAATCGTTGTATAAATACACTATATGGCCAAAGGTAACCGGCCACTTGCGATGTTAGACGTTTTGTTAAATATCTAGAAAAATACGCAACGAATTAACCCGAAACTCCAGGTGTGTAAACAGTATAGTATAGGTCATATATTTCCGGGAAGATTTTTTTCCCGAAACCCCATAGGGGACCGTCAACAAATTGAAAAAGAACGAATATCTTTTGGATAACCTTGTCAAAACTAATGTAGCAAAAGCGCTCAAACTGTAGATTATGATTAAGTGGCTTATTGTAATAATTTGTCTTCATTTTTATAAGGACAGCATGTATGCTCGAAGAGAAATTCAGGTTTTCATAAAAACAGTCTCAAATTTTGCCAAGTTTTTTGCTTATAATTTGCAGAGTTCTTAATATAAAAAAAAAATGTTCTTTTCAAAAAATATGAAAAACAACATTGTACACAATTTTGCAATCATAATTAAAATATCGTAAAAATTGTATGAAAAATGAGCAGGTTTACTAAATAATGTTTCACTGCGCATACCCGAACTCAAGTAAAATATAATGTGCACAATGTGTTACCTAAATGTATAGAGCAATTTTTGTAAAAGTCTCAAAAACATAGCTTGGAAATTTTGAAAATTATCGTTGATAGAATAAGCTCAAAATCCGTTGTTCCCAAAATAAAGCAAAAAGATGAGGGGCTGTATCCATATATCCACTGATTAGTGCCAATATAGCATACACAATATTGTACGCACTACTGTATTTGGATACAACCCCTCATCTTTTTCCTTCCTTTTGGGAATAACAGATTTTGAGCTTATTCTAACAACGATAATTTTCAGACTTTTCAAACTATGTTTTTGAGACTTTCATAAAAGTTACTCGATACATTTAGCTAACACATTATGCAAATTAAATTTTGATTACATTTGGGCATGAGCAGTGAATCATTATTTAATAAACGTGCTCATTTTTCATCCAATTTTTATTATTTTTTAATTCTGATTGCAGGGTATTGCGTACAATGTTGTTTGCCATATTTTCTGAAAATAACTTTTTTTTATATTAAGAACTCTACAAATTATAAGTAAAAAACCTGGCAAAATTTGGGACTCTTTTTATAAAAACTCTAATTTCTCTACGGGTATACACGCTATCCTCATAAAAATGAACACAGGTTATTACAATAAGGCACTTAATCATAATCTACAGTTTGAACGCTTTTGCTACATTAGTTTTTACAGGTTTACCCAAAATATATTAGTTCTTTTTCAATTTGTTAACGGTCCCCTATGGGGTTTCGGGAAAAAATCCTCACGGAAATGTATGACCTGTACTATACTGTTTATACACCTGGATTTTCAGGATAATTCCTCATGTAGTCTTCTAGATATTTAACAAAACGTCTAAAATCGCAAGTGGCCGGTCACCTTTGGCCATATAGTGTATGAAACAACCGATTGTTATTAACGCCTGCTTTTAAATTGTTATGCATGGATTAGGATTCGGAAACCATTTACATATTAACACTTAACCAACTTTCTTTTTTCAAGTAGTAATATCCCCTTTTGACGTTATATTCGCATCTCTTGGAACAAATCAGCTCGAAAAGTGCATAATTTATGCATTTTATCTTAAATCGTCAAAGAGTTATAAAAGAAAATGTGTTGGGGGTTAATCTATAAATTTAGAAAAATAAAATAAGATTCAAGAAAAAGTGCTACAAACATTCAAATAGTCACCGAAAAAAATTATATGGGAAAATTCAATATAAAATAAACTATATTTATAATAGAAAAACATGAAGTAACTTTTTTGTAATTCAATTTTCAGATTCTTAAATGTATATTTCACGTTAAAGTTTTCAAATGAGCAAATTTCCCTTTTAAGAATATCAGAAATTTTAGTATTATTATAATTATTTTTTGGAGTACAAACAATTAATATCGGGATTAAAAATGAATTATTCAAATATGAAGATTAAACAAAAACGTAATTTGAAGAACAAATTAAAACTAGTATGTTGTGGCCATCACAAAACTTTCTTCTATCTCATACTTGTCAATACTTCAAAATTCATTATCACAGTGCATCTATGCTCATCATGAGGATTCTAAAAAGATGAAATTCCGTGCATTAGTTCTTGAGATATTACTGTCCATGAAATCGTGTGAATCCATCAAAATGCAGCATAGCAGCGCCACCTATTGGGTGATTTACACCAGACCTTAATTATCATCCACATGTGTCAATGTCTAACTGAATATGAAGTTCGGGGGAAATCCGTGCATTAGTTCCTAAGATAGAGCTATTGCGCAAATCATGACAAATGCAGCATAACAGCGCCACCTGTTGAGCGATTTACACAACCACATAATCAGTATCAACATTTATCAAGGTGTACTTGAATCTGAAGTTTGATGAAAATTCGTGCATTAGTTCTTGAGATAGAGTTATTGAGGAAATAATGAAAAATGCAGCATAGCAGCGCCACCTATTGGGCGATATTCACCAACACGTAGTCAGCATCATTTCATATCAAAGAGTAACTGAATCTGAAGTTTGATGAAAATATGTCCATTAGTTCTTGAGATACAGCGATTGAAGAAATCGTGAAAAATGCTGTATAGCAACGCCACCTGTTGAGCGATTTACACAAAAAATGTACAAAATGTCAATTCATATCAAGGATTAACTGATTCTGAAGCTTAGTGAAAATTGTTGCATTAGTTCTTCAGATACCGCTATAATGGAAATTCTGAAAAGTGCAGCATAGCAGCGCCACCTGTTGAGCGATTTGCACCAAAACACAAACAGCACTAATTCATATAAAAGTATACATGAATCTGAAGTTTGTTGAAAATCCAAGCATTAGTTGTTGAGATAGAGCTATTGCGGAAATTGTAAAAAATGCAGTATAGCAGCGCCACCTGTTGAGCGATTTACACCAAACTGTACAAAACTTCAATTCATGTCAAGGATTAACTGAATCTGAAGTTTGATGAAAATCCGTGCGTTAATTCTTGAGATAGAGCCACTGCGGGAATTGTAAAAAATGCAGCATAGCAGCGCCACCTGTTGAGCGATTTGCACCAACATGTAATCAGCATCAAGTCTTATCAGGGACTAACTGAATCTGAAGTTTCATGAAAATCCGTGCTTTAGTTCTTGAGATAGAGCCATTGCGGAAATCATAAAAATGCAGCATAGCAGCGCCACCTGTTGAGCGATTTGCACCAACACGTAATCAGCATCAAGCCATATCAAGGACTAACAGAATCTGAAGTTTTATGAAAATCCGTGCATTAGTTCTTGAGATAGAGCCATTTCGGAAATCATACAAAATGCAGCATAGCAGCGCCATCTGTTGAGCAATTTGCACCAAAAACTAATCAGCATCAATTTGTATTAGGGACTAACTGAATATCAATTTTTATTAAATTCCGTGCATTAGTTCTTGAGATAGAGCGCCCACAAAATTTGTGTCACATACACACAGACAGACAGACAGACAGACAGACAGACTCACAGAGTCACAGACAGACATTTTGTAAAAACATGTTTTTCGGGTTCTCTGACCTCTAAAACGTGTAAATCCATCGAAAACCGGAATTCGAAAATTTTCATGAATCCAATACTTTCTTCTTGTAAAGATAGAAGAAAGTAAAAAACAAAATTTATTTCCTACATTGTTTAAGCCCGAAAAGGGACAGATATTAAGTTATTTCTTTCAATTAGTTCTACATTTAATGTTAAATTTTTATAACAAATTAGTTAAGCCAACTAAGGATTAAAAAATAAAAATAAAATTCATACAATATGATACATAAAACACTCTAAAAAATTAGATTCCATTCAAATGAAATCTAAATAAATCTTAGACTTTTTTTTAAGTTTTGTATTTTGCATGCATCTTATCATTTTATGCACAATTGTCATAAACATAATACAAAATCTGCAATACAAGAATTTTCAATTAAAAATAGAAGAAGTCTAAGATTTATTTCGATTTCATTTGAACAGAATCTAATTTTTTAGGGTGTTTTAAGTATCATATTGTATGAATTTTATTTTTATTTTTTAATCTTCAATTGGCTTAACTAATTTGTTATAAAAATTTAACATTAAATGTAGAACTAATTGAATGAAATAACTTAATATCTGTCCCTTCTCGGGCTTAAACAATGTAGGAAATAAATTTTGTTTTTTTAATTTGTTCTTCAAATTACGTTTTCATTTAATATGTCAAGTTTTTTAATAACTACTGCACTCAGACGAACGCATTTCAAAATTAATAGAGAGTATCATCATCAGGCTTTGATGTATGCGGTATTGCATCACAATGTGGGATGCGGTTTACCAATGTGTAATTCAAAATGTTTCACCACTGTAGTAATGCAGGTTGCGGTAGTTTGGACAAAAACTTCTAATCTGAACGTAAAAAATTTATAATGAAAACATAAAAAATTAACTTCACTTAAATTTAGATACCCTATTTCCCACTCAGGAACGCTATGAATGTAAATGTAAATTGTGTTGAATCCTTACTGCTAATATTTAACAATATTATAGCTGTGATACAGTAAAAAAAAAAAAAAAGTTTTACTTAAATTTTTAAACCTTATTCTCTCCCAAGGGGTGATGTAAACACATCAGAAAATTATTACCTAAGTTTAACTTGGGGTATAAATAGCTCTCATCTCGAAAAAAAAAATACATTTTAAAATTTTAAGTTATGTAATTCCCCACTAAGTTCGCTACCTGCGTAAAAATAGCTATCCATTACAAACTTTTTACTAAAATATAAACTTGACCAAAGCAAAAACTTATTCTGAAAATATCCTTTATATATCCACTATGAAGCCATATTCACCTTTTTAAATTAAAAAAAAAAAAAAAAAAAAAAAAAAAAAACTAGCTCAGTTTAATATTGCACGTGAAAATCTTTCAACTAAAAAGAAGTAAATTATTATTACGGCTTTTGAACTTTTTGCAACAATGAAATAAAAATGTTACCTTTTCTATGAAAAATGTCCGTTGGTTTTCAATGAAAAAAAACAGAAAATTGGAATTATTAAGAAAAATATTCGAATAACGTAAAAAAAAAATTGACCCATGTTTCTCTCTGGGTTTTATAATTCACTCATATGCAAAGGCATTTTACCATTCGTTTTGACCCTGGCGTCAGGCAAACGTTTTTACACTTTAAATTTATAATATGATTAGAATTAGTAAAGAATAAAAAATGAGTGGCATCAAGGACAAAAAAATGGGAAGAAAAAATGAAAAAGTTATGATCTCCATAGAGTTTTTCATGTTAAATTAACATTGGGAAGTGACACAAGAAATAATAAGTATTGCGCTGCCGCGCAATACTTAAATATTAAAATATGTAAAATTAAGAAATGAATTCGCTCCAAAAAATTACCATTAAAATTAATTTTAAGCATTAAATAGCGCCTTAAAAAATAAACACATATGCAAGAAATAGAAAGCGAGCAAGTTTTAAATTAAATATATACGTAATTTATTTACAACTGTTTACAAAAGAAAACTTCACATCATATTTTCAGGAGATTTGAATATTAGATTTTTCGAAAGTAATGATCGCCATACAGAATTAATTCATTAAATAATCCAAATATGCATTACTTTACAAAAAATTTGGTATTTAAATTATCCGAGGCGTACGAACACTGTTTCATAAACTTGGAAGAAATGAACATCAAAGGATGAGTAAAACTTTTCTTTTTCTCAAATTTAGCTCTTGTAAAATTTTGGCGCAAAATTTTACAAACGCATCGAGTATTTTACAGTATAAAATGTATTTTACAGCAAAGGATGTGTATTTTAATGGCATTTATTATATACAAAATCAATTCAAAATAGATCTTATAAATAGATTAAAGCCTAATTTTAAGTGCATTAAGGCTGTTCTTAAAGAATATTTTTCGCCACTCAGCAACGCGAAATTTTCTGACTCATTTTTACTTTCTTCTATCTTTACAAGAAGGTATTGGTTTCATGAAAATTTTCGAATTCTAGTTTTCGACGGATTTACACGTTTTATGGGTTAGAGATTCCAAAGAAACGTGTTTTTACAAAATGTCTGTCTGTCTGTATGTGACACAAATTTTGTGGGCGCTCTATCTCAAGAACTAATGCACGGAATTTAATAAAAATTTATATTCAGGTAGTTCCTGATATAGATTGGTGCTGATTAGTTTTTGGTGCAAATCGCCCGGCAGGTAGCGCTGCTATGTAGCATTTTGCAGGATTTCCTCAAAAGCTCTATCTCAAGAACTAATGCACGGATTTTTATAAAACTTCAGATTCCGTTTGTCCTTGACATGAATCGATGCTGTTTACGTTTTGGTGTAAATCGCCCAACAGGTAGCGCTGCTGTGCTGCATTTTGCAGGATTTACACTATTTTCGCAGTAGCTCTATCTCAAGAACACTAATGCACACATTTTCATCAAACTTCGGATTTAGTTAGTCCTTTATATGAAATGATGCTGACTACGTGTTGGTGTAAATCGACCAATAGGTGGCGCTGCTGTGCTGCATTTTGAGCTATTTCCTCAAGAGCTCTAGCTCAAGAAGTAATGCACGAATTTTCATCAAACTTCAGATTTAAGTATAACTTGATTAATATTGCTGCTGATTATGTGTTATTGCAAATCGCTCAACAGGTGTCACTTCTATGCTGCATTTGTCATGATTTGCGCAATACCTCTATCTCAAGAACTAATGCACGAATTTTCCACAAAATTCATATTCAGTTACACGTTGACATAAGTTTGTGATAATTAGGTTCTGGTGTAACTAAACCAATAGGTGCGCTGCTATGCTATATTTTGCTGGATTTACACGCTTTCAGTGACAGTCATACCTCGAGAACTAGTGCACGGAATTTCATATTTTTAGAATTCTCATAATGAACACAGATTGCCATTTAATTTGGCACTGAGATAGTAAATTTTGAAGTATTGACATGTATGAGATAGAAGAAACTTTTGTGATGGCCACTACATACTAGTTAAATATAAAAGCATGAAACTTTCACGCAGGATTATTAAATTGATTTTTAATAGAAGAATTTTCTTCATTTTTCGGTGAATTACAATTCGGATTATAAGCGATTCATACGACAGTCTCAGTACGGCAGTTACTTTCCTTTCCAGCACTGTTGCGTCCGGGAATTCGGTTTAAAAAAAAAAAAAATGATAGCATTTATAAATGATTGCCTACCTTTATCAAAAAATAAGAAAAACTCTTCTATTATATTAACTTCTGAGTAAGAGAATCTGGCAAGTTCATGATCGAAAGAACAAAAATTTTAAAATGTGTCAGAAAGTATAGGCAATTCGGATTTGGGAATAGCCTTAAGATGGGATCAAAAGCGAACTGTGGAAATTTCTTTTTTAGGAAATTTCCGTATTTGCAGGTACAATTGTATTGCTTCTCTTCTGGAGGGACCATAATTTTTTTTCATTTAGAGCAAGATTCCGTTTTAGACAGGTAGACAAGTTTTGTTTGACACCCCTCCCCACCCCCTCCCACACACACAAACACATGCGCGCGCAAAATATTTTTTCTGGCTGCGGCTTTGTTAAAATGTGCTGCGAACAGGGGTGTAACTACCGTGGAGCAGTTGGAGCAAACTGCACCAGTTAGTGAGTTAACTGGTTTTTGTTCTGAAGTCTAATATAACTTAATCCATCCAGTCTTCCATAAATATTTTTTCCCTTCTGCACTTTCTAAGTCATTTTTGTAGTCGTGATTGTTATTCCTGTCTATCATACTAATAATAAATTCGGGCTCCCCGAGTAAATTCAGCACAATCAGCCCTTTATTAATGTTTTTGCTTCAATTAGAGTTGTGGTGGCGCCGTTCTTTTAGAAGTATTCCGATTTTTGGAAATTGGAAGTCTGGATTTTCGAGATTTTACTGTATATATATTTTTTATGTTTTTATTTTTATTATTGTGTTTTTACAGTCATATGCCTATACATATTGTAATATACTAGTATTATATACTCATGATTAATACGTAAATATTAATTTTAGCCAAAATTAACAATTTAATATGAACTGCTTGGTGGATAAGGTCCATTAGCTAATAGAGGTTCTTGAAGGTGAGATGAAACCCTATAGTCCAGACTTACAATATTCTACTCCAGTATAGGGGTTATTAATTAGGAACAAATATAGGAGCCTTGCGTTTATTATTATTGTATCAAATTATCAAATAATAAAAAAATTGTGTTTAAAAATTATATTTCACAGACACCTATATTATAAAAGTGTATATCACATGACCACACGAAACGAAACGGGACTGGCATTTCACTTTTTTAACCCGGGATCACTACATACACCTCTTTAGAATCCCTTTGTCACTAATCCCTCTTAAATTTAGTTTCGTGCCAGATTTTTTTTTAGATTACATTTACTATAGTTTATTTTATACTTTAACGAATTTAAATTAATTCCGTTGTATTCCTATTTAAATTATTATCTACAATTGTTTTCAAGATTTTTTTTTCACTTCATGTTATGGAAGACAGTTTAATTGGATGGACACACACACAGAATTAATAAAATTTTATTATCAAATTTCCATTTAGTAAATATGTTTTTAACTCACAAAAGTTTGAAAATTATAATGTTACTAGAAAGGTAGCCCGTCAAAAATGACGGAAATTTAGATATAAAGATATATACAACTCATGTGCAAGAATATGAGTTTTCTCGCTTGTTCCGCAGTGATAGATGAAAATAACACATTTTAAGAACGAAACACATTTATGAAAAACTGTGTACAGTAGAAGACCACTAATCTGCACAGTTTGGTTTCAAGTGTTATGCAGATTTGAGGCTTTTTGTGGTCATGTCTATTCAATATTTGTTTACATTCTTTTAAATTCATATATTGGACAATTTAGATTGTTGAGCCTTAAAAATAAATAAATAACACACTTGAAGTAAGGTTAAAAACTATTAAATTATCGTATACGATTTCATGAAATGGTATTATATGGTATTATATGTGTGTGCTTCACGATCTTGGTTACGACGTTGGCGAAATTGGCTGCAACTTGTCATAATCCTAATAGTGTGGCCGCTATAACAAAAAAAGTAACCAGTTTTTAGTAAAATTTCTGATATAAAGTAACTTTCAAAAACTTGTGTAAAATTGCAGGCCCTTCTCGTGTTATGTCAGTCCTAAGAATAATATTTCTAACACTGAAGATTTTCCATGTATATATCGAATTTAGAAAAGCTTCTCCAAAAGAAAGGTCCTGAAATGACATTGTAATTCCTCTAACTTCAAAGTTTAATCGGACCCTGATGTTGAGTACTGAAATCTAATAAATACAGTTATTTTGAAGATTACAACAGAATTAAACAGTTAAACTTATTTAACTTAAACCCGCTGTTACTTCACGATGTTATTTTTTAGTATTAAGAAAGAAAAATATTTAAAATTTTCAAAGCATGCATTTATGATTTTTTCCGTCTTTAATAACTAAATAATGAAAAAATAGGCTTTTGTTCTGAGCTCATAAATACGACAATAAAATAATGTAACTAAGAGACATTGCAAAATTAAATCTTTGTGATTACAAACCATAAACAAACGATACTGCCACCATTTTACCTACTATGACGTCATTAGAATATTGCCCATTGATTGTTGGAGAACTTACTTTGTGAATGATTACCTCAATGATTTAATATTTTTGACGTTTCACGATGAATAAATCACTTGTGTTTGTTTAGGTTTATGGAATGAGATATTAAGCTGTGAAACTAATTTCAATTGAAGTTATCCAAGGATATATGTACTTTTAATCGAAATTAAAAACAATGCTTTGATCTAGAAATAAAAAGTTTTAGTTTGTATAATTTGTTATTTCTGTTAATTATTTATTTAAGTACTTTTCCATTAAAGCGCATTTTTAAAAAAAGCTTGGCGCGATTCGGGCATCAGAAAGTGAGATATGTTGCGAAAATATATAAACAGCTAAGAAAACAAATCTAATAAACTTTTATCTTTGTTTATATATGCACTTATGTGCATAAAAAATCGTTTCTAAATATATATAATTTTTTTTATATACAAATTACGGCACAGATTTCAGATATGAACCGGGATACCTAACTGGC
Organism: Maratus speciosus; assembly: GCA_963932465.1. Lineage (NCBI taxonomy): Eukaryota > Metazoa > Arthropoda > Arachnida > Araneae > Salticidae > Maratus > Maratus speciosus. The sequence goes on from OZ010793.1 coordinate 485,182,602, forward strand.
GCCAAAATGGTGTTATTTTGCCAGCTATGGTAAACCGGCTATTGTTTTGGTACAGATGTCATATTCGCCCCATATTGGCGCGATTTTTTTCGGTTGCCAATTTGGCGAAAACATCAACAGCATAAACAACATAATCCGGGTTACCACATCAAGCACTTTGGCGCAAGTTACGTACCTGTTGCCTATATGATATTGGCGACAGAAAAAAATCGCGCCAATATGGGGCGAATATGACATCTGTTCCATTGTTTTTTATTTATTAATAAATTGTTTATTTTCTGTTTTTTAATTATATAAACTGGGTACAGATGTCATATTCGCCCCATATTGGCGCGATTTTTTTCTGTCGCCAATATCATATAGGCAACGGGTACTTAACTTGCGCCAAAGGGCTTGATGTGGTAACCCGGATTATGTTGTTTATGCTGTTGATGTTTTCGCCAAATTGGCAACCGAAAAAAATCGCGCCAATATGGGGCGAATATGACATCTGTTCCATAAACTGCTTTGTTCTATAGTTATTATTCAAACTTTTATTTATTTATAGTTATTTCCTTTTCAAAATGATAGCAAATAATTGAAAAATATATAAGTAACTGGTATTCGAAAGCGAGATTTCTGCCTAATTGGCGTCATAGAAAAATCACGCCAACCCCCATGCGTATATGACATCTGTGCAAAAATTACTTCGGCACAGATGTCATATTCGCCCCATATTGGCGCGATTTTTTTCGGTTGCCAATTTGGCAAAAACATCAACAGCATAAACAACATAATCCGGGTTACCACATCAAGCAAAATAACGACACTTTGGCGCAAGTTAAGTACCCGTCGCCTATATGATATTGGCGACAGAAAAAAATCGCGCCAATATGGGGCGAATATGACATCTGTACCATTACTTCTGTTTCTTTAGAAAAATGGGTGGCACAGATGTCATATACGCCCCATATTGGCGCGTTTCTTTTCTGACGCCAATGTCATATACGCAACTGGTACTTAACTGGCGCCAAAGTGTCGTTATTTTGCTTGATATGGTAACGCGGATGTTATTGATTGTGCTGTTGAAGTTTTCGCCGAATTGGCGTGGGAAAAAAGTCGCGCCAATATGACATCAGTGGTATGACATTTGTATATGACATCAGTGCCAAATGGGTAAATAGCTTTTTTCATATTAAATTGTCGGCACCGATGTCATTTACGTCCATATTGGCGCGATTTTTTTTTTTTTTTTTTTTGACGCCGGTGTCATATACGCACCGGGTACTTAACTGGCGCCAAAGTGTCATTATTTTGCTTGTAATGGTAACCCGAATGTTGTTTATGCTGTTGATGTTTTCGCCAAATTGGCGTCGGAAAAAAAATCGCGTCAATATGCGGCGTATATGACATCTGTTCCAAATTGTATACATATGGAAAAAATTGCTTGTGAGTATGAAGCAGTAAATAGGTTGCCAGAAAATACGTTGGCAAACTTCTTTCTCGCCAAGAAACTTTTCTCCGAAGTATTGTACATAAGCAATGATTGCTAGAAATGCATTTTTAATTATGGTATGCGCTTTTATGATTCACTACATTTATGCATACTATACTGTGTGTATAAATGCTACAGTTCATATGCAGGGCTACACAAAAGAATTTGTAAGGGTTACTGAGTATGAGAGTGAATTGCTTAAAGGTGGTTTTTAAAGGAGTTATGCATTTTTACGCTGAACTGCATTTAGTTTCCTAAGAAATGTTTGTGGAATATAGATAAAATGATATACATGGTCACGCAAAGAATTGGATACATAACCGTCTATGGATGATAATATCTGGAAATGTGATTTCAGTAGTTTTAAGAGTAGTTTAAATTAAATTTTAGCTAAATAGTGGCATGTAATAACGGTACTATTGGCTATGGACGGTAACTGCTGAAATCAATTTTTAATTTTTTTTTTATGCGTTTTCTAAAATGTTTACTTAAGTTATCTTGGTACTTCTTAGTTATCCCGTCGACCAAATTACTGTCGCTAAATTGTAAGATTAATTGCCAATAATGGTTGCCATTAATTAATTAATTAAATGCCAATAATGGCCAATAAAACCATTAATTCGACGTTTTATTTGTATTTTTATTAATGTTTTACTATTGATTTGGCGATTTATATAATTTGGCGAAATTGGTCGACGGGATATCTAAGAAGTAACGTTATCTTATTTATCTTATTTCCCTAAATAACGAAGTTTTGTTAAAGCATTCAGGATGTGTTGGAAAGTGTTTCATATTCTATGCTTAACGCATGACTTTTCTTTCTTCTTTAATCTTATTTTGCATTTATTTTATTCTTAATTTTTTAGTCTTATACTGCTTTATAGAAACTTTGGCGCAGTTGTCATATACGTTATCATATATTGGCGCGATATTTTTCCGGCGCCAATTTGGCGAACACATCAACAGCATAAACAACAACATCCGGATTACCATATCAAGCAAAATTACGACACTTTGGCGCCAGTTAAGTACCCGTTGTATATATGACATTGGCGTCAGAAAAAAAATCGCGCCAATATTTATGTTATTTGTTATAACATAAATTATATTATTTATATAATTTATATAATTATTTATACATTATTATGTTATATAATTATGTTATTGTTCATATATTTATTAGTATATGACATCTGTGCCGAAACGGCAATATTTAATGTTTAAACTCTTCGCTCCTCTCCCCTTGCATAGAATACAAACTATAACACGGATAGCGCAAAATAATAGACAGTTTGGTACTTTTCCAGTGTAGGGGCTTTGGCATTTTTTTTTAAAAGCTTGGTGTAGTTTTGGCATAAGAAAGTGAGATTTGGGTACTGTTCCGTTATGCGGACACCATTGTCGCTAAGCGTAATAGTTGGCGCAAAATCGTGAATTGAAGCATTTGAAAAATAAAAGAAAAACCATTGTCGATACTAAAGTGAGCATTTAAAAAATATAACATTTGAAAATTCCAGACTTTTAAGAACTATTTAATCAAATTACAAATATATACTTAAAATAATTGAACAAATAACTGCTATAAAATAAAGCAATAAAATAAAACTCATTTTAAACTGCTTGCATAAAATTACAAATATATATTTTATCATTTTGAAATAACTGGCGCATTAGCATACATTTTGGCATGGTGTTCGTATAACGGAAAAATATCGAGATTTGTTGTCAAATCATATAAACAGCTATGAAAACAAATTTGATGAGCGTTTTTGTTTGTTTTATATGTATATTATTCATGTTTTTATGAACAAATTACATCTGTTTCTGTATAAAATTAGAGAAACGGCTTTTTTATGTTAAATAAATCGTATAAATATCGAAAAAAATGCATGTGTATATAAAATGAAACAGTGAATAAGTTCCCGGAAAATATGTTACCAACTTTCCTTTTTCCCCAAGGCACCTATACTGGAAAAGTACCTAAAGCACATTAAAATCGCGCAGTTAGGAGCTCACACAGTAAACCGTTGTCTATTGGCGGTTATTTTATTGGTAGCATCGGGAGGAAGATGTAAAGATATACTTTAAATTCTCACCCATAGATTTCGAAAAAGTATCTTAAAAGAGTGGAGTTTAAATTAAAATTCGGTGACCTCCATTATGAAAGATTAATGGTTTTAAATGGGAATTTCGCCAAATTAGCTAGCTATCGCCAAGTTGGCTAACATTTGGCGCTACTGTGGTAATCCTGCATTAATATTTTTCAACAATTGCTCATTTCAATGAGGCGGTCCTACCGGAATAGTGAGGGACACACAGAGACTTGGATTTTATATAAATAGATCACACAAATTGGTAAATATTAAGAAAATGCACATTAGATGTGAAGTTTAACAAATTACAAGGATGGGGTGGAACTTCCTAACGAAGGTGAAGCTACGCATGAGACAAAGCATCTAAAATGGTAGTTATTGACTTTATATAACGAAACATACGGTTTGAAAGAATTTCAAACTAAATAATGTTTAACATTACTTAGTTCCGACAGGACAATTCCACTACAGGTGGTTATTAGAGGGCTCCCCAGGACTCAGCCTCCATCTGAATTCTCTAAAAAAAACTCATGTAGATGTTTCACCACCTTAAAAATATCGCAAATGAAAAGCCGTAGAGATGGGAAGCTCCTCTCACTCTACCTCATGGAACTCCCTAAAAATGTTAACTTCTCATGAAATCTTTTAATGCCCGCTTAATCTTCAGTCTACGGGTTGAAATTGAAATATATATATGAAGAATATAATGCAAAAACTGCTTCATCAGAAGTATCTAAACCGCCTTCCAAACGTGCTTGCGGCTTAGAACATCCTCTCAACTATAAAGGTTGTTTGAAATTTCAAAATGAAGCGAATTTCGCAAAAGTTATGCAAAAGTCGCCGCCACTTGTAAAAATCCATCAGAAAAGAAAGTTCAGAAAAATCAATCACTAATCAAATGTTACTAAATCTAAGTCATCTCCCCCTACTCAGCAGCTTTATAAGTTGCACGAATACTCAGATCCTATCCCTTTGATAGCTGAGATTCTAGTAAAAATCAAAGAAGTTCCTTTCTTGATATTCCCATCAAACTCAATAGTGTCCTAGAGCACATTAAAAGTAAAAAAAGACCCAGTCTCTAAACTTCTTGCCTTCACATTACATACGGAATTAATCTCGTTCAGCGAGCTGATGGCAAGTTCCAGTAATGCTTCTCTTAGTAGCGAGTCTTAAGTCTCTTTCCACTTCTACAATCTTTTCAAAATTTAATTATATTGTACTGAAAAGTCACTTTTTTTAAGGAACTTGGGCTTTGCTTAACTTTTCGGTGTTTGTAAACCCCTTTCTTATCACTTTTCTTTACTTTTAATTTCATTCTACTGCGGACTTAACCATTACTGGTGAAACTCCACCCTCCTTGTATTCGAACTGGTATTCGTGCGGCCGTCCGCATATAAAGACTATTTCTCAATTATCTACTCATTTCTCCAATCTCTAAACTTCTTATCTTGTCTTGTCTTGTCTTCAGCGAGCTGATGGAGAGTTCCAGTAATGCTTCTCAGAAGTGTTTATTACACGTAAAAATTCCAAGCGACAAAAATCGCGGGCGACTGTCCTATTTCCCGCTTTTGAAAGCCACTTTTAGGTAGCTTTCGTTACAAAAAGGTACCTATTGCAGCCATTCGGAGGAAAGCGATTTCAAAAAATTTTGGTATATTTTCACCGATCATGACCCCCAGAGCCCGAAACCACCCGAAACCTGGTATTTATGTACCGATTTGGATGTAACTTCGTGTGTACATAGTACACATAGTACATACCGATGTCTCGACCGAGTTCGTTGGCCAGCTTCATCCGCCATCAAATTTCAAAATGGCGGCCATTTAAAATTTGAAATGTGGTAACAAAAAAATGAAAATTATTTTTTCTTATGTGTTTCACCTTGATACAAAGATTCCGGAGCAGTTTTTGTTTCGTCTATATCTTAAAAAATGGCTGAGTTATAACACTTTGAATTTCTAGCGCGACTGACATTTTGAAACGACCTGACTTTTGTCACGCTATAACAGGCGTATTTATGAACCGATTTGGGTGTAACTTGGTGTGTACATAGTACATACCAATGTCTCCACCAAGTACATTGGCCAGATTTATCCGCCTTTTTGTTTCAAAATGGCGGCCATTTAAAAAAAAAATTAAAATCAGGTACCAAAAAATTGGAAAATGAAAAATATTTTTTTATGTGTTCGACCTTACTTAATACAAAGATTCCGGAACAGTTTTTGTTTTGCCTATATCTAAAAAAATGGCTGAGTTATAGCATTTTGAATTTCTATTGTGGCTGACATTTTGAAACGACCTGATTTTTGTCACGCGATAACAGTCGTATTTATGAACCGATTTGGATGTCACTTGGTATGTACATAGTACATACCAATGTCTCGACCGAGTTCGTTGGCCAGTTTCATTCGCCATCTTGTTTCAAAAGGACAGCCACTAAAAAAAAAAAAATATTAAAAATTAAAATGCGGTATCAAAAAATTGGAAAATGAAAAATATTTTTTTATGTGTTTGACCTTGATACAAAGATTCCGGAGCAGTATTTGTTTCGACTATATCTTAAAAAATGGTTGAGTTATAGCACTTTGAACTTCTAGCATGGCTGACATTTTGAAACGATCTGATATTTGTCACGTGATAACACGCGTATTTATTAACCTATTTGCATGTAAGAAGGCGTGTGGATAGTATATAGCAATGTCTCGACCAAGTTCGTTGGCCAGCTTCATACGCCATCTTGTTTCAAAATGGCGGCCATTAAATTAAAAAAAAATTATATTTAAAGTGAGGTGCCAAAAAATTTTGAAAAAAATTTCTTTCTTAAATATTTGACCTTGACATAAGGATTCCGGAGCATTTTTTGTTTTGTCTTTATCTTAAAAAATGGCTCAGATATAGCAGTTTGAATTTCTAATGTGGGTGACATTTTGAAAAATCTGGTTTTTTTGCCTGCGACAGCACTCGTATATATCAACCGATTCCGATGTGACTGGTCATGTGCACAGGAATTACTAAGGTCTCGACCAAGTTCACTGGTTAGCCTCATCCACAATGTTGTCTTAAATTGGCAGGCACTTCAAGATATCGCCGAATTTGGCAACCAAATATAAGCTACTTTAAATAAAAGTAGCTTGGATAAAGCTGACTAATTTCGCAAAATTCTCATTCATAATGATTTAGTACTGATAAAAATTAGTATTGAATCTTCTATAATCGGTTTCCACTAAATTTAGCTTCGTGTGTTTGAATACTATCAGCTGGCTTTTTAAAAATAAGGAATATGAAAGCTACCTCTTCCTCCGGCACTGGCCGGAAGGGCTTTTTTCGTTTTCCAAACATTTCATTGGGTGTTCGGGAAAAGGCTTTTCTATCGTCAGATTTCCAAACATTGGATTGGCTCTTACTGGCGACTCGCTTCGTTTCAGTTCGACTCGCTTCGGAATTTGAAGCGACTTTGACCCCTCGTGTAATAGCACTTTTAGTATCGAGTCCCAAGTCTTTAGGCTCCTACATTCTATTCAAGATTTAATTATATTGCAATTTAAAAAATGTATGGTCACTGGAAAGTGTCTTTTTTTAGGAACTTGGCCTTTGCTTAACTTTTTCGGCCAATGTAAACTCGCAAACCACTTTTTTATCACTTTACTATACTTTTTCTTTCATTCTACTGCAGATTTCCCATTACTATATAAGCCCCGCCATCTCTATACTCTGATTGGCTGTTCGCGCGACCGTCCGCTGATATAAACCTTTTTCTGGATTTTCTACTTATTTCATCTTCTATTCTCTAGTTGTTCGCACCGTTCGGGTGCTCTTAGCTGAGACGGCCCTTTTAAGGGGACTCTTCACTCATGTAAAAACATGCGCTCCGTAATGTTAAACCAATGGACAGGTTGTTTTCGAATTTCTCGTTTAAATTTGAATATTTTTAATCGATTTTTATTGCATGGGATAGCTGACGTCGATTCCTAATATGGTTATTATTTATTTTTTCGATTTTGGTTGCAGATTTTTTTTAAACAGGTACTTTCAGTTTCGAAACCGGTTCCAAAAATGAAAGTACCTTTATAAAAAAAATCTGCAATCGAAAAAGTAAAAAATAACCATATTAAAGATCGAGCTCAGCTATCCAATGCAAAAACTTTTAAAAATATTCAAATTTAAACGAGAAATTCGAAAACAACCTGCCCATTGGTTTAACATAACGAAGCGGGTGTTTTCAAGTGAGTGAAGAGCCCCCTTAAGGACCATATTGTCTGCTACCGGCATTTGTACGGTTGTGGGTGCTTGGCTGAGTTGCCGTCACTTTCTACTTTACGCTCTTTGCTATCCATTCAACTTTCTGCACTTTCCTTCTCTAGTCGTCGCATACAGCACTGCAGTTATACTTTTTTCACTATTTTTAAATAATGTGCTCCACCATTACTTATATACAGGGCGTGGAGTTGATCTGAAACTAGGAAGCCCCTGGAACAATTCACCTGTTTACCTTAAAGATTTCATTTCTCTATATGTAAACTTAAAAAATCCGGCATCATCGGGACCGAGAGTATGCCGGATTTTTGAAGGAATATTAAAAGTAGTACTATGCTCTTATGGTACCTTTGGCCATAATTTAGTTCGTTATAAGTGATAATTATATAAGAAAAGAAGAACTAAAAAAAAAAAAAAAAAATTACTTTAATTAATATCTTCTATGTTACAGAAAAAAAAAATAATAATAAAGAGTGAAATAATTTCTTTTCTCGTAATTTCGGAAATGTCGATGTCAACTTTGTTTGCTTCAATTTTTTTGGCCGTTCTTTAACAATTTTCGTATTTTATACAAATGAAAAATGTCTGTTTCGGAACTACAGTCTTATTTCTCTAAAGCATACATTAATTCCCTAGTCAAATTTATGCATTTTTCTAGTGACACCTTTTCTTCGGCCGGTTGTTCTTTCTCGTCTTCCGAGTTGCTTCTAGCACTATCGGCGGTTCTATTTAGCACAGCATCAGCGATATCGCTGTCTTTTAAATTGTTCGTTCTTGTTGCATTTTCTGCAATGCTTAGCCAATCATCTATATCGCTGTTTTCGCCACTTAATGCTTTTTACGATTTTGCATGTTCAATCAGCTCATAAATTGCAATCTTTTCGCGGGAAATGTGAAAGTCTGAAATCCTTCCCCATCACTGATGTCGCCATTGCCGAAAATTCGTATATACTACCATATACTATTGTGCTATGCATTCGCCAAAGTTGTCCCCAAAATTATTCCCTTTGCAAAGCAACGGCGCAGCTCCCAGAAATTTTTTTCAGAAAATAATCGTCTCTGACAAATGAAAAAAAAAGACAAATATTCTTCTTTTGCATTTTTACTTTCGATCTTGAAGTTTTTAATTCATAAAGAATTGCTATTTTTCTTCTCCCGTAACTTGAAAGTAAAAAAAAAAAAAAAAAAAAGGAAGGGGAATATTGTTTTGATGCCGGATTTTTGAAGTTACACTTTACATGACTTAGTGCTCGTAAAAAGCTCTTTGTTTTTAATAATCAAACAATATTTGATTGTTAAAATAAGGGAATGTTCGTTAGAAATGCATTTTTCCTATATATATATATATATATAATAAATTTGAAATCACAAATATATGAAGAAATGGATAAAGTTCTAAAGATGATTTAGAAATGAACATATGAAATCAGTATGTAAAATGAGAAACTATGAATGACTCACAGAATCATCAGAGGAGCTTGTGAGTTCATTCATAGAAGATGCGTTATTTCATCCAATTTTGTCGGCATTAAGCCTAAAATGACAAAATTTAGCTCCTTATAATGCAAACATTACAGAAAATAGATAATAAAAAGCTAAGAGATCCAAAGAAAGATACACCTCATACAGGATATTAAAAATATTAGAGCACAATAACTGAATGACATACTAAGAGTCAAAACTACTGCATATCAGCATGGAAAACAATGTTAACTATTTTAACATGTGATCTACAGTTGAGCATCTGAGTGAAACCCATAACTGTGCTGCCATCTGGTGTGAGAAATGAAAAATTTAAATTGTAACTGGATTAATAACAATAATGTTTAGAGTTGCCATCTTAAGACCCCCCAAAAAATAAAAAATAAAATGAATGAAAATGATTGAATAAATCAAGAAAAGACTTAGATTAACTTTTAGTTAAACTAGAATGAAAACAAGTGGGTAAGTGTGATCATACATCGCACAAAGGGTTTCGTTTAATATTCCTTTCAAAACACTTTCTTTCAAAACGTCCAGTACATTTATCGCCATGGAATACCTTCTAAATTTTGGCAAACACATCCTAAACTATGTTAAAGTTTCAAACATATTCGCCTTGTTATATTTCCTAATTTTGTTCGCCCCCCCCCCCAAAAAAATGCTACGATATATCACATGACGGGTATCTGCCAAATTTAGAAAAGTGCCCCCCTTGGGGGGGAGTGGGCAGATGGTCACCATGATTTTTGACGCGGCCTGATTTTAAAAATTTATGTTATGTTTTATAAGCCATATTAAAGTTTCAAACAGATCGTCCAGTTATATTTCCTAATTTTGTTCGCGCACCTCCCTCAACACCCCCCATCCTCGAAATGAGACGCGCCCTTCTTTATAATTTATTATCGTGTGTTATAAAGTATCTTAAAGTTTAAAACAGATTGAATTGTTAGATTTCCTACTTTAAATGAAATCGCAGTCTGTTAATTCCACATTCCACCACCAGGGAGCGCACTGTATTCTTAACAAAAGCATATCTGAACGAAACTCCTTTACACAACGCATTAGTAGATATGTTACTCGAGGGGGTGGCGATCTACAGCAAGAATTTAAGATAATTGTTGAAATTACTATTCGGAAATAGTGGTAATTTAACTTTTGACATATTTATATTTAATAAGTATAAGTAGCATGTATCTGAGGACTTCATGAAAAAACGCACCTGAAACGCTATGAAACAAAAAAGAAATATTTTGCCCCTCCCCCTCTCCCCACCTTCCCGAAATTTCACGCGCCATTTTTTATAAACTTTTTCTAATGTGTTATAAACTATCGTAAAATTTCAAACAGATCGCCTTGTTATATTTCCTAATTTTCAGAAAAATGTTAGTTCCACATTCCACCACCAGGGAGCGCACTCTATTCTTAACAAAACTGTATCGGAAGGAAACTCCGTTAAACAACCTATAAGTAGATATGTTACTCGAGATGGTGGCGGTCTTAATAAGAAATTAAGATATTTGCTGAAATTACTATTAGGAAATAGTGGTAACTAAACTTTAGACAATTTTATATTAAGTAGCATATATCTCAGGACTCCCTCAAAAAGTTACCTAAAGCGGTCAGAAACGCTAATTTTTTAAATAGAAATCTAACCCCCCCCCCCCTCCCCGGAATTTCGCATGTCATTCTTTCTTACACTTTATCTTATGTGTTATAAAATATCTTAAAGTTTCAAACAGATCGACTTGTTAGATTTCCTAATTTTAACAAAATCGCGTTATGTTAGTTCCACATTCCACCACCAGGTAATGCACTCTATTCTTAACAAAAGCATATCTGAACGAAACTCCTTTACGCAATCTTTCCGTAGATAGATGGGTCGGGATGGTGGCGGTCTTAAACAAGAATTTAAAATATTTGCTGCAGTAACAAACGCTAAGATTTTAAAAATAATTCTAGCTCCCCCCCCCACCCCCTCGAAATATCACACTCCATTCTTTTTTACACTTTTTTCTATGTGTTATAAACTATCTTAAAGTTTCAAACAGACTGAGTGGCGGTCTTAACCAATAATTCAAAATATTTCCTGAAATTACTATTAGAAAATAGTGGTATGAAGTAAACTTTCTGATGATGAATGAGTTATACTTATCTCATATCGCTGTTCAAAAAGCCCAGGCAAATTATTTGATTTCCTAATTTAAGTTAATTCGTAGTTAAATAAGCGCGTCTCTTCATTTTAATCGACGCATTTGATAGGAATAAACCGATTAACTAAATAATAATTAATATTTCAGCTTGTAATTAAGATAGGACTTAGATATGGGTATCAATGAAATCAGCGAGAAATTTGACATCGGGATGCCAAAAAATTAAATATTTAAAAAGTTAAAATTTCGTATTAAAATATGCTATTATGGAAAACCGCAGCGTCGTCATGCCTTCCTGCTTTCCCGCCGAATTGAAATCTTTTTATTTCCTTGTCTTTCCAATTAAAGAAATTAAATTTTTATCGATCGATTTTTAGCGGATATTTTAACTTATACACATCGCAGAAATGTGAACTTTATACCAAATGAAAGTAGATTTTTTTCTGCGTCTGTCTATTCCATTTACAAATTTCTCGGACCAATATTTTCTGATATACGATTTCGCTTTAAAATCTCCACTTCATTTTTCGGCTTAATTTCCTCCGTGGTAACCGTGCATTCGGCTGATTTTACTGGCAACCCTTAGGAGAAACACGGATGATTTCCAGAAAGTCCTTTGAATTTGTGTTAAAAAGGTGGATTGGTTAATTTTAGAAGTTAATTAGCCCGTAATTCGGTTAATTACCAACTTTTTCAAAATTTTATGATTTGTTGTTTGATGTGAGGTGTTCAGCTATAAGTACCCAAAATTTCAAGTCTCTAACATGTATAGTTTCTGAGAACGGGCTCTGTGACGGACAGACAGACAGACAGAGGAGCGAGACGAATAGGGTTTCGTGAGATGAACGAAACCCTAAAAATAGATATTGTATTGTAGTCCAAGCAATAGAGACCGTATAGGGACTCTACCTAGCAAAATTAATGGTAGTACTGGAAATCGACTTTCTAGATATTTTTTGGGTCGCTGAATCCGAATTTGTAACTTCCCACCACAACCCCCCCCCCCCCCAAATTTTGGTAAAAAGCCCCCACAAAAAGGTTTTTATTAAAAAATTCCATTTTTTATTGTTTTAGGGGAAAAGTAGCTAGAAATTCAGAAAGTAGGCAAAATTTGCAACAAATTAGATAGATGACATTATGACTTAGGATGAAGGGGAGAGGGTGATCTGCCTCGGAACATGCGCCGCAGTGCTGCGTGGACTAAGTTGCGCAATTCCACTTAATCACTCACACGTTTACATTCTCCCTCCCATCTCCCCTCCGAACTTTCCCTTATAAGGTTTACTTTAAGTTTTTTGGGTCGCTGAATCCGAATTTTTAACTTACCCCCAAAATTCCCCCCCCCCCAAATAGTTGCTTTAAACTTAATTTCTTATTGTTTTAGGGGAAAAGCATTACAAAATTCAGAAACTAGACAAAATTTGCAACAAATAGGATACATGACATTATGACGTAGGATAAACGGGGAGAGAGGGGGCTGCCTCGGAACATTCCCCGCGCGCTTTTTTCAAAAACCAAATTTTTTCAAAAAATCAATTTTTTGGGGGGTTGCCGGGTGAAACTTTGGTGGGAAGTTACAAATTCGGATTCAGCGACCCAAAAAACATCTAGAAAGCCGATTTCCAGTACTACCATTAATTTTGCCAGATAAAATCTGGACTTCATCATTCAGTGCACGTTAGAGGTCTGCACGGGCCGGAATTTCCAGGCCCGGTGTAAAAATTGGAAGTTCGGCCCCGGCCCGAAACGTTTTCATTTTTACAGTTCTCGGCCCAGCCCGACACAATTTCTACAAAAAAAAAAAAAAAAAATCCGTTTTTTCTCAACATACAATTAAGATTCTTTTAATGAATACTACATACTTATTTATGGGAACATTTTACAGTATATTTTACATTACTATGATGTTCGCAAAACAGAAAACACACAATAGTAAACATTAACGATTACTTAGTGTTTTAGTCATCGTGTCTACAGACATTTCAAAATGGAAATAAGGATTCATTAAAAGATTAATGTAGTTCAGAATAAAGGATTAAAAACATGATAACTTTTGAAGCTGTATAATAAAAAGTAGATTTGTGAAAATATTTCTCTCATTTTTAAGGCTTTTCGCAAATCCAAAGGAGCTACATTTCGACACATTTATGAATTCTTTTCTTTTCGGAAACGCGTAAGATTGACAGGTATTCTTATTCAGAAGCTATGTAAATGTCTTTTTTTTTCATAGATAAAAGCAATATATCTTTCTGAAAATACTGTCAAAGTTAGCGTTTTGAATCGAATTTCCGGAAGCGATAGCACAGGAAAGGAGAAAAACGTACAGTCACGTGACAGGAATCTCTGTTATCTCTGTAAGTAATTTATCAAATATGGAAAAAGCTATTCGTTTCCAAATGCCTTCAATTGGCAGACCTGTCAATTTTATGCCTTTATAGTTAAAAATTTTGTCAGAAAATGTGTCTGAAAGTGTCGCATTGTTGAGCAGTGAATATGAGAACCACCTTAAGGTATATTTCCAAAGATATTGTTAAGAGAAGTTCATTATCACTATTAATACTACAAAACACAATGACTGTTCTACACATCCTGAGATCGATTAAGACCAGTTCCGTCCCGGCACAAGTCTGCTGAAAAAAAAATTAAACTCGGAATAGACATTTTGTAACTGTACGATGCCGATGGACATGTTACATTTCTGTATTGATGTTGTTAAACTCGCATCGGCTCGTGACGCACATTTATACTTCTCGAGAAAATCATATTCATTGAAAACGGCTCGTATTTTATCTGCTTCGCTTAAATTCTTATATCGGGCCGATAGGCCCGATTAATTTTTTTGCCGGCCGGCCCGTTTATTTTGTCTGTCGGCCCTTCGCCTTCATTCCGCCGGCCCGGCGCGCGGGCCGGGCCGGGTACGGGCCTCGGGCCCGTGCAGACCTCTAGTGCACGTAGCGCCGCAGTGCATGTTCCGAGGTAACCCTCACCCTCCCCGTTCATCCTAATTCATAATGTCATGTATACTATTTGTTGCAAATTTTGTCTAGTTTCTGAATTTCGTAATGCTTTTCCCCTAGAACAATAAGAAATTTAAGTTAAAAACAACTATTTGGGGGGGGGGGGGGAATTTTTGGAGGAAAGTTAAAAATTCGGATTCAGCGACCCAAAAATCTTAAAGTAAACCTTAGAGAAAGTTCGGAGGGGAGATGGGAGGGCGAATGTAAACGTGTGAGTGGTTAAGTGGAATTGCGCAACTTAGTTTACGCAGCACCGCGCGCATGTTCCGAGGCAGATCCCCCCTTCCCCTTCATCCTAAGTCATAATGTCATATATCTACTTTGTTGGAAATTTTGTCTACTTTCTGAATTTCTAGATACTTTTTCTCTAAAACAATAAAAAAATTGATTTTTTTTTAATAAAAACCTTTTTACCAAAATTTGGGGAAGTTGCCGGGGGAAATTTTGGTGGGAAGTTACAAATTCGGAATAAGCGACCCAAAAAACATCTAGAAAGCCGATTTCCAGTACTACCATTAATTTTGCTAGGTAAAATTCCCTATTGCCTGGACTATTGTCCGTTCTTAGTATTCTTCTGCAAAATCAGCGGATTCTTTATATAATGATACATATACTTCATATTACCAAAGTTTGAAATCAATGCTTAGCTACGCACGTTTTAAAAAATGCATTTGGATGAGGAGAATTAACAATGCATAATCAATAATATTAGTATGTCGATGACGTGATATAATATTGCAACAATATTGAAACAATATAATGTATAAGCTATCATATTAATTAGCATGAAACTGTTAAAATATATAAAAGCTTTAGAAACATATGAATATTTTTATGTTTGAGAATTTATTTGCATAAAAACTGATTAAATCTAAAGAACAGACAGAAAAGTAAAACAAGTAAATTAGTTAAATGATATCAAACAATCTATCTAATGTAATGCTGTCTTTATTAATCCACACTAAACAATTCAAAAATATAAGAATGATATTTCTTTCTTTAACCTTCCTGCGCTGTTGAAATTTTACTCAACCCCGATAAAACTATTTCACAGTAGAATTAACTAGAACCTAAAATACAGCAAGCAACCCCTACACAAATATAAGCTTCATGATTTAGTTTTTGTTAAAAATTTCCGAAAAGGGGAGAAATGGGTAAAAGGAAACATTATGAAATTATTGGGGAGTAGATGGGTAATAGTAAATAGATGTGAATGAATAATGTGTAAGCGTCACGTTAATCAGTTGAGACGTAATAAAGAGACAAGTTATGAAATACCAGAGAGAGTTGTAGAGAAGAATCGAAATGATAAACTAATGTCAGACAAAGTTGAAAATATGGGACATAGTGGTAAAAATTACGGTGATTATGATAGGTATGAAAGGGTTAACCAAAACGGTTTCTCTGGTATTAAAGAAAAAAATAAAAGAACAGCTTAATAATGATAATACTGTAGAACCACACCAATCCCAGAATTCACATGATATTGTAACAGGTACAGTTGTGAGTAACAAAAATGATGATACAACAGATAAATCTGTGAAAAACACTGACTAAAAATAATGACGAGGACTCAAAGAAAAGTGCTCCAGTTCGAAGAAGTCAAAGAGCAAGATTGCCCGTAGTTCGGGGGGGGGGGGAGGAGGTGTTTTATCCCAACCCAACAGTAGCAGTGATTTGTGTTAAGAGATGACAACACCACACAGAGTCTGAGATTGTGAGGCTTTTGCATGCAGCCGGTGAAATCAGATTTGTTGTAAGAAATGACTTGTTCTTTAGCAGCTGTGTTGGCGCCTCTTGTAAATAATGTAAATAAACTATAAGAATACTTATAGTTGTGCCTCCTTGCTCAGTAATATAGTACTAATAACAGTATGGCGATATAATTAGAACAACAATCGATCACTCACCAATTACGGTTAGAGTGATGAAACTTCGAACGTTTTATATAGCAACACCCAATTCTTTCATCGCAAAATGATCTACACTAGACTGAAAAAACTAATTTCAATTGTAGTAATAGCAGCATAAAGCAAACACAAATAAAAGCAGTGAGAAGAACAAAAGTACCTACAGAAGAGACAAAAAACAAATATTTTAATCGTATTTCTCTCTATTCTAAAAGAAAAAATAACTAATGCTGTCACCGCCACAAATTATTTTTTTTATGACTGGAGGTCTTTCTACATTAACAAAACTACTGCATAAAAAAAAATATGGAAATTGGTAGCATTATAGAGAAATGTTTGATAAACACGTTGAAACTGTCAGTTTTTAAATCTAACAGGAAAACTACCTGAGGTGCTAGTAACTGATTTTGATAAGAGTGGTATCGTTGGAAAGGTCTTGTCGTAGGAAACAAAAAATCAAAGGAAATTTGCACAAGTATTCCACCAACGGATATATAAATAAGCATTTTTTTACAAATGTGACTGAAAAATTGGCTTGAGTTTCTAATCTTGTTAATATAGACAATGTGTTGCTGTATAATGCAATGAAAGAAATGTACTGTTTGATATGCAATGTTATGAATTATTAACACAGAAAAAAGCTGCTATGCCACAAATTTTGCGATTAGTAAAGACATTGTAGCAGAGCTCGAAATGGAAAAATTCATGAACCGAATTCAAAATTATTGTTGACTAAAATTTTTTATAAGTATAGGCAAATGAATATTTAATCATACCAAAAAATTTAAAAAGTGCATTTGATTCTAAATAATAAAAAAAAGTTCCAGAGTACAATAAGCTATATATATATATATAAATATATATACACTGTAATAATGATTTAATAATTGCACAAAACAGAAATTGTTATGCTTAACCCTTAAATGCTTAGAGATGCATGTCTGCATAACTTCTTTACTTTTTATTAAACTCTTAGCAACCACTATATTTATACAGAAATATTAATCCTGTAAAAATTACAACAAGTAAGAAAAATCATGCGTTAAGCATAGATTATCAAACACTTTCCAACACTTCCTGTATGCTTTAACAAAACTTCATTATTTAGGGAAATAATGTATATAAAAGAACTAAGTAAACATTTTAGAAAACGTATAAAACATTTGAAAAATTGATTTCAGCAGTTACCATCCATATCAAATATGTATTCCAATTCTTTTGAACAGCTCTGTATTTGATCTGTTGGTTAATATATATGCTATAAAATGGGGAAATTTAGTTTAGCAAGAAAACGAATAACAGGTTGAAATTTCTCTTTCAGCAATTTATACTAATAGATGGAAACATACTTGTATACTTTTCTACAACCCTGTAGTTAACCTAATACCTTTATTATACGCCACTATTTAGCTAAAGTTTAATTCAAAGTAAAACACTCTTAAAACTACTCGAATCACATTTTCAGAAATTATCATTTATAGACGGCCATGTATCCAATTCTTTGCGTGACACTGTATATAATTTTATCTATGTTTTATAATTTTATCTTTTTAAGCAATTTACAATCATACCCAGTAATCATTACGAATTCTTTTGTGTAGCCCTGTATATGAATTACAGCATTTATACACATCATATACAATGCACAAATATAGTGAAACATAAAAGCACATAACATAATTAAAAATGCATTTCCAGCAATCATCGCTACCGTACAATACTTCGGATACAATATAGTATCTGAAATCTTTTGTGCGTCCCTGTAAATGCTATGCACTTTTTATTATACATGAAATAAGTTATAGTAAACCTTAGCGACGTATATCAATTTCATTATATATGAAAAAATTTTAAATAATTAAAATACGGCGGAAAAAAAATTCCCTCCACCCGTATATCATTATGTAACGGAATTCTTTTGTGTGGCCCCGTAAATGAATAATATTTATTCTTTGCAGCGCATATTCTACGGAAGGCATATTTTAATGCACTTGATAAATGCATATCAATTTTATTATGTTTGAAAGCATGTAACATCATTAAAAATCATTTTAAATGATTTTTTCCCATAGACCGTAATGTAATGGAAAATTTTTGACTGCCCCTGTAAATGAACTAAACATGCTACCAACTTCATTTGCAATAGAGTTCATGCTATGGTAGAGGTCACTAACATCCAAAAATTTCAGAACGATCCGAGTATATTTACGGGAGTTAGAGCGCATACAGACGGCCAGATGGACAGACAAACCGAATGCATAAACACTTTTCAACTTTGTTGGAAAGTGTTAAAAATATGCTAATAAATACAGTTAAAAATCTGTATAAGAATAAAAAACACAATTCTAAAAGAATAATTCATGCATTTAAGGGTTAAGTTTTACAAAATATAAAATTATATAAAATAAGGTATTTAGATTCATATTTATTAAAATATTTACTAATTTGCAATATTTTAGTTATGACAGAAGTTTTTACTTGTATTGCAGATGTGCAATATAAGAAAAGGCAGACGTATTATACGAAAAATATGATATTTTTCATTGCTTTTCCTGCGTAATAAACCTTTCGGAGAATCATATATAATTTTTTCGAAACAAAATACAAAATCATACATTTAAGGGTTAATGCACGATTTGTGTAAAAGAAAAAAAAAAATCTAACAAATTGTGTCCTTGAGGAATAATTATAGAGTGAATATTATAAGTGCCATAAACTTAATGTTAAAAGTTTAAATTGAAACTGCTATTTAGGGGAAGGAACAATAAAGTAGTGCCCCCCACCCCCGACTCCAGATGTGCTTCCCCAGTTATTGATATATAGGTAGTAAACAGTCATTAAAATCTTACAGAAACTTTAAAAAATAACTATTCAAAAAAAATTTCAGCCATTTATTTCCATATACAACATCAACAACAATTTACTTTAAATTCCATGGAACTGTCTTCTTTTAAACAATGCACAAAGAACAAAAATAAGGAATGATGCACTGAACTCTTAAATAATTTTAAAACATGAAATTATAATTAATATGATTATATTTAAAAATTAACAAAACAAAAAATGAAGCATAAGCATATACAGATATGCCATTTTAATTAAAAAGACAAATGAATATATATAAAAATAAAGAAAAAATCAGTGATAGAATATCAGTGTGTGCACATTGGCATTTTTAATTTAAAAAGTAGTACTTATGACACAACATATGACTGAGAAAAATGGATATCAAAAATTTAATAAATAAATGTGCACATTACCAAGATTATTTTTCTTTTTTTGGAGAAATCATAGCCAGTAAAGTTTACTAATAAGTAGTACATGTTTTCGACATTTGATTTGGAATTATAAAAACAATATTCAAATAAATATTTTATTGTAAATCAATATATCAATATTTTATTCCAGATATTCATATGAGGTTAAAATACAATTTTTTTTTTTTTTTTTTTTTTTTATAAAGCAATAAGATTAGCTAATAATAATTTTAAAGATAAAATTAAAAAAGCAACACTAAATTTTAAAATCAAAATAGAGCAAATTTAAATATTCAGTTTAAAATATTAACAAAATAAAATACCACAGCATTTTTCAGCTCATTTACCATGCTACAATTCAAGATTGAAAAGTAAATTTTGCTTCTCAAGACAAGCATACTAACACTAATATTTTAATTGGAAATAATCTATTACGCTAGCAGAAAAATAAAAGTAAAAAAGGAACCATACAGATTTGTTAAAATGGCTTAAAGCTAAAATACAATTTTTCTAGTAAAATGCAACCTACAACTTAAGATGTTCAACTTACATTTAAGACCATTTTTATTAAATAAAGGTAAATCCAATATAATAATATTAATTGATGTTTTGTCCTAGTACTTTTTTTATATACAAAAACTAGCTAAATATTAAACAGAAATTATACTTAAAAAAAAAAAAATCCATTAGCTCTTGTTTTTAAACTTTAATTTTATTTCATAATTAAACTTAGATCTTCAAATATTGACCCTTATGTTTATTTCGCATAATCTGTGTCTTAGGAATATATCTGAATTTCATGCTAATTGACACATTTCTATGAAAATCAGAGCATGAAAGACAAGATAGATACATATATGTCAATTTTGGATCCTAATAAAATTTACACAAATCCCCATGAGAATAAGTTCTTTTCAACACAAACAGAATTAACAAAATTGGAATAATCATTTACAAGATAAGTATAAGCAAAAAAAGCCCCAAGAATTTAACAGAAAAGTTCACATTGTTGAGCAGGGAATTTTGAAAATCGTCTTGATTTCTAAGTATTTAACCCTTTAAGCATCCTGCAGAATATTTCATACATGTTTAATGATTCAGAAAATTATAGGTATGATGTGCATTGGTATGAGGATTTGTATTTTGATAACCTTATATATTTATCTTATGTACTTAAACTAGTATGTTGTGGCCATCACAAAACTTTCTTCTATCTCATACATGTCAATACTTCAAAATTCACTATCTCAGTGCCAAATTAAATGGCAATCTGTGTTCATTATGAGAATTTTAAAAATATGAAATTCCGTGCATTAGTTCTCGAGGTATGACTGTCACTGAAATCGTGTAAATCCAGCAAAATGTAGCATAGCAGCGCCACCTATTGGTTTATTTACACCAGAACCTAATTATCACCAACTTATGTCAACGTCTAACTGAATATGAAGTTTGTGGAAAATTCGTGCATTAGTTCTTGAGATAGAGGTATTGCGCAAATCATGACAAATATGCAGCATAGAAGCGACACCTGTTGAGCGATTTGCAACAACACATAATCAGCAGCAATATTAATCAAGTTATACTTAAATCTGAAGTTTAATGAAAATTCGTGCATTAGTTCTTGAGATAGAGCTATTGAGGAAATAGTTCAAAATGCAGCACAGCAGCACCACCTATGGGGCGATTTACACCAACATGTAGTCATCATTTCATATCAAGGACTAACTAAATCCGAAGTTTTATGAAAATGTGTGCATTAGTTCTTGAGATAGAGCTACTGCAAAAATAGTGTAAATCCTGCAAAATGCAGCATAGCAGCGCCACCTGTTGGGCGATTTACACCAAAACGTAAACAGCATCCATTCATCTCAAGGACTAACGGAATCTGAAGTTTTATAAAAATCCGTGCATTAGTTCTTGAGACAGAGCTGTTGCGGAAATCCTGCAAAATGCTACATAGCAGCGCCACCTGCAGGGCGATTTACACCAAAAACTAATCAGCACCAATCTATATCAGGGACTACCTGAATATAAATTTTTATTAAATTCCGTGCATTAGTTCTTAAGATACAGCGCCCACAAAATTTGTGTCACATACAAACAGACAGACAGACAGACAGACTCACAGACAGACATTTTGTAATCTCTGACCCATAAAACGTGTCAATCCGTCGAAAACTGGAATTCGAAAATTTTCATGAAACCAATACTTTCTTCTTGTAAAGATAGAAGAAAGTAAAAAATTAACATTAATATTAATTTTGTGTTAAATCAACATTATTTAACACACGTTAAAAAAAATTATTTTAAATAAAAAAATTGTGATGGAAAAACACAGTTAAGATGCTTAAAGGGTTAAAATACCTAATTTTGAAGCCACTTAAAACAAAATTAATCATAACATTCGTAGAAAAGAATGTTTAGCATAATGTAATGTTTTTCAAGTAAACAATAAGAAAAATTCATTTTGACAAAAACTGGTCTTCAAATGTAGTTGGATATCTTGATAAATTGCCTTCTGTATAGAACTACAGATAAACAAAGAAACTATAAAATAAATCAAAACCAAATACTCAGTCTCTTTCCAAATTATTTTCCTTTCCAATTACATCTACAGAAGGTGTTATGAATATGCAACATAAAGAATATATATATTTTTTAATAATGTGTGTGTGTGGGGGGGGGGGGAAGCTATGGTATGTTACTTTGCCTAATCATGGCAAAAAAGAAGAAGAATGAGAAATATCTTAATTCACAAAAATAAAGTGCTAAGTTAATCTTTTTAGAATTAGAAAATGAAATGAAAATTAACAAATAAATAGAACTTTAAGCACTTTTCTAAATATAAATGAGCTTGATTTGCAGATATCATTAATTAAATAAATAAATTTAAAAAAAAAAAAAATTTTTTTTTTTTCAATTTTAAAAGAATAATTCTGATTTACACTTAAATTACTGAGTCAAAAAATGTACCCCCTCCCTCCCCCACAAAAAAGAAAAGAAAAAGCAGCATTTAAATATGATATGGATTAGTGCAATGTGTAAGATAGCAGTTTAACAATTTAAATTGTCTTAACAAGCTGCTAGATAATGTTGTTTTATCAACAAAATGAGGTAGATTGGAGATTTATTTATTTATTAGTTCATGAAAATTTATTTTTTTTCTTAAATCACATGATAAATAGTTGCCTGGATAACTAAGACAAACACTAATTTCACTTTTTAAAACTATTTAATCTAGATGCAGCAAAGCTCCTTTTAAGTTAATAAAATTTGGTATAAAATCAGTGTAAAACTTTCTGCAGAAAATAAATGCAAAAATTTAAAGGGCAGTTGATCAAATTTTATGGGTTTAAAATTTAGGTAAATTTGTTTTGGTTAACAGGATGCCAGTTGCTATTTTGAACAAAAGCACCAGATGTAGCATGCTGTTAACCACTTCACCGGCGACAGGTATGAGGAAACAATGCTTTTACCCCGACTTATCTCGGGGCAACTGGTGAAGTGGTTAATGTAGTAAGCCATTTATTTCCTTTCACAATTGCTATACAATTATAGTGTTTAAACATATTTTTTATGACAATTTCTATTATTATATATTGCAGGGTGCCATGCCAATTATCCAAACCCTGCTTATCCAAACATTCAATTATTTGAACTGCTTTTTTTAAGGCAAACAAATTTTTAGTTTGAAAAAGAACTTTACTAATGCTATTTTCCTGGGAACAGGGACGCCATTTTAGAACTTTCTGGTGGGGGGACAAAGTTTTTCTTTGAAGCCAGTGGCATAGCCAAGGGTAAGGTTCGAGGGTGGGGACTGTAACCTTTGTTCCACCATCTAAATAGCATGACTTACTACATTTATTGCATATCTACTTATTGTAATAAAATCTTGACAGGTTATTTTAACTTTTGAGCAATTTTTGAAAAAAAATTTGAACTGTGAGTCTGAACTGTGATGACAGATAAATTTTCTGAAATATAAAATTCCTGAGGGGGGGGGGGGGGCTGTTGTCCCCCCCCCCTCAAATGGCACCCCTGTCTGGGAAGTATTTCATAAAGTGGAACTACGAGAATTAACCATAATAAAGCTGCTGTTTCTGGCTATTTTACATCGCAAAAATATTTTTTATAAGCTATATATTACAATATATATGATCTTGAATGACGACAAGACTCATATCAGAAATGGTAATGAAAACAAATTGGATGAATGTGATGATGGAGACTCTTGTCGTCTTAAAACATAAAGCTTAGGCACTATTTAAGATAGCGCTACTCTTAAGTCTGGGAAAAGTGTGAAAGGAAGCTAAGCACACACATAAGCCCATTTAAACATGTCCAGTTATTAAAATTTATCTTTTTTTTTTTATACATAAGTTTTGTGTTCAATAGATAATCATTCATTTCATTAAACTGAAAATACCATTAGACTTACCATTTTACATTTCTAGTTAGATTTTGTGCCAACATTTGATTTTCTTGCTAGTGGTATTCTGATAACCAAAAAATATTAAATTAGGCATTATATTGGCTAAAATATAGCAACTGGCTTACAAACTTTAGAGGTTCTTATAGATTAGTGCACTTCAACTCATAAATTAACAAAGACAAAATAAATCATTATTTTATATGTTTAATAGCATTTTCCTAATGTGTTAAAGCATTTTATGTAGGTACAAGAGATTACATTCTCAATCTTTACCACAATGTGAAAAAATATGCAACCAACCATGCGATACATAAATAACAAAATATGCAGAATTTTTAAAAAATGGAGACAAAATACAAACCATTTTCTTCAAGAGAAAGTATTATTGTTCTATCTCAGATAAAGTAATAATTCCTTATTACTTATCATATAAGGAAAGTATGGTTACTTATGGCAGATACAGCGGGTGATTGGATAAGGTGCCTGCCGAACTTTAAAATCCAATTTTCGGTCAAAAATCAGATTTTCTATATTTGATCTAATATTAAAATTTGACATTTTAGCTTTCTAAATCAGTTTGAATTTTGTTTCTTTCTTGCTTAGAACTTGAGTTTACAGGCAATTTAATATTAGTTAGTCGCAAGTTTTTAAAACTAAAATTAGCCCTCCGCTAACGAAGTGACCTTAAATATTTGCACATAAATAAAGAAAATTTTTAAAAACCATCCAGAAAAAAAAAAGAATAACTAATGTAAATAACATAGATGGTGAACTTTAATATAAATCAGGAGCTTTTTTAAATTAGATTTTTCATTTAATAGGTAAAATCTGGTTTTTAATTACATTTTCTGCTTTTTCTCAAAATGAGATTTTTAATATTTTGCTTTATTGCAAAACATCATAACTCGAAAAATAATTGTAACGTTATGAAACTCTAAAGGAGTTTATTTAGGTAATGTGCCTTTATTATGATTACAGTTAGTTATTTTTTCATATTTTACTTGATACAAGTTATGAATTGTCATATTTTCTTGATTTTTCTGTGGTTGCAAAAACGTTAACTACTATATTTTTATTAATAACATAGTTATAGTTATGAAAATAGCTCAGTACCTCAGGAAAGTTTCATAATCATAATAAATTTTACGAAATAAAAATATCTTCATTTAAATTTGAGTTTTGATGTTTTGCAAAAGTGCCATTTTTATAGCAATTTTTACGTATGTTTTGAGCTTTAAATCAAAATACAGTAAACTCTGTCTAAGGCAGAATCGATCGGGAGCGAGAAAATTTTCCGTAGTAAACAATATTCCGCCTTAGACAAATTTTACTCTATGTATATGGATTTGCAGGGACTTGAAAATCTTTCCGAGTTAGACAGATTTCCGCCTTACACAGAGTCCGCCTTACGCAGAGTTTACTGTACTTAAAAATATACATATTTTTACATGTTATTCACAATTCTTAGCTATATTCTATAATATAATGCACATCAGTAGGCAATTTTTCAAATATTAAAAAAAATTTCTTCGGAAGGTAGGACGGCACCTTAACGAACTGTTCAGTTGATGAGCAGATATGTTAACAAACACTTTTGTGAGAGATTTTTATATTTGGATAACTAACAAATGTTCAATCAATGAACACCTCACAAAACAAAGCTAAGAAGAAGCAATGTTATGTTTCAGATTTTCCAAGCTGTATTTAACTGTACCTATTGTCGACTTAGAAAACATTTTAACAGTTGTATACGTATGGCTAATTAATTCATGAGCAACCGGGGGTTTGGGCTCAAGTTTTCAGGGCCGTCAAATTAGAATGAACAGAAAAACATAGATCTTTATATTTTATGTCCCTTTTTAGAGAAATATTTTTAATTCCAAATTATTTTAATTGGAATTTAGTACACAAATTATTAATAGGCCCTAGGCTCTCTACTTGAGCTTTATTGAGCCCTGCAGTAAACATGATCTTTTACAGAACTAAGGAATTTTTGAAAGGTCAAACTGATATGATTTAATGCTGTTGTCAATGAATGTAAATCCTAAAAGTTTTTACAAATGACATGTCATCAAATACGCCACAACATTGACAAAGTCATCAAGATACTATTTGTCTATATTAAATAAGGACGTATATTAAACATATTATAAAGGGAAGATTTGTATTATTTTTTATATATTATTTAGGTTTTAAGAACAAATTAATTGAATTTCTATACAAATCTATACTAAATCTATGATCGGTTAACCCTCCGACTGTCTTGGAAAAGGGCAAAATTGTAATGTTGTTTTCTCTGCATTTTGTTTTAAATGCTAACAAAAAATGATTCTTTGAAAATTTTATAAAAAAAACTTAATAATGAATATGAATGCAATCCTTGGAATTATTAATCATTGTTCAATGTATTAAAAATACATTAAATCAATAGAATTATATTATTTTAAATATTGCTTGTATTGCAGTGAAACCTGGAGCTTAGTGAACGTATTAACACGGGCTTGTCAGTGAGGGGGATAACGAACAATTCAGTTTGTGAACACTGTTTTGGAATGGATTAAGTTCATTAACCGATCACCCGCCGTATTTAAGAATCGAAAATGCAATTTTTCTTACCTCATGTACATAACACATCATTATATTTAATATTTTAGGTGAGAAGGGCAGTTTTATTTTATCGGTAGTTTAAAATTTAGTTATTTCTATTATAATAAATTAACCAATCTACCAGAATAATACCTTCCTATTTAAACAAACTAACAGTAAAACTTCCATTATCTATCAGTATGGGATAGTTGTAACGAATAAGAGAATAGTCAGATTATAGAAATTCTTCCTACCTCCTCTCTCAACAAATTCTGGCAATCAATAACGAATATTAAATTTTAAAGCAGGATACAAATAAAGATGATAATCAAAGATTGATTTTAGTATTGTAACTACTTAGCTCTTAAATTTGTACATTAGATAAAATAAAAATGTATATACATATTGTATTAAAATGTAAATTAAAAAACAACCAGCCAGGATACATGCAATATGTTGTTCTGTTTACATAGTGCTTTAATTTTCAACATTCATTTAAATAAATAGGTGAAAACAAATTTACGAAATAGTACTTTGTATTACAATTCAAAACTAGCCTTATCGAAAATTTTTAAGATAAAAGTTTTTTCGATCAGTCTATTCTATTGGGAACCTGCATCAAAAAAGCATTACGAACTGGAAAAAACATGTTTTATTGTATATTTCTGGCATTGTAAAATCTTGATTTACAATGAAAACCAATGGAAACAGTCAGAGGTTTTCCGCAATTTCGAAAATTTGATTTTCTGGATAAGGCGAGTTTTTAAACTCAAGTCCTCAATTGTACTCAGATTACGATTTGGAAAAGTCTGTTCATTGCACTGCTGATCCTTGTCTCGTCTATTGCTAAGAATCAATGTACAGCTTTTTTTTTTAATGTTTCCAGAGTCATTTTCCAATATATGAGAATTAAGAGGAAACCGAAAAATACCAACAAAACAATTTATATATGAGCACGTGAGTTTCAAAACTAGCCTTATCCAGAAAATCAAATTTAGAGAAATCGCTCGTAAACCAAAACTTTACAATGGGTTGAACACAACAATTACAAAGTACAATTACAGAAATACAGGATAAAACTTGTTTTTTTTTTTAGCAGATTATTGTGTTAATTCAATGTAGGAGTTTATCAGTAGAATAAAGTGACAGAGAAAACACAATTTTTAAAATTTTGTATGAGGCGTGTTTTGAAGCTCGCATCCTCATATATTTTGTACATATCACTTCTAGTTAGTAATGGATAACAGAAGTTTTACTGTATTTTTACATTTAAAGTTGAAAATTATTTATGAAAACCAAGAAAAAAGTTTTAAATATATGTCATGCATTCATGGTCAACTTTTAGTTACCAAACAATCAGAGTAAAGTAAGGGTACTTTCTTATTTAAGAGAGATCTGAAAAACTAGAAAACTTTTAAATGTATCTTATGCATTTATGAATAAATGATTCAACATTTAACAAGTTTTAGTAACTAAACCATCAGTGTAAAGAAAGGATTTAATAAATAATAAGAATACAGTACCTCCCCTATTTTATCACTTTTAACTTTCCATATACACACAGTGTAAAGAAACTTTGTAAACATGATAAAAACACAATTATGGAAATATTGGTATATTTTTACATTTTGAGGTTCTCCAAATCTGTTTTCACCGTTTTAAAAACTATTTTATATGTATGTATGCATGTATATACAATTTTCCTCATGTTTTCGGGGCTCCAGAGCTCATTTTTGGTGGTTTTTCAATGATTTCGCTATGTATGTGTGTGAGTGAACACGATAGTGAGTAAACTATGCTTTCGATTGATCCCCATTTGGTGAAAATGTTACAGAGCACAGTCACAAGACCTATATGCATTTTGAAAGAAATTGGCAAACAGGTTTGTTCATTAAACCTTTTTCCAACCACTCTGCTATGATAAATGATACATTTTTTGTTATATTTCAATTAAATTATTTTTGTTCCTCAGGTTCATCTTACGTTGATACAAAAACTATGTTTCACAAGAACGTGGTTAAATTTACAATTTTATTTATATATATTTTTTTACTCACTGTAAAATATTTTTACTTTATTCTGTTTAAAATAATAATAATAATAATATTTTACTAAATAAAAGTGTATGAAAATTTATGTATTAATTTTTTTGAAGAAAGAAAAAATAGCTATATTTTAAAAAAGTCAAAAATAATATAATAACTTTTGCAAGTTATGCTAAAATGGTCCCTTTTTGGTGAAAAAAGAATTGTTATTCTCACACACTCGTAACTAATTGTTGCCAGAATTGCTCATGTTTGACAGCAACTTTGGCTGCAAATCCGATTACGGAAGATTAGATCTCTAATAAAAGTATTTTAGTTGAATAAATTAAATAGGCTGTGCTACATATTTCCTCAGTTAGTTTTTGATTATATGGTATCTGAATGCAAAGTATTCTGTAACGTGCTCGGAAAGTAAAGCAGAGTCACTATATTTATTTATTTATTGTTCGGCATTTCTTGGAAAAAAGACAAAAAGAATTTCTACCATTTTTTAATTAGTTTTATGGATGTGTCAATACTTTTAACAATACTGTGAAGAAAACTAACATTTATGCTTTGGAGGCCAATATAAAACATTTATTTGTCAGTTATCATTTTCTTAATTTTTAATACTCTCAGTTATATTGCATTTTCATATATATTGTTCTTTTTTCTTACAGTCAATAAGTACAATATAACAAGGTAAAACTCTAATTCAGGATGAAGAAACTGTCAAATACGTTTTATACAGGTCTTTTTCCTCAATTAATGCAAGAACTATTTGAAATATGAGTTTTAATTATTTTATGATTAATTTAAATCCTTAGTACAAATTCATAGATTTGAAGTTTAATACTCATTTTATATCTTACCACTTAACCGCTAAAGTAAATTGTTTCAATTGCTTTAAAAATCAAAGAAGCTGTACTGGATGTTAATATGAAAAAAATTAGCTCTCTAATAATGAATATGATATAGAAGAGCTTATATCAATGAAAAGTAATAAACTAAATGTTACAAGAAATTTTTTGGCAAATATAAAAACAAAAGTGAGAAAGATAACAGATCAAAATATAATAATAATAACAATATGTAATTTAATATAATGAGGTAGTCTAATCCAAGGGAAATCTAACATTAGTAAACTACAATTGTTTATTACTTTGCAGAAATTATACAGCAAATAAAAAACTATAGATTTATGCTTGCATTACATTTTTTTTTCTTTTTTTTTTTTCATCAAATGACAAAGCTTACCAGGATGAAAAAAAACCTAAATAAAATTATTAAAACCTTAATTCTTTATTTATTTCAAATACTTTTAGAGGCCAACTGAGTGTTAACTGAATTTAAACTTTAAGGAATGGATAAGAAAGACAATGGTGCCATATTTAATGTCAAACATTTAATTTTTCATATTGCTCATACAGTAACTTTTATAGTGCACAAATACCTTCACTGTAACAAAAACATCAATCATAATCATAAACTTATTTTAGAAATAACTTAATAACAAAATAACATTAACTATTGTGTTTCATAATTCAATAACAGAAATTACTTTAAAAAATGAGAAATTACATCTAAAATATATAAATGCAATTATCTCTATTAGGGATGCATCGAATGGCAATTTTGGCTGAATACCAAATATTTGGCACAGAAACAAACTGGATATTCAGGCAGCCAAATAGTAATTATTTGGTTGGTTAAAATTTCAACATCTGAGAAGTCCAGGATTT
Source organism: Maratus speciosus (assembly GCA_963932465.1). Lineage (NCBI taxonomy): Eukaryota > Metazoa > Arthropoda > Arachnida > Araneae > Salticidae > Maratus > Maratus speciosus. Next base: position 485,213,023 of record OZ010793.1, read on the forward strand.
AGATACTGAAAAACATTGAACAACTTAACAAATCTGTCTTTTTCATCAGTAAACAGTGCACTAAAAAAAAAAATCTATGCTTTGAGTTATTATTTCAGAAGAGCAAAATCTTAAAACTTTTTTAATTAATAAAGCTGTAACTTTTGTGGGGTCTTCCATGAAATAAAATAAATGAATAAATTTTCCTATTTTATAAGAGAAATATTTTAGGATCAAAGATTTTTTTTATTAATCAGTTATGTTTTTATGAATAATCACCCTCTTTTTAATTTTTTTTCTATGATAATTATGATTAACTGAAAGGAATTAAAAGAGAAATTTAAGGAAGGGATTAGGAGTGATTAAAGAGGAAAATCCAATCCATTAAATGTTAGCAACTCAATGAGAATTAACTTTCTTGCCTTTGTTAATTTAGAAATTTACATAAGCTTTTTTAAATTTCTTAAAAGTTTAATGCATTCAGTTTGACTGAACATTCTTATATTTGGCCAAATCAAATATTCAGTATGCCAGACAAAATGAATATTGGATAGTATAGCCAAATACCGAATATTCGATGAATCCCTAATCTACGGATACTTCTGTTGGCAAAGCAAAATATAATAAACAAAAGCTGGCATTATTCTGGAAATAAAACTGTAGGAGATATTACAAGACAGCAGTAGAGAGTAATGACTAGCAATATTACAAACTTTTATGTACTAATGACTTACTATACATATAGAGCTGAACAAACTGTGATAAAAAATAAAATAAGAGGAAAATTATATCGCAGCCAACTTTTGATCCACACAAACAAGTCACTTGAAAATAATTCTTGTCAGCTTCTATTAAAGCCAGGAGGAGGGTTAGCACCTTGAAGACCATAAACAACTTTTTTCAAGGGATTTGCAAAACCTGGAGGAGGATTTACAGTTCTAGAAGCAACATCGGCATTTTCACAAAAAGCATTTGGTAAAATATTTGAAGAACTGCTGTTAAAAGCAGAAACCACATTAGAACTCTTTTCTTCAAAATCTGTCAAATCTTTCTTGGATAATGACTTTTCAACCTGAGATGAATTGCTAGGAACATTAGTGCTGCTATTTTCTGCAGTCAATATTTCACCGTTCTGATTTTGATTATTTAATTCTAATGACTCAGATTTAACATTAGATGGTTCGGCATACAATCTGTCTGAATACCTTTCAGGCCTACTTCCAGAATAATTCCTAGTGCCTTGCCTAGACTTATTATAAGCAGCATCTTCACTGTTTTTATATTTCACATCTCTGTAAGTCCGTTTTTCCCTGAAATTTTTTGCTGGATACTGAGCTCTATCTTTAGAATCTACATACTTATTTTCCCTGTAATTTCTTTCTGGATTTTGATCTCTATCTTTAGAATCGGCATACCTATTTTCCCTGTAATTTCTTTCTGGATTTTGATCTCTATCTTTAGAATCCCCGTACCTATTTTCCTTGTAATTTCTTTCTGGATTTTGATCTCTATCTTTAGAATCAGCATACCTATTTTCCTTGTAATTTCTTTCTGGATTTTGATCTCTATCTTTAGAATCAGCATACCTATTTTCCTTATAATTTCTTTCTGGATTTTGATCTCTATCTTTAGAATCAGCATACCTATTTTCCTTATAATTTCTTTCTGGATTATGATCTCTATCTTTAGAATCAGTATACCTATTTTCCTTGTAATTTCTTTCTGAATTTTGATCTCTATCTTTAGAAGCTGTATATCTGTTTTCTCTGTAATTTCTTTCTGCATATTGATCTCTATCTTTACAATCAGCATACTTATTTTCCCTGTAATTTCTTTCTGAATGCTGATCTCTATCTTTAGAATCAGTATACCTATTTTCCCTGTAATTTCTATCTGGATATTGGTCTCTATCTTTTGAAGCTGTATACCTATTTTCTCTGTAATTTCTTTCTGCATATTGATCTCTATCTTTAGAATCTGTATATCTATTGCCTCTAGAATTATAAGAATTGGAATAAGCATCTCTTCCACTATAAGCTCCTTTAAATCCATGATGAGAATTATTTCTACTATCATTATACCTTTGTTTTCCATAGTACCCATTATCATGTCTGTAACTTCCAGACCTATAATCCGGTTTGTAATTATCATGATCATGAGTTCTAAGATCATTTTCAAATCTCTTTTCAAATTTGCTAGATGAATCTTCAGTTCGCTGTGCACTATACCTATGTGATGGTTGTGAATTTCTCTGCTCATTATAACTACCTCTACCTGATCGTCGACCATCATAATTATAATTATTTCGACCATGATAATAGCCTCTATTCTTATACCTAGGAGAAAAATTTTGATTATACTTTGCTTTTGAAGTAGGTGAAGCACTTTCTAGCATTTCAGATGCATCATTAGGTTCAACCATATCCGATGAATTATTTATCAAACCTTCACTTTCTGCTATATCTTGAGGTATCAAAGAATCTTTAGTCTCAAAGTTTTGAGGAATCTCAGATTCATCTTGGTAAGAATTCTCTGAACTCTGTTTCCCATACCTATATTTATTGTAATTTCCATGGTTAAATGACTGTTTAACATATCTTTGGCCATATCTATTATTGCTTCTGTTATCAATTGGTCTAAAATTTCTATTCTTTCCCCTATGATCAAAATTCCTACTGCGATCTTTTACATAGTCTTTTCTATCATGTGCAGGACTATCAATTTCATCAGACTGCTCATTTTTACTCTCAATGACAGAATCACCTTCTGCAGCAGACTTTAGTTCCGACTTTTCTTCACTATCGGACCGAGCAGAAACCTATATTTTAAAATAACAATTAAAATAATTACCAAGTCATATGAATAGAAAATATTCAATGGAAAAGCACAAATTAAGATTGTGTTTCCATGAAAATAAGACCAAGTTCTATATTAATTTTTACCCCAAAAATCACATTAGAACTTATTTCTAAGGAATTTTTACTATCATTGTTTTACACGCACAAAAATTTACATTAATTAATTCACAACAATCCACACAGGACTGAAAATTCAGGACAAACAGATTCACATACAAATTTTCAAAATCTTATCCAAGGGAATTTTGTAGACAGGAGCCTCCCACTTAAAAATTCCTCCAATTTTTGGGAAGTTGTCTTTTTTTAAACAACAATGAAGTGGGAGAAACAGTATAATCAGGGTTCAAAATTGAAAAATCCACAAACCAGAACACCATTTCAAATTTTTTTAAGTATAGGCAAATTTATTTCTAACCATACAAAAATAACTTAAAAAATGATTTAAGATTGTAAATAATTTTTAAAATATCACAGAAAGCACAATAAGCTATAGGAGAGATCAGTAATCTGCCTTGTGAGTCATTCAATTAAAGTAGTAACTATCGCAATTGCTTCCCGTGAGTATGGGTGGTGGCTTATCATAGTGATGTTAAGTACATCACCACATGTTCCATAATGTTTTTTAGATGAACCTGAACCAGAATGTAAAAATATCGGTTTTTCGGCAACTTTAAGAATATGCTTTTATAATTGCATGAACGAAAATGATATTTAACATAATTTCACGAACCGGAACAGTATTTGTTATAATTTCATAAACTCGAACAATATTTGTCATAATATCATGAACTGGAATTTGTTTCGGTACATTACGAGTCTTGAGTCACTATAAAATTAAGACCTCAAAAATTTTATGACACAATTATTAAAAAAACAGGTGCAAATACAATTAACTTGTATAACATTTCATTCAAATTTTCTGCATTGTTGATGTAAATTTTTGTTATACTTTGCTATGGGTATGATTAATTTAAATAGCTTGTTAAAATAAATGCAAGGTTAAATATATTTTTTTTAATCTCATCCAAATAGTTCTACTTCCAACAATTTACAAATTTTGGTAGTGAGAATCCCCACAGAGGACATAAAAAATATAAATAAATACACACTGATGACTGACAGTCTTGGAAATTTAGCATAGTTTTTTTATGTTTAAAAATGGCAAATATTATTCTAAATTTGTGATGAGTATACTCATCACCGGTCAACAAAGTGTCAATTTCAAGACCAGTTGCATTTATTCATATATCAAGATATAAGAATCTATATTAAAAATACAAAAGTTTTATTCAAATATAGTTATATCATCGTCTGGAACTTGTCAAAGCTTAATCAGTAATTATTCATTTTCTTTACTCAACCAGGGCTTATTTTTAGGACAGGATTTAACTACGTCTAGTATTCTAGGGTAAAAGAAAAGTTACTAATTAAAAATAAAAAAATTCATAGGCAAAAGCTGATTTTGGGAATTAAAACTTCACAAATTCACATTACAAGAATTTTAACAAAAAGGAAAGAAGCAAAAAAAAAAGGCTTAAATTTTAATTCTATCAATATAAAATTGACAGAAACATAAATAATACAACTTTAAGATTATTCTAAAGTTTTTAATAATGAAAGGTTAAGTATTAAGTAATCTAATGCAAATTTGGCATTTATTATTTTCATTGTCAGATATAATCTTTCTAATATTACAAAAGGAAACAGAAAACAAAATAAAGATAATCAGAAAGCAAATTAAAGATAAACAGTAGATTTTTTAAGTTTTGCAAGAACCGAAAAATTTATATAGAAGTAATAAAATAAAAAATACATTAAATATAAGTAATACAGTAAAACTAAATGCACATTCACATTGTTATAAATTTCAGTTATATATACATTCAGATAAGATAAAACCAAGATTCTAATGCAGGCCTGTTCAATCTTTCTTTCAGTAAACAGGGGTGCACCTCAGCTGATGAAACTAGCAAACAAATGAAGGGTGACATTATTGACATGCTTTTTAAAAATATGCAATATTATCTCACTGCAGTTGTGGTAGCATATACACATACATGATAAACGCGTATCATACAGTACCCTTAAGGCTACTACCATTCAGAAACTCATTTCAGGATGTAAAAATAATTTGCTGAAAAAATAAAACAAAGTAAATTTAGAATTAGAATTACTTTTTTCTGAGAGGTGTTGCGTTGGAAAGAAAAATCCAACACGTCACAGTTTTAATTTTCTTTTTGTTTAAAATTTTATTTTAAAGTAATCTATGTAATTTTTGGAAAATATGCCCTCAGAAATTTTCCTTTTATGAAATATCTTTATTTTTTTTTATAATATTTATCTGAGGTAATTCTTTAAGTATTTAAAAATAGGTATCTATTTTCTTTTTAAAAGCCCTTTTCAAATATCAGATTTATTTTTCTGTCAAATTAAGCAATCTTTTATTTTTACTTAAATATTATTCTCATGTATTAGCCAGCACAGAATATATTCCTTTGGGAAAATTCTCGAATGTTCATAGACGACCTTCAATCGGATAGAGGTAATATCACGTACACGCATATCGTAAGACATGTTTTTTTTAACCCCGAACATTGACCAATCGCTACCCAAGTACAGGGGAAAATGAAGGAACCCCCACACGAGAGAGGAGCGATTTCTACTTCGAATGGTCACTCTTACAAAATTTGTTGTATGGTGTAAATCTACAGATTACGTGAACAGGCTTCGCCCGAAGAAAGAAGGAAAGGGCCTAAAAAAATGGGCAAATATATGCTTTTAATAACGGGCCCATGCAACTAAATAACACGGGCAAAAATTAAGGATCCCTCAAGATGACATCTAATTGTGAGATATGTGGAATCGCATCAATCTACAGATCTATGGGTGAGTGAAGCCTCTGCGCCATTTCTTTTGTGCTGGTCTGTTTTTTTTATCCTTTTATGATATTTTGGGTAATTAAGAGTCATTTACAAAATTTAATCTGGTCAACATAAATAATAAACAAATAATTAATTATATGCATTTAATGAAAAAAAATAATAATAAAATAATAAATAGACTAAGTAAAGCATTCTTTATCATTACTCGACTCTCACCTCTTTATTTTAAGCATCTACATATGTTTTCAAGCAAAGAAAAGATTTGTATAGTAAATGAATGAGATATTGCCAAATGAATGAAATATTAATACTTTCCATAATATGTAAAACTCGTAAAAAAAAAAAAAAAGGCAGGTTAATTAAAATAAATATAAATTTTATATGGCATTTGACACTGTTTTTTTTTTCTTGTAGTCTATAATGATTATTTATTATTTAGTAGTTGTTATTTTAGAAATGCGAATGTTTACTTTTCAGAATCGCGTGTATTTGTATTCAATTTTGCAAAAAAACAGGTATGCAACTAGTAATGAAGCCTTTTCAACCCTTTCTTTATTTTTAATTATATATGCTAGTAAATAATTTTCTTTGTTTATTTAAGATATCTTTTATTCCATATCATTAAAGTAATTAATATGCAGTGATGTATACAGGATCAGCATTAGATAACTCGAACCGAAGCTTGCTCTATTATTGCCAAAACTTACTCTTTCTCTATTATATTAAATATTCCATATTACCTCATTTTGTCATTTTCACAACGCAATGACGAGGTAATATTGCTATCCTTTCTTGTACTAACCCCTATTTCTTTCACGTGTCCATGGCGTATGTTTATGGCGACCAATTTCGTCACGACATACCTAAATTTAATGGTGCCTAGAAGCCAGGAGTTGGTCCTGTTATATGTCTTTATTTAAAATTTAAACTCTAAATTTCTTTATTTATATATCGTAGTCATTTTCTCTATCACTTTTCTGTTTCTTCTTTCTTTATGTTCAGTGAACACATACATTTATTACACACTTATTATAATTTATGAGAACCCATTTACAGAAAAATCACTTCAACTAAAATCACTTTAGAGTTATTTATTGCTATGACTGTTATTTAAGAAAACCCTTATTGATATTTCTTGAAATAATAATCTAAAAGCATTTATCCATCATAAATCAACATTTCATTTCCTGTTGCAATAGAAATATATGCACAAGACATAAGCAATCTCATAAATTCGTCATTATTGTGAAATATGTTCCTTTAGCAATTAGCAATTTTCAAACTATAAATCATGAAAAGTACTTTTACACTAAGACATTACCGTTATTGCTTAAAAATAACAATTATTGTGATTTATATCTGGTGGTCAAGGACACTTCCTGGTTGCAGTGCATTTTAAATTGGAAGGAGGAGATGGAGTCGAACCTTCAAACTAAACGCACGCAGCAGCGCAACCCACTTTAGCTGTGACATTTTAAATCTACGCAACTGGGCATCCACAAAGCCTGGCTTTTGTTAAAATTAACAAACTGCATGTCTGTACCCTCAGGAAGATGTCATTGTGTTTGATTCAATATAATTTTATTTTAATCTCTAGTATATTTATTGACTGTTGACACAACATATACAATTCATCGAACATTAAAATCTGGAGGCATGTGGCATTATCTTGGATACTTTTCTCAAGCTTGGAATAAGTGTACGCTCATCATATCTTACTGCAGTTTTTTAAATAAAGTTTTCACCAGTCTTATGTGGAATTGCAACAGACAACGGAGCACCTTGCATCACATTTATTACAGATAAGTACATTTTATCTTATTATTATTATCGGTTTGGCTTTTGTTTTTTTATGCTATTCACCTCATTATTTGAATAATGAGTACCGCTTGGAAGCCGCAAAAAAGGCTGCTGAAGAATTGGAAAAAGCAGCTATAAATTTACGTGGCTGAGCTAAATCTGCTCTAACAAGGATAAACAACTTCATTAACTCTGAGCAAACGTCTCAAAAGAATGATTTGTACAATAAATTAGAAAAAATTAGAGACAGTTTACTCAGACTTTGATAAATACGATGCCCAATTACCAGCTGAAGCATCTGAAATTGAGGAATTTGAAAAAAAATATTATGAAACCAAAGCCAAACTGCAAACGGAACTTGGAAAAGTTACCGTAAATTTGCATGCACAATCTCAATTGATAAATGATCAGATTCCAGTTGTTAGTTCTACTATTTCTAACAATTTTAAATTGCCTAGGCTCAATATGGAGCAATTTAATGGTGATATTGCCTAGGCTCAATATAGAGCAATTTAATGGTGATTTTACAAACTGGCTGACATTTAAAGATTTATATTTATCATTAGTTCATAATAATGACAGCATAAGTAATATACAGAAGTTTCAGTATTTAAGAGGGTTACTAGGGGAAGAGCCAGCCTCTATAATAAAACATATTCCTATTTCTGAAAACAATTATTCAGAAGCGTGGGAAAAATTGCTGTCGAGATATGATAAGAAAAAACAAATTGTTTCTACTTTAGTTAAAACATTCTTGGACATTCCCTCCATTACTCAAGTGAATGCATTTAGCTTACGCTGTTTATCAGATGTATCAGATGAAGTAATTAGAGGCCTTAAATCAATCGATGAAAAGGCATCTGGCCGTGACTTATGGCTGATTCATATTTCATTACAAAAGGTTGATTCTAAAACAAGGGAGGAATGGGCAAAATTGACCTCAAGCGAAGACTTTCAGTCTTTTGATCAATTTATTCAGTTTATAAATGATAGATGTTCATCTTTAGAGTTGTATAAAAGTGAAAATGAAGGTTCGCATAAACAAGAGAAACAATATAACGTCAATAGATCTTATTCCAGTGTCATTAGCAAATGTTTACTTTGTAAATTTAATCACTCACTTTACAAGTGTGTTAAATTTAAGGAATTAAGCACCAAGGATAGGAGACAGTTTGTTAAGAAAAACAAGTTATGCAGTAATTGCTTGTCTGACAAGCACACTACCTGGCAATGCAATTCCTCTTACTCTTGTCACAATTGCAAGCTGAAACATCATACTAGTTTATGCGAAAACAAACTGCATTCATTCCCGAAACAGCGGGCGTGTTATCCCCAGCTCATGCCTTCTTCCGCTAGTGATGAACACCGTACCCGGTAGTGCAAAAGGCTTTTTTCAAAGCCACGTATGCCAGTAGCATATTCCGGCAGGTGCGAGCACTGAGCCTTACTGACTGCTACACGGCAACGATGATGCACGGTACAGGTAATATGTCTTCTAGTTCTGGCAATGTCCCCCCTAGCGCTAGTTTTATGTTTAGGGAACATCCTGAGAGAATTCCGGAGGATTCCACTCTTAAAATGCATATGCAATATAATAATAAGTCTATAAACGAGATGACTGATAGCAAACTTAGATGTTTCAACGAGTACGGATGCATGCGCTCTGATAAAGAAGTTGATCTCGAATTAGAGAATTATGCTCTTAAAAAGCAAAGTTAGAAAGTCAAAAATCTAAAAAAAAGAGGAAGAAGAAAAAGCACTTAAATTCTATTTCGACCGGACTTGTTGTCCCTAACACGAAAAGGACTAAAAACGCTAATGAAGAGATAAACTTTGAAATTGGTATGGATTCAGACAACTCGGATGAGGATGTCATGTCAGTTGTAAGCTCAAAAGATGGCGCCACTAGTGAGGCCCTCGAAGAGAATACGGGTGTTAGTTATGAGAATAAGCAGATAGAAAGTGAGGAAAAAATGCCGATAGAAAAAAATTCTACCGATAAAACCGCTCAACAGAGCAAAAATAATAATCAGAGTAATAATGTCAAACCCCCAAAACCCATTATGGTTAGGGATATTGAGGATATTATTGGATTTACAGCAAAACTTGAAAACAAATGCGATCTGGATTTTTCAGTGCAAATCTCCGGGCGTTGGGTGAAAATCCTTACTAAAAGTCATGCAATTAAAGAGAAATTCATTAATTATCTAAAAGAACTTAAGTTCCAATTCTATGTCGTTCCAGATTTAGAACCACCTTTAAAAGTAGTGATCAGGGGCCTCCCTAAAACAATTAAAGCTGAAAGCATCGCTAGTGAGCTAACAAAAAACGGATTTGATATTGTAAAATCAGTGCAAATGATTAGTCGGAAAGACTCTAGAGTTCTCCCTCTATATCTCTTACACTTACCCAAAAATAATGCTTCGAAAAAAATATTTAACGTAAATTCATTATTCAAAATTAGAATTGAAATTGAGAACTATAGGGGACCCAGAAAAGCTGCGCAGTGCTGGAAATGCCAAGGGTTTTTCCACATATCTACGCAGTGTTTCATGGACCCTAAGTGCGTAGGATGTGGCTCAGACCACTTATCCCCAGAATGCCCCAGAAAACAAACTAATCCGGACCCGGAGAATGAGATAGAGAAACTTCTGCCTAAGTGCATCAACTGTGGCTCTGATCAGCACCCAGCGAATTTTAAGGGCTGCAAAAACTTTCCCCTGAAGCCACAGTTCAGGAAAAGTTACGCAGAAATGACGAAAAATAAAAAATAAAATCCTAAAAAAACGGAAAAATCTAAACAACCTCCAAAACTTCCCAGGTAGCTTCAAAGATGGCGCCACCAGAGCCAATGCAACTCTCTCAGCTCGAAGATTTTGCAGCTGGTTTTCAGAAAATCTCTGAAAACTTAGAAAAAAATAAAAACGGAATTGCAAATAACGTCGTTTTTAAGTCTCTCAGAAATTGTGGAAAAAATTTTAAACCAAATTAATGCAGAAAAAGATGTAGGTCGAAAACGCCTAACCCTTTTGGATGGAATATCTAAAATGGGAAAAGAGTAAAATTGTAAATATTTTGCGTTATTATACCAAAAAAATAAAAAAAAAAAAAATAAAAATAAAAATAAAAAGTCTTTGTAAATATTGTAAAAAAATCTTTTAAATTTTCATCTTTTAGTAAATTGTAATGTAATGTCTTAAAGTAATGTAAAGAAAAATATGTGGTCCCGTTTTGGATCTTTTTTTTTATTCCCCATTGCCTTGAACTACTTGTACCTCCGTCTTGGCTCCCCGGGTCCCGGTCCCGGTCATTGCTCTACGGTGCGTCGGCCCTTCTCAGGGCCTGGATACTCCGGTATCCAAGTACAACCGTAGGCTTTCGGCTGTTCGCGGGTTCTGGCGGGGAGGAAGACGTACCTGCTGCAGCGATCAACCAGAGGGAGGGGCTTCGGCTCCGACCAATGGGAAATCTGCTCAGCACTTCGATCTCAGCAGTCTGTCAACGAAGTGATGGTTCTCTACCGGATAGGGGGCCATTGCGACATATTGAGGTTATATTTAACCTCTGTGCTCCCAACTCAGGAATGCAGAAGGGACTTCGGTTTTTTCAATGCTCCACCTGAGTCTCCAAATTCTAAAGTTTTGTTTCTTTTATTTTTCCCATGTTATGTTCTGACCATGTTCGATGGAGGTTAAACAGGGGCTGCGGCCCACTGTAAGTACTCCCAAGCACCTGCGTTGACTTGACTGACAAACTGCAAAATTATGCGATATCAACTTCTCGTTCAAATGAAAAACAGAGCCACAAAAACAAACCTGATTCAGAGGCCGGTTTGATTCCCGATGAGAATAAAAAGGAAATTTCTCCTTCCATAAATGCAGTTCAAACATCTTTCGCACTTTTGCCCACTGCTAGTTTATATATTAATGATTGCATGGGTCAAAAGCACACTTTAAGAATCATGTGTGATAGTGGATCAGAGTCTACGTTTGTTTCTGAATCCTGCATGAAATACTAGGAATTAAAAGGAAAAATGCTAGGTTCCCCGTAAAAGGTCTGTCTAATTCAAAGATTGCAATAACTAAGGGTTACGTAATGTTTGATCTTACATAAATTTATAATGCTGACACCAAGTTGTCTGTGAAGGCATTTATTTTAGATGATTTAACTGCTCCGTTACCTGCGGAAAAAATACATGAGAAGCATTTTTCGCATTTAAAGAATATAAACTTAGCGGATCCACATTTCGAGACACCAAGTAAAATAGACATTATTCTAGGATCTGATTATTTCTTTTCTATTTTGCTTCCTGGTCAAGTAACAGATATGCAGAGCAATTTAATTGCTCAAAATTCAACTTTTGTCTTTCTGGTATCAGGGAAAATGCCACATTCTAGTACATATCCAAATTCGATACATAATTTACACATTTATGAAGTTAATATTGATAAAGAGTTAAAGCGTTTTTGGGAAGTAGAAGAAGTATTTAATAAGAATACTCAAATGTTGTCACCTGAAGAGCAATTTGTTGAAACACATTTTCAGGAAAATTATTCAATTAATTCCTTGGGTCGTTTTGTGGTTAAGTTACATTTTATTCAATCTAAATCAGAATTAGGTAATTCTAAACCTGCCGCAATTTCTCGCTTGCTTGCTTGCTATGGAAAAGAAATTTAGAGAAAAACCAGAATTTGAAAATCAGTACAAAGAGTTTATGTACGAATATGAAGAATTAGATCACATGGAATTAGTTGCACAAAATGACATTAATAATTATGAAAACGAACACTACTTTCTTCCTCATCATGCGGTTATTAAATCTTTTAGTATCACTACTAAATTAAGGATAGTTTTTGATGCTTCATGCAAAACTTCAAGTGGTGTTTCCTTGAATTCCATTTTGGGTGTAGGCCCTAAGTTACAATGGACATTTTCGAAATCTTACTTAATTTTCGATTTCCGAAAATAGTCTTTTCTGCGGACATAGAAAAAATGGACCGCCAGATTTTGGTTGCCGAAGAGGATCAAATTTATCAGCAAATAGTTTGGAGGTCTAATCCTAATGAGAAAATAAAAAATTACAAATTGAAAACTGTTACATATGGTTTAGCGCCAGCATCTTTTCTGGCAACCAGATATATAAAACAAATCGCTCAGGATTATACAAAAAATCCTTGCATTTTGTGCATGTTAGAAGAAGATATGTACATGGATGACTTATTATCCGGTACAAATACTGTTAGGGAAGCAATAGAAACTTGCAAAGAAATTACAGATTGCTTAGACGCGCATGGTTTCCACTTGAAGAAGTGGAATTCGAATTCACAGGCATTTCTTAATGAATTTATAGATTCTTCTAGCACTGAATCAAATTTTGAAATCATTCCTAGTGACAACGGAAGCTCCAAGGTTCTAGGCTTGAGCTGGAACTCTTCATCAGATAGTTTTATTTTCATAACTGCATTAACACTCGCTCCACCTCTTACAAAGAGACACATTTTAGCTGTGCCTGCACGGATTTTCGACCTGCTAGGTCTAATTTCGCCCTGTACTGTAACTTTAAAGGTATTTTATCAGAAACTTTGGCTTACGAAAGGGGACTGGGACTCTATTATACCGTAACATCTTACAGACGAATTGCTACAATTTCAAATTTCCTTTAACGGACTAAATCAATTGACTGTTCCTAGATGTGTCACGATTTCATCCGGTAACCCATTTGAATTACACGAATTTTCTGATGCCTCAACACTGGCATATGCTGCTGCAATTTATTGCCATCAAAGTTATAAGGGGAAAATAAACTCTTTTCTCTTAGTTTCTACAACTAAAGTTGCTCCAATCAAACAGATTTCAGTGCCAAAATTAGAGCTTTGCAGTGTGCACCTACTATCTAAGCAGTTCCGTTCCGTCATGGAAACATTAAAGAGTTACAAGTTCGATATTTTTGCCTCGACGGACTCAAAAGTCGTCCTTTCTTGGCTATCTGCACATCTGCGTAAATGGAAGACTTTTGTCGTGAATAGAACATCTCAAATCACCGAAATTCTACCTACAAAGCATTGGAGACATGTCCCATCCAAAGAAACCCCCGCAGATATCGCTTCACGCGGTATTGATCCAAAATGTCTTCCAGGTTGTGATTTGTGGTGGAAGGGGCCAAGTTGGCTGGTTTTGGACCCATCCAATTGGCCCAAAGACGACTCAAATGCTGAGGAATTTGATGATCAAATCAAAGCCGAACAAAGGTCTGATACAATTTTTTCCTTTCACGCCCGCACATCAAATGATCTATTTGATAATTTGTTTCAAAAGCACTCATCGCTTGCAAAAATTATTCGCATTTTGGCATATTGCCAAAGATTTATCAAAAAATGCAGAGTCTCCACCCGTTTATTGATGATAAGGGTCTGTTACAGATGGGAGGACGCTTACAAAATTCACAATTATCATTTAATCACAAACATCCTTTAATCTTGCCCTCACAGCATAAAATGCTGTGTTATTAATACAGCAACAACACGTTGCCCATTTACATGCTGGGCCTTCACTGCTATCCCACATCATAAGACAATCTTATTGGATAGTTGGTGGGAAAAAGATCATTAACAAATGCATCAATAGATGCTTGAAATGCTACAGATATAAAAGGTCCATTGCAACCCCTCAACTAATGGGGAATTTGCCAATGCATCGAGTAACCCTGGAACGTCCGTTTTTCTCCAGTGGTGTTGATTACACAGGCCCTATATCTATTAAATTTAGTAAGGGTCGGGGTGCAAAAACAACTAAAGGGTAAAGGGCAACAACTAAAGCTTTGTTTATTTGTTTGGCTACAAAAGCTGTGCATATTGAAGCTGTGAGTGATATGACAGCTGAGGCATTTATCGCCGCCCTTCGACGTTTTAGTGCAAGGCAAGGCGCCCCACGGCATCTTTATAGCGACAACACCACCAATTTTGTCGGTGCATCCAGAAAGTTGGACAAAATTTATGAATTGTGGCGTTCATTTACAGATAATGAAATAATGTCACATTACCAAACTGAAAACTCTCTAGAATGGCATTTCATCACTCCTTCTGCCCCTCATTTTGGCAGGATTTGGGAGGCTGCCATAAAATTGACAAAGTATCACATCAAGCGAGTCATAGGAGAGACATTGCTCACTTTCGAGGAGCTAGCTACGTTACTCGTCCAAATAGAAGCCTTGCTAAACTCGCGGCCGCTTCTACATTTAAACGATAATGATGCTGATTCAACAAATGTTCTCACTCCCTCACATTTTTTACAGGGGATGTTTTGCATTCCATACCCGATGAGTCAGCAACCCTGACAATGAATCTAAAGAAACGATGGGAACTGATCCAAAACATGAAAGCTGGATTCTCCAAACGTTGGACCAGAGAATACCTGCCCTCGCTGCAACCCAGAGTTAAGTGAAGATCGCCACGCCTAACATCGAGGTGGGTCAGGTAATGTTATTAATGGACGCAAATCAACCGCCTGGAACTTGGCCGTTGGGTTGCATTACAGAGGTCCACCCAGGCAGTGATGGACTCAACAGAGTGGTGACTGTGCAACGCGGGTCTTCATTAGTCAAGCGTCCAACCAACAAAATAGCATTACTCCTCAGTATCAGGACTAAGGCCCTGATGGGGGGGGGGGGGGGAGCATGTTCAGTGAACACATACATTTATTACACAACTATTATAATTTATGAGAACCCATTTACAGAAAAATCACTTCAACTAAAATCACTTTAGAGTTATTTATTGCTATGACTGTTATTTAAGAAAACCCTTATTGATATTTCTTGAAATAATAATCTAAAAGCATTTATCCATCATAAATCAACATTTCATTTCCTGTTGCAATAGAAATATATGCACAAGACATAAGCAATCCCATAAATTCGTCATTATTGTGAAATATGTTCCTTTAGCAATTAGCAATTTTCAAACTATAAATCATGAAAAGTACTTTTACACTAAGCCATTACCGTTATTGCTTAAAAATAACAATTATTGTGATTTATATCTGGTGGTCAAGGACACTTCCTGGTTGCAGTGCATTTTAAATTGGAAGGAGGAGATGGAGTCGAAATTTCAAACTAAACACATGCAACAGCTCAACCCACTTTAGCTGTGACATTTTTAATCTACGCAACTGGGCATCCACAAAGCCTGGCTTTTGTTAAAATTAACAAACTGCATGTCTGTACCCTCAGGAAGATGTCATTGTGTTTGATTCAATATAATTTTATTTTAATCTCTAGTATATTTATTGACTGTTGACACAACATATACAATTCATCGAACACTTTAAACTTTTCTTTTTTCAATTATCTTCCATTATAATTTAAAATTTTATATATTAATAATAATTGTTATTGTTTAATAAATATAATAGAATAATAATAAAATAAAATAAATAAATAAAGAAGAATAACACATAAATAAATACTTTATAAAAATGAATAACTAAATAAATAAACGTTTGTGGAAATTATGTTGTTTATATTTCCTTTGTGCGAACAAAAATAATTTGAAATATAAGTGTTACAGTACTTTATATTTTCATGGTAAATTAAATAATATTGTATATTGAAAGGTATTGGTATATTTTGCTATTTAAGAGCACTCAAAAAGGTTGTATACTTCATGTCTAAAAAATATTAACATGAAAATATTTTATGTAATGTATATACTGTGTGTAATAAAAACAAAGTCTGACTAAAGTGATAATTTAACATATAAAATTACCATAATTTTTTTTTTTTTTTTTTTTTTGCTATAAATTGTTATTATTTTAATATAACAGTTAAATCAAGGTTTAATTTTGCATAATGCACAGTTCCTTTTAATTTGTAAAAAAATGTAATAATTAATAATAATTAATTAATTTTCTCTAAGTGCATCAAAAAGGTTATATATATATGTAAAATTTTACTGTTATTCTGAATATACCTCGAATAATGGGATTAAAAATATATATATATGACAAAAATATATATATCTACATTTTGTTGATTAGATTTGTAATGAGTTATTAAGCAACTATTAAAAATCCACGGTAGATATAAATTATAACGGCTGATTTACGTAATTATTTGAATAATATGGTAAAATAATGACGTTATTTGTATTGATTTTCATCAAAGATTTTCACGAATAGTTTCCATCAGGATATAAACAATTTTTAAAATGTACTGTATACTGTTTATTATATATTGTCATTTATCATTGATAAGTAATATAATAAAAAGTGTTTGTTGCAAAATATGCAGCATTTGTTTCTTGTTAGGTTTTACAATTTGCATTTTACACATCCAATAATGGATGAATATGGATCTGAAGTTTTTTTTTTATAGAGTTATACTGATGTTTTTGCCAGTAAAAATTTAAAAAAAGTCGTGGCCACATAATAAACGATTTTAATAAAATTTGATATACAGGTTCAATTCATATTCAAATAGAGTTCTGCAAAATATATTCACAAATAATAAATTATTTTAGCAGTTTTTAACATTTAAAAAACTTGTGATAAAGAATGGCATGTGTGCAATCGTCCAAAGTTGCAGGTTTGAAGTTCTGTATCTTGAAAACTATTTAACTGAAATGAATTTTTTTTTATAATAATATAACCTCTGAAAAATTATCTTCTTATTTATTGAGTAATAATAACCTGGTAACACCATGATTAATCTTTAATTGGTTGTAAAAATTGAAAATTTGCAAATTTTGAGAAAATTAAAAACGTTATACAAATTAAAGGAATTCAAAAACATCTGAGAAATTAATGCCTGATGTAGTGTTACATATTAAGATCGAATTATTAAAGTTTTTAAGTTGCCATGTATTTCCTTCACCTTTAAAAAAATTTAGAAACTTTAAAAAAAAAAATGAAAAAATCTTAATTTTTCCTCTTATTGATAGGTAAAAAAAAATAATGAAGGAAAGGTCCCACATTACAGTTATTGCACAGACATAAAGATCAATAAGTCCATAATCTGCTAAAAAAATTTCAAGATTGCCTTTTGATTCCTAACGTCACAAAATTGGGTTAAAAAAGGCAAAATTAACTACATTCCATGAGCTATTTTTTTTTTTTTTTAATTCGCACACGTTTCTTAAAATATTGCAGGATTTGAAGGTGAAAAAAATTTAGTGCTGACATCTATTTTCTGTATGTGAGTTTAGGTGTTAATATATATATTTTTTGTTCAATTGAGCTTTTTTTTTCTACTTTAATTAAAAATCTTCTTGAGGCAAAAATAAACTGAAAGCAAGTATAAAAGTTTTTATATTTAAAATATACACTATTATCTGTAATATCAAAAGAATTAAAAGTTTTAAAAAGCTTTCCTTCACGTCGAAACAAGTGATAGAAATATTGGATTTTATCCTCAACATTTTTTACCATTTATTTTTTTTTTTCATTAAGAAATAAAAAGGCAAGAATGAAAGTTTGAATATTTAATATATATACTTTTAGCTATAACGTCAAGCAATTTTGATATTGTCAGAGGTGTCCTTCATCTCAATAGAAACATTGCATTTTCCCCTTAAAATTTTTCAAAAATAATTTTTTTCTCATTAAGGAATAAAAATACAATTACTAACTTATGTCAATCTGTTACTTATTATTCATTCCTAATTATAAATAATTTTTAATATAGTCTTTGCAGTCTTAAGGCTAATAACCAAAATTGAAACTTCAAGCATGTAGCCAAAACCACGATTTTGCATCCACTTTTAATATAAATTTTAATACTTAAATAAACAATCCTAAAATCTATTATTTTACATTTACTCATAAATAGATATGATCTACTTACAAAATGATTTTCGTTAAAATCTGTGACATGTCTGCCACAGGTGATTTGCTCAATTTGTATGGAATGACCCATTTCTGAATTAAGGTTGATTTCTTATGTTTTAAAAGTAAATAAATACTAAAAAATAATAATAATAATAAAGTGTATTTAACATTTTCATCTCATAAATTAATGTGATAGTAATAATAAATAAATAAATGTGCTTTGAGAAAGTAATTAAATAAAGATTGCCAACATGCAATTAATAAATACATGTCAAAATGAATATTTATATATATTGAAATATCATAATATTCTTTGAAACAAAGGAAAAAAAATTAAGAATATATGTTTGTTTACATGTTTTATTTTAAATGTGTGTATTAGAAATTTTTCTATCCGGTACTGCTTGAACGTAATTATATATTTAGGCAAAAGAAAAAAAAAAAAAAAAATATATATATATATATATATATATACAGATATAATATTGATAAGATAACTTTTGTTTTGTATATTTTGGCTCATCAAAATTATTGTTTAATAACTCAAAGTTGTGCACAAAAATTTCAAGCTTTTGGAAAATATATATGCTCGAAACACTTTTAGTTCGCTCCTTGTATTGGTACTTTTACAGTACAGTTGGCTACAAATTAAGAAATTTAACATAAAATTTATGTATGTGGGGAAAATGTACAATTTTTCGTCTAGCGATGATTGTAACTATCATTTTCCAGTTTCTGCGAGTTTTTAGTTTCAAGGTTAAAAATGTAGCAAATTGTTCCCCTTACACAGCCCTTACCTCGGTAAAACTTGCTTCCGGTAATAGAAGCTCAAGGGGATATCTGACGTCGAATTCCTTTCCCGACCCTAATTGTGATTAGGGAGTGTATTTTCTTTGCAGTTGTAAATATTTCTTCTTCTTTTTGCAATGTGGAAATCACTAATTGTGGGTTAGAAATATTGAAGTAGGATTTCCGTGTAAACTCATTAAATATGTTTTGTATATAGGAAATAAATAAAAATTAAAAACGATGATAGAAAGAAAAAAAGAATTGTAGATATATATATATGAAAATTTAAAATGAAAGAAAGAAAGAAAGAAAATGAATAATAATGAAAAATGTATTTTAAAAATGAAATGAAATTGAATACAAAAAAAATCATCGTCAATTTTAAAATGGTTTGTGTTATATACAGTCAGTACCGGATATATGGTCACCTGCTTATAAGGTCACCCCGCTTATAAGGTCACTTTTCGTAAGTCCGGACTGACTGAATAGGTATTACGTGTTAAAATACACCACCTATATGGTCAGTTTCCAAAGGCTACTATCGGATATATGGTCATATGGTCATCTTTTGTCTGCCTTTTTATAGCAAAATATCTTATCGTTTTATGCTTTTTCCTTTTCTTTTTTAGGGTGTAAAGTGCCGAGTAGACATATCATTCGCATTCAAGTATCTTCAAGTGTTGGCCTCTTTAGTATTGGTCACGTGCTGCTTGTCGTTTTGAATAGCTTTAGAAAGAAGTTAACGGACATCCTGAAGGAGGAAGTTCTTTCCTTCTAGTCAATGATTTCATTTTTCCATCGTTGAATCGCCCATGCATTTGCTAAAATCCACAAGTACGAATTTTCGCATGGTAAAGAAAGGCCAGTTGACATTTTTATAGCTTTAGAATGAGAGAAAGACATTTTTCTTTTTAAACGGAGCCTTACAGATAGCGATAATATTGCATACCACGTGACTAGATGCACGTTGACACTCGGGGGAGGGGGAGGGGATCTCCTCTTCCCAGTTGCAGCCTATAAGAGAAACTCTTTCCTATCGGTAAGAGTTTCTGAAGCTCTGGAGATTTCTCCCTCAACTGTCGCATTAGATTGGAAAATATGCCATACCCCCTTGCGACCGAATGAAAATTGTTCTCTGTGCAGAGAAAAGTTAAATCACGCAGTTTTAGTTTTTTGAATTTTTCATTACTTGTCGCTGCGTGTAAAGTCTTCGTTCATTTGATAATTGCCATTTGTAAATACAAGATATCAGCAAAACGAAAAATTTGACATTGGAAAAAATTGGTAGAAAATTTTGAAAAATCGAATGTATCGAAAGCAGCTTTCGCGAAGACTGGTGGAATAGAGAGAGCGACACTGAATAACGTGTTAGGATTCAAATCTTGTTAAACAGAAGATGTGATCAACCAAAAGAGAAAGCGAGAACATATATCAACATTTGAGAATGTTGAGAAAGATCTTTTCACTTGGATAAAATGTACCAAATTGCAGAAAATTGGCCGTTTTGTTAGCAGCGGATATGGATGAATGGCTCAGAGAAATTGACTCCATTAGTTATTGGCAAATGTCTCAAGCCTCGTTGTTTGAAAAACTGCAAATCTTTGCATGTATCTTACGATGCGAACCGAAAGGCCTGGATGACAATAAACAAGTGGGAAAAAGAAATTGGGCTTTTAGATAAAATTTACACAAACAATAATAACTATAATCGAAGACAACTGTACCGCCCATTGCAGAATTCCCAATTTAAATCCAATTGAACTTGTTTTCTTGCTTCCAAACTGAACTAGTATGGCACAACATTAGATCAAGGGATTATAAAAAATATTAAGATAAATTATCGAAAGTTGCTTTTAAAGCCGTCATTGCTGCCATTGATCAAACAAAGAAGTTTCGCGTGATTGCGTTAGATGTCATATGTTACGTAGACAAGAGTTGGAATATGATATCAAAGAAGACCATTGAAAATTGTTTTTAACATCCTTGGATTCCAGAATGTGAAGAATTATCATTCCAAGACAACAACAATGATGATGAAGGTAATGGTATGTCCCTATTTGAAGTTGCACAAGAACTACGGAATGCCGTTTGCACAATACATGATGAACTGACATATGCAGCTCTTGACAATGTGATCGCTACTAATGGACTTTACCAACGAGTGGCAACAGTCACGCCTTTGCGGGTATGTACCTTTGGAAAAAGATTGTTTATTGAACGAAAGGGAAGCCGTGTTAAAATGTTCTTCACGCTTATTGGTGTTTTTCTTCTAGATATCCGCAGCTGACGTGACATCGGTAAAGTCCATGGTGAAGCTTCTATACTGGAAATTTTTCAGAAATTTTAAATATAAACATTGATGGAAACGATGATAATGGCAGTGAATTCGAAGCTGAACCGACAACGCGAGAAGAAGCTCTCAAAGCATTCAGATATTTTTTACCAATCCCAAAGCCACTGAGGAACATTTTAAGACTGTTCGTGAATAAGAAAAAGTAGTTTTAACAACTACAATAAAAATTAAACAAACATGCATAAAAGATTATTTTTACTACTACGAGCATGCTTATCAATTCAAAATTTTAAGTGTAAAGCAATTCTTTTTTGTACATTTTGTTTTATTAATTATATGCTCATAGCTTCTTTGTACATTATTGTACTTATAGAACTAACTTATTAATAATATTTTATTGTCTAAGATAAAGTTTTTGCTTACACCACATATAAGGTCATATTTTTCAGGACCGCTTGGGTAACCATATAACCGATACTGACTGTATTTAGGAGTATGCAAACGGAACGTATTTCGCATATGGTGTTTATTTTTTGTTCTCGTCATTTGTATGTTTTTCGGCGACAATAAACAAATTTTCCTTAGCAAAATTCAACGGATATTTACAGCAGGAATATCTGCTATGGACACAATCACAGAAAAACACTGAACGTGCACTGATTTCAATTTATGGTTGAAGTCAAACACACATGCGAATAAAATAAAAATAGAAAAATAAAATAGAGTGTGTTAATGTAAAGATGTTTGAGCAACACATATAAACACAGGATATTTTTGACAGGTCATTTTTAAACACTACAACATCCTTTTTATTTTACACGCACCTGCAAGGATTTCCTAAACATTTTACAGACATTTGCTAGCTATTTTCGATACCTTGTTGAGCAGCAAGGATATTTATACACAAACACATTACAGACAACATAAGATATTAAGCATTCACAAACATGGGATTACTTGAAACTTGAAATTTCATTATGTATGAGACTTGATTAAGCATACATGCACGCACACATGAATTCAAGGTAGTAATTTTATGTTCATTTTGTTGCTCTCCTTTCTTCTTTTCAGCGTTTATTTTAGACATTATATATAACGCACACGAAAAAAAATTAAATAAATAAATAAATAAAAATAATTAATAAATAAATAAAATAAATGAAGAAATAAATAGAAATAAGAAAGCTATTATTAAGAAAGCTTTATAATTAAACTAACATAAATATTTCAAATAACTGTATAATTATAAAATGATATAAAGTGATTTATAAACAAAATATGGACTTTGATATAAAATTTTTAAATAATGGAAATCATTAAATATAATAATAATAACCTATGGTAGTAGTAAAATAAATAATGGTAATAAAACATTGCATAACTAAGTAAATTAGAATAAATATATAAAATAAAATACTAAACATATGTTATTTTTTTATAAAATTCAAATAGTATTTTGCTTTATAATCGATGACATTCCTTTTCTGTCGAATTTCTTTAAGCCGGGTACATTTTGATTGCAGGCATTAAAATGAAGTATTCTGTGGAACTGGAATGACAGCGTAATTTATCAAAATACGTATAATTGCATACTAAATTATAAAAAAAAATTAATAATTTGTTTGTAGATATAATTTATAGCATTTCAAAAATGAATATAGTTTAAATAAATAAATAAATATACAATTAAACAAATGTATAAATATTATATTATTTTAGAAGGATTTTTGCAAAATTAAAAGCTAAAATTTAAATTATCAAAACTAAGTAATTCATTTAATTATTGAAAATTTAATTGTGTGAACTGCATTTTGTTAATCACATTTTGGTTCAGGAGTACATAACACCTAGTACACTCAAAGAACTATGCGATTTAAGTCTGCTGCGATGAAATAAAATTATACATTGATGTCAGGTCAATAATTGTCGCAACTATGCATGATTTGTAGCGCGCCTTTTACGTACACTTTATTTCACTTATTTCATACACAGAAAACAGTGCTATCAGCCAGTCAATGTGGAACATGATGTTAACACGCATTTAAAAAATTTTCAATATTGAATTTATATGTATGTGTAATACTCTATTTTGGGAATTTTAAAATTATTTTCTACTTTCTTAAATTTATTTTTCAAGTGTACTATTTCTCTATAATGTATTTTTTTATCAACATTTCTTTCTTATAACTGTTATTATTTTCTGATGTGCATAACCAATTTTATCTGGTCATTGAGCTTGGATTATAGTAACAGTTATTGCTTTTCTTTTATATTTCTCTTACTCTATAATTGTATAAAATATTCATTCTGTAATATTTTTACGTTTAACTGGTGCAATATGTACCGAAGTGCATATTCGGAAGTTTATTTCGGATATATTAGGCTCTGTCTATAATGCAACAATTGAATTTCAGTTTACCAAAATATTATATCAAATTATTAAATAAAAAAATAAATTAGATGTTAATAATGCTATAATAATGATAATTTATTTTTATTGTATAAAATATTTTAGCTCCATAAATATTTTCGGAACACTTTTAAAAAAAATCCTTCCTCTTTAAAAAGGTTTAAAATTAAGTGGACCTTATATTCAGTCGGGTACACTGAGAGTACTTAGAAAATAAGAAAGTACTAAGGAAATAATTACAAAAAAAAAAAAAAAATTATAAAATAAATATTCGAAAATTTTAAAACACATGCTTTGAAAAGCAGTATTTTTTTCTTTACAAAACATGGGAGTCACGGTTTTTTTTTCTCCGCTATGGTGGACAGTACGATAGGCAGGCGATTGATGACCTTCAGTCGGACAGAGGTAATATCACGTACACTTATATCGTAAGACGCGTTTTTTTTTAAACCCAGAACATTGACCAATCGCTACCCAAGTATGGGGGAAAATGAAGAAACCCCACACAAGGGAAAAGCGATTTTTACTTCGAATGGTCACTCTTACAAAATTCATTGTATGGTGTAAATCTACAGATTTCCGTGAACGGGCTTCGCCCGAAGAAAGAAGGAAAGGGCCTAAAAAATGGGCAAATATATGCTTTTAATAATGGGCCCATGCAACTAAATAATACGGACAAAAATTAAGGATCCCTCAAGATGACATCTAATTGTAAGATATGTGGAATCGCATCAATCTACAGATCTATGGGTGAGTGAAGCCTCTGCACCATTTCTTTTGTGCTGGTCTGTTTTTTTTTTTTTTTATTCTTTTATGATATTTTGGGTAATTAAGAGTCATTTACAAAATTTAATCTGGTCAACATAAATAATAAACAAATAATTATAATTATTTAAAGAAAAAAAAAAGAACAATAATAAATAGACAAAGTAAAGCATTCTTTATCATTACTCGACTCTCACCTCTTTATTTTAAGCATCTACATATGTTTTCAAGCAAAGAAAAGATTTGTATAGTAAATGAATGAGATATTGCCAAATGAATGAAATATTATACTTTCCATAATATGTAAAACTCGTAAAAAGAAAAAAAGGCAGGTTAATTAAAATAAATATAAATTTTATATGGCATTTGACACTGTTTTTTTTTTTTCTTGTAGTCTATAATGATTATTTATCATTTAGTAGTTGTTATTTTAGAAACGCGAATGTTTACTTTTCAGAATCGCGTGTATTTGTATTCAATTTTGCAAAAAAAAAAAAAGGTATACAACTAGTAATGAAGCCTTTTCAACCCTTTCTTTATTTTTAATTATATATGCTAGTAAATAATTTTCTTTGTTTATTTAAGATATCTTTTATTCCATGTCATTAAAGTAATTAATATGCGGTGATGTATACAGGATTGGCGTTAAATAACTCGAACCGAAACTTGCTCCATTATTGCCAAAACTTACTCTTTCTCTATTTTATTAAATATTCCATATTACCTCATTTTGTCATTTTCACAATGCAATGACGAGATAATATTGCTATCCTTTCTTGTACTAACCCCTATTTCATTCACGTGTCCATGGCATATGTTTTTGGCGACCAATTTCGCACGACATGTTGTCTCAAAAATTTTGTAGGAAAAGGTCCCAGAAACCTTAAATGTGCCTACAACAACAATAATAATAATATTAAATAGGGCTTGACAAATGTGGTCACAAAGTCAGCACTGGCAATCATTTTTTTTAACCATTTGGAAAAATGGTTATTGTTCTCGTCAGGGTAGGAAATCAAAAGCATATCTGAACGTTTTCATTGGCTTAATCCGCAATTTATTCGTTACCTGATTGGTATATACAGTAATCTGTATTTCCGTTTGGTTTCAACAACGATGGACAACAGAGTGTTGCCACTATGACAAAAAAGTAATAAAAACTACAAAAAAAAATTAATAAATCAGAAACAAATTGCATTTAAAAGTACTTTTTTTCTCTATCCGACGGTATAAAAAGTAATATTGTCGGATGTTTAGAAGTTTAAGAATGAAATTTTATTTAAAATTGGTCGTGAGATTTTTTAGAAATCTGATGGTAGAAAAGCCTTTTCCCGAACAGCCAATGAAATGCTTGGATGATACGCAAGTTTCAGGAAATCTTGCAATTTTTACGTGTAATAACACTATTAATGTTTAATACATGGCGTACGTAATGTATGTTCACCGAAAACTGAAAAACTGAAATTTCTTTTAAAATTTGTTCACGATGGTTCCAGGAATGTTATCGTTTAATAGTATGTAATGTAGGATCAACTCCGTGCGATTTTTTATGTCTTAAATTTTAGTCTTCGAAAAAATCATTTTCCAAATGGTCGTTGTAATTTGTTAAATTGCTATTTTTTTTTTTATTATTATTTATTTATTGTCTAACCTGGCTACCCAGTTATTTAATCAGACCCTCTTTTTTGAAGGAGTTACAAACATTTAGCTAAGAAGTGAGCATAAATGTTATTTTTTTCATTCCCCAGCCCTTACTTGTGTAGAGCAAGCAATGATTTGCTTCTTCTCACGTACTTTAAAGGAAGAATCAAGTTTAAAAGGAAGAATCAAGTTTCAGTTTCCATCTTAAGCATAGTAAACAAAACATCATCGTTTTCTGCTTTAGCCAGCTAGCATGTCACATGATTAGAATGTGAGGAGAGGGGGAGTCAGAAGAGGGCATAATGAAAAAGTAAAAAAAATAGTGTCAATTCAAGCTCTTTTGAATGCTACAGATTGTATACAATGCTAAAAAGATGCTAAGAAAAAATTTTTTGTAGGCTTTTAATCAGATTTTTATGTTTAGAAATAAAACTGATTAATCTATTCCATTCATTTTAAGGAATAATAACTTGTAAGGAATTCATTTGAAGTTAATATATAAAACTTAAAATTGCAAGAATAATTAATTTTAATAAAATTAAAGAATAATATGTACTTTTAAATATTTTTTCTCGCTTAAACTGCTTGCTACCTTAATTATTATGGCATTTGCACACCACACACATTGTGCAATAGGTCGGTGCCACCATTGTTAGGAGACAAGTGCCAGGTACTGGGATGTTTTTCAATATTTTTCATGAGAGCAGGACTTAATTTGCAAAAGAACCTGGCTCCGGTACTTCCCTATTTTTACTACATATTTGAATATTGGTCGGAATTCACCAGAGCTCATAAATATAGGGCTCCAGAGCCCAGTGCATTAGCGCTTCCAAAAAACAGAAGCCTAAATTATCCTTTCCTTTCCAGCTCTAAGCTTTTGCATTCTTTTCTATCAAAACACTTATATGTGACATAATGCAGACCTGCCAACCTTTGAGAAAATGAGAAATCATAGCACACAAAATTAAAATTAATTGAGAGGTTAGTTGGTTGGTTTTCTGCGTTTCGCAGCCATTTTTTGACATTCGTAAAAGGAATAAGGTTTCAGTCTTTTAACTCAATATACTAGTAAATTTTTTCCTCTGAAAATTTTTTTACGATTTTTAGAGTTTCTTCTCGTTTTGAAGCTTTTTTTTACATTTGTAAAGGGACCTGAATCCAATTTTTCAGCCCAGTGCAGTAAATTTTGACAAAAGTAGCGATTTTTTCCCATGATCATTTCAGGATATTCACAGTTTTTTTCTCACAATCTTAATTCACATTTTTCTATCACGATTCTTTGTTGAAATCCACACTTTTTTACACAAATTTTTGACGAAATTTGCATGTTTTACCGCGATCCTTTGACGAATTTTGTGTTTTTTACCACGATCCTTTGGCGAAATTAGTGCTTGTTTTATGCAATCTTTCGGTGAAATTTGTTTTCTTACTGATCTTTCGATGAAATCAGCATTTTCTTACTGATCTTTTCATGAAATTAGCATTTTTTTTTTGTGCGATATTTTAACAAAATTCACGTTTTTACCACGATCCTTTGACAAAATTTATTTTCTTCTGCGTCTAATTAACGAATTTTATTTTTTTTACGCGGTCATTTGTCGAAATTCGTGATAGTTTATCGCAACAGATCAGCAAAATTTTCAATATCTTTTCGGGATCAATTAACAAAATTCACTACTCGTTTCCGCGACCTTTGAACGAAATTTGGAATATTTTTCCCTCGATAGTTTATCAAAATTCGTGATTTTTTGTGCAATCTTTTGACGAAATTCGCAATTTCTTTCTGAACTCTTAATGAAATTAGCGATTTTATTCAGCTACCACTATTTATTTATAAGATCTTTTCACGAAACACCAGATATTTTTACACGATCATTTAAAGAAATTCTCAATTTTTTCCGCGATAGATTGATGAATTAATTTGGGGAAATTCCATAAAGGAAAAAAAAAATTTGCAGACTTCCAAGAAGTTTCAAAATATACCTGCAAAAGAATCATAGGTCTGTGGAAGAATTTGGAGAGGGAAATACCGCACAGCATTTTTCATTATGCAGGCCTTTCCTTTTCCGTATGCAAATCATGGCATTTCGTACACTATTTCAAACCTTGCCCCTCAAAGAACCACCTCTCCCCCCTCCAGAAATTCTTAAAATGGCACCCCTGTTTCTAAGGAAGGGAATTCTTGTATAAATATTTACAGAAACACAATTCACTCATGGTTCATATACATAAAGAGGGTTTTATGTTAAGAAGTTTGTTTTGCAGCCCAGATTTTTTTTTCCCCATGAGCCTTTTTTAATGTCCGAATTTTCGGACTAATGACCAATTTTTTAACTTTCGGAAATGAATACTTTGAAATTTTGGAAATTTCGAAACAGAATCACCCCTGAAAAATATGTTGAGCAAGATAAAAATCTTAACTAGAAACAAAAAATGCGTTTGAGTTTTTTTGCAAAAAAAAAAAATCGTAGTTTAAGAACGACTTTTGTAGCATCGTAGTTTATAGGTCCAAATCGTAGCAACTACGATTTTTTTGTAGCAGTTGGCAGGTATGCATAATGTCTCTTACACATAGGAGATGGAGATGAAACTGGATCAATTTTTCTATCAGTCTTCGGTGGGTGCTAGTTCAATCTGTCTTAAATTCAAAATTTTATATATTCAGGTATAGGAAGAAAAAAAAAAAGAACTTTTCCTCCTTTTTAATGCTATTTTGATCAGAATGAAGGGGAAACAAAAATCATGTTTTTCTATTCTAATGATACTTAACGGAGTTATGTTTGTCATTGACTGGCGTGATGAGTTGCTGTAGTGCCACTCAAGAGAGCAAACAATAAATAGGCTTCAGTCCGATTTTCTTTTGTGACAGTAGGATATTTTTTAATTGGATCATTTACTTCATTTTTCTTATTTAAAAATCTGACACAAAAAGAACATTTTCATCAGTTTTTTTTTTTTTAGTCAACAAGAAGCAGCTTGAGGGGTTTTTTTTTTTTTTTTGATTGAGGTTTTAAATCTTTTATTGTGTACGAGGATAAAAATAACGTTAATGATTTTTCTATTTATTTTTCATGATGAAGGCTGCCCATGCTAAGGCTCTGCTCTGCAAATATACGAAATCACTTTCATTTGTAGGTAGATATAATTGCCATATATTGTTATTCTGATAGAAAGCAATCGATCAGTGTTTCCCCTTTTTCAATAAAAGCATCAAATCTTTCCGATAATGGTGTCAAATTTTTTACTTGTAACGGTTTTACTTGTAATGGTGTAGTTTTTACAAAAACTACATGCCACTTAAGTCCCTTCCCCCTTGGGGTCCGGTACAAGGTCCCTTGAAGCTTTTGCACCATAAATTATTAATAAATTGCCCCTCTTAATCCGACCTTCATTTTTGGAAACATTTTTCCATTTACTTATTCTCCAGATTCTATATTCCAGTTAAAATCTGGGGCACCTTAGGGCCCTGTAGGGCCCGATCCGGGGCCCCTTGAACTTTTTGTGTGCTGTGCATTTTTTACACTCTAATTTTCTCACCTTCTCATTGCATAATTTTAAAATTGAGTCTTGGACTCTTCCCCCTAGATCAACACCCTCAAATTATTATTGGGGCTCTAGGGTCCCTTTTTAAGCATTTACCCCATTTTTGTGCATTTCTTTAAAATATTATTCTAATGATTATTTCATACCCTATGATTAATTTTGACTAATTGAAGATCTAAAACGCTGAGTACTAAAACATTTAAACATGTTTTCATGTTAGGGCCCTGCTTTCAACTGTCAGTTGGGCCCCCTTAAAAATGGTCCGATTCACGAACTTTTTTTTTTTTCTAACAACTTCTTAAGTTCTCCAGCTAATACATGAACGACAAAAAAAATTTGCAGACTTCAGCTACCACAAATTTTGAATATTAATCGTCTTCTTGGGGCCTTTGTTGCAGCTTCTTTAAAAACTATCCTATTCTATTGCAATTTTCTTAAACATAGTTTTAGCATCTTCCAGCTACTTTAAAAAACCCCTAAAATTTTTTCTTATACCCAATTACATTCCTGTTAAGAACCTGGTTCCCAGGGCCCGGTCTTTCTTTATACCTCAGTTACCACTTTTTTCTAACATTAATCTCCTTTTTCAGCATCAACTTACATCTACTCCTTACAGCCGTAAATTAAAAATTGCGTTACTTTAAAGGTAACTTTAGATAAGGGATTTCATCCGTTTATTAAATATCGTGTTAATGCTAACAGTAATTCATGAAATTTACATGGTGAGGCGGTATCTTCCAGCGCTTGGTGGTGTGTTGTTTCCTCGGGTTTAAGGGCTCAATTTCAATGGGATTTGCTACCTTGAACTTAGATTACAATTCATCGTATTATGAAATTTTGTCTTAGGCTTTAGTTACCAACATTTTCTAACATTAATGGTGCATTCTTTTTTTTTTTTTTTTTTTTTTTTTTTTTTTTTGATTCTGTGGGCTTGATTCATACTAGGTTTGGCTCACTCAACTTGGTTTTCGATTGTCTCCGGCACGTGCAGGCACACCCGGTAAATACTGTAATAGGTAGTGGGGATCTAGATTACTGGTTCGTTCAGGAAGAAGTTTGATGGGAACACATTAGAGCTGCGGAAGTCAATGGGGCCTCCAAAATTAGGTTCATTTAAAAGAATTTCCAAAGAGATAAAATCATACAAACTTAAGTTTTGTTTAAGGTTATTATCTACAAACACCGGGCAGGCCTGCTAGTGTATGAATAATTTGACAGAAAATAGTTAAATGTACAAATTGATATGATACTTTTTGTATTTGAGAACATTCCTATTTATTATGTTTATAATTAGTCTTAGACAATCAGTAAATCATCTTAATGACAACATTGTTTCTTTTTTTTTGGATGAACTTTTGTTTTTCTGACAATCCTTATCATTAATAATAGCACGTATAGTTTAATACTTTCATAGGTTATTTTGGGTATTGACTAGTGATAAAATAATAAAAAATAAGTAATATAAAAATTTTGTTTTTAAAGTCAATTCCTACTTAGGTCATCAAAGAAAAATTTAATATAATCCATTAAGCTAATATTAGTTTTTGTTGCATTAAAATATCTCAATTTGTTGATTTTTTATAAGCAAGTAGGTTTACAATGGAACTCTTTGGGAATTTGACAAAATATTAGAGATATCGCCAAGTTGGCGTCACTTTTGGCAACTCATTTTGGCCGCCAAGTTGACTACAAACTTGGAGGTATTTGGCGACAGAACAGGATCACCCTATGGTAACCCCTTATTGAACATATTTTCATTGATCTTCAATAACCAATGGCCGCCATTTTGTTTCCCATGCAAAACTAAAATTAAAATTTAATTAATTAATTAATATTTGAAAAAACTGTATTAACATCAATTGTCATCCAGTACAAGTTTAAAAAAATTTATTTCAACTTGATAGGATGAATAATGAGTATTTTATTAACGATTGAAAATTTGAACAAGATATATAAATATATAAATAAATAAATATATAAATAAATAAATAAATAAATAAATATAGGAAGAGTGTGAACTAATAGTAGGAATTGAATAAGTGATGGGTTAATGAATTTGTGAGTGGAAAGAAGTCATTAAATTTTTTTGCGTAATTAAATTTAAGAATAGAAATGTAACTGAATTAAATTATTAAGAATTTGATTTTAATTAAAATTTATTAAAAAAGCTAATATATGCAAAAATGTGTATTAAAAATTTTTAAGCATTGGGTTGCCGAATACCGAATATTCGGTATACACTTTGACCGAAGCTTTGGTCAATCCCTACTTGCAATATAGTAAAATATTAAAATAATTAAGTAAAGTAATAAACTAAAATGATAAAAAGTAATATATGTTTTAAAATAATGAAATTATTAAAAGTAAAGGCCAACTAAATAATTAGCAATTTATAATTAAATATGCATAATAAAGATGAGATACATTTTCAATGAAACTTTCCTCATAAAAGTGCCTATTAATTCACATCAAAACCATACAGTAAAGAAATTTTATTTCAGGTTTAGTCAGTCTTAATAGCCAAAAAAAGCTTTGTTTAATACATACATATATCTGGTAAAAAGATTGTGATTACCAGTGATATTAGCATATCTTGATTTTTTTTAGAAAAAAATTTATACTTCCTTCATGAAAAACCATGAGCTGAGTCATATTATCGAGAATTACAAATTAAAACATATATGGAATGTTATAAAACTAAAAAATTCTGTAATTTTGCCCCTACATCTGAACTGAAAGTTTCATTGTTTACATCTGTGGTGATATGCGGATTTCAGACATTTGCAGATTTTAGGGTTGTGGATTTGAGGGAGTCCTCTGTATTAAATGTATATCCATATTTATTTATCATAAACATACAAAAGAAAAAAAAAATAATAATTGTTAAAAAGACAATGATAATGGTATCATTTGGGAGGGGGCGAAGAGTGTTCAAGAAATGATAATGCATGATATTGTGGGGGAGGAAGGAGATCCACAATTGCCAAAAAGTTCATAGCATTATATATGTACAGCCCCTTTTCCTTTTATGTGTTTGGTTTATCATCTTAAGTAAATGGAAATAAAAAATCATTAATTTTACTTCAGAAAGGTAAGTTTTTTTTTTTAATTATTTATCCTCAAATTCTTATGGCAAATTGTCAGATCAAAATGAACATCCCCATGTTTCAGCTGGTTCAGGATTCTGATTATGTAATACCAATGTAGGAGAATGGTTTATTTTAGCAATGCATATTACACAGGGTTCATACTCATTTTCCCCAAAAAAATCCCCTGAGAATCCCCTGATGTATTTTCCAGGATGAATAATTTTTCCATGTCGACAATTAACGAAATTTTTAAAAATCAGTATCGAGCCCCAACCTATCCCCAAAAATAATAAATAAAGAGGCAATCAGTAAAAGTAAAGATTATGCTTCAGATATAAAATACAATTTATACATATTTTCTACCTAAGTTGTATCTGTAAAAATTAATCCAAAAATCTGCTGAATCACAAGCACACTAACATGTCTGCTTTTTCCCGTTTTAATAAAGCACTACAAAGTTAAATAAAGCAAACTGCATATTTCTGATGATTAGATTAACAGATTACACATAATGATTTTTATGTTTTACTGACTTTCCTAGCCCTTAACTAAAACTTTAAGCTTAATCAATTAAAAATCCTTCTCAAAAATTTTCTTTTTTATACTCTTAAACCTTTTCTGCACCCAATAGGGAAAAAAGAAATAAAATCTGGCAAGCCAAGCGTTTTAAGTTTTTACTTTAAAAATTAAATAAGTTTATTATTTTTAAATTTCAAAGTTTTCAATACCTTTTTAATCTGAAAAATAATCTTTACAGGAAAAAAAAATCATAAAAAAAAATTGACTCCTAGACCCTATGAGATTAAAGAAAACCTTCTCTGAACTTTCCTTTCTGGCAGAAACGACAGCAAAACTTGTAAGTATCAGGTTTAACACATTCAACCCAAACTGCAAATTCTGGATTCACATTTTTATCTGTCCAGTCTAAATTAAAAACAGTTTTGGCAGAGCTCATTTTGACATGAAAAAAAATATTTTCAGAATTTCAAAATAGAAATATCAAAAATCCAATACTGACGAATTCATAAATGAACATTTATCCTTTTACAATCCATTAAATAATGTATTTGAGTTAATTGATATTTGACTTTCTGTCTACTTCAAGATATATTTCATCTATTTTAAACTATATTTCTACAAACAATCACGCGATAATACACATATTGTCTATTTACATCTATGATCTGCTCGCTTGACGATCATATCATTTTCAAAACAAATTTGAAGCTGTTGTCAAATTCAGACTTCATGAATGAAGAATAGTTAACCATGTAGAAAAAAATCTTTCTCCTGCAGTGCTTGGTGGTGTTGAAGGCGTGTCTGCTTTTTGAGTGGATGTTGCCAGACGTTAGAAGGCATGGCTAGTTTCCGATTCGATGTCTCACGAGGTTTGAAGGTGGGTCTTAGTTCGATTGCATTATTTCCCAGAGTAGACGATCATTTCGCCAAGTTTCCCCAGGTTTTTGGTATGTTTTAGATTTTCCCCTGAGATTCCCCTGATTTTTAAGACCCGAATTTCATCCCCTGACTTTCCCAGGAATCCCATATTCCCCTGATGAGTATGAACCCTGTAACAATTGTTGAGATATTTCACAAATGTAATTAATTTTGATATTTCTCATTCATCATCTGATAGAATGTGCGGAACAGATGTCATATTCGCCCCATATTGGCGCGATTTTTTTCTATCGCCAATAACATATAGGCAACAGGTACTTAACTTGCGCCAAAGTGTCGTTATTTTGCTTGATGTGGTAACCTGGATTATGTTGTTTATGCTGTTGATGTTTTCGCCAAATTGGCAACCGAAAAAAATCGCGCCAATATGGGGCGAATATGACATCTGTACCGAATGTGCAATATTATGTATGCTATCTTGGCACTAATCGACAGATATTTGGATACAGCTCCTCATCTTTTTGCTTCCTTTTGGGAACAACGGATTTCGAGCTTATTCTATCGACGATAATTTTCAAAATGTTCAAGCTATGTTTTTGAGACTTTCACAAAAGTTGCTCTATACACTTAGCTAATACATTATGCACATTATATTTTGATTACATTCGTGCATGCGCAGTGAAGCATTTTTTAGTAAATCCTCTCATTTTTCATCCAATTTTTATTATTATTTAATTCTGATTGCAAAGTATGTATAACGTTGTTTGTCATGTTTTCTGAAAAGAACATTTTTTTATATTAAGAACTCTGCTAATTATAAGCAAAAAACTTGGCAAAATTTGGGACTGTTTTTATAAAAACCTTAATTTCTCTACTAATATACATGCTATCCTCATAAAAATGAACACAGTTTATTACGATAAGCCTCTTAATCATGTCCTACAGTTTGAACGCTTTTTCTACATTAGTTTTTACAGGGTTATCCAAAAAATATTCGTTCTTTTTCAATTTGTTCACTAGGGTTTTGGGAAAAAAATCTTCGCAGAAATATGACCTATACTATTCTGTTTACACACCTGGAGTTTCAGGATAATTCCTCACGTACTTCTCTAGATATTTAACAAAACGTCTAAAATCGCAAGTGACCAATCATCATTGGCCATATAGTGTATTAAATAAATTGGATCTGTGTGTATATATTAAGTGGTGTGAATATCGAACAAATTACTTGTATTTACGAAGCAGTAAATGGATAGCCAGAAAGTGCTTGTGAAATATTTCCTTCTCTGGCCAAGTCTGCTATAAAAAAGGAGTAACAAAATATATGGATACATGAAAGATTTTTGTCTCTTTACATTTCTTTAAATAAACACATCAATTAAATTAATAAACATATCTTTAGAGCCATATTACATATTAAATTATTATAAAGGAAGATCACAAATGTTTTAATACTCACATTTGATATTTCCAGTAAATATTTATTTTTCTCTGCCTCCACATCTATAATGCCACCTTGTTGAACTTGTTTTTGAAATAGAGCAGCCATCTTCTTTTGAAGTTCAATTATTTCTTCAGATAAAGTAAAATTGCTTTCATCACTTTCTTCTGGAGGTGGATAGTCAACATTCCATTCATCAAATTCAATTGGAATACGACACATTGGGCATAATAACTGTAAACAAACATTTCTTTTAAATATTTCAATTAAAAAATTACACTATCATTTAAATACTAAACTTTAGACAAATTGTCATTAAAAGTTATTAAAGTGAATAAAATGTGTACCATTAGAGAAAGGGGTTTAGAAGTAATTTTTGTTTATTTCCAGTCACATTTTCTTGTCAATTATTTAAGTGGATAAAAGAAACAAAGGAAATTTCAGTATTCCTTTGTACACCAAATCTTAATCACTATCTATTCATGTTAAGCTCTAAGAGAAAATACAGTTTTATGAAATTTTGTGGATTATAGCTCTCGAGATATAGCCATCAAGCCATCATGTAAGTTGTGAACGACGCAATGAAGCAACATCACCTGTAGGGTGAAATAAATCCCAGCCTATAGTGTTGACTCTAGAACAAAAAAAAGCACCAGGCAGGAATTTAATAAAAAGAGGGCAAATTGTTCTCAAAAGGGTACTTGTGTTCTGTTCAAAACACATATTTTGAACTGGTTTGTTTAGAGTCCCCTTATATCAGTAAAATTTTGTGATATTTTCCCGAAAAATTGACAATTTTTGAGATATATAACAATCAATCGATGAATTTCAGGATATTTTCCCACGAGCGATCGACAAATTTCAACATTTAAACCTCATCATAGGTTAGCAGACAATGGCAAATGGAAGTCTCAAAAACTAATGTGTAGTTATGTGGAAGACTCAAGTAGACATGCAGGGCATTCCAGTAATAAACCTTAATGATGACACACGAGTTTTACAGGTGACAAAAAATCCAGCATAACTTTGCTTGAACTAAAATAAACTTAAACAGTAGAAGAAGGGCTACTATGCAATAAATACATACAATATGGAACCAGTTATGCAGAATAAAGTTATCCAGAAAACCAGTTATCCAGAATGATATTTCCAATTTACTGATTTCAGATTCTTTTCAGAAAAAAAGTGCCATACAGTGCCAGTTTGTGATACAATACAATATGCATAGTATAACTTGATGTCAATATCCAGTACTTGAAATAAAGGCATGTTTAGTAAGATATTTGACATTTTGATATTTATGCAAAGGAAACATAAGAATTTTTGTTTCCAAGATATTTCCATAAATTGTCTTCTTTCAAACTCCAATTAACTTTTGATCTTGTGTAGACTTAATCTTAATTTGCGCAATCTAATAGTCAATTTGAAATCAGAATCAATGCCACAACCACATATATTCTACCAATCTAATCAAAAGGATGTTGCTTTAATGCCCAACCAGCTATCCGGAATACATTTAGCTCCAACTATTCCAGATAAGTGGCTCTATACTGTACATGCAGTTGGCATGCAGCTAAGGTGAGTCAAAAAATGCAGCTAAGGTGAGTTTTGTTCATCATCTATACAAGTCAAAACAGAATCCTTGCATATTAAATGCTGCTATTCCTGTGAATGAAAAACTTACGCAAAACGGCATTAATTCAAGCGTGATGATGTCAAATGTATGATCAGCTGCCATACACAGTGAATAACTGGTGATTTTGAATTTACAGCTCTGGATTGCAACTGAATTACGTGTTTATGAAAAATCGGTACATAGACACAGAAGCAATGGCACTTTAATGTATTTTGCCACTGACTTGGAGAGGGTAAAAATAAAGTATGTCATGTAACTGAAACTTATTTAAGTTTTATTTTAACACTAAAAAGTTACTTTTATTGAACTAACTAGGGGGCTCTGCCCCCTACGAGCTACGCTCGCCAAACCCCGTTCAGACTCTAAAAGCCTGCTAATTTGACCAGCTTTAACCCTCCGAATGTCTTGGAAAAGGGCAAAATTGTAATGTTGTTTTCTCTGCATTTTGTTTTAAATGCTAAAAAAAAATGATTCTTTGAACATTTTATAAAAAAACTTAATAACGAATATGAATGCAATCCTTGGAAGTATTAATCATTGTTCCATGTATTAAAAATACATTCAATCAATAGAATTATATTGCTTTAAATATTGCTTGTATTGTAGTGAAACCTGGAGCTTAGTGAACGTATTAACACGGGCTTGACAGTGAGGGGGTTAAAAAGATTTCGAAAGATTAAATTATAATTTATAAAACAGTGGCTATCTCCCTATAAACGGGTTTCAATTCATTTCTCTTTGATTCGGGAATTTTAAGGCCAAATCAGCTGCTATTAAAAGATACAATGGCTGTTTCCGTCTTTGATTAAATAAAATCAGTTAAACATTTCAAAATAAGCTAATATAAAATGAATTAAGTAAACAGAGTCTTTGTCTCCCGGTATTTTTTAACAAAGCGAAAACAAAAAATTTTTTTAATGACATTTTAAATGTATCGTTTTTAATCTGACGTAATTTTCACCAAACTTTTTTTTCTCTTTTTAATATTCACAGGAAAATACTTTTGTTAGAAATGAAATATTATTTGCGCTGTCCTAACAAAAATAGTCGAAAAGATAATCTCAAAATATCAACAAATAAATGTCTCGCGCCAATTTTAAACTGTTTTGCAATATTATTTTTTGTTCATTTTACATAATAAGTGTAATGTGACGCAAATGTGACATAATTTATCCTATTTAAGACTTCTAACACATGTTAATGAATTTATTATTTTACAATATCCTTTCGTTTTAATTCACGTTTAAATATAGTTTTTATGATGTAATTTTCAATGAGTTCCTTCTTTTTATATTTTCTGTTTATAATAGTCACGTGTAAATAAATTTTTAATTTGAAGCAAAGATTATTGTTTGCGCTGTTTATACAGTTGACAACAGTTTAAATTAATACCATTTTCTAAAATATGTAAAAAATATCTCTCGAAATGCTGAAGGTTTGAATTTAAAATAGAAATAAAACCTCAAAAAATGAGTCAAATTAAAGAAATAAGTGCAGCCTGCACACCGGAAAATTCTAATGCATAATATGATCTAAAAATGATTAAATTCCCATGTATAGTTTTTGCTCCTATAAAACTTTTTTAATGGAACGACTTTGTCCAACTTTAGCATTAAATATCTCTTAAAATAATTCTTCGATTTGAAAACTGTCTGCATCAGCATGTTTATCAAACATTTCTCTATAATACCACTGATTTTCATATTTTTGTATGCAATATTTTTCTTAATATTAACGAAGAAAGAGTTCCGGTCACAAAAAATTCAAAACCGACGGTGACAGCGTTACTTTTTTTTTTAGAACAGATATAAAAACTAAGCCAACATGGCACAACAATGATATTTTCCCACACAAGTGGCAACACAGCTAGTTTTTGGAATGGTCCATATGACTTATTGACAAAACTCGCAAGTTTTTTTTTTTTTTTTTTAATGCAATCACTAGACAAATTTTCCTTTTTTTTTTTTTTTTTTTTTTTTTACTCATGACTAACTGGCAAACTTCATGATTTTTTTCCTTTGACCAATTATCAAATCTCTCTCTTTTTTTTTTCCGTGACTGATTGGCAAAGCTTGCCGTTTCATCTTTAAAACTGATTCACAAAATTTATGATGCTTTTCCCATGCCCAATTGATAAATTTAGTGGGTTTTTTTCACGATGGATAGGTGAATTTTGAGATTTTTTTCGGCAATCGATCAATAAATTTCATTTTTTTTTCTTTGTGGGCAATTGACAATTTTTGTTAACCCCCGGTACGGTATGCTATTTCTTTCTCCCAGCTTATTTTATGTCGTCTTAAAAAAATAACGTTACCTTACAGAAGCTAGTTATAAAACAAAGCAGTACAATTAAATACTCTATAGCAATTTTTTTAATTTCTAAACATCGTAATTTTTCTATTTTTATACCGCCATATTGGAAAAAAAAAGTACTTTTAAATGCAATTTGTTTGAAAACTGTATCTCCATTTATTTTTCAAATATTAATTTTTCTGTAGTTTTCAGCAACATTTGTCTAATTTTGTCAACTCAAGTACTCCATAAAGTAAAGGGAAAATAGTTGAAAAATAGCAATTATATCTTTTTGTTGCCATTTTCTCATAACAACCAAAAGAAAATGTAATTAAAATGTGTGCTATTTTGAAAAAATATAGACAAAAAATTTATGTTAAAACATGGAGCTATTATAAACTATATTTAATTTTAAGTATCTATAGACGCTTTCAGTGTGACGTCAGTCATGATGTTTTGGTTGTAAACTGACTCCAAACAAATGGTTACTATGCGTCATTTCTTTTTAAATATAAAATGTTACCAGTACATATCAAGTATTAAAACACTTAGATGTGAGATATAGATATAAGATATAGCTGCAACACACAAACAAAATAGAAAATACCACATAGCAACTGTTTGTTTGGTGTCAGTTTCCAACCAAAACGTCATGACTAACGTCACGACTGAAATCCTCTATATTAATGTTACAAACAAATGAATACCTATGAATCCTTAGATAGCCTTTTTTTTGTCGAGTTTCTTTAATGACAGCATGTTTTTGCTGCATTTGTGTATTATTTTGCGATAATGATATCCTATGCTTGTTTTACTGTAGATGTTTAAGAGTGGATCGTAAATGTGGAATTCTTAAGCGGATGCGAATAACGTAATTTTACATAAAATAAAAGTGTGTGCTTTAAGTCTTAAACTTGAAATATGTTTTGTACTACTTATATATACATATATTTTTTTCATCGGGGCGACACTAAATTCTGAAAAAGCAGAATACCAGTTTTCTAGCTTTTTTTTTTTCCCCTGCGACTAACTGACAAATTTCACATCCATCCTCCTCTCGGTCAATCAATGAATTTCATTTTTTTATTTTCCTCAGCCAACTGATGAAATTCACAATCTTTTTCTTACGGTCCATTGACATACTTTGCAATGAAATTAACCAAAAAGGTGTGCCAAAAAGAGCAGAAAGGACCACCCGCCACATAATGTAGTTTCAAAAGGGCTGCCTGATGCATAAAGTAGTCAAAAAGGGCCGCTGGGTACTGCGTCCTGCCAAATTGGCCCAGAGTCAACACTCACCTAATCAGCAACATAAGGCCTAACAGAATACAAAGTTTTAGGAAATTCTGTGCATTAGTTCTTGAGACAGAGATATCACAAAAATTGTGTCAAACACAGATTAACATGCAAGAAAGTAGACATTTTCCATGAATAGTCAAATCGTCTAAAATGCATAAATCTATCAAAAAAACAGAAGTAGAAAATTTTTGCTATTTAAATACTTCGTCTTCTTATGTATATAGAAAAAGTAATAAATAAATAAAGACAAGAATAAGAAGAGAAAATTAATCGCAATTACAAGAATGTCATATTAGTTAATCTAATTATTTACAGAAAATATGCAAGGGAATATTTATATATATAAAAAAAGACCTATCAGAAGTCTATTTAAAACAGGCCCAGTCCAACCTTTCAGTAAAATGAGACAGACCTCAGCTTATGGAATACAATGAAAAGCATCATTATGAGCATAATTCGAAGCCTACAACAGCATAATCGCGCTAACAATACATACATGTCAACACATGCATTTTACATAAGGCTAGCAGGAGTTTCAGGTAAAAATAACTTGAACAAAATACATAAATCATAGAAAATTTAGCATTACATTTTTTAAATAGTCTTAAAAAGTTTTGCAGGTGTAAAATCTGAAAACATTAATGCCACTTGCGAAAAATAAATAAATAAACTTTGTTTTTAAAGTGAAGAATCTTTTTAATTAGATTTAATCTTTAACCCGGGAGAACTTGCTAGTGAGAATGCCCAATTGCTTTTCTTTTACTTTACATTCATATAATATCAACTTTTTTTGGTTGGCTTAGTACTTTTATTCACAAAATAGGTAAAATAATTGAAAAACATTGAAATTTTAATTAAAATGAAAAATGATTTAAATAAGAGTCTTAAAAAAGTACGACTGTGAGAGAAAATCTCATGCAGCAAGTTCTCCCGGGTTAAAAAAAAAAAGGCTAGTAATAGAAAATGTTCGAAGGGAGCCAAGAGAATCTTTAAAGAATGCCATGCCACTTACAGGCACTGTATTGGATAGATGCCACTTGTAAAAAATAAACTTTGTTTTAAAGCAAAGAATCTTTTAAATTAGATGTAACCTTTTTTTTTTTAAAAAAAAAGAGGGGGGGGGGGGCTAGTAATAGAAAATGTTTGAAGGGAGCTAAGATAATCTTTAAAGAGTGCCATGGCACTTACAGGCATTGCATTGGATAAATGCCACTTATAAAAAATAAATACATTTGGCCTTCTGTTTAACGACTTTCAAGAAACCTCAAAAAATCATCCTTAAATGGAATTTCTAGAAAAATAATATTTGAAAGACATTTCCCTTCACACTTTACAGGCTTATGACTCAATACATTTCTCAATATATTGGTGTGTTTAGAAATGTTTTATCTATTTATTTAAATTTATTTTATGTTTTCTTTCTTTTTTTTTTTTTTAATTGATACAGATATAATACTAGATATTTTTATTGCACAAATACAAATTGCATTAATTATACTGCATACAAGATCATCATACAATGTCACTTACAGTACAATAAAAATATTTATAATACATTTAATTAAACAAATTAAATTTTTAAAAAATATAAAACTGTAGATTGTTTCAATGGTGGTCTAGTTTTTAGTACCCTTGCTTCAAGCTTCTCAAGAAGGTTGAATGAGTCGTCTTTCATACTTGATAAAACAATGTACTGGCAAGGAATATTTAGGGCAGAATTCGCATCTGAGTAAGGAGGTGGTGTCTCACTTTCTGTATCACTAGCTTCATCACCATCTTCTGCATCTGAAGTTCCATTTTCATTTGCGATGTCTTCAAAAATTTGATCTAAATTTATGAAGTCGGTTGTTAAAACATCGTCAAAATCGATAACATTTTTTAGGGATGGAGAGAGAAAATTGATCATCACATTCCAACAATTGCACCATTCTCCTTCATCTGTACTCATCTGAATTGCAAGAAAACTTGTTTTTCTATCAGAGGAAGTTATCTCATTTAAAATGTTTAGAAGGATCGGGGAAAAAAAAACCTATGTGAAAATCGTCGTTAAATAGAAAAAATTTCGTCTTTAAATAAAGATTTTTCTACTTAAAGGAGCCAAGATCGCAAAATATAGTCCTTAGAAAATGTTCGAAGGTAGCCAAGAGAATCTGTAAAGAATGCCATGGCACTTACAGGCACTGCATAGGATAGGCCTGTTCTAAAGTACTTTAAATATTAATAATTTGCTTTATCATTGACATGTATATATAATTGGCAAAGATAAATAGAAAATATCCTTTTAGAAGCTAAAAAAATTCATCTTGAAAATGTAATAGGAGAAAAATAATGAGAAGAATAAAAAATCATTTAGTTTTTAGTACAAATTTATTAGTTGAATTAATATTTGGTCTAGGGTAGTAAATGAGAGAGAAGGAATAACGTAGCTTTGATAATCATAATTTAATTGGAATATTAAAAATTGCTCAGTATTATAACGAAAAAGTTATTTTTCCTGACAAAAAAAAATTATTATTAAAATGACTTTATACATATTTGTCATCTAATTTCTATTATTCAAATGGTTGAATCATATCAATTCAGGCAGGAGGATTACCTTCATAGTCGCAGAAGTTTTTGAATTGAACATATGTTAAAATTTAGGAAAAAGTAAGATGTCTGTATATTTTTGTTTTGTCCAAAAAAATTCCTGGGTTGAGATACAGGCTGCTGAAGATGATGTCCCGGGCACCATTTCTCAATCACAATTTTTGATAAAAATAAATTTTAAAGTGCTCTAACTTTAGAACAGTGCAAGATATCTTGTTGCGTTTTTTATTTTAAAAATAATATTTTTCTGTTTGCAGCCTTCCAATTTTTTTTTTTTTTTTTTTTTTTTTTTTTTTTAAATCAAAGGCATTTTTTTTTTTTTTTTTTCAAAAATGCCAATTCAAATAATTTTCATTTTTTTACTGTTAATCAATACCATTGAGTACTACCTTCACTGTAAAAGAGAACTTCCATTTTTGAGTTTAACAAGTTTTAGAAACATTTAAAAAATTCAGAGAATTTTACAGGAAAAGTATTTATACAGTTCCAGTAAAAGTCTTTGAATTTTTGTTTATTTGTATCATCTATCTAAGGGTTACTGCATATCCTAAACAAGTTGGAAATTA
The DNA here is from genome assembly GCA_963932465.1 of Maratus speciosus. Lineage (NCBI taxonomy): Eukaryota > Metazoa > Arthropoda > Arachnida > Araneae > Salticidae > Maratus > Maratus speciosus. The sequence goes on from OZ010793.1 coordinate 485,257,114, forward strand.
CAAACGTGGCAAAAGAGGTGCATTTGTACTATAATTAGTTTTATAAATATTTAGATCTTGGTGGAATAAGTGTTACACAATTGTTCAAAAAAGGCATGAATACAAAATTTATTACGATTGTATATACTAAATTCAGTAATACAGAAGTAATATCAATCCATCTTAAAAAGGACCTAACCACCATGGCAACCAAGAATCATTACCTATCATGGGATATCATTGAATTAATTATGTATGCTATAATTTAACAGAATGAAGAAAACTTTTATTAATATCTTTTTAATGATACATACTTTATTTTCAATTACCGAACATTGCATAGTAAATTTCAATAACATATAACAGAACAATAAAACTATATTAACGCAAGTTAGAGTTCAGATAGACGGGCAGACAAACTGAGACTTTCAACTATGTTGGAAACTATTAAAAAAGCATAATAAATTGGAATTTGACTTTTTGAAACTTATACCAACTAGGGGTTCGTACCAGGGCTTCCCAGGTTACAGAATATAGGTGAAAACCATATTTTAAAATTGAAAACTAACATTTTTTACATGAAATATATTTTTTAGATTGCCCACTAACAATTAAAAAGCATTTTTCATATGAAAAATATGAATTACACAATCAAATAAAGTTTAGAAATTTATCGAATGCATTATTTTTGTATAAGCCGTATGCTTTATTAGCCCAAGATTTTGCTACTTGCAGCATCTTTTTATATTCTGATAATTTCAGAGCTGTTCAGCACATAGTTCAGTTACATATTTGTTAAATTTGTATTTATTTATTTTATTTTATTTATTTATTCATTCATAGAGGAAGTTTTAATTTTTTATGGAATGTTACACATAAAAAAATGATGAACTGTTTATGTTGTTTTAAGGGCAAACGAATTAATCTTTCGTAATCAAGCCCCATGTGATAGAGATAAAAATCTACAGACAATCAGTAAACTGAGATGCACTTTGCAAACAAATTTCATTTGAAAGATTTTTTTTTTTCCTATTTGGCTGTCTAAAAATTTTAATTGTTCAATTACTAATATGTTGAATTAGTGTTTTTTTTTTTTTTAAATATTATTCTTTTATTTATTTATAAATGAAGTATTAATTTCATTATGGAAAATTAGTCAATAAATGCTGAACAATTTTTGTTGCTTTATGTGCAAAATGTTTATTATTATGTACTGAAGCCGACATGTGACAAGATAAATTATAAAAAATACTTAAAAATTATTTTAAAGAACATAAATCAGTCAATTATGATACAGTTTTTACAAAAAATTGCATTTGAAAGTAGATTTTTCCTTATACGACGTTCTAAAAATTGAAAATTTATGGTGGTCATAAGATTAAAAAATTGCAGCAGCGAAAATTTCAAAACCCGAAATTTGAACGTGAAGTGTTGCCAATTGCAAAATGACGTTAGCATTACGCACAGATACATTTGTCCTTTATAATATAAATACATAATCTACAAAATATAATAAAGATCAGTTTTTATGATGAAGTTATCTATTGCGGCTCTTAGGCGCATCCCACACTGGGGAAACATGTTGCATGAATACACGCTACATGATGCTTCGATCGAACAGACGCGACAGAAGCAAATTGCCTTCTCGGCATTTTAGCCGCACACCAAAGCATCAGTACTACCGGCGACATTTCTTTCTCCAGTCACGCTTCTTTGTTTACGTTTTTCGTGAAATTTTAAATGGATCATTCGACAGAAAACGAAGCTATGGAATTATCTTCTGAAGATGAAGATAGCCTGATGTTGACCTTGCTATGCAAGGATAAAGAAAATAAGAAAAGAAAATATTGGGTCCATCCAATGAATGATTTGCATGGAGAATAATGGCACGTTTTTCGTTATGAAAAAAATACTGCGCAAGTATCCGGAAAAATTTCGGCAATAGAAATTAATGTGAAGCATAAACAAGCCCACAAAGGTTTTAGTAATGGCACAAACTATCGGCCACTATAGAAAGTAGCGAATTAATTTATTTTATATTTCATGTGAGGTTGGCAACACTCATTTCATTATTATTTTGCATTTGTTTTGATTTGTACAGACCAACAGCAAATAACGACTGTTTGCAGAATTCAAAGGAAACTTCAACAAGAGAAAATGAAAATTCTGAAGCAAAGAACTATACAAGAAATGTTTAAAAATTGTAATAAAAAATAATTTTGGGTATTAAAATTATAATGTACAGGTAAATAAAAGGGATTCAAGTTTTGATTAACTTAAATTGAATTATTACAAGCTCTTCTTGTAAATGGATACAGGTGAGTTAAAAAAGAAAATTTAAGCAGAAGAGGGCTTAAAAAAAAAGATGCTTGGATTTAATTTTAACAACTAGATTTCATATTTCGTACAACAATATATATTAAAAGAGTTTTATTGAGCGAAAATGAAATTATATATTTTTCGTTGTTATTTTGTTATCCCCACCTCAATTCTTTTACAGAACAATATAGAAAATACTATAACACCTTCTACAAAGTGTCAATGAGATAGTAAATAACCAAATTTAGAAATGTTTGCTACATTGTTTAACAAATTAAACAGGGGTCAATCCAAGCAAAATTTTGGGCCCTTCACAAAAATCAATTTAATAAAACAGGCCAATTCACAAAAACCAATTTAATAAAACAGGCTCCATCACAAAAATCAATTTAATAGAACAGGCCCCATCACAAAAATCAATTTAATAAATAGGCCCCTTCACAAAAATCAATTTCATAGAACAAGCCCCTTCACAAAAATCAATTTAATAAAACAGGACCTTTCACAAAAATCAATTTAATAAAACAGGCCCCTTCACAAAAATCATAATAAAACAGGCCCCTTCACAAAAATCATAATAAGACAGGCCCCTTCACAAAAATCATAAAACAGGCCCCTTCACAAAAATCATAATAAAACAGGCCCCTTCACAAAATAGGCCCCTTCACAAAATTCCATTTCATAAAAATATACTCTTCATTAATTATTTTTATTTTGTTAGTTTTAAAATTTCGAATATTCGTCGCAGGTATAATCATAAATCGCCGGATATCTTTCAATTATCCCAACAAAATGTTTGTTGAACTTGAATGATTCAGGCATAGCTGGAGAGGCGGCCATGTTCAGACAGGGTTTCGTGAACGACAAAATTCTCACAAATGGAAGACAGAAGACATGAGGCAGACATTGGCTAAAAAGACGCGCGATAAGAGAAACATGACGCATGACTTTTCGGTGTGCAGATATAGTGAAGGGAATACATGTTGGAATGAAGATTTTCCCCCTTGACTCGCGTCGTTGTCGCTTGTCTGTCCAGTGTGGGATGCCCCTTACACTTGATACTCCAGAATGAAAAACAGCAAAATTTATTACATTTTAACACGATCATAGAATTTTTCCCCCATGAAATCTAAACCTGATATATTTTTTCCTCTCAGAATTTACATACGCACTTCTCATATCCGCATTCACCATTTTCAAATAATTGGCTTAATTTTATTTTAAAATCCTTTTAACTCAAAACTTGAAGTCACAATTGTTAGCAATACCTTTGCATGTGAACAGTCCCACTCTTAACTCAAGATTCTAATCTCAGTACTGGAGAGTAAAAATTGACATAATTTATGTTTTATAGACACATTTTTGTTAAAATGTTTAGTTTTATCTAAGGAAATTTTCGTTTTCTTTTAAATATTGCATCCTTTTCACTTACTTAAGCATTTCGCCTACTGTCTGAAACTTAGTATCAGTACCACACGCAGAACAAAAATTCATTTCTTAATTAATAAACTCAAAAAATTTTATTACTGCATATAAAGTATGTAAATACTTAGTTGTGACAGCTAGAATATACAAACAAAACAGAAAATACAGCATAGAATAGTTACCGTTTGTTTGGAGTCAGCTTCCAACTAAAATATGACTGACAACCCGACTGAAAGAGTCTATAGCAGAAAAGACAATCACCAAAAGCAAAAGTACTTGGCACTGTATATGCACTGCACTGACAATCACAATAAATATTTTGCTGTATATGGTTGGAAGTTTGATTGTTCAATTTGGTGATTTCAAATACCAATATATCACACAATCAACATAATTTTAGGAAGTTTAGGACAGACTGCGATATTTTAGGACATTTCAAGATGCTTTTTCAAATTTCAGGAATTTTAGGAAGTTCATGATGAGTACGACCCCTGTATGAAATTTACCTTTTGTCAGATTTCTACAAGTTATTTTCAGTAAGTTATTTTCGTTTGTTTATAAATTTCTCACAATTATTTAGAAAACGGGGGGTTTAAACGAGATATGTCTCCCCATGATAATAACAATTATTGATCACAAAGAGGCCTCTTAGGTTTGTTATATATACGAGTTGGAACCCGTCGAAATTCGACGAACTAAAATGTTTAAAAAGAAACTGTTAGATCCAATTTATGATAAACCTACAAAAATAATTGCAATAAAAAATTCATCTTACTGTGGTTGTCTATTTTGTAAAACAAATAATATTTTTAACCTAAAGTTGCCAAAATGTTATTTCCACAAACTTCAACTGCTTAAATTATTGAAAAATTAAACTGTTTTAGAATACGTAATCAAGATGAATAATTATGATGAAGTTATCAATTGAGGCTCTTACGTTTGTTTTTACGGGGTGAAAAATCAGTAAAAAGCATTTTGCTTTATCACATAATAAAAATTTCCCCCATAAAATCACGTTATTTTCACATTCTCAAAATTTACATACGCACCCACTCATGTTCACAATTTAAAAGTATTTTAACGCGCAATAGATTATTAATGAATGTATTTCCAAACTTAATGTCACGTTTGTCCGACACAACTTTGCATGTGAACATTCTCACAAACTTTAAGTTTTAATCTCAGTACCCGCGAATAAAAAATTCAGAAATTTGCCTTTAGTTGTCTAGTATTGGCAATTTAGTATTGGTAAAATATTTAGTTTTATCAAAGAAAATGATCGTTTTGTTTTAAATATGACATCATTTTTACTCACTGAATCATTTTGCCTAGCGTCTCAAACTCAGTATCAGCGTAATGTAAAAATATTGAAATTGTAAACGATTTTTGAAGAAAAATGCATGTTTTTTTTAATGGCTAACATCAGTTTCTGTTCAAAAATTATAAAAAAAATTTTTATTTGTAATGTGAAAATGGCATCAATAAGGATATAATCAATAAAAATAAATAAACCATTACTATTTTCCCTTTACTTTTAACCGAAATGGTGTACTTCAGTTGCCACAATTATAAAATTGGTACTAAAAATTATAAAAAAAATTAATATCTCAAAAATAAATTGAGATAAAGCTTTCAAATAAATTGCATTTAAAAGCACATTTTTTCCCCTATATTATGGTGTAAAAATTGAAACTGTGTGATGTTTAGAAGTTTAAAAATTTGCAAAATGCGAAAATTGCAAAACCGAAATTTCATTTCAAACTTCAAATGTTGCCATTCGCAGAATGACGTATGTGTTACGCACAGATATGTTTGTCCTTTATAATATAGATATCTGTTTATATATTTTCATTGATTGTTAAAATATTGAAAATAGTGATAAATTGTTGTTTTAGTATCATATTTAACTTTTTAAGATGTCACAAACACAAGGTTTTACAAATATGTTTATAAATATTTAAAAATACACTAATTTCAAGTTTATAAAATGAAGAAAATGAACTAATGAACATAGTAGGATCTAAAAAATGCAGTAGCTAAAGATGTTAATAAACAGTAAGTACTTTTTATTAAACCTTCTATAATTTAAATATAGATGGATTTTTTTTTTTTTTTTTTTTAAACACAGAAACATATTGCTTTACTTAACAATAAAGATAATGATATCAATTAAGAAGATGCCAAAGTTTAATAACTGGTATGTCATATTTATTGAATAATATATAATGTATAACATAGTCACAGGTATTTTACAAAGGTAGATTAGAGCAAAGATCACAGTATCTATCCACAAGTTTGCACCAAATCTGAATATGACATAGCCATAGAGCACAGTGTTTTATTTTTGAAAATTATCAATATATGTAAAAAATATTTTTATAGGACTGCATAAAAGATCATATATTCTATTTAATTCTGGATTTCAGGAAGTCAGGATTCCCTTATATCATATTTTTAAATAGATTGAAAGATCTTTTACAGTAAAATCTAAAAACTTTTTTAGTAACATCCAACAATAACTGCTGCCAATGATTTGAAACGGCTTAAACAAAAATCTATTAAAGGAAAAAAAAATACAAAAATAATTATTTACTTCATCACTTTTCACTTTATTTTCTGCATCATCCTCACTATTTCTTGGATTCTCGAAAAAGTTCTTTGCATATCTAGCTAAACAATGAGAATGGAAATAATGATAACATTCAGTTTTTGTAAATGCATCATTGTCACTAAATCCGTGCAAACAGATAGCACATTCTCCACTTGGTCGATTTCCAACAGTCAAATGTTCTCTAGCAGCCTATTAAAAAGAAAAAGAAGCAGATTTAGTAAAAAAATTTCAATGTTACAAAAGTAATGACTGAAGACTAGGGGCCCCGATGGAAAGGCACTCAGTGATGAATAGTCCAGCAATAATGCACATTGAATCAGACAGAGTGTCAAAATAAAACAAAAATTAATCCTCATATATTTTATTGCCAAATACATGCAGAAAAAAGGGAAAAAAAAAAAAAAAAAAGCCATTCAATTGGAAATTATGTCTTTTGCAAATGTATACTAAAAAGATAAGCTTAAGGGGTTATAATAGTGATTCTTGTAATAATGTTTTACTGGAACTTCGGATAAATAAGCAGATGGAAAATGCTTTTTGCATTTTTAAATAAAACTGTAGATTTCCATGATAATGTGCACATACACAATAACACAGAATCCAGAAGATTAAAAATATTTCACTTGTAGCTCAAAAAGCAGATTTTAATGCAGAAAAAGATGACACATGGGTGTCCTGGGAGTGATTATTATGAGGATACTTTCATTATTATGAGGATACTTTCATTTTTAGAACTGGTTTTGCAAGTAAAAGTAACACCATAAAAAAAAAAAAAAAATTGCAACCAAAATCTAAACATTAAAAAAGGACCTCTGTAGAGATTGATCTAAGCTATCTTAAGGGGAAAAAAAAAAATTTAAAAATACAGAAGTTCAAACGAGATTAAGAAATTCTGCTATTTTTTTTCTCAAATTAGCATACGAGTTAGCACAAGCAGACAACAGGCCATGATAGAATATATATATATATATATATATATAAAGAAACAAAAAGGTACCAAAACCTGTATGTTTTAGTTTTTAAATAACCTAAATTTGACGACAAAATCACCATCATATTATTTAATTACAGTCATTATTCTAAGTATATTTAATTGACACATTGACTAATCTCTATAAACACTCTACCTACCACGATTGTAACAATCCTATAAAAAATCGACTAATGGTATAAAACAACATTATAAAGAAACATTAAATATAGAGATTGGCAAAGTCAAATTTTTGGCTGCCAGTATTTTTTTTTTTTTCTTTAATAATAATCATGGATATATATTTGCAATAGAAATCTACAATGAAGATTATATAAAAATACTAGCAGCCAAAAAAGTGACCATGACAACTCCTGTAAATAGCAGTGCCTCCACAAAAGTCTCGCATAAAATCTTATGAAAAACAAAGTAAAAAGCAAATTTATCCTCCATTTTACATTTAGTCGTTGAGTCAGGAGCTCGTGTGGTTTCATGTGAGTTTAGTGGACTTGGTAAAGTATACATTTTTGGATTCACCACAACAGCAGCACCTCATTTATCCATGATACTTTCAAAACCAGACTAGCTTATGGGTGCCATATTGGAAAATGGCCGCCATCGTTGAGTCAGGGGTTTGAGAGATTTCATGTCAGCAGACTTGGTAAACCATACATTTTTTTAATTCACCACAACAGCAGCATGCCACTTATCCATGATACTTCAAAACCAGGGTAGCTTACGGGCACCATATTGGAAATTGGTCGCCGTCATTGTGCCAGGGGCTCATGTAGTTTCATGTCATCGGACTTGGTAACCCACACATTTTTGGATTCCCCACAACATCAAAATGACATTTATCTATGATACATTCAAAAACAGAGTAGCTAACAGACGCCATATTGGAAAATGGCGGCTGATAAACAGGGTGATTGAAAGATTTTCTTGGTTTTGTATGCTATTAAATTAATTGGGCGATTGAAGAGACACGTAAAGACATGCAGGGATCAAAAGGTACAACAATGTTCAGTCAAAGATCTGCCACAGTCGAGAGAAATGTTTGATATCAGGGCAGCATTTGTTCTCATGATTCATGAAAGAACCAAAATTAGTTCTACATCCAGATCCGTCTTTGAGCCAGATCTGGGATCCAGAAAGGGAAAATGATATCTCATATTTACAGAACATGTTACCAATGAATGATAAATCTAGACATGGTAATAGAATCAACTGGAGCAATGACAAATCTAGAAATTGCCGAAGACATGGTCAAAGCTCATGAGATAGATGAAGAAGCTTACCAAACTTTCAAGAGAGAATATCTGTCTGAAGACTCAAAGCCAGACTGGTTTTTCAAGCCTCCAAAGATAAAGAAGCTAAAGGCATTTTCTGACTTGAAGAAACAGGGTGTAAAATGTAATAAATCAGAGTTTGTTGCATAGGCAGAAAGAAATCTGTTTGCTCAGATGACAATCATTGCAGAGCGAAGAAATTTTGATATGAGAACTGTCTTTTCCTACTACCTAGGGCCTCTTCCACAGAAATTAGCAACACTTGATAGTTTAATGCGAAAAACTGAAAAATCAAACTGATAGGTGTTATGGCAAAATTGCGGCTGCTGAAAGAATACAAATGATGGTGTTGATAATATCACTGACGGAATGAACTTTGTTCAAAGCAACCACGGGAGCTACAATCCTTTGGACAACTAGCAAAGAATCTGTTTTCTAAAATAATACAAGATTCTACATCCTCTCAAGGAATAGATGTTATATTTGATACATACAGGCAGGTGTCAATAAAAAGAAATGAACGAAAAATATGAACTGTTGGTAATGCTATAAAAGTTATATACTCCTAGACACCCAGTACGAAAATGAAAGCAGTTTCTATCTGATGAGGAGAACAAGAAAGAACTTATATATTTCATTTCTCAAGAATGGCAAAATGAACATTATCTGAAATAGTTGGATACTAGAGATCAGACGGGCTCAGCCCGAGCCCAGGCTTGACACAGGCTCGTCTTCGGGCTCAGATCGTTCTTTCTGAAACCAGAAAACTTTATTTATTTATGTATAGAAAAGATTAAAAGAACTTTTTTCCCCGCTTAAAATTACTTTTCAATGTTACTTTGATCAAAATGAAGGGGGGACAAACATCGTGTTTATTTATTTTAGTATTTGATTGCTGTTTCAAAAGAAAATTTGTGATGTTTTCAGATTTATGTCCACGGCATTTCCACCGACGATCAGTTAATATGGCACCCATTAAAACAAGCACAAACAATGAATTTGTTTTTAGTAAGATTTTCGTTTGTGACAGAAGATATTTTTTAATCAGATCGTTTATTTATTTTTTTATTTAGTTATCTAACACAAAAAGAATGTTTTCTTCGATTTTGAATTAGCTTGAGGTTTGCAAATTATTTAATCTTATATTGCACACGAGTCATAATCATTCTTCATATGAAAATAACTTTACTGGTTATTATATCTATTTGCCTTGAACTCTGCTCATGTTGAGGACTCTGTAGTAGATTTACGAGGTCACAATCAGTCAGTGTTTTCTCTTTTAATATAAAAGCATCGGACCTTTAAGATAACAGTGTCAATTTTGTAATTTACGTTGATTTTCTGGTTCACGTCAATCAAGACTGTTATGAGAAAGGAATCTATTATAGTTAAAGATGTACATCTTTTATAGGGAATTGAAAAATTTTGTTCGATTCTTCAGCATACAAATAGTATTTTCTGAAAATTTCATGCCTTTCTTCATTAAACGTGTCTATCAAATTTGCATATTAAAGGGAAAAAAAAAATATGAGAATCTTTTTAAGTATAAAGTATATTTTTATTTGATACTGAACTGCTCTTTTGATAAGATTGAATTTAAATTTCCATATAACAGTTATTTCTATGCAAGAAGTTTTTAAAAATGAGGTATCACTTTCAAAACAATTTTTAAGTATCATGCATTTTTTTTTATGTATATTTTTGGTATCGGCTCGAAACTCTAGTGACAAAAAATCTTCTGGGATCGGATTTAAAATCGTCGGGCTTGGGCAGGCCCGGGCTCCAAAAAATGAGCCCGAACTCATCTCTATTGAATACATGAATGATGTACGTTATCTACGGGGAAAAAAAAATGTTATAAATTCACAAAATAACTAGTTGAAAAATACACTAAATTGACCTGCTTCCAAGAAGAGGTTATACGCAAATTTTATTTCACGCACACCACGCTTTATGGTCTGTATTTAGAAATATTATTATTATCTTTATAGATACTGATGTGGCAGTTATCACACTATTTTCTTTAGAAAACAATTTGAAGAACTAGAAAGGATTAATATTTATAAAATGTGGATATGTCAGGGTAAAGTAAAGTACTACAACCTGAGTGAGATGCATGGACTTCTAGGTAAAGCAGTATGGAATTACCTGAAATGCATTCACTGTCGGGTGCGATACAATAAGTGCTTTTGCAGGCAAGGGAAAATGATGATTCAGAACACTGAATTTTGAAATGCTGTTAAGGCACTTGATACTGAAGCTGATATATCAGAGGAAACAAAGAAACAGATTGAGTCGTAAGTTTGCCATCTCTATTATGGAAAGCACAATTACTCAGACATCAATGAATTGCGCTATATTCTATATTTTTTTTTTCCAGAAAAAAAAGGAGTCTGTGGAGTCGCATCGCCTTCTACCATGTAGTAATACACTCTACCTATAGGTAATGTTTGGATGAAGTGCCTACAGGCTGATCCTTGATCTTCCATCCGCAGATAAATATGGTTGTATTTTTGGAACAGATAGTGAAAGAAAAGGCTATCTAGAGGTCCAGTGGAATGGCAGTCTTCCTACACCTGAAGCTATTTTAGAACTGATGTCATGTTCTTGTTCAAGAACATGTGTCTCTCCATGATATGCGTGTCTTTTTAATAACCTCAGATATACAAGCATATGCAGAATATAGAGCTGTTCTATGACGATGGAAGTTATTTGGACACAGGAATGTCAACCGATGATGATAGCAGTGAAGAAGACTAAGATTTCTGTTATTTATTAACCCGTTCGGGACCACATCTTGTACATGAATTTTATTCGGCTGACACCACTTTTTGTCAAACAATTAAATTTTGCTTAGCAATCAAGAAAATATCTTAATTAAATAAGGAAAATTTTACTTTTCTTTTTTAGTGGTATCAAAAACAAGTGATGAAAACACATTTCCGAAAGTGCATATATGCACCTGTGATCTCGAAGGGGTTAATTCTTAAGGGGTCAGGTACCCTTTGAACCAATAAAGTACATGGAAAAAAGACATCTGTAAGAATTGCAGTCACTCTTTAACTAATTAACTTTTAATTTAAAATTGAAAACACATGTTAGGAACGATTTATTTTATCAATTAAAGCTGTTAAAAAAGGTATACCCATATATAGTTTTTTTTAATTTATTTTTAAAGATAATACAATTTTTACGAAAGAATTATTCTTGCATGCATTGCGTGCATGATTTTTTCAATTTGAATGGCTGAAACAAACCAAGATTTTTAATGAGTGCAGATATAATGAGTTTTCAAAATGACCTACAATGGAAAAAACAAAACTTGTAGATCCAGAGAAAAAAATTTTTTTTTAAGAAATTCGAAATATCGAGATTTTTTTAATACAAAAGTAGTCGTGAATTCTAAACTTCTTACTTGAGAAACATAATAATAGGTCATTTTGTGCTTATGTACGTTTAATGCATCCACCAGAAATTTCGTGAAATTCTAGATAACTGTTTTTCAGAAATCGTGCGCGCAATGATCAAAATCGCTGTTTTGAGAAAACTGGCTTTAAAGATTGGATCATCCGTTGATCATATAGCAAAAGCTTAGTGTTTTACACATAACTTCTCTTCTAATGCGAATTTTCGTATGGGGTTTGCTTTTAAATGTTTCTAAAAAATCATATTTAATTATAAGCTATTTAAAAAAAATTCGATTTTTGGACGGTTCAAAGGTGACCTGACCCCTTAACAGACTAAGTACAATAGTTTCACCAGTATTATTTTTTTTCTTGAATTGCTGTGTCTTACCACATGAAAATAATATGCATTAAAATGCAAAACAAGATGTTTATCCCATTGAAAATGTTAATAAACAAAGTTAAATGTAAAGATAAGTATCATATTCATATTAAAATAAAATCTTAATAAATATATAATTTGTATACGGTTTTATGTTTAACAATGTTTGTTCTTTCCATTTCTTCATTAAAATCTCTTTAATTATGTGACACTGGCAAAAACATCATATGTATCTATGTGCAATAGATGGCGCTCATCTTTTCAATATGGCGTCTATAAGCTACCACAAATTTCATAGTATCATCATAAAATGAACTCCTTGGACCACCGTGAATCCAAAAAGGTATAAGATATCATCAAAGTCCGCAGAGATGAAACCAAAATCACTAATTTTGGCTTCTAGCTCAACTACTAATTGCTTAGTTATAGAATTATGGGGAAAAGTGAATTCGATTACGAAAGATTAGCCTTTTTAAAAAGTTCTACTGGATAGATTTTGATGAAACTTGGATTGTTAGTTAGGTTATTCAAGGATGTTTTCAGTATATTGCATATCGTTCTATACTGAATCCAACTCCAAATGATCAACTAAAAGAGTTGGTACTTAACAGCCCAAATTTTGTCTGACACATTAAAAAACATAATAGTGCAATGGCGTTCATATCATTTCAAGCAATGCCAAGGACATTCCAAGTAAAGGTCCATACTGCTTTTAAACAGAAGATCAAATTCATTGACATATTTAATTTGATTCAAGGTTTGTTTGGATAAATCAACCAGCGTAGAGAGCAAAGCCTACTAGTGTTAAATAAACTGCTTCTTAATGTATGTATTAAATGGTGTGATTGCCTTTGATACATTGATAATTATTTCATAAAGGTATAACAATCTGATGGTGCTTTTGAATGTAAATAAAGATTGCTAGAAAGTAATTTTGAATATTTTACTTTTTTCTCACCAAATTCAATCATGCCCTTTTCTCTATTGTACTGAAGCTCTTGCCTATAAAAAGGAAATACCAATATACAAGTAAAAAAAAAAATTTTAATAAAACAAAAAAAAAAATTATAAATACATACTTCATTTCTGATTAGCATAAAGTAAATTTGAAATAATTATTAAAAACTTACATAGTAAACCCTGTGAAAATGAAACCTGTCTATAATGGAATCTTGTCTTAAACAGAAAATTTTTATGATACCGATGGAAGGAATACCTAACAATGAATAAACTCATAGCATAGGATTTCATATAATTGTTGCTTTGCCTATGAACTATGTAAATGGAATATCTTCAGAATGAATAAGATAGCATTATTTATCAACTAAACATTCATTACATTTTTATATTATCAGTAACTTACATCAATCATTTCAAACAGCATTGAACTGCCCTGTTTACTTTCAGCTATCATTAACAAATCCTGAGTAATGCTGCAAACAAAATAAATTTATATAGATCAGAAACAAACAAACAAACAAAAAAAAAACACAAAAATAAGAACATACTACCAAAAATACTTTTAAATGCATAAAAGAAAAAGTTTTATTATATATTTACCGATTTTAAAATAAAAATCAAGTTTAAACAAGCATACATTTGACAGTAGTTGTGGCTTAAAGTAAGCATTTTGGATTTATAATAAATGTTTAATTCTCTCACTCATACATGAGTTATTTTTAAATGGACACAAAGAAAATTTTTCAATCTGACATACTGTTTAAACAGATTATTAACCCGTAAGTCATAATTTTTTTGTCCATTCGTAGGAATTCCTGGGACTCAATAAAAAGGATTATGGATTAAGAACAAATAATATTGGTAAATTAAAAAAATTTTAAATAAAATATATTACAAAATGATCTTATGAGGTTTACATGCACTAAAAAAATATTAATAGTTATTAAAAATTTATTATTAATATTTTTAAGATAATTTAAACTATGGATAATTAACCTTTAGAACATGCTAATCAAACTTTTTCACGCTGTACCTTTAACCCCCTTTTATACGAGAAAATATCTTCATGGCCCTATTTATACAGATAACAGCACAATGCTCTTAACTTCATACAGGTGCCATTATATAAAAAAAACAATATAAAAATTTTGTTTTTAAAGTCAATTCCTACTTAGGTCATCAAAGAAAAATTTAACATAATCCCTTAAGCTAATATTAGTTTTTGCTGCATTAAAATACCTCAATTTGTTGATTTTCTATAAGCAAGTAGGTTTACAAAGGAAGTCTATGGGAATTTGGCAAAATATTAGAGATATCGGCAAGTTGGCATCACTTTTGGGGACTCATTTTGGTTGCCAAGTTGGCGACAAACTTGGCATTATTTGGTGACAGAACAGGGTCCCCCCCCCCTATGGTAACCATCCTTATAGATATCAAAATGTATTAAATGCTATTCAATAACCAATGGCCGCCATTTTGTCTCCCATATAAAACTAAAATTAATTAAAATTTAATTAATGAATTAATATTTGAAAAATCTGTATTAACATCAATTGTCATAAAGTACAAGTTAAAAAAAATTTATTTCAACTTGATAGGATGAATAATAAGTATTTTATTAACAACTGAAAATTTGAACAAGATATATAAATAAATATAGGGAGAGTGTGAACTAATAGTAGGAATTGAATAACAGATTTGTATAATTTAAATATTCAAAGTATTTAGCTAACTATCCAAAAAATTCAGCCAAAGTATCCAGTCAACTGACATTTAGTTTTTGGCCAACCTAATACTAGGCAAATGGGCCGAATAGTCGTAACATTTCTAATGGGAACCATGTTGAATTAGAATCAAATACTTTCATATGACTTGGGAAAGGAAATTACATCAATCTTCTCAACAGTAGTGAGTGCATTATCTAATGGGGTAAGTGAACTTTTAGACAGTCTTTCAAAAATTCCATGACATAAAAATATATCAAAAACTTTTATTTATTTTATTTGTTGGCCTTATTTCACATTTCTGCCAATTGCTGCATTGTTAACGTGGCACTACACCAATGGTGTGCAAAGTTTTCGTGGGTCGCCAAATTTAAAGAAATTTATTTGACAATAAAAAATATAAGGCTTTCCGCCAACAAACATCAGGTACCAGTAAAATAATGACATGAGATTATTTATAAAAACTAGGGGATCGCACCCGGACTTCCCAGGTTACAGAATATAGGTGAAAACAATTTTCTAATTGAAAACTAATATTTTTTTTATATGCAATAAATTATTTATATTGCACACTTACATTAAAAAAGCATTTTTTTATAAAAAATATGAATTATACAATCAAATAAAGTTTTGAAATTTATCAAAAGTGATATTGTCTTATTTGCTGCATGCTAAGAGTTATTTGACCAAGATTTTGCTACTTACGGCATCCTTATATATTCTAATAATTTCAGTGCTTACATTTCTGTTAAATTTGTGTTTCCTTTATATTATTTTATTTATTTATTAATAGGGAAGTTTTTTTTCTTTTTTTTTTTTTAATGAATATTAGCCGTAAGTAGATGATGAACTCTTTGTGTTGTTTTAAGGGCAAACGGATTAATCTTTTGTAATCGAGCTCCATGCGATATAGATAAATTTAAAAATATTTCATGCTTTAAAATTATTTTTAAAACTATAGACAATCAGTAAACTAAGATGCACTTTGCAAAAAAATTCCATTTGATTTCTATTTTATTTGGTGATCTAAAATTTTAAAGTGTACGATTACAAATATGTCAGATTTGTGTTTTTTTAATATTATTATTTGTTTATAAAGGAAGTATTAATTTCGTTATGCAAAACTAGTCAGAAACAAATGCTGAACAATGTTGCTTTATGTGCAAAATGTTTATTATTATGTATTGAAGCCAGCACGTGATAAGATAAACTTAAAAAAAAAAAAAAAAAAAAAAAAAAAAAAAACATGCTTAAAAATTATTTTTAAAAACATAAAAAATCAGTCAAGTAAGATACAGTTTTTAAACAAATTGCATTTTAAAGTAGATTCTTTTCCTATGCGACGAAAATTGAAAATGTACGATGGTCAGAAGATTAAAAAATTGCAGTAATGAAAATTTCAAGACCGAAATTTGATCGTAAAGTGTTGCCATTCGCAAAATGACACTTTATGCACAGATACATTTGTCCTTTATAATATAGACATGTAATCAGTAAAATATAATAAAGGTCATTCATTAGGAGAGGTTATCAATTGAGGCTTGGTATTCCGAAATGAAAAACAGCAAAATTTATTCCATTCTAACACGATCATAGAATTTTTTCTGCATGAAATCTAAACCTGACATCCTTTTCACCTTCTCAAAATTTACATACTTGCTTCTCATATACGTATTTATCATTTTTTAAAAATTTGTATTTTGGTTGATCATTTTAAAATGATTCTAACTCAAAACTTGAAGTCACGATTGTCAGCAACATTTTTTATGTGAACAGACACACTCAACTTAAGATTCTAATCTCAGTACCAGAGAGTAAAAATTTCTGTAATTTATGTTTTTTAGACGCATTTGTGTTAAAATGTTTAGTTTGATCTAAGAAAATGACTTTTCTGTTAAATATGACTTCATTTTCACAAAAATAAGCATTTCGCTAGAGTCTGAAACTTAATATTAGTACACATGCAGAAGGAAGAACAATATGGAAAATTTATGAGGAAAAATGAGTGTTTTCAAAAGCAATATGTCATTTTCCGTTCAAAATATTATGCCCCTAATGGGATTTTGCACCACTAAACAATTTTTATCAACAATTTTGAAATTGTATCAGTAAATGGCATAAATAAATAAAATTGTTGTAAGTAATAAATAAACCTCATTATTTCTCTCGTCTGCAATAATGAAAGCTATCTAATTTTCACCATTTTGAAGAAATTTCATAAAGTGCTTTTAAAATTAACATATAAAACAGGCGATATTAAAAAAACAGCTAGTGCGATCACATCTACAAATGATCAGCTTTCAGTTTAAAATATTATTAGTAAAATTGGTTCAGCAGAAAAATCAGTGCAGATGACTAAAAAGCACACTTCTGTTTTAAATATATAGATTAGATAAAATTATGAAAAATTAAATTAGTAAACTATGTTATTTTGATAAAATTACAGTAAAATGTCCTAAAGAATAGCATTAAAATTTTATTGGTAAAGAGAATTTTGGACAAAAACTTGAGGAACCTGGTATTATTTTAAACCTCAAATTATTGCCTTCTTTGTTTGCTTCTCTAACTCGGCGAAGCATATCCATCCAGGTGAGAATCATCAAGTTCTATAACATAGATTGCTATTATTTGCATGTCACCTCTCTTTTATAAAGACACTCTAAATTTTTGTAAAACATTGCGTTTTATCAGTTTGCGATTACATTATTTTCAAAAGTGAAGCATTTTTACCTGTCAAGAATTTCAAAGCAGCTGGGCTGTGAAAATGACTCACTTCTACAAAACATATTTCAGTTTTAAGAATTAAAATACATGCTTTTTATAAAATGATGTCATTTGCATCTGCTAAAGCAATCCACTTTTACAATTCAGTCTTAAATTTCATCTATAGAAAAGTATGCATATGACGTCATTAACGCGTAATAACAGACGATATTGTTGACATACATTTCAACCTTTTTTCAGGTTTTATGAGAAAATGGCAACAAAAACAAAAAGATACAGTAATCTCCTATTTTCCACTATTTTCTGTTTACTTTCAATAGCAATGGAGTACTTTTGTTGCCACGATTAGAAAAATGATATTAAAAACTACAAAAAAATTAATATCTCAAAAACAAAGTGAGATACAGCTTTCAAACAAATTGCATTTAAAAGTACATTTTTTCCCCTATACGACTGTGTAACAATTTAAAATGTGCGATGTTTAAAAGTTTAAAAATTTGCAGTTGCGAAAATTTCAAAACCAAAATTTCATTAATATCAAAGTGTTGCCATTTGCAGAATGACGTATGCATTACACACAGATATGTTTGTCCTTTATAATATAGATAAAAGTTTAAAAATTTGCAGTTGTGAAAATTTCAAAACCAAAATTGCATTAATATCAAAGTGTTGCCATTTGCAGAATGACGTATACGTTACGCACAGATATGTTTGTCCTTTATAATATAGATAATACTATATATTTTTTTACGAAAACAATTGTCTATTATTATAATATCCCTACTTCGGCAACCAGCAAGTAAACAGACATAGTAATAAAAGATTGGCAACTTGAGATGTTTTTTACTTGCTTTTTGGTGAGATTCATATGCAACTTGGGTTCATACAGTTTGCAGTGGCCATCTTTGATACAGCTTTTTCAATCTAGGTTTTGCCAAAAATTTTGGTTATCTCTTGGAAATGAATATGCCGACTTGAAGAAAAAGGTAACTAATATTTTGGTTCAATTTGTATCGAGCTACTTACATGGGACCACCTTTTTACAATCAGTTGCCATTAAAACAAAACATCAATCTCGACTGGATCCAGAGGATGATTTATGGCTTGCGTTTTTCAATACAGATCCAAACATAGAAGCAATTATGAGCTTTTTACAAGCGTATACCTCACATTGAATTAGTATAATGTAAAGCTCTTTTAAAGTATTTTTCATAAAAAAAATATTTATACTCATATGCATGAATAAAACCACGAATTCATAAAATTATGTGTTTTATTCAGACCACTAATAAAACAGAAATATAAGTGCAAAACCGAAAAAGAATTTCCCTTTAACTACATTGACGATTTAAAAAAGTCTACTCTCTATCCAGGGGTCGCGACAAAACTAGAGCCGTACCGAGTACTCGGTAAATACTCTGTACTTGGCGAAATTTTGGCCGAGTACTCGGCCAATACCGAGTAGTTGTAAGGATTTCATTTTTTAAGCATATGAATTTAAAATTGATCTGTAAAAAGTTATTCGAATATCAATGTATAATATATGCAATAATTCATAAAACTATTTACCATTATGTCTACAAGATATACAAAAAGTTAAGAACAAAAACCCTCATAAAATAATTCCAGATTAAAATTTAGTTTCACATTTATACAAATAAAATTAAGTTCTTTTTAAATATATAGGAAAACAGAGAAGACTTATTTTGGATAAAGAAACTGAAAATACAATAAATGTAATAAAAAAATTAATATTTAAGTTTATTATATTTCAAATTATGGTGTAAAATAAAAACACCAAACGTTCTACATTATCAGTAGACAGGGCATTTCTTTTACTACTATAAATTTGGCCTGCCTCTAAAAATATACGTTCAGAATAAACTGTACTTGAGAAACTTAAACTGTACACAAGAATTTTTTTGCAAGGTTGCACATAATCGGAAAAGTTTTTTTTTCCCCCCACCATGCAAATGGAGTGTCAGTTTTACATAAGTCTTCTGTTAAGAAAGCCTGTATCGCTTTTTGTACCTCTCTTTTTATTTATCTCTTTTTTATTTTTAATCAAAGGAAAATAAGATACAGTTACAAAATAAATATGAAATGTTTTGCATTATTCAATGAATTGTTACAGTAACCAATAAACATTTTTATTTTTGATAGACAGATTTCAGATATCTGAATAAATTGGAGGGTTGAAGAATGTTTTAATTTTATATTGGTTAATAATTGTACTTGTTATGTGCCAATTCTCCTTTTTTTGCTACTGTTTTGAATTGTCAAAAATTGTCTTTAAAAGGTGCACAAATAAATTTCAAATTTAATTAGTTAATTTATATATACTATGTATGTGTATTATATATATGTACACACAGGTATAGGTCAAAATTGGGAAATTTCATTAGCGACCACTGGCCGGTAGGACTAATGTTTAAAGTGGCCACTTTCTTTAAACTAGCGGCCACTTTTTTATTTCAAAATGCTAAACAGTAAAATTTCTATAAGTATTATTAATCTAAACTGAGTAGCCCAAATAAATATGTTAATATAAATACAGTACAGGATCCATTATCCGGAATTCCAAAATCTGGAAGAACCCGAAATCCCCCCCCCCCAAAAAAAAATTTGAAAATTTTCTAAATTTGTAAATTTTTACTAAAATTTTACAATTCCTGAAATTTTTCGAAAACTTTACAGATTCCTAATGTTTAGGTCTATTGTGTTGCAATGTGTAACCACTAAAATATGTTACATCAGTGATGGGGGAACACCCCCCCCACCCCCCACGAAATTAGAAAAAAGTAATTTTTCTGTCAAATTTTAGTTTAAAATTAACTTATAGTATGATTTGTTTTTTAAAACAATCGTCAGATATTTCACACCATGACTCTCACTTCGACAAAATATTATGGCTACACAATTGTGTTATTTGAATCAGGGGTGATTGAGTAAAAAAAAAAAAAAAAAAAAAAAAAAAAAAAAAAAAAATGAAATTCACAGCAATTTTTTTGACAGTTTACAGAAGGGAGGCGGGGGGGTTCCTTTAACGAAATGTGGGTTTTTTCTGCCATCTTTTTATGAAATTAAGGGGGTTTTTTGCGATCCTTTTAAGAATTTTTTTTCGCTATCTTTTGATGAAATTTGCGTTTTTTTCCTGCGATCCTTTGACTAAATTTGCGTGTTTTTCGCGATCCTTTTACGAAATTTTTTTTTTTTTTTTTGCGATCTTTTGACGAAATTTCGGTTTTTTGTGATCTTTTGATGAAATTTGCGATTTTTTTCACGATCTTATGACAAAATTTGCGGATTTTTTTGCGATCTTTTGACGAAATTGTGGGGGATTTTAATATGCTTTGAAGAATTTTTTTTTTTTTGGCTATATTTTGACGCAATTTGCATTTTTTTTTTTTTTTGTGGTCCTTGGAAGAAATTTGTGTTTGTTCGTGATTCTTTGGCGAAGTTTACGTTTTTCCCACTTTTTTTTTTTTTTTTTTCACGGAATTTGGGAGGACCAGAAATCCGGAAAACTCCAAAATCCAGAAAGCCTTCGGTCCCGAGGATTCCGGATAATAGGTCCTGTACTGTATACTGGAACCAAAAAAAGTAGAATCCTTGATGAAATGCAACAAAATTTTATTATCTCCTTTTAAAAAATGGCCGGAAGGTGGCTGCTGATAGACAATTTTTCACTTGGCACTTTTTTTCATTTACTGGCCTTGTGGGTGGTGGCTAGTGCTAATTTTGACCTTTACACACAGGTATATATATATATATATTAGGGTGTCCCAAAAAAATAAATTTTTAAATATTTGGACACTCACCCCCTAAAAAGTTTCTTTTGGGGTACTTAAGATCTTTTGTAAAATTTCAGCTCAAAAGAAAAATATTTAGAGGTCCCTCAAGGTCGCCAAAAAGTTTGAAAATTAGCTTTAATTCCATAATATTTTACAGTTCCTTACAAAATTACTATTTTAAAAAATATATATATATTCTTTTAAGTTGCATGCATTTAATATGTCGTTTCTAAAAAAATTTACCGTATTGGCAATATTTAGTGTGGTAAATGTAAGAAAAAATACTAAAAAATTGACTAAAAACAAACTTTATCCAAAATTGCAAAATGCAATGGAAAAAGAATGCTTTACGGCAAAATTCGCCTGTCAAATTTAATAATTCAATAAAGAGGAAAATATTGCATAACGTTCTATAAATAACATAATTAATCCTTTTTACATATCTAGAAGATCTTTACGGATACACTTCTAGAGGTTCTTTCTCTGCGTTTCAACTACCTGCGATAAATACTGTTTTTGTTCTTCATCATTTGTTGCATTATTAAAACTTTCAATTAATACTATGTCTCGCTCAGCACAGTCATTCACACATGGCAAATGTTCAGCAATTTCTTCAGCTTCTTTAAAAGATTGTGTTTCTGGCCATTTCTCTACCAGCACATTTAAGAAGCTGTCGTCTATTTGTGTGGTGTGAAAGAAGAAGCTGTGAGAGATATTTAAGTTGTAAAGTTTTAAAGGAAGTTTCTACAATAAGTGCAAATTGGTTTTTTGTTATTGATTTTAACTAACGTTCTCCTTGTCACTAAGAAGTTTTTAAAACAAACAAAGAGTAGAGAGCTCTTCACTTAAATATCAAGAGTGACGTAGAATCTTCTTTAATCCTGTTTTGAATAGATGTATATCATCATATTCATGCAATCTTTTTATCACTAAAATGACATTCATTGGTGCATCTACAATCGACTGACAAGTATACCATGATTGAATGTATACATATATAACAAATGACAAACTTTGAAATTGTTGAGGTGTCAATTATATTATAGATTCATTTCCATCAACATTAGTTCATTTTTAATGAATAAATAACTTTTGCCATTCATCGAGCTCTGTGGAGAGCATCTGATTTCCATATAATATTGTTCACATCTATTCCAATCGTAAGAGAGAAAACATTTTACAGGTCTCTGTAATCATCCTCAGGAAAGTATTTAGCAACTATCTGAAGTTGATTCGTAATAAAAGTCAGATGCTGCTATCAATGACGTGTTTTGACATTGTAGTTTGTGGTGGTTAAGTTTAATTCATTTTTTCGAAATCTTTTAAACATAATAATTCCAGGTCCACTCAACAGTCCAAGACATACTTTAAATCAGGGTTGGAAAAAAACATGTTTTTTTTAGAAAAAAACAAAAAACGTGTTTTTTTTTTGTTTAAAACATGTTTTAAACGTTTAAACCGCTTTTTTCTCATTCAACAGCACAATTTGGATTAAAGCGAGCAAAAATTATTAAATTAAATATAAAGAATGAAAATATTTTCAAAAAACAGTAAATAAGAAAAAAATTATTTAATAAATACCAAACATTAATTAACAATTAATTTTTTATTCTAAACTAAAACATCTAATTATTAAGTTCTTAAAAATTGTAACAAGCTTGGCAACCTTATCAACACCTAACTGGTTTCTAGTTTTGCTCAGCTCAAAGCCAAAAGTCGAAAACTCTTTCTAAACCATCCACACAGCTGTATGTAATTGTTTTGTGATCAGCATGATATTTTTATCGACGTGTTTTTCAAAGCTTATCCACCAAGATAAAGGTGTTATTTCTACAAAATTGTACACTTTATTTGATTCTTGAACAGCGAATTTATGATTGGTAACTGACAGCATACCATTATTTATTTTTTGCATTATTATGAATAGCATCAAACATATAACTGGAGAATGGAGCTGACTTAGCTTTATAGTTTATAATTATAGGAATTAGTTCAGGACATAATTCGGCTGCAAGGTTCATGCCTTTTTCTGTCTCATCAATTGTAAGTGATTCTCCTTTAAAGCATGGATCAATAATGTCTGCCAAGAAATGTACAGATGTCATGGCCAATCTGTCTTCTATGGCTTTTTCAATGTTTTTTGTAATCATGGTAAGATTACTAGCAGCACATATTTCTGATATTTCTTTTTTAAAATCTTTCCAAATTCAACTACATCACTAATAATACAATCATTACTCTGAGCTTTGTCACATGAAATTGCAATATTTTTGAGCCTTTGGATGTAATCTTCAACATTTCTTTTTAACTGCAAGTCTATGGACTTTCTTAGAAATATCAGAATTGATTTTCTCTCGATTATCTTCACAAATTTTGAAAATTTGTGACCAATTGCTTATGTAAGACTCCATTGTGTCCAACATGGAATTCCACCTGACACCTGATGGTAACTCAAGCTTTTTAGCAACAATTTCCCGAAGCTTTGCTGAAGCAAAATGATCATTTCGAAAATATTTAACAATATCAAAACTTGAGCTTTTATATTAGAGATTTTAATGTCTTTTGCTAGAAGATTTAAGACATGAGCTGAACATCCATAAGTTAAAATATTCATATTATGTCTCTCAATCTTTTAAAGTTCATTTCTCATCTTCATGGCAGCATTGTCTGTTACAAAGCTGCCAATAAAACAACCATAGCATTCCTCGACTTTATTTATGGCAATACTTGCAAGCTCACAAAGATAATTAAATTCATGAGAATGGCCAGATGTATTAGTTGAATCTAAGTAAATTTGGCCTTTACAAGATACTATAATTCCTACAACTGGCTCATTGAGAATGTTACTCCATCTGTCAAGAGCAGCACAAACAATCTGTTCTCTTAAATCATTTTTATAAGTTTCCAGCACAGATTCATACACTTTGTCAAGTAATATGCCTCCTATTTCATGATGATTTGGTGGTTTGTAGCCAGGTTTTGTACTCAACACCATCTTTTTAAATTCTGAATAATCCACACATGAAAATGATGTATTTGTTGCGGCTCATTCCATGTCAAGTCAACACAATTTTCAACAAAAATTTACCTTACCCTCACAGATTTTGATGAAATTCTGTGCATAGTTACTTTCCATATAGATATAGAAAAATTCCAAATTTTATCAAAAAATATCGACCCGTTTTGAAAATATGCCCCCATGAATGTTCAAAAAATCAGTCAAAAAACCTTGACAGACCAGTTTTCAAAATAATGTAGAAACTTTCCTAATTAAGCTAGAGAGCTAAATTTGATGCCATTTTACAGCAATTTTCAAGACCTTTTCAATGATATGTAACACAATTAGTGTTTAGAAAAATTTATTTTAATAAAATTTAAATTTGAATTTAAAATTTGAATTTTTCAAAATGCGCCGCTTCAAAAATTTTCAAAATTTTTTAAATAATACTTTATTTACTCTAAAATGATTGTATGAGTTTGAAAGTGGGATCTTTATGGGTTCATGTTAAAATATTGCATTGAATACAGCATTCCTGATTAAAAAATACATAATTTACTTAATATAACATCTTTTAAAGCCTAAAAAAACATTAAAAAGAATAATTTATTTAAGATTTGAGATTAATCATATTTGCTTTGTATAATATCAAATATATAATTATAAGTGCATGTATTTATTGCTTGAAATTCTTAGTGTATTTCATTTATTTTTAAATTTTCATTTTGTACTTACCTTATTATTAAAATGATTGTAAAGATCACAATTAAATATATTTTATTTATGTTATTTTAAAAATATAAAATTAATTACTGCATCTTGAAAGTTTTACTACAAAATCTTTCCAATCAGAATTCAACAGAGCCGTACATGCTTTGCAAACCAAAACAGGCTTCTACAGAACAGTGCATGTCAAGATAAGTTTTGTTAGTCACAGACTACCTGTCTACCTAATTTTCTAACTCGGTCTGTAAGCTGATAAGCTCTCAGTCAGTCAGATGTGTTTGATTTCTACTGAGATTTAGACAAACTAATGAACATACTGAATTTTCTAATTTTTGTAGTATAGTAACTTAAAAATTAAATATTTATTTTTTAAACTTAAAATATTTTGTATATACTTAAAATTAATATATATATATATATTTAACATTAAAAATTGCTTATTCAATTAAAATATAATATAAATATTATGTAAAAAGATTAATCTTATATGAAATTTTAAATATGGCTGATCAAAGGCATTTTACTGGACAGTGTTTCAACCCATTTAAGAAAAATAATCACAGAGTAAGAGACAAAAGCAAATTAAGGGATGTTACAGACTGGATGATAGATCATTACAAAGATATGCCAAAAACAGCAAAAGTCTGCCATTCTTGTAGAAAACAGCTGTATCTTTGGAAAAAGAATGAATTAGACCAAAAATCTGAAGAAAATGAAAATTCTGAAAGTTTAGATGTAGATCCAAATTTTACTCCAAAGTCTGAAATAGTTAAAACGCTTAATGTCTCATTACATGAATTAGGAGAGTCTCCTATTGATAAAAGAAAAGCAGAAAGCAAAGGTTATGCATCAAATAAAATCAAAAAGATAAATTCTGCAATAAGACGTGAACCTTTTGTAAATGCTGAAAGATCTTCAGATAGTGAGACTGAGACACCAGAAGAAGCATTTTTAAACAATCTTAAAATTCAGTTTTCTAACTGTACCTCTAAAGTTAAAAAAATTATGATACTGACCTGCTTGCCTGAAACATGGAGTATACGGAAAATTATGCGAGAGTTCAATGCTCCTAATTATATGGTCAGGAAATCAAAAAAACTCTTGCTAGACAAAGGCATTCTAGCAAGTCCTAATCAGAAGCCTGGAAAAAGTCTTCCTGCAGAAATTGCTGAAAACAAAGGCTTTTTATGAAAGTGATGAAATAAGTAGAATATTGCCAGGGATGAAAGATTGTGTATCTGTACGAACAGAAAATGGAGAGAAAGTAAAACTATCTAAACGGTTAGTTCTGTGTAATTTAATGGAGGCGTACAGATCATATAAAGAAAAATTTCCAAGTATGAAGGTAGGTTTTTCTAAATTTGCTGAACTCAGGCCTAAGCATTGCATACTAGCTGGTCAAAGTGGAACTCATACAGTTTGTGTATGCACTACCCATCAAAATGTGAAACTGATAATTGAAAATACTAAACTTGATGCTGGTACTGATGGTAAATTAAAAACATATAAACATTGCCTTGCTAAAATATTATGTAATCCTGCTTCAGTAGCTTGTTACTTGGGAGAATGTTCATCTTGTCCTGGAAGTGGAGAAATTAAAGACATGTTAGAAAATGTATTTGATGACAACATGATTGAAAAAGTAACTTTTCGACAATGGGTTTCTGTTGATCGGTGTAATTTAGAAACTCTAGAGAAATCTGCAACAGAATTCATTGATCTGTTTTGTGAAAAGCTTTTTGTTCTTGCTCGGCATGATTTTATTGCAAAGCAGCAAGCTTCATTTATTAATGAAGTCAAGAACAATTTGATAGATTCAGAATATGTTGTAATGTGTGATTTTTCTGAGAACTACACATTTATTTTACAGGATGAGGTCCAAAGCTATCATTGGATCAGTGGACAAGCCACTGTCCACCCTTTTGTAATTTATTACAATAGTGAAGGAAAGATTAAACATCAGAGTTTAGTTGTAATATCTGAATGCTTAGAACACAACACAGTAGCAGTGTATTGCTTCCAAAGAAAAATGATTGATTTTTTGAAAGCAAAGTTTGAAAGGATCTTTTATTATTCCGACGGTTCAGCTGCACAATATAAAAACAAGAAGAATTTCACCAACTTGTGTTTCCACAAAAATGATTTTAATATTGAAGCTGAGTGGCACATTTCGGCCACTGCACATGATAAAGGACCGTGCAATGGTGTTGGTGGAACAGTAAAGAAGTTGGCAGCTAGGGCAAGTTTACAGCGCCCATCTGAAAACCAAATTATGACACCAATACAGTTGTACCAGTGGGCTGTGGAAAATATTCCATCTGTAAATTTTTTATATGTTACTCAAGACGAATACATCAATACAGAAAATTTTTTAGTAAATTGTCTTAGTAAATCCATTACTATTAAAGGTACACAGAAATTACATTTATCCCAGTAGCCTCAAGCACATCAAAAATTAAAGTTAAGGCATTTTCTCATGCATCTGAATCAGTAATTGAGAAAGTATCCTTATCGGAAGACAGACTTCAACTTTCAGAAGTAAGAGGTTATGTATGAACATAATTGGTGGTTTGCATATGTGCTGGCAAAAAATGAAACTGATGATGAAGTAAAGGTGTCTTTTCTACATCCAGCAGGACCTTCACCTTCTTTTTCTTTCCCAAGTAGGCCAGATATATTGTGGGTTTCTAGTATTCAAATCCTATCTTTAGTAAACCCTATAACTCCAACAGGGAGAGTATACAGATTGTCAGACAATGAAGTTTTACAAATAAATAAAATGTACAAGAGCTTCAAGCAATAAAATGTACAAGAGCTTCAAGCAATAAATATATGATCTGATAATTATTTGCTATTTATACAAAACCAATGTTATTACTTTCACATCTTAAATAAATTAGTTTTTTAACCAGCAATAAATTATGAGTTATTCAAATATTCTAACCAGAGAACACATCATTACACAATTTTTAAATATATATATATATGTGATTAATCTCAAATCTTAAATAAATTATTCTTTTTAATGTTTTCTAGGCTTTAAAAGATGTTGTATTAAGGAAATTATGTGTTTTTTAATCAGGAATGCTCTATTCAATGCAGTATTTTAACATGAACCCATAAAGATCCCACTTTCAAACTCATACAATCTTTTCAGTACTAAATAAAGTATTATTCAAAATTTTTTGAAAATTTTTGAAGCGGCGCATTTTGAAAAATTCAATTTTTAAATTTAAATTTAAATTTTATTAAAATAAATTTTTCTAAGCCGTAACTGTGTTATATATCATTGAAAAGGTCTTGAAAAGTGCTGTAAAATGGCATCAATTTTATCTCTCTAGCTTAATTAGGAAAGTTTCTACATCATTTTGAAAATTGGTCTGTCACGGTTTTTTGACTGATTTTTTGAATATTCACGGGGGTATATTTTCAAAACGGGTTGATATTTTTTGATAAAATTTGGTATTTTTCTATATCTGTATGAAAAGTAACTATGTTCCAAATTTCATTCAAATTTGAAATAGTGAAGTAAAATCAGTGTGTTGATTTGACATGGAATGACCCTTGCGTAAATAAAGTGTACAACTCGAATATCAAACGATTCTTTAATAAACATGTTTTAAACACTGTTTTAAATGTAATGTTTTAAACAACTGTTTTAAACAAAATGTTTTAAACGTAACAACCCTGCTTTAAATATATCTGAAAGTAACACTTCAAACATGTAGTGTCTACAGGTTAACCATAGGACGATTCTTCCATTTTTATATTCAAGAAGAACACATATTCTTTTGAACTTTCCTGTATTTGAGGAAGTTGTGTTAAAACACTTGCCAATAACCTGAGAATCACATTTCAATGACTATAAAAGTTTTAAAAAAACTTATTAGCTGCTGCTTCCCCTGTACCAGATAACAGCTTAGAATTCCAAGAAGTTATGTACTAAATTTACTATCTTTTAAAGGGGAAACTGACACTGGTAAATAGTCTACCTTTCTCATTCCCTGTAATGATAAATCAGGTACTAACTTTCTGTCCCAATGAACTACTGATTTCAAAGCATTAAGCTTAATTTTTATCTGTCGCTCAGTTTCACTACATAAGCATTGAGGTTCATGATGAGCACTACTTGTTGAAGGCATTACAGATTTTTCATTACTCTTTGAACAGTCTTATTTCTATCAAAAGCAGCAGAAGTTTTTGGTGTTATTACTGGGCTTTGTCTTTGTTCATCTTTACCTGAATGTTTCTTGTGTAATAATTTTTTTTCCTGGATTAATTTATACAGCATGTTCATCATCAAAATCTTCTTTAGAATTTTCATTTTCAGTCTCATTTATTGTTGACGTAAAATATGCAATTGATAAAGCAAAGAAATTTTGAGCTGAAGCAACTTCTTTTAATCACTTTGAAAATTGTTTCTGTCATTCAGCTGATCTTTTCTAACATGTAGCTTGAGAAACTGGAAATCCTCTTCATTTTTAATAAGCTATTCCGAATTAGCGTAACTTATGACAAATAACAAACCGAGATTTTCGTTATACATTCTTTGATTCTCTTGGTCTTTTGCATTCCTTTTTCGATTTTTCATTAAGCGTACTAGTTTGCCATATAAATCTTTAATTTTTTTAAGATATGCTACATATGTCTTAATGACAAACTTACTTTTTCCCAAAATGGCACAATGTTATTGTATACAAGAACAGAACTATCAATGATCGAAAGCTTCTGAATACATTGAAAGTATATAAAATTAGCAGGTGCAGCTTTTAATTATATTTTTCTATTTAATTTTGTTTTTCTATTTAATTATGCTTTTATTATATTTTTGTTATAATACATACTAAAAAATTACTAATAGAAATAAAATATATAATTGATCATAACTTACGCTTTTGATCAAAATACTATATTTTTACATAAACCAGTGAACTTGTGTGACCTTGAGGGACCTCTTAATCTTTTCCAAATGAGCTCTAACTTCATATATTTTAATAATAGGACAAGAAGAAACTTTTTAGAGGATGAGACCCACCTTTTTAAAAAATAAATTTTTTTACATTGAATTTTGGGACATCCTAATATATATATATATTTATGTACACAGAAATATTTATATATATGTACACCTAAGCTCACATTATGTGCACATCAGCATTTTTTTTCCTAATTACACAACTACTCGGTACTCGGCCAAAGTACTACTCGGTACACCACTAGACAAAACTTTACAAAAAATGGGAGGTCGGAAATTAAGATAGTTTATGCATCATTGCACTACACAAAGCTTTCCTCTGTTGAATACCTTTCTTGAATTTTATACAGAAATTTTACAGAAATGTTACTATGGAAATGTATTACAGCAATGAATTATTTTTGCAGTTAAATAAATTTTGTCATAACAATTTGAATGTTTGTTACACCTTGCTTCCTGGTAAGATTTTCTAAAAATGGCTCACCCCTGCATAAAACTATCTTCCTTAGCCTGCCACATCACGAAAATAAATTTAAAACGCCAATTTTGACAGTATTTTCTGAAATTTTTTTTTTTTGCTATTATAGAAAAATAACACTGTTTTCTACGCTTATGGAAAGTGTAAATTTTATGCATTTACAAAAGAAAATCCCTTTGTAAATGTTTTAGAAAGACACCAATTTGTATTTTACAATGGCCATAAATACATTTCTGTATGTGTAATACAAAAATAAGAAATAAAATAGCAAAAGGAAATATTACTTATATAAAAATGAAATATTGCTTTTCAAAAAACATTTTAAAACTTTAAAATAATACGTATTACATAAAACAGAACTTTAAATAGAATTTAAAATTTACTTAAAATGTTACACCCACATTTTTAAAATGTTGCAATGTGCACTACATTTTTTTTCCCCAAAAAAACTAACAAAGTTACTAACTATTAAATAAATATAACTTAAATATGTAGATCAAACTGACCTGTTTAATTCTTCATCAGATAATCCTCGGGGATTTCTAATATTTATTTTGGGAATTTCCTCTGGATACTGAAAATTAAAATTAAAAGGAGATCATGATATTACAAATATACAACAAAAATAACATTACTACAATTTTGCTCATTTATAAATTAAAACTTAATTATATAAAAACTGAATATGTGTAACGAGTACAGTTGAACCCCATTAAGACACGTTTCAAGGGAGTGTACAAAAGTCACATATTAAGCAAGATCGCATATTAAACGTGATTTGTATAATGAACTGGATATATTTACGCATCTAATCATCCAAATGAACTTTAGAGTCTTCATTTATATGTTTAAAGTTAAAATTTGTGTTTTTTACATATACTTAGTTACAAAATTAAATTACATTCACCTTTAAACATTTTTTTTTTTTTAATAGGACAGAATGGAATAATAATGGAAAATATAGATTCAAACATGGTTTTATTGTTGATTAATATGTTACAACCAAATATAAAAGAAAAAAAATACTGATATTTTTTTTTTAACACAAAGAAAAAATATTAAACCTTCGAAGCACAATCCAATAGTTAAAATCATATTTAGTATTTATTATAATGAGTACATTATAAACTTTTTTTTTTTTAACCCTCTGATTGCTTTGAGGGCTATCCTGCATTTTCATAAAAAGGATTATAAAACTAATGTTAATTTAAATTTTCTTTCCCTGTTTGTTTTTAATATACACTTCATGCTCCTTTATTAAACATGCATCTTAAAATACAATTCTGCTGAAATTATTTTTGTCTACTATTCTACTATATCTCTATTTTGTCTGATTTAAGTTGTTTTAGGGAAACAGAAAAATAAGGACAAACCGCTTAGAGGGTTAGTATAAGAAAAAACTATCCTTATTAATCGTTGTATAAAAATATTCTTAGCATTACAAAAACGTAAAAACATAAAAAACACAAAAGAATTATACAACTGCAGTCATGTTTGTTTATTCTCTATAAGCTTCTTTTTTTTTTTTTTTTTTTTTGCTGATAACATACATTATAAAGCATACTAGTGATAAAACATATATTTAAAACCTCACTAACAACAGGCATAATCATCTCTAATCATGATTTTTATGATGTATCTAAGCATCCTGAATTCGTCTATCTCTCTCTACTACAGTACAGTAAAAACATAAATGAAGCGTGAGACAAAGGATGTTAGGACGCAGGATCAAAGAAGAATTACAGTGTTGCTAAATTAGCTGGTTTTTTTTTTTTTTATTAAAATATCTATCACTTTTTCCAATTACTAAAGTTCGCTTTAATTAATCTTTTATTAAGTAAAGTAAATATTACATTTCAGAAAAAGTGTTTTTTTAATCCGAATACAACAACCCACTAAATCAGCAACACTGGAGAAGAGAGAAGGAATTCACATCGAAAGTGTGATTTTTTTGCCTCAAAGGACAGAAAATCTATCGTGTATTAAGCGGGATCGCATAATATCCATTTGCATGTTAAACGGGATATTTTTGCATTAGCCTTATGGGCAATGTTCAAGAGATCGGAAAAAATCCACATATTAATCATGAGCGTCTTAACTGTGTCAAACTGTATATTAGCATAAAAAAAATAAAAGAAAATTAGTAATTAAAGTAATTTAAATATTTTTAATTTTACGTAAATAAAATAGCAGAATCATTATGGCTAAAACCTGGTGAAAAACAAATAGTGATTTTCATATATGTTCTAACAGAAAAGTTACATCGATACTTAGATGTTCTAAAAACTGCGATCAACAGAGTGGTTCTAAGTTGAGCTTTAAATGCAGATCATGTGTATATTGTGTGCTTTGGGCTCGAAATACTCCTATTTCTTTTTCTGTGGTAACAATAAGAGATTATGTGTCAACAAGTACTGCTGATGACACGACAAATAAGAAACCTAATATACATTTATCAATATCTCGCTGTCACAACTCTAATACTTGCTGTATAATATGTAAAGGTAAGACCTGCCTCGTGACTGTACCAAAAACAGCTAAACTCAAGCCTTTATAGAAATAGAATCTATATTTCGTCGGAGAAAACAATACTGTAAAACTTATTGTTGAATTGGTATTCAGTAAGTTGGCTCTGCATGCTTGGCTGCAAGCCTGTAATTGAGAATACATAAATGTATGATAAAGATACTGCAAGTCTTTTAAATAATATCTGAAATGTAGCACAATAGAGAGGCTTCGATTTTGACACACCTGGACACCTTTCTGAGTTCGATTATTATACTCTCATGGGTACATCCATGTCTGATTTTAACTATATTTTTGAACTAAAAAAGTCCAAAATGCATTCCTTGAAAAAGGGGTCATCACGTACTTGCTTGCAGTGTTACTTGTAAAGCTTAGAACACGTCTCTCTAATGGTGTTCTGTTCACATTATTCAATATAAGAAAAAGAATAATATCTTCAGTGCAATATGCAAGCCAGGCTTTGATTGAGAACTTCGTTCAACTACACCTTGGAATGGAACACGTCACTAGAACACGGGTTATTGAAAAATATATGAGACCTTTAGCAAGAAGATTATTTATTCTGGATGATGATAGTGATACTGTGATACTTGTTGCTAATAGCACGTACTTTTATATCAGAAGGGTGCGAACTATTCCTTCCAGAGACAATCTTTCTCGTTACACAAAGAAAGACATTTGGTTAAGCCTACGATGTCCGTCACTACTTCAGGTTACATTTTGGTTGACTTTTGAACTTCGCGGATTCAAAGAACAATGACGCTAACATACTTACACATATATTAAAAAAAGATGTATAAAATATCAGAGAGTGGCTAATGCCAAATGATGTTATGATTATTCATTAAATGATTATTCAATGAAAAAAATGTATGTCACATCAAGGAGTTGATGGGCAAAAAATGGCCCTTATCAACCCACCTCCTTTACCGGAATGTTTTCCTACTATGATGCAGATAAACAATTTGCTCTCTTTTTGCAAGTGGAATATCATTTGTTTTGTGTGCCATGACTAAAAACTTGCACGTAAACTATTTTGAACTAATTGTCAGCAAATAAAGTAAGCATCCTTGACATACCCTTGACATGTGTGAGAATAACTTTGAAAATTTAACAATGTTACATTATAATTTGTATGTTGGTTTTTATTTTGTTCTAATACTTTTTTTGTAGCGTCAATCTCGTTTTTTTTTTTTTTTTTTAATAAAAATAATATATTTAATTTAAATAATTTTTGATTAGTTATTGAATACTCTGTAAAAAAAAAAATACTATTATATATAAATTGATTTTGCCATTTATTTCATTTTATTACCTTTAAAACTATAAATTTCACATTGTTCTAATACTTTTTTTGTCAACTGTATATTGTTTTGAAACTTGTCCAGTCATATACACGATATGGAAGAAACAGTTTTTAGCATCAAAACTATTAGCAAAACGAATAACTCCTGTTGGAACCATTAGAAGAAATAAATACTAAATGCAGCAAAACAAAAAGGTAATTTACCTCATTTTTGGACACAGCTATGCAAATAAAAAAATTGTGTTCTTACAATATACAAAAGCAAACAAAAATAATGAGTGGCAATTCAAAGTTCTAAGCATAAATTTCAAAAATTGATGTGAGAATTTTTTTTTTTTTACAATAATCTGTTATATTCTCAATAAAACAGGGTTGATATGACCAATCAAATGGCCAGAAAATAAACATTAAAAGCTGGATCCTGCATATGTCTCCTACAAATAATTTACGATAGTTTAGATTTGGCTGCGCTATAAATGGTTGGGTTTTATACAAGAAAATGAGAGGAAAACATATGCAATAAAAAGACTTCTTGTTTCAACTGGCAGAAGAGCTTTCCAAGGAATATATGGATGCAAGACAAAAAATTCCCACAGAAACTCAGGACTTGCAAAGCTCATCTGACAACATCAAATACAGGACATTCTAACTAACGAAGGTGCTATCTAATACGATTTTCACAGTAACAAAACAAATAACATTTGTGATAGGTGTAAATATATGTTTCAGAAAATGTACACAGAAAGAATAAAAACTTTACAACTTTATCTGCAAAAAAATGTATTGATTATATAAAGTGTTTTTTAACCATTTGGAAAAATGGTTATTGTCCTCATCAAGGTAGGAAATCAAAAGCATATCTGAAGCTTTTTATTGGTTTAATCTGCATTTTATTCATTTTCTGATTGGTCTATACAGTAATCTGTACTTTCCCTTTACTTTCAACAGAGATGGATACTTCTGTTGCCACTATGACAAAAAAGGAATAAAAACTACAAAAAAAAAATTAATAACTTAGAAACAAATTGAGATACGGCTTTCAAACAAATTGCATTTAAAGGTACATTTTTTTCTATATACGACGGTGTAAAAAGTAATATTGTAGGATGTTTAGAAGTTTAAGAATGAAATTTCATTTTAAATTGGTCGTCAGATTTCTATGATGGAAAAGCCTTTTCCCGAACAGCCGATGAAAATGCTTGGATAATATGTAAGTTTCAGGTGGATAATACGTAAGTTTCAGGAAATCTGATAAGTCACGGGCGATTTTTGTCACTTTCAATTTTTACGTGTAATAACACTATTAATGTTTAATTCATAGTGTACATAATGTATGATCAACTCCGTGCGATTTTTTATGTCTTAAATTTTAGTCTGTCTTTGAAAAAATTATTTTCCAAATGGTCGTAATTTGTTAAATTGCTCTTTTTTTTTTTTTTTTAAATAAGTAAAGCAAATCTTGTGTAACTTCAAATAATAAAAAATAGTATTAAAAATTAAGTTTAAATACATTTCTATTGTGTATGATTTTGTTTTCCCAAATTAGACCTTTTGACTGCTTTGATAAAAATATGTATGTTAAACTTAGCTGCTCTAATGTTTAAAAAAAAAAAAAAATAATTTATTGTAATAACTGAAGTAAATATTCTTCAAAGAGTTGCAATTTAATGTTAAGCTTCCTAATAGAAAAGATAATGTGTTAAAAAAGAATGAGATTATTATTTTGAAAATATTCAGAAATGTATATATTTTGAAAATATTCAAGATATTTTATTTTGCAAAAGAAAAAAGTTTAATAAAGTCTAAAGAATGGACCTATCATATCAATAACAAATACAGGAATATCTCGAGAACAACAAACATTAATATTACAAATCATTTACTTCTTCATTCAGAATGAACTGCAAGGTCATTCTCACATACTGTTCATCTAACTTATCAGCAGTAGAGGGATATAGATCTATTGAAACAGTAGTAAAATTCCTAAAAGAAATTATACAATTTAATAAAACTTTTAATACATAAATACATGCTAAAATATTATTTTTCATAAAATAACACAGAAATATGAAATTTAAAAAGTGAATTGAGGACCAATGAACATTAATTAAAGATTTGTATTCTTATGCACCAAATTTTAGTCAGCAAACTTTAAAGATTTTGCTGTATTGACTAGAGGATGTAAAAAAACTGGATTCTTCTTATTTAAGAATGAGTTACCACTACATGAAGGCTCATTACAGAAGATCTGATCACCAGAAGTCTAAAACAATACTGTGTTTCTAATATTTTTGGTTCCAGTGAGGTTTTAGTATCTTCGGACAATGAAGTGATAAGTTCCACCGCAGAAAGCTATAGTAACACTAAAAAATTGATTTTTTTTTTTTTATGTTTGTGGATTTTAATATTTTGTCATGAAAACACTAGCCATCATATACAGAAGACCTGATATTGCATGGGCAAATGGGACAGTTGCCTTGGGCCTCTACTTAAAGGGCCCTCAAAAGAGGTTTTATTGGTGTTTGTTATTAAAACGAATACAAGCTGCAACAACAAAAGTGTTATCAGAGGCCCCAAGTAAAGTTGGTTGGGTGTTGAGTATATACAATGTGTTTTTGAAAAGTAAATATACACCTCAGACAGCAGGAAAGAAAGTTAACGAGCAAGTTGGCAACACATATTGTAACCTTGAACATTTGACCTTTCCCTCAGAGTAATTCATTTGTACGGTGAGTCTATTTCGTGCAGCATGTGTTTACAATGCTGCATCAATTCAGATTCTCGCCAAATGTGAAGTTCTAATGTACATGTTTTTCATGCAAAAGGTGAGCAACCAGTGGATTTGGATATTAGCAAAGAAATTGTTTCTGTCTATCGAACATTATGAATCAACAAAATGGTGTCATGCTTTCGCTGGAGGAAAGACCAATGTTCGCGAAGAACACAGAACAGGAAGGTCATCTGTGATCTCTAATGCCCCTGGCCTGGACCTTGCATCTAGCAACTACCACTTATTCATTTACTTGAAGAAACATCTTGCAGGTCAAAACTTCCACAACGATGATGAGATCAAAATCAAAGTTGAAATGTGTTTTTGAGAACAGGCGGTAAACTTCTATGACTGTGGGATACAAAACCTTGTATCCAGACTTAACAAATGCTTGGACAATGATGGCAACTATGTTGAAAAATAAGGCATATACCAGTAAGTAATTTGTAATGGACATTTTATCTATTAAAAATTCTTTGAATGAGTAAGCCGAATTGTATCTTTATTTTTCAAAAACCTCTCATCACATAAAATCATTCAGGGTTCAATTTACACTTTTTTTCTTGGATTTCCATTTTGTGAAGGAAAAAGATTTTGTGAAATTTATTAGATTTTTCTGAAAAATTAAATTTTGGAATGAAAGATCAAATCTAGTTATTTGAATTCAAACTAAGCATTTACTAATGCTAATTATCTTAATTCCTCCAGCTAAAGTTTTTCTTTCTGGTGATCTTCCTTTGTTTGTAAATTACACATTTCAAATCTTAACAAAAATTAAACATCTATATATATATGTGGGAATAAAAGATGAGCCTCAATGGTTAAATGAACGTGATATCTCAAGCGAGACTCGTAACACGTGAACCCAAAATTGCAGAGCGAGATGTTGTTGTTCTATAGATATTCAGTAATAGAGTCGGTTGTTCGGGCCGGGATTTGGACTATTTGAACTATTTGGATAATTTGGAAGATTTGAATTTGAATAACGAAACTATTTTCTACTTGAATCAAAAAAGAAAAGTATTTTTCTGAACTGATATTTATAATAAAAAAAAATGAACTGTTCGTCTGATGTATAATGATTACAGATGATCCGTAATCAAGCCTACGAGATAGTGGAATATTTTGTTCTGTTGAAGTGTCAACAAATTGAATAATGTCCGTCCTGAATAAAGCTAGAAAAGCAGATTTGTTTACATTGTGTGATGACCTAGGTATAGTTGCGCCTCAGAGTTCAAGAATTATTGACTTGATAAAGTTAGTGACTGAATCAAATGATAATGAAGAAAATTTTGTTAAAGCTCGACTTGAAGTCATTGCTGCTGAGAGAGCAGAAAAGGAAGAAAGAAGGCTAGAAGCAGAAAAGGAAGAAAGAAGGCTAGAAGCAGAAAAGGAAGAAAGAAGGCTAGAAGCAGAAAAGGAAGAAAGAAGGCTAGAAGCAGAAAAGGAAGAAAAAAGGCTAGAAGCAGAAAAGGAAGAAAGAAGGCTGGAAGCAGAAAAAGAAGAGAGAAGGCTGGAAGCAGAAAGAAGATTAGAGGAAAAGAAATTAGTGATAGAGTCAGAAAGAGAAGTAAAGAAATTGCAAATGGAATACGAATTAAGAAAAATTGAGCTTCAAGGCAATACGACAAGTATAAGTGACGGTTCGGCAGTAACTGGTTCAGATAAGCAACCAGATTTGCTCAAACTAATGCCACATTTTGACGGGAAGGGTGATATTGGTATATATTTATCTTTATTTGAGAGACAAATTTTTAGGATGAATATAGTAAAAGAAAATTGGGTATTAACTAATTTTAGGCAGTTCTCAAGTGCATTCATAGAATCTACTTTGAAAGAATGTGGCATAATAAAAGCTTTCTGTACTAGGATTTAAAATTGTGTATTACATCTTGATCAAGTGGCTGGCATACTGAAGTTGTGTTTGAAGGGGAAAACACAATTTTAACATTGTCAAATTTAAAATGTTTTGTTTGAGAGCTTACATTGTCCAAAAACAAGAGAACTTTTCTTTGTTGTTTTTTCATCCTCTTATCAAAGGAAGTTAACCATTCGATCATTAAAGGACTAGTCATCCATTTCTTATTCGTTCTCCATACAATAC
The DNA here is from genome assembly GCA_963932465.1 of Maratus speciosus. Taxonomy (NCBI): domain Eukaryota; kingdom Metazoa; phylum Arthropoda; class Arachnida; order Araneae; family Salticidae; genus Maratus; species Maratus speciosus. The sequence continues at coordinate 485,296,578 of OZ010793.1, forward strand.
CAAATTTATTAAATTGAATGTTCTTTCGGAAACACCTGGGTTTCAGAGATTTTCTAATAATAAGAGGGATTTCAAATTCTCCTAAAACATTGCAACATAATAAAATAGTGAGTCGCTCGTTTGGCATTTTTCCTCCGATACTGCCATCCTTTTTAAAATACAAAGTCTTATTTGGAAAAATTCTGAAAAAAGAGTCCGGTTTTATCGGAATTAAAAATGTTTCTCTCTTCATAACCTTCACAAATTGATTTTAGTCGTTCATGACAATCCTCCAGTTCTTTAAGATCTACAGATTTTGCTTCTCTACATATTATTTTGAAAGAGATGTTGTACCGAGATCGGAGCTTTTCTAGCCACTCACTGAAAGTCTTAAAATCGTGTAATCCAAGTTGTTTAGAGACTTCTAAAGCGTTTTCTTGAATCATAGTTCAACTGATAGGAATGTTTTCTGAATGAAGTGAAGTAAATCAATTCAGAATTATAGAATCGATTTCAATGGAATTAGTCTTCCTCAATTTCACATTTTTGGTGTTCTCGTTAGTAATCCACAATTTTTTCATTTCTTCTTTATTTCATAAAATCTCTAACACCTGTCTTTTACCTATTTTAAAACATTCAGCATGTATCCGTAAACTCAATTTCTCTTTCTCAGATACACTTACAATGTCAAATTTTTCTTTTAAAGTTAATCATTTTCTTTTTGAGGCCATTCTCGAAATACGTATTAATCACAAACAAAAATCAAACAGTAATTGACATTGCGAAATAATTTTTTTTTTTCCATGCTCTTGTTTAAATTTAGAAGCTTTTTACTTTTTTTCATTTTTTTTTTTTTTTTTTCTCCTTAAAAAATTATTTTTCATCCTTTATCGCCAAAATTACTGTCCGCTATCCGGAATGTCCGTTATTCAGAGGTTGAACATACAAAAATTTAAGATTTGGGAGTGAAGATTGGAAAACTGTCCGGTAAATAGAGGTGTCCACTATTCGGGAGTGTCCGTTATGGAGGTTTTACTGTATATATATTTCTCTTGCATGGCGCTAAAATAGCACATAATTTGTAGCTTGCCGTTTGACAACTGCAGTAGCACAATTTGCCTTATTACATTCCATCAATCAGAAGCATGATTTCACCCCTTAAACTTGTTGGATTCTCTTACTAATAGCAGATAATGCACAGTGAAATCTGGATATTATGGAAATGCATGTAAGTGGAAAACTTCAGTAAATAACACAGTTGAAGTAAACTAACTATTTAATGATGAGCGAACATTATTTACACATGAAAAAATGTTGTCAGCATAGCTTTGCTGAACTAAACTTAAAGTAACTTAAAATATAATTAGCATCTGTTTGTAATACGAAGAACCGCCAGCAGACTTCATACATATGTAGCGAAAGCTACGACGCCTTAATTACATGGCGAAAATCTAAACAGACGCTGCTCACAAGCAAGACAACAGAAAAGAGAAGAGAAAGATGCAACGCTACATCTCATTAAATACATCAGCTTGTTGTGGAAATCTGCATAAAACTGTTGCCATTACATGAAAAGAAATACGTACAAAGAACGCCAGTGACTCACGAATGATGACGTCAAACATCGACCAATTAGAATGCAGGAAACATCATGCAGGCCGAGAACAGTAAGCAACGGTGATTCAAGATCACAGCAGTTACGGCGTGACTGAATCGCGTATTTACCGGCAGAAAACCTGTGAAGCAGTGGAGTTCGGTCGTATTTTAACATAGACTTGGGGATGGTAAAAATAAAAAGTATGTCATGTCAAACAGAATTTAATAAAGTTAATTTTAATTTACATTTTAACAAACACGACATAACAATCAGCCCCTTTTTAGCATCCCCAAGGCTTTACAAAAAAGCATTAAAAAAAAGTCCTTCCAGCCAGTGCCGGGAGGAAGAGGTAGCTTTCATAATCCTTATTTAAAAAAAGCCAACTTATATCATGCAAACACACGAAGCTCAATTTAGTGGAAACCGAATATAGGAGATTCAATACTAATTTTTATCAATATAATGAATGAGAATTTCGCGAAATTAGTCAGCTTTATCCAATCTGCTTTTCTTTAAAGTAACTTATATTTGGCTGCCGAATTCGGCAATTTCTTAAAGTGCCTGTCATTTTAAGACAACATGGTGGATGAGGCTAAGCAGTGAACTTGGTCGAGACCTTAGTAATTGCTGTGCACATGCTCACTCACATCGGAATCGGTTAATATATAGGAGTGCTGTCGCATGCAAAAAATCAGATTTTTCAAAATGTCACCCACAATAGAAATAGAAACTGCTATATCTGAGCCATTTTTTAAGGTAAAGACAAACAAAAAATGCTCCTGAATCCTTATATCAAGATCAAATACTTAAGAAAGAAACCTTTTTCAATTTCTATTTTTTTTGCACCTCACTTTAAATATATATATATTTTTTAATTTAATGGCCGCCATTTTGAAACAAGATGGCTGATGAATCTGGCCAGCGAACTTGGTCGAGGTGTTGATGTATACTATCCACATGCCTTCTTACATCGAAATAGGCGAATACGTGTGTTATCGCGTGACAAATAGAAGATCATTTCAAAATGTTAGCCATGCTAGAAATTCAAAGTGCTATAAATCAACCATTTTTTAAGATATCAACAAAAGAACAAATTTTCAGAAACAAAAACTGCTCCGGAATCTTTGTATCAAGGCCAAACACATAAAAAAAAATCTTTTTCATTTTCCAATTTTTTAATACCTCATTTTGAATTTTAAATTTAATTTTTTTTAAATGGCAACCCTTTTGAAACAAGATGGCGAATGAAGCTGGCCAACGAACTCGGTTGAGACATTGGTATGTACTATGTACAGACCAAGTTACATCCAAATAGGTTCATAAATACGCCTGTTATCGCGTGACAAAAATCAGGTCGTTTTAAAATGTCAGCCACAAGAGAAATTCAAAATGCTATTACTCAGCCATTTTTTTTTAGATATAGACGAAAGAAAAACTGTTCCGGAATCTTTGTATTAAGGTCAAACACATACAAAAAAAATCTTTTTCATTTTCCAATTTTTTGGCATCTCATTTAAATTTTTTTATTTTTTAATTTTTTTAAATGGTCGCCATTTTGAAACAAGATGGCGGATGAAGCTGGCCAACGAACTCGGTCGAGATATTTGTATGTACTATGTACACACCAAGGTACATCCAAGTCGGTTCATAAATACACCTGTTATTACGTGAGAAAAATCAGGACGTTTCAAAATGTCAGCCACGCTAGAAATTCAAAATGCTATAACTCAGCCATTTCTTAAGATATAGACGAAACAAAAACTGCTCCCGAATCTTTTTATCAAGGTCAAACACATAAGAAGAAAATATTTTTTCAATTTTCAATTTTTGGTACCACATTTCAAATTTAAATTTTTCTTAAAAATTTAAATGGCCGCCATTTTTAAACAAGATGGCGGGTGAAGCTGGCCAACGAACCCGGTCGAGACATTGTATGTACTATGTATAAACGAAGTTACATCCAAATCGGTTCATAAATACGCTTTTTATCGCGTGACAAAATTCAGGACGTTTCAAAATGTCAGCCACGCTAGAAATTCAAAATGCTATAACTCAGCCATTTTTTAAGATATAGACAAAACAAAAACTGCTCCGAAATCTTTGTATAAAGGTCAAATACATAAGAAAAAAATATTTTTCCATTTTCAATTTTTTGGTACCACATTTCAAATTTAAAATTTTTAAAAAAATTTTAAATGGCCGCCATTTTGAAACAAAATGGCGGATGAAGCTGGCCAACGAACTCGGTCGAGACATTGGTATGTACTATGTACACACCGAATTACATCGAAATCGGTTCATAATTACGGGAGTTACAGTGTGACATAGGTCAGATATATATATCAATTTTGAACGGAGGGTGGTTTCGGGGTCTGGGGGTCATGATCGATGAAAATATACCAAAATTTTTTGAAATCGCTTTCCTCCGAACGGCTGCAATAGGTAGCTTTTTTGTAAAGAAAGCTACCTAATACACTTTAAAATTTAAACATGAAAAATACACAATTCATTCAAAAAAGAAGTCCGTCTAATCATAACTAGGTCGGGGAAACAAATTCACTGGCCAAGCACTGATCAAAGTGACCAAAAATTGTATAAGACCTTTTTTTTTTTCTACTTTCAAACTTGGACCTCAAAAATAAATACTCAAAAATATTTAATTTTTTTCTTTTTTTTTCTTTTTTTTCTTTTTTTTTATATATATATAAAATAGACAATCTCATCAATGTCATGTCAAATGACATGGCAATGAAAAGAGTGATCAAAAATGTAATTCCAAACTTAAACCTCAAAAAGTTGTCTACAAAATTTCATTAATTGTTCTTTGACCTGTGGCTTTGTAAATGGATCAGCTAAATTTAATTTACTTGAGATATACTTTAATTTAAATATTTTATCATAGACTAAATTTCTCAAAAACAAATATTTAATATGGATGTGCTTAGTTTTTTTATTCTCTACAGGTGAATTAGAAAAAGCAATAGCTGCCTGATTGTCACAAAATAATGAACATTCTTTTAGATTTAAATTTAAACTTTCATTTTCTAGAACATTTTTAATCCAAATTAATTCCTTTGCAGCTTCAGTGAGAGTAACATATTCAGCTTCCATAGTAGAAAGGCTAATGCATTTCTGCTTGAAAGTTTTCCAAGAAATTGGTGATTTATCTAAAAACAAAATAAAGCCTCCTATGGAAACACGATCATCTCTATTTGCTGCAAAGTCAGAATAACAAGAAATTGTCAACTCATTAATTCTAGATAGTTCTAATTTAAAATGCTTAGTACATTGTAAATAACCTAATAATCTGAGTAAACTTTGCCAGTGCCTCATACCTGGATTTGATTGGAACTGTGATAAAAGATTTATATTTATTAGACATTATATTTGGCCGAGTACGACCAGCAATAAAACTTAAGCAACCTATCAAATTTCTATAAGGTATTCAGACATCTCATTTACTTCATTTTGATTACTTGGAGAGTCCATTTTTGACAAAATCAGCCCCTTGGGCATTGGCACATAGGAAATTTATATTTTGAGTACAGGTTACAGACTTTATCAATGTAAGTACTTTGATGAATGTACAGCTTGTCATTAACTTCCTCAAACTCAATACCCAAGAGCTTTTTTTGTTTTTCCCAAAACTTTCAGGTTGAAAAACTTTTGCAGCAAACTTACACCAAGTTCCAAATCACTTTTAGTTTTACCAAATATAACTATATCGTCTACATATAATAGAGGAACAGGTTTATTTTTATATGTATAAACACAATTGCACCAGTTAAGTTTAATAAAATTCAATTTTAAAAATACATCATCTATTTTGAAAACCCATTGTCTACCACTTTGGTGGAGACCATATAAAGATTTATTTAATTTACAAACTTTACCCTCTTCAGTTATGAAACCCTCCGGCTGCCGCATATAGATTATCTTGTCTAAATCTGCATACAAGTAGGCATTATTTACATCCACTTGTACATTTAACCACTTAAAAAAACACACAAAAATAGTAAAGAACAATCTTATAATTGAACTAACAACCGGACTAAAAACTTCATCATAGCTTAAACCTTTAATTTGACTAAATCCCTGCGCCACAAGGCGTGCTTTAAATCTTACAATTTCATTTTTTTTTTCATTTTTCTTCACTGTGTACACCCATCTATTACCCAAAATTTGTACATCCTCAGGCGGCTCAACTAGATCCCAAACCTTGCGGTCATACATGACCTGCATTTCCTGGTTCATGGCCTCTACCCATTCAGATGCTTCGGGTGTCTTGGTAGCTTCCTTGTAACTTTTAGGGATTTTTACTTCAATTAAATTAACTTCTGTATTTGAAAAATCTGAAACTTTACCCGACTGACTATTTTTACCGCTGAAATAAAAAAATCAATCCTATTTTATGTTATTCTCTGCACAATATTTAATGGTAACATTTAAAGATCTTAATTTAACTTTAGTTCCTTCTATGCCATAGTAGATATCTGTCCTGGGTTCATTTTTCCTACGTACAGCAGTTTGTATCCAATTAATGGATTTGCAAGGAATTACATCTGAACTAATATTTAAATCATAAGTTAAACATTTAGTTTTTACAGGACTGACACTACTTTCTTCCATTTTGGAGGCGTTATCACTTCTACTTTCTGACTCGATTAAGTCATCTATCATAGGGAAGATATCACCATCCTCTGGGAAGTCTAAGCAAGAAAAGGAACGAAAATTTTGTTTTGAGCTATTTATGATGTCAGCCCCCCTTTTACTCTCATCAAATCTAACATTTATTGTTTCTATAATTCTTTGCTCGCTTATAACCCATATACGGTACCCTTTAGTCATTTGTGCATAACCACACATAATTCCAAGCTTAGCTCTCATATTGAGCTTCTTTCTTTTTTGTTTAGGTACACCTACATAAGCTAAGCAGCCAAATTTTTTCAGATGAGAGACGGATGGCTTTCTACCAGAATATAATTCAAAAGGGGTCTTCTTAAAATTTTTATGGCAAACTCTGTTCCATACATATGTGAAACACAAAAGAGCTTCTGCCCAAAATTTCTGAGATAAGCCACTTGAATTTAAAAGGGTTTTGACTCCGTCAAGAGCAGTTAAATTGTAGTATTCTGCACAGCCGTTCATCTCTGGAGAATATGGATTTGTTCTTTCGTGGGAAATACCCTGACTATCTAGACATTTTTCAAATTCATTGTTACAAAATTCCAGCCCCCATCTGTTCTAACTGAAACCACCTTTCTATCCAAAAACCTTTCGGCTCTCTTTTGATACCTAAGAAAAGTTTCAAAAACATCAGATTTATTTTTAAGGGCATAAACAGTAACTTTTCTAGAAAAATTATCAATTATAGATAAAAAATATCTGCTTCCCCCATGAGACGAAACAGGCAAAGGACCACACAAATCCATATGCAGCAGCTGGAGAGGGGATTTGGATCTTATGTAACCTATTGGTTTAAATCACACTCTTCTTGATTTAGCCAATTTACAGGAAATACAATCTTCAGTCAATTTAGATACCATTGGTAAACCATTAACAGTTTTCTGTTTACTTGTATTAATGACATATTCACTGTTAATATGGCAGAATCTTTCATGCCATAACTCATTAATATCTACCTTTTAGGTAGATTTCGTAAGAAATACTACCTATTGCAGTCGTTACCATGGTGCGACTTTTGAAAAATTCCTTCATAACTTTTCATTATAGGACCCCAGGAACCCAAAACCACCCCCACCTAAAAAATTTATATATATATATATATATATATATATATATATGTATGTATGTATGTACTAAATTTTGTCCGCACGATAAAAGTCGCAATTATGCACGAATCATCTTCAAACTCGCCAACAACTTTGAGATGGCTAATATCTCGGCGGGGATTGAAAATGGGCGAAATCGGCCCAAGAGGGTGGAAATGGGGAGGGTTCAAAATTTTGAATACTGTCTTAACATGATTCTGATAAAACCAGCTCTTACACAACAATGGCAGGAAAAAAATAAAAATTTTTCGTTATAGCAGTTGCCAACAATTTAAAAAAAAAAAAAAAATAATAATAAAATTCTCACCACAACAATTACTTTTCTTTTGCAAAATTTTCACGTGTAAAATTAAATAGTTTGACAAATTGAAAACAAATTGAATATTACGTCATAAGTTTCCTAGAGCAAGTTTTCAGCATGAAAACTCAAAATAAATAGTTTGACGAATTAAAAAAATATGTATATTGCGTCATATTGGAAATATAATGGGCTTCAGCAGGTGAATATGTAACGCCATGTAAGTTTGAAGAAACGTATTAAAACATGATAAAAACCCGACTATGGAAATATTAACATATTTTAACACTTTAAGGTTCTCTGAATTTTTTGTAGCCATTTTTTAAACCTATTCCATATATATGTGTGTGTGAATTCGTGTATATTACAATTTTCACAAAAAGTTTAGCTCCCTACAGCTCGCTTTTTGTGAAGAAACTGGGTTTTATCTCTAATCTTGATTTAAGTTTTGTTGGAGAATTTAGTACTTAACATCGAAATCTACCTCCGCCTGTAGGCCCGAGCCGGCAGGGATTTTTCTACTTGGTTTGCTGAAAAATTGACTGAATTGTTATTTCCTTCACACTCAGTTACATATTTTGATGGTTTCAAAAAGTATAGGTCATTTTTCCTTAAAGCATAAAAAAGCTGATTTCCAGTTTTATCATAAACAAAAACTTTACCATTTTTCCCCACAAAATTAATCCCCAGTTTTTCAAGCTTAACCCCAGATAGTAAATTTCTTCTTAAATTAGGATTATACAAAACATCTTTCAAAATGATGCGATTAAATTTACCCTTTTTACACTTTATCAAAAACTGAATTGTCCCCTTTCCCTCAACTGGACATTCTTTCTCCCCAACTGCGAGAGACATGTGCAAGTCAGATACTGGCTCAAAAGTGAAAAATAAATTTTGATTGCTACAAAAATGTGCTGTAGCAGCTGTATCAAAAACCCATTGGGTATTTCCATAGCCCAGATCTGATGAATTTGCCTCGCACAGTTCAGGAGAAAGTTCTATTAAACTACATTCCAATTCAGAGAAGGTACATTTAAAAACATGTTTACATTCTACATTACTAGTTTCCAAAGGTCTTGAAAATTTATCTTTAAAATTACTTTTACTTTTAACATTAGGTTTCATATTTCTAGAGCCAAACTTATTAAAATTACTTTTACAAACATTAGGTTTCATATTTCTAGAGACAAACTTATTAAAATTACTTTTACAATTAACATCAGAATTACTTTTATCATTAGACATTTCATTATTAGATCTACTTAACTTTAGTTTACAATTTGAAATTAAATGGCCATACATTTTGCAATAAAAACAAGGACCAATTTTACTTTTACTAAGACCTTTGGATTTAGATTTACCTGGAAAATGCTTTACAGACAATTCACTAGAAAATGCCACATTCGCAAAATCTTTCTGGGGCAACTTCAGGCGATTCTCTTCTAATAACAGCTCAGATTCAATCCTGTCAGGAACAAACTCTATGTCGCTTCATCTATAAATGGCTTGAACTGTGGCTTGGAACTCATCGGGTAGACTCCGAATCATCTGATATCCCAGATAGAGTGGCTGTAACTGGTGTCCAACCTCACGTAGTCGCTCTGCTGCTTGCTTGACTCTACACAGGAAAAGTCCAAGGTTTTCTCCCAGAACATATCTGGTATTAAAAAAAATGTCAAGAAGCTGGATGACTTGCTCTGGTTGTAGGCTCAAAATGGTCGTGTAAGATTTTCCAGGCTTTTGCTCCGTCAGTAGTACTTGATATTAAGGGCTTAAACTCCGAACTCAGGGACTGGTATATAATGGTATAGGCACGGTTCTTTCTCAACTTCAAATCCTGCTTTTCTCTCCATGTTAGCACATCAGTTACTTCAGAAGCTGTGTCTTCACTGCTAGAACTTTTAACAGGTGACTTCTCTTTTACTCCATCAGGTTCATCTTGGGTTACGCTTCCGGAGACTCAGTTAGTCCAGACGCTGTATCCTTACTGTCAGAACTTTTCACAGGTGAACTTTCTTTAACTTCCTCAGGCTTAATGAATTCAAAAGCTCCATAATGAAGCAATAGAACTTTTACTTCATGCTTCCATGATTCCCAGTTAGTGCCAGTCAACAGGGTGATGTTTTGATTTAAATCCATCAGCCTCCATCCATTAAAAACGGCAAGTCTTCAAATTCACAGGAAACCAACAGCAGAAAAGTTCGTTAAAATTCACTCTGGAAAACCAGTAAAAAGTTCCATTTTCAAAAAACGATAGAGTCCACAGAAAACAGGAGTCACTTTTTCTTCACTTCCACATTTCCAAAAATACTTAAGTATTTGGGTTACGAGCCGCTGGGCCCATAACCCTCCTGTTGGATTCTCTTACTAATAGCAGATAATGCACAGTGAAATCTGGATATTATGGAAATGCATGTAAGTGGAAGACTTCAGTAAATAACACAGTTGAAGTAAACTAACTATTTAATGATGAGCGAACATTATTTACACATGAAAAAATGTTGTCAGCATAGCTTTGCTGAACTAAACTTAAAGTAACTTAAAATATAATTAACATCTGTTGGTAATACCAGCAGACTTCATACATACGTAGCGAAAGCTATGATGCCTTAATTACATGGCGAAAATCTATACAGACGCTGCTCACAAGCAAGACAACAGAAAAGAGAAGAGAAAGATGCAACGCTATATCTCATTAAATACATCAGCTTGTTGTGGAAATCTGCATAAAACTGTTGCCATTACATGAAAAGAAATACGTACCCAGAACGCCAGTGACTCACGAACGATGACGTCAAACATCGACCAATTAGAATGCAGGAAACATCGTGCAGGCCGAGAACAGTGAGCAACGGTGATTCAAGATCACAGCAGTTACGGCGTGACTAAATCGCGTATTTACCGGCAGAAAACCTGTGAAGCAGTGGCGTTCAGTCGTATTTTAACATAGACTTGGGGATGGTAAAAATAAAAGGTATGTCATGTCAAACAGAATTTAATAAAGTTAATTTTAATTTACATTTTAACAAACATCACATAACAAAATTCGCATCATATTTAAAAGGAAAGTTTCAATGGTTTTCGTAAAATGTAAACATATTAAAACGATTCCATTTAATTGTGCACTAATCTCATAAGAGCAGAACAGTTTTTTTTTTTTTTTTTTTGGGGGGGGGGGGGATATTAAGTAATCTGTATAAATAAAATGACAGTCATGTCAGTCATAGTAAGCAATATGGAAAACAAAGGATGCATTTAAATCGACGAATTAAAATATTTTACTATAACTGTGTGAGTGATGATGTCATACTCCTGATTCTTATTCCTACACATAAATAGACTGAACCCTTGCTATTTATTTAAAGATCTTTGGCATATATAAAATAAAATATTGCTGAAAATTACATAATTTCCAATTAATTAAAATGAATATTTAATGAAACTCAGGAATTTTTAAAACAATTGCTTAAATCCTTAAATGACACTTTAATCTCGGAAGGGATGAATGGTTCTAATGGTGAAAATGATATTATATTTGAAGGAAAAGATTCATTCTCAATAGGTCTCCAAAAGTACTATGGCACACGGTAGAATTTTTTCACATAAACAACCGATTTCTGAGAAGGTTTTCCATAGTGTGACGGAGTTACTCAATGGAAAAAAGCACAGAAGAAGACAGCAAACGCACAGGAACGGTTTGTTGGGAACTGCCAACGGCGTCACGAGCTTTAGAGTCTACTATAAAATTGAAATATTTTAGTACGATTTTGTCCGAGGCAAACGAAAAAGACAGGCTACCTTTGTGCATCCCAAGTGTCTTTTTTTACAGAATGTTAGAGTGACATGATGCTCTTTTCATACATCTGCATTGGTGCATTCACGTATCACGTGACTCCAGCGGTCTGTAAAAAAAGATACGTGGAATGCACTGCGGTAGCCTGTCTTTTTCATTAGCCTCGATTTTGTCAATATGATGTCATATTCACTGGCCTTTACATCTAATTTAGCAAATTAAAATTCCGAGCAGAAGCTCTTTTTTAAACACAGTCACGGAACGATCTTTTGGCAAATGTAAGAATAGCAATGGCCACATGATACATCCCTTTAATAAAGCAGGAAATAATAAATATTTATTAAAAACTCCTCAACATCAAATTTTTGTAATGCTGAACAACCTTTCTTTGCAGCTAGATTTAATGGGTGGCAAACACAACCTTGAAAATTTATATTAGGTTGACCATTTTTTATATACGAAATTACACCCTTAATATGCCTCGTCATTGTTTTGGCATTGTCTAATGCAAATGCCACACAGGAACTTCTGCAAAGGAACTTCTTTTATCTCAAACTCTTCATTTATAATGTTGAAAATACCTTCACCTGTGCTATCAGTACACTCCAACATGGACAGTGTCATGTGAATAGTTTTACCTTGAATTTCACAAAAATATGTTACAACAATGGGATAAAGTTTTTTATCGTTGCTGCCATCTGTTGTGAGTGCAAAGGGCCTTGATTTCAAATTTCCAATTAAATCATCTCGCGCTGATGATGAGAGGCATTTCAACAAGGCTTTTTGTGTGGCCGCAACCATATTTTGCTGCTATTTTTGAATCAGGGAATATTTTTCGAAAGAGTTGCCCAGCATGATAGGAACATGATATCGGAAGATTATGTTCAGATATAATGTTCGTGAATAAAAGTTCTGCTTTTATTAGTAAATTCTCATCTTCAGGAGTGTTTAGGTATGAAGGCATTCTTTTTTACGAGCTTTTGCATTCTTTTTATGCACAGTAGCTGTTATATGCCTTCAGCAATCATCTCTTGCACTGTAAGAAATTGTAATATCTCTAGAGCAAACAGTACAAAAAACGTACTCTGGCACTAAAGATGATTCTATCAAACAAGGCCACTCTTTGGTGTATTCCTGGCAATATTTTTGAGCCTTTTTCAATTTTTTTGCAGCATTTCCCACTTTTTCAATAGGGTTTCTTTCGACATCTGATTGTTTCATAATCTCTTCCATATTTTTTTCCGGATCCAATTGTTTCAGATATCTTTCACTCTCACTGTTATTATTACGATCTGAAAGCTTCACACAATTTTTGGAATTTTTATCCCGAATCTGCTTTAGACATTTATCCATAACAAATTAGGCTTGAAAAAATATAGCATTGAAAAATAACATTATGTACGTAAAGTATAAATAGAGAAAGAAAAAAAAACGTTGCAATCGCACGTTAAGGAGAAAGCATAAACTAGAAGTGACCACGCTAGCATGCAGAGTCCATTATTGAATTAGCATGGAGAAGTTTAGCTGTATTACTGCTTCAAGTCAGTGAACGCAACAGCGAGATGCACCTAAGTACTTGCAGTGCAAATTCTTGAAATGGAATTTTTAAAAACAGCATTTTATCCTTTTTAAAATAGACGTAAGTGAATCATTTAATTAGTTTAGAATTTTATTTAAAATGCACCTGGGGAAAACTAATTCTGCCGAATTTTAAAAGCAGCTGTTCATGCACGTATACAGGAAGCAGCACTGACATCGTTCTTGCAACCAATGAGCGATGCCGTTACTGGCAAGAGTTAGTAAGTAACACTTTTGTCTGTTTATAGTTGAGTACAGAAGTCTGAAAATGAAAGAACGGTAGCTAACTAGCTTCTGTTATGGAAAATTGTCGTAATTTCTGTATGGATATTGTTTGGACTGTCTAAAAAAGATTTTAACAGGGGGAAAAAAACGAAAAAAAAAAAACTTGAAGCAAATTACGGAATAATTCGTAAATTTTAATAAATGTCTAACACCATAATTTTTGCTGTGAATCCGTAATAGTTACAGACAAACCGTAATACTTGGCACCTCTGAAACCAGTTTTGATCAATGCCCTGGTTAAAATTAAATTTGGCTGGTCAAAATTACAACCCTACCTTAAACAGCATGATAACAAGTAATATAAAAATTTTGTTTTTAAAGTCAATTCCTACTTAGGCCATCAAAGAAAAATTTAATATAATCAAGCTAATATGAGTTTTTGTTGCATTAAAATATCTCAATTTGTTGATTTTCTATAAGCAAGTAGGTTTACAATGGAACTCTATGGGAATTTGGCGAAATATTACAGATATCGCCAAGTTGGCGTCACTTTTGGTGACTCATTTTGGCCGCCAAATTTGGCGATATATCGCCAAGTTGGCGACAATCTTGGCGGTATTTGGCGACAGAACAGGGTGTCCCCTATGGTAACCCTTATTGAAAATACTTTCATTGAAATTCAATAACCAATGGCGGCCATTTTGTTGCCCATGCAAAACTAAAATTAATTAATTAAAATTCAATTAATTAATTAATATTTGAAAAAACTTTATTAACATCAATTGTCATCCAGTACAAGTTTTAAAAAATTTATTTCAACCTGATATGTTGAATAATGAGTATTTTATTAACGATTGAAAATTTGTACAAGATAAATATATAAATAAATATAGGGAGAGTGTGAGCTAATAGTAGGAATTGAAAAAAAATAGTAAATGCATACAATATATAATAAATTAGAAAATTACGTTTCAAAGTTTTAAAGAAATGTTCAAATGTATTTGTATACCCTTGTCGTGCTAAAATCAGATAGTGTATCGCACAATCACAATATCAAAAGTTATTCATTTTTTTGTACACAATATCAAAAGTTATTCATTTTTTATTCATTTTGTTTCCCTTCAGGAAACAAAATGGCTACATTAAAATGAAGTTAAGTGGAAAATCAATGAAAATTAGAAAGTGAAGGTTGCGAACATCTGGACTTGTTTGTATAGATATGTTTAGACAATTTTGTATTCAAATTGTATTGGAGTGGCCAAATTCCTTTTATTGATGTTTTATATTTCCTACAGATATTGCAATATTTATTGAGAAAAAAATAGCATAAAATTTTCAAAAAAGTCTCCACCTTCATAAAATAGTGTCTTTTGACAGTAGTTGCTTTTGAGCCCTTTTTCACTTAAAAAAGTTGCCTTAGTCTCCTGCAGACTTGTATAAAACCAAAAACTTTCTGCAAATTAATTTAATGTTTAATAAAATAATGTGTTATATTATTTTGACGATATTAATTAAAAATAGTAGTTTTAAAGTAATAACCATTTAAATTAAAAATTAATTGATATTAATTAAATAATAATAATTATTTTAGTTAAAAAAAGAATAAAGCTAAAAATCCATGATAAGAAAAGAGAATTCTTATCAATTATTTTGTCAATGCATTTTGAAACAGCCCAATCCTTAATATTTTATTGTAATCTCTACGCACAAAATGTCAGTCACTCTGTTCACAAAAATAATACGGCATTGCTTCTGAAACAACTGAATCACATTTTATAGGGAGAGGTCTATTCATAGGTACCATCATTAAAGAGACTGATGCAGGGATGAAAGTGCACTAAAGTCATTTTGGAGCAGCAAAAATCTGATTTTGGAGCAATAAAATCCATTTTTGGAACAGTAAAAATCTGATTTTGGAGGAGTAAAATCCATTTTTGGAGCAGTAAAAATCTGATTTTGGAGCAATAAAATCCATTTTTGGAGCAGCAAAAATCGACAATTGGGTACAGATTTCTATAATGAAAAATTAGCAGCAGTAAAAAAAAAAAAAAAAATCAGTTTATTTGGCATTACAAAATATTATTTTAGAGCAGTAATTTTAACTAATCAAAGAAAAGTCAATGAATACAACATACAGGATTCCTGCTCAACTTTTGTAGTAAAAAATGATAAAAGGGGACTATTTTTTTCAAAAAAAAAAAAAGGGCCATATATTTATTTCACATAAAAAGGAACCTTTAGGTACCTAAATTCAGCAAATCAGAAAATAAAATAAACAAAATCCCCTCAAGCATTTCACGAAATTAGCTGTTTTTCGCGATCCTTTGACAAAATTCACGTAATTTCACGATCTCTTACCAAAATTGACGAAATTCGCATATTTTTGCGATCTTTTGAGAAAATCAGCGTGTTTTTCGCAATCTTTTGACTAAATTCGCATATTTTTCAGGATCTTTTGGCAAAATTTGCGTTTTTCACGATCCTCTGACAAAACTTCGTTCTTTTGAAGAAATTTACAGGTTTGGTTTTTTTTTTTTTTGGACCGCGTTTTGTTCGTTTTTTCATGAAACTAGCGATCCTGTGAAAAAATTCATGTTTTTTTTTCGTGATTTTTCGATGAAATTTGCGTGTTTTGTCTAGTATTTTGACAGAGTTTACTGTTTGTTTATAGGTCAAAATTAACATTTTTACCCACTGGCCAGTAAGAAAGTTATGTACGCTCCATACAAAATTGTGTTTTTTCTAACTATCAACATTGTAATTGATTAATATCTTTCACTTACCATTCGATATAGTTACATACAACTAAAAAAAAAAAAATTGGCATTAACATGTAACAGAAAAATATAACCAAGAAATTACTGCTTCCAAAATAAAAGTCAAACACATATTTGAAGATTTTTAGACAGGCTTAATGCAAATAAAAGAGACAAGAAAATTGAAATATATTTTGTTCGATGAATCGTATTATATGTTGTGTCAACAGTCAATAAATATATACTAGAGATTAAAATAAAATTATATTGAATCAAATATATTGACATCTTCCTGAGGGTACAGACATGCGGTTTGTAAATTTTAACAAAAGCCAGGCTTTGTGGATGCCCAGTTGCATAGATTAAAAATGTCACAGCTAAAGTGGATTGAGCTGCTGCGTGCGTTTAGTTTGAACGTTAGACTCCATCTCATCCTTCCAATGCAAAATGCACTGCAACCAGGAAGTGTCCTTGACCACCAGATATAAATCACAATAATTGTTTTTAAACAACTGAGAAAAATGTCTAAATAGAAAAGTATCTTGATATGATAAAGTTATTTCAATAAGGAAATGAAAGGTAATGTTTATAAGTATAACACCATTTCAGATGATTTATAGTTTGAAAATTGCTAATTGCTAAAGGAACATATTTCACAATAATGATGAATTCATGGGATTGTTTGTCTTGTGTATATATTTCTATTGCAACAGGAAATGAAATGTTGATTTATGATGGATAAATGCTTTTAGATTATTATTTCAAGAAATATCAATAAGGGTTTTCTTAAATAACAGTTATGGCAATAAATAACTCTAAAATGATTTTAGTTGAAGTGATTATTCAGTAAATGGTTTCTCATAAATCATAATTGCGAAAAATGTATATGTTCACCGAACATATTTTAAGAATTATTTTATTAAAATCTTGATTATTTTATTTTTACTATTAATAGCAATGAAATAAATTCATAGCAAATTTTAAGAAAGGTTACAGCAGAGGTGGAACTCCCCCTCACCCCCAGCACTAACTATGCATTTTTCTGCGACCATTTAACGAATTTCGCGATCTTTTGACGAAATTCACGGGGTTCGGGGTTTTTTTTCGCGATCTTTTATCGAAATCTGCGTTTCTTCCGCAATCTTTTGTCGAAATTCGCGTTTCTTCCACAATCCTTTGATGAAAGTCGTGTTTTTTCCACGATATTTTCGCAAAATTTACATTTTTTCCTCGATCTTTTGACGAAATTTGTTATTTTTTCGTGAAATTTGTGCTTTTTCCACGATTTTTTGATGAAAGTTGCACTTTATCCGTGATCTTTTCACGAAATTTGCGTTTTTTTGCGATCTTTTCACGAAATTTGTGTTTTATCCGCAATCTTTTCGCGAAATTTGTGTTTTAGCCGTGATCTTTTGACGAAATTTGCATTTTTACTGCAATTTTTTCATGAAATTTGCATTTTCCTGTGATCTTTTCACAAAATTTGCGTTTTTCCGCGATCTTTTCACGAAATTTGCGTTTTTCCGCGATCTTTTCACGAAATTTGCGTTTTTCTGCGATCTTTTCACGAAATTTGTGTTTTATACGCGATCTTTTGACGAAAGTTGCATTTTTTTTCATGAAATTTGCGTTTTTCCGCAATAGTTTGAAGAATTTAGTGATTCTTTTTTACGATGCTTTGACGAAATTTTCGCTTTTTTGATGAAATTCACATTTCTTGCATGGTCCTTGGGCAAAATTAATGTTTTTTCGTTATTCTTTGATGGAATTGGCGATTCTTTTCTGCGAACGATTCACGAAATTGATTTTTTTTTTGGCAACCATATCGAAATTAGCGATATTTTTATGTTCGAATTTTTGGACTGATGTCTGGTTGTTTGTTTTTTTTAATTTTTGGAAAATTCAGGACAGAATCACCCCTGCTACTTTCTTTTCTTACGTTCGGGAATCGCCGATCTGGATGCCGTAAATCCTGAACGAATTTCACCCCTTTCCTCCCTGGCAATGTTGTTTCAAACCATCATGTTTGGCGAGTGGTGCCCATTGAGTTTGGCGAGTGAGGACAATAAAGTTAATTGTCATGTTTTAAGTGTTACTCGACACTTGGCGAATACTAATTTTGTGCTATATGTTTGTTTAGCGATCTTTTTTTGAAATTCCTGTTTTTTCGCAATCTTTTGACAAAATTTCCATTTTTTCAGCGACTTTTTCATGAAATTAGTGTTTTGTTTTTTTTCACGATCCTTTGACAGAATTCGCGCTTTTCTCACGACCCTTTGACGAAATTCGTGTTTCTTTCGTGATCCTTTGACGAAATTATTTTTTTCCACGATTCTTTTATGAAATTTGCGTTTTTTCGTGATCTTTTAACAAAATTCGGCCTTTTTCCGCTATGCTTTTACGAAATTCGCTTTATCCAACGCTCCTTTGTCGAAACTTAATTTTTTTCTGAGCCTTCTTTGACGAAATTCGTGTTTTTTCCACGATGCTTTGACGAAAAGTGTGATTTTCTTTCTGCGAACGATTGACGAAATTGTTTTTTATAATGATCATTTGTTGAAATTTGCAATATTTTTTAGTGATTTTTTTATGCCTGAATTTTCGGACTGATGGCCGATTTTTTTTTAATTTTCAAACCGAATGCTTTAAATTTTCAGAAAATCGGAACAGAATCATTCCATGGCAAACAATAAATAAATTGTGCATAAAATTGGGAAATATTTTTAACATTTCGGTATTTAAAAAAAAAAAGTTACAAGATCAAAAATTACTTTTTTTTTTTTCCAAAAAAGCTTTCCGCAAAGTTCCAAATTTTGCAGAAAATTTTCCACGCATGGCATCCATCTATATTATGTAACTCTGGTCTCTTGGAGCTCAAAATAGTAGCAAAAAGTAGCATTTTGGTAGAAAATGGCAGCTTTACACACTGTGTAATTTTAATATTAATTGTTACAATGCAAAAGAACGAAATATGCCTGAATTTTTTCTTTTTTTTATTGAACACTTTGTCCTCTAAATGAGGGCTTTCTGTGCATATTACTAAAAGGTACAGCATACACTAGCTGTTTAATTTAGCTGTCTAAAATTCATATAATATAAAACGAAAAAAAAAAAAAACTTTAATCAATATTAGCTTTTCAAAATTTGTTAATAAAAAAATAAAAATCTAAAGCATTAAATTAAAGAGAACTTACTCATCTTCTTTTACTTCTAATTCATTTAAAAAGATGGACTGCAAAGCTTCCAGCTCCATATCTAGGAAACTATATTTGAAAAAAATAAATAAATAAACAAGCAGAAGAAAATTTGAAATTTTTTTAATCCCCCCCCCCTCCCTTAAGTCACATATAAATGATACCCTATTCCTTGTAGTGACAAAGATGTTGCAACAGATAATTTAGAGCTAATTTTGGTGAAAGAGAAATTATTATTATACTTTTCATGAAATGGGTCAATATTTTTAACTTGGTATAAAAAGAACTTACTAAATCTTACTTAATTACTTACTAAAATAAATATCATAAAACCATCAAGATTTTGCATGCATTAATTTCAAGCTGTTGCAATTTGAAGGAAAAGAAAAATATAGCTAATGTTATTCAAGTAAAAATACACATTTTTATGAACTTTAACCTTTTCAGAATGAATGGTTTAAAAATCAACCCGAAGGATCCCTTTCTTAAAAGATGGTAATGATCTACTGAAGCATTTCTTTTCCCCACAGTTATAGTTAAGTTGTCGTAGCATGAGGGATGGTTAACAATAAATATAGAGAAAAGAAGCTCTTAGTAATAGATCTTTAAAGTAGATCTGCTTCTTTTAAGAAGGAATGATTCCTTGTTGATACTTAAAACACCTATGTTCAAAAGGTTAATATGCTGCTACAAAAAGTTCATAGCTAATTGTTTCCATATTTTAAAATGCGATGCCACAACACATTAACTTCCCCCTCCCCTCCCACACACACAGTATTTACACTACTTAATAATTATACATATTATTCTCAATGTTAAACAATTTTGATCACTTTAAAATTAACAGGCTTGACAGTTTTTCACATTTTTGCAAATTTACTTTTTGAATGCCTTTTTCTTTCTGGTTCTTTTTTGGCAGAGCAAAACTGTTGAGAAATCGTGACCTATCAACTTATACCGTACATATAAGTGCACATATTAATATTGCAATACATAAGCGTGCAATGTATTCGCATAGAGTTCAGCTATTTATGTCCAGTTTGTACTTTCAGGTCTGAATTTAAAAAAATCAGATAGCTGTGAAGTAATTACTAGTGCTTAGAGGGTTCCGTACAATAAAAATATGAATTATTAACTGTATTATTAAAAAAATCGTTGCTAAAAGAATAATAAGACTTTGTAAAACACTATACAATGTAGGGTTGGGTATAGCTGTATATGCTTGAAAAGTATGAATGGGTATACCATAAAAGTTCAAAGAATGAAGCCTAACTATTAAGTTGAGCAAAAAGTTCTGGGAAATTTTTAATCTAATAGTTACCAGAATTTGTATTGTATATAGGAGTACTAGTGGTATATCTATAGGAGTTCAATAGGCATTTTGGAGCTGAAATTCCTGAACAGTATGATTTGTGTGTGTTGATCCAGCAATAATGGAAAAAAGGTCTAACGATTCTGAAAGCCGTCGATGAGATTAATGAGGGTGAAGGTGTTGGCACAGCGACAAATTTCGTTCTTCCAGCAAATCCGGACTGTGGCAGAACGATGGCAGAAAGTCATGGACTATGGTGGTATCTTCTTTGAAGAATAGTTCTTGTTGCTTTTGTTGTTAATTTGCACATAACAACACAACTTTCACAAATTTCCCAGACCTTTTCGCTCAACCTAGTAATATCTAATACTGCTATTCTGTATAACTTTTTTTAATTGATGAACTTAATTTGGTACTGACAATAAAAGTAGTATATTTAAATCCTTGCGTTCTGGCACTGTTAGCGGATGTATGTCACTAGCCGCATCTGGCATTTTTTTTTTCTATTTTTTTTTTAGAAATTTTGAATTTACACCACAAAAATTTAATTGGTAATTTTCTTTTACTTTATTTATGGAAAATGTATCATCTTGTAAAGTAAAAATAGGAGCTAAAACTTTCTAGTGAGAATTCAGAATGTTTAATTAAAAAATCAGCCATATATCATGACGTACATTGCGTATGTCA
This sequence comes from Maratus speciosus, assembly GCA_963932465.1. Lineage (NCBI taxonomy): Eukaryota > Metazoa > Arthropoda > Arachnida > Araneae > Salticidae > Maratus > Maratus speciosus. Next base: position 485,317,789 of record OZ010793.1, read on the forward strand.
TTGTCGGAAATGACCAAAATAGCATGACATTCGCTACATACGTCATAGAGTGCAAGAGGTTAAATTTTATTTGGCATTTCATAAAACTAAATTCAATGTGCTAATAATCTTTCCTTTATACAATGAACAACTACTAAAACAAAATAATAACAATAAATAACTACTAAAACAAAATAATAACAATATACTAAAACAAAACCCTTGTTCAAAGTTTAAACTTGGCATTGTACTAAGCGTGCTTCGAACAGAGGTCACAAAAGTTGCAACATCGGCTTGCTCTGTGCCGCATTTTTCCAGATAGGTTTTTAATTAACTTTTAAAGGCATGGGAGGAGTATTGAGAGATCCACTCAATGCAAACTAGTCTTGAATCCCATAGTATTTAAGTAACTAATTCTAATTAAATTAGTCAGTTTTTAACAATTTTACATTTGTTGCTTTTATACTGCTACTGGACATTGTATTACACAAATGTATCATTAAAAGTTGTTATCTAGGCTTTAAAAGTCAATGGTACATAGAGTAACCCGCTCCTGTCATTATGTATGACCAAACCGTGGGTGTCTTTCGTGATCTTTTGACAAAATTTGTTTTTTTTTTTTTTTTTTTTTCACGATTCTTTGACAAAATCCTTTTCAGAAAATCCTGCATTTGGCCGGTTCTTTCCATATTTTTAATCGCTAGTCTTTCACTTTTAATCGCCGAGTGGCAACTGCTTATTTTCATCTTTACTTTTTGTCAAATTAAACTCAATCATTAAAAAAAAAAATTATAGTTTGTCTCTTTTACTTTTAAAAAACACTTTCAAATTTGACAGGGTTGTTTGGTTTAAACCAAATGGCTTAAAAAAAAAAAAAAAAACATGCTGGTATTTTTTCATCTGGCTTTTTTCTCTTTTCCCCTAATGTTTGCATTTTACACATTATTGAAAAATGCAAAATCCAAGTTATGCAGAAGCTACAAGCAAAGCTTTAGAAAAATGATGAATTAATAAATTTGTAAAGTGACAAACATTTTTAATAGAACTTTTCTTATAAGCTTTAAATCTAAATGGCAGACTAACTAATTTTTCTAAAATTAGCTGGGAAAAAAAAAACAAGTAGTTTTCTTTTTCTTCTTTTGTTTCAGCCTTTTATTTTTAAAAATAGCCAAAATGGCAGGTTTGAACTAAAAATACATTTTTACTACTTAGATTGCTTGATTAGTTAAGATTTACTAAGGATTGCATTATGCCTCAATGATGACATAATCATAAGTAATTCTCTCCATTGGTTACTCTTTGTTTTGTATGGTAATGAATGATTGGCTGTGAGTTTTCTTTTATGTATAGCTATTGGGTTTAGTAAGCCTTTGTTTTTCTTGCATTTCTACATTGGGATTGGGGTTTTGCATTATGATTTTATTCTGTTAGCATCAGGGTTGGCATGGTTTAAATCAATTAGTTAACCACCTGTTTTTTTAGAAAAAATCTAATATAATATTTTACCATTTTTGTAATTTAAGTTTTTGAAATTATTGGATATAAATAATTTCTACTTTTAACAGTCTTATCTCAGTAGTCATCGTGAGACATAGTGAGTCTAGGTTATATTTGTATGCATGTAGAATGGAAATTGTATGTGTTGATGAACATATTTGAAGCTCTAAAGAGAAAATTTAAAACAGGTGAATTTAGCAAAGATAAAATACATTAAAAATATTCAATAGTTTGAATAAAATATTTTCCTTTGAGAAAATGTAGATTATTTATGATTAATAACATAAAATGACCTTTCAGATTTCAGTCAAGCTGTAAAAGAAAATTTTCTTGATTGGGGAGATTATCTTTTAGGGCTGTTCTCAACTGTTCTTCTCAACAAGCACTAAACGCTTTGACAGATGTACAAATTCATTTTTTAACAAAAAGATTTTCATAGTAAATTGGAAGGCCTGACTATGGAAGCTATTTGGAATCGAACTGTGTTTTCCATTTTTCATAAATTAATTACCTATTGAGTTGTAAGCAATTTTGATCACATGACGTGGAAATTTGGTTCAAAATGTCCACTTTGACAACATTTTCTGAAAAATCTATTGTGGTTGCAAAAAAAAACCAGAAAACACTGTTTGATTACATAGTTTCTGGACAACAGCATCTGCTAGTTTCATGCATTTCCGAACAAAAATAAATTAAAACTTATGTCATAAAGTTGCCCTTTCAGATTTGAGAACAGCCTTAAAAAAAACTCAAGATATGAAGTTGAATAAGAGGACACTGTTGTGACAAAATTGGGTGCTAGCTAAGCACCTGTTTACTTTAACTAAAACATGCAATAAGATGTATTTAAATTGTCTACTGCATAATCGAATCCACTATTTAGATCTGACAAAAAAATGGGGGAAAATCGAGATTAAGGTTTGCTTGAGACATAATAGAAAAAAGTCTCATAAAAATGCCTAAAAAGATATATTATTAATTTTTAGTTTAGACATTTAAAAGTAATATGTATTATAACATAGCTCAGAAAAAAAGCCTGTGTATCAAGTCTGATGGCTGTTTAAATGTTTTAGTGGATGAAAACTTTTATAAATCTACTTTCCATTTTAAGATAAATGTTTTCAGTAGTCTAAACAGCTGGTAAATAGGTATTTCTGTTTATTTTACTGTCACCTTTTCTTTTTTTTACCTGTCAGTTTCAGAGGAGAAGTGTCAAATGATAATACACAATAACTTCTTGAAACGCATAAAGACTCTACTGCTAAATTCAAATCATTCCAGGAATTCTTTATAAAAAGCTTTACTTTCAATAAAAGATAATTGTCCTGTAGTGTTCGAACAGAAAAATCAGATATCTCAGATTGCAAATATTTCAAAGAAATTATTTTGAATAGCCATGGGAAAGTATATTATATTTATGAAACTACATCATATATTTATTTATACTACTAGTAGTAATTAAAAGATTGTTTATTAAGATTTTCAAGGTATCAATGTTTCTCTATGTAGAGCATTTTATTCATGGAACATAAGACAGCTTTTACTAAAAAAAGTTTAAATATTAAATGATTTCAATTTTCTACATAATTGATTGTAATTATTTAATTTAAATTATTTTTAAATGAAGTTATATTACTTATATATCCAACGATGTTTATTTTTTATCAGTAAATAAGAATGTATATGTAATAGGAAAACTTATTTAAAAAAACCCGGTTTAAACTAAAAAAAACCGGGTTTTTTACCAACCCTGAAACTTCACATACAAATCCAAGTTACAACAAATGATGAGCAGCAGGCTGTTGTTCACACATCTGTATTACAATCATCCTTTTCATCAACATTTTTCGCAATATTGTATACATGCACTAAAAAAAGATACGTTTTCTCCAGCGAGTTACTTTTTACTAATATTCCTTCAACTTTTTTGAATTGGTGGACTTTTTTGCTCGCTGTATCGGAGGTTCAATCATAAAATCTACATTTCTTGCAATATATTTTTAGATTGGTCCAACCATTTACTCACTAATTCTTCATTAAAACTGAGTTCTCATTATATCTGAACTCTCTATAACTAAATTTTATTGCACAACATGTTTATTACTAAAAATTACAAAATGTGAATGTGTATATTTGGTAAGCACCATACAATTTCAATATCTTCCTTAATAAATAACTAAAAGCACTTTCTTATGAGGGTGAAACCAAACTTACATGGAATTTTCAAAAATTGTTTAGTCAGTTTTTTTTAAGATGCAAATTGACAACTATTAAAGCCATTCACTTCAATAGTTGCAGACATGAAAAGCTCATGCAGCATTAGTTCCATCCATGACAGGAATGAAGATATTCTCAAAACAAAAAAGTATACTTTCTCATTGACTATTTGCAGAAAAAAAAAAAAAATCTTAATAAAATGTTATTTAACACTAATAATGCCTGAGTATGCCACCATGTTCGTTATCAATTGAAGGGCTCGGCAGTAAATAATGGGAAGCAACATTTGTCACTTTTGGAGATATTAAGAAAAAAAAGCATGCATTTGGATTCAAATGACACTATGAGTAACCTGAGATAGTAATGCTATCTTTTGATAGAATGTGGAACTTTTTACTAATTTCTGTGGTAAATAAGAAAACTTAATTTTATAATTTTGGCATTTACCAACTGACAAGCCCTCAATTATAGCACTTCACATCATATGCAATGGGCATTCTATCATTTAAAAATAGTTTATGCAATAAATAAAATTATTTATTCGATAAGCCAGTTTAAATTGGTAACAAAGGATATAATTCAATTTTTATTTCTTTGATAACTACTATTTCTTCGTTTTTGAGAAAATTGATAAAGATTTTAGAATTCTACCTACAGAACAGAGTACCATGAAATATATTAATCAAAATTACACAACTCCACCATAAAAATAAAGTGTGCATTAATGGATATTATAGAAGACTATCTTAAAACATTTAAAGAATGGTGATGCAACGTGAACTTATCTCACTAGTTATTTAAATCAAATTTTTTGACGGCGTATTTTGCTTACTATCCACACATCTATCTAAAATACAAAATGAATCAGATTACATAAAACAAAAGAAATGCTTTATGAGTATATTCTGATATCATGTTCATACATTACAGGAGTTAAATTGCATACAGTATGGTAAAAGATTATTTTTACAGAATGAGGAAGCCAAAATAAACAAGTATTAATTAAACTTTAGGTTAAATTTTAAGCTGCTAAAAATTCATTTCCATTGCTAAAAATTCATTTCCATAATTTTTGGCATGCTAAAAATTTAATAAATTATATTTGTGAATTTTCAGCCAGAGTACTAATATAAAGTAAACTGCTACCATTATTGTAAAACATACACAACATACATAACATGTGCATAGTCAGAATTCTGTTTAGAAGGGTAGGGGAGCAAAAGAATAAGACTGGATTTTACCGCTCATAACTACTAAATGGCAGGAAATGTTTTCAAAGATTTTTTTGTTGTTGTTGTTTATAAAAGAGTATAGAGGAAAAGTGCCTTTTTGCCAAACCCAGGCATAATGGAACATGACAAATGCAAAACCATGGAAAACAACACAAGAAACAAAGAGCAAAAGTTCTGTGTTACATACAATTGAAAAAAAAATAGTTATATCTATTAGAATCAACTGCAACTACTAATCTGTTAAGACTCATTACTAAAATAACCTCTCTTTTACAAAATAATCATTTGGCCCCAATGAATATCATTAGAAATCAATTGTAAATTTTATAATATTAGCAGTATAAATAAACTTACAGCAAAACATTGATAAACTTTCCTAAATAGTTTTCCTTTCTTTTGTCACTTGTCATATGTTTTGTTCAATAAAAGTATTCCCAACAAAGGTTTTCCACTTATTATATGTAAATACAGGAGCATATTTAGCCCTCAATTTAAAGGGGTGTCAAGTCTCTTAATGAAGCAATCATCCAATATTAATGTACGTTTTTATGCAAATGTGTTACTTATTAATGTACAGAAGGTGCATGATCTCTGGTACCCTCCCTTTGGATCCATACTTTCATAAACATAATAACATGATTTGAAACTGTATTCTATATATTCATCAAAGCTTCAGATGAAAAAAACTAAAATTAGAAAATTTACCTTAAATTATCATCTGTGAATTCATTTAAGCTCGTGTCAGATGACTGGCAAGCCATGTTTAAATATTGAAATTCTGTAAAACAAATCAAACTATAAGAATTCCCAATAAAAAATAAATAACAATTTAACTTATAGAATGAAAATATTAATTAACAATACCTGGAGGTATCGTTATTTACTTTTTATGATCAAAATTTAACAAGAAAAAAAATATATCAAAATAAGCATCAAACGTTTAAAAAAAAAAAAAAAAAAAAAAAAAATTGCCTTAAATTTATTTTTATGAGAATTTACTCTGTATAAATAAATATAAAATCTATTTAAAAAAAAAACTATTTGTACAGATTCAAAAAGGATTCAAACTCTTGAAGGATAACTTTAGTTTTTGCCTCCATATATGTAACATTTTACAAGCTATATTAAACTGTAATTATTAATTAAATTTTTGTTAAGGTAAAATTAATGAATAAAATGATGTTTTGTAACAGTTTAGATGAAATAAATCCAAATGACTGATGCCAAATAAAAGAAAGTTTAAAAATATATATACAGTGAAACCCCTATCTATCGTTCCCGCATTGATCGTTTTACGTCTATGGTCCCTGCACAAATTATATTTAAATAATGTTTACGAAACTTACATAGGCATTGTTCTTCAGAAAGACGTTTTCCCGCATTCATCTTTCTAAAATTTTGCTCATCACCGAAATGCAATTGAAGGTCAAGCAGATCCATATGACATAGTATAAACTGGAATTACTTCTTTTATCTTAAAATGACTCATTTGTGCTGTTTTAGGGGGGAGGGGGGACAGGAATTAGTGCTGATATTTTAACATGTATGTATGTGTAAATAACTGAATGTGGAACAGAAGTTCTTGTATGGATAATGGGTTATTCTATTCTGTGCAAAGAGGAGGATGGATGTACCAACTTTGGCCTGCTGCCACATTCCTGGCTAATCAGTTGTGTGCAGTGCACATATTTAATTTCAAGAGTGTGAGCTTTCAATTTAATGCATTCTGTGCAAACTTTTATGCATTCTGTGAATTTTAATGGTAAAACAAATCCGAACGAAAAGAATCATTTTCAGAAAAATATTAGCATCGCTAAATGTTAAGTACCCTGTCAACCTTGAATTCTTTTTCAGATTTTTTTTTTTCAATTATTGCCTTCTAAACCCTGTACACACAGTCTCAATAATTTGATAACTGCAATTTCCCGACATTAGTATTTTAAACTATCTAAAATAATTAAAATATTCACCTTGCGATAATTACGGTAGTTATTTCAAACAGTGATTAATTCACAAAAATATTTTAATTATTGGTATCCTTAATAGTTAAGTTTGCTTGAAAAAATCTATTTTGTTTCATTCACGCCGGCACAAACTACTTCAGTCGGCATTGTTTACATACACAGAACCACGAACCACCAAATACTCGCAGTGATTTCACTAGCAACAACGTTTACACACAGCTAGTTTACTAGCCAGGTAGCTAACATACCAGCGAGTAGCAAGAAAAGTAGCCTAGCTTTCAACTTTTTTCGCACTCGCTGAGCTGCTGGATAGTTCACTAGTCAACGTGTTTACACAGGGCGAGTTTACTAGCAGCTAGTGAATTCGCCGGCTTGTAGCTAGTAAACTCGCTCTGTGTAATCGACGCTTAAAAGGGTCATTCCATGTCAAATCAACACAGCTCATAACCCGACCCCCTCAGAATTCTATGAAATTTGGCTCACTTGTTAAATTTATATAGAAATCATCAAATAAAAAATAAGCCTCTATTTCTCATGGTTTCTGAGATAAATAGCATCAAAAATTGAAAACAAGTGGATAAGTGTGATCACAGATCGCACAGAGGGTTTCGTTTAATATTCCTTTAAAACACTTTATCCTTTTGCGAAATCTGTTAGTTCCACATTTTGCAACCAGGGGGCGCATTCTATTCTACACAAACCTCTATCCAAAGGAAATTCCGTTTTACAACCTATCCGTAGGTATATTAGTCGAGGGGATCGAGCCTATAGCACCCGAGATAGGTAGGCACCCCCAGGAAATTGCACGGAACATTCTTTTAAGCCTTTTATTATGTGTTATGAACTATGTCAAAGTTTCCAGCAGATCGACTTGTTAGATTTCATAATTTTAACAAAATTGCGTTATGTTAGTTGCAAATTCCACCACCAGGGAGCGCACACTATTCATAACAAAAGTGTATCAGATCAAACTCTGTTAAACAACTTATCAGTGGATGTGTTACTCGAGTTGGTGGCGGCCTTAAGCGAGAAATTAAGAAATTTGCTGAAAGTACTATTCGGAAATAGTGGTAACTAAAATTTTGACATTTTTATATTTCATAAGCAGCACGTGTCTGAGTATATCATAGTGCTCAAAAAACGACATCTAAAAAGGTTGTAAACGCTAATTTTTAAAAAAGAAATCCAGCGCCCTTCCCCCGCCCTCCCTTCACAGGAAATTGCATGCACCATTATTTTATAAGCTTTTTATTATGTGTCATGAAGTATCTTTAAGTTGCAAACGGATCGCCTTGTTATATTTCCTAATTTTAACAAAATCGCGTTACGTTAGTTCTGCATTCCACCACCAGGGAGCGCACTCTATTCTTAACAAAAGCATATCTGAACGAAACTCCTATGCGCAATCTCTCCATAGATACATGGTCGGGAGGGTGGCGATGCAGTCTTAACCAACAATTTAAAACATTTTCTGCGATAACAAACGCTAAGATTTAATAAATAAATCTAGTCGTCCCCCCCCCCCCTCCACTCCTCGAAATATCACACTCCATTCTTTTTTACACTTTTTCTTATGTGTTATAATGTATCTTAAAGTTTCGAACACATTGAGTGGCGGTCTTAAACAATAATTTAAGATATTTCCTGAAATTGCTATTCGGAAATAGTGGGATGAACACTTATAAACCTATAAACTTTTTCATATTGAATAATTAATACTTATCTCATAGCACGCCATCGAAACACCCCACGCAAATTGTTAGATTTCCTAATTTAAATGAAATCTCTGTTAAAAAAGCACGTGCCTCCATCTTAATCTGGCATTTGATGGAAATAAAAGGAATTAATAAAATAATAATTAGTATCTCAGCTCGTAATGAAGCTATCTCTTTGAACCGGGTATGTATGAAATCTGCGAGAAATTTCCAGCCCGGATGTCAAAAAATTTAATCGAAAAATTTAATATTTAAAAAGTTTAAATTTTGTATTAGACTTTCCTCCCCTTAAATTTCTCCCGCGCCGATATGTCGAGAGATGACGACAGTTGCCTTCCGGTGAATGGAAATCTGTTTTCATTGTCTTTCCAAACACAGAAATTAAATTTTTATTGATCGATTTTTAGTGGATTTTTTGCGTTCTATCCTACGCAGAAATTTGAAATTTATACCAAAATAAAGTAGAATTTTTTCCGCATATTTCTACACCTGTTACGAATTTGTACGACCGATACTTCGGCAGATCCGATTTTGCTTTTTAAAGGTCCACTTCATTTATTGCTTAAATTACTCCGTGGTAACCCTGCACCAGCTGATTTGACGGAGCATCTGCCGAATTTACTGGCAACCCTTAGGAGAAACTGGGGAGAATTTCAATAACGTGTGTTCACACCTGCATTCAAAAGATTGATTGGTTAATTTTAGAATTTAATTAGCCCGTAATTAGGTTAATTACCAACTTTTTCAAAATTTTATGATTTGTTGTTTGATGTGAGGTGTTCAGCTATAAGTACCCAAAATTTCAAGTCTAACATGTATAGCTTCTGAGAACGGGCTCTGTGACGGACAGACAGACAGAGGAGCGAGACGAATAGGTTTTCGTCAGATGAACGAAACCCTAAAAAGCACAAAATTTTGAATTCCGTGCACTGCAAAAAAATTCATATTTAATTCCCTAATTGACATACAGCTTAAATCTTGGTATTGTTGGAAAGAGTTTGCTGTTGGCTTTCTTATGATATATCACATGCATATTTTTCTTTAAATTTTAATTTCAAGGTCAAACATTTTTACCTTTGACCTTCTATATCTCAAAAAGTGGTATTTTATTTTTTTTTTCAAAAAAAAATATATGTTATTCTTACATTGTTACTCTATAATATCTGACATTCTTATTTTGGGACGCTCATGGGATATTGAGTTATAAATTAAAATGCACACACCTGATTCCAATTTTATTACCAAAATCACCTATATGATGACTTATCTATACTAATTTATGACAATAAACTTATATTTATGCATATTTCATAAACATAGACATGTTCTAGTTATCTCAACTCTGTATATTAATTTGGGACATGATTATGATATAAAGTTAAAAATTTTTAAAGAAAAAAATTATATTTATTTTCACTATAAAGACTAATTGAATTAATTTATTATTATTGTTATTTTTTTTGTAAGATTATGAAATAAGTAGATATTAATTGCAATAATAAGTTTGCACTAATTATTTTCATTAATAATTGATGACAAATTCAAAATATTGACACACACTGTTAAATTACAGTGCCTGTGTGATTTGAACAGATTTTTTTGTTAAAATTTTATTATTTTGTATTGTTACTATTATTTTTTAAAGTAAGAATACTGCTTGGTCACATAGCATGCTTAATAAAAATGTTCTCCAGTAGCATATTTCATATATATTATATCTTTCTTCCCTCGTTTAAGATAGACCCCCGTTTCCCCCTTCATAGCATATTTCTCAACTTTAAAATTCTGAGACTTTTATACAATTTAAAGAACTCTGAGATTAAATGCTTTGTTTTTATCTCTCAATATCTTTGTATTAATGCTTACATTGGGCTGTATAAATTCCTCAGATGGGTGAATCAGAAAGGGTCATGTGGTTTTTGTTTTATGCTGACATAAGTCCCTCCCCTTTGAAGGGTTTTAATTCCATGCACTACAAAAAAAATCATATTTAATTCCCTAATTGACATACAGCTTTAATCTTGGTATTGTTGGGAAGGGTTTGCTGTTGGCTTTCTTCTGATATATCACATGTATAATTTTCTTTAATTTTTAATTTCAAGGTCAAACATTTTGTCCTTTGACCTTCTGTATCTCAAAAAGTGGTATTTTGTTATTTTTATTCTTACATTGTTCCTCTATAATATCTGATTTTCTTATTTTGGGATGCTCGTGGGATATTGATATAAATTAAAATGTAAATATCTTATTTCTTTACTAAAATCACCCATTACATAGATTATATCAATCTCTACTAATTTACATCTTAAATGCAAACACATTATTGAATTCTATATAGAAAACATTTGTTTCCACAGTTATGTAGTAAAAGAAAATTATGTCATGAAATGTTTTTATATAAATTTGCTTTTCATGTTACATTATGACTTATGTCAGCTTAAAACAAAAACCACAAGGCCCTTTTCTGATTCACCCATCTGAGGAATTTATACAGCCCAATGTAAGCATTAATGCAAAGACATTGAGAGATAAAAACAAAGCATTTAATCTCAGAGTTCTTTAAATTGTATAAAAGATTCAGAATTTTAAAGTCTAGAAATATGCTATGGAAGGGGGGGAGGGGGTGTCTGCCTTAAAGAAAGGGGGGAGGAAAGAGGAAAGACATATATATATGAAATATGCTACTGGAGAACATTTTTATTAAGCATGTTATGTGACCAAGCAGTATTTTTACTTTAAAAATTAACAGTAACAATACAAAATAATAAAATTTGGTACTTTTTGGTTAGCCGGGCGCCAGTGTTATATATACGTATATGCATAAATATAAGTTTTATTCTCATAAATTAGTATAGATAAGTCATCATATAGATGATTTTGGTAATAAAATTGGAATCAGGCGTGTGCATTTTAATTTATAACTCAATATCCCATGAGCGTCCCAAAATAAGAATGTCAGATATTATAGAGGAACAATGTAAGAATAACATATATTTTTTTTTCAAAAAAATAAAATATCACTTTTTGAGATATAGAAGGTCAAAGGTCAAAATGTTTGACCTTGAAATTAAAATTTTAAGAAAAATATGCATGTGATATATCATAAGAGATCCCACAGCAAACCCTTTCCAACAATACCAAGACTAAAGCTGTATGCCAATTAGGGAATTAAATACGAATTTTTTTGTAGTGCACAGAATTCAAAATTTTGTGCTTTTTTTCAATTTTTGATGCTATTTATCTCAGAAACCATGAGAAATAGAGGCTTATTATTTTGTATTTGATGATTTCTACATAAATTTAACAAGTGAGCCAAATTTCATAAAATTCTGAGGGGGGTCGGTTTGAAAATGCTATGTTTTTGTGTTGATTTGACATGGAATGACCCAAAAGATGTAAAAAATATGTCTAAAAATGTTGAAATTTGAATTTAAAATGGAAATAAGTCTTCAAAAAATGGGTCAAATTAAAAAAATAAATACAATCTGCACAGCAGGAACTTCTGATGTATAAAAATGATTAAATTCTCATGTATAGTTTTTGCTCCTATAAAACTTTTCTAATGAAACAATTTTGACCAACTTTAATATTAAATATCTCAAAATAATTCTTCAATTTGAAAACTGTCTACCTCAGCATGTTTATCAAATATTTCTCTATAATACCACCAATTTTCATATTTTTCTATGCAATATTTTCCTTAATACAGTAAACTCCCGACTATCCGGCCTAGTAAAAATAAAATGAGGAATGTTCCAAGCGGCTAAAGCAGTCAGGTACCCGTCCAGGTGGGTGCCAAAAGCATGGGAAGAAATTCCAAACATAGTAATTGCAAGGTCTTGTAACATTCTTTTGGACTAAAAAGGTGGACATAAACCCGTGTTGGGAACAGCAATGGGAGACGAGACCAATAAGCTTCTATCGTTGCTGAAAAATATACCGGGTTTTGATGTCAGCGCAGAAGATATTACAGAATAGATGGCAAACGACGAAGTTAATGGATTAATTGAAAATGATATTCTAGAACTGTTGACAGAGGGAGAAATATCAGAAGAAAAAGATTAAAAGGATTGCCAGAAAAATCTCATCCCACATTCTTAAAGGTTTAAGACGATTGAGGCAGCACTGCGGTGCATTAGCCAGCAGGAATCGACGACACCTAGCTGATATCTACTTGCATAAATGCAGGGACATTATGTCGTGAAAGGGCTAACAGGGAGAAGCAATCCTTTATTAAGAACTTTTTAAAAAACTAAAAACTGTAAGTTTTGACTCTTATCCTATGCATAACTTTTCATATTTGTGTGCAATCATTTATTAATAATCAGTAAAATAAGATTTACTCATTTTTGGGGGGGAATTAGGATTACGTTTATGTTAATGTTTTGCTTATTTTGAAACTGTATGCATAAAATTTATCTTAATATGTGTAACATGTGTTTTTAATATCATGGCGGGGAGAGGGCACGAAGTTAGTAAATATTTGTAGAACTCTGGCCTATCCGGCTTTTTTGTTATCCGGCCTACCCTTCCACCACATTAGGCCGGATAGTCGGGAGTTTACTGTATTAAAGAAGAAACACCCCCGGTCACAAAAAATTCAAAACCGGCGGTGGTGACAGCATTAGTTACTATTTTTTAGAATAGAGAGATAGTTATAATATTATATTCCGTTTTTTTTTTTTTTTTTTTTTTTTCAATATTATATTAATCTATCAACGATACTTAACCATTCTCATAGTCTCGTTTCCCAATATTAATCAAAATTTTATTGTAAATAACAAAAATATATCAAAACACCCCAAATTCCAGTATAGCAACATCCTCTGTTCCAGTAATGGACACCCCCCCCCCAAAAAAAAAAAAAAAAATTTATAATTATTCCTATGACTATTTAGAACCAAAATTTCATGAAAGCATACTAATGAAACAAAATAGGGTACTTTTCGGTTAGCCGGGCGCCAGTGTTATATATACATATATATTGTATGTATACACACACATATATATATATATACAGGGTGTATCTAAACTCTTGGGCAAAACTTTAAGGGGTGATAGCACACATCAAGACAAACAATATTAAATAGGAAACTAAGGGTCCCAAACGTCTTCCGAAGGAGATAGGCGTCTTAAAAGTTTAGGGTGCAAAATTTCAAATGATTATAAAAAACAGAAAAATTGGTCGATTCGTTTGCGGTTTTCACTAAAACTATTCTTTATGTCAGTATTTTCTTTGGAAATAAATTTTAAAGATACAGTTCAAAAAATGCCGATAAAGGGTGCTTTAGACTTTGGAGTAACCAACAACTATTTTTTGCCGTTATTTTTTGTATCTCATTACATGCTTTCAAAAGCTTAGACTTAAACTTAAATTTTGAGCTCAAAATTTGAATCGTTGGGAGTGATTAAGTAGCGCAAATTGAACTGTGTTCAGTAGTTAAAATTTCAAATGATTATAAAAAACGGAAAAATTGGTCGATTCGTTTGCGGTTTTCACTAAAGCTATTCTTTATGTTAGTATTGTCTTGAAAATAAATTTTAAAGATAAAATTAAAAATTACCGATAGAGGGCGCTTTAGACTTTGGAGTAACGAACAACTATTTTTTACCGTTATTTTTTGTATCACATTACATGCTTTCAAAAGCTTAGAATTAAATTTTGAGCTCAAAATCTGAATTGGTGGGAGTGGTTAAGTAGCGCAAACTGAACTGTGTGCACGAGTTGAAATTTGAACCCCCCTCCTGAACACCGTTCAGTTTGCGCTACTTAACCACTCCCAATGATTCAGATTTTGAGCTAAAAACTTCAGTTTAAGTCTAAGCTTTTGAAAGCATGTAATGAGATACAAAAAATAACGTTAAAAAATAGTTTTTCGTTACTCCAAAGTCTAAAGCGCCCTCTATCGTATTTTTTTAACTTTATCTTTAAAATTTATTTTCAAGAAAATACTGACATAAAGAATAGTTTTAGTGAAGACCGCAAACGAATCGACCAATTTTTCCGTTTTTTATCATCATTTGAAATTTTAACTCCTGAACACAGTTCAGTTTGCGCTACTTAACCACTCCCAACGATTCAGATTTTGAGCTCAAAATTTAAGTTTAAGTCTAAGCTTTTGAAAGAATGCAATGAGATACAAAAAATAACGGCTAAAAATAGTTGTTGGTTACTCCAAAGTCTAAAGCGCCCTCTATCGGCATTTTTTGAACTGTATCTTTAAAATTTATTTTCAAGAAAATACTGGCATAAAGAATAGTTTTAGTGAAAACCGCAAACGAATCGACCAATTTTTCCGTTTTTTATCATCATTTGAAATTTTGGTCCCTAAACTTTAAAGGCGCCTATCTCCTTCGGAAGACGTTTGGGACCCTTAGTTTCCTATTTAATATTGTTTGTCTTGATGTGTACTATCACCCCTTAAAGTTTTGCCCAAGAGTTTAGATACACCCTGTATATATATATATATATATATGCATATACAGGGTGTCCGGTCTCAACGGTGTCCAATGGCTAATTCCTAAACCGTTAGTCATAGACATATAGTTCCAATTACAAAAATGTTTTAAATCACGTAAAGAAATATTTTAAAAGCGATTTGGGTCAATAAAAACATTTCTTAAAAAATTACGAAATTTAAATTTTTATACGGTCCCCCGGTCCTATAAGTTATATTTAGTGAAATTTTCCTTTTACACTGACAAGTAATACAAAAAAAGTCCCGTTATTCTACGATTAAAATTGGCCGAGTAATAGCTGTTTAAAGTTGGAGCATATTTTTTGTTGCAAATTGGGGGTCATTTACAAATTTAGCCCAAATATAATTTTGTCAGATATAAAAAATATCTGGGAGTAAAATTAACAATTCAATATAAATTTGAAATCTTTAATCATTCTGGCATATTAATGGAAAATATACAATTTGTAATAAACATTTAAGAAGAAAGAAAAACAGAATTTTTCTTAAATAAAATGATTCTAAAATAACAGCCTCAATTCTTTACAAAATGATACATATTTTAAAATATTATTAGATTGCAGAAGCCTGCAAAAGTTGGGTTATGTCATGTTTATTAGATAATGATAATTGATTCTTGTATACTCTGTACCGCTGAATCCGAAATTGACCTTCATTTTTAACTCATATCAGGATTTTTCGCACATTGCAAATTTCAAAGTTAAGGTGTTCAATGTTAAAATTGAATTTCCTCCCCCATCTCATCGGACCACTCAGCTGTTTAGCTGTAAGAATCCCAGGATAAGCTAAAATATCGAATAAATTTTTTAATAAAATAAAATAAAATAAAATAAAAAATGTTTTACATATGTTTTATAGTATGAGATTTTAGCTATATTTTAACTTACACATTTACGATTTGCAAAAAAAATTCTAACGTGATGGTTAAAAATGAAGTTCATTTTCAGATTCAGTGCTAAAAAGTGCATAAAAATCAATTATCAAAAGTTAAAAAACACAACCATCTCCGCTACTTTATAGTATTCGATTTTTGTTATTCTTTAAATTTGAAAATTTATGATTTGCGAAATATCCTGACATGACGGTTAAAAATTAAGGTAATTATCGGATTCAGTGCTAAAAAATACATAAATGTGAAAAACCCAACAATCGCAGTCTTGTATTATCTAATCTAAAACTTTTTCTTAAACTCCTTGGCAGAAATTTATCCAAAATTTTTTGTGTTATCCTGTAAAATAAGTATAAATGGTAACCACCGAAAATCTTAATAATATTAGATTGTTATCGGATTTGCACCAGTATGTAAAATGCAATCTCGATCGGATATTTAAAAGTGGGTTAAAGTTAGAGTACAAATTTTGAACTGGAAAAACATACATATGATTGTTGAAGTAACATAAAAACTTATAAAAAAACATAATTTTTGTTAAAAGAAACCATAAGAGAAACAGTCTCAAATCCTGACAAAATAAAACCTATGTTATATTAGCCAATTTGAGACTTAATCATAATACTTGTAGGATTTTTTTTCAAAGTGCAGATTCACATGAAGTAAGACCTTCGAATACTTTAAACACTTGGCATATGATCCCTCAAAGCCAAGCCGAACCATTTGTTTTCAGAGTAGAAAAGTGGCATAAGTCATGCATTTTTAAAGTTTCATAACTCGCTCAATTTTAGCGTTATAAGAATGGGACTTTTTTTGTCTTACTTGTCAGTGTAATAGGAAAAAATTACTAAATATAACTTATAGGACCGGGGGACCGTATAAAAATTTAAATTTTGTAATTTTTTAAGAAATGTTTTTATTGACCCAAATCGCTTTTAAAATGTTTCTTTACCTGATTTAAAACATTTTTGTAATTGGAACTATATGTCTATGACTAACGGTTTAGGAATTAGCCATTGGACACCATTGAGACCAGACGCCCTGTATAGGGTAGATGTGCCAGTAACAGACACCCTTCCAGTAATGAACACCCCATGATGTTTTTTGTTTCATAAAAAATAACTAATAAATATTTAGCTTTAATTATTAACCATTTGAAAAATGGTTATTGTCCTCTGTCAGGGCAGGAAATCAAAAACATATCTGAAGTGTTTTATTAGTTGAATCCCGCATTTTATTCGTTTTCTGATTGGTCTATACAATATAATCTGTATTTTCCCTTTACTTTCAACAGAGATGGATACTTCTGTTGCCACTATAATGAAAAAGTAATAAAAACTACAAAAAATAATTAGTAACTCAGAAACAAATTGCGATACAGCTTTCAAACAAATTGCATTTAAAAGTACATTTTTTTCTCTATACGACGGTGTAAAAAGTAATATTGTGGGATGTTTAGAAGTTTAAGAATGAAATTTCATTTAAAATTGGTCCAGGAATATTAATGTTTAATCCATGGCGTACGTAATGTATGACCAGCTCTGTAGAAGTTTAAAAATTTACAGTACCGAAAAATGTAATCCATGGCGTACGTAATTGTATGATCAACTCTGTGCGATTTTTTATGTCTTAAATTTCAGTCTTTGAAAAAATCATTTTCCAAATGGTCGTTGTAATTTGTTAAATTTTTTTTTTTTTTTTTTTAATAATTCCCCCTTGCATGTTTTATAAAACTGTGTTATTGTTGACTCTTTTAATCAAACCAATCAAGAAGCAGAAAATAATGTTTCAAAGTTTCGCTGTTTTTCTGTGAAAATCTTAATGAAGAAGCTAAGAGATTGCTTCGTTTAATTAATTTATATATTATTTATTTTCTTGCAAAATTTGAATGTTTTTGTTTGAGTAGCAATAAAAAACTTAGAATTTCATATACTAACGGCCATTCACAAGTTTTCATTTATTTTTAAGGTTTTAAGAGGGGGTGTCCATTATTGGGATATGGTTAATTAGTAATTTTCCAGTCATGGACACCTCATGTAGACATTGCTAAAAATGCAATTTCAGTACTCAGTACAAAGTGGCCTCAAACATCAATTCTAAAGTTTTATTTTGAATATTTATTTATTTAAATAATTGATTTATTTAAAATATTCAACTCACAATATCATTTCTTTCATATTTGTAATCTATATATATATATTACGCAAACGTACATGACACAGAAATCGCGATTATTTGTTATTGTTTAATGGCAACGCCCGAGAAACACATCTCATTAGTTATTGTGTAAAAGTCATTTGGCAGGATTTAGGCAGAGGTAAATCCCGGTTTATTTACTTACGTTTCGCATTTATTTATTTACGTTCTCTCTTTCGCTGCAATTATGAAACGTCACAATATCGTTAGAAATGCCCGTAAAAGATCTCGGCGAATGTTTGAAAGCGAACAAGAAGCCGTATTAAGAAGAGAAAATTGAAATAGATTATATTGAGAATGGCGTCAAACACAGAGCATAGGCGATCGCCAAAATAGGCTTAATAACAGTCGCATGGGCAAACGCGTTGCTTCTGAAATCCAAATTAGTGGATATATATATATGACATCTGTGCCAAATAAATATTATTCAGTGGGGTTTTTTTTCTTTCTTTCTTTTTATGAAGTCCACTTCAGTGATAATAGTTGTCAATGACAGTCCCGGCACAGTTTCTACCCGGGCAACGCCGGGCGGGTCAGCTAGTATTAATTATTATAAATGATATATCAAGTAGTCTCTGGAAGACAAATTGTTAAAAATAGCGAGACAAAACTAAACCCTAATATTCCCAAACTTTTTTTTTAAATTACCTTTAGAATCCCCCACTGTTTCAATAATTTGATAGCTGTAATTGCCTGATATTTAGTATTTTAAACTATCCATCTAAAATAATTAAAACATTGATCTTCTGATAATTATTATAATTGATGCAAAGAGTAAATGATTATCAAATATTTTAATAATCACTGATATCCTAATTAGGGATTGACCGAATACCGAATAGTTGATTCGGTATTCAGTGGTTCGGCATGTAAACCGAATAGAGTAAATGATTATCAAATATTTTAATAATCACTGATATCCTAATTAGGGATTGACCGAATACCGAATAGTTGATTCGGTATTCAGTGGTTCGGCATGTAAACCGAATATTCGGCTTCAGCCGAATACTTTTAAGTATTCGGCCGAATAATTCCAGATAAGTATTTTCTTAGAAGTAGAAGAATTCTCTTTTACTTAGCAGTAGAATAGGCTAAACAATGAGTTTCAATATTATGTGCACGAGTTCAGAGTTCAGCTGCACTACAAAAAACAAGTCAAAGGCCATTTTTAATTTTAAAAAACTTTTTCCTTCCTAAAATAGTCTACATAGGGGTGAAATCGAAACAACTGTCCACAACAGATAAAAAAAAAAAAAAAAAAAAAAGGAAGATACACATCTTTCCCTTATCATTTAATTATTTACTTCTAAATTAGTTTTTTTTTTTAATTTAAATTTAATTAATGTGTATTTTCTTTAATATACACATCAAATAAGTATATCAGAGTTTATATCTGTATATCTAAGATGTATATTAAAGAAAATACCCACATCAAATACGTATACCCCTATGCCTGCCTATCCTATAGCTTTTATAACCATTATATCAAAATCGCTCACATTTCTTTTCTTCATCACCACAATGTTAAAATATTAATCAAAATATAAATATTCTATCAATAATTTAACAGAAAATAGTTAAATGTACAAATTGATATGATACCTTTTGTATTTTGAGAACATTGCTATTCAGTATGTTTATAATTAGACTTAGGCAATCAGTAAATCAGCTTAATGACAACATTGTTTCTTTTTATTTGAATGAACTTTTGTTTTTCTGACAATCCTTATCCTTAATAATACCCTGTATAGTTTAATACTTTCATAAGTTATTTTTGGGTATTGACTAGTGATAAAATAAAAAATAAGTGATGTGTTAGTGAATCTGTAAGTGGAAAGAAGTCATTAAATTTTTTTGTGTAATTAGATTTAAGAATAAAAATGTAACTGAATTAAATTATTGAGAATTTAATTTCAATTAAAGCTTATTAAAACAACTAATATATGCAAAAATGCGTATTAAAAAATTTGTGAGTGAATCTGTGAGTGGAAAGAAGTCATTAAATTTTTTTGTGTAATTAGATTTAAGAATAAAAATGTAACTGAATTAAATTATTGAGAATTTAATTTCAATTAAAGCTTATTAAAACAACTAATATATGCAAAAATGCGTATTAAAAAATTTCAAGTATTTGGTTGCCGAATACCGAAGCTTCAGTATACACTTTGACCGAAGCTTCGGTATTCGGCAAAATTGCTGCTTCGGTCAATACCTAATATTAATTGTTAAATTTATTTGAAAATAACTATTTTGTTTCATTAGTTTGTATTCATTAAATTCTGGTTCTAAATACAGTCATAAAAACAATTATATTTATTGCTTTTTATGGGGTGTCCATTACTGGGCTTTTGGGTGTTTTGATATATTTCTGTTTAGGGTCATTCCATGTCAAATCAACGTGGGGTCTGGACCTCAACATCTCAGATTTCCATAATTTTTGGTTTATAGTTTGTATCCATGAAGTATATGAAAAATCTAATTTTTTTTATTTTTTTTCCCTAGCGGATTTTTTTTTACGGAATTTTAAAAATTGCTAAAAGTACCAAATTTAACCAAACTCTCAATCACAAAATCCTTTACAATTCTTTAACAAATTGGGCTAGAGAGTTAAGTTATATCTCATTTGAAAGCTCTTTTTATGGGCTTTAATATGATATGCAACACTAACAATTTTGTGTAAAATAAATTTTTTGGCAAATTTTCAAAATTTTGGAATTTAAATTTTTCAAAAACACCGTCTTTAATTTTTTAAAAAAATATATATATGTTAATCTTTGACTTTTTGACTACAAGTATGCCAAATTTCAAGATGGAGAAATGATGGGGTTTTGAACTATTAATTTTTAAATATGAGTTATACATGAAAAATTTCAAGTATCAGGGGAAAATTAACAATTGTACAATTTCTTTTCATATATAATTCACACTTCTTTTTCATTAAAAATTTCAGAGTTTGATGCTAAGCAAATTTAGTTCTAAGGCATAAAATTTTTCTAAAGCATATTTCTCAAAATATAATTACATAATTTGCCCTTAAGGGGACTCTTCATTCACTTGAAAGCACCTGATCGGTAAAGTTAATATGGGCAGGTTGTTTTCTAATTTTTCGTTTAAATTTGAATATTTTTAAATGATTTTTTTTACATAGGATAGTTGATGTCGATCTCTCATATGTCTATTTTTTTATTTTTCGATTTCGGTTGCAGATTTTTTAATAAAAGTACTTTCACTTTCGAACTGGTTTCGAAAGTTACAGTACCTTTATTTAAAAAATCTGCAGCCGAAATCGAAAAATTAAAAAAATTCCCTATTAAAGATTGACCTGAGCTATCCTATGAAAAAAAAATTGTTTAAAAATATTCAAATTTAAATGAGAAATTCGAAAACAGCCTGCCCATAGGTTTAGCATTACCAAGCACATGTTTTCAAGTAAGTGAAGAGTGTTTTCACCTGGCACTTCTATCTTTTGATAGTTTAATTCTACAGCCATCACATATTTTCATGCCCTTTTGAATATTAAATCTTAAACTGCACTACCAAGTTGTTACATTCCTAAGTTTGCCTGATTTTGAATGAATTGTTTCTTTATAGGGATTGATCTGGATGGGTTACCTCATCTATATAGCTTTTCTATTTTCATTTTAACTCATTTAATTATGTCTTTCTTAAACTCACTTTTCTTTTGTTTTATTCTTTGTTTGTCACAGCATGTCCCTAAAGGGATTTTGTGCAATAAAATTCAATACAACCAACCTTTATAGGGATTGCAGCATTTAACAGAAAATAATGCCCAGTCTTTCTTATCTTCTGACATCATTAAAAGTAGTAATTCAAGACTTCTTTGTTAAAGCGTTCGATTAAAGTGAAATGAAGCTTGTTTATTAAATAGTTATCCTTCTATATGTAAAAAATAATAATAACGATTTGGGAATGTGTCAAACGATTTTGAAATGAACCAATGAAAATATGCATAGATACCTCAAAATGCATCTGATTAGTCAGAGCTTTCTAACTTTTCTTAACAGGAGTTGTGCTTGGCGAAAACCATGAAAGTAGAGAGGATGGGTGGGGAAAGGGAAGAATCTTCTGCCTTTCGATAGACTTATTTAAGGGGTCGATGGCAAAAGTGATTTTTACAGAAAGAAGATAATTTACATTAACTAATGAGAACGTGGGGGGGGGGGGTGTCATCTGCATTTCGATTGCCTTCTGCTATTTTTTATGAGGGAAGGTATGTAGATTATTTAATTATTATTACTATAAAAAAAAGATAGAAGAAAATATTTATATATATATAATTTTACACATATATGTTGGTGACGAAGTGAAAATTTCAGAGGAGAGGAGATTTATATGATAAGATTATTTACTGTAACTACAAGTTATCGACTTCATTACAAAGATAAGAAAAAAAAATTCCAATAATTTTAATAAAGTTGTTGCTTTTTAAATTTAACATACTTTTTAAATTTACACTATTTTAAATTTTCTATTAATTTATAATTTTATTTAATTATAAATTTATTTAATTTGTAATCATTCAAATAAATTATAAATTTTACCTTTATTTAATGATTTTATATTTAATAATTCTTATAATTATGAAACTCAGTAAGCTCTAATGATTATGTGCTCGGAGATAGGAAAAAAAATTGTCAGGAGTTGGGGAGGAGCGTATTTTTCCCGAGTGGAATCTAAAAATTGAATGCATAGGAAATAAGGGATCGCAAATCAATCCAGAATGGAAACACGAAACAATTACATATGGGGTTGGCTAGAAGATAGGGATGGCTTCGCAATACCGAACAGAATAGCGAAGTGATTACAAAGGGGGTTGATGAGCGTAGCGAGCAGGGGCTGAGCCCCTCAACCCTAGTTAAATGATAATTAATGTAGGACATACTTTTACAAAAACTGTTTAAATGCAGAATTTATATCACTGAGTGCACATGTAAAAAAATTGCAGTGCAGTTGTAATGCAAACCTAAACTAAAAAAGAAAACTGCTCTCTGATTGGCTGGTCTGATTAAACTAAATAAAAAGTCTCTCCACCTGAATGGCTACAGTCAACTGAAACCAAAACTAAAAACAAGAAAGTAAAATTGTAATTAAGTAAGACATCCAAATATATTAGAATTTCAAGTAAATAAGAACTGAAAAATCTTATTAAAACATTATTATTATTATTATTTTTAATTGTTTAATGGTGTTTTAAGAAGATATTTTAGTTTTTATTGTTTCACACCAGTTTCAATTTATATTCTTTCAATTACTTATAAAAAGAGTAGAAATATAGAACTCCTTATTTCCAGGTATAAGGTACCAGTTAACCCTGAAAAGTTTCAATAAACCATTCTTATTCAAAAATTAATAGCTCGAAATCCCATCATTTCTCCATCTTGAAATTTTGCATACTTGTAGCCAAAAAGTCAAAGATTAACATATATTTTTTTGAAAAAAAATCAAAAATGGTGTTTTTGAAAAATTTAAATTCAAAAATTTTGAAAATTTGTCAAAAAATTTATTTTATTCAAAATAGTTAGAGTTGCATATCCTATTAAAGCCCATAAAAAGAGCTTTCAAATAAGATATAACTTAACTTTCTAGCCCAATTTGTTAAAGAATTATAGAGGATTTTGTGGTTGAGAATTTGGTTAAATTTGGTACTTTTGACCATTTTTAAAATTCAGTAAAAAATAAACCGCTAAGAAAAAAAAAAAAAAAAAAATTAGATTTTTCATATACTCCATGGATACAAACTATAAACCAAAAATTATAGAAATCTGAGATGTCGAGGTCCAAAAATTGCATTTTTCTCGTTGATTTGACATGGAATGACCCGTTATTTAAAATTAAATTTCGATTCATATTGGGAAATGAGATTATAAGAATGGTTAAATATTGTTGATAGGTTAATATAATATTGTAAAAACTGGAATATAATAATTATAACTATTAATAAAAAAATAATTTTGAAAGAAATTCCTTAAGGGTGTCCATTACTGGCACATCTACCCTATGTATGTATATATACATACATACATATATATTATATGTAATGTATGTCTATGTATATATTAGGGATTGACCGAAGCAGCAATTCTGCCGAATACCGAAGCTTCGGTCAAAGTGTACACCGAATATTCGGTATTCGGCGACCGAATACTTAAAAATTTTAATACACATTTTTGCATATTTCAGCTATTTTAATAAACTTTAATTAAAATTAAACTCTTAATAATTTAATTCAATTAGATTTTTATTGTTAAATCTAATTACACAAAAAAATTTAATGACTTCTTTCCCCTCACAAATTCATCAACCCATCACTTATTTATTATTATTTTATCACTAATTAATACCCAAAATAACCCATGAAAATATTAAACTATACAGGCTACTATTAAAAATAAGGCTTGTCAGAAAAACAAAAGTTCATTCAAATAAAAAGAAACAATGCTGCCATTAAGCTGATTTACTGATTGTCTAAGTCTAATTATAAACACATTGAATAGGGATGTTCTCAAATACAAAAGGTATCACATCAACTCGTACATTTAACTATTTTCTGTCAAATTATTGATGCATATTTATATTGTGATTAATATTTTAACCTTGTGGTGATGAAGATAACAAATTTGAGCAATTTTAATTTAATGGTTATAAAAGCTGTATGATAGGCTTATTTGATGTGTGTATTTTCTTTAATATACACATTAGATATACAGAGATAAACTCTGATATACTTATTTGAAGAGTATATTTAAAAAATGCACATTAAATAAATTTAAATGATAAGGAAAAGATGTCCATCTTCCTTACTTTCTTTTATCTCTATCGCAGACAGTTGTTTTGATCTCACCCCTATGTAGACTATTTTAGGAAGGAAAAAGTTTTTTTTTTTTTTAATTAAAAATGGTCTTTGACTTGTTTTTTGTAGTGCAGCTGAACTCTGAACTCATACATATAATACTAAAACTCATTGTTTAGCCTATTCTACTTGTAAGTAAAAGAGAATTCTTCTACTTTTAAGAAAATAACTATCCCCAATTATTCGGCCGAATACTTAAAAGTATTTGGCCGGAGCCGGATATTCGGTTTACATGCCGAATCACCGAATACCGAATCGACTATTCGGTATTCGGTCAATCCCTAGTATATATAACACTGATGCCCAGCTAATCGAAAAGTACCCAAAATAGTTATTTTCAAATAAATTTAACAATTAGAATATCAATAATTAATAAAATATTTGTGGAAATTATTCACTGTTTAAATTAATTATTGTGATATGACAAGATCAATATTTTAATTATTTTAGATGGTTTAAAATACTAAATGACAGGAAATTACAGTTATCAAATTACTGAAACAGTCAAGGGTTTAGAAGAGGAATTAAGGGAAAAAAAATCAGAAGAAAAAAAAGTCTAGGAATATCAATGCATAGATTTGTATATTTCTCATTATTTTTAAGAGTTAAACTTCCAGAAACTATACAAATATGAAAGAAATAATACTGTGGGTTGAATGTTTTAAATCTAACAAAAAAATGAAAATTTGTTTGTCTGTCTGTAATGCTATACAAAACCACAGTTTGGAAGGCAGAATTGTTAAATGTTACGTACATGTTAAAAATACATACATAATTATGTCTGGATTCCTTAATAATTAACACAATTTGCATAACTACAGACATACACACATTAAAATTTTATTAAAAACAATTAAAATATAGTTAAAAATATATATAAACGTTTCGACTATTTTCATAGCCCTCATCAGTAAACGAGCAGAGTCACAAAACAGCAAGAGCCACAGTAAACGAAAAAACAGTTAAAATCACGGTCTAAGTAGGATAAAATAATCAGCAGGAACTTGGGTTGTTTCGTTGATTGGCGATTCAGCTAAAACAGTTCTCCAACCCTCAAGGAAGACACAGCTAAAATATACGGGGCAATTGGCTTCCACAATTCATGCACTCTCAAAATCGGGAACATGATCGAACTCAAGTGCATGTGCAATCAATCTTGAATTCAGAGTACCTTTATTAAAAGAATTTTTATGCTCCTTGAGTCTAGCATTTAATAAGTGTCCAGTCTCACCAATGTAAATCGAGCTGCAACCTTTACAAGGAATTTCATAAACAACACCATTCAGGTCAAACTTCGAATATTTATATTTAAAACTACTGAAAAAATTACCAATGCGGTTCAAGGGAACATGAGCTGTCCTTATATTAACATTCTTGAGTACGGCTGAAATTTTCTCCGAAATATTACTGTAATAAGGCAAAGATATAGTTTCTATGGGATTGACACGCTGGTAAGGAGTGGGATACTGGTCTGATTTGCTCGTAAATTCCAAAATAACTCTAAGACACCAACGACGTGGATAGTCGTTGAGACGTAAATGATATTGATGATGTTTTTATAATTGCTGAAGAAGATAAACTTGTGGAGATTTTAAACAAAGTGAATTCTTTTTCCTCTTCAATCCAGTTCACGACAGAGTTTGAAAATAACAGGTCACTCCCTTTCCTTGATGTTTTGCTCCAGAGAGAAATTGTTAATAATAGTCCTATTTTGAAAACTTCTGTTTACAGAAAAAGTACTACTTCCTCCGGGCAATATTTAAATAATAAATCCAATAGCCCACTTTCATATAAAATCGCAGTCGTCAGATCCTTGAGATTTTGCAGTGACAGAGTTAGTTTTGATAATGAAATTGGTAAGATAATGAATGATTTACGTCTCAACGACTATCCACGTCATTGGTGTCTTAAAGTTATTTCAGAACTTACGAGCAAATCAGACCAGTATCCCACTCCTTACCAGCGTGTCAATCCCATAGGAACTATATCTTTGCCTTATTACAGCAATATTTCGGAGAAAATTTCAGCCGTACTCAAGGATGTTAATGTTAGGACAGCTCATGTTCCCTTGAACCGCATTGGTAATTTTTTCAGTAGTTTTAAACATAAATATTTGAAGTTTGACTTGAATGGTGTCGTTTATTAAATTCCTTGTAAAGGGTGCAGCTCGATTTACATTGGTGAGACTGGATGCTCATTAAATGCTAGACTCAAAGAACATTAAAAAAAATAATAATAAAAAAAATTCTTTTAATAAAGGTACTCTGAATTCAAGATTGGTTGCACATGCACTTGAGTTCAATCATGTCTCCGATTTTGAGAGTGCACGAATTGTGGAAGCCAATTGCCCCGTATATTTTAGCCGTGTCTTCCTTGAGGGTTGGAGAACTGTTTTAGCTGAACCGCCAATCAACGAAGCAACCCAAGTTCCTGCTGATTATTTTATCCTACTTAGACCATGATTTTAACTGTTTTTTCGTTTACTGTGGCTCTTGCTGTTTTGTGACTCTGCTCGTTTACTGATGAGGGCTATGAAAATAGCCGAAACGTTTATATATATTTTTTAACTATATTTTAATTGTTTTTAATAAAATTTTAATGTGTATATGTCTGCAGTTATGCAAATTGTGTTAGTTACGTACATGTGTATAAAACACGGCCGAGACAACTAAAGTAATCTGGAATTGAAATAACTTATAGTTAATTTTTTATTAATAAAAAAAGCACAAATTTAATAGCAATTTCTAATCAAATTGAAACATTTTTCGTTATAGCTGTCGCCAACAATTAAAAATCCACAATAAAATTCTTACTACAACAATTACTTTTCTATTGCAAGATTTCCACGTGAAAAAATCAAACAAATGGTTTGACGAATTTAAAAAAGGGGAATATTACATCAAAACTTTTCTACTGCAAGATTTCAACGTGAAAAATGAAAATAAAATAAAAATAATTTGACGTTAATTAAAAACAAAAGTGAATGTTATGTCATAATTTTTCTGTTTTATGATTTCCATGTGGAAAATTATAATTGTTTAATTAATTTGACGAATTAAAAAAAATGGAATATTACATTATATTGGAAATATAAAGGACGTGGTGAATATTAGGGATTGACCGAATACCGAATAGTTGATTCGGTATTCAGTGGTTCGGCATGTAAACCGAATATTCGGCTTCGGCCGAATAATTGCAGGTAAGTATTTTCTCACAAGTAGAAGAATTCTCTTTTACTTAGCAGTAGAATAGGCTAAACAATGAGTTTCAATATTATGTGCATGAGTTCAGAGTTCAGCTGCATTACAAAAAACAAGTCAAGGGGCATTTTTAATTAAAAATTTTTTTTTTTCCTTCCTAAAATAGTCTACATAGGTGTGAAATCAAAACAACTGTCTACATCAGAGAAAAAAAAGTAAGGAAAATGCGGATCTTTCCCTTATCATTTAATTTTATTTACTTCTACATTAGTTCTTTTTTTAAATTTAAATTTATTTAATGTGAATTTTCTTTAATATACACATCAAATAAGTATATCAGATCAGAGTCCATGTCTGTATATCTAAGGTGTATATTAAAGAAAGTACACACATCAAATAAGTATACCCCTATGCCTATCCTATAGCTTTTATAACCACTATATCACAATCGCTCAAATTTCTTATCTTCATCACCACAATGTTGAAATATTAATCGAAATATAAATATTCTATCAATAATTTGACAGAAAATAGTTAAATGTACAAATTGATATGATACCTTTTTGTATTTTGAGAACATTCCTATTCAATATGCTTAAAAGTAGACTTAGACAATCAGTAAATCAGCTTAATGCTTAATGACAACATTGTTTCTGTTTATTTGAATGAACTTTTGTTTTTCTAACAATCCTTATCCTGAATTATATCCTGTATAGTTTAATACTTTCATAGGTTATTTTTGGGTATTGACTAGTGATAAAATAATAAAAAATAAGTGATGGGTTAATGAATTTGTGAGTGGAAAGAAGTCATTAAATTTTTTTGTGTAATTAGATTTAAGAATAAAAATGTAACTGAATTAAATTATTGAGAATTTAATTTCAATTAAAGCTTATTAAAAAAGCTAATATATACAAAAATGCGTATTAAAAAGTTTCAAGTATTTGGTTGCCGAATACCGAAGCTTCGGTATTTGGCAAAATTGCTGCTTTGGTCAATTCCTAGTGAATATAGCGTCATATAAGTGTGAAGATATGTATTGAACAGTGATGCCACTGTACTTGAAAAAACCTGGGTCCCTTTTTTACAAAAGCGGGTCCCCATCAATAATAATTTATATTTTAAAGGAATAAATGAAACTTGTTTATTTGGAAAAGATAAATGAAATGCATTAATTATTGTTTTAATAATAATTAAATAATGAATTAAAACTATTACTATTTGCACTCAAATAAGATATTTTTAAAAAATATTAAGAGAAAATTTCTTTACTTTTTTAAAAGTAAAAATGCAAGATACAATTTTAATTGTAAAATAATGTTTATTTGAGAGTAGAAGATACCAAGTTCCACTAACAAGTATCACTAATGTTCGCATTTCTTTTAAAAAGGGGCAAGACAGGTTTATTGAAAAAGATATTTTTGCTGAAAAAAGAAGAATATTTATGTTAAGTAAAGGTGTACTTTTTGTTGAATGAATGGGTGCTTTCATTATACTTCCTATTGAATTATTTGTCAGCATAGATTTGTGTTGGAATCCGACATTTTCCTTGGAAAGGAAAATTACATCTAAATCATTAATAAGCATCAAATCTTAAATGTTCTGAAGGTGGGAGACATTTCAATGCAGTAAAAGAAGGGGGGGGGGGGGGGATTTTTCACTGGTCCACCTACTGAATACATTATCAAAGTACACTGAAATCATACTGTATTTTTAAGAATCTCATTAAAAAAAAAAAATTAAATAACATTTTATGAATTTTCTATCTATAAGTTTAGTTTGCACATCTTTTTTTGGTGCTTTGACTAAATTCATGTTTTTTCCGCGTTACTTTGACGAAATTCGCGTTTTTTCCATGATCCTTTTGTCGAAAGTCGCGTTTTTTCCGCGATCCTTTTGTCGAAAGTCGCGTTTTTTCTGCGATCCTTTTGTCGAAGTTCGCTATTTTTTCGCGAGCCTGTCACGAAAATCGTGTTTTTTTCGCGATACCTTGACAAAATTCGGCTTTATTTCGCGATTTTTTGACGAAATTCGCCATTTTTTCACGATTTTTTGACGAAATACACTATTTTGTCTCAGCCCTTTTACGAAAATAGCGTTTTTTCAGCGATATTTTGACGAAGAAATTTGTGGGGTTTTTTTTCGTGATCCTTTGACGAAAATTGACTTTTTTACGCTATTTTTTAGTTATTTTGGGGGGATCCTTTGACAAAATACGCTATTTTTTCGCGATCCTTTGACGAAAATCAGCTTTTTTCCCTCGATATTTTGATGAAATTTGCACTTTTTTCGCGATCCTTTGACAAAATTCAGCTTTTTTCCGCGATTTTTGTGACGAAATTCGCTATTTTTTGGCGATCTTTTAACGAAATACGCTAATTTGTCGCGCCCTTTTTACGAAAATTGCGTTTTTTTGCAATATTTTGATGAAATTAGCGCTTTTTTCCGCGATATTTTTATGAAATTTGCACTTATTTCCGCGATATTTTGATGAAATTTGCACTTATTTCTGCGATTTTTTGACGAAATTCGCTTTTTTTCGCTATTGTTTGACGAAATAAGCTATTTTTTCGCGGCCCTTTTACGAAAATTGCTATTTTTGCGCTATATTTTGATGAGATTTGCACTTTTTTCGCGATTCTTTGACGAAAATCGGCTTTTTTCCGCGATTCTTTGACGAAATTACGCGTCCCACGGGATGCGCAAGAGTTATTTTTTTTGCGTACCGTCTCCGATTTTTCGCGTAATTTACGCGCTATTGCGTGTCCGTGGCATCCCTGATTGAAGCTTGATAAAAACTCAATTATGGAAATACTGACGTATTTCAACATTATTGCTCCAATGATTGAATGGAAATAAGTTGATTTATAGCTGTATTATTTTGCGTCTGTTAAATAAATTTATACATTTTTATACTGTGTTTTCATTTAATTCATGTGTACAACACTTCGACTGTTTTTTTTTTTTATGTTATAGTACGCTCAATTTTGAAATTGGTTTTTCAAAATAAACATTCTTAAAATTCCGGCCAATGGCAGGTTATTTTAGCTAGTACTAAATAAAATAATTGCAAAATAAAACTGCAGAACTAATGTTTGAGGACACTGATCTGCTGATTTACTAGTTTCATTAACTACTATAAATTTAATTAATATTTTAATGTTACAATTTTTTTTTATCTTGTCAGAGATGAATAAGCAAATATTTAAGACAGAAAATAATAGATTTATTTTTAACAAATTCCGTAACTTTATTGTTTTTATTTAAATGGGGAGAGATTGAGCCCTAAGATCCCCCAGTGGTCGGTCCAGGTTTTTT
Source organism: Maratus speciosus (assembly GCA_963932465.1). Taxonomy (NCBI): domain Eukaryota; kingdom Metazoa; phylum Arthropoda; class Arachnida; order Araneae; family Salticidae; genus Maratus; species Maratus speciosus. The sequence goes on from OZ010793.1 coordinate 485,349,346, forward strand.
TTCTTGGGACCCATTTTGTGAAAAATAAAAGTTATTTTTGTGAAAAGTAGAAGTTATTTTTATGAAATTTATTATATTTTTGTGAAAAATAACATGTTGTAACAAAAGGTGAAATTCTGTTGACCGAATTCAAATTCAAACCAAGCATTTATTAATAGTAATAACTTCTTTTAGTCCTCCTGCTGAAGCTTTCCTTTTAGGTGAACTTGTTTTGGTTGCAAGTTACACATTTAAAACATAAAATAAAAATAATTAATAAAGAGTATGTTTTTATGGAATGGAATTTTATGAAGAGGCCTGTTTTATGAAAAGGAATTTTGTGAAGGGGCCTGTTTTATTAAATAGATTTTTGTGAAGGGGCCTGTTTTATTAAATGGATTTTTGTGAAGGGGCCTGTTTTATTAAATAGATTTTTGTGAAGGGGGCCTTAAATAGGCCTAGGGATGCAACGGATATCCGGCAGATATCCGATATCCGGCTGATTTTTCAATATCCGAAGTATCATCGGATATCCGAATCACAGTCACCGGATATCCGACTTCTCTACCGGATATCCGGCTCTCTACTACAAAAATTCTATCAATAATATCCATAGGACAGATGAAAAATTGTATTTGAACATCCTTGATAAAAGTGATACATAAAACAGAGGGATACTGTTAAAACTGATGTGGCTTATCATATGCAGTCAAATTGCGATGTGGTATCATTCTGTACCAATCTTTAATATATGACTAACAATAATGAATATTATACAATATTATGGGAGATTTTTAAAAATCAGTACTGCATTAAGAGCAATTACAATTTAATTGCTTTGAGATTCCAATTTTGTCATAAAAATTTAAAAAAAAGGAATCAAGAAGATTTTACATTATGCAAAATAATTTTATAGATTCTTTACTTAAATCATTACTATTAATGTATTTCTTAACCACTTCAACATTTTCCCTGAGATAAGCCGGGGGGGGGGGGGGGTAAAGCACTCCCTATACCTGCTGCCGGTGAAGTGGTTAATAAAGTTGTTGGGTATTTTTCTAAGAATTGAAATTCAAGTAACTTTTTAGCTCACAGGCTATCAATGCCTAAGAGCTAATGTGCCCGCCGGTTCTGTATGTATGTATGTATGTACGCACGTACATAACGCGATAACTCTTGAGTCTTGATAGAAATATCCAATTTGCTTCAAATTTTATTTCTAGGTTCATTCTGATAAGGCGCTTCCCTGATTAGTTTTGGGGGTTCATTGGTTAAGTATAAAAGGGGGGAACGGGGGCTAATAAATGGTTTTTTCATGCAGAATTATCAGATTTTCTTCAAATTTGGTATACCAGTTAATTCTGATAAGGCACTTCCCTCATTAGATTTGAAGATTCATTGTTTAAGTCTAAAGGGGGAATGGAGGGCTAATACCCCCTTAATTTAGATAAATGGGGTTTTCTATCCGATTTGCTTCAAATTTGGTATACCAGTTTATTTCGATAAAGCGCATCCCTGACGACATTTGGAAGCTCAGTGGTTAAGTATAAAGACGGGAAATGGGGGGCTAATCCCCCTTTAATTTATTTTTCAAGGAGCATTATTCTTTGAAATAAGAGTATAATATACAATTAGTGTGAATAGCCTGTGAGCTCATGCCATCAGTTTAACTGGGCACTTTTCTTTTTTATTTAATAGTAAAACATAGTAGAGATTGTAAACAGTAGATTAAAAATTTCTTTTTTCCTCAAGAGAGTAAGTAAAACCACAACTTCAATTTGAAGTTTTAAACCACAACCAATGAGAACAGCAGATTTGGTTTGAACCAGAACTAAAACCAATTGTTTTGATTTCATCCAATTAAAACAGAAGTTTGGGTTTGAACCAGAACTAAAACCAATTGCTTTGATTTCATCCAATCAAAACTGAAGTTTTGGTTAGTAATCTGAACTCTGAACTGAAACTATTGCTGTAGTTTCATCAGAAGTTTCGAATGAGATTCTATTCTGTTCTGAGATGTGTGTGATTCAAGATCTGATACATTAAAAAAATAAAGTGGTCAAATACTAATTTGAGTCATTAAAATATGGCTAATCTTAAATCACCAATTTGGAATCATTTTAAAGTCTGTGAAAAAGATAACAACAAAGCAATATGTTTATTGTGTTCTTCAGAATCATCACAGAAATATATTGTGCGTGGAAAATCTTTGAAATCCCATTCTACCACACCATTGTGGAACCATCTGCAATCTAAGCATCCTGTTATTTATGGGAATTTGAAAAATATTGGACATTCTAGTAAAATAGATGTCGATGATCCACCAAAAATATTTCAGAAAGAAGATAAATCTGTTCAAATGACATTAGAATCAACATTATTGAAAACCAAATCCTGGAGTTTAGATGATTCTAGATCTAAAGCTATTACTTCAAAAATATGTAAGTACTCATTTCATATATATATTTTTTTAAGTTTATTTCTGTTTTCAATTTTAGTGCATGAAAATTTTGTTTTCTGTATAAAAGTAATGATTTAAAAATTACAAAAGTAAATTAATAGAAAGCTAAACAATGCTTTAGCATTAAATTTTTTTTTTTTTTTTTTAGAATAATAAGCATATCTACAGAGGGGGATCGGTTAACAAACACTTTCGCGAGAGATTTTTATGTTCGGATAACAAACACATATTCGGTTAATGAACACCTCACAAAACAAAGCCAGGAAGAAGCAATGTTGTGTTTCAGATTTGTCAAACTGTATTTAATTGTGTCTATTGCCGACTTAGAGAACATTTTAATTGCTGTATATGTATGACTTAATTAATATCTGGACTACTGGAGGTTAGGGCCTCCAAATTAGAATGAACAGATCAGAAACATTAATTTTTATATTTTGTATCCCTTTTTGAAAAAAACATTTTTAATTGCAAATTAATTATTTTAATTGAAATTTAGTTTACAAATTATTAACAAGCTAAAGACTCCACTTGAGCTTTATCGGACCTTGCAGTAAAACGACCTTTTAGAGAATTAAGGAGTTTTTGAAAGATCAAAGTGACAAATTGATATGATTTAAATACTGTAGTCAATGAATGTAATCCTAAAAGTTTTTACAAAGGTCGTCATTTATTATTTTTAGGGTTTCGTTCATCTGACGAAACCCTATTCGTCTCGCTCCTCTGTCTGTCTGTCACAGAGCCCGTTCTCAGAAACTATACATGTTGGAGACTTGAAATTTTGCATACTTATAGCTGAACACCACACATCATACGACAAATCATAAAATTTTGAAAAAGTCGTACATTTAACCCTTTGGGCTCCCAAATGTGTATTTTAAACAATTCTTTCTAAGCGAGCCCCTAATTAGGTTGAAGGCGTGAAATTTTGCGTACTTATAGCTGGACACCTCAGACCAAACGACAAATCCTAAAATTTTGAAAAAATCTTACGTTTAACCCTTTGAGCTACCACTTATGTATTTTAAGGAATTCTTTCTAAGAGAGCCCTTAATTAAGATGGAGACATGAATTTTTGCATACGACCTCAGACTTCTCGTCTAAATACCTCAGACTACATGACAAATCATAAAATTTTCAAAAAGTCTTATATTATTTACTCCTACGGGCTCTAACTTGTGTATTTTAAGCAATTTTTCTAACCTCCGCCCTTTTCCAACTTTTGCCGACACCCCTGTGACCATTCTTTCATATTATGCACCATAGCCTTACATATTTTAGTTCCACTTTTTACCGCCAGGGGCGCCTACTTATCTCGGGTGCTATGGGCTCAATCCCCTCGACTAATATATCTACGGATAGTATGTAAAACTGAGTTTCGTTCGGATAGAGGTTTGTTTAGAATAGTGTGCCCCTGGTTGCGAAATGTGGAACTAACAGATTTTTCAAAAGTATAAAGTGTTTTGAAAGGAATATTAAACGAAACCCTCTGTGCGATCTGTGATCACACTTACCCACTTTTAAATATGCCATAACACAGACAAAGCCATCAAAATGTGATGCGTTCGTATTAAATAACAATGTACATTAACCTTATTATAAAGGGAAGCTTTAGTTTCGTTGTACTACTTAGTAATCCCGTCGACCAAAAATCTATTGCCAAACTATAAGATTAAATGCCAATAATGGTTGATCTTAAATGTCACATTCACTTGACTTTAAGCAAGTTAGATGTGTTTACTTCATCAAGCGATTTTTATTTTGACGTTTATTTGTATTTTTATTAATGTCATACTAATTTATTTGTTCTTTCATTATTTAAAATAAAAATTATCCCAATTTGTATAATTTGGAGATTTATATAATTTGGTGAAATTGGTCGACGGGATAACTAAGTAGTACCGATTCTTCTTATATATTATTCAGCTTTTAAGAACGAATTAATTGAACTCTCATACAAATAAATACAAAATTTATGATCAGCTAAAGAACAATTCGGCTAGATACCATTGTTTTGGAACAGAATAAGTTTGATAACCGATCACTCACTGTAATTAATTTTAAAATCTTGTCTAATTAGATTTTCTCTTGATGATTAAGAGTTAAAAATTTTGTTTTAAAAATGTTTTTACACTACACATGTAGAATTTTTATTGAATTTTGACAAACATTTAAAAAGAAAAAAAAAAATCATTAAAATGTTTCTAGACTTCTTATTTTGGTACTTAAATTTACTCATTTATTGTTTTCTTAAATCACCACAAAATTCGGATATTTAAGGTAGGAAAGATTACTTTATGTATAGTCATTGTATCATACATAAATTTCATAAGGATACACCAAAAGTTTTAATATTATCATTTCCCCCTTTCTTTTAATGTTTTGGATTGCACAAAATTTAGATGTGTTTTTGAGGCGTGCTTTATACATTAACTTAACTATAGTCATTATATCACACATAGAATTTTACAGGGCTATGTCAAAAATTTTAGTGCATTATGATTTACTCTTTCTTTAAAATGTCCTGAATGATCACGAAATTTGGATATGGTTTTAAGGTAGGGAGGATTACTTTAAAAGTTTAAATGAAGTTGATTCCAATTGAAATATATATATGTTTTTAAAATAGTAAATTGGTATTTAATAAAGAAATTTGCATGTTAAAAGAAAATGGTATCCAAATTCTCAATTTCTAATATATTTTGCTATTTTAGTATTCAGACTAATTTTAAGAGCTGCTGTGATTCATAGAACATATTCTAATTGCATTTTTAAAATACAATTTCTAAATAGAATTTTTGAAAATTACATTGCTGTAAATGATGATCATTTTTCTAAACTGTCAGACCAAAATTTTGTATACTTTGTTATAATAAAATTTGTAAAAGAGACAGAGAGCTGTCGAACGATTTTGGGTAAATGTTTGAGGCAACATCAAAGTTTGTAAAGTGAAAGTTTATGTGATCACTTTTATGGGGAAAATAAGTGTTTCTGCAGGAAAAATTTGACGACAGCCAAATTTCAGCGTCAACCACAATTTCCGCCCAAATGTAGTAAAACAAACATTCATTGCACAAAGTTTGGTGTTGCCTTAAACATTTACCAAAAATCATCTATCAGCTCTTGGAAATTAAGCCATTTTGTGATTGCATAATGTATTTTAATTTATATAAGAAAAATCCAGAAAACGCTATACAGTAGAACCTCTTTCATCTGAAACTCTTTTAACTGAAATCCATTTTTAAATTTTATTTATTTTAATTTATATAAGAAAAATCCAGAAAACGCTATACAGTAGAACCTCTTTCATGCAAAATTCTTTTAACTGAAATCCATTTTTAAATTTTATTTATTTATTTAAACTATCACATTCCTTGTGTGTAAAATCTATTAGTAGAAACTTTCTTCTTCTTCTTCTTTTTTTTTTTTTTTTTTTTTTCTTTTTTTTTTTAAAGCGGTCTTTTCTGAACTACGATTACATATAAATATTTTCGATCTCCTTCTTAGAGTCCCTTTGAATTTAACTTGACTTCCCGTAAGCTGCGGAGTGGAACGAAGAAAACAAACAAATTAACAATTCTGAAACTTTTGAATGTTTTGCAAAAGGTTTGACATGGCTGGGGCAGCAGAAAGACTGTGATACTGGTGAACTAATAATATTAAAAAACTCTGTGATAGCGCTTCAAAGCAAAGGCAATCGAAAGTGCGACAAACAAAACATTTTTTCAAACCCTTGTGATATATATAAAAGGTTCTTGATTTCAAAATTAAAATTTAGGTAATTTAGTCTTGTTTCTATTTTCCTATTGCTTTAATGTTATTAAGCAATTGTTACCATAATAAGAAATATTGCATATATTTCTCCTTAATCTTAAAATTGAAGCATTTTCGATTATCCGAAAATTTCGATTTTCCGAAAGAGGGTCGGTCCCAATTACTTCGGATAATCGAGGTTCTACTGTATTGCTGTTATGAAAGGCTTAAATTTTTTGGCTTGTTTTTTGTTTCAAAATAATAATTGATGTAGTGTAGTCTTTCTCCATGTTTCTTTGCATCCGATGAAGGAAGGCTGAGTCCTTATGAAATGCACTATGCATATTTTATTTCTTATTAAATTTTATATAAATATTAAATTTTTTAATGCATAACATTTTTTGTTCTTTAGGTACATTAATGGCCCTTGATGCAGAACCATTCTCCATTGTGGAAAGAGAAGGCTTTAGTCAATTAATAAAATATTTAGCACCTTGTTATCCTCTTCCAAGCAGAACATATTTTGAAAATAAAGCTCTCCCAGAATTGTATGAAAAGTTAAAGCATTTCATTCTTCAAGATTTAAAATTGGCTGTATATATTTCCTTCACTACAGATATATGGACTAGTTCTATAAACAACGAATCTTTTATTAGTTTAACTGCACATTTTATTGATCATATTGAAATGAAACAAAGAATATGTACATTGAATTGTAAACATTTCCCAGAAAGTCACACAGGAATAAACATATCTGACATCTTAAATGAAATTTTCGAGTATTGGAAAATTTCTCCTGCACAGCAACATATCATTGTTCGAGACAATGCAGCTAATATTACGCTTGCCACAGGTAAGTTGTTATTATTATCATTATTATGTTAATTTAACTATCATTGAACAGTAAAAAAATTACTATAATCAGTCGTTATATAGGACTGGTTGCTGAAGTTTCATTCAATTATATATTTTAACTTCAAACCTGAATATTGATTTTGTATTATAATTTTAGGTCTTCTGGAAACAGATAATGCAAGTTGTTTTATTCACACTCTACAGCTTGCAATAAACGAAGCCGTATTATCACAAAGAGCAGTTATTGATATTTTAGCGAAATGTCGAAAAATTGTTGCTCATTTTTCGCACTCACCTGCTGCAACAACTTCATTAAAAGATATACAAGAAAATTTAAAATTACCGGTACACAAACTTATGCAAGATATTTCCACACGATGGAATTCAACATATTATATGCTTCAGAGGCTTCATGAGCAAAGGCAGGCTGTAACTGCATATTCTGCTGAAACAGATATCCCAACAATTACTGCATATCAATGGGTTTTAATTGAAAATATAGTTCGCGTTCTCCAACCGTTTGAGGAGATCACTAAACAAGCAAGCAGTGACAAGGAGATAATATCTTTTGTCATTCCAGCTGTGGCCACTCTTAAATCCTATTTATCAAAAAGGCAAAAAGATGAAGGAGTACAAACAATGAAACAGGCTTTAAAAGATGCGCTTGAAAATAGGTTTTTGAATAACAACAAAATAAATATACAAAATGAAAAAAAATTTTGCATTGCAACAGCAGTTGATCCTCGTTTCAAATCTTTCTTTTTTAGTGATGTAAATAAAGTAAAAAAATGGATCATCATGGAAATGAATGACAGTGAAGGTGATGTGGGAAATAAAATTGATGAGCATGATCCAAGAAAAAATTTAATATTGGAACAAAATCTTGCAGCAGAAATTCATGAAGATATATGGGATTGTTTTTCAGAGTTTGTTGTTAATGAAAGTAATGAAGATGAAGATAATAAGACAGTAGCAGAAAGCAATGTGAAAAGAGAAGAATTGGAAAAATATTTCAGTATTCCTCTTATTAAAAGAAGTGAAAACCCAATTGAATGGTGGAAATATCATATTGAAGAATTTCCAAGAATGAAGCCTCTTGTATTGAAATATTTATCTGCTCCACCAAGCTCAGTAAATTCAGAGCGTTTATTTAGCGCAGCAAAGCGAATATATACAGATAATAGAAATCGTTTGGCCCCAAACAATGCAGAAAAACTTTTGTTTATCATGAAAAATATAAAATACAGTAAATTCTCTAACCACGAATAATAAAGCATAACTCTCAAAAGTTTACAGAATTGCCAGTTTTCCTGATATTAACCCTCTTGCTGCGCATTCTGGGATTTCCACAAGCAATGTAAAAGTAGCAAAATTTGCACAATCCACAATTTCCGCAATCTTTTTTTTCCCCAGTGATCTAATTCTAAATTAAAAAATAACTCTTTTGCATAAAAAAAAAAAAAATGAAAAATGTTTACATATTATAACCCTAAAATATATGTAGATTTGAAATGTGTAATAAAAAAAATACTCAATTTTTTAACTTATTTTGATTTTTTTTTTTTTTTTTAATTGCAGCAAGATGATTAATATTTGAACTCTTTATAATAAATTTAAGAATTTACATTTATAGCTTTTAGAAAATTGTACCTTTACTTTCAGATTGTAAAATAAAATGTTGTAAAGTTGTAACTGTACATGTGTAATGTTGTAATAACAAATATCAAAGTTGTTGTAATAACAAATGTTGTAATGTTGTAATAACAAATATCAAAGTTGTTGTAATAACAAATGTTGTAATGTTGTAAAGTACATGTTTGTAAAGTTGTTATTAAAGTATGACTTTATTAATTTTCTTACTTTCTTTTAAATTAAGCAATTAAAAAGACCTATTTTTTAAATAAATAACAAATCGACATGTTGTAATAATATATACTATTTTTAATTGCTAAAAGGTGTTAGATTAAAACTTATAAAAAATAATAAGTAATTTTTTTTTTAACATACAAGTAAAAGAAAAAAGGGATCTACTATTTTGCTATTTAATTGCTAAAACTTTTTAAAAAAGTAAAAATTGTTTTATTTAACTCTTTACATGTTTCTACTCTACCTGAGTCGTTTTCAAAACAATTGTGCAATTTCAGAATAATTTTATTTATTTGTTTTGAAAGTGACTCGGGTAGAGTCGAAACATGTAAAGAGTCAAATAAATCTATTTTTAGTGTTTTTTAAGTTTTAGCAATTAAAAATAGTGAAATAGATCTTTTTTTTTTACTTGTATGTTAAAAAAAAATTTTTACTTATTATTTTTAATAAAGGATTTTTAATGCATAACCTGAAATTCTGTTTCATAACTGTATAAAACTACAAGTGAATGTATAACTTCATTATGAATATTTAAAGTTAAAAGTAATTTTCTTTTACTTATGAACATCTAAAAATAATTTAACTTACAATAAAACTAAATGTGACTTAAGTAAAACAGAATTAAATAATTAAAACAGAAAAAGGCATCAACTAAACCTATCTTTGGAAAAAATTTCTCAACCACGGGTACATTAGTAGATATTTTACACTTAAATAATAATTTTTTAAAAAAAGTATGTACTTATTTGTGAAAAATACAATTATCGGTATATTAATAAATGTGTTATGGTTAAAATTTGTGTACATCTGCTAGCATTATACAGATAAACAGAATATTTAAATTTAAACGGAATTTTTATACAGCATTATTTATATTCATATACATAAAGAGGTATGGTTTTTGTAAATTATACTTCCATATATTTAAAATGTTTTAATGATGTGTGAAACATGTTTGTAATTTGTTCTGAGATGACATTATACACTCTCAGAAATACTTTCTTCAAATCACGGAAATTTTCCTGGCAACAGTGCTACCAGGATTTTCCCGGAAATTGACAAATATCCGATTTTTTTTTCTCCATTAAAGGAAGTAAAATATATGTCAATTGAAGAAAGTTGGGGAAAAATAAAAGTTGAGAGCGAAAAGTTGGAGTCGAACCAGCTATCTTAATGTTACAAGATGACTACGCTAACCACTTTGAAGTAAATAAATGTTTGCTTCAAATGGATATAGCTTGATCAATTTCTTTAAAAAGCTTTGAATAAAATAGATTTTCCCTTTAATATTTTAATTAAATTCTTTTTAAAATGTGTTCATTTAAAATATATATTTTAAATGTGAATCTTTATTTATAAAGAACTTCATAAATTCAACTTTATTTAACTTTTTTCAACTTATTCAACCTTAAAAAATAAGTTTTGAGCACTTTTGAATGAATGACAAAAGTAATTATTTATTTTTAAATTCGAAAACTTTTTTTTTCTTTAATTAAATTAGGAATCCTAATTTATAGACTTTTTAGTTTTTCATTATTAAAATAAGTTCTGATTTTAGTATTAATAGAACCTACATACATATTCATGGTAGGAATGAACGGAATTTCCTCCTCTTTTTCAGACTTTTGTGAAGAATTCACAGATAAAACATGTTTTCCAAGAGTATGGAAATTATTTGTAAAAAAATGAGGAATCATTCAGTGTATATTGACGAGTTTTTCTGACAGTATATAAAGAAATAAACATACACCATAACTTAAAACATATCTAGTGCCGGATATCCGATCGGATATCCGGCCGGATATCCGAATCCGGCAGGCAAAGGAGCTTCGGATATCCGATATCCGATATCCGGCAAAATCAATATCCGGTGCATCCCTAAATAGGCCCCAAATTTTGTTTGGATCGACCCCTGGTCCCTCTTTTCCCTATGCCCTTAAGCAATTCGTGATTCCAGCACTCTAATATGCTACCTGGTGGTAGATGTTCTAAGTATATTTATTTCAGTTGTGTTGAGAGAATCGCAATACATTGAGCGAAGGTAAACAAACAATTCAGCGAATCACAATAAGGTAAATAACTGGAATTCCTTGCCATTATTATTAATTTCAACGCCACCTGCAGGGGATTTGAAATGCGAATATTCTTTGTTTCCTGATTTGTTTTACTGATTGCCAGGTTATAAAATATGCAAGGCAGAGTTGTAAATAAAAAATGGCTTAGATGCTGTATATCCCCGCGGCTGCCATCTTGAATTTCTTGTTGACGTTTATCGATAAGGCAACCCCGACAAGTGACGTGTTGTGGCTAACATGCGCATAAATCGCTGCTTGGCAGAAAAGGAGTTTTCATGCCAAGAAAAAAATCCAAGATGGCAGCCGCGGGAATATACAGCATCTGTTGCAAAGATTGGTGCCATTACATTCTAGTAAGTGCAATTTAAAAATTAAATTTGATTACTTAGGTTTTCAGATAAGTCAAAAGATTTTATGCACTAAAAACATTACTGAAATTGCATTTTTAGCAATGTAGGGTAGATGTGCCAGTAATGGACACCCTTAAGGAATTTCTTTAAAAATTATATTTTTATTAATAGTTATAATTATTATATTCCAGTTTTTTCAATATTATATTAATCTATCAACAGTATTTAACCATTCTTATAGCCTCATTTCCCCATATGAATAGAAATTTAATTTTAAATAACAGAAATATATCAAAACACCCAAAAGCCCAGTAATGGACACCCTCTGGCCCAGTAGTGGACACCCTCTGTTCCAGTAATGGACACCCCATAAAAAGTAATAAATATAATTGTTTTTATGACTGTATTTAGAACCAGAATTGAATGAATACATACTAATGAAACAAAATAGTTATTTTTAAATAAATTTAACAATTATGATACCAGTAATTAATAAAATATTTGTGATAATCATTTACTGTTTGCATCAATTATTGTAATTATCAGAAGATCGATGTTTTAATTATTTTAGATGGATAGTTTAAAATACTAAATATCAGACAATTACAGCTATCGAGTTATTGAAACAGTGGTGGATTTAAAAGGTGATAAAAAAAAAAAGTTTGAAATGTTAATGTTTAGTTTTGTGTCACTATTTTTAACAATCTTCCAGAGATTACTTGATATATCATTTATAATAATTAATATTACAAATATGAAAGAAATGATATTGTGAGTTGAATATTTTAAATACTAAATAAAATAATTTCAAAATAAAACTGTAGAACTGATGTTTGAGGCCACTGATCTACAGATTTACTAGTTTCATGAATTGGGTTATTCTCTGCAATAGTGCAAAAAGTGTTTCCCAGCCATATAAATGCTCTTAATTTTATTACATTTTTATTTATTTTTATTTTTATTAGAAGATCTAAACATAGTTTATTAGGGGCAGAAAGTAAAATTTAAAAATAAATAAATTTAGTATTTAAAAATATAATATAGGGTAGATGTGCCAGTAATGGACACCCTTAAGGAATTTCTTTAAAAATTATTTTTTTATTAATAGTTAAAATTATTATATTCCAGTTTTTTCAATATTATATTAATATATCGACAATATTTAACCATTCTTATAGCCTCATTTCCCTATATGAATAGAAATTTAATTTTAAATAACAGAAATATATCAAAACACCCAAAAGCCCAGTAATGGACACCCTCTGGCCCAGTAGTGGACACCCTCTGTTCCAGTAATGGACACCCCATAAAAAGTAATAAATATAATTGTTTTTATGACTATTTAGAACCAGAATTTAATGAATACATACTAATGAAACAAAATAGTTATTTTCAAATAAATTTAACATTTAGGATACCAGTAATTAATAAAGTATTTGTGATAATCAGTTATTGTTTGTATCAATTATTGAAATTATCAGAAGATCGATGTTTTAATTATTTTAGATGGATAGATTAAAATACTAAATATCAGGCAATTACAGCTATCAAATTATTGTAACAGTGGTGGATTTAAAGGGTAATTAAAAAAAAGTTTTAGAATATTAATGTTTAGTTTTGTGCCACTATTTTTAAATGTTTAGTTTTGTGTCACTATTTTTAACAATCTTCCAGACTCTACTTGATGTATCATTTATAATAATATTACAAATATGAAAGAAATGATATTGTGAGTTGAATATTTTAAATACTAAATAAAATAATTTCAAAATAAAACTGTAGTACTGATGTTTGAGGCCAATGATCTGCAGATTTACTATAGTTTCATGAATATTACCTGTAACTTTCATTAATAGTATTACATTTTTTTTTTAAAAATAAGGAAACATTTAAGACAGAAAATAGATTTTTAATAGCTTCTGTAACTTAATTGTTTTTATTTAAACGGAGAGGGATTAAGCCCTATGAGCCCCTCTTTGACTGTGCTCTTAAACAATATTTTCTGCTTCCTGGCTGGTTTGATTGCCAGATTATAAAATATGCAAGGTACATCTACATAAAAAAATAATAAAATAAATAAATAAAATAAAATATTGAAATTTTATTAATCCACATAAAATAACTTGAAAGCAGCTATTTATAAAAGTTTTTGTGTTATTACATTTTGGTAAGTATAATTTAAAAATTAAATTTGATTATTTAGGTTTGCAGTTAAGCCAAAGTATTTTATGCACTATAAACATTACTAAAATTGCATTTTTAGCAATGTCTACATGGGGTGTCCATTACTGGAAAATGACTAATTAACCATCCCAGTAATGGACACCCCTCTTAAAATCTTAAAAATAAATGAAATTTTGTAAATTGCCATTAGTATATAAAATTCAAAGTTTTCTATTGCTACTCAAACAAAAACATTCAAATTTTGCAAGAAAATAAATAATATATAAATTGATTAAACGAAGCCAACTCTTAGCCTCTTCATTAAGATTTTCACAGAAAAACAGCGAAACTTTGAAACATTATTTTCTGCTTCCTGATTGGTTTGATTAAAAGTGTCAACAATAACCCAGTTTTATAAAACATACAAGGGGGAATTATAAAAAAAATAATTAAAGCTAAATATTTATTAGTTATTTTTTTATGAACCAAAAACATCAAGGGGTGTCCATTACTGGAAGGGTGTCCATTACTGGCACATCTACCCTATATCATGCAAACATCATTCCCTCACCTTTCCCCCACCTGTACTAGCATATTTTATTGCCTATTTCTTTCCATCCAGAAATAAAAATAATTAAAAATACCCTAAGCAAAATAAAGTTCTTATTTGATACATTACAAAAAATAATAAAAATATTAATTTTTACTATTATTATATAGTCTACTCAATCAATTATATGTTTCCCCATGTTAGACCATCATTCCCTCACACATTGCTATTATCTCAAATATCTACCACTAATGAGCAGTAGCAGTTTAGCATCCTTCACAGAGAAGAAGCTATTTTGAGCACTTGTCAGTCCAGCAACATAAATTGGGGGTGTAAGATTTTGTTAATTTTACAGAATTTTTTTTTAGTCAGTATATCCGGAAGCGTTTTTATTAGCAGTCATTCCCTCACACAGAATATTCATTTTTTTGTAAATATCAAAAATTTTAATTTTATCATACATTATATATTAAGTGTTTCTCTTAAAGGAAACAGTTTGGATTTCTTCATAATTTTGCATTTTCCCCCTACAACTAGTAAAAATGTCTTATTTCATCATTCCCTCACTTGTCATTCCTCACATTTTTTATTTTATTTTTTCCACAAATTTTTATTTTATTTTTTTTTTTTTGTTAAGTCAAATTTTTAAAACAATTTCTGTTGCTATTAAAATCTTCAATAATTGACTGATTTCTTACCATTTATTTAATTTTTATGAAAATTTACATATGCATCATTCAAGTCAGACTGCTGGCCAAATTTGCAAGTATTGTAGAGAACAACCCGAATATTACCTATAACTTTCATTAATAGTATTACATTTTTTTTTTTTTTTTTTTTTTTAATAAGGAAACATTTAAGACAGAAAATGGATTTTTAATAGCTTCTGTAACTTAATTGTTTTTATTTAAACGGAGAGGGATTAAGCCCTATGAGCCCCTCTTTGACTGTGCTCTTAAACAGTATTTTCTGCTTTCTGGCTGGTTTGATTGCCAGATTATAAAATATGTGAAGTATATATATGTATACATTAAAAAAAATAATAATAAAATAAAATATCGAAATTTTATTAATCACATAAAATAACTTAAAAGCAGCTATTTATAAAAGTTTTGGTGTTATTACATTTTGGTAAGTATAATTTAAAAATTAAATTTGATTATTTAGGTTTGCAATTAAGCTGAAGTATTTTATGCACTATAAACATCACTAAAATTGCATCTTTAGCCATGTCTACATGGGGTGTCCATTACTGGAAAATGACTAATTAACCATCCCAGTAATGGACACCCCCTCTTAAAACCTTAAAAAGAAATGAAATTTTGTAAATAGCCATTAGTATATAAAATTCAAAGTTTTCTATTGCTACTCAAACAAAAGCATTCAAATTTTGCAAGAAAATAAATAATATATGTAAAATTAAACGAAGCCAGCTCTTAACCTCTTCATTAAGATTTTCACAGAAAAACAGCAAAACTTTGAAACATTATTTTCTGCTTCCTGATTGGTTTGATTAAAAGTGTCAACAATAACATAGTTTTATAAAACGTGCAAGGGGGAATTATAAAAAAAATAATTAAAGCTAAATATTTATTAGTTATTTTTTTATGAACCAAAAACATCAAGGGGTGTCCATTACTGGCACATCTACCCTATATATGGGGTGTCCATTACTGGAAATTGACTAATTAAACATTCCAGTAATGGACACAGGTCTCACAACCCTAAAATTAAATTACATTTTTAAAACGGCTAATAGTATATAAAATTCAAAGCTTTCTATTACTACCAAATCAAAAACATGCAATTTTTTCAAAAAAAAAAAATAAAGGATTATATAAATTTATTAAGTGGGGCTAGCTGTTACATGTTCTTTAAGATTTTCACTGAAAACAGAGGAACTTCAAAACATTATTTTCTGCTTCCTGATTGGTTTGATGAGGTGTCAACAATACTAACCCAGATTATAAAACATGCAAGGGGAGTTATGAAAAAATAATAAAAGATAAATTTTTATTGGTTATTTTGTTATAAACCAAAAACATTAAGGGGTGTCCATTACTGACACAGCTACCCTATATCTGATATTTAATTTTAAAATATCAAGATTTTTGATATTTTCATATACTACTTCATATTTATTTTCAATATTAAGATGTTTGATATTTTGTATATTTGATATTTATTTTCAAAATTAAAATATCACTATGCAGGATAATTTTGATCTTTTCAGTCAAAACAAGTAGTAGGAATAAAATTTTTAACTGTTGTTAACTATGTCATCCTCTAGATAAAAAAAAAAACAAAAAAACCTTTGTTTCTTGTAGTGACTTTTTTAACCTAAGAAAACAAATATACTTTCCAAGCTTTATGTTTGAAGCTTTTATTTTTAAATGAAATGTAGAACTAATGAGTATGCATATTGTATTCTATACATTTTGGAACTCAATAGTTTTATTTATTTATTTATTGTTTTGTTTATATGTGCACGTATTTAAATGGATTAACTGGTTATTTTCTACACATATTTTAATCAAATTTACCATCAACTAAATTGTAATGTCAAGTTTCAAACCAGTACTCTTTGTTGTAAATTTAGGTCTCGGGTTTTCTCAGAAATAATACCTATTTACTACTATTTCTGATTATATAAAAGATTACAAACTATTATGCATTAAGTAGTTTGTTTTAGTCAAGCATAAAAAAACATGCGATTTCATGAAAAACAATAAAGTTCAATAATAAAATTATTTTTATCAAAGATTTGCTTCTAACCAGATTATTCGTAATGTAAAATGTACGTAGTACAAGGAAAACTCTCGTACAATAATGCCCGAAGTAAAATAACCATTATAATGAATTTAAACAAACATAAATTTAAATTAATAATTTAAATACTATAAATTGACCTTACAATTCTTTCTACAAATATGCAAAATAAGCTGAAGATGCAGATGAACGATATACATACTTCAAAAATTTACAACAGGCGGCTAAGCCCCGGCAATCCACATACACAAATCATCTCTGATTGGTCAGTCAGTAGGCGGGACCATTTCACTAGGAGCATGTTCAGTAAACTAACCAAAGGGACCAGTAAAAGTCGCCGGCGTATTCTTTTTCCCAACCCACTTTTGCCATCTAAAGAGTACTGCGAGCAGGGGCTGCACAAACTATCATCTCATCGAGTTACGTTACGACTAAAGTCCCGGGATTAGTCAAAACGGGATTAGCGTATTAAAATGCAACTGGTCTGATAAGTCATATCTTCATGGAAACCACCTGCAGACCCAATTTTAGTAGTTGATTGGTAGTTTTCCCATTCCTATTGTGTTTTTCTGCATCAGTCTTCCAAGTTTTCATACACTGTTAAACTCCATCCCTTTTATAGAAAATCTCTACACTGATCAATGAAAATGCTCTATCCATAGTATAGTCCAGTAATCGTTTTCTATGAAAGCGGTGGAGTTACTATGCATAAAACGCTACAGATTTTTAACAGTGTAAGTACAGCGCCTAGAAGATACAGTATGGAAAACGGCTACAAAATAGTGCTAAAAAAATGAATCCCAGAAATGTACAACGATGCTGAATAACAAGATGTCGATCGTAGCGCCATCGTAGTGATTTAAAAACGATAGTCATTCTAAAAGAGACTCTTCAACCTATTTCACGTCATTCCTTAACTAAATTAGCTTATAACAGACTAAAATATCTTATATTTATAGTTTCCGATATTTAACATTCTTTAATTTTTGAAAACACAGGGTTTATATTGAAAAGAGTTACGAGATGGCGCTCGTATAACGATAGTCATTCTAAAAGAGACTCTTTAACCTATTTCACGTCATTCCTTAACTAAATTAGCTTATAACAGACTAAAATATCTTATATTTATAGTTTCCGATATTTAACATTCTTTAATTTTTGAAAACACAGGGTTTATATTGAAAAGAGTTACGAGATGGCGCTCGTATAACGATAGTCATTCTAAAAGAGACTCTTTAACCTATTTCACGTCATTCCTTAACTAAATTAGCTTATAACAGACTAAAATATCTTATATTTATAGTTTCCGATATTTAACATTCCATAATTTTTGAAAACACGGGGTTTATATTGAAAAGAGTTACGAGATGGCGCTCGTATCAGCATATTGCTGCTGAGCATTGTTGGTGATTTATGGGATACAAGTTTTTAGCACTTTTTAAAGCATTATAGGAATAGCGGTTTTCCACACTTTATCTTCTAGGCGCTGTAGTGTAAGTATAGCGCCTAGAATATATAGTGTGGAAATCGACTATCCCTGTAATATACTTAAAAAAGCGCTAAAATATTGTATCCCTTAAATGTGCAATGATACTGCTGCAATATGCAGATTGCAGCGACATCTGCAGGATATTTTCCACAACTGCAAGAAATTGCTAGTCTCTGGCCCAGATCCAGGTAGATTTTTCGGTATTAGCAAGACGAAATTGACCAATCAGAAACAGTCTTTTTGCGAACTTTTCGCTGCTAAAGGTAAACAAATTTTGACAGGTGTCAAGGCGGGGCTTATTTCTCTAACTGCGAAAATTGCGCAAAAATGCTGTCCAGTTTCAGAAATAAGCCCACAAAAATCTAAAATATACACCTGGAGTGTGCGTCAACCTGCCGTTTTCAGTTTTACTGATTCAATTTTCAAATAATATTTGATTTTTAATAATTTATTTTAATTATTAAGGGTAGATAAGTGCGTTGACAACCTTTTCACATTGAAGTAGTTTCTATCATTGGATTAAAAATTGAAATATGCAGTTTAATGCGTAAAGTTTTTTTTTTTTTGTTTTTTTTTTTTTTTGTATTTGTTAACCATGTTTTCTGTATAAATTTACGATCTTTTTACAAGCCCATATTAGTTTTTTTCAGAAGCAGACTAGTAAGAAGAATATAAAATAAACTGAAAATAGCAATATTCAATGTCGAAAACTGATAATTCACCCATTTCATAGTAGAAATATTTCCCGGCGGTATCATGCCATCAACCAAAGCAACTGAAAATTCTATCATCTCTCCCGGTCATAACTCAGCTCGGCAATTTTCTGCTCATGTGACAGTTGAAGGCGGAGTTTAAAGTTAATTTTCGATCAGTAAAACAGAGAATACTCAGAGATGGCGCAAGTAGCGAAAGCGTAAAGTTCGCAGTGGCATTTTCGCAGTCTCGCTTGAAACTCTGGAAGAGATCAATGGGTGCATGTTGCATTTGTAAGTGTTCATTGTAAGAAAAATCGCAGAATTTTTTGTTATTCGACGATTGCAAAGACATAAAAAACTCATCTGTGGCATTTAAGAGATAGAAGAAACTAGGGATGCACCGAATATTCGGTATCTATTCGGTATTCGGCCGTACTACAAAATATTCGGTTTGGCGGAATATCAAACTATTCGGTAGAGTTGCAAAAGGTGGAAAAAACCGGGTTTATTCCCGGGAATAAACCGGGTTTTTTGGGAAGGAAATTTTAAAAATTTCCGGGAGTTTTCAGAAAGTTTTAAGCATGAAAAATTTTAAATTTATTATTTTTGATAATTTCAATTTCTGTCAGTGTAAACAAAACTAATAACTTAAAATATTTTTTTAAATGCACGGTTTGCATGAAAACTAACGAAATACAGGCTTAAGCAGCAGAAATATTAAGTAAGAGAAAATAAAATATCATAAGTAATTTTGTACTTCAATCGTCCATAAGTAAAAAGTAAAAGAGGCAGATGAGAGATTTATCATTTCCTGGCATGAATATAAACTTCACCTCTGTTCTTCGAATCAACGAATGTAAACAAAAAAGAAAATGAACAAAATTAAAAGAAATCGATACAAAAATACAAAGCAACTCGTTAGAAAATAAATATAAAGTATGCCTGAATAAGAGATATGCGAGCTAAGAGAAACTAAAAAAAAATTATTTTTTAAAGAAACATTTAAATCCACACCTATTTACAGCCGCTATTGTCGTAAAGCTAATGAATTATAAGGACTTAGACTGTAAAATCATAAGTTTTGTGACTTCATCATGTAAAATCTATCTTTTTGGAACGTTCTTCCCTGAAATTTCTTTAAGATAAAAATTTCAAATTGAAAAATAACTGGTTTTGTTTATCTTCAAAATTTCCAATATTCCCCAAAATTCCGGGTTTATTCCCCAAAATTCCCGGCTTTATTCCCATCCCTCAAAATCTGTGGGTTTTTGGCAACTCTACTATTCGGTAGGCTGAATATTCGGGGAGAGATAGCGGAAGTGAAGTTTTAAGAGAGGGGAATTTAGATAAAATTTTAATGAAATAATTGTGATGGAATGAATTGTTAATTAAATATATGATTGATCATTTATTATCGCTATAAAGTAAGAAACAGAGCAGAATTTTTTTTTTTTTTTTTTAAATTATGTAATTTTTTAAAACTCCTTATAAGGAGTTTTAAAGATGTTTAACTTTGGTACTATGTGTGTGTGTGTGGGGGGGGGGGGGGGGGGGTAAAAGGAGTGAAGCGAATTTCGGAATTCGAGGTAGTGAAAAAGGGATTTAGATGATTTTTTAATCAGAAATTCAAAGAAACACACAAGAGTTTCAATCCTGATTAAGAAATAACACAACAGTAAAATTAAAGCATTTTTGAATATTTTGCATAGAAATAAGTACTTTTAAGGACCAACAATTACTTAAAAAGTTTAAACTCTTTCAAAGACTTCACGAACCCTGCAGTGAAATGTACCAGATTTTATTAATTTTATTTATTTATTTTTGTTGTTGTTGTTCTATTAGGAAATTTGATTTTTCTTCCCGAATTCATATATTTGAGAATTTAAATTTTGATAAGTTTATAAATTTCTTACAATTCTGAGAGGTTCTTGTTGAATTCAGCATAAAATATTACTCACGAATTATTATTTTATATTTTGTTATTATTAATTTGGAATCCTTATAAAATCATATTTGCTATTTATAGAAAGTGGAATGTATATAACGTGATTTAATTTTGAGCATAGGTTAGATCAGCCAGTAACGGACAATGTTCCAGCAGTATACACCATTCAAAGTAAAAATCTCTCTATTCTAAAAAAAAGTAACTACCGCTGTCACCGCCGCCGCCGCCGGTTTTGAATTTTTTGTGACCGGAGGTCTTTCTTCGTTAATATAAAAAAAACTGTTGCATACAAAAATATGAAAATCGGTAGTATTATAGAGAAATGTTTGATAAACACGCTGATGCAGACAGTTTTGAAATCGAAGAATTATTTTAAGAGATATTTAATGCCAAAGTTGGACAAAATCGTTCCATTAAAAAAGTTTTATAGGAGCAAAAACTGTACATAGGAATTTAATCATTTTTAGATCATTTTATGCGTCAGAATTTCCCGGTGTGCAGATTGCAGTTAGTTTTTTAATTTGAATAATTTTTCGAGGTTTTATTTCTATTTTAAATTCAAATTTTCAGCATTTCGAGAGATATTTTTTACAAATTTTAGAAAATTGTATTAATTTAAACTGTTGCCAACAGTATAAACAGCGCAAACAGTAATGTTTGCTTCAAATTAAAAATTTATTTTACACGTGACTATTATAAACAAAAAATATAAAAAGCAGGAACTCATTGAAAATTACGTCATAAAAACTATAGTTACACGTGAATTTTAAATGAGAAAGAATATTGTAAAATAATAAATTCAGCAACATGCGTTAGAAGTCCTAAATAGGAGAATTTACGTCATATTACACTTATTACGTATGATGAACAAAAAATAATATTGCAAAACAGTTTTAATTTAAAAATTGCGCGAGACATTTACTTGACATTTTAAGATGATCATAATATTTCATTTCTAACAAAAGTATTTTGACGTGAATATTAAAAAGAGAAAGAAAAGTTTGGTGAAAATTACGTCAGATTATAATTGTCAGATTCAAATTATAATTCAATCTTCCGAAATCTTTTTAAAGGCGATCAAATTAGCGTGCTGTTAGAGTCTGCAGTGTCTGTACGGGGGTTGACGAGCGTAGCTCGTAGGGGGCAGAGTCCCCTAGTTTACTAAAAAATAACAAATGGAAATTTAGCTTTTGTAATTTTTTTTTATAACTCCCCCTTTCATCTGGCACTTTTATTCAAACCAATCAAAAAGCAGAAAATAATGTTTCATAGTTCCACTGTTTTCCAATGAAAACCTTAAGATGGACAGGTTAAGAGCTGGCTTTACTTAATAAATTTATATAATCTTTATTTACTTGCAGAATTTACATCTAGTTGTTTTGGTAATAATAAAAAACTTTGAATTTTATGTACTAATGGCAATTTACAGAATTTCATTTATTTTTAAGGTTTTAAGACGAATGACCATTGATAGAATGCTTAACTAGCCAATTTCCATTAATGGACGCCCCATCTGAACATTACTAAAAGTAGAATTTCATTAACGTTCATAATGCATAAGATCTTTTGACTTAACTGAAAACCTAATTAATCAAATTTCGTTTCTAAATAGCGCTTACTGGAATGTAATTAGAACAATATATATATATAGTCATTTTTAATTTATTGCATATGAGTAATAAAATTTTTAACCCTCCAGTAATTGCGTCGGATCATAGTGACCCGGTTAATGGCTTTTTAGCTCACATGCTATCAAAGCTTGAGAGCTAATGTGCCCGCATGTTCTGTATGTATGTACGTATGTATGTATGTACGTATGTATGTACGTACGTACTTACGTAACGCGATAACTCTTGATTGAAATATCCGATTTGCTTCAATTTTATTTTCTAGGTTAATTCTCATAAGGCGCTTCCCTGATTAGTTTTGGGGGTTCATTGGTTATAAATGAGAGTACGGGGTGTTATCCGCCATTAACTTATATAAATGGGTTTTCATGCAAAATTATCAGATTTTGCTTCAATTTTGGTATACCGGTTAATTCTGGTAAGAAGTTTCCCTGATTTGATTTGGAGGTTCATTGTTTAAGCATAAAGGGAGTATCGGGGGGGGGGGGATAATACTCCTTAATTTAGATAAATGGGTTTATTTATCCGATTTGCTTAAAATTTGGTATACCGGTTTATTCTGATAAGGCGCTTCCCTGATGAGATTTGGTTAAGTATAAAAATGTGAAACAGAGGGGTGGGGGTAATCGCTCCCTTAATTTAATTTTCGAAAGGCATTATTCTTTGAAGTAAGAGTATAATATTTGGGTTTGTTAATATTCTCAACAATGCAACTTGACTAACTCAAGAGTTTATTTAATGAATATGCAATCTTATGTGAATTAAAAAGTACAACACGTGGAGCGTGGAAAAAAGCTAAAGATGTGTGGCAACGGTTTGATTGAAAAATAAGTAAATTCAAGAGATGTTTATTTTGGGAGTTCCATAGTTTTTATCTCAACATGAAGGTTGAAGATTCGTTAACTGTCAAATAAAAGATTTGAGCAAGAATTCTAAGTGAATTCCAGTATTTATGTTTACAAATATATTATATTATTGATGTGGATGAACTGTTGTGATCTACTAAGCATATTATTTGTTCGAGTGAATAATAAATACCGTGTAAAATTGATAAATTAATAGATGCACTTATTTGTATTTATAAGCCAAGTGAATCTTTTAATAATTTTCGGATTAAATCCTACAAATTTTGGGGGCTCGGTGCCAGGATTTGAATAAAAAATTGAAACGATTACTGAAAAAACACATCATTATATAGATTTTGAACAAAGCGCGACGAAGCAATTTGATTGAACTATGCGAGGAATGCGGAATAAACATGCCAGAGAAAGTAACCATTCTGTCATTAATTGAAGCAATAAAAACTTGGGAAAGTTTTGATGAAGACTTTATAAAAGACCGTCTTGAAGTAATATCATCGGCTAGCAAGGAGAAGAAAAAAATAGCGTTGAAGAAAGGAAGTTAGAAATTGAAGCGCAAGTAGAGCAGGAGAAAGAGCAAAGAAAAATAGAAGCAAAGAAGGAGAAAGAGCAAAGAAAAATAGAAGCAGAGAAGGAGAAAGAGGAAAAGAAAATAGCGTTGGAAAAAAGAAAGTTAGAACTTGAAGCAGAAGAGAGAAGACGGCAGATAGAGATAGAGGAGAAGAAATTGATGTTAGAAATAGAGGATAGAGAAAAAATGAGAGAATTCGAGTTAAAGAAATTGACAATACAAGCCGAGATAGACTCTCAGAAGGATGCAGAAATACTAGCTTCAAGAACGGGAACAGGTAAAAATTTTGATTTGTTGAAGTTACTTAATCGTTTTGACAGTGAAAATGGTGATATTTGTATGTTTTTAACATTATACGAAAGACAAGTATCTCAAATGAAAATAGTCAAGGATGAATGGGTATCATATCTATCAAGTTTATTACCGTTAGAAATAGCTAGCATAATTACAAGAGAAAAGGAACCGGATGTAAATAATTACGAATATATAACAAATTTATTGTTGAAAAGATTCAAAATGTCACTGGAAGAATTTAGACAGAGGTTCATGACTCATAAAAAGGAGCCAACAGATAATTGGCGCGATTTTGGTTTTTAGTTAAGAACTTACTTTAATGAATGGGTACGTGGAATGAATGTAACAACTTTTGATGGGTTAACGGAGTTATTAGTAACTGATCAAATTAAGCGAAAAATACCGCCAGAAACCAGATAACGTTTTATTGAGGAATTTCCAAGGATAAAATAAGTAGATGTATTAGTGGGAAAACTAGATGATTTTGATAAACCGCCAAATCGTATAAGGCGCAAAATAGCGTGAACAGGAAGGAAATAGATAGCCAGTGGGATCAAAATGCTCATCGAAATAATATAAGACGAGCCGAAAGACCTATTAATTCAAGAATTATCTGCTATTCTTGTAATTTGCCTGGTCATATCGCTGCCAAATGTACAAATAGTAATCAAGTGAGCACACAAAAGTATTATAGTGCCCGATTACGAAAGCAAACGAAAATGGCGCTCAAAAAAGAAACATAATGAGTTTATCAAAAGCGGAATATAACGCCAAATCGACAAAAAAGATATGTGTAGTTCCAATAAATGAGAAACCGACGAAAATTATCATCGACACAGCAAGCGATGTGAGTTTAATAAATGAAGAATATTACACTGAAATAGGCGCACATGAATTATGCCAAGAAAATTTGTATATTTTGACTGGATTTGGCGGAGAAGAAACGGAACCAATAGGATACTTTGAGCACGAAATACAAGTAGACGGCGTGAAACTGACAGATAATTTTCACGTAGTATCAGGTCTGGAATGTGACATATTGTTAGGTGTAAGTGCAATATCAGGATGCAATTTAACAGTCACAGAAGAAGGTGTCAAAATAAAAAATCTCGCCAAGGAAGAAAACGCCAAAGGCAAGACCATTATGTATTGTAGATATATTAAAGCAAAAAGGTATACCGATGAAAATTTAAAATGTGTGGTTAATGAAATAAATAGAAAAGCAATAATGAGAAAAACGGAAAGGTCTCGTGAGAGAAAAATATATTCAATTAGTAACAAAAATTTGAATGAAAGAAATGAGGTATCACGAATAGTAAGAATGAGTAACCTAAAAGAAAAATGCGAATTATGTGCATGCGCGAATGAAAATAAAAATGAAATGAAGGAAGTTGAAAAATATTATAAACGAAAAAACACGAGAGAAGAAAGGAAATATTATCCGAGAAATAATTTTGTTGGTAAACGTCACGTATATCACGAAGATCAAAGAAAATTTTTAGATGCAAGGCAAATAGAAAGAAAACAAGAAATTTTTGAAAGCATAAAGATTGAACCGAGTAAAAGAGACAATATGAAATTGGAAGATAAAATAAGCATTAGAAGATATTTTAATAGTTCGCGGAGAAATATATAAGGTTGGAGTAATAGTAATTGTAGAAGACATGAACAGTCATCGAGCGTCGCTAGTAATTTTAATTATACAGGACCTGAAGCTAAATTTGAAAGAGAATATGATAGATTCGCGAATAGAGCAAAGCTGTGTAATATTTCTTCCATTTTCGATGTGGATGCGGATAGAGAAGACAGATGTCAGTATAATTCTTTTCGTAATGGAAATATAAATGAGTTAGCATGTATCCAATGATTTAAATGTTGTGCGTCATGTGATACGTCATTTTATGTAGTGTGCGTTGTACAATATTATATGTGTAAATTTATACCGTTTCAAATGTGAAATTCAAAGCCTAAGTATCTAACCATGTGGACGAGATTTGAAAACACGTTCCGTTGGGTCACCGGACTGTCAGGATGACCGAATGTGGGATTGTTAATATTCTCAACAATGCAACTTGACTAACTCAAGGGTTTATTTAATGAATATGCAATCTTATGTGAATTAAAAAGTACAACACGTGGAGCGTGGAAAAAAACTAAAGATGTGTGGCAACGGTTTGATTGAAAAATAAGTAAATTCAAGAGATGTTTATTTTGGGAGTTCCATGGTTTTATCTCAACATGAAGGCTGAAGATTCGTTAACTGCCAGATAAAAGATTTGAGCAAGAATTCTAAGTGAATTCCAGTATTTATGTTTACAAATGTATTATATTATTGATGTCTGAACTGTTGTTATCTACTAAGCATATTATTTGTTCGAGTGAATAATAAATACCGTGTAAAACTGATAAACTAATAGATGCACTTATTTGTATTTATAAGCCAAGTGAATCTTTTAGTAATTTTCGGATTAAATCCTACATAATATACAATTAGTGTGAATAGACTGTGAGCTCAATGCCATCAGTTTAACGGGGCACTTTTCTTTTTTATTATTTTTATTCTCAAAATAAAAATATACATTGGGTTTATTCGTCAAATTTTATATTCAAACTAACGAGAAGTAAACCTTTTTACAGAATCTGAGGGTTTTTTTTGTTTGTTTTATTAGGTTTTTTAACCACAAAATTTACATTTTAAGTTCCCACACGAAAAAGACCGGACGCGAGTGCTGGAGGGTTAATACTGTTATCAAATTATTTTTTTGTATAACTATCTCTACCTTGCATATTTTATAATGTGGCAATAAATCATACGAATCAGGAAGCAGAAAATATTGTTTAAGGGCATAGGGATGGGGGGGGGGGGGGGGGCTGATTAGAGCTCAAGGACATGCCCATTTAAATTAACACAAACTTCCAGGAGTTCTTAATCATCTAATATTTTCTGTCTTATATGTTTGATTATTAATCTCTGACAAAACTACTCTGTAGATAAAAAAAATGTTGTAATATTAATTAAATTTAAAATAAAAATGAGACTAGTTAATCTGCAGATCAGTGGCCTCAAGCATGAGTTTTTTAAATTATTATAATTAAGCCTTTTAAAATCTCCACTGTCTCAATAATTTAATAATTGTAATTAGAGAGAGCATCCTAAATAGTTTGACAGAAAGTTTCCATGTCCATTTTGATTCACATTTAGTATTTTAAATAATCTATCTAAAATAATTTATTGATCTTGTGATAATGACAATAATTATTTTAATAAATCAATAATTATCATAAATATTTTATTAATTATTGATATCCTAATTGTCAAATTCCATTTTAAAATGACGAGTTTGATTTATTAGTATGATTTTATTAAATTCTGGTTCTAAATAAAATCATAAAAATAACTACATCTATCATTTTTTATGACCATATTCATCAATCATGAAAATGAATTGCTTTTGCTAGAA
Organism: Maratus speciosus; assembly: GCA_963932465.1. NCBI lineage: Eukaryota > Metazoa > Arthropoda > Arachnida > Araneae > Salticidae > Maratus > Maratus speciosus. The sequence continues at coordinate 485,377,107 of OZ010793.1, forward strand.
AAAATTAAAATGTTCTTATTTAATGAAAATGGTTATGTAGTTTACATTGGTTTTGTATCAACGAAATTTGAGGAACATTTTCACTCATAGATAGCAAAAAACCAGATAACGAAAATAATATAAATATTAAAAAACTATATAGTTTTGTAATTCTCTATATTAGAAAATCGGGCTACCTGAATGATAATAAAACGTATCTATTATTATATATGTTACCAGCCAAACCCGATTTTAGGCCAAACTAGTTTATCCTAACGCGCATAGGATAAACTAGTTTTTCCTAGGCCAAACTAGTTTATCCTAACGCGCATAGTATAAACTAGTTTTTCCTAGGCCAAACTAGTTTATCCTAACGCCCATAGTATAAACTAGTTTTTCCTAGGCCAAACTAGTTTGGCCTAACATACATAGGATAAACTAGTTTAGCCTGCTATTCATTGGTCCGAACTAGTTTATCCTAGGCCAATACAATTTGGCATGATTTTATTGATCCCAAAGACCGTTCCGGCGCCAAAACCTAGTTTACCCTACGCCGATCTAGTTTATCCTAGGGCAACGCAATTTGACGTGCTTTTATTGATCCCAAGTACCCCTCCGGCGCCAACCTTGTGCAAAGTCGTATTGCCGTCACCCCTGTATAATATATTTTATTCGATGGGTTGTGGGATACTGCCTCTTATCTTCCCCATTACACCAACGCCGTTAGTTACAAAATATGTTCCATTTGACAAATTGTGAGCTGGAGGACCGAAGGATTGGATGAGGGGTTATCATAAAATTTAGGGGAGGAAGAATTTAGAGGATTGAATATGTACCGTATAACTTCGAAAATCCGGCATCGTCGGGACCGGGTCTTTGCCGGATTTTTGAAAATTCCAGATTATTGAAAGAATATCAAATGTACTTCTGATATTCTTAATAGTGCATTTATTCATAAATAATTCAAAGCAAAGTGATATTTATGTGAGAAAAAAATTTAATATTTAAAAAAAAACATTGATTTTCCTTTCTCACATAAATACCACTTGGCTTTGAATTAATTATGAATAAATGCACCATTAAGAATATCAGAAGTACATTTGATATTCGTTCAGAAATCTGGAATTTTCAAAAATCCGGCGAATTCCCGGTCCCAGTTTGGCTTAAAACACATATATTTTTTAAGTTACCATTATACCACAATTACAATTCTCTTTAAAGAATAGTACATATACATTTATACGGATGGGGATACAGAACTGTAAAACCTGTTAAAGAATCTGTGCATGACGAAATCATATTTTAAATGGAATTTTTTTTTTTGAAATCGGTGCAAATTGGATATAATAATCCGTTTGAAAAAAAACATAATACATTTGCTAGAGACCACTGATTTGCTAAAAAAGAAACTTAACTATAACAAAGTTTTTTTCTCTCCTATGTGATTCCGTCTTAGAAAGTTTTTCTACATAAAATTTTTCAGATTTTCAAGTTTCCAAGCTGTGTAAAAAATTAATGGTATTAGTAATTATTCGGATATTTACATATAAACAGAGATTTATTAAAAAATCAACATAGTTTACAATAGAAACATTAATATGGTTAATCCACATTCTATGGCTTGGAGATTTAAAAATTTTATACAATAAAATCGTCTAACACGGAATTGCATAGAAAAGAAGAAAATTCGTTATAGGCAGGTTCCCTTATTTGAAGGTTCATCTCTGTTGTAAATGCATTATATTCTTTTTACAAGTACTAATATCAGCATTTTACATAAATCAACATTTTTTTTTTTTTTTTTTGCTAAACACGGGATTCCGTCATAGGCAGGTTCTTTTTCTCAGGTTTCACCGTACTTTAATTTTATTACCTAAAAATGCATCTACTCATCTTAAGAAAATTAATAAAAATAACTAGAAAACAGGAATTCCGCTTTTTCAGAATTTAGTGTCGCACCCGATGAAAAAAAAATATATAAAAATATAGACAGTACAAAACTTACCTTAGTTTTAAGACTTAAAACACACGCTTTTATTTTATATAAAATAAATTCATTCGCATCCACTGAATAATTCCGCATTTACGATCCAGTCTTAAATAGCATCTACAGTAAATTATTCGTAGGACGTCACTATCGCTGAATAATACATAAATCCAAAAAAAGAGATGTCGTCATTCAAGAAACTCGACAAAAAAATCTGCTATTTAATGATTCATATGCCTTTATTTTTTGTAATATTAATATAGATACTTAAAATTAAATATACTTTATAACAGCTCCATGTTTTATCAGAAATCATTCATTTATATTTTTTTCAAAATAGCACGTATTTTAATTACATTTTTTTTTGTTATGGGAAAATGGCAACAAAAAATATAATTACTATTTTCCAACTATTTATCTTTTACTTTCTACAGAAATAGAGTACTTGAGTTGCCAACATTAAACAAATGGCGCTAAAAACTACAAAAATTAATATCTCAAAAATAAATTGAGATGAAATTTTCAAACAAATTGCAGTTAAAAGAACTTTTTTTTCCTAACACGACGGTATAAGAATTAAAAATGTACTATGCTTAGAAGTAAAAAAAAATTGCAGTAGAGTATTTAGCCGTACATTGATACATCTGCTTTTTTACGGCTGGCTTATACAACGGAACGTTGTTTTTTAGAGACGAATCTTTTATTGCTGGCCGAAAGAAATAGCATATCGGGGCTAATAAGTATAGAAATTTTAATTGTGGAATAATAGCGATTTAAAAGTACGGCATTAAAAAAAAAAAAAATTGGGCCTGCCTAAATGTTACTGATATTTTTACTGAACAGACCAGAAATCCTGACGGTCCAAATGATTTTCATATGAGCTAGATTGGAAATTGGACTGAGAATTTCTGCCTGTGTAGACCTAAAGAAGAATGCAATCCAGTCCCGACTTAAGCCGGAAAAAAATTGAGCCCCTGTCCATCTCGGTCCGGACCTTTCGAAAAAAGTAATCCCCAAACCAAGCCCGGTCCGAGTGTCGGGAAGGAAAATTGAGCGGGCCCGTAAAGACCCTTACATCGAATAACCAAAAAGACTAGCTCACAAAATTTTGTAAATTTGGACGCTAAACTCCTATTATCTCTCTATTCTAAAAAAAAGTAACTACCGCTGTCACCGCCGCCGCCGCCGCCGCCGCCGCCGGTTTTGATTTTTTTGTGACCGGAGGCCTTTTTTCGTTAATATTAACAAAAATAATGCATACAAAAATATGGAAATCGGTGGTTTTATACAGAAATGTTTGATAAACACGCTGATGCAGACAGTTTTCAAATCGAAGAATTATTTTAAGAGTTATTTAATGCTAAAGTTGGACAAAATCGTTCCACTAAAAAAGTTTTATAGCAGCAAAAACTATACATGGCAGTGTAATCATTTGTAGATCATTTTATGCGTTAGAATTTGCCGGAGTGCAGATTGCATTAATTTTTTCATTTTGACTCATTTTTTCAGGTTTTATTTCTATTTTAAATTCAAATTTTCAGCATTTCTAGAGATATTTTTTACAGATTTCAGAAAATTGTACTAATTTAAACTGTTGCCAACTGTATAAAAAGCGCAAGCAATAATGTTTGCTTCACATTAAAAATTTATTTACACGTGACTATTATAAACAGGAAAAAAACTTTCAAATTAGAATTAAATAATTACGTATAAAAAGCAGGAACTTATTAAAAATTACGTCATAAAAAGTATACACGTGAATTTTAAAAGAGAAAGGATATTGTAAAATAAGAAATTCATTAACATGCGTTAGAAGTCTTAGGAGAAATTACGTCATATTTAAGTCACATTATAGTTATTACATAAAATGAACACAAAATAATATTGCAAAAAAGTTTAAATTTAGAAATTGCGCTAGACATTTATTTGATATTTTGAGAATTAATTTAAAATGTCTCATTTAAAAGAACTTTCTTTTCGCTTTGTTAAAAAATACCAAGAGACAAAGACTCTTTTTACTTAATTCCTTTTATATTAGCTTATTTTGAAATGTTGTCACACGTGTATACGTCATCAAGTTATTTTTATTTCAACGTTTTATTTGTGTTTTTATTAATGTTGTACAAATTTATTAGTTCTTTCGTTATTTAAAATAAAAATTATATCAATTTGTATAATTTGGCGAGTGGTTTGGCGATTTATATAATTTGGCGAAATTGGCCGACAGGATAATCAAGTAGTACCGCAGCGGATTTGGTGTTAAAATTTCCCAATCAAAGAGAAATGAATAGAAATTCGTTTATAGGGAGATCGCCACTGTTTTTTAAATTATAATTCAATCTTTCGAAATCTTTTTAAAGCCGATCAAATTAGCGTGCATATAGAGTCTGCGGTGTCTGGACGGGGGTTGGCGAGCGTAGCTCGTAGGGGGCCGAGCCCCCTAGTATTTAAAAAAAAAAAAAAAAAAAAACGAGTTTTTAGTGAACTTCGCTCAATTCCATAGATGTGTTTGAGTTGAGCGGATTCGTTTGAAAATTTTTGAATTTGAGCGTGAACTTGATTCATTTTTGAGAAACTAAATTAGAGTTTAAATTAGTTCGTTTTTTTTTTTTTTATTGTTTTTTTTTTTTTTTTGTGAGCGTGCTCAACACTGGTTGGCATCAATTAAAGCGCGTCAAATTGAATTGGCCCAGGATAATCTAGATTGGACTAGGATAAACTAGAAGGTTGGCGCCGAAGCGGTCTTTGGGATCAATAAATGCACGCCAAATTGAATTGGCCTAGGACAAACTAGTTCAGACCAATGAATAGCAGGCTAAACTAGTTTATCGTATGAGCGTTAGGCCAAACTAGTTTGGACTAGGAAAAACTACTTTATCCTATGGGCGTCAGGATAAACTAGTTTGGCCTAGGAAAAACTAGTTTATCCTGTGAGCGTTAGGATAAACTAGTTTGGCCTAGGAAAAACTAGTTTATCCGATGCGCGTTAGGATAAACTAGTTTGGCCTAGGCCAATCTAGTTTGGCCTAAAATCGGGTTTGGCCGGTAACATATATATAAAATCCAAACGGAAATTTCGTTCCGAACATCTATATTTCGAGTTCTACTGCATGGCTTTGACGGAACTTATACTGTTAGATGGATATCGTTCCAGGAAAGGTTTTAAACTATAACACATCGTTCTACGTAGATTAGTTATAGAATTATGACGGAAAGTTCTGTTATTTTGGGCGAAAAGGTTACCATTATTTTATCGGAGATGAACTTTGTTGATAAATGAATTGAAATGGCTGTACATCTCGGAAAGAAACTGTTACTAATTTTATTTAAAAGAAAAAAGAAGAAAAAAAAGGAGAAAATGAAAAACAGTTTTGACGAGTGGTAATATTATAAAATGAAAATATCGAATTTAAACATAAAAGGAAATGTTCGTATGCTTAAAAATTTATTCAACATGGAATATTGCAGTTTTAAACTATATTTGGCAATTTATCTCTTGCGTCAAGTTAAGAAAAATGCATCAGAAAATTTGATAAGATAATATCTGAGTGACAGTTTTGTTTTTATTTTTAATTTTTTTTAAATTTACTTTTTATTTTTATTTATCTCATCCATCTTGTGACTTGCAGAAGAAACTAGCAGATGTAATTTAAAAAATAACGGTACTTGTGTGTTATATATTGTATGTTTATTTACGATTGCATTTTATCGCCAAAAAATTTAATTTTATGCCAAAAATGCATGATCGTGGCATCGGTATGAGCGACGTTCACAATATTGGTTATTTCTCAAGTAGACGACTGCATTTTTGGAAAAATGTAATTATACTTATATCATATATATTAAACGAGCAAGCGATTTTCCCGATTACGGATGATATCGTAAACGACTGAGCCGATTTTCACGAAACTTGCGTCCTATACTAAATCCAGAACGAGAAAAAGATCTAGCTAGGTTCCGAATTCAAGAAATTCGTTTTTACAAGGTAACCCAAGATGAGTGCTGAAACTTCTGCTTACTATAAATCGGGAAAATGTTCATGCAGTTTACACGAAATGTGTTTTCTGTACTAATTCGAGCACGAGGAACCCATCTAGTTAGGTTTCGAATTCGCGAATTTTCGTTTTGACATATTAAAACAAACTCAGCACTGAAGATTCTGCTATATATCGAAAACGGCTCTAACGATTTTCACAAAATTTGATGCCTATACTAATTCGAGCACGAGAAAAAGATCTAGCTTGGTTAGGAATTCAAGAAAATTCGTTTTTACAGGGTAAACCAAGATCAGTGTTGAAACTTCTGCTTACTATAAATCGGAAAAATGCTCGTGCAATTTACACGAAATGTGTTTTCTATACTAATTCGAGCACGAGAAACATATCTAGCTAGATTTCGAATTCGCGAAAGTTCGTTTTGATAGATTAAAACAAACTTAGCACTGAAAATGCTGCTATATATCGAAAACGGCTCTAACGATTTTCACAAAACTTGATGCCTATACTAATTCGAGAGCAAGTAATTGATTTAGCTAGGTCACTAATTCGGGAAAACTCGTTTTCTATGGTTAAAACATACTCAATGCTCTAAATTAGGGTACCAATCGAAAGAAATTCCGACGATTTTTGTGAAATATGTTTTATTCGAATATGAGAAAAGCGGATCTAACGGTATGCCTTCTCTACTAAATCAGGTACTAGATAACGGCCAGTGTATAGGTAACAAATACTGTAAAATGCGTTTTGAACTGGCTAGAAGAAATAAAATTAATTGATATAACCAAATATTGATTTGGTGAACCTAAATATTTTCATAAACATTTTATAAATATGCTAATATTTCCTGATAGACAACTGCGTATATACTTTTGTTATATTTAAAATCACTACAATATTGTTAGCACATCGCAAAATTTTGATGCCATGGCAATACACCCTGGCGCAAAACTAGCTGCAATTTTAAAGGCAAGACAATTTTTCTGCCAAACTTATCACATATCTCCCGAAATGGCTTATTTTAACCGCCAATTATTGACTTGGACAACGATTGTTGATTAATAATCACTTAAATTTTTATAAAACCTAAATAATAGCCCAAGTCATGTGATTGTCATCAACACTTCCGGGGTAACCGCTTCGCTTTTAATATGCAAGGCGGGCATATTTAATAAAAATAATTTTTTCGAATAAAATTAACCATTTGGAAAAATGGTTATTGTCCTCGTCAAGGTAGGAAATCAAAAGCCTATATGAAGCTTTTTATTGGTTGAATCCGCATTTTATTCGTTTTCTGATTGGTCTATACAGTAATCTGTATTTTCCCTTTACTTTCAACAGAGATGGATACTTCTGTTGCCACTATAACAAAAAAGTAAAAAAAACTACAAAAAATAATTAATAACTCAGAAACAAATTGCGATACAGCTTTCAAACAAATTGTATTTAAAAGTACATTTTTTTCTCTATACGACGGTGTAAAAAGTAATATTGTGGGATGTTTAGAAGTTTAAGAATGAAATTTTATTTAAAATTGGTCCAGGAATGTTAATGTTTAATCCATGGCGTAAGTAATGTATGATCAACTCCGTGCGATTTTTTATGTCTTAAATTTTAGTCTTTGAAAAAATCATTTTCCAAATGGTCGTTGTAATTTGTTAAATTGCTTTTTTTTTAATTTATTGAACAACAAACATATGACTTGTGTGCCTGACAAGAGAGCCCGCCTATAAGTCAGAGACAAGATAGCACAAGAAAATATTACAGCACAAGAGAAATACATCCTGCGAGTTCCACACAAAGAGTGTGCGCAATTGAACCAGCGGGATTTGAAAACACAATCTACTACGCTCGCCAGCGATTAACAGCGTGGTGCTTTGACCACTCAGCCACGGAGACCCCAAGAATTGCTGATACTTTTATGTTAGCCACTCACAAATCTCGCCAGTAGTACATTTTTTTAACTCGCCAGTATTTTATTCTCCGCGTAAATTAAAACAATGCTTTGATGTTGAAATTTAATGTCATGGTCTATGGTATTATTATTTTTTTCTTAAAAAAAAAAAGAAATAAATGAGAGTCATGAATTTTAAATGTTTCAGTTTTAAAGTAGAGTTATTTATTTTAAATAAAATTAGTGAAAGGATAGCATTTTAAAAGAAATTAATGAAATACGAAAAAATGCGACGGGAACAATATTTGGCGATTTATCAACTTCGAGCTACGATTTCAAATGAAATCGAAATAAATCTTAGACCTTTTTTCCATTTCTAAGTTGTAAAAATTTGTAATGCAGATTTTGTATTATGTTTATGATGATTGTACATAAAATGATAAGGCACATCTAAAATACAAATCTTTAAAAAATACTAAGATTTATTTCGATTTCCTTTGCAAGGAACCTAAGTTTTTAGGGTGTTTAAAGTATCACATTGGTCGAATTTTATTTTTATTTTTAATGTTCAATTGGTTTAACTTATTTGTTACAAAAATTTAACATTAAATGTAGAGTTAACTGAATGAAATTTCTTAATATGTGTCCCTTCTCGGGCTTAAACAATGTAGGAAATAAATTGCCTTGTTTGTTAATTTGCTCTGAAAATTATGTTTTTGTTTTAAAAAGTAGGGGGCTCTACCCCCTAAGAGCTACGCTCGCCAACCCCCGTCCAGGCACCGCATACTCTAAAAGCACGCTAATTTGATCGGCTTTAAAAAGATTTCGGGAGATTGAATTATAATTTAAAAAGCAGTGGTGATGTCCCTATAAACGGTATTCTATTCATTTCTCTTTGATTGGGGAATTTTAAAGCCAAATCAGCTGCTGTTAAAAGATACAATGGCTGTTTTTGTCTTTGATTAAGTAAAATCAGTTAAACATTTCAAAATAAGCTAATATAAAATAAATTATGTAAACATAGTCTTTGTCTCCCGGTAATTTTTAACAAAGCGAAAAGAAAGTTCTTTTAAATAAGACATTTTAAATGTATTGTTTTCAATCTGACGTAATTTCCACCAAAGTTTTCTTTCTCTTTTTAATACTCACGTGAAAATACTTTTGTTAGAAATGAAATATTATTTGCACTGTCCTAACAAAAATAGTTGAAAAGATCATCTCAAAATATCAAATAAATGTCTTGCGTAATTTTTAAATTTAAACTGTTTTGCAATATTATTTTTTGTTCATTTTACGTAATAAGTGTAATACGACGTAATTTCGCGTTCTAACAAATTCTAACGCATGTTAATGAATTTATTATTTTACAATATACTTTCTTTTTAAAAATTCACTTGTAAATATAGTTTTTATGACGTAATTTTCAATAAGTTCCTACTTCTTATACGTAATTATTTAATTATAATTTGAAGGGGTTTTTTATGTTTATAATAGCCACATATAAATAAATTGTTAATTTGAAGCAAAGATTACTGTTTGCACTGTTTATACAGTTGGCAACAGTTTAAATTAATACCATTTTCTAAAATATGTAAAAAATATCTCTCGAAATGTTGAAAATTTGAATTTAAAATAGAAATAAAACCTCACAAAGGAGTCAAATTAAAAAAATAAATGCAGTCTGCACACCGGGAATTTCTAACGTATAAAATGATCTAAAAATGATTAAATTTCCATGTATAGTTTTCGCTCCTTATAAAACTTTTTTGGAACAGATGATATATATTCGCGGCCGCCATCTTGGATTTTTTCTTGATGTGAAAATCTCTTTTCTGCCAAGTAAATGTCGCCAAGCAGATTTATGCGCATGTTAGGCTTAACGGGGTTGCCAGAACACGTCACTCGTCGGGGTTGCCTTATCGATAAACGCCAACAAAACATCGCCGAGAAATCCAAGATGGCGAACACGGGAATATATAACATCTATGCCACTTTTTTAATGGGACGATTTTGTCCAACTTTAGCATTAAATATCTCTTAAAATAATTCTACAATTTGAAAACTGTCTGCATCAACGTGTTTATCAAACATTTCTCTATAATACCACCGATTTTCGTATTTTTGTGTGCAATATTTTCCTTAATATTAACGAAGAAAGACCTCCGGTCACAAAAAATTCAAAACCGGTGGCGGCGGTGACAACGTTAGTTACTTTTTTTTTAGAATGGAGAGATAAATATCCAATTTTTTTTTCTCTGTTTTCATTAATATATCGTAAAATTTATTAACGATTTATATTATTTTAACGATATTGATAGTTGACACTTAGTGAATGGGGCATGGGGCTTTATCAAATTTCTTGTATTTTATGACATATCATATGGAAACATTCTTCCATTTGTTTTTGGCGTTAGAGTTTGGCGACAGATTATTTTATGGAAAGTGGTAGACGGAATAATGAAGAAGTACCAAAATTATTTAAAAAATGTTTTTTGATAAGCATTCACTGGTCATCTTGAAAATATTGACGAATTTTTTGAGTGCAATTCATATTTTTTCCAAAAAATATCCGTTACATTACATTAATTTAGCGTGGGCATCGACCTCGATTGTGAAAATTCAATGTTTTTTTTTTTACGCTTGTTAGAAAGCTCAGTCAAATGAATTTATTTAAAAATATGTACTTTTTGCTCTGTTTATTTTTCAACTAAAGGGAACCAGAAATTAAAAAATGAAACATTTTTTAAATTATCTTTTTGGTCTTTTAATTGATTCCTCATAATATATTCGTAAATTTATTGATTTGACAAAAGCGTATTTTTTATGTTACACTCTGTTTTATATATGTATTTTTTCTACTTTAAAGTTTTTAACATGTTTCACTGTTGCAGTTTCACAGTGCTTTGGATTTTTTTTGGAGGGGGGGGGGCATTTATTGGCCTATAATTAAATCCATTGACTTTTTAAATCTTATACAATTGCACGAGTTATAAAGAATATTTGACGATTTATCACCTATGGCCGCCTAATTAAAAAATGCCTTAAAATGAATGCATTCATTTATAATTAAGTTGTAAAAATATATTAATGTTTTATTGTCATCGTCATCAGAAACACACCGTTGTACATAATTTATATAATTCCAACCTATCTGGAAGGGGAGTAAAAATCGATTGCAAAATTCCATCTTTGCATACAAAAAACAAGTTGAGTTAAATAAAAGTGTGAAAATAAACAAATGCTAAAAAAACTACCGAGCCCTGCTCGGTCTACCAGGTACTATATATATATATATATATATATACATACAATTCAAATGGAAATTTCATTCCGGCTGCTTAGAGCTCGAATTCTGCTGAACTTACACTGTTAAATAAGTAATTTTTCGGGGAAGGTTTTAGTGCATAACACGTCGTTTGACGTTCCCGGGTGTTGAATTATGTTCTTTAATGGTTTGAACCTGATAATGAAAAATTAGCCTTTTTAAAAGATTCTGCCGAATGTATTTCGATGGAACTTGGACTGTTAATTAGATAATTTTCCAGGGAAGGTTTAAGTATACAACATGTCCTTCTACGTTGCTCAGCCATACCGTTTTGGGGAAAATTCTGTAATCTGGTGAACTCAATTATCACAATAGCCTTTTTAAAAAGTTATAATAAACGGTTTTTGATAGAATTTGCATTGTTAGTTTGGCAATTTTTCAGAGATACTTTTAGTATATAATATAGTGTTAGACACTGTTTAGTCATAGAGCAATGAGGTAAAGTCTGTAATTTTGCAATATAGTGTCACGTAATCAACCGAACTCAATGGCTTTCAGCAACTTTATCATATTTATTTTATTTTATTTCTTTATACTATTTTTATGTTGTTGGCAACAAGAGTTTTATGTTTGTGTAGAATTGTTTTGTATTACAAAGATGTTGCTGATGAATAAATATATTTAAAAGATAAAGCCAAGCGATTTTTAATATTATAAATATATGTCTCTATAGAATAAGGTAAATAGTAGTATTTTTTAACGAAACGTGTAAACGTTATAGTTTTTCAATTTGAATAGAGACATATATTTTATGGTTATTATTTTCGTAGTTTTATTGAACTCTCAATCAAGTAAAGAACCTCGAATGCCGGTGTGCATATTAGTTATCTGACATTTATTGGCGTCCGCAGACAAGACTTGTTGAGAAAGTGATGACTTTAAATTTAATAATGTGAAATTGTGATAATGTGAAATTAAGAGGAACTGTTAGAAGTGGTTTTACAAAACAACTAAATTCCATAAAAGAAGAATTAAAAGAAGATACGCCGGATAAGAAGAAATTACAGATTTCTTTATCGATGTTAGAAGATAAACACAAACAGTTGATCGAGCTTAACTATAAAATTCTTCTTCAGAAAATAGAAAACAACGCAGACGATTTGGATGAAGAATCTGAAGTAGCTGATAGTTATGTGCGACAATTTCTTGAAACACAGGTTAGTGTTTATGAATTTATTAATGTATCTTCTAATGATATAGATAATAGTTCTAGTATTAGTGAAGCTAATATTAAAAGGAAGTTTAAACTTCCGAAGCTTGAACTGTATAAATTTGATGGTGAAATAAAAAACTGGTTGCAATTCTGGTGCCAGTTCGAAAAAATACATGAAGATTTGGATATAGTTCCGTCTGATAAATTTCAATATCTTATTCAGGCTACAGTAAAAGGCTCGAGGGCCAGAGAAATCGTAGAATCGTTCCCGCCAACCGGCGATAATTATGCCAAGGTAATTGATAGTTTGAAATCTAGATTTGGTAGGGAAGATCTATTAGTAGAAGTATATATCCGAGAGTTATTAAAATTAGTTTTGAAGAATTCGTCTTCACGAAATAACTCTAGTTCCATGTGTTCACTCTATGATAGTTTAGAATCCCATATTAGAGCTCTTGAAACTCTTAATGTCACCACAGAAAAGTGTGCCGCTATATTATACCCCTTAGTAGAATCATGCATGCCAGAAGAATTTTTAAGGGCATGGCTAAGTTTATAGATGGCGCGGAACCTGAAAATAGGTTAGATAATTTGATGGAATTCTTAAAATCTGAAGTAGAATCGGAAGAAAGAATTAATTTAGCCTTATCTGGATTTGAACTAAAACCTAAGATTAAAAAACAGGGTATTTCAGTAGAAGACCGAGTATCTACCGCTGCTGGTTTGTTATCCACCAGTCCAGCGTTAAAAGTTGTGTTTTTTGTAACGGACAGCACGAAAGTTTTAACTGCTTTAACGCGCAGAAAATAAATTTGGCTAATAAACAGTAGATTTTAAAACAAAAGGGATGTTGCTTTAAATGTTTTAAACGAGGGCACTGCTCAAATAAGTGTAACGCATTCATAAGATGTTTAGTTTGTAATAAAGAACATGCTACACTGATGTGTCCAGAAATATTCTCAAATAAAAACGTTTAGAGAGGTCATATTGATAAAAGAGAAGAGAAAACAGAACCATCTACACAGAAAACATCTGAACAGAAAACATCTGAACAGAACGCTGTTAATTTATCGAGTTTATCCCACAATCCAAAGGTAATTTTGAAAACTTTGGTAGTGAAATTAAAAGGGCCTCATTCATGTTCATATGTTCGAGCATTGATCAATACAGGTTCAGAGAAGTCTTATATTTTAAAACGCACTGCTGAAAATATGGATTACGAACCATTGAGAGAAGAACTTGTTACCCATTCTTTGTTTGGGGGAAAGAAAACTAGTAGAACTAAGCATATGTGTTACAAAATACATTTAGAAAGTTTAGATGGAAAATTTCTTTGTAATTTTGATGTTCTGGATGAACCTGTTATTTGCGAAAATATTCGTTCGGTACAGAAAGGTCCTTGGATTCATGAATTAAAAGATATGAAAATTTCCATAAGTGATATAGACGAAAAACCAGGACCAATCGAAGTTTTAATCGGGGCCGACGTAGCCGGAAGATTATTAACTGGGTGCAGAAGAAAATTATCCTGCAATTTAGTTGCAATTGAAACATATCTAGGTTGGACACTGATGGGTAAAGTTCCGATTAATGACGCCCATGAAAAGTCTGATGCAATGGTTTTAACATCTTTATTTTCGAAAGAATTTACTATAACAGACCTGTGGAGTCTTGATGCAATCGGTATAACTGATCCTGTAATCCGGAAGTCCCAAGAAGAGAAGGAACGTGAATCAAAAATCCGTTTTTTGGACTCAGTTACTGTAAATAACGAAGGACGTTATGAAGTCTCTCTCCCATGGGCTGAAGAACGTCTTCCTATTTCTAGTAATGAAAATATAGCGTTAAAAAGATTAGAAACCATGACTAAAAGACTTGATTCCGATAATTTGTTTACATCTTATAACGAAGTTTTTAATGACTGGTCGACTTTGGGCATAATTGAAGAAGTTTCTATGAATTCAAAGGTAGACACTGTGCATTACTTACCTCATAGACCAGTGCTCAAAGAGAACAGCACGACGAAAGTTCGTCCAGTTTTTGACGCATCTGCGAGAGAAAAGTCATCCCCGTCCTTAAATCAATGTTTGGAATGTGGGCCGAACTTAATGAAGCTTATTCCCGATATTCTCCTTAGATTCCGCGAACAAAAATACGGTGTCATAGCGGATATAGAAAAAGCTTTTTTACAAATAAGCATCAGACCAGAATGCAGAGATTTATTAAGATTTTTTTTGGTGGAGTGATGAAGATGAAAGAAAATTGAAAATACTTCGTCATGCACGATTAGTTTTTGGCTTAAAATGCAGTCCTTTCATTTTGGCAATCATTATTGAATTTCATTTACTGAAATACGCTGATACTCCTTGTTATGACAAAGAGATGATAACAAAACTTCTTTATAGTTTTTATGTTGACAATGTTGATACGAGTTTTTCTAATAAAGACAGATTGGTACAATTTATACAGGAAGCTACAAATATAATGGAGGAAGGTAAATTCAATTTGAGGGGTTGGCAATATTCTGAAGATAATGTCGAGCCTACAATTTCACCCGTACTTGGTCTATTTTGGGACCGACAAAATGATACTTTAGCTCTTAATTTGGGCTGGCTAGAGAATTTTGAGTTAGGAAAGATTAAAAAACGAACCATTCTCTCCATTGCACACAAGGTGTTTGATCCAATTGGATTGGAAAGTCCAGTTTTCTTGTTGCCGAAGCTTTTATTACAGAGAATGTGGAAAGATGGAATTTCGTGAGACGAAGAGGTTGATGATAATATAAGAAAGGAATTCTCCAGCTGGTTTAGCGACCTTAGCTGCCTAAAATAAATATTTGTAAGAAGATGGTTTTGTGTTGATGCAAACTGTGAAACTCTTAGTATACATACCTTCTGTGATGCAAGTCAACACGCTTATGCTGCCGCAACATTCGTTAGAATAAGTACTGCTGACGGGGTCGAAGTACATCTATTAGCTGCTAAATCTAGAGTTGCACCGGTCAAAATAATTACCATCCCATGTCTTGAATTAATCGCTGCCACGGTGGGAGCTAGACTATGTGCTTCAGTCATGAAAGGACTTCTGTGGGAAAATGTAAAATTGTATTTTTGGACAGACTCCTCTACGGTATTGAGTTGGATACAAAGAGAAGAATCTTCGACTGTTTTTGTAAGCAATCGAGTAAAAGAGATTAGAAAAATAACAGATCCAAACTCATGGAAACACGTACCCGGAACTAAAAACCCAGCTGATCTTCCATCCAGAGCATGTTCTGCGAAACATTTAATGAAAACAAAATGGTGGGAGGGCCCAAGTTGGTTTAAGGAAACTGAAGATAAATGGCCCTCGTCTAATATAGTCGCCGAGGAAAATGCTATTGTCCAAGAAAAGAGGAAGTCAAAAATGCCTGTTGATGAAAAAATCAGTAAAATGTTTAACGAACCAGACAACATTTTGTGAGTGGTGCAATTCACCTAAACATGAGAAGAATAGTCTTTGTAAGTACTATGGATTTGAGTGGTATTTTAGGTTTTTCTCAAATTATGATAAAATTGTTCGTCTGGTGGCTTGGATTCACAGGTTAATTCATAATTGTAAGATAACCAAATTCTCGAGATTCAATGGAGAATTATCCTTTCAAGAAATAAATGCAGCTGAAAAAGTAATTGTGAGACTTATTCAGGAAGAATCTTTCACTTCAGAAAACAAAAGTAAATTAGACACTTTGGATGTTTATAAAGACGAACACGATCTCCTCAGATTGAAGACAAAAATTGTGTACAGAAAATATGCTGAAGATTTTCGACGTCCAATGATTCTACCTTCAGATCATCCTGTTGTCAGAAGACTTATCATGATAGAGCATCGGAAAAATTGCCATGCTGGATCGCAAATATTACTAAATATTTTGAGAGAACACTATTGGATTTTGAACGCGAGGAAAACGATCAGATAGCGTTCTGAATATTTGGGATTATTAATCCAACGTCCTCAATATAAGAAATGTAGAGAAGAAATTCAACTTGGTGACGTCGTGTTAATTGGCAAAGATAATACCAAACGTATGGATTGGCCTTTAGGACGCGCCATAGAACTTATTCCCGGAAAAGATGGTGTCACCAGATTAGTCCGTCTACAAACATCAACATCAGAAGTTTTATGGCCTATTCAGCGAATTTATCCCCTAGAAGTATCTTCAACGTGGTCTGAGGAACGAAAAGAACTCTATTCATTTCCGACTATTCAGACTGTGTCTAAAGTTGAACCTGTAAAGCGTACACGATGTGGGCGGATAGTCAAGGTGCCTCAAAATCTAGATTTGTAATGTAAGAACTTTTTGTGACCAGTTGAGTTGCCTCTAACCAACTTAAGGTGGGAGGATGTCACGTAATCAACCGAACTCAATGGCTTTCAGCAACTTTATCATATTTATTTTATTTTATTTCTTTATACTATTTTTATGTTGTTTGCAACAAGAGTTTTATGTTTGTGTAGAATTGTTTTGTATTCCAAAGATGTTGCTGATGAATAAATATATTTAAAAGATAAAGCCAAGCGATTTTTAATATTATAAATATAGGTCTCTATAGAATAAGGTAAATAGTAGTATTTTTTAACGAAACGTGTAAACGTTATAGTTTTTCAATTTGAATAGAGACATCTATTTTATGGTTATTATTTTCGCACTTTTATTGAACTCTCAATCAAGTAAAGAACCTCGAATGTTGGTGTGCATATTAGTTATCTGACAATATAGGGCCCCTTGCGAGGTGGAAGAAATGGGCTTGGCTAGAAAAGGAAAGTTTTCATGCATATATTCTGCTCAATAATTATATAATTTATTTACTATAAAGAAGACATTTTTATCTCTTTTTTATATAAAAACAGAAGTAAAGTGTATATAAATAACAAAAATATTCATAAATTCATAAATAAAAAGTTTATATATAGGAATGTATATTTTTAAAATCTTAAAGTTCATTTTATTTGTTTTCATAGCTGTTCATATCATTTCATATCATTTCCATCATATCATTTTCATAGTTGTTCATACATTTGACCACAAATTTCACTTTCTGAAGCCCGAATTGCGCCAAGCTTTTTAACATCTAACAGTACACATTGATCTTAAAAGCAGGAATAGTTTCTAAAGTATGCATTAATTAAGGAGATAAATTACGTAATCGAGTCCACAGACAATTGACATATTTTGTATCGATAAGTTACATAATTGAGTCTACAGACTATTGTTGTATGTTACCGGGCGTGGTTTGACGCACAATTAACTTAGAAAAAGGTTTAAATTGATTCTGTGTTTTTAAAGCGGACCTATTCTATAACCGAATTAACACAGAATTGGCATAATTTGAAAGAAAGTTTTTTGGAGAACTTTTGCTACTTTTACGTTATACCAACACCATACAAAATGTATGCTAATGCGCCATTTATTTCAATCCTAAACGTGCAAAGATTTTTTTGGTGCTTTTCCAGTATAGAGATCTTGGCGAAATAGAGAACCTTGGTGGAGAAGGAAATTTGGAAACATATTTTCTGGCAACCTATTCGCTGTTTCATTTCATATACGCAGGCATTTTTTTTTTATGTTTATACAATTTATTTAACATAAAGATGCTATTTATCAAATTTTATATAGAAACAGAAGTAATTTTTATGTAAGAAACATTAATAATATACATATATAAACAAACAAAAATTTCATCAAGTTTGTTTTCTTAACTGTTTATATCAACTGGCAAAAAATCTCACTTTATGATGCCCGAATTGCGCCAAGCAGTTAAAAAAAACCCGCCAAGGCACCTATAGTGGAAAAGTACGAAATTTAATCTCAAACTGTGCCAAACATTGTGGCTTGCTATTTATTAAACGCGAATTTCTTTTCGCTTTAATTATTTTTTAATCGTAACACTGCAAAAAATTTGGTACTACTTAGAGTTATCCCGTCGACCAATTTCACCAAATTGTATAAGTCGCCAAACCACTAGCCAAATTAAACAAATTGACAGAATTTTTATTTTAAATAACGAAAGAACAAATAAATTAGTATAACATCAATAAAAATACAAATAAAACGTCGAAATAAAAATCACTTGATGATCTAAACACATGTAACTTGCTTAAATTGTAAGTGAATGTGACATTTACGATCAACCATTATTGGCATTTAATATTATAGTTTGGCGATAGATTTTTGGTCGACGGGATAACTAAGTAGTACCAAAAATTTTAATTTACTATTTTTTGAAACTGAAAGTATTTTTTATTATTAAGTAAAATTAAGTTATAACTTCATTTTTCGTTGATTAAAAACTGGAAATGTTTACTGTAGTGCTAAGAGATGCTTAAAATTTCATGTGCGTAGTTTAAATTGCGATTTTGAAAAAAAAAAAAAATATAATATCGGAATCCACACCAAATTGGCTCATTTTACCGAGAATGTTTTTGTATAAAATGAAATATATTTGTTGAAGACATAATCGTAAATCTTAATACTGGTTGATTGAAAAGTCTTTAAAATTATTCAGCAGCGACAACGAGAGATAACTTGCAGTTTTTTAAATTTTAAGAATCAATATTCTTATCTATCTATCTACTTCTGCTTCTACTATATATACGAGAGTAAAATGGAAATGGGAAATTCGTCCCAGCTGCATATAACTTGAGTTCATCTGAATGGATTTTGGATGAGAATCGAAATGATAGTCAGATAATTTTTTAGGGAAGATTTTATCATACAACACATCGTTCTACGTTGTTTATACATAGAATTATGTTTTAAAGTTATATAATCAGATGAACCCGATCATGAAAGATTAGCCCTTTTAAAAGATTCAGCCCAATTGATTTCGATAGAATTTTCACTGTTAGCTAGATAATTTTTCAGGCAGGGTTTTAGTATATACTATACCCTTCTACATTGCTTAATAATAGAGATGTGGTTTAAAGTTCTATAATCAGTTGGACCCCATTATGAAAGTTTAGCATTTTTAAAAAGTTCTGCAGAACGGATTTTGATAGGAATTCCATTGTTAGTTAGACACCTATTAAGATATGGTTTTAGTATTATGTATATTGATCTACATTGTTTAGTCATAAAGTAATGGCGGAAAGCTCCATAATCATGTGAAACCGATTATGAAAGATTAGACTTTTCAAAAAATTCTAGATGGCGGATATTGACAATACTTGCTTTGTTGATTAGGCAATGTTTGGGGAGGTTTTAGTTTATTGCGTATCATTTTACGTTGCTTAGTTATAGAATTATGGGTGAAAATTCTCCAATCAGATGGACCCCAGTATGAAAGATCAGCCTTTAACAAAAGTTTTACTGGATGGATTTTGTCAGTTTGTTTGCTTGCATTATTAGTTAAATATTTTTTCAGGGTTTGTTTTATTATATTACAGATTGTACTATCAATCTTTACCAAATCCTACTGTGACTGATCAACTAAAAAGGTTAAGACCTTAATAGCTGAAAATTTGTCTGCACATTAGTAAATATAACAGCACAATGGGGTTCATATCGTTTTCAGCAGTGCGAAAGGACATTCTAGGTAAGGTTCCATACTGCTTTAAATCACAATGTCAAATTCAATGATACATTTAGTTTTATTCAAGGTTCATTTGGATAAACAGACCGGCGTAGCGGGCGTAGCCTGGTAGTATTAGATAGAAATCAAAACCTTGTTGCACAAATGGGAATTTTGATGTAATTTTAAATATGGATTTATCTCATATTCATCTAACTTGGTCTAACTATTGTGTAGCAAATTTATGAAGTAAAAGTTAAGTCATTACTTAGATTCCCCCCCCCCCTCTTTTATATAATATTATTATTTAAAATTTTGCAAAAAGATAATTAAAACTTGTTAAAAGAACATTTGATGTCAAATTAAGACTTCATTTCCAATAAATAAAACCAGCTAAGTATTTTAAATGTAAGAAATTTAAATAGTGGAATTCTTTTTTTAAATTATGTAACCTTACTCATAATAAAACTTATATCAATTTGAAAACTGTATCTTGTTGAGAATTATGCCTTTGAGTGCGATTTGCAATGTGTATTTGTGTAATTAAAAAAATAGTAGTAAGGAAAAAATGTTTTCTATTAAAATGAAAGATATTGTAAATATTATTATGTAATTAATATTTATATTTCTTGAATTTTAGGATTACAATCATTTCTATGGACCAAAAAAGGTGTTAATTTGTAAACATTGTTGAAGTTTTTGGAATAATTTGAAACATATGTATGTAATTTTATTTGTTAAAATGGGTGAAAAATAAAGACTTGCTTTCAAATTAAATACGAATGTGTTGCTTGTAATTTCTTATAAATAATAATTTCATTAAGGTTAGTGCAGTTAAAATGTAATTAATGTCATTTTGCTTTTATTACATTCAAATTGGTTTTATTGGAAAACAATTAAGACTAATTTTTTAACCCTTTCTATGACTATTTTAAAACCCTTTCGTTACTGAACATTTTATCAATTTTTTGAAAAATAATATGATAAATAATTATAAATAAAATTAAAAATAACTACCCTAATCACAGAAGTTAAGGTTTACTGAAATTTAACGAATACGTTATTCGACGAAATCTACCGAAAGTAGTTATTTTTCCGTATTTTTCATATGATACAAGTCTGAGGAAGATTTCTTTAAGACTGGAAAATATCGTATTACAACAAAACTAAACAAGCATGAAAACTTAGTAGTATTTTTTGCTTGATCAAGGACGCCACTAGCGAAAGGGTTAATTAAAAAAAGAAAACTAAGTAAAACTGAGATTGCACTTAAGGAATAACATTTCTCCTTACAAAATACATAATTCGTTTCATAAAAAATTAGTTTATCATAAGATAAAGTTAGTTTTTGTTTAAGGCAATATGTTTTCCTCCTGTTCTTGCAGCTATTTCAAGCGTTACATCACACAAAGATATAATAACTAATATTTGCTAAAGACAGAAAATGGAAAGTAAAACGTTTCGAATGTAAAATTTCTAAAGTATGAGAATTTATGATTTGAATATCAAACCAGAATGACAAAGAGAATGTATGGCTCTGTAATTAGTAGTGTAACAATAGCAGTACTTTAGTGCAAACTTGCATTATTGAATGTTATTAAACTACTTGTAGCCAATACATTCTTTATTTTTACCCCTTTGGTGGAGGATAACCAAAAAGAGCCTAACAAAGGAATGTGCAAAGTATAAATTTACTGAATAATAAATTTTGCTTTCAAGTGAGACACATGAATATTAAATATTGAAAGAAAAGATTTGAAAAAATGTTTTAGTAGACAAATCCATGTTATAGACATGCATCACGCATAGATTATGAAACCCTTTCCAACATAATGAGATAGTTACAGTAAAAATATGTGCATGTTATTATAAAAAAGAAAAAATTCTACAGCAATGAAGTTGCTGATGGAAATTTTTGTATTATGTATAAATTATTGTGGGGAACATTTGTTCCATTTGTAAACGTAAAATCTCATACTTTTATTTGTCATAATTATGTGGTTCAGCATTTGGCAACAAATCTGACTATTCAAAAACTTGATAATAAATTATATTGCCAGTGGCTTTCGCGTTACACATAACCTAATTATTTAACTAAATGCATTGATTATACAAAAAGTGAGCATGTGTATCAAAAAGTTAAATTTGAAAAGTATATAATTTATACCATTTTTACCTTAAAAAAAGTATAAATAGTTCCCATATTTAAAACTTTTAAAAGATTCATAGAAGAGTTATGTGTGTATATAATAAATGAGTTTATATATAGCAGAAACATTTCAAATTTGAATCCACATGTAATCGTTGTATATTCCTGCATATATTTATCTAGGAATACAAAAGTTTTTCAAATTTGAAGCCAAAAATATTAATATTAGATTCATTTATGTATTCAAAAATAAGTACATACAAAAAAGGAATTTTAGATTCGAGGCCAATATATTCATTATCGATTCATCTATGTATTCAAAAACTAGTACTTAAAAGTATAAATATTTCAGATTTAAAAATTAACATAATCATAAATGGTTAATAAACGTATTCAAATACGAGTACATATAGAAAAGAAGTTAAAATTTTAAGCCAAATATATTCAATAACGATTCCTCTATGTATTCAAAAATGAATACGTAAAATATACATATTTCAGATTTAAAACTTAATATAATCATTTCATAAAGTATTAAAAAATTAGTACATATAGTTCATACATTAAAAAGTTGAAATTGTGTATACTTAAACTTGATTTATAAATGTATTCAGAAATGAGTACATATATTTTGTATTTTAAATCTAATTACTCACGTTTGAGTCCTATATGTACTCAAAAATATGAATATGTGTGTTTCTATACATACATATGTTCGAGTCCCTGTATGTACTCAAAAAAATGAGTACAAGCGTTTCTCAAATTTAAGAGTTAAGTACTCGGAGCGCAATAAGCTCGGAAAGTACTCAAAACTGAGTACATTTTGCTTATTTTTAAGTATCCAGTTTTAACAGTGTAGTAATTATATATTTTTGTTGCCATTTTCTCATAACCGAAAGAAAATGTAATTAAATTACGTGCTATTTTGAAAAAAAAATATAAACGAATGATTTTTGTTAAAACAATGGAGCTATTATAAACTAAATTTAATTTTAAGTATATCTATGAATCATTAGATAGCCGTTTCTTTTGTCGATTTTCTTGAATGACGTCATCTTTTTGCTGCATTTGTGCATTATTTCGCGATAGTGATGTGCTACAGCACATATGCATGCTTTACTGTAAATGTTTAATAGTAGATTGTAAATGTGGAATTTTTAAGCGGATGCGAATGACGTCATTTTACATAAAATAAAATGTGGGCTTTAAGTCTTAAAATTGAAATATGTTTTATACTGCAGTAGAGTCCCGCTTAACAGAGTTATTTTGTTCTGGTGAACTGGTGGCTTCTATTATTATGAAACAGCCATTATAAATGAAGCGTTTAGGTGAAGATGAAAGAGGAGTCGTAAAAAGTTAGAACTCTAATTTTCTGGGATTTAAAAAAAAAAAAAAAAAAAAAAAAAAATCCCCCCCCCCCCCATTCTGACCAGAAAATCAGAGTTCTAATTTTTTACGACTGCTCTTTCATCTTCACCTAAATGCTTCATTTATAATGGCTGTTTCATAATAATAGAAACCACCAGTCCATCAGAAGAAAATGAAGTACAGTAGAGCGCCGATTATCGGAACTCCTAACCTAACTTCCAATTATCGGAACAGCCTATTTATCTTTAAAAAAATTTTGACCGAACTTTCATTTATCCGAACAACATATTTCTCTCAAAAAAATTTTTTTTTTTATGATGATGAGATCGTGGATGAGATTTAAGATGAAAAAGAAATTGACGAAATGAAAACGAATGCTCTGAAAATGACCCAGGTTCATAACATAACGAAGCTTTTGAATGTTTGGAAACAGCTATGATATGGCTCGAACGGCAGAAGAAGTCTGATCCTATTCAACTAACGCATTTACGAAGAATTCGAGATATAGCATCATTGGAAGAACGTCTTCTTTGAAGCAAGCAACAATCGAATGCTTTTTTGCTTAAATTATAATCTCTGGAGTTCAGGATAAAAAGAGAAAAAGGAAATTTTAAATGATAAAAAAAAAAAAAAAGTTTTTAAACACACTAAAACTAACTGGTGCTGCCAGTCTTAAGCCTGGATAAAGTGTGAAGGTTTCAGTATAGTCAGGAACATCCCTTAATTGTCTGTCCATTAATCCGAACTAGGGTCGGTCCCGACTTGTTTATTATGTTTCGATGAAATATATTCTTTCACGTATGTGCTATTATTTGTTTTGGGGAATTGTATAATTTTATAATGACGCTTTTTACAAAAGCAAGCGTATTTTGATGGATAATTTGCAGCTGAATGTAAATTTAAACAATTAAAGCATAACTTGTTACATTTTATAACATTCACTCTTTCATGGATAGATAATTTTAAATAATGCGGGCACTTTACAAGATTGTGATGTTTACGGCATAAAACTCAATTTAATGTTTTAAGATCAGATAAAAATATTTTAGCTATACTTTTGGTATTAATATATTTACGATTAACACGTGCTACTGTCATATTTTGCTCACGAAGGCTAAACAGACCGGGGCCTCCGTTTAAACTGGAACCCGACTCACTTCATATACATACATGTCTGATTGGGATTCGAACTAAGCACCTCCTGTGCAATAGCCAGCACGCCAATCACTAGATACTCACTCGGAATTTTCAATCTAAATACGAAAAAACAAATCGCACACGTTTAACTTTCGTACACTCAGTTTTAAAAAAGTCATCGGTTTAAAAAAATATTAATATTTACCCCTTCAAAAAATTTCGTTTCCAGAAGTCATTTCAGGATATTTTTCTGATTGCTTACTTAAATCATGAATACGCTCGTAGCTTTTGCTTTCGATCTGCAGGCTTTTAATACTAACCCAGATAGCATTTTTATTTTTAGAAAATTTGCAGCAATCTGGCTTTGAAAACCTGCAAAGTTGCAGAAAGCTCAGCATGACAAGACTAAAAGTTCATAAGAAGACTGCAGCAAGATAACGCAAACGCCGACGTCACCACACTTTGAACTTGCAGCTAACTTGTCGTGCAAGTTAAATTCATGCTGTATCAAATTTATTACAAATTAACGCAAACAAGTAATCAAAAATACTGCAAAGAAGTAATTTTTCCACGCCCCATTATCTGTTTACAATTGTTACACTGTAAGTTTAACCCGATCGGAGGGGTCCATAGACCTGATCAGGTCTATTGATGTGAACACACCGTCAGAAGATGCATGCATCGTTTTCATCACCATAAACAAGTTAAGGTAATATTTGTGCTTTTCAATACGAGCCCTTTTTGGTATTTGATAAGTATAGCGTTTAGAAAAGCGGTGCCAACCGAATAAAATTTCTGCGTATGTGCTGATTATCTATTCTCTCAACAGAGGGATTTTTTGCTTTCGTCACTTTCGTGAATTAAAGACAGTCTTACCATCAGTTTCACAACAAACTACTCATGCAAGTAGGGCCTTGCGGGAAATTTGCTGCAAATTTCTCAATTCAACTTTGTCACGGAAAGATAATGTCAGAAAAATCAAACTTGCTGCTAATGTTCATGCTGTCTGGGAAATATCAATATTTTAGCGCAAAAATTAAACACGAGGTTTGAAACATTATATTACAACTCATAAAAATTTTGAAGAGTTTAGACAATAAGAAATATATACTTTAAAGGTTAAATGTATTCGACGGTAGACAATATAAAAAAAGAAAAATAGAAGTCCTTTCTGTTTAGATTTTCGTTTAAAAATGTAAAATCATTCAACACTTATTTTAAGTATATTTAAGGCTATTATTACTGTCCCAGGAATCGTCTGGTGGGTCAGCTAGTATTTATATGTTGTATGTCGTTAAGCATTATGTATCGTATGTATAATTAGTTGAGAAAAATGAAAATAGCAATTCAATTGGAAGATAAGTTTTCCTTAAAATTATATTAAGGAATAAATTTGATAGAATCGTCTCCAAGATTAATCATCCTAAACATATTGAGACTTTTATACATTTTAAAATTGCCAAAAAAAAAAAAAAAATAAATAAACCATGGCATCATGAATTATACCCATTGCACTATTTTTCGACATAGTCACCACCGACATTAAGACATTTGATATAGCGGGCAATGAGTTTGAAGAAACCATTCTGATAAAACTCAGTGCCCTGCGATGCAAGGAATTGATCTGTTTCAACTGATGTCACACCCTAGCAACCAACTTGACAACCTTTGTTTGCCAGCCGGTTTTTTGCGGGTTTCCTCCACTTTGATTAGATAAGCAATAATATTGGCTAAAAAACGGAGATTTTGGTTGGTTAGTGAAAAATTGGTGGGCACGTAGTCACGTGGTTGAAACTGATCTATTGTCGCTCAGCCTGCTCCATCTCATTATTATTTTTTTAGAAGTGACGTCCCAAGAGTGCTGCTTTTAATGAAGGAAACAGGTGAAAGTCCAATAGGCACACAGCAAGGCTCACAAAAGATCAGATTCGTCGCTTGGGATGGGAGAGATTGGATCACCCCGCCTACAGCCCCGATCTTGTCCCATTGGACTTTTACCTGTTCCCTGCATTGAAAGCCGCACTCTTGGGATGTCAGTCACTTCCAAAACAACACTGAGGTGGAGCAGGCTGTGCGACAATTCCTTGTATCGCAGGGCACTGAGCTTTACCAGAGTGGTTTTTTCAAACTGATTGCACGCTACGACAAATGTCTCAATGTCGGTGGCGACTATGTCGGAAAATTAGTGCGAGGTGTATAGTTCATGATGCTATGATGTATTTTTTTGTCAATAAAGTTTCCGTGTTAAAAATGTGACGAAACTTAGTTTCGGAACGTTCCTCGTAAAAGATGCATCATATTTATAGGGGGAGAGGTACGTTTCATGGAATTAATACTAATTTCTATGTAAGAGACTTTGAAATAAAAATATTATTCTTGAAACAATTTTAAAATGTCTTTAAAAGTTTCTACTGCTTGTTTTTAGGCTTGAGTACTGTGACACAAAACTCTTCGGTCTCGGATTTCAAATCGTCATGTTCAGGTTCCGTAAAAAAATCCCGAACTCATTTCTAATGTTAACATATAGGCTTTGAAATAGAAGCCTTTAAATGTAAAGCATTTTGATTTTTATGCAGAATTATTGTTTCCAAGGGATTTTCATTAACTGCTCTTCTTTTAAGTAACGCTAATCTTGATTGAAACTGATTCTTAAATCTGAATAATCTAATAATAAATTTGAAATCAAAAACAATGGCACAGCCACACATATTCTATAAATCGGATCAAATCGATGTTGTTTTGAAGCTTAACCAGTTAACCAGGACATATTTGGTCCCGATTAGGATCTAGTGTTGTAGTCGTGGGAAAAACAGAGGGTATACGGTATAGGCAGAAGGTATACACCAGAGAGAATACCCTATGACTACGGAGGGTATAAGACGGGATACCACCATCTCCCGGTGCCAGGCCCGGAGGCCCCATTTACACCCGATCCAGTCAGTCCGAGAACCATCCTTCACAAGTGTTCTGGGCAAAGACTACCGTCCTCGCGCGTAACTGTTTAAGCTTGTACCCAAGTGCGACTTCTGACGTTCCGACAGTAATACCCATGTGCAGGGCTCTCGCTGCCGCTCGCCATTGCGCCAAATTGCGATATAATGTTTCATTTGGCGAGTAAACGGACGATTAGACTCGCCAAATTGCGATTGCTCCGTTTTTGCTAATCTATTTTCTGTGTATGCCAGCCAATACAGGCAACACTCGTATTTGAATTATTCAGAGATTAATGTCGCTTATCATGTTCAATCGTACCGCACACATTTACATTATTTTTAGAGATAGTAACCCAACACCAGTTCAATTTAGCATTAGCCAAAGCATAGGCGTAACTTGGGCTCTAAGACTGGGGGGGCAAAAATTTTAAGGCCATTTTTAAAAAAATATTTATACCCTCCTTCCCTATCACCACACACATATACTTAAATTAAGACGTCTTTTTTTACCACGCAAAAACACCCAGATTTTTACTGATTTCGTAGATATTTTCATATATTTTAGTTTATAAAAATATTTATACTCGTCTGAACATTTCGAAATTTTTGCAGTTGACGTAAATCTGATCTATCGAAATGCTCTAAAACGTTTCTGTTAAAATACGCACGTATAGTTACTTTTAGCATAGAAAAAATATCGTCACCGTGAGGCGCGAAGTAACCTCCGTTCCGGTATATTTGAAAGAGTTAAAATCCTTATTTTTAAAAGCCGATTATAACATCGATTAGAAGAATGTTTCACCTTTAAGAATATTTTTGGTTTTGTCGGTACCTCTAAAATTGTGTCCTGAAGGGGCGAAACCGCGACGAAACACTCAAATTTTTTATTTTCATCGAATTTTTCACATATTTTATCTTGTAAAAAATATTTTATACCCGTCCGAGCGTTTCAAAAATTTTGTAGGTTATGTAAATCTGGCCTATAGAGATGCTCTTAACAGAAAAAAAAGTACGGTGTGTAAAGTAAAAAGTGAAGTGTGTTAAAGTATGGACTTTTTTTACTTTTAGGGTTAAAAAAATATCGTCTCCATAAAACGCGAAGTGACCTGAGTTCGCCAGTGTATTTGAAAAGGTTAAAATTCATATTTTTTTAAAACCATCGATTAGAAGGTTTTAGCTTTGAGAGCACATTTTTAATTTGTCGGTACCTCTAAAATTGCGTCCTCGAGGGGCGCTGCAACAGGACAGAAAAACGCTTCACGGAAAAAACGAGCCTTTTTGGAAAAAAAAAATTCGAAGGATTAACTGTGATATTTTTTTCAATTGATTGCGGCATTTGAGACATAAGAGTACGATCTTATAGAACATGTCATCCGTTTTTAACTTAACTAAGCAGTTTGACTGATGTAAGTTAATAAATAATGACAAAATACTCCCGAAATTCCTTTTTTTCGAACTTCATTTTCTCCCGATGCATAAATAAGGCTTCTGCGTGTGCTCCTCCACTTTTTCCCTTTCGCAAGGGCCGAGATGAGTTATTAATGAGAGTGATTTGCGAATTTTAATTAATAACTCAACTAATTATTAGAATTTTAAAATTCTGAAGTCTCAGAAGAGACTTTGGGCTACTTTCATAAAAATTGTCAGCTTCGTACTTACGCTAGATTTTGCTAGCCATCGCATACACAGACAGACACACACACACACAAAGCGAAACTTTCTATTATTAGTATAGATTGTCCTCAAATTGGGCGAGCTTTTTTGATATTTCCCCTTAATAATTCATTTGATAATTATTTCTTCTTTTTCATACTGATACACATTTATTAAGGGGAAAAAACAAAATTAGCATACAGGAGAAATTTGAAAGGGATTGATTGAAAAAATAATTCGTATGCGACATCTTAATCATCGGTTAGATTTTAGAGCTGTTTAAATCTAGTAACATTAATAGTTCATTTTTTTTTTCAACTGGCGGTAAACTGTTATAGTCCACTAATTTCCAGGGAAATTCCAGATAACTCGTTTTTCCCACTCTTTTCGTTCTTGACTATCAAAGCTCTGAAACAACCTCAAATGTAGTGTGAAAAAAGTAATTAATTGGGGAGTTCAGAACCCGTTATCAGGGAAACATTCTGAAAGTCAACCGCCATTTTTAGCGAAAAACATTTTTGATACGATCCCATTCATTCTGGTTTAAGATGAATCCAGATAATTTAGCAATACAAAAATTTAAATTAAACACTGATTTTAATGTTTATTTTAATTCGAATGTTTTCAATTTTTCACATTTTCTAAGTGGGCTCCCCTTAAAGACCGAAATAAAAATATTCAGTATTTTTACGTAATGTTTTTACTTTCAAAATATTAAATACAAAATTTTATGTAATTTATAGTATTTTGATGGAAGAATGAAGAAAAAAATGTCAAGTTTTCTGCTTCGATTTATCTAAAGCATATTTCCTTTTTTACCATATTCTTCAATTGTACTTAAGGCTGGTCTCAAATCCAAAGGGTCAACTTTATGACACAAGTTTTCATTTATTTTTGTTTGGAATAGCATGGAATAGGCAGGTGTTGTTATTCAGAAACTATGTAATCGAAATACGTTTTTCCTTCTTTGGTAAACGTAAATGATCTTTCAGAGAATACCATCAATTAGAATTTTGAACCGAATTTCCGGACGTAAGGAGAAAACCAGCCAGAAAACCATAAAAAAAATCATCAATTATGTATTATTTTATCCTAAAGAAAACAAGTGGGCAAGTGTGATATGCAGAGGATTTCGTTTAATACCTCTTTCAAAACACTTTATCCTTAAATTAACAAACCAAAATTGTTAATAGAAAATTAATAATTCCTTGCATAAATGGCAGCACTATTATATTTAGGAATGCGTCCCCCTGAAAATTATCCACTCCCATATTTCAGTTTTTTATATATTATACAAAGTTTAAAACAAAACGGATATTTCTGTCAAAAATTATCTCGTTACGTATATACATACGTATATACAGAACATGCGGGCACATTAGCTATCAAGCTTTGATAGTCTGGGAGCTAACAAATAAACGGTAATAAAAGCTAAATGATAATGCATGTAATTAATAAATAGACGTAACCAAATGCGTAAAGTTTTTTTTTAAAATCAGATTAGCCATTTTTTTCACGGAGCCCTTGTTTCCCCCCCCCCCCCCACACACACACAAATTCAGCTCACCTTAAATTCATAAAATTCTTATTATGCGTTATGAACTATGTCAAAGTTTAAAATCGATCTTTTCTTTAGTTTTCCTAATTTTAACAAATTCCCGTCAATTGTCTGTACGAAAAAGCATCCCTTTTATGTTTAAAAATCGTTTTTTTCATAAACCGGAAAGTTGTGGTCCGATTTTTTTTTTTTTAATTTAGATTTTACGAATCAGCGTACGAAATAACATCCGGATGCGAAAGAACCAAATTTGTAAAATCAATAGTTAAAAAAATCTGTACTGCGATTATGTACAAACATTATAAGAGTTAAAATAAATAGGGTTCTTACTGATTAATACTAAAAAATAAATAGAACTATATTCCAACTATAATATTAATCTAAATAAGTAAATAGCAAAAATTAATATTTTATGAAGAATTAAATAATAATGAATATGTAACATGGTTCATATACTCGAGAACAAATACTATTCCAGCACACTTTTAGATATACGCATAAAAATGGCATAGAATAAACACATAAGGGAAATAGTGACCACATTGGTTATCTATTTCACAGAAATCTTATCAGATCTTTCATATATAATAAGAGATATATTAAGAGAACAGAGCTTTATTTTTTTCTTTAACTGAAAGGAAAAAAAAAGATATTTAATTTAATGATAAGA
The DNA here is from genome assembly GCA_963932465.1 of Maratus speciosus. NCBI lineage: Eukaryota > Metazoa > Arthropoda > Arachnida > Araneae > Salticidae > Maratus > Maratus speciosus. The sequence goes on from OZ010793.1 coordinate 485,408,458, forward strand.
ATTTATCATTACAAGAGCAGGAGTCAGGAATAAACTAAGTTAAAATTTAGGAATTCTGTACATCCATCAGACGTCCTTTTGACGAAATTTGAGTTTTTACCGCGATCCTTTGGCAGAAAATTGCATTTTTCGCGATCTTATGATGAAATTTCGCGTTTTCCACGATCCTTTGACGGAATTCGTGTTTTTTCCGCGAACCTGTTACAGAAATTTGCGTTTTTTGCGGCACCCCTGGACGAAATTCACGTTTTTCCCGAGATCTTTTGACGAAATTCGCGCTTTTACAGCGATCCTTTGGCAGAAATTTGCGTTTTTCGCGATCGTATGACGAAATTCCGCTTTTTCCCGCAATCCTTTTAGAGAAATGTGCGTTTTTTTCGCGATTGTTTGACTAAATTTGCTTTTCTTTATCGCGATCGTTTGACTACACTGTAAAAAAAAATCTGTAAAGTTACTAAAATATTTCTAGGAAACTGGGATTCCAGGAACTTTTTATGTAACGGCAACAGCAAGAATTTCTGTAACAGCATCTGTTACAGGAATTTTTCTTGTTGCCGTTACATAAAAAGTTCCTGGAATCCCAGTTTCCTAGAAAAATTTTAGTACCTTTACAAATTTTTTTTTACAGTGTATATTCGTGTTTTTTCCTCGATCCTTTGACGAAATTCAAGCCTTTTCTGCGATTTTGTGATAGAAATTTGCTTTTTTCCCCGCGCCCATGGAATGAAATTCATGTTTTTCTGGCATTTTTGGATAAAATTCAAGTTTAAACAGCGATCTTTTGGCAGAAATTTACGGTTTTTGGGATCTTTTAACGAAATTCCGCGTTTTTTTCCGCAATCATTTGACATAAATTTGCATTTTTTTTGCGATCGTTTGACTAAATGTGCATTTCCCCCAAAATCGTTTGACTAAATTCAGGTTCTTTCCGCGATCCTTTGACTAAATTCGCGTTTTTCCGCGATCCTGTAACAGAAATTTGTACTTTTTCCACAACCCTAGGACGGAATTCATGTTTATGTCCAGGATCTTTTGGCGAAATCTGTGTTTTTGCAGCGACCCTTTGGCTATAAATTACCGATTTTTATGCGACCATTTGTCGAATTCACGATATTTTTTGTCAGAATTTTCGTACTTATTTTTTTTTTCTCTTTAAGGAAATCCTTTTCGGGTAAAAATGTAACTCTTTTTCTTTCCGTGTCACTTGGCCTGCCGTGCAAAAAATTCAATTCTGGTTTTAATTACCAAAAAATTAATTATCTTCGCTTCTGATTGTCGAAATTAAAAAATAAAGACATATTCTGAAAGAGAATGAAATTTTACGTCGGATGGCATAAAAATCATAGTTCGAAAATCGATATTTAAATTTGGTCTTATATAAAAATTCTGAATTCTGAGTCGGTTTCTGAAAGCAAGACCGCACCTGTTTTATATTCTCTGGTTATCGCCGAAAATTCAATTCATCAGACATCTGTCGCCTTCACAAATGAAGGAAAATAAAAGATTTTTTTCTCGATTTTTAAAGAATTTCAAAGTTTTTATGGTACGATCAAGGTAATTTTTAGAATTTCTGAAAACTGTTTTGTTCCCCCGTCTTGTGGTACTAATTTCGAATTTCTGGGGTTGAGTAGAAAAGAAATAAAAGCGCCTTAAAGCAATCGCTACACTGTAAAAAAATACTGCCAGTTTTCCGGTAGGAATCGAAAAAATAGTTGCCCTTATCGTACCGGAATAATTTCCGACCCAGCTCGGAATAAAATTCGTAAAAATAAGGAAATAGTCAGTAAAACGGTATTTTACGGATTTTATTCCGATTTTACGGATTTTATTCCGAGCTGGGTTGGAAATTATTCCGGTACGATAAGGGCAATTATTTTTCCGATTCCTACCGGAAAACTGGCAGTATTTTTTTTACAGTGTAGTCCTTATCTGCCGTTAAAATGACACCTGGTTTTAATCGGTGGAAGAGATAGTTTTTATAATTTGATAAAAAAAATCTATGCTTTTTTTGAATCATGAATGCCTTTCAGATCTTGTAATTGGGTTTTTTTTAATTAACAACGTCCATTAATTACTAGTTTTTCAAATTTTTACGATTTGTCGTTTGATGTGAGGTCTTCAGCTATAAGTATGCAAAATTTCAAGTCTCCAACATATATAGTTACGAGCACTGTGCTGTGACAGCCGGACAGACAGACGAGTGAGACGAATAGGTTTCGTCAGATAAAGGAAACCCTAATGACAGTGGTGTAGTCGAGGGGGGACGCAGGGGGATGGCGTCCCCCCACTTTTTTATTTTATTTCAAGCGTCCCCTTACTTTTTTTTTTTCAAGGGGACGCTAAGGGCGCGAGGGGACGCAGATCTTCCTGATTTATTAAATGTTTAAAATAAAAAGCACTTTAATAAAATAAGAATTTTATGAAGAATTGATTTTTAAAACTATTTGAGTTTTCTTTGAGTATTCAGAAAACAAACTGAAAGGAATTGGGAAGAAAGGGAGGATATTTACTTGCCGTTTCACCATAATTAACAGTAGTGAAACACCTGAAATACCGCGCTAACATTAGTTCCTTCAGATGCATACATTAGTTTTACTTGGAATTTTCTAATCGAAAACTATTATCTTCCTCCTTTTCCTAACATAAAGACCACAAAAGCTCTTTGAAAAAGATCTTTATACACCGCAGTCTCCGTTTAAAAAATATCCAGATGTTTCAGTTTTGAAAGACTGGTCATGTTTTTCTCACATGGTAATTAACAACAGCATGTTTTCATTAGTCAGTAAATAAGGTATTTAAAGACGTTCGGGGTAATCGTCTTATCTGTCACATACTGTTGGTTAATAGGGGTCCTCAGATGACTGGTACGGTGTCTGCAATCGAATACAGAATAAATCAACAAAAGGGACACCAATGTAGACCGACAACTTCTGATATATTGCAGTGCCAAGAATCCCACAAAATCATTATCCCCCTTTCTCCTATCTTCCTGTATCACTCACATTGACAATTATTTCTTGGTTTACTATTCGGGGATTACTTCTTTAGACAGGAATAAACTACAAGCATTGGATTATTTTGAATTCCAGCGAATATCTCTGAAGTATCTGTTTTTTAAATTCTAGCCATAAGTATTTTGCATCAAAATTTCAATTTTTGAAGGAAAAAATAACAATGAAACGATATAGGCAGTCAAAATTGGAAAGTTTTATAATTTTTTCGAAACGTTGGTCGTCGATGATAGTATAACAATGCTGTGATGGTAGATACAAAATTATCGAGCACAATTGAAGATCAAAAGTCCGATGCAAGAGAATCGTAAGCATATTTTGAGTTTTGATCAATAATATTTTTAATTATATACTATGTTATACCATGAATCTTTGATAAGGGTTTCATATTTTCCAAATATCAATATGTTTTTGTATAAAATTATATCTTTTGTACAATGGGATGGAAAGGAAACATAGGTGCCAGAAATGGTACTTGAGCAGAATTGCCCCTCTTTAGATTTTCAAATTTAATTAACTAAATTTTCTTTCCCTCTCGAAAATTTCAAAAAATAACAAAGTTTGTTCTTCGCATAGGATTTAAAGTAATTGAACAGTAAAAGAAAGGATATCAAGAATTATTTATCAGGGAGAGGGTCTGTCCTCCTGAAGCCCCCGTAAAAGACTATTTTTAGTTCTGTGTTTCTTTTATGTTTGTGTATTTTTTTTTTTCTAAACCACCGATTAAAATATATCAGGTGTGCAGAAAAAAAATAGTAATATGTTTCACTAGTTCCTTTTATAAAAAAGAAAGCTGATAGAAGTTTAATTTAGGAGTTTTTAATATGCGTTTTATTTGTTATATTTCTAAAATACTTTGTTTTAAAATAAAATATAGATTTTATTTAATAACGGCAATATTGTTTGAAAATGCCTGCAATCTCAATAAAATTTGCAGTAGCATAAACAATACAAAATTAAACTACAACATTTTAACACTTTCTAACATAGTTGAAAAGTTTATGACTTTGGTTCGTCATTCCGATTGCCCGTAAATAAACTTGGATTGCCACTCTATTTATAAACATTATTATGATTTACTACTTACTACAAAGATTCTTTAATGAAAATGAAGTGTTTAGCACTTATAGTTAGTTTGCAGGTATACATAAAAAAATGTTCCGTTAAATTATGTCCTATGGAAAGAAAATTCTTTATTTTGTATTTTAATGATGTTGCACTACTTCAAACAAAGAAATTGCTATACATCACTGAAGGGCACAACAACACGCTTAATATAGAATACGTATCGTGTAGCTTCTTTCGTTTATTTACAGGGATATAGAAATAAATTACATTGTATTAATCTCGGATTACAGTAATCAGTGTTGAATTCAGACACTTTTCTCGGGGGGAAGGGATTTCTGTGGCTCTGAGGGTGACATTATAGAGTTCCGAGGGGGATTGCACTTTTTGACCATTCAAAACACGAAATCTCAAGTATTCCGGGGGAATGTCCCCTCCGGGCCACCTCCTGAATTCACTAATGACAGTAATTGTTTGAAAAGCGTTTTTTGAAATTTATATACGTTATTGAGGAGGGAGATAGCGTCATCCACAGAAAGCATAGGGAATATATCATATCAATTTTCTTTAACAGTCTATAAGGAACTTTGTAAGACGTGCTTTTTCAATCTCAACTAATTTTTATTAAATTCTGTGGAATGAATTCTACAAATTATATGCAGTGCAACAATTCAAAATATTTAAATTGTGTGGGCGGGATTTGATGAAAATGCATTTTCAAGAGTGTTATTTGTTTTTTAGCACAACTAAGTCTTACTGTGTGAATATAATATAAATAAATTCATACATAGGACTGCACAAAAGACATGGATACACAAATATTGTCGTCAATGAACGGTAAAAACCTTTTTTTTAGTGAAAAGCGTTGTTCTATTTAATTAGACTTTTTGTTTTACTGTGTGGTATGCATAAAATACAAGGATTATATTACTGAAGATTTTGCATGTTAACACACGCAAATTCTTCACACCCGCTTTCTAATGTTAATCATATGGAAGATTTTTTTTTCTTTTCTTGTTTGACTTTTAATATTTGTAAAAGATTTTTTTTCATTAGATAGCTGAGGCCAATCTATACAAAGGCCGAATCTTTTTTTTTTTTTTTCCCCGATTTTGTTTGTATTTTTTTTTTTTTTCAATTTAGATAATTTTACTTTCGGAACCGGTTTCGAAAGTCGACCTATCCTCATAAAAAATGACTGCGAACAAAATCGAAAAAGTAAAAAACGGGCATTAAAAATCGACCTTGGCTATCCAATGCAAAAAAAAAAAAAAAAAAAAAAAAAAAAAAAATTTGACATGCAAACGATATATCTTTAAAAAAATTCTCCCATAGGTTTAGCATTAGTAAGCGAATTCAGTTCCCGTGAGTGAAGTAGTCCCTTAATGTCTTTAGGGACTACTTCAGTCTAGACAGTAATTAGTGAGATAAGGCTTTTAACTTTAAGTATTTTCTAAAATGTCTATTAACGCATCGCTGTCCCTTGTATGAAAAAAATAATTATAATAAAATATTTTTGATAGTATTAGAAAATATTTCATATTCTATGCATGGCGCATGATTTTTATTCTAGTTAAAGTTGCATTTGGAATAAAAAATGTAAAATCGTTGTAACATAAATTACGTTTAATGAATTTCTTTTTCATTTTGAATAACTGTGTATAAAAAAATAAATTAATTATTTATGTAAACAATATGTACCATTTTCAAAAATTTGAAAGAAAATCTTATCTATAGTTCGGTGTTTAAAACTAAGATTGAAGTAACAGATGTTATTAGTACTAAGAGGCGCAAAACTTATTTATTTTATTAAATGGGAATGTAAGTAACAGATTTTACATTTTTCTATTACAAATGCTGAATTAAATTGCACAAAATTAAAAAATAAATATTTTAATTAATCAGAACACATTTATGAAACTATTGAAACTGTTAATTACACTGAAACCGAAAAAGATGGTATAACTTTTATTTAGTAATATAGTTTATTAAAGTTGCGTCTAGGCATTTGTGATTTGCACCACGGGTGGATCCAGCTTTCCTTGTAGATGAGGTGGAGTCTGTGTGTCATGTGCCTCTTTTTGTAGGGAAGGGTCATATCGGTATAATATCAATTTTTATATCTAACGATTTTTCTTCGTCCACAATTCCAAACTGGCTGTTTTATGACACGTTATCAAAATTACATTTTCTGTTTGTAAATGCATAAAATTTACCAGTTCTATTCAGATAATAATAGTTAAAATAATCGATTAGGGAAGTGCTTTATGTAACGTGGTCTGGTTCAAATATGAGCACATTTTAAATTTTAAACACATTTAAAAAGTTCAGTAATTTTCGAAAATTACTTTTTAGTCCCCGGTATGCTATTTCTTTCTCCCAGCTATTAAAGTGTCGTCTCAAAAAAATAACTTCCGTTGTATAAGCCAGACGTAAAACAAAGCAGATGTATCATTGTACGGTTAAATACTCTACTGCAATTTTTTTAACTTTTAAGCATCGCATATTTTCAATTTTTATACCGTCGTATTGGGGAAAAAAAGTACTTTTAAAGGCAATTTGTAAACTGCATCTCAATTTATTTTTAAAATATTAATTCTTTTGTAGTTTTTAGCGCATTTGTTTAATCTTGGCGCTCAAATATTCCATTTATGTTGAAAGTAAAGGAAAAATAGTTGGAAAATAGTAATTATATCTTTTTGTTGCCATTTTTCCATAACAACTTTTAAAAAATGTAATTAAAATACGTACTATTTTGAAAAACTATAGATGAATGATTTCTGATAAAACATCGAGCTATTATAAACCAAATTTAATTTTAAGTATCTATATTAATATTACAAACAGATGAAGGCATATGAATCATTAGATAGCTGATTTTTTTGTCGAGTTTCTTGAATGACATCTCTTTTTTCGAGATTTGTGTATTATTCAGCGATAGTGACGTCATATGCGTACATAGATTAACATACGAGATGGGACCTTTATGGCGAAATCTGTAATGACAACAGTACTAGCGTTACTACGAACCGAAATTTACATATGTTGAAGAAATATGTTTACGCTTTATGTTTTGAATATCTATTCTTTCCAAACGAAGAAGAGGCAGATGATATTGTATTTACGCTTTATTTATTTAGCTGTTTTTTTTTTTATCGTGCTTGTATCGTTGTTACTTTTAATTTACAAAACGATAATTAGAGTAATGATATAAAAGAAAAACCCTAGAAAATTCTGTTCAGAACGGAAATGTGTAAGTTTATGAGATTAAATTGTAAAAAAATCAAATTCAGGCATTGTGTTAATTTATTCATGTCGAATAAAATTTTACTGAGTGTAATGTCGGTACCTCTATTTATTTTTAACTTTTAGATTTATATAATTCTAAAAATTTGTCGAAAGAAATTTTTCAAAATCTGTAATTTTATTATTATTTCTTATATGTTAATATTATAAATATTATTCAATTGGTTGAACGTTATTTACATTAAAAGCAATATTTTTACTTTATCTGTAAGAAAGTGAAAATGCGTAAATTTTAAAAGATTGTAACGATTGTTTAATACGTTAAACTTCATAAATTAATAAAACATCGGCTATAAAAATTTTCCTATTAAATGGGAATATTTATGAAATTTTCTGGGACTTGTAGAGTGCAATATTTCGTATAGTCTTATATTACACCATTGCTTTTGATATATAGCATTCAAGATTAAATGTTACTTTGTTTTTCGTTGCACTTAAATTGTTCACGCATAATGTTAAATAAAATAAAAAGAATGCGTATATCGGTACATAAACATAGAACAGATATTAGATATATAAAATAGAATATCTATTCTATATTCATCTATCGGTGTAAGATTCTATTGAAAACGTAAACATGCAACATTAAAAAAAAAAAAGATCCCAATGAGGTAGATACTCAATAATAAAATACTACAGGGATGGGGAGTTTATTCCCCATCGTCACTAAAGGCGCTACGATCGCAATCGCATTACCATTACGCTCTATGGAAGTGTCCCATCTTGTATGTTAATTTATCCTGTAGATGTTGTTTAAGACTGGATAGTAAAGGAAGAATTCTCTAGCGGATGCGGATTACGTCATTTTATATAAAATAAAAGCGTGTATTTTAAGTCTTAAAACTGAAATATGTTTTTTACTATCTATATTTATATACATATATATATATATATATATTTTTTTTTTTTATCGGGGGTGACACTAAATTCTGAAAGTGTCATTTCTTTTATTCAGACATGAAAAAGGTTTAATTTTTTTAAATTTTACAGTAAGCCAACAAAAAAAAGAACCTTTAACTAAATTAATTTTAATTAAATTCAAATTTTTAAATTTAATTTTTCATTTACTTTTCAATGCAGTTGAAAATGTGAAAAGCAAGAAAGTTTGCCCTATGGGTGATGTAAGACCCTAATGTTCGAAACTATGAGCGTCCCCCCACTTTTTTTCCAGGACTACACCACTGCCTAATGACAATAGTCAGAATCAAAAGATAGTAATCAAGAAATCTGTCCCACATGTGCATTTAAATAGTTCTATGAAAAAAAAAGGAAAAATGGTTCCGCTTTTCTGAAAAATAGAGCAGAGGAAATATTCTTACTTGAGCTTTGACTACTGCATCAGAAATTACTTCTATGAACGTGAAGACGTTAATTCTGGTTATTTTGAATTATCCAATGCTTATGCCAGTTCGTGCGCAAAATAGCATATAAATGGTTAAATTAAAAAAAAAAATTGAAATACAAAGCTGGGCTTTAACTACAAAGCGACACAAAAACTGTAGGGGCAAAAGGTATTTGCCCTGTTCCTGAAAAACTAGGGGGTATGTGATCCCCACTTGCCCTCACCAGATTACGCCCAACGGTACAACCGGGTACAACGCGACATGTGCAAGACTCTAGTCCCTGATGTACGCGAGAGAACGGAATGTGTGTGCATCTGTATATCCAGACGCCATGAGAATTTCCTCAGCTCACCAGTAATGGACTAACGCTACGAGTATATTCAAGGAGCGTCACTATAGTCGAGAGCCCTGACCTGAGGGCCAGGAAGTTCTTGTTTTGTGCTTATATTATCTTACGAAAAAGGACAATGGTCAGAGTCAAGACACAGTAATCGTGATATTTATTCCCACCTCTTCCCACACGTGCACCCCCCCCCCCCAAAAAAAAAAACATCCCTGGAAATGAAGAGGAAAATAAGTTTTGTACTTTGTACAAAAAGGAAAAAAAGGGAGACGGAAAAAAATTCTCTTGAACTGTTATTATAGCAGAAGGTTTTGTCAAGACATAAGAAAAATTACTTATGTCAACGTGAAAACATTAATTCTGGCTGTTTTGATTTTGCTGTATCCAATTCTAGTTCAAACACAAGATAGTAATATAAATTATTAAACTAAAAGGGTAAAAAAAGCGAAAAAGGAAATACAGAAATTTGAAAACAAGACAAAAAACTGGAGGGGCAAAATACATGTCTTGCCCCTGCCCTTAAAAAACTGGGGGGGCATATGCCCCCCCTTGCCCCCGCCAGATTACGCCCATGAGCCAAAGCCACAGTAAGGGTTATGCGGTCGATGTCAAATCACCATGTGCCAATCTAATAGGTGATTATCTATTGTTAGCTAATCACTATGTCTGGAAAAAGAAATTCCAGAATTCTAGAAAAATAAAGTTTTCAGACATATTTTCAATTTTTCAGAATTCATTGAATGTAATATCTTAAAATTCTGAGTTAAGTGGGGTTGGAAGTTTTATTTCATAATATTTTATTGAGTTAAATCGGGTTTGGAATTTTTTTTCTTGATCACGCAAGACATTTAGAATATAGATATTTTCTTTTTAGTTTCTGTAGCAGATAGTTAAATTTAGATGAATAACTGATCTATAAGCAGTTGATCGGATTTTCAATTTTTACGACGAATTTATTTTACTATCATTTTGTTTCATTTGGCGAGTATTTTTTATTTCTAATTAGCCAAATTGCTAACGCTGGTGAATAGTCAGCGAGAACACTGCGCCACGTGCTTGAGGATACTACCGTGGACCTTGGAATCACATCCTCAGATTCTCCCAAGGACCCCAAGGAGACTAAGCACTCATAGGAGAGTGGAGCCCTGGAACTTGATCCCTAGGTTCACTTGAGAGGCTTTACTCTACCCAAGCCTTCGATGCGTACGTCTACTTTCTGACACCTACTAGGGAACATTCTCAACTCTTAATTCTGGATTTTGAGGAGAGTGGTATCGTTCAAGAGCTCTGTCACGAGGATCAAGAAATGTCCGTCAACTATGCTCCCGAATCTAATAGTTCACGAGATATGGGGCCTTTTCAGTTTCGGAAGAAGAGAAATAAAGAAGGAAAAAACAGCATGAGATTCCTTCAAAAGCTATCGAAGGCAAGATTTTTGTTTTATAGTTAATCATAATAGTGGTTTCCACGATAGTGTCTCATGATAGAATGGTAATGAGGAAGCTATCCTGGACACTGGACAGATGAAGTTGCCAAACAAATGAAAATTCATGAGCCAAAAACCTAGGTTCTGCAAGCGTTCCTGTAAAAGAACTATAAATGCTACACACCCCATTTTCAATAGCCAACTAGTCATTGCAAAACTTAAGAAAATATATCAATCACATAAAAATCCGAGTACATTTACGATAATTACAGCAAGAACGAAGGGCAGACAGACAAACTGAAGTCATAAGACACTTTTCAACTAGTATTAAAAAAGTAACGAATTGACAATTAATCTTCAGGAGTCACATATCACGGCGCTATTTAAACTTGGAAAAGCATGATAATGGCATGAAATGAAAAAAATATTGTTTGTATTAGTTCGTCTCAAACTTTGTCACGTTCTTATAATATTCGAATTAAAAAATATGTAAAAAATTACAATAAAATTATTCATTTTTAATTACTTTATTTTAATGTTTTAAAATAGATTTATTCACAAGTTCCTTGTGATTGTACACATTAACATAAATAACTTAGATATTTTTAAACTATTATTCAAATTTTATAATGATTAATTAGATGGAATAGTACTTATAGGGAGGATTGGGGAGGAAAAAGAAAGAATCTTTTCAATGCCGTGGCTTCAATTAATCAATGGTTTAGCTTTGTAACACTAGATAGCAGCACTATACAATCAAGAATTTCAACGGTATTATTTGAGCTCTTGAATTTGAAAATGGAGAATGGAAGCCTATTTTATATCATTGTTAATTATTTAATGCTTTGCATAGTGGGTTTAAAGATATTCGTAAGCAGCAACAGACTTATTCTATATATATTTTTTTTGGTCTTATTTTATGTTAGTATAATATGCAATAATATTTAACCTTGTTATCAGAAAAACAAAACAAAACAAAAAAAAAAAACATGGTATTGGTATGCGCTAATGGACATGCATCATTTTCAAAAGGAATGATTTATTGAAAACGTTGAATTTCTTTGCATGGAATAAAATTATAAGAACAGAAAGTTCAATATTTTGTTTTATTTTATTATCTTTTATTCTTTTATTTGAATATTTCATTCCTTATTCGAAAGTTTAGACTAAAACAAAAACAAAAACAAAATTAAATTAATTTAATTTTGTAGGAAAAAGTGGGGAAAATATTCAGTAATAAGTTGTTGCCATATAATCAGGGATCGATTTACAAATTTGGCTGCCCTGGACACAGATGCTTGCTACGAAGCCCCCTTGCACCGAAATGTACAAGGGGATTGAGTAAAAATAAATAAAAAAAGTACTTATAAAACTAACCATTATTGACTTTAATAATTACTTTAAAATATCCGTTAAAAATTATATATGATACTCATAAATTTACTTTTAAATAATTATTTCACAGTTATGAAATTTAAATGAATAGACGTTTTTTAATAAATTGTGTGGTGTTGATTATCTTTCCCTATACAAGTCTATATATCTGGAATGATAAAGTATGCAACAAGTAATAATAAATTTTCAACAACACCAAGCTACAATTATTTAAAATATTAGGGGACTCTACTGCCTGTAAGCTACGCCCACCAACCCCCAAATAATCTGACGAGAACAGGAAAAGGATTAAATAAAAATTAAAAATACAATATATTTTTAAAGCGATAAAGATAAAAGAAAACATTCACTATAACTAGCTAAAGCCATGCTTTGTTTGGATTTGCGAAGCTTTATTTAATAAGATAAATATTTGAAAGTAACAATATTTTTTAAATATTATTCTTGCATCTTTATTAAGCAAAAACATTATTTTATGTTTTGGCGCATTTTAATTTTAGAAATGTAAATTCAGCCAAATAACTAAGAATTTTCTCGGAATTTTTTATTTATGATATAAGACTGGTATAAATAAAAATATTTTCGAAGCAAAATTTTACAAAATATTTATATAACGAATTTAACAATTAATTTTATTTGTTTACAATTATTTTGTTGCCACTTTACAAAAAAAATCATAATATAATTCTTTTAAAATGCGTAAGTATCGTCTGCGTAAATGATTTCACATAATAAGAATAAATTGTGTATTTGAATTCTTAACACTGAAAAATACTTTTATAATTGAATGTAAATAATTGAATTTTCACAAATTTTAATTCATTAAAAATATGCTACAATTTTCATTAAAAAAAGGTTCATAAAAGAAATCGCAACTCCATGATTTATTTTTTCTTCTGAAAATATACGTGTTTAGTTTTTTATTTGCAAAAATGCGTCCGTAATGGAAGTACATGTAAAATAAATTAATTAAAATAATAAAATTTTTAACGTTATTCTGAAAAAAAAAAAAAAAAAAAATAATATTGTGAAAATCTACAGATCATAATTTATTTTTATGTGTAATTTCAAGTCAAAATACTGAATAGTTTTTTTTGTAAAGTGTACGACAAAATGTAATTTGTGTAGCCTAGTAGAGGATTCGCTTCGCTCATCCTAATAAAATAATTATAAATGGATGCTTCAAACAAAATATACAGCATTATACAAATACAATAGGAACACAATAGAATGTAGAATGAAATGTAAATTTCATTAGATATTAAAACTACATCAGATTTTAGACAATAATTGAAAAACCTTCAGCAGCATTTGGGACCTGGGCTCGTGCCCCGAATGCCCTACCGTTAATCAGACACTGCATATACAGTAGAGCGCCAATTATCCGAACTCCAATTAACCGACCTTCCAATTATCCGAACAGCCTATTTCTCTCTCTCTCGCCGAGGCTAAGGAGCGCCAAATTGAGAGATTTTTAAACCGAAATTATCCCACATATTTTGACAATAAATAAGAATTGTTGATTTTGTGTGTGTGTGTATGTGTGTGCGTCTATGTATGAATGTTTTCTTTAATAAGATATTTTGTTATATCCAAATAATGAAAAAAGAAAAAGCTTCTGTACATGTTTCTAGGTATGGCTTAACGCACTTCGTACCTAAGATAATTATATACTTGAATTGAGGCGCAAAGTGATTAAACAAGGGGTGCCAAATTGAGAGAAGCTTTAAACCGAAATTATTTCACATACTTTTAAAATAAACAAGAATTGTTGACATTTTCTTTCATGTGTGTGTGAAAGTTTTGAAGAAATTCAGTGAGAATGGAGAGATCCATAATTGTCAATCGGTGATGTAGATTTCTAACTGTCTAGCTTCCAGTTTATAATTCAAAAGGCCTGCTGCCGACTTGACGTTACATTCCTGGTATCAAAGGGAACATTGTTCATTTATATACTAATTGACCAGCCAATCGATTTTTCCAAACGAACCGCGAATGACTGAAACCTCTATTCATATCAAAATTGAAAAATGTATAAAGAATCTTTCAAAATGAAACTCTGGGATGTGTCTTCACTGTCTTCGGTAGCGTAGACCAGACCTGCTACACACGCTTCTCTAACCACTAAAAACCTACATTCAAATTTATCTCTTTCAAAATGAATTTCCAGCACGGGTTCTTCTTTCTGCTTCCACCTATAGCAGGTGTGCTGAGCACGCGCGGGAAAATCTGAAGAGAATTATAAGATGAATTGAAAGAAAAAAATTCCGCAGAAATCGGGAATCCCATGAAACCTCAAATAAAAATGCCCACTGACGGCGGAAGGTAGAACTATAAACTGTAAGACAATCGAAAACCAAGTTGAATGAGCAAAGTCCAGTTGAAATTGGGTCTATAGAACCCAAGATAGGAATGAGCCCTCTGCACTGGCAGATGGAGCTAAAAGCTGCAAGAAAATCGTAAGCAAAGTTGAATGAATCAATTCCCTTTGAAATCTGGCCAATATAATCCGAGAAAAAAATGCGCCATTAATGTTCGATAATGGTGGTAAAAGAAGTCGGAAAACAGACTTTTAAATATAAATAAAGGGGGGAAACCCTCGTAGAGGAACTCTTAACTAATATCACGGGACAAAACACATTAATAATCTTTGATTAAATTGATAAAATACTTCTAAATTATGTTTTTAGCATTTGGCAACGTTTAATAATTAAGTCGATTGTCTACATGTCATAAAGACTCTGATCCATCGAATTTCGGAAATTAAATGGAGGGGTCGGCTGGAAAGCAGATCTCTTTTTAGTTCGGTTTTTAATGAATGTTCGACATTGCATGGTTCTTTCTCCGAACTTTTGTCCCTGTCAATTTTTTGAAAAAATTAAGAAAAATTACCGACTCAAAAATAAGAAATCTGAGCCTCATGTACATTAGGATCTGCCTTCAACTACCCTCACCCAAATTTTCAGACTTAAACGTTTGGTAGATATTTCTAACCATCTCCGTCACACACACAAAGATAGGTTTTCATGCTGATTTTTTTGTTCTTAGCATTCCATATGAATATTTTCATGTAATGGGGACTTCTGTGAACCAATGCAAAATGGATTTAGCTGGAAGAAAAACAAATAAAGATATTATTTTGTCTTTATTGGAAATTCCATTTTTCCGTCGAATTGGCATTGAGAAAAGCCATAAAATGTGGGCGACCTACATCCAAATTTTCCCTTCTTAAATCGTATAAAAACAAAGCAGGACTTTTCAGTCTTCCTACTACGGCCAGTACAAACAGCAGTTTTCGTCGTTTTAAAAGTTAAATGTATTTCATGTATACTTAAATTCAGTGTATGTGCATTAGAGAAAGCTATAGCTATATCTATCTATGTAAAGAATAACTGGGAGATTAATGGGGGGTAAAGAATTTGACTCGGGAACCTCTTTG
The DNA here is from genome assembly GCA_963932465.1 of Maratus speciosus. Lineage (NCBI taxonomy): Eukaryota > Metazoa > Arthropoda > Arachnida > Araneae > Salticidae > Maratus > Maratus speciosus. Next base: position 485,423,786 of record OZ010793.1, read on the forward strand.
TGAACCGAACTCGTTTATTTCCTTGCTGCATCTATAACGATCCTCTTCACGAGTTCGATCGGATGTCCCTCGAGTCATTTCCATCAGTTTCGAGATCTACATCGTCGTTGGTTGCACGTACCTCGCATCTGGTGCCTCAAAATCTAATCTTTTTCGTGCGCGTTCTTGCTAATATGTTGGGGCTTGTAATATTTTCCAGCAGGGGGCGAAGGTATCAATTCGGAGGAACAGTTAGTTTAATGGGTTAATTAGCTCTTGATTGATCTGTGGTCAAGATCCGCACAATTCCCGGGATCTGTGACGTACAAGGCTTTAAGGCTGTTCTCAAATCCAAATAGGCAACTTTCTGACATAAGTTTAATTTATTTTTGATCGGAAATGCATCAATCTAGCAGGTGTTGTTGTTCAGAAACTATGTCATCGAGCTGATTTTTCCGTTTTTTTTGCAAACGCAATAGATCTTTCAGAAAATAGTGTCAAAGTTGACATTTTGAACCGAAGTTCCCGAAGAAAAAAAAAAAAAACGGTCAGCGAAGGGAAAAAACATCTTTGTCACGTGATCCAAATCGCTTATAACTCAATAGGTAATGGACTGATCCAAAAATGGAAAATACAGTTCGATTCGAAATCGCTTCCCTAGTCAGGCCTTCCAATTTTATATCTTTCCGTTAAAAAATGAATTTGTCAATGCGTCAAAACGTTTTACGCTTGTTGAGCAGAGCAGTTGAGAACAGCCTTAACCAAAAAAGTCCTTCCGGCCAGTGCCGGGAGGAAGAGGTAGCTTTCATATTCCTTATTTTAAAAAAGCCAACTTATATCATTCAAACACACGAAGCTCAATTTAGTGGAAACCGAATATAGGAGATTCAATACTAATTTTTATCAATATAATGAAGGAGAATTTCGCGAAATTAGCTTTATCCAAGCTGCTTTTCTTTAAAGTAACTTATATTTGGCTGCCAAATTCGGCGATTTCTTAAAGTGCCTGCCATTTTAATTACATCGAAATCGGTTTATAATTACGAGAGTTAGAGTGTGACATAGGTCATATATATATATATATATATATATATATATTAGGTAGCTTTCATTACAAAAAGCTACCTATTGCAGCCGTTCGGAGGAAAGCGATTTCAAAAAATTTTGGTATATTTTCATCGATCATGACCCCCAAACCCCGAAACCACCCTCCGTTCAAAATTGATATATATATATATATATATATATATCCATATATATATATATGAAAGGATAAAAAGCCTTTAAAACTCCAAAAATTTAAATTAAAATCCGAAGTCTCTTTCTTTGAACTTTAAATCTTATTCTAAAACCAGTTTTACCCCTTGTAACTTTGTTTCCCAGCAATACATCTCATTACTTTCAGATATCATTTTAGGACAATTCTTAAAAGTGAAACTGCTAATCTAAGCGCTTTTTGCAGGCATCTGTGGGTAGGGCTGATACGTCACAGTCCCTGGGAATTGTGCGGGTCTTGACCACAGATCAATCAAAACTTAATGAACCAATTAAATTATATGTTCCTCCCAAATTAGCAATTCTGCCCTCTGCTGGAAAATATTAGAATCTTCAGCATATTAGCCAGAACACGCGCGAAAAAGAGGAATTTGGCTATTTGAGAGGCTAGCTAAACTCATGCCCATGTAATCTCCCAAAATCTACGCTGTTGGCTCCGGAACGCAAATTCACAATCACTCAACGTCCCAGCGCTTTTCACGCCAAGCTCTATAGCCAAGGGCTTTGGCGAGTAAATGAACTTTGACGCGCATCTTCGACGCGCATGCAAGTCTGAAGCTAATTTTGATCATCAATATTTCGTACATTTGACCTCGTATTTTTTGTTTATGGAATACTTGCAAGAATACCAGGAGAAATAATAAATGCTTATTTCATCGTCTGAATAATTATATATGCAGTATAAAAAAGGGAAGCATTTAATTGTATAGATATATGTTCTATAACTATGATCTTTCTTCTTCCTAAACTATTTATTTATGCAGTTTTATAAGTGCCATGTGCTGCCATCTAGTGTCAAAATACTAAATAAAAAACAATCATTTCCTGAAAAAGCATTTTTGGAATATATGCATATATAGTATATTGTGAACAAGTGAATTACTTAATCTTTTTACAGACTCACTCTGTAACTTTGGCCTTTCCTTAAATGATAACCATAAATAAATAAAAATTTACTATAATTATCTTAGTTGCTAGTTGAGAGTATGCTAAGATAAGCGATTTGTTGATGATTGATAACAGGTTAAAAATATCCAAAAATGCTCACACACTCCTCAAAGTTTTTGGTTCATAAAAAAATGGGACCTACCCTCTTTCCTACGACTTTGATTTATTGAGCCCTGCTAATACAGGTATCAGAAATAGTTATTAAATTCTTTAAAACAGAAAAAGTCAACAAAAAAAACACAAGCGGCTATAGTTTGTAACATTTAGGTGGACTCACTATTTTTCAATTTTCCTAACCCCCCCCCCCCTCCTTCAATTTTTTATTAGATTAATGATTTTTAATTTTAAGAACAGTTAGGAGGGGTACACCCTACTTTTAGAATATCCCTTTCATACTTTAATGAATTTATAAAATATTTGCTTAACCCACCGACAGAAGAAAGTAATTTTGTCTTTCAGTTATTCATTGAGATTTAGAAAAACTCTATATTATCGTACTAAGAAAAATGTCTATACTTAGCTTAAGGCGCTCAACTGCTCTGCTCAACAAGTGCAAAACGTTTTGACACATTTACAAATTCATTTTTATCGGAAAGATATAAAATTGGAAGGCCTGACTATGGCAGCGATTTGGAATCGAACTGTGTTTTCCATTTTTTGATAAATAAATTAATCGCTGTTGAATGATAAGCGATTTTGATAACGTGACAAAGACGTTTTTCTCCCTTCGCTGACTGTTTTTTCTGCTTTCTTCGTGAACTTCGGTTCAAAACGTCAACTTTGACAATATTTTCTGAAAGATCTATTGTGTTTGCGAAAAACCAGTTCGATTACATAGTTTCTGAACAACAGGTATATTTTTTGACGCTTGCTAGTTTCATGAATTTCCGAACAAAAATAAATTAAAACTTGTGTCATAAAGTTGCCCTTTTGGATTTGAGAACAGCCTTAAAGCTCTTCTTAAATTCCCTGCTCAACAAAACCAAAACTTCCTGACATGCTTTTAACCTAAAAAATATAACTGGTAGGCCTAATTACTATTTACTTGCTACCTATTAAAGCAAGGTATCAGAAATAGTAATTAAATTCTTTAAAACAGAAAAAATCGATAAAAAATAGATTCATAGATAAACCTATAAATAGAAATTTAGAATCGAATAGCATTTTTCATTTGTTAACGAAATTACTTGATTTACAAGTGATTTTTGTAATGGGATGACAGGTTTTTCTCCTTTCCTACGCTGTCGCATCCAGAAATTCATTTAAAATGCAGACTTTAACAGTATTTTCTGTCAATGTCATGTGTTTCTGAACAAAAGATAATTTCAAAATGTGTCAGAAATTAGTTCCAGTGGATTTGAGAATGGACTTAAAATTTATTAATACATATCTGCCAACCTTCCAGTTTTTAAATGTCAAACACACTTTATAACACAATTTTTTCTGAAGAAATTAAATCAGATAAGTACAACATGAAGAGAGGGGGGGGGGGGGGGGAGTGATATACTATTAAATAATAAAAAAGCCATATCATTAAACAGTTTTATTAAATTTTTGGTGCCATGTATGGCATATGTTTTTTGATTCTAAAAAAATTGTAAGGTTGGCAGCTGTCTTAATTCTCAATACCTCAGCAATAATATGAATAAATAAAAAGAAAAAACTTATTTTATTTAATTTTCTAAGATTTTCTGTAAATTTAGAAACTATTTTGTAAACAACATTTGTATTCTCAGACTATGCAAATAACTAAATCAAAATTCACCAGTGTTTTTTTAAGGATAACCAATATATATATATATATATATATATTATTATTATTATTATTATTATTATTATTATTATTATTATTATTATTATTACTACGAAATGAAATTGTTTTGAAGAAAATATGCGAATTTTTATTTATACATAAATACACCTACACATGTTTCAATACATTTACATATGTAATATCATAGATGTAAACATTCTAAAGACACATTGAAAAGACTATATCAGGATTAAACTATTTAAATTTCACTCCTGACTATTTCAGGAATTTTTAACTTTTCGGGAGTAATCTATTAGCGTTTCAGTACAAGTATTTTGTGAATCATAACCCCTTACAGCTTTTGCGAATACAAACATAATTGAAATAAAGGCTACTTAATTTACTTATATTTTTTAAGTATGATTTTTTTTTTGTAATAAATTTATATATTACTATGAATTACATTTCTTTTATCTCTATAGAGCAAAAATTCGTGATCGATACGACTGTGTGACAGATTGACTAATTATGTGATTTTTTTTCTTGCAACCGATTGACAAAACTTGAGATTTTTACCAATCACGAAATTTCACATTTTTTTTTGTTGCGATACAGTAAAGAAATGTGCGATTTTTTGCCACAAGTGATTAACAAAATTTTTATTTTTTTTTCTTTAAGAATAAATAGGCAAAATTTGCGTTTTTATTTTAATGACCGGTTGATGTTCTTCTGAGATACGTTGAAGAAATTCACAATTTTCTTTTTCTGTATCTTTTTTTTTTTTTTTTTTTTTTTTTTTTTTTCAACCGACTGATGTTGAATTTTTTTAAGTAACAAATTGACAAATTCACATGGTTGCTATTGCGATAGACGATCCTTTCCATCTTCATAACTCTACAAAGATGTAGTTTGAATTTTTACCTTATTATAACGGAATCAAAATTCGAGTTAGTATTATTTATCAATAATACTATTTGGATACGTTGACTTAATATGGGGGGGGGGGGGACACCTCCTTAAATTCTGCAAGGGTATCCATAACATAAAAACATTTGACAAACAAAACATAAACACTGGCGAAACTGACGAGAACAGAATGTTGCATGCGCGTAGTTAGTTTTCTCGCCAAAATGCTTGGCTACAGAGCTTGGCGCTAAAAGCGCAGGAACGTTGAGTGTTTGTGAATTTGCCTCCGGGACTGGCGATCGGCTCGCGAATCCGATGTATGATTCTTGTTTAATAAATGAGTTCGATTCGCATAAAGGGTGCCGAGTCAATTCCTCATCCCATCGTAACCATCATCCAGGACAATATCACCTGGAATACCTTTATTTATTACACATATATATATATCTGACCTTTGTCATACTGTAACTCTCGAATTTATGAACCGATTTGGATGTAATTCGGTATGTACATAGTACATACCAATGTCTCGACCGAGTTCGTTGGCCAGCTTCATCCGCCATCTTGTTTAAAAATGGCAGCCATTTAAATTTTTAAGAAAAATTTAAATTTGAAATGTGGTACCAAAAAATTGAAAATTGAAAAAATATTTTTTTTCTTATGTATTTGATCTTGATACAAAGATTCGGGAGCAGTTTTTGTTTCGTCTATATCTTAAAACATGGCTCAGTTATAGCATTTTGAATTTCTAGCGTGGCTGACATTTTGAAACGTCCTGATATTTGTCACGTGATAACAGGCGTATTTATGAACCGATTTGGATGTACCTTGGTGTGTATATAGTACATACAAATATCTCGACCGAGTTCGTTGGCCAGCTTCATCCGCCATCTTGTTTCAAAATGGCGGCCATTTAAAAAAAAATTAAATTTTAAAATTTAAAATGAGATACCAAAAAATTGAAAAATGAAGAAGATTTTTTTCGTATGTGTTTGACCTTAATACAAAGACTCCGGAACAGTTTTTGTTTCGTCTATATCTAAAAAAATGGCTGAGTTATAGCATTTTGAATTTCTATTGTGGCTGACATTTTAAAACGACCTGATTTTTGTCATGCGATAACAGGCGTATTTATGAATCGATTTGGATCTGACCTGGTCTGTACATAGTACATACCAATGTCTCGACCGAATTCGTTGGCCAGCTTCATTCGCCATCTTCTTTCAAAGGGGTTGCCATTTAAAAAAAATTAAATTTAAAATTTAAAATGAGGTATTAAAAAATTGGAAAATGAAAAAGATTTTTTTATGTGTTTGGCCTTGATACAAAGATTCCGGAGCAGATTTTGTTTCTGAAAATTTGTTCTTTTGTTTATATCTTAAAAAATGGTTGAATTATAGCACTTTGAATATCTAGTATGGCTAACATTTTGAAACGATCTTGTATTTGTCACGCGATAACACACGTATTCGCCTATTTCCATGTAAGAAGGCATGTGGATAGTATACATCAACATCTCAGCCAAATATATGTTACTTTAAATAAAAGCAGCTTGGATAAAGATGACTAATTTCGCGAAATTCTCATTCATAAGGATTTAGTATTGATAAAAATTAGTATTGAATCTCCTATATTCGGTTTCCACTAAATTGAGCTTCGTGTGTTTGAATAATATAAGTTGGCTTTTAGGTAGCTTTCTTTACAAAAAAGCTACCTATTGCAGCCGTTCGGAGGAAAGCGATTTCAAAAAATTTTGGTATATTTTCATCGATCATGACCCCCAGACCCCGAAACCACCCTCCGTTCAAAATTGATATATATATATATATATATATATATATCTATATATATATATCTATATATATCTGACCTATGTCACACTATAACTCCCGTAATTATGAACCGATTTCGATGAAATTTGGTGTGTACATAGTACATACCAATGTCTCGACCGAGTTCGTTGGCCAGCTTCATCCGCCATTTTGTTTCAAAATGGCGGCCATTTAAAATTTTTTTAAAAATTTAAAAATTGAAATGTGGTACCAAAAAATTGAAAATGGAAAAATATTTTTTCTTTTGTATTTGACCTTTATACAAAGATTTCGGAGCAGTTTTTGTTTTGTCTATATCTTAAAAAATGGCTGAGTTATAGCCTTTTGAATTTCTAGCGTGGCTGACATTTTGAAACGTCCTGAATTTTGTCATGCTATAAAAGGCGTATTTATGAACCGATTTGGATGTAACTTCGTTTATACATAGTACATACCAATGTCTCGACCGGGTTCGTTGGTCAGCTTCATTCGCCATCTTGTTTAAAAATGGTGGCCATTTAAATTTTTAAGAAAAATTTAAATTTGAAATGTGGTACCGAAAAAGTAAAAATTGAAAAAATATTTTCTTTTTATGTGTTTGACCTTGATAAAAAGATTCGGAAGCAGTTTTTGTTTCGTCTATATCTTAAGAAATGGCTGAGTTATAGCATTTTGAATTTCTAGCGTGGCTGACATTTTGAAACGTCCTGATTTTTCTCACGTAATAACAGGCGTATTTATGAACCGACATGGATGTACCTTGGTGTGTACATAGTACATACAAATATCTCGACCGAGTTCGTCGGCCGGCTTCATCCGCCATCTTGTTTCAAAATGGCGGCCATTAAAAAAAATAAAAAAATAAAAAAATTTAAATGAGATACCAAAAAAATTGGAAAGTGAAAAAGATTTTTTTTGTATGTGTTTGACCTTAATACAAAGATTCCGGAACAGTTTTTCTTTCGTCTATATCTAAAAAAAATGGCTGAGTAATAGCATTTTGAATTTCTCTTGTGGCTGACATTTTAAAACGATCTGATTTTTGTCACGCGACAACAGGCGTAATTATGAACCTATTTGGATGTAACTTGGTCTGTACATAGTACATACCAATGTCTCGACCGAGTTCGTTGGCCAGCTTCATTCGCCATCTTGTTTCAAAAGGGTTGCCATTAAAAAAAAATTAAATTTAAAATTCAAAATGAGGTATTAAACAATTGGAAAATGAAAAAGATTTTTTTATGTGTTTGACCTTGATACAAAGATTCCGGAGCAGTTTTTGTTTCTGAAAATTTGTTCTTTTGTTTATATCTTAAAAAATGGTTGATTTATAGCACTTTGAATTTCTAGCATGGCTAACATTTTGAAACGATCTTGTATTTGTCACGCGATAACACACGTATTCGCCTATTCCGATGTAAGAAGGCATGTGGATAGTATACATCAACACCTCGACCAAGTTCGCTGGCCAGATTCATCAGCCATCTTGTTTCAAAATGGCGACCATTAAATTAAAAAATATATATATATATTTAAAGTGAGGTGCAAAAAAATTAGAAATTGAAAAAGGTTTCTTTCTTAAGTATTTGACCTTGATATAAGGATTCAGGAGCATTTTTTGTTTGTCTTTACCTTAAAAAATGGCTCAGATATAGCAGTTTCAATTTCTATTGTGGGTGACATTTTGAAAAATCTGATTTTTTGCATGCGACAGCACTCCTATATATTAACCGATTCCGATGTGAGTGAGCATGTGCACAGCAATTACTAAGGTCTCGACCGAGTTCACTGCTTAGCCTCATCCACCATGTTGTCTTAAAATGACAGGCACTTTAAGAAATTGCCGAATTTGGCAGCCAAATATATGTTACTTCAAAGAAAAGCAGCTTGGATAAAGCTGACTAATTTCGCGAAATTCTCATTCATTATATTGATAAAAATTAGTATTGAATCTCCTATATTCGGTTTCCACTAAATTGAGCTTCGTGTGTTTGAATGATATAATTTGGCTTTTTTTAAATAAGGATTATGAAAGCTACCTCTTCCTCCCGGCACTGGCCGGAAGGACTTTTTTAAAATAAGGAATTTGAAAGCTACCTCTTCCTCCCGGCACTGGCCGGAAGGACTTTACATATATATCAATTTTGAACGGAGGGTGGTTTCGGGGTGTGGGAGTCATGATCGATGAAAATATACCGAAATTTTTTGAAATCGCTTTCCTCCGAACGGCTGCAATAGGTAGCTTTTTGTAATGAAAGCTACCTAAAAGAAAGGAGAATTGTTTAAACGTCAGCGTTTTCTATCTTAAGTTGCTCTCTGATTTTAATGGTAAACGTAATAAATATTATGCTGGGAAACAAAGTTACAAGGTGTAAAACAGATTTTAGAATATAAGATTTAAAGTTAGGAAAACGAATTTAAGAATTTTAATTTATATTTTTAAAATTTAATTTAAATTTTGAATTTTAAAAGGATAATTTTTCGTAGCCCTTTCATCTTTATATTTAGTAAATATCTCTCTATATAAATACGATAATTGTCATGCGACTGCACTCGTATTTATAAACCGATTTGGATGTGATTGACCATATGTTGAAGGATTTATTAAGATCTCGACCAAAATTGTTGGACGTCTTCATCGCCATCTTGTTCCAAAATGGCGGCCCCTTAAAGATTTCAAACTAAAATATATATATATATACAAAAAATTATAAATGCAAGTTTATTTAATTATTAAGAGTTTATTTCTGCAAGTTTATTTCTTGCATAATCGTTAGGTCTTGATAGAAGGATTCAAGAACATTTTTTGGTTTTCTTTTTATCTTAAAAAATGGATGAGTAGAGCAATTTGAAATTCTAGGGTGGCTGCCATTTTGAATCAGAAGATTTTTTTTTCCATAATCGAGCATAATTTATGAGTTTTAGCAAATGTGTTTTTTTGTAAATTTATTTTCATTGTTGCTAATCCCATGCACTTAAAACAACAGTCATATCCGTGAACGATTCGCTAAGTTTTTGAAGTTCCCATTCAAATTCAGAATTGATGAAAAATAGAAATCTTTTATAATCGGGATCCACGCATTTTAGCTTCGTGTGTTTGAGCTGAATCTTTAAAACAAGGAAGAGTGAAGCTACCTTTTCCTCCTGGTACAAGACAAAAATACTTTTTTTTTTAGTCTTGAGGAAAAGTAATGTGATTATATTTTTTTATTTAGGTGGTGGTGGTGGTGGTGGTGGGGGTGGGGTGGGGGGGGGGGCAAAATTTCTTCCTGCCCCAGGCGCCAAAAAACGTAGATACGCCACTGCGGTGCTTCCAGTCCTAAGCATCGCTAACGTGTGAAGGTTTTAGTATAATTAGAGAGATCCCTTAAATTGTCTGCCCATTTATCTGAACTTTTGCTTATCCGAACTAGGGTCGGTTCCGACTTGTTCGGATAATCGGCGCTCTACTGTAATTATATTTTTTAATTTAGATAGTGAAGATTTTTAAAGAATTTATGATGAAATTCTAATTGTGATTTTTAATATTGGGCAACATAAAAAAAAACAATTCTATTTAAATTGGACTTTTTAAAATTTACTTTCAAAATCAATGAATTTGAAGTATCGTTGACCCAATAAATTATTAGTAACAAATTCATACTGATATTAAAAGATATTTATTGCGAATTGATTAAAAACTTACATTTTATGTTAATTTGTAATAAGATTTAGCTTTAACTAATGTTTTCAGAAAATTGATTTGACCGTCTTTCTAAATCAACACCTCATTTAATTTAAAATTATAGTAGCTGTCATCTTTCATTATTGTTTTTATATTTCTTCAAAATTATTTAATGAAATTCTATTATTTTTTTCAACCCCAATATAACAGTTTGCAATTATTTTTAACGATTCCAAGAAAGGAAAAGTTTATAATCTTATTAATGTAATTTTTTCCATGGTGTAATAAATGCTTACTACTTAAAATGAATTATTTTATAACAGTTTTACATTTGTTCCGTTTTCATAAAAATAAATAAATAAATAAATAAAAATAAATAAATAAATAAAAATAAATAAATAAAATATAATAAAAAAATAAAATAATAATGGATGTTCTTATTCTGGTTAAAAAAACACTGGACAACACTAAATCAGTGCAAAACTATTCAGGTGAATTTTAAACATTTGAATGTTTAGAAAATAACAATAATAAAAAATCCCTAAAAAGCTATAAATATAATAAGTAAAATAAAAAATATAATCCCGTAAATTTAAAAAACCTTTATGATTTATTTTTAGTTGATCTTCATATCTGCTACATTTAGAAGAAATTTGAAACATGACATTACATAAAAATACAAAATGAACAAAAATATATGATGTTTAGCTTCATGAATTTATCAAAACAGCTCTATTTTTCTTTATAAAAATTTCAATGAAAGGTAAATTATTATTTATAATTAAACACAAACACGCAAGTCATTAAAAGATTTCTTGAAAATCTTATTTCAAAAATGTTTATTGTTTCTTATATTAAAGGATAGATGACGCCACTACATAATTTGTTTTGAAATCAAGATGTCATAAATTCCCTTACAACAAATTCTTTTTACTCTTTTATTTAACTCAACTTGGTTTTTGTATGTAAATTTTTTTAATTGTAATTTTTTTAAATTGATTTTTCATTCACATCCTGATAAGCGAGTGTCATAAAAATGGCAAACGTGCTAGTGAATATTAGTAGAAACTATTATAATAAAAAGTTCTGTTCTGTAAGTGTTATGTGAACCTACATTTTCAGTTATTGCATATGATTAGAAATAAGTTAAGCTTTTGTCTGCAGCTAATTTCAAGAAACTTTGAATATTTATAAGATAAATATGAATGTTTTTCTACGGAATTTATAAAATAAATTTTTATAAAATCTGCAATTGTATCGTTGTCTAAAAATAAAGGTTACTGAAATTAGTATAACGTGACGGCAGTTGGTATGGTTTTTCATGTTTATAATCTTTATTTTTAAAGAAGCGCCCTAAGCTGTGATATTTATCTTTTTAATGAATCTCTATTTGTATGTAAATATTTCTGTTATCACTAATATCGTTAATCAATATTCCATGCATGTACGCCATTTCAGAACTTTCTTGAGGGTGTGGTGAACTCTATCATCCACCAGATGGCAGTGAAAGTTATAAAAAAACTTATTTGTGTGCATGTGGCAACAATATTGTGAAAAACTTTTAGTGAATATTAGTGGCAACAGCTAGTGGTTGTTGTTACAGATTTTCCCGGCTTCGCGGTTGTATCTTGTGATCTCTCATGATCATTGGTATCGTCCTGTTTTTAACATGTAACCTGCAATTGCAATCCAGCTACTCTTTTTTATTATTTACGTTTTCTGTAACAAGTCTTATTATTAAGTATTAAATTTATTATGTTGAAAGTTATGTAAGATTTTAGCAACCAACAAAAACATAACACTGGTGACCTCGTGTTGAACGCGCAACAATAATGATCGCAGATTTAGTGCTTGATCGAGCGGAGTAATCTTCCTGCATCGCCATCTAATTCAAGCTAAAGCTTTGTAGTTTTCCTAAGGCATGTATTTTTATTGTCCTGGATATGGAAATCGATGAATATTTTCAGTAAAAATTCAGGGAATATAAGCTGACAGAGCTTGTGTCTGAGCTGAGCACGCCGTATCTAGCATATTAAAAGATGTGATTTCTAACGTGGTATCGGTAAGCTTTTCTTTCCAAATTATTTGTATTTTTTAGTAAACTATATTTTTTCGCGCGTTATTTTTGACATTCTGCTAATATTTATTTCTGTTGCACCCATGTTTCTACGACCCCAAAATATTTTCGGAACATGTCTTGAAATTTTGAATATCAATTATTTAACGTACTCAATCAATTTGTAATTTCAACTTATATATATATTTAATTTGTAAATTTTTATGTTTTCATCCTTATTTTCTTTGTGCATAAATTTTTTAAACTGCCTAATCATGCTGGACCCACCTGACGGAGTGAATAACCAAATAGCTCATGTAGCGGTAAAACCCCCACCTTTTTGGAAATCTAACCCAACGTTATGGTTTCTTAGGCTAGAAGCGAATTTTACTTTGGCTAATATAACATCGGAAATAACCAAATTTAACCATGTTATTGCGTCAATTGATGCCGATGTTTTGACTTCTGTCAGCGACATAATAGTCAGCCCGCCACAGAATGAACCATACACGGAGCTAAAAAAGCGATTAATTGCTTCTCATTCAGAAAGCGAAACATCGAGAATCCGCACTTTGCTTCAAGGTCTTGAACTTGGCGATCAACGACCTTCTCAATTGCTTACGCGCATGCGCGCCTTGGCGGGCACATCTGTTGGCGAGCCACTGCTGAAATCTTTATGGCTAGGGAGACTCCCAAATAATACTCAGTCTATTCTTGCCGCCCTTAATGAAGACCTTACTCAGTTAGCAACAATTGCTGATAAAATTCACGAATTTACTTTCACTCCAGCAATAAATGCTACAAGTTCTCTCAAGCCGGAATCCTCAAACACTTTGGAACTCCAAATCGCGCAACTAACGAAACAAGTCAGCGAGTTGACAAATCTAGTAAACAAACGCGATGCCACGCATGACAGAGCGCGAAACAATCATTTTCGAAGACGGAGTAAATCACGTGATCGTTTTCAAAAATATAAAGAGCCAAGTGATGGCAATTGTTTTTATCACACCAATTTTGGCAGGAACGCTCGAAAATGTTCCCCACCTTGTTCTTTCCGATCAACGGAAAACTAAATTGGCGATCGCCGGAAAGCCAGGATCGTGATCGCCACCTCCAACGTATTCTCCTGGCCGATACTAAAACAAACATGAATTTTTTGATCGATACTGGTGCAGATATTTCAGTTCTTCCAAAGAATTCTGTCTCTCAGCCTACAATATCAAATGATTTGGTACTTTATGCTGTAAATGGTACAACGATAAAAACATATGGCACTAAACGTCTCACGCTTGACCTCAATTTACGCCGTAGTTTCACATGGCCATTTATTATTGCAGATGTACGTCAACCAATTATAGGAATTGATTTTTTAAAGCATTTTAACCTCTTAGTTGATGCCAGAAACAATAAATTAATTGATGCTACTACTCAAATTTCTTCTGCTGCCACTTCTGCTACTTTAAGCGCTGAAATTTCTAACATATCTTTTGCTTTTGGCGATTCTCCTTTTCAAAAAATTCTTAAAAAATATCCAACAATAATAAACGCTACGCCATCCAAATCGTCTTTACATTTGACAACGTTTCATCATATTGAAACGACAGGTCCACCTGTATTTTCTAAGCCAAGACGTTTATCTCCTGATATGTTACGCGCAGCACGGCAGGAATTTGAGTACCTTATGTCTCAGGGAATAATTCGACCCTCAAAAAGCCCGTGGGCTAGTCCGCTGCATATGGTGGAAAAACCAAATGGGGAATGGCGTCCCTGTGGTGATTATCGCCGCCTCAACTCTGTTACTGTACCCGACAGGTATCCCGTACCGCATATCCATGATTGCACACAACTTTTATTTGGCAAAACTATTTTTTCTACCATAGACTTGACCAAAGCATATCACCAAATACCGGTAAACCCACCTGACATTCAAAAAACTGCTATCACAACACCATTTGGTTTTTTTGAGTTTGTTTACATGTCTTTTGGCCTACGCAATGCTGGACAAACATTCCAGAGGTACATAAATGAGGTATTATCTGACTTGGATTTTTGTATACCTTATTATGACGATATTTTAATTGCTTCTGCTAATGAAGCCGAGCATATTACACATCTTGACCAAGTCTGCAACCGTTTGGCGTTACATGACCTAAAAATCAATCCCACCAAATGTGTTCTAGGACAATCCTCGGTAAAATTCCTTGGCTGTCTTGTGACACCGGAAGGAGTTCAACCCCTCCCTGAAAAAGTGTCCATCATAAATGATTTCCCAAAACCAGAGACACTTTCTCAATTAAAGCGTTTTGTTGCGATGTTGAACTTTTATCGACGATTTCTACCAAATGCCGCTAAAAAACAAGCACCCCTTAACAATTTACTTCGTGACTGCAAGAAAAATGACAAACGTCCTGTCCCTTGGACAGACGAGGCACTTCTTGCTTTCAATCAATGTAAATCTGACTTAGCCAATGCAGCAACCCTTGCATATCCGGCATCAGACCATGAACTCCACTTAATGGTTGATGCTTCCGACATTGCTGTTGGGGCAGCATTAAATTGTATAACTAAAAGTGGTACAAAGCCACTAGCATTTTTCTGCCGTAAACTGAGTGCAACAGAAATTAAATATAGCACATATGATAGAGAGCTTCTCGCTATCTATTTATCTGTCAGGCACTTTCGGCATTACCTGGAAGGTAGAAATTTCATAATATTTACTGACCATAAGCCTTTAACAAATGCATTTACAAAAAATTCTGATGCAATTTCTCCACGTCAGCTCAGACAACTAGATTTTATTTCCCAGTTTTGCACAGACATTCGACACATCCCTGGTTCTGACAACGTAGTGGCAGATACCTTATCAAGAATAAGTTCTGTCCATGTTCAGCCAATTGATTTGACTACGATTGCAGAAGCTCAACAACATGATGTCGAGCTGCAAGAGCTACTAAATAATGACAAATTTTCTCTTCGTTTAAAACCTGTTTCAGTGACTCCAACATTAAGTATCTATTATGACAGTAGCTGTGATTCCATTCGACCCTATGTACCCAAAGATTACCGCAAAAGCATTTTTGCAGCCCTGCATAACTTATCGCACCCAGGTACTAGGGCGTCCAAAAAACTCATCCAGTCTCGATTTGTCTGGCCATCTATGTCCAAAGATATCAACAATTGGACTCGATGTTGTGTAAAATGTCAACGGGCAAAAGTGTTTAGGCACACATCCAGCCCACTTCAAAGTTTCCAGTTACCTCACTGCAGATTTGACCATGTGCACATTGACATCGTGGGACCTCTAGCACCGTCAGATGGTTTTCAGTACCTGCTTACCTGCATAGATCGCTTCACACGCTGGCCTGAAGCAATTCCTATTGCTGACATTTGTGCCGAAACGATTGCAAAAGCCTTTGTTGCAAATTGGATTTCACGGTTTGGAATCCCCACTCTCATAACTTCAGACCAAGGCCGCCAGTTTGAGAGCAATCTATTCCTCATCCTACAAAATGTTGGGCATCCAGAAGACCCGCACAACACCATACCACCCACAGAGCAACGGTTTAGTCGAGCGATTCCATCGTTCCCTAAAGCAAGCACTTCGATGCCATGAATCAAAATGGACTGAATCACTCCCCATCGTCTTGCTTGGACTTAGATCTTCCTTTAAAGCAGACCTCAACTGCACAAGTGCTGAGCTTGTTTATGGTGCACCACTAAGACTCCCAGGTGAACTGATTGACCATCCAAAAATCGATATTCAACCTCATGACTTCCTACAAACATTGCGGAACACCATGACTTCCCTCAAACCAACTCCAACTTCTGCACATGTCAAAACAGCTGTTTTTGTTCACCCATCACTGACAACATGCACTCACGTGTTTGTGAGGCATGATGCTGTAAGGAAATCTCTCCAAACTCCTTACGATGGCCCATTTAGTGTAGTGCAAAGAGGCGAAAAGACTTTCATCATCGACATGAATGGCAGACAGGCTGTTATCAGCATTGACAGACTAAAACCCGCCTTCATGGAAGCCTCTGACCTCCTGACAAAACCTACCGAGCAACTGCCCGTGCCACAACAACCTACCAAGCAACTGCCCGTGCCACAACAAACGCCAGAAACAACTGCCTCGACCTCCTGTAGTGACCCAATGCCAGAGACTGTTGTGACAACTCGTTCCGGTCGTCGTGTTCGTTTTAACACACGGTATCTCTGACCTCAGTGCCTCAGGCACTTGGGGGGGAGTCTGTGGTGAACTCTATCATCCACCAGATGGCAGTGAAAGTTATAAAAAAACTTATTTGTGTGCATGTGGCAACAATATTGTGAAAAACCTTTAGTGAACATTAGTGGCAACAGCTAGTGGTTGTTGTTACAGATTTTCCCGGCTTCGCGGTTGTATCTTGTGATCTCTCATGATCATTGGTATCGTCCTGTTTTTAACATGTAACCTGCAATTGCAATCCAGCTACTCTTTTTTATTATTTACGTTAAATGTGACGCTAGTAAGAACATAACTTACGGCCCAATGTTTCTTAGTTTTTCATTTACATTTTTTACTTTCCGAGCATATACAGTGTTAGGAAAGTGTTGTAATCATGAAAAAAATCCTATTATGGAAATACTGTTACATATTTACATTTTAAGGCTCTCTTTAAATTTTAAGATTTTGATCATTTTACAATTATTCCATGTGTACGCGTGTATGTTGGTATAAGGGGGCCAAAGATTTCTTGAGGGAAGTGGTATAGCCAAACATAGGATCCGTGGAGGAAGGGGGAGGTCTGACCCCCTTGGTTATTGAATTTTAAAATCAGTCAGTCCTTTTTAGGACACCCGGTATATTTGAACATTAATAAATATATATATCTTCATTTTTCTACATGAAAGGCAAAATTGACATTAAAGATATAATTGCAGACTTCTTTTACAGTAATTGTATTAAAATACGAGTTTTTTTTTTTCATTTCGGGTTGGTGGCTAGTCAATGGGAATATTTTTAGCGGTTTTCAGATTTACATGAAATTACAGCCCTGCATGGGATCAGATTGACGCTATTTTTTTCGTTGCATGAGGTAGACTTTAAGCTTTTCGGATTGTGCTTTGTCTCTTTCGGTCGGAATGAGGATGACGGATTTTTGAAAATGAAGACAAGTTTAAAACTATGTATTTGACTATTAATGGATGTATATGGGGTATGGGACATTCTCACAATCTTTTGACTTATTATATTTTGACTTCACTTATTTTATGTCCCTGAATAATAATTTTTATTTTAGTACATATTCTTGAGTTTTTTTTTTCATATACTGGGGAACATCCCATTGCATGATTGCATAACAATATTAACGAGATAAATAAGTTTTGGACACTGTTGGTGGTTCAAATACCAGGGAAACTCCTATACCGTCCCGTGTCCCTGATGCTGATTTCAAAGTTTGGAGCTATCTGTATAAAATTGTTTCAATGAAAGTAATTCGATGTAATTTTTTTCCGAAACTGGGACAATTGTTTTATATGAATATGTAGCAGAAAATTAACCTGCACACGTTTTTACGGTTGTTATTATTTTTTTTTAACTCTGTCCCTGGATTTTAGATTCCTTACCGTCCCTCTTCTAAAATTATACAGAAAATCACTTCAGATGCAGCGACAGATTTTTTTTTCAAGTTTTGTCTCATGCTAGAGAAAGAATGTCTAAAATTCTTTGACAAGAAATTTACTGCAGAATTTAAATATCAATTTCAAGCACCGTGGCTTTATTGGTAATCTTACCGTCCCCAAGGTTTATTCCTGCACTTTTCGAGGTAAATTATTATTATTATTTTTAATTTAATCCAATGTAAATAACTATTTCTAAAAATCAATGAACACTGTCACTTAGTCTTAACATGATTTGCCTAAAAATAGCGGTAATTTTCCTTACCGTTCTATCATTACTATCCCCTTTTTTTCCATTACCGTCCATTTTTTCCTATACCATCCCCATTTTTCCCCCTTCAGCCCCCTCTTTAACACCCCTTTAAGACAATGTTACTACCAAGATTTTGTACTAAAAATACTACATTGATATTATTTCTTATTTGAATGTCCTGTGGGTGCTATGCAAATTCATTATAAGTAAAAATTTAGAAGAAAATAGAAAGTTATAGTGCTAAATGATAAGGAAAATTAAACTCACAAGTTTAACTTAAACCTCAGTTAAATAAAATTTTTTTTGCTGCTGACCATTTTTTCTTTATTTTGAATCATTAAGGCATTCGTCTATCAGATTAAAATGTTATTTTAGCAAGTTTAATTTCATCAGATTTTTATTCCCGAAAGTCAAAAGTTTGTGAGGATGCCCCATATGTGTTCATTTTTTCTACATAAAGGATAATATTATAGGCTACTTTGCTATAAATGTATTAAAGTCGGATTAATTTTCTTTGACTTCGAATTTTAGAGGAAGTCTGTCGGTTTTCGGGTTGACGAAATTGTCGGTTTTGTCGAGTGCACGGAGGACTCCAGTCTCTAGCTTTAGGTACTGAAAATTTCTGAGAGTGTACCGTATATAATATGATTTAGTAAAGGAAATAAGTAAATAATTTGATAACATTGCAATTATTGCAATAAATATAATGTGACACTAATAATCCAAAATAAAAGTAAGATTATTAAAAACTTAAATTATGCCCCCCCCCCTCCCCCCCAAAAAAAACTGAAAATCCTGAATTTTGGACTAAATAAGAGACAAATTCAGCTCTAAATTTCTAGCCCCGAACAGGACGAGTTTTCCTACATGATAAGGTTTCACACGGCCAAGAAGCAATTGATTAAGTTTTTCTTTCTCACATATACAAAATGATTCAAAATAACGTGGACAAAATGAAAGGGTAAAGCAGGCATACAAAAAGGATAAAAAATCACATACGAACATGGGGTCACAAACGCCATCCGGGGCTGCCAGAGTGCGTTTCCATGAAAACACCAAGCCGAGCAAATTGAGCAACTTGACGTGTATAATTTCAGCACGACGGAGCTCTTGCACGTTTCAGAAGATAAGTAAGAACATATCTGCAGGCCACTTTTCCCAGGCGTTGGATTGGTCGAGGTGGACTACTGCATCGCCACTGCTATAACAGATTTGTCTCCAGAAGATTTTTTCTTATGGTTTATTTTAAAGGACTTATTTACAAAACAACTATTTCATCGCAGGAAGACTATTACTAGGAAGAATTGTTGCGACAGCAGGATGTGTTCGAGATACACCTGATATATTTAAGAAAGTGCAGCAGTCTATGTAGCGTCGATGTAAAGTATGCGCGTATCTCCAGCCGTCTGGCCAAAACTTTGAGCATATCCTGTAGCAGTATTGCTCGCAAATGTGTAACATGTGTGGAAATACAGAATAAATAAAATGATGTAGAATAATTTTTGTTTATTCTCCTTGTATTGCATATAATTTGCAACCCCCTCTAGCGGCTCCGGATGGCGTCTGCAACCCCATGTTCCTATGTGATTTTTTATTCTTTTTGTATGACTGCTTTACCCTTTCATTTTAGCCCCGTTATTTTGAATCACCCTGTATTTTTAAATTTAGCCAAAATACTCATTAATGAGAGATGTCTCACCTTCATAAAGTTCGAATAGTAAGGCTTTAGGAAATTTTTTTAATAATTATTAATTTCTATGCATATGTTTTTATTGCAATCAAATGTGATAAGTTATTTTAGCGTTTGGGCAATTTTTAAAATTCTAACATCTGACGGCTGATAAATTTTCTAAAATAAGAAATTCCTTGAGGGGGGCTATTGCCCCTCCCCCTACTCCCCCTCAAATGGCGCCCCTGATTCCATGTATTGGAGACTTTGAAAAACGCTTTACAGTAAAATCTTCTAAGGCGGAATCTTATGGGAAAGAAGAAAAATGCATTATAGACAAGTTTCCCTATTAGGAGGTGCAAAGGCAATTCTATTCTCACAAATTATTATATTCATTTTGCATGTATAAACACATTTTTCCGTTTAAGATAGGATTCCGTCATAGGCTTCTCCTTTTTCAGAGATTTTACTGTTTTAACACTTTCCAACAAAGTTTAAAAGTGTTTATGACTTCAGTTTGTCTGTTCATCTGTCCGCTCTCTAACTCTCGTAAATATACTCAGATTGCTCTGAAATTTTTGGATGTTATTGAGGTTTACCCTAGCATGTTACTTATTTAAAATAAAATTTGTAGCATGTTTACTGCATTTACAGGGACAGTCAAAAGTATTCCGTTACATTATGGCCAATGGGAAAAAATCGTTTCAAATGATTTTCAATGATGTTACATGCTTTCAACCATAATAAAATTGATATGCATTTATGAAATGCACTAAAATATGCATTCTGTAGAGTACGCGATGCAAAGAATAGTTATTATTCATTTACAGGGCCACACAAAAGAATTCCATTACATAATGATATAGGGGTGAAGGGAATTGTTTTCTTGATAAAATAAATTTTCCCATTATATAGTATAGATATTAAACTACAGATCAAATACAGGGCTGTTCAGAAGAATTATAATACATAGTTGGTTATGGACGGTAACTGCTGAAATCAATTTTTCAAATGTTTTATGCGTTTTCTAAAATGTTTGCTTAGTTATCTTATTTACCTTATTTCCCTAAATAACGAAGTTTTGTTAAAGCATTAAGGAAGTGTTGGAAAGTGTTTCATAATCTATGCTTAACGCGCGATTTTTCTTGTTTAATTTTATTGCCTAGAAATCTACTATTCTTTAAAAAGGAAAAAAAAGTTTAATTGTAGAGTAATGGCGATTTAAAAATATATGAATTTTTTACAAAAAATTCTTGGCCTTGCCAAATTTTACTGATTTTTGCACAAACCAGATCACATTGAGACGATGATTTTCATACGAGATCGGCACTGAAAATTTCGGATAGCGTAGGACTAGGAAAAATGAAGCCAGTCCCTGCTTTTTGGAAAAAAATAAGTTAGACCCTGCTCAGCCCGGCCCGATCTTTCAGAAAAAAATAAGAATCGAGGTCATCCCGGGCAGGAAAGAGTAATGTCTAGGAGCCGCTTCGCCCGAGACTTCAGAAAGAGTAAGACTCGGGCATGGTCCGGCCCGAGTGTCGTGAATGAAAATAGGCCTTAGGCCGGGGACCGTACGCAGCTGAAGGCAAACTTTCAAACGAGCCGTGCCGGCAGAATAAATACTTTTCTTAACGGGCTGGGCCGAGACAATAAAAAATCTGAAGTTGTGAGGGCTAAAATTATGAAAAAACTCGAAATCGTCATGTTAGAAAAAGCCTTGTATAAATCAAATGAGACATTTGAACAGTATAGAAAGAAGCTGGAAATGGCAAAAGTTAAATTGAATCAGAAGTTTAAGCTACCGGAAAGAGTCTTTTACTCACACTTTAAAGGCATTTAAACGTTCTATTAGACGACAATCTTTGTTTAAAACTTTAAATGCGTTTTTCTGTATGATGGGATTTTTCACAATTTCTCATCGTTAAATTGTTATAAGTCAAAAATCGTTATTGAAAAAAAATTTACTTCTGAAAATATTATTTTTTAAAAATAAGTTACATTACTTTTTAAAAATTTTATTTGAAATATTTTTAATTTTTTTAAATTAATATTAAAAACTAGCTGGATGTGCCGGTCCCAATACTTTCTTCTTAATATTTCAAAAAGTAGTTACACATGCGATTACTTCAATATTATAAGTTCAATTCTATGCCAACTTTGATTTTCATCTTAAATTTTTGCACCAGTCAATTAAACGGAGTAAAAACGAGTTAATATAGATCATGATATTTATTAAAATCAATAGTTTTTCCTTATTCTATTGTACATCAGCTGTTTGCGAAAATCCGGCTTAGCAGGACGCGCGTTTCCGTAGCTGCACGAGCCACCGATGGACAATAGAACTATGCCCTTTAATGATTAACTAGTTGGATGTTCCAATCCTAAACTTTTTTCTATCTCACACATCTTAATATTTCAAAAACTAGTTACGTTAATACTTCAATATTATTGGTTCAATACTATACTAACTTTGAATTTCCTCTCAAATTTCTGCTTCAGTCAATTAATCGGAGTAAAAACGAGTTAATCTAGATCATGATATTTATTAAAATCAATAGTTTTCCTTATTCCGTTGTCTTCAGCTATTTGCGAATAGCCGGATTAGCAGGATGCGAGTTCCCGTCGCTGCACGAGCCGCCGATGGACAATAGAACTACGAAAAATCCAGAAAATTATACAAAAATCGCTATCACAGCACCCCTTTCCCACGGAATATTTCCAAATTCCAGGAGGACTTTCTGACCATAGCCAAAAACATGCACAAAAATTTGGTTCAATTCTATGCATAACTTTATACACTTTTTGACGGCACAATAAAGGAAATAGCACAAAAATCGCTATTACAGAGACCCCTTCCGGCGGAATATTTTCAAATTCAAGGAGAAACTGCTGGCCATAGCTAAAAACATGCACAAAAATTTTGGTTTAATTCTATGCATAACTTTATACAGTTTTTGATAGTACAATAATGAAAATAATTAAAATTATTAGCCAATATATTATAGGCACAGTCATCGCTATTAATGTACCCCTTTCCTGACAATTTTTTCAAATTCAGGGGGACCTGCTTGCCATAACCAAAAACATATACAAAAAATTTAGTTCAATACTATGCATGACTTTATACACTTTTCGATGGTAAAATAATGAAAATGGCACAGACATCGCTATTACTGCCCCCCCCCCCTTCCGGCGGAATTTTTCCAAATTCAGGGAGGATCTGTTGGCCATAGCCAAAAACATACACAAAAAATTTGGTTCAATTCTATGCATAACTTCATACACTTTTCGATAGTAAAATATTGAAAATGGCAAAAAAATCGCTATTACTGCGCCCCCTTCCGGCGGAATTTTTCTAAATTGAAGGAGGACCTGCATGCTACAGCCAAAAACATACACAAAAAATTTGGCTCCATTCTAGTCATAATTTTATACACTTTTCGATGGTAAAATAAATAAAATAGCACAAAAAATCGCTATTACAGCAAACCTTCCGGCAGAATATTTTTAAATTCAAGGAGAAACTGCTGGTCACAGACAAATACATATACAAAAAATTTGGTTCAACTCTATGCTTAACTTCATACACTTATTGATGGTACGATAATGAAAATGAAACAGACATAGCTATTAACAGCGCCGCCTTCCGGCAGAATATTTCTAAATTGAAGTAGGACCTGCTTGCGACAACTAAATACGTACATAAAAAATTTGGTTCAATTCTATGCATAACTTCATACACTTTTCGATGGTACAATGGCGACGGACGGGCAGAAAGACATTTTGTATAAACATGTGTTTTGGGATCTCTGACTCTTAAAACGTGTAAATCCGTCGAAAACCGGAAGTCGAAAAAAATTTCGATTGCAATACTTTCTTCCGTTGAAGATAGCGTCCAAAGGTAAAATTTACCACTAAATTCAAATATGATGTCAAAATAAGGTGTTTGCATTGAAAATTTAAATTTTTGTTACAATTTCAACAGGGAGACAGCCTCTTAAGCATTTTTTTTTTAAACTGTAACTTTAGAGGAGACTCAATTCCCAATCGAATGATTATTTTCTTTTTTCTGTGCGCCTACTTAACGATAAATTATTACTGTGGTTATGTTTTCTTTTGATCAATTGTACGTACATTATTGATCTTCTTGAATTCTAGTTTATTCAACTTCTGCCGCAGACAAAGAATTGTTTATATTCGATTTTATAATTTTTCTAAATTAAGCATTAAATATCTAGATGTTTAAACGTTATGATATACATGTATTTGCTGGAAAGATCCACACACCCTCTAATTTGTTTAAATTTTATAAATGAATCAGTCCAAATATTTACTATCTAATTTTACCTTATTGTTTAAGACTAAAGCGTTGTTAATTTAATTAGGCGAGGATCCTAACTGGAATTTGAAAGAGTAAGTCAACATTAAAGCAATTACTTATAAAATATCAAATAATTAATAAGTACAAATTACGCGTTGTGATTATTTACATAGAAATTCCCGCCTATGACATCCGAATTGATAATGAAATGAATCGATAACAAAATCGATCGAAATTGCTCTTAATCTAACCTAAATTAACTCAGACACATCATGAATAAATTGTAAAGGCGGCACATAATAAAAATTAACAAAAGTAGAGTTTATTTACAGATACACATCACAAAATAAACAAAGAAAAAGTAAAAACATTAAATTAAAAAAGCTACTACATAGTAAAATTTAGACTCATTTGATCCAAACAATTTCAAAATTTTTAAATTTCCTTTCGGGATTGTATTCAAATATTACATATTTAATTCAATATTAATTTCCAACACATTCACCACTGTTTGTTGGGATTTATTTGAAATCATTCTTTAAAAATTGCATTACTGGAATTATTATAATCATAGATTCAATTACTTACATTTAGAGTTCGACCGAATATTAGGTTTCGGTTTCGGCAAAAAATTTAGCGCCGGTGAAAATACTGTTGAATATTCGGCCGGGGACGTAACTATTTATGTTCCTAAAATTTCGTTTTTTACTTGGGGAATTTTCACTATTGGCTCTGTTGGCTTTTAATGAGAGCCCCTTTATTTATTGCTATGAACTTTACTGTTTATAATAACTCATTTTATATATGGCTAAATTTGGAAAGAGCTTTCCATGTGCTCATTAAAATCTGTACACTTAAGAAGACAATGGACGTTATTATTATTTTTTTTAATTTTCATCATAGAGATATGAAATTTTGTGGAAATGTACAGTCGTGGAAAAAAAAGTAAACACCCCCACTAACTCCTCAACAAATTATCGTAGAAGAAAATTACTGGTACCGAACGATTGTAAATAAAGTCTACTTTTAAACGATATAGATAAAATTTGCTTAGGGGCCATCTACATATTAAAACGAACCTTAACTTAGTTTTTTTCAATAGCAGTACACAATTCTGACATCATAAATGAACTCTACACTGTTAAAAATTTGCAGCATTCTGGCAGGTCATTTGACCGTTTTTACCGAAAACGGTTACACAACCGTAATTTAACACTATTCTGACGATATTATTGGCCATTTTACGGTCAGAATATAGTTAAATTATGGTTATGAAACCATTTTTTCAAAAAACGGTCGAATGACCTGCCAGAATGCTGCAAAATTTTTAACAGTGTACATCCTCCAATTAGTCTAAAAACAAATTTTTATGCAATTCGTACCATAAGTTTCCGAGAAATTATTTTAAAACGAGCGTATTTTAAGGGCTGTATCCAAATTGAAGTTCGGAAATCGATTATTAACCAAGAGAGTCCCCATTTTGATCAAGGCACCTTAAGAAGTCAATGAAGCCTGCTAGATTACAATACAGCAGAAGAAATTTCAAAATATCTGGTCACTTCTATTATAGACGGCCCCTTAAACCATCATTTTGCCGTTTTTTAAGCATATTTTGAAGAATACTTGGAAGAAAAATGTAAAATTTTGGATTTACATAAAGCAGGACTTAATAAATCTAAATCCATCAAAAAAATTGCAGGTTGCAATTCATAATTTTTTCGAATATTAATTTCATAATTCATATCATAAAATTATAAAAATTGCAAATTCAGCGTATTTATGTTTGGGTATATTAGTATTATCGCTACAAAAAAAAATTAGCACATTAGGAGCATAATTTCTGGCGATATTAATAAAAATATGAAAATGTAATTTAACATTAGAAGCACTAAATTTTGAATGTTTATAATTCAAAAACTTATCATTCTAATGACTTGAAATTCGATGTCTAGGCATAATTTGAACCGAAGATTTGAAATATCTTGTTAAAATTGTGTATTGTCATTGAAAAAAAATGAAGTTTGGATTCGTTTTAATATGTAGATGCCCCCCTAAGCAAATTTTATGTACATAATTTAAAAGTAGACTTTATTTCCAATCGTTCGGTACCAGTAACTTTCTTCTACGATAATTTGTTGAGGACTTTGTAGGGGGTGTTTACTTTTTTTTTTCCACGACTGTACATTCCACCATAAGTATACATAACACCTTAAAATTAATTTCCAATCTTATTATAATTTTAAGATAAAAAAAAATTAAATTTTATAAAGAAATTTTAAAATGCTCCATGCGTCATAAATGTTGAGATATTTCCTCGATTTTGCATTTTAATAATTTAAAACTCT
This sequence comes from Maratus speciosus, assembly GCA_963932465.1. Lineage (NCBI taxonomy): Eukaryota > Metazoa > Arthropoda > Arachnida > Araneae > Salticidae > Maratus > Maratus speciosus. The sequence goes on from OZ010793.1 coordinate 485,450,434, forward strand.
ATTTTAAAAAATCGATATTTTAATCCCTTGAATATTTAATCTTTTAGAGATTTTTTTCAGAATTAGATATCGATTTTCATCAAAATTTTGCTTTATAATAAATTAAAAAGCAAATTTAATTATCTTAATGAAGTCGAATTTCAAAATGCATACACAATTTCTTTGCAAGCAATATCAAGATTTTTCCTTATCAATTTCAAGAATTGTGATAAAAAAATTATGGTGCATGGAGCATTTAAAAAATCTAAAAACGTTGAAAAGTCAGTCTTGAGAAAAACAGATTTAAAGTATATTAAAAGGCCTCAAAATTCTTTATGTGCAAAATTCAAACGCTTGTAAGTTTTCGAAAAATAATCGCACCTGCATGCGGTTTTTCACAAATTGTTCAGAACAAACTGGAGAATAATATTATACAGAAAAATAATTTTCGATTTTTGGGTCGATTTATCCTCAACTAAAGCTGCACAGAGTGGTAAAAAAAGTTTAGTTTGAATACTACAGAAATGTTTTGAACGTGCTCTAAGGATTGTGTAGAATAAAAGTACAGAATAAAACAGCTGGTGACCATTTACAAAATTCATTATATACCTAAGGTAAAAAGAGGTATGTATGCCTAAAACACTTTTTAATTAGTTGAAATTCATATAATTAAGAAAGATTCTGTGTTATCGATGAATTTCATACGAAAATTAGAAGTTTTGGTCAGAGGCACAGATTGCCAACTTGGAAATAAAGTTTCCAAACAAGGCACATATATGGAGTGTTCTCATAATCTTTTGACTTTTCAGGAATAAAAATCTGGTGAAATTAAACTTACCAAAATAACATTTTAAACTTATAGACGAATTTGTTAATGATTCAAAATAAAGAAAAAATGGTCTGCAGCAATTTTTTTTATTTTTGTTTAACTGAGGTTTAAGTTAAACTTGCGAGTTTAATTTTCCTTACCATTTTACCACTATAACTTTTTATTTTCTTCTAAATTTTTACTTATAATGAATTTACATAATACCCACAGGATATTCAAATAAGAAATAATAACAATGTAGTATTTTTAGTACGAAATTTTGGCATAACATTGTCTTAAAGGGGTGTTAAAGAAAGGACGGTCAGGAAAAAAGGGGGCGGTATAGGAAAAAAGGGACGATAAGGAAAAAAAGGGAAGGTAAGGATGGGACGGTAAGAAAAATTACCACTTATTTTTAGGCAAATCACGTTAAGACTAAGTGATAGCCACAACGTTCATTGATATGCAGTCATGCAATGGGTTTTTTTCCATTATAAGAAATCCCCCCCCCCCCCCAAGAATATGTACTAAAAAAAAATTATTATTCAGTGTCAGAAAAATATAGAAAAGGCAAAAGATTGTGAGAATGTCTCATATACAGTCGAACGTGGATAATTCGAACGTCTTTAATTCGAATTCGTGGATAATTCGAAGTTTTTTGTCAGTCCCTTGAAACTTGTATTCAGTTAATGCTAAAAAATTTTGGTTATTTCGAAGTCCAACTTCTTTAATTAGAAGTTTTTACCCTTTCAAAAATGACAAAATCTAGTTTCAATGCAGTTATTTGAAAAGTGGCCGCGTTATTTTCAGCTATTGTGGAAAATTCTTTAGGGAACATAAGGGGGTGGGAGAATATTCTTATCTGTTCTAGGAAACAGAGCAGGTATAAAGGGAGGAGGAACGAACGCCCTTTCCCTTGTAAGTGACACATGCTACTCTCGCCAATGCGATAAATCATAGATGACACGCGTTGCAATTCCTTCGAAACCAGGACTATAGTCGCTTGAGTTTTCTTCATTGTGCTCTTAGCTTTTGTGGTGAAGGTTCAGTGCAAGCATGTCGTTGAGTAAGCCCCGTGTCCCGTATAAAACCTTATCTTTCGATGAAAAAATTGCTGTGATTCGTGAGGTAGAAAAGGGTGTAAAGAAGAAATGCATCATCGCAAAAGAATATGGAATAGCACCTCACACTCTTTCGACCTTTTTGAAAAATAAAGAAAATTTTTTGAAATCTAATCGAAATCGCAAACGGGCTAGAGAACCCGATAATCCTGATGTGGACGAGTGTGTCTTGAAGTGGTTTAAGCAAGTGCGGGACAAAAACATCCCTCTCAGTGGAACTCTTGTTCGTGCAAAAGCGGAAGATTTTGCTGTCAGCTTAGGAAACAACAACTTCAAAGCAAGCTCCGGATCGTTAGACGGATTTAAGGAAAGAAATGAAATTTCCTTTAAGTCTGTGTGTGATGAAAGTTCAAGTGTGGACCAAGATGCAGCAAATGAGTGGAAAGAAAAAGTTGTTCAAATCATTGAGCATACACAGGACAGAAACATTTTTAAAGTCGACGAAACTGGACCTTTTTCCCTGCAAAGACTTTGGATTTTAAAGGTGAAAAATGTAGCGGAGGAAAACACAGTAAAGACCGAATAACCCTACTTTTGGGAGCAAACATGGACGGCACTGAGATGTTATCTTTACTGATGATTGGAAAATCAAGAAATCCAAGGTGTTTTAAAAATGTCAAAACAAAGCCTATAGAATACCGTTTTAACACGAAAGCCTGGATGACGGGGAATCTTTTTGAAGAATGGCTGCTAGATCTCAATCGCTCATACCAAAGAAAAGACAGAAACATCATCTTGTTTATTAATAACTCACGGCCCATAAATCGATACCCCCTATGGAAAATGTCACGGTTGAATTTTTTCCGCCAAACATGACCTCAGTGATGCAACCAATGGATCAAGGCATCATTAAAAATCTGAAGCATTTCTACAGATGCCTAGTCGTTCAACACCTCCTTACTGAATCTTCCCCAAAGCTTCCCATTACCCTCCTCGATGCATCAAGAACGTGTTTAAATGCATGGTCCAGAGTGAGCAAAAAAACAATAGCAAACTGTTTCCGGAAAGCAGGATTCGTCAGGAACACTGTCCCTAGCGAGCTTTTAGATGAAGAAAATTTAACACCCCCAGTTGCATGGGAAGACAGCATACCATTTGATGCTTACGTCGAAATTGATAAAAACATTTATGAAGAGCTGTCTGATATAGCTATTCTATCAGAAGTTCTAAACAATAAGAACATTGCAACAGAAGACGATGAAGATATTGAAGATGAGGTAGAAGAACAGAGATCGATTCCAACTTCAAGTGAGGCAGTTATTCATCTAGCCGAATATCGTCGTTATGTAGAAGGACAATCTAAAGTGAGTGAAGCTGTGTTTTGAGCTGTAGATATCCTTGAAGATTTTGTTAAAAAAATATCAAGTAAGCTCTTTAAAGCAATCTGAAATATCTCAATATTTTAAAAAGCTGTAGATATTTTATTTAAAATTAATAAACATATTTTTTTTTAGCAATTTCTTTTACGATTGATTATTTTACGGCATAAAAATAATTTTTTTGGATAATTCGAAGTTTGGATAATTTGAAGTTTTGCAGTGGTCCCTTACGCTTCGAATTATCCAAGTTCGACTTATGTATGTGTGTTTGTCAGAAATACGTATAATTAATGAATAATTATGTGCATATATACACGTACTTTAAATTTATTTTTAAGACAGTTCGTTTTCGGCCGGAACAAGGAAGATAACCGAAATTCGGATTCGGTTCGGTTTCGGTCCTTCACTACATACATTATTAACCCTAGAGCGGTATCGTGAATATCAGCACAGTAATGGTACATATACGCCTAAAAATATGGATTATATAAACCCCTTCTCGAAGCATCCCCAGAGGGTGGCGGTGAACCTCCAAGGTCAAATAGTATGACACCTGTTTTTTTCCTCAAAAGTATATAAACCGTTCTAGGGTTAATCGATATTCCACAAATACTTACTGGCTTTCTTGCAAAGAGAATTTTACTGTCCATTAGTAAATATTTTTAGACTTAGCTGTAATTCACATCTCAGTTATCGAAAATGATTATCTTAGATAACAAGTGTACGGCTTAATCTAGTCCTTGTACTGATAACTCGTATTTCTTTTTAACACTTTCCAACATAGTTGAAAAGTGTTTATGATTTCGGTTTTTCTGTCCGTCTGTCCGAGCTCTAACTCTCGTAAATAAACTCGGATTGCCCCGATATTTTTTTTATGTTATTGATGCTTTGCATAGCACGATCGGTGATGAAAATGAAGTGTGTAACATTTTTAGTTTATTTACAGGGACGGTCAAAAGCTTTCCATTACATTACGGTCTATGGGGAAAAGTCGTTTCAAGTTCGTTTTAATGATGTTAGACAATTTCAAACATAATGAAATTGATAAGCATTTATGTAGTGCACTGAATCATGCATTCTGAAGAATATGGGTGGCAAAGCATTTAGTATTCATTTACAGGGCGACACATAAGAATTCCGTTAATAATGGTCTACGGAGAACTTTTTGCAGCGTATATTATTTCTGTTACACGATTTCAAATATAATGAAAATGATATACGTTACTGAGGGTTACTAAAAGTTATTTGCTGTGCAACATGATGTGCATAGCCTTCATCGTTCATTTACAGGGACACGCAAAAGATTCGGATAGTGTACTGTATCAGAACACTGTCTATTAGCTATAAGTGTTGGAAATGCGATTTCATTAATAGTATGTGCATTGAACAAAATTTTAGCTTAGTATGTGGTGGGTATAAAGGCTGTAGATCATTATACAGGGCTACACAAAAGAATTCGAAAGCAATTCGGATTATCAGCGTAAATGGCTAAAGATAGCTTTTATTTCAGTTATGCACTTTCAAGGTGCATTATATTTAGTATTCTAGGAAATGTCTGTATAATATAAATAAAATCATATACAGGGCCACGAAAAAACTGGATACATGACCTCTTAAGGATGATAATGTTTGGAAGTGTGATTTGGTAGTTTTAATTGTTTTAACTTGAATTAAATTTTAGCTTAATATGTAGCGCATGGGAACGTCCACTGTTACTCTTGTGACCACCAGAACAAATCTCCATATATATTTCCAATTCTTTTATTACAAAATATATTTAAGATAAATTTGATACAAGTTCTTAAAAATACATGTACTCTACTTTCATAAACCATATACAATTTGTACCAAAAAGCATTTAACTTGGCTAGATAATAAATGGAAATTTTGTTACTGTTGTGACCACAAAAATAAATGCGATTTTCAAAAATTGTGTTTGACGCAGAAATTCTGTGAATTATATGAGACTATAGAAGTAAAATTTACAGAATATAGCAGAGTAATTATATCTTTTTAAAAAGCATTAATCATTAAACTCATCTGATAACGCATGAATTAGTTACATTTGATTTTGCAAAATGCTAAGTGTTACTCTTGTGACATTTTGACCATAATGTAATTTTAACAAAAATTCAGTTTAAATACTAAACAAAATAATTAAAATAAGTTAAAAAAAATATTTTCCATGCAGAACAACTTTTAATGATGGTTTAATTTTAAAATAACATAAAATAATGTAAAAAATTCTAAAATTAACAAACACTATAAGCACATAGCAACCTCTCAGTTTCTGCTACTTAACAGAATAATTCATTGTCTTCATTATCACTAATATCACTTGCAACTTCTCCTGTATCATGATTTACTTAATGAAACACAAATTCTTTGTACAAACTATGTTAGTGTAAAGTTTGTAGTAGATAGTGTCATTTTTCATGGTTTTAACAAACTGTATTTGTTGAATGCCCTTCGCTGTTTATATTTTCTCGTAAAGTAATGAAACTTTATTGTTTTATTTCTTTTGACAAAATAAGCAGTATATCTTAGAATTGCTTTTTTAGCACGCACTTCACTCCATATATATCATTATACAACAACACAAAATAAATCTACAGCATCTATACCAGGAGTATTTGAAAAAAAAAATATGCCCAATTAAGTTAATTGAGAAAGGAGTCTGATTCATTGCAGGCATATTTGCATAGTTATGTATATTTTTTTAATTGGAAAGCCCAACCATCATATAAAAAAGTAAAACAGGTACATTTTAGGAAAATACAAATACCCTTAAAGATGCAATGTTGAAATTTTACATACGAAAGCAATTACAAAAAATTGATTTTGAGTTACATTGTCTAAAATAGGATTTTAGCATAAGATTTTACTTTATTGGGATCATACCAAATAAAAAGCTGAAAATAGAGTCGCTTGTGGATTTGACCAGTAATGTAGTATTTCATACCAAAATTACGTCTTGGCATGAAAATAAAACAGTTTCCAGAAAATCCACTGACATAACTATTCTTTGAGAAATGGTTATTTTTTTTGGCATTATGAAAATAATCCCTTGTACAAGTTTCAATGAATGTGTGCCAGAGAAATGGATTTAGTTGCTTTCGAAAATTTTTAAACAATCGGAAATGGTTTCTTTAACTGTTACTTTTTCAAAACGTTTATCAACGTTTTGAAAAAGTAACAGTATCGAGAAGATGTTGATAAACGTTTTGTCAATCGCAAAACGTCTATCAACGTTTTGCTATTTACAATTTCTGTTTTATGGACTTCCGTTTCAAATAATTCTTCGATGTTATCTCCGCAAATTAGACATTCGGAATTCCTAAATTCTAATTATCATGTATCTCCTCAGACAAAGTCATTAAATCCATCACAGGAATGTTTAATGCAGGAAATACACCAGTTACTACATTATGAATTGCTTGAATGTTTTCGTGACAGCAACAAATGGAGATATTCTGATGATATAATTTTCTATTGTTTTATGGAACTAGGCTTTAAAGCTGCAAAGGAATCTCCAATTTTTCAATTTAGGGAAGCTTCTTTAAACAAAAAACGTATCCTCTTATTAAATGTCCCCTAGAATTGATGAAATTATGTGACTTTTTCACGCTTAACTAACGTAGATTTAGCTGAAGAATGACCTCTTCTTAAATCTTCATCAACATAAAATTCTCCAAAGCTGTGAAGTTAGATTTTTTCCGTTACAGTATCTGAGGTTAGCTAGTTCTCTACTTTTTCCTTTTCTTAATATTTCCATTTTCTTGCTGAAGCTTTTCTGATTCTAAGACTTTTCTTCACCTTATCGTAATACATTTTGTTTTGTTTCTTTCTCACAACAACATATTCAATTTCATTCTTATTTTTTCTCTACAATTTTTGGCGCTTAGTAGAATTTTTCCTGCTTTTTTTGTCGTGTATAAGAAGCGTGCATTAAAATCTTGCCTTTAAAATATACAATCAGAATCCTTTCCATAAGAGTTACTATAAGAACCTCTGCAGGTTATGCAGCAGAATTTAGTAAACGAAGCTTTACAAAGCCTATAAAATATCTAATAAAAGACCATGTGCTTCAAACCAAAAGAAAACACACAAAAATGACACGAGTTGATTTGTTTTATTTTATCTTTAATTACTTGTCACGATTATTTTATAATCTTAAGTAGCACCAAAAATGAAAAAAAAAATTCACCCATTAAAAAATCCCTAATAAAGATAATTTATCCTCCTTAAAATTTACAAAATAACCTTAGTTATAGCTAAAACTATTTCAAGAACTGCTCTAATAACAGGGAAAAAACAACAAAACTTTAAGCATTCTGTTTGTTTTGGTTGTAACGCAGTTTTATATCAAACTATTGACAAAAGTAATATGTGTTACTCTTGTGACACAGACGTTTGTTACTCTTGTGACATCTCCCCAGAGCCTATTCCATGCTTAGCATAAACAAAATATTTAATGTAAAATATGTCTTATGCCTCGAAATCAGAGAATTAGAAGTTTTGGGTAAAAAATTTAAATAGTTTTTTATTTATTAAAACTTTTGTATGTTTTCCGTTACTCTTGTGACATTTAAGTATTAACGTTTAAATACAGCCAAAAACATGTTAAAGACATTATCTGAAAGGTTTTATCTATGTAGATCTTAAAGATATGATAATAGTTTGTTGATTTGAACGCATAGTAATTTTATTGAATTCTAAAAAGTAAAAAAATCATACATTTCAATATGTTTTATTTTAAGCTCAAATGTAAATGTATTTTTATACTGTTAGTATCCAGCTCATTTTCAGTAAACACTTGCTCTTATGAAATTAAAACTTACAAATTCCTATACTTCAACTCTTTAGCTTTAAATTGATGTATCACACTTATATTTCCGTTTAAAAAATTTTTTTCAGCAAAAATTTTTTTTTGCCGTGGACGTTCCCGCATATAAAAATCTGTTGGTAATAATACCAGGCCGTACAAAAGAATTCAAGTATGTTTCCGTATATGGATAGAAACTGTTGAAGGCGCATTTTCAACCTATTATGCATTTTCTTACTAAACTAGGTTTCAGCATACAGTAAAATCTCCCTAAAGCGACCACGTTCCGTACCAATAAAAATTGGTCGCTCCGAGAGGTGGTCTCTTAATGGAGGAAAAAGCTAACAATTAATGCTACTAAAATTTAATTTTCACATTAGGAAAAAAATATGAAAATGAAAGTATCAAAACAAAAGTTAATTACATAAGTTAATTACTGCGGACTTTAAAAAATGAATACATTGACGTTTGCTTTGATTTTACGGTTTTGTCTTTTATAACATTTATTTCCAAGTCCTTTCGAAGTTCAGTAAATAAATGCAATTTTTTTGGCGGCGGGAACAAATAATGACGATTTCATTAATTTATCTATTTCTTTGAGAGTTTCCTGACAGAATAGACCAGAAGAGTTTATTGACCGTCATTCTTAATTTGTCATCAGAGTTAAATTCATTGCCTAAAAAGGCACAAAAGAGTTTAAACACTTAAGAGTTACAGAAATAATAAAAAATAAATCTAAACTTAGTTTAGAAGTTTGAATAATGCGCTCTTTGGGATTATTTTTCTAATAAAACATTCTTTAAGGGACCAGGAAAAAACTAAATTTGTTTCATTTTGTTCAAAGAAATGGGTAGCTCATGGAGGCAGTTAACTGGGATGGCCTCTGAATGGCGGTAAAATTAGTATTGAGCCTTAAATTTCGTTCCATGAAAAAATGGTCGTTCAGGGAGGTGGTCGCACATGGAGGTTTCACTGTATTATGTAGAATATGTGCAAATTGTAGACTGAGTGCAGGACTGCATAAAATAATTGGCAATTGGCATAAACTTTTCCTCTATGGACGGTAATTGCTGAAATCTGATTTTCAAATGTGTGTTGACTAAAATATTTACTTACATTTTTTTTTTACCTTACTAGGGGGGCACCGCCCCCCTGCTCGCTACGCTCACCAGCCCCCCGCGTAATCGCTTAGCTATTCCATTCGGTATAGCGAAGCAATTCCTATTTTCTAACAAACTCCAGATTACTGTTTGTGCTTAAAAATAATGTAAATAATTTAATTAAGCTCTATTCATAAGCTAATATTAGTTTTTGCTGCACTGAAATATCTCAATTTGTTGATTTCCTGCATGCAAGTAAACCCTATTGTATTTCAATGGGAGTCTATGGAAATTTGGCGAAATACTGGAAATAGCGCTAAGTTGGCGTCACTTTTGGTGACAGAGAGACGGGTCTCCCCTTGGTAACCTCCCTTATAGCGTCATAAAGCTCTGACCAATCAGTTGCATTTCACGGTATCTACGCAGATTTTCATTGTACCATTTCCAAAGCATTACTTTTTGCAAGGCATACTTAGATACTACTACCGGCAGACCGATTTGCGTTTAATGTATGAAGTTGCTCGCCAGAGGACTCTGATACGCTGCCCAAAACAGAAATTTGACTCTGATCGTAACTTCAACGACGAGAACCAATCAAACCGCTCTGGGCAGGGTTCAGAGAATTCCAATGTGTTTACATTCCCCCCCCCCCCCCCGTATAGATATGATTCAAAAGAGTTTAATAAAAATATTAACTCTAATCATCAAAAAAAAAAAAAAAAAAAACATCATTTTAACAATTATCGGAATAATAAATGGTGTGATCGGAGAATACTTACAAGGTTGCTACTTAATACCAAGTTAATACTAAATACCAAGGTTGCCACTTTAGCGCATTTATCGCCAGGTTGGGGAGAAGTAGAGTATTCTACGATTCACCCCAATAAATAAAAGCATGCATAGTCTAAAAACATCAATGTCACAAATTTATTTGCTATCTTCACTGCTGAAACAATAAAACTAATGGAATTTCTTTTAAATATATTAAAGAACTCATAAAATTCCTTGTAATAATTAATAAATATAATTTATTAAGTAACAAATACACTTACATGATTTAATCAAAATTGCTTGGATAACATAAAATATTGCAACGATATTTAAATCTGAGATCACCATTTCTTTTTATGATTAAAAATAAGAATATTTAATGTTTAAGGAAGATCGTCTTTTTTTTTTTTTTTTTACTATTATTATTATTATTTAGTTCGGACGATATCAAACAAACATTTTACGGGTTGCAATAAATTCGTCAAAAATAACTGCTTAAAGCCAGTTATGAGAACTGTAGTTTGATAAAAACCAAATTTTAATTTTAAAACGTGTATATGAAACACAAGCTATTTTTATGTAAATACGGGAGATTAAAAAAAGAAGGTACTTGTTAGTTATCCCGTCGACCAAATTACTATCGCCAAATTGTAAGATTAAATGCCAATAATGGTTGATCGTAAATGTCGCATTCACTTGACAACACATGTTTACTTCATCAAGTGATTTTTATTTCGACGTTTTATTTGTATTTTTATTAATGTTATACTAATTTATTTGTTCTTTTGTCATTTAAAATAAAAATGATGTCAATTTGTATAATTTGGCGGGTGGTTTGGCGAAATTGGTCGACGGGATAACTAACAAGTACCAAAAAGGATAACAGAATGAACCAAACGATCAAGTAAACAATAAGTAATTTAGCTAATCTTAAAAGTATGTGAACACTAAAATACTACAAGCTGTGTAAAATATACTTTTAAATCGAAGGAAATTGAGGAATATAAGTATTTAATTTATTATTCTGAAAATACGATCAATGATTCTGAAACTTCGACGATGAGAAACAAGCCACTACCTGGGCAGGGTATAAATGTAAACAAAAAAGAGCACGTTCTGATGCTTTGGTTTAGGGTTTGAAGCTGAATCCGACTTCACTTTTTCGACGGTTTTCGGCGAAATGCGTGGGCCGTATATATCATAGTAGGCTGTGCTTTTTGGTACTTTTCCGTTATACGGACAACATTGTCGCCAAGCGCAATAGTTGGCGCAAAATGAAAATCACGTGAATGGAAACATTTGAAAAATAAAAGAAAAACATTGTCGATAGTAAAGTGAGCATTTTAAAAATATAACATTTGAAAATTACAGAATTTTACGAACTATTTTATTAAATCACAAATATATAATTAAAATAAGTGAACAAATAACTGTTATACAATAAAGTAATAAAATAAAAAAAATCATATTAAACTGCTGCCATAAAATTACAAATCTCTTTGGCACAGATGTCATATTCGCCCCATATTGGCGCGATTTTTTTTCGGTTGCCAATTTGGCGAAAACATCAACAGCATAAACAACATAGGTACAGATGTCATATACGCCCCATATTGGCGCGATTTTTTTACGCCAATTTCATATACGCAACGGGTATTTAATTGGCGCCAAAGTGTCGTTATTTTGCTTGATATGGTAACCCGGATGTTGCTGTTTATGCTGTTGATATTTTCGCCAAATTGGCATCGGAAAAAAATCGCGCCAATATGGGGGTATGATGTCATATTTTGTATATGACATCAGTGCCACAACATAATCCGGGTTACCACATCAAGCAAAATAACGACACTTTGGCGCCAGTTAAGTACACGTTGTGTATATGACATTGGAGTCAGGAAAAAATCGCGCCAATATGGAGCGAATATGACATCTGTGCCATATCTCTTAGCATTGCAGTAAACATTTCATTTTTTGAATGAAGACGTCGCCACATAAACTCTATGAGATACGACTCTAAATGATGACGAACTGTTCCCCGATGTCTTTTGTTGCGCCATTTTGCGATGCCCCATAATCTCTCAACATTTTGAGTATGACATCCAGTATTAGGGTCGACAAAATTGTATTTATGATTTACTGTGAAATGATCATAATCAGCACTTCGCAGTTCATCTGTTTTATATCCTTTCCAGTAATCTGTATAAATAATACTTCCATGAGCTACATTGTTTTCTATTGCCGCCATTAAAGTTTCAGCTGTGCGATCGGAAATAGGAGTAAGGAAACATCCCCATGTTTCACGGCATAAACCATCTAACACCCATTGAGGAGGAAGAACACGCCCTATGTTGCTTTTTCTTCCGGTAAAAAGACTTTCATCTACTTCTATAATTTTATTAGGTCCACCGATTTTTCTATTTGGTCGTGAACTTAAAGCATTTACACAAACTTCTCTAAAATAACTATTCCAGTCCACTGTTGTGTTGTGGTTCATATCAAGTTGCAGCTCACAAGACAAGACAACCGCGATCCTTCAAACCATGGTTTTTGTCGGTCCCAGATGTCATATTCGCCCCATATTGGCGCAATTTTTTTTCGGTTGCCAATTTGGCGAAAACATCAACAGCATAAACAACATAATCCGGGTTACCACATCAAGCAAAATAACGACACTTTGGCGCCAATTAAGTACCCGTTTCGTATATGACATTGGCGTCAGAAAAAAATTGCGGCAATATGGGGCGAATATGACATCTGTGCCTTTTTGTCGTATTCCTACGCTTTCTTCGCATGATCGTAAGCTACATCTCCATTTCGGATTTCAGAACTCATCCATAATTTCATTTCATGGTTGTTTGAACACAACCTTTTATTATGCAGAATTCCAAATTTCTGAAACAGTTTTATCGCAACTTTCTCATCATCTGGTAATTGACAAATGGTAAAATCCATCTCAGCGTCAGCAGTAAAAGTAAATTATAACTTCATAAAAAGAAATATTTTTTAAAATTCGAATAGAACTTTCCAAGGTTAAGGTTAAATAATAATCATTCACGTAATTCACGTTTCATAAATAACAAATCACAATGTTTCGCATGGTTTACAAGAAAAATCCTTTTCACGATGAGGGCTGAACTAATTGGCGCATTAGCACACATTTTGGCATGCTGTCCGTATAACGGAAAAGCACCCTGATTTTTGGCGAAATACTGGAAATAGTGCCAAGTTGGCGTCACTTTTGGCGACAGAGAGACGGGTCCCCCATTGGTAACCTCCCTTATAGCGTCATAAAGCTCTGACCAATCAGATGCATTTCACGGTATCTACGCAGATTTTTTATTGGTCCATTTCCAAATCAAAACTTTTTTTTTTATATATAGAAGGATTAAACAGCGAAGTCATTGTCGAAGTTTCATAATCCATGCTTGTGGCATGATTTTTCTTTCTTCTTTTATTGTTGTCATGAGTAACGAGAATATCGATTACGAGAAAATGATATGATTTGTTCTTTCTTTTGTATTGCATAACAAAGGAAATAAATTTACACATTATCTCTCTTTCAACAATATTGGTTTTCATTTCAATACCCATTGCAGTTTCTAGAAATATCCCCCTTTTTACGATCAGTGATAGTTTTTGTTGGTAACTTCAAGATCGAAAGTAAAAACGCAATAAAAGATTATTTGACTTTCTTTTTTTCATTTGTGATTATTTTCAGGGAACTGGTACGTTGCTTATCAACGGGAACAACTTTATATAGATATTTTTTTCTAATCTTTATTGCTACTTTTGACTTTTCTATTCTAGTGCAGCTGAAACGAGCTTAAAAACTAAAAAACTAAAAATGTATTTTACAATTGAGGATAGAAAATTTCATGAGCTAAAGTGCAGAAAGTATTCTATGATCATGAATTGTTTATGGATTTAGAGTATGTTTCAAATTTTCAGCTTTTCAAATTGCTTTTCATGATGTTTAGGTGAATTGTTACATGCCGTTTACGTTTTTGTTATTTTAGAAGGAGATTTGCTCCCCGAAAAATGAAAATAATTTTTCTTCTTGTTATGAAACAGCTTTGAGTAATATACAAAAATATAAAAGTGTAAAGTAGGTATATTTCTGCGTCCATGGTAATAAAAATAGTAAGAATTACAATAAAATAAACAATTAGCGAACATCATTGATTTAATATAATTTTGCATTAAATTAGTAGTACATTGTTTATTAATCTTTTCTTGCTAATAAACTGTTGTTCATTATTTCATTCAATTTTTACTACTTATAAACATCGTACATGAATGATTTTATAATTATTTGTAACTTTAATATATTAATAATTATATTGATTATTAACCCTTTATATCCCAACTTATGAATTCATGAAAATTTCGTCTTCTAAAGCATTTTTTTGTAAATTTTTGAATTTACATTAGAAGTACACAATCATTTAATAAATTTTCGAAGGATTTTGCCAATTAAAAATAATTAATTAAATTTGAATTTGTAAAGATTTTGTGTAATATTTATAACTCTATTCAAATTTTCTATTTAAAATATTTTTTGGGTATTTTATAGGATTAGGAAATGTATGCTCTTACGATAGAAATATAGAAATATTTCATACCTGAAACTTTTCCTCTACAGTCTTTCAATGTCAAGAAAACGGAAAAGATTCAAATGAAAAAAAAAATCAACCTTTTAAAAATATTTTTGCTTTGTGCAACCAACAATGCTTTTCAAACAAGATAAAGTAAAGTACAGTGTGACTTCAAAAATTCGGCATTCAGAAATCCGGCGACTTCAAAAATCCGGCATCAAAACCATCTTTTCCTTTCTTTTTTATTTTACTCTTTCAAGTTATGGGAGAAGAAAAATAGCAATTCTTTATGAATTAAAAACTTCAAGGTCGAAAGTAAAAATGCAATAAACGAATATTTGACTTTCTTTTTTTCATTTGTAATTATTTTCAGGGAACTGGGATGTTGCTTATCAACGAGAACAACTTTGGGGGCAACTTTAGCGAAAGCAAGGCACAATGTATGGCCGAAATGAATTTTAGGCATCTGCGACATCCATGATGAGGAAGAATTTTCAGGCTTTCACATTTTTTGTGAAAAGTCCGCAATTTCTGAGCTTTGTGACGAATCCAATGGAATTCACAAAAAAAGTCCCACATATGTTCAAATAGAACTCTAGATAGGAAAAGCAATGTATAAGCATACCAGCTCAAAATATTTCTAAGTCTCAAGGTTCTGCAGGAAATGATAAAAAGAATCAATCCATCTAAACCAATCTTAAAGGTTGACTGAAAAAGAGAAAGGCTAGAAAAAAAAGAGGAGTTACGGAATCCCTTTTAAGTAGCAAGCTTGCCGATATTTTCCCAGGACAATTTAAAAATGAAACTCGATGCGAAATTCTCTCACGCTAGCAACGAGGGTCTCTCTTGACCTATGATATTGAAGCTTGTTAGTGATGTCAGTCAACCTGGACACTGAGTGGGTCCTGAGTGGGATATAGATAGCCTTGGTTTTAAGAAAGGCAAGTTAACGGGAAGATGTGTTTGGAATCCCAAGGAGGGAGTTGCTCTCAAAAAGTTTGGGGCTGAGATTTCGGACAGGTCCGAAGCAGTCTGCCGATTCGGGCATGGGAGATTTCTCCGGTGGAAACCGCGAGATATGAGTAGTTGGCAACGGATTGGTATACACAGGAAAACAGAGGCAGCTGTTTCTTACGAGACTATCGTGACAGGATTTTGGATTTATATCGAGAAAGAATCCAGTAGAATTTGAATGCTAATCCTATACTCTGAACATTATACTTTTAATGAACATTGTCGCCAGCTGTAAAGTACCTAGAAAATATAATATAGTTGTAATGCAAGTATTAATCAAGAAATATTAATTTATGTCATTTAAATAAATCGTTTGATTTAAATATTACTTGGGCCTCCGCTTGACTGAAGTTCCACGCTACCACTTCCACCTGTAAGTCGAAGGTTTTACAAGCTCATTGAACACGCAAAATTAAAAAATACATTAAGTGTCGAAAAAGGGATATAGATGATTAGCTAAGCATTGGCGAAAATGCATCAGCAGCGAACAACTTAACGGGCAGCGAGATTGCTGACGCTGAGCTAAATACAACCGCCGATAATGTTAGTAGCAGCTCAAAAGATGCGGCATAACCGGCAGAAGAAAGGGTGTCACTAGAAAAATCCACAAATTTTACTTGAGAATTAATATATGCTTTAGAGAAACAAGACTGTATTACCGAAATAACATTCTTCATTTGTATAAAATGTAAAAAAAAAAAAAAAAAAAAAAAAAAAAAAAAAAAAAAAAAAAAAAAACTTGTTACAGAATCTTCCAAAAATTTCAAGCAAACAAAGTTTCTATCGATGTTTCCGAAATTATAAGTGGGAAAAATAGTTTCACTCTTTATTAGATTTTTCTTCTGTAACAGAAAATATCGATTAAAGTAATTTTTTTATGTTTAATTTTCTCTTTTTCTTACATAACACACATAACACACATACATAACACACTTAATAATGAATTAAACTATGGCTAAAGGCACCATTAAGAATATACTGCTACTTTTGATAATCCTTCAAAAATCCGGCATAGTCTCGGACCCATAGTTGCAGGATTTTTGAAGTTATACTGTATCTATAACTCATTCTAAACTGTATTTCTACTAAAAGATGTATTAAATTAATTTTATTACATGTTATTTTAATGGTACTTTAAAATACCGTCGGGTCATAAAGGGTTAAGCTCTAATTATTGCTTAATATTCTTTAGACAAAATAAAAAAATACTTTTAATTCACGGACAGAAATTGTTTAGATGACCAAACAGAATTTAACAACACATATGTAAATAATTTCAGTCTTAGCAGCGACTCACATAACAGCTGTAGAAACTTATTACCTTAGATAATAAGTGTACCACAAATGTCAAATTTCACCATTTAGTCCAGGCAATAGAGACCGTATAGGGGCTCTACCTATCAAAATTCATGGTAGTTCTGAAAAAAGTCTTACTATATGTTTTTTGGGTCGCTGACTCGGAATTTTTAACTTCCCACCAAAATTTCCCCCGGCAACCCCTCCAAATTTTGGTAAAATGCCCCCCAAAAAAGGTTTAAAAAAAAAAAAATCAATTTTTTATTGTTTTAGGGAAAAAGTATCTATAAATTCAGAAAGTAGACAAAATTTGCAACAAATTAGATATATGACATTATGACTTAGGATGAAGGGGAAGGGGGGATCTGCCTCGGAACATGCGCGCGGTGCTGCGTGAACTAAGTTGCGCAATTCCACTTAAGGGTCTTGTCCCTGCAGGCGAAGACACTCACGAGCTAATGCTAATCCTATGGGGAGGGATTTTTTCTAATATCTCGTTTGCATTTTAACATTTTTAAGTAATTTTTTTTGCATTAGATAGCGGAGGTCCGTCTGTACAGCGCACCTTGGTTGCTTTTTCGATTTTGGTCGCAGATATTTTTAATAAAGTTACTTTCATTTTCAAAACCGGTTCTGAAAATGAAAGTGTCATTCTAAAAAATATCTGCAACCAAAATCGAAAAACTAACCAAAGTGCGCTATAGAGATGGACCTCGACTATCCAATGCAAAAAAAAATATTTAAAAATGTCGAAATGCAAACGAGATATTAGAAAAATCCCTCCCCATAGGATTAGCATTAGCTCGTGAGAGTCTTCGCCGGCAGGGACAGGACCCTTAACTACTCACACGTTTACATTCGCCCTCCCATCTCCCCTCCGAACTTTCTCTAAAAGATTTACTTTAAGTTTTTTGGGTCGCTTAATCCGAATTTTTAACTTCCCCCAAAATTCCGCCCCCCCCGAAACCCCACCAAATAGTTGTTTTTAACTTAAATTTCTTATTGTTTTAGGTGAAAAGCATTACGAAATTCAGAAACTAGACAAAATTTGTAACAAATAGGATACATGACATTATGACGTAGGATGAACGGGGAGGGTGAGGGCTGCCTCTGAACATGCACTGCGGCTCTACGTGCACTAAGTTATGAAGTCCAGGCAATCGGGGATTTTAACAGGAAAAATTTATACTAGTTCTGAATTTCGACTCACATTATGTTTTTTGGGTCGCTGAATCCGAATTTGTAACTTCCCACCAAAATTTCACCCGGCAACCTCCCAAAAAATTTGGTTTTTGAGAAATGCGCGCGGGGAATGTTCCGAGGCAGTCCCCTCTCTCCCCGTTTATCCTACGTCATAATATCATATATCCTATTTATTGCAAATTTTGTCTAGTTTCTGAATTTTGTAATGCTTTCCCTCCAAAACAATAAGAAATTTAAGTTAATAACAACTATTTTGGGGGGTTTTCGGGGGGGGGGGATTTTGCGGGTAAGTTAAAATTCGGATTCAGCGACCCAAAAAACTTAAAGTAAGCCTTATAAGGAAAGTTCGGAGGCGAGATGGGAGGGCGAAAGCAAACGTGCAAGTGGTTAAGTGGAATTGCGCAACTTAATCCACGCAGCACCGCGCGCATGTTCCGAGGCAGATCCCCTCTTCCCCTTCATCCTAGCTCATAATGTCATATATCTAATTTGTTGCAAATTTTGTCTACTTTCTGAATTTATAGATACTTTTCCCCTAAAACAATAAAAAAATTGATTTAAAAAAAAAAAACCTTTTTGGGGGCTTTTTACCAAAGTTTGGGGGGTTGTCGGGGGAAATTTTGGTGGGAAGTTACAAATTCGGATTCAGCGACCCAAAAAACATAAAGTAAGCTGGTTTCCAGAACTACCATTAATTTTGCTAGGTAAAATTCCCAATTGCCTGGACTATTACTTCATTTTCCTTTTGGTCATAACTAGTAGGGGAGACTAGGGAGGGTTGACCCACTTTTTGCAAAATGATTTTTTATTTTTTAAATATTGAACGTAGAATAAAGTTTTATGTATCATTTTATTCGTTATACATTCAGTTATCAAAATAAAATTGCTACATAAGTGTAACATGTAAGGAATTTGAAAAATGATTGATTTGATTCATGGAAAAATAATGGGTCAAGGCTCCCCACATATGGGAGGGTTGACCCACTATATGGGACGCTTGACCCACTTTGTTTTATATTGCACTATTCGTGAAGAGAAATAAAATCAGTTTAAAAAGAGCAAAATAACTTTATTCTACATGCTTTAATTATTATAAAAAAACATTTTTTTTAAATATGAGGCTTAAACAAACCTGTTAAGACGCAATCGCAACTCAGAGGAGAAAAATTTTGTTTTAAACAGGATTTTGTCTGAGCAGGTATTATTGTACAGCAGGGAAAATGAAATTTTAGCATTTAAGGCAGTATTCTGTTAGAAACAGGTTCCGTTTTCATAGTGTTTCATGTTATTGTGTCTGTATTTAGGAGCCACTGTCCCCATTTTTTATCTCCTTGTTCTATTTTTTGTGACACTCGATCTGACAAATCTAGTTGTCACATAGTTTTGCTTCATCTCACTGTATTCACCCTGGTGAAATTTTTCTACATACCTTCCAAAAGTTTTTCGATCAATGCTATGTTCTTTTGCTGCCGCACCTGCACTTAACTGATCATTATCTTCTTTATCCCTTTCAGTGGCAAAGTACTTTCAGTACTAAAATGTTGAAATAAATGACTGGCACTGGAATTTACGTATGTAAACTACTGTTTCTATTTACCTACTGTAAGCAATATTTAAATGGAAAAAAGTTCCTTTCAACTTTCCTATTTTCTAGCATTTTTTCAAATTTTTCTATAGTCTGTTTTAAACATTTTCTTTTCCATCACACCATTTTACTGAAGCTTTACAGAATAAATTTATATCCATTTTTATATATAACCATTAATCTTTCATTGTGCACTGCACAGTAGGGTGGTGCGAAAAAAGTCAAGTTGATATTTCCGAGTTGCTATAGTGCGGAAAAGTTGCGATTGGTCAATACAAGAAAAACAAAAAAAATTCTTTAAATCGGACTTTATCTTCCGATCCCGAAAACCGTCTAAAAATTAAAAAAAATTGAAAAATTCCGATTTTTCCCAGAATTAAAAAAAAATTACATATACATATTTTTTATCACTATAGTGAAAAATATTTGCAGATTGTAATGTTTAATAATAATAATAATAATAAACAATTGCGTTTAAAGAATATGTTCCGATTGCGCAAGCTCAATAAAAATCGGGAAAAATTCTATTTTCACTGATTTTGATGAATAAAGAAAATAATCACCTGAAGTCAGTTTGCGGTCCAGTGTTAACTTTGCATATCAATTGTACAGCTCTTTGCTTGTTTAGATATTTAATAATATTTAAACAACCCAGAACTGACCACGGGAAGGTAGTTGCACTTTGAATTCAACCCACACCCTTCCTTTCATCCAATTAATGAGGGTGTTTGCTATTTACACTACTTAAATACATTATTTGTTATAATAGAGTCAAAACACTGTATTAAAAATCTAGTGTCGTGACAGAATAAGATATAAATTTGTTATTTCCTCTGTTTAAGTCTGACTTTTAGATGCAACTTTGTACTGCAATTTTGTGGTAACAGTGTGGCCCTGATGAACCCATCTCTTGATTGGGGCCCACATACCTTAAACGATGCTTCTGTTACCAATTTGACGCACCGCTTGACAGCTTGCGTGTGGCAGGGAAACTTTTTATCATACCAGCCTGAGATATCACATGATTGAACGAAGAAATGTATTTCTTCATTGGTTAGTCTCCAAAAAAGAGGAGGAGATGATAATTTTGCTACATTCCAATCAATTAATTTTGTATAGTCTGCCGCATCGAAGTTTAAAGTAGGAGTGATAAAGATTTTGATGCTTTTACAATTTGAAACAGTATGCCTGGTTTTTAACACTCTTCTTAGCCCTAGCTCTTTTATGTGCCTCCTTTTATCAAAGACTATTACCATGAGTAGGTTTTCCGGGTGAGAAAAGAACGAATTTCTTTCATTTACAGGGACTAGACATTTTTCAGGTTGTCACGCAAGTATCTAGATGTTTCTATTGGTCTGTACAGATGAATAGGCCCGTCTGTAATGTACTTAATGCATTTTTTTAACCAAACTGGCATGTAAGATTTTAAAATAGATGTCAATATGGCTTTTAAGGCATCCGTTGGGTTTTCCACGCTCATGTAAAGTCGAAGGACTAATTGCACAAATGAGCCATCTGTTATGTGAAATTCGGACGGGGTCACACTTTGATAAACCATTTTGAAAGTTGCCAATTTTAATTGCTTGACTTACGTCAAAAAGATATCTTTGGCCCTTGCTCAATAATTGTCTGTCAACTTCTGGAATTTCACAATCAGTCAATTGAAACTTTATCCCCGAGAGCTTTTCACAACAATGAGATTCTACCCAATCGGCCTACTAAATGATCTTGGACCAGTTGTTTCACCATCCAAATGTTGAAAAAGATGGCGGAAAGGTAATTAAACAAAATGGAATAAACGAACAACCCTCTGAAGTGGTCGTCCGAGATGCACCTCAAACTGTTTCATAGCAGCACCTTTCCATCTAATATTGGTATTTGTAGCATCACAGCCTACCAAATCTAAGTATTTTCTTGAAATCCCTTGTTTAGTAAGACATGATACTATGAAAGCTACAATGTCTTTAGTAGACCCGGAGTTTAGAGACACATGGCCTAAATAAACTCAGCCACGTTCTTTTATGATAGAGTAGTGTTCCTCTTTAATAGTTCAACGAACCTGTTTTGATCCAAACCTTTCTATAACTAGGGTATCGTCCTTTCTTCTGTCAAAATATATACCATGTAACTTCATCTGAATCCAGATGACTTTTGCTGTAAATTTTATGGAGTTAGGTGAGATTGGGTGGGAGCGCGTACCCTACTTCAGCGCTATTTTGCAACGTGGCTAGCGGCAGTTGGGTGAACTACTAAAGTTTTCAGACCTGGAACGAACTCTTCGTGGTAAGCTCAAGGTTGTTTAAAAATGACCTAATATGCTCAATAGTATCAATTAACATTTAAATCTTAACCTCAGACCGCAAACTGACCCCAGTTGATTATATTCTCAATGCATGAAAATCACTCAAAATGGAATTTTTGCCGATTTTTATTGAGCTTGCGCAATCGGAAGATATTCTCTAACCACAACTTTTTTAATTATTATTATTAAACAGTACAATCTGCAGATATTTTTCACTAAAGCGATAAAAAATATATAAACGTAAAAAAAAAATTAATTCTGAAAAAATCGAAATTTTTCAATTTTTTTGAATTTTTAGGCGGTTTGCGGGATCGGAAGATAAAATCCGATTTGAAGAATTTTTTTTTTTTCTTGTACTTAGCAATCGCAACTTTTCCGCACTATAGCGACTCGGAAATATCAACTTCACTTTTTTCGCACCACCCTACTGCACAGTGTATAATAAAAAGATTTCCAAAACCACTTAATTAAGGGAGCCTTGAGCATCTGGTCAATGGTCCAATGGTCAGTGGTCCCTCACATTGACTGGGTCAAGCCTCCCTACATAGACCTTTTCTAAAGAATACCACATTGTTATGTTAAGCCTAACTTACTGTTCAGTCTTTATGCCTGGAATGAAAGCTCGATATTTCTGTCTTAC
Source organism: Maratus speciosus (assembly GCA_963932465.1). Lineage (NCBI taxonomy): Eukaryota > Metazoa > Arthropoda > Arachnida > Araneae > Salticidae > Maratus > Maratus speciosus. The sequence continues at coordinate 485,472,992 of OZ010793.1, forward strand.
TTTAAACCTACTTATTTAAATTTTTATGATATAATTTATTTGAAAAAAGCTTATAAAATATTTCTAAAAAACACAACTTTTATGTTTAAAACGCCTCGCAATTGATTTTTTCCACACCTATCTCGATTATCTCTAAGAAACGATGACTGTTGTTTGAGCATTCCAGTAGCTTTGATTGACATCTATTAATAAAACTCTGAAATTCTTTTAAATATGGAAATTGATGGGTGGGTCAAGCCTCCCGTTTGGTCAACCGTCCCTAGTCTCCCCTATATATTTCGAACGGATTATTTAACTTTGCATCTGCAACAAACTATAAACAGTAACTCTAATATTATTATTCAATAAAGTTCAATCGGATAATATTAATTCTTTTAAAAAAGCATATTACTTTCTGAAACAAAAAAATTATAAAACAAAAATGCTTACATATCTCAATATATACGTTACGTCTCTTCGTTACTTTCAACCCCAGAACAATAAAAGTCACGTGGTCATGACGTTTGACGAAATTATTGGGCATGTGCAGAAAATCCGAATATTCGCCTCAAATACTTTATACGAAAATGAGAGTAATTTTTCCGATTTAATAAGTTACTCAAGAGAATTCATAGTTTACACTACATTTTCGGAAACATTTCCGCTATGGACTGTAACGTTTCTAATTTTTTTACAATGTATTCCCTTCAAATACTTTACACAGAAATGAGCGTAACGATTCCGATTTATTCAGTAACTCAAGAGAATTAATAGCTTACACAACATTTTTTTAAACTTTTCCGTTATGGGCTGTAAGGCTAATGTCAGGCGAAAGTCTTTTTAAATGCTTTTTTCCCTACATATCATCCCTACAGAATGCTAGTGGCATTGTGTAGGGATAATATGTAGGGAAAAAAGACGTTCGTCTGACATTAGCCTTATGGTTCTGATTTATTTACAGAGTAGAAAAGCTGCAATAAGGGCTACAAAGAAATTCTAATACAAATCTTAAACAAAAACAAATAACAACATGCGCCCAGCATAGATTATGAAACACGTTCCAACACGTTCAGGATTACTATAACAAAACTTCACAGTTTATTAAGGTGAAATATGATGACTAAATAAACAAGTTTCAGTTTCAGGCCAGGCGGGGAGGTCTACCAATATGGTTTTCGCTCAACAAGCCCCGCCCAGCAGAATAGCTACCATCATCAGGGGCCGCTGCCGGGGGCAGGGCCCGGTAAAACCTTCGTTGAATAAGACCCCTATATATTAAAACTTACAAAATTATACAAAAATGTTACAAGTGACACCCCAGTTATATCCCAGGCGTGCTGGACTTATCATTATACAATCTTATGTACGTTACAGATTTTGAAGGGGGAAAAAACCCCTTCATAATGCAGTATTATACATTGGTGGACAAGTAAAAAACAATAACTAGTTGGATGTGCCAATCCCAAAACTTTCTTCTATCTTATACATCTTAATATTTCAAAACTTAGTTACACATGTTAATACTTCAATATTATTAGTTCAATACTATACCAACTTTGATTTTCATCTTAAATTTCTGCTCAAGTCAATTAAACGGACTAAAAACGAGTTAATCTATATCATGATATTTGTTAAAATTATTAATTTTTCCTTATTCTGTAGTTATCAGCTGTTTGCGAATAGCCGGCATAGCAGGAAGCGAGTTCCCGCCGCTGCATGAGCCGCCGATGCACAATAGAACTACGAAAAATCAAGAAAATTATACAAAAATCGCTAAAACGGAGCCCCTTTACCGCGCAATATTTCCAAATTCAAGGAGAGCCTGTTAGCCAAAGCCAAAAACAAGCACAAACATTTTGGTTCAATTATATGCATAATTTTATACGCTGTTCGATGATACAATAATGAAAATGGCACAGAGATCGGAATTATAGCGCCCCCTTCTTTCGGAATTTTTTCAAGTTCAGGGAGGACTTGTTTGCCATAGCCAGAAACATGCACAAAAAATTTGGTTCAATTATATGCATAACTTCATACACTTTTCGATGGTACAATAATGAAAATGGTACAGACATCGCAATTATAGTGCCCCCTTCCGGCAGAATTTTTCCAAATTCAGGGAGGACCTTCGTGACATGACCAAAAATAAACACATAAAATTTGGTTCAATTCTATGCATAACTTCATACCCTTTTCGATGGTGCAATATTCAAAATCGCACAAAAATCGCTATTACAGCGCCCCCTAACGGCAAATTTTTTGCAAATTCATGGAGGACCTGCTTTCCATATCCAAAAACTTAAAATAAAAATTTGGTTTAATTCTATGCATAACTTCATACACTTTTGGACGGTACAATATTCAAAATCGCACAAAAAACGCATTTACAGCGCCCCCTACCGGCGATTTTTTTCCAAATTCAGGGAGGACCTGCTTGTCATATCCTAAAACTTAAACTAAAAATTTGGTTCAATTCTATGCATAACTCCATACACTTTTGGATGGTACAATATTCAAAATCGCACAAAAATTGTTATATCAGCGCCCCCTACCGGCAAATTTTTTCCAAATTCCGGGAGGACCTGCTTGCCATAGCCAAAAACTTATAATAAAATTTTGGTTTAATTCTATACATAACTTCATGCACTTTTTGATGGTACAATGGCGACAGACAGACGGACAGACGGACAGACGGACAGACGGACGGACGGACAGACGGACAGACGGACACACAGACAGACAGACATTTTCTATAAACTTGTTTTTTGGAATCTCTGACCCCTAAAACATGCAAATCCGTCGAAAACCGGAAGTCGAAAAAAATTTCGATTACAATACTTTCTTCTATTGAAGATAGAAGAAAGTAAAAATACACTAAACAAAAGAAGTCCAGATGTGAACCAAATGTGGAAAATCCACTTAATAGGACTTACAGATACAACAAAAACAATGGGAGTTAAAAGAAGTTTTTCCCATTTTTTCATATAAGATACAATGCTGGATTACACTATTACACATAAAAAAAACAAAAAAAACAAAACAATATATAAGTTTTGTCACAGGAGACTATTTACAGAAAAGCACGATGCTAGGAAACAAATAACGCTATTCAAAGCAATACTTCGTTTTCAATGATAGAGCTGTTTTTGAAGTGAGTTTTAATTCTTATTTTGATGCCAAAACCCATATGCAAGTAAGAATTAAACCAAAAATTATATACAAATGCTAATAAAAATAAAAATAAATAAATAAATAAATAAATAAAAGTTGATACTTTACAAATTAAGATTGATGCAATAGACTATTATTTACAAATGAAACATGGTACAAGAGAAAACTTTAACTCCATGCAAAATAATGATGACTAAATAAACAAGTTGGAAATTGCTCGTCAAAGGTGGCAAATGAGGTGCGTTCGTACTATAACTAGTTTTATAATTATGTTTTGCACCCCATATTGTACTGAATGTATATTTTTTTGCGCTTCATAAGTGCATAGTCTGTAACATCATTAAAATACACTTACAATAATTTTTTCCCCATTCTCCGTAATGTAACGGAAAACTTTTGACTGTTCCTGTAATTAAACTATACATTCGATTTTCATAAAATTTGAAATGGCTCGACAAAATTTTGCAGTAATTATATATTTAAAATTTCAGACCATTCGGAAGGCTGTAAAATCATTAAAATGCATTTGCAATAATTTTTTCCCATTGGCCATAATGTAACGGAAAACTTTTGGGTATCCCTGTAATTAAACTATACATCCGATTTTCATAAAATTGGAAATGGCTCAACAAAATTTTGCAGCAATTATATATTAAAAATTTCCGATCATTCGGAAGGCTGTAAAATCATTAAAATGCATTTGCTATAATTTTTTCCCATTGCCCGTAATGTAACGGAAAACTTTTGGGTGTCCCTGTAATTAAACTATACATCCGATTTTCATAAAATTGGAAATGGCTCGACAAAATTTTGCAGCAATTATATATTAAAAATTTCAGATCATTCGGTCGGGTAGTTTTTGCTCTGTTATATGCGGACGGACAGACAGACGGACGGACAGACGGACGGACAGACGGACGGACAGACGGACGGACAGACGGACAGACAGACGGACTGAACGACGACTATAGGTGCTACGTATTTATATAATTACGAACGCCCCTAACAATGAGTAAAACGCATAACGCATTTTAAAACCCAATTTCTGCTATTACCATCAACAGTAGGAAAAAAATCCGAATTTTCTAGTGCAGCTCCGTATACTATATATATATCTGTATGTATACTACATAGTTTGATAAAAGTTTGTTCAGTTAAATGCATAGAGCAGAGTTGAAAATTTCCATTCAGCTATTTCCCTCAATAAACGGAAATACACTTAAGAACTTTTGTACAGACTTGAATATCAGCTATAGAATTTATGCACACCAAGGAATGGTTAAATTTAAAAACGCATACATCAACTGAAAACGCACTTCCAGCAATTCTTGTTAATAGGCTCATAAAGATCAAGTTCATTTATTGTTCATTTTTTTCTGTAACAAATTATCGCTGTAAGTGAACGATAAATGCTATGCACATCTTATACAGTAAGATCCTTGTAGTACACCTCAGTAATATATATAAATTTCAATATGTTTAAGATATTATTACATCATTAAAATACACCTCAAACGAATTTTCCCCATAGACCGTAATGTAGCTGAATTCATTGTCCCTGTAAACGAATTGTAAATGCTACACATTTCATTTTCAGTACCAAACATGATATAGTAAACCCCAATAGCATATATCAATTTCATGGCAACCTGACTATATTTACGGGAGTTAGAGCACAGACAGACAGACAAACTTAATTCATAAACACTTCTCAACTATGTTGGAAAGAGTTAAAAAGAACAATATTTTTATAGGCTGGTGTGAACTTAGAAAAGAGAAATAGTGTGTAGATTTATTTGCAATTTTATGCCATACAAATGAAGGAAAAGTCATGGCTTTTTTTTCTAATCGATATTATTCCTATTCATGACAACAATAAGATTTCAAATAGGGGAAACTAGGGAGGGTTGACCATACGGGAGGCTTGACCCACCCATCAGTTTTCATATTTAAAAGAATTTTAGAGTTTTATCATTAGGTGTCAACCAAAGCTACTGGAATGCTCGAACAACAGTCTTTGTTTCACACAGATAATCGAAATATATGTAGAAAAAATCAATTGTGAGGCGTTTTCAACCTAAAAGTTGTGTTTGTTAGAAATATTTTGTAAGCTTTTTTCAGATAAAATATATCATAGAAGTTTAAGTAAGTAGGTTTTAAGTAATGCAGAAATATCGAGCTTTCATTCCAGGCAGAAAGATTGTACAGTAAGTTTGGTTTAACATAACAATGTGCTATTCTTTAGAAAAGGGCTATGTGGGGAGGCTTGACCCAGTCAATGTGAGGGAGGGTTGACCAGATGAAATCTTTTTATTATGCACTATGCATAATGAAAGGTTAATGGTTATATATATAAAAAGAATGTAAATTTATTCTGTAAAGCCACGGTGAAATAGGGTGATGGAAAAGAAAATATTTAGATTAAAGAAAGAAGTGAAAAATTGCTATCGTATCCACTGCAAGAAAAAAAATTAATGAAATATAAATGGGAAAGGTGATAGCAACTTTTTCCATTTAAATATTACTACAATAGTAAATAGAAACAGTGTAAAAGACTAGAAAGTATAAAAGCAGCAGTCTTAACACTTTCAGGGGCAGCGATATGCTTATGAAACCACTTCATTTTAATTCCAAAACGCCACAATGGCACCAGAATTTTGCTAAAATCTTTTCCATTTAATTTGTATGGAAAATATACCTTTTTTCTTATTTACAAATAAATTTATACGTAAATTCCGGTGCCAGTCATTTATTTCAACATTTTAGTACTGAAAGTACTTTGCCACTGAAAGGGATAAAGAAGATAATGATCAGTTAAGTGCAGGTGCGGCAGCAAAAGAACATAGCATTGATCGAAAAACTTTTGGAAGGTATGTAGACAAATTTCATCAGCATGAATACAGTGAGATGAAGCCAAACTATGTGACAATTAGAGTTGTTAGGTCGAGTGTCACAAAAAGTAGGAAAAGGAGACAAAAAAAAAGCGGGACAGTGGCTCTAAATTCCAGGCATAATAATACATGAAACTCGATGAAAACGGAACCTGTCTCTAACGGAATACTGTCTTAAATGTTAAATTTCATTTTCCATGCTGTGCAATTATACCTGCTCGGACAAATTCTGTTTAAAACAAAATTTTTCTCCTCTGACTTGCGATTGCGTTTAACAGGTTTGTTTAAGCATCATATTTTCAAAAAAATGTTTTTATAATAATTAAAGCATGTAGCATAAAGTTATATTGCCTTTTTTAAACAGATTTTTTTTCTCTTCACGAATATTTCAATATAAAACAAAGTGGATCAAGCCTCCCATATAGTGGGTCAACCCTTCCATATGTGGGGAGCCTTGACCCATTATTTTCTCCAGGTTAAAATCGATCATTTTTCAAATTTCTTATATATTACGCTTATGTAGCAATTTTATTTTGATAACTGATTGTATAACGAATAAAATGATATACAGAGTGAATTCTCAATAAGTCGAATTCGAAGGGACCGGCAAAAATATTCGAGTTATCGTAAGTTCGACTTATCAAAAATCCTTAAATACATACAGAAAATGTATGAAAAATAATTCAATCATATACATAGGAATTGCAATTATACCGTAATAACGGAGACCGCAAAATGAGCGCTAAAGAGATATATAATTGAACAAAAACATAATTTGCAGAACAAATTAAAAAAACAAAATTTATTTCCTACATTGTTTAAGCCCGAGAAGGGACAGATATTAAGTCATTTCATTCAATTAGTTCTACATTTAATGTTAAATTTTTGTAACAAATTAGTTAAACCGATTGAAGATTAAAAAATAAAAATAAAATTCATACAATATGATACTTAAAACACCCTAAAAAATTAGATTCCGTTCAAATGAAATCGAAATAAAGCTTAGACTTCTTCCATTTTTAATTGAAAATATTTGTATTGCAGATTTTGTATTATGCTTATGACAACTGTGCATCAAATAATAAGATGCATGCAAAATACAAAACATTAAAATAAGTCTAAGATTTATTTCGATTTCATTTGAACGGAATCTAATTTTTTAGGGTGTTTTAAGTATCATATTGTATGAATTTTATTTTTATTTTTTAATCTTCAATTGGCTTAACCGATTTGTTACAAAAATTTAACATTAAATGTAGAACTAATTGAATGAAATGACTTAATATCTGTCCCTTCTCGGGCTTAAACAATGTAGGAAATAAATTTTGTTTTTTTAATTTGTTCTGCAAATTATGTTTTTGTTTAATATGTCAAGTTTTTTAATGACTACTGCACTCAGATGAACGCATTTCAAAATTAATAGAGAGTATCATCATCAGGCTTTGATGTATGCGGTATTGCATCACAATGTCGGATGCAGTTTACCAATGTGTAATTCAAAATGTTTCACCTCTGTAGTAATGCAGGGTGCGGTAGTTTGGACAAAAACTTCTAATCTGAACGTAAAAAATCTATAATCAAAACATAAAAAATTAACTTCACTTAAATTTAGATACCTTATTTCCCACTCAGGAACGCTATGAATGTAAATGTAAATTGTGTTGAATCCTTACTGCTAATATTTAACAATATTATACCTGTGATACAGTAAAAAATAAAAAAATAAAAGTTTTACTTTAAATTTTTAAACCTTATTCTCTCCCAAGGGGTGATGTAAACACATCAGAAAATTATTACTTAAGTTTAACTTGGGGTATAAATAGTTCTCATCTCGGAAAAAAAATACATTTTAAAATTTAAGTTATGTAATTCCCCACTAAGCTCGCTACCTGCGTAAAAATAGCTATCCATTAGAAACTTTTTACTAAAATATAAACTTGACCAAAGCAAAAACTTATTCTGAAAATATCCTTTTTATTTCCACTATGACGCCATATTCACCTTTTTAATTTTTGAAAAAAAAAAAAACTATGTCAATTTAATATTTCACGTGAAAATCTTTCAACTAAAAAGAAATAAATTATTATTACGACTTTTGAAATTTTTGCAACAATGAAGAAAAAAGGTTACATTTTCTATTAAAAATGTTCCTTGATTCTCAATGAAAAAAAAGTGAAATTTGGAATTATTAAGAAAAATATTTGAATAATATACAAAAAAATTGGCCCTTGTTTCTCTCTGGGTTATAATTTACCCATATGCAAAGGTATTTTGCCATTCGTTTCGACCCTGACGTCAGGCAAACGTTTTTAAACTTTAAATTTATAATATTATTAGAATTCGTAAAGAATAAAAAAATGAGTGGCATCAGGGACAAAAAGGTGGGAAGAAAAAATGAAAAAGTTACCATCTCCATAGGCTTTTCTATGTTAAATTAACATTGAGAAGTGAGACTGGAAATAAATAAGTATTGCGCTGCCGCGCAATACTTAAATTTAATGCTACATATAAAGTACTTACAAATTCAAGTTTTTTGAAAAAACTTGTTAATTATGATTGTTTGAAGAAACTTTTTTGTCTTTCACGTGTCAGAAAATATGTAAACAAAGAAAAAGAGAATCTTCCACACCGTCTCTATTTTCGAGATATTGCTGTAGTGTCTGTCGTCATTGCCGCATGTGCTTCTTGATTGTTTGGAGGTGAAACGCAATTTACTTCCTCATCATCTTGAAACTCAGGATCGTTCTCCACCTTTTTCATTGCTTCAACTATATCTGAAGTACTAATTTCTCCGCAAACTGCGACATTTTCGTCAATATTCAAAAGCATATTATCGTCATCTTTAGAAATAACTTAATCGTGTAGATTTTCCTTCACAACATATGAGTGCGCATTGCTTGCAAAGAAGCCACATCTACTGAAGCAATTTTTGATAGTGACTTGCTTCTCGTCGTTATTCCAGGGATTTGAAATCCGTCTAATTGCTTCTAACACATCATACTTTTGATTTATTCCAATTTCGTCATCCTCGATTGCCTTCCACCCTTTTCTGTAGGAATGCTTTAAACATTTAATTATTCCCTGGTCTGCTGGCTGTAGTTTAGAAGTTTTGTTAGAAGGGAGAAATTCTAACTTCATAGATTTCAAGTTCAAAAGTTGATCGTGAGCTGCACACGGATCAACGAAAATCAACATTTTGCACTTTCTTGCATGAAACACTACATCCGAATTTCTGATGTACTCCTCGAACAATATCAGTGTCATCCAAGCCTTGTTATTGGATCTCTACTCTACCGGAAGTGACTTTTTATGTTTAAAACAGCGAGGATTTTTGTATCTCTCTATTCTAAAAAAAAAGTAACTACCGCTGCCGCCGCCGGTTTTGAATTTTTTGTGACCGGAGGTCTTTCTTCGTTAATATTAAGAAAAATAATGCATACAAAAGTATGAAAATCGGTAGTGTTATACAGAAATGTTTGATAAACACGCTGATGCAGACAGTTTTCAAATCGAAGAATTATTTTAAGAGATATTTAATGCTGAAGTTGGACAAAATCGTTCCACTAAAAAAGTTTTATAGGAGCAAAAACTATACATCGGAATTTAATAATTTTAGATCATTTTATACGTTATAATTTCCCGGTGTGCAGAATTCATTTATTTTTTTAATTTGATCATTTTTCGAGGTTCCATTTCTATTTTAAATTCAAATTTTCAGCATTTCGAGAGATATTTTTTACTTATTTTAGAAAATTGTACTAATTTAACCTGTTGCCAACTGTATAAACAACGGAAACAATAATGTTTGCTTCAAGTTAAAAATTTATTTACACGTGACTATTATAAACAGAAAAAAAAACATTTGGAATTAGAATTAAATAATTATGTACTAAAAGCAGAAACTTATTAAAAATTACGTCATAAAAACTATAATTACACGTGAATTTTAAGAGAGAAAGGATTTTGTAAAATAATAAATTTATTAACATGCGTTAGAAGTCTTAAATAGGAGAAATTACGTCATATTTACGTCACATTACGGTTATTAAATAAAATGAACACAAAATAATATTGTAAAACGGTTTAAATTTAGAAATTGCGCTAGACATTTATTTGATATTTTGAGAGGATCTTTTCAACTATTTTTGTTAGGAAAGCGCAAATAATATTTCATTTCTAACAAAAGTATTTTGACGTGAATATTTAAAAGAGAAAGAATAGCTTGGTCAAAATTACGTCAGATTGAAAACGATTAATTTAAAATGTCTCATTTAAAAGAACTTTCTCTTCGCTTTGTTAAAAAATACCAGGAGACAAAGACTGTTTACTTAATTCCTTTTATATTAGCTTATTTTGAAATGTTGTTACACGTGTCTACGTCATCAAGTTATTTTTATTTCGACGTTTTATTTGTATTTTTATTAATGTTGTACTAATTTATTTGTTCTTTCGTTATTTAAAATAAAAATTCTGTCAATTTATATAATTTGGCGAGTGGTTTGGCGATTTATATAATTTGGCGAAATTGGTCGACGGGATAATCAAGTAGTACCGCAGCGGATTTCGTGTTATAATTCCCCAATCCAAGAGAAATGAATAGAAACCCGTTTATAGGGAGATCGCCACTGTTTTTTAAATTATAATTCAATCTTTCGAAATCTTTTTAAAGCCGATCAAATTAGCGTGCATTTAGAGTCTGCGGTGTCTGGACGGAGGTTGGCGAGCGTAGCTCGTAGGGGGCCGAGCCCCCTAGTTTTGTAAAGTAAAGGTAATTTTTCTGTTCCAGAAGAATTTGTTTCAACAAGCACATTTAAATGTTCTTCACTTAACTTTCCAGCGGAACATGACTTCCCTTAAACATCATTGGCTTGTTAGGAAAACATTTGTAAAAATCTCCCATTTCATCCATATCGTAAACATCGTCCGCACTATAGCCCGCAAGAAGTTTGGGGGATGAAACTGTCTTCCATTCATCACACAGCGTATCAGACACATCTTTTTGCTGCATCTCCGAAACACAATGTTGTGTCTCACACAAGTTTTTCTCCAAATTGTCGTAAAAAAAAAATCACGCCTCACCCGGTGCGTATATGACATCTGTGCCAAATACTAAAATATGTAACAAACCATGACATTTAATGTCAACTTCAAAGCAGTGTTTTAATTTACCACTCGAAAAATAAAAAAATGCTAACTGGCCAGTTTTGCACCTGGCTAACATAAAAGTACCAAGAATTCTTTGCGATCATGTCAACTTTTATGTAGTTTTATTCGAAGTAATTTTTTTTTTTTGATTTTTAATCAAAATGGAAACCTTTCATAAGAAAAGCGAAGGGATTGCTTATGGCAGTTACAGGACTTGGACTATTGTAATATAGATGAAATAATGGCGGTGGAATAATATTTGGCGATTTATCACCTGTGGCGGCTAACATTAAAGTACCAAAATGGCACTTGGAATATAAAAAGCGAAGTGATCCGACCGGAACTTTTGATGATAGTCCCACGACTTAGGCTATTATTATAGATATTATTTTCAATTGTAAAACAGCGCAAAGAATAATATTTCCTTACGATTAAAATTTTTTTTACACATGACTATTAAAAACGGAAAAAAACTTTAAAATTACTCTTAAATGAATACGTGTTAAAAGCTGCAAAATATTGAAAATTATGACATGAAAATTGTATTTACACGTGAATATTAAAAGAGAAAGGAAACTTTAAAATAATGAATACATTAATATGCGTTTAAAGCAGTAAATTGTACTAATTACGTCACATTTAAAATGGCCAAATAATAATACTGCCAAACAATTTAAATATATGTATGCGGGACATTAATTTCATATTTCGGGATGATCTTTCGAGATTTTCGCGATGATGAAGCAAACCTAAATTTGTTTGAGTGTTTAAAGTTTAAATTAAAGAAATACAATATAAATTTAATCACTTTCTCTCCCCCCCCCCTAAGTAAATTAAAAACAAGACTTCACAATAGCATCGATCCTATCCTTATGGAAAATTCAGCAGGTACATACATAATCCCAGCTACTATAATTGAAGATAAAAGGAGGGCGGATTATATTGGTATGACAACACGAATTTAAAGAGCGTTTAACAGAGCATTTCAGTGATATCAAACTTAACCGATGTCGAACAGCTATTTCTAAACAAAACAAGAGCAAAAAGTTATGATTGATTTTAAAGAAGCTAAATTAATAAAGAAGTTATCAAATTACCATAAATTAATAACACTGGTTTATACAGTTTATATACTTTCGCTGAAATGGGTATTTTTTAATAGATTCTAGTGCACTGAGTACGGGAAAATTATTGTAAAAAATCTGTCACGTCTAGTTTTAAAAATATTTATTAAATACTTAAAAAAATAATAACATGAAATATAAAAAGAAAAAGTTAGAAATGATTGATTTTACTCTTCTTTTATAATTTTCTTGATCTGCTTCTCTTAAAATAGACCAGCAGTAGTCCCCTAACATACTTTCGTCCGAAAAACCTTTCTGTCTGTCTTCAAAAAGTTTTTGGTGAAACGCTCGCCCTGCTCGTCAGTCACGGCGGCCAAGTTTTCAGGAAAAAAAAATCCTGGTGTGAATGGAGAAAATATATCTTCAGAGACATGTTCATACCCATTGCATGATAGTTTTTTAATAAAACAGCAATATTAAAAAAAATAATTTTCATCTTTATGATTTCTTAAGAATCCATGGACGACCGCTTTAAAGAAATCCCAAGCATTTTTTTCATTAGTAGATAAATATTTTTCAAAGTCCTTATCTTGCATCAGTTAACGTATCTGTAGACCGACAGATACGTATTTCCCTCTTTTAATTTTGCGTCTGAAATATTAGAAAATTTTTGTGTAAATATTTAAAAGCAGCACTATTTTTATCCATGGTTTTGACGAATATTTTTATTAGGCCAATTTAATGTGTAATGGCAAAATTATATTTTGCGGATCCACTATAGATGTATATTCCACATACATTTTTCCTGGATTAAATTCATTTCGGACAGGGCAATATTTTTTTATGTACTGGTGTTTTTTAGCTCGACTATCCCACAGGCACAAAAAACATGAATATTTGGTATACCCGCCCTGTAAGCCCAGTAACATACTAACTACTTTTAAATCTCCACATATTATTAAGTTGTGCTGTTCATATTGTATCATTTTCATTAAAAGAGACATTGCTTGATAGGTTTCTTTACTATTTACGGCATGGCCAATTGGTAAAAATGACTTTGCCGTTATGAAGTAATACAGCTTTCAAACTATATTTAGATGAATCGATAAATAAACGCCATTCATTTGGATCATAATTTTAATTCATCGCATTAAAAAGTCCGGGAATATCATGGCAAAAACAAAACTCATCCTTTTTGGTGAAATAACTGCTGAAAATTTGATTTCGTTTTCAGTAATAAGTTAGTTTTGTATTTGGTGTGAATAAGTTCCACTGTTGTAGACGAGAGGCAAGAATCTGTGCTTTAGATCTAGATAGTTGCAAGTCTCGCAAAAGGTCGTTTATTAAATGTAGAGTTTTATTCACTTCGATTACAAACTCATCATCATTTTCATCCTCCATAAACAGATAGTCACTATCTTGGCAACTCGCACTTGATATACCTGGACATACGGGATGTGGCAGAGTTTCCGAATGTGATATCGGTTTTGAGACTGATGGAATGTCAGGATATTGAATTTTATGTTTATTTTTTTAATTAAAGCCTGCAACAAAAATAACAGTCATTTACTTTATTTGAAGGTTATCTCCACAGGGTTGGTGGTCCAAATTGAAGATACTCTTTTTCTGTCGAAGCCCAGTATAAATGTAGGCCTACAGCATTCACAAAAAACATGTGGGACCCACTTTTTATTTCGATTACTCACTGAGAATCCAAAATAATGCAAATATGCTGTTTTAAAAGACGTTCCGATATCGGTCTTCCCCTTTTTTGCGAATATAAATTGTCCACAAACGTAAGAAAAACGACCAGAATTTAATTTACACACTCTATTAGACATTTTATCAAAAGCGAAACCAGTTTAGTTCACAAAACATAAGAAAACAGAATATAGAATCCAAGTTGACAATGCGGGTAGGTTGAAAAAAATTATTCGTATACTAATCTGGTATGTTGTGGCCATCACAAAACTTTCATATAAGTCTACTATGATGCGTTGAGTAAAATGCTGCTTTCAGTTTAAAAAAAAATATTTTCCCCAAAAAGAGGATATAAGATTTCGCATTTAAGCAATCTAGAACAATAAATCTTCCTTCTTTCATTTCTAATATTTACTTAGTTCAAAAGTCGTCTGCCGTCTTTTTTCTTCTTTTTTGATAATATTTATGTAAAAAATATATTTATATAGAAGAAAGTAAAATATGTGACGTGATAGATTTTTTTCAAATACCTCCTTCTATTAGTAAGAGTTGGTATAATAAGAAAATAGGTTTTTCATCAAAAGTACATAAAAAAAGTTTAAATTTGTAAACCAGTGTAATTATGGGATCAATAGAAATTCTACGTCATGCAAATTGCACTTCTAACAATTCATTATCGTACATTATTTCGAAAATTTGGTATAGCATGCTTGGAATAACCTGAACACCCCCTTCTGTAGAACTTTGGAACAGTCTGATTTATTTACCTTACCCCCCTTTTCATTTTTGAAGTTTTGGATCAGCCCAACTGCATAAGGGACTCAGCCTCTGACTTATGACTTTTCGTTTTTAACCCTGATGAAGAGCATGATATGCTCGAAAGTACTAAGTTTTTTAAATGTGTCATATTGTAAATAAAAAACATTGTTAAGTAATTTGAATATGGTTTGTGTTACAAATTTTAAACTTGTTAATTGTGTAAGGTGAATTTAAGGATTTCAAGAAATTGATATGTTATATCATTTTTAACTTAAATATTGTACACCCGCAAATATGTGGCACTACTCCAAAAAATTCCTTTTGCGTATTATTGAACCGACAGAGACTTGGATGCTTATTGCTACCGGAAAACTGTCATAAATGTATATATAGGGAAAACCGATAGATTATGATGTATGTTCATTTACAGCACAAAAGGGGGTTAAATTGTGTGAGAAATAAAATAAATCTATTCTCCAAACTTCTTCTAAGTCTCTATTCTTAAGAGTTTTATGCTTTTACGTACGCTGTTTCAGGTGATGTCGAGTTAAGGGCTTAATTTTATGTTACAGTGAAAACATGCGAATCTTCTTTTGTTTTCTTGTAAAATGTAGTATTTTGGATTTATTTAACTTTTTTTTTGTGGGTGAGGGATATTTTTACGATTAGAAATGTTTCACATAACAGTTATCGTAAATTATTATTTTAGGTAACAAGTGCATTGTTTGATCTAGTTTCTTCATCAACATGTCATTTCTTATTTTATTGCTGTCATGAATAGGGAAAATATCGATTACAAGAAAAATTCCTCGTACTATGACTTTTATTTCATTTATACGGTGATATAAAACAGCAACTAAAACTAGACATTATTCCTCCTCAACAAAAACAGTTTTCTTTTCTATATTAACCGAAGTTTCTAAAAATATCCACTCTCTTTTACGATCTACGTTATAACTTTATTTCAGGTTTTACTGTAACTTCTCTATTCTGTTACAGATGGAACTGAACGAGCTTAAAAAATAAAAATAAATTTTGCATTGCAGAAATGAAACATTAATCAACTAAAGCGTAGGAAATATTTTATGATTATGCATATTTTAGAGTTTTAGAGAATATTTGAATTTTTCAGCTTTTCAAAGTGTGTTTTACGATGTATTAGGTGAATTGTTACTTGTCTCTGGTGTTCTTGTTATGTCTGAAAAGAATATTTCTGGAACATACACCAAAAAATTGAAGAATTTAGTTCTCGTTATAAAATAATTTGGAGTGGAATATTAAAATATAAAAGTAGTAGTAAAAATGTAAATTAGAAACATTACTATGTTAATTATAGAATTACAGTAGCCTCCCGGTTAAACGGCCTAAACGAACCCGAGGGTTAGCCGGTTAAGCGAAAAATCGGTTAAACCGGAGAAAAAAAAGTAACTGCATATTTAATTAATTAAATGCGTAGAATGCATTTAGTTTTTTAATTTGCGTAGTTTTAAAAATTTACATATTTTCTATATTTTGTGAAATGAATACTAGTTGTAATTAACTGAATTGAAATAAAAATTATCACCAATAACAAATAATGAAAAGTTTTAAATACAAATTAAATAGTTGAAAATCTCGTCACATACCTTTATAAGAAGTTGAAATGATTCTACATTACGTAAATTTGTGTTAATTAACCATAAAGAAATGAGAACCAAAATTTTCCTTCTAAATTTTGCCTGATGTTGGTGAAAAAAGTCGCCGGCTAAAGCGAAGTTCCGGTTAAGAGGAAGGCTACCGCAATATTATGAACAAAAAGAAGAGTTAATAATATTATTCATTTATCATAATTTTGATTTAAAACTGATACATGACGTTTAATTGATCTTTTCGAACTAAAAATTACGCATTCACCAGTTCACTCGATTTCATAATCTTTATAAACATAGCAGTAAATATTAGTTTCATATTCTTTAGATAAAATTGGTTTCTTTTTTTCTCGGATTAATATTTGGGATATGAGTAAAGAGAATTTAAAAGTCCACTAATAAATATTTTCAGCTTGCGATATTTTCAGCACTAATTCACATCACAGTGTTCGAAAACGGTGATATTATCTTTCAATATACATTAGAAGAAAATGACTATTTTTATTTCCAACAAATAAAAGTCCTCCATCCGACAAGTAAATAAATAAATAAATAAATAAATAAATAAATAAATAAATAGCGCCCGCCTGCAAAAAAGTGGCACTACACCAAAAAATTCATTTTGCGTATTATTGAACTAACTAGATAATAAAACTATCATAAATGTATATATAGAGAAAACCGATGGATTATGATGTATGTTCATTTACACCACAAAAGAGGGGCAAATTGTGTGAGAAATACAATAAATATATTCTCCAAACCTCTTCTAAGTCTTTATTCTTAAGAGTTTTATGCTTTTATGTACGCTTTTTCAGGTGAATATCGAGTTAAGGGCTTAATTTTATGTTACATTGAAAAAATGAGAACCTTCTTTTGCTTTCTTGATGAAATGCTGTATTTTGGATTTATTTCACTTTTTTGCGGGTGAGTGGTATTTTCCTGATTAGAAGTAATTCCTACAACAGTTATCGTAAATTATTATTTTAGATAACAAGCGCATTGCTTGATCTAGTTTATTCATCATCATGGCATTTCTTATTTTATTGCTGCCATGAATAGGGAGAATATCGATTTCAAGAAAATACTCGAACTATGACTTTTATTTCATTTATATGGCGATATAAAACAGCAAATAAAACGAGTCATTATTTTTCTTGAACAATAATGTTTTCCTTTGCTATATTCATTGCAGTTTCTAAAAATATCCTGATTTACGATCTGCGTTTTAAGTTTATTTTAGGCTTTATTGTAACCTCTATTCTATTATGATGGAACGGAACAAGCTTAAAATATAAAAAATAAATTTTGCATTGCAGAACAGAAACATTAATTAGCTAAAGCATAGAAAATATTTTATGATCACGTGTATTTTAGGGTTTTAGAGAATATTTCAATTTTGCAGCTTCTCAAAGTGTTTTACGATCTACCAGGTGAATTGATACGTGTTCCTTGTGTTCTTGCTATGTCTAAAAAAGAATGTTTCTGGAAAATACACCGAAACATTGAAAAATTTAGTTTCGCTTATAAAAACATATACAGTCGACGCTTGTTTTTACGAACTCGTAGGGAACACTAAAATAGTTCGTAAAATAGAAAGTTCGTAAAATTGAAAGCACCAAAAATGATATGAATACGTACATTATTTTTGTCTATTTTTATCAAACTGCCCCCTCTTCACAAATGAAGCAGTATTTCAAGATTATTTATTATTTAATAAATTTATACGTGTATTTTTAAATATACAAGAAATAAATGCAAATTTATGCACAAAAAATAATTTTAGTACACAGAAACATACGTTACTTATGCCTTAAAAACATTACATATGAAAATACAGACTGGATTAGTACTTAACAGGTGAAAATTCATAGATGAAAACATAAATAAAAAATTAGGAATGGAAATAATCATTTACCTTTTTTTTTAAATTACATTTTGGAAAATATATATTTTCATTTTATCTATGCTTGAGAACCTTTCACAGTTATTGCTCCCTTCAAAAAAGTGCCTTAGTCCTTACAACCACTACTTGAAATTGTTGCTATGCATCCTCCCTCCGAAAGAGATTGGGGAAAACAACACCTTCTTGGAATGCATCTGATGTCTCATTGTACTTGTTGAAAGTTTAATTGACGTTTTCTGAATTTTCGTGCTATCCATCATATAAATGTGCATTTCAGGTCGATTTCGATGTTTTTAACGTCAAAAATTTTGTTTTTAATACTATTCGTCATAATTGAATGAGTTTATGAATTCAATTTGTCTGTTTGTTTGTCTGCCTGTCTGCTTGCCATTTTATGCTCTAACTCGCTTAAATATCGCTACTCGCTTAAATTCACTCAGATTGTCATGTAATTTATATATGTTATTGAAGTTTACAATAACATGTTCCGAATAAAAATTCAAGTGTATAGGTGTTATAATCCGTTTACAGGGCCCTCAAAAGAATTCCATTACGTTATTGTCTATGGGGGGAAATCATTTGCAATGTGTTTTAATCATGTTATACTCTCTGAAACACATTCAAATTGACATACATCAGTGAGGTGCACTACAAGATACTTACTATAGAATAAGGTGTGCATAGTATTTATCGTTTATTTACAGTGACACACCAAAAAAAGAATACGTGCATTTATAACTCGTGTATAAATTCTATAACGATCATCAGTTAAATCAATTGTTATTAGTGGAGCTGCTAGGTATGAAAAAAACCTGCATTTTGTGATAAAGATATCCCGAATGGTCAGTATCTATTTCCTATTAATACAATGCATATAAGAAGTTGAGGCATCGTGCAAATTCATAGGAATTCAAAATGACGGCTGTTATTCAAAATCGTTTGCATTTTTATTCCTATGCATCATATAAAAGTGCCTATGATGTCAATTTCGATTTTTTTAAACTGAAAAATTCCCTTTTTAATATCAAAAATACGCTTAAAATGAAAATAGGACAATTATTAAAGTATTTTTGTATTTTATAATGAGGAAAATGAAAGGAATAAATGAATAACAAAAATGCATTTTTATTAATACCTTAATTATACAAGATATTTAAAAAATTGCATGTTACATTTAAAGTTAGAGAATATAAAAACTTCACTTTGTATCCTCATATTTCTCACATTCGTTTTTGCAGTTGCAAAATAATGTGCAAGAAAGTCCAACCTTTCTACAGCCACACTTATTTTTACAGATTTTGCACATACATTTTACATCAAACACACTTTTATACGATGAATAGTAAGAAAATTGCAAGAATTCTAGAAAATGACGCCATTTTGAAAAACAGCCGCCATCTTGAATTCCTACGACTTGACGCGATATCTCCCTCTTTTTATATGGATTGTATTTATATAAAGTATGTACTCACCAATCGGTATATTCTTCTCATGGTTTGCAGTTTTCTCAACCGTAGCACCCGCACTAATAGATAATAACGTAATGGAATTCTTTTGAGGGATGGACTATAAAAGCTATACACTTCAATTTTTATTCGGAACATATTATTGTAAACTTCAATAACATACATAAATTACATGACAATCTGAGTGAATTTAAACGAGTTGGAGCATGGAATGGCAAGTAGACAGACAGACAAACAAACAGACAATCTGAATTCATAAACTTATTCAACCATGACGGAAAGTATTAAAAGCGAAATTTTTGACGTTTAAACCATCGAAATCGATCTGAAACACACATTTATATGATGGATAGTAAGAAAGTTCAGAAAATGACGCCATTTTGAATAACAGCCGCCATCTTGAATTCCTACGACTTTACGCGATGCCGCCTTCTCTTATATGGATTGTAAAGTAGATAGTCACCAATCGGTATATTCTTCTCACGATTTGCAGTTTTTTTCAACCGCAGCACCCGCACTAATAGACAATGACTTCTTGGAATTCTTTTGAGGGCCCTGTAAACTGACTCTAAAACCTATACACTTCTTTTCTATTCGGAACATGTTATTGTAAACTTCAATAACATATATAAATTACATGTTAATCTGAGTGAATTTATGCAAGTAGCGATATTTAAGCGAGTTAGCGCATGGAATGACAAGCAGGCAGACAGACAAACAAACAGAAAAACTGAATTCATAAACTCATTCAACTGTGGCGGAAAGTATTAAAAGCGAAATTTTTGACGTTAAAAACATCGAAATTGACCTAAAACATGCATTTATATGATGGATAGTAAGAAAATTCAGAAAATGACGCCATTTTGAATAACAGCCGCTATCTTGAATTCCCACGATTTTACGCGATGCCTCCCCCACTGAAATGCATAGTATTAATATAAAGTAGATACTAGCCAATCGGTATATTCTTATCACGATTTGCAGTTTTCACCTTATTTAGCTCGTGTAGTACTCGGACTAGATGGGACGGAACGAACTTAAAAAAAAAAATGAATTTTGCATTGAAGAACTGAAATATTAATGAGCTAAAGCGTGGCAAATATTTTATGATCATGTATATTTTAGTGTTGTAGAGAGTGTTTCCATTTTGAAGTTTCTCAAAGTGCGTTTTACGATGTACCAGGTGAATTGTTACGTGTCTCTTGTGTACCCATTATGTCTAAAAAGAATATTTTTGGAACATACACCGAAGCATTGAAGAATTTAGTTCTCGTTATAAAATAATTTGGAGTGAGATATTAATACATAAAAGTAGTAGTAAAAATGCAAATTAGAAACATTTCTATGTTAATTATAGAATTAATATTATGAATTAAAAAAAAGTTAATAATATTATTTGTTTATCATAATTTTGATTTAAAACTGTTACATGGCATTTAATTGATATTTTCATACTGATAACTACTCATTCATCTGTTCACTCGATGTCGTAATCTTTATAAACCAAGTAATAAATACCAGTTTTTTACTCTTTAGATAAAACGGGTTTCTTTTTTTCTCGAATTAATATATGGATATGAGTAAAGAGAATTTAAAAGAACACTAATAAATATTTACAGCTTACGGTATTTTCAGAACTGATCTACATCACTGTAATAGAAAACGGTGACATTATCTGAGATAACACTTGTTTTGCCTAATCCAATTTTTCTTTGGTCATATTTAGTATTTCTATTTTACTTTCTTCTATCTTTACAAGAAGAAAGTATTGGATTCGTAAAAAAATTTCAACTTTATTTCGATATACAAGTTTTAAGGGTCAAAGATACCGAAAAACATGTTTTTACAAAATGTCTGTCTGTGAGTTGCCTGTCAGTCTGTATGTATGTTACACAAATTTTGTGGGTCTCTATATCAAGAACTAATGGACGGAATTCAATAAAAAATTTAGATTCATTTAGCTCCTGATAGAAACCGCTCAACTAAGTGGCGCTGCTATGCTGCATTTTTCACGATTTCCGCAATAGCTGTACCTCATGAACTAATCCACGGATTTTCATAACACTTCAGATTCACTTAGTTCCTAATATAACTTGGTGCTGATTACTTTTGTGTAAATCACACAATAGGTGTCGCTGCTATGATGCATTATTCATGATTTCCGCAATTGCTATATCTGGAAAACTAATGCACAGATTTTTATCAAACTTCGGATTTGGTTATACCTTGATGTAATTTGGTGCTGATTACGTTTTGGTGTAAATCGCCCAATAGGTGGCGCTCCAAGGCTGCATTTGTCACAATTTTCGCTATAGCTCTATTTCAGTAATTAATGTACGCAATCCAATCAAACTTCATATTTTGTTACACTTTTACATAAATAGATCCTTTAGAATCTTCATGATGGATATAGATTATCATTTAATTTTGGCATTGTGATGGCGAATTTTGAAGTATTAACATGCATGAGATAGAAGAAAGTTTTGGGATTGGCACATCCAGCTAGTTTTTATTGCTGTCATGAATATGGAACAATTAATTATGATAAAAGGCTATTTTCTTTCATTTAATATGGAACTAGCAAACACCGCTGCTTTTCTCGCGTAATAGTTGAAATACGCCAAGTGATATTTGTATGCTTAATTTTTATTGAAGAAATTATATTAATATTTCTAGGAATAATTCAAAAATTACTAATTAAGCCATAGTTTGACTAAACTTCATTATTATACTGCATTAGGCAGAAATGAGACATAAATTAATAAGAAGAACTAAAACTAATTCTAAAAAAATGATAATTTAGAAGCATTTTGAAGCTTTTATGCTCATTTCAGTATTCATTAGAAGTTTTGAATTTTTTAGAAACCGTCATCTTAGTACGCATTTACATCTTAAAATTAACCCTCATGTCAAATTTCAAGCTTCTTGTTTAACGGTCTACCAGCTCTCTGGTGGTAGTGGCTCCAACATAAATGCCTATGTTGAAATAGGGACTATAACTATTCCTTTGCCATCATTAATTTTGAAATCGGTTAGTATTTCCTAATATTCCATAGAAAACGTTATTTAAAAAGTTTTTAAAGGCTTTTTTAGAATGCTTGTTCTTCCTGCAAACCCGAGATTGTAATGGCACCGGCATAAAATATAGCCTGTGTAGGATCAGAAACTGTCACCACTGATTCGCAACCATTACTTTTGGAATAGGTTCATTATTTTTTGATATTGCATATAAATCGTAATTTATTACTTTTTGAGAACGCTTTTCGCTCCTTCCCTTCGCTTCACCCCATTTAAGTTTCGAATTCGTTTTCGAATGATCTTAGAGGGCGCTTATATTTTATAAGTAACTATCATGCCATATTTCAAGTTTCTAGCCTCTTCAGTATCAAAGAAATCGTAATTTAGAACTTTTTTTGCTCCTGCAACCCTCTAGTGGTAATGGCACCGACATAAAATATAGCTTATGTTTGAGCAGGTTATATTAACACCAATTTGCAACCATTGTTTTACAAATTGGTTTGGTATTTCATAAGATTGTATAAAAATCGTAATTCAGAACGTTTTTAGAACACTTTTCGCTCACTTCATCCTTTTAAATTTGGAATTTACTTCGACGGTTTTTAGAAATCATTTGCATCTTTTAAGTAATTACCATGTCAAATTTCAAAAGGTTAGATTCCTCAGTATCACAAAAAACGCAATTCAGAACTTTTTTACTCTTGCAAACCACAGGTGGTAGTGACAACAACATAAAATATAGTCTTTGTTGGAACAGGGACTTTTACCATCAATTTGCAACCATTACTTTTGAAATCGGTTTGATATATCCTGAGACTGGGTAGAAATTACAATTTAGAACGTTTTCAGAACGCTTTTCGCCCATTTTCACTCCTTTTAAATTTCGAATTTTTTAGAAACTGTTCATAGATAACAGTTACATCTTATAAGTAATTACCATGCCAAATTCCAAGTTGCTAGCCCCTGCAGTATCACAAAAATTCCAATTCAGAACGTTTTTTGCTCTTGCAACCACCAGGTGGTATTAACATCGAGTGAAATAGAGCCTATGTTGGAGCAAGGGCTATCACCATCAATTTTCAAACATTACTTTTGAAATTGGTTTGTTACTTGCTGAGATTTCATAGAAATCGCCACTTAGAACGTTTAGAACGCTTTTCCTGGATTTTTAACCCTTTTAAATTTCGAGTGTTTTTAGGAAATGTTTTTAGAGGCCATTTATATCTTATAATTAACTACCATGCTTAATTTTAAGCTACTAGCCTCTGTAGTATAACAAAAATGCAATTTAGAATGTTTTTTGCTCCTGCAAGACCCAGGTGGTAAATGACAACGACATAAAATAGAGCCTATGTTAGAGAAAGTGCGGTCAGCATCAATTTACAACCATTTTTTTAAAAATCGGTTTGATATTTCCTGAGACTGATAGAAATCACAATTTAGAACTTTTTCAGAACGCTTTTCGACCATTTTACCCCTTTTAAATTTCGAATTTTTTAGAAACTGTTCATAGATAACAGTTGCATCATATAAGTAATTACCATGCCAAATTTCAAGTTGCTATCCCCTGCAGTATCACAAAAATGCCAATTCAGAACTTTTTTTGCTCTTGCAAACCCCAGGTGATAGTGACACCGAGATGAAATATAGCCTATGTTGGAGCAAGGGCTATCACCATCAATTTTCAAACATTACTTTTGAAATTGGTTTGTTACTTGCTGAGATTTCATAGAAATCGTCACTTAGAACGTTTTAGAACGTTTTTCCTGGATTTTTTTAACCCTCTTAAATTTCGAGTTATTTTTTAGGAAATGTTTTTAGAGATAATTTATATCTTATAATTAACTACCATGCTTAATTTTAAGTTGCTAGCCCCTGTAGTATAACAAAAAGTGCAATTTAGAACAATTTTTGCTCATGCAACATCCATGTGGTAAATGACAACGACATAAAATAGAGCCTATGTTAGAGAAAGGGCTGCCAGCATCAATTTCCAACCATTACTTTTGAAATCGGTTTGATACTTCCTGAGGTTGCTTATAAAACGACATTTAGAACGTATTATTAGAACGTTTTTCGCGCATTTTCATCTCTTTTAAATGTCGATTTTGTCGAAGAAATGTCCTTAGAAATAATTTATATCTTATAAGTAACTACCATGCTAAATTTCATGTTTTTAGGCTTTTCAGTAATATAAAAATTGCATTTTTAGAACGTTTTTTGCTCCTGCACCTCTTTTGGGGTAGTAGCACAGACATAAAATATAGCCTGTGTTAGAGTGAGGATTGTCACCATCATTTTGACACCATTGTTTTTTTAAATCGGTTCTGTACTTCCTGAAATTGCGTAGAAATCGAAATTTAGAATATTTTTAGAACGCTTTTCGCGCATTTTTACCACTTTTAAATTTAGAATATTTTAGGAAATGTTCTTAGAGATCATTTATATCTTATAACTAAGTACCATTCCAAATTTCATATTTCTAGACCCTCCATTAACGCAAAAATTGTATTTTTAGAACGATCTTTGCTCCTGCACCCCCCTTTTGGTTATTGGCATCGACATAAGATATAGCCTATGTTGGAACAGGGACTAACACCATCATTTTGACACTTTTGCTTTTGAAATCGTACGATAGTTCCAGAGATTACCCCCTACAAATAAGCAAACAAACTTTACTTCTTTATAATATTAGTATAGATAAAACAGAAAATTACGAAGCTCTATTTTGCTTTCAAAAATGTTGATATTATTTTCAATGTCCCCAGCAGTTTCTAAAAAATTCACCCCCCCCCCCTTTTTTTACGATCTCGTTTTCTAGTTCTTATTCCAACTTTTGTTGGAACAAAATGAGGTTAAAAAATAAAAAAGCAATTTTGCATTTCAGGATTGAAAATTTCTTATAAGCACAGGAAGTATTTTATGATCATGCATTTTTTACGGTTTTAGAGTATTATTCAATTTTTCATCTTCTCAAATTGAGTTTTTTAATGTTTAAGGCGAAATGTTACGTATCTCATACGTTCTCGTTATGTCGGAAAAAAGGTTGTTTTTATAACAGAGGGTTACCATAGACGATTATTTTTTTACATTTCAAAGGATTCGTATGTTTTTGAAGCTATAAACCTCTCCATATATTTCTCCAACAGCTGCAAAAGAATTCTGGCAGTTTAATAGATTTTTTTTAAAAATAGTTCTACCACTAGATTATAAAAATATTCGTCTGTGACAATCCTGAACATATATCGAAAAATTAAAGAATTTCAGTTTTTGTTATGAAATAATTTCGAATTAATTATAAATATATAAACAAGGACGAAAACTATGCGTATGGCACAGATTGTGCTTGGCATAGAACACTTTCCAACACATTTAGAATACTAGAACAAAAATTCGCAGTATACTAACGTGAAAGATGCTGTCTAAATAGACAATTTGGAAAACGCATAATGCATTTGAAAGCCCAATTTCTATTATTACCATCAATTGACGGGAAAATATCCGAATTTTTTTGCACAGCTCTGTATCTATAGAGTTATATGTATTATATATTTGTATGTATACTAGGGGGCTCGGCCCCCTACGAGCTACGCTCGCCAACCCCCGTTCAGGCACCGCAGACTCTAAATGCACGCTAATTTTATCGGCTTTAAAAAGATTTCGAAAGATTGAATTATAATTTAAAAAACAGTGGCGATCTCCCTATAAAACGGATTTCTATTCATTTCTCTTTGATTAGGGAATTTTAACGCCAAATCCGCTGCGGTACTACTTAATTATCCCGTCGACCAATTTGGCCAAATTATATAAATCGCCAAACCACTCGCCAAATTATACAAATTGACATAATTTTTATTTTAAATAACGAAAGAACAAATAAATTAGTACAACATTAATAAAAATACAAATAAAACGTCGAAATAAAAATAACTTGATGACGTAGACACGTGTAACAACATCTAAAAATAAGCTAATATAAAAGGAATTAAGTAAACAGTCTTTGTCTCCTGGTATTTTTTAACAAAGCGAAAAGAAAGTTCTTTTAAATGAGACATTTTAAATTAATCGTTTTTAATCTGACGTAATTTTGACCAAGCTATTCTTTCTCTTTTAAATATTCACGTGAAAATACTTTTGTTAGAAATGAAATATTATTTGCGCTTTCCTAACAAAAATAGTTGAAAAGATCCTCTCAAAATATCAAATAAATGTCTAGATTTCTAAAGTCAGATTTCTAGTGTCAATTTCTAAATTTAAACTGTTTTGCAATATTTTGTGATCATTTTATGTAATAACTGTAATCTGACGTAAATATGACGTAATTTCTCCTATTTAAGACTTCTAGCGCATGTTAATGAATTTATTATTTTACAATTTCCTTTCTCTCTTAAAATTCACGTGTATACTTTTTATGATGTAATTTTTAATAAGTTCCTGCTTTTTGTACATAACTATTTAATTCTAATTCCAAAAGATTTTTTCTGTTTATAATAGTCACGTGTAAATAAATTTTTAATTTGAAGCAAACGTTATTGTTTCCGCTGTTTATACATTTGGCAACAGTATAAATTAATACCATCTCTCTATTCTAAAAAAAAGTAACTACCGCTGTCACCGCCGCCGCCGCCGCCGCCGCCGCCGCCGCCGGTTTTGATTTTTTTGTGACCGGAGGCCTTTCTTCGTTAATATTAAGAAAAATAATGCATACAAAAATATGAAAATCGGTGGTTTTATACAGAAATGTTTGATAAACACGCTGATGCAGACAGTTTTCAAATCGAAGAAATATTTTAAGAGTTATTTAATGCTAAAGTTGGACAAAATCGTTCCACTAAAAAAGTTTTATAGCAGCAAAAACTATAGATGGCAGTGTAATCATTTTTAGATCATTTTATGCGTTAGAATTTGCCGGAGTGCAGATTGCTTTAATTTTTTTATTTTGACTCATTTTTTTAGGTTTTATTTCTATTTTAAATTTAAATTTTCAGCATTTCTAGAGATACTTTTTACAGATTTCAGAAAATTGTACTAATTTAAACTGTTGCCAACTGCATAAAAAGCGCAAGCTATAATGTTTGCTTCAAATTAAAAATTTATTTACACGTGACTATTATAAACAGGAAAAAAACTTTCAAATTAGAATTAAATAATTACGTATAAAAAGCAGGAACTTATTAAAAATTACGTCATAAAAAGTATACACGTGAATTTTAAAAGAGAAAGGATATTGTAAAATAATAAATTCATTAACATGCGTTAGAAGTCTTAGGAGAAATTACGTCATATTTACGTCACATTATAGCTATTACATAAAATGAACACAAAATAACATTGCAAAAAAGCTTAAATTTAGAAATTGCGCTAGACATTTATTTGATAGTTTGAGAATTAATTTAAAATGTCTCATTTAAAAGAACTTTCATTTCGCTTTGTTAAAAAATACCAGGAGACAAAGACTCTCTTTACTTAATTTCTTTTATATTAGCTTATTTTGAAATGTTGTTACACGTGTATACGTCATCAAGTTATTTTTATTTCGACGTTTTATTTGTGTTTTTATTAATGTTGTACGAATTTATTTGTTCTTTCGTTATTTAAAATAAAAATTATATCAATTTGTATAATTTGGCGGGTGGTTTGGCGATTTATATAATTTGGCGAAATTGGTCGACAGGATAATCAAGTAGTACCGCAGCGGATTTGGCGTTAAAATTCCCCAATCAAAGAGAAATGAATAGAAATTCGTTTATAGGGAGATCGCCACTGTTTTTTAAATTATAATTCAATCTTTCGAAATCATTTTAAAGCCGATCAAATTAGCGTGCATTTAGAGTCTGCGGTGTCTGGACGGGGGTTGGCGAGCGTAGCTCGTAGGGGGCCGAGCCCCCTAGTTTTCTAAAATAACGTAAAAAATATCCCTCGAAATGCTGAAAATTTGAATTTAAAATAGAAATATAACCTCAAAACATGTGTCAAATTAAAAAATTAAAAGCAGTCTGCACACCAGGAAATTCTGACGCATAAAATGATCTAAAAATGATTAAATTCCTATGTACAGTTTTTGCTCCTATAAAACTTTTTTAATGGAACGATTTTGTCCAACTTTGGCATTAAACATCTCTTAAAATAATCCTTCGATTTGAAAACTGTCTGCATCGGCGTGTTTATCAAACATTTCTGTATAATACTACCGATTTTCATATTTTTGTATGCATTATGTTTCTTAATATTAACGAAGAAAGATCTCCGGTCACAAAAAATTCATAACCGGCGGCGGCGGTGACAGCGGTAGTTACTTTTTTTTTTAGAATAGAGAGACTACATAGTATACTAAAAGTTAGTTCAGTTAAACGCATAACACAGTTAATAAGCGGATGTTGTTGAAAACTTTTGTGCATATAATCTATAGAATTTATGCATACCAAGTAATGTTAAAAAATAATTAAATTTAAGAACACATATCACAACTGAAAACGCACTTCCAGCAATTATTGTTCGTAGGCTTCAATAGTTCGATTCATTTGCTTCTGTAGCGAAATTCTTTTGTGTGTCCCTGTAAATGACCGATAAATTATATACACACCACGTTCTATAGTAAGAAATTTGTTGTACACTTCAGTGATATATATCAATTTAAATATGCTTAAAATAGTTTAATATCATTAAAATACATCCCAAACGATTTTACCCCATAGACAGTAGTGTAACGGAATTCTTTTGAATGTCCCTGCTAAAGAACCGTAAATGCAAAACACTTAATTTTCAATGCCGAACATACCATAGCAAATTCCAATAACATATATCAATTTCACAGCAATCGGACTATATTCACGGGAGTTACAGTACGGACAGACAGACGGACAGACAATCCATATTTATAAGCACTTTTGAACTATGTTGGAAAGTGTTAAAAAGAGAAAGTAGAAACATTTCTGTGTGTGCGGAGTGGCAGTAAATACATTAAGAATTACAATGTAATAAACAAGTCTAGAATCTTAATGATTTATCGCTATTTTGAATTAATCTGGTGCATAGTTCTTCATTGTTCTTCTCGGGCTTATCAGCCGGAAAAGAACAATGAAGAATGAACTTTCGTTCATTAGTTCAGTTAATTCCTATTGCTATACTAATAACAGATAATTCCTAATCGTATGTATTACTTCAAATTTCAACATCCTTTTTTCTATGCTCATACAAAACGCCCAACTATGAATGAGGTATCATACGAAAGGTTTTTGACAAGCTTTTGACGTAGTGCATTTCGTTGTTTGATTAAAAAGCTCAGTTAATTAAAAATTAAATGTAAAAACGTGTCGACAAATAATTTATAAGATAGCAGTGTGAAAGCCTCTCAGAAATGCACTGGTTTATTTAATAATTATCAGTAAACCCATTCTTCGCACAGAGAGAAAGAAAAAAAATAGTACCTCATAGACGCCTATAAAATAAGTGCCTCTGTAAATGAACTATAACACATACCATATTCTGTATTAAGAATCTTGTAGTACACTTCAGTGATTATATATCAATTTCAATATGTTTGAAATAGTGCAACATCAGTAAAATATCTCTCTATTCTAAAAAAAAGTAACTACCGCTGTCACCGCCGCCGCCGTCGCCGCCGGTTTTGATTTTTTTGTGGCCGGAGGCCTTTCTTCGTTAATATTAACAAAAATAATGCATACAAAAATATGAAAATCGGTGGTTTTATACAGATATGTTTGATAAACAGGCTGATGCAGACAGTTTTCAAATCGAAGAATTATTTTAAGAGTTATTTAATGCTAAAGTTGGACAAAATCGTTCCACTAAAAAAGTTTTATAGCAGCAAAAACTATACATGGCAGTGTAATCATTTTTAGATCATTTTATGCGTTAGAATTTGCCGGAGTGCAGATTGCATTAATTTTTTTATTTTGACTCATTTTTTCAGGTTTTATTTCAATTTTAATTTCAAATTTTCAGCATTTCTAGAGATATTTTTTACAAATTTCAGAAAATTGTACTAATTTAAACTGTTGCCAACTGTATAAAAAGCGCAAGCAATAATGTTTGCTTCAAATTAAAAATTTATTTACACGTGACTATTGTAAACAGGAAAAAAACTTTCAAATTAGAATTAAATAATTACGTATAAAAAGCAGGAACTTATCAAAAATTACGTCATAAAAAGTATACACGTGAATTTTAAAAGAGAAAGGATATTGTAAAATAATAAATTCATTAACATGCGTTAGAAGTCTTAGGAGAAATTACGTCATATTTACGTTACATTATAGTTATTACATGAAATGAACACAAAATAATAGTGCAAAAAAGTTTAAATTTAGAAATTGCGCTAGACATTTATTTGATATTTTGAGAATTAATTTAAAATGTCTCATTTAAAAGAACTTTCTTTTCGCTTTGTTAAAAAAATACCAGGAGACAAAGACTCTCTTTACTTAATTCCTTTTATATTAGCTTATTTTGAAATGTTGTTACACGTGTATACGTCATCAAGTTATTTTTATTTTGACGTTTTATTTGTGTTTTTATTAATGTTGTACGAATTTATTTGTTCTTTCGTTATTTAAAATAAAAATTATATCAATTTGTATAATTTGGCGAGTAATTTGGCGATTTATATAATTTGGCGAAATTGGTCGACAGGATAATCAAGTAGTACCGCAGCGGATTTGTCGTTAAAATTCCCCAATCAAAGAGAAATGAATAGAAATTTGTTTATAGGGAGATCGCCACTGTTTTTTAAATTATAATTCAATCTTTCGAAATCTTTTAAAAGCCGATCAAATTATCGTGCATTTAGAGTTTGCGGTGTCTGGACGGGGGTTGTCGAGCGTAGCTCGTAGGGGGCCGAGCCCCCTAGTACTACAAACAGTTTTACCCATAGATTATAATGTAATGGAATTATTTTTATTGCTCCTGTAACTGAACTATAAATGTTACACACTTCACTATCATCAATACCGAACATACCACGGTAAATCTCAATAACGTATACCGATTTCATGGCAATCCGAGTATGTTTACGCGAGTTAGAGCACGGACAGACGAAAAGTCAATCGGATTTTTCGACTAATATTAGAAAGTTTTACTAAAAAGAGACTGTGTAACTAATAATTGAGCATTGTTTTTCACCCTTGTACTCATGTTCTGAATTCACTTTCTCTTAATCAATGTCTTAACTCAGGTCGTTATTTGTATCCAGAAATTTTTGGTATTTTATTACTGTTTATATTTTATCCAGTTGTTTCCACAATCGATATGAAACAGGTGTTTTTACAAATATTAGTAGATAAAAAAATCCTTTATCTAAAATTTAAATTTATAATTTCACATTCATCTAAATTCAATAATGGTTCTATTTTTAGCCTCTGATTTGCTTTATCTTTCGGGCAACAATTAAAGCATCGTCCTTAAAAAAAATACGTTACGTTACATAAGTCAGCCGTAAAACGAAACAGATACTATATTGTATCCGAAATACTGTATATTAGCGATGATTGCTGACAGTGCATTTTTAGTTGCGATATGAGTTTTTAAGTTTAAATAAATTTTTGCATATTACTTTGTGGGTATTAAAACTGTATATTATATACAGGGCTACATAAAAGAATTCGTAAGGGTTACTGAGAAAGAACGAAAGTAGCTTAAAGGTGGTTTTTAAATGAGCTATGCATTTTTACTCTGAATTGCATTTAGAAACTAAGATATGTTTGTAGAATATAGATAAAATGATATACGGGGCCACGCAAAGAATTGGATACATGGCCGTCTATGGATGATAATCTCTGGAAGTGGGATTTCAGTAGTTTTAAGCGTGTTTTAGTCACTGTTTAACAGTATTCAAGTATGCTTTCATCTTTTGCTATAAATTGCTGAAAGTGAAATTTCAACCTATTATGCGTTTTTAACACTTTCCAACGTAGTTGAAAGGTGTTTATGAATTCGTTTTTGTCTGTCAGGCTGTCTGTCCGAACTCTAATTTGCGTTAATATAGTTGGATTGCTCTGTAATTGATGCATGTTATTGAGATTTACTGATAATACTAATACATTTTGCATTCATGCATTTTTTGCATAAAAGTGCAACATCTATTTCACCAAGATCTGAATATTTATAAAGCTAGTTATGAACGCACCTCATGTGCAACGTTTGACATACAGTTCCCGACTTGTTTATTTTATTGCTGTTATGAATATGAAGAATATCGATTATAAGAAAAAGCTCTGACTTATCCTTCATTTACGTAGTAGTATAAAACAGCAAGCAAAATTGAAAAAGTGGTTTTCCATCCAGTGTCCATTACACTTTCTAAAAATATCCCTGTTTTTACGATCTGCCTTAAATTTTTTTTCGAGTCCTTTTTACAACTTACCTATTCTACTACAGCTAGAACGAATGAACTTTAAAAAAAAAATGCATTTTGTATTGTAGGACTGAAAATTTCATGAGCTAAAGAGCAGAAAATATTTTATGACCATGTATTTTTTCCCTGTCACTTAGAGTGCATTTCAAAATTTTCAGTATTTCAATAGGAGTTTTACCATGTACCAAGTGAATTGTTACGTGCTTTTCATAGTCTCGTTATGTATAAAAAATATTATTCCGGGAACCTACACTGAAATCGTTATAGAATTTAGTTCTTGTTTTAAAAGAATTTGGAGTGAGATATTACAATATAAAAGTGGTAATGTAGAAATATTTCTATGTGCATTGCAATAAAATATGTATTCCAATAAAAGGTCGAGTTAGCAGTGTTACATAATATTTCTACTGGGTAGTTTTATAATTTTTACACTTATAAAACTTATTTCGTATTGTTTATCACATTCTGAATCAACATTCTTTTGTTGTTTAAAATAATATACTCTTAGATCAATGATTCCCAAAATTTTTGACCTGCGGAGCCCTTTTTAGAATGAATTTCTATGGCGGAGCCCCTTAAGCCTGGTCCACCGTTATTCTATGTTACAAGGTAATGGTTTTTAGGTGCATTGCTACCGAGCACAGGAGGAAATAATGGATAGTAATCAAAACAATTGTGCATTGTCCCAAGAATAAAATAATATTTTGGAACTTTTACCGTAATACTCTGTTTATTTTCAATAACCATCAATACAGATGATATTATCAAAACTTTTACACACTTAAAATATTTAAAAAAGAGAATAGACTGAGTTTGAAATAAGATCTGTAATTCATAACATACCGAGAATTTTACTCAAGTTGCATTAAATTATTTCACGCCACAGTTTTTATTTAAAAATATTTACCTTTCATTTAACTTGTTTCTGTGTGATTTATATTTAATTCATTTTGTAAAAAAATTTCTGGTTCTTATCGAAATATATTCATTTGATACCGGTCAAATGAAATATATGGTATATTCAGTGTTAATTTACCTATGACATGTCAAATCAAAGAGGACCTCGTGTTTCACTGAGTTAAAAATGTGTGATTTTCTACTAACGCTGAAGACAGTCAGTACATATTTAAAGTCTTCAAAAGCCTATGGAGCTATTGAGCTATTGAAAAATATTATTTAAATGAGTCTTTACAATCTTTAAGACTTCCCTGAATATTTCTCTGTATTCTATTTTGAAGCTGAATGTTATTTACATTCCTTTTTATTTTTAGTAGGAGGGAAGTAATCGATACCATCCTTTCCCTCAGAATCAAACTAATATACGTTTCATCTTAACCCCTTGGGGACGAGCGACCGGTATACGTGCCGCTTAAGGTGCTTAGAATTCTTCATTATTCCCACCAGTTATTTTATTTATAAAGTTTACCTTATTTAATCAGAGCATTTTCGCGATTCAATTACACAAAATTTTCTGTTTTGAAAAACCGATGGTAAAAGATTAAAAATTAAGCAAAGGGTTCTCGTCGCGAATGGGTTAAGGGGACAGTTTACCTTTACAATAATTTTGTTTATTTTTAAAAATATGGTTCAAATGGTGAACTCACTACATTTCAGTGTTCAACTAAATGTACATTTTGAAAAATTTTTAACTGTATATTTAATTAAAATTTTGAAAAAGTTAAAAAAATTGGAATTTTTAAAAATCCTTACTATTTTTTTAAATATTGATATTTTTGCACAATTTATTTTAAAGATTTTTAAATGTGTATTACACAAGATTACGAATGGATTTTTAGATACATCTAATATTAGATTTTTTTGTTTTTTTTATTTATACATATAGTGTAAAACGATGACATTTAACACATCTGTATATACTTTTATTTTTCAAGAAATAACAAAAAAACCTGAAGGCTAGATCCATGCGCAGATTTATCACATTTATAATAAAGAATTTGTACAAAAAAGTTTAAATCTAAATCTGGAATACAAAAAAAAAAAAAAAAAAATCTTAGCATTTTTAAAACATGAAAGTGAAGAAAATATGAACATGGAGAAAAAGCCGCTTAAAGTTTCGATTTCTGTGGGTAATTGCTCTGGGAGCATGAACAAAATTTACAATATCTTGCAATATAATTATTGTATGGGTAAACCTGAGGTGTCAAAATATTCGCAATTAAACAGGTTTTCATTTAATATTCTAAAAAAGTAAAAAAAAAAAAAATCGATTTTTTGACAAATTTTGAGGTAAACTGTTCCTTTAAAAGAAGTCAGTCACGTTTGTCAAATGCATCGAAAATTGTGAAAACGTTTCATTTTTATCATAGGAAAAAAATCTTTAAAGTGCTTTTTAATCTGTTGTATCATTTCAAATATAATGAAATTGATATACACATATGACGTGCAGTAACACATGCATCCTGTGGAATATGGGGTGCAGAGCATGTATTATTTATTTACAGAGCCACACAGCAGAATTCCGTCATATAATGGTCTACGGAGTTAAACTGTTTGTCGCGTATTTTAATTATGTTACATTTTTTTCTAATATATTAAAATTGATATAGATTACTGAGGTTTACTACAGCAATACAATGCTGTAGATTATGATGTGCATATCGTTTATCGTTTCCTTACAGGCACACACAAAAGATATAATGTACAGTACTGTATCCGAAGTTATTAGCGATAATTGCTGTAAATGCGGTTTCAGTTATGATATGCGTTTTTAAGGTTAACGAAATTTTACTAATTACGAGGTATGCATAAATGCCATAGATCATATGCAGGCTACACAAAATAATTCGTAAGCATTACTAAACATGGACGGGGATTACTTAAAGGAGGTTTTTAGTTCAGTTGTGTATTTTCAAGCTGAGCTGTATTTAGAATACTAAGAGATGTTTGTAGAGTATAAATAAAATCATGTAGTACAGGGCCACACAAAGAACTGGAAGACCGCTTATGGATGATAAGTTCTAAAAGTTTGATTTCAGTAGTTTTAAACATGTTTTTTGACTGAATTAAATTCTTAATACGTGGCGTGTAGAAAAATCTCTAGGTAATATATAGGACTGTTCAAAGTAATTCAAGTACTTTTCAAAAAAAGAATTGAAGTACTTTTCCGGCCATGAACAGTAATTGCAGAATTCTTTTTTTGAAATAGTTTATGCGTTTCCTAAAACGATTATTTAAGTACCTTATTTATCTTATGCATTGTTAAAGTATGCGGGAAGTATTGAAAAGTATTTCATAATCTATGCTTGATGCATGATTTATCTTGCTTTCTTTTTAATTTTCAATATTCTGAATTGTTTTGAACAATAGTTATTAATTCCTTTAGATTAAAATCAGTAAACTAAATATTAGTTCACACGAAAATTATTTCATAAGACTATAATCTAAATAGGATTTTCATCAAAAATCGTTAATACTTGAAAGATAAATGCTGTAAAGAGCAGAAAGTATTTTTTGTGTAACTTAAAAGTTATCAATTGTTTTATGTGTTTTAATAACTTGACATTTGTCTTGATAAATACAATTCTATTTTGGTTTTTTACTAGTTCTGAAGTAGAAGTATAGACTTTGCTTTATATTTATTTTTTAGTCTGTTTCTAATTCGAAAATATTTTGTCTGACTGAAAGAAACTAGCACAATACAAGACAAATAATATTTTCAATATTTTCAATAACGCAATAAATAAAAAAATCAATAAATAAAAATTCAATTATTTTCTCTTTACAATTAGATTAAATACAATGAAACAATTATTTTATATAGGAAAAAAGTGAGATAAAATCAAATTATTATTAGTTGCTAGTATTTTATGAAACTTTGCGTAAATACTCTGCATTTATCCTTGTACAAATTTATTTCCATACATGGGGGCTCTGCCCCTTGCGAGCTACGCCCGCCAACCCCCGTTCAGGCTTCGCATACTCTAAAAGCATAATCATGTGTACGGTAAAAAAAAAAAAAATTACCAGGTTACGGAAGATTGAATGATATTATCACTATAACGGCGGCTATCTTCTGTAATCGGGTTGCGATGCTTTTCCGTTTGAATGGGGTACTTTTCGGTCACCGTGACCTTATCCATCCCTGTCGTAACAACTGATGGCTGTTTTCGGGATTGATAAATAAGATTAATTACTCATTTGAAAATTAGCTTGTGTAAAATGACCAGGTTAAAAATGTCGTTATCTTTCTGACTTTTACAACGACGCTATGGACAATATCCCTCCTTTAGTTTTGAGGTTAAAATACTCCGTCTTCTTGAAAATAGCTTTCAGAACCACGGTATTGAAAAGCATTGAGTTATGAAATTTTTAAGTTTATATTTTATTTTCTGATCGAGTTTTAGATATTTTCAGGAACAGGCACAGCTTATTAATGAATTATTTTCGTTGCTATTTTAATACACCATCATGCATATTCCACAATCTATATTGTTTATATTAATTAATAAGAATATCCGAATTTTCTAAAATCTATTTATCGAATAGTAATTCGTAGAAAATAAAACGAAAGTATTTTGCGCATACATATACCTGTATTTACGCCGCATCAGGTGATGTAATGTATAAACAAAATTGCTAGTCGTACTTTTTTTATACCATGTGACATAACATTAAAATTCTCCGGAATGAAAATCGTTTTAAATGTATCGTTTTAATATATGACGGAATTTTCAATATTAAATGTATTTCTCATGTAATAATTTATTTATTTTAATTTTTTTTTTCTTTTTGAAGATTGACGGTTACACATGTTATTGAATTTAAAAGTGCTTAGAAATATTATCATTTGAATTTTTCAAATATGACTTATGTTCACCATTAAAATTCTTTTACGTGTAATAATTTAATTATTTTAGCCACTTTAAATATGACGTAATTATCGCCTTTAAATGCGTTTCACGTGTAGTAATTTTATTATTTTAAAGTTTTCGTTTTAAGGTTTCGTTTTTCTCTTTTTAATATTTACGTGTAAATATTTTGATGCAATTTTCCCTATTTTCTGCTTTTGACACGCGTTTATTTAATTTTTATTTTTAAATTTTATTTATGTTCTTAATAATTTTACTTTTCAATTTCAATTTGAAAATGACGACCAAAAAGCAAATCCAATTTTAAAATTTTTAAAAATTTTCCTGAAAAACATAGTTAATTCACAATATCGTTTCAAAAGTTTAATAATCCCTATAGTTTTCCTCTGTTCTCTCCTTTTTAGAGTGAGAGAGAGAGAGATTACCATCATTATAAAAATGTTATTAAAATTAGAAAAAATTAATATTTTGAAAACTGATTCAAATTTTAAAATTATAAAGCCAGTTTTGACACCTGTGGATCAATACGGATAATTGATGTTAATTTTACTGCCAAACCTTCCATATTTTTGGAAAAATAACCGTGAGGCATAATCAGTCGTTTCATAAAATCGTTTCATAAATTCGTTTCAAGAGGATTATATATATATATATAGGGTAGAAATAAATTCTTTTTTTTTATATTTTTATTTATAAATGCTTTGCTAGTATAAAATAATTTCAGCTTTTTACTGAAAGGAGTCGGTAAATCCTAGCATTTATCGAAATAGTTCCGTAAAAGCACGAAGCAGAAGCGTTTAAAAGCATATTTCGGATTTTTTACGAACTGACTTTGGAAATGCTGGGAATTACCGGCAAAACCCAGGATTTACCAGACTTCGGGCTTTAACAGTAATATATATATTTTAAATGGCTTGTAAATCAAAATGTCGCTTACACAAATTTTTATACGTATTAAGTAAGCCAACATTTTAATTTTCGTCCTAGTTATTTATCAGAAAGAAGGAGAAATTTAATAGCCCATTAGCAAATATTTGTAGGTTTATAAGTGATTCATATCACAGTTACCGAAAACTAATTTGGTAAAACTAATTGGTATAAAGAATTATTTGTATATAGTTTTAGTTTATGGTTTTATAATTTTTATATATATAAATTTCTCTTTGTTTTTGAATCAATAATCATTTCTGAAAGTTTGACAGATTATATGTTGTTGATTATACTCAAATTAGTATTACTTGTTATTAGTAAGTTGTAGTAATTGTAAACCTGTTGTAGTAATATTATTAGTATTACGACGTAATTAATTATAAAGTTTTGGATTTACAGTAGTAATAAATGAGAAATATGTCATGTATTTGATTTACCGCTTAGTTCGCGTATAATGCGCACTTTTGAAACAAGAAAATTTATAGGTGCTCGTGGTACAGATGTCATATTCGCCCCATATTGGCGCGATTTTTTTCGGTTGCCAATTTGACGAAAACATCAACAGCATAAACAACATAATCCGGGTTACCACATCAAGCAAAATAACGACACTTTGGCGCAAGTTAAGTACCCTTTGCCTATATGATTTGGCATCAGAAAAAAATCGCGCCAATATGGGGGGAATATGACATCTGTTCCGTGCTCGTTATACGCTGTGACATCATGAGATTAATTTGCAGGATGTTAGCAACACAAGTTTTTATTTACAGAAACACAACAACTCATAAAATAATCAGAAAAAAGATTAAATTTACGGATTTAGATTACACATATTTCTTGAAGAACTTACGCCTATTAAGCCTTGTTTGTAGAATTTCGATTTTACGCGTGGGTTTCTTGGGCTGAATACGAACTTTACTATCTCGGATAAAAAATCCGTCGAATTTTTGCTACTCGGCGCAAAACTGTCCTTTCAGATACTGGGCAGGTCTGTGCTTCTTGGAAAATCACAGAAGTGATCTGCTCTCACACACGATCCAAGTTAAAATCCTTAAGGCTGTTCTTAATTGCTCTGCTCAACGAGTGCAAAACGTTCTGACACATTTATAAATTCATTTTTAAACGGAAAGATATAAAATTGGAAAGCCTGGCCATGAAAGCGATTTGGAATTGAACTGTTTTTTCCATTTTTTGATCAATCAATTACCCATTGAGTTATAAGCATTTTCGATCACTTGACAAACCCGTTTTTCGCCCGCACTTGTGTGATTTTTCTACTTTCGCGCGGAAATTCGGTTCAAAACGTCCATTTTGACACTATTTTCTGAAAGATCTATTGGGTTTGCAAAAAAATAGAAAAAACAGCTCGATGACATAGTTTTTGAACAACACCAGCTAGTTTCATGCATTTTCGAACAAAAATAAATTAAAACTTATGTCAAGAAGTTGCCCTTTTTCATTTGAGAACAGCCTTAAGATTAACTATGAGTAATTGTATATATTCGGAAGCGGATTCCTTTGTTGTTGGCCGTTACGAAGCGGCATCTCAAGTAATATGAAATTTTTTATATTCAGGCTGTCTAAAACACTGTCAGAGTTAATCTTTTTTTGTTTAAGTTATGTGTTTTATACAGTGGGATGGAGAGTCTGAAGTGGAGTTTATTACAGGTCTAAGTAGTGCGTTAATGCTTTTTATGATACACAGATTAATCGGTTTTCTGTGAAAGGGAGGGGGTATTTAGGTTTAACATCTGAGTATATTGACAATGCGTTATTGAGTAAAGGAAGACAAGATTTTACAACGCCATATAAATATAAAATATTAGCAGGTAAGTGAAGAAAAGCATAAGAACTTAAAATTCATCACTAATAATCAAGAAAAAAGACATGATGGATTGAATTTTGTAATCAACGATCTCAAATGTTTGGTGGGAACTCAGTTAGACAGATGTACTGGACATTATTGTGTTTCCGTTTTGAATTTGTTTATATTTTCCTTATGTTCGTACAAATAATTATACTTTTTAAGGATCTGTATTACCATTTTCAATATCGGAAAGGTTAGTTTGCAAAGACTTGGATGCGTGTAATTCGGTAAATAAAGCTAAATAAGTAAAAAAAAAACAGTTCAAAAACACTTTAGCCATATGAATTTAGTTTCTTAGCTGAAAAAGTCTAATTGAGAATTAATAGTAGCTTAACAGATTAATGCAGTATAAAATCTACCTGGAAACGTTTCCGAAAATCAGTGGCAGCAAAAGAAACTTTGTTTTTATATATGCCTCTATAAATCTCGAAAATGTATTGTTTTTTAGGTTTCTAAAGATAAAGAACGCTTTTCGGAATCGTGCATTACTCGGAACAGGTTGATGTATTTTTTCGCACGTAACTGTATTAAATATTATTAGATTAAGAAACATTCGTCTTTTTTTACAATGTAGAGAGAAAATACTATAACTTTTTAACACTTTCCAACATAGTTGAAAAGTGATTAAGAATCCCGTTTTTCTGTCTACCGTCTATCCGTGCTCTTACTCGTGTAAATATAGGCAGATTGCCATGAAATTAATATATGTTATTGGGGTTTACTATGATATTCTCGGTATTGTAAATCAAGTGTATAGAATTTACAGTTCATTTGCAGGGACGCTCAAAAGAATTTCGTTACATTACTGTCTATGAGGAAAAATAGTTTGTCGTGTATTTTAATGGCGTTACGTTATTTTAAACATAATGAAATCCATGTACATGAATGAGGTGCACTAGAAGATGATTACCATAGAATATGTTATACCATTTTAATCGTACTGAAATTTATATATGAGGACTCCAGAAGCCAAGGGATACAAGTGACAAAATTTAGATTTCGAGTAAATTGAGTTCAAAGTTAAAAATCAATTGTAATTGACTGAATTATATTGTTGTTATATTAATTAATATTAATAGTTATATTAATGAGTTATATTGTTGAATTGACTGTTATATGAAAATGTTGCTCAATTCTTAGTGGCCTTTGAACTCTTATTTCAATAACTGTGAAAAAAAAGGGGAGTACAATTTTTTTTAATTTATAACTAAGCAATATTGATCGTAATTCGGCGCTTGTACCCTTTGTCTTCCAAGCGGTACACAAGAAATAAAAAATTATGAAATAAAAAAATGAATTTGTGAAAAATTTAACAACAATGTTTATTCAAAGGAATGAAAAGACAAAATTTTGTTCTAATATAAGTTTTAAAATTTTATTATAAGTTTTGAAAGATCGAAATTTTATAGTTTTTTAACCGTTAAAATGCATTTGTTTAACGCATAAGAAAGTAAATTCTAAAAGGAAAAAAATGAAGCAAAACAGTTTGAAAATATGAAACAATATTCTTCTAGTGATAACATGGAAACAACACATCTAGATTATCTCATCCATGTCAGTTTCATAAGCACGATTAAGCTCATCAACCTGATCTTCAGAAGCTTGCAGATATTCAGTGTGTCTTGGTGCACTTGGTGTGGAAGATCTCGGTAGAAAACGTGGTACACTGATGGTACAAACTGCAATAATTCAATGACATTTTTAAACTTAAGGTACTTGAGTTTTGGTTTTTCTTGTGCTATGGGAAGTTCAGGAAGAACTCCAGGGCTTCTTCCGGCTCGCCTGGACTTCACCTTTAGATCGTGGAAAGGTTCTAATTTACAACCAGCAGTTTCTTTGTAGAATAATGTCAGGGTTTTCCTTTCTTAAAATGCAGCCAATGCATATTTCATATAACATTCACTGACTTTATAAAGAATGGTGCAAGTGACTCGATTAATATAAACTTCATCTTTTAGCACTTCTACAGTGAAGTTTTGGCCTAAATCATTTACAAGTTGAGCCCAGTGATCTGGAACATACAGATCCCTTTTATTCCTCTTCTTTCTGATTTCTATGAGACCAAAATTTTGGTCACATTCCTGGTAAGATTGTCCTGAACCCAAAAATCGATGATCGACTGTTTTTATGTGTGTATTTTTTATGATGTACAGCCAGAACTTCACAATTAGGTGGCTTTTATTCTGTAATCCACAATTGTCACTAAAAGCT
This sequence comes from Maratus speciosus, assembly GCA_963932465.1. NCBI lineage: Eukaryota > Metazoa > Arthropoda > Arachnida > Araneae > Salticidae > Maratus > Maratus speciosus. The sequence goes on from OZ010793.1 coordinate 485,515,929, forward strand.
GTAATATGCCTGACTTGAGAGGGAAGAGCCTTTATGAACTTCAAGAGACAGGATGCGATCTCTTGGCAACCACGAAAAGCCTGGCCTTCATGCCACATGTACATGTGGGCAGTTCCGCTTTCAAGGTTATGAATGTCCAAGTTGTACGTGCAAGGTTGACGTAGGTAATAAGGCTTTGAATTGGTTACATGTGGAGTTAGCATGAATTTCTGTAAGTCAAATCATATCACGATCTTTGAATCATCCTTTAAATTGTGGAATGCATCTTTGGCTAATTTGGCAGCTTCTGCTTTGCGAAGATGTAGTTCCTTTTGAGTTTCTGCTTGTTGCTTCTCATCTACATTTCCATGGTCTATTTTCAATTGTAGCTTGTCACACGTAACACATGTATCAGTCCCCTGTCGGTGAAAACTGAGATTAAAATGGGTGTTAAAAATGTGTCTATAGAAACTTTCCTTGACCGGCTGTACGTGCTTTTATTCAGGGCGAAAGTGAACATAGAGTTTGTACATCTCCTTTAAATTGAGTTCTGGATTCAGGTTGGGGTTCTCTTCTCTAATATAAGGGCTTGTGTATCGCGGAGGCTCCTGTCCCTGCCGGCGAAGGCACTCACGAGCTAATGCTAATCCCATGGGGAGGAATCTTTCTAATATCTCGTTTGCATTTCGACATTTTTAAATAATTTTTTTTTCATTGGATAGCCGAGATCCGTCTCTACATCGCACCTTTTTTACTTTTTCCATTTTGGGTTCAGATATCTTTTAGAATGACACTTTCATTTTCAGAACCAGTTTTGAAAGTGAAAGTAACTTTATAAAAAATATCTGCGATCAAAATCGAAAAGGAAAAAAGGCGCGGTGTAGAGACGGACTTCGGCTATCCAATGCAAAAAAAAAAAAACAAAAACAAAAAACAAACAAGCAAAAAAAAAACATTTAAAAATGTCGAAATGCAAACGAGATATTAGATAAATTCCTCCGCATAGAATTAGCATTAGCTCGTGAGTGTCTTCGCCGGCAGGGACAGGAGCCTTAAGTGTTCCTTGAAGACATCAATACCGTCTTGCTGAATTTTACTCAACGGTTCTTTTCTTTCTCTTTCATCGTGAGATGGTATGCCAGAAACTGTTTCTTCGTTTTCGTTTACTATGTTTCACAAACATTTGTTAGAAATATCTTCGTCTTTTTGTGCCAATCGCAGTTTAACGATGATCAAATTCGTGTGGCGTTTTAAAAATTATGAACTAGCCTCGTATTTCGTTAAGTCGTGGTTCAGCTATGCGGACGTCAACGGATACAAGTGCACATACCACTTGGACTCCACGCGTTTCACGGATTCAGGAATGAGGTTAAGTAATTCACCCCTAGAACATAGCGAGAAATTAAAAAAAATACTTATATCTTTTTACCTACAAACAAACAGACTTATTTCCAGATAGCCTATGCACTTAACTCAATTTTTTTAATTTTGTCACTTATACCCCTTGGTTTCTGGGGTTCTCATATATCACTGAGGTTTACTACAAGGCGGTTACTGTGGAATCTGGTATATGCATATAATTTATCGTTCATTTACAGGGGCTCACAGAAGAATTTGGCTACAGTACTGCTTGTGAACAACAATTGCTGGGAGTGCATTTTAAGTTGTGGTACGCGTTTTGAAATTTATTATACTTTAATCAGTAACTACTTTTGAACTTTTTCAGGGCTGCACAAAAGCTCTCAAGTACATTTCCTTTTGTTGACGGAGATTGTCGCATTGGAATCTTCAACTGTGCTATGCGTTTAATTGAACTAATTTATACCATATAATGTAGTATACATTTTAATTTATAGATCATTTACAGGGCTACACAAAAAAGACCCCGGATATTTTTCCGATTGTTGATGGTAATTGTAAAAATTGCGTTTTCAAATGCGTAATGTGTTTTCTGAATTGCTTATTTAGACATCATCTTTTATCTTAATAAACTGCGAAATTTTTTACAGTACTCTGAATGTGTTCCATAATCTATGCTGCCCGCATGGTTTTTCTTTCTTGTTTTTAATTTAAAAAGAATAAAGTAGTAAATAAATCAACAGTCTTTTCCTTACTCTTTGGATTTATTTTCAATGTCAGTCACAATTTATAAAAGCTTCTGGTTTTCATTTACCACCTGCCTCAAAACGGGTTTCAAATCCTTATTACAAATTATATATTCAACGGCAGCTGACACAAAATGAGTTTCAAAAAATAAAAATAAATTTCACATTGTAGAATTGAAAAATTCATGCTCTAAACCGGAGCAAGTATTTTATGATCATGCATTTTTTAGCGTTTTAGAGAAAACTTCAATTCTCCAGATTCTCAAATTGTCTTTTGTGATGTTTCAGATGAGTTTCTGCTACGTTATTTCCTTTTATTATCGGAAAAATGGTTGCGCGTGAGACGTAAATCGAAAACTCTACAGTTTTCTCCTTCATTTTTTAATATATTTATTTTAACAAGAACAAAAAATCATGCATCAGGCTAGAGTATGAAACACTTTCCAGATCTATTAGAATATTAGTAAGAAATTTAGTTTTGTTTCATACAGTGAAATCAGATATCTAAATAAGCAACTTAAAACTAATCGGATGCGTCAATCCCAAAACTTTCTTCTATCTCATAGTGGCTGTGCATATATAACGTTATCATTTTAGGGGGGAGGGGGGTCTGGCACATGAAATCGTAAGATATCGATAGGGAGGAGGGGGGGTTGCCTTTTGATATCGACCGTTTTTCACCGAACCAAAATTTACTTTTTTTAATTTGTAACTTGGTCTTTACATCAAAATTGTATGTCATCTTTTTTCAGTCTATTATCTATTTTTATGCGAATACGAAGTTATTATTAAAATCCTTAAATAATTATAAAATTATTTCATTCCAAAATAGCTTCAACTTTTGGCATTCCTATTATTCTGTCATACGTGTATGCATATATAATCTGCTGTTCGACAAACAATATGCGAAGTTCGTTTGAAATGATACTTTGTGTTTACTAGTAAATAAAAGAGAAAGAATTTTGTCCGTCTGCTTTGTTGATAAGAAGTGCTCCCCCCCATGCGTGGTAAAATACAAGACATTATTACTGTTGAACAAATTATGTAAAAAAAAACAAAAAAAAAAAACAAACAAAAAAAACTATTCTTAAATAACATATACTGGACAATTGAAACATAAAATATAATAAATAAAGACACAATCTTGCTTAATGGTACACAAAATGCGAATTTTAATAAGCTAAAAGTTAAACTTCTACGTTTCGAGCTGTTTCTACGAAAACTTCCTATGCAAGAGATAATTAGTCGAAACTTGACCAATGATTTGAATACAAAAATGTAGTGTTGCTATCTAGTGCCATGTAGTGTTGCCAAAATTTGAATGAAAACTCAGTTGAACGTGGTTTTGTACCTCATATGTAGATGGCGGCACTCGTGGTTTCTTAAATCGACCTTTCATTTGATCTCAGTTCATTAATAATTATTTATTTTCACTAGATGGCAACACTTCATTTTTGTATTCAAATCATTGGTCAAGTTTCAACTAATTATCTCTTGCACAGGAAGCTTTTGTCTGTGAACTTTGAGCCTTTTTACCATCCTATTTTTCTGAAGACGGCTGTAGAAACAGCTCGAAACGTAGAAGTTAACTTTGAGCTTATTAAAGTTCGCGTTTTGTGTACCATTAAGCAAGATTGTGTCTTTAATTATTATTATTAAATTCTTTTAAATAGTAACTATTTATATCACTGCTGGGGGGGGGGGAGGGGTGGTGGTTCTAGAGATGATAACGTATGATATCTTAAGGGGGGAAGGGGGTCCAAAATTACCAAAACGTTGATACCGTTATGTAAGTACAGCCCCATACACTAATACTTATAGTTAATACTTCAAAATTCGCTATCGCAGTGCCAAAATTAAATGGCAATCTATGCCCATCATGAGAATTCTAAAGGTATAGGTTCATTGAACTGTGTGTATTTAAAAAGGAGGTATAACGTTTTCATTTTTAAAACGAATCACTGAATTTCGGCGCCCACCCTCGTAGATGTCTGCAACCAAAATTCCCAACACAAGAGCATAAAAGCGACACCTGTTGGGCAATATACACCCGAGCCTAATAAAGATCAAGTTATGTGAAAGTGTAACATAATATGAAGTTTGATTAAATTCCGTGCATTAGTTTTTGAGATACAGCTATCTCGAAAATCGTGAAAAATGCAGCACAGCAGAACCACTTTCTGCGCGATGTACACGAAAACAAATTGTAACAAAGTAAATGCTGTAAATCTATACTAATAAAATAACAAATCGCTCTGTCTGTCTGTCTGCGTGTCTGTCTGTCTGTCTGTGTGCGATGGCTAGCGTAAACTACTGCACGTAAAAGTATGAAAATTTAGATGTGAAGAGTTCAAGATGGTACTAATGCACCTGAGGCTCACATTTTTAATTTTTTAAGGGCCAGGGCCCCTGGGCCCCTTTAAATTTTTATGCACTAAATTGTTAATAACATGCTTCTTTCCTATCCGATCTTCTTCGTTTTTGGAGTGAATTCTCCTTTCAGTTTCTGCCACATTTCTACATTTTAGTTAAGACCCTGGCATCCTTGCAAGGGGCCAGGTACAGGGTCCTTGAAGTTTTAGTGCACTAATAACATGCCTCTTTTCTCTTCGATCTTCTTCGTTTTTGGGATGAATTCTCCTTTCAGTTTCTGCCCCATTTCCACATTTCAGTTATGGCCCTGGCATCCCTGCAAGGGGCCCGTACAGGGCCCCTTGAAGTTTCAGTGCACTAAATTGTTAATAACATGCCTCTTTTCAAGCCGATCTTCATCGTTTTTGGGGTGAATTCTCCTTTCAGTTTCTGCCCCATTTCTACACTCCAGTTAAGACCCTGTGCCAGTACAGTTAAGGTACAGTACAGTTACAGTAAGGTGCCAGTACAGTTAAGTCAGTTAAGGGTGCCCCTTGAAGTTATAATGCGTTGCATTGTTAATAACATGTGTCTTTTCTGTCCGATCTTCTTCGTTTTTGGGGCGGATTCTCCTTTCAGTTTCTGCACCATTTCTAAATTTCAGTTAAGACCCTGGCACCCTTGCAATGGGCCGGTACAGGGCCCCTTGAAGTTTTAGTGCACTAAATTGTTAATAACATGCCTCTTTGCTATCCGATCTTCTTCGTTTTTGGGGTGAATTCTCCTTTCAGTTTCTGCCCCATTTCTACATTTCAGTTAAGACCCTGGTACCCTTGCAAGGGGCCCAGTACCGGGCCCCTTGAAGTTTTAGTGCATTTAATTGTTAATAACATGCATCTTTTCTATTCGATGTTCGTCGTTTTTGGGGTGAATTCTCCTTTCAGTTTTTACCCATTTCTACATTTCTGTTAAGACCCTGGAACTCTGCCAAGGGTCCCAGTATAGGGCCCCTTGAAGTTTTAGTGCACTAAATTTTTAATAACATGCCTCTTTTCTATCCGATCTTCATCGTTTTTAAGGTGAATTCTTCTATCAGTTTCTACCCTATTTCTACATTTCAGTTAAGACGCTGGCACCCTTGCAAGGGGCCCGGTACAGGACCCCTTGAAATTTTAGTGCACTAAATTTTTAATAAATTGCTTCCTTTTTATCAGATCTTCATTTTTGGGATACTTTCTCCATTTACTTATTCTCCCGTTTCTACATTCCAGTTAAGACCATGGGCCCGTCTAGGGTCCCGTAGGGACCGGCCCAGGGACAGTTAAATTTTTGGTGTGCCATGCGTTTTTCACACCCTAAATGTCTCACCTTCGCAGTGCGCAATTTTAAAGTTGAGTATTGAACTCTTCTCCTTAGATCAACACTCACATATTTTTATTGGGGCCCTAGAACCCTTTTTCCAATTTTTTGCACATTTCTTTTAAATTATATTCTAATGATTAATTCATACCCTATGTTTAATCTCGACTAATCGAAGATCTAAAACATTAAGTACTAAAACGTTGTAACATGTTTTCATGTTAGGGCCTTGATTTCAACTATCTGTTGGCCCCTTTTGGTCCCCCTATTATAACTCTCTTAAAAATAGTTCGATTCACTAGCTTTTTTTTTCTAACAGAATCTTAGGTTCTCCAGCTGTTACATGAACGACAAAAAATATTTCAGACTTCAACTACCATCAATTTTGAATATAAATCGTCTTCTTGGGGCCCTTTGTGCATCTTCTTTAAAAATGGTCCGAATTCCATGCGATTTTCTTTACCATTGTTTTAGCGTCCTCTGATTACATTAAAAACTACTAAAAAGTGTATTTATACCAAACTACATGCTACTTAAGTATCTTCCCCCTTAAAGTTGAGTCTTGAACTCTTCTCCTTAGACCAACACTCACATATTTTTATTGGGGCTTTAGGGCCCTCTTTTAAGCATTTCCCTAATTTTTTGCACATTTCTTTTAAATTATATTCTAATGATTAATTCATACCCTATGCTTAATCTTGACTAATCGAAGTTCTAAAACGCTAAGTACTAAAACGTTGTAATCTGTTTTCATGTTAGGGCCTTGTTCTCAACTATCAGTTGGTCCCTTTTGGGCCCCCTATTATAACTCACTTAAAAATAGTCCGATTCATTAGCTTTTTTTTTTAACAGCATCTTAGGTTCTCCAGCTATTACATGAACGACAAAAAATATTTCAGGCTTCAACTACCATCAATTTTGAATATAAATCGTCTTCTTGGGCCCTTTGTGCATCTTCTTTAAAAATGGTCCGAATTCCATGCGATTTTCTTTACCATTGTTCTAGCGTCCTCTGATTACATTAAAAACTACTAAAAAGTGTATTTATACCAAACTACATGCTACTTAAGTATCTTCCCCCTTAAAGTTGAGTCTTGAACTCTTCTCCTTAGACCAACACTCACATATTTTTATTGGGGCTTTAGGCCCCTCTTTTAAGCATTTCCCCAATTTTTTGCACATTTCTTTTAAATTATATTCTAATGATTAATTCATACCCTATGCTTAATCTTGACTAATCGAAGTTCTAAAACGCTAAGTACTAAAACGTTGTAATCTGTTTTCATGTTAGGGCCTTGTTCTCAACTATCAGTTGGCCCCTTTTGGGCCCCCTATTATAACTCCCTTAAAAATAGTCCGATTCATTAGCTTTTTTTTCTAACAGCATCTTAGGTTCTCCAGCTATTACATGAACGACAAAAAATATTTCAGACTTCAACTACCATCAATTTTGAATATAAATCGTCTTCTTGGGGCCCTTGGTGCATCTTCTTTAAAAATAGTCCGAATTCCATGCAATTTTCTTTATCATTGTTCTAGAATCCTCTGATTACATTAAAAACTACTAAAAAGTGTATTTATACCAAACTACATGCTGTTTAAGTCCCTTCCCCCTTGGGGCCCGGTACAAGTCCCCTTGAAGCTTTTGCACCATAAATTATTAATAAATTGCCCTTCTTAATCCGATCTTCTTTTTTGGAACCATTTTTCCATTTAGTTATTGTCCAGTTTCTGTATTCCAGTTAAAATCCTGGGGCACCTTAGTGTCCTGTAACCCCCGATCCGGGACCCCTTGAACTTTTTGTGTGCTATGCATTTTTTACACCCTAATTTTCCCACCTTCTCATTGCATAATTTTAAAATTAAGTCTTGGACTCTTCCCCCTAGACCAACACCCTCATATTTTTATAGGGGCTCTAGGGCCCCTTTTTAAGCTTTTACCCCATTTTTGCGCATTTCTTTAAAATATTATTGTAATAATTATTTCATACCCTATGATTAATTTTGACTAATTGAAGATCTAAAACTCTAAGTACTAAAACGTTGTAACCTGTTTTCATGTTAGGGCCTTGTTCTCAACTATCAGTTGATTCCTTTTTGGCCCCCTATTATAACTTAGGTTCTTATTATATTCTTATTATAATCTTATTATTTATTTTCTTATTATAATATAATATTATATATAATATTATATATAATATTATATATAAATATATAAATTTATATATAAATTATATTATAATAAATATTATATATAAATTATATATAATATATAATTATAATATTATAGGTTTATTATAATCTTAGGTTCTCCAGCTACTACATGAACGAGAAAAAAAAAATTGCAGGCTTCAGCTACCACCAATTTTGAATATAAATCGGCCTCTTGGGGCCTTTGTTGCAGCTTCTTTAAAAACTATCTTATTCTATTCCAATTTTATTTTGGATAGTTTTAGCGTCTTCCAGCTACTTTAAAACCCCTAAAAATTTTCTTATACCCAACTATATTCCAGTTAAGACCCTGGCCTCTAGGGTCCGGTCTTTCTTTATACCTCAGCTACCACCTTTTTCGAACATTAATCTGCTTTTCAGCATCAACTTACGTTTACTCACTACAGCCGTAAATTTAAAAACGAGTTACTTTAAAGGTAACTTTAGATAAGGAATTTCATCTGTTTCCTAAATATCGTGTTAATGCTAACAGTAATTTATGAAATTTAGAAGGTGAGGAGGCATCTTCCACGGCTTGGTGGCGAGTTATTTCCTCTGGTTTAAGGCCCATTTTCAACGGGATTTGCTTCCTTCAACTTAGATTACAATTCAGCTACTTTCTGTATTATGACATTTTATCTTAGACTTTAGTAACCAACATTTTCTAACATTAATGGTGCAATTTTTTTTAATTCTGTGGGCTTAATTCCTACGAGGTTTGGCTCACTCAACTTGGTTTTCGATTGTGTCCGGCACGTGCGTGCACTTCCGATAAATGCGCCCATAGGTAGTGGGGATCTAGATTACAGGTTCGTTGGGAAAGAAGATTGATGGGAACACATTAGACGCTGCGGAAGGTAATGTGGCCTCCGAAATTAGGTTCATGTAAAAGAATTTCCTCCAAAGATATAAAATCTTACAAACTTAAGTTTTGTTTCAGGTTATTATTTACAAAACCCTGGCAACGCCGGGCGGGTCTGCTAGTAATGTAAATAAAGTAAATGCTGTCCATATCTTGTTATGTGCGCGAATTCTTTCGTGGATCACTGTCACCTAATTAGCAACAACTTATGTGAAAGTGTAATAGAATCTGCAGTTTGATGAAAATCCGCACATAAGTTCCTGAGATAGAGCTATTGCAGAAATTGCGAAGAATGCACCATAGCAGTGCCACCAGTTGGATAATTTACACCAAAAACTAATCAGCACCAATTTATGTCAAGTTCTAACTGAATCTAAAGTTTTATTAAATTCCATGCATTAGTGCTTGAGACAGAGCTCCCACAAAATTTTTGTCATATACAACCAGACAGACAGTTTCTAAAAACAGTCAAATCATATTCAAAACCTTCTAAAACGTATAAATATCAAAAACAAGGAAAAAATTTTCAATATACAAATTAAAACCACATAATTAAATAAAATGTATTTTCAGTAAATTCTGTCCGTATCCTGTCATGTGTGCGAATTCTTTCGTGGATCACTATATGTAATCTATGGAACTTATACAGACCACGTACACTAACAAGAAAGTAAAATGATCCCCAAAGCATAGATTATGAAACAATTTCCAAAGCTCACAATAAAATTTTCACAAAACTTTGTCGTTCAAAAAGGTAAAGAAAATATCTAAGTAAACATTTTAGAAAATGCATAACGCATTTAAAAACCAGATTACAACAATTACCACTCATGCGGGAAAGGTACGCCTATTCTTTTGTGCAGCTCTATATATGATCTATCGATTTGTATATATAGTGCACAGTGTGCTAAAATTTAGTGCAGTAAGAAAACACATAATACAGTTGAAAATTCACCTTCAACAATTTCTACCAATTAACGGAAATGTACATGAATTTTTTTGTACAGCTCTGAGCATTAGCAAAATATTTTTATACACGGCACATGTTAAGAGTGAATTTAATTCAGGAAAAAACACGCTTAAAACTATTAAAATCGCACTTCCAGAAATTATCATCCATAGGCGTGCATGTATCCAGTTCTTTCCATAGCCTTGTATGTCATTATATTTATATATTACAAACTAGGAGGCTCTGCCCCTGCAAGCTACGCTCGCCAACCCCCGTTCAGACACTGCAGAATCTAAAAGCACTCTAATCCGATCGGTTTTAAAAAGATTAGAGAAGATTGAATTATACTGAAAAAACCTATAGCGATCTCCCTGTAAACGAGTTTCCATTCAATTTCCTTTGATTGAAAAAAATTAAGGTAGAATCAGTTGCTGTTAAGACATCCAATGGTTGTTTTCGTGTTTGGTTAAAGAAGATCAGTTAAACATTTGAAAAGAAGCTAAAATAAAATGAATTAAGTAAACAGAGTCTTTGTCTCTCGGTATTTTTAACAGCGTTATAAAACGATTGACATAATACAATTTACTACAATTACTAAAATTTGCTGCTTTAACCCCTTCAAGGGCGGTGGTTCATTTTTGGGCACTTAATTTTAATTCTTAAATGCCACATTAGCACCAGAATATTGGGATGAAAATTTCCCCTTTGTTAAGTAAGTGAACAAAAGCATTTTTGTATATCGAAATTTGTAAATTCTGGTGCCATTCACTGATTTCAAGATTTTATGAATAGAAGTGCCTTGTCCGTGAAAGGGTTAAACGCATATTAATGTATTTATTATTTTAAAGTTTCCTTTCCCTTTTAATATTCACCTGTAAATACAATTTTCAAGACATAATTTTCAATATTTTCCTGTTTTTAACACGTACTCATTTAATAGTAATTTTAAAGGTTTTTTTTTCTGTTTTTAATAGTCACGTGAAAATAAATTTTTAATCGTTAGGAAATATTATTCTTTGAGCTATTTTTAGAATTAAAAACAATTTCTATAATAATAGACTAAGTCATGTGACTATCATCAACTGAAAAATTATTCTTTTCAAAACTATCTTGAAACATCATTCGAAGCAATAAAATGGTTTCGAGAAAAAAACATATTTCGCTTAATCTAATTCTTGAAAGTAAATAAACTTGAGTGTCTTTCTATTTTTTATTTGACAGCACAACATCACAACAGTTAGCACATTTAGAACAATTAATATTTGAATAACATTATAAATTCCGAGATTATGATAAATATATATCCCAGCCAAGAACATATATATTCTGATCGTTTCGAAAAAAAACATATTCAAGCATTACTACTGTACATCAAATCACACTTGTTCATGTTTAATTCCGAGAAACATTTTTTTCTCGACCAAGCTTTTCGAGTTTACTTTACTTAAATATTTACGAGGAAACATTTTTTCCCCGTTCAAACACAATTCAAGTTTTAATACTTATCTAAAAGAATTCTAGTATCAATCTGATAGTTTTTTCGTGCGTTCTGGCGCCACACAACAGAGTCACATGATCTCGGCTCATTTTTGATTTCTCTCCAATGCAAAACAGATGCGATTTCGCAACACTGCCCACCCATGAACATATGGGTGTTCATCACAAATAACTAAAATGTATGATACTAGTACAAATATAAAATAATGAAATTAATACAAATACAAATATAAAATACGAAATGTTATACATACTTCAGGGTATTTAAACACGTTACAATCAAATTCAAGCTAAATAAGAAGAAAAAATAAGATTAATATATGAATTAATTTTTAGAGTCACAATCAGTTCCAAGTTCAAGAGGATAAATCAATTGGATGGGTCTTTTGAGAATACATTTCTCAGTTTTGACTTTACAGGACCTCACCTTGCCGTCTCTTCCAGGAGATAATTCAATAATTTTTCCTAGACTCCAGAAATTTCTGGGAAATCTATCATCTTTGATTAGTACAATATCATTTAATTTAAATTGAGGAAAATTAGTTTTATTCGAGCTTAAATGAGCTGACCTCAAATTTAATAAATATTCCCCTTTCCATCTAGACCAAATCAAGCGCATTAATTTTTCACGATAGTTATAGGATCTAATTAACTCTTTCCTGGAAGAGATATTCGAGTCAAGGTGAAGCCGAACTGGTGGCAGAGAAGATATTCTTCTCCCAATTAAGAAGTGAGCAGGGTTAATGGTAGGGGGTCTGGACCTTCTGGAGAGAAATAGGTTATAGGGCGAGAATTGACTATGCCTTCAATTTCCACTAGTACAGTATTCAATTCAATCACAGTCAGGGATGATTTGCCAAGAGTTTTTCCGCAATGCGGTTTTTATAGTCCTAACCATACGTTCATAAAATCCCCCACACCATGCTGCTCGTTCGACTATGAACTTCCACTTAATGCAATGGGAAGAAAAAAATTCTTGTACATCTGGATGAGTTATAATGGACCAAAGTTTTTTCAAGTCTTTTTCGGCCCGTTTGAACGTCTGAGCATTATCTGTATATATAACAGCTGGCATTCCTCGTCGTGAGAGGAATCAACGGAATCCTAGTAAAAATGTTGACAAATTGTCTACAAGCTCCAGGTGGACATTTCTGGTTACTGCACACGTAATCAGCAAAATGTATTGCTTATTATCACTGTCTTTTACGTACAAAGGTCCTGCAAAATCACATCCTATCACACTGAATGGATTTCTCTGTTCTACACGATCAGCTGGCAATGGAGCTACCGTTTGGTCTCCTGGAGTTGAAGAAAACCTCTTGCATACAATGCAATTTTTTAGCACACTTCTCACGGTTTGCCTAGCCTTTAGTAGCCAGAATCTTTCTCGAATTTGTAGAAGTGTATGGGCAACAGCAGAGTGAAAAACTTTATTATGAGCATCCCAAATTATTAGTTCTGCTAATTTAGTTTTTGGCGTAAGAATTATTGAATGCTTTTCATCCACCGATAAATTAGTCTTACAGAGTCTTCCGGAGACTTGCAAAACTCCTTCTGGATCGAGGTAAGGGTTCAAGGAAAGTAATTTAGAATCTCTAGGAAGCGGTTTAGAATTTTTCAGGCATATGATTTCTTTCGCGAAAATTTCATTTTGACAATTTTTTTTCCAAAAAATTTCTGCTTCTCGTATTTCCTCTGACGTAAGGTTACAATTTCTCTCGCGTTTTTTCTTTAACATTTTGATAAAGAGTATAACACAGCCAGTTACTCGTAATAGTTTTTTCAGGTTACTGTATTTGTTTATTTCAATTAGATTTTCCTTAACAATTGTTGCATTAACTATAACTTTACTTCTGGCTTCAATTTCAATTTCAGGGTTGACTGATTTTGTTTTATACTTATCATCCTTGGGCCAAAAATTTTCAGATTTACTAAGCCATTCAGGGCCATACCACCATTGATTTGAGTTAAATAATTCTTTAGCTGGAGTAAGTCAGCTGGAGTTAGCTGCTAATAAGTCAGCATAACCGAAGGATTATCCCTGCTAATTACATGCCTCCAAGAACTAGGGTCGCTCATTCCCTGTATTTCCGTTACCCTGTTGGCAACGAATGGCTTCCATTTGGACGCCGCTCCCTGGATCCAATGTAATACGATGGTTGAATCAGTCCACATTACTATTTTTTCTAGATTAGAGAAAATAATTTTAGGTGATTAGCTATCCTAGCAGCTAATAGAGCACCTAAAAGTTCGAGTCTTGGCAGCGTTATTTTCTTCAACGGGGCCACTCTAGCCTTAGCCATAACAAAACAAGTCTTAAAAAGCCCTTCGGCTGTTTTAAATCGGAAGTAGGCTACCGCCCCATAAGATTTTAAGGAAGCGTCCGAAAAAATGTGAAGTTCTACTTTGTCCTGCACTTCACCCGAGTGATAATAATACCTAGGTATTTTTAATTCTTCAAGCAATTTTATTTCCTGATACCATGGTCTGTATTTAATTTTAAATTCTTCATTAAATTCGTCGTCCCAGTCCAACCCACTCTGCCATAATTCTTGTAGAAAAATCTTAATTCTAATCAAAAATGGTGACATAAATCCAATAGGATCAAATATTTTGGCGGCAGTTTGGAGAACATGCCTTTTGGTAAATTCCAAGCTGTCACCAACTGACACTAAAGATGCCAAATCTATGGCCAGAAAATCCTCTTCAATATTCCAGTTTAACCCCAATACTTTAGATTCTACACAATTTTCATTAATTTCTATAACCGGGTTACCATTCCACGATTCCTTTAATTCTGGTGAATTAGTAACGAACTTTCGCAATTGCATATTAGCATCTTTAAATATAGAAACTGCAGTAGTTGTTAGTTTAATGGCTTCTACAACCGTGGATGCTCCATAAATTAAGTCATCCACATATACAGTCGTGGCCAAAAGTTTAGGACCACCGTGCAGAAACTGGCGTTTTTACAATTGAAACCACTGATAACGTCATAAATCAAATCTATTGCGACAGATGGCGTCATTCCGTCTGGCAGTGGAGTACTGTATTCACTTTTCATTTGATATTTGAGTAATAAACGTCGCAGACGCAATTGTTGCTTGTTTTATAAGTTTTGAAAACCTATGAAAATGGGTCGAAAATTGTCAGTTTCTGAAGCTTAGCGTGCACAAATTGTTATTCTTCATAATGAAGGATACTCTGAACGATTAATTAGTGAACTAGTAAGTCGTAGTAAGAATGCAGTTCACAATGCGTTCAAGAAGTTTAAAGAAACAGGGACTTACGTTGATGCCAAAAGGTGTGGTCGGCCTCGTAAAACCACACCTGGGGATGACCATGTCATTAAGAGAATAGCCGTTCGTTCTCCAATGAGTTCCGCAAGCAAGATACGGTCAGTACTGCTTACAAAAGGTGTGGATGTCAGTCGTAGAACAGTAAGTCGGCGTTGTTCAAAGACTTTCATTTAAAATCCCATAAACCTGCGAAAATACCCAGGTTAACAGCGGCCATGAGACCTAAGCGCTTGGACGTTGCCAAGAAACATGCCAAATAAACAATTCGTCAGTGGCAACGGGTTTTTTTTCGGCCGAATCTACCATACAGCAGTTCTCCAGGTGCAAGTACTATGTCCGTAGACCTCCTGGAAAGCGATTCTATGAACGTTACACTTTACAGACTGTTAAACACTCCCCAAGTGTCATGGTTTTGGGTGAAACGTCAGTGAACGGAACGGCTGAATTGTTCTTTCTACCACCAGGAACGACTATGAATGGCCAAAAATTCGTGGATTTGTTGAAAAAGAAGTTAGAATTACACATGGACGTTGATAAATGCACAATTTTTATGCATGGTGATGTACTATGCCATCGCTCTAAAATTGTTACTCAGTTCTTGAAAACGAAGAAAATTCAAATCCTTGACTGGCCTGGAAACAGTCCCGATTTGAATCCAATTGAAAACTTTTAGACTCTCTTAAAGCACAAGGTCTCTAAGAAACAGCCAACAAGTGCTAAGGAACTGGAAAAAGCAATTTAGGAAGTTTGGGTGAAAGAATTATCATCTGCATACATCCGAAGTCTGGTAGAGAGCATGCGAAAACGTTTGTAGGCCGTAATAAAAGCTAACGGCGGACCAACAAAATATTGATTTTTCTGTAAAATTTTTGTTTAATGTATGTGATTTATATGCGTAGAAATGAAATTTTCATGTAATAAACGGAGTTTATAATTTTACTAACGAGTAAGTATTCAATTTATTGTCTGGATCTTAATTTTCAGTGGTGGTCCTAAACTTATGGCCACGACTGTAAATATTTATTAATCATTTCATAAGCGGTGGGTTCCGTTTCCTTATAATTACCAATATGTTTTTTAATTGTAGAGGCTAAAACATAAGGGGAGCTGGTCACATCGAAACAGTGACGGTTAAAATGGTATAAAACGGTGCGTTGATCTATGTCGCAGTCATCGAAATACAAAAAACATAAATAATTTCTATCATTTTCTGATACCTGTATTTGTAGAAAGGCTCTAGCAATATCCCCCGTGAAAGCAATTTTAAGCTGTCTAAAATTTAATAGCACATCTATGAGATTAAAATTTAAATTTTCCCCGCAAAAAGACATTGATTTAGACTTTTCCCCCCATTTTTTCGGCTACTCGCGTCAAAAACTATCCTGGTTTTTGTAGTAGAAGAACTCGGTCGGGACACTGATTGATGGGGGCATTACATAATCGATAGAGCAATTATCACTACATTTCTCAATAATGCCCTCACTCAATTGCTCTTTCATAATTTCATTATATTTCAAAAACAAAGATTTATCACTCTTTAATCTTTTTTCCAAACCCGCAAAACGCTTTTTTGCAACCTCGTAATTATTAAACAAATTTTGTTTATCTAATTCATTACACCATAACAAGGGAGTCATATATCTATCATTTTTAAAAATGATTTCTTTCTGGAATTGATTAATGACCTCATAAGTCTCTTCCTGCTTTTGATCATTAGAATCGATTAAAAAAGACTCGATGTGCCATAAATTTCTAAGATCGTTTTCTGGAGGTAAACAAATTACATTTAAACAGGGAGTTGTGTGAGAATTATTACTGTCAACTCGACCGACCAAGGTTTTACCAAATATTGTTGGCTGCATAAATAATTGATGATTAATTTTTTCGACAGATCCTATTATAGTTTCAAATAAATAATCTGCCCCAAGCAATATCTGAACAGGTTTCGATTGAATAAATGTATCAGCCAATACATGTTTATCTAGATATAGTTTATCTATCAACTTATAATCAACAGAAGTCATTATCTTAGTACCGCTAATAATTTCAGAAACCAGCGCTCTTACAGTTATTTTTTCATAAGGATGATGAAAACTAATAATAGTTAAAATTACTACATTAAACTCCTTTTCTATGGCGTCGCGATTCGCAAATGTATAAACCAAAAGTGTTTCCTTAGCAACAGGTTTTAATTTTAACGCTGAGGCTAAACTTTTTGTAACGAATGTTCTAGAGGATGCAGAATCATATAAAATTCTCGTGTTTAATTTATTTCCTGTTCCCTGCACTTGTACACAGGCAGTTTGCAACAATGTTGCATACTTTTCGGGAGAATTATTTGTTTTTATTACATATGGAAACACGGTTTGACTTTTGTCATTTTTAGACGTTTCGGCTTTCACTAAGCCATCATCGGGACGCGTTTTTGTCGATTTTTTAGTGGGGAAAAATAAATAATTATGCTGATTACTTTTGCACAACTCACAAGGCGGTATTTTTACCTTACACAAAGATATTAAGTGCGATTTCAAGAAGCATCGGTAACATCTCCCATCTTTTTTCAACTTATATCTTTTCTGTTCATCGGTAATCTCGTTACACTTTAAGCTTGAACGATTCGACATGCAAAAAATGCAAATATTTTTTACAACAGTATTAAGCGCAACTGAAGTGGGAACATTAGGTTTTATCCTAGGAGCACTTTTTTCCCATCGTGTTACTTCCTGATTTTTTAAGGAAAGCCCTGACACTGCATTAGCTGCTTCGCGCGATTCTATTTCAAACTTTATGAAATTCATTAATTCATTCACGTCACCAGCTTTTTCCGAATTTTTCTTCCTCTGAAATTCAAATACTAAGTTATGTGGTAACTGTTTTAAGATAATTGGTATTAATAAATACCCAAAATTATCTGACGCCACCCCAATGGCTTTCAAGTTCCGAATGCTTACCTCGCATTCGTCATATAAATCCCGTAACAATTTTATGTTCGCGGTTGATTTTACCGGTTCTAGTTCTAACAACTTATTTATAAACCCGCTTATCAAAATTTCTGGTTTACCGTATCGATTCTGCAATAAGTCTAAAGAGTGTTGATAATTAGTTTCGTTTAGGGCTAAACCGGAAATTGATCTAAGCGCTTCACCTGACAAAAATGATTTTAAGTAATTGAATTTGTCAATTTTGGTTAAATTCTCATTCGAATCGATTGTACTCTTAAAACTATTCATAAATTCTAAAAAAGGTGTTTGGTTCCCCCTTAAAGACTGGCATAGTTATTTATGGCAAATTTATTGTTGCCGGCCTAGCATTAACATAAGGGATTGTACTCGCTTTAAATACAGAACTAGTATCAGGCTGATCAGAATCAATTTTAAATTTTTTCAAATTCAATTTAATTTTAAATTTTGCTTCATTAATAACATCGTCATATTCAATGCAATTTTGAATTTCAGTTTCAAAAACTGTTCCATCATCGATTAAATCTTGAATTTGATTGTTTACTACTTTTAATTCGTTTTGCTTTTCTATTATATTATTTAAATATTCATTCAACTGATCAAAATTACTTTTATTTTCAAAATCAATACTTTCTATATAAGATTCAATTTTTGTTATAAGTTTTGTAATCGAGGTCTTCATGACCTTTATTTTACTTTTTAATTTATCTACACGAATAATTTACAATTATACAATAACTTTCATGCATAGAACAAAATGGTTTACAGTACCTTTTTTTTTTATATCCGCGACGAGATAACGAATAAGCCGATGACGGGTAATCCAATATTTGCAATCCAGATTCGGAGACTGTGAAATCCTATGGAGCACACTCACTAATTTAATACTTCTATAATCTTGAAATCTACTTCAAATCTAAAGTCCAGGTGTTCGGCACCATGAAAAATTATTCTTTTCAAAACTATCTTGAAACATCATTCGAAGCAATAAAATGGTTTCAAGAAAAAAACATATTTCGCTTAATCTAATTCTTGAAAGTAAATAAACTTGAGTGTCTTTCTATTTTTTATTTGACAGCACCACATCACAGCAGTTAGCACATTTAGAACAATTAATATTTGAATAACATTATAAATTCCGAGATTATGATAAATACATATCCCAGCCAAGAACATATATATTTTGATCGTTTCGAAAGAAACATATTCAAGCATTACTACTGTACATTAAATCACACTTGTTCATGTTTAATTCCGAGAAACATTTTTTTTTCGACCAAGCTTTTCGAGTTTACTTTACTTAAATATTTACGAGGAAACATTTTTTCCCCGTTCGAACACATTTCAAGTTTTAATACTTATCTAAAAGAATTCTAGTATCAATCTGATAGTTTTTTCGTGCGCTCTGGCGCCAGTCAACAGAGTCACATGATCTCGGCTCATTTTTGATTTCTCTCCAATGCAAAACAGATGCGATTTCGCAACATCAACAGCTCCAGGCGGATCCCTTCGCTTTTTATATTCCACGCGGCCATTTTGGTACTTTAATGTTAGCCAGCCACAGGTGTGATAAGTCGCCGAATATTAATCTATCGCAATTATTTCGTTTATATTATAATAGTCCAAGTCATGTAACTGCCATAGACAACGGGCTGATTCCTCCGTTTTTCATAAGTAAGGTTTACATTTTGATTAAAGAATCAAAATTATTTTTTCTAAAAGTTGCCATGATCGCAAAGAATTCCTGGTACTTTTATGTTAGCCGGGTGAAAATCTCGCCAATAGCTTTTTTTTAACTCGCCAGTTAGCATTTTTTTATTTTTCGAGTGGTAAACTAAAACGGTGCAACTTGGTTATCCCATCGATCAAAAATCTGTCGCCAAACTATAAGATTAAATGCCAATAATGATTGATCGTAAATGTCACATTCACTTAACTTTAAGGAAGTTACACATGTTTACGCCATCAAGTGATTTTTATTTCGACGTTTTATTTGTATTTTTATTAATGTTATACTAATTTATTTGTTCTTTTGTTATTTTAAAAAAAAAATATGTCAATTTGTATAATTTGACGATTTATATAATTTGGCGAAATTGGTCGACGGGAGAAGTAATAACATTAAAACGTTGCTTTGAAGTGGAAATTAAATCTCATGATTTGTTGCATTGTCACATACGCACGGGTTTGGCCTGATTTTTTTTACGACAATTTGGCGAAAACCTCGTTTTCAAATACCTGTTACATATGTGTTTTTAAATTATTTTCTGTTATTTTTAAAATGAAATAACAATAAATAAATAAAAAAAAATTAATAACTATAGAACAAAACAATTTATAACATTTTTTGCAAATAAAAAGGAAATAAATTCAAATAACCATTTATTAATAAATAAGCAACAATAGCCGGGTTTCCATGTCAGGCAAAATAACGCCATTTTGGTGCCAATTAGGTACCCCGCTGCGTATATGACATCTGTGCCTAATATTTTTCTTTTCATTTACGTTTAAAAAAAAGAATGAAGTAAAAGTCATTTATTTTAAAGGTTTCAATTTTAATAAAAGTAACATGATGCATTTCTTAGCATACATTTAAAAGAGGCCAAACTCGTCGCCAAATTAATTTAAAATAACCTTTTTTAAAATATGAAAAAAAATATCTGTTATGATTAAAATTTGAGTTGCCATCATTAGAAAAAAGTATTTAAAATTAGAAAAAAAATTAATATTTTGAAAACTAATTCGAATTTTAAAATTCTAATACCAGTTTTGAGATCTGTGGATTAATACGGATTTTTGGTGTTAATTTCATCGCAAAGTATTCCATATTTTAGGAGAAATCGCCGTGAAACGTAATCAGTTGTTTAATCAGTCGTTTCATAGAATCGTTAGATAAATTCGTTTCAGTTCAGTCGTTTCATTAGGATTTTATATATATAGGGTAGACATATCTTTCTAAATGTATTTGAAATTGAAAATTCTCAAAAACTTAAAAGAAAAAAAAAACTAAATAGAATAAAAACTATGCAATTTACGCCCTTTTTAAACAATTCTTACGAATTCTTTTGAATAGCCCTGTATATGGTCTATAGCATTTATACACACCATGTAGTATGCAAAAATTTAGATAGACTTAAAAAAGGCTTATCGTAGCTGAAAAGGCACTTTCAACAATCATCCCTAATAGACAATACAGTAGAGTTCCGATTACCCGAGTTAATATGGAATAAGCTCACCTCGGGTAAGCAGTAAACTCGGATAAACCGGATTAACACAAATCGTCATTAACTAAGGGGATGAAATATAAATTTTCACTTAATTGATTCATTTTTATGATGCACCATTCAACATTTCTACTAGCAACATTTCTTTGATGTACATTGCTGTTACTTTTAAGAAACACGGGGAATGAAACTGTTTATTTGAATAAGCCCTTGGTAGTTTTTTGTTTGTTAAGTGTCAATTTTGCTGCAGCTTTTTTTTCTTTTAGGCTGCAGTATTACGCTATTCCATAGCTATCAATTTCTAAGATTCTTCCTTACCATTAAAACTTACCAGTAAATTTTGCCTAATTCAATCACCGAAATCTAACAATTGTCAACGATTAAATATGGCAAAAATTTGTATTAAATTTTAGAGGTAATTATATGTACATTTGGAATGAATCATCTTCTGATGGACTAATGGCTTCCATTATTATGAAACAGCCATTATAAATGAAGTGTTAAGTGAAGATGAAAAGTTAGAACTCTGATTTTCTGGTCAGAATGGGAAAAAATGGCCATATTTAAAAAAAATATATATATGGCCATTTTTTTCCATTCAAATGAATTTTATTTGTATACACAGAGTTACAGAAACCAAAAACTTTGCATTGAATTTGGATGAATATTTTTCAATCGTTTTTTATATATAAAGTATTAAAACATAGCAATCAAGAAAGGAAAGAGGGATGTTTGAGTCTGCTGTTGATTTGAATAAATACAGTACGCATACATTATTAAAATACTTAGCCGGTTTTATTTTGGAAACGAGTGGCGATTTTTAGCATCTTGTGCTAAGTCTTTGGCCTCCTACTGCATAGTTATAAATCAGAAACTACGAATTTTACTTTCAGTATCAATATGAATGTATACTTTCAGAATATAATGTAAAAAGTTTTCTTTTAAAGTGTAAATTTATACACATATATATTTGTGTATATAAGGAAAATATAACTCATGTGTAGTTTAAAAATGAGTTTAAAAAATAAGAAGCTTAGAAAAATTAAATTGATTACCTTCGCCGACTGGAAATGCGGTTCAAAACACTAACTTTCGCAACATTTTCTGAAAAGTCTTCTGTTTTTACCAAATAATGGAAAAAATTGTTTGATTACACATTTTCTGCATAAAAACAGTTGACAATTTTTGAGAATAAAATGAATTCGAAAAATGTGTTAGAAAGTAGATAGTTCAGGATCTGAAAATAGACGTAAAAGTAAACTTGTATTTTGATTCATAAAAGGGAAACTTTTGTTAGAATTACTAAAAAGTGACACCCTTTTCGCCTGTTTTTAATCACGTCTGTTTCGGTATTAAACCCAATGAAATACAGGATATTTCTTATTAAAAAATGTGAAGAAAAAGTTAGTTTTGAGATTTTATCTTCTTAAATTCTGTATGAAATGTCACAAGTATCTTTTTTTTAATCCTTTGATCATTAACCTAAAAAAGTAATGGTATCAATACAAAAACCCTTAACGGGCTAAAAGTTTGTGACGCAGCAGTTTACATTATGGCTCTAAGAATTTTAAATATGGGTTTTAAAAATAAATGTATAAAATTTTGAGTGACGCTATACTATTTATTAAAAAATATATATTTGTATTACTTATTTCATCATTTTATTTTTGTTTGATTTATAATCGCACGTGCAAAAGTTATGTTCAACATGAAAAAAATATACAGGGTGGCCATAATTAAACTGCAAGTGTTCAAGGGGTGCTGAAGAGAAAACTACCGGGAATATTCCAGTGAAATTTGGTATCTACACGTTTCAGAACATGAGCAAGTCAAGTACGCAAAAAAAAAAAATCGCCATTTTCACCCGATAGATTGCGCTATACCGTGTTTCAATGCTTATCGACGGCATATATGCAAATTTTAAGCATATCGAACAGTATAAAAACATCAATACATTGAGTAAAGGCCAGTCATGACTCTGGAATAAGAAGGAACGTGCATTGTTAGTGAAGATATTCTATCAGAATGGTAGCAATTATTCAGCTACTCTGAAAGAATACCGGCGTATGAAATGATTAAGAAGAGGTCCAATGAGTGTCAATGGATTGAAAAATATGATTTTAAAATTTGAAGAATCAGAGAATTGGGCGTTATTCCAGGCACAAGAGGGCGACGTCCCGTAAACCCGGAAAGAGTGCAACAAATTGATGACGCCATTGCGACTATGAGTAGCAGTTCAGGAGTCAGTATGCTGCAACAAGTGAGCACAAGAAGTGTGGCTTGGACATTATCTCTTCCCGGGTCAACTGTGCATAAAGTGTTGCGCCATAATCTTCGGCGTTAGCCGTATAAAATTAAAATTCTTCAAGAAATGAAACCTCATGATGACACCCTAAGATTTGATTTTGCAAACCTTGTCCTGTCGAAAATCAGTGAAGATGACACTTGGATACAGAGAATATTGTGGACAGACGAGGCGCATTTTACACTATCAGGTAGTGTAAATGCGCATAACTGCAGGATATACGAACAAACAATACGCTAAATGTGAAGAACCCCTACATTCCGATTATGTAACTGTATGGTGTGGAATGACTTGTGATTTTTCTTGTGGGCCCATATTTCTTTGAGACCCCAACTCCAAGTGGTCCCAAACGCTGTAGTGTTACAGGGACTAGCTACGGTGCGATGTTGAGACAACAATTGATTCCAGCATTGCAAGAGAGACATTGTTTAGAAACCACGATATTTATGCAGGACGGAGCACCCCCTCACATCGCTAAATATGTTAAAAAATTGCTGCGTGATACCTTTGGTGCGGACCAAGTCATAAGCAGAGGTTTCGACAACGCTTGGCCCCCAAGTTCACCGGACCTTAATCCTTGCGATTTTTATCTGTGGGGACATCTGAAAGATATGGTTTATAGAGAACGACATTCTTCTGTTGCTGAATTGAAATCTAGCATAACGAGACACGTGAGGTGTATTACACCACAGATTTTAAATGTGACGGTGGACCATGCTGTTTTACTTTTTCAGCATGTGGTTGCATCTCGTGATTCACATATTGAGCACATCATGTAATAATGTCATTGAATAAATAATGGCTTGTTTTCCAAAGCGTCTTTATGGATTGTTTAATTTGTGATATCATTTACGCTAATTTTTATTACATGATACTGTAAAAATTTAATTACTGAAGCGAATTGTATGGAATTTTGATAGACTGTAAATGATATTTTATATTGTTTATATGCCTCTTAGAATGTCATTATGCTCTGTCTATCGATTTTGGAGGTTGTATATGCCACCGGTGAACGTTTAAATACGGTACAGCGCCATCTATCGGGTGAAAATGGCGATTTTTTTGCATATTGGACTTGCGCATGTTCTGAAACGTGTAGATACCAAATTTCACTGGAATATACCCGGCAGTTTTCTCTCAAGCACCCCTTGAACACTTGCACTTTAATTATGGCCACCTTGTATATAACTTTATTTACTGATGTTTTTTCATCCACATCTCTCATAAATTCAAAATATAAGTTTTAAAATATATGATATAAAATTTAAGTGACGCCTTGATCTGGCTTTAAAAGGTCTGTTTTAAAATTCACTTTAAACTATTTTTGATTTGGTTAAATATATTTATACATCTAAATAATAGTTTTAATTTTCCAATTCACTGTTAAATACATAATTTTCATTGAATCTATACTATGCATTGAAATGTATTTATTTCAATAAATTGATTTTTCTTTTGCGTCAAGTTTTTAAAAATGTAAGTAAAATTTATGTTAATAGTTTCTTTGCGTCATTGTATACAAACTAAGTAAAATGTATGCAAATGGATAATTTCACGCAAAGAAACCATACTTTCATACATAAACTTTAGTTCTTATATGTATGGCTTATATATCTGTATTTACTATAGTAAGATAATATTTGCATGTTTGTAACAAGCTTAACTATTGTAATGCTTATTTTTTAATGTAAAATAAGCTTTGTCTATTCACATGCGTTTGTTGCTTATTGTTTCCTTTTTCTATGCACAAATCTCATAAGAAAAGGAGGTGGGGGAACGCCAGGTATATGTACTTTTACAAGGCGTAATTTAGGCATAAAAGTTTGAGGATCACTGATATCTCCCTGTTCTAAAAAAAGTTAGAAACGCTGACCCCGCTGCTGCCAATAACAGTGTGGGACTTATCTTGTCCTTTCACTTTCATGGCTTATCCTCGAAAAACTATTACATATAAAAGCATAAAAATTGATAGCTCGATTGATTTTTTATATATACGGAGCACGGATAACTCCATATGAAGAAAAGTTACTAGTCGAAAATTAACAAGAGACGTTTATTTTTGTTTTGATGAAATTTTGATTTTTGAGATTATTGGAAACATTTCTCTTTTGTATTTCACATATAATTATTTTTTCTTTCCTGTTTTAGTATTTTGCAAAAGAAACAGAGATGAGATTTAATGAACATTTTCGTTGTAACGAGGTTTTCGTCAAATAAGGAAGAAGGGCGGGAGTTCTTCAGCACCCGTAAAAGTAAATTATAATTCTTTTAAAATTAGGCTAAATTTCGAACATTGTACTTCTGATGCAACCTGTGCCTAAAACGAAATTATTTGCTACGTTTCATGTTATAATGAAAAAAAACATAGACAGAAAAGGCATAATTTCTTATAAAAGGTGATCGATTTTATATTGTGATCCGAGTGCCCAACAATTCTTATTTTAAAGAATATACCCCAAAACAAAGACTCCGTTCAACTAACAAAAAATAAAAACTTTTTAAACTACTTTTTCTGGTAGAAGATTTACTTTAGTTTTAAGTCATGTTCCCGAGATTTTATTTGCTTTAAAATGATGTTTGACTTTTAAAGTTTAGCTAGAGCAGGAAGTTAAAGAAAAAAATGGGAAATCTATTTCGTAAATTAGTTTTTTATTTTCAATCTATGTAATATGAAACTTAAATTTTGTTTGATTTAAAGAGGCTAGCTTTTAAATATATTTATAAAAGATCATATCCCTAACTGCTTTCCTCTTTGCAATATAATTGGATAAATAATCTTGAGTTTCACTTCCTTTTAACATGTCAGAGACAATATTTTTACAGTAATTAGATTAAGCTTTATATTACTGGATTGCTTTCCAATAAAGTTTCTGCCTTTCAATTTATTTATTTTAAATACACTGGTTTTCGTAAATTAAAAATTCATGCAAATTGGAATAGTTTATTAAAAAATAAAACAATCGATACAAAATTTGAGTGTATGGTTAAAAACAAAGTAATAAACAAGATTAGAATGTATGAAATAGTGGCACTACTATTGGAAGGTTGTTTGTGTATTATAAAAATGCATGTTTAAATGAGGGTTGCTAGTTTGGCCTCCATTTTTATTCCATAATTTCAAACTCATACCGGAATTTCCGAAAGAAGAATTTTTACCTTACGTAATCCCTCTGCCATTAAATAAAGCAAAAATACCTTTCTTAACATCTGGTATGAATTCGAAATTTTTTATTAAAAATTGGGGCCAAACTAGCAACCCTGGTTTGAATGTATTTCCATGGTTTCCGCTGTCATGGGAGCACCGTGGCTGAGTGGTTAATTCACCACACCGTTAATCGGTTGAGAGCGTAGGTAGACTGCAGGTTCGACTCCCGCTGGCTTTCCCTGACTCTCGTTGGTATATTTTAATCTTAAAATGGTGGACGCCTTTTTCTTATCTTAAAAAAAAAGCGTCGTAGACTTGCTGTTCTGATTAGCTGATGAGTATAATTAGATATCTACCGAAAATTCGTTTTTGTTTTCGTTTTCGTCCCAAAATCTGAGTTTCGGCGAAAATGTTGCCAAAAATTCAGTCCGAACCGAAACTATCTATTTTCCAGAAATCTCGTTTCTTCCTTCCGAAATTTTCAACATTACCCGTTGATTTGAGGTGTATCGGCTCAAATGAGACACTCTTTATTTATTGCTATGAACTGTCACGGTACTGGAACTATCACTGTGAATAATTATCAGTCATTACAGACTCAAAACGGGAGTGAAAATTATAATGCAAGCAATGCATGTATGACTCAACTTTGACGATACTTTTCACGCGCTCGTTAAAAACCACAGATTTAACAGTAATAGAAACAATTTAGTTTGAAACCGCAAAAGTGTTTTGAATTCTATTTAAGAAAGTTCAATCATTCTGTATCCTTTGTAATTAATTACATTTTATTTTATATAAAGATAAAAAGTTCCATAAATTATCACTTTAATAATATCCATATATTTTAATCCTAAAATGGCGGACGTCTTTCTTTTATCTTAAAAAAAGCGTCGTAGACAAGACTGTTCTGATTGGCTGATGAGTAATACCAATACATTCAATACTCACTCCTGCTTAGAGTGAGTATTCACGCTAAGCAAAAGTGAATAGATACTCTTTCAACTCTTTCACAGGAGTGAATTCTTGAAAAGGAGTGCCTTTTAGTACCAAATCAGCATAATTTCCAAGGTTACTTTATGAAATGTAGTTTTTGAAAATTAAGAAGTGACATATTTTGGTGCTTTTCATTATTTTACTCCACATATTGGCACAAAGTTGAAGGAAAATTTTTTAGAGTGTATAACGCCAGGCTTTCATTCTCGATACTGGAGGGAGATATTTCACTCTCTACAATGGAGTGAAATAATTCACTCCTTTCTAGGAAGTGCAAAATTCCACACTTTAAGGAGTGCATTTTTATAAAATTCACTCCAAAAAGAGTGAAAACGCCTGTCACTCTTTCAAAGAGTGTCCTTTTCACTCTTCCCAATTTTAAAATGTATCACACAAATTTAAAACGTTTATTTTTTTTTTCAAAAAGTATATTGACAACTTATGATCGGGTAACCTATTAAAAGGGATAGAAGCAAAAAGGAGAAATTGTATTGTTCCCACAAGAATCTCAAAGCAGTAATCTTCGATATAAACTTTAACAATTGTAACATAATTATACCAATTAGATAATTGTTCCGAAAAAAGTAGTATGAATAGTTAGGTCTTTTAAATACGAATAAGGCCTATTGACAGGCTTCCCTGGCAAAAAGTCTCAAATGTTTAAAATGAAATATTCAAAATTATATCTATATCACATATTACGTTTAAACAGATTTATATATTTATTTTTAAATCTTTTCTAAAGCCTTATGTTCAGCATTTTCTACAAGCAATATCAATATGGAAAAGTATAATTACCTATTTGTACAAAAAGTAATGAATTATAAAATCACAAGACGAAACGCAATTTTTCATCTTGATTCAACCTAAAATACATAATGTGAACTTTAGAAAGCCCACAGGTTTACTTAAAAGGCGACTAAAGTAAGGAAAAAGATGTTATAAGTTTAAAGTGCAAGTTTGAAAGTATTAAGAAGTCTTAAATAAAATGTATATTTTAAACTTGTAACATTTTCTTCATTACTTTAGTCGCCCTTTAAGTAAAATTGTGGACTTTTAAAGTTCACATTATATATTTTATGCAATGAATAATATTTAAATATTATGTCCTAAGATTATACATATCCATATTAATAATAAAAAGACATAAAAGGGAATCTAAACATATCAAATATATACATAATTTTTCAATAAGAAGGCCTCTTTTTATTATATACAGGTCTAATGAATATCCAAGGAATATTTACATAATTAAAATATATATTCAAAATCTTAGGAAGAATTTAAACGTTAACAAAATGCTCAACGTTATCAAAATACTGTTATCTAGACACATGGCAGTGTGTCAGTCAAGTTCGCCGGACATAGCCGTGTGTTATATTATACGAACCATTTCGAGCTGTTTTCTTCAAATTTCGACGCTATACTACTGAAAATCCATGTGACCTAAGTACTTGTTATACGAAATACGTAGTAAGGTCACCCTAATTACCTAGAATCCAAAATTTTATAAATAACGCATAATTAGTTTTCGCGATAATGATATTTGAAAGTGTCTGATAATCAATAATTTTATCACTGACTGACTGACTGACTCACTCATAAAAAAGATCTCATATATCTATTGTAGTTACAGACTTCAAATTTGATGCGAAGTTCGTTTACACTATAAAACTAAGGAATAAAATAAAAAAAATTGTGAAAATCGATGAATTATCCACCTAGGGGTGCCCATTTTTACTTTAACATTACGTCTATTAGACGGAATTTTAATTTGCCGTAGGAGGGGACGCTGTTCTGTCGCCAAGTTTGTCGCCAACGTGGCAATATCTACAATATTTCGCCAAATTCCCATAGACTTCCATTGTAAACCAACCGTCTTTACTTGCTTACAGAAAATCAACATATTGAGATATTTTAATAATTTTCTAATATTAGCTGAAGGGATCATATTGTTGTTTCAGATATCAACTGCGGCTACATACTTCAAATTTGGTGCGAAGTTCGTTTATTCTATAAAACTAAGGAATAAAAAAAATTGTGAAAATCAAATAATTACCCACTTGGGGGTGTCCATTTTTATTTTAAAATTATGTCTGTTATGCGAAATTTTAATTTGTCATAGGGAGGAAACGCTGTTCTGTCGCCAAATACCGCCAAGTTTGTAGCCAACTTGTCGGTATATCGCCAAATTTGGCGACCAAAATTAGTCACCAAAAGTGACGTCACCTTGGCGATATCTCTAATATTTCGCGAAATTCCCATAGACTTCCACTGTAAACTAATAGATTTTACTTGCGCACAGAAAATAACAAATTGAGATAGTTTAAAAATTTTCTAATATTAACTTAAGAGATTATATTGCTGTTTCAGAAACAATAAAAATTTCGAATCAATACATTTCGTTTCAAAACATGCATTCAATACAGCAGTATTAAAATATAGATTTCTGCCGAAAATTGACAGCCAAATACTTATCTACTGCACCTAAAACTTCAAATTTGGTGCGAAGTTTGTTTATACTATAAAACTAAGGAATAAAAAAAAAAGTGAAAATCGATTAATTTCCCACCTAGTGGTGTCCATTTTTACTTTTATTTTGTTTATTAGGCAAATTTTAATTTGCCAAAAAAAAGCGCCAAACGTTGAATCCGACCTAAACATGCAGCAAATGATTGTTTCTCTAACTAATTGTTCACAAAAATCATGTATTCAGAAAGCGCATTTCAGTTTTTATTTTGTAAAATTTATTAGAAATATTCAACCTCCTCAAAAATATCTCGATTTATACATTGTACTTTCATTAATTTGAATATTGAAAGACATTATCTTTCTTTAGGTTACCAAAACTTACATTTCCTTTTTTAAAATAAAAACTTCTTATTTTAGAACTGAAAAAAACAACAACAAAAAAAAAAACAACAGTCATTATTGCATTTCCAATGATCGTGCAAAGAAAACAAAAACAGTTTTGGATAGCTAAATGCACAGTTTTTCATATGAAACAATAAAAATAATATGTTACATTTGCCGAGAACTGGTTATTTAAACGTACTGGGATACTTTAAGCTGGCAGGAAACGTTGAAAATAAGCAAATTTGCACGAATTTATGAAAAATAACTCTAAAAATCCTTTTATTCAAAATGTTCCTTTAATGAATAAGGCCTGACTCATTTGAAACAAGTCTAATCTGAAGCCGATTAACATTGAGTAACTACTTTCTTCCTTTAATATTCACCTGTTATGAAATACCCAAAACAATGTCAAGTTTTTTTTCTTCCGAACCTTATCAAATTTTCAATGAACAGTTGCGGTCTTATTTTTCACTTTCAGTACAAAAATCAGGCCCAGATATAGGAAATTTAATTGGAATATTTAATAGGAAAATTTAATATAGGAATTTAATTGGAATTGTTGTTTCAGAAACAATAAAAATTTCGAATCAATACATTTCTTTTCAAAACATGCATTCAATACAGCAGTATTAACCCCTTGAGGGGCGGTGATGCCGTCACGCATCACATAATTTTAATCCCTAATTACCACATTGACACCAGATTTTTTGAATGAAAACTCCACTTTTATTAAATAAGCGAAAATATACCTTTACTTGTTTACAAATAATTTTTTTTTTTTTTTTTGTAAATACTGCACTGTTAAAAATTTCTGTAAA
The DNA here is from genome assembly GCA_963932465.1 of Maratus speciosus. Lineage (NCBI taxonomy): Eukaryota > Metazoa > Arthropoda > Arachnida > Araneae > Salticidae > Maratus > Maratus speciosus. The sequence goes on from OZ010793.1 coordinate 485,546,846, forward strand.
AATACAGAAAAAAAGCGAGAGTCGCTGTAAATTTACACTAGTTCTTGGTTAAATGCACTCGATTGAGTTTCTCGAACACCATTTTACAGACATTTCCCTTATCTTATATCTAATTCCCTGTAGGGATTTCCCTGTCTTTATTTAAAGATATTTTTATCTTTGTTGTTAAAACTTATAATTCAAAATACACACTTTTAAAATTCTTTTCCAATGTTATTAGAAATTTTAAAGAAGAAAATTTAGTTTGAAAATTGTTTTTTAAAAAAACTTAGAATAATTTAGAAAGGGAAAATTCATCTCCTCGGAGTTCGTGGGGATTTTTATCGACAGCCACTTTGCAGTTGTTTCCTTCACCGTATATCAGAAACTTGACAATATTAAATGTAAATTGCGTAGCATTATTTCAAAGCTGTTATTATTATTACAATGCTATTGTTATTATTATTTCACTGGTAAATGTGTCATAAAAAAGGGGTCATAAAAATATATTAATCTTTTAGAAACATATTACACAAAATGAATTTAATAATGAAAACGTAAAAAACCACTTTTAAATAATAAATTATATTTATTCTGTTTATTTTCCTCTTATTTTTTACTAAAAAATTCTTTTAAAAAATATTAGCACATGGAAAAATAAATAGTATGCGACAATTTCGAAAAATTCTCTAAAACATTATTGTTGTAAAAAATGAATTAGATTCATTTTTTTGCGTTACTTAAACTAGTTAAAAAATTGATTAAAAACAATAATAGGTATTATGTATTGGTCTAAAATAAATTAAAATAAACCGTTTACGAATTTTCTAACGAATATATTTGAAGCGAAATCTTTGAAAAGCACAATAGATTTTCCCCCGCTGAATCATAAAAGATATACTTTGTACTCAATGACCACAGCTCCTATATCCCAGTCAGGAAGGTGCTCCTCTGCTATCTGGAAGGCCCGGGTTCAAACCCCTGGACGGTTAGAATCAAGTTGTGTAAATTTTAAAGGACGCAGCAGTTCAGATTTACTCGAAAAATTCAACTTCTTTGAAGCTCACTAAAAACTGAGTGGTTCACGAATTTTGAATACCAAATTAAATTATTATCATCAAAAATAAATTTACAGAGTATTGTGTATTTTTAACGATGTTAATTTACAGAGTCTACTATAAATTTACCGTATAACTTTTCTGTATTTTAACAAAATCTCTGTTTTCCTAATCTCTGTAATTTTACATAAGACTTAAGATAACAGATTACCCGCAGATTATCTGTAATTTCACAGAAAATGTTTTAACAGTGTGGTGTTATTCAAATATTTCTACAGTTTACAAATACAATTACCTTGCCCCTGAAAGGGTTAAAATATAGATTTCTGCCGCAAATTGACAGCTAAATACTTTGTTGTAGGAAATTAAAATTAAAATTGAATGTTGCTAGGTGAATAAAATAGTCACATGTAAACACATTAAAAAGCATTAAGTAAATTGTCTAAATATATTGTAACTTTACAAAAAGTAATGATATCTAACAAAAACATAGCTGTGAAAAAAGGGAGCCAAGTTCTGTAAAGACAATGGCAAGAAAAGAAGTGATATCTAAGTGTGTTCCGAGTTCAAATAAAATTCCTTCAAACTTATCTACTGAAGTATTATAGCATTTTTTAAAATGTTAAAAAATGAAAATTATTGATAGCATATTAATAATAAATCTAGAACTTGGCAGTTTTTGATAAATGTTATGCCTATCAATTTCATGTCTTAATAAAATGATGATGTTAATATTAATAACAATGTAATTATAAAAAATTAATATAGTTATTATTATAAACAAATGATTCATGTTAAAGATTTGATAAACCAATAAACACACAAATACACTCCCGCTAGTCTTTGGTTATCACTGTAGCACCCACCCTCCGGAAACATGAATGCAAACAGACTAAAAGGCATGACAAAGAGACAGATACACTTGCGCTTGTTCTTAGTCATCACTCTAGAGACTGCAATCCTTTAACCCTTTCCGGGGCTAAGAACTTTTATTCGTAAAATGCTGAAATGATTGAATCACACCAGAATTTAAAAACAAATTTTTTTTCAAAATGGGTAAAAGCTACTTTTCACGTATTTAATAAAAATAAACTTTTTAGTCCTGAATTTTGGTGTCAATGTGGCATTCTGTAGTTAAAATTAGGTGGGATATATTTTATCCCACCGCTCTTTAAGGGGAAGGAGCTCACTCAAATTAAGGCTTCCAAACATGAAATAACAAGTTTGGATATAATAATGTCATTAATAAAAATAAATGACTCGTAAGCAAAAACTTGCCAAGTTCTAGATTTGTTATTAATATGCCATCAATAATTTTTATTTTTAAACAATTTAAAAAATGCCGTAATACTTCAGCAGGTAAGTTTGAGTGAATTTTATTTGAACTTGGCACCCACTTAGATATTACTTCTTTTCTTGCCATTGTCTTTACAGAACTTGGCTCCTTTTTTTCACAGCTATGTTTTTGTTAGATAAATACTTTCTTAATTTACTAAATAAAAAAAATGAAAAGAAATGAAATGACTTCTTGCTTTTAAACTTTATAGAAAATGAATAAGACATTATTCTAAGCAAATCAAATGCGATCCTGAGTTTGACGTTTACATATTGCATCTAACATAACCGAAATAACATCTTGCCCAAAATATATTCTCCGAGGAATACACATCAATATTATGTTAATGCAATATGAATATTATGTTAAGCTTTATGTTTTGTGTCAAAGGCTAGAGATTTTCATTTGTTACATAAAGAAATGCTTCCGTTAAAGATTTTCTTCGGGAATTTTGAAAAACTAAACTAAATTGCTATTTCTCTTGAAAAATAAAGTTTCAAAAAATTTTATTTGCACATCCTGTTGATAAAAGAACTAAAGAACTTAGTAACTAACTATATGTACACAAGGAAATAAATCTAAAAAAAATCAATTTGGAAATACATTATATTTGAAAGGGATTTATTTTAAATATATAGCAAATTAACACCTTCTAATAACGTACTAATTTCAAATGCTAAAAGGTGCAAATTAAACCTTTAAAACCAGTAAAAATACGTTTATTTCGACTGTTTACATGTTTCGACTCCACCCGAGCCATTGTCAAAAGAAATAAATAAAATTATTCTAAAATTGGACGGTTTATCAAACGCCGTCATTCAATTTTCCACGTATTCTTTCATATTATGCACGTTACTTTTTATTTCACTTGGATGTTTATTTAATTTTAATTTTTATTTTCATAACCATTGAGTAGCTCGAGCCATAATTTTGGTAAGTTAAATGATGCTGAATCCTTACACATAGAATTTTTGCGCATTACAATCTCTATGGTTTTTCTTATAATGGATGGATGGACTGAAGGAAAAAAAAAATATTTTACTTTCATTGAAATTTATTTACATGGTTTCTTCTTGATAAAATCTTGCCAGGGCTGTGGCTTTTTCTATTATGTTAAACATCAGCTACTTGCTCCTTTTTTCTGTACTTAAATTTCCTGCTAGTCATACCAATATAGTAATTCTTTGATCCATCTACTCTAATAAATGGTATTTCATAAACGCCTGAGTAATTCTCAAAATTAATTGGGTCAATTTTAGCGCAAGTGATATTCTTCGAATAGAATTTCGGAGGTGGTTTGGCTACTATGCAGATTTTGAAACGTTTAAGATTATATTTTAATTTCTCAAAAAAGCTTGGAATATATTCAATAGTATAAAGTTTGTATTTTTGCGAATCAAATTTACCTTCAGGCTTCTCATTATTGACAATATTATAATGCCGATTCCCACGATTAATTTGTTAATATGCCGAACTTTATTATTATGAGCATTTCTGCGAATATTATCTAATTCATCATTCAAATTATTTTGTGTGCTGGCCCGTCTGACGAAAAATCTGTAGGTTGAAATTTTATATGTAAATGGATAACATGTATTTTTCGGTATGGTTGCCTGGTTAGCTATGCTTTTTCTGAAAACAGATCTGTCGATAGATTGATTTGTTCGTGTTAACATTATGTTAACCCCTTAACCTACGATTTACGTCTCAACAGCTCCACGGTTTGGCAAATTTATAGCTACCACTAAAATTTAATTGAGATTTTTGCCTTGTTTAATCATGGAATTTCGACGATTAAATTAAACTATATTTACTGTGAAATTTTAGTGGTAAGAAGAATTTACAATTGGCTCGATCATCGCACGCGGGCTATGCCCGTCATTGTAGGTTAAGGGGTTAAAGAATGGAAGACTTTTATTTTATGTTCAATTTCAATAGTGAATTTAATATTATTGTTCATTGAATTTAAATGATTTCTAAATATTTTAAGTTCGTCAAGACTGTACTGCCAAATTATAAAAATATCATCAACATGTCTGAGCCAAGTGTGGGGCGTTAATTGAAATTTGCTAAAAAACTTTAATTTCTAATGGGCGATGAGTATATTCTACTAATAAATCCGAAATAACACATTGGGGCTCCATGATTTTTTTTTATAATATTTACCATTAAATGTGAAATAGTTATTATCAATGATCTGATTAAGCCCTCTTTTTATTTAATTGATAATTATTAATTTATTTTGTTTAAATTCGCTGAAAGAAGACGTTTGTTTTTTTATAAATTTTATAGAGAAATGCTAAGAAAATGCTTCGTCATGCATAACAGACATGATGCCAGACCAGAAGTAAATCAAACGAGATTATGAACTGATGTTTGGACAGCTGATATAACACACTGAGAAATAATCCGCCACAAAAAACATTTTTCTGAATAATAATGAAACTTAGTCTAGAGATTTTCATTTTTCCATAACAGTAAGAAAAAAATGTTTTTATTTATAGATTTCTTCAATGTGTTTGATAAAGCAATGTAAACTTCAGTTTGATAAAGCAATGTAAACTTGAGTTTAATAAAGCAATGGAAATTCGAGTTTGATAAAGTAGTGTTTCTAAGAAATTTTCTATTAATGTTTGAATATAACTTTATATAAGTATTTGAAGAATGCGTATTTACACAACAAAAGTTGTACAAAAATAATAAGATTAAATTGTAAAAAAAAAAAAAAAAAAAAAAAAAAAAAAGGAAAGAAAAAGTACATTTGAGAATAAAACCTTTTTTATCTCCTGTTGAACGTATTCTCAGACATTTCTTTTTAAATGATTAAGTAAATTTTAGTTAACAAATGAACGTTTAATCTATTGTTAGATAAAGAAAAGTAAAAATGTAAAATTGATTGTTTTGTGTATACAGCTAAGGCCAAAAGTTTTACGGTTTTATAAATAGAATATGAACCATCACGAGATAGGCAATTTCCTTTGATTTTATTAGGTGTAATGTTACTTTAATAGTGCTGAGCAGTGTATGCAGCTTTGAGGGGTTTTCAAGCTGAACTGAGCTTTACGTCCAATCTTTAGGCGAGTGTCTTTCTAATAACATAAATAACATTAAAACAACATACATTAAACATTTAAAAATGCGCAAGATTGACGCAAGATAAAGAAAGATACAGTAGGACCTCGACTTACGTTACCCCACATTTACGTCGCCCGGCCTAGAAAAAAAAAAAAATTAATTAAAACGCACTTTGAACTTTTGTTTAAGACTTTTGGAAGAAATTTAACATCTCAGACGCAGTCACAGTCATAGGGGATTCATAGGATGAAGATCAGTAAAAAAACAATGAGAAATGATTATGATTCTGTATTTCTCTTAATTGATGAAATCGTCGCAAATGGAAGAGAACTCAACTTAGAGATGAATGGTGAGATGTTGTTGAACTCATAAATTCCCCTGATCTGGAATTAACCATTGGCGAACTTATCGAATTAAAGAAATAAAGTACTGTGGAAGAAACAGATGAAAAGAAGAAAAAAAGAAATATTTGGCGGTTCAAACTTCATTGCAAGAATTTTCACGTGCTCAAAGGCTCGAACGGAGCAGCTAGAAGAACAATAAATTGTAAGTTAACAACTTATTGATTTATTCCAAATTCTTGTATTGCAAAAGCATTTTTCGCTAATGTTAAATGTATGTAACATAGTCCCTAAATACAATAGAATATGTTTATTAGATTTTGATGAATTTTTATTACTTATCTTTTTTGCTCATCTAAATGTACTTCGACATACGTCGTTTTAGACTTATGTCGCTAGTCTTGGAACGAATTACTGACGTAAGTTGAGGTACAACTGTATAACGAAAATAAAGATCTTTGATTTGAAACGAACTAAAATTTAACAATTCTAATCGTATTGAAACAAGTAATAAAAAAATTTTGTTTTTAAAGTCAATTCCTAATTAGGTCATCAAAGAAAAATTTAATATAATCTCTTAAGCTAATATTAGTTTTTGTTGCATTAAAATATCTCAATTTGTTGATTTTCTATAAGCAAGTAGGTTTACAATGGAAGTCTATCGGAATTTGGCGAAATATTAGAGATATCGCCAAGTTGACGTCACTTTTGTCGACTCATTTTGGTCGCCAAATTGGGCGATATATCGCCAAGTTGGCAACAAACTTGGCGGTATTTCGCGACAGAACAGGGTCCCCCATATGGTACTCCCTTTATAGATATGAAGATGCATTAAATGCTTCAATAACCAATGGCCGCCATTTTGTCTCCCATGTAAAACTAAAATTAATTAATTAAAATTTAATTAATGAATTAATATTTGAAATAAACCGTATTAACATCAATTGTCATCCAGTACAAGTTTAAAAAAATTTATTTCAACTTGATAGGATGAATAATAAGTATTTTATTAAAGATTGAAAATTTGAACAAGATATATAAATAAAGAAATAAATATAGGGAGAATGTGAACTAATAGTAGGAATTGAATAAATAGAATTGAAATGAGTTCCTCTGAATGCAGATTCAACAAATTTTTCTTTTGCGTTTATAGCGCTCCTTGGGATGAAATAGGGTATCCAAATTTAAATAAAATAGATTTATTTATGTTTTTTAATTAATTGCCAAAATAAGCTTCTGCCTTGATCAAACTTATGTTTTATTTTTTATTTTTCACATGATTGGTTTTATTTTATGCTGGTGGCACTCCTGGTGAGAAATTGTACCACTAAAACGGATTTAAAAACGGATTTTTTATGTTTTCTAATATGGGAACCAATCTCCAAGTTAAAATTTGATAATGAAGATTCAACAAAATTTTCTCTTGCTTTATTAGCACCGACAGGGAGGAAATACGGTAACGAAATTTCAGTGAAACTGTATTTTTAAGTTTTACTGTATGGCAGCTATAGGGTAAGGTGCTCTATTATCGTCCCCCAGTCACTTTTAGGCCCTTGGAAGTTGTAATTTTCAGTGAAAATCTACCAAGTTTGGATTTTAGATAGATTAACTACCCACGCACATAGAAACATAGGCAAATATCGTGCAAAAAATTTTTAACAATGCAAAAAATTGTTTTTTTAAAAGTTTCTTAAAAATGCCGAAGAAAAATGGGTCCAAATTTCGTCCCCCCAAAAAATCCAATACACTGAGGATTAACTTATAACTAAATCAAAATTTATTTCTAAACGAGTAAGTAATTTAATTTACATTAAAGTAAGGCACAAAGAAACGTACTAATTATCAGTGGAAGATTAACACAACGAAACATTAGCCATCCAAACATGAGGGAAAAAAATGTCATGAAAAAGCATTCCTAATTTTGTCCCCGGGACGAAGATAAGAGCTGCAAGGGGGACGAAATTAGGACCACGCTACTTCCCAATATGACGAAGTTTCAGCTCCCGTAAGATGAACTGAGCGTCCGAAAACTCACTGTATGCTAGTGTCAGAATCTTACTAACGTAAAATACATGCAATGAATAAGAAATAAATGCTTACAGTACAGTAAATAACGTTCTACAAACGACGTAATAAGAGCTCAGCTCTTCTAAAAATAGGAAATTCGTCGTCTTTAATTTATGTATGCGTTTTGGAGAACGAAACTTTCAACACTGACCCCTTTTGCCTTCCGTCCCCTGTGACTTGCGTCATAAGTGGCGCCACTTTCGCAGAAGCGAATAAGTTAAGGGGGACGAAATTAGGAGAGGGGACGAAATATGGGCACTTTACCCTACTGATTTAAAAAATGAGCAGCACAGATTAAACGTAATTAACTTTTACTTTCATAACTACCCCTGGCGGGAACTAGGGTAATTAAATTTAAATAAAACTAATTTTTATGTTTCTATTATTGCTTTTTTATGCTCAGATTGGAAACTTTTGTCCAAACTACAGAATCCCGAATTAATGCACTGATGAAATTTTTTTGATTAATCACTGGTAAATTTACCTCACAAACTGCGATGCGATACAATATAGCTTAAACCCTAGGGATTTTGAAATGAGTTCGTCTGAATGCAGCAGTTATTAAAAAAAAAAATCACATATTAAACAAAAAAATAATTTGCAGTATAAATAATAAAATAAAAATTTATTTCCGTTGATGTACAAAATCACTTTTAAAGCTGTATATATATATATGTATATATATATATAAATAAACAATAACTTTTTTAAAAATATTTTCTGAAATTGTAATAATAACCAGTGAAATATACCCTTTTCAACAAAATTAAACAAATATTTTCTTAACTAAATAGTTTGAAAATAAAAACTGAAGTGTAGGAAAATATTTCTTGGTTTAAAAACTTAAAAAAAGAAAATGTTTAAAAACTGCACAATAGGCATATAGTAACTCAAAGTGAATCAAAAATATTCTCTGTTTGATGTTTCTAAAATGCGTCCCAAAGTGAATAATCTCACCAAAATTTTTTTCTGTGTCTCAGAGACGAAAGATTTCAATTTATTGCGTAAGATATTATCTGTAAAAGATTTAATTCGGGAAATTTCAAAAAGTAAACTATCCACATTCTCTGTAAAGTAATTTTGTGTTTTCCATGTTTCTTATTTTTTTTTATTAAACAATTTGAATTATGTGTACTGATGGCCACAAAAGTTGCATAAGAGTACAATCATAATAAATTTGCAAAGAAAATGTATTAGATAGGGATTTACAAATAGAAATATTCTTGAAAGAGAGATATGGTTCTTAAGTTACAAACTTGATCGAAAACGCTTAAAAAATTATTTACAATTGATTTTACCTGAGGCAAATCAAGCGTGGTTATGCAGTTGATGTTTCAATATTGCCTCTCAATGTAGTTGCACAAAATTCTTCACATAGACACACACGCAAAAAAGATTAAAAAAAAAAAAAAAAAAAAAAAAAAACCGAGTATATCTGAAACTTGAGTGTCAGAATTTATACATTTTCATTTTTTATGTAATAAATGTGTTGGCTATGTTATTCAACAGAGGTTAACGATTTTAATTTATTGCGTAATAAAATTCTCAGTTAATCTTCCTACTCTGAATGGGTCTAATCGATCCATTTTTATAATTCATTTCATTCGATTCGAACCAGAAATTTTTTCGGAAAGTAAGATAAACAAAAGGCAACGAAACCTAATATAAGTAAATACATTAAATAGTTAAAAAAAAGTTAAGTTAGAGTAAAATTTCAACAGGGTAGGAAGGTTAAAGATTTAATTGATGCAATTAAAAAAAAAATTCTTCTAATCTCCGAAAAGTAATTTTGTATTATTGAGGTTTGACTATCTTTTATAGAAATAATTAAATTATGTAAACTTATGTAAACTAAAGTTGAATAAAAGCAGAATAAAATGAAGAATAAAAACATAAATTTGTAATGAAAACGTAATTGATAGGGATTCACAAACAGAGAAATTATTAAAAGTATCTTTTTTTAATTTACATACTTTATTAAAAATGTTTCAGGAAATTAATCATAATTGATATGACACTAGGCAAGTCAAGCATCATCTTGCATTTGACGCGTAGATCCTATGTCCTAATGTAGCTAGAAATAAAAATCAAGAAGAAAAACACAACTTTGAAGAATAATAACATTTATTTTCAGAGTTACAATTTCGAGAATTTCATTTTTTAAGCAACTTGCTGCGCTATCTGTCCGAGACAAAATAATTTGATTTATAATGTTATAGAATCCTTTGTTAAAAATTTAATTCAGGAAATTTGAAAATGTAAAATAAATTATCCACACTGTACTAAAAGGGACTTTGCTAATGCAATGATGGTGTCTTAATATCTTTTATAAAATGGTGTGTTTATTAATGGTGTCTGAATATCGCTTATAAATGTTTTTCGAGTATGTATACACATGGCAGCAACAATTGCATAAAAATAAACAGCTAACTATATAAAGAAAGGGTATTTGATATGAATTTGCAAATAGAAAAAATATTAAAAGAAATGTGCTTCTTTATTTAAAAAATCTCACGAAGCCCCTCAAGAACTTAACCTGCTAAGCCCTATTCTAAAAACAGTAACTAACGCTAGTGCTGTCGTAATTGAATTTATTGTGAACTTTTCACTTTCTCAGACTAAATGACAAACACTATTGTTCGTAAAAAAATGAAAACAGGTATTTTTTTTTCCCTATAGAGAAATGTTCGATAAATACAATGATGCAGACAATTAAAAAAAAAAAATATTTTAACTATTTAATGTTGAAATCGGTCAAGATAGTTCCGATACATAGGTTTTATTGCATAAAAAAACTATGCATAGCAATTTAACCATCTTTTGCAGGCATTAACTAGATTGACTAGATTGTAGTAAGCATTGTTCAATCATTTTTTTAAATTTGTCTTATTTTTTAAGTTTTTATTGATAATTTCATTATTTGAATAGAAATATAATTCATAGTTTGAAATAGGCGTTTTTTATCTACTGTTGTCAGATTTTATAAAGCCCAAAAAATAAAATTTCCAAACAGTTTTCAATTGAAAAATACATTCACACGTGAATATTAAAAACGAAAGAAAACTTTAAAAAGAATTAAATTATTACGTGAGAAAAGCATTTAAGGATTAAAATTTGGTCATACTTAAAACTACTTTAACGTCATACTTTAAACATACTTTAAAATGTCACATTTAAAACCCTTTTCTTATAGCGTTTCCAAATACTGTATTTTTAATTGAAATATAAATTTATACGTGGATATCGAAAAAGAAAGAAATTTCCTTGCTGCGTCTGCAAGGAGCTGCAAATAATGTTTTACAAACAACATCAACTACAACAAAGACAAAGTAATTCTGAAACTTATTTTGAATGCAAGAATTTATCGATTTCTATTCTTTATGTAATCGATGTGATTCTAAAATTATTGTCCATGAAAGAGTAAAGATTTTCAGCGTAATAAAGTTGTATGTTAAAGTTTTAATCCAAGAAATTTGAAAATGTAAAGTAAACCATTTTTTTTTCTCTACGAAAAATAATTTTGAATGATTGAAGTTTGAATACATTTATACAAGTAATAGTTACATGTTATTTATGGTGACAAAATTTGTATTATAAGAGAAAAACATAGATTTGTGAAGAAAATGGATTTGATATGTACTTACAAACAAATTTTTGTTAAACGATAGACATTTCTTGATTTAATACTTTATCATAAACGCTTACATAAAATTATCCAGAATTGATATTATCTGACATAAATCAAACAGGATTATGCAGAATCATGAGACTTATTTTGAGTGCTAGTATTTAAATTGTTTTTTAATTTTTTACATAATAGATGTACTATTAATATTATATATCAAAGGTTAAACGTTTTCATTTATTGTGTAACTCTTAGTTTACTATTTAAATCATGAAATAGGAAAACGTAAAGTATACCCTTATTCTCCGAGATACAATTTTGCATTATCTATGCATTATGCGTTTTAAGTGCTTGAACTATACGTATATACTTATGAGAAAAAAAGTTGCATAAATGTAATAATGATAAATTCGTAAAGAAAATCTGTTTGATAGGTGTTCACAAACAGAAAAATTGTGAAAAGAAACTTGTTCCTTCATTTACATACTTCATAAAAAAACATTTCAGAAAATTCTTTAGAATTGACATCAAAGATAATCTTGCACTTGATGTTTCAGTACAGCATTCCATACAGTTACAAAAAAGAAAAAAGAAGAAAAAAGAAGTTCGAAATAAAAACACTTACGAAATTCAGAAAATTATACTGAATACTGCAGTCTAGAGATTTCTATTTATGTATAATAAATATGCTGGTTACAGATTTTTCTTTAGAAATTTTACAAAGTAAACTTACCTTCAGAGAATGCCTTTAATGCAGATTTTATATGTAAATTTGAATGATTTTAAGATGAAACCCTTCGTTTATTTTCAGTGTTTAACAAGATGAAGATACACACGTGTTTACATTTGTTTTAATCGATTGTAATAAAAGATTCTTCAATAAAGAATCTTTTACTGAAAAATAATTTTTTACTATTTTACGTGAACTTTAACTGTGTTATACACAATTGCATTGACTTTAGATCATATTCTAGTAAACATATCTTACGTTTGCCACCAACCGCTGGCATGAACAATGATTAGGAAACATCGGCCCCCAAAATTTCACGAGATATATTTTTTAGCAACTATGAATAAAATACGAATTCTAAATAAATTTAATTTTTTTCTGCACGCCTATTAGCCCCCGATATGCTATTTCTTTCGGGCAACAATTAAAGTGTCGGCGCTAAAAAATAACGTACGTTACATAAGCCAGCCGTAAAACAAAGCAGATGTATCATAGTATGGTTAAATACTGATAATCTCTACTGCCATTTTTAAACTTCTAAGCATCGCACATTTTTAATTTTTATACCGTCGAATAGGAAAAAAAAGTACTTTTAAATGCAATTTATTTGAAAGTGCACCTCAATTTATTTTTGAGATATTAATTTTTTTGAGTTTTTAATGCCATTTCTATGATTGTGGCAACTGAAGTAATTCATTTCTGTAGAAAGTAAAGGGAAAATAATAGGTTACTTTATCTTTTTTGTTGCCATTTTTGAATAACAACTGAAAAAAAAAATTCTAATTAAAATATGTGCTATTTTGAAAAAATATAAATGAATGATTTCTGATAAAAAATGGAGCTATTATAAACTATATTTGATTTTAAGTATCCATATTAATGTTACAAACAAATAAAGGCATATGAATCATTAGATAGAAAATTTTTTTTGACGAGTTTCTTGAATGACGACATCACTTTTTGCTGGGTTTCAACGTATAGTGATCTCATATCCATACTTTTCCACAGATGTTGTTTAAAATTGGATCGTAAGTGAGGAATTCTTCAGCTGATGCAGATGATGTCATTTTATACATAAAAAAAGCATGTATTTTAAGTTTTAAAACTGAAATATGTTTTGTAATATCTATCTATCTATCTATATATATATATATATATTTTCATCGTGGGTGACACTAAATTCGTAAAAAGCAGAATGCCTGTTTTCTAGTATTTAACTTAATTTGGTTTTTCTAAGTAAAGATATAATTTTGTAATACATTTTTAACTTTGTTTCTGACAGGCTAGAATTATAAAAAAATATGTTTCATATGACAATAGAACATTTTAATATTTTTATAAAACAATTATAAATTAACAAGTTAATTTTAAGGCATTTTTCCATTACCTAGCCGCAGGTGATAAATAGCCAAATTTTCTTTATTATTATAACTGTTTACGTCTCAAAGAAATAACGGAGTTAATTTTGCGTCAAACAACTGTCGCCAATATAGGCCAACTAGCTGTGAAACTGCAACAACGAAAAATTTAAAAAAGTAAAAAGAAAAAAATATCAACTAAAAATAAATAAGATAATATATGTTTTTAAAATACTCTTTTATTATTTAATAATTTAAAATTAATTAAATTTTGATTATACCTTAACCCCTTGGGGACGAGCGACCGGTATATGTGTCGCTTAAGGTGCTCAGAATTCTTTATACAAGTTATTTCTTACTGTAAAATTTAACTTATTTAATCAGACCACTTCCGCGATTCAATTACAGAAAATTGTTTTGAAAAACCGGTGCTAAAAAATTAAAAGTTAAGCAAAGGGAAAGTTAAGAAAACAAACTGGAAATCCTGAATAGTTTAAAAAATGCTTTTTTTTGTTCTTGGCATATGGGACATTCTCACAATCTTTTGACTTTTCAGGAATAAAAATCTGGGGAAATTAAACGTACTAAAATAACATTTTAAACTTATAGACGAATGTCTTAATGATTCAAAATAAAGAAAAAAAATGGTCAGCAGCGAATTTTTTTTTTATTTATCTGAGGTTTAAACTAAATTTGTGAGTTTAATTTTACTTACCCTTTTACCGCTATAACTTTTTATTTTCTTCTAAATTTTTATTTATAATGAATTTGCATAGTACCCACAGGATATTAAATTAGATATAATAACAAATTAGTATTTTTAGTACAAAATTTTGGTATAACATTGTCTTAAAGGGGTGTTAAAGAAGGGACGGTAAGGAAAAAAAGGGGACGGTATAGGAAAAAGGGACGGTAAGGAGAAAAAAGGGATGGCAAGGATGGGACGGTAAGGAAAATTACCACCTATTTTTAGGCAAATCATGTTAAGACTCGCTGATAGCCACAATGTTCATTGATTTTTAGAAACAGTTATTTACATTGGTTAAATAAAAGAAATAATAATAATTTACCTCGAAAAGTGCAGAAATAAACCTTGGGGACGATAAGACTACCAATAAAGCCACGATGCTTGAAATTGATATTTAAATGCTGATTTAAATTCTGAAGTAAATTTCCTGTCAAAAAATTTTAGCCATTCTTTCTCTAGCATACTTCTGCATAAGAAAAAACTTGAAAAAACAAATTCTGTGGCTGCATCTGAAGTGATTTTCTGTGTAAGCTTAGCAAGAGGGACAGTAAGGAATCTAAAACCCAGGTACAGAGTTAAAAAAATAATAACAACCCTAAAAATGTGTGCAGGTTAATTTTTTGCTACATTTTTTATATAAAACAGTAGTCCCAGTTTCGAAAAAAAATTACATCGAATTACTTTTATTGAAACCATTTTATACAGACAGCTCCAAACTTAAAAATCAGCATCAGGGACACGGGACGGTATAGGAATTTCGTAGTATATTTGGACCCCCAGCATCGTCCCAAACTTATTTATCTCGTTAATATTGTTATACAGTCATGAGTGGGATGTTTTTCAGTATAAGAAATACCCCTCCCCCCAAGAATATGTACTAAAATAAAAATTATTATTCAGGGGCAGAAAAATATAGAAAAGTCAAAAGATTGCGAGAATGCCTCATATCTTAGAAAAGAAACAGAACAAAAATTATAATTTCGTTTAATGAATTTTACAGTTCGCGCTTACTATCAAGCGCAAATCAAAGGAAGAATCTTCAGTAACCTGCGCCCACACTAAATTAACGTATAGTAACTGAAATAATTTCGAACAACACAAATTTCAGTCATGAAAAGAAAGAAAACCACTTGCGAAATTCTGAAAATTATACTGCATATTGCAGTCTAGAGATTTCTATTTATGTGTAATAAATATGCTGGTTAATCAAAAGTGATTGTAAGATAAGCATTGAATGCTTATAAAAGAATTATTTTTTAAAATAACCATTTTTATCTTTATTCTTATTTGTACTACGAGACAGTATTTGTCTTAAGTGGTTATCATACTTTTCAGTAAATATATATTGGCGAAACATTTCTTATTGAACTTTTTTTTTTTTTTCTTGCAGAATAGACTTGAACCAAGTCAAATCAAGCGCAGTCCTGCATATGATCCTATCAGAATAGAACAAAGAAAAAAAAATGCAATTTAACAAATTACAACGACCATTTGGAAAATGATTTTTTCAAAGACTCAAATTTAAGACATAAAAAATAGCACGGAGTTGATCATACATTACGTACGCCATGAATTAAACATTAATAGTGTTATTACACGTAAAAATTGCAAGCGACAGAAATCGCCTGCAATTCGTGCGTATTATCCACCTGAAACTTACGTATAATCCAAGCATTTCATTGGCTGTTCGGGAAAAGGCTTTTCCATCGTCAGATTTCCAAGAAATCTGACGGCCAATTTTAAATGAAATGTATTTTTTAAACTTCTAAACACCCCACAATATTTTTTTGTATCGTCGTATAGAGAAAAAAAATATACTTTTAAATGCAATTTGTTTGAAAACTGTATCTCAATTTGTTTCTGAGTTATTAATTTTTTTTGTAGTTTTTATTACTTTTTTGTCATAGTGGCAAAACTCTGTTGTCCATCTCTGTTGAAAGTAAAGGGAAATACAGATTACTGTATAGACCAATCGGAAAACGAATAAAATGATGATTAAAGCAATAAAAACCTTCAGATATGCTTTTGATTTCCTACCCTGACGAGGACAATAACCATTTGGAAAAATGGTTAAAAATCATCTTAAAGAAAAATATTTCTTAAATAATACTGAAACTCATTTTCTGTCTCGAAGACTAATTATTTAAATTTGTTGTGGGGTGAAATAGCTTAGTTAGAGATTTATCTCTGGAGACTTAAAAAAAAAGAGTTTCTTAATCTGGAAAAAGTAATTTTTTCAGTAATAACATTCGCATATCTTTAACCGTGCTGTTCTGTTCGCATTTATTATGCTTATGACGAAGTTTTCTTGAATAGGGTGTTTCCTTTATTGATACTTCAGACACATCAGGAAGCTGCAAAATCTAAAATTAATTATCTTGAGAAACCAGGCAAGAAACATTCATAATAAGTGGATTCAGTGGTATGATGACTGAAGGTCTTTATTATGTGCCGGGATTCTTTCAAACATGCCTGGATTATCCGGCAAAAGCCGGTGTTGGAGAAGGGAGCAAAACGTTAAATTTTTTTATGTTAACAGAATGAGATCTCAGAAGGAAGTGATACAATTACATTTTCTCGAAATGCTCGAGTATTGGCAGGAGTACATACACAATTTCGCCAAATACATATGCTATATGGCGAGATTACAGAGAGGAAGACACGTGGTCAAAGTACGATAATTGAAATTGAATGGGGGATGTAAAAGAGTAATAAGAAATATTTAACGCCAAATGATTACTTAGGAATTATAGCACATAAACCACAAAGGAACATTCTATAGTGGTTTGCCACAGTTCTCATGGGACTGAAGAGGCGGAAAGCGCATGTTAATAAACTAAAGCAAATAAAGACAGGGTTAATAACTGAAATGACTAATATATCTTACATCTGGAGCAACGGTTAAAAATGTAGAAGTAATATGTCTAATTTCTGCATATCATCAAACTAAGGCAGAAGGATGAAAATTAGAATCCGGTTATTAGGCGAGAAAAGGAAATTATTTCTTTTCTTTTAACTGCAGTGCGCTACGGTTAAAATATTACAGATACAGAAAATTTTTCCTGAAGGTTTCTATTGTCCACCGGGATCGTTTCCAACACCGCTGAGAATTACACGGCCAACGCCGATGTTGGAGAAGGGAGCAAAAAGTTACATTTTCTTATCTTCACAGAATGAGATCTCAGAAGGAAGTGATACAATTACATTTTCTCGAAATGCTCGAGTATTGGCAGGAGTACATACACAATTTCGCCAAATACATATGCTATATGGCGAGATTACAGAGAGGAAGACATGTGGTCAAAGTACGATAATTGAAATTGAATGGGGTATGTAAAAGAGTAATAAGAAATATTTAACGCCAAAAGATTACTTAGGAATTATAGCACATAAACCACAAAAGAACATTCTATAGTAGTTTGCCAAAGTTCTCATGGGATTGAAGCGGCGGAAAGCGCATGTTAATAAACTAAAGCAAAATAAAGACAGAGTTAATAACTGAAATGAGTAATATATCTTACATCTGGATCAACGGTTAAAAATGTAGAAGTAATATGTCTGACTAATTTCTGCATATCATCAAACTAAGGCAGAAGGATGAAAATTAGAATCCAGTTATTAGGCGAGAAAAGGAAATTATTTCTTTTCTTTTAAATGCAGTGCGCTGCGGTTAAAATATTACAGATACAGAAAAATGATTGCTTAATTTATGAAGGAAAAGAGCGCTAAAAAAAAGATTGAATCCAAATGCAGACAGATAATTAAATTTTAAGAATAAAAAAAAATGCAATTTTAAAGGGGGAAAGGAGAAAAGTATTAATATTAATATGTGAAGGTAGGCGCCTTCACAATGCTCAACCAATGTTCTGTTTCAATCTATCTACATTATAAAGGACAAACATATCTGTGCGTAACGCATACGTCACTCTGCGAATGGCAACACTTTGAAATTTGAAATGAAATTTCGGTTTTGCAATTTTCGCTATTGCAAATTTTTAAACTTCTAAGCATCGCACAGTTTCAATTTTTACACCGTCGTATAGGGAAAAAAATGTACTTTAAAATGCTATTTGTTTGAAAGCTCTATCTCAATTTATTTTTGAAATATTAATTTTTTTATAGTTTTTAGTACCAATTTTGTAATTGTGGCAACTGAAGTACTCCATTTCTATTAAAAGTAAAGGGAAAATAGTCATGGTTTATTTATTTTTATTGATTATATTCTTATTCATGCCATTTTCACATTACAAATAAAAGTAACTTTTTCTAATTTTTGAACAGAAAATGACCTCAACCTTTAAAAAAAAACACGCATTCTTCTTCATAAATCAAAAGATTGAAGAAGATATTTCAATATTTTTACATTACGCTGATACTGAATTTGAGACGCTAGGCAAAATGATTCAGTGAGTAAAAATGATGTCATATTTAAAACAAAACGATCATTTCCTTTGAAAAAAAAACTAAATATTTGACCAATACTAAATGGCCAATACTACGGCAACTAAAGGCAAATTCTGAATGGTAAATTTTCAATGGTACTGATGTTAGAACTTAAATATTATGCAAATGTTCATATGAAAAAATGTATCGGACAAACTTGACTTTAAGTTTGGAAATACATTAATTAATAATGTATTGCGCTTTAAAATACTTTTAAATTGTGAATTTGAGTGGTGCGTATGCAAATCTTGAGAATGTGAAAATAATGTATAGTTTACATTTCATGGGGGAAAACATTATGATGTGAGAAAGCAAAATCCTTTTTACTGATTTTTCATCCCGTAAAAACAAACGTAAGAGCCTCAATCGGTAACTTCAACATAATTACTCATCTTGATTACGTAACTAATATAGTTTAATACGTGAAAGTGAAAAAGAATATAAAGCTTGATTAAATCCAGTGCATTATTTTTTGATATATAGCATAGATGTCAACATCTCTTAATTATTCGGAGTCGGATCCAAGACGAACATGTTTTCCCCGGTGATTTTATTTAAACAAAAAATTTCAAAATAAAACCTAAAATGTACCTTACTGAAAACAGACATATTTCCTTATATATTTTTTCCGGTTAAAAACATTTTTGTCTTGGATCAGACTCCGGAATATTGATGTTGGCATCCATGTACAGCCGTGGAAAAAAAAAAGGAAACACCCCGTACTAACGCCTCAACAAATTATCGTAGAAGAAAGTTACTGGTCCAAACGATTGGAAATAAAGTCTACTTTTAAATGATGTATATAAAATTTGCTTAGCGGGGGGGGGGGGGGGGGCATCTACATATAAAAACGAACCATAACTTTGTCTTTTTCAATAGCAATACACAATTCTAACAGCATAAATGAACTCTGCACCCTTCAATTAGCCTAAAAACAAATTTTTATGCGATTCGTACCATAAGTTTCCGAGAAATTAATTATTTTAAAACGAGCGTATTTTAAGGGCTGTATCCAAATTGAAGTTCGGTACTTGATTGTTAACCGAGAGAGTCCCCTTCTTGATCAAGGCACCACTCAAGCAGTCAATGAAGCCTGTTAGATAACAGGACAGCAGAAGAAATTTCAAAATATCTACTCATTTCTATCATACACGGCTCCTTAAACCATCATTTTACCGTTTTTTAAGCATGGTTTGAAAACTATTTGGAAGAAAAATGTGAAATTTTGGATTTTCATAAAGCAGGATTTAGTAAGTCTAAATCCATCAAAAAAATTGTAGGTTGCAATTCATAATTTTTTAAATATTAATTTCATAATTCATAATTCATATCATAAAATTATAAAAATTCCAAATTCAGCGTATTTATGTTTGGACACATTGGTATTATTGCTACTCAAAAAATTAGCACATTAGGAGCACAATTTCAGGAGATATAAATAAAAATATGAAAATGTAATTTAACATTAGAAACACTCAATTTTGAATGTTTATAATTCAAAAACTTATCATTCAAATGACTTGAAATTTGGTGTCTAGGCATAGTTTGAACCGAAGATTTGAAATATCTCGTTAAAAATGGGTATTGCCATTGAAAAAAAAATGAGGTTTGGGTTCATTTTAATATGTAGATGGCCCCCTAAGCAAATTTTATATACATCATTTAAAAGTAGACTTTATTTCCAATCGTTCGGTACCAGTAACTTCCGTCTACGATAATTTGTTGAAGAGTTAGTAGGGTGTGTTTACTTTTTTTTTTCCACGACTGTACATAGTTATCGCGAAAATCGTGAAATACGCAGTATAGCTACGGCAACTGTAATATGATTTGCACGAAAACCTAATCAGCACCATCTTATGTCAAGATCTAACAGAATATGAAGTTTGATGAAATTCCGTGCATTCGTTCGTGAGAAATGACAAATCATCAAAATCAGCATAGCAGAGCCCCACGTTGGGTGATTTAAACCAAAATCTAATCAGCAACAACTTATGTCTATGTCTAAATTAATCTGAAGCTTCATGAAAATCCGTACATTAGTTCTTGAGGTAGAGGTATTGTGGAAATCATGAAAATGCAGCATAGCAGCGCCACCTGTTGGATAATTTACACCAAAAACTAATCAGCCTCAATTTATATCTAGGTATAATTGAATCTAAACATTTATTAGATTCCCTGCATTAGTTCTTGATATAGAGCGCTCACAAATTTTTTGTTACATACCGACACATTTTCTAAAAATAGTCTAAATGTGCTCAGGAACTTCTAAAACGTATAAATCCGTCGCAAACCGGAAGTTGAAATTTTTCACCAATCCAATATTTTCTTCTTGTAAAGATAGAAGAAAGTAAAAAGGAATAACAAGTTTTCGGCGTAAAATGTGAAAAAAAAAATGCACTGTCGCTTAAATAGTGTGTTTAATAAATTCAAGTCTAATGTAGAAAAATTTATTATTGCCTTTTTTTAGGAAATAAGGAAATCTCAAAGAAAACTCTTATTTCCTGTTTTAATCTACAAATAAAGAATAGAAGATCTAAAGTAACGAAGACATAATTTAGTGCAGAGTTCTTTGTTTTTAACTTGAGATTTTGTGAAAAAAAAAATGGACCAGGAGAAGAACAAAAGGCTCGAATTGTCTATATATAACCCAAGAAAATTATCTGGTTCCGAAGTGAACAGCAAAGAATCAAATAAACGAGATTTATTTTGACGTCTGCATCGCGGATTTAATCGAGAAATGAATTCTGCTTCCAGCCTACAGCATTTATCGCGTAATAATGAAATTCGTGCTGATAGCAAGGTAAAATTCTTTCTCTGAATAAAAATAAAAGTTCTGAATTGGAAGAATTAATTTACTTTCCAGATGATACAGCATTTTTTGGAGGAATTTCATTAAATATCAGCTATCGGAATTTTATACGTATCGTGCTGTTTTGTATGTTAATAGATTACTACAATAAAAATCAGTTACATGAAGTTTTACTTATCAATTACAGACTCAACAAGAACGGAAAATCATACGCCCAGCATAGATTATGAAGTACTTTCTAACACATTCAAAGTATTGCAACAAAACTTTACAGTCTATTAAGGTGAAAGTTGATGTCTAAATAAACAGTTTAGAATATGCATAACGAATTCGAAAACGTAATTTCTTCAATTACTATCAATAGTCGGATAAATATTCAATTCTTTATGTAGCCCTGTATATCATCTATAAATTTGTACGTTTATTACCTCATATGAATAAAAGTTAAATCAATTAAACTCATAGCACATTTGAAAATACCCATTCAGCAATTTCCGTCATTAAACGGAAATATACTTGGTCTCTTTTTTGAAACCCTGTATATCTATATTATAAAGGACAAACATATTTGTACTTAACGCATATGCCATTCTACGAATGGCAACACTTTGAAATTTGAAATGAATTTTCGTTTTGCAATTTTCGCTACGGAAAAATTTAAACTTCTACACATCGCACATTTTCAGTTTTTATACCGCCGTATAAGGAAAAAAAAAATGTACTTTTAAATGCAATTTATTTGAAAGTTGTAACTCAATTTATTTTTGAGACTAATTTTTTTTTACCAATTTTGTAATTGTGGCAACAGAAGTACTCCATTTCTAATAAAAGTAAAGGGAAAATGATTGATTTACTGTATTTTTTTATTGCCATTTCCTCATAAAAATTGAAACTAAAATACATGCTATGTCCAAAAATTTGGACAACTGAGTTTTATAGAAATAGTATTTTGTAATTTTAGGTTAAAATAATATTTGTTTGAGAGTTAGACTAACCAATTTAAGATGCATTTTCTATTGTAACTAATTTTGTAGGTTTATTATAAATCAATGAAACAGTTCCTTCTTAAACATTTTCCTTTGTCGAAGTTCGACAGGTTCTACCTCGTAATCTATAGAATTTATACACCAACTAATATTCAATATTAATAATAATAATAATTAATTTTTAAAACCCGTAGCACAACTGAATACGCAGCCCCAGCAATTATTGTTCATTGGCAGTACTGCTGCCAAATTCTTTTGCACGTCTCTGTAAATGAACAATAAATTATGTGTGAACCAGATTCTACTGTAAGTGCCTTGTAGTACATCTCAGTGATATATATATATGCATATAAATTTCATTATTTTTAAAATAGTGTAATATCATTAAAATACACCGCTTACGATTTTTCCCCATAGACCGTGATGTAACAGAATTCTTTTAAGTGTCCCTGTGAGTGAACTGTAAGTGCTACACACTTCATTTTGAATATCGAACATGCCATAGTAAGCTCCAATAACATATATTAATTACATCGCAATCCGAGCCTATTTACAACAGTTAGAATACAGACAGACGGCATACGACAGACTATACAGATGGCAAGCGGCAGATTACAGACGGCAATCAGGAAAACCGAATTCGTAAACGCTTTTCAGTTATGTTGGAAAATGTGTCAAATTTGACTTTTCAAGCTTAGTAAAAATATGCCTTCGTTATGAGAAAGAATAAAAATAAATATTACATGCATACATGGAAAATAAAAAAATTATATAATGTCATTTTTATATTACTGCTGGAACGGTGAAACGGCAAAAATATAGCATTAGAAATGGAAAAATAAAATTTAATGCTATATCTACGGTTCGAACGAAATATATTTTCAAGGCCCAAACCGAAACCGAAGTTCGATGATGTTCCTATTTTCGGCCGAAAACGTAAACGAAAATGTCCAAAACATTTTTTAAAGTAAGTAATACAGTGAAACCCCGATTTAACGTAACCCGTATTTAACGATTTCCCGCATATAACGTTATTTTTAGCTGGTCCCAATTAATTTCCTATACTTATAATGTTAAAAAATCCCGGATTTAACGTTATCATTTTGAATTATTTCCCGCATTTAACGTTTTTTTGAGCGAAAAAATCTCAATGAAATTTTTCCAAATTTGTGATTAAAAAAAACTTTTTTATCAAAACGTTCAAAAATCATTCAAAAACCCTCCTCTTTTTCACCCGCACCTTTTTATTTTATTCGATTGTGCTTACTGTACTACAACACAAGGTTACCTACAACGGAGCTGATAGAATTCGTTAGAGATTTTTCATAGCTTTAGATTGTATGGCGTCAAAAAGAAAGCTTTTTTCTTTACTTGAAAAATTGGAAATTATCGCGAAAACCGTAAACTACAATTAATATGTTTAATTTGAATTTCGTATTCAAATTTGTAAACAAATTTACACTAAGTAGATTTAATGGAGCAAAATTGTAAAAAATGGAAAAACAGGCTAAAAAAAAGAAAAAACGTGAAATCATCGCCGTTTAAGGAATTTGAAAATTGGAAGCCATTAGAACTTTCATAACACTGAAAGCATTTTTTTGAAATACTGAAGACCAAGAGAAAAACTTACACAAACTCACATACCTTGAAAAACGATTCGTTATGTAGCTGCTAAAAACAGGACGCAAAGTGAAATAAAATAATTTATTTAAATCATAACTTAGAAACCTGATGTCTAAATCATTGTAAATCAAGAAATGAAACAAATCTTACGTAAATTAGTCTTGATTTTATGGTCAGCGTTTTGTTTTCATCTTACCCGATTTAACGTTTTCCCGGATTTAGCGTTATTTCTTTATGGTCCCTTGAATAACGTTAAATCGGGGTTTCACTGTATATACATAAATATACATAATTATTAATTAATTATATGTGTGGCCCAAGTTGGCCCTGTGTGCCTCAGACCAAATCTTTTTATTTTCATATAAAATAAAATGTAATTAAATCATCAACGACACAGAATTATTTTCTAATTGTACGAATTTCATTTACTTAAAAATTTTTTTAGGTATACATACCTTGATTAATCTTTTATAATGATTTTTGTAAATGATCATCTGTTAAACTAGAACTTTATCAAAGAGTATTCGAAACAACCGAGGTTTCAAACTAAAAGTTTTCTATTACTGCTAAGTCTGCAGTTTTTAATGAGCACGTGAAAACCGTTTTCAAAGTTTAGTCATATATGCATCACTTGCTTTATAATTTGCACTCACGTCTTAAGTCAGTCATGACTGATAATTGTAAACAATGAAGTTTCATAGCAATAAATATAGAGTGTCTCATTTCAGCCGATACAGCTTAAATCAATGAGTAATGCTGAAAGTTTTCGAAAGAAGAAACGATATTTTTGGAATACAGATAGTTTCGATGCGGCCGAATTTCCGACAGCATTTTCGCCGAAAACGAATTTTTGGGAAAACTCTGATTTTGAACCGAAAATGAAACCAAATTATCGGTCGATCTCTAGTTGCATCATATTTTACAGAAATCTCTTTGATGCAAATTTTATTTTTGGTCTTAATTAACAGATAAAGAAAATTATTACCTCTAAAGCAATTTCTTAGATTACAGTCTGTTATGAGAGACAAATATATTTGCATATTACATGAATTAAAATAAAAATTAATTCAATAAAAAATTACTAAAAGGTGTTTAAATACGTTGTTAAATATACTATGTGTTAAATACAAAAGTACACATGACACTAATTCTGACATCTGAATGGCGGATTTAATAGAAAAAGGAATTCTGAACCAGCCTAAGGATTTATAATGTAATAATAAAACTTATGCTGATCGATAAAATTTAAAAATTCTTACTTGAAATAAAAATATATTTTCTGAATCAAGAGTTTTCAAATGATATCGCTATGTTAAATGAATTTTCATAAGCCATCGGAAATTTGTTCATTTCATTCAGTTTTTATGAATGTAACTATACTATTAGACTATAGGTACTTAAAAAGTAAGAGAAAAGCACACATTATTTTATTACGTGATTTAAAATAAAAATTAATTTAGTAAATATTTACTAAAAGATGTTTAAATACGTTGTTAAATATACTATGCATAAAATACAAAAAAAAAAAAAAAAAAAAAAAAACAAAAAAAAAAAAAAAAAACGTATATGATACTAATTCTGACGTCTGAATGACACATTTAATAGAAAAAGGAATTCTATATGAGCCTGAGCATTTATAGTGTAGTAATAAAACTTATGCTGATCGCCAAAATCTAGAAATTCTTACTTGAAATAAAAATATGCTTTCTGAGTCATGAGAGTTTTCACATGATATCGCTATGTTAAATGAATTTTCATTAAATATAAGCCATCGGAAATTTCTTCATTTCATTCAGTTTTTATGAATGTATATATACTATTAGACTATAGGTACTTAAAAATAAGGGAAAAGCACTCATTATTTTATTACGTGATTTAAAATAAAAATTAATTTAGTAAAAATTTACTAAAAGGTGTTTAAAAACGTTGTTAAATATACTATGTATAAAATACAAAAAAATACATATAGGATATTAATTCTGACGTGTGAATGACACATCTAATAGAAAAAGGAATTCTGTATCAGCCTAAGCATTTATAGTATAATAATAAAACTTATGCTGATCGCCAAATCTAGAAATTCTTACTTGAAATAAAAATATACTTTCTGAATCAAGAGTGTTTTCACATGATATCGCTATGTTAAATGAATTTTCATTAAATATAAGCCAGCGGAAATTTGTTCATTTCATTCAGTTTTTATGAATGTAAATATATTACTATTAGACTATAGGTACTTAAAAATAAGAAAAAAAAAACACTCGTTATTTTAATATAATTTCGGTTAATTTTTAGTAACACCATGGTTAACCTTATTGGTTATAAAAATTGAAAATATGTCAATTTTGAGAAAATTAAAAGCGTTATAAAAAACAAAGGAATTTAAAAACATTTATGAAATAGATGCCTGATGTAATGTTACATATGAAAATCGAACTGCTAAAGTTTGGAGGTTGCAATTTATTTACTTCATCTTCAAAAAAGCTTAGATATTAAAAAAAAATTACGAAATCAAAATTTGTCTTCTTATAATAAGGCAGAAAAATCAAATGAAGGAAAAGTGAGACATCAACAATATTGCATAGGCATAAAGATCAGTAAGTCCATGATTTGCTTAAAAAAATTCAAGATTGTATTTGTATTCCTAACATAATAGATTTGGGTTCAAAAAGGTAATATTTGTTACATTCTATGGGCCATTCCATGATGACATAGACAGTCCGTTCACACTATATTTTTTCATCTTATAACATTATGGTTGGAATGTTTTCTAAACAATCATAATATATCTTTAAAAGACCTATTGGAATGTGGTTTGGCTTTCAGTTATTCAATTTTAGTTTATTTTGTGGAGAGTAATTGCCCTTCAAAGTTGTGACTATCTAGCAAACGTTTTCATGAAAAAAGTTAGTGCTGTCATCTATATTGATTTAAGATTACTATATAATTATTTGTTCAACTGAATCATTTGTTCTACTCTACTTTAAAATATTCTCGAGGCAAAAATAAACTGAAGGCAAGATGAAAAAGTTTCTACATTTAAAATATACACATTTACCTATAATGTAAGATAATTTTAAAAGCTTTCCTTCATGTTCAATCAAGTAATATAAATATTGCATTTACCCCTCAAAAATGTTCAGTATTTATTTCTTTTGTCATTAAGGAATAAAAAGAAAATTACTAAATTACTCCAATCTTTTACTTATTAATCATTCTTAATTATAAATAATTTTTGATATAGTCTTTCTATTCGTAAGGTTAATAATCAAAATTGAAATTTCAAGCATGTAGACAAAACAGCAATTTGCATCAGCTTTTGATGTAAGTGTTAATGCTTAAATAAGCAATTCTGAAATCTATTATTTTGCATTTTCTCATAAATAAATATGATCTGTTGATATGCTGATTTTCATTAAAATATATGACATGCCAACCACAGCTGATTTGCTCATTTTGTATGGGATGACCCTTAAGCTAAGGCGATTTTATAGTTTATTCTAGTTGTGAACCAGAACAAACTATAACCAAGGTAATAATACCTTTGATGATAGTTTGCTCTGCTACCAATGCCAATCAATTTGGTAATAACCAAGTTGGTTGTTACCAAACTTGGAAAATAATCCTTCTGCTACTGAAGAATTAGAAAAATCATTCATCAGCTTCATTATGAAATTTACAAATTCAAAATATTTTTCATTACTGCCTACGAAATATGTATTAGTATATGTATTAGTATAATGTATTAGTCACACTTTAAGAGAAATTAGATTTATGAAATGTATGTTTCTCTTTGAAATACTATTACGTAAGGTAAAAAAAAATATCTATATTTTGAAATTCTTACAACAATTATTACATATATATAATGACATTAATAATAACATAAATATACAGTTTGAGAAATTTATATGAGCTACAGTTATTTAATAGAGGTTCGATTATTGAATAGTTAGAACCAATTTTGACCAGTTTTAGACGATTAAAACCAGTTTAGACCATTGTCCTGGCTAAAATTAATTTTGACAGGACATAATTAAAATCCTGTTTTATTTAGGATGTGCTGCTGCTAGAAATGACTTATTACAGCTGTATTAAGAATGTTTTAAATAACGTTTTTCGAATTTACGCCAATTCCCCTTAATATCGATGTGTGAACTAATCTAATAAGTGATAATCAAGGAACATCAATATGTCGATTGTATGATTAATTTTTGCATATAAAATACCTTTGTCCGGTGGTCATGCCATACAGCGCATTTCTTTTAGATTTTTTTTCAGAACAGTTTGTCGCAGGTTATCTGATCAAAAGAAAAAAGAGTACCATCCAATTTTGTGCTTTGCTTTCTAATCTATATTTTCCCATTACTAATTGAGGGACAGCTGAAAAACAATTACCTCAATATCTGAAAAACTCATCAACTGAAACCACACAAAATGAAGGAAACCTGCATACATTTTGACACGTGTCATTACTTTTTTTAAAGGCTATGAAAAATAAACGATACTCAGAATCTTTCAAAAAGACAAGACTGAACATTTCAGCGATTTCATTCACTGAGGCGAATATTTCAGCATTTTACCACAGAAAATAAATGACGGCCCAAAACTCACGCAAGAAGCAAGTTTGATAGAAAGTGCAGGTTTATAATTAAAAACTGTCAATGTTTTATTGATTCATAAAGCATACAGTATAGGGTTATGTAGGGTAGATTGGGTGAAGATGCCATAGTTTTTGACTTAATTTTTTTTTTTTAAATCGCCAATTGTTTTTATTTGTTATTCATTGATTTCTTGTTAAAGTTTAGACTCTTATGTATGATAAAACTTATTTCATTTTACAGATGTTATAGAAAGCATCGAAAATTTTGTTTTTGTAAACACTTGCATTTCGGCATCTTACCCGTAGGTATGAGTAAGATGGCCAACAATCTAAGGGTAAGATGCCTTATGGAGTTTCAATGTAAACAATAATTTTTGTGAAGCAGTATAAAACATAATGGGACGGATAAAAGCAACTTTAATATTTTAAACATACTAAAGTTTTTAACTTACTTAATATTAGGAAATTACAAAAATAGGAATGCAAAATCGTTGGCAATATAATAAAAAAAACCCTAATATTTATTTGTTAGATTATAATTATTTATGTTATGTTAATATATTTGGTTGTGTAATATTTATATAATATATTATGTTCTACTTTACATATAAAAGAATTATGGATCTTAACTATGCCTATTTTTAAACATTATAACAAGTTTAACTACGGTAAAGTTACTGTGATAAAGAGCTTTAGAGTCAAGCTTTTTTTTTAATGTTTTTCATATGTCCTTTTGTTCTTTTTAGCAATATCTCAGGTCTGCCACAAACTGCACACTTGTTTAGGAACTTTGAGCAGCTTTTACTATATAACCAACAGTTTCACTGAATGCACTTGATCCCATCGCAATTTCCCGAGGTTTTATTGCACTCTCCTAGACACTATAAACAATCATTCTTATTCCCTTAACAAAAATCCTCGTGTTCTGAATCTTGGGGGGTGGGGGGGGGGAGGATTTAATCATCATCATCAGTTGAAGATTCTGTCTTTCTACCCTTTGACTTCTTATCTAATTACTTTTTAGAAAGGCTTGAGTCACCTGGAAATTCGCAGTTGCTATTTTCAGACCGATTTAGTTTGGCTTTTATAGGCCTTTAAAATTATTTTTATTTGAATATTAAAGTGAGAAAAAAAAATTTGGTGAAAATTACGTCATATTTAAAACGATACATTTAAAATGTTTAATTTATAATAAATTTCTTATAGTGTCTTTATAAAATTGTTTACTTAGCCATTTTATACAAGTTAACTTCAAATTGTTGGGTTGATCTTATTTAATCAATCACGAAAGTAGTAGTTAGCTGTCTCGACAGCAATTGATTCTGTCTTAGAATCCTCAGCCAAAGGGAAATGAATGGAAACCAGATTACAGGAGATCGCCACTAATCGCTTAATTACGATTTAATCTTCCGTAATCTTTTCAATGCAGATCAAATTAGCGTGTTTTTAGATACTGCGGTGTCTGGATGGAGGTTGGCGAGCATTGCCCGTAGGGGGTAGAGACCTCTAGTTATCTAAAACTATATTATATACTACCGATATTTACATTATTAAAATTATTTATAACTGCATTTAACATAAAATTTTTAACAACGATTAAAATTAATAATTATTAAACAATTATATTTGTAAGGCCAATAAAGTTTATTTATAAGGCAGAATAAATATAGAAACCTTTCAAATTATGGTTATCTTAGATTTTAATATTTCTTTATGTCATTTTAAACATTAGGAAATTTATAATTTTAATCAATGATTTTTTTCATCAGTTGATTAAAATCACGATTTAAATTATCTGGTTAAAATTGTTAACAAATTAGTTAATAGCCAAGAGTAATTCAAACAATGAAGAAACAACCAGGCAATTGACCGCAACGGAAAATAAATGGCTTCTTACCCCAAGGGAAAACAACCGGCATCTTACCCCCAAAAATTTCCGTCGACTCACCCCGAAGTATTGGGCAAGACGCCGGTGCCCCCAACTGACGTGAAGAAGCGAGAACCTGCCACTATTTATGATTTGCAGAAAGGCCAGGTACCAGTACTCTCTAAAAACATTAGATTTATTTCTCTGGTGTTTAAACTAAGACTTATATAGGCAAATAAAGAAGTCACGTAAAAGATTTTGGACCAGAAGTGTTAAGACGAAATAGCAATAAAAAAGTACCACTTAAAAAAAAAAAAAAAAGAATGCAAATGGAAATTAAAGTATTACTAGGGAACCCTATTCCTTACAACTGAGCAGCGTTTCCCTACATCGCCTGCGCATATGAAAACTACGTAATACGGCATCTTCTACAACACGGCATCTCACCTCAAGTTACCCTATGGAATAGTACATCGGGTAAAAGCCTCCACGTCTTTCTTGGCATACGCACTCTTTTGTTAAAATTTCCAAGACCGTTTTGATAAATTCAACCGAATTTCATTGATACAGATCTCAATTTCCTCCTTTAAGGGGGTCCGGGACAGAAAAATTTTCAAACTTTCAAAAAAAAAAAAAATTGCATTAAAATTTTCTCTGTTTTTTTCTGCTTAAAATGACGTTTAAATCATGTTTGTTTCTATCCTATTTGGAAATATAAATTTTTTCGTTTTGGTTTGATTTCAAAATTTATCTTTCAAGCAAGGCTTGTCATGGAAACGACTTCTTGTGAAAGTGCGTTTTCCTACAAGATGGGTTTTATCGCCATTTCTCGTATTTAAATTGTTATAAGACAAGAACCGTTAAAGCTAAATGGTTCAAACATCGATGATGTCTTTTCCAATTATTTTACTTTAATTTTGATTTAGCAAATTTGAAAACAATATTTACTTTTGAAAATATGATTTTTTAAAAAGTTACATCATTAAAAAAAATACTTTAAATATTTTTAATTTTTATTTAATATAATATTTTTAAAAATGCTTAATTAAAGTTAAAACTGATATATTTATGCGTATTTAAATGAAAAAAAAATTGAAATTCTACAAATAATATTTCGAGTTATAACGATTTTAAATTACCCCACTTTTTTAATAAATTTCAAATTCCAAATAAAAAAAAAATATGAGAAGTTTTATCATTGATTTTGTTTACAAATGATATGTTTAACCATCATCAAAATTTCAAAATTTTAACTCAATAAATAGAAATTATTTTAAAATGTCTCCCGAATTTCCTTAAGGCGTGTGTGGTCTGGTCATGGGCTTGTTGGCATAAACCTTAGACTTAAAAAAAACCCAAATAAAGAAGTTCAATGACGTTAAATCGCATGGTCTGGGCGGCTAATTCTGATCATCAAAATGGGAAGGTAGTGAAAGTGACTCATGCAGTAATTGAACAGTGAAAATGCATTGTTCTTTTCTGTAGTGCTCTATCTAATATATAAAAATGACTGTCTGTCATTTTAATATTTTTATATGTCTGCCATTTTACATTTTTATATTTTCATATTGTCTGTCTGTCTGTCATGATATACAAAACCACAGTTTCGAAGCCAGAACTGTGAAATGTTATGTACACGTGTATTAAAACTCAGCGAGGCAACTAAAGCAATCCGGAATCAAAATAATTTATAGTTAACTTTTAATTAATAAAAAACCAATTTAACAGCAATTTCCTATCAAATTTAAACATTTCGTTATGGCAGTTGCCAACAATTAAAAATTCACAATAAATCCTTTTCTTTTTTGTTCAACCCGTAATCGCGCGAGTTCTTTAACCAATGTGAGATATACATATTACATACGCCACGCTGCAATACTAAAAAGCTCCAGCGGGTATTACTGTAAATCATTTACCTCACATGTAAATAATTAGAGATTATTTAATTGCGCTTAATTATTACATTAAAAAAAATAAAGGCAAACATTTTATCACAAACATCAACAAAACTTTTTATTCTATTTATTCCCTTATTCTTAAGATATCGTTTTTTCGTTTGCTGCCATAGTAACATGGTAAATTCAATTTCATTAAAAAATGCGCAATAGTAGAAAAATATTTTACTAAATCGAATAGTCATTTTTAATTTGGGTTTTAGAATTAAATTCATGAACTCTCGTGCATAGAACTGATTAAATAGCTAGTTTTTAATAACCCTGCACTGTCAGTTGTCACACTATCTTTTTTTTTCGTTGGCAACACTTTACCACAAAATTCAAGTCTTGCGTGATTTTTTGGGAGACCCCTTTATAAGAAAACACTGTACAAAGCGAAAAATTGTTATATTTCTCAATCAAAACACGCACTATTACAAAATAAAAAAAATATATAGTTGCACGTGTAAATTATAGAAGCTTCGTTGGCCAAGAAAAGTGACAGTGGCACTCGAATGATTCCATGGGCACATGGTTGTCGACCCCCTGATGCCTACTTTCACTAAACCAATTATGATGTTCGATGAAATCATATTTATGTTATGCTGCCAAATATGACTTTTAAAAGTGCGATAAAAATTTGATTTATCAAAATAAGGGACCAATCAAAAACACATATTCTATGCACGTATGGAAAATTAATATTCTAGGTACCACAAAATTAAAACAGTAATGGGAATAATATAAATGCAGGAGAAATATGCATGCATATTTTATTGAAAATTGTAGGAAAATGAAAACGCTTTGGAAATTAAATTTCGCAGTGTCAATTATTTTTAATAATTTTAAGCTTATCGTACATTTTAAAATTTATTGTTATCCAAGTTATCATTATGGAAGAAATATACCACCAAATGAATTATTAATGAAATCAAATATCTATCAGAAAAAAAAACTGTGTCCAGGAACAGCATTAAAAAATATATATATATCATTCATTCATTAAACTTTTAATACTTTTTTCGTAGGTATTTAAACATGAGATTGAGACGATGTTCTGCACATTTTATGTTACTAATTTTTCTACATTGATGTTTATGTTATAAAATAATGCATATAGGCATCCTCCCTTACGTAAGTAATGCGTTCCGTAATGTTTTACGTAACTTAAATTTTACTTAAGTCGAATTTGTAAATTGCTTAGGTAAAGTTTTGTAAGAAACTACAATGTTATATATATATATATATATGAATAACTAACAATAAAGATTAAGTTGATTTGTTATAGATTTGATTGTATATATGCCAATAAAAGTATTATTCTATACAATGTGTAAACTATATTACGGTTGTGGTTTATATCTACATATTTTATTTATAGAAAAAGTATGAAAAGTATGCAACTGCGTATCAAACACGCTAATACGTTCACAAATGTAATTTTCGAGATTTATTACGTAACTGCGAATTTACGTAAGTCGGGGGATGCCTGTTTTATAACAGCAGCGATAGGCTAAGTACAGATCTAAAAAAGTGAGTGAAAGGCGAGGCATATAATTAAAAAACGACAGCGTCATCATCGAGAAGAAAACAAACATAGTACTATATATCCAGCGTTGTATAAAAAAAAAAAAAAAAAAAAAAGTAAGAAAGTAAGAAAGAAAGAAAGACTAGAAAACCTGAATTCTGCTTTTTCAGAATTTAGTGTCACTCCCCCTGACCCCTAATGAAAAAAATGTATATAAATACAGAGAGTACAAAACATATTTCAGTTTTAACACTTAAAACACACGCTTTCATTTTATATAAAATCACGACAATCGCACACACTGAAGAATTCCACATTTACAATCCAGTCTTAAACAACATCTAATATAGGTACTTAAAATTAAATATAGTTTAAAATAGCTCCATGTTTTATCAGAAATCATTCATTTATATTTTTTCAAAACAGCACGTATTTTAATTACATTTTTTTCAGTTGTTATGAAAAAATGGCAACAAAAAGATACAATTACTATTTTCCAACTATTTTTCATTTACTTTCTACAGAAATAGAGAACTTGAGTTGCCAACATTAAAGAAATAGCGCTAAAAACTACAAAAAAATTAACAATATCTGAAAAATAAATTGACATGCAGTTTTCAAACAAATGGCATTTAAAAGTACTTTTTTTCCCCAATACGACAGTATAAAAATTGATATTGTGCAATGCTTAGAAGTTAAAAAAATTGCAGTAGAGTATTTAACCGTACAATGATCTGCTTTGTTTCACGGCTGGTTTATACAATGGAACGTTATTTCTTAGAGACGACATTTTAATTGATGGTCGAAAGAAATAGCATATCGGGGGCTGTCTTTAAAATAGTGAAATTTATAATATAAGATTTGATTTAGACACATTTATTATTACAACAAATGAAGAAATCTCAAAGATTTTTTTTTTTTAGTTTTTTGCCTATCTACAAATAAAGAAAACAAAATCGAAAGAAAGTTTAACAGTAGAGTTTGATAAGAGAGACAAAATGTAATGCTGCGTACATTTTTGAATTTAACTGGTAATTTTTTAAATAGAAAATCGATCTGGCGAGCAACTAACGACAAAGAAAAGTAAATGTCTGTAAAAAAAAGTCTAAGAAACTTATCTGGAACTGAAATAAACAGCAAACAATCAAATATACAAGACTTACCTTGACGTCTGTAATGCGGATCTAATCGTGAACGATTTCTGTGTTTACTCTGTAACGATATACGAATGATACTCTGTAATAATGAACCTCATGTAGAAAACCAAAGTTTATAAATTCTTTTTTGGAATAAAATAAATATTTCGAAATCGTAAGAATTAATTGAGAGAGTAAAATGTGAGATAGTATCAAAAGTTTCTATATTTTAATTGTTAACCATTTGGAAAAATGGTTATTGTCCTCGGTCAGGGTAGGAAATCAAAAACATATCTGAAGCGTTTTATTAGTTGAATCCCACATTTTATTCGTTTTCTGATTGGTCCATACAGTAATCTGTATTTTCACTTTACTTTCAACAGAGATGGATACTTCTTTTGCCACTATGACAAAAAGCAATAAAAATTACAAAAAAAAAAAAAGATTAATAACTCAGAAACAAATTGAGATACAGCTTTCAAACAAATTGCATTTAAAATTACATTTTTTTCTCTATACGACGGTGTAAAAAGTAATATTGTGGGATGTTTAGAAGTTTAAGAATGAAATTTCATTTAAAATTAGTCCAGGAATATTAATGTTTAATCCATGTCGTACGTAATGTATGACCAGCTCCGTAGATGTTTAAAAATTCACAGTACCGAAAAATGTAATCCATGGCGTACGTAATGTATGATCAACTCCGTGCGATTTTTTACGTCTTAAATTTTAGTCTTTGAAAAAATTATTTTTTAGATGGTCGTTGTAATTAGTTAAATTGCATTTCTTTTAAAAATTTAATTCCCTTTTTTGTGTTAAAGTATCTTTCAGGACATGCTGCCAAAGCGTTTTAAGACAATTTTAACATGCTACAGCTCAGGAATCCCCGTCATGAGACAGTAATCAATTATAAGTGAAGATGTAATTATAAGTGAAGATTCAATAATAAGTGAAGATGTAAAACGCTATTCGACTCCAAATCACTCCAGAAGTCACGTCTACGAATTTTATGCTTTTTAGCTCACAGGCTGGGAAAGCCTGAGAGCTAATGTGACCGCAGGTTCTGTACGTATGTATGTACGTAACACGATAACTTTTGATAGAAGAATCCGATTTGCTTCAAACTTTGTAAATAGGTTCTTTCTGATAAGGCGCTTCCCTGATTAGTTTTAAGGGTTCACTGGTAAAGTATGAAGGGGGGGGGGGGTGACGAGGGCTAATCCCCCTTAATTAAGATAAATGGGTTTTTCTTGTAGAATTATCGGCATTGCTTCAAATTTTGTAAATATGTTCATTGTGATAAGGCGCTTCCCCAATTAGTTTTGGGGGTTCATTGGTTAAGTATAAAGGGAGGAACGGGGGCTAATCCCCCTTAATTTAGATAAATTGGTTTTTCTTGTAGAATTATCCGATTTGCTTCAAATTTTGTAAATAGGTTCATTCTGATAAGGCGCTTACCTGATTAGTTTTGGGTGTTCACTGGTTAAACATAAAACGGGAAACCGGAGTCCATGCCTCTCCCGTTAATTTAGATAAATGTGTTTTTCATGCAGAATTATTCGATTTGCTTCAAATTTTGCAAATAGTTTAATTCTGATAAGATTCTTCCCTGAATAATTTGGGATTTCATTGGTTAATTATGAATGGGGGTAACGAGGGCTGATCCCTCCCTTAATTTAGGTAAATAGGTTTTTCATGCAGAATTATCCGATTTGCTTCAAATTTGGTATACTGGTTTATTTTGATAAGGCGCTTCTCTGATTAGATTTGAAGGCTCTTTGATTAAGTATAAAGTGGGAAATGGGGAACTAACCCTGTTAATTTAGTTAAATGTTTCTTTTTGTCGATTTCTTTATTTTTCGAGGGGCATTATTCTTTGAAATAAGAGTATAATATGCAATTAGTGTGAATAGCCTGTGAGCTCAATGCCATCAGTTTAACTGTGCACTTTTCTTTTTTATTACGTATACCAGTGACTCTGAAAATGTGTCAGAAAGTTCGTGCTGCTGAGTGAAGAAAAGTATTCCTTTTGGGATACTTTTAAGGAGAGAGTTTGACTTCTAAAGGTAGGGTTAATGTAAGCATATGTATGGATTCACAGTATTTGGGGGTTCGGAACTCGAAATAGGTATGTTTTCGTCAACCCATTTTTTCCTAAGTTCCTGAGAATTGCTTTCAAATTTTCTTAACTTCATCCCCCCTTCTTTCAAAATATCAACAGCTTCTTTAGTTAAATTAAAAGCTTTTAGAACATCGTTTTCTCCTGAAAACAAATCATCAACATAAAAAGAAGAATTTAGGATTTCAAATGTTTTATTGTGTGAGTTTTCATATTTATTAATATGGTGCTTAATAGTACAAGCGAGGATAAAGGGACTGCAGGTGACACCAAAAGTAGCTCTGGTCATTCTATAGGGTACTATGTTTTTATTCTTATCAAAATCTTCATAATATAAGAATCTAAGATAATCGCGATCTTCCTCGGCTGCAGATATTTGCAAGAAAGATTTTTCAATATCAGCCGAAAAAGCAATTTTATGTAAACGGAATTTCAAAACTATGTCTAAAACATTAGGATTTAAGTTAGGGCCGTGATTCAAATATTCGTTTAATGATAGAGAATCACCATATTTGGAAGAAGCATCATGGACTATGCGCATTTTTGTTGTAGTTTTGTCGTCAAGGATAACAGGTCTGTGTGGCATGTAATAGGAATTATTGGAATCTTTATCCGTGCACAATTTTATTACAGTCACTTCAGTGAAGCGTGCGCAGGAATTTCAGAGTGCGCCATGATAGAATTATTTTTTCTCTGACTTTAATAAAATATTTAAGTGTATAAATGTTGAAATCTTCTCCACACGAAAAAGACTGAAAACTATTTTTGCATTCCACTATGTCAAAGAAAGGGCTTAATCAAATTACTATTTTAAACGTGAACAAGGACAGTGAGGAAAATTCGTTTTAGAGGATATTGTGATCCATTTATTGGAAGATGCGCAGTTAAGGGGATTATATTTGGAAGATGCCGTGCTACATAAAAGATGGGACCATTTTATTAAAAAATTCGTTGAATACTTATAAATAGGAAAAGTATCACATTTTGAACGCCAGAAAACTCTAAAAATTCTTAAAGTTGAAAAACTCAGTATGTTTTGTCCGTAAAAGTATATATATTTTTTTGTCTTTCTTAGGTCTTCCTTCTAATGTTATTCTTTCTAAATGTACGTAATACGAAAAGGAGACTGTTGGAAAATTAAATTTCGTATTTTAATGTGCATGCAGGTAGTCCCTTTTTAAATAAATTCCATTCTGAAAAATGTACTTGATTTGCATACTTTTTGTATCTGGAAGTATCTATTATCAGCGGTCCAACAAATTGTATCTATTTTGAATCATCGGTGTAATTTAGGTAAATAGTACTATTAATACAAGCATTTCAGTGTATTTGTATAAAATGCCCATTTTAATATTTTTTAGACTTTTGCGTTTTAATTTGTTGTTAAATTCATGGTACGATAGCAAATATTATAGTCCATAAAATGAAGACCCCATGAGAATATAATAAAAAAATCGTAACTTTATATTCTGCTCCAAAAAAGAATTTTAACTTATCATAACTTGAAGTATGAATTTTTCCCAAACTATCAAATAAAGCAAAATGCGTCATTTTACCCTAAAAGGATTTTGAGCCCACCCAATATTTTTTCAAAGTTGGTACCACTGGTAGTGCACCTAGAATTAGAATTATTCTGAACTACAGCCTTCAAGCTTCTCATTAAACTACATATAGTAGTACATTGATAAATATATAGGTAAGGAACATTCTCTTATCCAGCATAGAGCATCATGGTTTTGTATCCTACTTGATATAGTTTTTATTTTATTCACTTGAATACATATACAGAAGAAGATTCAATTCACTTAGTCATGACATCCTTAAGTAATACTTTTCAGGAAAAGAAAATGTTAAATTAATTTAAATGAAAAGGCTACATAATAAAAAGTTTAACACACAATGCAGAAAAATATTCTGCCATTTAATGCTTTAAGAGCATTTTACAGACTGATGAAGAAACAGCAGAAAGTTCATTAGTTCGTGAGTTGCATCTGTTTGGGAAATCCTCGTGACGTATGTGGAAATAACACTAGTTTTTTTTGGAAAGTCCGATGAAATACTGATTTATAATTTTCTAGATTACTCACAATTTATATAATTATTTATGAACTAGCCGCCCGTGGCGACCAGTTTGGTCTCCCTTAAATGTATGCTAAGCACTGTATCATGTCACTTTTATTCATAATTTAATTTACTTGCTCAATACTACACCAAATGAGAAGATTCTGATAGCGTATCATCTGTGTTTTTATGTTATCCGGGCGGAGATGATAAATCGCCAAACATTATTCCTGTCGCATTTTTTCATATTTTATCAATTTCATTTACATTATGATACTTTCATTCATTTTATTTAAAATACATACTTTTAATTTAAAACTGAAAAATTTAAACTCACGACTTTCATTTTAAGAAAAGCAAAGAAAAGTAATAAATAATACCATAAACCACGATATTTAATTTCAACATCAAAGCATTACTTTAATTTACCACGCGAAAAAAAAATGCTAACTTGCGAGTTAAAAAATGCTCCAGGCGAAATTTGCATCCGGCTAACATAAACCTACCAAGAATTCTTTGCGATCATGGCTACTTTTACGTACCTTTATTCGAAAAAATAATTTTGATTAAAAATGGCCGCCTTGCATATGGAAAGCGAAGGGATCAGTCCATGACTGTTTATGACAGTTACATACTTTGCGCTTTTATTATATAGATGAAACGATGGCGATGGAACAATTTTGCGATTTATCGCCTGCGCCCTGCTAACATTAGTGCCAAAAGTGGCATAGTAAAAGCTAAGCGGGCAGCCCGGAACTGTTGATGACAGTCATATGACTTAGGTTATTATTACAGAGATATTGATAGTTCAGAGGATCACTTTTTTCTAACACCTAGGTGATGTATCATTTAGATGACGATTTCATTATATTCGAAAACGTATTTTCCCCAAAGACCTTCATATCACGAAAATTTTTTAAGTGTCTTGTAAATGAACAGTCAATGCAGCCAAATTCATTTTCAAAACGGAAATGCCATGGTAAACTTTAATTCCATATAGAAATTACATGGCAATCTGAATATAATAAGGCAAGTTAGAATACCGGAAGACAACCGAAGTCATAAACACTTTACAATTATGCTGGAAAATGCAAAGAAAATGCATTAAAAAAAATTATGGCCATTTTTCCCCCAATTCTGACCAGAAAATCAGAGTTCTGACTTTTTATGACTGCTCTTTCATCTTCACTTAAACGCTTCATTTATAATGGCTATTTCATAATAATAGAAACCACCAATCCATCAGAAGAAAATGAAGTAATGGAAATGTCGGGGCGACAATAAATTCTGAAAAAGCAGAATTCCTGTTCTCTAGTTATTATTATTATTATTGTTATTTATAAATTATTACAGTAACATACATGCTGAAAAAATATCCTTAGTTTTTAAAACTATATCCCTCATCCGCAATAAAAGTGACACATCTCGCAAAAATTCATTTTGCATTTTATTTCACTAATAGGCCTATCATAGGTGTGTCTTGCCACGCAAACAGTTTCATAAGTGTTGTTATACGGAAAATCACTTTATTACGCTACATGTCCATTTGTGACCACAGAAGAGGGGTGGATTATGTGGGGAGGTAAATTTACCCAACCCTCCAAACCTCATCCTACGTCTTCATTCTTAAGGGTTTTATGATTTGATGCACGTCCGTATTCCTTGCATGCAGAGATAAGTGCTGTAATTTCATGTTACGGTAAAATCATGCAAATTTTCTTTTGCCTCTCCTGCGAAATTTACTTTTGTCGGGATGTGTCACTTTTATTGCGCGTGAGCGATATTTTCTCTACCAAGATTCATTTATTTATTTTTTTAAATATCAACAAATTTTGGTTCAAATTATCCGGATTTTCGGACTTGGAAGGTTCAGATAATCAGAATTTTTACTGTAGCTATAAATTTAGTGTCTATGCATAGCTTAATTTATTATTAATTTTTCAACAAGTTAAGAAACTTCAAGAAAACTTTAAAAAAAAAGAAAAAAAGTTCTAAACACATTGCTAACATTACAATTTGATAAGAAAGGTAAAATTTAGTGCAATGATTTTTTGCCTTTAAAACTTGTGATTTTGAAAAAAGAAATTGCATCTAGAGAACAACAAATGACTAAGAAAACTCAAATTGTCTATAAATAATGTAAGGAAATTATCTGGAGTCGAAGTGAATATCACAGAAGGAAATATACGAGACATTCTCTGATATCTGTAAGGCGGAATGAATTTTGTTTTCCGCCGAAAGTATTTGCTGTGTAATAATGAAACTCTTGCTCGCTGAAGTTTGGCAATTGTTATTTAGAGTAAAAATAAAAGTTGTGAACCAGAAGAGTTAATTTATCTTTCAGATAATATACATCGAACGCGTTGAAAGGAGTTTTCATTAAAGGATAGTGAAGGTTATTAATTTTATTCCTTCTTTCTCTTTATGAAAGTAGAAACAATCCTTTTTAATAAAAAACTACGCTTTGATGATCACTGGCTTTTTCGCTAATCATTGCCACAGATTAATATCGGAAAATGAAACATTTGGAGTTACTAAAAAAATTAATAGCTCTGAAAGTATATGTCAGAAAGTTGTTAGACAAACTGCGTTAAAAGGTAAAAAATTGTATTTTCTTGAAATAAATTTCAAATCTAATGATTATGCCGTTTTTCAAATATTGAATTTCAAAAATGACTAAATTTCAAAATGGAGTACCATAGCTTAAAAAGATAATGATAACGGCAATGTGTCCTGTCTTTTATACTCGCTATAGCACGAGTCACTAATTATAGTAGCTTCATTATTCTGTTAAAATATAAAAGTGAATTATAATGTCACGAGTGTATGATTTTTATTTAATTCTCGACAAATACTAGATGCTCCATTTATTTTTAGTTGTGAATAATATAGGTTAATTCATAACCTCATATTTAAAACGAATATATGGTTAATGATACTTTTACAAGAGATGGCTTTTAGAAGAGAAAGTGATATCAT
Organism: Maratus speciosus; assembly: GCA_963932465.1. Lineage (NCBI taxonomy): Eukaryota > Metazoa > Arthropoda > Arachnida > Araneae > Salticidae > Maratus > Maratus speciosus. The sequence goes on from OZ010793.1 coordinate 485,589,251, forward strand.
GAAGGGCTTTTCATGAATTCACATTTCTTTTTCAATTTTTTTTTTCAAGACTGAAGAACATATTTATTTATGCTTTGGAAACATTTTTTTTTAAAATACTGGTATAAAAGCAAAATTTCTCAAGGCTTTCAATATATTAAAAAAGAGAGCATATTTTCGCGAGATCCATAGTCCGTACGGTGTTTAAACACCAGGTATTTCAATTAGTTATTAATAAGTAAACATATTATCGTCAGGCGCGTATCCAGGAATTTTTCATAGGGATAAAACAAAATTAAAAAACCACGTGTTGCTAACTTTAATGAAACTCAACTGAGGTATTTGCAATTATAAAGGTCTATACCGTCTGTTTTAGAATGATACAACTAAAAACATCAATTGAATTAACCTTTTATTTAATTAAAATAATACTACGTATGACAATTTAATTAAAAAAATGGTTTTTAAAGTAAATAAAAAAAAATGTTGAATAATCGGGAAGAAAAAAAGTATACCCCCCCCCCCCCCCCAATTAATTGTGCCGCCAAATACGTTAAATGACACTGGTAACAACCGGTTTGTAATAACGTCTGCTATAAAAAGTTATGCATAGATTAAAGTTTGGGGCCATCTATGTCTTAAAAATTGTACCAACATTCGCTTTTTAAATGGTAACACACGTTTGGCTCTATAATGAAATATAATACTTTGATAAATTTAGTCTGGGCGAATTAGTTTATACATATTAGTTTTTTTTTTTAATCTTCATAAAATTTACAATAACTCAAATTTTGGGAATGCTAATGTTAAATCTACTGTACAAACTTTTTCATATCTTCCCAAAAAATCATCCGGTTGGTTTATTTTTTCTAAAATATAATGAATCGACCCAAACATAATCTAGATTTTAATAACGTTAATAAATGCGTGGAACATGAATTATATGAAGGATATTACTTTGAAGATAGGGTGAACATATTTTGTAAAGTGTGCCCAATATCTTAAAGTTGTGGAACATAAAATTTAGTCTAAATGGAGAAAATTCGCCAAAATTAGGATTCCTCTTCACTTAAAAAAATTCCGTGTTTAGAGTTCCAAAGATTTTAATTCACAACAATTAAATCCTAACTAGAAAAAATATAGATACAGAACAATTTAAACGTTACAAATAGAATAAATGGAGAAAAAAAAAATTCAAAATTCGTGCACGCAATTAAAAAGAAAAACGATGTAACCGAAATGGAGAAGTAAAATTAATTAATAAAAACAGTTATTAACAGATCATGCAAGGTGTTTACATTGTCTTGCTCTTCCCGAAGATAAATGCTATAGAAAAATTATAGCAATGAATGTAGTTCGATTGTTTATTTTAACACGATTGTGCAGAGTCAGTGAAAAACACATATTACCTAATTCTTCTCTATAAAATGATTATCTGACCAGCCCGGCGTTGCCCGGGCCCATGGTAATATTTTTAAATGAACCTTAAATTTGTACGATTTTATATCTTTAACTCGATTTTGTCCGAAATACGTACCCGTTCACTGTGTGAAAATGTGGGGGAAGATGCAAATTGTTGAGATTTGTTATGTAATTTTTTTTCATGATTTTTGGGTTTGTAAGGGGTGATGAACATATTAAAACTGTAAAATGCCCTCTACTGATGAAAAAATAAGTTAAGAGAAGAAGAGTGAGTGCTTAGTAATGTACAGAACAAAAGCTTTAAAACGATATGTCACATAAAAAATTCATTTTCTCCTTTCCCACACGGAGGAAGTGCCCCCTAATAGTCTGGGGTTAAAAATAGACCTCAACCAATAGAAGGTCCATGAAGAGTTTCACCTTCGGTCAAGCCTTCAAATGAGGTCGAATCTTGCTGTAGCTTAATTAAGAGTTGAGTTAGAAAATTGACCCCCTGGTAGAAAACTTGAGGGAGGGGGGTAGAAAGATTCATAATATGAAAGAGCGGTCCGAGGGTTTTCCGAAGATATATCGCATGCAGATTTAGCAAGCGTGCAGCGTACACACTGCAAAATCTTGCCAAAAAAATCGATCTCGAATCTTTTAGTTCCACAACGCTATTCTTAACAAAACTATTTCTGAACGAAACTCCGTTAAACAAGCTACCCGTCGATGTATTAGCCAAGGAAGTCGCAGACTTAAGTAAGAACTTAAGAGATTTGCTGAAATTACTATTCGAAAATAGTGGTAAGTACACTTTTGAAATTTTTTTATTAAACAGGTAATTTTTATTCTAGGGCTCTGTTAAAAAACCGCATCTGAAATGGTAGAAAACTGCACGATTTTAAATATTTTATCGCTCTTCGGCCAAAATATTTTTTTAATCTACCTCCTTCCCCTCGAAATTTGATGTCCCATTTTTTAAAATCTTTATTATGTGTTATAAACTATCTGAAAGTTCCAAATCAAACGGTTTGTCAGTTTTTTTAATTTTATCCTACACGTAGACATATTAGATTCGCGTTTCAAAAAAGCTCCTTTTTCTTTTTAAAAACAGATTTTTTTATTAAGCAAAAACTTACAGATCGATTTTCATAGATATTATTAAACGGTGTTTAAAGATAGGGCTGTATGAATAACTTTTAAAACGCTAAATGGTGTATTTTAAAAAATCTGACGGCGTTTCAAAGAATCCTAGTATAAAAATCATTTGCGGTTTGGGGTTTTATTCCATAGCCAGTCGTTTCCATAGCCAGGTTTTATTCCATAGCCAACACCTGCTCTCGCTATGAAAGACTTCTCAAAAATCTGCGTTTTTTTTTTTTTTTTTTTTTTTTTTTTTTTTTTTTTTTTTTTTAACGGAAATAAAAGAGATTTTATAAATGGTTTTTTAATGGATTTTTCAACTATTTACAACAGTATAAAAATAATTTTAAGAATTTCTGAAAGTAGAATTTTTCCTGCACCTGGCTGTGTAATTTTATAATTTTTAAGTACAGTAGAATTTAAGGCAGGGCCCTTTTTAAAAAAGCGTACTACATTTATCGCTCTAGCAGCGCTGCAATTCTATTAACACCTCCCTCTATCTTCCCGTTTTCGAAGACATATTCAGCGGTTTGATAAAAATCTGTGCTTTTGTTGAATTATGAATACTTTTCATTCTTTTTATTTGCGGATTTTAATTAATTTCTGAACTAATTAATAGAAATTTAAAATTCTGAAACTCAGATGCACCAGGAAAGGTCTTCGACTATCCTCACAAAAATTTTGAGCCTCGTACGTGCCGTAGATTAGCCATCGCGAACAGACACACACACACTCACACACACACACACAGAGAACGAAACTTTCTTTTCTTAGTATAGATTTATTAAAAAAAAAAAAAAAAAAAAAAAAAAAAAACACTCACGACAATGTCAGAAGACAATGTGTACCGCTAGAACGCCGAAAAAAAGTGTTTTCGCATTTTTTTTCTGGAATAGAAATAAATATTTAGCTCTGGGTTTTTAAATGCTATTTATTTTCATTTGAAGAACATTTCCTAAAAATTTTAATAACAAATTGATGACATGGCTCGAGTTACATGGATGAATGTCCTAGCGTGCGCGCCGTGCACTTCCAATCATCGGCTGGGAACCGCTAGATTGCCAGAGTAGTTTGCGAACGATTTACTTTAAGGATTATGAAAGTAAATAAAATTGTCTGGAGCTTCAAGCACTGTAAGGACAAAAAGTTGAAAATCAACTAAGTGGCAGCCATTTGAAAAAAAGGTCTATTTCTAACTTCTTTTTTCGTACTTTAGCGTGCTTACAACAATATTTATTTTTTATAAAAATGGTCTAACAAGGAGAGGGCCAACCTTGTTAATCACAGATTTTGATTATTTTAATATATGTTGTAGGGTAGAGACCCCTTAGTTTCGGGTTCAACGGATTTTATCCAACGCTCCTTAGTTCTTGAGAAACCGGGGGGGGGTCTAATAATAGTACACAACTTAAATACTTACATTGCAACCGCGATGACAGGTTGGTCGTAGCTCAGTCGGTATGGCGTTCGCTGGCTGATGGGCGGGCCCGGTTTCGGTACCCGAACGCGCTACGTTTGTTTTTCTCATTTTTTGTTTTATAAATATACTTGTAATTATAATTTAATAATTTAAATTACAAATTTTAATATCATACATTAATTATAATGTTAACAAACTTAAATTTATCATTTTTTATTTTTAAACTATTATTTCTCATCCTTTAAAGAGGTTTAAAAAGAAATTGGATCTATTATTGAATGATAAATATTCAAAATCGTGAAAAATCTGTTGTGTTGCCATCTAGTTATGATAAAATAAAAAAATCTTCAAATAAAATAAAAATAAAAGCAGAAAGAAGATAAAGGTGAAAGCAAAGTAATTGAAAGCGCAAGCATACGTATTACAAATTTTAAAATCTTTAATATGAAAAAAATGGTTGTAATTTAATTCTGATGCTAATTTTTAATATAATTATGCTTGTTACTTTAAAAACAGAATAATATTATTATCGCATTGACTTCCTTTGTTAAAGCAATGCGTAAATGATGTTTCTTTAAAATCACGGATTGACACAATTGCTCAATATCATTGCATCGATAAAGAATATATGAAATACATTTTAAAAGTGATTTTTAAAAAATTAACAGTTTTATGATGTTTTATGCAACTATTTAGTTAAAAGTAAAAAATTAAATATGTTAAAATTATATTTGATGTACAATATTATAAATTTTAATTGACATACATACTTACAAGTATATTTATAAATAATAAGAAATATACTTACAAGTATATTTATAAAACAAAAAAGGAGAAAAACAAATGCAGCGCATTCAGGTTTCGAACCCGGGCCCGCGGATCAGCCGGCAAACGCCATACCAAATGAGCTACGACCAACCTGTCATTGCGGTTGCGAAGTAAGTATTTAAGTTGTGTACTATTATTAGACCCCCCCCCCCCCATATGTCTTACTTGGGATTCAAATCTGGACTAAGTGCTGGCCAGATTAATAGTGTGGTATTGTTTTGCCTAAACCATGTTTTTGATGATGTGTAGGTATGGATGGATGTCTCATCTTGTTGGAAAACACAGTCCGGTCCTGCTAGCAAATCCAAATTACGTGATGATATAATATTATTAAAAATGGCTTCAGTTGATAATTTATCTGTGCATGAAATTGCATCAATTTCCAGAATTTCAAAAAGTACTGTACGCAGAAGAATTAAAACTTTAACAAATATTGTTTACAGGAGAATGAAAGGTAAACCATGCTTAAAGCAGAGACATAAAGATGCACGTCTAAAGTGGGCTAGAAAGCATATGTCATACGGTGAAAAATGGATTTATCTCATCTTCAGTGATAAAAAGAAATGGAATTTAGTATGCCCTGATGGTCATACATTTTACTAGCATGACCTAAGAAAAGAACCCAAGAACTGTTTCAGCGAGCAAAAAAGCGGAGGATCCGTAATGACCTGGGGAGGGTTTTCTTTCAACGGCCAAACATTTCTATGATTTATGGACAGAAAAATGAAATCAGGGGATTATCAGGATATTTTACTTACCAATTTACTGCCAATTATGGATTTGCCAGCAGGACTGGACTGTGTTTTCCAACAAGATGGCGCATCCATCTATACATCATCGAAAACATGGTTTAGGCAAAACAATATCACACTATTAGACTGGCTAGCACTTAGTCTAGATTTGAATCCCATGGAGAACATATGGGGATCTTATCTCGTAAAATATATGAAAATGGAAAGCAATATACATGTGTAAATGACTTAAAAATTGCAACTGACAAAGTGTGGTATGAAATATCTCCATCTGTAATGCAATGATTAGTTAATTATATGGAACAACGTGTATTTGATGTTATAAAGTGTCGTGGCAATACAATTATGTATTAAAAGTAAATTTTCAGTTACTTTTATAAACGTAAAACCCAAAAATTATTACAGGTGCCTATACTTTTGGGACAGCACATTTTTATATAATTTAATGTATATTTTATAATTTCAAACCTATGATTATAATTTATATGTGTATATCAGCAAAACTGCTCTTATTTATTACCTATCTCATGAATTTTAATTGTAAATTATTACTTTTTACGTTAATGCAAATTTTACTGATTGTCTAAACTTTTGGGACGCGGTGTAGGTAACGCAAATATAGCTTCCTACATATTTACACAGGAAGTTTGAATTAAAAAACTCAAACTCAAGGTAAGTGAAACTGTAATATCGAGCTATTTATTAATCGTGGAAGATTAATATAGCTCCATTCCCATGGCCTCTTTGTAAAGATGAAGTATCCTGGTTATACATCTTGCCCTATGTTATCCGTACAAATTTACGACATTTCATAAACGAATTCAAGAGGTTAGTTAAGTACACGAGTTGGAATATATGTGTATCAATAAATAAATAGTTGAAGTCCAAGATATAAAACAAACTTAGTTCGTTTGCTTTTTTTTTATTTCAAACATGAAATACTTACCTTTTTCAATTTACTTGAACTGCCTTTAAAAAATTCTTCTTAGAAAAAAAATGGCAACATAAGAGAGAAGAAACAAAAAGACTTTATAGTCGATATTGGTCAATTCATTTTAACCTCTTAATCTACAACAACGTGTGAAACTCTTGGTCAGTGTTGCCAGATTGGGGACTTTTTTGTCTCCAAATTGTAGATTGTCACCGCTTTTTTTAAATAGATATATTCGGCCTATTTAAAAATAGATTAAAAATTCCGAAAAGTAAGGCAAATTATACGATTTTAAAAAAGTGATGAAAGTTCCCAATCTGGCAACACTGCTCTTGGTCTTGTATTCGGGCCAAAACTGATTATCACGGGTATGGCTCGTAGTCAAAGATCGAGCCAAATGTAAATTCTTCTTACTACTAAAATTTTATAGTAAATATTGTCTTATTAAATCGTCGAAATCTCAAACAAGACGAAAATATCTATTCAATTTTAGTGGTAGCTATGGATTTGCCGAACCGTGGAATGGCTCGAAAGCTGCGCGATCTTGTTACGTTTAGGACACAGGCTGTTGAGACATAAATCGTAGGTTAAGGGGGACGGTCACTCAGCTTCGGAATTCTCCTCCGTAATGTTAAGTCTATGGACTTTTGATGCATTCGTATATTTAAAATATCTTCTAGGGAAATTCATATTTTTAACGTCTTTTTTCTGCGTACTCTTCTTAAAGGATATTTCCTTTTTTCTTCACTGTAAAAAAAAAAAAAAAAAAAAGCGGACTAAAAAACGGAAATACTACTGGCAATCTAGACGCCAGTACTATTTCCGTTTTTTTACGGAATTTTTACCCATAAATTACAGAAAATTTTCCGTTTTTCTGATTAAAAACGGAAAATTTTCTGTAATTTATGGGTAAAAATTCCGTAAAAAAACGGAAATAGTACTGGCGTATAGATTGCCAGTAGTATTTCCGTTTTTTAGTCCGTTTTTTTACAGTGTTGGTTTTCAAAATATTTCTAAAATCTATACTGAATTTAATATTTTGTGCGTTAAAAGCGGGCGAACTGTGAGTAAGATTTTAACACTTCATATAAAATTAAGTCTATACTTTAGAAATATTTTGAGCACTAAGAAAAAAAGAGACATCTTTTAGGAAGTGTACACAAAAAATAGAAGTTAAAATTATTAATTTCCCGAGGAGATATTTTAAATATACGAATGCATTCTATGTCCATAGACTTTACATTAGTGAGGGGAAATCGGAAGCTGAGTGACCAGCCCCCTTAAGGGGTTAAATATAAAATGCTGTTCTGAACATATTCCGATACAAACTATCTTTTAACCAATTTGATATCAATTTGATATTAAACGTAAAAGAAAATTTAGAATAGTAGAGGGATTAAATAAGACTATATTCTTTTTTCTTTTTGTATTTCCTATAATAAGTAATGATATTTCATTGTATTTTTCCTCAAATCTTTAATAAAAACTAAATTTTAAACTACAAAATAAAACAAATACAGTAAAAAACATTTATTGTTATTTAGTTTTTCTTTTTTAGTCATTTTTTTTCTATTTCTTAAGTGAATTTAGCTTAATAACTCTTTCTCTTTTTTTAAACCAATGTCAGTGCTTTCGTGGGAAATGTTAGCTTATTTTTCCCTTAAAATTGTTTGCTCACAAAACAAAGGATAGGTTTTAAGAATCATATAGATAAAAATAAAAAGTTCTTTTGAGATACATCAAGAAAATAAATGAAATATTTTTTAGAACAGCGAAAATTTATATATCTAAAAAAAAAAAAAAAAAAAGAATTGTTTCATCTGTTCATTTCACTGTTTTCTGTTTAAATAAAAGTGAAGAGTTATTTCAAGAGTGATCCAATTTTAACTATAATAGACTTTTCAGAACAAAATAAAAGTAAATATAATAAAGTAGATAACATGTTTCAAAATGAAAAAAAGAAAAAAAAAGACTAGGCCATACAAAAAAAAAAAAAAGATGTTACTAAAATAAATATGTTTGGAACTATTACAGGATTTTTTAAAAATCTCGTATCAATTGATTTCTACAGCAAATTTTGCAAAATATAGTAAACTATGTATTTAAAAAAAATTCTAGTTTAATAAGTTGAAATCTCTTTGTGAAATACCATTTGATTACCCTTTTAATTCTATAAGTTAAACCACTCATGCATTTACACAAGCTAATAATTTTTCCTTTTACATAGTTATTTACGAATTGACCTCAGATACATCTATAACTCTAAGACATATAAAACGTGTATATAACGACCCATTTTTTGTTTATAACTATTAGAGCGGGGAACGGCTGCACAAACCATCTTCTCATCGAATAGGAGACTGAAATTCCAGGATTAGTTAAAACTCGATTCGCATATTAAAATGCAATTGGTCTGCCAAGTCATAACTTTGTCAACATAACTTGGTCATAACACCTGCAAATCCGATTCTAGTGGTTGTCTGGTCGGTTTACCATTGTGATTTCCCGCTCCCAATCCTCCATGCTTTCATACATTTGGGTGCAGGAAAACCCAATAATAAACCTACTGATCAACCACTAAAATTGGGTCTGCAGGTGATTTCCTCCAAAATATGACTTGGCAAAACAGTTGCATTTTAAGATGTTAATCGAGTTCTGTCTTATCATGGAATTTCAGCCGTCAACTCGATGAGGTGATGATATCGCTCATCCGCAAGAAAAGTGACACATCTCGGCAAAAGGAAATGTGTATGATTTTACTGTAACATGAAATTATAGCACTTAGCTCTGCATGCTTAAATAAAAACGTGCATAAAAGCACAAAATCCTTAAGAATGAAGACGTAGGATAAGGTTTGGAGGGTTGGGTAATTTTACCTCATCACACAATCTACCCCTCTTCTGTGGTCATAAATGGACATATCGCACATCCTCAGGAAAAGTGACACATCTCGCAAAAATTCATTTTGCGTTTTATTCCACTAATAGGCCTGTCATAGGTGCGTCTTGCTACACAAATAGTTTCATAAGTGTAGCTATGCGGAAAATCACTTTATTGCGCTATATGTCTATTTGTGACTACAGAAGAGGGGTGGATTGTGTGGGGAGGTAAAATTTCCTAACCCTCCAAACCTGATCCCATGTCTTCATTTTTATGGGTTTTACGCTTTTATGCACGTTTTTACTCCTGCATGCAGAGCTAAGAGCTGTAGTTTCATTTTATATTAAAATTATGCAAAGTTTGTTTTGCCTCTCCTGTGAAATTTACTTTTGTCTGGATGTGTCACTTTTCTTGCGGGTGAGCGATAAAGTGTAATAAAGTGATTTTTCGTATAACTACACTTACGAAACTTTTTGTGTAGGAAGACGTACCTATGACAGACCTATTAGTGGAATAAAAGGCAAAATGAATTTTTGCGAGATGTGTATGGGGCAACTTTCTTGCAGGTGAGCGATATGCGCGGCCCCCTCTGGTCTATATCGTTATAGATATCTTTCAGTATATATTCATAGGGGAGACAGGATGTTTGATCATAGTTGAAGCTTGATTTACTGCCTTTGGGCTTTTTTGCCTTTGCAGCCTACAGGCTTTGGAGCGGACTCTTTTGAGGCCGCTAACTTTGAAAAAATATTTTCTTGGTAGATTACTACAACGATCGCAAGAGGAACCCCATCATAAAGTGGGGAAGTGTTCCATATTCTGTTCCGGTTGGTGCGATTGGGCCCAAAAGGCCGTTTTAGCATCTTACCAAATTTTTCAAGATGGCGGAAAAATGTGGATTTTAAATATTTATAAACATATGTTTATTTAAAAGACGTTATATATGTTACGTGTTAAAAAAATAAATACGATTCTTATATAAATATGTATTATTTTTATGTATATTATACTTATATATGTAATTATATCTATCGTTATACATATACAAATACATAATATATCTACCCTATATATATAAAATCCTAATGAAACGACTTTATGAAACGAATATATGAAACGCCTGAAATGTATCGATTCTTTGAATCGACCGATTAAACAACTGATTTTGTTTCACGGCGATTTCTCCTAAAATATGGAATACATTGCGATGAAATTAACACCAAAAATCAGTGTTGATCCACAGATCTCAAAACTGGTATAAGAATTTTTAAATTCGAATTAGTTTTCGAAATATTAATTTTTTTCTAATTTTAAATACATTTTTTCTTATGATGGCAACTCAAATTTTAATCATAACAGAATTTTTTTTTTTCATAATTCAGAAAAGGTTACTATTTTAAATTAATTTGGCGACAGTTGGGCCTCCTTTAAATCTATGCTAAGAACAATGCTTTTTTTGTATTTCGTTATCATTTTATTAAATACAAAACTTTCATTTAAAAATGAAACATTTAAATTGATGGCTTTCACTTCTTTTTAAAAAAAAAAAAAAAAAAAAAAGAAAAATATTAGACACAGATATCATATACGCACCGGGGTACCTAATTGGCGCACAAATGGCATTATTTTGATAGACATGGTAACCCGGCTATTGTTGTTTATTTAATAATAAATGTATATTTACTTTTATTTCTTTTTTAAATTTATATAAATTATTTTGTTCTATAGTAATTCAAAATTTTTTTTTGCTATTTCCTTTTGAAAATAATAGAAAATAATTAAAAAATACGGTACAGTGTAGTAGTTATTCCGTCACCCAATTTCGCAAATTATATAAATCGCCAAACCACTCACCAAATTGTACAGATTGACAAAATTTTCATTTTAAATAACGAAAGAACAAATAAATTAGTATAATATTAATAAATATAAAAATAAAACGTCGAAATAAAAATCACTTGATGACGTAAACACGCGTAACTTGCTAAAAGTCAAGTGAATGTGACATTTAGGATCAAGCATTATTGACATTTAATCTTATAGTTCGCGATAGATTTTTTGTCGACGGGATAACTAAGTAGTACCAAAAATACATATGTAACTGGCATTCGAAAACGAGGCTTTCGCCAAATTTTCGTAAAAAAAAAAAAATAAATAAAAAATAAAATAAAATAAAATAAAAATAAAAAAGCAATTTAACAAATTCCAACGACCATTTGGAAAATGATTTTTTCAAAGACTAAAATTTAAGACATAAAAAATCGCACGGAGTTGATCATACATTACGTATGCCATGGATTAAACGATAACATTCCTGGACCCCATCATGAACGAATTTTAAAAGAAATTTCAGTTTTACAATTTTCGGTACTGTACATTTTTAAACTTCTACGGAGCTGGTCATACATTACGTACGGCATGAATTAAAGATTAATAGTGTTATTACACGTAAAAATTGCAAGCAAGAGAAATCGCCTGCAACTCGTCAGATTTCCTATGAAACTTACGTAATAGCCAAGCATTTCATTGGCTGTTCGGGAAAAGGCTTTTCTATCATCAGATTTCTAAAAAATCTCACGACCAATTTTAAATAAAATTTCATTCTTAAACTTCTAAACATCCCACAATATTACTTTTTATACCGTCGGATAGAGAAAAAAATGTACTTTTAAATGCAGTTTGTTTGAAAGCTGTATCTCAATTTGTTTCTGACTTATTAATTTTTTTTGTAGTTTTTATTACTTTTTTGTCATAGTGGCAACACTCTGTTGTCCATCGTTGTTGAAACCAAAGGGAAATACAGCTTACTGTATATACCAATCAGATAACGAATAAATTGCGGATTAAACCAATGAAAACGTTCAGATATGCTTTTGATTTCCTACCCTGACGAGAACAATAACCATTTTTCCAAATGGTTAAAAAATCATGCCAAACATGCGGTGCGTATATGACATCTGGCGAAATATTAAATTATGTAACAAACCATGACATTTAATTTCAACTTCAAATCACTGTTTTAATTTACCACTCGAACAATAAAAAAATGCTAACTGGCGAGTTGAAAAAAAGATATTGGCGAGATTTGCACACGGCTTTTTTTTGCTTTCGGCACAGATGTCATATACGGCCCCATATTGGCGCGATTTTTTTCTGACGCCAATGTCATATACGCAACGGGTACTTAACTGGCGCCAAAGTATCGTTATTTTGCTTGATATGGTAAGCCGAATGTTGTTGTTTATGCTGTTGATGCTTTCCCCAAATTGACGTTGGAAGAAAATCGCGCCAATATGGGTCGCAGTATATGACATTTGTTCCAAACTTTCATATGAAAGGCGAAGGGATCAGATCGTATTTGTTTATGGCATTTGATGATTTGAACTATTATAATGTAAATGAAATGATGGGGATAGAATAATATTTGGCGACTTATCACCTGTGCCTGGATAACATTAAAGTATGTAAATGGCACCTAGAGTATAAAAAGCAAAGTGTTCCGCCCGGAACTGTTGGTGATAGTCACATGATTTAGGCTATTGTTATAGAGATTGTTTTAAAATATCGGTTGACAAAGACTCTGAATGCTTAATTCATTTTATTTTAGCTTCTTTTCAAATGTTTAACTGATCCTCTTTAATCAAAAACGAAAACAACCATTGGATGTCTTAACAGCAACTGATTCTCCGATAAATTTTTGCAATCAAAGGGAATTGAATGGAAACCCGTTTACAGGGAGATCTGCACAGCTTTTTCAGTATAATTTAATCTTCTCTGATATTTTTAAAATCCATTAGATTTTTAGATTTTCAGATTCTGCGGTGTCTGAACGGGGGTTGGCGAGCGTAGCTTGCAGGGGGCAGAGCCCCCTAGTAGACCTATAAATAAATACTACTAGGTCATCAAGAATGAAAAGTGATTACAAAAGAGCCAGATTACTAACGGGGCAATCTTCCACCGGTAAATTTTAATAGAAATTTTCCTCTTACATAAACGCCATATTCAGGAAAAATTACTGTCATGAATAACACAAAAATTTCTATTCCCTTTTACTGGTAGACGTTTGCCCCGTTAATAAACGGGCCGTTTTGCAGTCACAAGTTTCATACTTGCTGACCTGATATATACTTATATATATATTATGATGCTGTACATTTCGTATTTCATATTTATTACATATATCAAATTAAAACATAACATTATATTATACACGTTTATGTTATAAGCATCTTAAAGCATAAAAAAATGCAAAAAAAATTATTTAGATAATATTACATATACAGAAAAAGATCGTAAAAAAACAAATAATAATTTTTTTCGAAAGAAATATCCTAAATGCAAAATATTGCAAAAAAAAAAAAAAAAAAAAAAAACCCACGCAGGATAAAGTTTATTCCAGTAGTAAAAAGCAACCTCAAACGTTGAAGACCGCAACAACAACATCGACACATTTATCGACAAAAAAAGCTCGTTAAGATATGGAACGTTTCCCATAATGTGGCTTTCTATAACAAGGTAAATCTAAAAGGAAAATTTTCGTAAGGAAATAGCATTGATAAAATTTCCGATTTGGTCTCTTTGAATCGAGTCTACTCCAAGGTCTGCTTTACTTTATTAGATATATTTTTTGCTGATGAGAGCAAAATGGAAGCACAATATCAGCTTTTTCTACAAGTCAATATTGTGTTTTACATTGTTAATATAAACAGAATGGGAAACTTTGGACGGAAACCGGCCCCCCAAAATAAAAATGTCCTAAAAAAAGACAAAAAAAAAACAACAACAACAAAAAAAAAACAAGTAAAATTGAAAAGTACGAAAGTTAGACGTCGACATATGCCAAATAAATAAATAAATAAATAAATAATTAAAAAATAAAATAAAATATTAAAATTCAAACGAGAAATTTGAAAAGAATGTCGCCATAAGATTATCATAAAACACCAGTCTTCAATTACATTTAATAAAACCTTTGAAACTAAGTTTCAAATACCATAAAAGGTGCTCAAAAACATGAAATATGTATTTCGGTCCTTCCTGGACATTTTCAATTTCTTAGTGATTCAGACTTGCTTTCCGCTGCGCCACTCTTCGGATCTCCATTCCTCTTCTTCGCATATTCGTATCTTTTCTTAATCATTTCTTTCCAACCTTGCTCCACCAGCCCATGTTTCAAATAATTGATCGCGTTGTTCTCGCTCACAATCTCCACGGCCTCTCTCTTTAGGGCATGATTAAAGTTCTCGTAGTTTGCTAACTTTTTGGTACGCTCAAATTCGATTTCCAGCCTCTCCTCCTCATTCAGCCTTGCCAAAGCTGTTGTTACTCTTCCTTTCTTTATATACTCCCTGTGACTTTTACTCTTTTTTCTATTCTTCGCTTCGTTACTCCAATATAACATTTTTCTTCCCCACTTTCGTTTTTTAGGTTGATTCTGTATACGCCCCAAGTTTTCATATCATCTGTTCTGTCTTTTTCGTTTCTTATTCTCTGAAAGATTTTCTTATTGAGCTTTATTGGTATATTGATGTTATATTTCATGGCTTCTTTTTAAAGCACATTAGCTGCTCCTTTATCACAGGGTATAGCTCTTGTAAAATGTCTTCTTGCATTTTGCGCGGGAGTATGATTGATAGTTTTTTAATACAATTTCTGTACAACCTGTCCGCTATATACGTTTTAAAACCAGCTGTTTTTGCTATGGCCTTTATTGTCGTAATCTCTTCTCTTAATATTTCTTTATTGAAGCAAATTTCAATTGCTCGATTGACTAGGCTCTTAGGGCGGTCCATTCGTAACTTTTTGGTGTTTTACATTTTTCAATATGGTTAGCATTAATAATATGGTTAGCATTTGCAGGCTGTCTGTATATCGTTGTTCTAATTTCTTCATCTGTTCTTATTATTTTCACATCAAGGAAGTTTAGGATTTCCCCCTTCTCCATTTCCAGTGCGAACTTAATGCTGTTGTCCATCTCATTCATCTCCTTTAGAATTTCTTCCGGATTCTCTCCCCCTTTTATCACCGCGAATTAACTTGAAGGTCACGATAACCAAAATGGAAGAAATTATCGAAAAGATGCCTAAACCTGAACAGAATATCTGTATATTGGAACAAAAGGGCCAATGTTCATTTTTCTCAAATGGCAGGGAACCCAATTTAAGTTTGAGGAATTTTAAAAATCTTGCTACGATTTCTGTATTATTATTTTTCAAAGTTGTACCTTTCAATTCAGTAAAGTTTTTCTCACTACAATCTAATGTTATGTTGGTTTAGTTTTTTCTTTCCATTTTAAATTGGTCATTTTTACATTAACAGTAAGTAACATTGGCCTCGAGAAAATATTTTGTTTTCAATGATCTAATATTGGGATGACTTTGGCCCTTTTAACAATTACTTTATATCGCATCCTAAATTCATTCGTGCATTTAACTCAAATTTCACAATTTTGGACATTGGCCCTTTTTGTTCCAAGGTACAGATATAATGAGGGGAAAAATTCAAGGCATTATCTCAAAGAAAATAAAAGAGAATGGAACAGATAGTGAAGACAGAAAGGAACTGAGTAAACTTAAAAAAAAGGGAAGACATCACTTTTCTTAAGACGAACAAGACAGGAAAAATAGTAATGATGCCAAGAAAAGATTACGTAAAGAAAATGCTAGAAACAATTGAGGGAATGAAAGTAACGAAATTAAAAAGAGACCCTAACCCAGCGCTTATTGAAAAAACAAACGCCATAATAAAAGATCCGAAATGGTCTAAACATACAATGTTCAACTTCAATGCTGCCTCAATAACACCAAGGTTATTTGAAAGATTAAAGGATCACAAGAACCCTTATAAAAAGAGGCCAATGGTAAATAAAAGGGAAGGGGTTACATATCAATCGGAGAAGATAATGAAAAATATGTACTGCGAAATTTTACCAGCATCGGAAAACGCGCTAACATCAACACAGGAGTTTATAAAAAAGTTCAGGGAAATAAGTATTGAAAAAAAAACGATGTACGAGGGCAGTATGATAAGTACCTGGCCTCGGCCAGAGATGGCGCTACTAGAGTTTAAAAAATGGTTTATTTCGCAATAGTGACCTTTTACAACAAACTTGGCTAATCGCCAAGTTGCTACTTGGTTTAGTTTGTGAGTGGTAGCCATTTCAATAGAACAACTTTGGTGATATTTCAACAATGGAAAAAATTGAATATCGAGCAGTAATAAAATACCTGTTTTTGAAAAAGAAAAGTAATGCCGAGATTAAAGCGGAACTCAGCGAAGTTTATGGGGACTCTGCACCTTCGTTATCAACCATAAAATATTGGGCAGTTCAATTCAAACGCGGCCGTACAAGCATTTTTGATAAAGAACGTCCAGGTCGTCCAACTGAGGTTACGACGTCATAAATGATCGAAAAAATCCACGATATTGTGATAAATGATCGGAGAGTGAAAGTACGCGAGATTGCTGAGATTATGGGTATCTCAATTGAACGGGTGCAAAATATTTTAACAACTGATTTGGATATGAAAAAGCTTTCGGAAAGATGGTGCCGCGATTGCTCACTATTGACATTAAACACACTCGTGTGTCAATTTCAAAAGAATGTCTGGCGAAATTAAAGCACAATCCAAATGATTTTTGGCGTCGGCTCATAACAGTTGACGAAACATGAATTCATCACAGTACGCCAGAAACTAAATAATACAAATATTGGGTTTTTCGTGGACAACCTGCGCCAAAAAAAGCTAAGGAGACTTTATCTGCGAACAAAGTCATGGCTACAGTGTTCTGGGATGCACGCGGCATAATTCTCGTCGATTACCTTGAGAAGGGCAAAACGATCAATGGAGAATATTATGCCAGACTATTGGATCGTTTCGACCATGTTATGAAAGAAAAACGTCCGCATTTGGGGAAGAAAAAAATTCTCTTTCATCCAGACAATTCACGCGTGCACACCTGTGTCGTCGCCATGGCAAAATTCCATGAATTAGGATACGAACTGCTGCTGCATCCACCATATTCGTCAGATTTAGCCCCTAGTGATTATTTTCTATTTCCAAATATGAAAAAATGGCTTGGTGGAAAACGGCTCTAACGATGAGGTTATTGCTGAAACAAACGCCTATTTTGAAGGGTTAGAGAAATCGTATTTTTTAGAGGGGATACAAAAGATAGAAAAGCGTTGGGCTAAGTGTATCGAACTAAAAAGATATTATGTTGAAAAATAAATCCCATTTTAGACATAAAAATGTTTTCTTGTCAAGGCCAGGTACTTATCATACAGCCCTCGTACTTGTAAGTTTCGATGTCAAAGAACTGTATCCCTCGATAAATAGAAAGGAGATAGCGAATGTAGTAAATGAAAAATTAGAGAAAGAAATTTAGGAAAAACCAAATGGCAGACGTATATGTTAGATCAAGTAGCTTAGTAATAAACGAGAGTTACTTCTCATTTGATGGCCACTTTTACAATCAGATCAATGGCCTCCCCATGGAGTCGCCTAAATCAGGCATTTTAGCCGAATTTAAATTAAGAGATCTAGTGGTAAAAATACTGGACAATCAATGCGTAAAAATTAAGACCTGGTTAAGATATGTAGACGACGTTTTCGCGGTGATAAAAGGGGGAGAGAATCCGGAAGAAATTCTAAAGGAGATGAATGAGATGGACAACAGCATTAAGTTCACATTGGAATTAGAGGAGGGAGGAATCCTAAACTTCCTTGATGAGAAAATAATAACAACAGATGAAGAAATTAGAACAGCGATATACAGAAAGTCTACAAATGCTAACTATATTGTTAATGAAAAATTTAAAACACCAAAAAGTTACAAATGGACCACCCTAAGGGCCTATGTCAATCGAACAATTGAAATTTGCTCCAATAAAGAATTATTAAGAGAAGAGATTTGGACAATAAAGACCATAGCAAAAACAGCTGGTTTTAAAACCTATATAGTGGACAAGTTTTACAGAAAGCGTATTAAAAAAATATCGATCATAACCCCCGCGTCAAATGCAATAGACATTTTACAAGAGCTATACCCTATGATAAAGGAGCAGTTAATGTGCTTAAAAAAGAAGCCATGAAATATAACATAAATATATCAATAAAGCCCAATAGGAATATCTTTTAGAGAATAAGAAACGAAAAAGACCGAATAGATGATATGAAAACTTCGGGCGCATACAGAATCAACTTAAAAAACGAAAGTGGGGACGAAAAATGTTATATTGGAGTAAAGAAGCGAAGAATAGAAAAAAGAGTAAAAGAGCACAGGGAGGATATAAAGAAAGGAAGAGTAACAACAGCTTTGGCAAGGATGATTAAGAAAAGATATGAATATGAGAAGAAAAGGAGGGGGGATCCGAAGAGTGGTCCAGCGGAAAGCAAGTCTGAATCAGTAAGAAATTGAAAATGGTCCAGGAAGGACCGAAATATATCTTTCATATTTTAAAGCACCTTTTATGGTATTTGAAAATTGGTTTCAAAGGTTTTATTAAATGTAAGAATGTCGCCATTGGTTTAATATTAGTTGGCGAGTATCTTCGCGTTACTACAAAATTTGCAAGCTAATGTTAATTCTAAGGGAGTGTTTTTTACTAATTTTTTGTTTGCATTTCAACATTTTAAAATGATATTTTTTTCATAGAATAGATGGGGTCAATCTTTAACGGAGCTCTTATTTACTTTTGCGCTTTTGGTTTCTGTTTTTTTTTTATGAAAATACTTTTACTTTCGAAACTGCTTCCAAAATAGAAAGTGACCGCATGACAAAAATCTGTAACAATGCAAAAAGTAAAAAAAAGGGCCCAGTTATAGATCAACCTATCCTTTGAAAGAAAAATTATTGAAAATTTTTTGAATGAAGTAGAAAATTTAAAAGAACGCTTCAATAGGTTTAACATTAGCTTGCGAATGTCGTCTCGTAGGCTCAAACTATGAAACAAAATAACATTCCATTTTGGGCTAAATGTGTTAAATGAAAAAAAAAAAAACTAATGAAAAAGAGAATAAAAAAATCATGTTAAATCAAATTCACTTAAAAAAGTTCGTGTGAAACAGAATTGGGTATCCGTTAGGAATTTGAAGCTAAACTAACTCTTTAAGACAGTTGTACTATTGCAATGTTTTCTAGAATGCTACAGGGATCTACTCACTAAGAGCTACGCTCGCCAACTAATTTTCACACCCAAAATACGCCACCCCTCCTCCAAAAACACTCTAATTTGAAGGCTAATTTTAAAATGATTTCCCTATTACGGAAGATTATATGATATTATCACAACCAGTGGCGATCTTCTGTAATCGGATTGTCATTCTTTTCTCTCTGACTGATGGATTTTATGGTTACCAAGGTACAGCTGATGGATGTATTCGTGATTAATTGACACAAGTAATTGTGTTTCTATAATGTTGAATTTACACCAGTATTCTAAGAAAAAAATTGTTTGGGAAAAAAAGAAGTGGGATTAAATATATCCCACTATCCTTCAAGGGATGAAATCAGATTTTCACACTTGAAAATAAGCTTGCATGTCCACTGTATTAGATAGCCTTTGCTCTTATAACTGAGGCTCAATATTTCCATTGTAGTAGAACTTTTCTTAGTAGAATCGTGTCAACTTTTCTCCACTTTCTTGGGGAAGTTTTTTCATTGTTTAAGAATGGCGTCTTTTTATTGCTCGCTTTAAAAAGCCAAATACTGAAAAGTGTAGGGTGGGGGTGCCAAGTAAATTTGCAGGTATTTCTACAAATGGGGCGCAATTTATTCCCGTTTGTGTTCGTTCCTCTTGAATTTTTTGTGCCTTGCGCACGAATTCGTCAATCACACAAAAAATTCGTGGAGTTAGTTACAGTACTGGATAAAGTAAGGATTGGATGAAAAAAAGTGTCAGAGGAAAACCTCGACTGTTATAACCTTGAAGTGCTACGCACACCATGTTACACATATAGAGGTTTATTAATTGATGCAAAAAAAAAAAAAAAAAAAGAAACCCTTCAATATATACTTCTAATATCGTACTATTTTCGTTAGGCGTAAATGTTCGTTTGTTTGTAATAAAGCTTGGAATTGTAATGAGACTTTGTGCAAGCTCTGTACATACCACCCAATTTTAATCGAAAAATGCAACAACGACACCAGAATTTCGGAATACAATGTTGTTTTAAAAATGTACGTGGAAAGATAAAGCTTTATAATTTTTAAATAAATTTGTTTGTGAATTCTGGTATCATTCAATCACTTCAATATTTTAACGACGTACGTACTTTGCCCCTGAAAGATTTAACACATTGTTGACTGGTAACGAATATACTCGTGTTTACATAACCAAGCGTCATTGACTAAGGTGCAGGTTCAGAATCTTTAGTTCCACCTATGTAAATTTTCTTGCTTAAATGTTGATAAGCTTTAAAAAGTGTAGTTATGTTACATATTTGAGCATATTTTGTCAGATAGTGAGAAATATTACTTTAAAACCATATACTGAGAGATAGTTACTGATGCATAAACTCGTAAAAACTATCTGAAAATTAATGTACTAAATGTTTTCAGATGAGGGAGGGGCTTCTATTACTTCAAAAAACTAGATTCCACATTAAACTGTCAGTCTAACCTTTCGAGGGCTCTGGTTCATTTTTGGACCACCTAATTTTAATCCCTAAATGGGACATTAACATCAGAATTTTGGTTTGAAAATTTTCATTTTATTAAGTATGTGAAGAAGAGCTTTTACTGATTTCCAAATAAATTTGTTTGTAAAATCCGGTGTCATTCATTCATATCAGTATTTGACTAATAGAAATGCCTTTCCCCTGAAAAGGTTAATGCATTAAATTTCCAGCTCATTATATTCCACTCATTGCAAATATTAGTCACTTTCACCACCTAGATTTCATTTTCAACTGCAGGTCTATAATGTGATAAATTTCCAGCTCGTATATTCCATTCATTGAAAATATTAGTCTCTTTTCATCACCTAGATTTCATTTTAAACTGCCGGTCTATTAAATTTCAAATTCGTATATTCAACTCATTGCAAATATTAATTGCTTCGATTGTTCGCACGAGTTAAAAAATAACAAAATCTCATTTCACTCAAATAAAACTTTGTGATATTAAAAAGAAATTTTCTAAACTTTGATTACACGTATTTTAAAAGTAGAAAGTTCTCTTTGCAAAGTACAAAAACGATACTTACGAAAAAATGATAGAAACTTTAAAAGTAAATAGTTTCTTTCTTTGAGGCCATTTTTCTTACCTTAGTACCATGCCTGGAAGTTTTATTAGCTTTAAAGTAGAACACGAATTACAAAGTTTAACGCGTGTAGAAAATTCGAAAACATACAATTTTTTTTCCCAATTAACTCTTTTTCTTCCTAATATAATATGAAACAGGGAAATTTAGAAATTTGTTAATACAAATTAAATTTATTTGAAATAAATTTAATTTGTTATGAAATTATAAGTGGTTGTAAAATAACTCTGAAAGGCGTATAATCGCATAAATAAATTAAAATGTTATGTTTTCTTCAGGGATAGTTCGGCTAAATTTTTTGAAATTCTTTATTCGTCACTATATGATTAGAAATATTTTAATATTACTTCGAAACTAGTTGGATATGCCAATCCTAAAACTTTCGTCTATCTCATACATGTTAGTGTTTGAAAAAGTAGTTACAGATGTTAGTTCAATACTATACCAACTTTGATTTTCATCTTAAATTTCTGCTTCAATCAATTAATCGGAGTAAAAACGAGTTAATTTCGATCATGATATTTATTAAAATCAATAGTTTTTCGTTATTGAAGGGAGACCAAACTGGTCACCAAGGGCGGCTAGTATGTGATTAGATTAGCTATTAGAGCTAATACAATCACCAGTCTGCTAATGTACCAACAGGAGGTGTTACCATAGCAATATCATACGTCTCGCGGCAATGTGAATTGAATCGAAACTCGATGACTGATGTCTTCGAGTCCGAGTAATATCGATAATCGAGTTGCCATTCATTTCACATTGAGTCGTGGTGTGCAACGTTGCTATGACAACACTTCCGCTGCCGCGCCAACTGAGCGGCAATTCAGATTTATTTGCACCATTCTATTCTAATCCATTAGTATTCTAAAGAATACTAGCCGCCCTTGGCGACCAGTTTGGTCTCCCTTAAAATTTATGTTTGGGAAAGCATGCTAAACATTGTATCATGTTACTCTTATTCATAATTTAATTTACTTGGACTCTCTTAAATATAATTAATATAATCCCTTTAGTTTATATTAGTTTTTGCTGCATTAAAATATCTCAATTTGTTGATTTTTTGTAAGCAAGTAAAGACTATTGGTTTAAAATGGCAGTATATGGGAATTTGGCGAAATATTAGAGATATCGCGAAGTTGGCGACAAAATTGGCAACATTTGGTGACAGAACACGGTACCCCCGGCTGTACCCCCCTTATAGGTATGGCGATTCATTACATGCTGTTCAATAACCAATGAGGGCGTTTCATTCGAACTTTGCCATTAAACAATTAACAAATAATCGCGATTTCTGTGCCACATACGATAGCATAATATATATATATATATATATATATATGCCACATACGATAGCATAATATATAGATTCTGTTATCAGCTGTTTGCGAAAAACCTACTTAGAAGGCTGCGAGTTGCCGTCGCTGCACGAGCCGCCGATGCCCAATAGCACTACGAAAAACCGAGAAAATTAAACAAAATCGCTATCACAGCACCCATTTCCGGCGGAATATTTCCAAATTCAAGGACGGCCTGCTGGCGATAACAAAAAACACACACAAAAAATTTGGCTCAATTCTATTCATAACTTCACGCACTTTTCGATGGTAAAATAAATTAAATGGCACAAAAATCGCTATTACAGCAACCCCTTCCGGCATAATATTTTTAAATTCAAGAAAAAACTGCTGGCCACAGTCAAATACATACACAAAAAATTTGGTTCAATTCTATGGATAACTTCATACACTTATTGATGGTACAATAATGAAAATGGCGCAAACATCGCTATTAGAGCGGCCCCTTTCGGCAGATTTTTTTCAAATTCAGGGAGAACTTGCTGGCCCTAGCCAAAAACATACACAAAAAATTTAGTTCAATTCCATGCATAATTTCATACACTTTTCGATGGTACAATAATGAAAATGGCACAGACATCGATATTGCAGCGCCCCCTTTCGGCAGAATTTTTTCAAATTCAGGGAGGACCTGCTGACCATAGCCAAAAACATATACAAAAAATTTGGTTCAATTCTATGCATAATTTCATACACTTTTCGATGGTACAATAATGAAAATGGCACAGACATCGCTATTGCAGCGCCCCCTTTCGGCAGATTTTTTTCAAATTCAGGGAGGACCTGCTGACCATAGCCAAAAACATATACAAAAAATTTGGTTCAATTCTATGCATAATTTCAAACACTTTTCGATGGTACAATAATGAAAATGGCACAGACATCGCTATTACAGCACCCCCTTCCGGCGGAATTTTTTCATATTCAGAGAAGACCAACTAGCCATAGCCAAATACATACACAAAAAATTTGGTTCAATTTTATGCATAACTTAATACACTTTTCGATGATACAATAATAAAAATGGCACATAAATTGCTATTACAGCGCCCCCTTCCAGCAGAATATTTGTAAATTGAAGGAGGACCTGCTTGCTACAGCCAAATACATACACAAAAAAATTGGTTCAATTCTATGCATAACTTCATACACTTTTTGATGCTATAATGGCGACACACGGACAGACGGACGGACAGACAGACATTTTGTATAAACATGTTTTTTGGTGTCTCTGTCCCCTAAAACGTATAAATACATCGAAAACCGGAAGTCGAAAATATTTCGATTACAATACTTCTTATATTGAAGGTAGCGGAAAGTAAAAACCTTGGATTATTTATATGAATTGGGGTCTCACGACTCTTAAAATTGGAAAAAAAGAAAAAAAAAGACCATTTTCAACATTTAATATCTTAAAATGTATATGATTTTAAAACACAATTTTTTGAAGTATGAAAAGATATAGTCTAAGAGCTAGCAACGTCAAAAAACACGCCATTTTATCAAGGCTCATTTTTTTATATGTACTTCCTTTTTATGGTGTAGTACGTTTTCAACCGGTCTGGCAGTCGGAAGACGTTGCGTTTACCAGTGGCAGAAGGGGTTATGCAGGTCAAAAAACTTCAAAATTACGTCATTTTATCAAGGCTCATTTTTTTATATGTTCTTCCCTTTTATGGTGCAGTACGTTTGCAACCGGTCTGGCAGTCCGGAGACGTTGCGTTTACCTGTGGCAGAAGGGGTTATGCAGGTCAAAAAACTTCAAAATTACGTCACTTTATCAAGGCTCATTTTTTTATATGTTCTTCCCTTTTATGGTGTAGTACGTTTGCAACCGGCCTGGCAGTCGGGAGACGTTGCGTTTACCAGTGGCAGTAGGGGTTATGCAGGTCAAAAAGCTTCAAAATTACGTCATTTTATCAAGGCTAATTTTTTTATATGTTCTTCCCTATTATGGTGTAGTACGTTTGCAACCGGTCTGGCAGTCGGAGACGTTGCGTTTACCTGTGGCAGAAGGGGTTATGCTGGTCAAAAAACTTCAAAATTACGTCATTTTATCAAGGCTCATTTTTTAGGGTTTCGTTCATCTCACGAAACCCTATACGTCTCGCTCCTCTGTCTGTCTATCTGTCTGTCTGTCTGTCCGTCTGTCGGTCACAGAGCCCGTTCTCAGAAACTATACATGTTAGCGTCTTGAAATTTTGGGTACTTATAGCTGAACACCTCACATCAAACAACAAATCATAAAATTTTGAAAAAGTTGGTAATTAACCGAATTACGGGCTAATTAACTTCTAAAATTAACCAATCCACCTTTTTAACGCAAATTCAAACGGACTTTCTCGAAATCATCCGTGTTTCTCCTAAGGGTTGCCAGTAAAATCAGCCGAATGCACGGTTACCACGGAGGAAATTAAGCCGAAAAATGAAGTGGAGATTTTAAAGCGAAATCGTATATCAGAAAATATTGGTCCGAGAAATTTGTAAATGGAATAGACAGACGCAGAAAAAAATCTACTTTCATTTGGTATAAAGTTCACATTTCTGCGATGTGTATAAGTTAAAATATCCACTAAAAATCGATCGATAAAAATTTAATTTCTTTAATTGGAAAGACAAAGAAATAAAAAGATTTCAATTCGGCGGGAAAGCAGGTAGACATGACGACGCTGCGGTTTTCCATAATAGCATATTTTAATACGAAATTTTAACTTTTTAAATATTAAATTTTTTGAATAAATTTTTTGGCACCCCGATGTCAAATTTCTCGCTGATTTCATTGATACCCATATCTAAGTCCTATCTTAATTACAAGCTGAAATATTAATTATTATTTAACTAGTAAATCTGCAGATCAAGAGCCTCAACGTCATCTCTGCAACTCATTGTTTTTATCAAACTTTGCGTAATATTAATCTTTCTACAAAAACAAAATTTAAACTATTTAAATTACACAAACATTTATAAAAGAAAAAAATATTTCGATGGTTTCAGACATTAAAAGCGTTAAATTAAACACGTTGTTATGTAAGGATATTCTGAAATTCTCACGAGCTACTTATTCTAGTAATTTTTATATAACAAAGCAAATTTCTTCAGGGGGGCTCTGCCCCCCTGAACCCCCCGTTGTGTAATTTTCTACTGATTGAGTTAATGATTACCCTATATCTTAGATTTCTTTTTACACTGCGATTTATAAGGATAAGCAATAATTCGGTCAAGCATTTTACGTTATCCTAATATCCATACAGCAGTATTTACTTGCCTGCTAACCACAAATACCTGTATCTAATGGATAAAGAACTTTTGGAAATGTAAACTGAAACATCTAATTTAGAAATCTAATACCTTTATAAATTTTGTTTATAAAAAAATAATTTTGATTACCATTCTGCAATATTTATATCTAAGATCTAATCTAAATATAAAAAAATGTACTCGATAGCATTAACTTACTAAAATCACCCTAAAGTAGGGGGGCTTCTAAACCTAACAGTTAATAATTCATCATCGTTAAATAGATAAACATGATTTGGCGCCTTTAAGTATTTTTTGTGATTTTCTTTTAATAGTATCTACATTTAATTTAAAATCGTGATGTTACAAATACCGTTGAAATTTGACGCAAACCTATGTTCAGGTCAAATTACGAAAGGTTAACTAACATTTCATTTCCCTTAGCCGGACTTTCTGTTTCATTTTTCGTAATAAGGATTATTTTAATAATTTAATTTATTTTACACTCTACAAGCTGTTACACGGACGTTGTTCACATAGCATTAAAATAGAGATAAATGCATTAAGTAAAACATTTCACTCCCCACCAGACATACCAAGTCTCAAACTTTTTGCACATCACTATTATCTTAGAGAAAATGTTCTTTTAAATCGCGCAAATGTTTCAATTAAATAAAGTAACATTTTCTGTATTAAAATACTGGTATCCAGAACGCCGGAGGCTTGGCAGCTCTGCTCCTCTTAATAAAAACATATATGATTAACCAACACTTTATCACATTTTATAGGAGACAATACGGAATTTCTTATTTGTATGGCCTTACATATATCTCAGTCATAAAAATGTAAAATTTTGTGCCAATTAATGCACGCAATTGCGAAAATGAAATCGCAAAGAATGAGAAAAGGAAGGCCAAGTAAAATCGTGTAAATCGAGGAATCTTTCTTCGTAGTGCTGGGAAAATACTGCTACAAAAACTATTTTAGGTGATATTTGGTGTGAAATGTTTATATGTATTCATTCCTGTCCTAGATATCCTTTTTTTTATTTTTTATTTGCTTATTCCATTTTTCTTTTGCACGTGAAAATTTTACAAATTAAAATTAACTCTTTGGGAGAAATTGTTATTCATTTTTTTTTTGGCAACAATAAAGTTTATAAAATTTAACAGAATAATGTCAGTTTATTCTGTATGAAAATAACGAACTTTTTCATTTATAATCAAATAGTTGAATAAATAAATGAAAATATTATTCTATATAGTATATAAATACTATTTTCATTTCTGCGTTTAAATAAATTTATATGCAAATATCTATACAAAGGCATTCATTAATTCATTCCTTTTGCTTTGATTTGACTTCAAAAAACCATACATACTTTCACATTTATGATATCTTTAGATGAGATGCTGTTGCTACGCAACGGTTAAAAGAAAAAATGAAATATAAGTAAATTCATAAAATAAAATGTTTTATATTATTCGAACACATGTATAAAATTCTATCATAAGTTATACACCTAATTTAAAAGCTCTGACAAATGTTTTGACAAAATTGCAAACTAATAAGAATAATTTAATACTCTTATTTAAAAATTTCAGCATCCAAAATTTACCATTTAAATCTATTATTCATATGAGCGATTTCTTTCAACAAATGAAAATTTGAAAATCGTCTGACTTCCCATAGAAAAGCATTATATCACAAAATAAAATGCTCTGTATATTCCGAACGAATGAACCAAATTTAACCCAAAACTATACAGCTAAATCCGGGGAGCTCATCAACATGCCCAGGAAATTTCAAGCCGATCGGATGCTTTTTGCGGCAGTTATCGCGGAACAGACAGACAGACTAACAGACAGACAGACTAACGGAAACCAAAACTTTTCGTGTCTCCACAGTAAGCCTTCACTGACGTTTCGGCAATTAATCGGTTTATTCCTATCAAATGCGTCGATTAAAACTAGTAAATCTGCAGATCAGGAGCCTCAACGTCATCTTTGCAAGTCATTGTTTTTTAACACTCATTGCCTAATATTCAACTTCCTACAAATCGCTTTTTAAAGTTTTCAAATTACATAAATATTTGTGAGCATAAAAGATACTTCGTAAAGTTTCAGAAATTAAAAGTGTTAAACAAGTAGTTATACATTGATGTTCTGAAATTCTGATGAGCTACTTTTTCTGGTAACTTTTTAAATCAAAAATTGCATTTCTTCAGGGGGCTCTGCCCCCTGAACCCCCCGTAGTCTATTTAAATTTACATTCGTAATTTTTTATTGATTGTGCGGATGGTTATAGTATATCTTAGAATTTTTTTACGCTGTGATTTATAAGGATAAGCATAAGTTTTTTTTTTATAAATTAATAAAATTTAAATTTAAAATAAAATATTCATGTTAACCGTACACAGACAATAAATCTTGAAGTGACGCCAAAAATGTAACCCTAAAATCCGCTACATTCGCCACAACACAACGACGTGCTTAAAAAAAAAAAAAATAAATAAAAAAATAAAAACGGATGAAGTCAAAGGATTTGGTCCCTGTTCCACGTGCTTGTTTTGTTTAGGCCGAATGAGGGCATTTAAATCTGAGCGATAACGCACATCGTATTGCAAACTGTTTTTACTGCATCTCCATCTATCTCTTTCTTCCGTGAATAATAGTTAATTTTATTTTACCCAAGATCTTTTTATTCCAGCATCTTTGTTTTCGATAAATGACGTCTAATTCACCTGCTATGCGTACTTACTCAAAACTTTGCATCTTGTTATATTAAGAAATACTCGAGAGTTTTCTTTTTATTTTTAATATGCCGCCATATTAATTTTTTTATTCTTAATTTTATTTTTCATTTTCCTGTTTCACGACAAAACATTTCAATTGAAAACTGTTTAAAATAAAATATTATTCCGGGTTTTGATTTTCTTGGCAACAATTAAAGAAATATTGGTAAATGTTATGGGAAAATGTTACGTTATTCTCTATGAAAATAATGAACTTTTGTATTTTTAAGCAAAATATTTCAATAAAATAAATAAAATAAATGAAATATTATTTTTTTTCCTATTTTTATTTCGGGGCTAAAATCCTTCTATATGCAAAGATACAAATGCATTAATTCATCTGTTTTGACGTTGGCTTTACTCAAGCATTATACACGCAATTATACTAATATTATTAGGACCAAATACGTTGCTAGGCAACAGAGAAAGAAAAGGAAAAAAAATGAAATATGCATTATGTCAATTTAATAAAACAAAATCCTTTATATTATTGGAAAACATGCATAAAATTTCCCCCAATATTATAAACCTAATTAAAAAAATCTCGCAAATATATTGACATAATTTATTGGAATAATTTAATAATGTTATTTAAAAATTTCAGCATAAAAAATTTACCATTTAAATCCATTTTTCATATGAGCCATTTCTTTCAACAAATGAAAATCTGAAAATCGTCTGACTTGCCATTGAAAAGCATTATAGAGCAAAATAAAATGTTCCATATTTCCCGAACGAATGAACCAAATTTAACCAAAAACTATACAGCTAAGTCCGGGTACCTCATCAACATGCCCAGTGAATTTCAAGCCGATCGGATGCTTTTTGCGGCAGTTATCGCGGAACAGACAGACAGACTAACAGAAACCATAACTTTTCGTGTCTCCACAGTAAGCCTTCACTGCCGTTTCGGCAATAATTGCCGAAACGTCAGTGAAGGCTTACTGTGGAGACGCGAAAAGTTTTGGTTTCCGTTAGTCTGTCTGTCTGTTAGTCTGTCTGTCTGTTCCGCGATAACTGCCGCAAAAAGCATCCGATCGGCTTGAAATTCCCTGGGCATGTTGATGAGCTCCCCGGATTTAGCTGTATAGTTTTGGGTTAAATTTGGTTCATTCGTTCGGAATATACAGAACATTTTATTTTGTGATATAATGCTTTTCTATGGGAAGTCAGACGATTTTCAAATTTTCATTTGTTGAAAGAAATCGCTCATATGAATAATAGATTTAAATGGTAAATTTTGGATGCTGAAATTTTTAAATAAGAGTATTAAATTATTCTTATTAGTTTGCAATTTTGTCAAAACATTTGTCAGAGCTTTTAAATTAGGTGTATAACTTATGATAGAATTTTATACATGTGTTCGAATAATATAAAACATTTTATTTTATGAATTTACTTATATTTCATTTTTTCTTTTAACCGTTGCGTAGCAACAGCATCTCATCTAAAAATATCATAAATGTGAAAGTATGTATGGTTTTTTGAAGTCAAATCAAAGCAAAAGGAATGAATTAATGAATGCCTTTGTATAGATATTTGCATATAGATTTATTTAAACGCAGAAATGAAAATAGTATTTATATACTATATAGAATAATAACATTTCACACCAAATACCACCTAAAATAGTTTTTGTAGCAGTATTTTCCCAGCATTACGAAGAAAGGTTCCTCGATTTACACGATTTTACTTGGCCTTCCTTTTCTCATTCTTTGCGATTTCATTTTCGCAATTGCGTGCATTAATTGGCACAAAATTTTACATTTTTATGACTGAGATATATGTAAGGCCATACAAATAAGAAATTCCGTATTGTCTCCTATAAAATGTGATAAAGTGTTGGTTAATCATATATGTTTTTATTAAGAGGAGCAGAGCTGCCAAGCCTCCGGCGTTCTGGATACCAGTATTTTAATACAGAAAATGTTACTTTATTTAATTGAAACATTTGCCCGATTTAAAAGAACATTTTCTCTAAGATAATAGTGATGTGCAAAAAGCTTGAGACTTGGTATGTCTGGTGGGGAGTGAAATGTTTTACTTAATGCATTTATCTCTATTTTAAGGCTACGTGAACAACGTCCGTGTAACAGCTTGTAGAGTGTAAAATAAATTAAATTATTAAAATAATCCTTATTACGAAAAATGAAACAGAAAGTCCGGCTAAGGGAAATGAAATGTTAGTTAACCTTTCGCAATTTGACCTGAACATAGGTTTGCGTCAAATTTCAACGGTATTTGTAACATCACGATTTTAAATTAAATGTAGATACTATTAAAAGAAAATCACAAAAAATACTTAAAGGCGCCAAATCATGTTTATCTATTTAACGATGATGAATTATTAACTGTTAGGTTTAGAAGCCCCCCTACTTTAGGGTGATTTTAGTAAGTTAATGCTATCGAGTACATTTTTTGATATTTAGATTAGATCTTAGATATAAATATTGCAGAATGGTAATCAAAATTATTTTTTTATAAACAAAATTTATAAAGGTATTAGATTTCTAAATTAGATGTTTCAGTTTACATTTCCAAAAGTTCTTTATCCATTAGATACAGGTATTTGTGGTTAGCATGCAAGTAAATACTGCTGTATGGATATTAGGATAACGTAAAATGCTTGACCGAATTATTGCTTATCCTTATAAATCGCAGTGTAAAAAGAAATCTAAGATATAGGGTAATCATTAACTCAATCAGTAGAAAATTACAAATGCAAAATAAATTACACAACGGGGGGTTCAGGGGGGCAGAGCCCCCCTGAAGAAATTTGCTTTATTATATAAAAATTACTAGAATAAGTAGCTCGTGAGAATTTCAGAATATCCTTACATAACAACGTGTTTAATTTAACGCTTTTAATGTCTGAAACCATCGAAATATTTTTTTTCTTTTATAAATGTTTGTGTAATTTAAATAGTTTAAATTTTGTTTTTGTAGAAAGATTAATATTACGCAAAGTTTGATAAAAACAATGAGTTGCAGAGATGACGTTGAGGCTCTTGATCTGCAGATTTACTAGTCGGTTTATTCCTATCAAATGCGTCGATTAAAACGAAGAGACGCGCTTATTTAACCACGAATTAACTTAAATTAGGAAATCTAATAATTTGCCTGGGCTTTTTGAACAGCGATATGAGATAAGTATAACTCATTCATCATCAGAAAGTTTACTTCATATCACTATTTTCTAATAGTAATTTCAGGAAATATTTTGAATTATTGGTTAAGACCGCCACTCAGTCTGTTTGAAATTTTAAGATAGTTTATAATACATAGAAAAAAGTGTAAAAAAGAATGGAGTGTGATATTTCGAGGAGGGGGGGGGGGGGGCTAGAATTATTTTTAAAATCTTAGCGTTTGTTACCGCAGCAAATATTTTAAATTCTTGTTTAAGACCGCCACCATCCCGACCCATCTATCTACGGAAAGATTGCGTAAAGGAGTTTCGTTCAGATATACTTTTGTTAAGAATAGAGTGCATTCCCTGGTGGTGGAATGTGGAACTAACATAACGCGATTTTGTTAAAATTAGGAAGTCTAACAAGTCGATCTGTTTGAAACTTTAAGATATTTTATAATACATAAGATAAAGTGTAAGAAAGAATGACACGCGAAATTCCGGGGAGGGGGGGGGGGGGGCGCTAGATTTCTATTTAAAAAATTAGCGTTTCTGACCGCTTTAGGTGACTTTTTGAGGGAGTCCTGAGATATATGCTACTTATTTAATATAAAATTGTCTAAAGTTTAGTTACCACTATTTCCTAATAGTAATTTCAGCAAATATCTTAATTTCTTATTAAGACCGCCACCACCTCGAGTAACATATCTACTTATAGGTTGTTTAACGCAGTTTCCTTCCGATACAGTTTTGTTAAGAATAGAGTGCGCTCCCTGGTGGTGGAATGTGGAACTAACATTTTTGTTAAACTAGAATTATTTTTAAAATCTTAGCGTTTGTTACCGCAGCAAATATTTTAAATTCTTGTTTAAGACCGCCACCATCCCGACCCATCTTTCTACGGAAAGATTGCGTAAAGGAGTTTCGTTCAGATATGCTTTTGTTAAGAATAGAGTGCATTCCCTGGTGGTGGAATGTGGAACTAACATAACGCGATTTTGTTAAAATTAGGAAGTCTAACAAGTCGATCTGTTTGAAACTTTAAAATATTTTATAACACATAAGATAAAGTGTAAGAAAGAATGACACGCGAAATTCCGGGGAGGGGGGGGGGGCGCTAGATTTCTATTTAAAAAATTAGCGTTTCTGACCGCTTTAGGTGACTTTTTGAGGGAGTCCTGAGATATATGCTACTTATTTAATATAAAATTGTCTAAAGTTTAGTTACCACTATTTCCTAATAGTAATTTCAGCAAATATCTTAATTTCTTATTAAGACCGCCACCACCTCGAGTAACATATCTACTTATAGGTTGTTTAACGGAGTTTCCTTCCTATACAGTTTTGTTAAGAATAGCGTGCGCTCCCTGGTGGTGGAATGTGGAACTAACATTTTTGTTAAAATTAGGAAATATAACAAGGCGATCTGTTTGAAATTTTACGATAGTTTATAACACATTAGAAAAAGTTTATAAAAAATGGCGCGTGAAATTTCGGGAAGGTGGGGAGAGGGGGAGGGGCAAAATATTTCTTTTTTGTTTCATACAGTTTCAGGTGCGTTTTTTGATGGAGTCCTCAGATACATGCTACTTATACTTATTAAATATAAATATGTCAAAAGTTAAATTACCACTATTTCCGAATAGTAATTTCAACAATTATCTTAAATTCTTGCTGAAGACCGCCACCCCCTCGAGTAACATATCTACTAATGGGTTGTGTAAAGGAGTTTCGTTCAGATACGCTTTTGTTAAGAATACAGTGCGCTCCCTGGTGGTGGAATGTGGAATTAACAGACCGCGATTTCATTTAAAGTAGGAAATCTAACAATTCAATCTGTTTTAAACTTTAAGATACTTTATAACACACGATAATAAATTATAAAGAAGAAGGGCGCGTCGCATTTCGAGGAGGGGGGGGGGGTTGAGGGAGGTGCGCGAACAAAATTAGGAAATATAACTGGACGATCTGTTTGAAACTTTAATATGGCTTATAAAACATAACATAAATTTTTAAAATCAGGCCGCGTCAAAAATCATGGTGACCATCTGCCCACTCCCCCCCGAGGGGAGCACTTTTCTAAATTTGGCAGATACCCGTCATGTGATATATCGTAGCATTTTGGGGGGGGGGGGAGGGTGCGAACAAATTAGGAAATATAACAAGGCGAATATGTTTGAAACTTTAACATAGTTTAGGATGTGTTTGCCAAAATTTAGAAGGTATTCCATGGCGATAAATGTACTGGACGTTTTGAAAGAAAGTGTTTTGAAAGGAATATTAAACGAAACACTTTGTGCGATGTATGATCACACTTACCCACTTGTTTATATGTTCTTCCCTTTTATGATGTAGTACGTTTCCAACCGGTCTGGCAGTCCGGAGACGTTACGTTTACCAGTAGCAGAAGGGGTTATATAGGTCAAAAAACTTCAAAATTACAAACAAAAATCGTGCTAAAATGACGTAACATTTGTTTATACTAAATATTTGTGATATTAATCCATTATTGCCAGACGTTACCAATGTCGCTAAGATCCTGCCAGATCCACATTTATAGATAACTTATTACTCTTTGGCTATCAAACAGCCTATAATTAATTTGCCAGACACAAATTTGATTGCAAAGTTAATGCCAGATGGCTTTAAATATGGCAACCGAAGTGCCTGTTTCAAGAGTGGTTTATAGTTTTAAAATTATAAGTTATCTTTACGTCATTTTATCAAGCATAAAAATTACAAGATATCACTCTTTGGCTAGCAGACAACATATAATTAATTTGCCAGACGCAAATTCGGTTGCAAAGTTAATGCCAGACGGCATTAAATATGGCAACCGAAGTGCCTGTTTCAAGAGTGGTTTATAATTTAAAAATTATAAATCATCTTTACATCATTTTATCAAGCATAAAAATTACAAGATATTACTCTTTGGCTAGCAGACAACCTATAATTAATTGGCCAGACACAAATTCGGTTGCGAAGTTAATGCCAGACTGCTTTAAATATGGCAACGAAAGTGCCGGTTTCAAGAGTGGTTTATAATTTAAAAATTATAAGTCATCTTTACATCATTTTATCAAGCATAAAAATTACAAGATTTTACTCCTTGGCTAGCAGACAACATATAATTAATTTGCCAGACACAAATTCGGTTACGAAGTTAATGCCAGACTGCTTTAAATATGGCAACCGAAGTGCCTGTTTCAAGAGTGGTTTATAGTTTAAAAATTATAAGATATCTTTACGTCATTTTAACAAGCATAAAAATTACAAGATATTACTCTTTGGCTAGCAGACAACATATAATTAATTTGCTAGACACAAATTCGGTTGCAAAGTTAATGCCAGACGGCATTAAATATGGCAACCGAAGTGCCTGTTTCAAGAGTGGTTTATAATTTAAAAATTATAAGTCATCTTTACATCATTTTATCAAGCATAAAAATTACAAGATATTACTCCTTGGCTAGCAGACAACATATAATTAATTTGCCAGACACAAATTCGGTTACGAAGTTAATGCCAGATTGCTTTAAATATGGCAACCGAAGTGCCTGTTTCAAGTGTGGTTTATAGTTTAAAAATTATAAGATATCTTTACGTCATTTTAACAAGCATAAAAATTACAAGATATTACTCTTTGGCTAGCAAACAACATATAATTAATTTGCTAGACACAAATTCGGTTGCAAAGTTAATGCCAGACGGCATTAAATATGGCAACCGAAGTGCCTGTTTCAAGAGTGGTTTATAATTTAAAAATTATAAGTCATCTTTACATCATTTTATCAAGCATAAAAATTACAAGATATTACTCTTTGGCTAGCAAACAACATATAATTAATTTGCCAGACACAAATTCGGTTACGAAGTTAATGCCAGACTGCTTTAAATATGGCAACCGAAGTGCCTGTTTCAAGAGTGGTTTATAATTTAAAAATTATAAGTCATCTTTACATCATTTTAACAAGCATAAAAATTACAAGATATTACTCTTTGGCTAGCAGACAACATATAATTAATTTGCTAGACACAAATTCGGTTGCAAAGTTAATGCCAGACAGCATTAAATATGGCAACCGAAGTGCCTGTTTCAAGAGTGGTTTATAGTTTAAAAATTATAAGTCATCTTTACATCATTTTATCAAGCATAAAAATTACAAGATATTACTATTTGGCTAGCAGACAACCTATAATTAATTTGCCAGACACAAATTCGGTTGCGAAGTTAATGCCAGACTGCTTTAAATATTGCAACGAAAGTGCCTGTTTCAGGAAATTGCATCTTCTGTAGGGATTTGGGTTCATTTAATGACAGTCAACGCGTAATTTTAAACTATAAACCACTCTTGAAACAGGCACTGTCGTTGCCATATTTAAAGCGGTCTGGCATTAACTTTGCAACCGAATTTGTGTCTGGCAAATTAATTATAGGTTGTCTGCTAGTCAAAGATTAATATCTTGTAATTTTTAAGCTTGATAAAATGACGTACAGATGACTTATAATTTTTAAACTATAAACCACTCTTGAAACAGGCACTTCGTTTGCCATATTTAAGGCCGTCTGGCATTAACTTTGCAACCGAATTTGTGTCTGGAAAATTAATTATAGGATGTCTGCTAGCCAAAGTGTAATATCTTGTAATTTTTATGCTTGATAAAATGACGTAAAGATGACTTATAATTTTAAAACTATAAACCACTCTTGAAACAGGCGCTTTCGTTACCATATTTAAAACCGTCTGGCATTAACTTCGCAACCGAATTTGTGTCTGGCAAATTCATTATAGGTTGTCTGCTAGCCAAAAAGCAATATCTTGTAATTTGTATGCTTGATAAAATGACGTAAAGATGACTTATAATTTTTAAACTATAAACCACTCTTGAAACAGACACTTCGGTTGCCATATTTAAAGCCGTCTGGCATTAACTTTGCAACCGAATTTGTGTCTGGCAATTTAATTATAGGCTGTCTGATAGCCAAAGAGTAATATCTTGTAATTTTTATGCTTGATAAAATGATGTAAAGATGACTTATAATTTTTTAACTATAAACCAATCTTGAAACAGGCACTTCGGTTGCCATATTTAATGCCGTCTGGCATTAACTTTGCAACCGAAATTATGTCTTGCAAATTAATTATAGATCGTCTGATAGCCAAAGAGTAATAAGTTATGAATAAATGTGTATCTGGCGGGATCTTAGCGACAATTGTAACGTCTGGCAATAATGGATTATTATCACAAATAGTTACTATAAACAAATGTTAAGTCATTTTAGCAGGATTTTTGTTTATAATTTTGAAGTTTTTTGACCTGTATAACCCCTTCTGCCACTGATAAACGCAACGTCTCCGGACTGCCAGACCGGTTGCAAACGTACTACACCATAAAAGGGAAGAACATATAAAAAAATGAACCTTGATAAAAGGACGTAATTTTGAAGTTTTTTGACCTGCATAACCCCTTCTGCCACAGGTAAACGCAACGTCTACCGACTGCCAGACCGGTTGCAAACGCACTACACCATAAAAGGGAAGGACATATAAAAAATGATCCTTGATAAAATGACGTATTTTTGAAGTTTTTTGACCTGCATAACCCCTTCTGACACTGGTAAACGCAACGTCTCCGGACTGCCAGACCGGTTGAAAACGTACTACACTATAAAAGGGAAGAACATATAAAAAAATGAGCCTTGATAAAATGACGTAATTTTGAAGTTTTTTGACCTGCATAACCCCTCTTCCCGCAGGTAAACGCAACGTCTTCGGGCTGCCAGACCGGTTGCAAATGTACTGCACCATAAAACGGAAGAACATATAAAAAAATGAGCCATGATAAAATCAGGTGACGAAAACGTTGCTAGCTCTTAGACTAATAGAAGCATGTTCTTACATTTCATGTATTTAAAAAATTGCAAGATGCAGACTTAGCATTTATAGGGGGATCCAAACTGTCAGATATTTGATGAGCAGAAAATTGGTATGAAAGTTTACGCGCAAGATTACAAAATAAATATTGCAACTAGAATAAAAATTTTAGTGTCTACCTATACTTCAGATTATAATAATTAACTCGAACCTTAATAAATTTGCATTCAAAGTATTTTTATGTTTTTAATACAAAGTTGTATTTAGTTAATACACAATTTTGAAAATTTCAACTGTATAACCACATAAATAAATAATTTTTGAATAATAAGAGGGAAATTTTAGGTTCAGTTTATATAAACTAACATGAAACATATGCTTTGAAAATTTCATGAAAAAAAATTCAGAAGTTTTTGAGATATCCTGCACGTTATGGCCAAAAACATCATTTGGAGAAAAATGACTTCAAAGTTTCGGAAACGGCGCTTCAGCTATTGAGCAGATAAAATTCTAAAAGCCACAGTTTCTGTTTTAATGGGAATTTCAAGGAAACAATTACAGTAGAACCCCGCTAATCCGAATCCCGCTGATCCGAAATTTCGGTTCACCCGAACCGATATTATTTTTGAAAATTATACTTGAACAGATTAAAAAAAACCTAATTTAAAAAATACTCAATAATGTAAAAGTAGAACACTCGACACGAATATAAAATGAAAACTTGCAACGTAGGCCTACTCGTGGAAGCCATCTTAAAAAAATCTCGAATATCTTTGTTTGCCAGCCACTATAAAAGTCTTTTCTAAAATGCAAAAAGGGTTTAAATCAGATGTTAAAAATTTATTTTTTCTTTCAACAGTTTGATTTCGCAAATTATCTACAGAAATGTTTTTTTCTTCATCCCGCGTCGGGGTGGTGATTGAGCTATTTATAGATTCACGATTTTGAACCATTTGTAATGGGTTATGTAATTCCTCATTCTGAAGCTCTATTGGATTATTATATAAACACCGGGAGTGATTAAACAGGAATACTATTTTTTTTTCGAAAGTCGTGCCGGATTATCCATCATGCCGGATTACAGGATTTTTACTATACTACTGAGTACATTTTTTATAGCACACATCTTTTTCTTTTCTATTTTTATCAGAATTTCAGGTAATCCGAATTTTTTGCAATCCGAACTGGCACCGGTCCCAATTAGTTCGGATTATCGGCGTTCTACTGTATATCAAAATGTTCTGAAAAGATAGCAGTTTAACCCGGCAGAACTCGCTAGTGAGAATTTCTCTCGAGGTGCCCAATTGCTTTTCTTTTACTTTACATTCGTTTAATATCTTTTTTTTTTTTTGGCTTAGTACTTTTACTTACAAATAGGTAAAATAATTGAAATAACATTTTTAAATTTTATTTAAAATCAAAAATGGTTTAAATAAGAGTCTTAAAAAAAGTACGACGGTGAGAAAAAATCTCATGCAGCGAGTTCTCCCGGGTTAACATCTAAAACTAGTTGGATGTGCCAATCCCAAAACTTTCTTCTTATACATTTTAGTATTTCAAAAAGTAGTTACACATGTTAATACTTCAATATTATTAATTCAATACTATACCAACTTTCATTTTCTTCTAAAATTTCTGCTTCAGTCAGTTAAACGGACTAAAAACGAGTTAATCTATATCATTAAAATTAATAGTGTTGTTATATGTTAAAATATGTATATGTATATGTTAAAATATATACATGTTAAAATTAATAGTTTTTCCTTTTTCTGTTGTTATCAGCTGTATACGAATAGCCGGCTTAGCAGGAAGCGAATTCCCGCCGCTGCACGACCCGCTGATGGACAATAGAACTACGAAAAATCAAGAAAAATATACAAAAATCGCTATCATAGAGCCCCTTTACCGCGCAGCATTTCCAAATTCAAGGACGACCTGTTGGCCATATCCAAAATTATGCACAAGAATTTTGGTTCATTTGCATGCGTAATTTTATACGTTTTTTGATGGTACAATAATGAAAATGGCACAGACATCGCTATTACAGCGTTCCTTTCCGGCAGATTTTTTTCAAATTCAGGGAAGACTTGCTTGCTACAGCCAGAAACAAGCACGAAAAATTTGGTTCAATTATATACATAACTTCATATACTTTTTGATGGTACAATAATGAAAATCGTACAAATATCGCAATTATATCGACCCATTAAGGCAGAATTTTTCCAAATTCAGGGAGGACCTTCGTGCCATAACCAAAAACAAACAAAAAACATTTGGTTCAATTCTATGCATAATTTCATACACTTTTCGATGGTACAATACTCAAAATGGCATAAAAATCACTATAACAGCGCCCCCTACCGGCGGTTTTTTTCGAAATTAAGGAAGGACCTGCTTACCATAGCCAAGAACTTAAAAAAATTTTTGGTTCAAATACTATGCATAACTTCATACACTTTTCGATGGTACAATATTCAAAATCGCACAAAAATCGCCATTACAGCGCCCCCTATCGGCGAATTTTTTCCAAATTCAGGGAGGACCTGCTTGCTGTAGCTAAATACTTAAAATATTTTTTTGGTTCAATTCTATGTATAACTTCATACACTTTTCGATGGTGCAATATTGAAAATCGCACAAAAATCGCTGTTACAGCGCCCCCTACCGGCGAATTTTTTCCAAATTCAGGAAGGACCTGCTTGCCATAGCCAAAAACTTAAAATAAAAATTTAGTTCAGATCCATGCGTAACCTCATACACTTTTTGATGGTACAATGGTGACAGACGAACACACGGACAGACAGACATTCTCTATAAACATATTTTTCGGGATCTCTGACCCCTAAATTGTGTAAATCCGTCGAAAGCCGGAAGTCGAAAATAATTTCGATTACAATACTTTCTTCTATTGAAGATAGAAGAAAGTAAAAAATAAAAATTTCGAAAATTTTGAAGCTTTAAGAGTCCTAAGACCCCTTAAGCGTATTTAGAAATATATATTATTTAAAAATTACAGTTATATGTTATATATTTTTTCTGGTAACTATAGTTAAAATAAAAGCACGAAATTAATTACAGTTTTTAATATATCTACTTACAGAAATTCCCAAAAAGTCTGAAACGCAGTACCATTTTTAGGGTTTCGTTCATCTGACGAAACCTTATTCGTCTTACTCCTCTGTCTGTCTGTCACAGAGCCCGTTATCATAAACTATATATGTTGGAGATTTGAAAATTTGGATACTCATAGCTGAACACATCACATCAAACGACAAATCATAAAATTTTTAAAAAGTCTTATATTTACCCGTATGGGCTCTAACTTGTGTATTTTAAGCTTTTTTTTCTAACTGAACCCCTAATTAAGTTGAAGACTTGAAATTTTGAATACTTATAGCTGAACACTTGCGATCACACGACAAATCATAAAAATTTCAAAAAGTCTTATATTTACCCCTCGGGTCTCTAACGTGTATTTTAAGCAAAATTTCTAACCTCCAGCCTTTCCACAAAGGGGGGGGGGGACACTTTCTAACTTTTGCCGATACCCCTTAGACCACTCTTTCATATTATGCACCATAGCTTTACCTATTTTAGGCCCACTTTTTACCGCCAGGGGCGCCTAACTATCTCGGGTGCTATGGGCCCGATCCCCTCGACTAATATATCTACGGATAGGTTGTAAAGCGGAGCTTCGTTCAGATAGAGGTTTGTTTAGAATAGAGTGCGGCCACTGGTTCCGAAATATGGAACTAACAGATTTTACAAAAGGATAAAGTGTTTTGAAAGGACTATTAAACGAAACCCTCTGTGCGACCTGTGATCACAATTACCCACTTGTTTATTTATTGGAAATGTAGACAATGTTGGCAATGTAAGTTACAAAACTGCTCAATAAAAGAAAGGAAATAAGATTTTTTAACAAAATAGTCCTCCATTAATTTAATTTAATAATAAGTTACACTTTTAAATTTTTAAACGATTCCTCAAGACAACATTTTTCAATTAGAAAAAAAAATTCTTTATTGCAGTAAGATCATTATATAAAATGGCAATCTTTAAAATTAAAGGAATCTCACTTCATTAAAAATTCGCCATTATGAAAAGTGTCAATACAGTGTGTTTCAAAACTATATGTCAGAAATGTAAAGGCAGGTATGGGGGACCTATGTAAACAAATTTCTTATAGGAATGTGGGTGCGGATATGCAGCGTTTGGACAGTAGAGGGCGCTGTTGAGTTCAGTGATAAAAGCACTTCGTTTGCTTCAATCGTCATTCACTGCACGGATTTCGAGCAACGTGCAACAATGCGGAGCTTGCCGACATGCATTTCATGTATGGGGCTGCGCAAGGAAATGGAGCGACTGCTCTAAAGATGTATATGGAGCGATTCCTGGGTAGGAATCTACTGAATCGCCGAACATTTGAGCGTCTTCATCCGGAGTTGTGCCCGAGTGGATCATTTTATGCATCGAGTCATGATACCGGCACGGGAAGA
The DNA here is from genome assembly GCA_963932465.1 of Maratus speciosus. Classification (NCBI taxonomy): domain Eukaryota; kingdom Metazoa; phylum Arthropoda; class Arachnida; order Araneae; family Salticidae; genus Maratus; species Maratus speciosus. The sequence continues at coordinate 485,631,744 of OZ010793.1, forward strand.
TATCACAGAATTCCTGAAGTTGAAGAAGCAGTATTACGCATAGTAGATGATAGTCCTTTCATAAGCTCGAGAGTTGTAGAACGTGCGTTGGGTGTGAGCCATTTCCTTGTGTAGCCCCACACATGAAATGCATATCGCCAAGCTCCGCATTCGTGTAACGAGCATGTTGCTCGAAATCCATGCGAGGAATGGCGATGCAAGTCAGCGAACTGCTTTCCTCCGCCAAACTCAACAGCGCCTTCTACTACCTCAACGCCAGTACCGTGCGAAGCGGGAGGCGAAGGGGGCATTCGCCACGGGCGCAGAAATTGAGGGGCGCCAAATTTATACTACAAAAATAGTTTTTTCTTCTTTTTTTTGTTAAAAAGATTGTATATTTACATATTGGGAACTTTTTCCCCAACAAAAGCAGGTTCATTTTTGTGACAAAGCTATTTCAGTGTCTGTTACCCTGAACTCAAATACAAATTTATGAATACAGACTTCTATCTCTTCAAAATTTGTTTCAGGGCTTTGTCTTAGTCTCTTTCTTAACATTCTCTTTTCTGAGTCTGTTATTTTTCTGTGTGTGTGACAAAAACCTATACTCTCAAAATAGCATGGGATTTCCTTCTGGGGATGCAAAAGGGTGTAAACTGCTATGTACTGTACTGTTAGATGTACTGTTATATGCGTTTTTTCTACACCCATTTCCCAGATTCCCTTTGTCAAAATATATATGCAAATTTCTCTTATCTTATTAGTTGTTTGGAGCTTCTGAATTAAAATCAAACATAAAGTTCCAAAATAAACGCGAAATATGTATTCCATACAGTTTCTTTCTGTTTCTGCACCTTTCAATTTTGTGATACATCTCTCAAAGAAAATTGGTGGACCAAAGAAAGTGGCGGTACGCCAAATTGAAACTTTGCCCCGAGTGCAGTTTTCTCTTCGCACGGTGCTGCTCAACGCTGCATTTCCGCAACCACATTCCTATACGAAATCTACTTATTTAGGTCCCCTCTATCTGCTTTTGCATTTCTGACATACAGTTTTGAAACATGCTGTATATCGAATTTAAACGTAAATCTCTGAGATACTCGAAGAAACCAGGAACACAGCCCGTAGTACATCTGCAGTTGACCTTATATAATAAACTAGCAGGCTATGCCCGTTGCGCTGGTCAATATTTCCAAATGAACCTTGGACGATTAAACGAAATGGTGAATTTGAACTTGTATTTTAAACAATATGGACCTTCAGCTGGACCTTGCTCATTGCGGAAAACGATGCGGACGCCATTGTGATATAATATTATCTTAAGCGTTGGACAAAATTTACCTATTAAGAAGTAATTCTTTTAGTTGATTATTAACAATGCACTTTTGGTAGGGTAATGAGACCGATATGACAGCAGGAATTAATAGCTCTGTAACTAATCTACATTTAATGAAATGTTATATACTAACACCATTCCTGAAAAGTCACGTAACAGTGCCACTTGTAACAAAATATGTTCTGTAGATTTTTTAAAAAAGGCTAAACTTTCATAATCAGGTTCACTTTCAAAGTATTATAAACAATCGGAATAAAATGCAAATTTCCGTTTTAAATATACAGTAGATTATGATGATGCGATTTTGTGTAACAGAATTAATTCATCGTGAAATTTTCGCTTCAAACAAAAACGATGCTTTCAACATTATAGCTAATACACCAATATGTGAAGTATCCGATTACGGAAGGTTAACTTGGATACTTATGAGCAACTACCCAAAGAAAAGTGAATATGTATGAATGGTTTTTGTGATACTTTTATGTTAGCCGGGCGCAGGTAATAAATCAACAAAGATTGCTTTCATATCATATTCTTATTTTATTATTTTCATTTAAAATACAAACCTCTTTCACTCATTTCATTTAAAATGCATGCCTTACACTAATTTCATTTAAAAAACTGAAAAGATATACAATAACAAGAAATAATTCCATAATTATAAATAAAGAATTATTTTTAATTTACATGAGCAAAAACTGGCAATTTTAAAAATGCTATTGACGAGATATGCGCACTGCTGTTATAAATGTAAGCCTTTTTTCTTCTTATCGAGGAGCAAATTATAAATCGCCAAATATTATTCCAATTTCTTTCATTGAAGATATTTTTTAAGTCGTTACAAACATTGCTTTCATATTTAAAACTTTCGTTGGTACTACTTAGTTATCCCGTTGACTAATTTCGCCAAATTATATAAATAGCCAAATTATACAAATTGACGTAATTTTTATTTTAAATAACGAAAGAACTAATAAAGTAGTATAACATTAACAAAAATACAAGTAAAACGTCGAATTAAAAATCACTTGGTGACGTGAACACGTGTAACTTGCTTAAAGTCAGGTGAATTTGACATTTACGATCAACCATTATTGGCATTTAATCTTATAGTTTGGCGATAGATTTTTGTCGACGGAATATCTACGTGGTACCTTTTCGTTTTATAATGATAATTTCTCAGTAATTTTTTTCCTTTTATTTTACATAAAATCACTAATTTTTTTTCTTGGTGCTACATAGTTATCCCGTCGATTAAAAATCTATCGCCAAATTATAAGATTAAATGCCAATAATGGTTGATCGTAAATGTCACATTCACTCGACTTTAAGGAAGTTACACGTGTTTACGTTATCAAGTTATTTTTATTTCGACGTTTTATTTGTATTTTTATTAATTTTATACTAATTTATTTGTTCTTTCGTTATTTAAAATACAAATTATGTCAATTAATATAATTTGCCGAGTGGTTTGGCAATTTATATAATTTGGTGAAATTGGTCAACGGGATAACTAAGTAGTACCATTTTTTTATTAAGATGTTTGTATTTCTTTTTTTAAATTCGTAGAGCCGTTTTTATTCTTTAGCCAAAAGAGTTAATTTGAATTTTCTCCGTTGCTAGAGTAACGGATGTAATGTTAGATATTGCGAGGTGTAGACGCCAAAGACACCGTCAAATTAGAAAAATATGAAAAATGTTATGAACTGTTGGATTTATAAGAATTTACTTGGTACCATTCGATTCAGCATACAGAAATACATTAAATTATGCTATTATTTGACGCATAATTATAATATCCGATTTTTAAAGAATTTTCCCCCCTCTCCTTGCAAAAACGCCGTTAGGGGTGATACTTTAGAAAATACTTTCTTAGCTAAAGTCTATGCCATAAGAAGTATTTTTTCCACGATTTTCAAGATCTTAGGTTCAGTAGTTCGCGCTGTGCGTTAATAAGTCCCCTAATCCAGACTTTATTTTATATACTATATAGATATACCATTTGGCGGTGACTCGATGATAGAAAATTAGTCCAATATCATTTGAAATATTACATAACAGAGGAGAAAATACGAAAAAAGGCGAAGAAGAAATGACGAATTACAAAAGACTTGTAATTATTTTTTCAAAATGTTGAAATTTTCGATAATAACGCAAGATTGTATAAATTTCCTGGATTTCGAAGCTGTGTATTTTCCTATAAATGAAATTGGCGATATGACTTAAGAAAAAATGAAATAAACAATAGGTAATATTTGCTTAAAAAAATGGATAATAATCGTTGATCTGAGTTCGAGTTTATAAATATCACATGCTTTCGGAATTACGGTGAAAAACAATTTAAAAAGTATGAAATTATTTTAGAATATGTATGTGTGGCAGAAATTCGCACTAAAATTTAAGTATTTTATTCCATTTTTAAAATATTAACTGACGTCTATATAAGTTACAATTGAATATAAAAATGTACTCAAAAAATGATCTCGTTAAAAAACACCATTTGTGAGAATATCCTCAAGCTAATGTCACGCTTATGCATTTTTGGCTTAAAATCACATTGTTTGGCGACAAAAGTAAAATAAAAAATCGTAAAGTAACAAATAATAATTACACATGTGTCTCATAAATACATATGCTTGTTTCTTCTATAAGTCACGTGATGGGGCAATTAGATAAAAAGAAAAAGAAAATAAAAAAAAGAAAAAAAAAGTCATTAAAAATTCATCTAATCAAATTTTCAGATTCATTTCTATAATCTAACGCAGGCGATAAAGAGCCAAATATTGCGTATCAATTGTAATCTTTCTCATTAAATTAATTTTTAAGCATTAGAAATATTTCTTTCAGGTTTAATAGTCCAGGCAATACGGAATTTTACCTAGCAAAATTAATGGTAGTACTGGAAATCGGCTTTCTAGGTATTTTTTGGGTCGCTGAATCCGAATTTGTAACTTCCCACCAAAATTTCCCCCGGCAACCTCCCCCAATTTTGGTAAAAAGCCCCCCAAAAAAGTTTTTTTTTAAAAAAATCAATTTTTTATTGTTTCAGAGAAAAAGTATCTAGAAATTCAGAAAGTAGACAAAATTTCCAACAAATTAGATATATGACATTATGACTTAGGATGAAGGGGAAGGGGGGATCTGCCTCGGAACATGCGCGCGGTGCTGCGTAAACTAAGTTGTGCAATTCCACTTAACCACTCACACGTTTACATTCGCCCTTCCATCTCCCCTCCGAACTTTCTCTATAAGGTTTACTTTAAGATTTTTGGGTCGCTGAATCCGAATTTTTAACTTTCCCCCAAAAATTTCCCCCCCGAACACCCCCCCCACCAAAAATAGTTGTTTTTAACTTAAATTTCTTATTGTTTTAGGGGAAAAGCATTAAGAAATTCAGAAACTAGGCAAAATTTGCAACAAATAGGATATATGACATTATGAATTAGGATGAACGGGGAGGGTGAGGGTTGCCTCGGAACATGCACTGCGGCGCTACGTGCACTAAATGATGAAGTCCAGGCAATAGAGGATTTTATCTGCCAAAATTAATGGTAGTACTGGAAATCGGATTTCTAGATGTTTTTTGGGTCGCTGAATCTGAATTTGTAACTTCCCACCAAAATTTCACCCGGCAACTACCCAAAAAATTGGTTTTTGAGAAAAGCGCTCGGGGAATGTTCGGAGGCAGCCCCCTCTCTCCCCGTTTATCCTACGTCATAATGTCATATATCATATTTGTTGCAAATTTTGTCTAGGTTCTGACTTTCGTAATGCTTTTCCCCTAAAAAAATAAGAAATTTCAGTTAAAAACAACTAATTGGGGGGGGGGGGGTCTTTCGGGGGAAAAATTTTGGGGGTAAGTTAAAAATTCGGATTCAGCGACCTAAAAAACTGAAAGTAAACCTTATAGAGAAAGTTCGGAGGGAAGATAGGAGGGCTAATGTAAACGTGTGAGTTGTTAAGTGGAATTGCGCAACTTAGTCCACGCAGCACTGCGGCGCATGTTCCGAGGCAAATCCACCCTTCCCCTTCATCCTATGTCATAATTTCATATATCTAATTTGTTGCAAATTTTGTCTACTTTCTGAATTTCTAGCTACTTTTCCCCTAAAACAATAAAAAAATGGATTTTTTTAATAAAAACCTCTTTTGAAGAGCTTTTTACCAAAATTTGGCCGGGTTGCCGGGAGAAATTTTGGTGGGAAGTTGCAAATTCGGATTCAGCGACCTCAAAAACATCTATAAAGCCGATTTCCAGTACTACCATTAATTTTGCTAGGTAGAGTCCCTGTACGGTCTCTATTGGCTGGACTATAAATTACATTACAAATATTTATTTTAGGTTTAAATTAAATATTTTCGTTTAACATTATCCCTCATTTAAATGGATTTTTCTTTTTTTATTTTCCAATTAAATATCAGTAATTATTTTCTTCATTTATTTTGTAACGGATACAGCGATTTCAATTCATTTGTCGCCCAAAAATAATCTCTGGCAACCTTTTCGTTCAAAATAACAATAAAATGCGAAATTTATTACCAAAAAATCATAGTTATCCCTGTATATTTTACTCATAAACCACCGCGTGAATATTCTCTATTGAATGACGCTATTTGCAAAAAATCCACCGGGTAGTTTTTGAAAACACTCGAGCGGAACTTTTAGAGCTTACTGCTTTATAATATATATGATATGATATGATGATATGATATGATAATTGATACTTGAATAGTATTAATGGCGAAATTTACAGAATAATAAGATGAGCATCAGAGAAATTACTTTGAAATTGGTTTGCTGATTACTTTTTTTCTAATCATATTTCTAGGTTTTGAAATTACATTTGTTTCTTTACATGTTTTTTCCTTGTGTGACGCTTTATTCAGGTGTATTTGTGATGTATTGATTTCCGATTTCTTAACATATTTTTGATTTATAGGAGACCATTACCAATATGTGAATAGCCTCTGATTTTGCTGATGAAATATACTTTTAAACGGTACGAAAAAATGGTAAAAGCCAGCTGTTTTCTTTTGTCACGATTCGCTTAATTTTAAATATACACATATGCAGCTTTTTGTAATAATCTGGTAGGGTAAAAAAAAAGATTCTAATTGATCCATTTTTTCCTAGAAGGGGTGTATAAAAGTAGAAAATTTATAACTTTTTGAAAGAGAATGGGAAGACCACTTCATAAGCATAATATTGTTTCATTTTGAATACTTTTGCAATTTACACTACCTAACTATCATATGCATATATATATGTGAATATATTGAAGATCTCCCTTTGACAAAAAAGAAAAGGGGAAAATTCTTCTTGAATTTTATATATGTTTGTATGTTCATATGTAGGTTTGTGATTGTTTATGTTCATATGTAGGTTTGTGATTGTTTATGTTCATATGTATGTACAGGGTGATAAGAAATAAACACTTCAATTTGAAAATTCAATAATTCATTAACTATAATAAATATGAATATGAAATGGGGCCATTTACATCTGTTGTTCTTAAATTTCATGTACTGTAATTCTAATAATAATTAAAATTTTGATCAATAGATGGCGGTGCACCCTATCAAATATTAAGAATGCTCAATAAATTAAAAAATTATAATTGTCTTTTCGTGCTTCAATCGTTAAAATGCACAAATAATACAGTTTGGGATATTTTTTATGCAGTTTTGCATGCTAGTTTGAGCATTATTGTAGTTTGAGACCGTGTAGCGCCATCTAACGACGAAAATATCAACTGCTTTAAAAATTACAGTATATAAAATAAAATCTCTATAATAATAGCCTAAGTCATGTGACTGTCATCAATAGTTCCGGGTTGACCGCTTGACTTTTTATATGCCAAACAGCCAATTTTGTAATTTAATGTTAGCCGAGCGCAGGTGATAAATCGCCAAATATTGTTCCATCGCCATCATATCATCAGTATTATAATGGTCCATCGCATGCGACTGTCATAAACAATTTTTCAAGAGGTAAATTAAAACAAAGCTTTGATTTTGAAATTAAATGTCATAGTTTATAGAATTATTTATTACTTTTTTTTTCTTTAAGAAATAAGAGAAAATTGAGAGTCATAAACTTTAATCATTTCAGTTTTAAATTAAAGTTATGTATTTTAAATAAAATGAGTGAAAGTAATGAAATTAATGAAATAAGAAAAAATACGAAGGGTACAATATTTGGCGATATATCACCTGCACTCGGCTAACATAAAAATACAGAGTTCATGATTTCTGTATCAGAATCTTCTGATTTGGCGAAGGATTGAGCAAGTAAATTAAATTATGAATAACAGTAACATGATACAATGCTTAACATACATTTAAAGGAGACCAAACTGGTTTGCCAAGGGCGGCTAGTTTAGGAATAAGCAGATATAAATGTCACTTTTTTCATCTTCAAATTTATTGTAGTTTATGAATGGAATTTTCAGATTGAGGCGTTTATTTCTGAACACCCAGTATCTATATCTACGAATACTGAAATGGACAAATTGTTTTTCAAGTTTTTTTTACAGCTGGTTGGCCTTTTTTGGCGAGCGTGATTTGGCGCATAATTAAATCCATTGTTGCTTCAAGCCATATACAATTGTGTGAGTTACAGAGAATATTTGACAATTTATCACCAGTAGAGGGTTAGCAGAAAATACCTTAAAATTAAGTTATAATTAAGTTCTAAAAATATAAAAATGTTGTAGAGCTATCGGAAACACACCTGTGTATATAATGTTTATAATTCTAGCTGATCAGGAAGTGAGGGAGTTAAAAAAGTTTTAAAAATTCTATCTTTACATACAAAACCAAGTTGAATTAAATATGAGTGTAAAAAGTATGCTCTCATTTGCCTGTACATTTCTAGTATTTTACCTGCATCGTAAAACTTAAGTTCTTTGATACCGACAACATTTTTTAAGATAAAAAATGTTGGACTCGATGATTTTTGTCATTCTTTAATGTTTTTTACATTAATTTTGAATTATACGCATTGTTCACAAAGTTTCAAGACTGGTCTGAAAATACAAAATTTATTAAACATTGTTGTGCAGCGAACTAAAATTCTTCGAAATATGACCCTTGGGCATCAACACACCGCTGCCAGTGTTTTTTCCATTGCTCGTAGGCTCCCTGGAAGTCTTCGCGCGAAAGGCTGTTAAGGGACCTTGTCGAAGCTGCCTGGTTCGCTGGAATCGTGTCGAACCGCTTCCCTTTCAGATCTTTCTTGATTCGGGGAAACAAAAAAGTCACTGGAAGCAAGGTCGGCGCTGTAGGGGGCTTTCGGCAGTATTGCCACGTTAAAACTACGGCGGCGACGAGCGGCATGTGAGAGGGGTCATTGTCGTGGTGAACAATCCAATCGTCCCTGATATCTGGGCGGACGCGCCAAACAGAATGTCATGGGTCAGTTTTACGCTGGAATGCTCCAGCAATTGAAGGATCGAGTCCGTGTCCACCCAGACATCAGAGGCGACTAGATTGTTCACAACGACAATGCCCCCTCTCACACGTTGTTCGCCGCCGCTGATGTTTTGGCTAAGTTTAATGTGGCAATACCGTAGCAACAAGCTCCTACAGCCCCGACCTCGCTCACAGTGACTTCTTTTTGTTCCTCCTGATAAAGAAAGACCTGAAAGGGAAGCGATTCGATACGATTTCAGCGATCCAGGCAGCTTCCACGAGGTCCCTTAACAGCCTAGCACGCGAATACTTCCAGGGAGCCTATGAACAATGGAAAAAACACTGGCAGCGGTGTGTTGATGCCTAAGGGTCATATTTCGAAGAATTATAGTTTACTGTACAAAAATGTTTAATAAACTTTGCATTCTCAGACCAGTCTTGAAACTTTGTGAACACGCTCTGTATATCCATTAATATAAAGAAAAAATTTCTCAATATGATAAGGAATATAAGTCTTCAGTTATATAACATATTTTAATATGTTAAACTCTTTCGTTGGAGTAAGTCTATTACAAATTAAATAATTATTAATTTGCTGGAAATTGAAACAAAACCATAATTAACATTATAAAGAAAACACAGTCTTTTTTGCCTATGTCTGAAATTATTTCTTTTGGAAAACGACTAAATCTGGAAAAGTTCTATAGAAAAGAACTTCCAATGGTAAGCAATATGTAAAAACATCGGAAGTAAATTATGTGGAATTGACATTCCCAAAGGCAATTCAAACATCATATTGAATCTGACGTTTTCTGTAATAGATTGTATACAAATTCAAATTCTTTTTCCGAGAAACATTGCTCGCGAGATAATAAAACGGTTTGAACTACCAAAGATTAAGAATTTCTATTTGTTGTGAAGCAAAAGTGCACCTTTCTTGATTCACCTGGGGAAATTTGAATACGAAAGGTAAAGTTGTTTTTTCAACTGAAACAGACTTACAACTATTTTCTGAAATGGAGTTTTATTTTCTTTTCAGAAAATTCTAGATAGGGTATATTTTACTAGTGAAGCCGCATTAATAAAAAGTCAAATGTTTGTAGGAAAGAAAACTGAAAGGTAATAAGTTTGTTGTATATTATACGACAAGGAATGTCGCAATTTTTTTCAAATCAATAACCTGAGCTGTTACATGGTTGAAGAAACTTTAAAGCGAGTAAACAAAATGAAATTTTCATTAAATTTCTAAAAGAGAAAAAAGAAAATAATACTAGAAAACATGAATTCTGCTTTTTCTGAATTTAATGTCGACCCAATAAAAAAAATATATATGTATATTTATATAGATAATACAAAACATATTTCAGTTTTAAGACTTAAAACACACGCTTTTTCTTTATATAAAATGACGTCATTCACATTCACTGGAGAATTCCTCACTTGTGACCCAGTCTTAAACAGTATCTATAGTAAAGTATGCATATGACGTCATAATCGCTGAATAATACACAAATGTAAAAAAACAAGAAAACAAACAAACAAACAAAAAAATCAGATGTCACTCAAGAAACTCGACAAAAAAATCGCTATCTAATGATTCATATGCTTTCATTTGTTTGTAATATAAATAATTAAATTAAATATAGTTTATAATAGCGCCATGTTTTATTAGAAACCATTCATTTATATTTTTTCAAAATAGCAGGTATTTTAATTGCATGCTTTTTTTCAGTAGTTATGGGAGAATGGTAACAAAAATATAATTACTATTTCCCAACTGTTTTTTGTTTACTTTTACAGAAATGGAGTACTTGAGTTGCCAAAATTAAACAAAGGGAGCTAAAAACTAAAAAAAAAAAAAAAAAAAAAAACCTAGAAAATAGGAATTGTGCTTTTTCAGAATTTAGTGTTGCCCCCGATGAAAAAATAATGTATGTATATATAAATAGTACAAAACATATTTCAATTTTAAGACTATATTTAAGAATAATAAAGCACACACGTTTATTTTGTGTAAAATGAAGTCATTCGCATCCGCTTAAGCATTCCACATTTACGATCCACTCTTAAACATTTACAGTAAAGCATGCTTAGGATGTCACTTTCGCAAAATAATACACAAATGCAGCAAAAAAATGCCGTCATTAAAGAACCTCGACAGAAAAAAATGGCTATCTAATGATTCCGAAGCATTCATTTGTTTGTAACATTAATATAGACGATTTCAGTCGTGACGTCAGTCCTGACGTTTTGGTTGGAAACTGATACCAAACAAACAGTTGCTATGTTGTATTTTCTATTTTGTTTGTGTGTTACAGCTATATCTTATATCTATATCTTACATCTAAGTGTTTTAATACTTGATATGCACTGGTAACATTTTCCACGATTTATAATTAAAAAGAAATGACGCATAGCAACCGTTTGTTTGGAGTCCGTTTCCAACCAATCCCTCATGACTGACATCACACTGAAAGCGTCTATAGATACTTCAAATTAAATATATTTTATAATAGCTCCATGTTTTAACACAAAATTTTCTTTTATATTTTTTCAAAATAGCACGTATTTTAATTACATTTTCTTTCTGTTGTTATGAGAAAATGGCAACAAAAAGATATAATCGCTATTTTTCAGCTATTTTCTCTTTACTTTCTACATAAATGGAGTACTTGAGTTGCCAAAATTAGACAAATGGTGCTGAAAACTACTAAAAAATTAATATTTGAAAAATAAATGGAGATACAGTTTTCAAACAAATTGCATTTAAAATCACTGTTTTTTAGGTAGCTTTCATTACAAAAAGCAGTTACTATTGCAGCCGTTCGGAGGAAAGCGATTTCAAAAAATTTTGGTATATTTTCATCGATCATGACCCCCAGACCCCGAAACCACCCTCCGTTCAAAAGTTGATATATATATATATATATATATATATATATATATATATATCCATATATATATATATATATATATATATATATCTGACCTTTGTCATACTGTAACTCTCGAATTTATGAACCGATTTGGATGTAATTCAGTATGTACATAGTACATACCAATGTCTCGACCGAGTTCGTTGACCAGCTTCATCCGCCATTTTGTTTCAAAATGGCGGCCATTTAAAATTTTTTTAAAAATTTTAAATTTTAAATTTGGTACCAAAGAATTGATAATGGAAAAATATTTTTTTCTTATGTATTTGACCTTTATACGAAGATTCCGGAGCAGTTTTTGTTTCGTCTATATCTTAAAAATGGCTGAGTTATAGCATTTTGAATTTCTAGCCTGGCTGACATTTTGAAACGTCCTGAATTTTGTCACGCGATAAAAGGCGTATTTATGAACCGATTTGGATGTAACTTCGTTTGTACATAGTGCATACCAATGTCTCGATCGAGGTCGTTGGCCAGCTTCATCCGCCATCTTGTTTCAAAATGGCGGCCATTTAAAAAAATTTAAAAAAATTAAAATTTAAAATGAGATACCAAAAAATTGGAAAATGAAAAAGATTTTTTTCGTATGTGTTTGACCTTAATACAAAGATTCCGGAGCAGTTTTTGTTTCGTCTATATCTAAAAAAATGGCTGAGTTATAGCATTTTGAATTTCTATTGCGGCTGACATTTTAAAACGACCTGATTTTTGTCACGCGATAACAAGCGTATTTATGAACCGATTTGGATGTTACTTGGTCTTACATAGTACATACCAATGTTTCGACCGAGTTCGTTGGCCAGCTTCATTCGCTATCTTGTTTCAAAAGGGTTGCCATTAAAAAAAATTAAATTTAAAATTTAAAATGAGGTATTAAAAAATTGGAAAATGAAAAAGATTTTTTTATGTGTTTGTCCTTGATACAAAGATTCCGGAGCAGATTTTGTTTCTGAAAATTTGTTCTTTTGTTTATATCTTAAAAAATGGTTGAATTATAGTACTTTGAATTTCTAGTATGGCTAACATTTTGAAACGTTCTTGTATTTGTCACGCGATAACGCAGGTATTCGCCTATTTCCATATAAGAAGGCATGTGGATAGTATACATCAACATCTCAGCCAAATATAAGTTACTTTAAATAAAAGCAGCTTCGATAAAGCTGACTAATTTCGAGAAATTCTCATTCATAATGATTTACTATTGATAAAAATTAGTATTGAATCTCCTATATTCGGTTTCCACTAATTGAGCTTCGTGTGTTTGAATAATAAAAGTTGGTTTTTTTAAAATAAAGAATTTGAAAGCTACCTCTTCCTCCCGGCACTGGCCGGAAGGACTTTTTCCAATACGACGGTATAAAAATTGAAAATGTGCGATGCTTAGAAAAAAAAATACTATAGAGTATTTAATGCATTGCTTTGTTTTACGGCGGGCTTCTGTAAGGTAACGTTATTTTTTGAAGACGACACAAAATAAGCTGGGAGAAAGAAATAGCATACCGTACCGGTGGCTAAAAATTAATATTTCAAAAATAAATTGAGATGCAGTTTTCAAACAAATTCCATTTAAAAGTACTTTTTTCCCCCAATACGACTGTATAAAAATTGAAAATGTGCGATGCTTAGAAGTTAAAAAAAAATTGCAGTAGAGTATTTGATACTACTTAGTTATCCCGTCGACCAAAACCTATCGCCAAACTTTCAGATTAAATGCCAATAAGGGTTGATCGGAAATGTCATATTTACTTAACTTTAAGCAAGTTACACGTTTTCACTTCATCAAGTGATTTTTATTTCCTTGTTTTATTTCTATTTTTATTAACGTTATACTAATTTATTTATTCTTTTGTTATTTAAAATAAAAATTATGTTAGTTTGTATAATTTGGCAAGTGGTTTAGCGATTTGTATAATTTGGCGAAATTGATCGACGGGGTAACAAAGTAGTACCGAGTATTTAACCGTACAAAAACAAAAGAACTACAAAAAATTAATATCTCAAAAATAAATTGAGATGCAGTTTTCAAACAAATTGAATTAAAAAGTACTTTTTTCCCAATACGACGGTGTAAAAATCGCAAATGTGCGATGCTTAGAAGTTTAAAAAACTGCATTAGAGTAATTAACAGTACAATGATACATCTGCTTTCTTTAAGGCTGGCTTATACAACGTAACGTTATTTTTTGGAGACGACATTTTATTTGATGGGAGAAAGAAATTGCATACCGCGGGCTAATAAACTACTAAACTTACACTAAAAATAGGCACGCTCTCTCGACTGTCAAGTTGATGGGTTTCTAGTTTTATATGAGATGTGAATTTCCAACTGGGCGAAAAATGTCCGAACCAGGATTCGAACCAGATATACCTTGGCTATAGGTTGCCATTGCTTTGGCAACTGAGCTTTCCCGGACGAATCTGGAGGCCCTAATTCATCCAGCTAACCCCAGTGATCACAGCATCTAGTCTGATATATGAATTAGCTCAACAGAATAAATTGTACTTAGTGGTACTCCAGTAAACTCTGGATACGTAATTACAGTTGATTAATTTTAACACAATTAATCTAATTGGTAAATAAATTATATGAGATGTAAATTTCTAAATGGGCGAAAAAATGTCTGAGTCAAGATTCGAATCAGGGATATCTTCGCATCTGATTAATCTATCTGAGTAATTGCGTTAAAATTAATCGACTGTTATTCCAACTTTATGTTTGAAATCATCCGAAAATATAGCATACAAGGAAGGTCTCTATATCGGGCAAAGTCAGAATATTTTGAAAAAATATTAATTAAACTATTTATGTATGTAATACAGGATTAGTCAAATTTAGCGGCAGAATTGCAGTAGAAAGTCAGTAAAAAAATAAAATACTTTCGAGTATTTGACGCGAAAAAACGAAAGCGTCACGCGATTTGGCGAGCAGTACTTTTCCTCGCCAAAAGCAAACGATGTTAATGCGCCTGAAAATTGCTTGTTAATTGATTTTTAGAATGCGTGTAAATAGTATTTAATGAATTTAAACTTAAACAATGAGAGAGTTTAATAAATACATTTTTTTTGTATTATATATTTATGTTGCTAGTTATTTAATTTTCATTACTTTAAAAGCAATTTCATATACAAAAAATATCTTCATATATTTAATCGTATTCCAAAATAAACGAAAGATGAAGAATGCTGCAGTCATTCATTTCAATACCAATTAAGTCGTTGTTTCCATAGCAAAAAAATTGAATCGACAGTGATCAATTGAACTGAATTTTCAGATTGAAACAATTTTAATGAATTAAAATTTTGTTTTAAAACATAAAATTTGATAGATAATTTTCATTATAAATATACATATATATGACAAAACCATTGTTAAATCAAATTAAAACTGACAAAACTAATTTTATTTACATTAAATTTAATCAAACAAATTCAATATGAAACATTTTTATTTTAAAGAGTATTAGACATAAAAAATATTTTTTGAAATTTTATTCCATCGCCAACCGGAGATAAGTCGCTAAATATCTAAATTTTCATTATTTTTTTACGGACGCTCTATCGAGTTTCTGCCGAAATTTGTTTTATAAACATATATATCATCATGAGTAGAACATTCTATAATTTTTTCAGATTTTTCGGAGTATACCCGTATGAAGACCTTCCTTGTTAGTTTTACAATAACATAAATTCGAAATTATTACGTCGCATATACACTGGCCTCCAAAAGTTAAAATACAGGGACTGGATGCTTTCGATTGCACACGTTTTGTCGAATATCTACCAACATTATTGACAAATTGTTCTTGAAATTCTAGGATGTAAAGAACATGTTTGATATTATATTTCTCGGTGAAGATTAATCGGGGGGTACAATTAGAGGGCTAATAATACATTTAATAATAAAATAATATTTGCGATCCCCTATGTAGCAGAAAAGTATGAAAATGGTTTGTCACTGTGATAAATGACTATTTGAGTCCTGTTCAACGTTTGTGTGCATTTTTGTAAACACAGCACTCATATTCGTGAAGATGTTAACGTTTTTGTGAAAAATTCAAAAGTTTTTTGTTTATCGCATACAGAGTTTTCAACCAAATTAAACACAACTTTCCAAAAACCTGACAAAGAACAGTAGCAACAGTATACTGCAATTAAAACATGAATATATCGAATATTTGATGAGATATGGGCATTTGTATGAAATAATTTGTAACTGCGCATGCGTGGAAGATCCTAAAATTTTTATTATATAATTTGGTAGTCAGCTATTTAGGGCAACTCATGTAAAACGTCGATATAGTGAGTTGCTTCCTAAAAATAGCTTTATTATAAGGGATTTTCCGCAACTTTTCAATCAGTTCCCTATATCTTTCTAAGTTTTCACAACATTTGACTGAACTTTTTATAGAAGTGTCTTCAAAATACTGACTACCAAATTATGAAACAAAAATTTTGAAATCTTCCGCGCATGCTCAGTTAAAAATTATCTCAAAAAATGCCCATATCTCATCAAATATTCAATATATTCCTGTTTTAATTGCAGTATACTGTTACTACTATTCTTTGGCAAGTTTTCGGAAAGTTGTGTTAAATTTGGTTGAAAACTCTGTATGTTATAAGCAAAAAACTTTTGAATTTTTCACAAACACTATAACATCTTCACGAATATGAGTGCTATGCTTACACAAATGCATATAAACGTTGAACAGGACCCAAATAGTCATTTACCACAGTGACAAACCATTTCCAGACTTTTCTGTTACATAGGTGATCGAAAATATTATTTTATTATTAAATTTATTATTAGCCCCCTAATTGTACCCCCCGATAAATCCTCACCGAGAAATATAAAATCAAACATGTTCTTTACATCTTAGAAGTTCAAGAACAATTCGCCAATAATGTTGGTAGATATTCGACAAAACGTGTGCAATCGAAAGCATCCAGTCCCTGTACCTTAATTTTTGGAGGCCAGTGTACGTATACCTAGCACATTTTCTCCATCGGCTCTTATTTTGTGTATCTATTTAAAATGAAGGAATCTTCTTACGAAAAATGTGCATTCTACTGTAGTCGAATTCCCGCAAATCTAGCTTAAGATGTTCATAAAATAATGACATTCGATTTGCAGATCACATGTAATGAAGCGAAACAAGTCGGAAATTGCACGTCAAACGTAGAAAATGAGGTGCGTTCGTAGTATAACTAGTTTTATAAATGTTCCGATCTTGGTGCAATAGCTGTTGCACTCTTATGAAAAATGCATGAATACAAAACTTATTACGATTATATATGTTAAATTCAGTAATACGGAAATAAAACGACTACAACTTAAATAGAAATTAATCACCATGAGAACCTAGAATCATTATCTATCATGGGATATGATTGACTTAATTACGTATGATAGGATTTAATAGAACGAAGAAAACTTTTATTAATATCTTTTTAAGTTCTGATCCGATTTTCATATAATTTGAGATGACTCTACAAAATTCTCCAATGATTATATACATTAAATCACAAACCATTCGGTTGGGTAGTTTTTGCGCTATTATATTTGGGACGGACCGGTTGTGCTATGTTTTGACATAATTACAACATTTCCCATAGATAAGAATGTAATGGAATGCTTTTGAGTGTCTCTGTAAATAAACTATGAACGTTACGTTTTTTATTTTGAATATCGAACATGGTATAGTAAATCCCAAAAACATATATCAATTACAGATCAATCCAACTATATTAACGCGATTTAGAGTTCGGGCAGACTGCCTGACAGACAAAACGAATTCATAAACACCTTTCAACTATGTTGGAAAGTGTTAAAAACGCATAATTGGTTGAGATTTCACTTTCAGAAATTTATACCAATAGACGGAAGCATACTTGAATGATTTTGTACTGCCCTGTATTTTACCTACTATCTTTATATACATGCCACTGTTTAGCTAAAATTTAATTAAGACTAAAACGCGTTCTAAACTAGTGAATTAAACTTTCCATAGATTATCCATAGACGGCCATGTATCTAATTCTTTGCGTGGTCCTGTATATCATTTTATCTATGTGCTACAAACATATCTTAGTATACTAAATGTAGTTTAGCGTAAAAATGCGTATCTCATTTGAAATACACCTTTAAGCTGCTTTCGTTCATACCCAGTAACCTTTACAAATTCTTTTGTGTAGCGCTGTATATGATCTACAGCCTTTATACATACAACGTAATATGAAAAAAATTAGTTAAACTTAAAAACTCATATCATAACTAAAAATGTACTTCCAGAAATCAGTGCTAATATACAGTATTTAGGGTATGTATAGTATCCGAAATCTATCGTGTGTCCCTGTAAATACTATGCGCTTTCTATTATACAGGAAGTAACTTGTAGTAAACCTCAGCAACGTATATCAATTTCATTATATGTATGTGAAATATTTTAACATAATTAAAATACGCAGTAAACAATGTTTCCCCCTATATCATTCGGTAAAGGAATTCTTTTGTATGGCCCTTTAAATGAATAATAAATATTCTTTGCACCGCATATTCTACAGAATGTATATTTTGGTGTATTTCATAAATGCATATCAATTTCATTATGTTCGAGGATGTAACATCATTAAAATGCACTGGAAACTATTTTTTTCCATGTGCCGTAATGTAACGGTGTACTTTTGACTGTCTTTGTAACTGAACTGTGCATCCGATTTTCATAAAATTTGAAATGGCTCGACAAAATTCTTCAACAATCATATATTTAAAATTCTAAACCATTCGGTAGGATAGTTTCAGTTCTGTTATACGCGGACGAACGGACAAACAGACAGACAGACGGACCAACCAGACGACGACTATAGTTGCTACGTATTTATATAATTACGAACGCACCTAATAAGGTGATGCTTTACGTTCATAATATTATGACATTTATCAGAAGAAAGTTGGCGTAAATGGTTACAGTTTTTCTTACATACTGTTGCACAGTATAAATTGGCTAATGTATTCTCCAGAACCAGAAATCATATTCTGCAAATCACTTTAATAAGAGTGGTAGTAAGTAGTATATGAGCGGCCAATGAATTCCTCCAGTTTGGAACACTAGTTTTGGGTTTCAATCTTCTGAACTCAAGTGGAGAAGCTGTGGAAGCATTTTCAAAGTTACTTCCACATAATTGAAAATTCGAGTTACTAACTCTTCAAAAGTGCTCTCTGAAAATTTAACCTTAACAAATATAACTATGGTGGTTGTTAAATAGTACAGACACGTACACTGTAAAAAAATGACATTTTTACAGTACAAAGTACTGTTCATCTCGAGCACAAACTCGATCACAGTGAATGTGCTGTATCTTTCTTTGGTTTCCTGACTATATAAACATGGAAAATACAGTAGTTGCGTAAAATTAACAGCACAATGTACTGGCAATTCAGACGCCAGAAGTTTGTGCTGGCGTCCAAATTGCCAGCACATTGTGCTGTTAATTTTACGCAACTACTGTATTTTCATGTTTATATAGTCAGGAAACCAAAGAAAGATGCAGCACATTCACTGTGATCGAGTTTGTTCTGGCAAATTTACAGTAGTTTTCTTACAGTGTCTATAGTACACACAGTAGTACACATACATAGTATGCGCTCATATACACACACAAACGAAAAACATAGTCACAAGTTTTAATTCTTATTTACTAAACCATTTTGGTGAAATTAATATGTATCAGATAATTTACATTCCTGTAAGTTCTTTTACATATTTTTTTTCAAGAGTAATTTTCCTAAACAGTTGCATAACAGAGAATTCACAAATAAAATGCAGTAAGAATGTGGGTGTTTTTTAATCATCCCCTCAATGTACTGTTTTGAATTAAATCCATAGTAAAGTATTGTTTGCTGTAAGCCTTTTTAAAAACATTTATGTAGTGCTTGGACTACGTACGCATGCCCTGTAGTACATGTATGTTTGTATATTTGTAAGTATGTATATTCAGAAGTTACTGCCTAGAAGTTCTTTACATCAGCTAGTTTCGACAAATGAGGTGACGAATGCAGAAAACCTGTAAGATATCATATGACGTCACTCAAATCCAATGTGACTCTTAGCAAACATCGTAACGCCTCCTGAAATTGTTTCTTTGACTATATTAGAAAGAAGTATTCTTCTCAAGACGAATGTAGAAGTATGCTATCTACAATACTTTAAATTATAAACAAAACAATAAAAACAAGTTGGAAATTGCACGTCAAACGTGGCAAATGAGGTGTGTTCGTACTATAACTTGTTTTATAAATATTTTTTGCACCGCATATTGTACTGAATGTATATTTTAGTGCACTTCATACGTACATATCAATTTAATTCGTTTTGAAAGGCTGTAACATCATTAAAATGCACTTGAAATAATTTTTCCCCATTGACCGTAATGTAATGGAAAACTTTTGACTGTTCCTGTAATTAAACTATGCATCTGATTTTCATAAATTTTGAAATGGCTCGACAAAATTTTGCAACAATTATATATTTAAAATTTCAGACCATTCGGTTGGGTAATTTTTGCTCTGTTATATGCGAACGGACGAACGGACAGACAGACAGACAAATATTCTTATTTAGAAAAGAAAATCAAACAAACAAACAAAAAACTTCTCTGAAGTTTAGTAGTTATAATATCAAGATGAAAATCTTGCTGAAAAAAAATTAAAAGAAAATATTTGGCTTATTTTTTTAACCCTTTCAGGGGCAAAGTACTTCTATTCATAAAATGTTGAAAAGATTGAATGAAACACGATTTTACGAACAGAATTATTTGAAAATAAGTAAAAGTTTTTTTTTCGCGCACATAATAAGAGAAAATTTTACATTCCAAAATTTTGGTGGCAACGTGTTATTTAGAAATTAAAATTAAGTAGTTCAAAAATTAACCACCGCCCTTCAAAGGGTAAAATAAGATGTTGATAAGGTACTATACATTTAAAAAAATAACCACCGTGTTGCGTATAGCTTTTTCAGGGGGTCTTGTCAAAATCTTTGAAGTACGATCAACAATTATGTTTAAAAATGAGCGACACTAGAACAAAGAAATTACTAGAAAATAGGAATTCTGCTTTTTCAGAATTTAATGCCGCCCCCGATGGAAAAAAAAAATATTTGTATATATAAATAGTAGTACAAAACATATTTCAAATTTAAGACTTAAAGCATACGCTTGTATTTTATATAAACGAGTTGCAACCCGTCGAAATTCGACGAAGTAAAATGTTAGAAAGGAACTGTCAGATCGAATTTATAATAAACCTAGAAGAACAATTACAATAAAAAAATCATCTTACATTGGTTGTCTAACTCTGAAAACAAATAATATTTTTAACCTAAAATTACCAAAATATTATTTCCACAAACTTCAACTGCTGAAATTATTGAAAAATTAAACTGTATTAGAATACGTAATCAAGATGAGTAATTATGATGAAGTTATCGATTGAGGCTCTTATGTTTCTTTTTACGGGATGAAAAATCAGTAAAAAGGATTTCGCTTTGTCACATCATAAAATTTTACTCCATAAAATCTAAACTGTTATTTTCAAATTCCCATAATTTACATACGCACCACTCAAATTCGCAATTTGAAAGTATTTTAAAGCGTAATAGATTATTAATGAATGTATTTCCAAACTTAAAGTCACGTTTGTCCGATACAACTTTTCATGTGAACATTCGCACAAACTTTAAGTTCTAATCTCAGCACCCGCGAAAATTTTTTTCAGAAATTTGCCTTTAGTTGTCATCTAATTGGCCATTTAGCATGTTTAGTTTTATGAAAAAATGATCGTTTTGTTTTAAATATGACGTCAATTTTACTCACTGAATCGGTTTGCCTAGCGTCTCAAACTCGGTATCAGCGTAATGTAAAAATATTGAAATGTGACTGATTTATGAAGAAGAATGCGTGTTTTGTTTAATGTCTGACGTCATTTTCTGTTCAAAAATTATAAAAAAGTTACTTTTATTTGTAATATGAAAACGGAATCAATAAGGATATAATCAATAAAAATAATAAACCATGACTATTTTCCCTTTACTTTCAATATAAATGAAGTACTTCAGTTGCCACAATTACAAAATTTGTATTAAAAACTGCAAAAAAATTAATATCTCAAAAATAAATTGAGATACAGCTTTCAAACAAATTGCATTTAAAAGCACATTTTTTCCCCTGTACGAAGGTGTAAAAATTGAAAGTGTGCGATGTTTAGAAGTTTAAAAATTTGCAGTAGCGAAAATCGCAAAACCGAAATTTCATTTCAAATTTCAAAGTGTTGCCATTCGCAAAATGACGTATGCGTTACGCACAGATATGTTTGTCCTTTATAATATAGATAGACATAATTCCAATCCGCTTAAGAATTCCACATTTACGATCCACTCTTAAACAGCTATACAGTAAAGTATGCATATAGGACGTCACTATATCGCGAAATAATATACAAACGAAGCAAAAAGATGCCGTCATTCAAGAAACTTGACAAAAAATTGCTATTTTATGATTCATATGCCTTCATTTGTTTGTAACATTAATATGGATAATTAAATATAGTTTATAATACCTCCATGTCTTAACAGAAATCATTCGGTTATATTTTTTCAAAATAGCACGTATTTTAATTTCATTTTTTTCGGTTGTTATGAGAAAATGACAACGAAAATATATAATTACTATTTTGCAATTATTTTTCCTTTACTTTCTACAGAAATGGACATTAAATAAATGGCTCTAAAAACTACAAAAAATGAATATATCAAAAGTAAATGAAGATGCAGTTTTCAAACAAATTGCATTTAAAAGTACGTATTTTTCCCAATACGACGGTATAAAAATTGAAAATGTGCGATGCGTACAAGTTAAAAAATTACAGAAGAGTATTTAGCAGTACAACGATACATCTGTTTTATTTTACGGCTGGCTTATCGCATATACAACATAACGTTATTTTATGGAGACGACACAAAATAAACTGGGAGAAAGAAATAGCATGCTGGGAGCTAAAAATGAGGGTCGACAATAAGAAAGGGTTATCAGAAAAATCCATCTTATCTGTCAAACTATTCTAGCTAAATTACATTAACTCCCGTTCAATATAAATTAAAGAACAATCACTTGAAGTCGATTTTAATTATTTATAAAAAAAATTCTTGTACTTTTATTTTGCTATTAAATTATTTTTTGAACACTGTAATAGCATATGGGGCATTCTCACAATCTTTTGACTTTCATGTCCCTGGATAATAATTTTTATTTTAATACACTTTTTTGTGTTTTGTTTTTAGTTCATATACTGGGGAATATCCCATTGCATGATTGCACAACAATATTAACGAGATAAATAAGTGTTGGACGATGTTGGGGGTCCAAACACCTGGAAAACTCCTATACCGTTCCGTGTCCCCGATGCTGATTTTTTAAGTTTGGAGCTGTCTGGATAAAATTATTTCAATAAAAATAATTCGATGTAATTTTTTTCTGAAACTGGAACTATTGTTTTATATAAATATGTAGCTAAAAATTAATCTGCACACATTTTTAGGGTTGTTATTATTTTTTAAACTCTGTCTCTGGGTTTTAGATTCCTTACCATCCCTCTTCTAAAATTATACAGAAAATCATTTCAGATGCAGCCACAGAATTCTTTTCAAGCTTTTTCTCATGCAGAAGTATGTTAGAGAAATAATGTCTAAAATTCTTTGGCAGGAAATTTACTGTAGAATTTAAATCAGCATTTAAATATCAATTTCAAGCATCGTGGCTTTATTGGTAGTCTCACCGTCCCAAGGTTTATTCCTGCACTTTTCGAGGTAAATTAAAAACTAGTCGGATGTACCAGTCCCAAAACTTTCTTCTATCTCATACATGTTAATACTTCAAAATTCGCTATCACACTGCCAAAATTAAATGGCAATCTATGCATCTCATGAGGATTTTAAAGATATGAAATTCCGTGCATTAGTTCTTGAGATATGACTATCGCTGAAATCGTCTAAATCCAGCAAAATGCTGCCTAGCAGCGCCATCTATTGGGTGATTATTACCAAATCCTAATCAGCAACAATTTATCTCAACGTCTGACTGAATCTGAAGTTTGGAGAAAATCCGGGCATTAGTTTTTGAGATAGAGATATAGCGAAAGTCATGAAAATTCCTGCATAGCAGCGCCACCTATTGGGTGATTAACACCAAAACCTAATTAACAACAACTTGTGTCAACATACAACTAAATCTGACGTTAGATGAAAATTCATCCATTAGTTCTATAGATAGAGCTATTGAGGCAATCGTGAAAAAGGCAGCACAGTAGCGCCACCTGTTGGGCGATTTACACCAACACATAACCAGTAGCAAGTCATATCAAGGACTAACTGAATCTGAAGTTTGATGGAAATCCGTGCGTTAGTTCTTAAGATAGAGCTATTGGGGAAATCGTGCAAATCCTACAAAATTCATCATAACAGCGCCACCTGTTGAGCGATTTACACCAAAACGTAATCAGCATCAATTCATATCAAGGACTAACTAAATCTGAAGTTTGATCAAAATCTGTGCATTAGTTCGTGAGATAGAGCTATTGCAAAAATCGTGAAAAATGCAGCATAGCAGCGCCACCTGTTGAGCGATTTACACCAAAAACTAATCAGCATCAAATTGTATTAGGGACTCACTGAATATAAATTTTTATTAAATTCCGTGCATTAGTTCTTGAGATAGAGTGCCCACAAAATTTGCGTCACATACACACAGACAGACAGACAGACAGACAGACTCACAGAGTCACAGACAGACATTTTGTAAAAACATGTTTTTTGGAATCTCTGAACCCTAAAACGTGTAAATCCTTTGAAAACCGGAATTCGAAACTTTTCATGAATCCAATACTTTCTTCTTGTAAAGATAGAAGAAAGTAAAAAAATTAATTTAATCCAATGTTAACAACTGCTTCTAAAAATCAACGAACATTATCATGGCTTATTATTATTATGGCTATTATTATTAGGTGCGTTCGTAATTATATAAATACGTAGCACCTATAGTCGTCGTTCAGTCCGTCCGTCCGTCTGTCCGTCCGTCTGTCCGTCCGTCCGTCTGTCCGCATGTAACAGAGCAAAAACTACCCAACCGAATGGTCTGAAATTTCAAATATATGATTGTTGCAAAATTTTGTCGAGCCATTTCAAATTTTATGAAAATCGGATGTATAGTTTAATTACAGGGACAGTCAAAAGTTTTTCTTTACATTACGGCCAATGGGAAAAATTATTGAAAGTGCATTTTAATGATATTAGAGCCTTCCGAATGATCTGAAATTTTAAAGATATAACTGTTGCAAAATTTTGTCGAGCCATTTCAAATTTTAGGAAAATCGGATGTATAGTTTAATTACAGGGACAGTCAAAAGTTTTTCTTTACATTACGGCCAATGGGAAAAATTATTGCAAGTGCATTTTAATGATATTACAGTCTTCCGAATGATCTGAAATTTTAAAGATATAACTGTTGCAAAATTTTGTCGAGCCATTTCAAATTTTATGAAAATCGGATGTATAGTTTAATTACAAGGACAGTCAAAAGTTTTTCTTTACATTACGGCCAATGGGAAAAATTATTGCAAGTGCATTTTAATGATATTAGAGCCTTCCGAATGATCTGAAATTTTAAAGATATAACTGTTGCAAAATTTTGTCGAGCCATTTCAAATTTTAGGAAAATCGGATGCATAGTTTAATTACAGGGACAGTCAAAAGTTTTTCTTTACATTACGGCCAATGGGAAAAATTATTGCAAGTGCATTTTAATGATATTACAGCCTTCCGAATGGTCTGAAATTTTAAAGATATAATTGTTGCAAAGTTTTGTTGAGCTATTTCAAATTTTAGGAAATTCGGATGTATAGTTTAATTACAGGGACAGTCGAAAGTGTTCCGTTACATTACGGGGAATGGGAAAAATTATTGCAAGTGCATTTTAATGATATTACAGCCTTCCGAATGGTCTGAAATTTTAAAGATATAATTGTTGCAAAGTTTTGTTGAGCTATTTAAAATTTTAGGAAAATCGGATGTATAGTTTAGTTACAGGGACAGTCAAAAGTGTTCCGTTACATTACGGGGAATGGGAAAAAAATTATTGGAAGGGCATTTTAATGATGTATCAGACTATGCGCTTTATGAAGTGCAAAAAAGTATACATTCAGTACAATATGGGGTGCAAAAAATAATTATAAAACTAGTTATAGTACGAACGCACCTCATTTGCCACGTTTGACGAGCAATTTCCAACTTGTTTATATTATTATGGCTATCACTTAGTCTTAACATGATTTTCCTAAAAATAGGTGGTAATTTTCCTTACCGTTCCATCCTTACCCTCCCTTTTTTTTTATCATTTCGTCCCTTTTTTCCAATACCATCCCCTTTTTACTTTCTTCTATCTTTACAAGAAGAAAGTATTGGATTCATGAAAATTTTCGAATTCCGGTTTTCGACGGATTTACACGTTTTAGGGGTCAGAGATTCCAAAAAACATGTTTTTACAAAATGTCTGTCTGTGACTCTGTGAGTATGTCTGTCTGTCTGTGTGTATGTGACACAAATTTTGTGGGCGCTCTATCTCAAGAACTAATGCACGGAATTTAATAAAAATTTATATTCAGTGAGTGCCTAATACAAATTGATGCTGATTAGTTTTTGGTGTAAATCGCTCAACAGGTGGCGCTGCAATGCTGCATTTTTCACGATTTTCGCAATAGCTCTATCTCAAGAACTAATGCACGGATTTTGATCAAACTTCAGATTTAGTTAGTCCTTGATATGAATTGATGATGATTACGTTTTGGTGTAAATCGCCCAAGAGGTGGCGCTGTTATGATGAATTTTGCAGGATTTACACGATTTCCCCAATAGCTCTATCTTAAGAACTAACGCACGGATTTTCATCAAACTTCAGATTAAGTTAGTCCTTGATATGACTTGCTACTGATTAGGTATTGGTGTAAATCGCCCAACAGGTGGCGCTTCTCTGCTGCCTTTTCCACGATTGCCTCAATAGCTCTATCAATAGAACTAATGGACCAATTTTCATCTAACTTCAGATTTAGTTGTATGTTGACACAAGTTGTTGTTAATTAGGTTTTGGTGTTAATCACCCAATAGGTGGCGCTGCTATGCAGAAATTTTCACGATTTTCGCTATTGCTCTATCTCAAAAACTAATGTACGGATTTTCTCCAAACTTCAGATTCAGTCAGACGTTGACATAAATTGTTGCTGATTAGGATTTGGTATAAATCACCCAATAGGTGGCGCTGCTACGCAGCATTTTGCTGAATTTAGACGATTTCAGCGATAGTCATATCTCAAGAACTAATGCACGGAATTTCATATCGTTAGAATCCTCATGAGATGCATAGATTGCCATTTAATTTTGGCAGTGTGATAGCGAATTTTGAAGTATTAACATGTATGAGATAGAAGAAAGTTTTGATACTGGTACATCCGACTAGTTTACTTTCTTCCATCTTTACAAGAAGAAAGTATTGGATTCATGAAAATTTTCGAATTCCGGTTTTCGACGGATTTACACGTTTTAGGGGTCAGAGATTCCAAAAAACATGTTTTTACAAAATGTCTGTGTGTGACTCTGTGGGTCTGTTTGTCTGTCTGTCTGTCTGTGTATGTGACACAAATTTTGTGGGCGCTCTATCTCAAGAACTAATGCACGGAATTTAATAAAAATTTATATTCAGTGAGTCCCTAATACAAATTGATGCTGATTAGTTTTTGGTGTAAATCGCTCAACCGGTGGCGCTGCTATGCTGCATTTTTCACGATTTTCGCAATAGCTCTATCTCACGAACGAATGCACGGATTTTGATCAAACTTCAGATTTAGTTAGTCCTTGATACGATTTGATGCTGATTACGTTTTCGTGTAAATCGCCCAACAGGTGGCGCTGTTATGATGAATTTTGCAGGATTTACACGATTTCCCCAATAGCTCTATCTTAGGGACTAACGCACGGAAATTTCATCAAACTTCAGATTCAGTTAGTCTTTGATATGTCTTGCTACTGATTATGTGTTAGTGTAAATCGCCCAACAGGTGGCGCTTCTGTGCTGCCTTTTTCACGATTGCCTCAATAGCTCTATCTATAGAACTAATGGACGAATTTTCAACTAACTTCAGATTTAGTTGTATGTTGACACAAGTTGTTGTTAATTAGGTTTTGGTGTTAATCACCCAATAGGTGGCGCTGCTATAAAGGAATTTTCACGATTTTCGCTATAGCTCTATCTCAAAAACTAATGCACGGATTTTCTCCAAACTTCAGATTCAGTCAGACGTTGACATAAATTGTTGCTGATTAGGATTTGGTATAAATCACCCAATTGGGGGGCGCTGCTAGGCAGCATTTTGCTGTATTTAGACGATTTCAGCGATAGTCATATCTCAAGAACTAATGCATGAAATTTCATATCTTTAGAATCCTCATGAGATGCAGAGATTGCCATTTAATTTTGGCAGTGTGATAGCGAATTTTGAAGTATTAACATGTATGAGATAGAAGAAAGTTTTGGGATTGGTACATCCGACTAGTTTACCTTACCGTTCCTTCTTTAACACCCCTTTAAGACAATGTTATACAAAAATTCTGTATTAAAAGTACTACATTGTTATTATTTCTTATTTGAATGTCCTGTGGGTACTATGCAAATTCATTATAAGTAAAAATTTAGAAGAAAATAAAAAGTTATAGTGGTAAAATGGTAAGGAAAATTAAACTCGCAAGTTTAACTTAAACCTCAGTTAAATAAAAAATTTTTCGCTGCTGACCATTTTTTCTTTATTTTGAATCATTAAGGCATTCAGATTAAAATGTTATTTTAGCAAGTTTAATTTTGTCCAAAATTTTCCCCCAAAAGTCAAAAGATTGTGAGAATTCCTCATATACTATTTCTTTGAGTATTTAAGAAAGTTCACGGAGAAAGGGATTAAAATTTAAGCTTAAAGCAACATTAATTTGAATTTTATTGAATAACAAACAGTCTTGAAAATAAAAAGTAACGATAAATTTCAAAAGAACATTATTCGGCATAACAAATGAAGAGGTAAGAATGGAATAAATGAATATGTAGTCAATGCTACCCTGGAAATTCAAACCAAAAACTAAATTCTGTTTTTTACAAAGACAATTTGGGAAATGTATGTACAAGAAAATAAATAGGAATTCCGATTTGTTATAGTGTAAAAGATCGGAATTGGATGAATAAACTTAGCTTGTAAATGAAACTGAATAAACTGGGAAATTTTATTGAGTTACATTATTGCTTTTTTTTTCTTTACGTAACGATTAATTTAGTGAATACAATTTCTCTTGATTTCGCTACAAATTCTAAAATCTGGCAAGAATATAATTTACAATTCATTTCATATATTTATCGATATAATTCAATGTTATTAAATATTGTGGAACGTGGTTTTATAAAAACAAATACAATGAATATATAGTATACTCTCATATTTGTGAAAATTGCAACATCATGAAGGAATCATCAGAATTAAATTAAATTTAATACACAATCGACTGGTATTGGCACAAACAAAAGATTACATTAAAAAAAAATTAGGTGCCCGAAATCAGTATTTGGTGTAGATACCACGCGATGCAGTAAATGCTTCTGCACGACTTGGTATGAAGTCAAACAAATTTTGATGTCTGCCTGTGGAAGAGCATTCCATATTCTTTGTATGCGTACCTAAAGTTCATCTGTAGAAGCTGTAGGATGAGGATCATGAGCGAGATGCCGATCAACGAAATCCCACACATGTTCAACAGGCGAATACGCAGGCCATGGAAGAAGCTGTATGCGTTCTGCTGATAAGAATTCTTGAATATTCCTTGCAACATGTGGGTGGGCATTATCCTGTTAAAAGATAGCTCCAGGAATGCCTTGAAGGAAAGGAACGACTTCGGGCTCCAGCAGTTAACGTATACACTTGTTGTTGATCACATTACCCGCAATTCGTAGCAGCTGCAATCGCATCCCAGACCCTAACTCTGGGTGTTTGTCCACTATGACGTTTGAGAATGCACTCCGGAAGGTAGCGTTCACCGGCATAGCGTCTAACACAAATGCGGCCATCATGGTACCACAAATTAAAGCGAGATTCGTCAGAATAAACGACTTGTTGCCAATCTGAATGCCAGTATCTATGTTCATGAATCACGAGTCCACGATGCACCTGTAGCAGTTGACCAATGTGCTGCCAACTGTCGAGATCAGGAATGGAGAACCTATGGCACGCGTGCCGAACTTGGCACTTAAGAAGATTGCTCTGGCACGCAAAAAACTTATATATTATATTCAGTTTATGGAGAACAATCCATTTGATGTTTTTTTACAAAAAGTATAGTTTTGTGAAACAGGTATATAATTTATTTTAAAATAATCCGTTACTTTTGAATGAAATAAGGTATTATAAATTTCAATGAAAGTGTTCTATAGCGTCATTTTCTCGTCAAACCTTTCAACATATAGGGTTCTCTAAATCATTTTGCTTCTCTATCAAATTTCAAAGGTTTTATTTTTGAAAATTCAATTTTAAGAGATAGTTTGCATAGTAATGTACCTAATTGGCACGCTTCTGCTTCAAATTAGGCTTTATTTTATTTAGGTTTAGGATTTTAAGTTATTTTAGGTTTCATTATATTTAGATTTTAATTTTGAAAATTGAATTTTAACTGTTAGTGTAAATAATGAAATATCTATTGAATCTGCTTCTACCTGAAGAACTAAAAATGATCTGATTCGGAAGAAAAAAAAAACTCATTTATAGATTACTAACACGGAATTCAATGCGACATAGCTATATTATTGAGTAAATACAGCATAATAAATAAGTTAGGAATTGAATTTAGTATAAGTGTACAAATATTGTTTAAAAAAAATTCTGTACAAATTAGTTATTGGATTTTATCTGTTAAAATGTTTCTGGCACGTTAGAATACTGATACATAATAATTTTGAAATATTTGGCACGCATACTCAAAAAAGTTCGCCATCCCTGGTCTAGATGAAGCTATACGGTTCGTCAGCGCCATAGAAGCATGTGTTTATCATCGCGCGTTGACGTCACCGTTCGGGGTCCTTTCCCATATTTTTGAGTTGTGCGATCCTCGTAGATCTACTGCTTCCAAACTCGGATCACTCTGCTGCTGTTACGCCGCACACGAGAAGCTATTGCACGATAGGAAGATTCTACTTCACGAAGGCCAATGATTCTACCCTGATCAAACTCTGTCAGTTGTTGAAATATCGCTCTCTTTCAACGAAGAGGAATAGTTACGTCTCATCTAACGTTTACAACTAGCAGATAACCATAGCCTAATTTCAACGTCCCGCTACAGCCCTCTATTTATACGTTTCAGTAGCAGTTCAGAGGGCGCTGCTCAGCCCACGCATACGTGGTGACTCTGAAATTGGCATCATTTGCATAATACATTATACCTTGCATTTTCAGAAATTTTCAGCTCAATTGTGTCATTCCTTCATGGTATTGCAATTTTCGCAAACATGAATGCATATGTTTCTTTCCATCGCAAGGGCCAACTTATTCGTAATTCGTGCATTAGCTTTTTTAAATGTGCCTGGTTTCTTGCCTCGACACTACAAACTATATAAACTAGGTCTTTCTAAATGTGTAGAAATATATTAAAAAGAGCAACAACAAATAAATATAATGCCAAACGCTTTGGAGCCGTTAAAGAATTGAATGTTGAACAAATCAGATCATCTGTTAGCAATGTATTAGTGTATGAAAAACTACTGTACGCGTTTGTATATGTAAAACTGAGAAAAGCATTTACGCTAGACAAGATCGCAGCCGAGAGGGAAACAGGCTTAACTAAAGCTAAAACAAACAGAGCCCGACCTTTTGATTTGAATTCGTAGAGTTACCCACATTAGAGAAATTTAATGCGAACAGTTGTTCTGAAAATTTCCCACTCTAACGTTGAAGTCAGACATAAAAGAAGATTCTATATAACAGAGCTGTAGTTGCCTTTCAGTAGTAAATTTTCAAAAACAATATTGTTTAATAATTTGATGGTGTAATTGAGCCTTTTAAAGTGATAGTGATGTCTCACAACACACAAAAGTCACAAATTTGAAAATTCCCACTAAGGGTATGTAGGGGTATATTGATAGGTATTCATAGAGTATTCATAGTTTCACAAAATTTCCTGTAGATAGAGGCATAATATATTCTGCTGCATTGGAATACATTATAACATTCATCTGGAAAATACCCGATTTCATAACTTTTAAGATAATGCGACTTACGTCTCTATGATCTTCATTGGTTCAATTGTTTCGCATAATTAGAGAACTTAGTAGAGAAGGATGAAGCCTTATTCAGTTAAGTCTGTCGCTTATTTCACCTATTTGGGTCGAAATAATAAATGTTTACAGAAGTAGGTTAAACCTCAGTCAAGTTCTGTTCATATTAGTTTTACATTAATTTGCAATTAAAGAAAAAGCACATTTAAAGAATTATTTTTATTTGAACTCTTTTGATGAAAAAGTCTTTGTAGGGAAGATTTTGTAGGTATACTATGTTAGATCAATTGGCATAAATTTGTGCGCTAGCTTTTCGTAGAACGTATTACACTGAAGAAGGAAAAAAATACCTTGTTCGGAAAGCGTTAGTTTCTTTCTAAAAAAAGTTCAAAAAGTTCCGAGCATGGAACTATTAATAAAGCGGAACTGACATATCCTTAAAATAGTGAACTTCAACTGCAACCGCTTTCGCAGGGGTTGATTACTGCCACTGGAAACTTCAATCAGTAAATTTATATAGAAATTTTCTCCTTATTTAAACGTCTTATTAATGCAAAATTTCAGTCATAAATAATAGCAGAAACAGATTTTTATTTATACTGGGTGAAGTTTACTTTGGCGGATGTTAGTCCCTGCATTTTCGCCATGTTGTGACAACCAGTGTAACAAACTGACTGTTTTGAAGACAAACTGACATCAGTAAAAGCAAATAGAAAATTTTACCATATTTGAGAGAAAATATTTCCATGAATAAGACGCTTAAATAATACGAAATTTTGTATTCAATTTTACTGGAAGGAAGTTAACCCCGGCGGTAAGCAGAAACTGTAGATTCGATTTTAAAAAAGCAGCCGTCATCTTGTGGCAACCTCCTAAGTTACGTCACTCACAACTGGTAGGCAGTACACTATAATATTCCTCTGTATTCATAATTCCATTGTTCCAAGTTGACCGATATTTACTCCATTTTTGCAAAAGTCGCTACTACCGAAACAAAATTAAAATTAAAACAGCTGACTTGTTAGCATGTACATTACTAGAATTTAGTACTAAATATTAAATAATAAACGAACAAAGAAATAACAACAGCAACAAAAACAGGGAAAATATACTTGCATGCATTTATCATACCGGTTTCATTGTAAATACTGTTTAGACACTATTTTTTACATTTTCACTCAGTACGTATGCGAAAGACTTTAAAGAAAAAAAGTTAACTTAATAATCATAAAGAAAAATTGATATCATATTATTGAATATCTGATCTGTAAAGCAGGATCCTTGTTTTACAGGAACAGTTTGGTTACTATTAAAATAAATAATTAGTTTCTGCGTGTGTGTGTGTAGAATTTATGCTACCATCCCCGTTCTCAGTTTAGCGGAATTTTTTTCAGATACGCTGTATTGACACCAGAAATTTAAAATAGAAATTTTTGCTTTATTTAATAACACAAAATTCGTTATTAAATAAACCGAACATTTCTATTTAGATTTTCTTATATTAATTCCGATTATCTGAATTATGCAATTACTGGAGTTTGTTCCACCATGGACATTAGAGGGTTAACTGAAAGGAATGCATACTTGCCAATCTTGCTGTATTCTACCGTAAAATATGGGTTACTTTGACTCAGATGGAACATGTTTCGAACCAGAATTTTTTTAAAGAAATGATATCAAACAGGTTCCATGTAGAAGCTTGAAATTAAACAACTGATGATAAATCAAAAACATTTTTCGATTAGAAACCTGTTTTACCTCGTTTAAATTAACTCAAATTTTACCGGAGTTTAGTTGAAGGTTGGAAAGTATGCTGTTGTTATTTTTACACCATTCTCTTTTAATTTTGTTATTTTAGATGAATTTTGCGCAATTTTTTGCAGATGAACAATTTATAATTTCAACAAATGTTTGTTCTAAAACCATAAATCGGAACAAGCGTTTTGAAATTGGAGGTTGAGAAGAATGGGATTGTTATTTTTACACCATTATCTTTTCATTCGGTTATTTTCGAGGAATTTTGTACAATATTTGTCCAATGAAAAATTTATAATTTCAACAAATGTTTGTTCTAAAACTATAGATAGGCATTACCGTTTCGAAATTATTAGTAGAATAAGGATTTTACAAGTGGGATAATAGGTTGAACCTTCTTCAGGAGGGACCAAGCTGTGTTATACGAGAGTTGCCTTTTAAGTTTTTACAAAAAATAGGAAGAAAAAGAATTTTTTTGGAACAAACTGTTTTATTGCTTTTCAAAATATTCGCCTTTAAGATTTATACACTTTTCCATCCGTTCAAACCACGTCTTGAAACAGTTTTTCTACTCTGAAGTTGATGTCTCAGAAACATAGTTTTGGAAGGCCTCAACAGCTTTTTGAGGTGATGAAAATCGCTGCCCATGTATTTTTTGTTTGACATAAGGGAACAAGAAAAAGTAGTTAGGCAAAAAATCAGGAGAATATGGGCAATGAGACATTAATTCGATATTTTTATCCTTCAAATAATCAATCGTTTCACGTGCGGTGTGGAAGCTGGCGTTGTCGTGATGGCGTTTTTTGATGTTTTTCCTGATTTCGTTGATGACTTTTGGCAAACAAATTTCTGTATACCATTTAGCGTTAATAGTTTTTCGATCCTCTAAAGGAATGGTTGCAATAAGTCCTATAAGGCCGAAGAAACAAGCGATCATTTTCTTGGAAGTGCTTCGTGAACGAACAACTTTCGTAGGATTCGGTTCATCTGGAAACACCCAAACAGTGGATTGTTGTTTAGTTTCCGGCTCATACGAATATATCTAAGTTTCGTCACCTGTAACGATGTTGTATACGGATTTTGGAGTTCCAAATTAGAATTTTTTAGCATTTCCTTACACCAAATTGCACGAGCCTATTTTTGAGCTTCTGTCAAATTGTGTGGAATCCATCTGGAACAAATCTTTTTAACAGATAAATGTTCGTTTAAAATCGAATGTATTGCAGTCTGGAAAAGGATACTTCTATTTCACGATACGTGACATGCGCCGATCTTCTTCAATCATCTTGCGCACAGAATCAATGTTATTTAGAATCACTACCGATTTTGGTCGTCCTTCACGAGATTCATCATTGACGGACGCACGACCACGACGAAATTCTGCAAACCAATTGTAAACAGTCTTTTCTGATGGTGCTTTATTACCAAAGGTTTCACGAAGCGATTCTAAGCATTCTTGTCGAGTGAGGCCTTTCTTAAAATCATAAAAAATCATCCAACGGTAACCTTCACGAGTTATTTCATTTTTTTCATTCACTTGTTTCTCTAGAACACTCACTGCAAACAAAATACGCAGACGATTTCTAAGATGCCACTGATTCCAAGATTTTTTTAAAAATGTGAATTTTATGAATATCCTGAAGAGAAATTTCAGTAGCGCCTTCTATTGGTCGTTTGAAAAAGCATAAAAGGCAACCCTCGTACAGTGTGATTCATAAGTATCGATACAATAGGCTATTTCCTTAAATATTGCCCCTAGGCACATACTTCCTATTGCAAAGTTTCATAAAAAAGGTGCAAAATTTGTTGAGATAAGTTGCAACTCATATTTGAGAAAATACAAAAATTAAAGTTTTATACGGCCCTTGTAACAAATCCACTAAACGTATCACGAAAGAAGATTTATGTCGACTTTAAATTCTATGAATAAAAGTCTTTTACTAAACTTTAAATCTTAAACGTAAATAATACTTGTCAGGCTAGCTCAGATTAAAATCACACAGGAATTTCACATAATTTCAAAATAACAATTTCTCGGGGTAGCTTTTTAAATATTTTTTATTTAATCTTGGTAAGATGACACATCACAAATAAAACGGCACACAACACGTATACACAAAATAATAATAGCACGAATAACTTTCTACATGTTTCCACAACTCAAAACAGAACAGAATTCTAACGAACTCGCAGCATATTCTTATTCGGCAGAGCTCAAGCAAGCCGGTCACGTGACTGCCGGTAAAGTCTATTTTTGAAACGGGTGACGCGCATTACATACTAACATTAGCACCTTTGGGTTCGCATAGTTGTAAAATCTACTACACAACTCCTACGGTGAGATAACCACAAAAACTTAGCAATAATAACTAATGAAAAGCTACCAGCATTTATTTTCTTTTTCTTTTTGAATTCACAAAAATAGCAAGTTGCCACAAAATATATCAAAACTTGTCCTTTTTGTTCCGTACTTAAAAAGTAAAAACGGAACCATTATAAGATCACTCCTGTGTCTGTCCGTGTGTCTGTCTGTCACAGGCATTTTACTCGTAAAGTATGGAACGAAGAAAGTTCAAATTCGGGGAAGTAATAAAGACCATTGACCCACATCTTTCCAGATCAATAAATATTCATAAATATATTTAATAAAAAAGTAGAGGGGCTAATTATGCTACTTGAAAAAAAAACAATCTTTGCTTTGTATATCATGTGGGGTATCCTGTGAAAGCTTTTGTAACGCTGAACTCAAAAATACATTCCTTTTAATTTTAGGTTGAAAATGTATTGTTGAAAATGTAGCGCAAAAATATGTTTTCCCCCATCTAATTCCGAATTTACTGAAACTAAAATTATGAAAAAAATAGAGGTAGTAGACGTTAATATAAACCTTGCAGGAAAATTATAGCGATTACCCTAGGTCACATAGTTTTTGAGTAATTAGAATTTTTCTGTTATACACAAATCTCGATTTACGGGCATTCAGAAAAATTGTTGAACATCGCTGAATATACCTATCGTTGCAGAAGAATAAAAGCATTGTTGATAATGATTTTCGAAAAAAATCATCGGTAATTAGCCGAGATATTAACCCTTAAATGTTCGGTCAGTTTGGACATACACAAGGACAGGGGCGGCGTACTCTATGCCTAGTTAAAAACTTTTAATGATATATATGTGTAATGTAATGTCCAGTAACAGTATAAAAGCAATAAATGTCAAATTGTTAAAAACATACTAATTTAAGGAATCTTGGAACCCTAAAAAGTGGAAAAAATGAAAAAAGACCATTTTGAACATTTAATGTCTTAAAATGTATATGATTTTAAAACACAATTTTAATTGGGATGAAAGATATAAGTATGTTCTTTCGCTTCATGTATTTAAAAAATGGCAAGATACAGAATTAGTATTTATAGGGGGCTCGAAACTGTTAGACATTTGTTGAACAAAAAATTGGCATAACAGTTTGCGCGCAGGATTACAAAATAAATATTGCAACTAGAATGAAAATTTTGGTGCTTACTTATACTTCAGATTGTAATAATTTCTCTGAACTTAAATAAATTTGTATTTAAAGCATTTTTATATTTTTAATGCAATGTTGCATTTAGGTAATACAAAATTTTGAAAATTTCAACAGTAAAATCACCTGAAAAATATTTTTTTGAACAATAAAAAGGAAATTTTTGTTTCAGTTTATATAGAATAACATGAAATATATGTTTTGAAAATTTCATGAAAAAATTTTAAGAAGTTTTTTCGGTATCCTGCGCGTTATGCCCAAAAAGGTCATTTGGAAAATAATGACTTTAAAGTTTCGGAAACGCCGCTTCAGCTATTGAGCGGGTATAAATCTAAAAGCCAAAACTTCTGTTCTAATGGGAATTTCAAGGAAACAATTATATCAAAATATTTAGAAAAGATAGGAGTTTAACATCTAAAAAAATTAAATTTCTTAAATTTTGAAGCTTTAAGAGTCCTGCGACCACTTAATCCTTTCCGGCACGGAGTAATTCTATTGATAAACTTATGAAAAAATGAACTGACACTAGAATTTATAAACGAATTTATTAGAAAATGCGAACTTGCTTATTTTCACGTACATGATGAAAGGAAAATTTTAATTAAATATTCTTGGTGCCGTTTGACTGTTTTGGAATTAAAATTAGGTGTCCGTTTTTTAAGGACATCGCCCTCGAAAGATTTAATTAGAATGAATCGCATAAATACTGTGGGATTCGCGATAGTTTGCATTGATTGTATCTCGCAATACGCCTCGAGTGACTTTAAAAGTTAATTAAACACCTATCTAGAAAAACGCGGCACTGACCAAGGCGGCGTTGCAATTTTGAGATCTCAATTCAAAGCGCGCTTAGCACAATGCCAAATTTAAACTTTGAACAAAGGGTTTGTTTTAGCTACACTGTAGAAATAAAGGTTATTACTACGCTGAATTTAGTTTCATCAAATGCCAAATGAAGTTTAACTATGCACTGATTTTATTGTCAGTACCGCATTAAGTTCATCATAAACAGATTAGGATAATATTAAAAAAAGAGTTATACGAATAGCTATATTTGATATTATTTAGGTTCCATATCTCTTTGAACTTTCATGGTATACCGGATTATACTTTTCTAATATATACAGTTATACCCAACCCTACGTTGTATAGTTTTTTTTACAAAGTCTTAGTATTCTTTTAGCAACTTTTTTTTTATATAATACAATTACAAATTCACATATTTATTGTACGGAACCCTCTGTGCGCGAGTAATGCTCGCACTTGACCGTTTACTCTTTAACCCGAGACAATCACATGTGTACGCGCAATAAAACAAAATATATTAAACGTTATTTCAAGTCAGTCATTTTTTTCTTACATTGTTCGTCACTGATCGCGTGATTTTGAACAAAAAGAAACAAATAATGCCGATTCCGTAACATCCTCCCACCTTATGATTAACTTGTATAATCAGAACTAATTCTAAACGTAAAGAAATTGTCAAAGTCACTTGTTATAAAATCAGTCTTTCAGGAATTTTCAATAGCCTTCCAGCTCTTCTGTGTCTAGGAGATTCCTTGCTTGAGAATACATCCAAAATTGTAGCTTTTTTAAGTATTTTCACTGGATTGCGGGAAATCTTTGGTTTCGGACAGTCAATAGACGAAGCTATTTCTAGTGGATATATTCTTTGTACAGGTCGTAAAAGCTCATGAAAAAAACTGGATTAACATCAAGTATCATTCACTACAAGTTAAAAAAAATTATTTGAGTTTGATTGGATGAATAATAAGTATTTTATTAACGATTGAAAATTTGAACAAGATATATATAGCGAGAGTGTGAGCTAATAGTAGGAACTGACAAAAAAGTAGTTTCACATTGATGAGAAATAATTAATTAGTTCGCTTTTTACGCAGTCGGGTTTTTTGATTTTTTAAAATTAATTGTTTATTAGAAATTCGAATTATAACAAAAGTTACAAAGTAATTGGAACTCAAACAGACTTTAAACCCTAAACACAATTTTTTTCAAAACGATTTTTTTTTCCGGGCTGTTTGTACTGCTTGATAATGGTTCTACCAATTTCATTTAACTTTTAATAGAAATGTTCAGAGACTAGCAAGATATTTAAGTATAGAAAAAAGGAGCACATTGCTGATATTAAATATAATAGAAAAACCACAGCCCTAGCAAGATTTTATCAAGAAGAAACCATCCAAATAAATTTCAATAAAAGTAAAATATTTTACCCCTCCAGTCTATACTGTCCATCCATTATAGAGAAACCATAGAGTTTGTAACGTGCAAAAAGTCAAGCATCAATTCACTTACCAAAAACATGGCTAGAGCTGCTCAATGGTTATGAAAATAAAAATAAAATAAACATCCAAGTAAAGTTCAAAATAACGCGCATAGTATGAAAGAATACGTGGAAAACTGAATGATGGCGTTTCATAGACCGTGCAAATTTGGAATAGTTTTATTCATTTGTTTTTAAAATGACTCGGAGTTTGTTGAAACATGTCAAGATTCGAAATGAACGTATTTTTACTCGCTTTAAAGTTTTAATTTAGTACTTTTAGCATTTGCAATTCGTACAAATGTTCAGAATAGAATTCTCTATGGTGTTACGTAAGATTTTTTTTCTATATTTTCATTTTTCGACTTTTTACAAGCATTCGGAGGCAATTTTTATGAGGTCAAACTGAATTTTTGTTTTCGAATGCAACAATTTAAAATTTTAAAAGGTATTTCGATACGCCATACTAAAAAGTCTACTGTGGAAATCAATAAAAATTATATTTTCACCAGAGAGCTCTATGATCGAGTCTATTGTTACGAATGTATAGAAATCCACTGTGTAGATATTTGTGATGCAATTTAAAATACGTTAAACTTATTTTTGAAAGATATAGTTTGTGAAAAACAGAATTAAAAATAGTTATTTTGTAATACGCGATACATTAGGAATGAATGAAAATTCAGCCATATATTATGTCATTAAACATCCGTTTTGAAAGCGGTGTTTTTACTTAGAAATTCTGAATTCTCATCAGAAAATTTTGAACAGTAATTTTCTAATATTTTATTTGTGGAATAACCTAATATCTAAACTCTTAATCAGCCTTTTATTGTTCATTTCACATATTTTATTGTCTAACTTTTTTATCTTCTCTTCCTAACGTTTTTTCATCTTTTTCCTTCAAGTTACCAGACTGGGCGGGCGCTGTTCTCTTATTATCGTACATTCCCCTTGGTATAATTTTTTCTGTTCAGTTAGTTTGAACTCTTCTCATTTAAACTTTTTATAACCGTTTTTTGGTAATTTATCATGCGCTTTATCTTATATTTTTTCTTGTAAATATGTAAATATATTTATATCTTTTCTAAATTGTTCACACTCTGTTTAACATTTTATATTATGATAACCTTTAATGTATGGTCTCTGAAAAGAGTCTTTCCTTTATGCTGGGGCTTCCCTTTGGTAGCTTTTCGTCTGTTCTTGGACTGTCAGTTTGTTAGGATCATATGGAACTTTTTTTTTTCTCATCATGTTATACTAACAATTTTATTATACGTTGCCTAACTCCTTAGTTTTATTTTTTCTTTTGCCCACCAGCCGCGTTTAAACATTCTTTTATGGCTCCGATTGCATTGAAAAATACACTACCTCTAAACTGGATGTGCAGTTGCAAGGCAACTAGGAAATTGTAATATTAAACCTAATTGTAATATTAAAATTCCCAAAAACTGAACTACACGGCCCGCGCCGGTGATATCCGTTTTGGTTTGGAGGCACGGCCATTTACAATAAGAATCAAATTCTTTACTAGCCAACACAAAATACCACATTTCCAGATATTAAATATTCCAGTATTGTTTTTACAACTACTTCATAACTATATTAACCTGACATCCATTTATCTAAAACCCAGTGATCACTTACCGGTGTATAATTCCACAGCACAAAAACTTTTTCGCTACTGCAACTTTAATGCACAACACAGGTGTTTGAATTGCCATGTCGCCAATCACAGAGGTTCCTCTATTCACAACTTTTTTACTCACTACCAACTTAGCCTTCATGCTCCAAATACGCAAACTTACATTTACACTGCAGCAAATACCCATTCTTCAGTCATTGTCTATTACTGAAAACCTTCTCTATCCTATCACTACTACAGTTATTATTGATTTAAGTTCTGCTCCCTGTCTCTTTTAAAATAACGGATGAAACACTAATACATACATTTTTACCATATCCAGCTTCTTCACTAAAATCACAGACAAAGCAGAATCTGTTAAAAAATTGGCAAAAACGCTGGACGGATTCAGACACAGACCGATATACGAAGGAATTCTTGCCATTGGTTGACCACAAGTATTTCGTAAACAACAGATACTTACACATATTTTTAACAAATCACGGCCCCTTTCAGGAACACTTATACAAAATTAACAAAAGAGACTCCCAACTATGCATTTGTGGCTTGCCGTCAACATCGTTACACTATGTATTATACTGTACATTAACATCGCATTATCATCTCAAAAAACACACACGTATGAATTTAGCAAGTTGGTGGCGGGATGTAAAAGAGAAACCACAACTACTCAAGAAGATCATACAATGCATGAGGTTTATAGAAACAAACGAGTACATCTTTTCAAATCCAGAGCCATTCTAGTCCGACTCCATCACTAGGGTGTAGCATGGAGGGAGAAACGGGTTATTAGCGAGTGTCAGAAACTTCTATCACTTTTGAGTTTTTATCTTGTGCATCTCTCCAAACTCTAGTATGTGCAAATTGTAAATAGTAGGTGTGTTGTAATGTGTTTCTAATTGTGATGTTCAATATTGTGTGTTTAATGTACTGTGAAATCCCTGTAAATCCATGAAAAATGTAAATAATTATGCAATCACATTCAAATGATCCTCATGTAATCACTACACACAGTCATGTAAATAGTAGGTGTTTGATATTGTGTTGTAATGTGTTTCTAATTGTCATGTTAAATATTGTGTGTTAAATGTACTGTGACCTATATATATCCAAGAAAATTGTAAACAATTATGCAATCACATTAGGTGAAATGATCCTCATGTAATCACTACATACAGTCATATATCTGGATGTGAAATCTTCGGTTCGCCCAGAAAAATTGGGTAACCAATTGTGATTGTAATTGTAAATCTCACAGTAACCGAAATAAATCTCAGCAACTTGATCAGGGACCCGACGCTCCCTCTCAGACTCTGGTTGAGAGTCGGGAGAAGTGGATGTGGTCTACCCCTCGGGATTGCACTAACACTCTAAAGCGAAAGCTGAGTTCCCGAGGTGGTCATCGCTGTCATCACTGTCTCTTTTAAAATTGACTTAAATAACCTTCTTCCTCTCCTTCCGTTGCCATTGGGTGGCCGAAATTCACTAATTATCGTGAAAATACCAACATTGTTTATCCTGATATGAACAATACTGACGATATTGATTCTGCTGTTGAATTACTTAATCCTCATATTACTAACGCTCAAAATTATTCTACAGGTCATTATTTTAGGAACAATAATTATTTTTTCCCTCCACGTTAGATTCCTAACTTGGGCAAACAGAAGAATCGACTCCGGCAACACTTTTAAAATTTTAGTGATACCGCCCTTAAATCCATCATCAATAACTTTATAATAAAATAAAAAAAAATCCCTTTATGAAGAAAATTAAAAAAAAAATGGAATGTTTTCCTCCAAAATATTTCTAGAAAGGACAATACTCTCTGGAACATTAAACATAACCGACATTTTAAAACAATCCCTCATCTTACTACCTACAGTACTACTGCTTATACTAATATAGATAAGGCTAATATTTTAGCCAGATCTTATTCTAAGCAAGTGACCCCCCCCCCCCCCCATCAAAACCTTGCTGGTCAGGATCAGCTCTCCCAGGTCAGTGAAATTGTCCACAAATTTCTTGCCGATACCACTTTTGACCCTCCCATTTTTAACGCTTTCCAACAAAGTTGAAAAGTGTTTATGACTTTGGTTTGTCTGGCCGTCTGTCCACGCTCTAACTCTCGTAAATATGCTCGGATCGTTATGAAATTTTTGGATGTTAGTGACCTCTACCATAACACGTTCCCTATTTTAAACGAAGTTTATGACATGTTTAGTTCATTTACAGGAACAGTCAAAAGTTTTCCGTTACATTACGGCCAATGGAAAAAAATCGTTTCAAATGATTTTCAATTGTGTTACACTCTTTCAAACATAGTAAAATTGATATTCATTTATGAAGCCCACTAAAATATGCATTCTATTGAATGTTCGGTGCCAAGAATAGTTATTGTTCATTTACAGGGCCACACAAAATAATTCTGTTCATAATGGTATAGGGGAAATTGTTTGCGGTGTATTTGAAAAGATTTCAGATACTATATTGTATCCGAATTACTGTATATTAGTAATGATTTCTCGAAATGCATTTTTAATTATGATATGCGCTATTTTAGGGTTTCGTTCATCTGACGAAACCCTATTCGTCTCGCTCCTCTGTCCGTCTATCCGTCTGTCAAAGAGCCCGTTCTCAGAAACTATACATGTTGATCAGGGACCCGACGCTCCCTCTCAGACTCTGGTTGAGAGTCGGGAGGAGTGGATGCGGTCTACCCCTCGGGATTGCACTAACACTCTAAAGCGAAAGCTGAGTTCCCGAGGTTGACTTGATGAGTGACTTGAAATTTTGCATACTTATAGCTGAACACCAAACATCATACGACAAATCATAAATTTTTGAAAAAGTCGTACATTTAACCCTTTGGGCTCCCACATGTGTATTTTAAACAATTCTTTCTAAGTGAGCCCTAATTAGGTTGGAGGCGTGAAATTTTGCATACTTATAGCTGAACACCTCACATCAAATTACAAACCATAAAAGTTTGAAAAAGTTGTAAATTTAAGCCTTTGGGCTCCCACATGTGTATTTTAAACAATTCTTTCTAAGTGAGCCCCTAATTAGGTTGCAGGCGTGAAATTTTACATACTTATAGCTGAACACCTCACATCAAACGACAAATCATAAAATTTTGAAAAAGTCGCACATTTAATTCTTTGGGCTCCCTCATGCGTATTTTAAACAATTCTTTCTAAGTGAGCCCTAATTAGGTCGGAGGTGTGAAATTTTGCATACTTGTAGCTGAACACCTCACATCAAATGACAAACCATAAAAGTTTGAAAAAGTCGTATATTTAACCCTTTGGGCTCCCACGTGTGTATTTTAAACGTTTCTTTCTAAG
The DNA here is from genome assembly GCA_963932465.1 of Maratus speciosus. Taxonomy (NCBI): domain Eukaryota; kingdom Metazoa; phylum Arthropoda; class Arachnida; order Araneae; family Salticidae; genus Maratus; species Maratus speciosus. The sequence goes on from OZ010793.1 coordinate 485,676,350, forward strand.
TGAGTCCCTAATTAGGTTGGAGGCGTGAAATTTGGCATACTTATAGCTGAACATTTCACATCAAACGATAAATCATAAAATTTTGAAAAAATCGTACATTTAACACTTTGGGCTCCCACATGTGTATTTTAAACAATTCTTTCTAAGTGAACCCCTATTTAGGTTGGAGGCGTGAAATTTTCCATTCTTATAGCTGAACATCACATATCATGCGACAAATCATAAAATTTTGAAAAAAATCGTACATTTAACACTTTGGGCTCCCACATGCATACTTTAAGCAATTCTTTCTTACTGAGCCCCTTATTAAACTGGAGATTTGAAATTTTGCATTCTTATAGCTGAACACCTGACGCCAGGCGACAAATCATAAAAACTTGAAAAACTCTTACGTTTATCCCTTTGAGCTACCACAGATGTATTTTAATCAATTCTTTCTAAGAGAGCCCCTAATTAAGTTGGAGACATGAATTTTTGCATACGTAAAGCTGAATACCTCAGACCACACGGCAAATCATAAAATTTTCAAAAAGTCTTATATTATTTACTCCTCCGGGCTCTAACTTGTGTATTTTAAGCAATTTTTCTAATCTCCGCCCTTTTCACCCGAGGAGCACTTTTCCAACTTTTGCCGACACCCCTTTGACCATTTTTTCACATTATGCACCATAGCCTTACATATTTTAGTTCCACTTTTTACCGCCAGGGGAGCCTACTTATCTCGGGTGCTATCGGCCCAATCCCCTCGACTAATATATCTACGGATAATATAAAAAACGGAGTTTCGTTCGGATAGAGGTTTGGTTAGAATAGAGTGCGCCCATGGTTGCGAAATGTGGAACTAACAGATTTTTCAAAAGGATAAAGTTCTTTGAAAGGATTATTAAACGAAACCCTCTGTGCGATCTGTGATCACACTTACCCACTTTTCACTATATTTATGCATCCTATAAAGTGCGTATAAATGCTATAGTTCATATACAGAGCTACAGAACTGAATTCGTAAAGGTTACTGAGTATGAGCGTAAATTGCTTAAAGGTGGGTTTTTAAAGGAGTTATGCATTTTTCACTGAACTGAATTTAGTGTACTAAGAAATATTTGTAGAATATAGATAAAATGATATACAGGCCACGCAAAGAGTTGGATACATGGCCGTCTATGGTGATAATTTCTGGAAATGTAATTTCAGTAGTTTTAAGCGTGTTTTTGTTTGAATTAAATTTTAGCTAAATAGTGGCATGTAATAAAGGTACTAGGTAAAATACAGGTCTGTTCAAATGTATTCAAGTATGTTTCCATCTAGTAGTATAAATTGCTGAAAGATGAATTTCAACTTGTTATGCATTTTCTTGCTAAACTAAATTCTCCCATTATATAGTACATATATCAACATACAGATCGAATACAGGGCTGTTCAAAAGAATTGGAATACATATTTGGCTATGGGCGGTAACTACTGAAATCAGATTTTTAAATGTTTACTTAGTTATCTTATTTACCTTATTTCCCCAAGTAACGAAGTTTCGTTAAAGCTTTCAGGGAGTGTTGGAAAGTGCTTCATAATCTATGCTGTACGTATGAGTTTTCTTACTTGTTATTTATCCTTTAGTTATACATAATATCACTTAAAAAACGCAAACGCCCTGGGTACGATAAAATTTATAATATTGCTGTTAAAAATATATTTAACTCATCTTACCAACTCTGTCTTTAAATATAATTACTTCCCAAAACCTTGGAAAACTTTTTTAAGGACACCAGAAATTATTAATCAAAAATTATGATGAAAATTACGAAGCAGTCCTATATTTATACTGTTAAATGACTCTTATCAATAAAAAGTTATTCTGAGTTATGAAACTTCCATTATGCTGCAAAAGTTCCATAATATACACGTTATATCATAAATTACTTATAGAAACCTGATGTAAGAAAACTGACTGTAGCTAGTCATTAATCAAAATATACTACATAAGACGTCCTTGAGATGTTTTTATGTTCTACTAAAACTAATCTATCAAACCTTAAATCACTAGATGATTTAATTATGCTTTTAGTAACAAATAGCATAGCAATAACTTCTTTTGGAAAACTTCAATGCATTTTTTTGTTATTATTTAATTTTTTTTTCTATAATAAGAGTCATGTAAATATCCATGCAGAGATACAAGAAAGAAAAAACCATAATATTACAAGCTATTTTGCGTATTTTTAATTTTAGTTTTTAGACTAATGTTCGCTGATATGCTGTACACTGTACAGTTAACTTTGAAGCCCTTTTTGCAAAAAACTTTATTTTTAAGTAGATTTTGTAAGTAATTTTACCTATTGCATCCTCCCCTATGTTGGAATTTCTGAACATCTTTTTGCAGATCTACACCAATCATGACCCCTAGAATCCAAAAACACCCCCAGTTCAAAACGTTATCTATCTATCTATCTATATATAACTTTTTTATGGACACGATAACTTCCATAATTCTGCTCAAATCTCTTCTAAACTGATATATGAAATCAAGGGGCAGAAAATGTCGGCAAGTTTGCTAACGGGCAAAATCGGACGAAGGGGGTGGAAATAAGGAGGGTTTTTGTGAAAACAGAAAAAAACCCACAACTTCTTAATTATGAGACGTATCAAATAAAGTTATTATTACTTCTAGGTATATGGTCAAAAATTTATGTATGACAGATTTTTGATATAATTAAAAATGACCTCAAGGGGCTAAAAAATCAGGTTTTAAGAAGAAATAAATTCATAACTTCGGCTATTCACAAGGTATAAAATACTCTTAAATTTTTTTTTATAAATCATCATAATATTATGTGCAACTTTTATGTTGACAAGTTTTCGATAGAACCAACTCGTACAGAAAAAATGGAGGGGTTTGCAGAAGAAAAAAATTACATCTTCGTTAATCTGCCACTAAGGCGATATAAAGTATCGTTGGCGTGATGAAAATTTTTGACAACTTTCAGAGATGCTGCATATCGGGTTGCATTATTAAACGCGCGTGTGTCTCAATAAAAAGAACGACAGAATTTCAAATATAGTATTTGGTTTATTTAATGAAACAATTACCACACGGTTTAAATTTATTATATAAATTTTCTTAATATTATCTATAACTTTTGCAGGAATCAGTTTATGATAAGATGAACTCTAGGGGAGAGTGGGGATATTTGATCATAGGAGATACTTGAGCCACCCCTATTTTCTCTACAGTGGGTTAATTTTTCTTTCTAAAATTAGCAACATGATAATATATTTATAGTTCTGCACATGTAAAAAAAATCACATATCTTGGTACTATTTTGAAAGTATAGTGAAAGTATAGTTGGTTTTTCCCTATCTGAAGTAAATATTTAGGTGACTGTTTTTTATATTTTTTTGTAATCAAAGTTTTGTTTTAAGCTGCAACAATATAGATAGATTTAATAAGTATAATTTCAGTTATATTTTGAATCTAAAATAATTCAAATAGCTGCATGCATTACTTATTAAAAGTCTGATAAACAAAAATGGTAGTAGTGGGGATACATGAGCCATGCTCAACCATCCCTACTAGGAAATTAGACATATGGGTGAAACAAAAAAAATATGTCTTTTTCATGTTCACAGATAGATTTTTTTTTCTGAGTAAAATGGGGAGGAACCCTTTTTATTTTTATTTTTTTCATTAAAAAATAATCAATAAGGACTTAATTTGAAAACATATGTTTAAAATAAAAATGTACATTTTGTTAATGAAAATATCGTTTTTTTTTTTTTTTTTGACTAACAAAATAGTCTGTCTAGATAAATGTAGACATAGTTTTCAATAATTTTTGACTAATATTAAAATCACTTTTTTAAACTGATTTTACTGGTCATAATCTCTAATATTTTAACTAGTTAGGCCCAAAATATTAAAATATTTATTTTGTTAATGTAATATTTTAAGATTAAATATTGTATACTGAAATTGTAAACTGTGTTACTGTAACTTTTTTTAAAAAACTTAACCAGCAACTGAGGATGTTGCTATCATCGATGAAACCCAAGTTGAAATGATCCTTTGACCACCAATTATCACTACAAAAAATGATCGTGCTACTAGTTTTGTTTTCACAACTGGTTTCGAAGGACTTAGTGTATCTTAATTTATCACTATGTAAAACATTTATAAAATAATAAAAAGAAAAATATTATTTTTGTAGGTATTTTTTAGTTTTGGCTCAAGTATCCCTTCACCATGGCTCATGTACCCCCTTCATGGGGATACTTGAGCCACAATATAAAAGAAAAAGTAAAAATTTATTAAACAATGAAAAATAGTTCAAAATTAATTGAAAATGGTTTTCAATTGAAGAAAAAATATCAAATTTTCAACTACAATATTTTCTTTTGTTCTAAGAAAGTATAAAAAATTAAAAAAAATTGAAATTTAAAAAGTGGCTCAAGTATCCCCATCTTCCCCTACTAATGGATGATATTACTAAAAATATTCTTAGGGATAAAAATAATAGGGGTTGAAGAAAAAAATTATTGTATTAACATGATTCTGATAAAACCAAATCTTACAGAAATATGAAATTAAAAACTCGTCAAAAGCAACCAGATAAAATTGTTAAACCGGATTTATCTTGATTTAGTTTTTTTTGGTGAAATTACTTAACTTCTTACTGAATGTACTTAACTTCGAAATCTACCTGTGCCTGCAGGCCGCGCCTTCAGGGATTTTTTGGAATTGCGAAAAATCTCTTTTCAAAACTAATTACCACAGAACCTTGAAATTTTGCCTATTTCTAATTTTCATCTATTGTTTTATGCTGAACCTAAATGTAACCTGATTTCTGTCATAGAAAATTGTGTATTGAAAAATTAGATGTAAACTTTTTGGTAAATTTAGTAAATATGATTATAGAAACCATTAATTATGCTAATGAATTTAAATATAGTTTTAAATTTTTAGTCACTGTAAAATATAATAGTAAAGCTGAAAGTAAATGAAATATTAAATATGTATCTGCAGTACAGTTTTTAAAATCTTGCACGTAAAACGCATATTTTAGTATTCATATTTCTAAAAATCCATTTTTGTCGTTAAATTATCATTTAATTAATTAATATTGCTAAATATATATATTTGAATGTTTTATTCAAACCACACAATATGTGAAAGTACAGGAAAACAAGAACGAAAGATCATGCGTCCAGCATAGGTTATGTAACACTTTCCAACACATTCAATATACTGTAACAAAATTTCACTGTTTATTAAAGTGGAATATGATGTCTAAGAATCAATTTGAAAACTCATTTGAGAATCCAATTTCTGCTATTACAATCAAGTCAAAAAGATCAGTTTCTTTTGTGCAACCTTATATATGATTCATGAATTTGGTTGTGTACAACATAGTATGCTAAAAGTTAGTTCAATGAAATGAATAGCACAGTTGAAAATTTCCAGTCAGCAATTTCCGTGAATAAACGGAAATGCACTTGCAAGCTTTTCTGCAGCCCTGTATAGGATATATAGAATTTATCCACACCAAGGGGCTGTTCAAATATTACGTAAGCATGTCTTTGACAATTTTTGACCCCCCCTCCCCCTTGTCAGCAAAAATAAGCAAATCGCAACCCCCCCCCTTAATAATTACGTAAGCAAATTTCATCTCCCCCCACTTTTTTAACAGTAATAATTTAATTTTAAAAAATTAGGACACAATACAAATAAAAAGAAACTCTACTTGACTTAAAAATAATAATAAAAAAATGCTTGTTTTATTTCCTTACAATTCTATTTAAGAAAATTTCTTAGATCACAATTTTAGAAGAACTTAGCCATTTGCAAAATTTAAATTTGAACATGCCCATATCTATTGCGACGCTGGCCACGACTGCTCAAGCCATTTTTCCAAATATGTTATGATATTGGTTTCCAGTTTTACTTGATTATCTTCATCACTTTCTTTTCGAATGTAATCTTGATCAACTTCATATTCATTCATCCACTCAACACCTTCCGTATCTTCCACGAATTTTACGAATCACATAAGTTCATTTGCTCGACGAGCAGCAATTTTCAATGGTCGTATAAGGTAGGTCTTCTCGCTTTTTTCACTGTGTTGAATTTTTTTGTGTCTGTTTGCTGATTTCTGAGATGCTGCATGATATTGGCCACAATTTCCACAAGTTCTTGCGCATAATTGCAACTTTATGGAAGGGCAAAAATAATCATACAGCATCTTTAAAAATCCCTTTGCTGTAATATTCAGATTTAAGACCAGGCGGAGGCTTAAATCTATAAATTCCGTCTTCTCACTTGTAATGATGTCATTTGATGATTGTATCATTTTAGTTGGAGGAGCAATGAATCGTCCTTTTAATATACGAAATAATCCACTACGTGCAGGAGAGCAACATTTCTTTTCTTCGCATTTTACAATTTGCAGCAAGTATTGACTTTCTTGTACGAGCTTCAAATACCAATCCAAGTCGTAACCAAGAGAGTCTGGCTCGCCTGAATCAACATATGTGGCAGTAACAGGATAATTGTCAATGTTTAATGAGTTCCAAATATCTGCGAGAGTTTTACCAGCATATGCAAAGTTATTTTGCTCCATTTCTTCATCAACAGTGCGACCGTTCTCATCGAGATGGGAACGATAATGGTCATGAGGGTGTATAAGACCAGACAGTTCTCGACTGAGTGGTGCCATTCGCCTTTCTACTCAGTTATATGCACTTCTTCCAGAAGCATTGCACGCTATGAAAATTTCATCCAAATCATGCTTTTTGAAATGGTTAATAGCAAACAATATAACTTTCTGGTAGCGCGGATTCTCGTCTGGACCTCAATCAACCGTAACTATGAGTACAGGTTTGATGAAACCCTCTTCTGTTTTCACTAATTTTTCAAAGTCTTTGAGTATTAATAGAGTTTCAAAATCCTGAGCATGTGTATTTGCTATGGAAGAAATGTGTTTCCCACTTCTTATAGCTATAAACGTTGGATCAGAATAAACTATGGGTTTACTTTGACCTGCCATGCCAGGAGCAACTGCAATACCAGCGTAAACAGATGGGATAAGTTTGTGGCGTTCAGCGATGACCCAGTCGTTTTCGGGTAAGAATACACGATACTCCATATGCATCAGTTTCGGAGCCTGTTTATTGGCTGCTGTAATTCCCAAAGATATACGCGCTTTGTCATCCTGTGAAAGAAGAAACACTTGCATGGGTCCAAGAATTGAAGCTAGTCTCTAAATAGCGGATGGATGTTATTGCAAATTGGGTATCACTGTGAGATCGGTGATAATCAGCCTGAGCCCAAGAAAGTTTTATCGGCACTGTGGTGACATGTCTTTGACCCTCGATGGTTGAGGAATGTTTTGGAAGCAAACGAAGTTATGTTATACTCCTGCTTATCGCAGACCAACCATTTTTAGTTCTGCAGTAAAGTCATCGAGAGTTTTGACACTTCATATTGACTCGCTTCTTCTTTTTGCATCTGAAGCGCTTCCAATAACAGCTATGCCTGCTATTGCCTTAAGCAATAATGGTTGATCTACATTTAAACTTGGTCTTCCTACTGATTCCCTCAAAACTAATTTTTTTTAGTGTCTGGATTATCATGGCAGATTTCTTCAAGCTTTGTTCATTTGGTGGTTCGATGTTTTCTTTGGTATTCAGCTTTTTGTCGTTTCCTTTTTAAGGGTTGTTTTTCTTTTTTAGATCACTGGAAATTTTATTTATCCGTTTTTGAATTTGAGATACATTATTTTCAATTCAATTGGATTACATTTCATTTTTAGTAAGGTACAAAATTTGAAAACAGTTAGAAGATTATTTGCTACAAAACTTATAAATTTTTTAATTTTTTTCCTCCATGGATGCATTAATTTTCGAGTTATTTGAAAAGAAAAAATAAAGTTTAGCTTGGCTACGCCATATTTAAAAATTAATAACTCGTTTTTTGACATTTCCTTGGTCTTTATTTATTGCTATACTGACCATGTTTCGCCAAGGCTACACTGTCATTTTATATCATCTATCTTTTTCCAGTTTTTACAAGTAATTATGCAAACTTAAAGTTATCATAAAATATATTTAAAATTTTAAGAATAAATTGATTATAATTACCTTTATAAAATAATCAAGAAAGACTGATTTCTTTTTGGTTGCCTTACGCAGTTCGTCCTCAATTCTTTTTAGCATCAATACCTCTAACTCTTTGTCAGTTTTAGAAGACTTTTTGTACTGTCGCCACACATCATTAGTTTTGCATTGGATATTCTTCAAAGGTTTATCTGATGCAGACTTTTTGAAACTTTCAAAAAGTTTTTTATACAAGATTTCTCGAAATGAGTTCAACAAATTGACAGAGGAGGGGTGGAAACAAAGAAGATGGAATTTTACTTACGTTTTGGAAGCTTTCCCGGAAAACGCATATTGTCACAATACAATATATCGCATCGGTCCATTCATTTCTATTCTATTCTATTCTCACAATTGGAAATAGTAGTAAGTTCTCAGAGATAATAAGCCCTAATGCATCACACATGAACAGTCACCTCTAGATAAAAGAGATCATTTATGTTTTCCTTGTGCGGTAAAAATAGCTGACATCAGAACTTCAATTTTAATATTCTTTTGCTATTTCTTTTTTCAATTTGAAATTTTTAATAGTTTTTTTTTAACAAGTTAAGAGATTTTGAAAATGTCTTACGTAAGCATCATTCAAACCCCTCTCTTCCCTTGTCAGCAAAAATAAGCAAATTGCTAACCCCTCTCCCCCCCCTTAGGTGCTTACGTAATATTTGAACGCCCCCAAGTAGTATGCCAAGTAGTACCCAGTTCAGTTTAAAAACGCGTACCACAACTGAAACGGACTTCCAGCAATTATTGTTCATTGGTTTCAATAGTTAAATTTCTCCTGTAGCCAAATTCATTTGTGTGTCCCTGTAAATGAACGGTATATTCTATGCATACCCTATTCTACAGTAAATACATCCGTAGTACACCTCGGTGATATATATAAATTTAAGTATGTTTAAAATAGTGTAATATTATTAAAATACACTGCAAAACTGTCGCAACGGAATTCTTTTGAGTATTAGAGACACTCAAAAGAATTCCGTAATTGAGCCGTAAACGCTATACGCTTCTTTTTCAATACCAAACATGTCGTAGTCATACACAATAATATCCATGAACAATCATGGCAATCGGACTATATTTACGCGAATTAGAGCACGCACGGACGGACAGACAGTCAAACAAAAACACTTTTCAACTTTGTTTCAAAGAGTAAAATAAAATGTTGAATTTCTGTCATGGGTTTTGTATCCACGATTTTTCGTAACTGGTTTAATTATTGTCATTTTCAGATTGCTCAACATAATCTGCTCCCTTAAAAGAGGATTTTGTCAATCACTCCGACTTGTCCTTTATTATGTCGACTATTAATTAAAAATTTTTAACGTTAGGTATATCAGAACATTTGTTTTCACAAAGTTCGTCGGAAGGCTTTATCCTTATCCTTTAAGGGGTCTCAGGACTCTTAAAATTGGAAAAAAAGAAAAAAAAGACCATTTCCAACATTTAGTATCTTAAAATGTATATAATTTTAAAACACAAGTTTTATTGCGATGAAAAATATAAGCACAGGTTAAGTGAAAATGAATACAGCGATTACAAACGTCTATAACTATTTAATGGAAAAGAATTTATCGATAAGATTAACACAGAATGCAGACGGAATTTCAAAATTTCTTTACGTAAGGCACAGGTGCAGTGAAGCTGAATTTTCGCAACGGTTTGCACTTTTTTAAACCAACATTTTCCAAAGCGTTGGATCAGTCGAAGTGGAGATGCCGACGATGTCTCTTGCTCTTGGCCACAGAGATGTCGACATCCTGCGATTTTTTTCTATGGGGTTATGTGAAAGATTGTGCCTCCCATGCCCAAAACAATTAAAGGACTAAAGTACGCATTTGTAATGCAATTGCGTCTGTGACGGAGCAAATGCCTCAGAATATATGGCGTGAAATGGACTACCGCTAAATGTTGTCCGTGTGACCAAGGGAAGTCACATAGAACATCTATGACACATGTATACAAAATTTTGAAGTTCCGTCTACATTCTGTGTTAATCTTATCGATAAATTATTTTCCATTAAATAGTTATAGCCGTTTGTAATCGCTATATTCATTTTGACTTACCGTATATGTTCTTACATTTCATGTATTTAAAAAATTGGAAGATGCACAATTAGCATTTATATCTAATTTGAAAGAGCAGAAAATTGGTATAACAGCTTACGCGCAGGATTACAAAATAAATATTGCAACTAGAATGAAAACTTTGGTGCCTACTTATACTTCAGATTGTAGAAATCACCCTGAACCTAAATAAATTTGTATTTAAGGAATTTTTTATATTTTTAATGCAAAGTTGTATTTAGCTAATACAAAATTTTTAAAATTTCAGCAGTATAATCACCTAAAAAATAATTTTTTGAGCAGTAAAAGGGTTTTTGGTTTATTTTATGCAGACTAACATGAAACATATATTTTGAAAATATCATGAAAAGATATTCAGAAGTTTTTGAGATATCCTGCGCGTTATGCCCCAAAAACGTCATTTGGAGAAAAATGATTTTAAAGTTTCGAAAACGCAGCTTAGACTATTGAGAAAATATAATTCTAAAAGCCGTAACTTCTGTTCTAATGGGAATTTCAAGGAAACAATTATATCAAAATATTAAGAAAATATAGGAGTTTAACTTTAAAAAAATTAAAGTTTCGAAAATTTTGAAACTTTACGTGTCCTGAGATTCCTTAACTAATCTTTATAATATAACAATTAATCCTGTTTGAACACTGGATTGCAACAGTTAAGATGCATGTTCTTTCTGAATATATGGTAAAAAATGCAGCATGGAATATATTTTAGTGACTTTGGAGGCAGATTTCTCTGTATGTCACTGTCTTATCGGCAGCACTGAGTAAAGTTTTATATCTATCTTTTAACAATGTTATTTTATATCGATGGAGCAATATGGTGCCATTATTACATTATTAAAATATTTTTTTTTATAAATTTAACAGTTTATTAGTCAACAATAATTATAAGAAATTAAATCTATAACCATAATATCTCAGCATGCTTTTTTCGTAATTGATTCTTAAAACAGATTCAGAATTTTGTTTACTGGCTGAAATTTAGTGCAGCATATTCTCCTTGATCCTATACCTTGATTCTGTTTAATATACACTGCTTAAAGCAATTAGGACAGCACATGATTTAACAAAATTACGCAAATTCTTACATCGATAAGTAACGTAAAATAAAACGTACATAATTTAAGAGGGTCCGAGACACAATTTAAAAGAATTTTTATTTATTGGGTTAAAATTTTGAATTTTTTTGTTATGGTTAACAACTTCTCGTATATTTGTTAAATTTTTTTTAAATTTAAAATTCATTAAAAAAGTGGGGTAATTTAAAATCGTTATAACTCGAAATATTATTTGTAGAATTTCATTTTTTTTTTCATTTAAATAAACAGAAATATATAAGTTTTAATTTAGATTCAAAAATTTTAAAAATATCAATAAAAAAAATATTTAAAGTAAAAAAAAATGGTGTAACTTAAAAAAAAAAATCATATTTTCATAAGTAAATATTTTTTTCTAATTTACTGAATCAAAACTAAAGTAAAACAATTGAAAAAGACATGTTCCATGTTTGAACCATTTATCTTTAACGGTTCTTGACTTATAACGACTTAAATAGGAGAAATGGTGAAAAAGCCATCATGAGGAAAAGTGCATTTTCACAAGAAATCGTCTTCATGAAAATCATTGCTTGAAAGCTAGATTTTGAAAACAAACCAAAATGAAAAATTTAATATTTCCTGTTCTAATTAAGATAGAAACATGATTTGAACGTCATTTTAAGCAGAAAAACACAAATTTTTTTTTAATGCAATAAATGTTTTTTTTAGAAAATTTGGAGATTTTTGTGTCCTGAACCCCCTTAAAGCATAGTAGAAAAAAGATGTAGAAAATTTCGCATGCAAATCATTGTTTATTACTTCAAAAACTGGAAAAAGGAGATAAGTGCTGAAATCGGGATCTCGCAGAAACATCTGTTTCACTGTCTCAGTTGTAAAATTCAATTGCTCAGCTTTTGTTTTAAGAAAGGGTGGCTTGAAAATGTCATAACAACGTGATTTACCGAAATCCATGGTTTGGCGCATTATCAGGACAGTTGAATCCGGGCAAACACAACGAAGTCTAGTGGAGTCACAAAAAGAGCCAATACCAGCCTGTGTAATTGATTCCAAGAAACAGGGAATGTTAGGCAGGCAAGGTCAGTCATGAGAAACTACAGAAACTGATGACCTATATATCCTGTTAACTGCTCCTCGAGACGATACAGGCAATGCTACTCAGCTGTAAAGATCGTTGTTCTTGGCAATTGGGCGAAGGGTGTCTAGCGAAACAATCCGAAATAGGCTTCATCAGGGTAGTCTCTATGGGAAGCAGGACATTTCGGTCCTGGCGTTTTGGTCTCGACGTTTCGGCTCCTAGCCATATCAGTCGCCAGCCATTTCAATCCCTTTCCATTTCTGTACTTTGCCATTTCGGTCCCTTGCCATTTCGATCCCTTGCAGTTGTTGTTGGAGGCAGTTATATTGTTAAATAAAAAAATTCTCAAAAATTAAATCGTTTTTATTAAACGTATTTACTAATAACAATTCAAAATAATTTCAATTATTAATTGTTGATATAACAAATTTATCAATTACTTGTTTAAAAAACTATTGTATGAACTATATAAAAGTTATTATAAGGTAAATGCAAATGTATTTTTAAAATTTTCGGTTACTATAATGTTATTAACTTCATTAAGATGTATAAAAATGATAAGGATTCTGCACAGGGCTGTAATGGGTAGCTGTCCGGGTATCCGCTCAGCTGCCCGTCCGGGGTGTTTCTTTTTTTTTAAACCCGGGTTTTTAAAAATATATTTCTGGAAAGGAATAAGTCATGTATTTGTTAACAGTTTATGGTTATTTTGTTTTATTTATTCACTTCTTTGAATCTTAGAAAATATGTTTGTACTAATTTATTTTCGCTTCTAGATTGGGAACCCTACAATTTTAAAACATTTTAGATTTTAATTTAAAACGTAAATTTAAGATTTTCAGTTAGCTTCAAGACTATTATTACTAAACTTATTATATTTATTAAATTAATAAGAATAGTAAGTACAAAGAAAATATTTTATTCATAGTCATACATTTGTTATTAATAGCAGTTGACAGGACACTGGTCTGATTTTGATGAGATGAAATGTTCCATCATCTTTGATTTGAACCAATTAAAAGAAAGCATGCAATGCCATTAACATTAACCAATCATAGAGCTGGTTTGGAATTTTAAGTACAAATAATAACAATGAGCAGCAATAATAGTCCTTTCTACAGATTGCATCATTTTTTAATTGTTTTTTACTGAATAGTGAATGCAAAACGTAAATTTTTAAAACTAAAACTTAACAAATGATCATTTGCAATATTTAGTCTTATTGCATCAGCCTATTAAAAATTAAAGTAATATACATTGTGATATGTATGTATTTCATATTTATAATTGTTTATAATGAATGATTATTAAAACTAATTAAAAAAATTAAAATAAGAATACCCTATTAAGGGTGGTGGTGCACAGCTACTGTTTTAATTAAAAAAGAAATGCATTTAGGCTAAGGCAAAATGGAGGTCACGTGGTAATATTAAGTGAAGTTTTTGAATTGGAAAAATTTCTTCTAAATGAATTGTAATAAAAACTAAAAATGTAACCATATGCGAATAGATTATATATACACATAAGAAAATTTTTTGTTGTAAGATATTTTTTTAATCAACATTTGCTAATCTTATGATAATTTCAAAGGAGCAAGTATTTTTAAAGTTATATTTATATTTTGTTATTAAATAACACACAATTGATAGCTTTGCAATTTTAAATTTGTTTGTTATTTAAATTAAAGGGATCACATATATATGTATACATATATATATTTTTTTTAAGAACAGAGAAAAATATTGAAATCGTTATTAAGACTATGAAGTCATTCTCACCTATTTTAAAAATGTCAAAGAATAAATTTTGCAAAGTACCAATTTAAATTTAGTAAAATTCCTTGTTTTTAATACTCATTTTTAAATTCCCTCCGTTTTTTCAGATTTCCGTATACCGTGGCAACCCTAAAGATTATTATTTGTGAGGCAGGTGGAATCATAGCCCACATTTTGGCATTTTAATCCAATTTATCCGTGGAAAATTGCCCGTTTAACCCGGGTTTTTTAATAAACCCGCCCGTGCTGGGTTAAAAAAAAAAACCATGTTTTTTACAACCCTGATTCTGGAGATAAATATGTTGTTTATTTATTTATTAGTTAATTTATAATATGTTTCTTGCTCTTTAAATATAACTAATTAATATCTTTCTCTTTGCGAATTGTAAACTATAACCTTGCTTAAAAAAAATTAAAATCTGCATCTGGACAATAATGTCACCTAACACTGTTAAAGATTATTTTTACGTATTTGTACAATGTTGCATTACTATTATTAATTAATTAACTAATTAATAATTACTTAGACTTTATGTTTCTGACTGATTTTTCAAAAAAAAAAAATGTTTTATTTTTTGGAAAAAAATGAATCAAAAATTTTGAATAAAAGCTTTAAGCGATGAATAATTGCTATTAATTAATTCTCAAAATAGGTAGTAATTTTAGTATAAAAATTAAATTAATGTTTTATTAAATATATATTTTTTAATTTAATGTATTCTTAATTTATTAAATTAATAACATTATCAATATAAATTACAAATTTTTACTTAAAAAAAAAACTCAATACATAATACATTTTATATTCAGTTTATCATTATATTTTATAGTAGCTATAAAATGAAATTGATCCTTTACCTATTTATTTATTTTATATTTAAAGTTACTGAAATTTAAAACTATTAATAAAATTAATAATAAAACTAAAATAAAAAAAATATTAAATTTTTTTGGGGGAAAGTGGCAGGAAAAGCGTAATTAAAAAATAAATAAGTAAACGGCATTAATTAAAATAATTAATGGCGTTTAATGCCCGGCAATTAATTAAAATAATAATTACACTATTACATAAAATTAAAAATAATCATCTTATTACAAAAAATAGGCTCTGTTTCAATAAAATTTGCTCACAAAAACCTTTTAAAGCGGTGGAAACTGTTAAAAAAATGCAAGCAACAATTATATATAAAGAAAAGAAGTAGTGATGGTGGTGGTGGTGGTGGGGCGGGGGAATTTTCTCAAAACGAAATATTTTTCATAGCTCGCCTGGTTACCAAATCAATGTGGTTTTCCCAATGTTTATAATGGCAAAGTAACTTATGAAAACAGATTTATAAGATACAACTTTGCATTATAAAAATAATAAGAAAATTAAATATTTGTGCTTCAATAAATTTATCTCATTTCTGATTAATTAAAGAAGAGAATGTAGAGAGGTGAATTGAGGAAATATTTATATATAATAGCTTATAAATGTCTAATTGAATTATTGAAGACATTTATTATTAATCTATTTGGAATAAAAAAAATAAGCACATTTTTTTATTATCCAATTAATGATAATTTAAAGGTTCTAAAAAAATGTACGAAATCAACCAAAAAAATATTTATGGGAGTTTATAGTATATATAAAACACCTAATACTAATAATAAGTAATTAAACTTAAGAAATTCATTCTCTTAAATAATAATAATAATAAAAAAGAAATTGTCCCTTGTGAAATTATGTCACATTGTTCAATCAAACAAAATAACAGCTCGCTGTGATATCATTATCACGAGTTATAAAAGTTTAAATTTACCAGACTCTTATAATAAGTTTTTTATAAAATTTGGGGAGGGGGCGGAGGATAAAAAAGGGTTCAAATAATGTTGAGCAATGGGTGATTCATTTGTTTTAATGCATGATAATGCCAGATCTCATACAGCTCGTCTTACGGAGAAAATGCTTAGAAACAATACATTGTATGGGATAGGCAACCTGCTCGCTTGATCTGAATCTGATCGAGCATGTTCGGCGCACACTCGACGACGCATTGTAGCGAGACTAAGGTCTCTTTTTACTGTCCAGGACTTGGAGATTGCAATTCTTGAGTAGTGGAACAACCTCCGTCAAAGTCTTATTGATAATGTCATCGAATCCATTGAAAACAAGTGTGCAGCAGTTTTATCCGTTCGAGGGGATCCCCACGCCATATCAAATTAAATACCTTGCATCATTCCTAAACTGTACTTTTTTTGTCATTTACATGTAACCAAATTGTTGCTCTAAACTACATTTTCATACTCTTTCCATCATTTCAAAGAATTAAAGCTCTATATTGTGCATTGATAAACGTGTACTCTCCATTTTATCCCCACGCATGATTTTCTCGCATGGTTAACTTTACTTATTTGCTTGATCCCTAATTTGTTTGAGCAGCGTAGTAAAATATTTGATTAAAAATATTTACGCATTATGATAAAATACCTTCCATTAAGTATTTTTAAAGTTCTCAGTTACTGTAATTAAAATAGAATTCAAAGCACATAACACACGACAGTGCTTTTTTTCTATATTAAATAATGTTATTGTTTTTAACATTTTCCAAGATAGTGGAAAAGGGTTTATCACTTCGTTTTATCTGACCGTATGTTTGACCGCCTGACCACTCTCAAAACTCCCATAAATATACTCAGATTGCTATGTAATTGATATATGTTAGTGAGGATTACTGTGAGATGTTCGGTATTGAAACTGAAGTGTCTAGCATTTACAATTCGTTTACAGGAGCATTCAAAAGAATTTCGTTAGATTATGTGTGTGTGAGACAATCGATTGAAATGTATTTTTATGATGTTAGATTATTTTAAATATACTCAATTTCATATGTATCACCGAGGTTCACTAGAAGATGCTTACTCTAAAATAGGGTGTGCATAACATTTATTGTTCATTTACAGGGACACACAAAATAATTCCTTTACAACACTGTTTATGAGCACTAATATTGTTGGAAGTGAGTTTTCAATTATGATTTATGTTATAAAGTTAACCGAAATTTTGCAAATAACTTGGTGTGTATAATTATATAGATCTATAGATAGAGTTTCTATTAATCTTATAAAAGGGTACACAAAAAAATTCGAGTACATTCCCGCTTATTGACAAAAATGGCTCAAGGGGAATTTATAAGTGTGCCATGTACTTTCTAACTGAAGTAATTTTTTTTTTTCATGCTATATAATATGTATACAAACCTATAAATCCTATACAGGGTTGTACAAAAGAATTCGGATATTTTCCCGACTGCAGATGGTAATTGCTGAAATTAGAATTTCGTATGCATTATGCGTTTTCACAATTCTTCATTCAGACATCATCTTTCACTTGACCAAGTGGAGAAGTTTTGCTACATTATTCTGAATGTGCTGGAAAATGTTTCATAATCTATGCTTGACGCATAATTTTTCTTTCTTGTTTAAATATCAAGCATTTTTTTTAGCGGAGTGCTTAGAGCTGTAAGATTAAAAAAAATATCTAATGGTTCAGAAAGAATAAAAATATACATTATTTTGCAGACACAAACCGTATAATCGTAGAAACAACCTGCAACATAGAATTAAAAACTTTAGTGTCTTTGTTATAGTTCAGATGCCAATAAGTTCACCTTCACGTTTTTAAAGGGAAAATACATACCTGTTGTCATGATAGAGTGGTCCTGCATTTTATGACGATTTTCTGAATTTAGTGCCATTTTATGAAATAAATGACCGTTTGTGAAATAAGTGATGTTTTGATAATTATGTGAAATTCTGCAGAATAAGTCACAAATGGTAAAAATGATTATGTTATTATATCTTTAAATTTTAATTGAACATTGATGACACGGAATTTCAAAGACCTATTTGCACACACAAATTGTAATGACATTTTAATCCCAGAAATACAAGCATTTATCCAGGAAGCTAAAAAAAAAGAATAGTTTAAGAAATGCGAAAGAAGTCCAAAAAACGCACCCTGCAATATTTAATAATTTAAAATCATTGCAATTAGCAAACAGAAAGCTTTACCCGCAGTTTTAAAAGTTAAATAATCCATCTGGACACAAATAGCCAATATGGAAAACCTAGTATAGAGACGGGCTGGTCTTGCGTGTGTGATAATCAATTACAATGGGGATCATTTCTGGTGAAACAAATTACCTTCTTTTATTTCTGTGGCTGATTTCAATTACGCAAAGTAAAATTAAAATCCTCACTTGCACAATTTGACATGTCCTTTGTTTGTAACCTTTATATTATTCCTCATTTTTGCGCCCTTCCTAATCCTGTACCCGGGCATCTGTCCCGCCTTCCCCTTTAGTTTCGTCGATTATCGTGGGAGGAATATAAAAATCACATAAATTTATGAAAATGTACCTAAGTTTTTGGCGTAAATTTGGTTGCCAAAGTCTACAGTCTGCAGGTTTATCTCTAAATCTCGTACATCGTCCAGAATTTTTACCTTTATTATGGGGAAACCCTGCCGAATTATTTTTGAGACAATAAAAATGCCTTTGTTGAGAAGCAATTTCTAAAATTTAAAGGTGATATATTTTCGTTTTATAATGAAATGATTTATATTTCAAATGTTTTTTAACAATAGAACGGCAACGGAGGTCAATTTAACCAAATAAATATATTTAATTTAGAGCAAGAAATTTAATAGGTAAAATACGAACCGCTGAATAGGTGCTCAACAGGTGAGCAGTATTGATGGGTTTCATAGCTGATATCAGCGTAACACCCAGTCTATAAATGAGTTGTCTTACGTTTGTGTGAGCCATTGGGATAAGTATAACTGTAGTTTAAAACTACTTAAAAGAAAAATTAAGAAAGTTAAAGAAAAAATAAAGGTGAAAAATATTGAAATATTAAAGTTAAAAATTAAGTTAAAACTTCAGTCAAGTAAGCATAATGATAAAAATCTTAATAAATGGTATAGCTGTAGTTGCAATACTACTATATAAAAGAAAAAGATGAAAAATAGATAAAAGTTAGCACTGTTCAGAGTTTAATATAGAGGAGATCTATTTATTTTTTAGAAGAAGATATGAAAAGGCTTTATGTATATGAAAAAATACACATTTAGCAATCTTTGTGTGGTGAACTTAGAGTTCACAGGGTATACATAATAATGCAGAATCTGGGGTGATGGGGCTCGAAGGCGTCATAATCCAGTAGCTCCGCTACAATTTCATTGGGAAGATAATAAATTTTGCTGTAGAAGTTTTTAGCAAGATCATTGATGCGCTTTCGTAAGGTGATGGTATTGAGATCCTTGCGACTGTGGTATTGCGTAACTAACGGGAAGCGTTACGTACGATATGTAGGTGCCTGTTATGCAGATGACTTAGGTTATCCATTGAAGTGGTGCTTGTAAAGCCCCAGACCAGACTAGCATTATAATTGGGAAGATACAGGAGTTATAAAGAATAAGTTTATTATGAACTGAGAGGGTTTTGCTATTAAGAAGAGGTTTAAGTGAGTTGAAAGCTCCAGCGACTTTCCCCCTGATAGAGCGAATGTGCTTGCTCCATGTTAGTCGGCGTCAAGGAGGACCCCTAGATATTTAGCCTCGTCTGACCAACGGATGGCAGTGTTATTAATTATTATTCTGTTAGGATATGTTAGTTTGCAAGAGAAGTATACTACTGAAGTTTTATTTGCATTTATTAGGACACGACATAACATACACCCGTTCAGGTAATCGTCAATGTGAGTCTGCAGGTACCAGTAAAGACTGTACGGATAGTGAGCTGAGGAGTAAATGTTGGTGTCGTCCGCATAAAGAGCAAGATATGTGTGCAATGAGCGTGGGGTGTCGTTGCAGAAGATGTTACACAATACTGGGCCCAACACCCTTCCCTGAAGGATGCCCGCTAGGATGAAAAGAATAATAGAAAGAATGTTGTTTATGTGGACGCGAAAAATTCGGTCGCAAAGGTACGAGAATATTAAGTGCATAAGTCTGGGACGAAATCCGAGCTTAATTAATTTGTAAATGAGGCCTTCATGCCAGACTTCATCAAATGCCTATGCGACATCAAGAAATATGGCAGCAGCAGGAATTTTCCCGTTGAATTTCTCAAACTCTAAGTAGCTGGTGTTGTGTTGAGTGTTTTGGGCCAAAGACGAACTGCTCAGGCATAAGAATGTTATTTTTCTGAATAAAGTCCTGTAACTGGGTACGAATGACACGTTTAACAACTTTACTAATAGATGGTAAAAGTGATATGGGTCTGTAGTTGGTGGGATCAGAGAGGTTAGTACCAGGTTTAGGTATCGGTGAGATTATGGAAGTTTTCCATGGTTTAGGATACGAATCGCACAAAAATAAGTTAAATAAATAAGTTAGTGGCACAGATGTCATATTCGCCCCATATTGGCGCGATTTTTTCCTGACACCAATGTCATATACGCAACGGGTACTTAACTGGCACCAAAGTGTCGTTATTTTGCTTGATGTGGTAACCCGGATTATGTTGTTTATGCTGTTGATGTTTTTGCCAAATTGGCAACCGAAAAAAATCGCGCCAATATGGGGCGAATATGACATCTGTACCAAGTTAGTTTTAAATAAAAATTCTGGTATACAAATTTAAAAAACTTAAGTAAAGTTTCTGGTTAAATTTATTAAATTTTACCAGATTTTACCCAAATAAGTATATTTAGAAGGAGAAATTTTTCGCAAAGTAAGTAAAATACATACCAGGCGAAAATAAGTTAAATAGTTTCAAACAAAAAATTCTGGCATACAATATTAAAAAAAAAAAAAAAAAAAAAAAAAAAAAAAACTCAAGTAAAGTTACCGGCTAAATTTATTAAATTTTGCACTCAGCGCAAATTAACGAATTCTTTTATTTCTGTTGTGTGAAGGAAATAAATTTACTGCTTGATGCATGTTACTATAAATTTTAGATACCAAATATTTTTTTAAATCCTAAATTCCTGAAGGAAAATATTCACGTCAACATGGAATTTAATTAGTGTGGCTGTTAGAAAAAGAAGATGAAAAATGAAGTATTGCGATTTGAATGAATTATAGGTACTTGATTTCAAAACAAGTAATAATTTTATCTAAATTAAAAAGCATAAATATTTGAAAATTCACAAGTAATTTGTAACATGTACTATACCTAAGATTCAAATTAAAAAAAGTGAAAAAAAAAAACGAATTTGAAAGAAAAATTAATTTGAAATTCAATAGAAAATTTGCGTTTTATAACTATATTTATCAGTATTTCCGACGTCTTTACTTCAATTACTTAAAAAAATTAATTAAAACTCTATTGCTCACTGAAAGAACATAATTAATTGGAGCTTTAATTGGAGGAGGCTTGTATTCTCCTTAAAATAATTAACTAAATAGGTTAAGTGTAAAATTAAAATATTTTCCATCTTAAAATTAATATTTTGATATATCTCTAGTAAGTTTTTTTCGTTTATTTGATACTTTTTTAGAAAATTTTTATGCTTTCAAATTTATTATAAACGAGTAGAAAGCCGTCGAATTCAACGGATCAAAATGTTTAAAAAACTGTTAGATTGAATTTATAAAAACTTTCAAAAATAATGCCAATAAAGAATCAATATTACATTGGTTAGGCTAACTATTAAAACAAAAATATTATTTTAATTTAATGTTACAAAATCGCTGCTACTATTAACTTTTCAAATTACTTTATCTTATAAGTAATCAGTAACTTGTAATCAAGATAACTATTTACGAAGTTATTAAAGATGCTGTGATCACTGGCACAATCAAATATTTTTTCCATCGAAATCTAAACATTACGTCATTTTCACCGCTGCAAAATTTACATGCTTACTTTTCATATTTATATTCCCTAATTTTTACAATATTTTAACGTGCAATAAATTATTAATAAATATATGTCCAAGCTACAACATTGCATGTGAACATGACACTCTTGACTTAAGGTTCTAATCTCAGTACTTGCGAAATCCATATGTGATGTCAAATAACTTATATAGTTGTCTTAATTACCTTAAGAAACATCAATTATTAATTTGTTAGTTATTTTTAATTACATTCTCATTTTCTCTCGAAGGTATTTAAATGCTATCATAAAATATATTCTTTCTTTTATGTTTTTTTTCTTTTTTAATTTAAAACAACTATATGTGGTTTGACGTCACACCATAAATTTATTCTTTTAGACGCATGCATAGTTAAATATTTAGTTTAATCAGAGAAAATACAGGGTATCCCAAAAGTCTCCGCACAATTTCAAAAATTTATTACAAAAAAAGTAATAGGCCTACAGCAAAAATAATTACAACAGTACATAGAGTAACTTAAAAAGTTTTTTTCTATTACCTTAGTATACTTCTACATGAGATCCTTTCGTTGCACGCAACGTTTCCATGCGATGAAGCATTTCAACTGCAAATTCGAAGCGTTTCACACAATCATCCGTTTGTAACGCCTGCAAAGCATTCATGACTGGTATGAGAAGTTTATGACAACGGGAAGTGTGAATGGTAAAAAAAGAAATGGTAGCGCTAGCACTAGTGAAGAAAGTGTGGAACGAATACGTGAAACTTTTCCTAGAAACCCTGTAAAATCAATTCGAAAAGCATCGCAAGAGCTTATTATGTCAAAAAGCACAATACACAGAGTGCTTCTCAAACTTTCAGCCTACAAAATTAAGATTGGGCAGGCTTTACAAACGGATGATTATGCGAAACGCTTCGAATTTGCAGTTGAAGTGCTTCATCGCATGGAAACGTCGCGCGCAACGAAAGGATCTCATGTGGAAGTATACTAAGGTAGTGGAAAAAGAACTTTTTAAGTTACTCTGTGTACTATTGTAATTATTTTTGCTGTAGGCCTATTATTTCTTTTGTAATAAATTTTTGAAGTTGTACGGAGACTTTTGGGACGCCCTGTATTAGTTTTATTTTTACTATGACATAATTTTCACCCACTGAATCATTTCGCCTCCCAATGAGATTAGCGTCTCAAACTCAATATTAGCGGAATGAATAAATATTGAAACGTAACATATTTATGAGATAAAATGCGTGATTTTTTTTAACACAACGTCATTTTACATTAAAAGAAATTTATATATTTTTTAATTGTGATGAAGAAATGGCATCTGTAAAGATGTACTAATTGCTATTATTTCCCTTTTCTATGTAACAATGGAACTAACCCAATTGCCACCACAGTAAAGAAATTTCACAAAAAACTTTTAAAATTAAAATATAAAAATGGAAATATCTAAAAAAAAATAGGTAGTATGAGCACATCTACAAATGAACAGCTTTCATAAAAAAAAATATATATATTATCAAAATTGGTTCAGTAGAAATCTGAGGGCTGATGACTAAAAAAAAAAAAAAAAACAGCCTGGTCTTTTAAATATATAGATAGCATACAATATGTCTTAAATATTTTAATAATTACACTAACAATAAAAATTAACATTAACAACATTTTGATACACACGGTCTTCAAAAAATTAAAAGAGAGAAAGAGAGAAAATCCCACAAAAATAGCCATGAAAGGAGAGTTACCTAAAGATTTTATCTAAAATGAACCAAAGTATATAACACATAGTAAAGTGTGTATGTAAAGTAACATGATAATAAACTGTTAAAAAGTTATAATGTTTTAGAATTTTGGGAATGTATGAAATTGACAAATCGGATATATAAATTTGGTATATGAGGACGTGAGTTTCAAAACTTGCCTTATCCAAAAAATCAAATTTTGGGAAATAGGGGAAAACCTCTAGTAGTGTCCATTGATTTTCATTGTAAACGAAGATTTTACAATGGCAGAAATATATGATAAGATTAGTTCTTGAGCATATTGTTTGAATTTTTTGGTGCAGCCTTACCAATAGAATAAATTTATTGAGAAAACATGATTTTTTTAAATTTTGAGTAAGGCGAGTTTTGAAACTCACGTCCCCATATGTAAAGTACCCCCAGTATTGTGTATGATCTTCTTAAATAGCAACGCAGCAAAATTAGATGTGTCTTGCACTTTTTGAGGTAATAAAAAATGTGTTAATCTTGTGTTTCTTTTATAAATTTTTATGTTTAAAAAAAATTATTTGATACTTTTTTTGACAATTCCCTGGCTTTCAGATTTATTATAAATAACATGCAAAATGTCTTAAATACTTTAATAGTTAATTACATTAACAATAAAAATTAATATTAACAACATTTTGATACACACTGGCTTCGAAAAATTAAAAGAAAGTAAGAAAAAAAAAATTCTACAGAAAAAAAAAAAAAAAGGCATGAAAAAAAAGTTACCTAATGATTTTATTGAAAATGAACCAAATTATATAATGCATAGTAAAATGTGTATGTAAAGTAACATGATAACAGACTGTTAAAATGTTATGATGTTTAAGAATTTTGTGCATGTATGAAATTGCCAAATTGTATATTTAAATCTGGTATGTGTAAAGTTCTTTCGGTATGGTATAAACTCTTTTTAAATAACAACGCAGCAAAATTCATTGTGTCTTGATGTCTTTCAGGACAATAAGAATGTGTTAACCTTGTGTTTTATAATTTTATTTATTTATGTAAAATTTTAATTTCGTTATGGATATTAGCCGGAAATAAATGCTGAACTATTTACATTGTTTTAAGTGCAAACGGGTAATCTATCTTAATAAGGCCGCATGCAATGTAGATAACAAAAAAGTCAAATATTTGAAATTTTTTTTAAAAAAGCTTAAAAAATCCCTGCCGGCTCGGCCTACAGGCGGAGGTACATTTCGAAGTTAAGTAGTAATTTTACCAAAAAAACTAAATCAAGATTAGAGATAAATACAGTTTAACAGTTTTATCTGGCCGTTTTTGAGGAGATTTTCATTTCATTTTTCCGTAAGAGATGGTTTAATCAGAATCATGTTAAGGCGGTATTCAAAATTAGAACATCAAAATGTTAAAATATGCCAATATTTCCATAGTCGGGTTTTTATCACATTTTAATACGTTTTTTCAAACTCACCTGACGTTTCATATTTACCTACTGACGTCCATTATATTTCCAATAGGACGTAATATTAACTTTTTTATAATTCGTCAAACTATGTATTTCATTTTCATTTTTCACCTGAAAATCTTGCAATAGAAAAGTTATGATGTAATATTCACTTTTTCTTTTATTCGTCAAACTATTTATTTCATTTTCATTTTTCACGTGGAAATCTTGCAATAGAAAAGTAATTGTTGTCGTAAGAATTTTATTGTCTGTTTTAATTGTTGGCAACTGCTATAACGAAAAATGTTTAAATTATCCCATCATTTTTCTGTAGGAGCTCGTTTTATCAGAATCATGTTAAGGAGGTATTCACAATTTGTAACCCTCTCCCATTTCTACTCCCTTGGGCCGATTTTGCTCATCTGCAATCCCCACCGAGATATTAGCTATCTCAATGTGTTTGGCGAGTTTGAAGACGATCCGTGCATAATTGCAACTTTTATCGTGCGGACAAAATTTAGTACACACACACACATATATATATATATACAAACGTTTTAGGTGGGTGTGGTTTGGGGGTTCCTGGGGTCATATAATGAAAATTTATGAAGGAATTTTTCAAAAGTCGCACCATGGTAACGACTGCAATAGGTAATATTTCTTACGAAATCTACCTAAAAGTCAATAAATTGAAATACGATTTTCAAACAAATTGCGTTTCAGAGTACATTTATTTCCTACTTGAAAGTGTAAAAATTGAAATTGTGCGATGTTTAGAAGTTAATAAATTTCCGATAAAAGCAAAGTTGATTGCTCTGATGGTTGCCATCGTCGATATGACATCAACTTTAAATATGGACATGTTTTTGCTTTATTTAATTATTTTTAACAATATTATTCGAATTAGTAAATAAATTGTTCGAGTTATAATTTTTCGAACGGGGAGAAAATGTTTTATTAACCAATTAAAATAATAATTGGTAAATATAATTTATTTACCAATTAGAATAAATATGTAGAAATTAATGTAGGATAATTACGTATCCAACGTTTAACTGGAGTTCCATTATCTGCGATTTATTCTGTTGAGCTGTTTCATATATCAAACCAAATGTCATTTTCTAAAGGTTGTCTTAGTGAATTGTGTCCACTGGTCCAGGATAGCTCTGTTGCTAGAACGTTGGCAGCTTCAGCCAAAAGGTCCCTAGTTCAAATACTGGCCTGGAAAATTTTTCGTTCAGTTGGAAAAATTACAATTTGTATAATATACAGAGTGTCCCAAAAGTTTCTGACACATTTTAAAATTCAATGTAGGATCAAGTAATTGTCGTACTGAAGTGCGGTTTGGACTAAAATGCTTCCCACGATGAAAAGTTTTCTTCAAGCTAATTAAAAAAGTACTTCCAAGCTTCGAACATAGATGGCGGTACGGTCCGTATATTTGTTTCAAACATGTGTTTTTTCTGAAATTCAGGTTAGTTTTCACGCTGAGATACATAAATGATGTCTCTCAGCGATAAAGCTAATCGCGTAGGTTGGTTGGTACTTCGAAACCAAAACGAAAACCCCCCCTGAAAATCAGAAAAAAACCGCATGTTTGAAAACAAAGATACGGACAAGTGGTGCCATCTATAATCGAAGTATGAAACTATCTATTTTCATTTGCTTGAAGAAAACGTTTCATCGTGAAAATCATTTTAATCCAATCCACACTCCTGTACGACAATTGATTTTATATCTAATTTTAAAATGTGCCAAGGACTTTTGGGACACCCTGTACATATAATTAGTTTCTAACATCATTCATGTTGTACGTCAATACTTGGCAGGAAATTTGTTTTCAGAAGATTAATATACAGTAGTGTTTCTACAGTAGTAAACTTAGTAATCTACAGTAGTGTTTCTACAGTAGTAATCTTAGTAATCTACAGTAGTTTTCTGTTCAAATCGAAAAGTATTTTTTAAGAGTAAAGAACGCCAAAGCCCTTCAATGGCATGCGATTAATGCGAAAGACCCTTAAAAACTAAATATTTTTTTAAAACGCCTGTGTTCTAATCTTTTATAAAGAGCCCGCGCTGAAATAGCCAAACTTAGGCAATCTATTGACAATTATGGTAACCCTCAAGTTTTTCTTTAGGTTTTTACCTATTTATTTATGTTACTGCTAAAGTTAATTCACATTGTTGTAGCAAACAAATGGTCATTGCTCAGTTAGATTTTCTTTAAAAAAATCATGGTTGAAAATATTTAAAAAAACATCAGTACATCATCAGTAACTATCAATATCAGTCAAACATCGTCCTCCATCCGTACATCAAACCCATCAGTAAAATCAAATATAGTTTTCAAACAAATTTTATTTGGAAGTACAGTCCTTTTTCTATTCGACGGTGTAAAATTTAAAATTATGCAATGCTTAGGAGTTAATAAATTTGAGGCTTGATAGGTTCTTGGTAGCCTGTTTGCCTATAATCTAAAGGACCCCGGTTCAAAGTCGGCTTAGCAATTTGAATTTTTAAAAAAAGGAATAGATTTCATTGTTTAATAGATTCAATTCTACAGAATGTTTGTAATTTCTTTTGCTATTTTAAAGCTAAAAGTTGTATAATATTTTATCAGTTATATTTTTAATTCAAATTATCTTTTTTCGAGAAATTGTGAAAATTTAAAGTGACTATATTTGGTTTAAGTGACCGGTGGATTTAGTTAAAAGAATTTTCGCATTTTTTTTGCTATTTTAAGGGCTTCGATTTTTTATAGCTAAAATTAAATCGTGTAATTAAATATTCTTTGAAGGTATACAAACATATGATATAAATTTAAAAGCAACGTTAAAAACGCAAGAATAAGCAAACATTCAGCAGACTAGTTTCGGTAGCGTTTATCGTACCGTCCTCTGTGCCAACGCTACGGAGGACGGTACGCTAAACGCTATCGAAACTAGTCTGCTGAATGTTTGCTTATTCTGGTGCTTTTAACGTTGCTTTTTAAATTTATATCATTCTGCGCCGTGTAGTACCTTAATTATTTATTATTATACAAACATATGGGGTTAGAATTGTCTGAAAAGCAGTTCTTGAATATTTTTAATTTGATTAAAAAAATATCTTCAAATTGTGATAATTTTAAAATTAAATTTAATGGTGTTACTATCTATGTTTTTACTAAAAAAAATTATTTAACAATTTTAAAACGATTATAAATACAGAATTTAACAATTATGAATTAACGATTTCGATTTATTACTTACATTAAAGGATAAAGTGTTTTGAAAGGAATATTAAACGAAATCCTCTGTGCGATCTTTGCTGGTTTCTCTCTATTCTAAAAAAAAGTAACTACCGCTGTCACCGCCGCCGCTGGTTTTGAATTTTTTGCGACCGGAGGTCTTTCTTCGTTAATATTAAGAAAAATAATGCATACAAAAATATGAAAATCGGTAGTATTATACAGAAATGTTTGATAAACACGCTGATGCAGACAGTTTTCAAATCGAAGAATTATTTTAAGAAATATTTAATGCTAAAGTTGGAAAAAATCGTTCCACTAAAAAAGTTTTATAGGAGCAAAAACTATTCATGAGAATTTAATCAGTTTTAGATCATTTTATACGTTTGAAGTTCCCGGTGTGCAGATTGTATTTCTTTTTGTAATTTGGCTATTTTTTTGAGGTTTTATTTCTATTTCAAATTCAAATTTTCAGCATTTCCAGAGATATTTTTTACAGATTTTAGAAAGTGATATTAATTTAAACTGTTGCCAACTGTATAAACAGCCGAAACAATAATGTTTGCTTCAAAAAAAAAAAAAAAAAAAAAAAAAAAAAAAAAAAAATATTTATACGTGTAATAAATTAAAAATTTATTTACACGTGACTATTATAAACAGAAAAAAACATTTGGAATTAGAATTAAATAATTATGTACAAAAAGCAGGAACTTATTAAAAATTACGTCATAAAAACGATAATTACGCGTGAATTTTAAGAGAGAAAGGAATTTGTAAAATAATAAATTTATTAACAAGCGTTAGAAGTCTTAAATAGGAGAAATTACGTCATATTTACGTCACATTACAGTTATTACATAAAATGAACACAAAATAATATTGCAAAACGGTTTAAATTTAGAAATTGCGCTAGACATTTATTTGATATTTTGAGAGGATACTTTCAGCTATTTTTCTTAGGAAAGCGCAAATAATATTTCATTTCTAACACAAATATTTTCACGTTAATATTAAAAAGAGAAAGAATAGTTTGGTCAAAATTACGTCAGATTAAAAACGATTATTTTAAAATGTCTCATTTAAAAGAACTTTCTTTTCGCTTTGTTAAAAAATACCGGGAGACGAAGACTGTTTACTTAATTCCTTTTATATTAGCTTATTTTGAAATGTTGTTACACGTGTCTACGTCATCAAGTTATTTTTATTTCGACGTTTTATTTGTATTTTTATTAATGTTGTACTAATTTATTTGTTCTTTCGTTATTTAAAATAAAAATTATGTCAATTTGTATAACTTGGCGAGTGGTTTGGCGATTTATATAATTTGGCGAAATTAGTCGACGGGATAATCAAGTAGTACCGCAGCGGATTTGGCGTTAAATTTTCCCCAATCAAAGAGAAATGAATAGAAATCCGTTTATAGGGAGATCGCCAGTGTTTTTTAAATTATAATTCAATCTTTCGAAATCTTTTTAAAGCCGATCACATTAGCGTGCATTTAGAGTCTGCGGTGTCTGGACGGGGGTTGGCGAGCGTAGCTCGTAGGGGGCCGAGCCCCCTAGTTATGAAAAAAAATTAAAATGAATGTTGTTTTAAAATCGATGTAGTTGTGTATTATACTAAAGCGATGTATATAATTTTTGGTTTTAAAATAAGTGAATAAGATATACAATGATCAATCTAAATACAAAATTAATGAGTAAAAAGGTATGTATACAGCAAAGGTAAATAAAATGCTGACCAGAAAATAAGGTAAAATATGTAATGTAAAAAGAGTCAGATGTCTTCTGCTCATGAATGGCCAGAGTCAGCAAATCTGCTGATTTAGACCGTTTTCGGGTTTTCAAACAAAGATTCATTAGGGACATTCCTTGAGAAACGGACAAAATGTCCCGCAGGTGACGATTACATAAATATCTACATCCATTAATTTATAAGTTTTTGAAATATAATCTATACATTAAAATTAACAAAAAACCTATATTTTCTTATTAGCATTGCGGATACAATAGCATCGTTAAAAACAGCAGTAATTTGTAGAAAAGCTGTTCCACAAGTGATATGGAATGGTTCTTTAATAGGCTTCAAAATCTCCACATTTTAAACCATAGACCTTAGTAAGCTGCCCTTTTTTAGTAATAAATGAATAATAAAAATAATAGATAATAAAAATCTCCACATTTTAGATCCCAGACCTAAGTAATCTGCCCATTTCAGGACCTTTCCATGAAAAACTGACAAAATGTCCTGCGCGCGACACTTACATAAATACCTATATCTATTGACTTAAAAGGCCACACTAGTCACTCAAAAATACCCGAATGATAATGTTAACCCTATGGGGAAGTTATTTTCAAATATCTTGTTTGAATTTTAATATTTTTACACGATTTTTTTTTTTTTTTTTTTTTTTTTTTTTTTGCATAGGGTAGCTGAGGACGATCTACATACGGGCTAGTTCTTCTTACTTTTTTGATTTTGGATATAGATTTTTTATATTAGGATAATTTCAATTTCAGAACCGGTTCCGAAAGTGAAAGTAATAAAAAAAAGAAACTAAAATCGAAAAAGTAAAAACTAACCCGGTTGTAGATCGTCCTCAGCTATCCTGTGCAAAAAAAAAAAAAAAAAAAAAAAAAAATCATCCAAAAATATTAAAATCAAGGCGAGAAATATGAAAATAACGTCCCCGAAGACTTAGCATTAGCGTTTTCCTTTTTTCCCGTGACTGAAGTGGGCTCTTACAATCAGTCCAAGTTGTTAAAACATAAACTATACATTAAAAATAACAAAAAGCTCTAGATTTTCATATTAGCATGGTTGTTTTAATTTGGTGATAACATTGTTAAAACAGCAGAAATATGTAGAAAAGCTGTCCCACACGCGACATGAAATGACCCATTATTTGAAATAAAATGTATACAATTTGTCTTTTGACCAGTAAATCAGAGCGCTGTATGTAGTAAAAAAATATCCAACTGGTGGAGAGAGAGACAGTGTATAATTTATATTTTCAGTGTGTTACTTACTGGTAAAAGGACAAGCTAATGTATAATGTAAGGAATAAGCGTTACTCTTCCAGATACAATTTTGGGAAGAATATTCTATATTAGATAAAGATAAGATGAAATGGGGGGGGGGAGGTAATGATATGAGAAAAAGCATAACTAGTATCTTAAAAAAATAATTTTTTTTTGTATACGAAAAATAATATATTATAGCAGTCTATTTTCCACAGTAGGCGCCACAACTTTTAATAATTGACACATTGCTCGAATTAGATGCGCAGCTCTAAGATTTAGTAGAAAACTTTTAATAGATGATGATAAAGATACAAGATTGAGCATTTAACACGTCTATGTACCATTACAATACATATGTACAAATTTAGGAATGAGAGAAGAAATCCTCTCGGGGAAAACATTGGCACGTGTACATTCCGCCTTCTTCATCGAGTATCTCGTGGCAGACTACGGGGAAACCTACCCCAGCTAATGACGGGAAATTATGGACTGCCGGCTAGTGCTGCCACCTAGTGTAATAATATTTAAATATTACCCGTTACAATATTAGATTTGCATATTCAATTTACAATTAATAAACCAGTGTTTTTTTTCTTCGTATTTATGAATCTCCATTTAGCAAGCAGCAATGGCAACTAGTTAGATGACACAATACCAATCTTTTTTTTTTCGAGTTTCCTGATAATATTTTTTTAATGGAATTTATTGTTTAAAGTTTACCGAATCTATTTGTGATTTTTGTTTAAACACAATTTGCTACACGTCCTGTAAAAACAATCTAAAATTAACGGTATTTCTCCGGCATGTCCTTTATTATAAATAAAGTAGTATAAATAAAGACAGTTAAAAAAGGCGTGAAATATTATCACAACAAGCAGTCAGTCCAGAATAAAACGCATCTTTTAAAAATAAAAAAAAAATGATTTTCTTTTGCATATATTTTATGTGTAATTGGAAATTTAAAAATATCCGATAATTAACTCATTTCGTGGAAATAATTAATTCAGACAATTTCTATTTCATGCTGCTTAAAGCTTTGAAAATTCTTTTGAGGAACTTTCTTTAGAATACGTTAATTACATTTTACAAAACATATTGTTTTTCGCAGTAAAAGTTTAAAGTTTCTTTAAAAAAAATCAAAACAAATTCGATTACCAATATTTCTAATAAGGGAAAAATCCTACAGCTATTTTTGATATATTATGCGACAATTATAAAAAAGTGTATTTAAGAACATGCTAAATATCTATATTATAAAAAACAAATGTATACGCCAAATGATGAGAGATGTGCTATTGCTTTCGTTTTCACAATATATATTTCGTTTCTAAATATCACAGAGGGTGTCTCAAAGAATGTATACCCTATTTTAATTATTATAACGTTATTTTATATTAATATACACTTCATTTCGAATTGTGCTATGGAACTACAAGGATGAACGTCTTCTAAAATTAACGCCTGTTTTCTAATTGATGGCTGTTCTGGTCCTGGCACTGTTGGCAACGTGAAACGATAGAATCACAAAGATTGAGAATCATTTTATTGGGTATTTGAGCAACTTCTCTCAATTCAACGACTATTGCCGATAGCCTACTTTAAACTTTGTCTTTTAACACTTCGTCTTTTACTTTAAAGTTTGTCCAATACGTCTGTCTGGTAGACTCTCATTAAAATAGGTTCTTACTTTTCTGTAAAAGAACGGAGATTCCCAATCTTTTTGAGAATACAAATCCTCAACATGCCTGTTATTAGTGTATAATTTGTGTATACAATTTTTAGGACACCTTTCATAATTTCGATCCTTACTTTATCGAATTGAATAAATGATGTATTTTCAAATAAAGCTGGTTTTAAAATAGTAACTAACTTTACCGATTAATAATAATTATTAAAGTAATTTTCAAACACGTAATTTTTAAATCTATGAACACATGATGCAACAATAAATTTTGTTTGCTACAATAATATAATATAATATTTCTAATGATATAAATAACTATTCAAAATGAAGGAGAAGTTGGCCTCAAATGGCGTTTAACCCGCTCGGGACATTGGGTGCATATATGCACCCTCAAAGTGAGCATACAAAATTTGTTTTAGTCACCAGTAAAAAAGAAAAGTAATATTTAGTTTCTTTAATCAGAGCATTTTCACGATTGTTTAAGTAAATGTAACTTTTGTAAAACAAAAGTGGTACCAACCCAATAAAGTTTGCCTAAAAGCCGCCGGTCCCGAAGGCGTTAATCACCAAAGCTTTGTGGAGGCCTTTTTCGTCTTGTTTAAATGTATGATACTAGGGAGACTGTGCCCCTTGCTCGCTGCGATCCCCCCCCCCCCCCCCCCCGTAATCGCTTCGCGATTCCGTTTGGTATCGCAAAGCAATCCCTATTTTCTAGCCAACCACAGATGTAATTATTCCGCGTTTCCATTCTGGTCGCTTCGCGATCCCTTATTTTGTATGCATCCAATTTTTAGATTCCAAACGCCGATGACTCCCCCCACCTTTCTCGTTAGTTAATGGAAATTAACTTCTTTCTGTAAAAAGCCAAGCACAATTCCCGCAAAGAAAAGACAGAAAGCTCTGACCAATCAAATGCGTTTCGCGGTATCTAAGCAGAATTCCATTGGTCCATTTCACAAATATTTTGACCCATTTCCAAATCGTTACTTTTTATTTATATACTAGGGGGGATTTACCCCCCGGTTCGCCATGCTCACCAATCCACAGCGTAATCGCTTTGCGATTCCGTTGGGCATCGCGAAGCAATCCCTATTTTCTAGCCAACCCCGGACGTAATTGTTTCGCGTTTCCATTCTTAGCGATCCCTGATTTTCTATCCATTCAATTTTTAGATTCCAAACGCAGATGCCTTCCCCCCCACCCCTGTCATTAGTTAATGGAAA
Organism: Maratus speciosus; assembly: GCA_963932465.1. Taxonomy (NCBI): domain Eukaryota; kingdom Metazoa; phylum Arthropoda; class Arachnida; order Araneae; family Salticidae; genus Maratus; species Maratus speciosus. The sequence continues at coordinate 485,710,652 of OZ010793.1, forward strand.
TTATCTTTTTTCTGTAGTTACAAAGTAAAAGTAACCTCTTACAAAAATTTGCGCCACGGAAATCAACTAATCGTGCAGTTTAATGTTTTCTGGTCACACCAAGCTTTCATTATTAGTCATACCTCATATCCGATGTACTTTCTTAGTCAGGCTAAAAAATAACATATTTTTTACTTTTTAATGCATTTTAAGTTAAATTGAATCTTGATTTTTTAAAATTACTTTTTTATGCATATTTTATTTTTTAATGCATTTTAAATTAAATTAAATCTTGATTTTTTAAAATTATTTTTTATGGATTTTTTACGAGATAATTTATAGTTGAAATTGAATACTAGTGAAATCTATATTTCAAAAGATCTTTCTTTAGATTTTTAACGCTTTTTACGATTGTATTGACTTTTTTTTTTGCTAAAACAGTATTATTAAGGATTGATATTTATTATCTAAGATTTATTATCTAAGTAAGCTTTGAAAGATTATACTCTAGAGCGAAAGTTTCTTTTCGAGGAATATACGATTTATTTTAATAGTTTTAACAAACTTGTATTCATTTATTTTTCTACCTACTTTATTATAAATCCAATTAGTTGAATTCCGGAGTTACCGATTTTTTGTTTTATTATTGATTATAAAAATGCATTAATTCCGACTGAGAAACGGAAAACTTTTTTATTTCTCTTAAAGTGATTTATTAGTTTATTGCAATTATTTTGGTTTCTCTTTCACATAAAAGTACTTCGCTGTAAAACTTTCACTGTAGAAAAGAAAGAGTACATTTTCCTTTGCTAAATGGAAATTTCAATAAAATCTGAAAAGTAAAGAAAAAGATAATGCATAAACATAGACATTTTGTAACTTTTAATACATTAAAACCAATAAAAACCGAAACTCTGCCTTAAATAGAAAAAATCCACCGACATTTATTCTTTAAATCAAGGATTTCAATCATTTATAAAAAGCGGCGTGTTTGGTAAAACGAAAAAGAAAGAGTTTTTTCTAAATAAATGAATTTTTCTCCGGTCTCTTATGAATACTTTTTAACAGAATTTACCGTATATTTCCTAAACTGTATGATATTTACTTATTGAATTATGAAAGAACTAGCAGGCTGTGTTGGATGCGCTGGTCATTTTTAGAAGGAACTTCGAATCAAACGAAATGGTGAATTCGACCTTGTATTTTAAAGTAATAGGGGCCTTCACCTGGAAAATCTTTTCGCATTTGCTGAATACTATGAGAACGGCATTGCGCTATTATATTATCTTATGCGTTAGGCAAAATTCGGTCTATTCAGAAGCAACTTTTTTTTTTTTTAGTAGAACTTTATAGTAAAGTTTGGGAGGGAAACGTGGCCGTTATGACCATCAGAAATTAAAATGTTCTATAGTCACCACACGACTAAACAACTAGAGAATTACAATGATTACAGAGATTGACCGAACATAAATAATGTTCGGCTTATTCACTTTCGTTTGTTAGTTCTGGAAATCCGGCTTCTCAGATTGGTACTATTTATGGTTCCTGGTAGCTTAAGTACAATCTCTCTCTATGTTACATTATATTTATATCATACTAGTGGGCTCTGCCCCCTGCAAGTTACGCTCACCAACCCCCGTTCAGACACTGCAGAATCTAAAAACATGCTAATCTGATGGGTTTTAAAAATATTAGAGAAGATTGAATTATACTGAAAAAAGCAGTGCAGATCTCCCTGTAAACGAGTTTCCATTCAATTCCCTTTCATTGCAAAAATTTAAGGGCGAATAAGTGGCTGTTAAGACATCCAATGGTTGTTTTCGTTTTTGATTAAAGAGGATCAGATAAACATTTGAAAAGAAGCTAAAATAAAATAAACTAAGTATACAGAGTCTTTGTCTCCCGGTATTTTAAAACAATCTCTATAACAATAGCCTAAGTCATGTGACTCTCATAAACAGTTCCAGGCGGACCACTTCGCTTTTTATCCTCTAGGTGCCATTTTGGTACTTTAATGTTAGCCAGGCACAAGTGATAAGTCGCCAAATATTATTCTATCGCCATCATTTCATCTATATTATAATAGTTCAAGTCATCAACTGCCATAAACAAATACGGTCTGATCCCTTCGCCTTTCATAAAGTTTGGCGCAGATGTCATATACGCATATTGGCGCGATTTTTTTCCAACGCCAATTTGGGGAAAGCATCAACAGCGTAAATAACAACATCCGGCGTACCATATCAAGCAAAATAACGATACTTTGGCACCAGTACCCGTTGCGTATATGACATTGGCGTCAGAAAATAATCGCGCCAATATGTGGTCGTAAATTTTCCATTTTGATTAAAAAATCAAAAATTTTTTTTCGAATAAAACTACATAAAATTTCCATGGTTGCAAAGAATTCTTGGCACTGTTACGCTAGCCGGATGCAAATCTCGCCAATAGCTTTTTTTCAACTTGCCAGTTAGCATTTTTTTTTCGAGTGGAAATATTTGGCCAGGTGTCATATACGCACAGCAGGTTTGGCGTGTTTTTTTTTTTTTTTTTTTTTTTTTTTTTTTTTTTTTTTTTTTTTAACGAAAATTTGGCGAAAACCTCGTTTTCAAATACCAGTTACATATGCATTTTTGGTATTACTTAGTTATCCTGTCGACCAAAAATCTATCGCCAAACTATAAAATTAAATGCCAATAATGGTTGATCGGAAATGTCACATTCACTAGACTTTAAGCAAGTTACACGTGTTTACGTCATCAAGTGATTTTTATTTCGACTTTTTATTCGTATATTTATTAATGTTATACTAATTTATTTGTTCTTTCGTTTCTTTTATAATTTGGCGAGTGTTTTGGCGATTTATATAATTTGGCGAAATTGGTCGACAGAATAACTAAGTCGTACCGTATTTTTTAATTATTTTCTATTATTTTCTAAAGGAAATATAAAAAAATAATTAATAATTATAGAACTAGATAATTTATATAATTTATAAAAAAGAAATAAAAGTAAATAAACATTTATTATCAAATAAACAACAATAGCTGGGTTACCATGTCAACCTTTTCTGAAATATGGAAAAAAAAATATCTGTTTGATTAAAATTTGAGTTGCCATCATTAGAAAAATGTATATAAAATTAGAAAAAAATTAATATTTCGAAAACTAATTCGAATTTAAAAATTCCAATACCAGTTTTGAGATCTGCGGATCAATGCTGATTTTTGGTGTTAATTTCATCGCAAAGTATTCCACATTTTAGGAGAAATCGCTTGAAACATATTCAGTTGTTTAATCAGTCGATTCATATATCCGTTTCATAAATCCGTTTCATATATCCGTTTCATATTCGTTTCATTAGAATTATATATATATAGGGTAGATAAATATAAATATAACATTATCAAGTGTTAAAGTGCGCCTTTACTTACTTAAATGTTGGACAGGACTGAAATAAGATACTGCACTTTGGCTGTAAACTGAAATCTGTCAATGAAGAGACAGATGTTTATTTTATGTTAAATATAAAATCAATTTCAAAGTAATCTAAATTGATAAAGATATGTTGCACCGGCACATTGAAAAAAAAGTCCTTCCGGCCAGTGCCGGGAGGAAGAGGTAGCTTTCATAATCCTTATTTAAAAAAAGCCAACTTATATCATGCAAACACACGAAGCTCAATTTAGTGGAAACCGAATATAGGAGATTCAATACTAATTTTTATCAATATAATGAATGAGAATTTCGCGAAGTTAGTCAGCTTTATCCAAGCTGCTTTTCTTTAAAGTAACTTATATTTGGCTGCCAAATTCGGCAATTTCTTAAAGAGCCTGTCATTTTAAGACAACATGGTGGATGAGGCTAAGCAGTGAACTTGGTCGAGACCTTAGTAATTGCTGTGTACATGCTCACTCACATCGGAATCGGTTAATATATAGGAGTGCTGTCGCATGCAAAAAATCAGATTTTTCAAAATGTCACCCACAATAGAAATTGAAACTGCTATATCTGAGCCATTTTTTAAGGTAAAGACAAACAAACAATGCTCCTGAATCCTTATATCAAGATCAAATACTTAAGAAAGAAACCTTTTTCAATTTCTAATTTTTTTGCACCTCACTTTAAATATATATATATTTTTTAATTTAATGGCCGCCATTTTGAAACAAGATGGCTGATGAATCTGGCCAGCGAACTTGGTCGAGGTGTATGATGTATACTATCCACATGCCTTCTTACATCGAAATAGGCGAATACGTGTGTTATCGCGTGACAAATACAAGATCGTTTCAAAATGTTAGCCATGCTAGAAATTCAAAGTGCTATAAATCAACCATTTTTTAAGATATGAACAAAAGAACAAATTTTCAGAAACAAAAACTGCTCCGGAATCTTTGTATCAAGGCCAAACACATAAAAAAAATCTTTTTCATTTTCCAATTTTTTAATACCTCCTTTTGAATTTTAAATTTAATTTTTTTAAATGGCAACCCTTTTGAAAAAAGATGGCGAATGAAGCTGGCCAACGAACTCGGTCGAGACATTGGTATGTACTATGTACAGACCAAGTTACATCCAAATAGGTTCATAAATACGCCTGTTATCGCGTGACAAAAATCAGGTCGTTTTAAAATGTTAGCCACAAGAGAAATTCAAAATGCTATTACTCAGCCATTTTTTTTTAGATATAGACGAAAGAAAAACTGTTCCGGAATCTTTGTATTAAGGTCAAACACATACAAAAAAAATCTTTTTCATTTTCCAATTTTTTGGTATCTCATTTAAATTTTTTTATTTTTTAATTTTTTTAAATGGCCGCCATTTTGAAACAAGATGGCGGATGAAGCTGGCCAACGAACTCGGTCGAGATATTTGTATGTACTATGTACACACCAAGGTACATCCAAGTCGGTTCATAAATACGCCTGTTATTACGTGAGAAAAATCAGGACGTTTCAAAATGTCAGCCACGCTAGAAATTCAAAATGCTATAACTCAGCCATTTCTTAAGATATAGACGAAAAAAAAACTGCTCCCGAATCTTTTTATCAAGGTCAAACACATAAGAAGAAAATATTTTTTCAATTTTCAATTTTTGGTACCACATTTCAAATTTAAATTTTTCTTAAAAATTTAAATGGCCGCCATTTTTAAACAAGATGGCGGGTGAAGCTGGCTAACGAACCCGGTCGAGACATTGGTATGTACTATGTATAAACGAAGTTACATTCAAATCGGTTCATAAATACGCCTTTTATCGCGTGACAAAATTCAGGACGTTTCAAAATGTCAGCCACGCTAGAAATTCAAAATGCTATAACTCAGCCATTTTTTAAGATATAGACGAAACAAAAACTGCTCCGGAATCTTTGTATAAAGGTCAAATACATAAGAAAAAAATATTATTCCATTTTTAATTTTTTGGTACCACATTTCAAGTTTTAAAATTTTTTTAAAATTTTAAATGGCCGCCATTTTGAAACAAAACGGCGGATGAAGCTGGCCAACGAACTCGGTCGAGACATTGGTATGTACTATGTACACACCGAATTACATCGAAATCGGTTCATAATTACGGGAGTTACAGTGTGACATAGGTCAGATATATATATATATATATATATATATATATATAACCATTAATTAAACATAACCTTTCACCGTCAAATATTATGAATTAAAGCTGTAAGTATTAAAAAAAAAAAAAAATTAATATAAGAATTATTATGGAAGAAAAAGAAAAAAGTGGACACCGACAAAAATTGAAAAGCTTATACATTGAATTACGTTATCAAGGGCACAGAATTCAATGATATAAGCAAAATGGTTGTTTTCTGTGGGAAAAATAAGCTAAAGCTAAAAGTTATTTTCCCCTGTGCCCAAACAACCATAAAATCAAGTGAATTGATTAAAAATGAAAGCAGAATAGAAACAAATAATATGAAATGGAAGAATCAATAAAACGTATTTAAATATTTATAGGATATAAAATATAAATAATAAACACCATACCGATTAATATTTCAGTATTTTACAAAAATCCACGCGCACATAGCTGCCAGTATATCAAAAATATTAAGGTGAATAAAACAGTTAAGAAATCACAGTAAATGATACCAAAGGATGCAGTTAATACATTTTGAAATAAAATTTGAAATACCTTGTTAAACACATTTAATCTAATATAAAATAAATAGATATTAATTACATTATTTAAAATGCACTATTAAATTAATTAATTACAGTTTAACAATATCGTCAAAATTTAGCTAAAAATACCCCCTGGTGTATTAAATTATAACTGAAATGGAGCTAGAAAAATTAACAATTAGAGCTATCTTAAAGAGACAAATTTAGTGCTGCCATCTAGTATTACTTCTATTATATATATATATATATATATATATATATATATATATCAATTTTGAACGGAGGGTGGTTTCGGGGTCTGGGGGTCATGATCGATGAAAATATACCAAAATTTTTTGAAATCGCTTTCCTCCGAACGGCTGCAATAGGTAGCTTTTTTGTAAAGAAAGCTACCTAAAATTCTACCACTGTCATCTAGAAAATAAATTATAGTTGTAGAAAAAATAGTTCTAAGACATCCTTATAAATTCTAGTTTCTTTTATCAGAGAGTTCTAGTTATCCTTATTAAAATTCAAGGGCATTTTCCTATATTATCGTGGTCCAACTTATTTAAAAATCTCTACAAATAAATGCGAACAGTTGCGAACAGTGATAATGCAGAATTAATAACAGAAGAAATGCGAACAGTGAGAACTATAATTCTTGTTTTTGAATTAATTCCAGAAATCAAGTGATAATTTCTCGCAATTTAAACGATTCGTAATATAATGTATCATTTCATCACCTAGAAAAATATAGACAAGAAATTCTCGATCATTTTGTCTATTCAGTTTATTTGTTTACCTTATTCGCATAACTTGGAAATCTATATTTCTAGTTTAGGAATTTAGAAAATGACTACCTATAGTTATAGACGAAGGCGGTGTGCTTTTTCTTTCAGTGCAGATGCTCGGAATTGGATTAGAGCTCTTAAAAAAATGTACAGTGTTGAATAAATACACGCATTTTTAGATCAGTTGTAATACAGAATGATGAAAAAACATAAAACCCTAGAAATATCTTCATAAAACTTTTGGCGGGTTTTGCCTTTTCTTTAGCAAAATTTCATGCTTACGCTAAACAACGTGCACCTAATTGAACTAAATATATTTCTATTTCCTTTTTACTACATACTACAATCACACTTAAATGTGCACTGAATGAGGAGTTTTACAATGTCTTCCAAATTAACTGAAATACTTCAAAATATGTCAAAAAATACATATTTTTTGTATTACAAATTACCTTTTTAGGGTTTTGTTTATCAGACGAAACACTATTCTTCTCACACCTCTGTCTGTCTGTCACAGAGCCCGTTCTCAGAAACTATACATGTTGGAGACTTGAAATTTTGCATACTCATTGCTGAACACCTCATATAAAACAACAAATCACAAAATTTCGAAAAAGTCTTATATTTACTACTCTGGGCTCTAAATTGTGTATTTTAAGCTTTTTTTTTTCTAGCTGAGCCTCTATTTAAATTGAAGGCTTGAAATTTTGCATACTTGTAGCTGAACACTTGCGATCACACGAAAAATAATAAAAATTTCAAAACGTCTTATATTATTTAACCCCTCCCCCCTCGGTCTCTAACTTGGGTATTTTAAGCAATTTTTCTAACTCAGTCCCTAATTAAGTTGAAGAATTGAAATTTTGCATACTTATAGCTGAACACTTTGCGATCACACGCCAGATCATAAAAATTTCAAAAAGTCTTATGTTTACCCCTCCGGTCTCTAACTTGTGTATTTTAAGCAATTTTTCTAACTCAGCCCCTAGTTAAGTTGAAGACATGACATTTTGCATACTTATAGCAGAACACTTGCGATCACACGAAAAATCATATAATTTTCAAAAAGTCTTATATACTATTTATCCATCCGGTCTGAGTTCTAACTTGTGTATTTTAAGCAGTTTTTCTATCTCAGCCCCTAATTAAGTCGGAGGCATGAAATTTTGGATACTTAGAGCAGAACACTTGCGATCACACGGAAAATCATAAAATTTTCAAAAAGTCTTATATTATTTATTCCTCCGGTCCGGGCTCTAACTTGTGTATTTTAAGCAATTTTTTAACCTTCCCATTCTCACCCGGGGGCACTTTTTTAACTTTTGCCGACATACCTTTGACCACTCTTTCATATTATGCACCATAGCGTTACATATTTTAGTTCCACTTTTTACAGCCAGGGGGGTCCTACCTATTTCTGGTTGCTATGGGCCCGATCCCCTCGAATAATATATATACGGATAGGTTGTAAAACGGAGTTTCATTCGGATAAAGGATTGTTTAGAAAAGAGTGCGCCCCCTGGTTGCGAAATGTCGATTTATTAGATTTTGCAAAAATATAATGTGTTTTGAAATTAATATTAAACGTAACCTTCTGTGCGATCTGTGATCACACTTACCCACTTGTTTTAGGGTTTCTTTCATCTGACGAAACCCTATTCTTCTCACTCCTCAGTCTCTCTGTCTGTCACAGAGTCCGTCCTCAGAAACTATATATGGTGCAGACTTGAAATTTTGGATTCTTATAGCTGAATACCTCACATCAAACGACAAATCATAAAATTTTGAAAAAGTCTTATAAAAGTCTTATAAAAGTCTTTACCCCTCTGGGCTCTAACTTGTGTATTTTATGCTTTTTTTCTAACTTAGCCCCTAATTAAGTTGAAGACTTGAAATGAAATTTTGGATACTTATAGCTGAACACCTCACATCAAACGAGAAATCATAAAATTTTGAAAAAGTCTTACATTTACCCCTCTGGGCTCTAACTTGTGTATTTGAAGCTTTTTTTCCTAACTGAGCCCCTAATTAAGTTGAAGACTTGAAATGAAATTTTGGATACTTATAGCTGAACATCTCACATCAAACGACAAATCATAAAATTTTGAAAAAGTCTTATATTTACCCCTCTTGACTCTAACTTGTGTATTTGAAGCTTTTCTTGCGAACTCAGCCCCTAGTTAAGTTGGAGATGTAAAATTTCGCATACTTATAGCAAAACCCCTGGAATCGCACGAAAAACACGCATTCTTCACGAAATTTCACTGAAATATGTTTAAAACATTTTATGCAATGAAGTTTATCGAACAAGAAGATGAACGGAAAAATTTATTTTCCAGAAATCTCATTTAAAGATTTGTTTTATAACTTTCTGATACATACAAAATTAATCAAGGGATGTGAATTAACCTTTAACTGATGTTACCGGTCTCACAGATCGGTGCTTTTTTCAATTTTCACAGTTTAACTTGCAAATTTCAGTTTATCTACAAATCCTACTGAAATTTTGTTTCGTTTGGAACTTAAAATCTAACACCAGAGACTTTTGAATAGGGGAATCTTAATTATAACACTCCTGTACAAAAAGTTTAGTGCAAAAACAACATCCTATTAGTTAATCGCGTCTTTTATTCATCTTTCGATGGAGCAGTCTCACAGATCGCTTCACATTAGTTACGTGACAATTTCTGGGACATCAGTTAAAGGTTAAGTTTTATTAAGTTTTTATGTAAAAAACTTAAGTAAAGGATACATAGAAACATTTTTTACATTTTTCCTGGATTTCCTACGTCCACCTCAGGTGTTTTACTTATTATTTACTGTTTATTTAATTAGCCATAACTCCTCTTATAGTAGTCTTAGAAATAAAATTAAAACATATTTGAAATCATAAACGATAGCTTTTTCAAATAAAACAATAAAACATTTTGAAAATTGTCTTTAAAAACGGCCATTTTAATGAAGGCTGATACCTTAAATAATTATTTTAAATCACCCTGTACCCAGCATATTGATTAAAATTCCTTGAATTGTAACTTTGCGCTTAAAAATACGAGGGAAAGTGAGTAAGTAGCTCACAAACTGATATGAGAGGTCGGAAAGTAGTAGTAAATTGTTTCCAAATATCCCAATAGGTGGCAGCATAATCCAACTATAAGATGTTAATTTCGAATTTATGAGACAGCAGTTGTACAAGATGAGCATTGTTTTCCAAAAGTTGTTGGCGAAGAGGGAAGTGGTCGTCCAGTTGAGATTGCGACAGAAGAATCAGTGCGGAAGGTTGAGGAAATGATCGTTATACTGTCTATAGTTGTTCGCATGTCAGCTCTAACCATTTACTCAACCTTCCGCACTGATTCTTGTGTCGCAATCTCAACTGGACAACCACTTCGCTCTTCGTCAGCAACTTTTGAACGGCCCTGCTCATCTTGTACAACTGCTATCTCATAATTTCGAAATTAACATCTTATATGTGGATTATGCTGCTACCTATTGGGATATTTGGAAACAATTTACTACTAATTTCCGACCTCTCATATCAGTTTGTGACCTACTTACTGACTTTTCCTCGTACTTATCTATATTCTTTCTTCCATGTGTCGATAGTCTGCAAAACTACTAGAATTCTTAATTTTAAAGGAAGAACTAAAATTCTTATGTAGTTCTGCCACATTTATGTTATATTACTTTTAGAAATTTTTGAAAACTTTTATGAATAAGCGGAATTAGCCTAGTACATTGATCTTTTGCTTTTTGAATTTATAATATACAGATATTGGAGTGTAAGAAGGCATTTCAACTTAGACCGGAAAATAATCTAAAATATGCTTCCATATTCTTAATAAAATATTACCAACTAATCAACCGCAACAGCAAAAGAAGATTGAGAAACTGATTTCCGTAACTTACTTTACAACCGGATATCCTTTTCCCCAGACTACTAAAAGAAAACTTTCAGTCGCTCTTTATAAGCAAAACAAAACATCAAAATAAATATAGCTTTACACGGAAATTGTTTATTTTTAGAAAACAAATCGTTGTATATTTTATTAAGTAAAGAGAATTTTCTTTGAAATATTAGAAAAGAAGCAAGTTTTAAATGAATAAAAGTCTTTGAAAATATATTGATAAAAGTACTTAAACAAGTCGGAAATTGTACATCAAGCGTGGCAAATGAGGTGCTTTCCTACTATAACTAGATTTTTAAATATTCAGATCTTGGTGCAATAGCTGTTGCACTGTTATGAAAAAATGCTTGGATGCAAAATTTATTACGATTCTATATATTAAACTCAGTAACACGGAAATAATAGGACTCCATCTTACATGGGACGTAATCACCATGGAAACCTAGAATCATTACCTATCATGGGTTATCATTGAATTAATTACGTATGATAGGATTTAATAGAACGAAGAAAACTTTTATTAATAACTTTTTAAGTTTTGATTCGATTTTCGTAAAACTGGAAATGACTCGGCAAAATTCTGCAACAATTATATATATTAAATTTCAAACCATTCAGTTGGATAGTTTCTGCGCGGACAGACGGACATATGCGGACAGACGGACATATGCGGACAGACGAACGGACCAAACGACGACTACAGGTGCTACGCATTTATATAATTACGAACGCACCTGAAAAGCATAGACTTTTTTTTGTAGGAATATTTGTCTGTCTCTTCTGAAGGAAATCTAAATAAACTATACCAAATGAACTAAATTTTCCCTAAATTATACCTCAATGCATCAAATATGTATTTTTTAAAAGAGGAACTATAAAATATCAGTGATTTTTTTATGACTTTAGTAGTTTAAGACTTTTTCATTTTCAAATTTAATTTTTTTTTATTTCAAATGCTTTTAAAAAATTGAAAAAGGATAGTTTTTTCCGTGATTTCAACTAGTTCTTTATTGAAATTTTATTATTTTAAATTCTGTTTTTAGAAGTATAACTGCCTTTTTAAACACTTTCAAACACATAGTTGAAAAGGTTCGGTTTGTCTGTCTGGCAGACTGTCCGTGCTCTAACTCGGATAAATGTACTCGTATTGTGATTTAAATGACAAATGACATTTACACCATGGAATGCTCGGTATTCAAAATTAAGTGTAAACCATTTATGGTATGTTTACAGTGACATTCAAAATTATTCGGTTATATTATTATGATCAATGCGGTTTTTTTTCCGGTGCATTTTAAAGTTGTTATTCTATTTCAAATATAATAAAATTGATATGCATAATCGAGGTAGACGACAACGTGCTACCTATAGAGTACACTGTAACAAAAAACAAAACAAAAAAAAAAAACGGGCTAAAACGGAAATTGTACTGGCAATCGAGACGCCAGTACTATTTCCGTATTTTAACGAAAGTTTTCCCACTTAAATTTTTTAAAAAAAGGAAATTTTTCTGTAATTTACCGGCACAAAGTGTCGTTAAAATCCAGAAATAGTTCTGGCGTCTCGATTGCCATTAGTATTTCCGTATTTTAGTCCTTTTTTATTACAATTTATGGATTAAATAGGAATTATCGTTCTATTACAGGGACAATCAAAAGCATTCCGTTACATTACAGTCGATGGGAAAATTCACTTTTAGTGCATATTAATGATGTTACACTGTTTGAATAATTAAACTGATATGCCTGACTGAAGTGGATATAAATACGTTGTCTGTTGAGTATCTAGTAAGTAGCATTTATAGTTCGTTTACAGGCACTCACAAAAGAATTCCATTGCATTATGATCTAAGGGTAAAAATCGTTTGCCGTTTATTTTGAGGATGTTAAACTATTTCAAACATACTGAAATTGATATTCATTACTGCGGTGCACTATAATATGTTTTCCATAGATTAGTGAGTACATCAAATTTATCGTTTACTAGCTAAAGTACTCGGCGTTGCACGGAATTTTGAGAACGTTTGTTTTGAAAAACCAATTTCAAAATTTAACATACTACAAAAAAAAAAAAAAAAAAATTGTCGAAGTGTTGTACACATGAATAAAATGAAAATCCTATATAAAAATGTATAAATTTATGTAACAGACGCAAAATAGTGCAGCTATAAATGAACTTATCTTCATTCATCATTGGAGCAATAACGTTAAAACACGCCAATATTTCCATAATCGAGTTTTTATCATGCTTCAATACAATTTTTCACACATATATGACGTTATATATTCACCACGTCCTTTATATTTCCATTATGACGTAATATATTTTTTTTTATTCGTCAAATTAATTAAATAAGTATAAATTTTTCACATGGAAATTATAACACAGAAAAATTATGACGTAACATCCACTTTTGTTTTTAGTTCGTCAAACTATTTATTTTATTTTACTTTTTTCGTGGAAATCTTGCAGTAGAAAAGTTATGATATAATATTCCCCCTTTTTAAATTCGTCAAACCATTTATTTCATTTTTTCACGTGGAAATTCTGAAATAGAAAAGTAATTGCTGTGGTAAGAATTTTATTGTGGATTTTCAATTGTAAGCAGTCTATAACGAAAAATGTTTAAATTTGATTGGAAATGCTGTTAAATTTATGGTTTCTTTATTAATTAAAAATTAACTATAAGTTATTCCAATTCTGGATTACTTTAGTTGCCTCAGCCGTGTTTTAATACACATGTACGTAACATTTCACAATTCTGGTTTCTAAACTGTGGATTTGTATAGCAATTATAGACAGACAGAAAATTTTTCATTTTTATATATTAGATTTACCGAGGTACTTAAAAATTTCTGTTACAGAACTGACTATGAGCCATATATGATATGCCAGCCTGGGTATGTGTTTTCAGCTGTGATATTCCTTTGACTCTCTCGCTACGTATCCTGCGATTTCCACGAGCAACGTAAAAGTAGCAAAATTTGCGCAACCTGCGATTTCCACGAGAATACGTTTTTTTTTTTCTTTAACTATTTGAAAAAATGGTTATTGTTCTCGTCAGGGTAGGGAATCAAAAGCATATCTGAAGGTTTTTATTGGTTTAATCCGCATTTTATTCGTTTTCTGATTGGTGTATACAGTAATCTGTATTTCCCATTACTTTCAACAGAGATGGATACCTTCTGTTGCCACTATGACAAAAAAGGCAATAAAAACTACAAAAAAAATAATAACTCAGAAACAAATTGAGATACAGCTTTCAAACAAATTGCATTTAAAAGTACTTTTTTGTCTCTATCCGACGGTGTAAAAAGTAATATTGTCGGATGTTTAGAAGTTTAAGAATGAAATTTCATTTAAAACTCGTAGTCAGATTTCTTGGAAATCTGACGATGGAAATGCCTTTTCCCGAACAGCCAATGAAATGCTTGGATAATACGTAAGTTTCAGGTGGATAATAACTAATGAAAATGAAAGAAAATGAATAACAATTTCTGCCAAAGAGTTAATTTTAATTTGTAAGATTTTCACGTGCAAAAGAAAAATGGAATAAGCCAATTAAAAATAAAAAAAAAGATAAATAGGACAGGAATGAATACATATAAATATTTCACACCAAATACGAGTCGCAGGCGCTTTTTGTCGCTTGGAATTTTTACGTGTAATAACACTATTAATGTTTAATTCATGGCGTACGTTGCTTTTTTTTTTTTTTTTTTTTTTTTTTTACGTATATTTAACCCATTTATGCCTGAATTTTTGTTTTCTCAAATTTGTTCGTAAAATCACTGTAAAATGTTGCAAAATGGAAAATACTAAAAAAATTACGCTAAATTTTTTTGTATTTATTTCATAAAATGTAAACGTACTAAATATGGGAATATCCATATGTGGAAAAATGCATAATTACATGCTTTGTCTAAATTTATGTAAATTAAGCTTTTAAATTCTATATTATGTACTATAATTAGAATTTTTATGAACTATTAAAAATATATATTTATTTCTTTACAGAGACTAATGGCATTATATGCATTATTAATAATAAATTACGAATAATCGTATTTGAGGCTAAAAAACAATTGATTTCAAAATCATCTTGAAAAGGACTTTACATACATAACTGCCCCCTAAATGTGTAATAGAAATATGTACTTATTTCCGCCTTGTGCCCTATATTTTGCACGTTACAAACATGCATAAAAAATAGGCTTGAACATATAATTTCGCAATTTAAGAAAATGCGTATTTCAAAGAAGTCTACAAGCTAAGATTGTGACTTATTTATTTGGATCCTTGATACAAAAAATTCAAATAAACTTACTTTTTACATTTCGCTATCTTGAAAAATGAAAAATCTATAAACACCGAAAAAAGCCTTCATTTAAGGAAATAAATGTCAATCTAATGCTATCATCTCTCGGAAATAGATAAAGACATTCATAGACAGTTACTTCATACAATTTTTATGTTGTAAAGAAAAAAATTAAAAAAATTATTGAAATTCGAAACGTCTCAAAAATGGGACGCTAGGCATAAAGGTGCACAACCCGTTCTTTTCCGGTTCAACGGTTTATTTCGGCTTTCCTGCAATGTTTAATTGTTAATTCAGATCTGGATTAACAAATGGTGTTGTTCATATTTCTGCGAACTTCACAAGCTTGTTTTGCAAGCATTCTGCGCGCTCTTTTGAAAGCTCAAAGATATGTCCACCCCATGAGACTAACCGCTCGACATTTTGCTAGCCTTATATCCCATCCCATCCAAAAAGAAACTCGTAAACAGTATACTGTTTGTTGCTCAGAAAAACTGAAACTAGCAAACAAATTCGCCAAGAAGCGCGAATTTGGTACAAAGATTGCGCAGTAGGACTTTGCCTCGAACTTTGTTTCGAAATTTATCCTTCCGAACTTGAATTCTAGTACAAATTTTGTAAGAATTTTGCATATTTTCATTAGTTTTACCCTTGTATTTCGTAAAATAAATCAAAATTTAACAAAAATTAATTTTCAGAATTTCGTTTTTATATTATTTTTCAAATTCAGTTTTCTGAGAACATTTTTTAT
This sequence comes from Maratus speciosus, assembly GCA_963932465.1. NCBI lineage: Eukaryota > Metazoa > Arthropoda > Arachnida > Araneae > Salticidae > Maratus > Maratus speciosus. The sequence continues at coordinate 485,726,534 of OZ010793.1, forward strand.
GATCTTCTTTATTTAAGGGGGTCCGGGACACAAAAATCTTCAAATTTTCAATTTTCTTTTTATTGGATTAAAATGATGTTTAAAACATGTTTCTATCTTAATTAGAACAGGAAATATTAATTTTTTCGTTTTGGTTTGTTTTCAAAATCTACCTTTCAAGCTATGGTTGTCACGGAAACGAGTTCTTGTGAAATTGCGTTTTTCTTCATGATATAGGTTTTTCCACCATTTCTCATATTTAAATTCTTATAACCCGAGAAACGTTAAAGATACAGGGTTGAAACTCGGAACATATCTTTTGCAATTATTTTACTTTACTTTTGAGCCAGCATATTTGAAAAAAATGTTTACTTTTGAAAATATGATATTTAAAAAAAAAGTTTCACAACTTTTTTTGTAATTTTTTCGTTAAATATTTTTAATTTTTTTAAAAATTAAAATTTTTTAAAATGCTGGATCTAAATTAAAAAATATATATTTCTGTTTATTTAAATGAAAAACAATTTAAATTCTACAGATAATATTTCGAGTTATAACGATTTTAAATTATACCACTTTTTTCATAAATTTTAAATTTAAAATTTTTTTAAAAAAGCTATGAGAAGTTTTATCATTTGATTTTGTTTACAAATGATATGGTTAACCATCACAAAAAAATTCAAAATTTTAACTCAATAAATAATTTTTTTTTTGAAAATGAGTCCCGGACCACCTTAAAAAAAACTCTTTTAGAATTTTTATTTTTTTGCATATTTCAACTCTAAAATATATATAGATTTGAAATGTATAATAAAAAAATGCTCAGTTTTTGAACCCATTTTGATTAAAAAAAAAATACGCGGAGAGAGGGTTAAAATGTAACGAGGTGTGTAGATCATATACAGGTTGCACGAAAAAATTGAACATATTACCGGTTATGGACAATCATTGCTGAAAATGGATTTTTGTTATTTTTTTAGATATCTCATTTCATTATATGGAGAGAAATGAGATTTCTTTACAACATGCGGATAGGTTTGGAAAGTGTTTCGTAACCTACGCCCTAATGCATGATTTTTCGTTCTTATTTCTATGTTTCTCCTATTTAAACTAAGGTTAAAAAATATGAAACACGTATAATCAGATTGAATTCGTATTATTTGTCACAAAAAAATGTTCCTTTTAGCGGCAAAAGCTGACGGAAAAACTGAGAAATGAATTTACACAATTTCTTGCTTTTTAGCCGAATATCCTGATAGCCAATCTACTAAGAAATAAATTTCGGTAGTTTTATGTTAACCGAGCGCAAATCTTGCCAAGAACAATTTATTCCTCTACAAAAGCAGCTTTCATTTTTCGCATGTGTAAATTACATACAATTCTTTGGTGCTGAAATAAACATATTTAATTTCGGCTAATGATATTATTTATCTATTTTTAATTAATTAATTAATTAATTATTTGTATTTTAAATTCAATGAGTGAAAGACACTTATTAGACATAAAGAGTATTTTGAACTCATTGAACTCATGTATTTTAACCCTTAAATGCCTGGTGTTGCTTTTCGGCAACATACCCAATTTAGTCTCTAAAATGCTATTAAAATAATATTGAAGCTATAATGCCTAATGTTGCCAATAAAATACATTCTGAAGATATTATTAAATCGATTTTCAACATGTATATGGCAACACTTGTGCTGTTTAAGAATAAAGATAGATTTATTTTTTCAATTGTTGCTACTTGTTCTTTTTGTTTTGTTTGGAAGCTTGCGAAATACCTTATTTTGACCTGCAATGAGCAAGTAAAATTTATTTCTTATTATAGTTCCTAAAATTCTTGTGTGTTTAATATTATAGAATTTTATCAAGGGAAATTATTTTTTCAATTAAACACCAGTATTGCCGATTAGTAACAAACTGTTTTTAAGCCGTAAACTATACTTAAAACAAAATATGATTTTTTAAAGTATTTTTCCCATGATTTCTTTAAAAAATGAAAGCCGAAAAACATTATTACAATGATTTTTGAAAAATCGAGCATTTAAGGGTTAAATGAAAATAATTCAATACGAAAGATGGCAATAGTAACAATATTTTGAGATTTATCACCTCCGCCCGGCTAAAATAAAATCCCCGAAATTTCAGTATTTTTACGTTAACAGTTACATAAAAAAATTGAATGGACGTGTATGACAATCTTTTACGGTTGGAGGCTTTTTCTGAATCTTATTTATGAAGTTAACAGAAATATATTTAAAATATTATTCTTAAAGAAAAATTAAAATGATGCTGGTAAAGAATATATAAAAACTAAATATAATATAAAAGATATATATATATATATAAATAATATGAAGATAAAAAATAGAACATAAAACAATTCTGTTTGAGAACTGTTGTGTCCTAGATAACAACTTTTAATGATATATTTGTGTAATGCAATGCCCAGTCGTAGTGGGTCATTCCATGTCAATTCAACCAAATTTTTTATGGTATGTAACCCGACCCCTAGGGATTTGGATGAAACTCGGTGTATATACTAATTCTAGCATGATATGAATACATCAGAAAATTTTCCTTCCTAGACGTCATAGTTTGTGAGATATGGGGGGTCCAATTTTTGGATTTTTCTCAAATCACACATTTCTGAGTCTGTATTTTTAGACTGCAGTTCCATTTTCAAAAAATTGTTTCTCTGGATCTAAAATGCGAATCATCTTAAAAATATCACAGTAAGTACATCAAAAGATGCAGATTTTAATAAAAAAATATTTAAAAAATTTAATTTTAAATATTTAGGACCAAAAAATTAAAACAAAATTGTTATTTTTCCAAATTTTTGTGATTTTACGATAAAGGCTCTACACAAAAAGGCAAATGAAATTTCCAATTTCTTTTTGTTGTTAATAAAAGTTTACACTTTGGGCTTTCTAGTTAGGAAATAAAAATGATGTCTTTCTCATGACTTATGCAAAATTTTGCCCTGTTTTGGGAAACTGCACCAATCAAGAAAAAAAATCTCTGCCTAATTTTAGCTGAGGTACCTAACTACAGTGATTCCTATGACTTGTTGAATATATTATTCAATGTTTCTTTCTTCCTTTCTTTTGCAAAGTAAAGTTTTTGCTTTTTTTTTCTTTCTTCTGAGTAAAAGGAGGAAAAATGTCTATGACTGCAGTCTATCCTCCCTCCATTAAATTTTGTGCATAGTCCTTATGTTTCCATTATTTATTCATTCATATATTATCTTTTATTATTAGCATTTTTTTTTTAAATTTAAACAATCCCTTAATTTTGTGTTTACAATATAACTGTAAACAAAAAATCTTTTGTTGATATAGAATAAGAAAATGCAATAATGACTTTTTACCCATCAAATTTTCAATATGTTTTTTTCTGTGTGTGTATGTGCGTTTGAATTAAAATATTTTATTTATATTTAACATTCTTTTAAAACTTTCTATCTTATTATCTTGGATAATTTTAATCATTTTAAATATGTTTTTTATAGTTTAAATACCTTATATTTAACAAAATCTAGTTCATTTCTACAGTATGAAACATATTTTTACACCTGCCTTGTATAAACAAATTCTGACAAAGGCAGGATAAAATTATTTAGTTAAGGCAGATGTTTTCGAATCTGTTAATCAAATTATTATTAGTCTGCTGTTTCTCATAATAGAAGGGGAATCTATTTTTTCTTGTGCTGCAAATGAAAATAATAGATGAATTTGAAGTAACTAATTATGTTGCAAGACCGTCATTACAACTTCTGAGAGAAAAGAGAATCTTGTCTATGCTAGAAATAAGAAAAATTAAAGCCATAGCTACAGGTCCAGAAACAATTGAACTAATTGAAAAGTTTTATAATTGTAATGAATATTGAAGAATCATGACTGGAAAAAAAATGTAGTTAGCATTGCTAAGAATGTACTATGCACAAAAGCGATTGATATTACGTGTATCTACATGAGTTGTATTCTCTTTTTAAACAGGAATTTCCAAAAAACTTGAGAATTATAACTCTAGATATTCAATCCAGTATTAGCAACACTGTTTATTTAATTGAATTTGTGACAAGCTAAGTAAAATATTTGGAAAATGTTATTCCACTCTTTTATAACGAAAGCTAAATCTAATTTCCTAAAAGAAATTAAAGCAAACTTTGGGCCCTCAAAAAGCTATCGTTTTGTAGGATTTCAGCAAAAATTTTACTTTTCTTATTAATATGAGCCTTAAAGTTACCATTGGAACAAAGAAGCTGCACTCTTGATCCAACTTTTATATATACTCTATCTCTCAGTATTAGATTATCAGCAAGCAATATACACATTTTATCTTACATTATGCAACATGATGTCACTCTTGTGTGTTTAACACAGAAGGAAGTGATATCATTTGTAAAAGAGATATTTTCTGATGTAAAGAAAGTCCTTGACTTTTGTGATGGGTGCTCTGGCAATATAAAAATTGCAAATTTTCATAAACCTTTACCAAAATGAAAAGAATTTCCCCTTAAGATATTTCAATTCTTTTCTGGTGGGTGGGGGGAAGGAGGGGAGATAGCCACTGATTTAATGTTTTAGATACTAAATCACGAAGATCTTCTAATATACCGATGTTTTGTTGTGTTATTATGTTGGGAGTTACAGTAAGATAGGAAAATTGACATATATATTAGAAGGTTCTCAACGAGGCTTATTCATAATAAATATAAATTTTAAATTGCACAAAAAAGAATGTTGCAAAATAAGTCTAAGTGATACTGCAAAAGTACGTCATTTATTTCTATATTTATATTTAGCTCAGTTATATTTTTGAATTTCAATCTTTTAAATATAATGTTTATTCTGATTTTTTAGCTTTAAAAATTTGCATATAATTTAACAAATTCTTTATTTTTTACATAAAAAATACAACAATCTAAATCTTTAAATTATTTATAAGCAATTTTATTTAATGTATTAGATTTAATTAATGATTATTTCAATTTTAATAAAAATGAAGTTTTTCTCCTAGCTTATGTGAAAATTTTGCCCTGTTTTGGGAAATTGCACGATTCAAGGAAAAAAAAAATCTCTAATATGTCTAATTTAAACTGTAGTACCTAAATAATTACTGTGGTTCCTATGACTTGTTGAATTTATTTAATATAAGTGCTTCTTTTTGTTTAATTACAAAGTAAAGTTTTTGCTTTGTTTTTTCTGAGTAAAATGAGAAAAAAATCTATGATTTCAATATCTACACATCCTCCATTAAATATTGTACATATTCTTTACATACTACCTTTGTGGAAGTATTTATAGAAATGCTATACTACTGAATCCAATGATAGATGTACATTTATGTGACAAACATATGTGATAAGATTGAGAACAACACAATTTCAGATAATGTGTGATATGTACCAGTAACATACAAATTTTCTACTGTTATAAAAATAAATAAATCAGTCTGATTTTAAGGGTTCATTTTAGGAAATAAATCAAAATGATTAATAAATTTATATTTAAAATGTGCAGCAATTATTTAGGTACCATAAGCAAAGTTAAAGATATTTATCTCTTGATAGGTACAACATCTCAAAATAAGTCAAAAAATTTTGCATAAGCCATGAGAAAGACATGATTTTTATTTTATAAATAGAAAGCCCAAAGTGTAAAATTTTATTTAAAACAAAAATAAATTGGAAATTTCATTTGCCTTTTTGTAGAGACTTTTTCGTAAAGTCACAAAAATTTGGAAAAATAACCATAACTTTCAACTTTGGTTTAATTTTTTGGCCCTAAATATTTAAAATTAATTTTTTAAATATTTTTTTTTATTAAAATCTGCGTTTTTTGATGTACTTACGGTGATATTTTTAAGATGATTCGCATTTTAGATCCAGAGAAACAATTTTTTGAAAATGGAACTGCAGTCTAAAAATACAGACTCGGAAATGTGCGATTTGAGAAAAATCCAAAAATTGGACCCCCCATATCTCACAAACTATGACGTCTAAGAAGGAAAAATTTCTGATGTATTCATATCATGATAGAATTAGCATATACACCGAGTTTCATCCAAATCCCTGGGGGTCGGGTTACACGGTCTGGTTGAATTGACATGGAATGACTCAGTATAAAAACAATAAATGTCAAAAAGTTAAAAACAGACAGATTTAATTAGAATTAATCACGTAATTACCTTGAGATTCGCGACTAGTTTGCATTGAGTGGCGCTCTCAATACGAAACCTGTGTCTTTAAAGAGTAATTAAAAACCTATATGTAAAAAACGCGGAACGGACCAAGGCAGCGTTGCAACATTGCGAGCTTGTTTAGAAACGCGCTTAGCAATAAAAATCAAGTTTAAACTTTGAACAAGGTCTTTGTTTTAGGTACACTGTAAGACGAAAAGACTATTACTGCGCTGAATTTTATAGATCACCAAGATGTTTAGTAAATATTGAATTTATAAATAAGGCCATATTTAAAAGCGTAGAAGAAAAATTATGTAAAAATTTAATTATTGCAAGTGATTTTAATGTAAACATCAGAAGCAATACTAACTAGTAGGGGAAATTCTGAAAAATGCAACATAGCAGCGTCACCTGTTGAGCGATTTGCACCAAAACATAAACAGCCCTAATTCATATCAAGGTATACCGGAATCTGAAGTTTGTTGAAAATCTAAGCATTAGTTCTTGAGATAGAGCTATTGCGGAAATCACAAAAATGCAGCATAGCAGCGTCCCCTATTGAGAGATTTACACCAAAATGTATAAAACGTCAATTCATGTCAAGGACTAACTGAATGAGAATTTGATGAAAATTAGTGCATTAGTTCTTGAGATTGAGCTATTAAGAAAATTGTGTAAATGCTGCAAAATGCAGCATAGCAGCGCCATCTGTTGGGCGATTTACACCAAAACGTTACTAGCACTAATTCATATGAAGGAATAACTGAATTGTGGATATCGTGAAAAATGCTGCATAGCAGCGTCACCTGTTGAGCGATTTACACCAAAACTTAAACTGCACTACTTCATATCCAGGCATACCTGAATCTGAGGTTTGTTGAAAATCCAAGCATTAGTTCTTGAGATAGAGCTATTGAGGAAATCACAAAAAATGCAGCACAGCAGCGCCACCTGTTGTGCGATTTACACCAAAAGGTAAAAAAGTCAATTCATGTCAAGGACTAACAAGATAGGAAGTTGGATGAACATCCGTGCATTATTTCTTGAGATAGAGCTATTAAGAAAATTGTGCAAATGCTGCAAAATGCAGCATAGCAGCGCCATCTGTTGGGCGATTTACACCAAAACGTTACTAGCACCAATTCATATGAAGGAATAACTGAATCTGAAGTTTGATGAAAATCCGTGCATTAGTTCTTAGCTATTGCAGAAATCGCGAAAAATGCAGCATAGCAGCGCCACCTGTTGGGCGATTTACACCAAAATCTAATCAGTACCAATTTATATTAAGGACCACTTGAATATAAATTTTTTATTAAATTCCGTGCATTAGTTCTTGAGATAGAGCGCCCACAAAATTTGTGTCACATACAGACAGACAGACTCACAGACTGACATTTTGTAAAAACATGTTTTTTCGGAATCTCTGACCTCTAAAACGTGTAAATCTTTACAAGAAGAAAGTATTGGATTCGTAAAAATTTTCGACTTTCGGTTTTCGACGGATTTACACGTTTTAGAGGTCAGAGATTCCGAAAAAAATTTTTTTTTGCAAAATGTCAGTCTGTGAGTCTGTCTGTCTGTATGCGACACAAATTTTGTGGGCGCTCTATCTCAAGCACGGAATTCAATAAAAATTTATATCCAGTTAGTCCCTGATATAAATTGGTGCTGATTAGTTTTTGGTGTAAATCTCTCCACAGGTGGCGCTGCTATGCAGCCTCTTTCACGATTTCCGCAATAGCTCAATCTCCAGAACTAATGCACGGAATTTCATCAATTTTCAGATTCAAGTATACTTTGATATGAATTAGTGCTGTTTTTGTTTTGGTTCAAATCGCTCAACAGGTGGCGCTGCTATGCTGCACTTTTCAGAATTTCCATTATAGCTGTATCTCGAGAACTAATGCGATAATTTTTACCAAACGTCAGAATCAGTTAATCCTTGACATGAATTGACATTTTGGCCATTTTGGTGTAAATCGTTCAACAGGTAGCACTGCTATTCTGTATTTTTTAGAATTTTTACTATGGGTGTATCTCAAGAACTAATGTACGAATTTTCATCAAACTTTAGAATCAGTTAGCCTTTGACATGAATTGACATTTTATACAGTTTGGTGTAAATCGTTCAATAGGTGGCGCTGCTATGCTGTTTTTTGTGATTTTCGCAATTTCTCTATCTGAAGAACTAATGCTTGGATTTTCAACGAACTTCATATCCATGTATACCTGGATATCAATGATTGCTGTTTATGTATTAGTGTAAATCACTCAACAGGTGGCGCTGCTATGGTACATTTTTCAGAATTTCCGCTATAGCTCTATCTCAAGAACTAAGGCATGAATTTTTATCAAACTTCAAATTCAGATACACTTTGATATGAATTTTTGCTAAATTGATGTAATTTCTTGTACTGTTTAAATGATTTAATTGACGTGATTTATATAGAAGAAAGTTTTGTGATGGCCATTTCATACTAGTTAAACTCTTGGTCTAAAGACATTCATTCAAGAATCCACTACCAGATTACACAACTATTCACCAAACCCAAAGCCTGTCCTTTAAAAGCAAAGTTAAAGTTTCATAAAAAACTTAAACAAAACATTAATAAAAATCAATAACTAAAAACTGCGCCTACTAGCCCCGGTCTCCCTATATATTGCTATATACAATCACACGTTGTATAGTTTTTTGCAAAGTCTTATTATTCTTTTAGCAATGATTATTTGTAATATTGCAGTTACTAATTAATATATTTATTGTACAGAACACTCTGTGCGCAATTAATACTCGGACTTGACCGAATATTCATCGATATCTTGACTTTTAAATTTATAAAAAAAACATATGTTTCTTTATATATTCGTGAAATGTTAAAACAGAACTAATGTAGTTTTCAAACTTTTTGTGAATAACAAGATTGTTAGTTTTTTAAATGAAAATATTTTATTTCATCTACGTGACGCTTAATTGCAACTTACAACGGAAGTTATTCTATATACTATAACTAGTTTGTATTTCCTGAATATTTAAAAAAAGAAATATTCTCAAATCATCGACAGCAAAAGCAACAGCCGGAAAAAAAAGATTTACTAACTGATTTCCATAACTTACTTTATGACCGGATATCCTTTTTCCATACTATCGAAAGAGAAATTTCAGAAATCTTTTTATAAACAACAAAAAGCAAGCATAACAAATAGCCATACATGCAAGTTGTTTAATTTTACAAAATTTCTCCTCTTATTTTTTACTAAGCGAGTAAAGCTTTCTTTGAAACCATAGATAAAAAATAAATTTAAAAGCAGAGACATTTTTTTTTTGTAAAAATAACGTTAAAAATATTTTAAAAACTTTCAAAATTTCTTTCGAACAAAAGGTTTTTTTTTTTTTTTTTTTTTTTTTTGAAAAAATTCGTATAAGCCATAGGTAAACTAAATTTTTTAAAATATTCAACTTGAAAAAATATAAAAGCAAGATATTTTTCATAAATTAAGCAACTGGATGCTTTTTCTTAGCTATTTTACTATTTTAAAAATCTGGAACTATTTGAAAATTGCAAAAAATAGTTATTAAACGAGGGGCTCACAACCATAGTACATAAATTTCATTTTAAACTAGTCGGATGTGGCAATCCCAAAACTTTCTTCTATCTCATACATGTTAATATTTCCTGAAAAATAAAGCATATCAGTGCCAGCCGTTAAATGATTTACACCAAAATCTAATCAGCAACAACTTATGTCAAGTTGTAGCCGAATCTGAAGATTGGTGAAAATCCGTGCGTTAGTTTTTGAAGTAGTACTATTGGGGAAATCGTAAAAAAATCTACATACCAGCGCCACCTGTTGGTCGATTTACTCCAAAAACTAATCAGGACCAATTTATATCAGGGACTAACTGAATCTTAAGTTTGATGAATATTCATGCATTAGTCCATGAGATACAGTTATTGCGGAAATCGTGATAAATGCAGCCTAGTAGTTCCACCTGTTGGTTGATTTGCACTAAAAACCAAACAGCCCTAATTTATATCACGGACTGACTGAATCTCAAGTTTGGTGAAAGTTCGTGCATTAGTTCTTGAGATAGAGCTATTGCGATAATCATTAATAATGCCGCATAGCAGTGGCATCTATTGGCCAATTTACACTACAAAGTAATCAACACTAAATTATATCAAGGAATAACAGTATCTGAAGTTTTATAATAATCCGTGCATTAGTTCTTAAGATATAGCTATAACGGAAATCGTGAGAGATGCAGCAAAGGAACGCGACCTATTGGGCGATTTACGCCAAAAAGTAATTAGCACCAGTTTATATCAGGGACTAACTGAATCTAAAGTTTTATTAAATTCCCTTTATTAGTTCTTGAGATAGAGTGCCCACAAAATTTGTGTCACACACAGACAGACAGACAGACTCACAGACAGATATTTTGTAAAAATATGTTTTTATGGTTCTCTGACCCCCTAAAACATCTAAATACGTCGAAAACCGGAATCCGAAAATTTTCATGAAACCAAACTTTCTTCTTGTAAAGATAGAAGAAAGAAAAAAATAATGAGATAGTCGATTTGGAAGGTGCATAAAATTTGTTTTATCCACTCGCATAGAAAGACCTGTAAACAGATGACATATATGAGAAAGTATGTGAAAACTGAGCCTGGTTCACTGCTGAAGTGGATTAAACAGTTTTTATGCACCTTCTAAATCGACGAGCTCATTTTCTTTTCAAAACGGACTTGATCTACTATGGTTGTGAACCCCTCAAATATTTTATAAACAAATTTTAATAAATAATAGTAATTTTTAGTCAAATTACTCGTAGCACCTCGCATAAACTTAAAAGATCTGTTAAATACTAAAATTGATCTTGTCCAAGCAATCAATAGATCCGGAGTATACATTATACCTTTGCAAAAATATAGTAAGTATTTTATTTTAGTTGGTATGGCTATTAGAAAATTTCTTGATAGAATTAAAGAACATGAAGCAGATCTCAGATTAAATAGACCCCATACTGCATTATCAAGATCAGCTTAAACTCAACCCATAAAAGTAGAATTTAATAAATCGAAAATTATCTTTCGTACAAATAATTACCAGGAAGCTATCACAAGAGAATCAATTGAAATAATTGCTAATAAAGATACAGATTGTAACGATGCACTATCATACGATATCCATAGAGTATGTAGAGATTTGCTGTATAATAGATGAAAGCTCGTTTTGTTGAACATTTGAATAACTATCTGGCATCTCATCTGGCGTACAACCTTTAAATTATAATGTTTTCTTCTGGACAATTCTCGTATAAGCGCAAAGAAAACAATAACATTTAAATCCTACTGATGATGGCCTTGTAATGGTTGAAAACGATAACGATATACCTTTGACGGGAAAAAAATCCGAACACCAAGAAAGACTAGTGTTAGATAAACGAAATTTGGCAGGCGTGGTTATACATCTGAAAGATGACATCGATTCAAATTTCGCGTTTCGCGCATAAGTGTGGCGCTGGTAGCGACACTCTGAACTTGCAAATCAGGTTTGCTTTAAATGCGTGCTGTAAAGTTCCTGAGCATTATTTATCTTCGAAATTTGACGTACTGACTTGATGTTAGACAATAATGCCTTTAAGAAGACGAAGAAACCTATATCATCAGCTTAACGAGTTAGAACGAGGTCGTATATTAGGGCTACGAGAAGGTGGATTTTCTTTCCGCGATATTGCAGAAAGACTTGGCCTGAATGTATGTATCCACTGTGTATGATTGTTGAGAGCAGTGGTCAAGGGATGGTACTACTTCAAGAAGACCGGGTTTCGGCCGGCCACGTGGCACTACTGAGAGGAAAGACCGCCGTATTCGGCGTACGTCTGTGGCGCATCGTACTGCGTCTGCGGCAGAAATTCGAGCTGCAGTTGGTACCACAGTGACACAACGAACTGTTAGAAATCGGTTACTTCAAGGACAGCTCCGAACCAGGCGCCCTGTAGCTTGCATTCCACTGACTACAAGCCATTGTCGTTTGCAACGCCATTGGTGTCAAGCCAGAGATCATTGGAGGGCAGAGTGGAGATCTGTTGTGTTTTCTGATGAAAGCAGGTTCTGCCTTGGTGTCAGAGATGGCCCTGTGTTGGTCAGAAGTAGGCCAGTGGAACACCTGCAACCAAGCTGTCTGCGGCTTAGGCACACTGGATCTACACAGGGTGCTTATCTCGGAGCTGTCCTTTAAGTAACCGATTTAACCGTCCGTTGTGTCACTCTGGTACCTACAGCAGCTCGAATTTCTGCCGAAGACGCAGTACGATGCGCCACAGCCGTAAAGCCGAATACGGCGGTTTTCCCTCTCAGTAGTGCCACTTGGCCGCCCGGAACCCGGGCTTCTTGAGACAGTACCATTCCTTGACCAATGCTCCCAGCAATCATGCACAGTGGATACATTTCGGCCAAGTCTTTCTGCAATATCGCGGAAAAAAAATCCACCTTCTCGTAGCCCTATTATACGACCTCGTTCCAACTCGTTGAGATGTTGATAAAGGCTTCTTCGTCTTCTTAAAAGCATTCTTGGCTAACATCAACTTAGTACCTCAAATTTCGAAGATAAATAACGTTCACGAACTTTGCAGCACGCATTTAAAGCAAACCTGATTTGCAAGTTCTGAGTGGAGTTACCAGCGCCACACTTATGCACGAAGCGCGAAATTTGAATCGATGTCATCTTTCAGATGTATAAACATGCCTACCAAATTTCGTTTATCTGTCTTCCTTGGTGTTGGGATTTTTTTTTCAGTCAGTGTACATAATATAAAATCAATATTCTTTTCATTCCGCTGATACTGATATTAAGACGTTCATCTCAGAGGACTTCAGTGGGTGAAAATGATGTCATACGAAAAAAGAAATAAGTATTTTCTTCGATATACCTAATTATTTTACTACGAATACGTTTAAAAGTAAATTTCTAGATTTCGCCGTCACTCAGATTAGAACCTAAAGAAAGCAGCGCGAATATGAAAAGTATGCATGCAAATTTTGTGACGGTGAAAAAGATGTTATTTTTAGATCTCGTAATTATTTAATTTTCCTAACTTTTTTTCAGTTCCGTTCGTAATTTTCCTGCTCAACCCCCCCCCCCCCCCCCCCCCCCAAAAAAAAAAAAAAAAAAAAAAAAAACAAGAAAAAACATATGAAACTTTATGAAACACTTTCCAACACTTCCAAAATACTTTAACAATACTTCGCTTTTTAATAAGGTAAATAAGATACACAAATGATCCTTTTAGAAAAAATATAACATATTTGAAAAACAGGATTTAGCAATTACCTTTTACACCCGGAATTGTACTTCAATTGTTTTGTGCAACCCTGTGTATTTCATCTATAAATCCATATTTATTCTACATAAGTATGTTAAACCTTAGTTTAATAATGAAATTCATAATAGCGTGAGAACTCACCGTCAGCAATTTAGCACCATTATCAATAAGCAGATAAAATACTTAAATTCTTTTGTACAGCCCTATATATTAAATACAGATTTTTATACATGCCGCGTATTAAGCTAAAATTTAATTCATGAGAAAAACGCGGTGAACACTACTGAAATAACACTTTTTGAAATTAACACTCGTAAGCGATCATAAAAGAACGGGATAAAATCCCGTTCTTTTTGTGGCCCTGTATATGATTTTATTTATGTTTTACAAACATCTCTTTGGGTACTAAATATAGTACAGCTTGAAATTACATAACTCAATAGCAAGTTACATTCACATTCAGTGAAGAATTAGCGTAACTTCATACCTGTAACAATAGATATTCTGTTTATGATTCTATAAAAGTGAATTCCAGAGTCCTTATACCAACAAGCATTACAGTAAATGGCAGTTCATGAAAATTATTTACATTTACAATTTTTTCTTAAATCTTGTTTATTAATAAAAATAATTTTGAAATAATATATATATATTTTTAATTCAAAGATATATGAAATGATATTTAAAAAAAAAAAAAAAATTAGGATTTTCTTTCCAAATAAAATGGTTGTCTTCTTTGAAGAATCTTGAATAAAACTCAAAATAATATAATCAAAATCTTTTTTTCTTGTACTCTTAATGCATTGGAAATATATACTTAAAAATCAAAGCATAAAATGTTTAAAGAATGACTTTTTTCAAGTATAAGAGAGCTCTAGTATAAAAATAATTTTGAAATAACGTTTTTTTTTTTATTTTTTTATTTAAAGACATGAAATGATATTTAAAATCTTAGACATTTTTTTTTCGAAATAAAATCGTTGTCTTCTTCGAAGCAACTTGAATAAAACAAAGACTATGAACAAAATGTTTTCTTTCTTGTAATCTTAATTAATTGAAAATATATATTCAAAAATTAAAACAATATATGTTTAAAGAATGATTTTCTTTCAGAGATAAGAAAACTCTAGTATAAAAATAATTTTGAAATAATATTTTATAAAAAAAAATTGAAAGATATGAAATGATATTTAAAAACTTAGACTTTTTTTCGAAATAAAATCTTTGTATTGTTCGAAGAAAATTGAATAAAACAGAGACGATGAAAAAACATTTATTTCTTGTAATCTGAAGCTATTGAAAAGATATACTCAGAAAGCAAAGCATAACATTTTTAAAGAATGGTTGTTTTCAAGTATAAGAGAACTCTAGTATACAAATAATTTTGAAATAACATTTTTTTTTTAATTGAAAGACACATGAAATGATACTTAAAAACTTAGACATTTTTTTCGAAATAAAATGGTTGTCTTCTTTGAAGAAACTTGAATAAAACACATATGATGAACAAAATATTTTTTCTTGTAATCTTAATCCATTGAAAATATATACTCAGAAAGCAAAGCATAACATGTTTAAAGACTAACTTTGTTTCAAGTATAAGAGAACCCTAGTATAAAAGTAATTTTGAAATAACGTATATATATTTATATATTTTAATCGAAATACATGTGAAATGATATTTAAAAGCTTAGACTTTTTTTCCGAAACAAAATCGTTGTATTCTTCAAAGAAACTTGAATAAAAAACAGACGATGAACAAAATGTTTTTCCCTGTAATCTTAATCTATTGAAAATATATACTCAGAAAGCAAAGCATAACATGTTTACAGAATGACTTTCTTTCAAGGATAAGAGAACATTAGTTGCTCTTTTTTCAGAAAGTAGGATTTTTTTAAATTCTGCTTTTAGGAGAATCGTACATAATACCTTTATCACTCTACTAAAAAGATCGTTCAGTGACTTTACGTAAACAATAATAGCCTAAAAGTGAATGGCGACTCATGGAAATAAATTACGCTTACATTTTTTGCCCTCCAAATGCTGCTTATTTAGAGAAAAGAAATATTTTGAAATAGTATTTTTTAAAGAAAAAAGATTAATATTCCGGTGAAAAAGAAAAAAAAATAGTAAAACCATTGAGATTTCGATACAGATAACTTTTTTAAAGATTAATTAAATAACTTCCTAATATTTTGTACTCTACTTTACATGAATGCCTCCCTCCTAACAATAATCAGGAAAGAGTGGAACTAAATTTTCACAATCACTGTAAATTTAACGAATTTTTACTCCGGTAGCATATTGATATAATTTGTTGCTATAAATAATGAACATTAATATTTAGCTTAAAAGGGGACAAAATAAGATTAAACTTATGCATTATTTTCAAATACGTTGCACAGCTGTGGAAGATTTTCTTTGAAACGTTTGCATAGTCATTAAATATTCAATAGTATGCATCTTTCATGGAGGCCTTTGTGCGGGACAGAGGTAATGCGCTTGTTTGCCAAATTAGGCGACGAGGATTCTGTCCTCTCTTCGACGTATAATCTTCTTTTCTTTTTTATATGTTTTATACATTTTACAGGCTTACAACACGTTAAAAATTTCTGCAGTTTGGAGCAGTTTTCTTAAAAATATATATTAATTATTCCCTTTGTGCGTGTGTGTAGTTTTTAAAATAATATATTTTCTGACAAAAACTCAAAATAATTTATACCCAGAAAATTCATCGTTTCAAAATTTATTATAAATATTTAAGTTTTCATATTTTTATAATTTAGGCAGCGTTATAAAATAATGCATCGTAATTTGCTTTGTTTTACTTTATTAAATTTCTATGATAATTTCGAATTATTTTGTATAACTTATAAAAAGTACATACCAACGAATTGGCGTTTTATCAGTAAAGTTAAAGTACAACATCATTATTTTTTAAGATTACAAGAATGAAAATTGCCAAATAGAATTTTCTAGGCATAAATTAGCTTGGAGTTTCGTCAGCAGAAATATTACCTTCCAAACTACACTATAAACAAAAAGTTTTCATGAATAATTAAGAAACGTAATACATATAATTAAAGAAATATAAACGTGTTCCAGGTGCAGCAAATTTAAATTGTGCTTAAAAAGACAGAGTGCAAAATAAATAAAAAAGCTATATGTCGCAGGGTTTGGCAAAATACCCTATTTTGGTTTCTATAAGCAAACGACTTTCATCAACTACACAAAGATTTACATGTACGAACGATTGTGTATGCGAAAACTTACAATGAAATTCCTCAGCTATCCAGCAACGTAGTTGAAAATTGTACACAAATTTAAGTTTATTTTTTTAACCTTTAAAACCAAATATTTGGAGGCTTGGCATATTCGTGTTACCATATTCGTATGGCAACGTATTATGAGCGTGCAATCAGATTACAAACTCATTAAAACTTAGTGGTCATTGTTTGTATGTTTTTTGTTAGATTGCAAAAATGTCTACCGCATTCAGTCGAATGGAAGCTCGAGTAAGTTTCCGAAACGTGTGTTTACTTATCATTCAATTATACGGTCTTTTTCCTAATTTTAAATAGTAAAAAGCGTAAAGAAACATCTGAAGTCCAATATTGTTTTTTAAAATTTCGAAAAGACACTTAACTTATAAAATAACATGATCTCAAAACGCAAAAGCCTTGGTGCATTACCGCAGAAATTCTCACTGTAAAAAAAGATGTTTCTTAATTTACGAAAATGTGCTATAATTACGAACGAAAATATACAATAACCTCTTCCGAGTCACCCGAGATTTCTAAAAGCGTTCCTTTATCTTTAGAAACCGCACAAAAGTATTTATCTTTGAAATTCAAAGAAGAATTTATAAAAATATTTGTTTATTAGCTGCCCGTTGTTTTTCAAAACATTTCCGAGTAGCTTTTACAGTGCATTAATCAGTTCTCTCTATTCAGAAAACAGGTTTTTTGGATTCTATTAGATCTCAAGTAAATATTTTCATGTTCAGCAAACATGTTTAACTGAAAAACATATAGAATTAATAGCCTTAACATTAAGATTAAAATTAACGTTTTTCTGTTACAATTGCATGCACAATTTTAGTTATGCAGCTGAAAATGTTAAGTTGAGATCTGATAGCATAAAAAAAAAAACGATTTTCCGGGTAGAGAGAACTGATTAATCCATTGTTAAAGCTACTCGAAAACGTTTCCGAAAATTAAGGGCAGCTAATAAAAATTTATTTTTATAAATTCTTTCTTAAATTTCGAAAAAGAATTGTTTTCTGAGGTTTGTAAAGATAAGGGAATACTTTCCAGAATACTGGGTGACTTGGAAGCGGTTATCGAATATTTTCGTTAGTGATTATAGTCAATTTTCGTAGTTTAAGAAACATCTGTCTTTTTTTGCAGTGCAGTGTGTGGTGATCACTGCTCTTTTAATCACTGATCTATATATTGAGTCTACGAAGTTTTGTTCATTTTTATAAATACATTTGTATTTTTCATTCACAGGAAAGTGAATAATGAAGTTTGATTGAAAGAATTGAAAGCAAAGGTTCTGCATTTGTACAGATTGTCTTTTAACATGAAATTCTCTGTGAATTAAAAATTAAAATAATTATAGGGGCATTGAAAAACTCCCTCTTTGGGCGATTTTTTATTCTTTGTATCCATGACAGTTTCAAAGGTTTGTTACGTTCTGCATTTTAGATTAAAAAAAAAAAATACATATACTAGGGGGCTCTTCCCCCTACAAGCTACGCTCGCCAACTCCCGTTCAGGCTCTAAAAATACGTTATTTTGATTGACTTTAAAAAGATTGTGGAAGATTGAATTGCAATTAAAAAAACAGTGCAGATCCCCCTGTAAACGTGTTTCCATATATTTCCGTTTTACTGGCAGATTTTAAGGCCGAATCAACTGCTGTTAATTTCTGTTTTCGTGTTTGATTAAATAAGATTAGTTAAACATTTGAAAATCAGCTAATATAAAATGAAATAATTCAGAGTCTTTGCTTCCCGGTATTTTTTAGCAAGGCTATAAGAAAATGGTTTAAAATAAGAGATATTAAATGCAACGTTTTAAATCTGACGTAATTTTCACCAAAATGTTCTTTCTTTTTGTAATATTAAATATTTTTATTGTTGGAAAGGAAATATTATTATTTTCACTGTCTTAAAATTGGCAACAATAGTTTAAAATATTATCTCGAATGATGAAATAAATCTCTCGTGTACGTGTAAATATATCTTTTAATTTAAACTGTTTTGCAATGTTATTATTTGGCCATTTGAAACAGGACGTAATTTCACCCATTTACTGCTTTTAACACATATTAAATAATTCATTATTTTATAGTTTCCTTTCTTTTTTAACATTCTCGTGTAAAAACAATTTATGACGCAATTTTCAATATTTTCCTGCTTTTAACACGTAATCATTTAATTCTCACTTTAAAGGATTTTTTTTTTGCTTATAACAGTGGCGCGTAAATAAATTTTTAATTTAAAAGAAATGTTATTCTTTGAGCTGTTTTTACAATTGGCAACAACTTAAAATAATAAACTTTTCTAAAATATGTAAAAGAATCTCAGGAACTGCTGAAAACGTAAATTTAAAACTGAAATAAATCCTCAAAAAATTAGTGAAATAAAAAATAAAAATGCAGTCTGTACACCGAAAATTTCTAATGTATATCCTGATAAAAAATTATTAAATTCTTATGCATAGTTTTTTCTCCTATAAAACTTTTTTAATGGAACTATTTTGACCAACATTAAACATCTCTGAAAATGATTCTTCGATTTAAAAACTGTCTATTTCAGCGTGTTTATCAAATATTTCTCTATAATATTACCCATTTTCATATTTTTGTATGCAATAGTTTTCTTAACATTAGCGAATAAGGAGGACTTCCAGTCACAAAAAATTCCTCTCCTGCGGCGGTGACAGCGTTAGTTACTTTATTTTAGATAGAGAGAGACATTCATATCTAGTCAGCATAGGTATGTGTTGGACTGTGTACTTATGCAAAGTGAACTCATTACGTATAAACAAACAGGTATTGCGTGTGTATGTGTGTGTACTAGAGATGAGATCGGGCTCTTATTTTTGGAACCCGGGTCCGCCGTGTCCGATACTGAAAGTACGCAGTAAAAGAGTGTTTATAACATTTTAAATTTGTCTCAAGGTTTATTTTCTCATTTAAAAACATATTCTTACACAGAAATAAATATTAATCCTAAATACTCCCTTATGGCAACATTTCGTGATTTTTGTGCCCCTCAAAAACCATTTGAAACAGCAAATTTGTTATTTATACACAAACACTGTCAGAAATATGTAAAAGTCACAAGTCTATTCTTTTAAAATATCATTCTATAACTATGACAATAAAACATAACTGTATAGAAAACAGGACTTCAAACAGAAAGTGAGGTTCACGACTTCTTTTTTGTTGCTAAGACTGACTTTGCAAAGGTTTCAGAATGAGATTTTCCCTTACATTACATCAATAGCAGTTCAAATATCTTTCAAACTGAATTTAAAAGGATTCTAAAAGCTTGAAGAAGACTACATTCTTGTTTCTAAAATAGAATTTCTGACTTTTTTTTTTTTTTAATTTGTGAAAAAATAAAATAAGAACTTTGAACCCGACCTCGAAGACTTATGTGATAATCGAGCCCTGGATCGGTTTGAGCTCTTCTTATATCTAGAGTATGCGCGTGCAAAGATGTTAAACTAGGAAACAGGAATTCTGCTTTTTCAGAATTATGTGGCCCCCCGATGAAAAAAAAAATTATATATGTATATAAATATAGATAGTACAAAACATATTCTAGTTTTAAGAGTTAAAAGTTTTATTTTATATAAAATGACGTCATTCGTATCCACTGAAGAATTCCTAATTTGTGATCCAGTCTTAAACAACATCTACAGTAAAGTATGCATATGACGTCAAGATCGCTGAATAATACACAAATCCAAAAAAAGAGATGTCGTCATTTAAAAAACTCGGCAAAAAATAGGCTGTCTAATGATTCATTTGCCTTCATTTGTTTGTAATATTAATATAGATACTTAAAATTAAATATAGTTTATAATAATCCCATGTTTTATCAGAAATCATTCATTTATATTACTTCAAAATAGCACGTATTCTAATTATATTTTGTTTCAGTTGTTATGGGAAAATGGCAATAAAAAGATATAATTACTATTTTCCAACAATTTTTCCTTTACTTTCTACAGAAATGGTGTACTTGAGTTGCCAACATTAAACGAATGGCGCTAAAAACTACAAAAAAATTAATATCTAAAAAATAAATGGAGATGCAGTTTTCAAACAAATTGCATTTAAAAGTACTTTTTTTCCAATACGACGGTATAAAAATTGAAAATGTGCGATACTTAGAAGTTAAAAAAATTGCAGTAGAGTATTTAACCGTACAATGATACATCTGCTTTGTTTTACGGCTGGCTTGTACAACGGAACGTTATTTTTTAGAGACGACAATTTAACTGCTGGTCGAAAGAAATAGCATATCTGGGCTAAAAAATTAAAATGCGCTCGTAAAAGTAAAAAGGTTCAAAGACGAAGCTGTATTGTTCAGTCGCTGGTGATATAGTTCTAAATTTAAGAATAATAATAGAAAAAACTGTGTATGCATCAAAATAATTTTTTTTTAGATATTTCAAATGAAAATCAAATTTCAAAGTAATTGCTTAAGAGGCGCAAAGGCCAACATAGTGAAAAACACTCCATGCCGGGACTCGGACCCGGGTCATCAGTATAGCGCACTGACGTTCTACCGACTAAACCACATGGAACGACACCCAGCCTGGAAAATTTCTCACTATTATATGTTGGCAAGGCTACAAAAGCAGCACAAGATGGAATATTTAACGTGAGCAACCGACATGGGGCAATCACGAAACATAATTAAATTTAGCATCGATAGAAACTATATTAATACATGGAAATTATTCCAGAGAGAAACATTTGCCTTGCATACAATATTTCAAATGAAAATCAAATTTCAAAATAATTGCTTAAGAGGCGCAAAGGCCAACAAAGTGAAAAACACTCCATGCCGGGATTCGAACCCGGGCCATCAGTATAGCGCACTGACGTTCTACCGACTAAACCACATGGAACGACGAAAGGGTTTTTCACTATGTTGGCCTTTGCGCCTCTTAAGCAATTACTTTGAAATTTGATTTTCATTTGAAATATTGTATGCAAGGCGAATGTTTCTCTCTGGAATAATTTCCATGTATTATTATAGTTTCTATCGATGCTGGTTTTAATTATGTTTCGTGATTGCCCCATGTCGGTGGCTCACGTTAAATATTCCATCTTGTGCTGCGTTTGTAGCCTTGCCAACATATAATAGTGGGACATTTTTCAGGCTGGGTGTCGTTCCATGTGGTTTAGTTGGTAGCAATTACTTTGAAGTTTGATTTTCATTTGAAATATTGTATGCAAGGCGAATGTTTCGCTCTGGAATAATTTCCATGTATTATTTTTTTTTAGATTTTAACTAAAAAATACAGTCATGTCTTTATAAATATATAATAACAGAATGCATTTAAAGTCGCAGAACTGTAAAAATGACACATTTACCAGAGGATATTTTTGGAAACAAAAATTGTTCTGTATTGCATGGTTTGGGATTGATCTCAAAGTTTTCACATTGCAATAAAATGATTTTTCTACCATTAGATCTTTTTTTTTATGGAATGCTCTTTACAAGAAAATTAAGGCATAAGTTAAAAAAAAATACACAATGCACATGCGTTTGAGTTTTTAGACATGTGTGCTTGTGCATGGAATGTTCTTTATTTTTGTATACACAAAAAACAAAAACAAAACAAATTCCAATACCCAAATATACACATCTGAGAATCAGTTAAAGGGTAAATATCACAAAATGTGAGATTTTGAAAACAAAAATTTTGAAAATTTAAATCGTTTCAAAGCTTCTGATTTTTTTTTAAATGTTGGTTGAACAGCTGAATAAAGGAATTTATATGTAAAATTATTAAAGTTTGAAGAGCGTAAGTTCATTTTTATGTAATTATAATTATGTGTCATTTTCTTGGCATATGTATGCTAGAATAATGGCCGCCAGGATAATGACAATTTCATTCTAAAACATTTCTCATATTCTTGTTTTTCTTTTATTTTTAGATATAACATTTTAATTTTGTTTAAAGGAACATATTTCCTCTATAGTACTTCAAATTCAGTGTAATGTTCAGTTTTATTTGTAACTAGCTAACTCTCCCGGCGTTGCCCGGGTACGTCAAAAAACATCTCGAATTGCGAAAAAGCTCTGAAAATCACAATACGATATCGCGAAAAAATTTTAAATTGCTGCACAAATTTCGAAAAGAGAAAAAAAAATTATGTATTGTGTTCGAAGACTGAAAGTTGATTCCTTTCACTAATGTGGAAAAATGGTAGAAAATCGCTAAAATACACTAAAAATCACATACAAAATTCCCGAAAAATTCGAAAATTGCAATACGAAATTCTAATAAACTTTATTGAAATGAGGGCAGAAATTACTTTAGTATTATAGGCCAAGAATGGAATGTCAAAAAATTGCAGCAGATCGCGAAAAAACGTAGAAATCGAATTAAAAATCACAAAATGTTCAAAAATCACGAAAGTCAAAATTTAATGTAATTGGATAAAAATTTCAAATCTAATTCCTTTGACCTGCGGGCTCTCTTAAAATTTATGTTTGGGAAAACATGCTAAGCATTGTATCATGTTACTTTTATTCATAATTTAATTCACCTGCATTCCCTTAAATATAATTACTATAGCCCCTTAAGTTAATATTAGTTTTTGTTGCAATAAAATATCTCAATTTGTTCGTTTTCTGTAAGCAAATAATCCCTATTGGTTTACAATGGTACTCTATGGGAATTTGGCGAAATATTAGAGATATCGGCAAGTTGGCGTTACTTTTGGCGACTAATTTTGGTCGCCAAATTTGGCGATATATCGCCAAGTTGGCAAAATTAGACGACAGAACTGTGTACCCCCTACAGTAACCCACCCTCTTACAGGTATGAAGATGCATTAAATGCTGTTCAATAACCGCATAAAAAATTCGCTAAAAATTCAAAAATCGCTGTACGAATTCCGAATAAACTTTTTTGAAAAGAGAACAAAATTTACTATATCCGGTTAAAAGAAAGAAACCGTATTCTTTTCACTAATGTGGAAAAATCGCCTCAAAACTTAAAAAAGCGCTAAAAATCGCATAAAAATTAAATAAAAAAAATCTAATAAAAAAATCGAAAATCGGGCTTCGAGGTGCAAAACTTCATATATAGATGTACCTTTCCCCCTAAATTTTGTAGCTCTACGTGCAGTGGTCCCTTCAGAACACCGTCGACACACTCACTCACACACAAACTTCTTTCCTTATTATTATAGACTAGCTAACTTGCCCGGCGTTGCCCGGGTACGTAAAGAAACAGCACGAATTGCGAAAAACCTCTGAAAATCACAATAAGATATCGCGAAAAAATTTTAAATCGCTGCGCAAATTTCGAAAAGAGAAAATATATATATATATATATATATATACTGTGTTCGAAGATTGAAAGTTGATTCAACTTCTATCAACGTCTTTCACTAATGTGGAAAAATGGTAGAAAATCGCTAAACTACACTAAAAATCACATACAAAATACCCGAAAAATTCGAAAATTGTTATATGAAATCCGAATAAACTTTATTGAGATGAAGGTAGAAATTACTTTAGTATTATAGGTCAAAAATGGAATGTCAAAAAATTGCAGCAGATCGCGAAGAAACGTAAATATCGAATTAAAAATCACCTGATGACGTAACAAACACATGTAAAGTGTTTAATGTCAAGTAAATTTGACATTTACGATCACCCGTTATTGGCATTTAATCTTATAGTTTGGCGATATATTTTTTGGTCTATGGGATAATCAGGTAGAACCACAAATTATTTCTGTTCGTATTTAAAAGTAGATAAATAGCTCGTCTTTATATAAATAAATAAAATAAATATTGAAAAAAATGCTTATATGTATATGGAAAGTAAATAGTTTGCCAGTAAATATACGTAAAATTCACTTCACTCGCCAAGGCCATTTTCTCTAACTCACCAAAGCCCATATATTAAAAATATACCAAATACTGTTCAATCTGTTGCCTGATACTAAGTAATCACAATAATGTAAATAATTATTAGGCATAGATGCGTACTGGGTTTGGCGCGATTTTTTTTCACGCCAATTTGGTGAAAACATCGTTTTCGAATACCAGTTACATACATATATTTAAATTATTTTCTATTGTTTTAAAAGGAAATAGCAATAAATAATAAAAAGTTTAATTAATATCTATAGAACAAAACAGTTTATATAACTGTAAAAAAGAAAATAAAAGTAAATAAACAATTTATTTATAAATAAACAACAATAGCCGCGTTACTATGTCAGGAAAAATAACGCCATTTTGGAACCCTTTATGTACCATGGAGCGTATATGACATCTGTGCCAACAAAACTTTCAATAATATAGTAAATATGTCATTTGATGATGGCTTGATTATCGAAGGTTATAAAATATGTGTGTATATGGCACATTTTTACACTAAAATTTAAATACTTGACTACATAGTTATAATTTAAAATCCCTTTTATATAATTTACATTTGAATATAAAGATTTACTCCAAAATGTTCTCCTATACTTAAAAAAAAATTATTGCGACCTTCGCCTGGCTTATTTCACGCTTCTGCCTTTGTGGCTTAAAATTGCATTGTTTGGCGACCAAGGTAATAATTAAATAGCATGTAACTCACAAATAAAGCCTTTCTCCTGTAAGACATACGATGGGAAAATTACATAAAAGTGATAATTAAATTGAATAAAAAAAAAAAGAAGGACTAAAAGATTGTTACTTAAATTTTATTTCTTCACGTTTTTTGAGGCACATTTTTATTAACCTGGCGAAGCGAAAAATCGCCAAATAATGTATCAATTGCTTCTTTCATACTAATTTATTTTTTAAGTTTTATAAACATTCCTTTCATATTTAAATTAAATATTTTCATTTTATAAATTTTATCTCGCATTAAAAAGGTTTTTGATTCTTTTTTTTAAAAATTAAACAAATAACAGTTATTTTCTTTTCATTTGCGAGTTGTTTACATTATTTTATAACTGATATAGCCATTTCAATTCATTTATCAACTATAATTTTCGACAAAATGACCACTGGCAACACTTTTGTTGAAAATATCAATAAAATACAATAATCTATGCATTGTATCATGTTACTTTTATTCACAATTTAATTTACTTGGATTCCCTTAAATATAATTAACATAATCCCTTAAGTTAATATTAGTTTTTGTTGCATTAAAATATTTCAATTTGTTGATTTTCTCTAAGCAAGTAATCCATATTGGTTTACAATGGACGTCTATGGGAATTTTGCGAAATATTAGAGATATCGCCAAGTTGGCGTCACTTTTGGCGACTCATTTTGGTCGCCAAGTTTGGTGATATACCGCCAAGTTGGCGACAAACTTAGCTGCATTTGGCGACAGAACTATGTCCCTCTACGGCAATCTCCTTATAGGTATGGAAATGTATTAAATGCTGTTCAATAATTGCATAAAAAATTCGCTAAAAATTTGAAAATCGCTGCACGAATTCCGAATAAACTTTTTTGAAATGAGAACAAAATTTACTATATTGGGTTAAAAGAAAGAAACCATATTCTTCTCACTTATATGGAAAAATCGCCTCGAAACATAAAAAAAAACGCTAAAAATCACGTACTAAATTAAATAAAAAAAATCTAATCAAAAAATCGAAAATCGGGCTTCGAGGTGCAAAACTTCATGTATAGACGTACCGTTTCTCCAAATTTTGTAGCTCTACGTGCAGTGGTCTCTTCAGAACGCCGTCGACACACTCACTCACTCAGTCACTCACACACAAACTTCTTTCTTTATTATTATAGAAGAAGATTTATAGAAGCCCGGAAAATGACATAATAAAAGTCTACTCAATTTTTACAAAGCTTTTAAACACATTATTTTCAAAGAAATATCTAAAAGATCTTGCTGTTAGCAATGATTTTACTACTTCAGACTTTATCTATGTCAAGAACAAGAAAAATTATTCTGCCGCGCCATCTTTATACCTCATAAAGAACTAAAATATGTAGGCCAGGACAATGACATTCATTTTCAGTGACAATCATAATTTAATTATAGAAAATTATTTGTAAAATACAGGACTTGTTACCTTCTACATATATGAGTTATATAAGGTATAATTATTAATTAGAAATTTAAAAAACTAGAAAAAGATGTTTGTACATGATAGCAGAAGTCCTTTTACTTTGCACACATCACAGTGTGACATGCCAAGAAAATGACAATCTGAAATTTCAAATCTTTTAATTACTTTATTTTTGTGTTATTATGAATATAATATCTCTTGAAAATACTTCTAGGAATATTTTTTATTAGAATGTGAAAAAGAAAATTGCATTATATAACATTAAATAGAAATTCTGTTGTGCGTGCTCCAATTTCGTTATTTTGTGATATTGGCCCTAAAATATTAAGAGTTTATATTTACATGTATACAATGCAAAAATTATAAGGGACTATAAAATTCATTAAATCAATAAAAATAGAAAAGAATATTTTATTATTAAGATGCATAAAAGTTTAAAAACCTGGAAGCTAGTTAAAAAAATAAAATAAAATAAAATAAAATAAACCCATTTACCAAAACGAAAAAGAAAAATAACATTTAATAATAGATATTAGTAGGTTCTTAGTAAAATTTGTTTATGTCAAAAAATTACAACAAAAGTTTAAAAAGTTGAAAGTAACTTTTACGTTCAAAGCTGATGCGAAATATCCGAAATGTACTTTAATCTTTATTGATTATTTATGCTTTAAAACTTTTAAGACGGGCATTGAAGTTACGATCGAGTTTCAAGAGAAAACCTTTAGGAAAGCGGATTTTAAAAGATGAATAAAAGTTTTCTATAGTGGACAGACAAAGAATATTTCTTTGCTTTAATTTAAAAGTATATAAAAGAATACAGTCTGGCCCATACTAAATATTTTTGAAGATTTATCGATGTTTCACAAAGATTGAAACCTGGAAGTGTTTCGAAAAAGATGGCAGTTATAAAAAAAAAGAGCACCATGGAAGCGGTTAAAATTAAAAGTAACATTTACACCAAATTCTTACGTCATGAAACTGAAAAGTTTTCTGGTTTCTAATTAATTTTTACTATGAATGGAAATGCATGTCTCCCTTTGTTTTTTTATAATGATTATACGGTCACTACAAATGTTTTGCTAGGTATAACTTATATGCTTTGCTGTATTAAAATATTTTATAATTAATACATAATTTCAATTATTTTGTATCTCAATTTATTTTTCCTTGTACCGTGATTTTTCCGAAATGGATGACGTCATCCTTTAATGCGGCACAGCCCACTGAATACTAACCCTGAGCGCTGACACAAAAATAGCGGCTGTCGAAGGCGAGTTTTTTCAGCGTTTGTAAGGTCCTTTCAACTTGTACATCAATAATTTTTTTAAGTTTTTTTCGGCATTATTTTTTTGAGATTAAGTAACTTTTGAAAAATACTGGTGTCTAAATACATGTTACCATACAAACGCTTAAAAAAAACCCGAATACGACAGTCGCCATTTTTGTGTCAGCGCACATGCCTAGTATTCAGGGGGCGGTGAATGCAGTTAAAATATGATTGTTTTTTTTTTTCTCGCACGTTCTTCAGTAGGGTGGGTCGAAAAAAAGAATTTTTTTATTTTCGGAGCGCTTTAGTGCGGAAAAGTTGCCTATTGTAATAAGAAGAAAAAACAAAATTTTTTAATATCGGTTAACATCTTCCATTCGCGCATCGTACTTCAAGTTCATGAAAATTTGCAAAAATCGCGCCTTTTCTCTAATTTTTTTAAGTTAATTAAAACTTTAAAAATAAACATTCTTTAGCCTTTTATGCTTGTTTCATGGTTTACATTAGTGATGGGCGATTTCGATTTTTTTAATCGATTTAATCGATACTATGGCCAACTCGATTTAATCGATTCTATAAATTTTTTAATCGATGTCTCTAAAGGTAATGTCATTTTCATTTTTCTTAAAAAGTTGAAGGTAAAATAGTCTGATGTGCCAATACCAAAACTTTCTTCTATCTCAAACATGTTAAAACTTCAAAATTCGCTATCACAGTGTCTAATTTAAATGATAATCTATGGCATCATGAGGATTAAAAAAGTATAGGTTAGTTGAAATATGTGCATTTTAAAAGAATGCATTTTCCAAACAAATAATTGAATTTCGGCCCGCACCCTCTTAGATGTCTGCAATTGAAATTCCCAATTCAAAGGACATAAAAGCGAAACCTGTTGGGCAGTATACATCCAAGCCTAATAAGTATCTATTTATGTGATAGTGTAACAGTATATGAAGTTTGGATTAATTCTATGCATTAGTTTTTAGATACAGCTATCACTAATATCGTGTAAAATGCAGTAATCAATGCAGCCTGTTATATAATTTACAAGAAAACTTAATCAGGAACAACTTATGTCAATGTCTAACAGACTATTAGGTTTGATGAATTTCCGTTCATTAGTTCTTGAGATATTCTCGCTAACATCGTGTAAACCCGGAGGACATCTCCCCGGATCATTGAAATGTCCCTCAGGAAGATTTGGGATTTTTTGCTTAATAGACAAAAGTCTCCCCCCCCGCCCCCCTCACGGAACTCTAGAATGTCTCTCTCCAGAACCGCAGAAATCCCTCCCGGAGAAAAATGTCTGAATTAAATTTGCTGAAAACACCAGCATAGCAGTGCAACCTGTTATATGATTTGCCTGAAACCCTAATCAGGAACAACATATGACAGTGTCTAACGGAATATTAAATTTGATGAAATTTAGTTCATTGGTTCTTGTGATATGATCCCTAAAATCGTGTAAATCCTGACAAAAGTGTTAAATTCAGGGGGTGGCCTGGGGGGGGGGCGTTACATCCCCCCCGAACATTGAAATGTCTCCCCAAAAGGTTTTAGATTTTATGCTTAATGTACAAAAGTCCAACCCCCTCCCCTCCTCTGAAGTCTAGAATGCCCTCGCAGGAGCCGTAGAAATCCTTCCCGGAGAAAAATGCTGAATTCAATTCAGCATAGCAACTCCCCCTGTTGGGTGATTTACACCGAAACCTTATAAGCAACAACTTATGCCAACGTCTAACGGAATGTGAAGTTTGATGAAAATCCGTGCATTAGTTCTTGAGATAGAGCTGTTGCGAAAATCGGGGAAAATGCAGCATAGCAGCGCCACCTACCAGTAAATTTACATCAAAACCTAATCATCAATAACTTACGTCAACGTCTAACCGAATCTGAAGTTTGGTAAAAATTCGTGCATTAGTTGTTGAGATAGCGATCATGCAGAAATCATGAAAAATGCAACATAGCAGCGCCACCTGCTGGGTGATTTTCACCAAAATTTATTCGCTCTACTTTACATGAAGGTCTAAATGAATCTAAAGTTTCAGCAGATTCCATGCATTAGTTCTTTAAGTAGACCGCCCACAATTTTTTTGTCAGAGACAAACAAATAGACTAACAGACAGACAATTTATAAAAATAGTCAAATCGTATTCCAGACAAGATCATCTAAAACTATAAATCCTTCGAAAACCGGTAGTCGAAATTTTTCACGATTTCAACACTTTTCTTTTTCGAAATACAAAAGAACGCAAGAAAAAATGAACGCATCGATTCCACCGGTAACGTACACTGTTAAAAATATCGTGAAAAATTACCTCTGTTTTCAAAGGCTATCTATTTTCTGACCATTGAGAGCGCTCCATAGGTATTTATGTAGTATTCTCATTAGTCAGAAAATAGATATACTTTAAAAACAGAGGTAATTTTTCACGATATTTTTAACATTGTACACTGTTAAAAATATCGTGAAAAATTACCTCTTTTTTTAAAGACTATCTATTTTCTGATCAATGAGAACACTCCATAGGCGTTTATGAAGCGCTCTCATTTGTCAGAAAATAGATAGCCTTTAAAAACAGAGGTAATTTTTTACGATATTTTTAACAGTGTTGGGTCAGAAGTAGCGAATCGATTCAGTACACAGATTCGATGTCGATGTCTAGATCGGGTTGAATCGTTTTCAAGACTATTCTTTAGATGCGGGTAGATCGTTTTGCGGACGATTCTATTTAATTTAATTTAATTTTAAGCTATGAGGTATTCGCTACGGCT
Organism: Maratus speciosus; assembly: GCA_963932465.1. Classification (NCBI taxonomy): domain Eukaryota; kingdom Metazoa; phylum Arthropoda; class Arachnida; order Araneae; family Salticidae; genus Maratus; species Maratus speciosus. The sequence goes on from OZ010793.1 coordinate 485,757,390, forward strand.
TTTGCCGGCATGACCTCAAATAATCACAAAATGGCGTTATTTTCTTGGAACAACCTTCCTCCACGAGGAAAAAAGGCAGAACCGACGATTCTATAGACGCGGTTAGATCGTTATCCTTTAACTTACTTCAATTCAAATCGAATCGCGGTAGATCCACGATTCGGGATCGGGTTGAATAGTTATATTTATTCTTCCAATTTTACTGTTTTAGTGGCAGAATTGACGTAAAATTTCGTATAAGGAAGGATTTTTTTTTCTTTCTTGGTTACATCAGTGTTGAATGCAGGTAATTTTCTACGGGATGGATTTCTGCGACTCCGGGGAACAGCGTATTTTAGAAATCCGTAAGGAGAGGATGGAATTGCACATTTGTCATTAAAAAGCATAAAATCTTAAAACTTCCGAGGGGGTTCAATGTTCAGCGGGGAATGTCCGCACCGGACCATTCCCTGAATTCAACGCTAGGTTAAATCATTGTACTTTTGTTTAGAAGCACAGTTATTCGAGTTACTAGTTCATTATGTTGTATTTTTCAAGTTCGTCCCCTCTAATCCCCCTCCCTCCCCTTCCTCGCCAATCTTAATTTACAGGGCCGTTCACAATATGCATGCAATTTTTAAAATGCCAAATTCTCGTTCTATTTTATTATAAATCCACATTTTGAAGCCTTGACTAAAGATACACTTGAGTTCGCCCCCTCCGACCGTTTGGGACTTACCTGTACCCCGAGGGGCAAAGTTATTGTTTCTTCCAAACCATCTCGTGTAACATATCGTTGGAAAATTTTTAATGTCCTCTTTTATTTTTTATCCCTCTTCCCCTCCCTAGTTATATGCTCTTGGCACTTTTTAGCTCACAGGCTATCAAAGCCTGAGAGCTAATGTGCCCGCCGGTTCTGTATGTATGTATGCATGTACGTACATACGTATGTACGTAACGCGATAACTCTTGATAGAACTATTCGATTTGCTTCAATTTTTTCTAGGTCTATTCTGATAAGGCGTTTCCCTGATTAGTTTTAGGAGTTCATTGGTTGAGTATAAAGGGGGAAGGGGGCTAATCCCCCCTTAACTTGGTTTCTTATGCAGAATTATCAGATTTTGCTATATCGGTTAATTTTGATAACGAACTTCTCTGATTAGATTAGAAGGTTCATTGTTATAGTCTAAAGGGGGGAACAGGGGGCTAAATAAATTAAATTCTAATCAATAATCAAATTTTTCCGTTCGCGCAACATCTTAGAAAAAAACATAAAATTAGCAATTTTTCGCAATTTTCACCATACAACTCTTTGTTCGTTTTGCTAGAACAAAACGACCCAGAACTCACCACGTGGAGTTCCAACTCCACCCTATCCAACCAACCATCCAATTGTTGGGTGTGGCATTTACATTATATTTGCAACTACCTAGAAAGGTTTTCCATAGAGTAGCATTTTTTGGCTTACTATGTTTTTTACGTTTTCTTTTTTATATCTACTACACATTTAAAGTCTGATATTTTGGAGAAAAGAGGTATAACCGAATTAGCCTTCTGTGTTGTTCGGATATAGTCATCTCTAACTTCATGCCCATATACTTTATTCGAGGTCTCTGTCACAAGTTTGACGTACAACTTAACAGTATCGGTGTGACAGGGAAACATTTGTATTTCTCTGATGAGAGTAGTGTCAGAAGTGATGAACGATTTAACATCATCTCAGGTCCCGCGGCATTGGGGAAGGATACACCTCACAAGAATTCCAATTAATAATTTATATGTAATCGGAAGCTTGACAGTTTCCATTCGGTGGCATTAAATTTCTAAGGGTTTTCTTCTTTGGGACGGTTTGTCTTGCTTTTACGATCCTTCTGTAACCATTATCCCGAATAAGTTTTCTTTAATCGACAATCATTGCCAACAGAACATTCTCTGGGTGCGCAAAAAACGCATTTCCTTCTATTACTGGAGTGACAACTTGTAGTAATTCGTCGGATAAATAGCGTGATGTTTGGATTGCTTGAAATACATATTTTGGTCCGTTAGTAAAATATTTGCTTATTTTATGGCAAATTACACAGGCATGTATGATTTTTTGATGAAGCCAACTATTTCTTTTAAGTTTTCGGATGAATCTGATACAATCGGTTCTTGATTGTTCTCGAAGGACTTGGTTGGCCGCAGTTAGTCATCCGGAATCGTATAAAATACCAGGGACCCAATTCGCTATGTCTTCTGGACAATATCCCAAGGCGATTGCATTCAAAATGCCCCAAAAATACTGTTGTTCGTCACTCAAAAAAGTTCTGTCTATATCAGGAATCGAACAATCTGCGGGTTTACAAACGACCACGAGTGTTTTTTCACAGCAAGTGAGCTGCTACTCGATTAGCGCACTAAAAGATTTAGGCCCTTCGGTTTGACTGTGAATATGTTTTGAAATTTGGCGACAAGAAAGCTCATTAAAATGCCGGATGCATATGCTCCACATTTTATGATTTTCTAGTCAGTGTAAAGCACCGTTATTTCATCCAGTGTTTGTTACAGTACCATCACATCCTACTACTTCTAGTTTTTCTAGTGATATTCATAGTTCAGACAAACAAGAAATAATGCTTTGACTTATATCATTTGATGAACTCGAGAAGGAGATACATGTCCAATGTAAGTTGATCTAGATTCCTGGTTAAGAGAATAGTGCTCTTATTTCACATTCCTCTGAAATTGCTTGGCATTAAATTTTTTCAACGAACAAAGTATTTCAGTTTTGTCCGTCAAAAAAGACCCAAACTTTCTTCAGGGGGTGTGAATCGGCTTTTCAAATCCGTCCTAAAACGACAGGTTTCTCTTTTCATTTTACACTTATCAACCACATTAGAAGAATATGTGTCGGTTATCCAGAACACTTGACGCTATGACAGCTTTTGACCGATCAGAAACTTCGAAACGATTTCTGTTTAGCGCTGTTGCGTTAATTTAAATTATCATCTGCCATCTGTGCTTTTAATCGATGTACTCGATTTATATTTATCTTCCTCATACTCCGAGTATTCAAAAGAAATGTGTTTGAGTTCATCAATTTAATAGTACACTGCCACTTTAGGAACTTTAAAACTATTTGAGGAACCACTAAGTACTTGCTGAAGATCACGAACTTTCAGCTCGGCCTTCATATTTAACTTTTTTGTAAATGTTTTGTAAATACATCCGATTTTTTCCCAAATTGTAATTCCTTTCAAGAATCATGAACCTCTACTCGAAGACACGAATTTTCTTTGTTTTTTTACACAAGCATTTGATTAGAATTACACATTGACATGCATGTGGTCTTCTTAATATAATATACATACCAAACCCAACAAATGGACGGTTGGTTGGGTAGCATGTCGGAGGAACTCAATGTGCAGCCACCACCACGTAGTGAGTTCTGGGTCGTTTTGTTTTAGAAAAACGAACTAAGAGTTGCACGGTGAAAATTGAGAAAAATTGATAAATTTTTGTTTTTTCTAAGTTCTTGTGCAATTGATAAAATAGGATTATTGATCGGAATTTAATTTATATAAGTTATGTAAACCATGAAACAAGCATAAAAAGCTAAAGCGAGTTTATTTTTAAAGTTTTAATTAACTTAAAAAAATTAGAGAAAAGGCGCGATTTTTGCAAATTTTCATCAAATTTAAGTACGATGCGCGAATGGAAGATGTTAACCGATTTTTAAAAAAATTATGCCGTTTTTCTTCTTATTACAATAGGCAACTTTTCTGCACTAAAGCGTTCCTAAAATAAAAGAATTTCTTTTTTTCGACCCACCCTAATCTTCAGTCTCAGATGAGTTTTGATTGTAACCATTATGAAATAAATGACATAAGCGTCTGGGGAAAGAGCGCAACTTTTCAACAAAGGCATTTTTTAAAACAAGATAACGCTGCTTCTGCTAGTGGTGTTTTTCATGAATTAAATAATGATTGAAAGGCATAAAAACCAACGTTTAAAAATGCATAAATAATACATGAAAAGGAGCAAACAGCTGTTTCGAATCTACTAGCGAGATTCTTCTTCACTTTGAATTCTTTGAGACTTTGAATTCGTACTTTAATTTTAAATACTTCTTATGTGCTTATATTTTGAAAAGTCAGTATTAGTTAGTGTATTTAGAGAAATAAAACTTTACACACACACACAAAAAAAACTAAATTGAAAATATCATTAATAATTTTAGGAAAAGCTTATATACCCTATGCGGGTAGCGAAGGCGCGAAAAAACTACCAATGAGAGAGAAGCAGTGGAAACGACTGGGTGGACAAGTAGCAACATCTACTGGAGAAGAAGAAAAAGAGAAACCAAAAAGGGGAAATTAAATTAATGCTTTCCAAATACTTAAAAAATCAGGAGTACTAGATAAGTCATTGACTAAAAAGTGAGAATTTTTAATGATGTGGCAAGCTTCCCAAAAATCAAGATAAAGGTTAGAAGAACATTTTTGGATAATGATGGCTGAGAAAAAATAGAACCTATGTTGAGAAGACCAAGAACGTTGAGCAATAGAGAACGTTTGAGCTCCTGATTTTTTAACATAACCTTCATGCTCTTTTAAACGAAATCTAAGAGCACGTTTAGTCTGTCCAATATAAGAAAGGTCACACTGGCAAGAGATTTGGTAAATACCCCAGTTATCTAGGCGATCAACGGGGTGTTTGAGATTTGAAAAAGTGATTTTATTAATAAGAGAAAAAATAACATTAAAATCAAACCTTCTTAAGATTTTAGCAACTTGCTGACTGATTTTAGTAAAAAAAATGTAACACAGCTGAAGTATTAGAGTTGGAATTAGAATGCTTTTTTTTTCAGAATGGACGGATTTCGTCAATTATAAATAGATTCAATAATATTAGAGGAATAACCGCGATCAACAGCAATAGCTTTGGGATAATGAAGTTCAGCACTAAGTACCCGAAAAACAAAAGTATTGGAAACAGCGAATTTCTGGTTAGGGGAATGAGAAGAATACCTGTGAGGTGGAAACTGAGAGCAAATGGTTTACGAAAGACGGTAGTCTGAAAGCCATTTTCTCATCGAATAACAAGGACATCTAGGAAAGAAAGACAGTTATTGGTCTCAATTTCAGAGGTAAATTGAATACAGGGATCAATGGAATTCATAACAGAGAGAATATGATCAATATCCGATTTCATTTCAACCAGGACATAAACATCATCAACATAACGAACATAGAGCGGAAATTTTAAAATTTCAAAATGTTTGACCTCAAAATAGTGCATATAAATATCGCATAAAATTGGACTAAGAGGATTACCCATAGCCAAACCGTCAATCATACGGAAGAAATTATCATTGAAAACAAAAGTATTTTGTGACAAGCAAGCGCGAGTGAGAAGGATAAACTCCTCGATTTCAAAATAAGAGAAATGTAATTCACAAAGACTTTTCTTGAGGCAATCTAAAGCCCCCTCAACCTGAACATTTGTAAATAATGATTTAGCATCAAAAGAAACCATCATGTGACCCTGCGGCTTAAAATTATGAAGTTTTTTAACAAAATCAAAAGAATTCTTAACAGTGAAACAGTTACTGTTCAAAAGTGGGGAAAAAACAGAAACTAAATATTTGGCAAGCTTATAAGAAACTGTACCGATACTAGAGACAATATGTCTAAAAGGAATGTCAGGTTTATGGACCTTAGGTGAAGCATAAAACCTGGCACAATGCGCAATAGACGGAATAAGAGACTTCTTAACCTTCTCACTGCCGCAAATTGATATATCCGTTCACTATGTTGCAGGTTTCACAGCAATAGAAGCATTATTTAAATTACTATAATTCTACAGATATAATCCAGTTTTAAGAAATTAAGTTATGATTAATGCTTTCAAGGCTATTATGCCTTTACGTAATAAAAAAAAAATTACATCATGTTGGTAAACACATCTTTTTTAGCATTTAAAAGAAATTACAGAGAAAACAACTTTACAATTTTGCTCTTTTGCTCGGCGGTCAGGGGGTTAAAATTAGCAGGATTAATGGAAGAAGACTTGATGGCATACTTAATAGAGTTAATTTCACTAGTGGAAGGGTCTTTGCGAATATCCACATACGGACCATCATTAATTAATTTATGGGATTTTTCAAATACGTAGATTTGTCGAGAAGAACAATTTGACCACTTTTGTCCGCCTTAGTAATAATTAAGTTTGGATCAGAACACAAAATTTTCAGACATTGTTTAACAGGATGCTTAAGATTGGACTTATAAACATTAGAATTGAAATCAACAGTATTGGCAATGAGATGCCTAATGGACTCTTTTTGAGAAGAAGATAGAGCGCTAGGCTTAACTCTTTAAGATCTAAGTCGCCCCATAACGGCCCTGCAACTTAACGCCTAGCTCGGCCGTTCTGGGCCGGATACTGAGAATTTAGGGGTGGAGGGAATAGAAAAAGACGAGTTTTACTCCGTACGTAGGGATGTGTCTCTATTGCATCCGTCTGCTTTGTTCGGATGACAGTGATTGAAAATTCACCTCTTTTAGCAGTTAAAAGGATTCTACTGAGGGGCTATTTTATTTTTCTAAACCTTTTTACTTCAAGAGCATGATATTGTTACTTCTGAAAATTATTATTTGTCAGCGTTGTTATTTAATTATTTAATTACATTTAATTCAAAATGAATAAAAGTAAGGAAAAGGGGAAAGACAATAATAAATAGTTGCAATATTATTTGGATCGTGAGATTTAGAAAATGGAGATAATGGAGGTTAAAGAAGCAAAATGGAAATTGCACTTTATGTACAGTAAAAGTCTCTCCCTCTCCCCCCCCCCCCCCCGATATGCAAATTCCCGCCAAGAGAAAAATGTCTAAATTCAAAACTGGTGACCAAACTTTTAGTATCAAGTACGCCGTTAAATTAAGGACGGCCCTCAAAAGAAAAAAAAAAAAAAAAAAAAAAAAAAAAGAAAGAAGAAGTTAAGGCATCACACTTGCAAGCGATTAATTACAACTGAACTGATTTGCAGGGGAAAAGATTTTTTCATTTATCAATGAATTAATTATTATAATCTTTATTATGATAATCTTTATTTCTGAGTGATTATTGTCTCAGGACGATTATTCTGAGTTCTGTCGCGTTGAAGGATTCGTTTAAAATGACAATTCAAAAAGTATATTGCTTTTATATAGGTTATAAAAAGGTTGATTATTTTTTTTTCTTAAAATACTCATAAATAAAATTCTTCTTCTTATTTTTTTATTATGTTAAATGTTTCTATCTCAAATTAGATAATACTTCTAATCTTTAAAAAGAGATAATATTGTTTTTTATTTGACAAATGATTTAGCGATAGTTTTGATGTAAAACAATTACAGCAATATAGAAGCTGATGCTGCATTTATGTATTATATTTCTCATCAAATTAATGTTTAATTTGCAGATTTTTTTTTCTAATATTGTACCTGGCTACTTTTTGAAACATGTTTGTATTTTGAATATGGGGAATTTGTTTATTCAGAGTATGCTAGTTCTTATGCTAGCAAAACAAATATTGTGTCCTTTTTCTTCTATAAAAGCAAGCTTTTTTTATAAAATGGTGTCAAATTTGTCGTTTTAAGCTGCTTTTTAAGATATCAAAATTTGCGAAATGTCTACGCTGAAGAGCATACTACCGTATTTTATGGAAGAAACGCCGCACTCCTCAAAATTGGTCTCAGAATGCTTTAAAATATCGTAATCGCCGCACCTGGAGCAACGCTACTTTTGTCGATAGTGTCTCATTGGCGTAACTTTAATCAAAGCGTTCTAAACAGAGTAATGTGCCTCATTTTTAATAACTTAATATTCTAAAATTTTATTTAAATATTTAAATCAGGTTTTAAATATTGTTATCTAATTTTTAAATTAAGGAGACGTCATTTGGAATTAAATTCATCCAGAGCGACGGGACGAGGACCTCTCTCCTTTAGGCGCTCCGCATTTTTATAATTCTCCGGCGCAACTTAAGGAGACGGTGGAGCTTAAAATCCTTAAAAATAATTTTTTTTATTTTTGTAAATTTCAACTTAAATATTATTCAAGGGTACATTATATACATTATAACATGCATTTATCCCCCCAAAAAATTTTTTTTAAATTTATTTTTGAGAAAAAAATGGAATTTTACGCGTCGTCTTAGAAATCTTCGAAACGCCCCATGCGTCTTCAATATCAATGAAAATCCCCAATATTTTTTATAAAAGTTTGGTTTATATATAGAAATAAAACAGAGCATCGAATTTTATATATTTGAATTTAAAAGTAAAAAAAAAAAAAAAAAAAAAATTCAAAATTTCAAAATTTTTTCGAAAAAATTTCAAAATGTTTCAAAAAATTTTTTTTTTAACCTTAAAATTCAAATATGTGAAATTCGATGCTCTATTTTATTTCTATATATAAATCACACTTTTATAAAAAAATATTGGGGATTTTCATTGATATGGAACGCGCAGGGGGCACTTCGAAGATTTCTAAGACGACGCGTAAAATTCCATTTTTTTCTCAAAAATAAATTTTTTTTTGTGATAAATGCATGCTATAATGCATATAATGTACCCTTGAATAATATTTAAGATAAAATTTACAAAAAAAAAAAAAATTAAAAAAAATTTGAAATTTTGAAAATTTTTCGAAAAAATTTCAAATTTTTTCAATTTTTTTTTTTTAACCTTTAAATTCAAATATGTAAAATTCGATGCTCTATTTTATTTCTATATATAAACCAAACTTTTATAAAAAATATTGGGGATTTTCATTGATATTGAAGACGCATGGGGCGTTTCGAAGATTTTTAGCACGACACGTAAATTTCCATTTTTTTTTTTAATTTTTTTTGGGATAAATGCATGTTATAATGTATATAATGTACCCTTGAATAATATTTAAGTTGAAATTTACAAAAATAAAAAAAATTATTTTTAAGGATTTTAAGCTCCACCGTCCCCTTAACTCTCTTTTTATGACGCTTTTTTACGTCGCATTCACTTTAGTCCTTTTTTAGTTTCTATTCGCAGCGGTCAAATTCTGAGTAGAAGAGTTGTAAATTTTCTTTGTCCACCTGTATGATTTGGTATCATCATCGGAAATGTCACAGTTTTCATTATCGGCAGCGTCAAAAAGTTTCGCGTTGTTGAGCAAGGGACTTGAGAATAGTCTTAAGGAATTTTTATTTCATCCCGATTTTACGCGAACGGAAAAAAAAATCATAAATATCGTAATTGGTGTAAACGCCGCACTTGACAAAAAAATTAACTTTCAAACTCGTAAACGCCGCGTCGTTTCTTCCATAAAATACGGTAATATAACTCATTATATTTATTTTTATCCAGAATCTTTATTAAAATGTGAAAAACGCTTTTCGATTCCAATTCACTCCAATAGAAAACTTGCAGTTTTCATGCTTTTATGTATAAAAATGATTTTGCATACTTTGTAAAAAAAAAATCTGTAAAGTTACTAAAGTTTTTCTAGGAAACTGGGATTCCTAGAACTTTTTATGTAACGGCAACAACAAAATATCCTGTAACAGTGTCTGTTACAGGAATGTTTGTTGTTGCCGTTACATAAAAAATTCTAGGAATCCGAGTTTCCTAGAAAAACTTTAGTATTTTTTTTTTTTTTTTTTTTTTTTTTTTTTTTTTACAGTGTATGTGTCAGTGGGGAAACACTCACACACACATGTATATATTTTTAGAGCAGATTTAAGATAAATTGGAAATATAGTAAAAGCATATGAAAGCGGAAACAATATTTTTCGTTTTAAAGAAGTTTATTTTTTTAGGAAGTTATAACTTTATTGTATACCTTCAGGCTATCCTTCAATTCTTTTAGGTAGCTTTCATTACAAAAAGCTTCCTATTGCAGCCGTTCGGAGGAAAACGATTACGAAAAATTTTGATATATTTTCACCGATCATGACCCCCAGACCCTCCGTTCAAAAGATCACGATTCACGATCATGACCCTCCGTTCAAAATTTATATATATATATATATATATATATATATATATATATATATATATATATATATATATATATCTGATCTTTGTCATACTATAACTCTCGTATTTATGAACCGATTTGGATAAAATTTCGTTTGTACATAGTACATACCAATGTCTCGACCGAGTTCGTTGGCCAGCATCATCCGCCATCTTGTTTCAAAATGGCGGCCATTTAAAATTTTTTAAAAAATTTAAAATTTAAAATGAGGAACAAAAATAATAGACATTGAAAAAGATTTTTTACTTATGTGTTTGGGCTTGATACAAAGATTCTGGAGCATTCTTAGTTTCGTCTATATCTTAAAAAATGGCTGAGTTATATCACTTTGAATTTCTAGCATGGCTGACATTTTGAAACGATCTGATTTTTGTCAAGCGATAATACAAGTATTTATGAACCGATTTGGATGTGACAAAGAATGTGCATAGTAAATAGCAATGTCTCGACCGAGCTCGTTGGCCAGCCTCATCCACCATCTTGTTTAAAAATGGCGGGCATTTAAAAATTAAAAAAATTAAAATTTAAAAGTGAGGTACAAAATAATTAGAAATTGAAAAACATTTTTTCCTTATGTGTTTGAGCTTGATACAAAGATTCCGGAGCAGTTTTTGTTTCGTCTATGTCTTAAAAAATGGCTGAGTTATAGCACTTTGAATTTCTAGCATGGCTAACATTTTGAAACGATCTGATTTTTGTCACGCGATAACACGCGTATTTATGAACCGATTAGGATGTGACAAGGCATGTGCATAGTACATAGCAATCTCTCGGCCGAGTTCGTTTGCTAACTTCATAGGCCATCTTGTTTTAAAATGGCGGCCATTTAAAAATTAAAAAAAAATTAATTTAAAATGAAGTACAAAAAAATTAGAAATTGAAAAAGATTTTTTTCTTATGTGTTTCAGCTTGTTACAAAGATTCCGGATTATTTTTTGTTTTGCCTTTATCTAAAAAAAAGCCGAGATATAGCAGTTTGAATTTCGAATGTATGTGACATTTTTTAAAATCTGATTTTTTGCCTGCACCAGCACTCGCATATATCAACCGATTTAGATATGAGTGAGCATGTGCACAGGAATTACTAAGGTCTCGACCAAGTTCATTGGTGAGCTTTGTTGCACCCATTATGTTATTTTAAAATGGCGGGCTATCGCCGATATTTCGGGTTAATATAATTATTAATATAATTCGGGATATCACCGAATTTGGCGACATATATTAATCACTTTAACAAAACCAGCTTTGATAACGCTGTCTAATTTCGCGAAATTCTCATTCATATTCAATATTGACAAAAATTAGTATTTAATCTTCTATAATCGGGTTCCACTAATTTGAGCTCCGTGCTTTTGAATAATATAAGCTGGCTTTAAAAAAATAAGGAATATGAAAGTTATCTCTTCCTCCCGGCACTGGCCGGAAGGAGTTTTTCATTTACAACATGTTTCCGTTATATACAAATTCCGTTTAACGAAGCTTTACTGTAGCACGTCGATGAGATGACCAGCTAATTCTTTAACGTGATCCGAACTGACACTTACTGGAGTAGATACCAATCGTTCACCACTAACAAATTGATTACAGAATGGGCATTATTGAAACTCATAATGGGTCTGGATTATAAATTTCAGTTTAATTTTGATAATGCATGTCAAATGAGAGAAAATCCCAAATATTTCAGATAAAATCTGAGTTCTTTGAGTTATCTTTTCATTTATCAGATACTAAGTCTTGATAACTAAAAATTTTGCAATTTATTGTTATCATTTATTTTTATATTAAAAATATTTATAATATATGGCTATAAATATTACAATTTATTATTTTATTCGTTCGATTACATAATATAAAAAAAACCTCTAAAAACGCAACCGCTTAAGGACGGGGAATAGTTTCAGTTTAAACGAAGTTCGAATTTAGCGAGTATCTTCCCTTGGATCTAGACTGGTAGACGTTAGGTGCTGGGTTCGAACCCAGTCGCGCTCGTCGGCCTAGTCATTCGGAGTTTTGTGGTTTTCTTCAAACCTTGGATTTCGAAGCGTAAATACGGGTTAGGTTCCCTTAGAAAGACCCCTAAGGAGGGCACTCTCCCCCGGGCCTATGTCCCTCGAGTACATAATCGGTCGTTATAAATCAACCCCAACCCCTTGGACCTAGAATATTTTTCCGCTTAAGACAGAATTCCGCTAAAGGCATGTTTCATTTTAACAAGTTTTCGTGTATTATTGATTAATAAAATCATTTTACGTAATTTTTAAAACAACATTGTGTCGTGAATTTATTCTGCTGCTAAAACACATTTAAAAAATCTTGCCATATTATAATCAATTTGTTATTTATGATAAATATTTTATTTTTTTGAAGAAAAAAGTAATCTTTAATATTTCTACTCTTAACCCCTTGGGGACGAGCGACCGGTATACGTGCTACTTAAGGTGTTCAGTATCCGTGATTATTCTCACCAGTAAATATTTATTGTAAATTTTGCCTTATTTAATCCGAAAATTTTCCCAATTCAATTAGGCAAAAATTTCTGTTTTGAAAAACCGGTGATAAGAGATTACACATTCTGTAAAAGACGCTCTTCCCGAAGGGGTTAAATTAAGAATCTACAGTTTACTTCTTGTTGGAATTTTCAAATTTTTGTAAGACGTTTTTATACTTTCCCTTTGTAAAAAGAATTTTTAATAATTCTTATAATTTATAAAGGGACCTTTCCGATAAAACACATAGAGTGCGGGTGGTGTATAAATATTGTTTCCTAGACGTGAAAAAGAATAAATGAAAAAAAATTAAGTTTTTGGAATTAACAACTGAAAAAAGTTAAAGCGATTACTTTTTCCAAGAGTTGTAACTTCAGGAGTTTCTGAAAACAAAGAACGGGGTAATATGCCAACTATGTGGCGGGGAATAAACATATACATCAAGATGACATTTCTATCACGCCTCCCCATTTAAGAGTGTAAGAAAACTCAAAAGTTGGGAATGGACGAGTCAATTTTTTAAATTTTTACCGTTCAAGGATTAGGCTTTAAGGGTAATAGAATTTTCAGCTTTCTCGGTGTTAAAGAGAGGCTCAGGCTCTTTCAATAGGAGCAATACGTTTAGGTAAAAAAGGAATAACAGAGACAGAAAAAATGTTATTCAATTTGAGAGCATCGAGCTGTTTGTTACTTAAAGGAACACTAGAAATATTGACAACAGCATTTTGGTTAACAAGAGGCAAATTCCTGGAGTTATTAGCGACAGAACTTTCACAAAGTGTATTAAGGGGTCTTGTACCTTTTAAACGAGTCGAAAATTAACGAAAAACTTCAAAGTTTGAATTAGTCTATCTTCAAAGTCTTTTTATCTATAAACATGAAATTTTGGATATTGATTAAACAGATTGTGCTTTGTAATATACTACCAACAGAAATTTATTAACCCTTTACAGAATTTGTGTATTGTTGGAATCAAAATAGCTCTTTTTTTACCTTATAAGTCATTGCGCGCATGATATCTTGAGAAAGTATGTATGGATTCGCATGAAATTCGATAAAGATACTAATCATATATGTGTGTTTAAAATGATCTACTCTTAGGCTAAAATTATTTCATTAACTATATAAAAAAAGTATTTTCGTAAAAAAAAATAAAAATTTTGTATTTTTAATGAATAAAAATAGCCATAACTAAAAATATTACCATTGTAAATACTTAAAAATAGATCATTTTAAACACACATATTTGTTTAGTATATTTACCAAATTGCATGACAATCCATACATACTTTCTCAAGATATCATGCGCGCAATGACTTATGGGGTAAAAAAAGAGCTATTTTGATTTCAACAATACACAAATTCTGTAAAGGGTTAATAACTTTCTGTTTTTAGTATATTACAAAGCACAATCTGTTTAATCAATATCCAAAATTTCATGTTTATACATAAAAAGGTTTTGAAGATAGACTAATTCAAACTTTGAAGTTTTTCGTTATTTTTCGAGGCGTTTAAAAGGTACAAGACCCCTTAAATTTCTCCTTTAAGACCGAACAAGGAACAGAAGAAGCTGTGAGAATCCTGCGGCATGACCTTCTGTCGATAGACTCAAAATCAGGTGTAGAATTAGTGAGGCTGATATGTAAAGAATATAACTCGCGCTCTATATGAGCAATTTTGTGGCGAATCTCTTGAATCAAAGCTCTTAAAAGAGCTAATTTAGAACTAAATAACACCTTGTCATTTTCTTATACCAATATTTCAGGCATTATAGTAGCCATTAGTATAGACACTTTTTCCACATCTGTTTAACATTAATGTATAAAGACTCATGACACTTAATTTTCATTTAAAAAATCTTTTATCTTGCTTTTGTACATATTAAAATCAAAATTTATAATTTACATTCTCTTTACTTTTCATAAAAACAAAAACACATTTCTTTATTTAAAAATAACATATATTCCGGTATATCTTTAAAAAATTATGCTATTTACCAATATATAATGCACTGTCCAATACTGTTTGGCACTTCTCTGAAAAAACGTTTTCATCCCTTCTGGGACTTCTTCAGTTTCAAATGGTGGTTCGCAGTTTCGCTTCTTGACCTTTTAACTTCTCTCTCTTTCCTCTTTGAATTGAGACTGTCGAAAAACACTGGCTAAATAAGACCTTGTCAATCCTATTTGAAGAAAATAAATTACAACGTATAGAAATGAATTTAGGAATTTAGGAATTTAGGAATTCTTACGCCTACAACCAAGTAGAAAATGTAAGTGTTCCTAAAACTTGTAATCGTAAATTACAAAACCTATTAATTTGAGACATTACGAAAATAAAATAATAAATAAATCACAGAGGAATAAAGGCCCGTTAACGCCAAATACATAAAATTAGCAAATGAAGCCTTTGTGCAACAATATTAAAAAGCATAAAAACCAACGTTTAACAATGCACAAATAATACATGAAAAGGAGCAAACAGCTGTTTCGAATCTACTAGCGATATTCTTCTTCAGTGCAATATAGGGAAAAAGGAACAGCATGCTAGAAAAAGCAAGTCTGAGCAAAAGGATAGACAAAGACGCGCTGGCTTATATACCCTATGCCGGTAGCGAAGGCGCCAAAAAACAACCAATGAGAGAGAAGCAGTGGAAACGACAGGGTGGACAAGTATCGACATCTACTGGAGAAGGAGAGAAAAAGTAACCAAAAAGGGGAAATTAAATTAATGCTTTCCAAATACTTGGAAAATCAGGAGTACTAGATAAGACATTGACTAAAAAGTGAGAATTTGTAATGATGCGGTAAGCTTCCCAAGAATCAAGATCAAGGTTAGAAGAACATTTTTGGATAATGATGGCTGAGGAAAAATCGAACCTATGTTGAGAAGACCAAGAACGTTGAGCAATAGAGAACGTTTGAGCTCCTGATTTTTAACGTAACCTTCATTCTCTTTTAAACGAAATCTAAGAGCACGTTTAGTCTGGCCAATATAAGAAAGGTCACACTGGCAAGAGATTTGGTAAATATCCCAGTTATCTAGGCGATCAACGGGGTGTTTGAGATTTGAAAAAGTGATTTTATTAACAAGAGAAAAAATAACATTAAAATTAAACACTCTTAAGATTTTAGCAACTTGCTGACTGATTTTAGGAAAAAATGGTAACACATCTGAAGTTGGAATTAGAATGCTTTTTTTCAGAATGGAACGGATTTCGTCAATTTCTTATAAATACAATCAATAATATTAGAGGAATAACCACGATCAACGGCAATAGCATTGAGGTAATTAAGTTCAACTCGCGCTTGCTTGTCGCAAAATACTTTTGTTTTCAATGGTAATTTCTTCCGTATGATTGACGGTTTGGCTATGGGTAATCCTCCTAGTCCAATTTTATGCGATATTTATATGCACTATTTTGAGGTCAAACTTTTTGAAATTTGAAATTTTCCGTTCTATGTCCGTTATGTTGATGATGTTTATGTCGTGGTTGAAATGAAATCGGATATTAATCATTTTCTCTCTGTTATGAATTCCATTGACCCCTGCATTCAATTTACCTCTGAAATTGAGACCAAGAACTGTCTTTCTTTCCTAGATGTCCTTGTTATTTGCTGCGAAAATGGCTTTCAGACTACCGTGTTTCGTAAACCATTTGCTCTCAGTCTCCCACCTCACATCCTTCTTCTCATCCCCCTAACCAGAAATTCGCTGCTTTCAATACTTTTATTTTTCGGGCTACCAATATTTGTTCCACTCCTCAGTTACTTAGTGCTGAACTTAATTACCTCAAATCTATTGCTGTTGATCGTGGTTATTCCTCTAATATTATTGATTCTATTTATAAGAAATTGACGAAATCCGTCCATTCTGAAAAAAAAGCATTCTAATTCCAACTCTAATACTTCAGTTGTGTTACCATTTTTTTACTCAAATCAGTCAACAAGTTGCTAAAATCTTAAGAAAGTTTGATTTTAATTTTATTTATTCTCCTGTTAATAAAATCACTTTTTCAAATCTCGAACACCTTGTTGATGGCCTAGATAACTGGGGTATTTACCAAATCTCTTGCCAGTGTGGCCTTTCTTATATTGGCCAGACTAAACGTGCTCTTAGATTTCGTTTAAAAGAGCATGAAGGTTATGTTAAAACCCTTTAACCGTCTGTCCCGGATTTTTTCGTTCCTAGAAATAATGTTAAAATGGCTGTAGGCCAAAATATTTTAAACGGAATTCTATTTTTAACCTTATATAGAAAGTAGTGATATTAAAGATATTATAGCATCAAACTGAGATTTAAAAATATATATATCCTGGGATTTACAAGCATTCTTATAAAATTACTGCAAAACCCTCGGACGGTGAAAGGGTTAAAAATCAGGAGCTCAAACTTTCTTCTATTGCTCAACATTCTTGGTCTTCTCAACATAGGTTCGATTTTTCCTCCGCCTTCATTATCCAAAAATGTTCTTCAAACCTTGATCTTGATTTTTGGGAAGCTTACCACATCATTAAAAATTCTCACTTTTAAGTCAATGACTTATCTAGTACGCCTGATTTTTTAAGTATTTGGAAAGCATTAATTTAATTTCCCCTTTTTTGGTTTCTTTTTCTCTCCTTCTCCAGTAGATGTCTCTACTTGTCCACCCAGTCGTTTCCACTGCTTCTCTCTCATTGGTTGTTTTTGGCGCCATCGCTACCCGCATAGGGTATATAAGCCAGCGCGTCTCTGTCTATCATTTTGCTCAGCCTTGCTTTTTCTAGCACGCTGTTCCTTTTTCCCTATCTTGCACTGAAGAAGAATCTCGCTAGTAGATTCGAAACAGCTGTTTGCTCCTTTTCATGTATTATTTGTGCGTTTTTAAACGTTGGTTTTTATGCTTTTTAATATTGTTGCACAAAGGCTTTATTTGCTAATTTTAAATAATGATTGTTAATGATTTTTGGATGATTGAGATGAAAAATTAAGACGATGATTGTTGATTGTTGTTGTTGATGATGATGTGCTTTTTAGTGTATTTTAGTGATCTGTAAATGACTTTTTTTCTTTATTTTTTTACCCCCTATGTTTGGTAGATGCTGAAACTGCATTTTTAGATGTTTTATGCGTTTTATGAATTAAAATTTAGCACATCACTTGGTGCGTGTACAAATCTGCAGAGTAAGGCAGGGCTACACAAAATAATTTGAATATCTTATACAATATATGGCCAATGATGATTGGTAATTTGCGATTTTAGACGTTTTGTTAAATATCTAGAAAAATACACGAGGAATTATCCTGAAACTACAGGTGTGTAAACAGAATAGTATAGGTCATATACTTCCGCGAAGATTTTTCCTGAAACCCCATAGGGGACCGTCAACAAACTGAAAAAGAACGAATATCTGCTGGATAACCCTGTAAAAACTAATGTAGCAAAAGCATTCAAACTGTAAAACATGATTAAGAGGCTTCTTGTAATAAACGGTGTTCATTTTTATGAGGATAGCATGTAAACTAGTAGAGAAATTAAAATTTTTATAAAAACAGTCCCAAATTTTGCCAAGTTTTTTGCTTATAATTTACTGAGTTCTTTTCAGAAAATATGACAAACAATATTATACACTATACCCTGCAATCAGAATTAAAAAAATAATTAAAATTGAATGAAAATGAGCAATTTTACTAAAAAATGCTTCACTGCGTATCGCGAATGCAATCAAAATATTATGTGCATAAAGTATTAGCTAATTGTATAGAGCAAATTTTGTGAAAGTCTCAAAAACATGGCTTTAAAATTCTAAAAATTATCGTCGATAGAATAAGCTCGAAATCCGTTGTTCCCAAAAGGAAGCAAAAAGGTGAGTGTTGTATCCAAATACAACGTGCATTATTGTGTACGCTCTCTTGGCACTAGTCGACAGATATTTGGATACAGCTCCTCATCTTTTTGCTTCCTTTTGGGGACAACGGATTTCGAGCTTATTCTATCGACGATAATTTTCAGAATTTTCAAGCTATGTTTTTGAGACTTTCACAAAATTTGCTCTATACAATTAGCTAATACATTATGCACATTATATTTTCATTGCATTCGCGCATGCGCAGTCAAGTATTTTGTAGTAAACCTGCTCATTTTTCATCCAATTTTTATTATTTTTTAATTCTAATTACAGGGTACTGTGTACAATGTCGCTTGTCATATTTCCTGAAAAAAACTTTTTTTTATAAGAACTCTGCAAATTGTAAGCAAAAAACCTGGCAAAATTTTTGACTGTTTTTATAAAAACCTTAATTTCAATACTAGTATACATGCTAGCCTCATAAAAATGAACACAGTTTATTAAAATAAGCCTCTTAATCATGTTCTACAGTTTGAACTCTTTTGCTACGTTAGTTTTTACAGGGTTATCCAAAAGATATTCATTCTTTTTCAATTTGTTAACGGTTTCCTATGGGGTTTCGGGAAAAAAATCTTCGAGGAAATATATGACCTATACTATTCTGTTTACACACCTGGAGTTTCAGGGTAATTCTTCATGTATTTTTCTAGATATTTAACAAAACGTATAAAATGGCAAATGACCAATCATCTTTGGACATATAGTGTAGACTATGGGACTATAAATTGCTAAAATTGGTGTTCCAATGTGTTATACGTTTTCTAAATTGCGTTTTCTTTTTTTACCTTATTAAATAGTGAAATTTGATTACAGTACTCTGAGAATGTTGGAAAATATTTTATAATATATGCGTGACACATGATATTTCTTTCTTTTTTTATACACTCTTTTATTTAACTCAACCAGATTTTGTATCTAAAGATAGAATTTTGTAATCATTTTTTAACACACACTTCCTTACATGCTAAATTTATTAAAAATACATCAGCAGATGTCTTTCCGATGGCAATACGATATTTTTATATTTTTTGAACTTAATTATAATACTAATACATTGCTTTTAAGGCATTTTGCTTTTAGTCACCACAAGGGATAAATTGCCGAATATTCTCTGTATTTCGTATAATTTTATACGAGTTTAAACAACAATGGATTTAATTATGCGCCAATAAACACTCGACAAAATATATCAAATAGCTGCCAAACTGCAACAATGAAACATTTAATAGGTTAAAAAGTAGAAAATAAATTATAAATAAAAAATGAAGAATCCATTATTTTTAAACAACTGCACTTTTATTAATTAAAAGTTTAATATTAATTAATTTTCGCTTACAAATCTGTTGAGAAATCAATATAAAGATCCTAAAAAGATAGTTTAAATAATTATTCCTTTTCTTTCTTGTTTTTCTATCTTAAAAAGGAAACAGAAAAAAAATATATATTTCTTAATAAATTCACTTGCTTGCAGTTTCTATTAACTATAAAAAAACGCAGTGAATTTTTCATAACCGAGTTTAATGCACACGCGAATTTAATATATTGTAACACAAGTTTTGAGGAAAAAACATTGAATGTTTATAAAAGAGTGTTTTTAGAATTTTTTATTTTTTTACTTTTATACTTATTCTGTTTATTTCAAGGAAAAATGAAAAAAATAGTCATTAATAACGAGTGAAAATAATTGTCTAAAAAACGGGAAAAATTCGTTTTAAATATACGAAAGAGAGTGAGGGGTAATTCATTCTGTCAAAAATGGCAATCTTCCAGCATGGTAATCACACAGCTCTGTCGTGAAAAAGTGCAGTTCCAAGATCCAATTTAAATTTTTTATAAGGTTTAAAAAAAAAATCTTTAAAAGCATAATTCAACTTTATTCAGAATGAGGCACTTTTAAGACTGCAAAGTAGAAAGCTGAAAAACCTTCAAGTTTTCTAACTTTATTTAATAATGCGAATAAAAGTGGCACTATGTAAAGGGAGGTAACTAAATTATCTTAAATACTTTTTAAAAATAAATATTTATGGCATAGCATAATAAAAAATGTGTACTTTCGATTAGTTCTTTTTAAATCTAAAATAATCATGAATTCTCATAAATTTTTTACACGTACTCAAATTAGTGTGGAGAGTATCTTTATGTTCTTGACATATTTCAAAGAGTTATTCTGATATACGATATTTTAGTTTTATTTTCTATATCATATTTAATGTATGTGTACTTCCAATTTTACACTCATGCATGACTATCTTGCATGGTTTGCTTTCCTAGTTTTTGCTAAAAGTGTACATGAATTTATATATAATCATTTGTAATTCTGCTGTTCAATTAACTCCTTTTTATCATTTGAATTTGTGCCATTACATAATTAAATAAAGATAGTATCCCATATTCATTACATATCAGAAGCTGTTATTTAATCGATGTTCTCAGCAATATCGCTCAGAATAATCCATCTGAGGCATGTCCTAGTTCTAAATTAATACATTAAATTTAAGGTATTTTTCCTTTAGTCCACCACGGGTAATAAAGCGCCAAATATGCTCTGCAATTTGTACAATTGTATAACAGTTTAAACAACAATGGCTTTAATTATGCGCGAATAAACGCTCTACAAAATTGATCAAATGGCTGTCAAAATGCAACAAAGAAGCATTTTAAAGGTTAAAAAAAAGAAAATAAATTATAGATAAAAAAATAAAAAATGCATTATTTTAAAAAAATGCGTTTTTAACAATTAAAAGTTTAATATTAATTAATTTACAATTATAAATACGTTTTAAATTAAGTTAGAGATCCTAAAAAGATAATAATGTTTCCCTTTTTCTTATCTTAAAAAAGAAACGGAGAAAAAATATATATTAATTAATAAATTCTCTTGCTTACAGTTTATATTAAGCGTAAAAAAGCAGTGAATCTTTCATAATCAAGATTGGTTCCCAAGCAAATTCAATCTATACTAATATTATCTATATCTATACTCCTATTATAAAGAGGAAAAAATTGTTTATTTGTCGGAGATAAGCTCTGGAACTACCGAACCGATTCCAAAAGTAATGGTATCAAAATGATGGTGTTAGTCCAACTTAGAGCATAGGCTATATCTTATGTCGGTGCCACTAACCCAAAGGGGGTGTAGGAGCAAAAAACGTTCTAAAAATGTGATTTTAGCGGTACTGAAGGGCTTAGAAATATGAAATTTTGAATATTAGTTACTTATAAGATATAAATGATGTCTAAGAACAGTTCTTAAACAATTCGAAATTAAAAGGGTTGAAAATGCACAAAAAGTGTTCTAAAAAACGTTCTAAATGGTAGTTTCTACACAATCTCAGGAAATACCAAACCTATTTAAAAAGTATTGGTGTCAAAATGACGGTGACAACGCTTGCTCCAAGATAGGCTATGCTTTATGTCGGTGCCACTACCCCAAAGGGGGTGTAGGAGCAAAAAACGTTCTAAAAATGCGATTTTAGCTTTACTGAAGGGCCTAGAAATATGAAATTTTGAATATTAGTTACTTATAAGATATAAATGATATCTAAGAACAGTTCTTAAACAATTCGAAATTTAAAAAGGGTGAAAATGCACAAAAAGCGTTCTCAAAAACGTTCTAAATGGTAATTTCTACACAGTTTCAGGAAATATAAACCGATTTAAAAAATATTGATGTCAAAATGATGGTGACAACGCTTGCTCCAAGATAGGCCATGTTTTATGTCGGTGTCACTAACCCAAAGGGGGGGGGGGCAGGAGCAAAAAAGTTCTAAAAATGCGATTTATGTGTTACTGAAGGGTCTAGAAATATGAAATTTGAAATATTAGCTACTTATTAGGTTGGTTGGTTGGTTGTACTTATGACGGCCAATTATCTGCACGAGGGATATAGGCCCAGGGGGGGATGCCCTTCGTGGGGGTCTTTCTAAGGGAACCTAACCCGTATTAACGCTTGGAAATCCAAGGTTCGAAGAAAACCACGAAAACTCCGAACGATTAGGCCGACCGGCGCAATTGGGTTCGAACCCAGCACCTCCCGTCTACCAGCTTCGAGAGCAGAACCTCTCAGCCACTGGTGGGGCTTAGCTACTTATTAGATATAAAGGATTTCTAAGAACAGTTCTTAAGCAATTCGAAATTTGAAAGGGGTGAAAATGCGCGAAAATCGTTCTAAAAAACGTTCTAATTGGTGGTTTCTACACAATCTCAGGAAATACCAAACCGATTTAAAAAATAATGGAGTCAAATTGACGGTGACAACCCTTGCTCCAACATAGGCTATGTTTTATGTCGGTGCCACTACCCCAAAGGGGGTGCAGGAGCAAAAAACGTTCTAAAAATCCAATTTTTGCGTTACCGAAGGGCCTAGAATTATGAAATTTGAAATATTAGCTACTTATTAGATACAAAGGATTTCTAAGAACAGTTCTTAAACAATTCGAAAATTAAAAGGAGTGAAAATGCGCGAAAAGCGTTCTAAAAAACGTTCTAATGGTGGTTTCTACACAATCTCAGGAAATATTAAACCGATCTAAAAAATAATGGCGTCAAAATGATGGTGAAAACCCTTGCTCCAACATAGGCGATGTTTTATGTCGGTGCCACTGCCCCAAAGGGGGTGCAGGAGCAAAAAGCGTTCTAAATTGCGGCTTTTGCGTTACGGAAGGGCCTAGAATCGTGAAATTTGGAATGGTAGTTAGTTATAAGATATCAATGATCTCTAAGGACATTTCCTAAAAAAATCGAAATTTAAAAGGGGGTCAAAATGCGCAAAAAGCGCTATAAAAAACTTTCTAAATTGCGATTTCTATGCAATTTCAGGAAGTACTGAACCGATTTCAAATATAATGGTATAAAAATGATGGTGACAGATCTTGTTCCAAGATAGGCTATATTTTATATCTGTTTCCACTACCCCAGAGGAGATGCAGGAGCGAAAAGCGTTCTAAAAACGTTCTAGATGCCGATTTTCGGCAATATCTCAGGAAGAATGAATCTGATTTCAAACGTAATGGTAGGAAATTGATGCTACCAGCCTCTGCTCTAACATAGACGCTATTTTATGTCGGTATCACTATCACCAAGACGTTGCAGGAGCAAAAAAGTGTTCTTCGATTTTTGTGATCGGTAGGGGCTAGCAACTTAAAATTAGGCAAGGTACATATTTATTAGCTATAAATGATCTTTAAGAACAGTTTCGAAAAAATTGGAAATTTAAAAAGCGGTGTAAATGCGCGAAAAGCGTCATAAAAACGTTCTAAATTGCGATTTCTACTCAATCTAAGGAAATACCAAAGCTATTTCAAAAGTAATGGTTGCAAATCAATGGTGACAGTCCCTGCTATAACATAGGTTATATTTTATGTTACTGTCACTACCATCTGAGGGTTGCAAAAGCAAAACATGTTCTAATTTGCATTTTTTGCACAACTGAGGGGTCTAACACTTTGAAGTATGGCATGGTATTTACTTACAAGATGCAACTGCTTTCTAAGTACAGTCGAAAGAAAATTCCAAATTAAAAAAAAATGAAGTGAGTGAAAAGCGTTATAAATTACAATTTTTAAGCAAACTTATAAATTACCAAACCGATTAAAAAAATAATGATGACAAATTTTGGTGATAGAACCTGCTCAAACATAAGCTATATTTCATGTCTGTTCCACTACCACTAGAGGGTTGCAGGAGCTAAAAACTTTCTAAATTGCGATTTCTGTGATGCTGAAAAGGCTAGAAACTTTAAATATGACATGGTAGTTACTTATAAAATATAAATGCCCTCGAAGGAACGTCGAAAATAAATTCAAATTAAAAAGGGGTGAAGCGAAGGGGAGGTGCGAAAAGCATTCTAAAAAAGTTCTAAATTACGATTCTATGCAATTTCAGGGAATATAAACCGATTATAAAAGTAATAGTTGCGAATTAGTGGTAACAGTCTCTGATCCTACTCAGGCTATATTTTATGCCGGTGATACTACCACCTGGGGTTCACAGGAACAACAAACGTTCTAAAAAAGGGCTTTAAAAGCTTTTTAAATTACGTTTCTGTGGAATATTAGGAAATAACAAACCGATTTCAAAATTAATGTTGGCAAATTTATGGTGACAGTTCCTGTTTCAACATAGCCCTTTATGTTGAGAGAGGTGGTAGGACTTGGAATTCGACAGATAGTTAATTTTAAGATGTAAGAACATTGTTTCTAAAAAATTCAAAACTTCAAATGAATACTGAAATGAGCGTATTAATTGAGCATAAAAGTTTCAAAATATTTTCTAAATTATCATTTATTTAGTTTTATTTCATTTTATTAATTTAAGTCTCATTTCTGCCTAATACAGTGTAATAATGATGTTTAGTCAAACTGTGTTTTAAATAGTAATTTTTGAATTATTCCTAAAAGTAATAAGTACCTTTTAATAAAATAAAATATTATCTTTTAATTGTCTGAGCGAAGCGAAGGCTAATACTCAGCGAAATATTACTGTCCGGACACATTACTACTACGATGGATATTAACGCCATGTCCTACTAAAAAAAAAGCCTAATAAAAACCTTTCGTCAAGCATAACTCAAAAAATATTTGTCGGATTTCGTTTCTGATTGCACCAGAAGGTACCTATGAGGGTCGTCTACTGAATGCACCTACTATGAAAAATAAGTTCCAAACCGTCTAAAAATTATATAGAAAAAACTGATAAAAAAGCACAATTTATCTGCATACGTCACAGAAATTTGGTGTGCGTCACTTTCACCGGTTGATGTTCTCGTAGACAACTGGTTTGAACGCATGGAGCAAATAAAAAAAAAATACGCACGCAGTAATATCGAATAGATCAGTTTCAACCACGTGATCACAAACCTTGCAACAACCCGTGGCAACCAGTTTTGGTGGGCAAACAAATAATAATACAGTACTCCGTACCACGGTGACCGTTTTTAGCCTGTTGTATGAAATCTGGCCTGTTGTATGACATACAATTGTGGATGATTAAAACAAAAGACATGAGTGTTTATTGCTCTGGGAGGTTAACTTTCTCTGGATGTCTGTCTGTCTATCATACAGCATGCAATTTTCTTGTAAAGGATGATATTATTATGCAGTAAAACCTCCATAACGGACACAACCGATTAGTGGATACCTCTATTTAGTATTCATTTTTTCGATTACCGACCCTTAAATAACTGTACATTTTTTACTCTCAGTAGCGGACACCTCCAAATAGAGGACAAATTCTGCCCTCCCGAGGTGTTAGCTATTCAGAGGTTTTACTGGATAAAACCTCAATAGCGGACACACCCGATTAGCGGATACCTCTATTTAGCGGACATTTTTTCGATTACCAACCCTTAAATAACTGTACATGTTTTACTCTCAGTAGCAGTCACCTCTAAATAGAGGACAAATTTTGCATTCTCGGGGTGTCCGCTATTCAGAGGTTTTACTGTATATAATTTTGATAGTTATTTTACAGGGCCACACAGAAGAATAAGAATATATGAAACGAATATAAACTAAATTCGAGATTGGTAGATCGCTGATGGTAATGTAATTTTAGGATGTTGTTACAGTCATCCGCAGCATGTTTTTAGAGTTTCGTTCATCTAACGAAACACTACCTGTCACACTCCTCTGTCTGTCTGTCTGTCCGTCTGTCACAGAGCCCGTTCTCAGAAACTATATATATCGGAGACTTGAAAATTTGCATACTTATAGCTGAACACCACACATCAAACGGCAAATAATAAAATTTTGAAAAAGTCTAATATTTAACCCTCTGGGCTCTAACTTGTGTATTTTAAGCAATTTTTCTAACTCATTCCCTAATTTAATTAAGTTGGAGACATGAAATTTTGCATACTTATAGCTGAACATCTCACATCAAATGACAAATAATAAAATTTTGAAAAAGGTTTAATATTTAACCCTCTGGCCTCTAACGTGTGTATTTAAAGCAATTTTTCTAACTCAGCTCCTAATTAAGTTGGAGACATGAAAGTTTGCATACTTATAGCTGAACACTTGCGATAACACGATAAATCATAAAATTTTGAAAAAGTCATATTTAACCCTCCGGTCTCTAACTTCTGTACTTTAAGCAATTTTTCTAACTCAGCCCCTAATTAAGTTGGAGACATGACATTTTGCATACTTTTAGCTGAACACCTCACATCAAACGACAAATAATAAAATTTTGAAAAAGGTCTGATATTTAACCCTCTGGGCTCTAACTTATGTATTTTAAGCAATTTTTCTAACTCATCCCCTAACTAAGTTGGAGACTTGAAAGTTTGCATACTTATAGCTGAACACTTGCGATAACACGATAAATCATAAAATTGTGAAAAAGTCATATTTAACCCTCCAGTCTCTAACTTCTGTATTTTAAGCAATTTTTCTAACTCAGCCCCTAATTAAGTTGGAGACATGAAATTTTGCATACTTTTACCTGAACACCTCACATCAAACTACAAAGAATAAAATTTTGAAAAAGTCTAATATTTAACCCTCTGGGGGTCTAACTTGTGTATTTTAAGCAATTTTTCTAACTCAGCCCCTAATTAAGTTGGAGACATGAAATTTTGCATACTTATAGCTGAACACCTCAGATCAAACGACAAATAATAAAATTTCGAAAAAGGTCTAATATTTAACACTCTGGGCTCTAACTTGTGTATTTTAAGCAATTTTTCTAACTCAGCCACTAATTAAGTTGGAGACATGAAAGTTTGCATACTTATAGCTGAACACTTGCGATAACACGATAAATCATAAAACTTCGAAAAATTCATATTTAACCCTCGGGTCTCTAACTTCTGCTGTATTTTAAACAATTTTTCTAACTCAGCCCATAATTAAGTTGGAGACATGAAATTTTGCAAATAATAGACAAATAGACAAATAGACAAATAGACAAATAGACAATAGACAAATAGACAAATAGACAAATAATAAAATTTGAAGTCTATTATTTAACCCTCTGGGCTCTAACTTGTGTATTTTAAGCAATTTTTCTAACTCAGCCCCTAATTAAGTTGGAGACATGAAATTTTGCATACTTATAGCTGAACACCTCACATCAAACGGCAAATTATAAAATTTTGAAAAAGTCTAATATTTAACCCTCTGGGCTCTAACTTGTGTATTTTAAGCAATTTTTATAACTCAGCCCCTAATTAAGTTGGAGACATGAAAATTTGCATACTTATAGCTGAGCACCTCACATCAAACGACAAATAATAAAATTTTGAAAAAATCTAATATTTAACCTCTAATATTTTGTCTCGCGCAATTTTTAAATTTAAATTGTTTTGCAATACTATTTTTTGTTCATTTTGCATAATAAGTGTAATGTGACGTAATTTCTTCTATTTCAGACTACTAACGCATGTTAATGAATTTATTTTACAATATCCTTTCTCTTTTAAAATTCACATGTAAATATAGTTTTTATGGCGTAATTTTCAATAAGTGCCTGCTTTTTATACCTAATTACTTAATTCTAATTTGAAGGTTTTTCTCTGTTTATAATAGTAACGTGTAAATATTTTTTTTTTATTTGAAGCAAACATTATTGTTTGCGCTGTTTATACAGTTGGCAACAGTTGAAATTAATACCATTTTCTAAAATATGTAAAATTATCTGTCAAGATGCTGAATACTTGAATTTAAAATAGAAATAAAACCTCAAAAAATGAGTCAAATTAAAAAAAAAAAATTAATAAAATCTGCACAACGGGATCTTCTATTGAATAAAATGATCTAAAAATGATTAAATTCCCATGTATAGCTTTTGCTCCTATATTTTTTTTTAATGGAACGATTTTGTCCAACTTTAGCATTAAATATCTGTTAAAATAATTCTTCGATTTGAAAACTGTATGCATTAGCATGTTGATCAAACATTTCGCTATAATACCACCGATTTTCATGTTTTTGTATGCAATAGTTTTCTTAATATTAACGAAGAAAGACCTCCGGTCACAAAAAATTGAAAACCGGCGGCGGCGGCGGTGACAGCGTTAGTTACTTTCTTTAGAATAGAGAGATATATAAAAATGAAAATTTGTCTATCTGTCTGTTTGTAATTTTACAAAAATCCACAATTTGGAAGCCAATATTTTGAAAAGATACGTACATGTGTATTGAAACATCGCCGAGGCAACTAAAGTAATCCGGAATCGAAATAATTTATAGTGAATTTTTAATTAATAAAAAACCACCAATATAAAAGCAATTTCTTATCTAATTTAAACATTTTTCGTTATAGCAGTTGCCAAAAATTAAAAAAAAACAATAAAATTATTACTACAACAATTAATTTTCTACTACAAGATTTCCACGTGAAAAATGAAAATGAAATAAATAGTTTGATGAATTTAAAAAAATAAGGTGAATATTACGTCATAACTTTTCTATTGCAAGATATTCACGTGAAATATGAAAATGAAATAAATGGTTTGACGAATTTAAATGAAAGTGAATATAACTTCATAACTTTTTCTATTTCAAGGTTTCCACGTGAAAGAGGGAAATATTACTTCATATTGGAAATATAAAGGACGTGGTGGATATAGTATAACGTCATATGAGTGTGAAAAATGTATTGAAGCATGATAAAAACCCGATTAGGGAAATTATTGGCCTATTTTAACATTATTGCTCCAATTATAAATTGAAATAAGTTCATTTATAGCTGTATTCTTTTGCGTCTGTTATATACATTTATACATTTTTATGTAGCGTTTTCATATGATTCATTCATACAACATTTCGACTTCTTTTTTTAATGTTTGTTTTGTGTTGTATGTTAAATTTTGAAATTGATTTTCCAGAACAAACATCCTTCAAATTCTGGGCAACGCCGGCACTTTAGTTTGTAACGGATAAATGGCTTTTGTATCTGTACATCTAATGCTAATATTATAAAGCGTTATAATATTATAAAGCATATAATATTATTAATGCTTGTACGTTTGTGAGGTGTTATCTCTGAAACTACATAGCCAACTTAAAAAAAAAAAATGTTGGTGGCCATCTCTGCTCCGAAAAAAAGACTATTCTATGTCAGTGCAAGAACCTACATCGCTGCAGGAGCAAAAAAAGCTCTAAAATTGTGATTTCTGCGATATTGATTGGGTTAGAAACTTTAAATTTGGTGCGGTAGTTACTTTTAAGATATAAATACTCGTAATGAACGCTCTCTAAAAGGTTCAATTTGACGGATAAACGTAAAAATTTCTAGAAAGGTTCTAAACTATGACTTATTTGGAATACTGAAATTTTTGGGATACTGTTGGGGTTAGAAACTAGAACTTTGGAATGGTAGTATTTAATAAGATGTAAATGCTCGTTGTAGAACGAATTCTAAAAAATAGAAAGACTAAACAAAGCGGAAAAAGATCTGAAGATAATCTAAGTAACGAAGTACATGGAATTGTTAGGAATATAAACATGAAAATTGACATGGCTGTATTTATCATGACGTAAATTCTCGCAATAGAACAATTTCTAAAAATGTCGCTATATAAAACAGTGCAAAAACAAAAAACTTTCAAAAATTTTCTATTTCTGTGTTACTGCTGAGCCTAAAATCTTGAAATTTTGCTTCGGGTTAGTTTTAAAATATACAATTGTCTCTATGAATGGTTTCTAAAAAATTTAAAAAGATGAAATTAACGGAAAGCGATCTCAATTACCATTAATTTGGAATTATTAGGTACAGCAACTTTAAATATTTCATAATGCTGCATTTCCTGCGCAAAACATGCGATTTAAATGAAACAAAACTAATAGATACCCACCTAGCATTAAATAAATTGTGTAAATATTGAATAAAGACCTGTATGAAACAGTGAGTAGGTTGCCCGAAAGTACTTGTTAAAGTGTTCCTTCTCTAGGCTTTTCTCTCTCTCGCCAAGGCCACTAACAGAGGGAAGTGCCGTTTTAAATGTGATATGAATTTTTTATCCGATTCATTTTTCTAGACATTTTATCATAAGGTCATATTCTCAATTATCATTAGTAGATTTTTTATATATTAACTTATTCTGGTGAAATTTTATAATCGGTTTCATATTGGCGTATGTTAGCTTGCATGATTTGCTAAATAAATATGTATGGATTTGTAAATTACTTCAAATGACACTTTGACAGCTCAAAAGTTATGCAGACGATATATTCAGATCCTGTGTCATACTTTATGTTGTAATCATTGCCGATTTCTTTTATTTAATACATGCTAAATACAGCTCAACTTGTGCAGAATATGTTTGAAAACAAAACAATACAGCGTATGTAGTGGCCAGCATACACTCACCATTCAAATCCGATCGAGCATATCTAAAACACACTCAAACGAAGCATTGCATGCCACTGTTGATGTATTCGGTACTTTGATACTATATTAGATTTTGAGGAGAGAATTCCTTAAATGTTATCGACAACCTCATTGCATCCGTGGTAAACAGATATTGTACAATATTAACTATTCCGGGTGAGCACACACCATATAAATTATAGTCCATTCTTTTTAAACATCATATATTTGTCATTTAAAGTTACTCAAATTGGTGCGGAGGATCTGATTATGCTCTTGACATCATTTTATGCAGTTAAAATTCCGATATAAGTAATTTAGTATTTCATTTTCTATTTTACTTTTAATATATTGCCTACTTTCAATTTTATATCCATGCATGGCTGTCTTGAATGGTTAGATTTCCCATTTTTTAAAACAGTGTATACGAATTTATATATAAGATTTTATAATTCTACGATTCGTTTATCTTCATCATTTCAATTTATCGCAGCATATGGACAATTAAAGATAACATCTCATTTTCTTTGCTTCCCCATGTTATTATTAAAATTATGTTCTCAGTAATATCGCTCAGACTAATCCCTCTGAGGGAAGTCCTAGTAAAATAAAAATTTAGTTAGTACCTTTTGATAAAAATTAGACATATAAATATCACTTGGCATATTTCAAATATTGCGCGAGCAAAGCCGCGGGGTTTGCTAGTAATCTATACTTCTATACTTAATATTATAAAGAGGTAAAAATTGTTTATTTGTAGGAACTAAGCTGTGGAACTACCGAACCGATTCTAAAAGTAATGGTATCAAAATGGTGGTGTTAGTCCAACTTAGAACATAGACTATATCTTATGTCACTGGCCAAAAGGGGGTGCAGGAGAAAAAACGTTCTAAAAATGCGATTTATATGTTACTGAAGGCCTAGAAACATGAAATTTGGAATGGTAGTTACTTATAAGATACTAATGATCTCTAAGTACAATTCTTAAAAAAATTGAAATTAAAAAGGGGTGAAA
Organism: Maratus speciosus; assembly: GCA_963932465.1. Taxonomy (NCBI): domain Eukaryota; kingdom Metazoa; phylum Arthropoda; class Arachnida; order Araneae; family Salticidae; genus Maratus; species Maratus speciosus. The sequence goes on from OZ010793.1 coordinate 485,789,119, forward strand.
ATGCGCAAAAAGCGTTCTAAAATATGTTCTAAATGGCGATTTTATGCAATTTCAGGAAGTACCAAACCGATTTCAAAAATATGGTGACAACCATATGATGATGGTGACAACCAAAAAAATGATGGTCAAAATGATGGTGACAACCCTTGCTGCAACATAGGCTACATTTTATGTTGGTGCCACTACTCCTAAAAGGGGTGCAGGAGCAAAAAACGTTCGAAACTGCGGTTTTTGTGTTACTGAAGGGTCCAGATACATGGAATTTGGCATGTTAGTTACTTATTAGATATAAATTATCTCTAAGAACATTTCTTTAAAAATTCGAATTTTAAAAGGGGTGAAAATGCGCAAAAATTGTTCAGAAAAACGTTCTAGATGGCGATTTTTACGTAATCTCAAGAAGTACCAAACCTATTACAAAAATAATGGTGTCAAAAGGATGGCGACAACCCATGCTCCAATATAGGCTACATTTTATGTCGGTGCCACTACCCCTAAAGGGGCTGCAGGAGCAAAAATAAAAAAAACGTTCGAAACTGCGATTTTTGTGTTACTGAAGGGCTCAGATACGTGGAATTTGGAATGGTAGTTACTTATAAGATATAAATGATCTCTAAGAACATTTCTTAAAAAATTCGAAATTTGAAAGGAGTGAAAATTCGCGAAAAGAGTTCTAAAATACGTTTTAAATGACGATTTCTACGCAATCTCAGAAAGTACCCAACCTATTTCAAAAATAATGGTGTCAAAATGATGGTGACAACCCTTTCTCCAATATAGGCTACATTTTATGTCGTTGCCACTACCCCTAAAGAGGGTGCAGGAGCAAAACGTTCGAAATTTCGATTTTTGTGTTACTGAAGGACCCAGATCCATAGAATTTTGAATGGTAGTTACTTATAAGATATAAATGATCTCTAAGAACATTTCTTAAAAAATTCCAAATTTAAAAGGAGTGAAAATGCGTGAAAAGATTTCTTAAAAACGTTCTAAATGACGATTTCTACGCAATCTCAGAAAGTACCCAACCTATTTCAAAAATAACGATGTCAAAATGATGATGACAGCCCTTGCTCCAACATCGGCTCTATATTGGTGTCACTACCACCTAGGGGTTGCAGAAGCAAAAAATGTTCTAAATTGCGACTTTTGTGTTACTGAAGGACCTAGAATCCTGAAATTATATAGGGCAGTTATTTATAAGTTACAAAAGATCTCTAAGAACATTTCCTAAAAAATCAAAATTTAAAAGAGGTGCAAATGAGCGAAAAGCGCTCTAAAAAATTTTCTAAATTGCGATTTCTACGCAATCTTAGGAAATACAGAACCGATTTAAAAAATAATGGTGTGAAAACGATGGTGACTGCCCTCGCCCCAACACAGGCTGTATTTCATGTCGGTGCCACTACCCCAAAGTGGGTGAAGGAGCAAAAAACGATCTAAATTGTTTTTTCGTAATACTGCAGGCTAGCAACTTGAAACTAGGCATGGTAGTTACTTATAAGATATAAATGATCTCTAAGGACATTTCCTAAATAATTTGAAATTTAAAAGGGGTGAAAATGGACGAAAAACGTTCTAAGTTTCGATTTCTATGCAATCTCAGAACGTAACCAACCGATTTTAAAAGTAATGGATGGAATTGATGATGACAGCCCTTGCTCCAATATAGGATCTATTTCATGTCGGCGTCACTACCACCTTGTGGTTGCATTTTGAAAAATGTTCTAAATTGTGCTTTTTGTGATACTGAAGTAGCTAGCAACTTGAAATTTGGCATGGTAATGACTTATGAGATGTAAATGCTCTCTGAGAAGAGTTTCTTGGAAATTTGAAATTTTAAAGGGGTGAAATGAACGAAAAGCGTTCTGGAAACGCTTTAGTAGCGATTTTAAATCTCAGAAAAGTAATGGTTTCAAATTAACGGTGACAGTCGCCGCTCCAACATAGCCCATATTTTACGTTGTTGTTACGACCACCTGGGAGTTACAGGAGCAAAAAATGTTCTAAATTGCGTTTTTTGTGTTACTGATGGGGTCTAACATTTTAAATTTGGAATGGATACTAAACAGATGCAAATTCTTTCTAAGAATTCTCGAAAGAAAATTCCAAATTTAGAAGGATGAAGTGATTGAAAAGCGTTCTATAAACTTTCTAAATTACGATTTTTATGCAATCGTATGAAATACAAAACCGATTTCAAACATAATGGTAGCAAATTGATGGTGATAGAACCTGCTCAAACATAAGCTATATTTTATGTCGAGGGTTGCAGGAGCAAAAAACTTTCTAAATTTCTGCTGTACTGAAGAGGCTAGAAACTTTAAATATAGCACGGGAGTTACTTATAAAATATAAATGTCCTCTAAGAACAGTCAAAAATAAATTCGAAATTAAAAAGGGTGAAGCGAAGAGAAGGAGCTAAAAACTTTCTAAGTGTCCTAAATTACGATTTCTATGGAATCTCAGAAAATAATAAACCGATTACAGAATTTATTGGTTGCGAATCAAGGGTGATAGTCACTGATCCTATACTGCCTATATTTTATGCCGGTGTCACTACCACCTGGTTGGCAGGAACAACAAGAAAGTCTTTAAAAACATCTAAATTCCGTTTTCTATAGAATATTAGGAAATACCTACCGATTTCAAGGTTAATGTTGGCAAATTAATGGTGCCAATCTCTGTTTCAACATTTTTCGAGACATTCTATTTCAACTCTGTTTCGGCAGTTTACGTTGGTGCCACTAACACCAGAGAGATGGTAGACTGTTAGACAAGAAGCTTGGAATTTGACATGATTGTTAATTTAAAGATGTAAATGTGTTAAGATGGTTTAAAAAAGATTCAAAACTTCAAATGAAAACTGAAATGAGAGTGTGAAATGAGTATAAAAGACTCAAAATACTTTCGAAATTATAATTTAATTGGAAGTTGTTTTAGTTCTTCATATTATTTAAAATCTCATTTCTGTCTATGGCACTTTTATAATGAAGTTTAGTCAAACTGTGGCTTAATTTGTAATTTTTGAATTATTTCAAAAAGAGTTCTAATTAAGAATAGTCATGCAAATGTCACTTGGCATATTTCAATTATTACGCGAGCAAAGCCGCGGGGTTGGCTAGTAATATTATAAATGTCAATGTGTGTCTGAAAGTTTGAATGAAGTCAGCATCTAAACGCATGAATTAATGCTTTTGTGTTTTTGGATATAGATGGATTACAACCCGGAAATGAACATAGGCTATGTTAATTTATTTTATTCTAATAGTTTTCTTAATAATTTAAAATTTCATTATTTTACATACAGAATCAATTGACGATTTTCCTATAATATTTAACCATCTTTCTTTACCGCTGCCAAGAAAATCAAAACCCGGAATAATACTTCCTCCTTGACAATTAATTTTTAATCGAACAATTTCCACTTGAAAATACAAAGAATTCGAAAGAAAATATATGACATCATAGTTGAAGCAAAAGAAAAAAGGGAATATTTTTTATTATACATAAGCCATGAATATCTGTTACGTTGATAAGAGGTTTTCTGTCGAAAATGGCGTAATAATTATAAGGAATAACAACGAAAATGAATTATATTATTAAGAAAATATTTCGCTTGGAAAATTATGACATCATATTTGAAAGAAAACAGGCATTTTCAAGTATTCGTTAAAAATACAAGGAGCATGAATATCAGTAACTAATAAAAATAGATAAATAATAACGTATTACTTAACATGAACAACATAAATACTTCCTTCTAATACTGATTAAAAAGTCAGAATATAAGTTACATACAATTGAGAGTTTTCATTCAAAATTCACTTTATGATTATCAGGAGAAGACACTTTCTTGTGGAAAAAAGGGGGAGATAAAACAGATTAATATATTTTTTGACGCTATGTTCCCTTTAAAATTGCGAAAAAAAGTAAAATCCCCAGAAATTAAAAGCATATTTTCATACATTAAAGCTTCATGAATTAATTTATTCCACAGTAGCGAAAATCATCTGTCGACACATGGACATTTACAACCAAGGATGCAAATGTAACTTCCGTGCATTTATGTGGATAGTTATTGCCCCTATTCGTACGAATTGAATTTTAAAAAAAGCATATACTATTTTAATTCATTATTATTAAATGTTGGCAGATTAAACGTTTCACAAAAGCGTTTTTAGTAAAAAGTTTTATCGGGTAAAAATGGTGCATATTTTTTCAGGTAAAGCGTTCATTTTAATTAGAACGTATTAATATACATTTATTTTAATCTTGTCAAAATGATGTCATTTTCAAATCACATAACACTATATATTCAGAAATAACGTTTTGTATCAAAAGTCGCATAATTTCAAAATGAAATTTTAGCTTACATTTTAAATACAATGTCTTTCTTGAAATTTAGTATTTAATAAAATTAATGTTTCAATGTTTATCTAAATATTAGATTTATTAAGCGATTAGATTTATTAAGCGTAATATTAGATTTCATTAAGCGATTTCATGTTTTAAATAAATTAAAATACATATTTTTACATGATTCATGAAGTGAAAAAATATTAATATAAACTGTAAAACATAATTTTTGTAATATATTTATTAATTTATGTTATATAAGTGAATGAATGGTAAATATATCATTTGACGTCCCATCTATATTTTTCCATGAATACCCAGCCCCCCATCTTTTCATACTTTTGGGTGCAGGAAAATACAATCGTAAACATACGAGTCAACCATAAAATCGGGTTTTCGGGTGTTTTCCACCAAGATAGGACTTGGCAGACAGATTGCGTTTTAATATGCGAATGGAGTTTTAACTAATTTTGGAATTTTAGCCGTGAACTGCATTTAAAAAAAAAGTGTTTTACTGTATGTGAACCTTTCGAAAAATACCTCATTCACCGCTGTTCCTTTAGTATGTGCAGAGATGAAAGAATGTTAACAATCGAAAAACATATATGACGGTTTTCACCTATATTCTATAATCCGGGAAGCCCGGTTATATCCTCTTGTATATATATATATATATATATATATATATATATATATATATATATATATATATATATATATATATATATATATAAATGTTCAGTTTAAACTCATGGAGGAAAGAGATAGATGGAGATGCAGTATTCCGTAAAAAAAATGTTTGAAATATGAAACCATGTATCGCTCAAATTTAAACGTCCATAGTAGGCCCAAACAAAACAAGCACCTGGAACAGGGACCGAATTCTTTGACATCACCTGTGCATTTTTTTCTCTAAATGAAAGTGATCTGCTTATTTTTAAGCATTCTAAAGCAGCATTCCACTGTATTATTAATTAAAAACTGTATTATTAAAAGTTTTCTTCTTTTTTCGTGAATGAACGTGCTCGTGTTTGGACATACTATAGTGAATTTTAGGGTTACTTTTATGGCGTCACCCCCAGTCACTTTACTGTTACTGTATCTCCATCTATCTATTTCCTCCATGGTTTAAACTAGATAAGCTGCGATTACGATTTTGATAAGTAAGTCGACTAGATAATTCGTTTAATCGAGTATACAATACAGTCTGCCCTAGATCTCAGGTGTTGTCATATGAAATCTTCAAGAATATTTTAAACCTCTATGGTTTCTTTTTTTTTAACCATGGTTCAATCAATTATCTTATTACTGAATTTTGTTTTAGATGTCTAAAGAAGAATTTGACGTATCAAAAATTTGGTATTATTTTCATAGTCTGATAACTAGAGATTTTTTTAAATAAATTTTTAGTCTGAAAAAATCTTTCGATTGGTATAATACAGAAAATTCTAATAAGAAAAAATAGCTCTTTCATCATAAAATGGAGAAAATGTTTGAAAGTTAGATTTTCACGTCACCTATTCTCATTAATGCACTGGTAAGTCATTTCCATGGATTTGTTTGTTCCTTTAGAAATTTAAAAATATTTCATATTCGGTATAAAGTTTTAAGGATCTTTTGAATTAGGAATTACAGTATTTGTTCCTGTACAGTGTTCATTCGTCTATAAAGCGCACCGCGCTATTTTAAGAGCAGAAAATATGGAAATTTGAAGAAAATCTTTAGAAATCGTAATTTACATTTTTTTTTTTCAGGAGCTTAAATTACCATATTCAGTCGCATATATTTCGCCCACTTGTAAAAATATGATTAAATTAATGTTTCAGTAAAGAATACTTTTGTCTCATTTGAGTGTTTTAAAATATTTATAGATACCGTATATTTGCTCATAATACACAAACAGCGCCAAATCCAAGTGCATTTATTTTCTTTTAGTTATTTTTGTCTTCTATATTCGCATATTTTATGGCAAAATTAACTTGTTGAATTGATTGACAAAGTCAAAGCATGTGTGGTTTCCCTCTATTCTAAAAAAAAGTAACTAATGTTCCTTCCGTCTGCTTATAACTTGTGTGTTCTGATAAGTGGATTTTTATGGGACTTGGTCTGTTAGGTAATCTTTCTAGGAAGGTTTTAATTTTTTTAATATTTTAATATTTTATATTTTTCTGGTACGAAAATTTTGCATATCCTGAAACGCATTATGAAGGCGATCGCTATCTTATGCAAATCTGAAATTATTATTTAACCCGTTCGTAGTCTAACGTCTTATAAAGAGGGACGTCCTTTCATTATTATTTTGTATTAACAATTAGTTTGGTTATTTTATCCATGTAGTAATGATAGTATTCTATTCCTAATCTAAATATAATAAAACATAGCGTGACGATTCCGGTACGAACTCATCGAAACACTGGATTACTTTCAAGCTGCAGAGAAAAGGGAAATACTGAAAAATATTCAGATTCAGACACGTGAATTTTTGGAGGCATATTTTTTAATTTGCAGATTAAATTTCGGTAAAAATATTTCTCCACATGCACTTTGTTTTTATAAGTTAATAACAATTCGTATTTACTATGACGCCAAGAAAATAGTGACTACTGAGTTTATTTTACCTTTATGTATTATAACTTTATTGATTCTATTTTTTTGCATTACAATTCAATAGGAATACATCTTCATGATGGTTAAGTGTAAAAGTACGTATATAAAGTACTTGTGAAATGTTTCCGCCGGTGAGAATGACATTATGCTTAGCTTGAAATGAATTTTTATGTTAATAAAACTATAAAAAATTGATATGATTGTGAAAACATGACGTAATTTTCTCTGATTTTGCAATTCTTAACTATAAAAATTAGAATTGTAGCCTTTATTGATTACTTCATCTTGATTGTATACATTCATTTCATGTTAGCAATTGCTTTTTAAAAAAACAAAATTATACATAAGATGAATTGGAATATTAACACGTCTGCTCTTAATATAAATAGTTCAGCGTTTATTTCCGGCTAATATACCATAACAAATTTAAGACTTCATAATAAAACACAAATTAGAACTATATCTATATCTGTTTCTTTTTACTAATTAAGAAAGATATGTAATTTGTCCTCTATTCTGTTCTGTTATTTACGTAAGATTAAAAGTTTGTTATTAAAACTTCAAAGGATCTGAACTTAACATTTTATTTAAGGTTTCCTGATTGTCAATGAATAGTATATAAACATGTTTGTCTTATAGTATATAAACACAATGTCTTAAATTACAAGTCAGTCAGTAAAAGGTATTTGTATATTCATATTGCATTGAATAGACCTGCAATTTCTCCTTTGTTTTCTCATCTTATTTAGAATAGATTACAAATTTGTCGTTAAAATCCCTGAGCACCATACAATAATCAGGTCCTGAACTTAATGTTTAATTGTCAGCTTTCCTTATTGTCGATGAATAGTATATAAACATGTTTGTCTTATAGTATATAAACACATTGTCTTAAATTATAAGTCAGTCAGTAAAAGATATTTGTATATTGATATTACATTCAATAGGTCTGCAATCTTGTCAGTTTTCCTTATTGTCGATGAATAGTATACGAATATTTTTATCAATTATTTCAAATTGTAAGTGAAAACATCCATTTCAACCCACCGTCCTATGACAGACATTTACACTAGTAATTATATAAATGTGAAAGTGTAAAAAAGTTTGGTTGAAGTCAGCTTGAAAACGAAATTAAATGCCTTTGCATTGATTATCCATTATATTAATTTTTTTCCAGTGTGCGAAATTGTCACTAAGTTAATAAAATTAACATGTTTTATTTGTTTGTAATAGATAAAATAAAAGTTATAAAAGTAAAACCTAGTTTCAACCAAATGTGACAATGGAATATTTTTTGCGTTTGTAATACAGTGGCTTTCCAAGTGAAAAAAAAGTGAATTTTCCGTAATAATAGGTACACCATTGTTAATCTTACTAAAAGTACACCTGATGCAAAATGCCCGGAGTGATTGCGTTTTTGAATTTTTTATAACCAATATTTCATCAAAATAGTAATATTCTCCTTATAAATTTTAGAGATTAAATAGGGCCATTTGAAAATAGCCATGATAAAAATCAAGAAACACAACTCCATTGAAAATCAGTATCAGTTATGTTGGTTATATTGCGCCAATATTCATCGCTAACAGTGTTGCCAAATTAGCAGTATTCTGAATTCAAAATATCTATCAAACTTCTCAAATAATAATTTTAATTTCATTCAATCGACGAAAGTCTACCACACTGTAAAAAAAAAAAATCTGTAAAGTTACTAAAGTTTTACTAGGAAACTGGGATTCCTAGAACTTTTTATGTAACGGCAACAAAAAAAATTCATGTAACAGACACACTTTTGCGCCGAAAATCAAAAAATCTGTCAGGTTACTAAGAATTTTTTAGGAAACTGGGATGGCTAGAACTTTTCATGTAACTGCAACCAGGGTTACAGATCAAATTTTAGTAAGATTACTGTAATTTTAGCAGATTCATTTGTAAAGTTATAGATTTTTGTAACGTTACAAAAACTAGTTTTTTAGATTTGCAGCTTTTTTTGTACAGTTACAGATGAAAGTTTAGTAAGCATGTAACTTTACATGTGTACAGCTACAGATTTTTTTTCTTTTTACAGTGCATTAAATAAAGCAAAAATTACTATTATAAAATTATGATATAAATTTTTAATACAAAAATACGCGTATTTCTCAACATTGATCACTATCGCTGGTACTTGAATTAAATTGCCAATATCGGTAAAATATAGGGAACATTTGTATTAGACATCAATATTTCATTAATGTTGCTATACATTGTAATTATATCCTACAAAACGTCAATATTGTAATAGTATTTATTTTATGTTCGAAATATTAAGAGTCTACACTAGTCACGGGAGAAACTCTCAAGCTAATGCTAATCCTATGGGAGCATTGTTTGCAGATTTCTCGTTCGCATTTTACTATTTTTAAATGATTTTTTTTTGCATAGGGTACCTGGGGTCGGTAAATTTTATTGTGTCCTAAATACTTTTTCGATTGTAATTACTACTTTTTTATATGCGAATATTTTCACTTTTTGAACCAGTTAGGACCGGTTCTGGAAGAGCTTGCATAATAAAAAGTAAGAAGGTACATATTGCAGCCGTTCGGAGGGAATAATTTCGGAAAATATCTGTATATTTTCATCGATCATGACCCAAAATTCAAAACACTCATCCATCGAATGTTGATATCGATATAGATATAAAGTGTTCCACAAAAGTATAGGTCCATCCTAAGAAATAATGCCTCGAAATTCTGTACACGAAAATCAATAATAAGACATCATTAAATGAAATAAAATGGGGGAAAATGCAAAATTCAAATAAAAATTTTATTTGTAATCAATTAATTAACTAAACACTTCAAAAACAACAACAACAACAACATCTACCTTAACACATAAATATAGGTCCGTACAATATACGAACTAATTGGGTCCCCGATTTTACGAATGAGATTGAAAATTCAACCTTTTATGCTGTCTACAACGGTTTTCAAGGTGTTTTGTTTCAAATTGTCCCAATCATTCTGAATAGCTACATTTAATTCAACAACGGAAGTGTAATTCAAGTTTATATCATAAATTCTGCGCCCAAGAATCCCCCAAATATGTTCCATAGGATTACAGTCTGTTGAGCATGTTGACCAATCCATTACATCCACTTTTTTAGTGGACAACCATTGTTTCATACTGTTACTGGTATGTACCGATGATTATCCTGTTGGAAGATAGGACGATTTCATCGGTAATGACGTAAATAATGCAGACGATTATTTTGAAGCACGGTTTGATATACTTTGCTGTCCATTTTCGAAGATATGAAGACCAGTGAAAAAGTTCCCTGTGCAGTAATTGCTTCCCAAGCCATGCAGTTACCGCCTCCGAAATTTCTCTTCGAGAAGTACTTCGACTCCTTTTTCAGGTCATGCCATTAAAAATTGAACCCATCCGGGACGCCCAGTGTCAATTTTTTCTCGTCATTGAATATCATCTGCAAATATTTAAATGTGAATAAAGATAACTTTGAGAAATAGGTGAAATTTCTGTAAGGATAGACATGGAGGGTGAAATTTTAACGTTAACATTTAAAACTATACGCACTCTTTTTACGCAAGAAATTACCAACAGCACTGTGAAATCTGCTAGTCTAACGTGCAATTTCTCGTACACTTTTGCTATAGCCATAAGCCTCTATCATAGTTTTTTCCCGTTCCGTCAGTTAAGATCCTCACGGCATCATGAAAACCACCACAGATGTTAACTTGGGATTCGCTAACCGCGGTTTTATGAGCGAAATCGTTATTGGCCATACACTTATATGGTAGTGGTGGGCGTGGTGATTAACGATTTGGCATAAAGCATGCCGTTAAACGGCTCGATGTGTATTTTCTGACAATTCACAAGGAGTCTTATCGGATATGCAAATGTATATTTGTATTTGGGAATTACAACTTAAATAATATGGAAGATATACATGGTGGACCTGTACTTTTTAGAAGCAGTTTATAAAAAACAATTTTTTATCATGTGATAGCACTCGTACTAGGGTCATTCCATGTAAAAGGAGCAAAAATTAAAAAAAAGTCCTTGCCACATAGTAACCGATTTTAATAAAATTTGATACACAGGTTCAATTCATATTAAAATAGCGCTATGCAAAATATCTTCACAAAAAATAAATTATTTTAGCAGTTTTCGACATTTAAAAAACTTGTGATAATGAATGACATGTGTGCAATCGTCCAAAGTTGCAAATTTGAAGTTCTGTATCTTGAAAACTATTTAACAGAAATTAGTTTTTTTTGCAATATTGTAACCTCTGAAAAATTATCTTCCTATTTATTGAGTAATAATAATCTGGTAACACCATGATTAATCTTTAATCGGTTGTAAATTTGAAAATTTGTGAATTTTGAGAAAATTAGAAACGTTATAAAAATCAAAGGAATGTATGAGCAAAAATATAAATATAGGAAAAATCCGACATTAACAATATTTCACAGACATAAAGATCAATAAGTCCATGATATGCTCAAAAAAATTCAATATTGCCTTTTGATTACTAACATAACAAAAATGGGTTAAAAAATATCTGTTACATTCCATGAGCTATTTCGCGCTCGTTTCTTAAAATATTGCACGATTTAAAGGTGAAAAAAACGAGTGCTGCCATCGATTTTTTGTATCTGGATTTAGGATTAATATGTAATTTTTTGTCCTAACTGAATCATTTTTTCTACTTTAATTAAATATATTCTTGAGGTAAAAATAAACTGAAAGCAAGAATAAAAGTTTCTATACATAAAATATACACTTTTATCTGTAATATAAAATAAGTTAAAAGATTTAAAAAACTTTCCTTCACTTTCAAAGAAGTGATAGAAATATTGTAATTTACCCTCAACATTTTTAACTATTTATTTTTTTCTCATTAAGGAATAAAAAGGCAAGAATGAAATTTTCGATATTTAAAATATATACTTTTAGCTATAACGTCAAAAAAACAAACAAACAAACAAAAAAAAACTTGTTAGAGCTGTTCTTCATGCTTAAACAAGTAATAGAAATATTGCATTTTTCCCTCAAAATTTTTGAAAAATAGGTTTTTCTCATTACGGAATAAAAGTAGAATTACTAATTTACGCTAATCTGTTACTTATTATTTATTCCTAATTATAAATAATTTTTAATATAGTCTTTCTATTCCTAAGGCTAATAATCAAAATTGAAATTTTAATCATTTAGACAAAACCTCGATTTTGCATCCACTTTTAATGCAAATTTTAATACTTAAATAAACAATCCTCAAATCTATTATTTTACATTTACTCATAAATAGATATGACCTACTTATATACTGATTTTCTTTAAAATCTCTGACATGTCTGCCACAGCTGATTTGCTCATTTTGCATGGAATTCCCATTAAAGAACTGATTTGGAAATAGTATGTGCATGTGCACAAGTCTTAAAAAGGTATCGACTGAGTTCGTTGACCAGCTTTATCCGCCATCTTGCTTCAAAATGACTACCATTTAAAATTTTTAATTTAAAAGCATTTTTTTATTTTGAGTTTATCTTTAAAAAATGGCTGAGTTATAGCAGTTTAAAATTCTAAGGTGGCTGATTTTTCCATAATCAGGTTTGATTTATGAGATTTAGAAGAAGTCGTTTCTTGAAATTTTACTTTAATTGTTGTAATATTGTTGCTGCTCTCTTATGCTTATAACTACATAGTGATATTTGCCAAAATCCAGTTCTCGACAAGCATGGCGAAACTTGGCGAAATATCACTAAATTTGGCTATTAAAAATAGGTCGCTATAAAGAAAGTCAATTTGACGATATCTGTGTAATTTCTCGAAATTCCATTAAAATGTAATATCGAATAAAACTGGGAATTTTCTATAATCGGGTTCCACGAATTTTATCTTCGTGTGTTTGTGTAAAATTAGTTGAATTCTTAAAAACTAGGAAGATATGGAAGCTACTTTTTTTCCCAGAACAAGCCGGAAGGACTTTTTTGTATAGCAATCCCCTTCTTATTAAATCGCAAATTTCTGTTCGGAAATAATAGTATTCAAAAATATAAAAGTGTGGTAAACAATGACATACTATCAAAATCAAAAAACGCTTTGAATATTAATTCATTTTGAATACAGAAATGTATTAAAAATTTTAATCATTTTGACCCCATTTCTTGACGAAGTTTATGTAAAGCTTGAATAAATGTTTTTTTTTTTTGATTAAGTTAAATAAAAAGTACCAATCAATACATTTTTTGGCGTAAATTTATAATATAACTTCGAAATAACTTGGATAATATAAGCTTACACACTTCGCAAAGGATAATGACCTTCTGAAAAACATCTAATGCAATCCTAATTAAATTCCAGCGATCAGTTTTTCTTTATGTTTGCTAATAAAAGGGATTCTTTTTCTGTGGAGAAGCTTTCAGAATCCTGTTAAACTGATTGATTGCTTTTTGTTAATTAAATGAAACTACTATTGCAGTTGACTGATTTCGTCTTTTTACGTAATTATACATTCTTGTATCATTAGTAAAATAACAGAATAAAATATTTATCTTGCTAAGAAAGAATCTTTTGATTTTTACAGAAACAAGAAAAATGCGGCTATCGATTAAAATTTCATTATGATTAATCTTGATTCGTAGATTTATATAACCAATTAGTTTTTTAAAAATAAATTTTATAAAAACCACGCAGGATGGTTTATGAAGGAGCACAGTATCTTGTATTACAAATAATATCTTATATTAGAAATAAATTTTCATTCGTACTCTTTTATCCTATATGTTAAGCAATTCTTTCGCGTTTGTACTAATGCTTTCTGAGTTGAAAACAATATCGGCACAATATTGAGTAAATCTTGAAGAAATTTAATGGTCAATATTGCGTAGTTTATATATTGAAGTAATAAGTCTAATGCTCCTCGAAATATTTATTTAATCTTATTTGCATACATCTATACAAATAAAAGAAAGTTTAGCCCTATTTCTGTGTGTCTGTCTGTAATGGCTAGCGAAATCTACCGCACGTAGAAATCTGAAAAAATTTTAAAGATATTCCAAGACCTTTGCTGGTACATTCAGAATTTTAATTTTTTGATTAGTAGCTCAGATATTAATTAAAAATCACAACTCACTTTGATCAAAAAGCCATATATTTCGTCCTTAGTCATCAAAAGCGCTTACGCATCCTCATAAACTAATTTACGCATCGGAAGCAAGGGAAGAACCGTCATTTCGATTTTATTTCTGTTTTTAGTAGTTTTGTTTTAACCTAAATCGAACAAACTGGTCAGTACAGTTAAGATTGGAGGACGTATTCCGAAAGACCGTATTCTGACGTGTCAAATGCCGCAATCAATTCGAAAAATTATGGCATTTAACCTTTTGAAAAAAAAAAATTCAAAAAGGGGTCGTTTTCACGAAAATAGGTTTTACCACCTTATGGCAACGCCCGTGCAAGGCGCGATTTTAGAGGTACCGACAAACTAAAAATGTACTCTTAAAGCTGAAACCTTCTTCTAATCAATTATGGAATTGGTTTGAAAAAATATGAAATTTAAACCTTTCAATACCCCGGTGAACGCATATCACTTGGCGCCTCTCAGGGACAATATTTTTCAAAGTTAAAAATGAACTAAACGTCCGTAGTTTAGCACAATCTTTTTAGAGCATCTCAAAAGATCAGATTTACATGACCTAAAAAAATTGAAACGTTCAGATGAGTAAAAATATATTTTATAAAATAAAATGTGTGAAAATTTCGACGAAATTAGTAAAAACCTGAGTGTTTCGTCGCTGAAAGAAATGTCTTCTTACGATACTTTTTACCACTAAATGTCTATATTTCTTCACGATTTTTTCACCCAGGCGACGAAAACATTATGCTTTTAACTTCTAAAAATTTTAAGGAATTTGGATAATAACGACAATTTTTTTAAGCATTTAAAATACCGGAAGACCCCCTCCTCTCGTTCCCTTAACCGACTTATTTCAAAATTACAAATAGGCTACAAAAATCAAAATGTACCGAAAAGAAAATACCAAATACAGTGGGTGATCGGTTAACGAATTTAATTGGTTCCAAAACAGAGTTCTCTAACCAAATTATTCGTTAACCGATATAGATTTTGTATTAATTTGTATGAGAATTCAATTAATTCGTTCTTGGAAGCTAAATGTATAAAAAAATAATATAAATCTTCTCTTTATAATACGGTTAATATACATCCTTATTTGATATAGACAGATCGTATTTTGATGGCTTTGTCCGTGTAGTAGCGTATTAAAAAAAAAAAATAAATAAATAAAAGTCACGCTCTTTGTAAATACTTTTAGAATTACATTCATTGACTACGCCATTAAATCATATCAATTTGTCACTTTGACTTTTCAAAAACTCCTTAGTTGTCTAAAAGATCGTGCTTACTGCAGGGCCCAATAAAGCCCAAGTGGAGCTTACAGCCTATTAATAATTTGTAGACTAAATTTAAAAAATAATAATTTGCAGTTAAAAATATTTCTTTAAAAAGGGACACAAAATATTAAAATTAATGTTTCTGATCTGTTCATTCTAATTTGAGGGCCCTAAAATGTAGGGCCCGAACCCCCGGTAGCCAATGAATTAATTAGGCCATATGTATACAACAGGGAAAATGTTCTCTAAGTCGACAATAGATGCAGATAAATACAGCTCGGGAAATCTGAAACACAGCATAGCTTCTTCTTGGCTTTGTTTTTGTAAGGTGTTCGTTATGCGAACATTAAAATCTCTTGCGAAAGTGTTCGTTAACCGATGTGTCCGTAAACCGATCACCTACTGTAGCGTAAACTCTCAATTCTCTTTAAAGAACTGCAAAACATTTACAAAAATACACTACGAAGTTGAAAAATTTTCTGCTCGAAGTCCCTTTTCGTTTTTTCAGAGCATTTTGCCGTAGGATTAACGTTACGTACATTTTGATTAAAAAAAAACACACTTAATTTTTTTAGCTCACAGGCTATCAAAGCCTGCGAGCTAATGTGCCCACCGGTTCTGTATGTGTACATAAGTGTGTATGTACATGTATACGTATGTACGTAAGTAACGCGATAACTCTTGATAGATATATCCGATTTGCTTCAAAATTTTTTCTAGGTTTATCCTGATAAGGCGCCTCCCTGATTAGTTTTGGGGGTTCATTGGTTGAGTATAAAAGGGGGTACGGTGGATTAATTCCCCTTTAACTTAGATAATGGGTTTTTCATGCAGATTTATCAGATTTGCTTTAAATTTGATATACCGGTTAATTCTAATTAAGCGTTTCCCTGATTAATTTTGGGGGTTCATTGGTTAAGTATAAAGGGAGTTACGGGGGCTAATCCCTCCCCTTATCTTAGATAAATGGGTTTTTCATGCAGAATTATCAGATTTGCTTCAAATTTGGTATACCGGTTGAATCTGATAAGGCGCTTTCCTGATTAATTTTGGGGGTTCATTGGTTAAGTATAAAGGGGGGCGGGGGGTACGGGGAGCAAATCCCTCACTTAATTTAGTTAAATGTGTTTTTCATGCAGAATTATCAGATTTGCTTCAAATTTGGTATACCGGTTAATTCTGATAAGGCGTTTCCCTGATTAGTTTTGGAAGTTCATTAGTTAACTATAAAGGGGGGGTACCTCTCCGCATAGGAATACATATTTGGCTATAGACGGTAACTGCTGAAATCAGTTTTTGAGATGTTTATAAAATGTTTATTTAGTTACCTTATTTACATAAATAACGAAGTTTTGTTAAAGCATTCAGGAAATGTTGGAAAATGTTTAATAATCTATGCTTAACGCATGATTTTTCATTCTTGTTTGTTTATTTTATTTTGTTTACAGGTTTTTATTTTTTTAATTAGGATACTTTTATTTTCGGAACCGGTTTCGAAGATAAAAGTATCCTCATAAAACAAACCTGGAAAGAAAAACGAAAAAGGTAAAGAGTGATCTTTATACAAATCTACTTTAGACAGCCAAAGCTAAAAAAAGAAAGAAAAAAAAATCATTTAAAAATACTGAAATGCTAGCGGGCTACCTTTAAAATTTTCTTCCGTAGGATTAGAATTAACGAACGGGTGTTTTCGCATGAGTGAAGTAGTTCCTTAAACCATTTTTGTCTGAATTTTTGTTTTCTCAAATTTTCTCGAAAAATCAATTTTAAATGTTGCAAAAACAACTTGTAAAATGCTTAAAAAAAAAAAAAAAGATACGCAAAAATGTTTTTGCATTTATTTGATAAAATGTAAATGTACTAAATATGGGAATATGCAAAATATTTGTAATAGTATAATATGCATAATTATATGTTTTGCCTAAATTTATATAAAGTAAGCTTTTGAATTGTATTGTATTCCACATTATAATTAGCATTTTTATAAACTACTGAAAAATTATATTTATTTCTTTACAGAGACTAATAACATTATAAGTATTAGTAATAATAAACTAAGAATAATCGTATTTGAGGCTTAAAAGCAATTTGTTTCATAATAATCTTGAAAAAGACTTTACATAAATTAGTCATGCATTACATAATTATTGTCCCCTAAATGTCTAATAAAAACATATACCTATTCGTGCTTTACTCCCTATATTTTGTACGATACAAAAATGCCTGAAAAATAGGCTACGTATTTCAAAAAAGTCTACATGCTAAGATTGCAACTTATTTATTTGGATCCTTGGTTGAAAAAACACAAACAAACTTGTTTTTTACATTTCGTCATCTTGAAAAATTAAAAATCTATAAACTCCGAAAACCCCCTTTATTTAAGCAAATAAATATCCATCTTATGATGTCATCTCTCGGTAATAGATAAAGACATTTACAGATAATTATTTCATACAATTTTCATGTTAAAAAGAAGAAGAAAATTGTGCAAATTTATTGAAATTCGAAGCGTCCCAAAAATGAGACGCTAGGCATAAATGGGTTAAAAGCGAATTTCTAAGATACTACATCATAACTTAAAAATGCATCAATTCATCTTACGAAGTCAAAAGGAACATTCTTTTGGCTTTTGACCTGTTGAATGATCCCTGAAAACAAAGATAAAAAAATGTATTCGCATGATTAATGCTATTATTTAAATCTCTAATTTTATGACGGTTATCTGATGGAAAATATTTCTCTTCTTCAGAATAACCAAGATTAGAAGGGGAAAACAACGAACAATTTCTCTTTTAACTCGTGAAAAATAATAAGCATAAAAGATAATTATGTAGACCATTCTTATCTAATATCTTCATTTTTTTTTTAAATGAAACCATGGAAATTTATGATTCGAAAAAGGAACGCACCTTCGAGATGACAATGATTTATTCAGGTTTCTGTATGAAAGATAAAAGTTCCTTGATTAAATACATTTAGAATATATTTAAATAACGTTAAAATATTATAAGTGTGAAACGGTTTAACGATTTTAAGTTTTAAGTTTTGTCCATTTTGTAATTATATACTGCATAAATACTTAACACCTAGTATGATAAGATGAATTTTTGATAAATTCTATGATTTGGTAAAGTCATAGGGACGCCATTTAAAAAATTTCCTCAAGGAGGCAAATTTTGATTGAGAGGGGCCAAAATTTAATTTTATTTGTTGTGCACAACTGAGAAGCAAATAGTACAATTCCATTTTCACATATCATAATTTTAAAATTAGCCAAAGTATTCATTATGTCTCACATTCTCACTTTGAGAATGCACAGAAATACTTTAGCAAATATTATTGATAATTCTTAATTTCTGTATTTAAGGCGTTTATTTAATGCTAATGTTTCTATTTTAATCAAATCTGAGAAGTTATTTTAGATTTTATGCAATTTATGAAAAAAAATTGAGATGTGTTATACACTCGGGAATAGCCTCCCCCAAATGCTGCCTCTCAGCGCCATCGCTAAGGCTTTTTATTGGTGGGGGAGAGAACCTTAAATTGCCAAGTCAAATTTCAGTATTTGCCAACTCGGTTTATAATTTTGCCAACTTAACACAGTTAGAAAATGTAATATAGTTCTTATTTGTTAAAAGTTTAATAATATTCCCAATTAGTTTTGTAATTTTTGCCAAGTCTATCAGAAACTGAAAATATACTATAGTTTTTATTAAAGTTTTAAACAAATTTTCCTAACTAAGTTTGTAAATTTGCCAAGTGTAATAACATTCGTGAATGTTTGGCGGGGGGGGGGGGGGCTCCCCCCCACGTCCCCACCTTAGCGAGGCCCCTGCTGCCTCTTGGCGCTATAGTGTTGCTTGAGTATTCATAATACATCGTTTTTAGATTATGGTAAAGGATAGTTGGCAGGTTTTATAAAATTTTATCCAGTTTAATATTAGTATGAAAATTTAACACACATTTTAAAACAGTTTTCAACATAATACTGTAACACTGTTACAAACCAGGAAGTCAACGTTAATTAGAAGTGTGAAAGTGTGTAAACTGCATTTTTTCATGTCGGAAAATATAATGTTTCTTATAAGCTCCGAACTGAACTTTTTATTAAAAAGAACCTAGTTGTTTACTTACATAAAATGTTTTATTTTAGAAGTTTGTTATTATTATGGAAAGCAAATTTTTGTCGCCACTTACGTGAAATAATAATTCTTTCTTCTAAATCTTAATTTATAATTTTACTCCGATCTGCTTGTCTATTTATAACGTAATATTTTACAGTGACGGCGCCGTAAGTCTCAGAAACAATTTTATTTTTAATTCTCGAACAAGGCGACGATGACAGGATTTGGAAATGCTAAAACTTTAAAAAAAATATTCTTAAATCTAAATAAATTATTTTAAAACTCTTGTTCCCCAAGATATCTTTTGCTTTACGACATTTTCCAAAACTTCAATTTCCGCAACAAATAAAGATCCGTGAACGTATTTTAACTTTATTCCATTTGTAACACTTAAACTTTCGCCGTGTAAGAAACAGTGTTCCATGTTTCCGAACTTCGAAAACTCTCAAATATAAGGTCAAAAGAACAGAATCGCTAATTCAGGATTTCAAAAATTACTTACCAGTGCGTAAACGTTAGGATCACATTAATCTCTTTGAAATCTGCACTAAAATAGTTTTGACGACTACACACCATGTAAAATTTACATATTTCATCTTAGAAAGTTTTCCTTGGCGTGCTCATTGATATTTGAAATGCAGATGCCAATAGAGAAATTGGCATTCATATGTAACATTTAGCATAGGGAGAAACTTTTACCATTTTGACTGATGTTCGCAGAATGCAAACTTCATACTTACAAACTCAAAGTCAAAATGCTAACGTGTCTAATTTATGTATGCAGAAAATATAAGAACGTGAATTTAGGCGGTGTAATAAAAGCAGAGTTATTTATTCAACTTAAAAGATTTATCTCGAGGTAATAATTCTAATAAATGTTCTGACGATTTATGATTAATAAAGTAAAACTACTGATTAGAGGACACCTTGGGACTCTTGGGATAGCTGGATTTGTCGCTCTTCGGGGGTGTCTGCTGTTCAGTGATAAAAGCATACCAATTGTGGATAAATACAGGGGAGGAGGCATAATTAAACTGCACTTGTTTGAAGGGCTCTACAAGCTAAAGTACTAGGAGAATTTAATAATGATTTTGTATATACTGTGTAGAATATGTGGAAATGACTTGTTAAATAAAAAAAAATGTAGTTCAATATTTTACCAATAGGTGGCGTATATTTGTTGAAAATGTTGACAAAAATAACTCATTTTAAATCCATATTTGATTTTAATAAAGATGTTTTTATTATAAAATATGTCATCTCCACAAAATCTTACGTATCTATGATGCGTCATCAACAATTTTGCAAAAAATGAAATTGGTAAAATCTGTCTGCATTTAATTCTTTTTTAAACCTTAATTTCGTATTTAGAAAGATTTCAAATTTAAGGCAAGACTTTGCGCACAGTCGCCCATGGAATAGACACATTTCTAGGCACACTTCTTGCGTTTACATGTTGTTCTCCAGTACCTGAAGGAAATGCTTCATCAGTTTGCACAACTTCAAGTTTCAATCTGCTCAGGCCTCTAGTAGCTATCCCTCTAAGTTCTCCTATAATTTAAATTTTTTATCATCTTTGTTAGACCATTTTAGGGCATCAATCTTCTTCTCAATTATTTGGGACGGGTAGTCTTTCAAAGCTGCGCCGTATTTATTAAAATTTTGATAAAAGCATTTTATTAATAGAGAGCATTTTTCTTTTGCTAACGTCATGGTTAAAGCTTTAAGCTCATGTCAAATTTCTAATAAAGAAGTTTTTAAATTTAGCTGGTAGGAAATTCTATATTTTTATTTTATTTATGTCTTTATTTAAGGGTATATACAGCACCAACTATTGGAATTTTTTTAAATTGTTTCTTTTATTGCAAAACTTACTTTCGCATATTTTAAACAGTACAAATACCAAATCTTTTAAAAATATTGCAAATAGTTTAGCTTGTAGTGGGTTTTAAACAAGTGTACTTTAATTAAGCCCACACTGTATAAAAAGCACAAACATGTTTGTTAAAAAGAAGTAGTCGCTATTCGGGAGTCTGCATTACAGAGTTTTTACTGCAATTCATTTTGTTTTATTTGTTTTTGAAAACGAAATACATTTATGAATATGTTGATATCTCATATTCTTAAACGGATGCCGAATTAACTGCATTATTTTAAATCACCTATCTCAACTCAAATTTCAAATACATTCCAGTTTTATTTATTAATATTTTATTCTATTTTCATTCTTCAGAATTAAAAAGCAATTTAAATAGCATGTTCCCTTGAAAAGTGATTTCGATAAAGCGTCTTTATATCTAAAAGATAAATCGGAAATGAAATTTGAATTAACTTCAGATAGATCTTCTTGTCGTGTCTCTTTAATTCCAGAGTAAATAAATCAAAACAGCTTTAAACTTTCTTGATTTATTCCAATATTCAAGCATTTATGTTAGGGTAAAAATTGTTAGCAGAAAATAATCTTTTTGAGAAAATATATGAATAGCTTTTCTTGAAAGTCAAAAATATTTAGGATGTTTTCATTTTAAAAAGAACTGGAAAGGTAAATATTATGTATTGAGCATCCATGTGAGAAAATTTTAAACATTACGAACGCTTTTTCTTAATAAAACGTACATAAAACTGAATCTTTTTTTTTACATAAATGATGTTGAAAGATTTTTGCACTTGATCATTGTTACATATACCAAGAGTTAAGATAATGATTGCGTAAATGAAGTGGTTAACTGAAAAAAATTATGGACAAGTTTCCTAATATCCACGAAACCTTTTCAAAGTGTTATTTCTTAGTTAACTACGGTTCTGGAAACTGTTTTTTTTATCTTCGAAATCTATAAGCGAAAAGCCATTTTAAAACACCAGAAAAAGTAAATTTCCACAATTAAAAAAACGTTTAATAAAAATATTTTGGGCATCAAAGGTGTCTTTTTATTTCACAAACGTTTTTATGAATATCGAAAACATATTACTTTTTACATGACTTTTTTAAACGTACAATTCTGTTTGTTTGCATGTGGTAGTCACATCTTGTTACTCGTTTTACACCCACTTCCTGTTGATATAGAGTTTTGAAATTTGGAATATATATGTATTCCTGAAGGCAATACATGAATTGGACATTGATTTTTTAAAATAAGCGGGACAACGGTTAATTTCCTATGGAGAAATTAGTATCAGCTTCAAGAATGAGTATTTATTGAAAATTACTAATGGCAGGGTTACCACAATTTTGGCCAACTTGTCAAAATATCGTCAAATGTGATGAGAACAATAAGGTGCCATGTACGAAGCTAACTTGGCGATAGCTGGCTAATTTGGCCGAAATACCCCTTTTTAGCGTTTATATAAAATATATATATATATATATATATATATTTCTGCATTTTGTGAATTTTAATGAAAGCATGTTTAATTATTCATTCTTTTACATTAATATTTATTGATGTTTATGGTTTGTGGTCTACACAAGTTTCCAAATTTTATTCTTATACTCATCTTAAGCAATTACCCGCTGTTATTAAATTGGCGCAATGCTCAAAATAAATGCTAATGGTTTAGTTATGTATCTAGTTACACTGTTTAGAAACTGCATTACAAACTGAATTAAAAAATACTTTATTTAATGAAATAAACTTTGCGATTGTATTAAGGAAATATTTCTATTTCGTATTTGTGATGAAAACTAATTTTCAGCAAATAAGTTGAAAGGCCCTTCCTTATAGTTATTGAGGTTAATGAGTTAAAATGTGTAAGGGTTTCGCTATCTACATTGCATATAGGTAAATAGGGGCTTTTGCATGATCTATCTTAGGAGAAAAGAGAAACATTCATATACAATGTATACGTACATACATACATACAATTCACATGCAATACACATACAATATAAATTCATAATGACATTAATAATAATAAAACATAACCTTTAAAATAAACATGGGGAACTCTATTTATTAATAATTATAGTGTAAGAAAATTCACTTTAAAAGTCAATGCGATTTATAAATAACATTTTTGCGAAAATTATGAAATTTTAGAAATTGTACTACGTATAAGAAAGTTTGTTTTAAAACACAGTGTTGTTTATAACATTGTTATAGCAATAATAACGGATTCTACATCACGGTTTAAACTAGTTAATTTTAGCCCCAAGGGGCTTCCTACACAAAGTGTAATAAACCCCTGCCCGTTTAAGAAATTGTTTACTTATATTTCGCCAAGATTGTTTTACTTAAAAATGTAGCAGATTGCATTCGTTATAATTTTACGGCAGGTGAAACTAATAATATATCTCTCGAAGAACTGATTTATTATTCCGCGACATGCAAAGACATTAGTGGATCATGACCCATAGTTTGAGAACCACTGCTTTACTAAACGATATTTGGGTATCGATAAAATTAAATTGAATCATACATCTAACTGTTATATTAGGGTAGTCTTTATAAAATAGCAATGAGTAGAAAAATTTAAATTTCTTTGAACTTTAAGAATGCATCTATAAAGCATAACAAAACACAAGTGGATCGTGACCCATAGTTTGAGAAGCGCTGCTTTACTAGACGGTATTTCGGTAACGATAAAATTAAACTGAATTATAAATTTAACCGTTATATTATTGTAGTATTTATGAAATATCTTTCAGGGTTGAAAAATTTAAATGTCTTAAAACTTTAAGAATACATCTATAAAATAAACGATTAGGTGGTAATGGGAAGCTTAATTAGGGTCAATGAAAAGTCTAACAACCAGCGACATAACAAGGCACCAGTGGATCGAAACCCATCGTTTGAGAACCGCTGCCTTAGTAGATGGTATTTGGATAACTATAAAATTAAATCGGATCATAAATCTAAGTTTTATATATTATGGCTGTTTTTGTAAAATATCTTTCAGGGTAGGAAAACTTAAACGTCTTAAAACTTTAAGAATACATCTATAAAATAAAGGATTAGGTGGTAATGTGAAGCTTAATTAGGGTCAATGAAAAGTCTAACAATCCGCGACATAACAAGGCACCAATGGATCGAAACCCATCGTTTGAGAACCGCTGCCTTACTAGGTGGTATTTGGATAACGATAAAATTAAATCGGATCATAAGTCTAAGTTTTATATATCATGTTGTTTTTGTAAAATATCTTTCAGGGTAGAAAAATTTAAATGTCTTAAAACTTTAAGAATACATCTATAAAATAAAGGATTTGGTGGTAATGTGAAGCTTAATTAGGGTCAATGAAAAGTCTAACAATCCGCGACATAACAAGGCACCAGTGGAACGAAACCCATCGTTTGAGAACCGCTGCCTTACTAGATGGTATTTGGATAACGATAAAATTAAATCGGATCATAAATCTAAGTTTTATATATTATGGCTGTTTTTGTAAAATATCTTTCAGGGTAGAAAAATTTAAATGTCTTAAAACTTTAAGAATACATCTATAAAATAAACAATGACAATTTGAAGATTAAGTAGGTGCAATGTAAAGTCTAACAAGCGCAACATAAGCAAACACCAGTGGATCGTGATACATAGTTTGAGAAGCGCTGCTTTACTAGACAGTATTTCCGTAACGATAAAATTAAACAGAATCATAAATCTAACTGTTATGTTAAGGCAGTTTTTATATAATATCTTATAAATTAACTTAAATTTCTTAGAACTCTAAGAGTACATAAAATATACGATTAGGTCACAATGTGAAATTTAAGCACGGGCAACGAAAAGTTTAACAAAGCGAGGTGCAACAAACATTAGAAATAAGTTAAAATATGGTGTTGGAGAAATTAAATAAATTATTGAAATTAGACGGGGAAGGAAAATATAAAATGTAACAAACAATAAGAAAAATGAAATTAAGTTCGAAGGTGGAGCATTAAAAAATAATCAAATCAATAACGTTTTGATAATATTAATTTGAAAAGTAAATGAATGCATATCAGTTGAGGGTAAAGTGATTCACACATCAATCAATTGCTAATAAATAAGAAGAAGAATTTGTAAATTATTGGAACATTATGTTAGTTGTTTTAATGGAAATGTTGTTTAAAATTGAGGTCGAGATAATTATATTATGATCAAAAGTTAGAAAAACATTCGAGCAAGATAATTTTAACACAGCCAAGTTCGCTAAATACAACAGAATTTTGTCATGAAAAATTATTTTTAAAATCGGGACATTCCATTATCTCGAATCATATTGTTACACCTACATTGTTACGAGCAAGCAAGTAAAACCATGAAAACATTATAAATCAGAGCATTTTGAAGTATTATCCTAATTAGCAAAAAATTTAATAGAAATAGGGGGAAAAATACCACATTAAAATTCATATAACAAAGAGCTATTTTAATGTAATGTACCTCTCTAACGTTTTGAAAAGTAATTTTAAAATTACTCATTTCTTACTGAAAAAAGTTGGTTTTCTTCGACTGTTTCGTTTTCTCGGCACGTAATAAGTTTATTACTTCATTTTCCAGTTTATAGAATAATTTACATTTACTTTCCTTCTAAGAAACTTTGTTTAACATCGCGGAAATTAATACATACTCTCTCTTTCTCCCCCAAAAAGAAATAAAATCATCAAAAATCGTGAAAAAGTACAGGAAGTAAGTTACGGGAACAATCCTGTGTTTTCTGAGTTTGCTTCTTTTTTCTTTTCTTTTTCTTTTTCTTTTCTTTTCCTTTTTTTTTTTTTTTTTTTTTTTTTTTTTTTTTTTGTAGAAATTTTCGTTATTTGACTGAAGAATTTCAGGAAAGTTTCAGCTTCGGTTTGAGAATTTTTCAAATTCTGTCTGGAAAAGAACACAAGTCAAAAATCCCTTTCTAATACGAAAATGTGCTAAGCAGCACAGATGCCGGAAAACGTCTGTGATTTCACGAAAATTTTAGATTGAAGAATTTCGTGTGATTTTAGTGTTAGAATGTGTAGTTTTCTGCATTTTTTGGAAAAATGGGCAAAACGTAGCGGACATTTTTGTGTAGACATATTTAATCAACAGAAAAATCCATTCAATTTTCGTTTTTTTTTTAATAATGTAACTTCAGCATGGGTTTCTAAGCCAAAAGCCTTTTCAGTACATACAACATCCAGTTCATTTTTCTCACCATCATTTTGTTAAGCCTAGTGTTTCACTTCTCACCAAATGTTTCTAAGTCATTATCGTAATCTACTAATCTGAAAAACTCTTCCTTTGATCATTACTGCTGATGGCAAATCATTTACTTTTCGCATTAACGTTTAAACCATCCTTATGTCTTTTGTGAATTTGAATTTAGCGAAACAATTTTTTATTGATTCAGAGGAAATATTATTACATGATTTGTTCACGATATATACTGTTCAGTATATATCGTGAACAAATCATGTAATAAAAATTCTTACTTCAAAGTAAAATTTAAATTTGCTTTATAATTTGAGAGAAATTATTACTGCAAAATTTTGTGTTATGCATATTTTTGCACAACTTTGTGTTATTATAATCTATGGAGGTTACAATCATTTTTAAGACTTCCAATAATATAGCCGATTCGTTATTTTTCCAATGATTTGCAGAAACTGTGCCAGAATCATTTGTTCCTTCGTGATTTTTTTAAAAATAACATTTCATTTCATTCTTTCCATTTGCATAACAAGCCATTTGTAGCATTGGAATCACTGATTTTTAAATCTCCTGCTAAATATTCTGCTTTATGACTCAACATCAATCCATTGATTGGAACACTGCGGGCGTATTTAACAGAGAACCATCTTTAACCTCATATTCTTTTTCAGCGTGTTTTCTTTCTGATTGAGTTTTAGGTTGTATTTCCGATCACTAAAGATTGTTTATTTTTTATTAATTTCAAAACTTCAGTTTATGTTATCTCGTGTTTTAATTTGCAAGTTCCAACTCCGTACACTTATTTACATCTGCGTACCGATAACACTTATTATTATTTAAGCAAGGTCTTTTAGTCTGAAGAACATTGTAAAAAAAATCACAAAAATAACGTTCTTGAAAAGCTGAAACACATTGAATATAATAACGAGCTTGAGCTTACTGTTTAAGCTAAAAAAATTAGAATGTGCTTTAGAATGGAGAAACGCACTGTGTACCCCGATTAGAAGGAACGATTCTGGTAGGGTTGATGTTGGCAAGAGCCTCGAATCCGGCAGGATAAAATTAGCAAACGGAACGTGGTTGGTTGATTGGCTCCCCCTTATTTCAACATACAGGAACAGCCGCTCTTATTTTCATTACCACCACTCTCTTCTGGTTCGCAGAGCAGTGGAAAGATCTTATTAAATTTTCATTGGCCACTCTCTCTCTCTTCTGATTGGATGAGAGAAGTTTCAGGCCGGATCCTTTTAAACTTTTTTGCTTTTCGTGAATTTTTACTCTTTTTTTTATTTTAACTGCTTTTCTCGCTTATTTTTTTACTTTTTA
Source organism: Maratus speciosus (assembly GCA_963932465.1). Classification (NCBI taxonomy): domain Eukaryota; kingdom Metazoa; phylum Arthropoda; class Arachnida; order Araneae; family Salticidae; genus Maratus; species Maratus speciosus. The sequence continues at coordinate 485,817,062 of OZ010793.1, forward strand.
TATTCTTATTTTAAACTTATTTCATATTTTTATTACTGTTTGGCCCTCAGGGTTGCCTTTTGGTTTGTAATGATTTTCTTCTTGGGACTTTGCGCTGCCAGGTCTGGACATTCTGAGTAAATTGTCATCTATGTTTTTCTTTCCACACGGACATTTCTACTATTGGAGGTAAAGGAATTTATTTTCCTAGCAACTCGATAATTTTTCTCGTCCAAGCCCAAGGTATTTAGATAGCGCATAAAGCATTCATTGCAATCATCCCAGTTAAACTTTAGAAGATTTCGAATCTTTAAGGTAGGACAAGTTTTTATACGAGAGGAACAATCCTTTTTTGCACATTAAAGGTTTGTTCTTCTTTTCTTTTGTGAATCTCGCAGAGTAGCAGCAGAAGGCGCACATTTTCTTCACTCTTTTCCAAATATTTCATGTAACTTTGAGGTTTATGCATTCTCGATGAAAGGGCAAATGTATTTCTTTAAGAGGCTTTTAGTTATTTGTTGAACATGCAATTAGCTTTTTTTTACATAAACGACAAAAAAAAAAAAAAACTTAGTAAATTAGGGCGAAGTCGGAAATATTATTGATAAGAATTATTCCTTTAAGCGCGATGCTACATAGTGTAGTATTCTATTAATCGGGGACTCTTATGCTGAAATAAATTACAATATTTTGGTACATTGAGAAATCAATACTATCATAGCGCAAGCCCAGTGATTTTCCTAAACAGATAGGGCCAAACTGCTTTGCATTTCACATGCCGCGCGGCGATTTTTACAAAAATTATTTTTTCGATTAAAACTGCATAAAAAGTTTCATTTGCAGAAAGATTAGTAAAAAAATAATGTTTGAGCGTCGAGTTACGTTCAAACACGTATATATTCTTAGATAAAAAACTAATTAAATTCTGTGGCTATGATATCCATGAATTGTCAGGGCCTACAACGCCCATCACTGTTTTCTTGACCCTAGGCCTCAAGGTGCTATACAGCATATGTCCCGGTCAGGTGGTCAGCCTAACGCGGGACATTTCTATGTTTTACTTCAGAAGCAAGCTTGATGCTCATTTTAGCGACTTCGAAGGGATGAAAAGCTGAGTGAACCTTGCCCAGCCGGTAGTCAAACTCTCGACCTGCAGCGTGGCGGTCAGATGCTCTGACCGCTACTCCACTGGTATATTTTAGTTTTTTTGCTGTGATTTTTTAGGTCGAATTTCAAACAATAGATGGCGCTGAGAGGAATAGATGCTCAGTCCAGACCCGATTTTTGGTATTTAAGGATCCATTCAATACATTTTAATCTCCTTTTTTTTTGCATGATAGAAGAAAGTGACTGAAAAACCGACCCTGGATTTAGCGGCTATTGCTTGCACTCTGCCATTTATCGATGCTATTTGTAACTAAAACTCAGAATCGCAGCATACAAACTCCTGAAATCTTACATAACGCTCCTGCAAGATTTTTTAAATATCTGTCACCGTTTGCAAGTTATTGAATTTTAAAATAATAGGTCATTTTTGAGACTCTCGGTATAAGTAAACATTTCTACGATTATAATATATTTTATTAATATTCTTACACAACTATTTCGAATATGAAATAATTTGCAAAAGCATATATATATATATATATATATATAAAACCATAATATATAACAAATCGTCATCGATTTCCAATAATTGAAATTAAATTTATAATTTAGCAAATATTCATAACACAGACATTTTACAGAATAAAGAAGGAACATGTAACTAGTAATACAGAATTTTATTAAATGCAACTAATTCACTAGCATATTGCTGGCAATAAATCTATTTGAAACATATGAAAAAAAATCCAATTTTTGTTAAAGTCCGATTAAAGACAATAGATATTAAATCCAGCTAAATAACGTTGAACCAGAAAAAGCTGTAACATAAACACAAAAAAGATAAAATGGATGAATGAAGCCGGAAGCTTACAAGTATTTCACTTGATCACGGGTACATAAAATACATTTATAAGCAAAAAACATAGTCGATTTCTGTAACGGAATTCAGCAATAAGCAAATATTTAATTCCATTATGTACCCAATCGACTAATCACCAGAGATTATTAAACAACCATGTAAAATATTAAACAATGTGATATCCACAACTATGAAAACAATTAAAAAATGAAACAAATTAAATCATAGACAAACCCAGCACGAGGAGAGCCAAGACATATTAACATTGACACAAACAGAATACGTATTTTGGCTTAAAATACCGCTTAAATACTGACACAGTTAAAGCTAATGCTACCGTTGCCGCAACAGATAGTCCTTATAATAATTATTATTACAATCGATAATAATGATCCTGTAATAAATTACAAGAAGTGGTTTAAAATTAAACTATTAATAATTAATATATATATATATATATATATATATATATATATTATATTCCCACATGCAGAAACTATGGCTATATTATTCCCGCTAGCAAATAATGTAATTTGTTTATTAAAAAAAGGGTGCTATAAAGGAGAAAATAAGGAGAAGCATCGATTTTGAATTCTGAAGAGCGAACAGGCATTCGAAGTTTAAGAATAAATTAGAGGCGTATGAGATTGGAAAAATGGGGAAACTTAATAAAAGAAAAAGACAAGGCATTAGGGGGAGAAAGGATGATCATGCAATTTAAATGGGAATGACATAATGAAAACTAAGATTAAGTAGTTCAGTGAAGTTAAAGAGTAAAACAAAAGTTTTAATTATACTTGAAAAATGAGAAAATATGTGAACACTTTTAAAAGAGAAAGTAGATTATTTAAAAATTGATAAGTTAATGGAGTAAATAGCTTTTGGGCAGCATCTAATATTGTATTCTGGTTTTATATTTCCTTTTTTAGTCAGATGTTATTCGTAAAATGTAAAAAAAATCTGTATATACACTGTTAAAAATTTTGCAGCATTCTGGCAGGTCATTCGACCGTTTTTTGAAAAAACGGTTTCATAACCATAATTTAACTATATTCTGACCATAAAATGGCCAATAATATGGTCAGAATAGTGGTAAAATTACGGTTGTGTAACCGTTTTCGGAAAAAACGGTCAAATGAACCGCCAGAATGCTGCAAATTTTTAACAGTGTATATAAAAAAAGTTTCTTAATATTATGAACTAATAAATTTTATAAACACAAAGTAAAAATGCAATTATGATGATCATCATAATACAGACAACGGTTTTAAAATGTCCTTCCTTTGAGTGGATTTATTTCCAAAGCGAAAAGTATCAAATATTGCAAAATAAATTATTTCGTTGAATAATCACAAAGGAACGTAACTAATTTGAAATAGTTTGGCAATATTTTCAAAGTCTAAAAATGTCATGCACAACATAGACGTTTCACAAATGGAAAAAGAAGAAATGTCAGCCAGTTTCTTGAAATTTTGTTATTTATAAATCCAATGTCACTGAAAACAAATAGATTTCATACATTTATTTATGTAATCTCTCTATTCTAAAAAAAGTAACTAACGCTTTTACCGTCGCTGTAAAAGTATTAATATTAAGAAAATTACTACATACGCAAATATGAAAATGGGTCGTATTATAGAGAAATATTCGATAAACACGCTGATGTTGATAGTTTTTAAATCGAATAATTATTTTAAGAGATATTTAATGTTAAAGATGGTCAAAATCGCCCCATTAAAAAAGATTTATAAGAGCAAAAACTATACATAGGAATTTAATAATTTTTCCTAAGGATAATACCTTAGAAACTACCGGTGTGCAGACTGCATTTATTTTTTTTTAATTTGACTAATTTTTTGAGTGTTTATTTCCATATTAAATTCAAATTTCTAGAATTTCAAGAGATTTTTTTTTCATATTATAGAAAAGGTGATTATTTTAAATTGTTGCAAATATTAAAAACAACCACACTTATTTTCTTTCAATTAAAGATTTATTTACACGTGACAATTATAAGCAGAAAAAAACTTTCAAATGAGAATTAAATGGTTACGTATTAAAAGCATGAAAATATTGATATCATAACGTCATACGTCCTAAAAACTATATTTACACGTGAATTTTAAAAGAGAAAGAAAAGTTTAAAATAATAAATACATTAATATTCGTTAAAAGCCGTAAATGGAGAAAATTACTTCATATTTAAAATGGCCAGATAATAATATTGCCAAACAGTTTAAATTAAAAAATATATTTACACTACATAGTTATTTCTTATTTCTTGATGATCTTTTAAATTATTGCTGCCGATTCTAAGGCAGCGCAAATAAAAATATTTCCTTTATAGAAACAAAAGTATTTTCACGTGACGATTAAAAAGAGAAAGAAAAGTTTAAATTAAGAAATTTAATATGCTTTAAAAGCTGTAAATAGCAGAAATTATGTCATATTTAAAATGCCAAATAATGATATTGCAAAATAGAATAAATTTAAAAATATATTTACACGATTCATTTATTTCATATTTTGAGATGATATTTTTAACTATTGTTGTGAATTCTAAGACAGCGCATATAATATTTACTTTCTAACAACAAAAGTGTTTTTACGTGATTATTAAAAAAAAAAAAAAAAAAAAAAAAAAAAAAAAAAAAAAAAAAGAGAACTTTGGTGGAAATAACATCATATTTAAAACGATAGATTTAAAATGTCTTATTTAGAACAACTTTCTTATAGCTTTGTTAAAAATACCGGAGACAAAGACCCTTACTTAATTCATTTTATATTAGTTTATTTTCAAATGTTTAACTGATCTTGTTTAATCAAAGACGGAAAAAGCCATTGGATATCTTAACAGCAGCTTAATCAGCCTTAAAATCCCTGAATCAGAGGGAAAGGAATGGTAACCCGTATACAGCGATATAGCCACTGTTTTTTTTAATCATAATCCAATCTTCTGAAATCTTTTGAAAGCCGATAAAATTACGTTTTATACGTAAAGTATATTACGTGTTGTCCCCCTAGTAAAGAAAGGAAAAAAAAATACAATTTCTAAAATAAATAATGATGCGTTAAAAACAATAAGATTAATAGCAACCAGATAATTTAATAGATATATTTTTTAAAAGAAACTTTCTTTCTGCTATACTCCAAGAAAATTTCATTTTTAGTTATTTTACAATTTATTTATACTTTACGTCCTTCTTGGTTCTTTTCCAGAATTATAGACTTTTTCTATACTCTTTATAGCTTCGTCTTTTATCTCTGTGAGATAAAGACACTCCTTTCCTTTTTTAAATCTTTATCCTTTTATTTTTTTATTACAGTACATTATAGTACTACGGTTAGACATTTTATTATAGCTCCTCTAAAATGTATTACACAATTACTCATCTACAGGATGTTAAGTTGCCAGCAACTAAGAATCCCATCAAAGAATCACCTATTCACCTTTTGTGGCAGTGGTAACAGTCTCCTCGGCAAAATATCTTCGAAGTGTATATTAGTGTGAAACTTAACTCTAAGGGAAAAATAAAACATTTTTGTTTTGATGTGTAATAGTGATATTTATTTTCCTTTTTGAATGCCTAAACTATCTGTGCCTAAATGCTTAAACTGCCTAAATTATCCTGCCTTCCTACTCACTTTTGCGATTTTGCATTTTCTGTAATATTTAAAACTGTGTATCTGCTCCGTAAATGAAAATACATCAAACTAAAAATGCATAACAACATCTGCATTCAATTGCGTTTATGACGAAACCTTTGGTTTGTAAATATATTAATATTAATTACTTCAAAACGTTCTTTTCCGTAAGTCACTTTCACGATTTTTATGATTTCTGAAATCTTTAAACACCGAATCTTCTTTTTCAAACAAACGACGAAAAAAGTAAAAATTACCAGGAAATATTTACGTTCATTATCATTTCGAGATCTGCTATCTGTTTCGAAAAATATGAATTTTAACCCTTTGAAAAAATTTCGTTTCCGAAAGTCACTTACGCGAATTTCGTTTTTATTTATGCCATGTTTAAAAATCGGCATCGAATTCGTAAATCAAAATACAAACAAACCAAAGATACCATGTCATATCTACGTTCACTTTTTCTTTACAATGTCACATTCACTTTTATTTCAGCACTTCATCTCGAAACTGGGCAGCCGTCATAGAACCCCGTCTAAATATGTGCAGGTCTGTGCGATATCCCAACGAAATCCCTTCCCACACCATGATGCTCCCACCTCGGAATGCGTCATGTCCGGTGATGTTCTGGGCCCAATTGCGTGTGCCTATTTCTCTCTTAACCTTTACACGCTTGTCATCTGGTTGCAGGACAAATCTCGACTCATCCGTGAAAATAACGTTGCGCCAATCAGGCACAGTACATTTGATATGTTACCGACACCACTTTTATCAGGCCTTCGGACCCCCCCCCCCCCCAGGAGTGGGCAGACAGAGGAACACAAACTCGGAGTACCCGGACGTATAGTCCATTCATGTGTAGATTTCGGTCCACAGTATTGGCAGATATTGTTTTACCAATGGACCCTGCAACCATACATGCCACGCGTGAGGAAGTCGCTATTCGATTCCACTTGGCTACAACAGCAACATATAGAACATCCACGGTGATCGTAACGCTTGGATGATTGTCCACAGGTCTTCGGACAATTGTTTGACTGGTTAGGAATTGTTTCTGTAATCTTGAAATTATGGAATGCGTACGTCAAAGAAAACGACAAGATCTGTGATCGAGTGTCTCGCTTCAAATCGTCCGATGGTACTTCAATGCTCAAAATCTTCCATTTGTTGCACTTAATCTTATACGACTGCCTTTTTTTACTTTCTTCTATCTTTATAAGAAGAAAGTATTGGATTCATGAAAATTTTCGACTTCCGGTTTTTGACGGATTTGCACGTTTTAGGGGTCAGAGATTCCAAAAAACATGTTTTTACAAAATGTCTGTCTGTGAGTCTGTCTGTCTGTATGTATGTGACACAAATTTTGTGGGCGCTCTATCTCAAGATCTAATGCACGGAATTTAATAAAAATTTATATTCAGGTAGTCCCTGATATAGATTGGTGCTTATTAGTTTTTGGCGTAAATCGCCCGGCAGATGGCGCAGCTATGCTGCATTTTGTAGGATTTCCGCAATAGCTCTATCTCAAGAACTACAGCACGGATTTTTATAAAACTTCAGATTCAATTACTCCTTGATATGAGTTGGTGCTGTTTACGTTTTGGTGTAAATCGCCATTGTCGCAGTAGCTCTATCTCAAGAACTAATACACACATTTTCATCAAACTTCGAATTTAGTTAGTCCTTCATATGAAATTATGCTGACTACATGTTGGTGTAAATCGCCTCATAGGTGGCGCTAATGTGGTGCATTTAGAACGATTTCCTGAATAGTTCTAACTCAAGAACTAATGCACAAATTTTCATCGAACTTCCGATTCAAGTATACCTTGATTAATATTGCTGCTGATTATGTGTTGGTGCAAATCGATCAACAGGTGGCGCTGCTATGCTGCATTTGTCATGATTTGCGCAATAGCTTTATCGCAAGAACTAATGTACGAATTTCCCCAAATTTCATATTCAGTTAGACGTTGACATAAGTCGATGATGATTAGGTTCTGGTGTAAATCACCCTATAAGTGGCGCTGCTATGCTGCATTTACACGATTTCAGCGATAGTCATATCTCAAGAACTATAGAACGCAATTTCATCTCTTTAAAATCCTTAGGATGAGCATAGATTGCCTTTTAATTTTGGCAAAGTGATAAGGAATTTTGAAGTATTGACGTGTATGAGATAGAAGAAAGTTTTGGGATTGTTATGTCCGACTAGTTAATATTTATAGGCATGAAATTGTAATTGGCTGTTACTTAATATATTTGCATACTTCCATTGAACTATTCAGTGAATTAAAGCATATACAATTCGGATTGGCTTCTGGAAAGTTACATTTTTTCTCTGCGTGCTTAACTTTTGGCAGTGAGTGTATTTATTTACATTTATAACGTAGATTTATTTTTGCGCTATTGCTTTAAGATTGTAATACCCCGAACTAACCTTTTAGCTATTGTTTCTGTAAAATTTTGGCATAGAAACAATGCCATTTAAGGATAAAATATTCAGTTTGAAAAATAAAATCCCGTAGGATTTCCATGTGTGAAAAAAAAGGTTAGAAGGAAACACTACTTTTTACAACTAAATATCAATGTTTTAGCACGAACATTATTCACAGTCATCCTTAATTTTACGCTTATTACTCAAAAATTTCAAAGCGTTTGAATAATAAGTTTTTTTTTTAAATATTAAATGACACAATGAAAGAAATAAAAGTGAGAAGAAAACATTTTTTAGCTGCCAAAGGCTGTCGAAATTAATGCGGTACCCAGATTTAATTTTTACTGGATAGATTTTCTTTTGCAAATAAAATATCATACAGAATCGAGGACATACAGAATACACTACTGAACGCAAGGGAACCCCTTGCATTACGATTGATTAGAAAGTTTTTCTGTCAAATATATAAAATCCTTCAACATATTTAAGCTTATTATCACAGGACCGGACAACGCCGGGCTGGTCAGCTAGTTTAAACATGGCGTAATTTAAAGTTAAAAACTCATCTTGTCGCTCATATATGTTCATATTAAGAAAATCCTAACAAGAAATCACTATAAGGAGGCGACTGCTTATCGACATAGACCTTTCTCTCCTCCCTTCCCCCTTTGTTATATTAGCTACTAAACCTACTTGCTTATAGAGAGTTCTTTCCTCAAAAAATTTTGAAATAAAACCAGGGCTCGAAATGTACCGGAACAAACTGGAACGATGTTCCGATTCGTGAAATTGTGACAAATGTTGTTCTGGTTCGTGAAAGTATGGAAAATATTGTTCCGGTTTGTGGAATTATTAAAAAATATTATTACCGTTTCTAATATAGAGCTCACTATGCTTGCTCTGTGTAACTTTTTTTTTTCTAATTATTTAGATTCTTTAATGCATTTTTTTAAAATTGGTTTTTCTACGGTTAAATATAATTTTGCTAGACAGCAAAGGCCCGATTATCCGAGTTCATATGGACCAAGTTCACCTCGGATAAACAAAAAACTCATATAAACCGGATTGACAGAAATCGTTACCAACTAAGGAGATGAAATATAAATTTTCACTTAATTCGTTCATTTTTATGGTACTAGCAATATTTCTTTGATGTACATTTCCTTTACTTTTAAGAAATATCGGGAATGAAATTGCTTATTTGATAATGCTCTGGATAGTCTTTTGTTTGTTGAATGTCAATTTTGCTGCAGTATTGAGCTACTGCATAGCTACCAATTTCTAAGATTTTTTTTTACCTCTAAAACTTACCAGGAAATTTTGCCTAATTCAATCGCCAAAATCTAAAAATTGTCCAAAAATTATTCAATTTTCGAGGTAACAAAACCGTACAAATTGGCAGCTGTGTGATTCTATTAGTGTCATGAAGATTGGAGGTGTAGCCTTTTCTTTCTGCTCAAAGTATTAAAGTTCTTTTTAATCGAACTTATACCTTTGGAATGGATCATTTTCTTGGGATAAACTAATGGCTTCCATTATTATGAAACAGCCATTATAAATGAAGTGTTAGGTGAAGGTGAATTAGAAAACCATGTATCTACTTCATTGTGAAAAAACGCCTTTAACATACGTGGCCTGTCTAAAAAAATTCCGACCTTTCTCCAAAAAAATACATAAGTTATCTGTCGGGTTTCGTACCATAAATCCGTTCAAAGTACTTCCCTTGCGCCTCCACATACTTAGCCCACCATTCTTTCCACTGCCGAAAATACTTCTGGAAGGCTTTTATTTTGGAATCGTGTTCAACTACGCCATCGCATTCTGCATATCTTATCTCTACTCTCGAAATGGAATCTTTTTAATGGTGCCTTCAATTTCGGAAACAACCAGAAGTCTCAAGGAGCCATGTCTGAAGAGTAGGGATGTTGGCGAACTTTTGGAATTCTAAGTTTTGCCAAAAAAGTCTGAATCAGGCACGATGAATGAGCTGAAGAACTGATGAATCTTACAACACCTGATGAACCTTACGAATTGTTTTGCTTAGAGAATCACCAAGTTTTGACAATATTTGATGCAGTACCTTTGTTCAACTCGTTCAATCATCTTGAGAGAAATCAAAATCAGGCGAACACGTATGACAGCACCTCACTCGGCAGCCAGCAGGAAACGTCTGGCACACTGGAATAAGTGTGAAAAATTCAAGCATGCGCAATAAGCTGTCTCCTTCCAATATGCACAGTAGCGTCGCCGTAGAATCACTATTGTGAGCGGAAAAAAGGTCGGATACTTATCAGACAGACCTCCTACATATCATTTACATGGTAATCTGAGTATATTTAAGCGAGTTAAAATGCAAACAGACAGATGGCCAAACAGATATATCGCCAGAGAAATCCCAATTCATTAGCAATTTTCTACTAACTGTGTTGGAAGGTATTAATAATGCCTGAAACATAATGACAATATTCAAAAAGTTTAATACGCTGATAACGAACGAAAGTTTAGTCAAATGCAATTCCGTAACGTTTATTTGCACTTTGTGTCGTCAGAAATGAAGAGTATGAAATCCTTCCCAATTTCTTAATGACATATTTTTTACTTTATTCTATCTTTACAAGAAGAAAGTATTGGAATCATGAAAATTTTCGACTTCCAGTTTTTGACAGATTTACACGTTTTAGGGGTCAGAGATTCCAAAAAAACATGTTTTTACAAAATGTCTGTCTGTATGTCTGTCCGTCTGTCTGTCTGTATGTGACACAAATTTTGTGGGCGCTGTATCTCAAGAACTAATGCACCTAATTGAATAAAAATTTATATTCAGGTGTCCTTTATATAGATTGGTGCTGATTAATTTTTGGTATAAATCGCCCAACAGGTGGCGCTGTTATGCTAAAATTTGCAGTATTTACATTATTTTCGCAGTAGCTCTATCTCAAGAACTAATACACACATTTTCATCAAACTTCGGATTTAGTTAGTACTTGATATGAAATTATGCAGACAACGTGTTGGTGTAAATCACCCAATAGGTGGCGCTGCTGTGCTGCAATTTAAAACGATTTCCTCAATAGCTCTATCTCAAGAACTAATGCACGAATTTTCATCAAACTTCAGATTCAAGTATACCTTGATTAATATTGCTTCTGATTATGTGTTGGTGCAAATTGCTCAACAGGTGGTGCTGCTATGCTGCATTTGTCATGATTTGCGCAATAGATCTATCTCAAGAATTAATGCCCGAATTTTCCCCAAATTTCATATTTTTTAGACATTGACGTAAGTCGATGATGATTCGGTTCTGGTGTAAATCACCCTATAAGTGGCGCTGCTATGCTGCATTTTGCTGGATTTACACGATTTCAACGATAATCATATCTCAAGAACTAATGCACGGAATTTCATCTTTTTAGAATCCTTATGATGAGCATAGATTGCCATTTAATTTTGTCAAAGTGATAACGAATTTTGAAGTATTGACATGTATGAGATAGAAGAAAGTTTTGGGATTGGTACATCCGACTAGCTTAATAAGGAGTTTGATAATTTATTTATAGCCAAAATCTTTTAAGTACTTACTGATTTCTAGTCTTACAAATTAGCATATATAAAAAACATTTTATTTTCAACTTTTTAGAGTTTAAAATATTTCATTCTTGTAGCTTTGCAGATAGTTGGTACATTTTAACGAGCTTAGTTTGGCACATAAGTAACTCCTTTTTACTTTCTTCTATTATATTACTATATTACTTTCTTCTATCTAAGTATTGGATTCGTGAAAATTTTCGGCTTTCTTTTTTCGACGGATTTAGACGTTTTAGGGGTCAGAGATTCCGAAAAACATGTGTTTACAAAATGTCTGTCTGTGAGTCTGTGACTCTGTCTGTCTGTCTGCATGTACGTGACATTTTTTTTTTTTTATGGGCGCTCTATCTCAAGAACTAATGCACGGAATTTAATAAAAATTTATATTACGTTAGTCCCTGACACAAATTGGTGCTGATTAGTTTTTGGTGTAACGCGCTCAACAGGTGGCGCTGCTATAAAGTATTTTTCACGATTTCCACAATAGCTTAATATCAAGAACTAATGCAAGGATTTTCATCAAACTTCAGATTCAATTAGTCCTTGACATGATTTGACGTTTTATAAATTTTGGTGTAAATCTCTCAATAGGTGGCGCTGCTATGCTGCATTTTTTGCGATTTCTGAAATAGCTCTATCTTAAGAACTAATGCTTGGATTTTCAACAAACTTCAGTTTCAGGTATACCTGGATATGAATAACTGCTGTTTATCTTTTGGTGTAAATCGCTCAACAGGCGGCGCTGCTATGCAGCCTTTTTCACGATTTCCAAAAGAGCTCAATTTCCAGAACTAATGCACGGATTTTCATCAAACTTCAGATTCAGTTAGTTATTGACATTAATTAAAGTTTTACACCTTTTAATGTAAATCGCTCAACAGGTGGCGCTGCTATGCTGCATTTTATGCAATTTCTGCAATAGCTCTATTCTCTAGAACTAATGCTTGGATTTTCAACAAACTTCAGATTCAGGTATACCTTGATATGAATTAGTTCTGTTTATGTTTTGGTGCAAATCGCTCAACAGGTGGCGCTGTTATGCTTCATTTTTCAGAATTTCTACTATATCTCTATCTCAATAACTAATGCACGAATTTTCATCAAACTTAAGTTTCAAGTATACCTTGGTATCATTTAGTCCTGTTCATGCTACATCTTTTAGAATTTCCGCTATAGCTCTATCTAAGATAGTTCTATCTAAGAACTAATGCAGGAATTTTCACGAAACTTCAAATTCAGATATAATTTGATATGAATTGGTGCTAAATTGATGTAATTTCTTGTACTATTTAAATGATTTAATTGATGTGATTCATATAGAAGAAAGTTTTGTAATGGCCGCAACATACTAGTTTTGTAACTGGTATTCAGTTGTAACTGAAAAGGCTATTTAGCGATGCATCATCTGTGTCCGAAAAACTGAAAAATAGCATAAAATGAATTTATTAATTTATAACTGAGTTAAAAAGGTATTAAAATGTAGTATTGTTATCTAAAACACACCTGTACACATAATCTTTATAATCATAGTATATCAGGAAGTGAATTAAAAGTCGGTTATCATATTAAATCTTTTACTTGCATGAATCAAGTAAAGTTATGTAAAGTAATGTAAAAATAATTATGTAATTTAAAGAAATAAATAACAATTAAAAACGTTTTTCAGTATAATTGTTAGCTTTCATTGCTTAATTGTATCTAAATATTACTATTTTAGTTTTATTTACAGTTAATACTTAATGAATAAACTTTACTGAATGGCATTAAAGATTAGCATTCTAAAAAAAAACATTCGAATTAAAAACTCCTTTAGAGTATTCAGGGATTTCACAGTGCAGAATTAAAATATAAATGCCTATTATTTATATTCAAGAAAAGCTAATGAAAAAATAGGTCCTTTAAAATACGAAGAAAAATTCGTATTAAATGTATGAAAGAGAGTGAAGGGGAATTTATTCTGCAAAAACCGGCAATCTTCTTTTTGATAATAACATAATTCTGTCGAGAAAAAAATATAATCCCATGACACACTTTAAATTTTTCAGAAGGAAGAAAAATGGTTCTTTAAAAGCTTAATTCAACTTTATTGAGAATAAAAGGGCTTTTAAGACGGCTAAGCGGAAAACTTGAAAACCTGATAGATTTATCTACCTTTATTTAATAATGGTAAAAAAGTGGCACTATCTAAATTGAGGTAATCACTTTCTTAAATAGGTTTTTAAAATGGAGTACATATGAAGGCATGATAAAAAATTCCGTTTTTCGAACAATTATTTTATCTTATCTAAAATAATAAAAAAAATATTTTTCATTCATATGTATAAAATATTTGGATGCGTAAAACACATTTCCTAAGTGAAAGCATGCAATTTGATTGTTAAAAGTAAAATTAAAAGTTTATTTTTTAATAAACACTTATATAAGCATGCAATGTTTATCTTAAAATTCATGCCTAATTACATGACTCGAATTCTAGTAAATTCCGATAATTTGGCGCGGGCTCCGATTATTGAAAATTAATTCCTTTAAATTTATGCTTGATATAAAGAGCAAACTGAATTTATTAAAAAATATATCAGTTTTGTTACGTTTATTATTACTTTCTTCTATCTTTGAAAGAAGAAAGTACTGGATTCGTGAAAATTTATTGAATTTCGGTTTTCGACTGATTCACACGTTTTAGGTGTCAGAGATCCCGCAAAAACATGTTTTTACAAAATGTCTGTCGGCCTGTGACTCTGTCTGTATATCTGTCTGCCTGTCTGTATGTGACACAAATTTTGTGGGCATTCGATCTCAAGAATTAACCCAGCAAAGTGAGAATTGCTGGCCAGCAGCAAGATATGTGCTGGCAATGATGGAGAAGTGCTGGTTAATGGTCTACCACTGCATGACCACTGTTGGACAGCTTCAGTCAACTTTGCTGTTGGAAATCATCACATAAAATTCTGGTGGGATTCCGTTTTATCTCATGCGCTGGCCCATCACTACATAGAAGTGCACGATCTTTTGCAGTATTATTGCTGGGAAACCTTACGCTAGGTGGCGTTTCGAACATCGAAGACATTATTTAAACACAAGTCTGAAATGAATATCTTAAAGGAATTTAAGCTGTGAAACCAATTCATTTTTAAACTGTAAATAATATAGCACCACTGCCACCAACAAAATGAAAAAGTAAATGAATAAATAAATAATTTTTTTATTTCAACGCACTTTTTTTTTTCTCCTTAAATCTGGTTTTACTAAGTTACAAGGGATTTCGGTTTTCACAATTTACACAGTTCAGAATCAATAATAAAAAAAGCGTATAAAATATACAGGATTTCTATACAATACAATAATTTCTATACCAGTTTAATGACTGGGAACGTAAATCACAGAAGAAACAAACTTGAAATAATAATGTGAGCTTGAAAACAACGAGCGGTCGTAGCATAAGCTGAAAGGAATTGTTCGTGTCCGATCACGAAAACCAAACAGCATGGAACGCGCTTAGTACTTGGGAGGGTGACCACATGGAAACCGCTGCAAGTTCAATTATTTCTATAGACCTTTCTATTATAGACACTTCTACAGATATTTCTATAGCTCTTGGTGAAAAAAGAGTCATAATAGTTTGTTTTTTTTATAGAATTCTATATGAAATTTTTGTAAGGGAAAGTGCTGGGCCAGAAAAGGAATAGCAGTGGGATAGGTGCTAGCACTGCAGGAAAAATGCCGGGTTGAAGTAATGTGATGGCATACCAATGCTGGCCTGCTGTTGGCCATCACTGATGGGCCAGCTGCATTCCGCACGGACACTTTTTGACTGGTTTGGCACCACTGGTTTGGCAAGTAATGGCACCATTGCGCTTTACCGCTGATGGCAGTGTTGGCTGCCATCTTTTTTCCAGCTGATGGCGCCCGCTGTTTCTTCCTTTGCTGGGAATGCACAGAATTTAATAAAAATTCATATTCCGGTAGTCCCTAATATAAATTGGTGATGATTAGTTTTTGGTGAAAATCGCCCAACAGTTGGTGCTGCTATGCTGCATTTTTCGCGATTTCTGCATTTGCAATTCTGCATTTCTGCATTTTCTCAAGAACTAAAGCACGGATTTTCATCAAACTTCAGATTCAGTTAGTCTTCTATATGACTTTGTGCGCATTACGTGTAAATGTAAATCGCCTAACAAGTGGCGCTTCTGTGCTGCATTTTTCACGATTCTGGCAATAGCTCCATCTCAAGAACAAACGCACGAATTTTCATCGAACTTCAGATTTAGTTAGATGTTAACACAAGTTGTTGCTGATTAGCTTTTAGTGTTAATCATCCCTTAGGTGACGCTGCTATGCTAGAATTTACATGATTTTCACAATATCTCTATCTCAAAAACTAATGCACGGATTTTCCCTAAACTTTAGATTCGGTTAGACGTTGCCATAAGTTGTTGCTTTGTGGTTTTGATTTAACATTGTTTTTGGTGTAAAGCACCCAGTATGTGTCGCAGCTAGGCTGCATTTTGCTAGATTTACACGATCTCAGCGATGGTCATATCTGAAGAGCTAATGCACGGAATATCATATCTTTAGAATCCTCATGGTGGGCATAAATTGCCATTTAATTTTGGCAGTGTGATAGCGAATTTTAAAGTATTAACATGTTTGAAATAGAAAAAAGTTTTAAGTTTGGTACATCCGACTAGCTGAAATACGGCAATAAAAGTGGAAGAAAAGCGGCTGTAGATATATAACGTTATCACCTTTTTGAAAATTTTGGACCCCCTTCCGCCTTTTACAATATCATGCGTTACCATTCTTGGAAAGCCCCCTCCCGTTAATAATATCGTTATCAGTGTCTAGCATTTCTTTCTATTTTAAATATTTTGTTTGTCTGTTTTTCTTTTAATACGTTTGCAATGATATGCACATATGGTTATATATATAACCATAGGCAATTGTGTTAAATTAACATTGAGAAGTGACATTAGAAATAAATAAGTATTGCGCTGCTGCTCAATACTTATATTATTAGCCTACTTTACTGATTTATATGAAGGGATGAGGTTCGTAAAATATAAATATTATATATAAAATAACTTTGTATAAAATAACGCTAAGAAATACTTAGTACTTAAAAGTATTTAATAGCGTATTGTTACAAAATGAATTCAAAAATAATATTGTCTTCTTGCAATTGCCCCCTGAACGAAGGTAAGCAGAACTTAATATAAACAAAACAGGTGGACAAAATTCTTCCCCATTTATTACTAGTAAACATCAGAGCTTAATTTCAAACAAAAAAAAAAGCACCGGAGCCCTAATATCCGGCGGTATCTGTACTAACAACTATACCCTCACCCGTCACTCCAATCTGCATATTTATTTGCATTATTTACAAAATTTAAAGCACTTTTTTATTATTTAGCACAATAAAAATTTTATATATATCCATCAGTATATACTTAGCTATCAACTATTCCACTTTTTAGTTGTAACTCCTTCCGAATAGTAATCTTTGCCTAAATTTAATCCCAATTAATTGCAGAATTCTGCGATTAGATATGGTAAGGATTATGATTCGGAAATAGTGTTCGGAGCTATGCATTTTTATGAAAAAAGAATGAAATTTACAGAAATTAATATTTATATGTTGTAAGAACAATGTTTTTCAATTTCCTATAAACTCTGCATATCTTATACCCTTCTGCATTAACAAACTTTTGTTAATGCAGTCACTTAAAATCAGATTAAATTAAAAATTTCCTACCGTTACCGAAAAGATACGATGCTTATATAGAAAAGGGGAAACACTGATCGATGGCTTTCTATCAGAATAGCAATACATGGCAACTATATATTCTTACAAATGAAAGTAACTTCGTAATTGTGTAGAACAGAGACTTTTCATGGGTGGCGTTCATGATACAAAATAAAATAGAAAAATCCCTGACGCGATTTTTATAATCGAACGCAATAGAAAACAAAAAACCTCAAACTGATGCACGTTGGTTAAAAAGAGAAAATATTCTTTTCAGATTAGCAATCTTTCAAAAAAAAAAAAAAAAAAAAAACATAACACGTTGCCGACATAAATTTGCAAATATCAGTAAAAAAGAAATACTCGATTTCTGTTTTCCCTTCATTCTGATCAAAATAGCTTTGAAATGATTGGAAACAGAATATAAAACGTACTTTTAAAGGAGGATTTTTCTTTTTTTTATACATGAATAAATAAAATTTTGAATGTAATAGTGTTATCACACGAGGAGTCAAAGTCTCTTAAAATTCCAGGCGTCTCCATGTTATTCCAATGGCTCTAGGGGAATCGCTTCGAAAGCAAGCAACTTTTTCTGTGGGCACGTCTTTGACGACTGAAACGAAGTGAGTCGCCAGTACCAGCCAATCAAATGCTTGGAAATCTGACGATGGTAAAGCATTTTCCCGAACAGACAATGAAATGCTTGAATAATACGTAAGTTTCAGGAAATCTGACGAGTCGCAGGCGTTTTTCGTCGCTTGCAATTTCTACGTGTAATAACACTATAAGACCGATTGAGCTCGAGTCAGACGAAGCCCAAAACCTCATAGAAAAATTGAGTCCGTTTTATCTCCACCTCCTCCTCGTGTGCGACACATTAAGCCACTTACAAGTGTTTGGATAAAAAAGAATGCAAAAGCTTGGAAGTAAAAGAAAAGAAAATTTAAGCTTCGGTTTACCGGAAGCGCTATTGCACAGGGTTCTGGAGCCCTATATTTATGAGCTCTGGTGAATCCCGACCAATATTTAAAAACTTTCTAAAAACAGAGAAGTACCGGAGCTGAGCTCCGGCGCAAATTAAGCCCTGGCGACCAACAACAATAAAACGTTATTGCCGGCTAGTAAGCTATTGTTGGACAATAAGGATACTTTATTGCAGGACCAACAACAAAGGAACTTTATTGCAGGACCAAAAACAAATAAATGTTATTGCCGGACAGTATGCTATTATTGGACCATGCAAAGAACATTGATAATTTATTGCTGGACCAATAACAAAGAAATGTTATTGCCGGATCGTAAGCTTTTGTTGGAAAACAAGGATAATTTATTGCAGGACCAGCAACAAAGAAACGTTATTGCCGGACCCTAAGCTATTGTTGGACCATGCAATCAACAACAAAGGAACGTTATTCCCGGACAGTACGCTATTGTTGGACAAAAACGATTCTTTATTGCAAGACCAACAACAAATAAACATTATTGCTGAACTGTACGCAATTGTTGGACAACAAGGAAACTTTATTTCTGGACAAAAAACAAAGAAACGCTATTGCCGGACCGTACGCTTTTGTTGGGCAAAAAGAATACTTTATTGCAGGACCAACA
Organism: Maratus speciosus; assembly: GCA_963932465.1. Classification (NCBI taxonomy): domain Eukaryota; kingdom Metazoa; phylum Arthropoda; class Arachnida; order Araneae; family Salticidae; genus Maratus; species Maratus speciosus. The sequence goes on from OZ010793.1 coordinate 485,836,025, forward strand.
ACAAAGAAACGGTATTGCCGGTCAGGAAGTTATTGTTGGAACATGCGAACAAAAAGGATACTTTATTGCTGGACCAACAACAAAAAAACGCTATTGCAGGACCGTACGCTATTGCTGGATAATAAGGATACTTTATTGCATGTCCAAAAACAAAGAAGCCTTATTGCCGGAACGTACAGTATTGTTGGACAACAAGGATACTTTATTGCTGGACCAACAACAAAGAAACATTATTGCCGAACCGTACGCTATTCTTGGACCATGCAAAAACAAGGACACTTTATTGCTGGATCAACAACAAAGAAACCGTATTGCCGGTCCGTACGCTATTGCTGTACAAAAAGGATACTTTATTGCAAGATCAACCACAAAGAAACTTTATGACCGTAAGGTATTGTTGAACAACAAGGAAACTTTATTGCAGGATCAACAACAAAGAAACGTTACTGTCGGACCGTACGCTATTGTTGGATCATGCAAGCAAGAAGGTTACTTTATTGCTGTACCAACAGCAAAGAAACGTTATTGCCGGGCAGTACGCTATTGTTGGATAACAAGGATACTTTTTTGCATGTCCAACAACAAAGAACCATTATCGCCGGGCCGTACGGTATTGTTGGACAACAAGGATATTTTATTGCAGGACCAACAACAAAGAAACGTCATTGCCGAACCATACGCTATTGTTGGACCATGCAAACAACAAGGATACTTTCTTGCTGGACCAACAACAATGTAACCTTATTGCCGGACTGTACGCTATTGTTGTACAAAAAGGATACTTTATTGCAAGACCAACAACAAATAAACTTTATCACCGGACCGTACGCTATTGTTGTACAACAAAGAAACGGTATTGTTGGACCGTACGCTATTTTTGGACCATGCAAACAACAAGGATACTTTATTGCTGGATCAACCACAAAATTCATTGCCGAGCAGTACTCTATTGTTGTACAACAAGGATAATTTATTGCAAGACAAACCATGTTTTAATTTTTAACAGAATATGTACCGGAGCCCTAATATTCTGCGTACTGGTACTAATAACTGTACCGCTCACTCCCCCTTGCGTCTCTATAATCTGCATTTTTATATTTCGCACATTATTTGAAAAATTACTAGCATTTTTTTTTCTTTAGAAAAATAATTATTAATATTTTAAATATATGTATCAGCATATACTTAGCTATCAACTATTCCAATGTTTAGTTATAAATCCTTCCTAATAGTAATCTTTGCCTAATTTTAATGTCAATTAATTGCAGAATTCTGAGATTACAAATGGTAAGGATTATGATTCTGAAGTTCTGTTAACACAAAAAAGGAATTGTTCACAACTATGCATTTTTATGAAAATGAATGAAATTTACAGAAATTAATATTTATATGTTGAAGAATTGAACAATGTTTTTCAATTTCCTATAAAAGGTGCATATCTTAAACTATAATCGTTTCCTTCCGCATTAACAATCTTTTGTCGTGAGTCACTTAACCCTTAAATTCCGGGTGTTGCATTTCGGCAACATACCCAATTTAGGCTCTAAAATACCATTAGAATTATATTGAAGCTATAATGCCTAATGTTGCCAATAAAATACACTCCGAAAATATTATTAAATCGATTTTCAACATGTAAATGGCAACACTTGTTTTGTTTAAGAATAAAGATAGATTTATTTTTTCAATTGTTGCTACTTGTTCTTATTGTTTTGTTTGGAAGCTTGCGAAATACCCTATTTTGTTCTGCAGTGAGGAAGTAAAATTTATTTCTTATTATAGTTTCTAAAATTCTTGTGTGTTTAATATTATAGAATTTTATCAAGGAAAATTATTTTTTCAAATAAAGACCAGTATTGCAGATTAGTAACAAACTGTTTTTTAGCCATAAACCATACTTAAAACAAAATAGGATTTTTTTAAATATTTTTCCCATGATTTATTTAAAAAATGAAAGCCGAAAAACATTATTACAATGATTTTTGAAAAATCGGCATTTAAGGGTTAAAATCAGATTAAATCAAAAATTTCAGACAATTATGGGAAAGATTTGATGCTTATATAGAAAAGGGGAAACACTGATCGATTGTTGTCTAAGAGAATAACAATACACGGCAGTTATATTTTCTTACAAATGAAAATGATTTCGTAAATGTGTAGAACAGAGTCTTAGCATGGGCGGCGTTTATGATACAAAATAAATAGGAAAATCCCTGACGAGGTTTTATACTAGTACGCAATAGAAAAAAAAATCTCAAACAAACAAAGCCTCAAACTGATGCTCGTTGGTTAAAAACAGAAAATATTGTTTCCAGGATAGAAATCTAAAAAAAAGCCAATTTAAAATTATCCTTCAGCCACAAAAGAAAATCGAACTGAAAGCATATTCATCGGTCGGTCTCTTGGGTGGAGCTTTATCAACACGTCGGCGAATTAAATTTGCAAGTATCAGTAGAATACAAAAACTCGATTTCTGTTTTCCCTTAATTCTGATCAAAATAGCATTGAAATGATTTGAAATAAAATATAAAACGTAATTTTGAAGGAGGAAAAATGTTTTTTTTTATATACATTAATAAATAAAATATTGAATGTTAGACAGATTGAACTCGAGTCTGTCCCACCCCAGAAACTGCTATAAAAATTGAGTCAGTTTTATCTCCTCCAGGTGTGCGACACATTAGTTCACATATAAGTGTTTTGATGAAAAAGAATGCAAAAGCTTGGAGATGGGAAGGAAAAGAAAAGGTAATCTAGGCTTCGGTTTATCGGAAACGCTATTGCACTGGGCTCCGGATCGCTGCATTTATGAGCTCCGGTGAATCCCGACCAATATTTAAAAAATTTCTAAAAGAGATAAATAGGTCTCCGGTGGGCTCCGCCTCAAATTAAGCCCTGGGACTAACAAAAAAAGTTATTGCCGGACCGTACGCTATTGTTGAACAACAAGGATACTTTTTTGTACGATCAACAACAAAGAAGCGTTATTTACGGACCGTACGCTATTGTTGGACCATGCAAACAACAAGGATATGTTATTGCTGGAACAACCACAAAGAAACCTTATTACCGAACCTTAGGCTATTGTAGGACAAAAATGATACTTTATTGCAGGAACAACCAGGGCTTAATTTCTAACAAAGAAAGTACCGGAGCCGTAATATTCTGCGGTACCGGTACTATCAAGTGTACCGTTCTCCCACCCCCACGTCACTCCAATCTGCACATTTATATTTCGTACATTATTTGAAAAATTTAAAGCATTTTTTTTTTCTTTCGCAAAATAATAATTATTATTTTAAATATATCTACCAACATATACATAGCTGTCAACTATTCCACTTTTTAGTTATAACTCCTTCCGAATAGTAATGATTGCGTAATTTTAATGCAAATTAATTGCAGAATTCTGGGATTACATATGGTAAGATTATGATTCGGAAATCGTGTTAAGGGATAAATAGGGATTGTTCGCAACTACGCATTTTTATGAAAAAAATAATGAAATTTACAGAAATTAATATTTATATGCTAAAGAATTGAACAATGATTTTCAATTACTGCCGTAAATTAAGCCCTAGGAGCAACAAAAAACAAACGTTTTACCGGACCGTAAGCGATTGACGGACAACAAGGATACTTTATTGCAAGTCCAACAACAAAGAAACATTATTGCCGGACTGTACAGTGTTGTTGGACAACAAGGATACTTTATTGCAGGACCAACAACAAAGAAACGTCATTGCCGGACCGTACGCTATTGTTGGACCATGCAAGCAACTTGGATACTTTATTGCTGGTCCACGAACAAAGAAACGCTATTGCCGGATCATAAGCTATTGTTAGAAAACAAGAATAATTTATTCCATGACCAGCAACGAAGAAACTTTATTGCCGCCGGACCCTCCGCTATTGTTGGACCATGCAAACAACAAGCATACTTTATTGCTGGAACAACAACAAAGAAACGTCATTGCCGGACTTGCGCTATTGTTGGACAAAAGGGATACTTTATTGCAATACCAACAACCAAGAAACGCTATTGTCAGACCGTACGCAATTGTTGGACAACAAGGATACTTCATTACTGGACCAACAACAAAGGAACATTATTGCCGGATTGTACTCTATTGTTAGACAATAAGGATACTTTATTGCTGGATCAACGACCATTACTTATTACAACGACCGAAACTTTACTGGTGGACCGTACGATATTCTTGGACGACAAGGATACTTTATACAAGGATATTTAATTTTTTAAACAGGGAGATCGTCACTGTTTTTTTAATTATAATTCATTCTTCCAAGACTGAAAAAATATGATAATAGACTATACTGATGTAAAGAAACAATTACCAAAAAAAAGAGAAAATTTTGATTGAATAAAAAAATATATATAACAATATCAAAAGACAAATCCACCCCTCCTAGACATACACGGTATCAAAAACCAGACACCCCCTCCCCCATCAAGTGATACCATTATATATATACAGTTCCAGAGTTTTGGGATTTCCAAACTGTGATTTCTCAACATATAATCCCTATTAATTAATATTAAACTGTTAAATAATAAAAATGTATTTTTTTAAATACTACACTCTTTATTTTTTTTAAATACATGTTCTACTTTTATAGCTTAAAATATTTTCTTGTTATAGTTTCACAGTCAGTTGGCCTTTTTTGGAGAGCGTGGTTTTGCACATAATTAGCTTATTTGTTTCTGTAACTTTTAACCCCTTCTCTATCGGGTTTTTTTTTGTGAATTTCCAATCCCAAAGAAGCATTTTCTTTCATTGCTGAACATTAATTTATGTTCTATCTTGAATTGGAAAATGTAAAATATTTTCGTTTGCAACCAGTTTTTGTTTGACCAGTGGCAAAAAAATCAAAATGTCACTGAACCCCAGTTTTTCCTACGATGCACTCAAGTTTAAAATTAAAAAATAGTGTAAAACTATATTTTTCAAATCTATTTGAAGTATAACAAAAGTGGCAACAAAAGTGGAAGAAAAGCTGCTGTAGATATATAACGTTATCAATTTTTTGAACATTTTGGACCCCCTTCCGCCTTTTACAATATCATGCGTTACCATTCTTGGAAAGCCCCTTCCCGCTAATGATATCGTTATCAGTGTCTAACAATTCTTTCTATTTTAAAATTTTTGTTTGCTTGTTTTACTTTTAATACGTTTGCAATGATATACAGATATGGTTATAATATAACCATAGGCTACTGTGTTAAATTAACATTGAGAAGTGACATTAGAAATAAATAAATAATGCGCTGCTGCTATATACTTTTATTATTAGCACACTTTTCTGATTTAAATGAAGAGAAGAGGTACTTAAAATATTAATATTATATATAAAATAATTTTATATAAAATAACGCTAAGAAATACTTAGTACTTAAAAGTATTTAATAGCGTATTGTTACAAATTGCATTCAAAAATAATATTGTCTTCTTGCAATTGCCCCCTGTACGGGGTAAGTAGAACTTAATATAAACAAATCAGTAGGACAACATTCTGCCCCATTTATTACTAGTAAACATCAGGTGTTAATTTCTGACAAAAAAAAGTACCGGAGCCTTGATTTTCTGCGGTACCTGTACTAACAACTGTACCCCACCCCCGACACACCAATCTGCATATTTATATTTCGTACATTATTAGCAAAATTTAAAGCACTTTTTTATTATTCAGCACAATAAAAAATTTATATATATCCATCAGCATATACTTAGCTGTCAACTATTCCACTTTTTAGTTATAACTCTTTCCGAACAGTAGTCTTTGCCTAAATTTAATGTCAATTAATTGCAGAATTCTGCGATTACATATAGTAAGGATTGTGATTCGGAAGTAGTGTTAACACAAAAAAGGAATTGTTCACAACTATGCATTTTTATGAAAATGAATGAAATTTACAGAAATTAATATTTATATGTTGTAAGAACAATGTTTTTCAATTTCCTATAACAGCTGCATATCTTAAACTATAATCGATTCCTTCCGCATTAACAATATTTTGTGGTGAGTCACTTAAAATAAATGAAAGTGACTTCGTAAATGTGTAGAACAGAGCCTTAGCATGGGCGGCGTTCATGATACAAAATAAATAGAAAAAAATCCCTGCCGGCCCGGCCTACAGGCGGAGGTAGATTTCGAAGTTAAGTATACTAATTTACCAATAAAAACTAAATCATGATTAGAGATTTATCCACTTTAACAATTTTATCTGGCTTCTTTTGACGAGATTTTATTTCATTTTTATAGAATAGATGGTTTTATCAGAATCATGTTAAGGAGGTAATCAAAAAATATTCATCCATGCGCAGCAACTCGAAATTTTTTGGCACATTTTCAGATTCATTTTTAATAGAAAAAATATTAAATTTGCTGACGTGATTTTTGAAGAGATTTGTAAAAAACCTTTGTTTTAATTTTTCGTTCAATTAATTAAAACTTGATTTATGATCACTTATTTTCTCAGTAGGAGTATATTTTTCATTTCTAACACAATCGCTTCGGGAAATTTCTGTTCAAAATGCCCACTTTGACATCATTTTCTGAAATATATTCTGCCTCTATCAAAAAACCGATCATTACGGTACATTATATAGTTTCTGAATAAGAGAATCTACCAATTGGGTGCCTTTGAGAGCAAAAATGAATTTAAAAATGAGTCAGAAAATAAGCAGTTTGGATTTGAATACACCTTAATAAGATAATTTTTTTCTTCAACCACTATGTATTTTCAATTTGTTTTTGCTGTAAGAATTGGTCCTATCAAAAACTTGTCTATATAAATGTTGTAGACAATATTAAGAAGATATATGATAAATTCATGGGAATTTTATATCTTTTAAATTGACGAAGTTATGGATTTTTTCTTCTTGAACCCCCCCCCCCCCCTTTTTGTCTTCGTTTATATTTTTTTTTGCGGTACGAATTGGTCCTATCAAAAACTTAAGAATATAAAAGTTGTAGATACTATTAAGGACATTTATAATAAAATTAATTGGATTTGATATCTTGAGAATTGACGAAGTTATGAATTTTTTTCTCCCAAAAACCCTATTTTTTGCGCGCTTTGAGCCCATTTATAATTTGATCAAAAATCTGTGATACATAAGTTTTTGACCCTATTTTTAGAAGTAATAAAAACTTTAAACTGATTTGATATGTACAAAAATTAAGAAGTTATGGGTTTTTTTCGGTTTTCACAAAACCCTTCCCTATTTCCATCCCCTAGGTTCGATTTTGCACATCAACGAATCTGACCGCAAATTTATGCCCTTGATTTTATGTATCAGTTTGGAAGAGATTTGTGCAAAATTGTGGAAGTTATCGTGTCCAGAAGAAAGTGATATATATATATAGAGAGAGAGAGAGATAGATACATAGATAGATATATATATGTATAAAGTTTTTTACTGAGGGTGGTTTTGGGTTCTAGTGGTCATGATCGGTGTAGATAATTTTTTTTACAAAGAGGCCAAAAGTACTTGTACTCACACACCGGGTTCCAGATCTGAGACTTGCTTTCTCTTCGCTTAAAATAGTCCCAAATTTTTCAAAAATGACAAAAATTGCACTTTTCAGGCTTTGATATCTCTGGTGGGGCACGAGATAAAAATCTGAATTTTTTTTTATAAGAGTATTGTATGGTAGTGTTATGCACAAGAAATTTCAGGATGGAGATTTGACTTCAAACTGAGATATGGCAAGGGCAACATGTCAAAACAATACTGCCGAACTATTGTTTTGTTGTAGTCACAGCTAAGTATTTATCTCAGAGTGTCATTTAAATTTATGTTTTTGATTATCTTTAAATAATAGTAACAGAAAATAAAGCCCTTTGCAAAGCTTAGCAATTAATTAAAAAAATAATTATGCCTAAGGCCATACATTTTGTACGGTTTCAATAATTTTTGTTGTAATTTTAGTAACTAAAAGAAACCTCAGCACTTTTACATAAAGAAAAAAAAATATTTTTATACAAGACCTGAGACAAAAACAACATAGGAAAAAATGAAAAGCTGTTAATGTTTTCAAACTTGTTGAGACATGATCAAACGTGTCAAAACACATTCTTGCTTGTTGGTTCCAAAACCACAATTTTGATCTTTCAAAAAATTTTATTTGTAGGAACCAAGTCTAGGAATCTCTTGATAACTTGATTGAAGATCTTGGCCCTGCTGGCTCATAGAAATATACTTTGAAATCACTATGTGCAAGTCTCAATTCATTAATAATTCCTAGCTTACTTCTTATGCAAAAATGTGATTTTTCTGCATATAAATTAAATTTTGAAAAGGCTTTGGATATCTTTACTTTCTGAAAATTACTTGAGGCTGATGCATGGTAACATCGCACAATGTTTCATTTACAGGAACATACTTATGGTAGGAACAAGTTTCAGGGACTGGCAAGCGGCATTAAAATTGAGGTTTTTAAAGCAAGAAGCAGGAATGTGTTTTGGCAAGTTTGATCATGTCTCAACAAGTATGCCAACATTAACAGCTTTTCTCTTTCCCCATTCTGTTTCTGTCTCAGGTCTTGTATATATATATATATATGTAAAAGTGCTGAGGTTTCTTTTAGTTACTAAAATTATAACAAAAATTACTGAAACCTTACAAAATGTAGGCCTTAGGCATAATTATCTTTTAAATTAATTGCAAAAGACTTTATTTTCTGTTACTATTATTTAAAGATAATCTAAAAAATAAATTTAAATGACACCCTGAGATAAATACTTAGCTGTGACTACAGCAAAACAATAGTTTGGCAGTATTGTTTTGACATGTTGCCCTTGCCATATCTCAGCTTGTAGTCAAATCTCCATCCTGAAATTTCTTGTACTGCACTACCATACAATACTCTTATAAAAAAATTTTAGATTTTTATCTCGTGCCCTACCAGAGATATCAAAGCCTGAAAAGTGCGATTTTTGTCATTTTTGAAAAAATTGGAATTCTTTTAAGCGAAGAGAAAGCAAGTCTCAGATCTGGAACTCGGCGTGTGAGTACAAGTACTTTCGGCCTATTTGTAAAACAAATTATGTCGTGTTGACAGTTTTCCTTGCTAGAAAAATTTCCTCTTGTAAACGGACAAATTTTGGAAAAAAACATAAACTTTATGTTTAAATTTTACCAATAAGCAATTAGTTTCGGAAACTACTCCATTACCAAATTTTTAGCCCAATGTAATATGTACAAATTGCTTTAATCCGCACTTGAATTGGATTAAACGATGAATTTTTTACAATTCCGTAAACACTTCTTGTGAGAAAATTGATGCAGACGATGAAACAAAGATGGCCGCCATGCAGAAACAAAAATTCATAAAATTAAAATAATAGTCATTTTGAACTTCCATCATGTTAGGGTTGTTGTACAAAAAAATTCAGATTTTTTAAAAATGGTCGAACAATCAGTGCTGGACCACTTGAAATGGTATGACCCATATATATAGATAGACTAGCAGAACTACCCGGCTTCGACCGTGTCAATTATAAGAAGCCTTCCAGGTAAAATAAATTAAAACGAAATAATATGGCAATTAATAACGGAAATTTGTGCTTTCCCATCCACAAATCGTTATAAAGAGAATAAAAAAGCATGGCGTTATTGGGTCATTCCATGTCAGTTCAGGCAGGCATGTAACCCACCATCACAGATTTTGATGAAACTGCGTGTGTTTGTTCCTTTTATTAATATATGATTCCCAGTATTTTTTTTTACTCCTTGGTCAAATAGTTTCTGAGAAAAAAATTGTCAAAATTTTGAAAAACTGCCGTCAGTTGGCATTCTTGACTGCTCGATTTTCAAATGTAGCATGACATAAATATGATCATATTTCAATATCTATTCTACAAATCATCTTCAAATAATTTATGCATAATATATAGGTTACGCAGTTTATGAAAAAGAAATACTGTTACGCTTATAACATTTTAAGTGTGTCTAAAAAAATGTTTAATCTTTGAAGTCGTGATTTTTTTATGAAAAATAATGCATTAACTAAAATAGCATTATCAACAAAAGGCGGTATTTTTATTAAATTTATTTTTTGTGGGGGATATACTTAAAGGTGTCCTTTACCTGATTCTGAAATAAAAATAGTGGGATTTTGGGTGTTTTTAGTAGTATTTCCTATTTAAATATATGTTGAGGCGTATTTCAAATCAAATCAAGCAGAGTCATTCCATGTCAGTTCGCCTAAGACATTTAATTCACTGTCACAAATTTCAATGAAACTGGGTATGTTTATAGCTCATTTTAAGACGTAATCACCTTTAATTTCCTTGATCCTAAGTAAAATATTTTTTAAGATAAAAAAAATATCTAAATTTTGAATTTTTTTAAAAATGTTTTTAATGACAGATCTATATTCAAAGACCGCATAAAAAAAAGTCATTTCAATATAAAATCACTAAATACGTTTCAAATAATGTATATGTGACAAATAATGTAGGCAGATTATTATTTATTGTTGTTTGTCATGTTTAAACGCTAAGAGTGTGTTTAATCTTGTGAATTCTTAAAATCAAGAATTTTGTGAAAAATAATGTGTTAATCAAAAATTTATTATTAACCGAAGGCAGGCTATTATTACTTTTTTATTTGTACGTAAAAATTTCTTTTCAATAGTTATAAAATAAAAATAGTGAAAATATGAGCAATTTTAACAAAATTTTCATAAAATGTGAATGTTTAATGATAAATATTGAAGCTTTTCATGCTAAGATGTACTATAATGACCACGATATCGTGTATTGCTACCCTTGCTTAAATATAATGCATACAATAATAAAATAACAAATATTATTTATAGCAATAAAAATTAAATTAAATAGTACCAGTTCCTTTACCAACACTACATTGCTCAACAGCCGGCTTAAAATCAACAGCTCACTCTTATTGAAAAATACTTTCAACTGTTAAATAATAAATAAACTACATTTAAAAATCTTAATATCAACTTATTATCTTAAGACGATAATAATAACTAAACAACATAATGAATTTATAAATCTGCTTTTAATTGAAAATTCATGAAATTGTCCCTTTAAATGTTGTTGTTCATCGAGTCAATCAAAACAAATTATTAAAAAAAAAATAGTGAACCTAATATGCTGACTGCAATGACACTTCTAACATAACTAATTAATTCATTACCATCTGAAATCAAACCCGAAAGATCAAAAAGAAGAAAAAATCAGCTGTAGTGTGAATGTGACATACTCAGTGGTTGTTGAGATAGGAATGTCTTTGTGACATTTTCACCTGTACTTCAATAAAATATAAACATGTAAGCTTTTTTCATTCATCCAAATTAAGTAAAACGATTATAAAATTTTGTTGTCATTACACCAGATGTTAAATTTTTCGTTACATACTATTAGATAAGTTCTTTACTTTTAGACATTATTGACATAATATCATAAAATTTACTATATGTATTTTCTATAAGTGTATAAACAATATATATGCTTTATTAAACATAAATGAATAATTTTTAAATAATTTGTTTGAGAACAGGGATATATATACACACATATATATGTTGAAAATCCATCTTTCAGTAATATTGTGATGAAATAAATCAAATTACCGTAATTTCCGGTGTATAGCCAGCGGATCAAACAATCGTGTTTCGACCCAGAATTTTTTTTTTAAATGTAACTTTTTAGATCACAGTAAATATTGGTCTCCAAATACTGAATAAAATTTCTGGGTCCAAACTGAATTGTTTGATCTGCGAGGTATACACCCGAAATTACGGTACATATCATTAGAAACTGAATAAAGTTGCAAAAGTGCAACTCATTAAGTTTTAAATAATTTTTTAGATATAGTTATTTGAAAGATATAAATATAATGGATTATGCATTTTTTGCATATATTTAAAGCACAATATGTCAAAATTTTTTTCAAAAGAGTGAAATTTGGTATTTTTTTCAATATTAGCAGCTCAAATCTAAATTTTTAATATTAACAGACAAATATGAGTTTAAAGATTAGGAATGTCATTTTGAAAATTTCTATTGGGCGGTGAGGAGCTAGTGATTTTTCTCTTTTTTGGAAAGGGATAATTGCTCTTTGCCCTAGAAGTTTTACTAAGAAACAATATTGTTTATTTTTTCCTTAAGAAACGAACATAAAAGATAATTTGAAAAATAAAATAAATGTATAAATAAAAATATTTCCAGGGATGATACATTGGATAGATTTTACATCTGAAAATATTGATAATTTTAAATATGATTTAAATACTACTAAAACCAACCAAAATCCCACTATTTTTATTTCAGATCCAGTTATAATGTATTATTATGTACAATTTAAAATTAAAAAATTAGTCATAGAAACTCCGCCTCTGATTGATAAAGATTTTTTAATAATTTCATTATTTTTTGTAAAATATTTTTGATTTCAAAGATTATACAATTTTTTAGACATATTTAAATATTTTTTAACATTACAGCAATATTTTTTTCATAATTTACATACTTTATTTACCTTGCTTAAATTATTCGAAGAAGATTTCTTTATTAGTTATTGAAATATGATTTTATATATAAAATGAGGCCTTTGAAAATTGAACAATCATTAATGGCAACTCGTGGCATTTTTCCAAAACTGATAATTTTTTCTCATATTTTCACTATTTTTATTTTATAACCATTTAAAAGATATATTTAAGTACAATTAAAAAAAGCAATAATACCCTGCCTTCGGTTAATAATAAATTTTTGATTAACACATTATTTTTGACAAAATTCTTGATTTTAAAAATTCACAAGATAAAAGACACTCTTAGTGTTTAAACATGACAAAAAGCAAGAAATAATAATCTGCCTACATTATTTGTCACATATACATTATTTGAAACCTATTTAGTGATTTTATATTGAAATGACTTTTTTTTTTTTTTTTTTTTTTTTATGCAGTCTTTGAATATCGAACTGTCATTAAAAAAATTTAAAACAATTTTTCAAAATTTTGATATTTTTTATCTTAAAAAATTTTTTACTTACGATCAAGAAAATTAAAGGTGATTACGTCTTAAAATAAGCTGTAAACAAACCCAGTTTCATTGAAATTTGTGACAGTGATTAAATGGCTTAGGGGAACTGACATGGAATGACTCTGCTTGATTTGATATGAAATGCACCTCAAAATATTTTTAAATAGGAAATACTACTAAAAACACCCAAAATCCCACTATTTTTATTTCAGAATCAGGTAAAGGACACCTTTAAGTATATCTCCCACAAAAAATAAATTTAATAAAAATACCGCCTTTTGTTGATAATGCTTTTTTGTTAATGCATTATTTTTCATAAAAAATTCGCGACTTCAAAGTTTAAAAATTTTTTTAGACACACTTAAAATGTTATAGGTGGAACAATATATTTTTTTCATATGCTGCGTACCCTAAATATTATGCATAAATTAATTTGAAGATGATTTGTAGAGTAGATATTGAAATGTGATTATATATATGACATGCTACATTTGAAAACCGAGCAGTCAAGAATACCAACTGACGGCAGTTTTTCAAAATTTTGACAATTTTTTTCTCAGAAACTATTTCACCACGGAGCAAAAAAAATTACTGGTGATCATATCTTAATAGTAAGAACAAACACACGCAGTTTCATTAAAATCTGTGATGGTGGGTTACATATTGATATTTTACTGCCAGATTTGATGTGGAATGCCCCTATTGTCTTGCAACCATAGTAAAATCCCTGAACTTTAATAACAGAATGCATGTTTTCTTTGGCGGGTATATGAGAAAAATATGTGATTTTCCTGACAATACGGAAAAAAAAATTCCTCCAAATCGCGCAGCACTTATTGAAATTCTCGTTTGTATGGTATTATCTACATTATAAAGTAAAAACACTATGCCAGTGCCCATAAATTATGCCCCATAAATTGTAACCCATAAAATGTGCCTTTACTGCAATTTTTCTAACTTTTAAACATCACACAATTTCATTTTTTACAATGTCGAATAGGAAAAAGTTCTCTCAAATGAAATTTGTTTGAAAATTGTACCTCAGTTTTCTGATTTTAATGGATTTTAAAGTAACTTTTAAGCATGGATATTTTAAAAGTTGAGTGCAACCCGATTACGAAAGATGAACCTGTTTACACTTAATGTAATACTACAAAGAAAAGACATGTCTATGAGTAACGCTGGTATCATATTTTCGGTGGCAACAACCTAACACAACAAATTTTCCTTTTGCTGCAGTTTAACGTCTAAACATTGTACATTCGATTGTTCCAACGTATTATAGAAAAGAAAAGTACTTTCAGTGATAATTGTTTGTAATGTTTATCTCAATTTACGAATTTTTTATGGGTTTAAAAATAATTTTTAAGCATGCATATTTTTTAAATATGCTTGCAACCCAAATACGAAAGATTAACTCAATTGTTCAAAAACATTGTAAATAATTCAGAATTTTTTTGCTTTCACGTAATTTTCAATAACTAAATTGGCAAACGAAATTAAAACGCCAAAAATAAAATAAAATAAAACACGAATTTAACACATATCAAATCAAACTACTCAAAATAACCTGATAAGTATATAAAATTCAAATGGGAATTTCGTTCCGGGTGCATATAACTTGAATTCTTCAGATCGGATTTCCATGCGACTTGCACTATTAGTTTTTTAGGGAAGATTTTAGTGCGTAACATATTGTTTTCCGTTGCTTATAGAATTATAAGGGAAAGTTATATAATCATGTGAACCCAATTATGAAGGATTAGTCTTATTAGCTGAATGAAAAATGGAGAACCATTTTTATCGGTAAGTATATTGACGGGTTTATCTTCGGTAATGGGGCTGTGCGCTAGGGTATTCTTATTTTAATGAGTGTCCCTGACACCTATTATGGTAAGTAAGTAAGTAAGCACCCACCCTGGGAACCCGCTTTTGGCTTATGGTTAGGTTTGAACCCCGAGCCCAGGGCAGGGAAAAGTACTATTACCTGTAAAACTCTCTAGTATTTAAGACACTTAATAGAATACAATACAATTGAAAAAAAAAATGAAAAAATTAAATTAAATTAGTTTTTTTTTTTTTTTGCAGTCAGCTGCTGGCCCCTCTAGAAATATGAGATAAAAATTACTAAAAATATTTAAAGATAAAATAATCTAAATTTAAAGATAAAATTACAATAATATATAACTTAAAGGCCAAAACAATAGCTGTAGTAATGAATTTATATGTCCAGCACTCCTGCTCACTGCCCATAACTCGGAGGAGGACCGTTGAACTGATATATTGATCTATGAGATCCCCGTTCATATTAAACCTTCTGAACGATATAAATATAGTTTTAAGCTAGATTTGAGATTAATTACTGTGAGCTATATATAAGTACAATAACATATAGGGAAGGTTTATCGGTTACCCACAACGTACTAGAGCAAGATTAAAGTTTTTAAGAGCTGAATTTAAAGTTTTAAAGAGTTTATCTGAAGTTGCTATATATCACGAAAAGTTCAACTGGTTATCACAGCGACATACAAGTTTACAAAAGCAGGACACCATTTTTGAAGATATTAGCCTTTGATACTCATATTAAAATCTTTCGCTGATGAGTTAATGGAAGTATTTTGTAAGAGATATTACTGTAGATATTTTCAAGATGAATGAATATATATATATATATATATTTTTTATGTAGATACTTTATCTGAACCTCCTGTCCACGGTATGCACCTTTGTTTAAAACAATATAGAATGACTTATGTTTTAAGCAACTATCTGGTATGCAACTTCATTACAAAATACTGACCTGCAAATGCTCCAGTTCCCTGCTCAACAACGCGAAACTTTCTGACACATTTTCTGACTCATTAAACGTAAAGGCTTAAAATTTTTAGGCCTGACTATTAAAGCGATTTGGAATTGAAATGAGTTTTTCCTTTTATCATAAATAAATTACTTATCGAATTATGAGCGATTGTGGTTGCGTGACGGCCGGTTTTTATCCTTTATTGCACTATTGTGTCAGAAGTTCAGTTCAAAACACCAACTGAAAGATCTTATACCTTTACCAACATATGGAAACTATCTTTCGATTACATAGTTTCTTAATAAGAACTCCTGTCAATTTCATGCGTTTCCGAACAAAAATTAATTTAAAAATATGTCAGAAAATAGCTCCTTTGGATTTGAGAACAGCCTTAGCTTGACATTTATGAAAAACTCACATTTTTAGTTTTAATTTTGGAACTCGCGAAATTTAAATTCAGAAAAGGGATGTTCTTTTGACACATTGTGGTAATTTTTTTAACTTTTAAAATTAAAATACATGTTTTCTTTGGCGCGCGTAACAGAAGTATACAATATCTTTATACAATATCTTCAATATCTGCCACAGTACGGGGGAAAATGCAAAAAAAAAAAAAATACATCCAAATGAGGTAGTAGTTACTAAAATTTTATTTGGAAAATTTGAAATTTTATTGAAATTAAATCTACAATGATTAGATGAAAAGATGTCATTTTCCATAAATTTTAAATCAAGACATCTGTCAAGAATTTTTTTTGAAAATGTAAATAACCGCTCTCTTTTTGCTATAAATCACAGAAAATGTTAGCACTGAATCTAAACCAATACAACACTTAGCGATAACGTATAGCTATAAGATATGCTGTAGTATACGATCGAAGTAGTAAGAAAAATATAGGAGCCATATGTTTACAATGAGTTTGATTACGTGTTGAAAAGATTTGATAGAATGTGACGTCATATCTAGCCTTTTTTTCTTTTTCTTAAATTGTTTTCATGAAATTTGACTGTTTGTATTAAAATAGATGTTTTAATTTTAAAAAAAAACATTCAAATTGAGGTGCTACGTAATTTTCCCGTTCTTATAGTTAAAATTTTTATTTTATATGCAAAAAAAATGTAAATTTTCTGTTTAGAATGACGTCAATATCAAACACGCAAAAATATAGCAAAAAAATCTGAATTTTTATTGGCAAATAGAAACAAAATACACGCGTTATCCTTATTTTTTTCACATTATTGTGTCATTTTTTAGGGTGTGGCAACGGGAAAGAAACGTTTGAATTAAAAAAGATTTAAAAAGAGATATTTCTATAATGAAATTATGGAAGTGGTAGAAAAAAGGGATAAATCCCAACAAAAAGTTTTCGGTAAAAAAAAAAAAAGCGCCAAGTTCTCCTTAATGTTTCGGCCAGAAAAAGTAGTGATATCTGAAGTTCGCACAAGGACACAAGTTATAAGCCAAACATCCCAAATCTTTCATTGAAAATGGCTTCCTGCGACTTGGCCGTTAATGCCTTCTACAGCATTTCAAAATTAATGATTGGAAATTTCGCATTTATGAATTATTTAAGTATTAAAATTAATATTAGTATGCAAAGAGGCAAATTCACATAAAGACATTATAAGTAAAAGATTTCTGATAAATACCATCAATTTCAACAAACAATAGTTTTGATTACAGATCATTTTGTCCACATGTGGTTTAATTGCCATTTCGTACGGTCTAAAGCTAAAGTCATTAACGTAAAACCTAAGAAATAAAAAAAAAATTACTTTCTTCAAATCTTACAATATGTTACATTATATTTTATTGTATAATATTGAAATCTTGTGCATTGACGAAAGAGATTTTTTTCGTTTGAACATTTATTATAGTTTGTTTGCATACATTAAAAGGTATTCGATTTATAAACTGTTAAAAGCTGATACAAATTATGTTTTAGAAATTAGGGATATTACCTTCTGAATACAAGTATTTTGTTATATTTAACTTCTAAGCATTTAAATAGACTGAAGTGGTTTAAATACTTTTTTTAAATGTGTATTTTATTTCTGTACTTTGTGCCACAAAATGCCTAAAATAATAAAAAAATATAGTTGTCATGTAGCTCATTTGTACATACTTTAAAATTTGAAAAACCCTCTCGAAGGCATTAACGGCCAAGTCGCAGGAAGCCATTTTCAATGAAAGATTTGGGATGTTTGGCTTTTAACTTGTGCCCTTGTGCGAACTTCAGATATCACTACTTTTTCTGGCCGAAACATTAAGGAGAACTTGGCGCTTTTTTTTTATTTTTTACCGAACACTTTTTGTTGTGATATCACTACTTTTTGTATGTTTTCTCTAGTTTTTTCTAAGCTATATTAATATAAAAAAACTTAAATTTCAATACTTTTATGTTAGCCGGGAGCAAATCTCCTAATTAGCATTTAGTTTTTTCGCCAAAAGAAGTTTTCATTTTTCACATGTGTAAATTAGAAACAATGCTTTGATTTTCAAATAAAATATTTTGGTTTATGTTATTATTTGTTATTTATTTATTTATTTCTATGTTAAATATTCTATTAAATAAAATGAGGAAAATGCATCTATTTTAAATGAGATGACTGAAAAGTTTATATTTTAAAATGAAATAAATGCAATATGAGCAATAGAGTTAGGGACAGTATTTGGCGATTTGCCATTTCGCGCCCGGCTAGCATAAAAATACCTAATTTTTTTTTATTGAGCTTTATAAATTCATACTTTATTTCTTTTTATATTAAAGTACTAGCCGCCTCTAGCAAGCAGTATATACTCTATTAATTGTATATTAAACGTTGCATCATGTTACTGTTATTCATAATTTAATTTACTTGCCCATTCTTTCGAAAAGTCGGAAGATTTTGATAGAGAAATCAAGAACTCTTTACGATCATGGAAGCACAACATATATTTTGTGTTGTTATGTATTTCATTCTTTCATGACAAATATCTCTTAACTCACTTATGCATGTTTCCTTATCAGTTACGATTCGTTCTCTAATGCGGAAATTTTTAATGTTATTAAGTAATCTTTTCTAATTGTATTTTATTACTGTATTTTAACTGATACGATTAGGTACAAGTGAAATTATTCTTATTAAATCCTTTGATGATATCTGAATTTAATAATAATATTGATAATATCTGTAACCATATTGATGTTAATATCTTTTTGTTTCATGCTAACCTTTTCAATAGACTCGATTACGGAAGAATAGGAGGTCTACGGGCTCACTGCTATGATCCATTTGAAAATCTATCATTCTTCTCATCTAATCGTGTTGAAGAACTAGCCAATTTGACATGGTTTTAAGTTTTTAGCTAATTTTATTCGAAACCTGAAAACTAAAATGCGAGGAACCGGATTATAGAAGATTCCTTCTAACGGTACATATCGATTAACAGGTTACATATTATAAAATTATAATAATCATAAGGAGAATTGTCAGTTTCGGTGCTTTAATAGTTTCCGTAAATTCTATTTATATAATTCAGAAGTTTCAGCAGAGTAAAGCTTAACAACATAGTCACAGTAAGTATAATAACAGTACAATATATTAACAATAGCAGAGGTTTTGTGCAGTGACGAAACTACTGGCACTTTGGAAATATTCGTACGTTATATTATTTAGCTATTCAGATGATATGCGGAAAAATATAAATAGATGGCTCGCATTAATAATTAACTCATTGAAAAATAGCCACAAACGTCAAATACTCACCAGGCTTGGCGACATTTAGCGAAGTGTCACCAAATTTGGTAATATATCATGTCAATTCTCAAATTTGGCGACAAAAAATGTTTTGTTTGTTCTGACGTCATAATGATGCATATGTATTACTTATTATACACATACCTATAATATGTATGAATGCAAATGTATTACGTATTATATGCATATGTATAATATGTGTGATGCATATGTATAAAGTTCTTTAACATTACTAAAACGCACTTAAAGGAATAGTGTTCCATAAATATTAGGGATATTTGCCAGATTGACCAGAGTGCTATTGAGATTAGAATTCCGACATTTATAACAGACCGGGAGGCGTCTGCACACACCATCACCTCATCGAGTTTACATCTGAAATTTCAGGATTAGTTAAAACTAGATTAGTACATTAAAATGCAACTGGTCTGTTAAGTCATATATTGGTAGAAACAACCTGAAGACCTAATTTTAGTGGGTGACTGATAGGTTTACTATTGTATTTTCCTGCATCCAAAAGTATGGAAACATGGAGGAATGGGTGCAGGAAAACACAATGGAAAATCCACCAATTAACCGGTAAAATCGGGTCTATAGGTGGTTTCCACAAAGATAGGACTTGGCAGACCAGTTACATTTTAATACGCTAATCGATTTTTAACTAGTCCTAAAATTTCAGCCGTCAATTCGATGAGGTGATGATCTGTGCAGACGCCTCCCGGTCTTTAATAAAATTTGTTTTAAGGAAGTAAAAGATAGACATATGGACAGATAAACTGAAATATTTGCCTTATTAAGATTTTTGTAAAAGCATATAAAATTTCATTCAGCTTGAAATCATGTAACACCTTTATAACTCAGGCTAATTTTCTGTAATCGAGTTTTGGCAACCAACATATCTGATCTATAACTATAATCTTTCTTTTACAGATTTAAAATTAACATTAAATTAACAGTAAGTAGGCTAATAATACAATATAATAACATTAGCAGCGGACTTCGGACACCGCATCTGTCGCACATCGTTAAAGACAGTTTTATTAGTTACACATTTCATTTAATTAAAAGCAGATTTTTAAACTTTCATATGAGAATTAGGATATTTTTCCACTATAGGGACCTTGGCGTTTTTTTTTAAATCTTGGCGCAATTCGGACTTCAGAAACTGAGATATGTTGCCAAATGATATAAACAACTATGAAAACAAACCAGATGAACTTTTATGTTATTTATATATGTACTATTTATATACATATAAATATTTTATTTATACACGTATAAAATATTGTTTTTTATATACAAATTATTTATGTTGGTATATAAAAATAAATAAACGGGTTCCTTACATTAAATAAATTGTATACATATGGAAAAAATTGCTTGTGTATATGACACAGTAGATAGGTTGCCAGAAAATACGTTATTATCAAATTTCTTTTTTCGTCAAGGCTATTTTCTCTATTTCGCCAAGGCTACTATATCAGAAACATACCGAATTGAGGTTATATTTTGTTAAATGTTTTATTGTTTTAATATCGTGAATATATCATATTCATAACCTATACTGATTAAAATTTTTAGGTATATTCATTTTTTTTCTATTTAATAAACATCTTTGGAAAAGCATAAAGTTTTATTCTGCTTGAAATTACGTGACCCCCTTCAAAACTCTGTAATCGAGTATTGGCGACCAACATTGGCGCAATTGAATGTGTTAGGACCTGTTTACGGCCAAATCAACACCCCCTGTTTTAAGGGTTTAGAGGCGGAAATTCTATGTTTTCAGATTTTTCTTGTTAATTGTGCTACAAACCCGACTTACTTGTGAAATTTCATGATTCTACGACTTTTAGAAGTACCTTAGTTATTTGATGATGCGAAGTGAGTCAGTGACAAAAAAGCGCTTCTTCGGAATTTAATATTTCGAAAACTACTAAATACAGAAACATGAAATCGCGGAACCTTAGTTCAGTTTGATCATACGAACATGTGTATAAAAGAAACAATTCTAGATCTCTCCCTAAAACGACGTTATGAGGGGGTGAAAAGCATGTCAAAATGGTTCAGGAAAAGGTAGCTTACGGCTTTTGCGAACTTGGCGGACCCACTGCCGTGCTCCCAGTTAGTGGTCTGATAATTTTTTTAAGTAAACAGTTATCTTTTCCACGTTCTAAAACGCATGTACATCGAGTCTCGTGCAAATCGGTCAAATATTGAAGATTTGTGTAAAGGACATACACACAGAGAACGGCTTTTATATATATAGATAGACAGATTGATAGATAGATATATATCCCAACAAAAAGTTTTCGGTAAAAAGAAAAAAGCACCAAGTTCTCCTTAATGTTTCGGTTAGAAAAAAGTAGTGATATCTGAAGTTCGCACAAGTTAAAAGCCAAACATCCCAAATCTTTCATTGAAAATGGCTTCCTGCGACTTGGCCGTTAATGCCTTCTAGAGCATTTCAAAATTAATGATTGGAAATTACGAATTTATGAATTATTTATATATTAAAAGTAATATTAGAATGCAAAGAGGCAAATTCACATAAAGACATTATAAGTAAAAGGTTTCTGATAACTACCATTCAGTTTCAACAAACATTAGTTTTGATTACAGATCGTTTATTCCACTTGTGGTTTAATTGCCATTTTGTACGGTCTAAAACTAAAGTCATTAACGTAAAACTCAAGAAATAAAATAAAATTTACTTACTTCAAATCTCACAATATGTTACATTATATTTTATTGTATAATATTGAAATCTTGTGTATTGACGAAAGAGATTTTTTTCGTTTGACCATTTATTATAGTTTGTTTGCATGCATTAAGAGGTATTCGATTTATAAACTGTTAAAAGCTGATACTAATTATGTTTTAGCAATTAGAGATATTATTTCCTGAATACAAGTATTTTGTTATTTTTAACTTCTAAGCATTTAAATAGACTGAAGTTCTTTAAATGCTTGTTTCAAATGTGTATTTTATTTCTGTACTCTATGCCACAAAATGCCTAAAATATTAAAAAAATGTAGTTGGCATGTAGCTCATTTGTACATATTTTAAAATTTGAAAAACTCTCTCGAAGGCATTAACGGCCAAGTCGCAGGAAGCCATTTTCAATGAAAGATTTGGGAAGTTTGGCTTTTAACTTGTGCGAACTTCAAATATACTACTTTTTCTGGCCGAAACATTAAGGAGAACTTGGCGCTTTTTACTTTTTACCGAAAACTTTTTGTTGGGATATCACTACTTTTTGTATGTTTCTTCAAGTTTGTTGTTCTAAACTATATTAATATGAAAAAACTTAAATTTCGGTACTTTTATGTTAGTCGGGAGCAAATCTCCTCATTAGCCTTTTGTTTTCTCGCCAATAGCAGTTTTCATTTTTCACATGTGTAAATTAGAAGCAATGCATTGATTTTCAAATAAAATATTATAGTTTATGTTATTATTTCTTATTTATTTATTTCTATGTTTAATATTCCATTAAATAAAATGAGGGAATTTCATCTATTTTAAATGAGATGACTGAAAAGTATATATCTTTAAATGAAATGAATGCAATATGAACAATGGAGTTGAGAACAGTATTTGGCGATTTGCCACTTGCGCCCGGCTAACATAAAAATTCCTAAATTTCTTTTATTCAGCTTTACAAATTTATACTTTATTTCTTTTTATATTAAAGTACTAGCCACCTCTAGCAAGCAGTATTTACCATATTAATTCCATGTTAAACGTTGCATCATGTTACTGTTATTCATAATTTAATTTACTTGCCCATTCCTTCCCAAGTCGAAAGCTTTTGATAGAGAAATCAAGAACTCTTTACGATCATGGAAGCACATCATATATTTTGTGTTGTTAAGTATTTCATCTTTCGTAACAAATATCTCTTAACTCACTTATGCATGTTTCCTTAGCAGTTACGATTCGTTCTCTAATGCGGAAATTTTTAATCCTATTAAGTAATCTTTTCTAATTGGGCTCACTGCCAATTGTTGTATTTTAACTGATACGACTGCGTACAAGTGAAATGGTTCTTATGAAATCCTTTGACAATATCTGCATTTGCATTAAACCATATTGATGCTAATATCTTTTTGTTTCACGTTAACCATTTCAATAAACTCGATTACGGAAGAATAGAAGGTCTACCGGCTCACTGCCATGATCCATTTGAAAATCTATCATTCTTCTCATCTGATCATGTTGAAGAATTAATCAATGTGCCATGGTTTTAAGATTTTAGCTAATTTTATTCAAAACCTGAAAACTAAAATGCGAGAAACTGGATTATAGAAGATTCATTCTAACATACATATCGATTAACAGGTTACATATTATAGAATTATAATAATCATAAGGAGAACTGGCAGTTTCAATGCTTTAATAGTTTCCGTAAATTTTCTTTATATAATACAGAAGTTTTAGCGGTGTAAAGATTAACAACATAGTAACAGTAAGTATAATATCAGTACAATATAATAACAGTAGCAGAGGTTTTGGGCAGTGACGAAACTATTAGCACTTTGGAAATGATAGTACGTTATATCATTTAACTATTCAGGTGATATGCGAAAAAATAAAAATAGATGGCTCGCATTAATAATTAAATCATTGAAAAATAGCCACTAGCGTCAGATATTCGCCAAGCTTGGCGACATTTAGCAAAGTTTCGCCAAATTTCGTAATATATCATGTCAATTCTCAAATTTGGCGATAAAAAATGTTTTGTTTATTCTGACGTCATAATGATGCATATGTATTATGTATTATACACATACCTATAATATGTATGATGCAAATGTATTACGTATTATATGCATATGTATGATATGTATGATGCATATGCATAAAGTTCATTAACATCACTAAAACGCACTTAAAGGAATAGTGTTCCATAAATAGTAGGGATAGTTGCCAGATTGAGCAGAGTGCTATTGAGATTAGAATTCCGACATTTATAATAGGCTGGGAGGCGTCTGTGCACACCATCCCCTCATCGAGTTTACAGCTGAAATTTTAGAATTAGTTTAAACTAGATTAGCATATTTAAATGCAACTGGTCTGTTAAGTCATATCTTGGTAGAAACCACCTATAGACCTAATTTTAGTGGTTAACTGATAGGTTTACTATTGTATTTTCCTGCATCCAAAAGTTTGGAAACATGGAGGAATGCGTGCAGGAAAACACAATGGAAAATCCACCAACTAACCCTTAAAATCGGGCCTGTAGGTGGTTTCCACAAAGATATGACTTGGCAGACCAGTTACATTTCAATACGCTAATCGATATTTAACTAATCTTAAAATTTCAGCCGTCAACTCGATGAGGTGATGATCTGTGCAGACGCCTCCCGGTCTTTAACCCTAGATCTACCGGGAATTTTATTCAAGTTTTAATAAAACGTTCTACACCAGAATTTTTATTTAAAACTATTTAACTTATTTATTTACCTTATTTTTGTCTGGTTTATATACTTAGTTTATTTTAAAGACATTTCTGGTTTGAATGAATATTTTGTATGTACCTGTCGGGTCCAATGGACCCGTCTGGTAGACGGAGGGTTAATAAAATTTGTTTTAAAGAAGTAAAAGATATAAAGATGGACAGATAAACTTAAAGATTTGCCTTATTAAGATTTTTGTAAAAGCATATAAAAATTCATTCAGCTTGAAATCATGTAACACCTTTATAACTCAGGCTAATTTTTTGTAATCGGGTTTTGGCGACCAACATATCTTATGTATAACTATAATCTTTCTTTTACATATTTAAAAGTAACAATAAATTAACAGTAAAAAGGCTAATAACTCAATATAATAACATTAGCAGCGGACTTCGACGCCGCATCTGTCGCACATCGTTAAAGACAGTTTAATAGTTACACATTTCATTTAATTAAAAGGAGATTTTTAAACTTTCATATGGAATTAGGATATTTTTCCACTATAGGGACCTTGGCATTTTTTAAAAATCTTGGTGCAATTCGGACTTCAGAAACTGAGATATGTTGCAAGATGTTTTAAACAATGTTGGTATATAAAAATAAATTAACAGGTTCCTTACATTAAATAAATTGTACACATATGGAAAAAATTGCTTGTGTATATGACACAGTAAATAGGTTGCCAGGAAATACGTTATTATCAAATTTCTTTTCTCGTCAAGGCCGTTTTCTGTATTTAGCCAAGTCTACTATATCGGAAACGTACCGAATTGCGGTTTATATTTTGTTAAATGTTTTATTGTTTTAATATCGTAAATATATCATAACCTGTACTGATTAAATTTTTAGGTATATTCATTTTTTCTACTTAACAAACATCTTTGGAAAAGCATATATATAAAATGTTATTCTGCTTGAAATCACGTGACCCCCTTCAAAACTCTATATTCGAGTTTTGGCGACCAACATTGGCACAATTGAATGTGTTAAGGAACTGTTTACGGCCAAATGAACACCCCCTGTTTGAAGGGTTTAGAGGCGTAAATTCTGTGTTTTCAGTTTTTTCTGGTTAATTGTGCTACAAACCCGACTTACTTCTGAAATTTCATGATTCTATGATTTTTAGAAGTACCTTAGTTATTTGATGATGCGAAGTGAGTCAGTGACAAAAAAGCGCTTTTTCGGAATTTAATATTTCGAAAACTACTAAATATAGAAACATGAAATCGTGGAACCTTTGTTCAGTTTAACCATACGAACATGTGTATAAAAGAAAAATTTCTATAACTCTCCCTAAAACGACGTTACGACGGGGTGAAAAGTATGCCGAAATGGTTCAGGAAAAGGTAACTTACGGCTTGTGCGAACTTGGCGGACGCACTGCCGTGCTCCCAGATATAAAGTTTTTTACTGACGGTGGTTTTGGGTTCTAGGGGTCATGATCGGTGTAGATCTGCAAAAAGTTTTCAGAAATTCCAACATAGGGGAAAATGTAATAGGTAGTATTTCATATGAAATCTACATAAAATCCCTGACGCGATTTTTATACTCGTACGATATAGAAAACAAAAACCCTTAAACAAACGAAATCTCAATTTGATGCCCGTTGGTTAAAAACAGGTAATAATTCTTTTCAGGTTAGCAATCTAACGAAAAAAAAAACACGTCGCAGAGATAGAAATACTCGATTTCTGTTAGGTAGATTTCGTATGAAATACTACCTATTGGCGTCGTTCCTATGTTGGAATTTCTGAAAAATTTTTGCAGATCTACACCGATCATGACCCCTAGAACCCAAAACCACCCTCAGTAAAAAACTTTATACATATATATATCTATTTATGTATCTCTCTCTCTCTCTCTCTCTCTATATATATATATATATATATACCCCTTTCTTCTGGACACGATAACTTCCGCAATTCTGCACAAATCTCTTCCAAACTGATACATAAAATAAAGGAGCATAAAATCTCGGTCAAGTTCGTTAATGGGCAAAATCAGACCAAGGGGATAGAAATAGGGAAAGGTTTTGTGAAAACCGAAAAACTCCCATAACTTCTTAATTTTTGTACATATCAAATCAGTTTAAAGTTTTTATTACTTCTAAAAATAGGACAAAAAATTTATGTATCTCAGATTTTTGATAAAATTAAAAATGGGCTCAAGGGGCGCAAAAAATAGGGTTTTTGGGAGAAAAAAATTCATAACTTCGTCAATTCTCAAGATATCAAATCCAATTAATTTTATTATACATCTCCTTAATATTATCTACAACTTTTATATTCACACGTTTTTGATAGGACCAATTCCTACCGCAAAAAAATTAAAAACGAAAACAAAAAAGGGGGGTGAAGAAGAAAAATTTCCATAACTCCGTCACTTCACAAGATATAAAATTTCCTTTATTTTATCGTATATCTTCTTAATATTGTCTTCAACATTTATATAGACAAGTTTTGATAGGACCAATTCTTACAGAAAAAAAAAAATAAAAATAAAAATACATAGCGATTGAAGAAAAAAATCTTATTAAGAATATATACAAATCCAAACTGCTTATTTTCTTACTCATTTTTAAATTAATTTTTGCTCTCAAACGCCACCAATTGATAGATTCTCTTCTTCAGAAACTAAATAATGTACCGTAATGATCGATTTTTTGATAGAGGCTAAATATATTTAAAAAAATTATGTCAAAGTGGGCATTTTGAACAGAATTTCCCGAAGCGATTGTGTTAGAAACGAAAAATATTGCCCTACTGAGAAAATAAATGTTTATTAATCAAGTTTCAATTAATTGAAAGAAAAATAAAAAGACTTGTCGCTTATAAATATTTTCAAAAATCACGTCAGCAAGTTTCGTAATTTTTCTATTAAAAATTAATCTGAAAATGTGCCAGAAAATTTCGAGTTGTTGAGCATGGTAAACTATTTTTTTTAATACCGCCTTAACATGATTCGGATAAAACCAGCTACTATATAAATATGAAATAAAAACTCGTCAAAAGCGGTCAGATAAAACTGTGAAAGTGGATTTACCACGATTTAGTTTTTGTTGGTGCAATTAATATATTTAACAACGAAATCTACCTCCGCTTGTCGGCCGAACCGGCTAATATTTTTTTCCCTTCATTCTGATCAAAATAGCATTGGAGTGATTTAATATAGAACTTAATTTGAAAGGAGGAATTTCATTCATTTATTTATTTATTTTATACATGAATAAATAAAATTTTGAATGTAAGACCTATTGAGCTCAAGTCAGTCCAAACCCAAAACCTGATATAAAAACTGAGTCCGTTTTAAATCCACCTCCTAGGGGTGTGCGACAGATTACATCACATATAAGAGTTTTGTTAAAAAAGAATACAAAAGATAGGAGATGGGAAGTAAAAGGAAAGGTAATTTAGGCTTCGGTTTATCGGAAACGCTATTGCAGTGGGTTCGGGAGCCCTGTGGTTATTGATCTCTGGTGAATCCCAAACAATATTTAAGAAAAATTCTAAAAAGGGAAAAGTACCCGATCAGGGCTCCGGTGCAAATTAAATCCTGGTGACCAACAACAAAGAAATGTTATTGCCGGACCATACGCTATTGTTGGACCATGCAAACAACAAGATTACTTTGTTGCTGTACAAACAGCAAAGAAACGTTATTGCCGGACTGTGCGCTGTTGTTGGACAACAAGGATATTTTATTGCGGAACCAACAACAAAGAAAATTTATTGACGGAACGTACGCTATTGTTGGACAAGGCAAACAACAATGATACTTTATTGCTGGACAAACAAGGAAGAATCGCTATTGCCGGATCGTACGGTATTGTTGGACAATAAGTTTAATTTATTGCAAGTCCAACAAAAAAGAAACTGAGAATACCGTATTGCCGTCATTGTTGGACAACAAGGATACTTTATTGCTACCAACAAAAAAAATTATTGCCGGACCGTACGCTGTTGTTGGACTACAAGGACTTTTTATTGCGGATCCAACATAAAAGAAAAGTTATTGCCGGACCTTACGCTATTGTTGGACCATGCGAACAACAAGTATACTATATTTCTGGACCTACAAAAAAGAAACTTTATTGCCGGACCGTACGGTATTGTTGTACAACAAGGATAATTTATTGCAGGACCAACAACAAAGAAACGTTATTGCCGGACCGTACGCTATTGTCGGACAATGCAAAAAACAAGTATACTTTATCGCAAGAGCAAAAAAAAATTAAACGTTATTGCCGGACGGACGCTATTGTTGGACAACAAGGATAATTTATGGCAGGACAAACAAGAAACAAATTTTGTTGCCGGACTGTACTCTATTGTTGGACCATGCAATCAACAATTATATTTTATTGCTGGATCAACAACAAAGAAACGTTATTGCTGGACTTTACGCTACCGTTAGAAAACAGGGCTAATTTACTGCTGAACCAATCGAAAGAAATATTATTGCCGGACCGTACGCTATTGCTGGACAACAAGGATACTTTATTGCACGACCAACAAAAAAGAAACTTTATTGCCGGACTGTACGGTATAGTTGAACCATGCAAACAACAAGGTTTCTTTATTGCTGTACAAAGATGAAAGAAGCGTTATTGCCGGAGAGTACGCTATTGTTGAACAACAAGGATTCTTTACTGCTGTACAAAGAGCAAAGAAATGTTACTGCCGGGCAGTACGCTATTGTTGGAAAACAAGGATATTTTATTGCGGAACTAACAACAAAGAAACGTCATTGCCGGACCGTACGCTTTTGTTGGACCATGCAAACAAAAAGGATACAGTATTTCTGGACAAATAACAATGAAACGTTATTGCCGGATATTACGCTATGGTTGGACAACAAGGATAATTTATTGCAGAACAAACAACAAATAATCGTGATTGCTGGACAGTACGCTATTGTCAGACCATGCAAACAACAAGGATACTTTATTGCAAGAGCAAAAAAAATTAAACGTTATTGCCGGACCGTACGCTATTGTTGGACAAAAAGGAAAATTTATTTCAGGACAAACAAGAAACATACTTTGTTGCCGGACTGTACTCTATTGTTGGACCATGCAATCAACAATGATACTTTATTGCTGGATCAACAACAAAGAAACGTTATTGCTGGACTTTGCGCTACTGTTAGAAAACAGGGATAATTTACTGCTGGACCAACACCAAAGAAACATTATTTCCGGACCGTACGCTATTGTTGGACAACAAGGAAACTTTATTGCAAGACTAAAAACAAAGAAACATTATTGCCGGATCTTACGCTATTGTTGGAATACAAGGATCATTTATTGCTGAACCAACAACAAAGAAACTTTATTGCCGGAACGTACGCTATTGTTAGACCATGCAAACAACAAGGATACTTTATTGCTGGATCAACAACAAAGAAACGTTATTGCCAGTTCGTACGCTATTGTTGGAAAACGAGGATAATTTATTGTAGGACCAAAAACAAAAAAACATTATTGCCGGAAAGTGCGCTGTTCTTGGACAACAAGGATATATTATTGTGGACCCAACAACAAAAAAATTTAATGTTGGAACGTAAGCTATTGTTGGACCATGCAAACAAAAACGATACTTTATAGCTGGACCAACAACAAAGAAAAGTTATTGCCTGATAGAACGGTATTGTTGGACAATAAGTTTACATTATTGCAAGTCCAAGAAAAAAGAAACGTTATTGCAGGTATTGTTGGACAACAAGTATACATTATTGCTGAACCAACAAAAATAAAAGTTATTGCCGTATCGTACGCTGTCGTTGTACAACAAGGACATTTTATTGCGGACCAAACAACAAAGAAAAGTTAATGACAGGACCGTACGCTATTGTTGGACAATGCAAACAACAAGGATACTTTATTTCTGGAACAAAAACAAAGAAAAGATATTACCGGATCATACGGTATTGTTAGACAATAAGGATAATTTATTGCAGGATCAAAAACAAAGAAAAGTTATTGCCGGACAATACGCTATTGTTGGACCA
The DNA here is from genome assembly GCA_963932465.1 of Maratus speciosus. Classification (NCBI taxonomy): domain Eukaryota; kingdom Metazoa; phylum Arthropoda; class Arachnida; order Araneae; family Salticidae; genus Maratus; species Maratus speciosus. The sequence goes on from OZ010793.1 coordinate 485,867,078, forward strand.
TGCATACAACAAATGTACTTAATAGCTGGTCCAACAAATAAGAAAATTTATTGCCGGACCGTACGCTATTGTTGGACAACAAGGATACTTTATTGCTGGAACAACAACAAAGAAACTTTATTACCGCACCGTACGCTATTGTTGGACATCAACGATAATTTATTGCAGGAAAACAAACAACTTTGTTGCCTGACCGTACGCTATTGTTGGACCATGCAACAAACAATGATACTTTATTGCTGGACAACAAAGAATAACAAAGAAACTTTATTGCTTGACTGTACGCTACTGTTAGACAACAGGGATACTTTATTTCTGGACCAACACCTAAGTAATATTATTACCGGACCATACGCTATTGTTGGACAACAAGGATTCTTTATTGCAAGACCAAAAACAAAGAAACGTTATTGCCGGAACTTACGCTGTTGTTTGAATACAAGGATACTTTATTGCTCGACCAACAACAAAGAAAGTGTATTGCCTGACTGTACGCTATTGTTGGACCATGCAAACAACAAGGTTACTTTATTGCTGCACAAAGAGGAAAGAAGAGTTATTGCCGGAGAGCACGCTATTGCTGAACAACAAGGATCCTTTATTGCTGTGCAAAGAGCAAACAAATGTTACTGCCGGAGAGTACAATATTTTTGGAAGCAAGGATATTTTATTACGGACCTAACAACAAAGAAACGTCATTGCCGGACCGTACGCTTTTGTTGGACCAAGAAACAACATGGATACTATTTCTCGACAAACAACAATGAAACGTTATTGCCAGATCGTACGCTATGGTTGGACAACAAGGATAATTTATTGCTGGAACAACAACAAACAAACTTTGTTCGGACTGAACTCTATTGTTACACCATGACACCAACAATCATACTTAAATGCTGGATAAAAAACAAAGATGCGATGTTGCTGGACTGTATGCCACTGTTAGAAGACAGGGACCATTATTGCTGGACCAATACCAAAGAAATATTATTGCCGGACCGTACGCTATAGTTGGACAACAAGGATACTTTATTGCACAACCAACAACAAAGAAACTTTTTTGCCGGAATGTACGCTATAGTTGGACCATGCAAACAACAAGGTTTCTTTATTGCTGTACAAAGATGAAAGAAGCGTTATTGCCGGAGAGTACGCTATTGTTGAACAACAAGGATTCTTTACTGCTGTACAAAGAGCAAAGAAATGTTACTGCCGGGCAGTACGCTATTGTTGGAAAACAAGGATAATTTATTGCGGAACTAACAACAAACAAACGGCATTCCCGGACCGTACGCATTTGTTGGACCATGCAAACAAGAAGGATACTGTATTCCTGGACAAACAACAATGAAACGTTATTGCCGGATCGTACGCTATGGTTGGACAACAAGGATAATTTATTGCAGAACCAACAACAAATAAACGTTATTGCGGGACCGTACGCTATTGTCGGACCATGCAAACAACAAGGATACTTTATGGCAAGAGCAAAGAAAAATTAAACGTTATTGCCAGACTGTACCTTATTGTTGGACAACAAGGATAATTTATTGCAGGACAAACAAGAAACAAAGTTTGTTGCCGGACGGTACTCTATTGTTGGACCATGCAATCAACAATGATACTTTATTGCTGGATCAACAACAAAGAAACGTTATTGCTGGACTTTACGCTACTGTTAGAAAACAGGGATAATTTACTGCTGGACCAACACCAAAGAAACATTATTGCCGGACCGTGCGCTATTGTTGGACAACAGGGAAACTTTATTGCAAGACTAAAAACAAAGAAACGTTATTGCCGGATCTTACGCTATTGTTGGAATACAAGGATAATTTATTGCTGGACCAACCACAAAGAAACTTTATTGCCGGAACGTACGCTGTTTTTGGACATTGCAAACAACAAGGATACTTTATTGCTGGACCAACAACAAAGAAACGTTATTGCCAGATCGTACGCCATTGTTGGAAAACAAGGATAATTTATTGTAGGACGAAAAACAAATAAACGTTATTACCGGATCGTGCGCTGTTTTTGGATAACAAGGATATTTTATGGCGGAACAGACAACAAAGGAAATTTATTGTTGGAACATACGCTATTGTTGGACCATGGAAACAGCTACGATACTTTATTGCTGGACCAACAACAAAGAAATATTATTGCCTGATCGTACGGTATTGTTGGACAATATGTTTACATTATTGCAAGTCCAAGAAAAAAGAAACGTTATTGCAGATATTGTTGGACAACAAGGATACATTATTGCTGAACCAACAAAAATAAAAATTATTGCCGGATCGTACGCTGTCGTTGTACAAAAAGGACATTTTATTGCGGATCCAACAACAAAGAAAACTTATTGACAGGACCGTACGCAATTGTTGGACCATGCAAACAACAAGGATACTTTATTTCTGGAACAACAAAGAAAAGAAATTACCGGATCGTACGGTATTGTTAGACAAGATGTTTACATTATTCCAAGTCCAAAAAAATGAAACGTTATTGCCGGACCGTACGCTATTGTTGGACCATGTATACAACAATTGTACTTAATTTCTGGTCCAACAAATAAGAAACATTCTTGCCGGACCGTACTAAATTTTTACACAACAAGGATACTTTATTGCTGGAACAACAACAAAGAAACTTTATTACCGCACCGTACGCTTTTGTTGGACAACAAGGATAATTTATTGAGGGACAACAAACAATCTTTGTTGCCTGACCGTACGCTATTTTTTGACCATGCAATCAACATGATACTTTATAGCTGGACAACAAAGAACAACAAAGAACAACAAAGAAACGCTATTGCTGGACTGTACGCTACTGTTAGACAACAGGGATACTTTATTTCTGGACCAACACAAAGGAAATATTATTACCGGACCATACGCTATTGTTGGACAACAAGGATTCTTTATTGCAAGACCAAAAACAAAGAAACGTTATTGACGGAACGTACGCTATTGTTGGACAAGGCAAACAACAATGATACTTTATTGCTGGACAAACAAGGAAGAATCGCTATTGCCGGATCGTACGGTATTGTTGGACAATAAGTTTAATTTATTGCAAGTCCAACAAAAAAGAAACTGAGAATACCGTATTGCCGTCATTGTTGGACAACAAGGATACTTTATTGCTACCAACAAAAAAAATTATTGCCGGACCGTACGCTGTTGTAGGACTACAAGGACTTTTTATTGCGTATCCAACATAAAAGAAAAGTTATTGCCGGACCTTACGCTATTGTTGGACCATGCGAACAACAAGTATACTATATTTCTGGACCTACAAAAAAGAAACTTTATTGCCGGACCGTACGGTATTGTTGTACAACAAGGATAATTTATTGCAGGACCAACAACAAAGAAACGTTATTGCCGGACCGTACGCTATTGTCGGACAATGCAAAAAACAAGTATACTTTATCGCAAGAGCAAAAAAAAATTAAACGTTATTGCCGGACGGATGCTATTGTTGGACAACAAGGATAATTTATGGCAGGACAAACAAGAAAGAAATTTTGTTGCCGGACTGTACTCTATTGTTGGACCATGCAATCAACAATTATATTTTATTGCTGGATCAACAACAAAGAAACGTTATTGCTGGACTTTACGCTACCGTTAGAAAACAGGGCTAATTTACTGCTGAACCAATCGAAAGAAATATTATTGCCGGACCGTACGCTATTGCTGGACAACAAGGATACTTTATTGCACGACCAACAAAAAACAAACTTTATTGCCGGACTGTACGCTATAGTTGAACCATGCAAACAACAAGGTTTCTTTATTGCTGTACAAAGATGAAAGAAGCGTTATTGCCGGAGAGTACGCTATTGTTGAACAACAAGGATTCTTTACTGCTGTACAAAGAGCAAAGAAATGTTACTGCCGGGCAGTACGCTATTGTTGGAAAACAAGGATATTTTATTGCGGAACTAACAACAAAGAAACGTCATTGCCGGACCGTACGCTTTTGTTGGACCATGCAAACAAAAAGGATACAGTATTTCTGGACAAATAACAATGAAACGTTATTGCCGGATATTACGCTATGGTTGGACAACAAGGATAATTTATTGCAGAACAAACAACAAATAAACGTGATTGCTGGACAGTACGCTATTGTCAGACCATGCAAACAACAAGGATACTTTATTGCAAGAGCAAAAAAAATTAAACGTTATTGCCGGACCGTACGCTATTGTTGGACAAAAAGGAAAATTTATTTCAGGACAAACAAGAAACATACTTTGTTGCCGGACTGTACTCTATTGTTGGACCATGCAATCAACAATGATACTTTATTGCTGGATCAACAACAAAGAAACGTTATTGCTGGACTTTGCGCTACTGTTAGAAAACAGGGATAATTTACTGCTGGACCAACACCAAAGAAACATTATTTCCGGACCGTACGCTATTGTTGGACAACAAGGAAACTTTATTGCAAGACTAAAAACAAAGAAACATTATTGCCGGATCTTACGCTATTGTTGGAATACAAGGATCATTTATTGCTGAACCAACAACAAAGAAACTTTATTGCCGGAACGTACGCTATTGTTAGACCATGCAAACAACAAGGATACTTTATTGCTGGATCAACAACAAAGAAACGTTATTGCCAGTTCGTACGCTATTGTTGGAAAACGAGGATAATTTATTGTAGGACCAAAAACAAAAAAACATTATTGCCGGAAAGTGCGCTGTTCTTGGACAACAAGGATATATTATTGTGGACCCAACAACAAAAAAATTTAATGTTGGAACGTAAGCTATTGTTGGACCATGCAAACAAAAACGATACTTTATAGCTGGACCAACAACAAAGAAAAGTTATTGCCTGATAGAACGGTATTGTTGGACAATAAGTTTACATTATTGCAAGTCCAAGAAAAAAGAAACGTTATTGCAGGTATTGTTGGACAACAAGTATACATTATTGCTGAACCAACAAAAATAAAAGTTATTGCCGTATCGTACGCTGTCGTTGTACAACAAGGACATTTTATTGCGGACCAAACAACAAAGAAAAGTTAATGACAGGACCGTACGCTATTGTTGGACAATGCAAACAACAAGGATACTTTATTTCTGGAACAAAAACAAAGAAAAGATATTACCGGATCATACGGTATTGTTAGACAATAAGGATAATTTATTGCAGGATCAAAAACAAAGAAAAGTTATTGCCGGACAATACGCTATTGTTGGACCATGCATACAACAAATGTACTTAATAGCTGGTCCAACAAATAAGAAAATTTATTGCCGGACCGTACGCTATTGTTGGACAACAAGGATACTTTATTGCTGGAACAACAACAAAGAAACTTTATTACCGCACCGTACGCTATTGTTGGACATCAACGATAATTTATTGCAGGAAAACAAACAACTTTGTTGCCTGACCGTACGCTATTGTTGGACCATTCAACAAACAATGATACTTTATTGCTGGACAACAAAGAATAACAAAGAAACTTTATTGCTTGACTGTACGCTACTGTTAGACAACAGGGATACTTTATTTCTGGACCAACACCTAAGTAATATTATTACCGGACCATACGCTATTGTTGGACAACAAGGATTCTTTATTGCAAGACCAAAAACAAAGAAACGTTATTGCCGGAACTTACGCTCTTGTTTGAATACAAGGATACTTTATTGCTCGACCAACAACAAAGAAAGTGTATTGCCTGACTGTACGCTATTGTTGGACCATGCAAACAACAAGGTTACTTTATTGCTGCACAAAGAGGAAAGAAGAGTTATTGCCGGAGAGCACGCTATTGCTGAACAACAAGGATCCTTTATTGCTGTGCAAAGAGCAAACAAATGTTACTGCCGGAGAGTACAATATTTTTGGAAACAAGGATATTTTATTACGGACCTAACAACAAAGAAACGTCATTGCCGGACCGTACGCTTTTGTTGGACCAAGAAACAACATGGATACTATTTCTCGACAAACAACAATGAAACGTTATTGCCAGATCGTACGCTATGGTTGGACAACAAGGATAATTTATTGCTGGAACAACAACAAACAAACTTTGTTCGGACTGAACTCTATTGTTACACCATGACACCAACAATCATACTTAAATGCTGGATAAAAAACAAAGATGCGATGTTGCTGGACTGTATGCCACTGTTAGAAGACAGGGACCATTATTGCTGGACCAATACCAAAGAAATATTATTGCCGGACCGTACGCTATAGTTGGACAACAAGGATACTTTATTGCACAACCAACAACAAAGAAACTTTTTTGCCGGAATGTACGCTATAGTTGGACCATGCAAACAACAAGGTTTCTTTATTGCTGTACAAAGATGAAAGAAGCGTTATTGCCGGAGAGTACGCTATTGTTGAACAACAAGGATTCTTTACTGCTGTACAAAGAGCAAAGAAATGTTACTGCCGGGCAGTACGCTATTGTTGGAAAACAAGGATAATTTATTGCGGAACTAACAACAAACAAACGGCATTCTCGGACCGTACGCATTTGTTGGACCATGCAAACAAGAAGGATACTGTATTCCTGGACAAACAACAATGAAACGTTATTGCCGGATCGTACGCTATGGTTGGACAACAAGGATAATTTATTGCAGAACCAACAACAAATAAACGTTATTGCGGGACCGTACGCTATTGTCGGACCATGCAAACAACAAGGATACTTTATGGCAAGAGCAAAGAAAAATTAAACGTTATTGCCAGACTGTACCTTATTGTTGGACAACAAGGATAATTTATTGCAGGACAAACAAGAAACAAAGTTTGTTGCCGGACGGTACTCTATTGTTGGACCATGCAATCAACAATGATACTTTATTGCTGGAACAACAGCAAAGAAACGTTATTGCTGGACTTTACGCTACTGTTAGAAAACAGGGATAATTTACTGCTGGACCAACACCAAAGAAACATTATTGCCGGACCGTGCGCTATTGTTGGACAACATTGAAACTTTATTGCAAGACTAAAAACAAAGAAACGTTATTGCCGGATCTTACGCTATTGTTGGAATACAAGGATAATTTATTGCTGGACCAACCACAAAGAAACTTTATTGCCGGAACGTACGCTGTTGTTGGACATTGCAAACAACAAGGATACTTTATTGCTGGACTAACAACAAAGAAACGTTATTGCCAGATCGTACGCCATTGTTGGAAAACAAGGATAATTTATTGTAGGACGAAAAACAAATAAACGTTATTACCGGATCGTGCGCTGTTTTTGGATAACAAGGATATTTTATGGCGGAACAGACAACAAAGGAAATTTATTGTTGGAACATACGCTATTGTTGGACCATGGAAACAGCTACGATACTTTATTGCTGGACCAACAACAAAGAAATATTATTGCCTGATCGTACGGTATTGTTGGACAATATGTTTACATTATTGCAAGTCCAAGAAAAAAGAAACGTTATTGCAGGTATTGTTGGACAACAAGGATACATTATTGCTGAACCAACAAAAATAAAAGTTATTGCCGGATCGTACGCTGTCGTTGTACAAAAAGGACATTTTATTGCGGATCCAACAACAAAGAAAACTTATTGACAGGACCGTACGCAATTGTTGGACCATGCAAACAACAAGGATACTTTATTTCTGGAACAACAAAGAAAAGAAATTACCGGATCGTACGGTATTGTTAGACAAGATGTTTACATTATTCCAAGTCCAAAAAAATGAAACGTTATTGCCGGACCGTACGCTATTGTTGGACCATGTATACAACAATTGTACTTAATTTCTGGTCCAACAAATAAGAAACATTCTTGCCGGACCGTACTAAATTTTTACACAACAAGGATACTTTATTGCTGGAACAACAACAAAGAAACTTTATTACCGCACCGTACGCTTTTGTTGGACAACAAGGATAATTTATTGAGGGACAACAAACAATCTTTGTTGCCTGACCGTACGCTATTTTTTGACCATGCAATCAACATGATACTTTATTGCTGGACAACAAAGAACAACAAAGAACAACAAAGAAACGCTATTGCTGGACTGTACGCTACTGTTAGACAACAGGGATACTTTATTTCTGGACCAACACAAAGGAAATATTATTACCGGACCATACGCTATTGTTGGACAACAAGGATTCTTTATTGCAAGACCAAAAACAAAGAAACGTTATTGCCGGAACTTACGCTATTGTTGGAAGACAAGGATAATTTATTGCTGGACCAACAACAAAGAAAATTTATTGTTCGACCGTACGCTATAGTTGGACCATGCAAAAAACAAGGTTAATTTATTGCTGCACAAAGAGGAAAGAAGCGTTATTGCCGGAGAGTACGCTATTGTTGAACAACAAGGATCCTTTATTCTTGTACAAAAACAAAGAAATGTTACCGCCGGAGAGTACGTTATTTTTGGAAAACAAGGATATTTTATTACGGACCTAACAACAAAGAAACGTCATTGCCGGACCGTACGCTTTTATTGGACCAAGCAAACAACAAAGATACTATTTCTGGAAAAACAACAATGAAACGTTATTGCCGGATCGTACGCTATGGTTGGACAAGAAGGATAATTTATTTCAGGAGCAAAAACAAATAAAAGTTATTGCCGGACTGTACGCTATTGTTGGACAACGAGATAATTTTATTGCGGAACCAACATCATAGAAACGTTATTGCCGGATCGTACATTCTTGTTGGACAACAAGGATAATTTATTGCAGGACAAACAAGAAACAAACTTTGTTGCCGCACTGTACACTATTGTTGGACCGTGCAAACAACAGTGATACTTTATTGCTGGATCAACAACAAAGTAAAGTTATTGATGGAATGTGCGCTACTGTTAGAAATCAGGGATAATTTACCGCTGGACAAAACACCAAAGAAACATTATTGCCGGACCGTACGCTATTGTAGGAAAACAAAGATAATTTATTGCAAGACTAAAAATAAAGAAATGTTTTTGCCGGATCGTATGCTATTTTTGGAACATAAGGATACTTTATTGTAGGACCATAAACAAATAAACTTTATTACCGGACTGCGCGCTATTGTTGGACAACAAGGATATTTTATTGCGGAACCAACAACAAAGAAAAGTTATTTCCAGAACGAACGCCATTGTTGGACTATGCAAAAAACAACGATACTTTATTGCTGGACCAACGAAAAAGAAACGTTATTGCCGGATCGTACGGTAATATTCGACAATATGTTTACTTTATTGCAAGTCCAATAAAAATGAAACGTTATTGCAGGTATCGTTGGATAACAAGGATACATTACTGCTGGACCGACAACAAAAATGTTATTGCCGGACCAAACGCTGTTGTTTTACGACAAGGACATTTTATTGCGGATCCAACAACAAAGAAAATTTATTGCCGAACCGTACGCTATTGTTCGACCATGCAAAAAAAAAGGATACTTTATTTCTGGAACAACAACAAAGAAAAGATATTGCCGGATCATACGGTATTGTTAGACAATAAGTTTACATTATTGCAAGTCCAAAAAAAGAAACGTTAATGCCGGATCGTACGGTATTGTTGTACAACAAGGATAATTTATTGCTGGACCAACATCAAAGAAACGTTATTGCCGGACTGTACGCTATTGACGGATCATGCAAACAACAATTATCCTTTTTGCTGGTCCCACAACAAAGAAACTTTATTGCCGGACTGTACGCTATTGTTGGACAACAAGGATACCTTATTGTTGGAAAAACAACTAAGAAAGTTTATTACTGCACCGTACGCTATTGTTGGACAGCAAGGATACTTTATTGCAGGACAAACAAAAAACAAACTTTCTTGCCGGGCTGTACTCTATTGTTGGACCATGCAACCACAATAACGCTGGATCAACAACAAAGAAACATCACTGCTGGACAGTACGCTAGTGTTAGAAAACATTGATACTTTATTGCCTGACCAACACCAAAGAAACATTATTGCCGGACCGTACGCTATTGTTGGACAACAAGGATACTCTATTGCAAGACCAAAAACAAAGAAACGTTACTGCCGGATCTTAGGCTATTGTTGGAACACAAGTATACTTTACTGCTGGACCAACAACAAAGGATCTTTATTGCCGGAACATACGCTTTTGTTGGATCATGCAAAGAACTAGGATACATTATGGCTGGACAAACAACAACGAAACGTTATTCTCAGATCGTATGCTCTGGTTGGACAACAAGGATATTTTATTGCGGAACCAACAACAATGAAAATTTATTGCCGGACCATACGCAATTGTCGGACCATGCAAACAAAAAGGTTACATTATTGCAGGAGCAAAAACAAATAAGCGTTATTTGCGGACAGTACGCTATTGTTGGACAAGAAGAATATTTTATTACGGAACCAAAAACAAAGAAACATTATTTACGGATCGTTCCCTATAGTTGGATAACAAGGATACTTTATTGCCGGAACAAAAATAAAGAAAATTTATCAGCGCACTTTATGCTATTGTTGACAACAAGGAATTTATTGCAGGACAAACAAGAAACAAACTTTATTACCGGAATGTACTCAATTGTTGGACCAGGAAACCAACAATGATACTTTATTGCTGGATAAACAACAAAGAAAAGTTATTTCTGGACTGTACGCTACTGTGAGACAACAGGGATACTTTATTGCTGGAAAAAAACAAAAGAAACATTAGCGCCGGACCGTAAGGATAGCAGGGATGGACAGCAAGGATACTGTATTGCTGGAACAAGAACAAAGAATCCTTATTACCGCACCGTACGCTATTGCTGGACAACAAGGATAATTTATTGCAGGACAAAGAAGAAACAAACTTTGTTGCCGGACTGTTCTCTATTGTTTGACCATGCAACCAACAGTGATACATTATTGCTGGATCAACAACAAAAAAACATTGGCGGATCTTACGCTATTGTTGGAATACAGGGATAATTTATCGCTGGACCAATAACAAAGAAACTTTTTGGCCGGAACGTACACTATTGTTGGATCATGCAAACAACAAGGATACTTTATTTCTGGAACAACAACAAAGGAAAGATATTACTGGATCATACGGTATTGTTAGACAATAAGTTTACATTATTGCAAGTCCAAAAAAAGGAAACGTTATTGCCGGAACGTACGGTATTGTTGTACAACAAGGATAATTTATTGCAGGATCAACAACAAAGAAACGTTATTGCCGGAGCATACGCTATTGTTGGACCATGCATACAACAATTGTACTTAATTGCTGGTCCAACAAATAAGAAATTTTAATGCCGGACCGTACGCTATTGTTGGACAACAAGGATACTATATTGCTGGAACAACAATAAAGAAACATTATTACCGCACCGTACGCTATTGTTGGACAACAAGGATATTTTATTGCAGGTCAACAAACAAACTTTTTTTCCTTGACCGTACTCTATTTTTGGACCACGCAACCAACAATGATACGTTATTACTGGACAACAAAGAACAACAAAGAACAACAAAAAACGTTATTGCTGAACTGTAGACAACAGGAATACTTTATTTCTGGACCAACACCAAAGAAATATTATTACCGGAATATACGCTGTTGTTGGACAACAAGGATTCTTTATTGCAAGACCAAAAACAAAGAAACGTTATATTCGGAACTTACGCTGTTGTTTGAAGACAAGGATACGTTATCGCTGGCCCAACAACAAAGAAAATTTATTGCCTGACCGTACGCTATTGTTGAACCATGCAAACAACATGGTTACTTTATTTCTGCACGAAGAGGAAAGAAGCGTTTTTTCCGGAGAGTACGCTATTGTTGAATTAGGATCCTTTATTGTTGTACAAAGAGCAAGGAAATGTTACTGCCGGAGAGTACGTAATTTTTGGAAAAAAAGGATATATTATTACGGAACTAGCAACAAAGAAACATCATTGCCGGACCGTACGCTTTTGTTGGACCAAGCAAACAACAAGGATAATATTTCTGGATAAACAAATATGTAACGTTATTGCCGGATCGTACGCTAATGTTGGACAACAAGGATAATTTATTGCAGGAGCATAAATAAATAAACGTGATTGCCGGACCGTACGCTATTGTTAGACAACGAGAACATTTTATTGCGGAACCAACAACAAAGAAACGTTATTGCAGGATCTTACATTTTTGTTGGACAACTATGATACTTTATTGCTGGAACCACAACAAATAATCTTTATTACCGCACCGTACGCTATTTCTGGACAACAAGGATAATTTATTGCAGGACAACAAACTTTGTTGCCGGACATTATACTATTGTTGGACAATGCAACAAACAGTGATACTTTATTGCTGGATCAACAACAAAGAAACGTTATTGCTGGACTGTGTGCTACTGTTAGAAAACAGGGATAATTTACTGCTTGACCAACCCCAAAGAAACATTATTGCCGGAACGTACGCTATTGCTGGACGACAATGAATCTTTATTGCAAGACTAAAAAAAAAGAAACGTTATTGCTGGATCGTATGCTATTTTTGGAAGATAAGGATACCTTATTGTAGGACCATAATCAAATAAACTTTATTGCTGGACCGTGCGCTATTATTGGACAATAAGGATATTGTATTGCGGAACCAACAACAAAGAAAACTTATTTCATGAACGTACGCCATTGTTGGACTACGCAAACAACAACGATACTTTATTGCTGGACCAACGACAACGAAACGTTATTGCCGGATCGTACGGTAATGTTCGACAATCAGTTTACTTTATTGCAAGTCCAATAAAAATGAAACATTATTGCAGGTATTGTTGGATAACAAGGATATTTTACTGCTGGACCAACAACAAAAAAGTTATTGCCGGACCGTACGCTGTTGTTTTACGTCAAGGACATATTATTGTGGATCCAACAACAGAGAAAATTTATTGCCGAAAAGTACGCTATTGTTCGACCATGCAAAAAACAAGGATACTTTATTTCTGGAACAACAACAAAGAAAAGATATTGCTGGATCATACAGTATTGTTAGACAATATGTTTACATTATTGCAAGTCCAAAAAGAAGAAACGTTAAGGCCGGGTCGTACGGTATTGTTGTACAACAAGGATAATTTATTGCTGGACCAACTACAAAGATTCGTTACTGCCGGACCGTACGCTATTGTTGGACAACAAGGCTACTTTATTGCTGGAAAAACAACTAAGAAAGATTATTACCGCACGCTATTGTTGGACAGCAAGGAAAATTTATTGCAGGACAAACAAAAAACAATTTTTGTTGCCGGACTGTACTCTATTGTTGGACCATGCAACCACAATAATATTTTATTGCTGGATCAACAACAAAGAAACGTCATTGCTGGACAGTACGCTAGTGTTAGAAAACAGGGATACTTTATTGCGTGACCAACTCCAAAGAAACATTATTGCCGGATCGCACACTATTGTTGGACACCAAGGATACTCTATTGCAAGACCAAAAGCAAAGAAACGTTATTGCCGGATCTTAGGCTATTGTTGGAACAAAAAATATACTTTATTGCTGGACCAACAACAAAGAAACTTTATTGCCGGAACCTACGCTTTTGTTGGACCATGCAAAGAACTAGGATACATTACGACTGGACAAACAACAATGAAACGTTGTTCTCGGATCGTATGCTCTGGTTGGACAACAAGGATATTTTATTGCGGAACCATCAACAATGAAAAGTTATTGCCGGACCGTACGCTATTGTCGGACCATGAAAACGAAAAGGATACTTTACAACAGGAGCAAAAAAAGGAAACGTTATTGCAGGAGCATACGCTAATCTTGGACCATGCATACAACAATTGTACTTAATTGCTGGTCCAACAAATAAGAAACTTTATTGCCGGACCGTACGATATTCTTGGACAACAAGGATACTTTATTGCTGGAACAACAACAAAGAAAATTTATTACCGCCCGTACGCTATTGTTGGACAGCAAGGATAATTTATTGCAGAAAAACGAAGAAACTTTGTTGCCTGACCGTACGCTATGGTTGGACCATTCAACCAACAATGATACTTTATAGCTGGACAACAAAGATGAACAAAGAAACGTTATTGCTGGAGTGTACGCTACTGTTAGACAACAGGGATACTTTATTTCTGGACAACACCAAAGAAATATTATTACCGGACCATACGCTATTGTGGGACAACAAGGATTCTTTATTGCAAGACCAAAAACAAAGAAACCTTCTTGCCTAACTTACGCTGTTGTTTGAAGACAAGGATACTTTATTTCTGGACCAACAACAAAGAAAATTTATTGCCTGACCGTACGCTTAAGGTGGACCATTCAAACAACAAGGTTACTTTATTGCTACACAAAGAGGAAAGAAGCTTTATTGCCGGAGAGTACGCTATTGTTGAACAACAAGGATCCTTTAATACCGTACAAAGGGCAAAGAAATGTTATTGCCGGAGAGTACGTTATTTTTGGAAAACAAAGATATTTTATTACGGAACTAACAACAAAGAAACGCCATTGCCGGACCGCACGCTTTTGTTGGACCAAACAAACAACAGGGATACTATTTCTGGACAGACAACAATGAAACGTTATTGCCAGTTCGTACGCTATGGTTGGACAACAAGGATAATTTATTGCAGGAGCAAAAACAAATAAACCTTACTGCCGGACCGTACGCTATTGTTGGACAACGAGAATATTTTATTGCGGAACCAACAGCAAAGAAACGTTATTGCCGGATCGTACATTTTTGTTGGACAACAAGGAAACTTTATTGCTGGAACCACAACGAATAATCTTTATTACCGCACCATACGCTATTACTGGACAACAAGGATAATTTATTGCAGGAAACACAAGAATAAAACTTTGTTGCCAGACTGTACGCTATTGTCGGACCATGCAATCAACAAGGATACTTTATTGCAAGAGCAAAAAAAAAATTAAACGTTATTGCCAGACCGTACCTTATTGTTGGACAACAAGGATAATTTATTGCAGGACAAACAAGAAACAAAGTTTGTTGCCGGACGGTACTCTATTGTTGGACCATGCAATCAACAATGATATTTTATTGCTGGATCACCAACAAAGAAACGTTATTGCTGGACTGTGCGCTACTGTTAGAAAACAGGGATAATTTACTGCTGGACCAACCCCAAAGAAACATTATTGCCGGACCGTACGCTATTGTTGGACGACAAGGAATCTTTATTGCAAGACCAGAAACAAATAAACTTTATTGCCGGACGCTGCGCTATTGTTGGATAACAAGGATAGTGTATTGCTGGACAACAAGGATATTTTATTTCGGAACCAACAACAAAGAAAAATTATTTCCGGAACGTACGCCATTGTTGGACTATGCAAACAACAACGAAACTATATTGCTGGACCAACGACAAAGAAACGTTATTGCCGGATCGTACGGTAATGTTCGACAATAAGTTTACTTTATTGCAAGTCCAATAAAAATGAAACTTTATTGCAGGTATTTTTGGATAACAAGTATACTTTACTGCTGGACCAACAACAAAGAAGTTATTGCCGGACCGTACAATGTTGTTTTACGACAAGGACATTTTATTGAGGATCACACAACAAAGAAAAGTTATTGCCGAACCGTACGCTATTGTTCGACCATCCAAAAAACAAGGATACATTATTTCTGGAACAACATCAAAGAAAAGATATTGCCGGATCATACGGTATTGTTTGACAATAAGTTTACATTATTGAAGGTCCAAAAAAATGAAACATTAATACCGGATCTTACGGTATTGTTGTACAACAAGGATAATTTATTGCTGGACCAACTACAAAGAAAAGTTATTGCCGGACTGTACGCTATTGATGGGCCATGCAAACAAATATTATACTTTTTGCTGGTCAAACAACAAAGAAACTTTATTGCCGGACCGTACGCTATTGTTGGACAACAAGGATACTTTATTGTTGAAAAACAACTAAGGAAGTTTATTACCGCACCGTACGCTATTGTTGGACAGCAAGGATAATTTATTGCAGGGCAAACAAAAACAAACTTTGCTGCCTTAGTGTACTCTAATGTTGGATCCTACAACCACAATAATACTTTCTTGCGGGATCAACAACAAAGAAACGTCATTGCTGGACAGTACGATAGTGTTAGAAAACAGGGATACTTTATTGCCTGACCAACACCGAAGAAATATTATTGCCGGACCGTACGCGATTGTTGGACAACAAGGATACTCTATTGCAAGACCAAAAACAAAGAAACGTTATTGCCGGTTATTAGGCTATTGTTGGAACACATAAATATACTTTATGGCTGGACAAACAACAATGAAACGCTATTCTCGTATCATATGCTCTGGTTGGACAACAAGGATATTTTATTGCGGAACAAGCAACAATGAAAAGTTATTGCCGGACCGTACGCTATTGTCGGACCATGAAAACAAAAGGATACTTTATTGCAGGAGCAAAAACAAATAAGCGTTATTGCCGTACAGTATGCATTTATAGGACAAGAAGAATATTTTATTGCGGAACCAAAAACAAAGAAACATTATTTACGGATCGTTCCCTATAGTTGGATAACAAGGATACTTTATTGAGGAACAAAAGTTAAGAAACTTTATTAGCGCACCTTATGCTATTGTTGGACAACAAGGATAATTTATTGCAGGGCCAGCAAAAAAATTTATTGCCGGACCGTACGCGGTTGTTGGACAACAAGGACATTTTATTGCGGATCCAACATCAAAGAAAATTTATAGCTCGACCTTACGCTATTGTTGGACCATGCGAACAACAAGGATACGATATTTCTGGACCAAGACCAAAGAAACGTTATTGCCGGACCGTACGGTATTGTTCTACAGCAAGGATAATTTATTGCAGGACCCACAACAAAGAAAAGTTATGGCCGGACAGTACGCTATGGTTGGACAACAAGGATAATTTATTGCTGGAAAAACAACAAAGAAACTTTATTACCGCGCCGTTTGCTATTGTTGGACCGCAAGGATAATTTATTGCAGGACGACAAACAAACTTTGTTGCCTGACCGTACGCTATTGTTTGACCATGCAACCAACAACGATACTTTATTGATGGACAACAAGGAACAACAACGAAACGTTATTGCTGGACTGTGCGCTACTGTTAGAAAACAGGGATAATTTACAGCTGATCAACACCAAAGAAACGTTATTGCCGTATCGTACGCTATTTTTGGAAAACAAGAATACTTTATTGTAGGACCATAAACAAAAAAACTTTATTGCCGGACCGTGCGCTATTGTTGGAAAACAAAGATATTTTATTGCGGAACCAACAACTAAGAAAAGTTATTTCCGGAACGTACGCCAGTGTTGAATTATGCAAACAACAACGATACTTTATTGCTGGACCAAAGACAAAGAAACTTTATTGCCGGATCGTACGGTAATGTTCGATAATAAGTTTACTTTATTGCAAGTCCAATAAAAATGAAACATTATTGCAGGTATTGTTAGATGCCAAGGATACTTTACTGCTGGACCAACAACAAAAATGTCATCGCCGTACCGTACGCTGTTGTTTTACGACAAGGACATTTTATTACGGATCCAACAACAAAGAAAAGTTATTGCCGAAGCCTACGCTATTGTTCAACCATGCAAAAAACAAGGATACTTTATTTCTGGAACAACAACAAAGAAAAGGTATTGCCGGTTCATACGGTATTATTAGACAATAATTTTACATTATTGCAAGTCCAAAAAAAAGAAACGTTAATGCCGGATCGTACGGTATTATTGTAAAACAACAGTAATTTATTGCTGGACCAACTACAAAGAAACGTTATTGCCGGACTGTACGCTATTTATGGACCATGCAAACAACAAATATACTTTTTGCTGGTCCAACAACAAAGAAACTTTTTTGCCGGACCGTACGCTATTGTTGGAAAACAAGGTTACTTTATTGCTGGAAAAAAAACTAAGAATGAATAATACCGCACCGTACGCTATTGTTGGACAGCAAGGATAATTTATTGCAGGACATACAAAAAACAAACTTCGTTGCCGGACTGTACTCTATTGTTGGACCATGCAACCACAATAACGCTGGATCAACAACAAAGAAACATCACTGCTGGACAGTACAGTAGTGTTAGAAAACAGGGATACTTTATTGCCTGACCAACACCAAAGAAACATTATTGCCGGACCGTACGCTATTGTTGGACAACAAGGATACTGTATTGCTGGAACAACAACAAAGATTCTTTATTACCGCGCCGTACGCTATTGTTGGGCAACAAGGAAAATTTATTGCAGGACAAACAAGAAACAAACTTTATTGCCGGACTGTACGCTATTGTTGGACAACAAGGAAACGTTATTGCAAGACTGAAAACAAAGAAACGTTATTGCCGGATCTTACGCTATTGTTGAATAAAAGGATAATTTATTGCTGGACCAACAGCAAAGAAACTTTATAGCCGGAACGTACGCTATTGTTGAACCATGCAAAGAACAAGGATACATTATTTCTGGAACAACAACAAAGAAAAGATATTACCGGATCATACGGTAATGTCAAACAATAAGTTTACATTATTGCAACTCCAAAAAAACAGAAAATTTATTGCCGGACCGTACGGAATTGTTGTACAACAAGAATAATTAATTGCTGGATCAACAACAAGGAAACGTTACTGCCGGAGCAAACGCTATTGTTGGACCATGCAAACAACAATGTTACTTTATTGCTGCACAAAGAGGGAAGAAGCGTTGTTGCCGGAGAGTACGCTATTGTTGAACAAGAAGGATCCTTTATTGCTGTACAAAGAGCAAAGAAATGTTATTGCCGGAGAGTACGTTATTTTTGGAAAACAAGGATATTTTATTACGGAATTACGGAACTAACAACAAAGAAACACGTCATTTCCGGACCGTACGCTTTTGTTGGACCAAGCAAAAACAAGGATATTATTTCTGGACAAACAACAATCAAACGTTTTTTCCGGATCGTACGCTATGTTTGGACAACAAGGATAATTTATTGCAGGAGCAAAACCAAATAAACCTTATTGCCGGACCGTACGCTATTGTTGGACAACGATAATATTTTATTGCGGAACCATCAACAATGAAATGTTATTGCCGGATCGTACATTTTTTTGGACAACAAGGATACTTTATTGCTGGAACCACAACGGATAATCTTTATTACCGCATCGTACGCTATTACTGGACAACAAGGACAATTTATTACAATACAAACAAAAAACAAACTTTGTTGCCGGACTGTTCACTATTGTTGGACCATAATAATACTGCAACCACAATAATACTTTATTGCTGGATCAACAACAAAGAAACGTCAATGCTGGACAGTACGCTAGTGTTAGAAAACAGGGATATTTTAATGCCTGACCAACACCAAACATTATTGAAACATTATTGCCGGACCGTACGGTATTGTTGAAAAACAAGTATACTTTATTGCTGGACCAACAACAAAGAAACTTTATTGCCGAACCCTACGCATTTGTTAAACCATGCAAAGATCTAGGATACTTTATGGCTGGACAAACAACAATGAAACGTTATTCTCTGATCGTATGCTCTGGTTGGACAACAAGGATATTTTATTGCGGAACCAACAACAACGAAAAGTTATTGCCGGACCGTACGCTATTGTCGGACCATGCAAACACAAAGGATACTTTATTGCAGGAGCAAAAACAAATAAGCTTTATTGCCGGACAGTACGCTATTGCTGGACAAGAATAATATTTTATTGCGGAACCAAAATCAACGAAACATTATTTACGGATCGTTCCCTATAGTTGGATAACATGGATAATTTATTGCCGGAACAAAAATAAAGAAATTTTATTAGCTCACCTTATGCTATTGTTTGACACTAAAAATAATTTATTGCAGGATAAACAACAAAAAAATTTATTGCAGGACCTTAAGCTATTGTTGGACAACAAGGTCGTTCTGGGCGGTGGTTGGGGGTGCGCGGGGGGGTCAACCGCCGCGGCGAGCGGCCCATCTTCATCCGCAGCCCTTTATTCTTCTACTCTACTCCGACTATTTTGCGGAAGCAAGATTCTTATGTCCCCAGCCACGTCCCGAATGAAAGACTCTCTAGCGAAAGCCAGATTGAAAAAAAAATCAAAAACTGAAACCGGACAAATTTAAAAGGGAAATTACACAAATTAAAGACACCGAAAAGCGGGAAGGGTTGGGCTCGGGCGATGAAGCTACCGAACGACTCCTAGTCGACGACGTTATTGCGGATCCAACATCAAAGAAAAGTTATTGCCGGACAGTACGCTATTGATGGACCATGCGAACAATAAGGGTACTATATTTCTTGACCAACAACAAAGAAACGTTATTGCCGGACCGTACGAAATTTTTGTACAACAAGGAATATTTATTGCAGGACCAACAACAATGAAACTTTATTGCCGGACAGTACGCTATTGTTGGACCATGCAAACAACAATTGTACTTAATTGCTGGTCCAACAAAAAAGAAACTTTATTACCGGAGCGTACGCTATTGTTGGACAACAAGGATAATTTATTGTTGGAACAACAACAAACAAACTTTGTTGTCGGACTGAACTCTATTGTTGGACCAGGACACCAACAATGATACTTAAAAGCTGGATAAAAAACAAAGAAGCGATGCTGCTGGACTTTATGCTACTGTTAGACAACAGGGATACTTTATTGCTGGACCAATACAAAAGAAATATTATTGCCGGACCGTACGCTACTGTTAGACAACAGGGATACTTTATTGCTGGACCAATACCAATGAAACTTTATTGCCGGCTTGTCGGCTATAGTTGGACCCTGCAAAAAACAAGGTTTCTTTTTTGCTGTTAAAAGATGAAAGAAGCGTTATTGATGGAGAGTACGCTATTGTTGAACAACAAGGATTCTTTACTGCTGTGCAAAGAGCAAATAAATGTTACAGCCGGGCCGTACGCTATTGTTGGAAAACAAGGATATTTTATTGCGAAACTAACAACAAAGAAACGTCATTGCCGGACTGTACGCTTTTGTTGGACCATGCAAACAACAAGGATACTGTATTTCTGGACAAACAACAATGAAAGGTTATTGCCGGATCGTGGTCTATGGTTGGACAACAAGGATACTCTATTGCAAGAGCAAAAACAAAGAAACGTTATTGCCGGATCTTAGGCTATTGTTGGAACACAAGTATACTTTATTGCTGGACCAACAACAAAGAAACTTTTTGCCGAACACTACGCATTTGTTGGACCATGCAAAGATCTAGGATACTTTATGGCTGACAAACAACAATGAAACGTTATTCTCGGATCGTATGCTCTGGTTGGACAACAAGGATAATTTATTGCAGAACCAACAACAAATAAACGTTATTGCCGGACCGTACGCTATTGTCGGACCATGCAAAAAAAAGTATACTTTATTGCTAGAGCAAAAAAAATTAAACGTTATTGCCGGACCGTACGCTATTGTTGGACAACAAGGATAATTCATTGCAGGACAAACAAGAAACAAACTTTGTTGCCGGACTGTACTCTATTGTTGGACCATGCAATCAACAATGATACTGTATTGCTGGATTAACAACAAAGAAACTTTATTGCTGGAATTTACGCTACTGTTAGAAAACAGGGATAATATACTGCTGGACCAACACCAAAGAAATATTATTGCCGGACCGTACGCTATTGTTGGACAACAAGAAGTCTTTATTGCAAGACTAAAAACAAAGAAACGTTATTGTCAGATCGTATGCTATTGTTGGAATGCAAGGATAATTTATTGCTGGACAAGAAACATAGAAACTTTATTGCCGGAACGTACGCTATTGTTGGACCATGTAAACAACAAGGATACTTTATTGCTTACCAACAACAAAGAAACGTTATTGCCAGATCGTACGCTATTGTTGGAAAACAAGGATACTTTATTGTTGTACGAAAAACAAATAAACGTTATTGCCGGAACGTGCGCTGTTGTTGGATAAGAAGGATATTTTTTTGCGGAACCAACAACAAAGAAAATTTATTGTTGGAACGTACGCTATTGTTGGACCATGCAAACAACTACGATACTTTATTGCTGGACCAGCAACAAAGAAATGTTATTGCCTGATCGTACGGTATTGTTGGACAATACGTTTACATTATTGCAAGTCCAAGAAAAAAGAAACGTTATTGCAGGTATTGTTGGACAACAAAGATATATTATTGCTGAACCAACAAAAATAAAAGTTATTGCCGGATCGTACGCTGTCGTTGTACAACAAGGACATTATATTGGGGAACCAACAACAAAGAAAAGTTATTGACAGGACCGTACGCTATTGTTGGACCATGCAATCAACAAGAATACTTTGTTTCTGGAACAACAACAAAGAAAAGATATTACCGGATCATACGGTATTGTTAGACAATATGTTTACATTAATGCAAGTCCAAAAAAAAGAAACGTTATTGCCGGACCGTACGGTATTTTTGTACAACAAGGCTAATATATTGCTGGATCAACAACAAAGAAACGTTATTGCCGGACCATATGCTATTGTTGGACCATGCATACAACAATTGTACTTATTTGCTGGTCCAAGAAATAAGAAAATTTATTGCCGGACAACGCTATTGTTGGACAAAGAGGATATTTTATAGCTGGAACAACAACAAAGGAACTTTATTACCGCACCGTACGCTATTGTTGGACAACAAACAAACCTTGTTGCTTCACCGTACGCTATTCTTGGACAATACAACCAACAATGATAATTTATTGCTGGACAACAAAGTACAACAAAGAAACGTTATTGCTGGAATATACGCTACTGTTAGACAAAAAAGATACTTTATTTCTGGACCAACACAAATGAAATTTTATTACCGGACTATACGCTATTGTTGGACAACAAGGATTCTTTATTGCAAGACCAAAAACAAAGAAACGTTATTGCCGGAACTTACGCTGTTGTTGGAAGACAAGGATAATTTATTTCTGGACCAACAACAAAGAAACTTTATTGCCTGACCATACGCTATTGTTGGATCATGCAAACAACAAGGTTACTTTATTGCTGCACAAAGAGGAAAGAAGCGTTAATGCCGGAGATTATGCTATTGTTCAACAACAAGGATCCTTTATTGCTGTACAAAGAGCAAAGGAATTTTACTGCCGGAGAGTACGTTATTTTTGAAAACAAGGATATTCTATTACGGAACTAATAACAAAGAAACGTCATTGCCGGACCGTACGCTTTTGTTTGACCAAGCAAACAACAAGTATAGTATTTCTGGACAAAAAACAATGAAACGTTATTGCCGGATAGTACGCTATGGTTGGAAAACAAGGATAATTTATTGCAGGAGCAAAAACAAATAAGGATACTTTATAGCTGGAACCACAACAAACAATCTTTATTACCGCACCGTACGCTATTTCTGGCAACAAGTATAATTTATTGCAGGACAAACAAGAAATAAACTTTGTTGCCGGACTGTACACTATTGTTGGACCATGCAACCAACAGTGATACTTTATTGCTGGATCAACAACAAAGAAAGGTTATTGCTGGACTGTGCGCTATTGTTAGAAAACAGGGATAATGTACTGCTGGACCAACACCAAAGAACATTATTGCCGGACCTTACGCTATTTTTGGACCATGCAAACAAAAAGGTTTCTTTATTGCTGTACAAAGATGAAAGAAGCGTTATTGCCAGGTAGGACGCTATTGTTGAACAACAAGGATTCTTTACAGCTGTACAAAGAGCAAATAACTGTTACTGCCGGGCAGTACGCTATTGTTGGAAACAAGGATATTTTATTGCGGAACTAACAACAAAGAAACGTCATTGTCGAACCGTACGGTTTTTTTTGGACCATGCAAAAACAAGGATACTGTATTTCAGGACAAACAACAATGAAACGTTATTGCCGGATCGTACGCTATGGTTGGACAACAAGGATAATTTATTGCTGAACCAACAAAAAATAAACGTTATTGCCGGACCGTACGGTATTGTCGGACCATGCAAACAACAAGGATACTTTATTGCAAGAGCAAAAAAAATTAAGCGTTATTACCGAACCCTACGCTAGTGATGGGCGATAACGAGATGTTTTTCTCGGTTCTCTCGATTGTATGGACATCTCGATAGTTTTCGATTGTGTAAATATTTTCTCGATGACTCCAGTTTGCCAACTGCTTTTATACTTCATAAATTTATCAAGAATCGTCTGCAGGTAAACTGGAATGAGTCGGGGTTAATAAGGACTAAGTGGTTTCGCCCGCTAGCGGGCCCTTCCTTTAGTCGAGGCCTCTAATTTATATGTAATCTTGTAATATGACGTCTCGAACTGGCTTCTCGCTATATAAGGCACTGTATAGCAGGGCGTGGTGTGCACGGACTATAGAATGTTGTAAAAAAATAATCTCGAACCGGATCCCTGGGGGGGTCAAGGTGAGGGGAGGAGCACAGCAGCAGCATAATTGGAATAAGTCGCCATGGGGCATTAGGCGTTTCCAACTATATGTCACATGGCACATGAGGGATCTCAATCTGAATTTATAAAAATGCCCTCCCAGTGGGAGCAAAGTGGGGGGAGGGGCGCGGGAGGTGCATATCGTGGGTAAGTGGTCGCAGACCTTTCCGACAATATATCACAAGGGGGTCTCTGGTAAATTTAGAAAAGTCACATGGAAGTTCCCGGCTAAATTTATAAAAATGGCCCCGTGGGACAAAGTTGGGGGGAGAGGATTTATATGGTCTATGAGGTGCATATGGTATTTATGAGGTGCATAAAATGAGTAAGTGGTCTCAGACCTTTCCAACAATATGTCACATGAGGGGTCTCGGCTAAATTTAGAAAAATATCCCCATGGAGGCAAAGTGTGAGGGGGGGGGCGGTTACCGGAGGTGCATAAAATCAATAAGTAGTCTCAGACCTTTTCAACGATATGTCACATGAGGGGTCTTGGATGAATATAGAAAAGTACACCCGTGGAGGCAAAATGGGGAGGGTGGACACCGGAGGTGCATAATATCAATAAGTAGTCACAGACCTTTCCAACGATATGTCACATGAGGGGTCTTGGCTAAATTTTAAAAAGTTCCCCGTGGGGGGGCAAAGTGGGGGGGGGTGCATAACATGAATAAGTGGTCTCAGGCCTTTCCAATATGTAACATGAGGAGTGTCAGCAAAATTTAGAACAAGTGGGTAAGTGTGATCACAGATCGCACAAAGGGTTTCGTTTAATATTCCTTTCAAAACACTTTTTCTTTTTGAAAAATCTGTTAGTTCCACATTTCGCAACCAGGGGGCACACTCGATTCTAAACAAACATCTATCCGAACGAAAACTCGTTTTACATACTATCCGTAGATATATTAGTTGAGGGGATTGAGCCCATAGCACCCGAGATCAGTAGGCGCACCTGGCAGTAAAAAATGGAACTAAAATATGTAAGGCTATGGTGCATAATATGAAAGAAGGTTCAAGTGTCGGCAAAAGTTGGAAAATTTCTCCCCGGGTTAAAAGGGCGGAGGTTAGAAAAATTACTTAAAATGCACAAGTTAGAGCCCGGAGGGGTTAATTATTATATAAAACTTTTTAAAGATTTTATGATTTGTCGTGTGGTCTGAGGTATTCAACTATACGTATGTAAAATTTCATGTCTCCAACTTAATTAGGGGCTCTCTTAGAAAGAATTGCTTCAAATACATGTGTGGTAGCTCAAAGGGTTAAACGTAAGACTTTTTCAAGATTTTATGATTTGTCGCTTGGCCTCAGGTGTTCTGCTATAAGTATGCAAAATTTAAAATCTCCAATTTAATTGGGGGATCAGTTAGAAAGAATTGCTTAAAATACACGAGCTGGAGTTGAAAGGGTTAAACATAAAACTTTTTCAAAATTTATTATTTGACGCGTAATCTGGGATGTTGAGCTATAAGTATGCAAAATTTCGCGCCTCCAATCTAAATAGGGGCTCACTTAGAAAGAATTGTTTAAAATACTCATGTGGGAGCCCAAAAGGTTAAATGTACGACTTTTTCAAAATTTTATGATTTGTCGTTTGATGTGAGGTATTCAGCTATATGCAAAATATCACGCTTCCAATCTAATTAGAGGCTTACATAGAAAGAACTGTTTAAAATATACATGTGGGAGCACAAAGGGTTAAATGTACGACTTTTTCAAAATTTTACGATTTGTCGTATGATGTGTGGTGTTCATCTATAAGTATTCAAAATTTCAAGTCTCCAACATGTATAGTTTCTGAGAACGAGCTCTGTGACAGACAGGCAGACGGACGGACGGACGGACAGACAGACAGACCGACAGAGGAGCGAGACGAATAGGGTTTCGTCAGATGAACGAAACCCTAAAAATGCCCCGGTGGCAAAGTGGGGAAAGGGGCAGGTAGGTGCATAATATGAATAAGTGGATTTTCTAATGATGTATCACATGAAGTGTGTCGACAAAAGTTAGGTAAGTGCTCCCCCCCCACCCCAAGGGGCCAACTACCGCACTCCCCGGAATACAACCCAACTTTTTGAAATTTCATGTATTATAAACAATACCGGGTGGCTCCGTATAAAAATCCGATCTAAAATGATGATAATGCAAAAAAGTTTGAAAACGACCCCCCCCCCCCCTTTCACAGTGAGAGCAAAATTAGGGAGGGGGAGACGAAAGTCTCATAATATGACAGAGTTAACCAAGAACTTTCCTATGATATGTCACATGACGGGTTCAAAAAATGTCTAAAAATTGCTTCCCCGACCCCTCTCCCCAGTGGGTCCACTCTTTCGCCCCGGAATTGA
Source organism: Maratus speciosus (assembly GCA_963932465.1). NCBI lineage: Eukaryota > Metazoa > Arthropoda > Arachnida > Araneae > Salticidae > Maratus > Maratus speciosus. The sequence goes on from OZ010793.1 coordinate 485,893,944, forward strand.
TGCAGCCCCCACTTTCAAAATTTTTATGTTTAATAAATAATAAATACCGGAAGACACCATAAAAAAAATTCACATCTAAAATGCTATTTATCATAGAAATCGCTACGGTTTTAAAAATTTGTTCGCCCCTCCCCACCCCCAAAATTCAATTTTGGGGGAAGAAAGGTTCATAATATGAAAGAGTAGTCAGAAAGATTTCCGAAGATATATCACATGAGAGGTTTCATAAAAGTTTGAAAATTGCACCCCTGTGGGTCCACTCTCACGCCCCTTGAATACTCCCGGAATTCCCCTAACTCTTAATATTTTTATATTTAATAAGTACTATTTTTCTGAAGGTTCCGACAAAAAACCCATTTAAATGATAATTATTCTAGATATCGCTACAGTTTTAAAGATTTGTCCGCGCACACCCTCACCCCCCGCATCCTGAAATTCAACTGTGAATGGGAGAAAGGTTCATAATATGAAAGGGTTGTCAAATTCCGATGATGTATCACATGACGTGTTCGGTAAAAATCTGAAAATACCCCCCCCCCCCCCGTGTGTCCACTCTTGCGCCCCCCGAAACTCACCAATCTCTGTCTTTGAATTTTTTTTATTTAATACATAATATTTATCGGAAGGCTCCATCATTTCACTGCTCATTGTCATACCTATCTCTCTTTCCAGCTCTCCCCTCGATATCTCTTCTCGGCCCTTCTTGACCAAGAACGAGAAATCAGTTTTCTTGACAATCATCGAGAGTAACATGTTGAGAATGGAAGAAAAGTGATTTCCCATTCTCGGCCTTAGTTAGAACCGAGAAGACATATCTCGAGGTAAGCGAGAGGTTTTCATCGAGGAGAGGTATCTCTCCAGATAAACGAAAGGCTTGCATCGAGCAGACTAGTTGAGGTGCGAGAGAGAGAGAGAGAGCGAAAAAGAAATGAATGAGCATATTCTATCTACGTCATGATTACGTAGGCTGGGTTGGCCAGCGTAAAGGAGGGAAGTCACCGAAATGAATATGATGTAAATCCCAGCTAAGAAAAACAGTAATGGAGCCCTTTCTTATGAGTTAGAAGTTCTTTGGGTATTTATTTAGCTTTCACAGTCAGATTGACACTTGGTGCGTTTTTGGTTTAAGTCATAGTTTCTCAAAGAAGGATACAGATTAGGAGGCGTGTGATTTTGTGACATATACTTAAGTTGAAAAGGGTTTAATTCAGTTTGTGTGGGGCATTTTTCCATTTTTACGTTCATCTATCTTTACAAGAAGGAAGTATTGGATTCATGATAAATTGGTCAGTTTTTAGAAAATATCTGTCTTTTATGTGACAAAAATTTTGATAACGCTCTATTTCAAGAAGTAATACGCAAAATTTAATAACACTTCATATTCAGTTAGGCCAAGATGTAAAATGGTGTTGATTTGTTTGTTGTGCAAATAGCCCAACAGGTAACGCTGCTATATTTCAAAAACTAATGCACGGAATTTAATCAAACTTCATTAGCTATTGCTAGAGATTGGAACCAATTCCTTGTTAGACAGGTTCACTCTTAGCAAATATATTTGTCTGGTTCCCTTTCGGATAAAGCTCTTTTGTTTTCGATCAACTTTGAAATTCTACAGCATTAGACATTTAGGGTAACTTTGATCTGTATTAAATCGTTTGCCTTTACCGAAAAAAGGAAAATGCTGTTCGATTCTAATGAGTTCGTGAATGTCTCACAAAGATACTACTTTGGATTTAGGTACAGATGGGCAACAGTCATGTTAGGGGCCCATTTAGAACCTGGAAATCAATTCCGTTTTAGACAGATTCCGTCTTAGCTGGTTTGTCTAGTTATCCTCCTATTTTTTGATAAAGCTCTTTTTCTTTTGACCAACCAGAAAATTCCACAGAATTAGACACGCATTCAACATTTAGGAGCTTTTCCTCAATCAAACCTTTTACTTTTATCAAAAATGTGAAAATGCAAATCGATTCTAGCTAATGCACCTAAGAATAAAAATGAGTTAGAAAGGCGCTACTTTAGATTTGGGTACAGACAACGGAGAGTTATGTTTCAATCGCTAGGGACCAAAGACCAATTCCGTTTTAGACAGTTTCCCTCTTAGCTGGTATCTTTATGCGGTTATCCTTCCATTTTTGGATACAATGCACCTGAGAATAAAATTGAGTTTTTAAATGAATCAAACAGTAACTACTTTGGATTTAAGTACAAGTACAAACAGAAAAAAATATTTTGGAATCATTAGGGAATGGAAACCGGTTTCCGTCTTAGGTAGGTTCCCACTTAGCTGGTATATGAGTCCGGTTATCCTTCTGTTTTTCGGTAAAGTTCTTTTGTTTTCGATTAATGGTGAAATTCCCCAATATTAGGCTCGCATTTACGAAAATTTGAAACATTTGCCTTTAGCGAAAAAGGAAAAAATTCGATCCTAGCTAATACGCTTGAGAATAAAAATAAGTTCGTGAATGTGTCAGAAAGTAACTATTTTTAATTGGAATGCAAATTTAAAGAATCATTTTGGCATCGATAGGGAGTGGTAAGCAGTTTCCGGTTTACACAGGTTCCCTTTTTAGCAAGTATATTTGTCTGGTTTTTCTTCCCCTTTTTCGATAAAGGTCTTTTTTTTTTATCAACGGGAAATCTTACAGCATTAGATATTTAGGGGAACTTTAACTTGTATCAAATTTTTGCCTTTATCGAAAATGTGAAAAAGCTATTCAATTCTATCGAATGTGCCATAATTACGCGATTTAGACATCGCACTTTCATTAAAAATAAAAGGGAACTTATAACAAAACAAAATTAGCAAAAAGATATTACAATCCTTGAATAATTTAAATAATATTTTTAAAAGTAGGTAAATGAACTGAAAGTATTTTCTTAAGTTATTTAGCGTTCCAAAATAGCGTTGTTCTTACCATTAAAACTTTGAACATATTTCTTGATAACATATTGATCTTATATTTGAAAAACTTGTTTGAAAAGAGTGTTTTGAAAAATTCTGAGGGGTTGGGATTAACGTGTTCAACACATTTTGCTGGTATCTGGTTCATCTGTAGTACTCTCAATTTACTAGACTTGCATACATAATACACATTGCCATACATAAAGTAAAATTTGATATGAAAATCCATGATACTTATTATTAATATGCTCAAACATTACAAACTTAAAATGTTTTACAGTGTTTTATCGAAACATTAGTATGCACACTTTATTAAAGAAATTTATACGGAACATATCTTAAAGATATTAATCCTTTAGAGTTTATTGGCCTGTATTAAAATATAGAATGGCACATAATATTCGAAAGATAAATACTATAGCGGAGATGTTGTAACATTAAAGTTAATTTCTTAAACGCATTTCTAACAATTTGTTAATTGTCATAAACCATTAGTACAGAAAAGGGGGTAGGTTTAGGGATTAACATTTCTTTCAGAAGGCTTAAAAACTGATAAGATGTATTACATAACAAGTTGTATTAAGATTATTAACAAATGTTAGAATACAGCTTTCTAAAGGCTTCATATCAGGTGCCCCTCCATCAATTGAAGTTGAATGAAAGAGTTAATGAAAACGATAGCAGCAAACTACATTACTGCTTCTGTTTATTCACAACCTTTCATTTAGCTTCAAAGAAAGATCTTTTTTCAGAGCATCTCAGTGTTAAATTTACATTGATTTCTTGGTATGTTGTTTTACTCCATCTATCTATAGTTGCCACGTATTTACTAAAAACTTAAAAATTACTCTATAAGACAGTAAAATAATAATCAATAATCGATTGTAAAAACATCTCGATTGTCTCGATTGTAGATTCCGAGAAGTAATCGATGACTGTATCGATTGTATTTTTTTACGATGACGATTTTTCTCGATTGGTAAAATCTCGAGAATCGCCCATCACTACCCTACGCTATTTTTGGACAACAAGGATAATTTATAGCAGAACAAACAAGAAACAAACTTTGTTGCCGGACTGTACTCTATTGTTGGACCATGCAGTCAACAATGATGCTTTATTTCTGGATCAACAACAAAGAAACTTTATTGCTGGACTTTTCGCTACTGTTAGAAAACAGGGATAATATACTGCTGGACCAACACCAAAGAAACATTATTGCCGGACCGTACGCTATTATTGGACAATAAGGAATCTTTATTGCAAGACTAAAAACAAAGAAACGTTATTGTCGGATCTTACGCTATTGTTGGAATACAAGGAATATTTATTGCTGGACAAACAACAAAGAAATTTTATTGCCGGAACGTACGCTATTGTTGGACCTTGCAAACAACAAGGATACTTTATTGCTTACCAACAACAAAGAAACGTTATTGCCAGATCCTACGCTATAGTTGGAAAACAAGTATACATTATTGTAGGACGAAAAACAAAATAAAGTTATTGCCGGACCGTGCGCTGTTGTTGGATAACAGGGATATTTTATCGCGGAACCAACAACAAAGAAAATTCACTGTTGGAACGTACGCTATTGTTGGACCATGCAAACAACAACGATACTTTATTGCTGGATTAACAACAAAGAAATGTTATTGCCTGATCGTACGGTATTGTTGGACAATAAGTTTACATTATTGCAAGTCCAAGAAAAAAGAAACTTTATTGCAGGTATTGTTGGACAACAAGGATACATTATTGCTGAACGAACAAAAATAAAAGTTATATCCGGATCGTACGCTGTCGTTGTACAACAAGGACATTTTATTGCGGATTCAACAACAAAGAAAATTTATTGACAGGACCGTACGCTATTGTTGGACTATGCAAACAACAAGGATACTTTATTTCTGGAACAACAACAAAGAAAAGGTATTACCGGATGATACGGTATTGTTAGACAATATGTTTACATTATTGCAAGTGCAAAGAAAAGAAACGTTATTGCCGGACCGTACGGTATTTTTGTACAACAAGGATAATTTATTGCTGGATCAACAACAAAGAAACGTTATTGCCGGACCATACGCTATTGTTGGACCATGCATACAACAATTGTACTTAATTGCTGGTCCAACAAATAAGAAAAATTATTGCCGGACCGTACGCTATTGTTGGACAACAAGGATACTTTATTGCTGGAACAACAACAAAGGAACTTTATTACAGCACCGTACGCTATTTTGGACAACAAGGATAATTTATTGCAGGACAACAAACAAACCTTGCTGCCTGACCGTACGCTATTGTTGGACCATGCAACCATCAATGATACTTTATTGCTGGACAACAAAGAACAACAAAGAAACGTTATTGCTGGACTGTACGCTACTGTTAAACAACAGGGATACTTTATTTCTGGACCAACACCAAAGAAATTTTATTACCGGACTATACGCTATTGTTGGAACACAAGAATTCTTTATTGCAAGACCAAAAACAAAGAAATGTTATTGCAGGAACTTACGCTGTTGTTGGAAGACAAGGATAATTCATTGCTGGACCAACAACAAAGAAAATTTATTGCCTGACCGTACACTATTATTGGACCATGCTAAATTTATTGCTGCACAAAGAGGAAAGAAGCGTTATTGCCGGAGAGTAGGCTATTGTTGAACAACAAGGATCCTTTATTGCTGTACAAAGAGCAAAGAAATATTACTGCCGGAGAGTACGTTATTTTTTAAAACAACAAAGGGCGGAACTAACAAAAAAGAAACGTCATAGCCGGACCGTACGCTTTTGTTGGACATAGCAAACAACAAGGATACTACTTCTGGACAAAAAACTATGAAACGTTATTGCCGGATAGTACGCTATTGTTGGACATTAAGGATAAATTATTGCAGGAGCAAAAACAAACAAACGTTATTGCCGGACAGTATGCTATTGTTGGACAACGAGAATATTTTATTGCGGAACCAACAACAAAGAAACGTTATTGCCGGATCGTACAATTTTGTTGGACAATAAGGATACTTTATTGCTGGAACCACAACAAACAATTTTTATTGCCGCACAGTACGCTATTTCTGGCAACAAGGATAATTTATTGCAGGACAAACAAGAAACAAACTTTGTTGCCAGACCGTACACTATTGTTTGACCATGCAACCAATAGTGATACTTTATTGCTGGATCAAAAACAAAGAAACGTTATTGCTGGACTGTGCGCTACTGTTAGAAAAGAGGGATAATTTACTGCTGGACCAACACCAAAGAAATATTATTGCCGGAACGGAGGCTATTGTTGGACGAAAAGGAAACTTTATTGCAAGACTAAAAAAAAAAAAACGTTATTGTCGGATCGTACGCTATTTTTGGAAAACAAGGATACTTTATTGTAGGACCATAAACAAATAAACTTTATTGCCGGACCGTGCGCTATTGTTGGACAACAAGGATATTTTTTTGGGGAATCAACAACTAAGAAAAGTTATTTCCGGAACGTATGCCATTGTTGGACTATGCAAAAAACAACGATACTTTATTGCTGGACAAACGACAAAGAAACGTTATTGCCGGATCGTACGGTAATGTTAGACAATAAGTTTACATTATAGCAAGTCCAAAAAAAGAAACATTAATGCCGGATCTTACGGTATTGTTGTACAAAAAGGTTAATTTATTGCTGGACCAACTACAAAGGAACGTTATTGGCGGACTGTGCGCTATTGATGGACCATGCAAACAACAATTATACTTTTTGCTGGTCCAACAACAAAGAAACTTTATTTGCCGGACCGTACGCTATTGTTGGACAAAAAGGATACTTTATTGCTGGAAAAACAACTAAGAAAGTTTATTACCGCACCGTACGCTATTGTTGGACAGCAAGGATAATTTGTTGCAGGACAAACAAAAAACAAACTTTTTTGCCGGACTGTACTCTATTGTTGGACCAACGAGGATAACCAAACGAGGATAATTTATAGTAGGACGAAAAACAAATAAAAGTTATTGCCGGAACGTATGCTGTTCTTGGACAACAAGGATATTTTATTGCGGATCCAACATCAAAGAAAAGTTATTGACAGGACCGTACGCTATTGTTGGACAATGCAAACAACAAGGATACTTTATTTCTGGAACAACAACAAAGAAAAGTTATTACCGGATCATACGGTATTGTTAGACAATAAGTTTACATTATTTCAAGTCCAAAAAAAGAAATGTTATTGCCGGACCGTACGGTATTGTTGTACAACAATGATAATTTATTGCAGGATCAACAACAAAGAAATGTTATTGCCGGACCATACGCTATTGTTGGACCATGCATACAACAATTGTACTTAATTGCTGGTCCAACAAATAAGAGTATTTATTGCCGGACCGTACGCTATTGTTGGACAACAAGGATACTTTATTGCTGGAACAACACCAAAGAAATATTATTACCCGACCATACGCTATTGTTGGACAACAAGGATTCTTTATTGCAAGACCAAAATAAAATAAATGTTATTGCCGGAACTTACGCTGTTGTTTGAAGACAAGGATACTTTATTGCTGGACCAACAACAAAGAAAATTTATTGCCTGACAGTACGCTATTGTTGGACCATGCAAACAACAAGGTTACTTTATTGCTGCACAAAGAGGAAAGAAGCGTTCTTGCCGGAGAGTACGCTATTGTTGAACAACTAGGATCCTTTATTGCTGTACAAAGAGCAAACAAATGTTACTGCGGGAGATTACGTTATTTTTGAAAACAAGGATATTTTATTACGGAACTAACAACAAAGAAACGTCATTTCCGGACCGTACGTTTTGTTGGACCATCAAACAACAAGGATACTATTTCTGGACAAACAACAATGAAACGTTAGTGCCGGATCGTACGCTATGTTTGGACAACAAGGATAATTTATTGCAGGAGCAAAAACAAAGAAAAGTTATTGCCGGACCATACGCTATTGTTGGACCATGCATACAACAATTGTACTTAATTGCTGGTCCAACAAATAAGAGTATTTATTGCCGGACCGTACGCTATTGTTGGACAACAAGGATACTTTATTGCTGGAACAACACCAAAGAAATATTATTACCCGACCACACGCTATTGTTGGACAACAAGGATTCTTTATTGCAAGACCAAAATAAAATAAATGTTATTGCCGGAACTTACGCTGCTGTTTGAAGACAAGGATACTTTATTGCTGGACCAACAACAAAGAAAATTTATTGCCTGACTGTACGCTATTGTTGGACCATGCAAACAACAAGGTTACTTTATTGCTGCACAAAGAGGAAAGAAGCGTTCTTGCCGGAGAGTACGCTATTGTTGAACAACTAGGATCCTTTATTGCTGTACAAAGAGCAAACAAATGTTACTGCGGGAGATTACGTTATTTTTGAAAACAAGGATATTTTATTACGGAACTAACAACAGAGAAACGTCATTTCCGGACCGTACGTTTTGTTGGACCAAGCAAACAACAAGGATACTATTTCTGGACAAACAACAATGAAACGTTAGTGCCGGATCGTACGCTATGTTTGGACAACAAGGATAATTTATTGCAGGAGCAAAAACAAAGAAAAGATATTGCCGGACCGTGCGCTATTGTTGGAGCATGCGAACATTAAGGATACTATATTTCTGGACCAACAACAAACAAACGTTATTGCCGGACCGTACGGTATTGTTGTACAACAAGGATAATTTATTGCAGGACCAACAACAAAGAAACTTTGTTGCCGGACTGTACGCTATTGTTGGACCATGCAAAAAACAATTGTACATAAATGCTGGTTCAACAAATAAGAAACATTATTGCCGGACCGTAAGCTATTGTTGGACAACAAGGATACTTTATTGCACGACCATCAACAAAGAAACTTTATTGCCGGACTGTACGCTATAGTTGGACCATGCAAACAACAAGGTTTTTTTATTGCTGTACAAAGATGAAAGAAGCGTTATTGCCGAAGAGTACGCTATTGTTGAAAAACAAGGATTCTTTACTGCTGTACAAAAAGCAAATAAATGTTACTGCCGGGCAGTACGCTATTGTTGGAAAACAAGGATAATTTATTGCGGAACCAACAACAAAGAAAACTTATTCCCGGAACGTACGCCATTGTCTGACTATGCAAACAACAACGATACTTTATTGCAGGACCAACGACAAAGAAACGATATTGCCGGATCGTACGGTAATGATCGACAATATGTTTACTTTATTGCAAGTCCAATAAAAATGAAACGTTACTGCAGGTATCTTTGGATAACAAGGATACATTACTGCTACACCAACAACAAAAAAGTTATTGCCGGACCGTACGCTGTTGTTTACGACAAGGGCATTTTATTGCGGATCCAACAACAAAGAAAAGTTATTGCCGAAAAGTACGCTATTGTTCGACCATGCAAAAAACAAAGATACTTTATTTCTGGAACAACAACAAAGAAAAGATATTGTTGTATCATACGGTATTGTTAGACAAAAAGTTTACATTATTGCAATTCCATAAAGAAGAAACGTTAATGCCGGATCGTACGGTATTGTTGTACAGCAAGGATAATTCATTGCTAACCAACTACAAAGAAAAATTATTGCCGGACCGTACGCTATTGTTGGACAACAAGGATACTTTATTGCTGGAAAAACAACTAAGAAAGTTTATTACCGCACAATACGCTATAGTTGGACAGCAAGGATAATTTATTGCAGAACAAACAAAAAACAAACTTTGTTGCCGGACTGTACTCTATTGTTGGACCATGCAACCGCAATAATACTTTATTGCTGGATCAACAACAAAGAAACGTCATTGCTGGACAGTACGCTAATGTTAGAAAACAGTGATACTTTATTGCCTGACCAACAACAAAGAAACATTATTGTCGGACCGTACGCTATTGTTGGACAACAAGGATGCTCTATTGCAAGACCAAAAACAAAGAAACGTTATTGACGGATCTTGGGCTATTGTTGGAACACAAAAGTACACTTTATTGCTGGACCAACAACAAAGAAATTTTATTGCCGGAACCTACGCTATTGTTGGACCATGCAAAGAACTAGGATACTTTATGGCTAGACAAACAACAAAGAAACGTTATTCTCGATTCGTATGCTCTGGTTGGACAACAAGGATATTTTATTGTGGAACCAACAACAATGAAAACTTATTGCACGACAGTACGCTATTGTCAGACCCTGAAAACGAAAAGGATACTTTATTGCAGGAGCAAAAAAAAGCGTTATTCCCGGACAGTATGCTATTGTTGGACAAAAAAATATTTTATTGCGGAACCAAAAACAAAGAAACATTATTTACGGATCGTTCCCTATAGTTGGATAACAAGGATACTTTATTGCTGGAACAACAACAAAGAAAATTTATTACCGGATCATACGGTATTGTTAGACAATAAGTTTACATTATTGCAAGTCCAAAAAAAAGAAATGTTATTGCCGGACCGTACGGTATTGTTGTACAACAATGATAATTTATTGCAGGATCAACAACAAAGAAATGTTATTGCCGGACAATACGCTATTGTTGGACCATGCATACAATAATTGTACTTAATTGCTGGTCCAACAAATAAGAGTATTTATTGCCGGACCGTACGCTATTGTTGGACAACAAGGATACTTTATTGCTGGAACAACACCAAAGAAATATTATTACCTGATCATACGCTATTGTTGGACAACAAGGTTTCTTTATTGCAAGACCAAAATAAAATAAACGTTATTGCCGGAACTTACGCTGTTGTTTGAAGACAAGGATACTTTATTGCTGGACCAACAACAAAGAAAATTTATTGCCTGACTGTACTCTATTGTTGGACCATGCAAACAACAAGGTTACTTTATTGCTGCACTGCACAAAGAGGAAAGAAGCGTTCTTGCCGGAGAGTACGCTATTGTTGAACAACTAGGATCCTTTATTGCTGAACAAAGAGCAAACAAATGTTACTGCGGGAGATTACGTTATTTTTGAAAACAAGGATATTTTATTACGGAACTAACAACAAAGAAACGTCATTTCCGGACCGTACGTTTTGTTGGACCATCAAACAACAAGGATACTATTTCTGGACAAACAACAATGAAACGTTAGTGCCGGATCGTACGCTATGTTTGGACAATAAGGATAATTTATTGCAGGAGCAAAAACAAAGAAAAGTTATTGCCGGACCGTGCGCTATTGTTGCAGCATGCGAACATTAAGGATATTATATTTCTGGACCAACAACAAAGAAACGTTATTGCCGGACCGTACGGTATTGTTGTACAACAAGGATAATTTATTGCAGGACCAACAACAAAGAAACTTTGTTGCCGGACCGTACGCTATAGTTGGACCATGCAAACAACAATTGTACATAAATGCTGGTTCAACAAATAAGAAACTTTATTGCCGGACCGTAAGCTATTGTTGGACAACAAGGATACTTTATTGCACGACCATCAACAAAGAAACTATTGCCGGACTGTACGCTATAGTTGGACCATGCAAACAACAAGGTTTCTTTATTGCTGCACAAAGATGAAAGAAGCGTTATTGCCGAAGAGTACGCTATTGTTGAACAACAAGGATTCTTTACTGCTGTACAAAAAGCAAAGAAATGTTACTGCCGGGCAATACGCTATTGTTGGAAAACAAGGATAATTTATTGCGGAACCAACAACAAAGAAAACTTAATCCCGGAACGTACGCCATTGTCTGACTATGCAAACAACAACGATACTTTATTGAAGGACCAACGACAAAGAAACGATATTGCCGGATCGTCCGGTAATGTTCGACAATATGTTTACTTTATTGCAAGTCCAATAAAAATGAAACGTTATTGCAGGTATCGTTGGATAACAAGGATACATTACTGCTACTCCAACAACAAAAAAGTTATTGCCGGACCATACGCTGTTGTTTACGACAAGGGCATTTTATTGCGGATCCAACAACAAAGAAAAGTTATTGCCGAAAAGTACGCTATTGTTCGACCATGCAAAAAACAAAGATACTTTATTTCTGGAACAACAACAAAAAAAAGATATTGTTGTATCATAAGGTATTGTTAGACAAAAAGTTTACATTATTGCAATTCCATAAAGAAGAAACGTTAATGCCGGATCGTACGGTATTGTTGTACAGCAAGGATAATTTATTGCTGACCAACTACAAAGAAAAGTTATTGCTGGACCGTACGCTATTGTTGGACAACAAGGATACTTTATTGCTGGAAAAACAACTAAGAAATTTTATTACCGCACAGTACGCTATTGTTGGACAGCAAGGATAATTTATTGCAGAACAAACAAAAAACAAACTTTGTTGCCGGACTGTACTCTATTGTTGGACCATGCAACCGCAATAATACTTTATTGCTGGATCAATAACAAAGAAACGTCATTGCTGGTCAGTACGCTAATGTTAGAAAACAGTGATACTTTATTGCCTGACCAACAATAAAGAAACATTATTGTCGGACCGTACGCTATTGTTGGACAACAAGGATACTCTATTGCAAGACCAAAAACAAAGAAACGTTATTGACGGATCTTGGGCTATTGTTGGAACACAAAAATACACTTTATTGCTGGACCAACAACAAAGAAACTTATTGCCGGAACCTACGCTATTGCTGGACCATGCAAAGAACTAGGATACTTTATGGCTGGACAAACAACAATAAAACGTTATTCTCGGATCATATGCTCTGGTTGGACAACAAGGATATTTTATTGTGGAACCAACAACAATGAAAACTTATTGCACGACCGTACGCTATTGTCGGACCCTGAAAACGAAAAGGATAATTTATTGCAGGAGCAAAATAAAAGCGTTATTCCCGGACAGTATGCTATTGTTGGACAAAAAAATATTTTATTGCGGAACCAAAAACAAAGAAACATCTTTTACGGATCGTTCCCTATAGTTGGATAACAAGGATACTTTATTTCTGGAACAACAACAAAGAAAATTTATTACCGGATCATACGGTATTGTTAGACAATAAGTTTACATTATAGCAAGTCCAAAAAAAAAGAAATGTTATTGCCGGACCGTACAGTATTGTTGTACAACAATGATAATTTATTGCAGGATCAACAACAAAGAAATGTTATTGCCGGACCATACGCTATTGTTGGACCATGCATACAACAATTGTACTTAATTGCTGGTCCAACAAATAAGAGTATTTATTGCCGGACCGTACGCTATTGTTGGACAACAAGGATACTTTATTGCTGGAACAACACCAAAGAAATATTATTAAACGACCATACGCTACTGTTGGACAACAAGGATTCTTTATTGCAAGACCAAAATAAAATAAACGTTATTGCCGGAACTTACGCTGTTGTTTGAAGACAAGGATACTTTATTGCTGGACCAACAACAAAAAAAATTTATTGCCTGACTGTACGCTATTGTTGGACCATGCAAACAACAAGGTTACTTTATTGCTGCACAAAGAGGAAAGAAGCGTTCTTGCCGGAGAGTACGCTATTGTTGAACAACTAGGATCCTTTATTGCTGTACAAAGAGCAAACAAATGTTACTGCGGGAGATTACGTTATTTTTGAAAACAAGGATATTTTATTACGGAACTAACAACAAAGAAACGTCATTTCCGGACCGTACGCTTTTATTGGACCAAGCAAACAACAAGGATACTATTTCTGGACAAACAACAATGAAACGTTAGTGCCGGATCGTACGCTATGTTTGGACAATAAGGATAATTTATTGCAGGAGCAAAAACAAAGAAAAGTTATTGCCGGACCGTGCGCTATTGTTGCAGCATGCGAACATTAAGGATATTATATTTCTGGACCAACAACAAAGAAACGTTATTGCCGGACCGTACGGTATTGTTGTACAACAAGGATAATTTATTGCAGGACCAACAACAAAGAAACTTTGTTGCCGGACCGTACGCTATTGTTGGACCATGCAAACAACAATTGTACATAAATGCTGGTTCAACAAATAAGAAACTTTATTGCCGGACCGTAAGCTATTGTTGAACAACAAGGATACTTTATTGCACGAGCATCAACAAAGAAACTTTATTGCCGGACTGTACGCTATAGTTGGACCATGCAAACAAGAAGGTTTCTTTATTGCTGCACAAAGAGGAAAGAAGCGTTCTTGCCGGAGAGTACGCTATTGTTGAACAACTAGGATCCTTTATTGCTGTACAAAGAGCAAACAAATGTTACTGCGGGAGATTACGTTATTTTTGAAAACAAGGATATTTTATTACGGAACTAACAACAAAGAAACGTCATTTCCGGACCGTACGCTTTTGTTGGACCAAGCAAACAACAAGGATACTATTTCTGGACAAACAACAATGAAACGTTAGTGCCGGATCGTACGCTATGTTTGGACAATAAGGATAATTTATTGCAGGAGCAAAAACAAAGAAAAGTTATTGCCGGACCGTGCGCTATTGTTAGAGCATGCGAACATTAAGGATAGTATATTTCTGGACCAACAACAAAGAAACGTTATTGCCGGACCGTACGCTATTGTTGGACAACAAGGATGCTCTATTGCAAGACCAAAAACAAAGAAACGTTATTGACGGATCTTGGGCTATTGTTGGAACACAAAAATACACTTTATTGCTGGACCAACAACAAAGAAATTTTATTGCCGGAACCTACGCTATTGTTGGACCATGCAAAGAACTAGGATACTTTATGGCTAGACAAACAACAAAGAAACGTTATTCTCGAATCGTATGCTCTGGTTGGACAACAAGGATATTTTATTGTGGAACCAACAACAATGAAAACTTATTGCACGACCGTACGCTATTGTCGGACCCTGAAAACGAAAAGGATACTTTATTGCAGGAGCAAAAAAAAAAGCGTTATTCCCGGACAGTATGCTATTGTTGGACAAAAAAATATTTTATTGCGGAACCAAAAACAAAGAACCATTATTTACGGATCGTTCCCTATAGTTGGATAACAAGGATACTTTATTGCTGGAACAACAACAAAGAAAATTTATTACCGGATCATACGGTATTGTTAGACAATAAGTTTACATTATTGCAAGTCAAAAAAAAAGAAATGTTATTGCCGGACCGTACGGTATTGTTGTACAACAATGATAATTTATTGCAGGATCAACAACAAAGAAATGTTATTGCCGGACCATACGCTATTGTTGTACCATGCATACAACAATTGTACTTAATTGCTGGTCCAACAAATAAGAGTATTTATTGCCGGACCGTACGCTATTGTTGGACAACAAGGATACTTTATTGCTGGAACAACACCAAAGAAATATTATTACCTGACCATACGCTATTGTTGGACAACAAGGTTTCTTTATTGCAAGACCAAAATAAAATAAACGTTATTGCCGGAACTTACGCTGTTGTTTGAAGACAAGGATACTTTATTGCTGGACCAACAACAAAGAAAATTTATTGCCTGACTGTACTCTATTGTTGGACCATGCAAACAACAAGGTTACTTTATTGCTGCACTGCACAAAGAGGAAAGAAGCGTTCTTGCCGGAGAGTACGCTATTGTTGAACAACTAGGATCCTTTATTGCTGTACAAAGAGCAAACAAATGTTACTGCGGGAGATTACGTTATTTTTGAAAACAAGGATATTTTATTACGGAACTAACAACAAAGAAACGTCATTTCCGGACCGTACGCTTTTGTTGGACCAAGCAAACAACAAGGATACTATTTCTGGACAAACAACAATGAAACGTTAGTGCCGGATCGTACGCTATGTTTGGACAATAAGGATAATTTATTGCAGGAGCAAAAACAAAGAAAAGTTATTGCCGGACCGTGCGCTATTGTTAGAGCATGCGAACATTAAGGATAGTATATTTCTGGACCAACAACAAAGAAACGTTATTGCCGGACCGTACGCTATTGTTGGACAACAAGGATGCTCTATTGCAAGACCAAAAACAAAGAAAAGTTATTGACGGATCTTGGGCTATTGTTGGAACACAAAAATACACTTTATTGCTGGACCAACAACAAAGAAATTTTATTGCCGGAACCTACGCTATTGTTGGACCATGCAAAGAACTAGGATACTTTATGGCTAGACAAACAACAAAGAAACGTTATTCTCGAATCGTATGCTCTGGTTGGACAACAAGGATATTTTATTGTGGAACCAACAACAATGAAAACTTATTGCACGACCGTACGCTATTGTCGGACCCTGAAAACGAAAAGGATACTTTATTGCAGGAGCAAAAAAAAAGCGTTATTCCCGGACAGTATGCTATTGTTGGACAAAAAAATATTTTATTGCGGAACCAAAAACAAAGAAACATTATTTACGGATCGTTCCCTATAGTTGGATAACAAGGATACTTTATTGCTGGAACAACAACAAAGAAAATTTATTACCGGATCATACGGTATTGTTAGACAATAAGTTTACATTATTGCAAGTCAAAAAAAAAGAAATGTTATTGCCGGACCGTACGGTATTGTTGTACAACAATGATAATTTATTGCAGGATCAACAACAAAGAAATATTATTACCTGACCATACGCTATTGTTGGACAACAAGGTTTCTTTATTGCAAGACCAAAATAAAATAAACGTTATTGCCGGAACTTACGCTGTTGTTTGAAGACAAGGATACTTTATTGCTGGACCAACAACAAAGAAAATTTATTGCCTGACTGTACTCTATTGTTGGACCATGCAAACAACAAGGTTACTTTATTGCTGCACTGCACAAAGAGGAAAGAAGCGTTCTTGCCGGAGAGTACGCTATTGTTGAACAACTAGGATCCTTTATTGCTGTACAAAGAGCAAACAAATGTTACTGCGGGAGATTACGTTATTTTTGAAAACAAGGATATTTTATTACGGAACTAACAACAAAGAAACGTCATTTCCGGACCGTACGCTTTTGTTGGACCAAGCAAACAACAAGGATACTATTTCTGGACAAACAACAATGAAACGTTAGTGCCGGATCGTACGCTATGTTTGGACAATAAGGATAATTTATTGCAGGAGCAAAAACAAAGAAAAGATATTGCCGGGCCGTGCGCTATTGTTAGAGCATGCGAACATTAAGGATAGTATATTTCTGGACCAACGACAAAGAAACGTTATTGCCGGACCGTACGGTATTGTTGTACAACAAGGATAATTTATTGCAGGACCAACAACAAAGAAACTTTGTTGCCGGACCGTACGCTATAGTTGGACCATGCAAACAACAATTGTACATAAATGCTGGTTCAACAAATAAGAAACTTTATTGCCGGACCGTAAGCTATTGTTGGACAACAAGGATACTTTATTGCACGACCATCAACAAAGAAACTATTGCCGGACTGTACGCTATAGTTGGACCATGCAAACAACAAGGTTTCTTTATTGCTGTACAAAGATGAAAGAAGCGTTATTGCCGAAGAGTACGCTATTGTTGAACAACAAGGATTCTTTACTGCTGTACAAAAAGCAAAGAAATGTTACTGCCGGGCAATACGCTATTGTTGGAAAACAAGGATAATTTATTGCGGAACCAACAACAAAGAAAACTTAATCCCGGAACGTACGCCATTGTCTGACTATGCAAACAACAACGATACTTTATTGAAGGACCAACGACAAAGAAACGATATTGCCGGATCGTCCGGTAATGTTCGACAATATGTTTACTTTATTGCAAGTCCAATAAAAATGAAACGTTATTGCAGGTATCGTTGGATAACAAGGATACATTACTGCTACACCAACAACAAAAAAGTTATTGCCGGACCACACGCTGTTGTTTACGACAAGGGCATTTTATTGCGGATCCAACAACAAAGAAAAGTTATTACCGAAAAATACGCTATTGTTCGACCATGCAAAAAACAAAGATACTTTATTTCTGGAACAACAACAAAGAAAAGATATTGTTGTATCATACGGTATTGTTAGACAAAAAGTTTACATTATTGCAATTCCATAAAGAAGAAACGTTAATGCCGGATCGTACGGTATTGTTGTACAGCAAGGATAATTTATTGCTGACCAACTACAAAGAAAAGTTATTGCCGGACCGTACGCTATTGTTGGACAACAAGGATACTTTATTGCTGGAAAAACAACTAAGAAATTTTATTACCGCACAGTACGCTATTGTTGGACAGCAAGGATAATTTATTGCAGAACAAACAAAAAACAAACTTTGTTGCCGGACTGTACTCTATTGTTGAACCATGCAACCGCAATAATACTTTATTGCTGGATCAACAACAAAGAAACGTCATTGCTGGTCAGTACGCTAATGTTAGAAAACAGTGATACTTTATTGCCTGACCAACAATAAAGAAACATTATTGTCGGACCGTACGCTATTGTTGGACAACAAGGATACTCTATTGCAAGACCAAAAACAAAGAAACGTTATTGACGGATCTTGGGCTATTGTTGGAACACAAAAATACACTTTATTGCTGGACCAACAACAAAGAAACTTTATTGCCGGAACCTACGCTATTGCTGGACCATGCAAAGAACTAGGATACTTTATGGCTGGACAAACAACAATAAAACGTTATTCTCGGATCGTATGCTCTGGTTGGACAACAAGGATATTTTATTGTGGAACCAACAACAATGAAAACTTATTGCACGACCGTACGCTATTGTCGGACCCTGAAAAAGAAAAGGATACTTTATTGCAGGAGCAAAAAAAAAAGCGTTATTCCCGGACAGTATGCTATTGTTGGACAAAAAAATATTTTATTGCGGAACCAAAAACAAAGAAACATCTTTTACGGATCGTTCCCTATAGTTGGATAACTAGGATACTTTATTTCTGGAACAACAACAAAGAAAATTTATTACCGGATCATACGGTATTGTTAGACAATAAGTTTACATTATAGCAAGTCCAAAAAAAAGAAATGTTATTGCCGGACCGTACAGTATTGTTGTACAACAATGATAATTTATTGCAGGATCAACAACAAAGAAATGTTATTGCCGGACCATACGCTATTGTTGGACCATGCATACAACAATTGTACTTAATTGCTGGTCCAACAAATAAGAGTATTTATTGCCGGACCGTACGCTATTGTTGGACAACAAGGATACTTTATTGCTGGAACAACACCAAAGAAATATTATTACCCGACCATACGCTACTGTTGGACAACAAGGATTCTTTATTGCAAGACCAAAATAAAATAAACGTTATTGCCGGAACTTACGCTGTTGTTTGAAGACAAGGATACTTTATTGCTGGACCAACAACAAAAAAAATTTATTGCCTGACTGTACGCTATTGTTGGACCATGCAAACAACAAGGTTACTTTATTGCTGCACAAAGAGGAAAGAAGCGTTCTTGCCGGAGAGTACGCTATTGTTGAACAACTAGGATCCTTTATTGCTGTACAAAGAGCAAACAAATGTTACTGCGGGAGATTACATTATTTTTGAAAACAAGGATATTTTATTACGGAACTAACAACAAAGAAACGTCATTTCCGGACCGTACGCTTTTATTGGACCAAGCAAACAACAAGGATACTATTTCTGGACAAACAACAATGAAACGTTAGTGCCGGATCGTACGCTATGTTTGGACAATAAGGATAATTTATTGCAGGAGCAAAAACAAAGAAAAGTTATTGCCGGACCGTGCGCTATTGTTGCAGCATGCGAACATTAAGGATATTATATTTCTGGACCAACAACAAAGAAACGTTATTGCCGGACCGTACGGTATTGTTGTACAACAAGGATAATTTATTGCAGGACCAACAACAAAGAAACTTTGTTGCCGGACCGTACGCTATTGTTGGACCATGCAAACAACAATTGTACATAAATGCTGGTTCAACAAATAAGAAACTTTATTGCCGGACCGTAAGCTATTGTTGAACAACAAGGATACTTTATTGCACGAGCATCAACAAAGAAACTTTATTGCCGGACTGTACGCTATAGTTGGACCATGCAATCAAGAAGGTTTCTTTATTGCTGCACAAAGAGGAAAGAAGCGTTCTTGCCGGAGAGTACGCTATTGTTGAACAACTAGGATCCTTTATTGCTGTACAAAGAGCAAACAAATGTTACTGCGGGAGATTACGTTATTTTTGAAAACAAGGATATTTTATTACGGAACTAACAACAAAGAAACGTCATTTCCGGACCGTACGCTTTTGTTGGACCAAGCAAACAACAAGGATACTATTTCTGGACAAACAACAATGAAACGTTAGTGCCGGATCGTACGCTATGTTTGGACAATAAGGATAATTTATTGCTGGAGCAAAAACAAAAAAAAGTTATTGCCGGACCGTGCGCTAGTGTTAGAGCATGCGAACATTAAGGATAGTATATTTCTGGACCAACAACAAAGAAACGTTATTGCCGGACCGTACGGTATTGTTGTACAACAAGGATAATTTATTGCAGGACCAACAACAAAGAAACTTTGTTGCCGGACCGTACGCTATAGTTGGACCATGCAAACAACAATTGTACATAAATGCTGGATCAACAAATAAGAAACTTTATTGCCGGACCGTAAGCTATTGTTGGACAACAAGGATACTTTATTGCACGACCATCAACAAAGAAACTATTGCCGGACTGTACGTTATAGTTGGACCATGCAAACAACAAGGTTTCTTTATTGCTGTACAAAGATGAAAGAAGCGTTATTGCCGAAGAGTACGCTATTTTTGAACAACAAGGATTCTTTACTGCTGTACAAAAAGCAAAGAAATGTTACTGCCGGGCAATACGCTATTGTTGGAAAACAAGGATAATTTATTGCGGAACCAACAACAAAGAAAACTTAATCCCGGAACGTACGCCATTGTCTGACTATGCAAACAACAACGATACTTTATTGAAAGACCAACCACAAAGAAACGATATTGCCGGATCGTACGGTAATGTTCGACAATATGTTTACTTTATTGCAAGTCCAATAAAAATGAAGCATTATTGCAGGTATCGTTGGATAACAAGTATACATTACTGCTACACCAACAACAAAAAAGTTATTGCCGGACCGTACGCTATTGTTGGACAACAAGGATACTTTATTGCTGGAAAAACAACTAAGAAAGTTTATTACCGCACAGTACGCTAATGTTGGACAGCAAGGATAATACTTTATTGCTGGATCAACAACAAAGAAACGT
This sequence comes from Maratus speciosus, assembly GCA_963932465.1. Classification (NCBI taxonomy): domain Eukaryota; kingdom Metazoa; phylum Arthropoda; class Arachnida; order Araneae; family Salticidae; genus Maratus; species Maratus speciosus. The sequence continues at coordinate 485,915,063 of OZ010793.1, forward strand.
TATTGCTGGACAGTACGCTAGAGTTAGAAAACAGTGATAATTTATTGCCTGACCAACAACAAAGAAACATTATTGTCGGACCGTACGCTATTGTTGGACAACAAGGATACTCTATTGCAAGACCAAAAACAAAGAAACGTTATTGACGGATCTTGGGCTATTGTTGGAACACAAAAATACACTTTATTGCTGGACCAACAACAAAGAAACTTTATTGCCGGAACCTACGCTTTTGTTGGACCATGCAAAGAACTAGGATACTTTATGGCTGGACAAACAACAATGAAACGTTATTCTCGGATCGTATGCTCTTTTTGGACAACAAGGATATTTTATTGTGGAACCAACAACAATGAAAACTTATTGCACGACCGTACGCTATTGTCGGACCCTGAAAACGAAAAGGATACTTTATTGCAGGAGCAAAAAAAAGCGTTATTCCCGGACAGTATGCGATTGTTGGACAAAAAAATATTTTATTGCGGAACCAAAAACAAAGAAACATTATTTACGGATCGTTCCCTATAGTTGGATAACAAGGATACTTTATTGCCGGAACAAATATAAAGAAACTTTATTAGCGCACCCTATGCTATTGTTGGACAACAAGGATAATTTATTGCAGGACCAACGAGAAAAAAATTTATTGCCGGACCGTACGCTGTTGTTGGACAACAAGGATATTTTATTGCGGATCCAACATCAAAGAAAAGTTATTGCCAGACCGTACGCTATTGATGGACCATGCGAACAATAAGGATACAATATTTCTGGACCAACAACAAAGAAACGTTATTGCCGGACCGTACGGTATTGTTGTACAACAAGGATAATTTATTGCAGGACCAACAACAAAGAAAATTTATTGCCGGACCGTATGCTATTGTTGGACCATACAAACAACAATTGTACTTAATTGCTGGTCCAACAAATAAGAAACTTTATTACCGGACCGTACGCTATTGTTGGACAACAAGGATAATTTATTGCTGGAACAACAACAAACAAACTTTGTTGTCGGACTGAACTCTATTGTTGGATCATGACACCAAAAATGATATTTAAATGCTGGATAAAAAACAAAGAAGCGATGCTGCTGGACTGTATGCTACTGTTAGACAACAGGGATACTTTATTGCTGGACCTATACCAAAGAAATATTATTGCCGGACCGTACGCTACTGTTAGACAACAGGTATACTTTATTGCTGGACAAATACCAAAGAAACTTTATTGCCGGCTTGTACGCTATAGTTGAACCAAGCAAACAACAAGGTTTCTTTATTGCTGTTAAAAGATGAAAAAGCGTTATTGACGGAGAGTACGCTATCGTTGAACAACAAGGATTCTTTACTGCTGTACAAAGAGCAAATAAATGTTACTGCCGGGCCGTACGCTATTGTTGGAAAACGAGGATATTTTATTGCGGAACTAACAACAAAGAAACGTCATTGCCGGACCGTACGCTTTTGTTGGACCATGCAAACAACAAGGATACTGTGCTTCTGGACAACAATGAAACGTTTTTGCCGGATCGTACACTATGGTTGGACAACAAGGATAATTTATTGCAGAACCAACAACAAATAAACTTTATTGCCGGACCGTACGCTATTGTTGGACCATGCAAACTACAAGGAAACTTTATAGCAAGAGCATAAAAAAAAAAAATTAAACGATATTGCCGGACCGTACGCTATTGTTGGACAACAAGGATAATTTATTGCAGGACAAACAAGAAACAAACTTTGTTGCCGGACTGTACTCTATTGTTGGACCATGCAATCAACAATGATACTTTATTGCTGGATCAACTATAAAGAAACTTTATTGCTGGACTTTACGCTACTGTTAGAAAACAGGGATAATATACTGCTGGACCAACACCAAAGAAACATTATTGCCGGAACATACGCTATTGTTGAACAACAAGGAGTCTTTATTGCAAGACTAAAAACAAAGAAACTTTATTGTCGGATCTTACGCTATTGTTGGAAGACAAGGATAATTTATTGCTGGACCAACAACAAACAATTTTTATTACCGCACCGTACGCTATTTCTGGCAACAAGGATAATTTATTGCAGGACAAACAAGAAACAAACTTTGTTGCCGGACTGTACACTATTGTTGGACCATGCAACCGACAGTGATACTTTATTGCTGGATCAACAACAAAGAAACTTTATTGCTGGACTGTGCGCTACTGTTAGAAAAGTGGGATAATTTACTGCTGGACCAACACCACAGAAACATTATCGCCGGACCGTACGCTATTGTTGGACGAAAAGGAAACTTTATTGCAAGACTAAAAAAATGAAACGTTATTGCCGGATCGTACGCTATTTTTGGAAAACAAGGATACTTTTTTGTAGGACATAAACAAATAAACTTTATTGCCGGATCGTGCGCTATTGTTGTACAACAAGGATATTTTATTGCGGAACCAACAACTAAGAAAGTTATTTCCTGAACTTATGCCATTGTTGGACAATGCAAAAAATAACGGTACATTATTGCTGGACAAAAGCCGGATTGTACGGTAATATTCGACAATAAGTTTACTTTATTGCAAGTCCAATAAAACTGAAACGTTATTGCAGGTATTGTTGGATAACAAGGATAATTTACTGCTCGACCAACAACAAAAAATTATTGCCGGACCTTACGCTGTTGTTTTACGACAAGGACATTTTATTGCGGATCGAACAACAAAGAAATGTTATTGCTGAACCGTACGCTATTGTTTGACATTGCATAAAACAAGGATACTTTATTTCTGGAACAACAACAAAGAAAAGATATTGCCGGATCATACGGTATTGTTAGAATATAAGTTTACATTATTGCAAGTCCAAAAAAGAAACGTTAATGCCGGATCGTACGGTATTGTTGTACAGCAAGGATAATTTATTGCTGAACAAACAACAAAGAAACGTTATTGCTGGACCGTACGCTATTCTTGGACAACGAGAATATTTTTTTGCGGAACCAACAACGATGAAACTTTATTGCTGGATCGTACATTTTTGTTGGACAACAAGGATACTTTATTGCTGGAACCACAACAAATAATCTTTATAACCGCTCCGTACGCTATTTCTGGACAACAAGGGTAATTTATTGCAGGACAAACAAGAAACAAACTTCGTTGCCGGACTGTACACTATTGTTGGACCATGCAACCAACAATGATACTTATCGCTGGATCAACAACAAAGAAACGTTATTGCTGGACTGTGCGCTACTGTTAGAAAACAGGGATAATTTACTGCTGGACCAACACCAAAGAAACTTTATTGCAGGATCGTACGCTATTTTTGGAAAACAAGGATACTTTATTGTAGGACCATAAACAAATAAACTTTATTTCCGGACCATGCGCTATTGTTGGACAAGAAGGATATTTTATTGCGGAACCAACAACAAAGAAAAGTTATTTCCGGAACGTACGCCATTGTTGGACTATGCAAACAACAACGAAACTTTATTGCTGGACCAACGACGAAACGTTAATGCCGGAGAGTACGGTATTTTTGTACAACCAGGATAATTTATTGGACATACTACAAATTAACGTTATTGCCGGACTGTGCGCTATTGATGGACCATGCAAACAACAATTATACTTTTTGCTGGTCCAACAACAAACAAACTTTATTGCCGGACATAACGCTATTGTTGGACAACAAGGATACTTTATTGCTGGGAAAAAAACTAAGAAAATTTATTACCGCACCGTGCGGTATTGTTGAACAGCGAGGATAATTTATTGCAGGACAAACAGAAAACAATCTTTGTTGCCGGTTTGTACTCTATTGTTAGAACATGCAACCACAATAAAACTTTTTTGCTGGATAAACAACAAAGAAACTTCATTGCTGGAATTTACGCTACTGTTAGAAAACGGGGATAGTTTACTGCTGGACCAACACCAAAGAAACGTTATTGCCGAATCGTACGCTGTTGTTGGAAAACAAGGAAATTTTATTGCAAGACTAAAAACAAAAAAACGTTATTGCCGGATCTTACGCTATTGTTGGAATACAAGGATAATTTATTGCTGGACCAACACCAAAGAAATTTTATTGCCGGAACGCACGCTATTGTTGGACCATGCAAACAACAAGCATACTTTATTTCTGGAACAACAACAAAGATAAGATATTACCGGATCATATGGTATTATTAGATAATAAGTTTACATTATTGCAAGACCAAAAACAGAACGTTATTCCCGGACCGTACAGTATTGTTGTACAACAAGGATAATTTATTGCAGGATCAACAACAATGAAACTTTATTGCCGGAGCATACGCTATTGTTGGACCATGAATACAAAAATTGTACTTAATTGCTGGTCCAACAAACAAGAAACTTTATTGCCGGAGCGTACGCTATTGTTGGACAACAAGGAGACTTTATTGCTGGAACAACAACAAAGAATCTTTATTACCGCACCGTACGCTATTGTTGGATAACAAGGATAAATTATTGCAAGACAACAAACTAACTTTGTTGCCTGACTGTACGCTATTGTTGGACCATGCAATCAACTACTATACTTTATTGATGGATCACAAAGAACAACAAAGGAACGTTATTGCTGGACTGTACGCTATTTTTAGACAAGAGGGATACTTTATTTCTGGACCAACACCAAAGAAATATTATTACAGGAACATACGCTATTGTGGGAGAACAAGGATTCTTTATTGCAAGACCAAAGACAAAGAAACTTTATAGCCGGAACTTACGCTGTTGTTTGAAGACAAGTATACTTTATTGCTGGACCAACAACAAAGAAAATTTATTGCGTGACCGTACGCTATTGTTGGACCACGCAAACAACACGGTTACTTTATTGCTGCACAAAGAGGAAAGAAGCGTTATTGCCGGAGAGTACGCTATTGTTGAACAACAAGGAACCTTTATTGCTGTGCAAAGAGCAAATAAATGTTACTGCCGGAAGGTACGCTATTTTTGAACGAAGCAAACAACAAGGATACTCTTTCCGGACAAGCAACAATGAAACGTTATTGCCGGATCGTACGCTATGGTTGGACAACAATGATAATTTATTGCAGGAGCAGAAACAAATAAATTTTATTGCCGGACCGTTCGCTGTTGTTGGAACACGATAATATTTTATTGCGGAATCAACGACAAAGGAAGCTTATTGCCGGATCGTACATTTTTGTTGGACAACAAGGATACTTTATAGCTGGAACCACAACAAATAATTTTTATTACCGCACCGTAAGCTATTTCTGGACAACAAGGATAACTTATTGCAGGGCAAACAAGAAACAAACTTTGTTACCTGACTTTACACTGTTGTTGGACCATGCAACTAACAGTGATACTTTATTGCTGGACTGTGCGCTACTGTTAGAAAACAGGGATAATTTACTGCTGGACCAACACCAAATAAACCTTATTGCCGGACCGTGCTCTATTGTTGGACGACAAGGAAACTTTATTGCAAGACTGAAAACAAAAAACGTTATTGCCGGATCGTACGGTATTTATTTAAAACAAGGATTCTTTATTGTAGGACCATAAACAAATAAACTTTATTGCCGGACCGTGCGGCATTGTAGGACAACAAGGATATTTTATTGCGGAACCAACAACAAAGAGAAGTTATTTCCGGAACGTACGCCATTGTTGGACTATGTAAACAACAACGATACTTTATTGCTGGATGAACGACAAAGAAAAGTTATTGCCGGATTGTACGGTAATGTTCGACAATAAGTTTACTGTATTACAAGTCCAGAAAAAATGAAACGTTATTGCAGGTATTGTTGGATAACAAGGATACTTTACTGATGGACCAACAACAAAAAGTTATTGCCAGACCGTACGCTGTTGTTTTACGACAAGGATATTTTATTGAGGATCCAACGACAAAGAAAAGTCATTGCCGGAACGTACGCTATTGTTGGACCATGCAAACAACAAGGATACTTTAGTTCTGGAACAACAACAAAGATAAGATATTACCGGGTCATACGGTTTATTAGACAATATGATTACATTATTGCAATTCCAAAAAAAAGAAACGTTATTGCCGGACCTTACGGTATTGTTGTACAACAAGGATAATTTATTGCAGGATCAACAACAATGAAACGTTATTGCCGGAGCATACGCTATTGTTGGACCATGAATACAACAATTGTACTTAATTGCTGGTCCAACAAACAAGAAACATTGTTGCCTGACCGTACGCTATTGTTGACCATGCAATCAACTACGATACTTTATTGATGGATCACAAAGAACAACAAAGGAACGTTATTGCTGGACTGTACGCTACTTTTAGACAACAGGGATACTTTATTTCTGGACCAACAACAAAAAAGTTATTGATAGACCTACGATGTTGTTTTACGACAAGGATATTTTATTGAGGATCCAACAACAAAGGAAACTTATTGCCGAACCGTACGCTATTGTTCGACCATGCAAAAAACAAGGATACATTATTTCAGGAACAACAACAAAGAAAAGATATTGCCGGATCATACGGTATTGTTAGACAATAAGTTTACATTATTGCATGTCCCAAAAAAAAGAACCGTTAATGCCGGAGCGTACGGTATTGTTGTACAACAAGGATAATTTATTGCTGGACCAACTACAAAGAAACGTTATTGTCGGTTTGTACGCTATTGATGGACCATGCAAACAAAAATTATTCTTTTTGCTGGTCCAACAACAAAGAAACTTTATTGCCGGACCGTACGCTATTGTTGGACAACAAAGATAATTTTTTGCAGGACAAACAAAAAACAAACTTTGTTGCCGGACTGTACTCTATTGTTGGACCATGCAACCACAATAATATTTTATTGCTGGATCAGCAACAAAGAAACGTCATTGCTGGACAGTACGCTAGTGTTAGAAGACAGGGATACTTTATTGCCTGACCAACACGAAAGAATCTTTATTGCCGGACCGTTCGCTATTGTTGGACAACCAGGATACTCTATTGCAAGACCAAAAAAAGTAACGTTATTGCCGAATCTTAGGCTATTTTTGGAACACAAGTATACTTTATTGCTTGACCAACAACAAAGAAACTTTATTGCCGGACCCTACGCTTTAGTTAGACCATGCAAAAAACTAGGATACTTTATGGCTTGACAAACAACAATGAAACGTTATTCTCGGATCGTATGCTCTGGTTGGACAACAAGGATATTTTATTGCGTAACCAACAACAATAAAAAAATATTGCCGGACCGTACGCTATTGTCGGACCATGCAAAAAAATGATACTTTATTGCAGGAGCAAAAACAAATAAGCGTTATTGCCGGACATTACCGTATTGTTGGACAAAAAGAATATTTTATTGCGGAACCAAAAACAAAGAAACATTATTTTCGGATCGTTCCCTATAGTTGGGTAACAAGGATACTTTATTGCCGGAACAAAAATAAAGACTCTTTATTAGCGCACCTTATGCTATTGTTGGACAACAAGGATAATTTATTGCAGGACAAACAAGAAACAAACTTTGTTGCCGGAATGTACTCAATTGTTGGACCATGAAACCAACAATGATACTTTATTGCTGGATGAACAACAAAGAAACGTTATTGCTGGACTTTACGCTATTGTGAGACAACAGGGATACTTTATTGCTGGAAAAACACAAAAGAAACATTATTGACGGACCGTACGCTATTATTGGAATACAATCATAATTTATTGCTGGAGCAACAACAAAGAAACTTTATTGCCGGAGCATACGCTATTGTTGGACCATGCATACAACAATTGTACTTAATTGCTTGTCCAACAAATAAGAAACTTTTTTGCCGGACCGTACGCTATTGTTGGACAACAAGGATACTTTATTGCTGGATAATCAACAAAGAAACTTTATTACTGCACAATACGCTATTGTTGGACCACAAGGATAATTTATTGCACGACAACATTGTTGCCTGACCGTACTCTATTGTTGGACCATGCAACCAACAAAGATACTTTATTGCTGGACAACAAAGAACAACAAAGAATTGTTATTGCTGGACTGTACGCTACAGTTAGGCAACAGGGATACTTTATTTCTGGACTAACACCAAACAAATATTATTACCGGACGATAAGCTATTGTTGGACAACAAGGATTCTTTATTATAAGACCAAAAACAAAGAAACGTTATTGCCGGAACTTACGCTGTTGTTTGAAGACAAGGATACTTTATTGCTGGACCAACAACAAAGAAAATTTATTGCCTGACCGTGCGCTATTGTTGGATCATGCAAACAACAAGGTTACTTTATTGCTGCACAAAGAGGAAAGAAGCGTTATTGCCGGAGAGTACGCTATTGTGAACAATAAGGTTCCTTTATTGCTGTACAAAAAGCAAAGATATATTACTGCCGGAGAGTACGTTATTTTTGGAAAACAAGGATATTTTATTACGGAACTAACAACAAAGAAACGTTATTGCCGGATCGTACGCTATGTTTGGACAACAAGGATAATTTATTGCAGGAGCAAAAACAAATAAACGTTATTTCCGGACCGTACGCTATTGTTGGACAATGAGAATATTTTATTGCGGAACCAATAACAAAGAAACGTTCTTGCCGGATCGTACATTTTTGTGGGACAAAAAGAATACTTAATTGCTGGAACAACAAATAATCTTTATTACCGTATGCACCGTAAGGTATTTCTTGACAACAAGGATAATTTATTGCAGGAAAAACAAGAAACAAACTTTGTTGCCGGACTCTACACTATTGTCGGACCATGCAAACAACAGTGATACTTTAATGCTGGATCAACAACAAAGAAACGTTTTTGCTGGACTGTTCGCTACTGTTAGAAAACAGGGATAATTTACTGCTGGACCAACACCAAAGAAACATTATTGCCGGACCGTACGCTATTGTTGGACGACATGGAAACTTTATTGCAAGACTAAAAACAAAGAAACGTTATTGCTGGATAGTACGCTATTTAAGGAAAACAAGGATACTTTATTGTAAGGCCATAAACAAATAAACTTTATTGCTGGACAGTGCGCTATTGTAGGACAACAAAGATATTTTAATGCGGAACCAACAACAAAGAAATGTTATTTCCGGAACGTACGCCATTGTTGGACTATGCAAACAACAACGATACTTTATTGCTGGACCAACGACAAAAAAACGTTATTGCCGGATCGTACAGTAATGTTCGACAATAAGTTTACTTTATTGCAAGTCTCAACAAAAATGAAAAGTTATTGCAGGTATTGTTGGATAACAAGTATACTTTACTGTTGGACCAACAACAAAAACTTATTGCCGGACCGTACGCTGTTGTTTTACGACAAGGACATATTATTGTACGCTATTGTTCGACTATACAAAAAACTAGGATACTTTATTTCTGGAACAACAAGAAAGAAATGATATTGCCGGATCATACGGTATTGTTAGACAATATGTTTATATTATTGCAAGTCCAAAAAATGAAACGTTAATGCTGGATCGTACGGTATTGTTGTACAACAAGGATAATTTATTGCTGGACCAACTACAAAGAAACGTTATTGCCGGACCGTACGCTATTGTTGGACAACAAGGATACTTTATTGCTGGAAAAATAACTAAGAAAGTTTATTACCGCACCATACGCTATTCTTGGACATCAAGGATAATTTATTGCAGGACAAACAAAAAACAAACTTTGTTGCCGGACTGTACTCTATTGTTGGATCATGCAACCACAATAATGCTTTACTGCTGGATCAACAACAAAGAAACGTCATTGCTGGACAGCACTCTAATGTTAGAAAACAGGGATACGTTATTACCTCAGCAACACCAAAGAAACATTATTGACGGAGAGTAGGCTATTGTTGGACAACAAGGGTACTCTATTTCAAGACCAAAAACAAAGGAACGTTATTGCCGGATCTTAGGCTATTGTTGGAACACAAGTATACTTTATTGCTGCACCAACAACAAAGAAACTTTATTGCCGGACCCTACGCTTTAGTTTGACCATTCAAAGAACTAGGATACTTTATGGCAGGACAAACAACAATGAAAATTTATTCTCGAATAGGTTGGTTCTGGATAGGTTAGGCTCTGGTTGGACAACAAGGATATTTTATTGCGGAAACAACAACAATGAAAAGTTATTGCCGGACCGTGCACTATTGTCGGACCATGCAAACTAAAAGGATATTTTATTGCGGAACCAAAAACAAAGAAACGTTATTGACGGATCGTTCCCTATAGTTGGATAACAAGGATACTTTATTGCGGTAACGAAAATAAAGAAAATTATTAACGCAACTTATGCTATTGTTTGACAGCAAGGATAATTTATTGCAGGACAAACAAGAAACAAACTTTGTTGCCGAAATGTACTCAATTGTTGGACCATGAAACCAACAATGATAATTTATTGCTGGATCAACAACAAAGAAACGTTATTGCTGGACTTTACGCTACTGTGAGACAACAAGGATACTTTATTGCTGGAAAAACACAAAAGAAACATTATTGCCGGACCGTACGCTATTATTGGACAACAAGGATACTGTATTTCTGGAACAACAACAAAGAATATTTATTACCTAACCGTACGCTATTGCTGGACAACAAGGATAATTTATTGCAGATCAAACAAGAAACAAACTTTGTTGCCGGACTCTATTGGTGGACCATGCAATAAATAATGAAACTTTATTACTGGATCAACAACAAAGAAACGTTATGGCTGGACTTTACGCTACTGCTAGAAAACTGGGATAATTTACTGCTGGACCAATACGAAAGAAACTTTATTGCCGGACTGTACGCTATTGTTGGAAAGCAAGTAAACTTCACTGTAAGACTAAAAACAAACAAACTTTATTGCCGGATCTTACGCTATTGTTGGAATACAAGGATAATTTTTTGCTGGACCAACAATAAAGGAACTTTATTGCCGGAACGTACACTATTGTTGGACCATGCAAACAACAAGGATACTTTATTTCTGGAACAACAACAAAGACATATTACCGGATCATACGGTTTTGTTAGACAATAAGTTTACATTATTCAAAGTCCAAAAAAAAGAAACTTTATTGCCCGACCATACGGTATTGTTGTACAACAAGGATAATTTATTGCAGGACAACAATCAAGCTTTGTTGCCTGACCGTACGGTATTGTTGGACCATGCAACCAACAATGATACTTTATTGCTGGACAACAAAGAACAACAAAAAACGTTATTGCTGGACTGTACGCTACTGTTAGTCAACAGGGATACTTTATATCTGGACCACCACCAAAGAAATATTATTACCGGACCATACGCTATTGATGGAGAACAAGGATTCTTTGTTGCAAGACCAAAAACAAAGAAACATCATTGCCGGAACTTACGTTGATGTTTGAAGACAAGGATACTTTATTGCAGGACCAACAACAAAGACAATTTATTGCCTGACTGTACGCTATTGTTGGACCATGCAAACAACAAGGTTACTTTATTGCTACACAAAGAGGAAAAAAGCGTTATTGCCGGAGATTACGTTATTGTTGAACAACAAGGATCCTTTATTGCTGTACAAAGAGCAAAGAAATGTTACTGCCGGACAGTACGTTATTTTTGGAAAACAAGGATATTTTATTACGGAACTAACAACAAAGGAACGTTATTGCATGACCGTACGTTTTTGTTGGAGCAAGCAAACAACAAGTTTAATATTTCTGGACAAACAACAATGAAACGTTATTGCCGGACCGTGCGCTATTGTCGGACCATGCAAAAAAAAGGTTACTTTATTGCAGGAGCAAAAACAAATAAGCGTTATTGCCGGACAGTATGCTATTGTTGGACAAGAAGAATATTTTATTGCGGAACCAAAAACAAAGAAACATTATTGACGGATCGTTCCCTGTAGTAGGATAACAAGGATACTTTATTGCCGAAACAAAAATAAAGAAATTTTATTAGCGCAACTTATGCTATTGTTGGACAATAAGGATAATTTATTGCAGGACAAACAAGAAACAAACTTTGTTGCCGGAACGTACTCTATTGTTGGACCATGAAACCAACAATGATACTTTATTTCTGGATCAACAACCAAGAAACGTTATTGCTGGACTCTACGCTACTGTGAGACAAAAGGGATACTTTATTGCTGGAAAAAGACAAAAGAAACATTATTGCCGGACCGTACGCTATTGTTGGACAAGAAGGACACTTTATTGCAAGACCAAAAATAAAGAAAGGTTATTGCCGGATCTTACGCTATTGTTGGAACACAAGGATACTTTATTGCTGGACCGACAACAAAGAAACTTTATTGCCGGACCGCACGCTATTTTTGGTCCATTGAAACAACAGGTTTACTTTATTGTTGTACAAAGAGCAAAGACGCGTTGTTGCCGGACAGTACGCTATTTTTGAACAAAAAGGATACATTATTGTAGCACAAAGAGCAAAGAAACGTTACTGACGGACAGTACGCTTTTGTTGGAAAACAAGGATATTTTATTACGGAACTAACAACAAAGAAACTTTATTGCCGGACCGTACGCTTTTGTTGGACCATGCAAATACAAGGATATTTTATTGCAGGACCACCAACAAAGAAACGTTATTGCCGGAGCTCACGCTATTGTTGGAAAACAAGAATATTTTATAGGGAACCAAGAACAAAGAAATGTTATTGCCGAACCATACGTTATTATTGGACAACAAGGGTACTTTATTGCTGGACAAACAATAAAGAAACGTTATTGTCATGCCGTATGCTATTGTTGGATAAAAAGATTACTTTATTGTAAGATCAACAACAAAGAAATTTTATTGCCGGACCGTACGCTATTGTCTAAGAAAAGGGATACTTTATTGGAAGATAAATAACAAAGAGACGTTATTGCCGGACCGTACGTTATTGTTGCACAACAAGGATACTTTATTGTAGGATAAACAATAAAGAATCGTTATTGCCGTGCCGTACGCTATTCCTGGGCAACAAGTTTACTTTATTAACTTTTCACGGATCGGTCTTTCTGATGGAGCCTTATCAACACGTCGCCGACCTAAATTTGCAAGTTTCGGTAGAATACAAAAACTCGATTTCAGTTTTTTCTTCATTCTCATCAAAATTTCTTTGAAATGACTTGAAACAGAATATAAAACGTAATTTTGAAGGAGGAAAAATGTTTTTCTTTTATACATTAATAAATATAATTTTGAATATAAGACAGATTGAGCTCTGGTCAGTCCGAACCCAAAAACAGATATAAAATTGAGTCACATTACGTATTGTGCGACACATTAAGTCACATATAAGTGTTTTAATAAAAATAATACAAATCTTGTCGGATGGGAAAGAAAAGAAAAAGTAATCTAGAAAAGGATACTTTACTGCAGGATCAACAACAAAGAAAAGTTATTGCCGGACCATACGCTATTTTTGGATATGCAAACAACAAAGATACTTTATTGCTGGACAAACAACAAAGAAACGTTAATGCGGGACAGTACGCTATTGTTGGACCACAAGGATATATTAATACGGAAACAAGAACAAAGAAACGTTACTGCCGGACCGTACGATTTTCTTTGTCCATGCAAACAACAAGGATACTTTATTGATGGACAAAGAACAATGAAACGTTATTGCCGGATCGTAAGCTATGGTTGGACAACAAAGATACTTTATTGCAAGACCAAAACAAATAAACGTTATTGTCGAACCGCACGCTATTGTTGACAACAAACATATTTTATTGGGAAACAAACAACAAAGAAAAGTTATTGCCGAACCGTACGCCATTTTTGAAGCATGCGAACACAAGGATACATTATTGCTGGAAAAACAACAAAGAAACGTTATTGCCGGATCATACGCTATTGTTGGACAATAAGTTTACTCTATTGGAAGTCCTACAAAAAAGAAATGTTATTGCCGGACCGTATGGTATCGTTGGACAACAAGGATACTTTATTGCTTGATCAACAAGAAAGAAACGTTTTTACCTTACCGCACGCTATTGTTGGACCATACAATCAACAAGGTTAATTTATTACTGTACAAGCAGTAAAGATACGTTATTGCCGAACCCTAAGCTATTGTTGGACCCTGCAAACAACAAGGATACTTTATTGATGGATTAACAAAAAGGAAACGGTATTGTCCGACCGTTCGCTATTTTTGGAGAAAAGGGAGGATACTTTATTGCAAGATTAACGGCAAAGAAGCGTTATTGCCGGACCGTACGCTATTTTTTCACAAAAAGGATACTTTATTGGAAGAAAAAAAAGAAACGTTATTGCTGGTCCGTACGCTATTGTTTGACAACAAGAATACATTATTTACTTTTCACCGTTCGGTCTGTCTGATGGAGCTTTAACAACATGTCGCCGACCTAAATTTGAAAGTATCGGCAGAACACATAAACTCGATTTCTGATTTTCATTCATTCTGATCAAAATATCTTTGAAATGATTTGAAATAGAATACAAAACGTAATTTTGAAGGAGGAAAAATTTTTTTCTTTTATACATTAATAAATATGATTTTGAATGTAAGACAGATTGAGCTCGAGTTGTCCATGCCCCAAAACAGCCATAATATTTGAGTCAGATTACGTGACATTACGTATTGTGCGACAAATTACGTCACATCTAAGTGTTTTGATAAAAAAAAATTACAAAATCTTGGGCATGGGAATGAAAAGAAATGGTATTGCTCTGGGTTCCGGAGCCCTGCATTTATGAGCTTTGGTGAATCCCGACCAATATTTAAAAATTTTATGAAACAGATAAGTAGGCCTCAAGTTGGCGCCGGCGCAAATTAAGCCCTGGGACCAACCACAAAGAAATGTTATTGCCAGACCGTACGCTGTTGTTGAACAACATGTATACTTTATTGCTGGACCAACAACAGAGAAAATTTATTGCCGGATCGTAAGCTATTGTTCGACAACAAGAATAATTTATTGCTGGACCAACAACAAAGAAACGTTATTGCCGGACCGTACGCTATTGTTGGACAACAAGGATAATTTCTTGGTCTAACAACAACAAAGAAACATTTCTGCCAGAAATTACGCTATTGTTGGACAACAAGGATACTTTATTTCAGGACCAAATACAAATAAATGTTATTGCCGGGCTGTACGCTATTATTAGATAACAAGGATACTTTATTGCAAGTCAATCAACAAATTCACATTATTGGCTGTCCGTAAGGTATTATTGGACAACAAGTATATTTTATTGCGGGACCTACAAATAAGATACGTTACTGCCGGACCGAACGCTATATTAGACCTTGCAAATAACATGGAAACTTTATTGCTGGACCAACAACAAAGAAATGCTATTTCCGGACCGTACGCTATTGTTGGACAAAAAGGATACTTTATTGCAAGACCAACAAAAAAGATGCGTTATTGCTGGACCGTACGCTATTGTTGGACAACAACTGTACTTACAACAACAAATAAACGTTTTTGTCAGACCATAAGCTATTGTTTTACCATACAAACAACAAGGATACTTTACTGCTGGATTAACCAC
Source organism: Maratus speciosus (assembly GCA_963932465.1). NCBI lineage: Eukaryota > Metazoa > Arthropoda > Arachnida > Araneae > Salticidae > Maratus > Maratus speciosus. The sequence goes on from OZ010793.1 coordinate 485,930,627, forward strand.
AAAGAAACGTTATAACCGATACGTGGCTATTGTTCGACAACAAGGATAATTTATTGCAGGACCACCCATGGCTTTAGTTCTAACACAGAAAGTAGCAGAGCCCTAATATTCTTCGGTACCGGTACTATAAAATGTACCGCTCTCCCCCGTGTCACTTCAATCTGCATATTTATATTTTGTAAATTATTTGAAATATTAAAAGCATTATTTTCTTTAGCAAAATAATTATTAACATTTTAAATATATCTATCAGCATGTACTTAACTGTCAACTATTCCACTTTTTAGTTATAACTCCGTCCGAATGGCAATCATTGCCTAATTTTAATGTCAATTAATTGGAGAAATCTGCGATTACATATGGTAAGGATTATGATTCGGAAATAGTGTTAACAGAAAAAAGAGATTTTTCACAGCTATGCATTTTTGTGAAAAAAGAATGAAATTTACAGAAATTAATATTTATATGTTGTAAGAACAATGTTTTTCAATTTCCTATAACAGCTGCATATCTTAAATTATAATTGATTCCTTCCGCATTAACAATCTTTTGTAATGAAAAAAGTTGAATGATTGACAGATTAATCTCGAGTCAGTCAGAGACCAAAATCTGATGTAAAAGTTGTGTCCGATTCATCTGCACGTCTTACACGTTTGCGACACATTATGCACATATAAGGTTTTGATAAAAAATAATGGAAATCTTGGAGATGGAAATCGAAACGGCAAGGTAACCTAGGTTTCGGTTTATCGGAAGCGTTATTGTATTGGGCTCCGGAGCCCTGCATTTATGAGCCCCGGTGAATCCTGACCAATATTGAAATATTTTTATAAAACAGGTAAGTAGCGTTCTGCTAGGCGGTGCCGAAATTTAAGCCCTGGTACAAACAACAAAGAAACGTTATTGACGGACCGTACGCTATTGTTGAACAACATTTTATACAATTGTTGAACTATATTTTATTGCAGGAAAAGTTCGTATAGATGTTGCCATACAGTTGAACGATAATCCAACAAGAAAGAACGTACCCTATTAAGATGAAGCTTTCAGTGATTCTAACAATTAAAATAATTTATCCACCTTAGGATTTAAATCTACAATTGCAAATGTATTTAAATTAAATATATAATTTCAATAACTTATTTATTATTTGCTTTATATAAGCGAAGTTCGTGTCCAGAGTTTTTATTCAAGGGCGCTGCTCCCACCCTAAAATAAGTAGAAAAACTACAAATCGTGCATTTTCATTTGAAAAAGGGATTTAATCACAAAATCTCGCGAGCCCTCCCCCCCTCCTCTCCCCACCCTCATACACACACAGACACCCCACAAAATAAATAAATAAATAAAACATAGTTACAACAACTACATTTATAATTTCGAAGTTAAGTATTTTTTACCTTTTTCTTTATTATATATATATCAGTGATGGAAAATTGGCGCAGAGGAGGAGCCTATTGACACCACAAACATTTTGTAGTATTCTTGAGCTTAATAAAAACGCAGAAATTATGTCATTAGATATGCCGAAAAATACTTCTAAAATTTAGTGGTGTCAATGGGCTCCTCCTCTACGCCAATTTTCCACCACTGTATATATATACATATATAATTATACATTTTTAATAATATTTGGTTTATGTGATGTTTGTGATTTCATAATTATTGGTTATTTTCATTATTTTTCAAGGGTATTATTGTACAGAAAGTTTATATATATATATATCTATAAATATTGTATTTAATTGTTTATTGCATCAAATTTGATGGTTTTTCATATGTTTTAAATGAATTAATGGTCCGCAATATGCTGGTGAATTAGTGGTATTGTATTTGGTCTTCTGTTGCATGTCATAGGTTCCATTTTTACTTTCAGTTTAATTGTTCAATTTAATGTCAGTGTAATATATCGAGTCTAAATTTATCAATTTTATTTTATTAAATGGATAGAGAGTGCCGGAGTATCATAAAAATCTACCTGACTCTGATTCTGTCCTTCCAAAAAAAAAAATAATAAAAATACCCCTATCACGAATTTAGATTCATATTCGAAAATGTTTTCCTACTAATTATAAATTCATAGTAACATTTGAAATTCAATCAAATCATTTACTATTTACTTTTAAGTATTTATGCAAGAAAGAGTTATAAAAACATTTATCTAGATGCCAACTGAATATACACTTAAGCGAAATAAACAATTGCTGTAAAAAGTTGTAAAATAATTAATTGCTGTAATCTTTTAAAGTTCAGTCAATATTTTCACCATACGTTATCCGTTTTCGATCATCTGATAACACCGGCAAGTTTCACCTTTCTTTTTCGGCCTGCTGGTAACGGCGGCAAATGGAACGAACGCGACTACTAATGTTCTAAAAAATGTCGCGACTACTCTCGGGATAAAGAACTAAACGGAAAAATAAGCTATCTAGAAGGAGAACTAAGATTACAAATAGACCAAGCCTTGAAATTGCAGGAAGAAACTAATTTCAAAGACAATATTATATCAGAAATACAAAGAGAGAAACAGGAAATAATAGATGGAAAAGAAACAATGCAAATATTAAAGAAATTTCAGAAAATAGAATGTCTTATAACAGACACACAAGTTCACTTAGGTAGAAGAGCAGTTGACAGCGAAGAAATGAGAACAACAAAAGAAAGTCCTCAAGCCAATCAAAACCTAGAATCGGAATATTCAAAATCAGCAATAATAATAAGAAGCTTGGATAAACAATTAACAGTGGAACGTGTACAAGAAATACTTGATACAAAAATATTAAAATTACACTCATTACCTCCAATCTACAGCAGATTTTCAAGAAATAAACGAGCAATAATAATAAAAACCAATACTGATGATAGCACAGAAACTTTACTCAAAATAATTGAACAAATAGAAAGTCTAAAACACCTTATGGAAATAACCTACAAACTGGAACACACCATTAAAATAATCATAACAGAAGTTCCACTGGACATTGACCAAGCGAAGTTAACTTCATCTATACAACTCAATCAGCAATAGCCCTCCACGATAAGAATACACCAAAAACTACAAAAAGAAAATTCAAAAACATATCAGCTAGTCTTGGAGGTGGACTACGTTACTGCCAATAATATAAAAAAACAAAGGGTAATATCACAAGGCTTAAACATGTGCAGAATATCAGTATACAGACCGATAGTCAGATGTGCGAACTGTCAATTGTTCGGTCATCTGAAGGAGGACTGTAGGAGGCGAAAAAGCTGTGCGCACTCTGCTAGAGGCCACCAAACAACGGACTTCCCTTATAAATTAGATTACCGGAAAAAGACAATGTATAAACTGCATGCAGATGGAGAACAATTTTCCCCATTCTGCAGGCTCACCAACTTGTCCGATCTACAGACATCAATTTTCAATCAGAAATGAATGTCATTCCTGATATACTAATAGAAGTTCTTTAATGATATGAATGAATAACTCTAAATATTTCAGTAGAAATAATAACATTGATATTCAACACAACAATTTTTACACAATAAGAACTTCTACACATTAAAACATTAAATGTAATCAGAACCATAAAAATAATAATAATAGAATATAGTTCAATTTTAAAATTTTCATACCTACAGTAATTTATAACTATAATGCTTTACCAGAAAATGATTTGGTACGCTTTTGGACTAGAAGGATACTTTATTGCAAGTCTAACAACAAAGAAACGTTATTGACGGACCTTATTGTATTGTTGGACAACAAGGATTCTGAATTGCAGGACCTACAACAAAGAAACTTTATTGCCGGACCGTACGCTATTGTTGAACATACAAACAACAAGGATACTTTATTGCTGGACAAAAACAATGAAACGTTATTGCCGGATCGTACGCTATGGTTGGACAACAAGGATACTTTATTGCATTACCAACAACAAATAAACGTTATTGCCTGACCGTACGCTATTGTTGGACAACAAGAATTCTTTAATGCAAGACCAAATAAATTAAACTTTATTGCCGGATCGTATACTATTGTTGGACAACAACTGTATTTTATTGCGGAACCAACAGCAAAGAAAAGTTATTGCAGAACCGTAGGCCATTGTTGTATCATACAAGAATAAAGGAAAGATTATTGCAGGGCAAAAAACAAGAACCGTTATTGGCGAATCGTGCGCTATTGTTGGACAATAAGTTTACTTTATTGCAAGTCCAACAAAAAAATAAACGTTATTGCCGACCGTGCGGTATTGTTGGACAACAAGGATACATTATTGCAGGGGCAACAACAAAGAAACGTTATTACCGGACCCTAAGCTATTGTTGGACCATGCAAACAACAAGGATACTTTATTGATGGATCAACAACAAGGAAACGTTATTGCCGGACCGTACGCTATTGTTGAGAATAAACATATTTTATTGCGGAACCAACAACAAAGAAAAGTTATTGCCGAACCGTACGCCATTTTTGAACCATGCAAACAACAAGTTTACATTATTGCTGGAAAAACAACAAAGAAACGTTATTGCCGGATCATACGCTATTTTTGGACAATAACTTTACTCTATTGGAAGTCCTACAAAAAAAGAAACGTTATTTCCGAACCGTATGGTATTGTTGGACAACAAGGATTCTTTTTTACTTGACCAACAACAAAGAAACGTTATTACCATACTGTACGCTATTGTTGGACCAAAAAATATACAAGGTTAATTTATTACTGTACAAGCAGTAAAGATACGTTATTGCCGGACCCTAAGCTATTGTTGGATTATGCAAACAACAAGGATATTTTATTGATGGATCAACAACAAGGAAACGTTATTGTCGGACCGTACGCTATTTTTGGAGAAAAGGGAGGATACTTTATTGCATGATCAACGACAAAGAAACGTTATTGCCGGACCGTACGCTATTTTTTCACAAAAAGGATACTTTATTGGAAGATAAACAAAAAAATTAGCGTTATTGCTGGACCGTACGCTATTGTTTGACAACAAGGATACATTATTTACTTTTCACCGTTCGGTCTCTCTGATGGAGCTTTAACAACACGTCGCCGACCTAAATTTACAAGTATCAGTAGAATACAAAAACTCGATTTCTGTTTTCCTTTCATTCTGATCAAAATTTCTTTGAAATGATTTGAAATAGAATACAAAACGTAATTTTGAAGGAGGAAAAATGTTTTTCTTTTATACATTAATAAATATGATTTTGAATGTAAGACAGATTGAGCTCGAGTCTGTCCATGCCCTAAAAGAGACATAAAAATTGAGTCAGATTACGTCACATTACGTATTGCGCGTCAAATTACGTCACATCTAAGTGTTTTCATAAAAAAGAATACAAAATCTTGGGCATTGGAAGGAAAAGAAATGGTATTGCACTGGGTTCCGGAGCCCTGCATTTATGAGCTCCGGTGAATCCCGACCAATATTTAAAAATTTTATGAAACACATAAGTAGGGCTCCTGTGGGCGCCGGCGCAAATTAAGCCCTGGGACCAACCACAAAGAAATGTTATTGCCAGACCGTACGCTGTTGTTGAACCACAAGTATACTTTATTGCTGGACCAACAACAAAGAAAAGTTATTACTGGATCGTAAGCTATTGTTCGACAACAAGAATAATTTATTACTGGACCAAAAACGAAGAAACGTTAAACGAAAAAACTCTGTGCGCACTGTGCTAGAGGCCACCAAACAACGGACTGCCCTTATAAATTAGATCCAGGAAAACGACAATGTACAATCTGTATGCAGATGGAGAACAATTTTCCCCATTCTGCAGACTCACTAACTTGTCCGATCTACAGACATCAACTTCCATTCAGAAATGAATCTCATTCCTGATAAACTAATAGAAGTTCTTTAATTATATGAATGAATAACTCTAAATATTTCAGTAGAAATAATAACATTGATGTTCAACACAACAATTTTTACACAATAAGAACTTCTACACATTAAAACATTAAATGTACTCAGAACCATAAAACTAATAATAGAATATAGTTCAATTTTAAAATAATCATTCCTACAGTAATTTATAACTATAATGCTACCAGAAAATGACTTTTAAATAGAACACTTCTTGAACATGTTTTTATTACTAGTATTTAGTTGTCGTCTATGTTATATGTGTCGTCTATGTAATTGTTATATTATGTGTTATCTCAAATTTTAAATAACTTATATTGTCTTGTTTTAAATACTTCAATATTTTATTAAATATTTAACTTTAAAGGATATGGCAGAAATTTCCCCCATCTCTAGGACTGCTAGTATGCTAACTCATTAATTTTTTAAATTATTAACAGCTAATTAAAAATTTATAACTCATCTTTTAATTATTTAGCCAGGGCACTGGAGGGGAATTTCGTATTAAATTCCTTATATCATAGTATTAACATTTAATTAACAAAATCTATTATTATCTCCATTACTTATTATAAAAATTATTCATTATTAATTAACCTATAATTATATAAAAATAGTGGTATGCTGCAATTTAAATTTATCATAAATATTTAGATTTTGTATACTGTTCTCTTGGGCTCGCCCTGACATTTTCTCATATTGTTTATTAGTCATTCTGTTTGTATTGTCATTTTAATAATTTTCATTTAACAAGGTCTTCCAGCCTTCTGGGACATCCGAGCTCGTTCGTGGGTACTGGGGTTTCAGCGGGAAGGGAATATGTGTTTTCCCCTCCTGGACTAATCAGCCCCTATACCGAAAGGTTGGCTATCCACGAGTGGGTGATTAGTGATTAGTGATTAGTGCAGGACCAACAACAAAGATATGTTATTGCCGAACCATACGCTATTGCTGGACAATGCAAACAACAAGGATACTTTATTACTGGACCAACAACAAAGAGCCGTTATTGCCGGATCGTATGTTATTGTTTGAAAAAAAGTATAGTTTATTGCATGACCATCAACAATGAAACGTTATTGCCGGATCATAAGCTATTGTTTTACAACGAGAATAATTTATTGCAGGACAAACAACAAAGAAACATTATTGCCGGAAAGTACGTTATTGTTGGACAAAAATGATACTTTATTTACGGATCAACAACAAATAAAACTTATTGCCGGACCGTGCGAATTTGGACTACAAGGATACTTTATTGCAAGTCTAACAACAAAGAAACGTTTTTGACGGACCGTACTGTATTCTTGGACAACAAGTATTCTTAATTACAGGATCTACAACAAAGAAACTTTATTGCCGGACCGTACTCTATTGTTGGATCATGCAAATAGCAAGAATACTTTATTGCTGAACCAACAACAAAGAAAAGATATTGCCGGACCGTACGCTATTGTTGAACATACAAACAACTAGGATACTTTATTGCTGGACAAAAAACAATGAAACATTATTGCCGGATCGTACGCTATGGTTGGACAACAAGGATACTTTATTGCAGAACCAACAACAAATAAGCGTTATTGTCTGACCGTACGCTACTGTTGGACAACAAGCATAATTTAATGCAAGACCAAATAAATTAAACTTTATTGCCGGACCGTATACTATTTTTCGACAACAACTGTATTTTATTGCGGAACCAAAAACAAAGAAAAGTTACTGCTGAACCGTACGCCATTATTGTACCATACAAAGAAAGGAAAGATTATTGATGGGAAAAAAACAAAGAAACGTTATTGGCGAATCGTACGCTATTGTTGGACAATAAGTTTACTTTATTGCAAGTCCAACAAAAAAATAAACGTTATTGCCGACCGTACGGTATTGTTGGACAACAAGGATACATTATTGCAGGGGCAACAACAAAGAAACGTTATTACCGGACCCTAAGCTATTGTTGGACCATGCAAACAACAAGGATACTTTATTGATGGATCAACAACAAGGAAACGTTATTGCCGGACCGTACGCTATTGTTGACAACAAACATATTTTATTGCGGAACCAACAACAAAGAAAAGTTATTGCCGAACCGTACGCCATTTTTGAACCATGCAAACAACAAGTTTACATTATTGCTGGAAAAACAACAAAGAAACGTTATTACCGGATCATACGCTATTGTTGAACAATAACTTTACTCTATTGGAAGTCCTAAAAAAAAAGAAACGTTATTTCCGGACCGTATGGTATTGTTGGACAACAAGGATACTTTATTGCTTGACCAACAACAAAGAAACGTTATTACCTTACTGTACGTTATTGTTGGACCATACAATCAACAAGGTTAATTTATTACTGTACAAGCAGTGAAGATACGTTATTGCCGGACCCTAAGCTATTGTTGGATTATGCAAACAACAAGGATACTTTATTGATGGATCAACAACAAGGAAACGTTATTGTCGGACCGTACGCTATTTTTGGAGAAAAGGGAGGATACTTTATTGCAAGATCAACGACAAAGAAACGTTATTGCCGGACCGTACGCTATTTTTTCAGAAAAAGGATACTTTATTGGAAGATAAACAAAAAAATTAGCGTTATTGCTGGACCGTACGCTATTGTTTGACAACAAGGATACATTATTTACTTTTCACCGTTCGGTCTCTCTGATGGAGCTTTAACAACACGTCGCCGACCTAAATTTAAAAGTATCGGTAGAATACAAAAACTCGATTTCTGTTTTCCTTTCATTCTGGTCAAAATTTCTTTGAAATGATTTGAAATAGAATACAAAACGTAATTTTGAAGGAGGAAAAATGTTTTTCTTTTATACATTAATAAATATGATTTTGAATGTAAGACAGATTGAGCTCGAGTCTGTCCATGCCCTAAAAGAGACATAAAAATATAGTCAGATTACGTCACATTACGTATTGCGCGTCAAATTACGTCACATCTAAGTGTTTTGATAAAAAAGAATACAAAATCTTGGGCATGGGAAGGAAAAGAAATGGTATTGCACTGGGTTCCGGAGCCCTGCATTTATGAGCTCCGGTGAATCCCGACCAATATTTAAAAATTTTATGAAACACATAAGTAGGGCTCCTGTGGGCGCCGGCGCAAATTAAGCCCTGGGACCAACCACAAAGAAATGTTATTGCCAGACCGTACGCTGTTGTTGAACCACAAGTATACTTTATTGCTGGACCAACAACAAAGAAAAGTTATTACTGGATCGTAAGCTATTGTTCGACAACAAGAATAATTTATTGCTGGACCAAAAACAAAGAAACGTTATTACCGGACCGTACGCTATTGTTGGATAACAAGGGTACATTATTTCAGGACCAAATACAAAAAAAATTATTGCCGGACTGTACGGTATTATTAGATAACAAGGATACTTTATTGCAAGTCAATCTACAAAATCGCAATATTTCCGGTCCGTAAGGTATTATTGGACAACAAGGATACTTTATTGCGGGATCGACAACAAAGAACTAAAAATTGCACCGCTCTCTCCCGTGTCACTTCAATCTGAATATTTATATTTTGTAAATTATTTGAAATATTAAAAGCATTATTTTCTGTAGCAAATTAATTATTAATATTTTAAATATATCTATCAGCATGTACTTAACTGTCAACTATTCCACTTTTTAGTTATAACTCCGTCCGAATGGCTATCATTGCCTAATTTTTATGTGAATTAATTGCAGAATTCTGCGATTATATATGGTAAGGATTATGATTCGGAAATAGTGTTAACAGAAAAAGGAGATTGTTCACAGCTATGCATTTTTGTGAAAAAAGAATGAAATTTACAGAAATTAATATTTATATGTTGGACGTACAATGTTTTTCAATTTCCTATAACAGCTGCATATCTTAAACTATAATTGATTCCTTCCGTGTTAACAATATTTTGTGGTGAAAAAATTTGAATGATTGACAGACTGAGCTCGAGTCAGTCAGAGCCCAAAAACTGATATAAAAATTGTGTCCGATTTATCTCCACCTCTTACACGTTTGCGACACATTACGCACATATAAGGTTTTGATAAAAAATAATGGAAATCTTGGAGATGGAAATCAATACGGCAAGCTAACCTATGTTTCGGTTTATCGGAAGCGTTATTGTATTGGGCTCCGGAGCCCTGCATTTATGAGCCCCGGTGAATGCTGACCAATATTTAAATTTTTTTATAAAACAGGTAAGTAGAGTTCCGCTAGGCGGCGCCGCAAATTAAGCCCTGGGACCAACAACAAAGAAACGTTATTGACGGACCGCACGCTATTGTTGAACAACAATTATATTTTATTGCACGAAAAGATCGTATAGATGTCGCCATACAGTTGAACGATAATCCAACACGAAAGAACGTACGTCAAACGTCAAAGAATTCACAAACGGAAGAAAGCTTGGAAGCAGATCAAATTAAAGAACTAAACGGAAAAATAAGCTATCTAGAAGGAGAACTAAGATTACAAATAGACAAAGCCTTGAAATTGCAGGAGGAAACTAATTTCAAAGACAATATTATATCAGATATACAAAGAGAGAAACAGGAAATAATAGATGGAAAAGAAAAAACGCAAATATTAAAGAACCTTTAGAAAATAGAATGTCTTCTAACAGACACACAAGTTCACTTGGGTGGAAGAGAAGTTGACAGCGAAGAAATGAGAACAACAAAAGAAAGTCCTCAAGTCAATCAAAACCTACAATCGAAATATTCAAAATCAGCAATAATAATAAGAAGCTTGGATAAACAATTAATAGTTGAACGTATACAAGAAATACTTAATAGAGAAATATTAAAATTAGACTTATTACCTCCAATCTACAGCAGATTCTCAAGAAATAAAAGAACATGAATAAAAATAAACAAATACTGATGATAGCACAGAAACTTTACTCAAAATAATTGAACAAATAGAAAGTCTAAAACACCTTACGGAAATAACCTACAAACTGGAACACACCATTAAAATAATAATAACAGAAATTCAACTGGATATTGACCAAGCGAAATTAACTTCATCTATACAACTCAATCAGCAATAGCCCTCCACGATAAGAATACACCAAAAACTACAAAAAGAAAATTCAAAAACATATCTGCTCTGCTTGGAGGTGGACTACATTACTGCCAATAATATACTAAAACAAAAGGTCATACCACAAGGCTTCAACATGTGCAGAATCTCAGTATACAGACCGATTGTTAGATGTGCGAACTGTCAATTGTGCGGTCATCGGAAGGAGGACTGTAGGAGGCTAAAAATCTGTGCGCACCATGCTAGAGGTCACCAAACAACGGACTGCCCTTATAAATTAGATCCAGGAAAACGACAATGTACAAACTGTATGCAGATGGAGAACAATTTTCCCCATTCTGCAGACTCACTAACTTGTCCGATCTACAGACATCAACTTCCAATCAGAAATGAATCTCATTCCTGATAAACTAATAGAAGTTCTTTAATTATATGAATGAATAACTCTAAATATTTCAATAGAAATAATAACATTGATGTTCAACACAACAATTTTTACACAATAAGAACTTCTACACATTAAAACATTAAATGTACACAGAACCATAAAACTAATAATAGTATATAGTTCAATTTTAAAATAATCATACCTACAGTAATTTATAACTATAATGCTTTACCAGAAAATGACTTTTAAATAGAACACTTCTTGAACATGTTTTTATTAATAGTATTTAGGTGTCGTCTATGAACTAATTGTTATATTATGTGTTATCTCAAATTTTAAATAACCTATATTTTCTTGTTTTAAATACTTCAACCTTTTATTAAATATTTAACTTTAAAGGATATGGCAGAAATTTCCCCCCTCTCTAGGCCTGCTAGTATGCTAACTCATTAATTTCTTTAATTATTAACAGCTAATTAAAATTTATAACTCATGTTTTAATTATTTAGCCAGGGCACTGGAGGGGAATTTCGTATTAAATTCCTTATATCATAGTATTAACATTTAATTAACAAAATCTATTATTATCTCCATTACTTATTATAAAAATTATTCATTATTAATTAACCTATAATTATATAACAATAGTGGTATGCTGCAATTTAAATTTATCTTAAATATTTAGATTTAGTATACTGTTCTCTTGGGCTCGCCCTGACATTTTCTCATATTGTTTATTAGTCATTCTGTTTGTATTGTCATTTTAATAATTTTCATTTAACAAGGTCTTCCAGCCTTCTGGGACATCCGAGCTCGTTCGCGGTTACTGGGGTTTCAGCGGGAAGGGGAATATGTGTTTTCCCCTACTGGACTAATCAGCCCCTATACCGAAAGGTTGGCTGTCCACGAGTGGGTGATTAGTGATTAGTGATTAGTGCAGGACCAACAACAAAGATATGTTATTGCCGAACCATACGCTATTGCTGGACAATGCAAACAACAAGGACACTTTATTACTGGACCAACAACAAAGAGCCGTTATTGCCGGATCGTATGTTATTGTTTGACAAAAAGTATAGTTTATTGCATGACCATCAACAATGAAACGTTATTGCCGGATCATAAGCTATTGTTTTACAACGAGAATAATTTATTGCAGGACCAACAACAAAGAAACATTATTGCCGGAAAGTACGTTATTGTTGGACAAAAAGGATACTTTATTTAAGGATCAACAACAAACAAAACTTATTGCCGGACCGTGCACTTTTGGACTACAAGGATACTTTATTGCAAGTCTAACAACAAAGAAACGTTTTTGACGGACCGTACTGTATTGTTGGACAACAAGTATTCTTAATTACAGGACCTACAACAAAGAAACTTTATTGCCGGACCGTACTCTATTGTTGGATCATGCAAATAGCAAGAATAATTTATTGCTGCACCAACAACAAAGAAAAGATATTGCCGGACCGTACGCTATTGTTGAACATACAAACAACAAGGATACTTTATTGCTGGACAAAAAACAATGAAACGTTATTGCCGGATCGTACGCTATGGTTGGACAACAAGGATACTTTATTGCAGAACCAACAACAAATAAGCGTTATTGTCTGACCGTACGCTACTGTTGGACAACAAGCATAATTTAATGCAAGACCAAATAAATTAAACTTTATTGCCGGACCGTATACTATATTGGACAACAACTGTATTTTATTGCGGAACCAACAACAAAGAAAAGTTATTGCTGAACCGTACGCCATTATTGTACCATACAAAAAAATGAAAGATTATTGATGGGAAAAAAACAAAGAAACGTTATTGGCGAATCGTACGCTATTGTTGGACAATACGTTTACTTTATTGCAAGTCCAACAAAAAAATAAACGTTATTGCCGACCGTACGGTATTGTTGGACAACAAGGATACATTATTGCTGGAGCAACAACAAAGAAACGTTATTACCGGACCCTAAGCTATTGTTGTACCATGCAAACAACAAGGATACTTTATTGATGGATCAAAAACAAGGAAACGTTATTGCCGGACTGTATGCTATTGTTGACAACAAACATATTTTATTCGGAAACCAACAACAAAGAAATGTTATTGCCGAACCGTACGCAATTTTTGAACCATGCAAACAAAAAGTTTACATGATTGCTGTAAAAACAAAAAAGAAACGTTATTGCCGGATCATACTCTATTGTTGGACAATAACTGTACTCTATTGGAAGTCCTACAAAAAAAGAAACGTTATTGCCGGACCGTATGGTATTGTTGGACAACAAGGATACTTCATTGCTTGACCAACAAATAAGAAACGTTATTACCTTACTGTACGCTATTGTTGGACCATACAATCAACTAGGTTAATTTATTACTGTACAAGCAGTAAAGATACATTATTGCCGGACACTAAGCTATTGTTTGACCATGCAAACAACAAGTGTACTTTATTGATGGATCAACAACAAGGAAACGTTATTGACGGACCGCACGCTATTGTTGAACAACAATTATATTTTATTGCACTAAAAGATCGTATAGATGTCGCCATACAGTTGAACGATAATCCAACAAGAAAGAACGTACGTCAAACGTCAAAGGTTTCACAAACGGAAGAAATCTTGGAAGCAGATCAAATTAAAGAACTAAACGGAAAAATAAGCTATCTAGAAGGAGAACTAAGATTACAAATAGACAAAGCCTTGAAATTGCAGGAGGAAACTAATTTCAAAGACAATATTATATCAGAAATACAAAGAGAGAAACAGGAAATAATAGATGGAAAAGAAAAAACGCAAATATTAAAGAACCTTTAGAAAATAGAATGTCTTCTAACAGACACACAAGTTCACTTGGGTAGAAGAGAAGTTGACAGCGAAGAAATGAGAACAACAAAAGAAAGTCCTCAAGCCAATCAAAACCTACAATCGAAATATTCAAAATCAGCAATAATAATAAGAAGCTTGGATAAACAATTAATAGTTGAACGTATACAAGAAATACTTAATAGAGAAATGTTAAAATTAGACTAATTACCTCCAATCTACAGCAGATTCTCAAGAAATAAACGAACATGAATAAAAAAAACAAATACTGATGATAGCACAGAAACTTTACGCAAAATAATTGAACAAGTAGAAAGTCTAAAACATCTTACGGAAATAACCTACAAACTGGAACACACCATTAAAATAATAATAACAGAAATTCAACTGGATATTGACCAAGCGAAATTAACTTCATCTATACAACTCAATCAGCAATAGCCCTCCACGATAAGAATACACCAAAAACTACAAAAAGAAAATTCAAAAACAAATCAGCTAGGCTTGGAGGTGGACTACGTTACTGCCAATAATATACTAAAACAAAAGGTCATACCACAAGGCTTCAACATGTGCAGAATCTCAGTATACAGACCGATTGTTAGATGTGCGAACTGTCAATTGTGCGGTCATCGGAAGGAGGACTGTAGGAGGCTAAAAATCTGTGCGCACTGTGCTAGAGGCCACCAAACAACGGACTGCCCTTATAAATTAGATCCAGGAAAACGACAATGTACAAATTGTATGCAGATGGAGAACAATTTTCACCATTCTGCAGACTCACCAACTTGTCCGATCTACAGACATCAACTTCCATTCAGAAATGAATCTCATTCCTGATAAACTAATAGAAGTTCTTTAATTATATGAATGAATAACTCTAAATATTTCAGTAGAAATAATAACATTGATGTTCAACACAACAGTTTTTATACAATAAGAACTTCTACACATTAAAACATTAAATGTACTCAGAACCATAAAACTAATAATAGAATATAGTTCAATTTTAAAATAATCATACCTACAGTAATGTATAATTATAATGCTTTACCAGAAAATGAGTTTTAAATAGAACACTTCTTGAACATGTTTTTATTACTAGTGTTTAGGTGTCGTCTATGAACTAATTGTTATATTATGTGTTATCTCAAATTTTAAATAACTTATATTGTCTTGTTTTAAATACTTCAACCTTTTATTAAATATTTAACTTTAAAGGATATGGTAGAAATTTCCCCCTCTCTTGGCCTGCTAGTATGCTAACTCATTAATTTCTTTAATTATTAACAGCTAATTAAAAATTTATAACTCATCTTTTAATTATTTAGCCAGGGCACTGGAGGGGAATTTCGTATTAAATTCCTTATGTCATAGTATTAACATTTAATTAACAAAATCTATTATTATCTCCATTACTTATTATAAAAATTATTCATTATTAATTAACCTATAATTATATAAAAATAGTGGTACACTGCAATTTAAATTTATCTTAAATATTTAGATTTAGTATACTGTTCTCTTGGGCTCGCCCTGACATTTTCTCATATTGTTTATTAGTCATTCTGTTTGCATTGTCATTTTAATAATTTTCATTTAACAAGGTCTTCCAGCCTTCTGGGACATCCGAGCTCGTTCGCGGGTACTGGGGTTTCAGCGGGAAGGGCAATATGTGTTTTCCCCTCCTGGAGTAATCAGCCCCTATAACGAAAGGTTGGCTGTCCCCGAGTGGGTGATTAGTGATTAGTGATTAGTACAGGACCAACAACAAAGATATGTTATTGCCGAACCATACGCTATTGCTGGACAATGCAAACAACAAGGACACTTTATTACTGGACCAACAACAAAGAGCCGTTATTGCCGGATCGTATGTTATTGTTTGACAAAAGTATAGTTTATTGCATGACCATCAAAAATGAAACGTTATTGCCGGATCATAAGCTATTGTTTTACAACGAGAATAATTTATTGCCGGACCAACAACAAAGAAACATTATTGCCGGAAAGTACGTTATTGTTGGACAAAAAGGATACTTTATTTAAGGATGAACAACAAACAAAACTTATTGCCGGACCGTGCGCTTTTGGACTACAAGGATACTTTATTGCAAGTCTAACAACAAAGAAACGTTTTTGACGGACCGTACTGTATTCTTGGACATCAAGTATTCTTAATTACAGGACCTACAACAAAGAAACTTTATTGCCGGACCGTACTCTATTGTTGGATCATGCAAATAGAAAGAATACTTTATTGCTGCACCAACAACAAAGAAAAGATATTGCCGGACCGTACGCTGTTGTTGAACATGCAAACAAAAAGGATACTTTATTGCTGGACAAAAAACAATTAAACATTATTGCCGGATCGTACGCTATGGTTGGACAACAAGGATACTTTATTGCAGAACCAACAACAAATAAGCGTTATTGTCTGACCGTACGCTACTGTTGGACAACAAGCATAATTTAATGCAAGACCAAATAAATTAAACTTTATTGCCGGACCGTATACTATTTTTCGACAACAACTGTATTTTATTGCGGAACCAACAACAAAGAAAAGTTATTGCTGAACCGTACGCCATTATTGTACCATACAAAGAAAGGAAAGATTATTGATGGGAAAAAAACAAAGAAACGCTATTGGCGAATCGTACGCTATTGTTGGACAATACGTTTACTTTATTGCAAGTCCAACAGAAAAATAAACGTTATTGCCGAACGTACGGTATTGTTGGACAACAAGGATACATTATTGCTGGAGCAACAACAAAGAAATTTTATTACCGGACCCTAAGCTATTGTTGTACCATGCAAACCACAAGGATACTTTATTGATGGATCAACAACAAGGAAACGTTATTGCCGGACCGTATGCTATTGTTGACAACAAACATATTTTATTGGGAAACCAACAACAAAGAAAAGTTATTGCCGAACCGTACGCAATTTTTGAACCATGCAAACAACAAGTTTACATTATTGCTGTAAAAACAACAAAGAAACGTTATTTCCGGATCATACGCTATTGTTGGACAATAACTGTACTCTATTGGAAGTCCTACAAAAAAAGAAACGTTATTGTCGGACCGTATGGTATTGTTGGACAACAAGGATACTTCATTGCTTGACCAACAAATAAGAAACGTTATTACCTTACTGTACGCTATTGTTGGACCATTCAATCAACAAGATTAATTTATTACTGTACAAGCAGTAAAGATACATTATTGCTGGACACTAAGCTATTGTTTGACCATGCAAACAACAAGTGTACTTTATTGATGGATCAACAACAAGGAAACGTTATTGTAAACCATGCGCTGTTTTTGGAGAAAAGGAAGGATACTTTATTGCAAGATCAACGACAAAGAAACGTTATTGCCGGATCGCACGCTATTTTATCTCAAAAAGAATACTTTATTGGAATATAAACAAAAAATGAAACGTTATTGCTGGACCGTACGCTATTGTTTGACAACAAGGATACATTATTTACATTTCACCGTTCGGTCTCTCTGATGGAGCTTTAGCAACAACAAACATATTTTATTGCGGAACCAACAACAAAGAAAAGTTATTGCCGAACCGTACGCCATTTTTGAACCATGCAAACAACAAGTTTACATTATTGCTGGAAAAACAACAAAGAAACGTTATTACCGGATCATACGCTATTGTTGGACAATAACTTTACTCTATTGGAAGTCCTAAAAAAAAGAAACGTTATTTCCGGACCGTATGGTATTGTTGGACAACAAGGATACTTTATTGCTTGACCAACAACAAAGAAACGTTATTACCTTACTGTACGCTATTGTTGGACCATACAATCAACAAGGTTAATTTATTACTGTACAAGCAGTAAAGATACGTTATTGCCGGACCCTAAGCTATTGTTGGATTATGAAAACAACAAGGATACTTTATTGATGGATCAACAACAAGGAAACGTTATTGTCGGACCGTACGCTATTTTTGGAGAAAAGGGAGGATAATTTATTTCAAGATCAACGACAAAGAAACGTTATTGCCGGACCGTACGCTATTTTTTCACAAAAAGGATACTTTATTGGAAGATAAACAAAAAAATTAGCGTTATTGCTGGACCGTACGCTATTGTTTGACAACAAGGATACATTATTTACTTTTCACCGTTCGGTCTCTCTGATGGAGCTTTAACAACACGTCGCCGACCTAAATTTACAAGTATCGGTAGAATACAAAAACTCGATTTCTGTTTTCCTTTCATTCTGGTCAAAATTTCTTTGAAATGATTTGAAATAGAATACAAAACGTAATTTTGAAGGAGGAAAAATGTTTTTCTTTTATACATTAATAAATATGATTTTGAATGTAAGACAGATTGAGCTCGAGTCTGTCCATGCCCTAAAAGAGACATAAAAATATAGTCAGATTACGTCACATTACGTATTGCGCGTCAAATTACGTCACATCTAAGTGTTTTGATAAAAAAGAAGACAAAATCTTGGGCATGGGAAGGAAAAGAAATGGTATTGCACTGGGTTCCGGAGCCCTGCATTTATGAGCTCCGGTGAATCCCGACCAATATTTAAAAATTTTATGAAACACATAAGTAGGGCTCCTGTGGGCGCCGGCGCAAATTAAGCCCTGGGACCAACCACAAAGAAATGTTATTGCCAGACCGTACGCTGTTGTTGAACCACAAGTATACTTTATTGCTGTACCAACAACAAAGAAAAGTTATTACCGGATCGTAAGCTATTGTTCGACAACAAGAATAATTTATTGCTGGACCAAAAACAAAGAAACGTTATTACCGGACCGTACGCTATTGTTGGATAACAAGGGTACTTTATTTCAGGACCAAATACAAAAAAAATTATTGCCGGACTGTACGGTATTATTAGATACCAAGGATACTTTATTGCAAGTCAATCTACAAAATCGCAATATTTCCGGTCCGTAAGGTATTATTGGACAACAAGGATACTTTATTGCGGGACCGACAACAAAGAACTAAAAATTGCACCGCTCTTTCCCGTGTCACTTCAATCTGAATATTTATATTTTGTAAATTATTTGAAATATTAAAAGCATTATTTTCTGTAGCAAATTAATTATTAATATTTTAAATATATCTATCAGCATGTACTTAACTGTCAACTATTCCACTTTTTAGTTATAACTCCGTCCGAATGGCTATCATTGCCTAATTTTTATGTGAATTAATTGCAGAATTCTGCGATTATATATGGTAAGGATTATGATTCGGAAATAGTGTTAACAGAAAAAGGAGATTGTTCACAGATATGCATTTTTGTGAAAAAAGAATGAAATTTACAGAAATTAATATTTATATGTTGAAAGTACAATGTTTTTCAATTTCCTATAACAGCTGCATATCTTAAACTATAATTGATTCCTTCCGTATTAACAATATTTTGTGGTGAAAAAATTTGAATGATTGACAGACTGAGCTCGAGTCAGTCAGAGCCCAAAAACTGATATAAAAATTGTGTCCGATTTATCTCCACCTCTTACACGTTTGCGACACATTACGCACATATAAGGTTTTGATAAAAAATAATGGAAATCTTGGAGATGGAAATCAATACGGCAAGCTAACCTATGTTTCGGTTTATCGGAAGCGTTATTGTATTGGGCTCCGGAGCCCTGCATTTATGAGCCCCGGTGAATACTGACCAATATTTAAATTTTTTTATAAAACAGGTAAGTAGAGTTCCGCTAGGCGGCGCCGCAAATTAAGCCCTGGGACCAACATCAAAGAAACGTTATTGACGGACCGCACGCTATTGTTGAACAACAATTATATTTTATTGCACGAAAAGATCGTATAGATGTCGCCATACAGTTGAACGATAATCCAACACGAAAGAACGTACGTCAAACGTCAAAGGTTTCACAAACGGAAGAAAGCTTGGAAGCAGATCAAATTAAAGAACTAAACGGAAAAATAAGCTATCTAGAAGGAGAACTAAGATTACAAATAGACAAAGCCTTGAAATTGCAGGAGGAAACTAATTTCAAAGACAATATTATATCAGATATACAAAGAGAGAAACAGGAAATAATAGATGGAAAAGAAAAAACGCAAATATTAAAGAACCTTTAGAAAATAGAATGTCTTCTAACAGACACACAAGTTCACTTGTGTGGAAGAGAAGTTGAGAGCGAAGAAATGAGAACAACAAAAGAAAGTCCTCAAGTCAATCAAAACCTACAAACGAAATATTCAAAATCAGCAATAATAATAAGAAGATTGGATAAACAATTAATAGTTGAACGTATACAAGAAATACTTAATAGAGAAATGTTAAAATTAGACTTATTGCCTCCAATCTACAGCAGATTCTCAAGAAATAAAAGAACATGAATAAAAATAAACAAATACTGATGATAGCACAGAAACTTTACTCAAAATAATTGAAAAAATAGAAAGTCTAAAACACCTTACGGAAATAACCTACAAACTGGAACACACCATTAAAATAATAATAACAAAAATTCAACTGGATATTGACCAAGCGAAATTAACTTCATCTATACAACTCAATCAGCAATAGCCCTCCACGATAAGAATACACCAAAAACTACAAAAAGAAAATTCAAAAACATATCTGCTAGGCTTGGAGGTGGACTACGTTACTGCCAATAATATACTAAAACAAAAGGCCATACCACAAGGCTTCAACATGTGCAGAATCTCAGTATACAGACCGATTGTTAGATGTGCGAACTGTCAATTGTGCGGTCATCGGAAGGAGGACTGTAGGAGGCTAAAAATCTGTGCGCACTGTGCTAGAGGCCACCAAACAACGGACTGCCTTTATAAATTAGATCCAGGAAAACGACAATGTACAAACTGTATGCAGATGGAGAACAATTTTCCCCATTCTGCAGACTCACTAACTTGTCCGATCTACAGACATCAACTTCCAATCAGAAATGAATCTCATTCCTGATAAACTAATAGAAGTTCTTTAATTATATTAATGAATAACTCTAAATATTTCAGTAGAAATAATAACATTGATGTTCAACACAACAATTTTTACACAATAAGAACTTCTACACATTAAAACATTAAATGTACACAGAACCATAAAACTAATAATAGAATATAGTTCAATTTTAAAATAATCATACCTACAGTAATTTATAACTATAATGCTTTACCAGAAAATGACTTTTAAATAGAACACTTCTTGAACATGTTTTTATTAATAGTATTTAGGTGTCGTCTGTGAACTAATTGTTATATTATGTGTTATCTCAAATTTTAAATAACCTATATTGTCTTGTTTTAAATACTTCAACCTTTTATTAAATATTTAACTTTAAAGGATATGGCAGAAATTTCCCCCCTCTCTAGGCCTGCTAGTATGCTAACTCATTAATTTCTTTAATTATTAACAGCTAATTAAAATTTATAACTCATCTTTTAATTATTTAGCCAGGGCACTGGAGGGGAATTTCGTATTAAATTCCTTATATCATAGTATTAACATTTAATTAACAAAATCTATTATTATCTCCATTACTTATTATAAAAATTATTCATTATTAATTAACCTATAATTATATAAAAATAGTGGTATGCTGCAATTTAAATTTATCTTAAATATTTAGATTTAGTATACTGTTCTCTTGGGCTCGCCCTGACATTTTCTCATATTGTTTATTAGTCATTCTGTTTGTATTGTCATTTTAATAATTTTCATTTAACAAGGTCTTCCAGCCTTCTGGGACATCCGAGCTCGTTCGCGGTTACTGGGGTTTCAGCGGGAAGGGGAATATGTGTTTTCCCCTCCTGGACTAATCAGCCCCTATACCGAAAGGTTGGCTGTCCACGAGTGGGTGATTAGTGATTAGTGATTAGTGCAGGACCAACAACAAAGATATGTTATTGCCGAACCATACGCTATTGCTGGACAATGCAAACAACAACGATACTTTATTACTGGACCAACAACAAAGAGCCGTTATTGCCGGATCGTATGTTATTGTTTGACAAAAAGTATAGTTTATTGCATGACCATCAACAATGAAACGTTATTGCCGGATCATAAGCTATTGTTTTACAACGAGAATAATTTATTGCAGGACCAACAACAAAGAAACATTATTGCCGGAAAGTACGTTATTGTTAGACAAAAAGGATACTTTATTTAAGGATCAACAACAAACAAAACTTATTGCCGGACCGTGCACTTTTGGACTACAAGGATACTTTATTGCAAGTCTAACAACAAAGAAACGTTTTTGACGGACCGTACTGTATTGTTGGACAACAAGTATTCTTAATTACAGGACCTACAACAAAGACACTTTATTGCCGGACCGTACTCTATTGTTGGATCATGCAAATAGCAAGAATACTTTATTGCTGCACCAACAACAAAGAAAAGATATTGCCGGACCGTACGCTATTGTTGAACATACAAACAACAAGGATACTTTATTGCTGGACAAAAAACAATGAAACGTTATTGCCGGATCGTACGCTATGGTTGGACAACAAGGATACTTTATTGCAAGACCAAATAAATTAAACTTTATTGCCGGACCGTATACTATTTTTCGACAACAACCGGAACCAACAACAAAGAAAAGTTATTGCTGAACCGTACGCCATTATTGTACCATACAAAGAAAGGAAAGATTATTGATGGGAAAAAAACAAAAAACGCTATTGGCGAATCGTACGCTATTGTTGGACAATACGTTTACTTTATTGCAAGTCCAACAGAAAAATAAACGTTATTGCCGACCGTACGGTATTGTTGGACAACAAGGATACATTATTGCTGGAGCAACAACAAAGAAACTTTATTACCGGACCCTAAGCTATTGTTGTACCATGCAAACCACAAGGATACTTTATTGATGGATCAACAACAAGGAAACGTTATTGCCGGACCGTATGCTATTGTTGACAACAAACATATTTTATTGGGAAACCAACAACAAAGAAAAGTTATTGCCGAACCGTACGCAATTTTTGAACCATGGAAACAACAAGTTTACATTATTGCTGTAAAAACAACAAAGAAACGTTATTTCCGGATCATACGCTATTGTTGGACAATAACTGTACTCTATTGGAAGTCCTACAAAAAAAGAAACGTTATTGTCGGACCGTATGGTATTGTTGGACAACAAGGATACTTCATTGCTTGACCAACAAATAAGAAACGTTATTACCATACTGTACGCTATTGTTGGACTAAAAAATATACAAGGTTAATTTATTACTGTACAAGCAGTAAAGATACGTTATTGCCGGACCCTAAGCTATTGTTGGATTATGCAAACAACAAGGATATTTTATTGATGGATCAACAACAAGGAAACGTTATTGTCGGACCGTACGCTATTTTTGGAGAAAAGGGAGGATACTTTATTGCATGATCAACGACAAAGAAACGTTATTGCCGGACCGTACGCTATTTTTTCACAAAAAGGATACTTTATTGGAAGATAAACAAAAAAATTAGCGTTATTGCTGGACCGTACGCTATTGTTTGACAACAAGGATACATTATTTACTTTTCACCGTTTGGTCTCTCTGATGGAGCTTTAACAACACGTCGCCGACCTAAATTTACAAGTATCGGTAGAATACAAAAACTCGATTTCTGTTTTCCTTTCATTCTGATCAAAATTTCTTTGAAATGATTTGAAATAGAATACAAAACGTAATTTTGAAGGAGGAAAAATGTTTTTCTTTTATACATTAATAAATATGATTTTGAATGTAAGACAGATTGAGCTCGAGTCTGTCCATGCCCTAAAAGAGACATAAAAATTGAGTCAGATTACGTGACGTTACGTATTGTGCGACAAAGTACGTCACATCTAAGTGTTTTGATAAAAAAGAATACAAAATCTTGGGCATGGGAAAGGAAAAGAAATGGTATTGCACTGGTTCCGGATCCCTACATTTATGAGCTCCGGTGAATCCCGACCGATATTTAAAAATTTTATGAAACAGATAAGTAGGGCTCCGGTGGGCGCCGGCGGAAATTAAGCCCTGGACCAACCACAAAGAAATGTTATTGCCAGACCGTACGCTATAGTTGAACCACAAGTATACTTTATTGCTGGAATAACAACAAAGAAAAGTTATTGCCGGATCGTAAGCTATTGTTCGACAACAAGAATAATTTATGGCTGGACCAAAAACAAAGAAACGTTACTGCCGGACCGCACGCTATTGTTGGACAACAAGGATAATTTCTTGGTGGACCAACAACAAAGAAACATTACTGCCGGAAAATACGCTATTGTTGGACAACAAGGATACTTTATTTCAGGACCAAAAACAAATAAAAGTTATTGCCGGACAGTACGCTATTATTAGATAACAAGGATACTTTATATCAAGTCAATCAAAAATTTCACATTATATCCGGTCCGTAAGGTATTATTGGACAACAAGGATACTTTATTGCGGGGCCAACAACAAAGAAACGTTATTTCCGGACCGTACGCTATTGTTGGACAAAAAGGATACTTTATTGCAAGACCGACAACAAAGATGCATTATTGCTGGACCGTACGCTATTGATGGACAACAACTTTACTCTATTGTACGATCAACAACAAAGAAACGTTTTTGTCGGATCGTAAGCTATTGTTGGACAATGCAAACAACAAGGATACTTTACTGTTGGATTAACCACAAAGAAACGTTATAACCAATACGTAGGCTATTGTTGGACAACAAGGATACTTTATTGTGGGACCAACAACAAAGAAACGTTATTTCTGGACCGTACGCTATTGTTGGACAAAAAGGATACTTTATTGCAAGACCGACAACAAAGATGCATTATTGCTGGACCGTACGCTATTGATGGACAACAACTTTACTCTATTGTACGATCAACAACAAAGAAACGTTTTTGTCGGATCGTAAGCTATTGTTGGACAATGCAAACAACAAGGATACTTTACTGTTGGATTAACCACAAAGAAACGTTATAACCAATACGTAGGCTATTGTTGGACAACAAGGATACTTTATTGTGGGACCAACAACAAAGAAACGTTATTTCTGGACCGTACGCTATTGTTGGACAAAAAGGATACTTTATTGCAAGACCGAAAGCAAAGATGCATTATCGCTGGAACGTACGCTATTGATGGGCAACAACTTTACTCTATTGTACGATCAACAACAAAGAAAGGTTTATGTCGGACCGTAAGCTATTGTTGGATCATGCAAACAACAAGGATACTTTACTGCTGGAGTAACCACAAAGAAACGTTATAACCGATATGTAGGCTATTGTTGGACAACAAGGATACTTTATTGCAGGACCAACCATGGCTTAATTTCTAAAAAAGAACGTACCGGAGCCCTAATATTCTTTGGTACCGGTACTAAAAAGTGTATCGCTCTACCCCGTGTCACTTCAATCTGCATATTTATATTTTGTAATTTATCTGAAATATTAAAAGCATTATTTTCTTTAGCAAAATAATTATTAATATTTTAAATATATCTATCAGCATGTACGTAACTGTCAACTATTCCACTTTTTAGTTATAACTCTGTCTGAATGGTAATCACTGCCTAAGTTTAATGTCAATTAATTGCAGAATTCTGCGATTACATATGGTAAGGATTATGATTCGGAAACAGTGTTAACAGAACAAAGAGATTGTTCACAGCTATGCATTTTTGTGAAAAAAGAATGAAATCCGCATTAACAATCTTTTGTGGTGAAAAATGTTGAATGATTGACAGATTAAGCTCGAGTCAGTCAGAGCCCAAAATCTGATCTAAAAATTGTGTCCGATTTATCTCCACCTCTTACACGTTTGCGACACATTATGCACATATAAGGTTTTGATAAAAAATAATGGAAATCTTGGAGATGGAAATCGGTAGGGCAAGGTAACCTAGGTTGCGGTTTTTTGGAAGTGTTATTGTATTGGGCTCCGGAGCCCTGCATTTATGAGCCCCGGTGAATCCTGACGAATATTTAATTATATTATAAAACAGGTAAGTAGAGTTCCGCTAGGCGGCGCCGCAAATTAAGCCCTGGGACTAACAACAAAGAAACGTTATTGACGGACCGCACGCTATTGTTGAACAACAAGGATATTTTATTGCACGAAAAGATTGTATAGATGTCGCCATAGAGTTGAACGATAATCCAACAAGAAGGAACGTACGTCAAACATCAAAGGTTTCACAAACGGAAGAAAGCTTGGAATCAGATCAAATTAAAGAACTAAACGGAAAAATAAGCTATCTAGAAGGAGAACTAAGATTACAAATAGACAAAGCCTTGAAATTACCGGAGGGAACTAATTTCAAAGACAATATTATATCAGAAATACAAAGAGAGAAACAGGAAATAATAGATGGAAAAGAAACAACGCAAATATTAAAGAACCTTCAGAAAATAGAACGTCTTCTAACAGACACACAAGTTCACTTGGGTAGAAGAGAATTTGACAGCGAAGAAATAAGAACAACAAAAGAAAGTCCTCAAGCCAATCAAAACCTAGAATCGAAAGATTCAAAATCATCAATAATAATAAGAATCTTGGATAAAAAATCAACAGTGGAACGTATACAAGAAATACTTAATAGAGAAATGTTAAAATTAGACTCATTACCTCCAGTCTACAGCAGATTCTCAAGAAATAAACGAACAAGAATAAAAAAAACAAATACTGATGATAGCACAGAAACTTTACTCAAAATAATTGAACAAATAGAAAGTCTAAAACACCGTACGGATATAACCTACAAACTGGAACACACCATTAAAATAATAATAACAGAAATTCAACTGGATATTGACCAAGCGAAATTAACTTCATCTATACAACTCAATCAGCAATAGCCCTCCACGATAAGAATACACCAAAAACTAGAAAAAGAAAATTCAAAAACATATCAGCTAGGCTTGGAGGTGGACTACGTTTCTGCCAATAATATACTAAAACAAAGGGTTATACCACAAGTTTCAACATGTGCAGAATCTCAGTATACAGACCGATTGTCAGATGTGCGAACTGTCAATTGTTCGGTCATCTGAAGGAGGACTGTAGGAGGCGAGAAAGCTGTGCGCACTATGCTAGAGGGCACCAAACAACGGACTGCCCTTATAAATTAGATCCCGGAAAAAGACAATGTATAAACTGTATGCAGATGGAGAATAATTTTCCCCATTCTGCAGACTCACCAACTTGTCCGATCTACAGACATCAACTTTCAATCAGAAATGAATCTCATTCCTGATAAACTAATAGATGTTCTTTAATTATATGAATGAATAACTCTAAATATTTCAGTAGAATTAATAACATTGATGTTCAACGCAACAATTTTTACACAATAAGAACTTCTACACATTAAAACATTAAATGTACTCAGAACCATAAAACTAATAATAGAATATAGTTCAATTTTAAAATAAACATACCTACAGTAATTTATAACAATAATCCTTTACCGGAAAATGACTTGTAAAAAGAACACTTCTCGAATATGTTTTTGTTAATAGTATTTAGGTGTCGTCTGTTAACTAATTGTTATATTATGTGTTATATCAAATTTTAAATAACCTATATTGTCTTGTTTTAAATACTTTAACCGTTTATTAAATATTTAACTTTAAAGGATATGGCACAACTTTCCCTCCTCCGTAGGCCTGCTAGTAAGCTAACTCATTAATTTCTTTAATTATTAACAGCTAATTAAAATTTTATAACTCATCTTTTAATTATTTAGCCAGGGCACTGGAGGGGAATTTCGTATTAAATTGATTATCTCATAATATAACATTTAATTAACAAAATCTATTATTTTCTCCATTCCTTATTATAAAAATTATTCATTATTAATTAACCTACAATTGTATAAAAATAGTGGTATGCTGCAATATAACTTTTATCTTAAATATTTATATTTAATATACTGTTCTCTTGGGCTCGCCCTGACATTTCCTCCTATTGTTTATTAGTCATTCTGTTTTATTGTCATTTTAATAATTTTTATTGAACAAGGTCTTCCAGGCCTGCTGGGACTTCCGAACTCGTTCGCGGGTACTGGGGTTTCAGCGGGAAGGGGAGTATGTGTTTTCCACTCGCGGACTAATCAAACACTGTGCCGAAAGTTTGGCTGTCCACCAGTGGGTGACTAGTGATTAGTGGTTAGTGCAGGACCAACAACAAAGATATGTCATTGCTGGACCGTACGCTATTGCTGGACAATGTAAACAACAAGGATACTTTATTACTAGACCAACAACAAAGAACCGTTATTGACGGATCGTACGTTATTTTTTGACAACAAGGATAGTTTATTGCATGACCATCAACGAAGAAACGTTATTGCCGGATCATAAGCTATTGTTGGACAACGAGAATAATTTATTGCAGGACCAACAACAAAGAAGCGTTATTGCCGGAAAGTACGTTATAGTTGGACAAAAAGGATACTTTATTTAAGAATCAACAACAAACAAACCGTATTGCCGGATCGTAAGCTTTTTGACTACAAGGATACTTTATTGCAAGTCTAACAACAAAGAAACGTTATTGCCGGACCGTACGCTATTGTCCGACAACAAGGATACTTTAATGCAAGACCAAATAAAATAAACGTTATTGACGGACCGTATACGATTGTTGGACAACAACTGTATTTTATTGCGGAACCAAAAACAAAGAAAAGTTATTGCCGAATCGTACGCCATTCTTGTACCATACAAACAGAAAGGAAAGATTATTGCTGGGGAAAAAACAAAGAAACGTTATTGGCAAATCGTACGCTATTGTTGGACAATACGTTTACTTTACTTCAACTCCAACAAAAAAATAAACGTTATTGCCAACCGTACGGTATTGTTGGATCACAAGCATACATTATTGCTGGAATAATAACAAAGAAACGTTATTACCGGACCCTAAGCTATTGTTGGACCATGCAACCAACAAGGATACTTTATTGATGGATCAACAACAAGGAAAAGTTATTTTCGGGCCGTACGCTACTGTTAGAGAAAAAGGATACTTTATTTCAAGATCAACAACAAAGAAACTTTATTGCCGGTGCGTACGCTATTTTTTCACAAAAATGATACTTTATTGGAAGATAAACAACAAAGAAACATTATTGCCGGACCGTGCGGTATTGTTGGACAACAAGGATACATTATTGCTGGACCAACAACAAGTAAACGTTGCTGCCGGACCGTACGCTATTGTTGCACAACAAGGATACTTTATAGTAGGCTAAACAATGAAGAAACGTTATTGTCGGACCGTACGCTATTATTGGACAACAAGTTTACTTTATTAACTTTTCACCGTTCGGTCTCTCTGATGGAGACTTATCAACACGTCGCCAACCTAAATTTGCAAGTTTCGGTAGAATAAAAAAACTCGATTTCAGTTTCCCCTTCATTCTGATCAAAATTTCTTTGAAATGATTTGAAACAGAATATAAAGCGTATTTTTGAAGGAGGAAAAATGTTTTTCTTTTATACATTAATAAATATAATTTTGAATGTAAGACAGATAGAGCCCAGGTCTGTCCCAGCCCCAAAACAGAAATAAAATTTGAGTCACATTACGTATTGTGCGACACATTACGTCACATACAAGTATTTTGATAAAAAAGAATACAGAAGCTTGTCGTATGGTAAGGAAAAGAGAAAGTAACCTAGACAAGGATACTTTATTGCAGGACCAACAACAAATAAACGCGATTGCCAGACCGAACGCTATTTTTGGACATTCAAACAACAAGAATACTTTATTGCTGGACCAATATTGCCGAACCGTACGGTGTTGTTGGACAACTACGGTTTTTTATTGCGAGACCAACAACAAAGAAACGTTATTGCCGGACCGTAAGCTATTGTTGGACATGCAAACAACTAGGATACTTTATTGCCTGACCAATATTGCCGAACCGTACGGTGTTGTTGGACAGCTACGGTTTTTTATTGCGAGACCAACAACAAAGAAACGTTATTGCCGGACCGTACGCTATTGTTGGACATGCATACAACAAGGATACTTTATTGTCTGACCAACAACAAAGAATATTTGTTGCCGGACCATACGCTATTATTGGACCATGCAAACAACAAGGTTACTTTATCGCTGTACAAACAGAAAAGAAGAGTTATTGCCGGACAGTACGCTATTGTTGGACAATAAGGATATTTTAATACGGAAACAAGAACAAAGAAACGTTACTACCGGACCGTACGCTTTTGTTGGACCATGCAAACAAGAAGGATACTTTCTTGCTGGACAAACAACAATAAAACGTTTAGCCGGATCGTACCGTATGGTTGGACAACAAGGATACTTTATTGCAGGACGAAAACAAAAAAACGCTATTGCCGAACCGTACGCTATTGTTGGACAACAATCATATTTTATTGCGGAACCAACAACAAAGAAAAGTTATTGCTGTACCGTACGACATTTTTGGACCATGCAAACAACAAGGATACATTTTTGATGGAAAAACAACAAAGAAACGTTATTGCCGGATCGTACGCTATTGTTGGACAATAAGTTCACTTTATTGCAAGCCCAACAAAAAAAGAAACGTTATTGCCGGACCGTATGGTATTGTTGGACAACAAGGATACTTTATTGCTGGGCCAACAACAAATAAACGTTATTACCGGACCGTACGCTATTGTTGGACCATATAAACAACAAGGTTAATATATTACTGTACAAGCAGTAAAGATAGGTTATTGCCGGACTCTAAGCTGTTGTTACACCATGAAAACAAAAAGGATACTTTATTGATGGATCAACAACAAGGAAACGTTATTGTCGGACCGTACGCTATTTTCGGAGACAAAAGGATACTTTATTGCCAGATCAACGACAAAGAAACGTTATTGCCAGACCGTACGCTATTTTTTCACAAGACGGATACTTTATGGGAAGATAAGCAAAAAAAGAAACGTTATTGCCGGACCGTACGCTATTGTTGGACAATAATGATACATTATAGCTGGATCAACGATAAAAAAAACTTATTGCCGGACTATACACTACTGTTGGACAACATGTTTACTTTATTAAATTTTCTGCGTTCGGTCTCTCTGATGGAGCCTCAACAACACGGCTCCGACCTAAATTTGCAATTATCAGTAGAATACAAAAACTCGATTTCTGTTTTCCCTTCATTCTGATCAAAATTTCCTTGAAATGATTTGAAATAGAATGTAAAACGTAATTTTGAAGGAAGAAAAATGTTTTTCTTTAATACATTAATAAATATAATTTTGAATGTAAGACAAATTAAGCTCGAGTCAGTCCAATCCCAAAAACAGATACTAAAATTGAGTCACATTACGTCACTTAACGTATTGTGCGACACACTACGTCACATATAAGTGTTCTGATAAAAGAGAACACAAAAGCTTGGGGATTGGAAGGAAAAGAAAAGGTAATTTAGATTTCGGTTTATCGGAAGCGATATTGCACTGGGTTCCGGATGCCTGTATTTATGAGCTCCGGAGAATTTCGACCAATATTTAAAAATTTTACAAAACAGATAAGTAGGGCTCCGGTCGGCGCCTGCGCAAATTAAGCCCTGGGACCAACAACAAAGAAACGTTATTGCCAGACCGTACGCTATTGTTGGACAACAAGGATACTTTATTGCTGGACCAACAACAAAGAAAAGTTATTGCCGGATCGTAAGCTATTGTTCGACAACAAGAACAATTTATTGCTGTATCAACAACAAAGAAAAGTTATTGCCGGATCGTACGCTATTGTTAGACAACAAGGATAATTTATTGCTGGACCAACAACAAAGAAACATTACTGCCGGAAAGTACGCTATTGTTGAACAGCAAGGATAGTTTATTTCAGGATCAACAAAAAAGAAACTTTATTGCCGGACCGTACGCTATTTTTGAAGATCAAATATACTTTATTGCAGAATCAACAACAAAGAAATGTTATTGCAGGACTGTACGCTATTGTTTGATAACAAGGATACTTTATTGCAGGACCAACAACAAAGAAACTATACTGCGTAACCGTACTCTATTGTTGGATCATGCAAACAGCAAGGATTCTTTATTGCTGGACCAAAAATAAAGATGCGTTATAGCGGGATCGAACGCTTTTTTTGGGCCTTGCAAATAACATGGATACTTTATTTCTGGATCAACAACAAAGAAACGTTATTTCCGGACCTTACGCTATTGTTGGCCAAAAAGGATACTTTATTGCAAGACCAACAACAAAGAAACATTATTGCCGGACCGTACGCTATTGTTGGACAACAACTTTACTTTATTGTACGATCAACAAAAAGAAACTTTTTTCCGGACCGTAAGCTATTGTTGGACCATGCAAACAACAAGGATACTTTATTGCTGGGTTAACCACAACGAAACGCTATAACCGATCCGTAGGCTATTGTTGGAAAACAAGGATATGTTATTGCAGAACCAACCAGGGCTTAATTTATAACAAAGAAAGTACCGGAGCCCTAATATTTTGCACTTAGTGGTACTATAAAGTGTACCACTCTCCCTCGTGTCACTCCAATCTGCATAATTATATTTCGTAAATTATTTGAAATATTAAAATCATTATTTTCTTTAGCAAATTAATTATTAATATTTTAAAGTTATCTATCAGCATATACTTAACTGCAAACTATTCCCTATTTAGTTATAACTCCTTCCGAATAGTAATAATTGCCTAATTTTAATGTCAATTAATGGCAGAATTCTGAGATTACATATGGTAGGGTTTATGATTCAGAAATAGTGTTAACAGAAAAAAAGGGATTGTTCGCAACTATGCATTTTTATGAAAAAAAGAACGAAATTTACAGAAATTAATATTTATATGCTGAAGAATTGAACAATGTTTTTCAATTTCCTATAAAAGGTGCATATCTTAAACTATAATCGATTCCTTCTGCATTAACAATCTTTTGTGGTGAATCACTTAAAATTAAATTAAATTAAAAATTTCACACCGTTACCAGAAAGATTCGATGCTGATATAGAAAAGGGGAAACACTGATCGATGGCTTTCTATCAGAATAGCAATACATGGCTATTATATATTCTTACAAAATGAAAGTAACTTCATAAATGTGTAGAACAGAGACTTTTCATGGGCGGCGTTCATGATACAAAATAAAATAGAAAAATCCCTGACGCGATTTTTATACTCGTACGATATAGAAAACAAAACCCCTTAAACAAACAAAACCTCAAACTGATGCCTGTTGTTTAAAAACAGGAAGTAATTCTTTTCAGGTTAACAATCTAAGAAAGAAAAGAAAAACACGTCGCAGACATAAATTTGCAGATATCAGTAGAGTAGAAATGCTAGAGTAGAAATACTGGACTTGAAATGATTTGAAATAGAATATAAAACGTAATTTGGAGGAATTTCATTTATTTATTTATTTATTTTATACATGAATAAATAAATTTGTGAATGTAACACCTATTGAGCTCGAGTCACTCCAAACCCAAAATATGATATAAAAATTGTGTCCATTTTATCTTCACCTCCGCCAAGTGTGCGCACATAACATCACATATAAAATTTTTGATATAAAAGAATAAAAAAAACTTGGAGATAAGAAGGAAAAGAAAAAGTAATTTAATCTTCGGTTTATCGGAAGCGCTACTGTACTGGGTTCCGGAACCCTATATTTATGACCTCTGGTGAATTCCGTGCAATATGTAAAAATTTTCTAAAAAGAGAGAAGTACCGGATCTGGGCTACGGCGTAAATTAAGCCCTGGCGACCAAAACCATAGAAACGTTATTGCCGGACCATACGGTATTGTTTGACCATGCAAACAACAATATAACTTTATTGCTGCACAAACATAAATGAAACGTTATTGCCGGACAGTACGCTATTGTTGGACAACAAGGATACTTTATTGAAGGACCAACAACAAATAAACGCTATTGCCAGACCGTACGCTATTGTTGGACAACAAAGATATTTTATCGCAGAACCAACATCAACGAAAATTTATTGCCGGACTGTACGCTTATGTTGGACCATGCAAACAATAAGGATACTTTATTGCTGGACCAACAACCTAGAATCGTTATTGCCCGAAAGTACGTTATTGTTGGACAACAAGGATACTTTAATTAAGGATCAACAATAAAAAAACGTTATTGCCGGAACGTACGCTATTCATGGACAACATGGATACTTTATTGCAGGACCAATAACAAAGAAATTTTAATGCCGGACCTTACGCCATTTTTGGACAAAAAGGATACTTTATCAGGACCAACATCGAAGAAAAGATATTGCCAGAAAGTACGCTATTGTTGGATATCAAGGATACTTTGTTTCAAGTACAACAACAAAGAAACTTTATTGCCGGACCGTACTCTATTGTTGGATCATGAAAATAGCAAGTATAAGTTATTGCGGGACCAGCAAGAATGAAACTTTATTGCCGGACAGTACGCTATTGTTGGACTATGCAAACAACAAGTTTACTTTATCGCTGTACAAATAGCAAAGAAACGTTTTTACTGGACAGTACGCTATAGTTGGACAACAAGGATGCGTTACTGCTTTACCACCAACAAAGAAACTTTATTGCCTGACCGTACGCTATTGCTGCACAAAAAGGATACTTTATTGTAGGATAAACCATACAGAAACTTTATTGCCGGTCCGTACGCTACTGTTGGACAACAGATGCACTTTATTTACTTTTCACCGTTCGGTTGGAGCTCTATAAACACGTCGCCGACCTAAATTTGCAAGTAATTTGCAAGTGTGATGTAGTGGGCCAGCGCTTTTGTTTCACTAAGCTCTTGTGAGATGATCGTTGAAAAATAATACATATTTCTTACCAAACTCCTTTATCAGAACAACTAAAATAGATTTGAAAAATGTAATAACAAACTTTACCATTCATAGGTAGACACTCTCACTTTTTATTAACAGTTCTATACTTCTCATAGCCAACCTGAGTAAACGAGTTTTACTCCCATCTCTTCCGTTGGTAAAAAACCACCTGACTTTATCAGTATCTCCGGGATACTGTTCAGCCTCCTCACCAGCTCCTGCTTGAGCCTTTTTTTCCCTTTCACTTTGGGGACGAGTTGCCACACATTGTCCAGTCCTCCCTATTCCTTGGAAAAGTGGAAATACCCTGTTGAGCAGATCCCAAGGGCAGAAGTATGCCTGCTATTTCCCCTGCATGCCTTTACACAAAAGACTATTGTCCTCCACGGAAATGCCTGTTGCTTCCCCCGTCGAAAATTTGCGGTGAAGGTACGATATCACAACACCTCCCCCCAAAAGAGATTTCCGCAGGAAATATTTGGCATGAATTCACGTAATAAGCCATTTTAATAGAATTCCCGAGAGGTCAAGCACACCATTGAATCAGCAATAAAGTATCATTTAGAATCTTGACACAATTATGAAAGTTTTACTTAAATTCAAGTATACCCACTCTCAGTTTCAAAAGACATACCAAAAATATGAAATTTTCAGAATTTTCCTTACACATAATTAATCAAAAGAATAAAAGAATTTACATTTTTGATGCTAGAACAATTAATTTAAATTTAAAATATTTGAATATAATACTAACTGAAATAAAACACTATAACACAATCTAGGTAACTAAATTTTTACATACAGCACAATATCTTAATAAAACGCCCTAATTGCAAGTATTAAAATTTTGAACACTAAATTCCAAACAGAAAATCCAACTCTGATTCTAAATCTTCCTACTTAGACCATCTGCATTTCCATGTAATTTTCCTGGCTTATGTGTAATTTCAAAATTTAATGGCTGCAAAAATAGAGCCCAACGTGTCAAACGAGAGTTTGTACCAACCATTTTCTTTAAGTACACTAATGGATTATGATCCGTTTGTATTTCAAATTTTTGCCCATTCAAATAATAATTTAACTTTTTTAATGCATATACTATAGCCGCTAATTCTCTTTCTATCGTGCTATAATTTTGCTCCGCACGAGAAAATTTTTTGCTAAGATACAAAATTGGATGCTCTTCACCTGCAATAATTTGAGATAAAACAATTCCTGCCCCATACAAACTCGCATCTGTTTGCACAATGAATTTCTGCTTAAAATCAGGCCCGTATAACACGGGACTTTTCATTAATTTTAACTTTAATTCTTCAAATGCATTATTACACTTCTCGTCCATATGATTTTTTCTTTTATTATTTTCCCTTTTAAAGCATTTGTTAACGGCACTGCTATGGTAGCATAATTCTTTTTGTACCTCGCGTAATATCCTACCATTCCCAGATATGCTCTTAACTGTGTTTTCGTCGTCAGAATTGGAAAATCTTTAATAGCCTGCAATTTAGCTTCACTAGGAGACCTTTTTCCTGACCCAACTTCGTGTCCCAGAAATTTTACGTGATCTTGCGCGAATTGGCATTTGGATGGTTTCGCCGTTAGATTTGCTTCTTTTAACCGCTTAAGAACCGCCTCCACATCTTTTAAATGCTTTTCTCAGGTCAAAGAAAATATAGCTATATCATCGATATATGGAACCGCAAATGACTCTAACCCATATAAAACTATGGCAATCAATTTACAAAAATAATATGCTGAATTTAAAAGTCCAAACATCATGACTTTAGGTAAAAAAGTCCCAAATGGTGTTACAAAAGCCGCATATCTCTGAGCTTCTTCCGTGAGAGGAATCTGAAAATAACCTTTCGTCAGATCCATAACAGTAATAAAAGGCGCTGCACTCACTTCCTCAACGACCTCTTCAATGTTTGGCAAAGGGAAAAATTCGGTTCTGGTCTTTGCATTTAATTTCCTATAATCCACACAAGGGCGAGCGTCTTTACCCGCACTCTCAACCAAAATCATAGGCGAAGCATAATCTGATTGCCCGACTTCAATCACACCCAAATCTAAAAGCCTCCGAATCTCTTCACGCATAATCTCTAATTGCCTCGGCGACATACGATATGGTTTTGATCTTACCGGCACATCATCCGTTAAAACAATGCCCATTTTAACTAACGGGGTACTCCCAGGGTCAGTAGAAAAAACTTTCATATGACGCTCAATCATTGTGCTGAAATCTCCTATTTGCTCTGTAGAAACGCGTTTTTTCAAATTACTTTCTTTTACTAATTCCCAAAAGTCTAATTGAGTGGGATCCGCAATGGGATAAGGAATTTCCGTTTGATCCTCAATTTCCTCACACTCCTCATCAATCAACAAATTTACAAATTCAGGTCTACTATAATATGGTTTAATTAAATTAACATGATAAATAGTAGACTTATTTCTCTTTTCCAGAATATCGATAGTATAATTAGTTTGGGATATTACACTAGTAATAGTTCCCGGTCCTATCCAATTAACCGCCATTTTATTTGGTTTCGAAGTAGCCAGAACTAACACTTTATCTCCAACATTAAATTTTCTATACACCGCATTCTTATCATACCATTGTTTTCGTTTCTCCTAACACTCTTTCATTCTTTTACACTCTAATTCTTGACAATGTTTCAATCTATTACTTAAGTTCAAAATATAGTCCACTACATTCTGATTTACCGTTTCCTTTTCCATCCAATTTTCATATACAAGAGTATGTGGCATTCGTAAATTCTTACCATGTACAACCATGTACTTACCATGTATAATTTATTGCAGGACTAGCAACAAAGGAACGTTATTGCCGGACCCTACGCTATTGTTGGACCGTGGAAACATCAACATACTTTATTGCTGGATCAACAACAAAGAAACGTTATTGCCGGACGTACGCTATTGTTGCACAAAAAGGATACTTTATTGCAATACCAACATCAAAGAATTGTTATTGCCGGACCGTATGCTATTGTTGTACAACAAGGATACTTTATTGCTGGATCAACAACAAGGAAACGTTATTACCGGACGTACGCTATTGTTGCACAAAAAGGATACTTTATTGCAATACCAACATCAAAGAAACGTTATTGCCGGACCGTACAGTATTGTTGGAGAACAAGGATACTTTATTGCAGGATCATTGCAGGACATCAGATTTAAAACGATACATTTAAAATGATTTATTTCAAAAAGATTTCTTATAGCTTTGTTAAAAAAAACCGGGATACAAAGGTTCTTTTTCTTTAATTCATTTTATATTAGCTTATTTTCACATGTTTCACTGATCTGATTTAATCAAAGACGAAAACAATTCGTTAACAGGGAGATCGCCACTGCTTTTTATATTATAAATCATTCTTCTAAGACTAAAAAAATATGATAATAGACTATATGGCTGTAAAGGAACAATTACCAAAAAAGAGAAAATTTTGGTTGAATAAAAAAAAAATAACGATATCAAAAGAGAAATCCCCCCCCCTCCTCTAGACATATATCACGATATCAAAAACAAGACACCCCCTCCCCCATCAAGTGACCTTATTTATATACAACTTCAAAGCTTTGGGATTTCCAAACTGTTATTTCTCAACATATAATCCCTCTTAATTATTATTAAACTGTTAAATAATAAAAACGTATTTTTTTTAAATACTACACTCTTAATTTTTGAAAATATATGTTCTACTTTTAGAGCTTTAAATATTTTCTTGTTATAGTTTCACAGTCAGTTGGCATATTTTGGAGAGCGTGGTTTTGCACATAATTAGCTTATTTATTTCTGTAACTTTTAAACAGTTGCAACCAAAAATATTATTTGGCGATATATTAAGGGGAAACGCTCCGTCTGAGGCGTAAAGCTCAGACTTATAGCTGTTTTGCCCAGCTAGGGTAAAACTGTTGATGAAATATGACAAAATGACCTAAAACTTTCCAGTGCGTATTTATTCTTCGTAAGCTTTTGTATTTGTAAAATCGCCGATATATTTGTTGAAATATTTTTTATTAAGGAGATTTGTTTTCTTAAATTTCGTGCTGTTAGCTCCTTCTGAGATACGGCGAAATGATCTAAACTTTCGAAACCTCATTTAACCCCCTTAAGGGGATTTCTAAAATCGCTGAAATACATGTTTAACTATTTTTTAGTAGATTTGTTACCTTGAATTTCACGCTCCGACCTAAAACTGCTGTTGAGATATGGCGAAATGACCTAAAACTTTCGATTACCCCATTTAAACCCTCTTTTTTGTGTGTGTGGGGGGGAGGCAGATACCTAAAATCGCTGATATGCGTGCTTAATTATTCTTTTGTTGATTTGTTATTCACAATCTCACGCTCCTACCGAAAACTGCTGCTGAGATATGGTGAACTGACCTAAAATTTTCGACTGCTCTTTAACCCTCTTAGGGTAGGGGGGGGGGGATTTCTAAAACGCTGAAATACGTATTTAATAATTGTTTCAGTTGATTTGTTATCCTAAACTTTACGCTCCTACCTAAAACTGCTGCTGTGATATGGTGAAATGACATAAAGTATTCGATCCCCCATTTAAGTCCCTTAGGTGAAGAATTCTGAAAAATCCTTTCTTATTGGTTGGCGACACTGTGTAACGAATATGTCTTCCAAATTTCATAATGGTTGAGGCTCGGCATTGATTATGAGATAGTCACGACAAGCTCATTTATATAAGTATAGAATTTTTTTTTATATATATAATTCTAGCCTAGCAGGAAGTGACGAAAATCGATTACAAAATTATATCTTTACATACAAAAAAAAAACAAGTCAAGTTAAATAAAAGAGTGTAATAAAATAACAAAAAAAATTTGGTTAGATAACTATCGACTAGAAATTTTAAGGTTTTGATCATTAAATTGAATAGATAATAAATTTAATTAAGAAAATACGATATACGTAAATGGGTTTCAGGACTCTTAAAGCTTCAAAAGTTTCGAAATTTTATTTTTTTTTTTAGATGTTAAACTCCATATCTTCTCTGAACATTTTTATGTAACTGTTTCCTTCAAATTCCCATTAGAACAGAAGTTCTGGCTTTAAGAATTATATCCACTCAATAGCCGACTCGGTGTTTTCGAAACTTTGAAGTCATTTTTCTCCAAATGACGTTCTTGGTCATAACGCGCAGGATATTTCAAAATCTTCTCAATATTTGTTAATGAAATTTTCAAAATATTTATTTCATGTTAGTCTGTATAAATTGAACCTAAAACTTCATTTTTATTGTTCAAAAAAATATTTTTTAAGGTGAGTATACTGTTGAAATTTTCATAATTTTGTATTAGCTAAATACAACATTGTATTAAAAATATAAAATGATTTAAGCACAAATTTATTTAGATTCAGAATAATTATTATAATCTGAAGTATAATTAGGCACAAAAAAATTTCGTCCTAGTTTCCAAATTTATTTTGTAATCCTGCGCGTAAGCTGTTATCAAGGACACTACTGCTTGACAAATGTCTGACAGTTTGGAATCCTCTATAAATGCTGATTCTGCATCTTGCAATTATTTATATACATGAAATGAAATAACACACCTATATATTCCATTCCAATAAAAATTGTGTTTTAAAATCATATACATTTTAAGATAGTAAATGATGAAAATGGCCCTTTTTTCCTCTTTTTCCAGTTTTAAGAGTCTTGAGACCCTTTAACATTAAGTATCAAATTTATATTCTGGTTTTCAGGTTTTAAAGATAACTTAAATAATTTAGACGTCCTTTTAAGCGACTTCAAAAATAAATTTGTTTTTACCGATTATGTATGTATGTTTGCAATAATTTCTACGTAACATGCAAAACTACAATTCTAGTACACTATCGAAGGTTTTAAGC
Source organism: Maratus speciosus (assembly GCA_963932465.1). NCBI lineage: Eukaryota > Metazoa > Arthropoda > Arachnida > Araneae > Salticidae > Maratus > Maratus speciosus. The sequence goes on from OZ010793.1 coordinate 485,971,592, forward strand.
TAAATGAAGCCATTGTATTGTATAGTGTATAGCTTTTTTGCTTTACAGCGATACGTACAAATTTGAATATACCGGGTATCCTAAAAAGGACTGACTGATTTTAAAATTCAATAACTGGCAAACGATGACAGATATTTAAAAAAAATTGCAGGACGTTTATGCATAAGGTCAAAAGTTTTTTACAGTGATTTTTGATTTTAGTTCGAATTACAAACAATAGATTGCGCTGTAAGCAATAGGCGCTAAATACAAGCTCGAGTTTTTGGCCTTTCTCTTCTTACATGCGGAAAAAGGAGGTTAAAATGTATTGAGTGGGTCCCGAAGTACAAATAATCGAGCCTGAGTTTTAGCGCATATTGACCGCAGTGCCATCTATTGTTTGTAATTCAAACTAAAATCGAAAATCACTGTAAGAAAACTTTTGACCTTATGCATAATCCTCCTGCAAGAATTTTTTAAATATCTGTCACCGTTTGCAAGTTATTGAATTTTAAAATCAGTCAGTCTTTTCTAAGACACCCGTTATGATTGTCTACTGCGTATTGTGTAAGATTTTAAGAGTCTAGAAGGTAAAATTCAGTTTATGAAAATTATCGATATTAACGTAATAAAATTGTACTTACTGCAGCTAATATGGATTTGCATTATGAAAATAATTCAACTTTTTCGTTACATTATACATTTTACGTAATTAATATTATATCATCATAATCACAACAGAAAGAATTTTTGTCATTTTCATATGTTGACCTTTACACAATATTATTGTATTCGATTCAGGTTTTTAAAAATCTAATATAAATTTACTTACAACAAGAAAAGTTTTTTAAAAATAAAAATAGTAATTAATATTTCACCGCTAAGAGTGTCATCATAAAATGAATCACTCTTTTCTTCCTGTATTATTTGAATATTTGTTGACAGTATAAGTTTTAAAGTTTCAGGGTATTTTTTTACCCGACTACCAAGAAGGGTTATGTGTTTCACGGGTATCTGGGTATGTGGATTTCTTTATACCGTCGAAGCATCCCAACGGTTGGATCGATTTTTATGAATGAGGTCACTATCGATTCGTCTTATACATCCAATGGTTATAGGCTAGGTTTTGTTTGTATAAATTCAAATTGGCGGTAGACAAGAAAAAAACTTTTTTACGCACCCTATTGAGTGGCATATCATTACATAGGTCTTTCAAAATGAAGCCAATTTTTCATTGACTATTTTACAGTCAGAAGCTCCGTTTAAATATTACACAACCTGGAAGTTGTGTAGGTACGATCTCTAGCTTTACTGCAACTCTAACCTTCATAGACATTTATAGGCCTCATCAAAACAGTGTTTATAGATAGAAACTAACAATTAAACAGAACTTAAAAGTCACCAATACAAGTAAATAAAAAAATAGGTCAGTAATATAAAAAATAGTTTAACATTGATGATAAATAATTAATTAGTTCGCTTTTTATGCAGTCGGGTTTTTTGATTTTTTAAATTTAATTTTTGCTTGTTATTATTATTAGGAGTCGACTTTTAATGGTGTTGTTGTGGCTTTTGGCTTCTTTTACTTCCCCCTTTTTCTCTCCAAAGTATTAATGTTATTTTAAACATCTAAAAGTGAAAAAACTGCAAATCGATTTTTTGACTTTTCTCCCGCTAGCTTTGCAAAATCTTAGATTGTGCTTCTTGTCAAACGGAAGCAATCTGGCAACAGAAGTGCTTTATGAATACAGTGAGAAGTAGCAACATACGAGCAGTAAAATTCCTTTGGTCGTAAGAATTTTCTACAAAAACTCGGCAAATCTGGCAATATCGGCAAGATAACGTTTTTTGACTTGTCTAACTTGTCCAATTTAACTTTTCCAGACGAATTATTCCAAGTTCCAGAATGTGAGTTGCGATATTTTCGATCAAGACGTCCTTCTTGTGCACATGTCTCCACTCTCTTTCATAAGAAATACAAGCTATTGCTGTCGTTACCATGGTGCGACTTTGAAAAATTCCTTCATAACTTTTCATTTGCGACCCCAGGAACGGAAAAACCACCCCCGCCGAAAAAGTTTATATATATATATATATGTACAAAATTTTGTCCGCACGATAAAAACCGCAATTATACACGGATCGTCTTCAAACTCACCAAAAACAGTCAGATGGCTAATATCTCGGAGGGGATTGCAAATGTGCAAAATCGGCGCAAAGGGGGTGGAAATAGGGAGAGGTTTTGTGAAAACCGGCAAAACCCCATAACTTCCATAATCAAACCTCATGCTAATTGGTATAATTTTAGTGAGGTTGGTTTGGCTAAAAGCTTTTTTAACGTTGTAATCTGTATCTCTCTCTCTCTCTCTCTCTCTCTCTCTATATATATATATATATACATATATATATATATATATATATAACCTTAGCTGTGGGTCCAATTAGAAAAAAAAATCTAATTAGTGATAAAAATCGTAAAAAAAATGAAAAGAATATCGCATTAACATGATTCTGATAAAACCAGCTCTTACAGAAAAATGAAATTAAAAACTCGTCAAAAGCGGATAGATAAACTGGGTTAATCTCTAATTTTGATTTAGTTTTTGTTGGTGAAATTAGTACTTGACTTCGAAATCTATCTGCACATTTAGGGCGAGCCGGCAGGGATTTTTAAAGGCATTCTTCTGGAAACAATGTTGAGTAAATTGTATGTGGATAACAAAAAACGGTTATCATAAGAAACACTCTCCCTAGAACAAGCTAACTGCGCGGAGTAAGAAAATAAAAAATGGCTATGTTGATAACACAACTGCAAGCATGTCGTGTATGAATAAATAATCCCTTGACGTCGGTTTCATTTTTGGTTTATAACATAGTTCTAATTTTTTTTTTTTTTTTTTTTTTTTTTTTTTTTTTTTTTACAGCTCTATAATTATTAATGTTAGTCATTATATTATTCAATTTTGCTTTCTTTGAAAATAATAAAAGATTACTAGATCCGTGCAAGGATCTTTTTTTTTTTTTTTTTTTTTTTTTTTTTACAGCTCTATAATTATTAATGTTAGTCATTATATTATTCAATTTTGCTTTCTTTGAAAATAATAAAAGATTACTAGATCCGTGCAAGGATCTGCAAGTACAGCAGCAGCCTTTGAGATTATTTGCTGATACAATTTTTCCATCAAAGTTTAATTAACTGCACTTAAAAAAACGAAAAAAAAAAACGTATTTTAATGAAATATGAGAAATGTGAAACTACTTTAAAAGTCCGTTCAAAAACCCATGAAATACACCTCATTAACTACTATGAGTTTGGTATGTGCATAGAAAAAGGAATGTTAACCTCAGAAATAAAATATATGATAACTAGCCGGGCTTTTGTGTATGGGTGTGTATGGGTGGGGGCTTGTCGGTTGCCTTCTGAAGCAAAAAGCGCGGATTTCGCCTGGAGTCCATAAAGTACATTTTACTTGCAAACAGAAAGACATAAATAAAATATTTTATTTAAAATTATACGAAAATAAGTAATAAGAATATCACAAAAGCTTGTAATTAAAGACTTCATGGCACAAATAATAAATTTTAATTTTGAGCTCATTTACTATATTTTGTATAAAGATTGAAATCCGATCGCTAAAAATGAATACCATAAAAACAATTTATAAAACACCAAAAAGTTGTGTCCTTGGAAAATGTCTTACTCAAAATATCTCATCAAAAATAGGTAATAGGTGTGTTACTCGTTAGATCTTCCATTATCCGGTTCAAAACGTCGATGTTGGTTACAAAAATGTCTAAAATCGCTGAAATACGTGTTTACTTATAGATAGGTGTTTTATAGAATCAAAATTAAAATGAATACTTTTTTTTAAAATATTCGGACATTTGAAACAAATTAATCACATACATAGAAATATATACAAATATTTTGACTAATTCGACATTCATTTTGTAATTAATCATAAGAGAATTTTAATAAATGGTTTTTATTTGCTTATTATAACAAAAAACAAAAAACAAAAAAAAAAAAACAGCATTAACCAATCAAATTTTTCGAAGAAGTTTACTATGTAACTTAGAAATTCTAATTTCTAAGTTTACACCTTTCGCAAGACACAATGGTCTCCTACAAAATATATAATGAAAATCCTAATTGCATTCCCGAGATCAGTTTTTCTTTATGTTTGCTATTAAAAATAATTTCTGTTTCCGTCAAAAGAGAAAGTTTCGAGAATCCTGATAAACTGATTGATTGTTTTTTGTTAATTAAATGAAATTACTGTTGCAATTGATTGATTTTGTTCTTTTAAGCAAAAGTACATTATTGTTTCATTGTTAGTAAAACTAAGATATAAACTAATTTACTCACTAGAGAAGAAAAATCTTTTGACTTTACAGAATAAAGGAAAATGTATATATATAATATTAAATAAAACGAAGACTGTTATTCGAAATATTTAACAAATAATTTCTGTCGCATTTTCTATTTTATTTTTTTCTATGGAACCGGTTCCAAAATGGTTTCAAAATAGCTTAAAATGGGATTAAATAACTTATCCTCGACTAATTTTTACGAAAATATATCAATTTTTTGCGACAATCGTCTCCAACATATGTGCCAAATCGGAAGTACCGCTTCTGAGCAATTGTGTTCCTTCGCATGCATAAATCAGGTTATAGTGGGCTAGCGATACGCTTATAAAGGGTCTCTAGTGTTTTGAATGTAAGAGTGGCGTTAAACATTTAACCCGTGTGGCGCAACAGATACCTCTATGCTGTATTTTACTCTACACTATTAAAAATCGGCACCTTTTGTTGCACAGTCACTCCTTTATAGAATGTCTCTATTATGACCAATGAGGATGTTCTATATCCTCCTGAGACCCAAGCAAAATATAATGCATATATCTTTTTTTAATATGAGTTTTTTTCAACAAATAGGCATCAAAAATGATGTTTTTGAAGAAATTAATAAATTTCTATTTTTTAATTTTGTTTTACAGTACATCCATCTAAATGGATGTTCAGGCCATAACTCGCTTTAAAATAATTTTTAAAATGCTAAAAGTATGGGAAAGAATAGAATTTATTGTAAAGAACATAAGGCATGTATTAAAATCTGCTATTAAATTGCAAAAAAAAAAGTTTAAACAAATTAAAATAACATAAAAATAAAACTTACCAGCAGAACGTAGAATTCAAACTTGACTCATTTATTACGCCATTTTGTAAACAAAGTAGTTACCGTTGCCAAAATCCAAAAGCTGAATGTTGATTTTTGATTCATGCATTACCATGCTAAACTGGTTTTAGATTGCTACAATGAATTTAACGCTATAGAATTAGAAAGCAAAACATGAAATAGCTGTTTTCTATAAGACTGGAGTGACTATGCAGCAAAAGCTACAGATTTTTAACAGTGTAATTTTCCGAGCTGTGTTTGGTGATCTTGGGATCTACGGTTGTGTGTTTTCGCTGTAGTTTTATGCAAATTATGCTGAGTCGTTCAATCTGCAGCGTATGAAAGGTGAAGAGAAAGCGTGTGTTTTCGGATTTGGGTCGAGTCTGCTCCGGGACTGAATTAGATCTTGCGTCTGAAGAAATATAGTGGGCGTTTCCGCCGCGTGCAGTAAGAGTGGAGTTGGAGTTAGAAGCTCTTGCTTTTGGTAAGCAGTTTTTGCAATCGCATTTCAGTAGATAAAAGTTTCTTGACAGCTACGGGTTGTCAACGTTATTGCAATAAAGTTTTAACAAGATTTAGCTTCACAGCTGCAATTAAAGGCAGTTGCTGCTGACGTAAAGGATCGAAGCCTTTTATGTAAGTTGAAGTTTGTGTATATCTTAGTTGTTGAAATAGTGATTTACCTTGTTTGTTCGCCACGTAATTTGGACTAAATTTGGAAATTGCTCTATCATCCCCTGCCTAATAAGTTTAAATAAAGGCGTTTTAAAACTTATATCTGAGTATGATTGAGTTACCATGTAGCGGCCATGCCGCGCACGATATAAGATTTACAACAGTTTCCTTACTCGAAGTGTGTAAGTTTCATACACTAATTTTTAATCTTAAAATAATATCAGTCATTACCTCATACAGTAAATAATGTTGTTGCAACTTTGAAAAAAAAACTTAATAAAACTTCATTTGCTACCCCACTAAACATATTAATGTAATTTGTGTCAGCTAAAAATTACTTAAAGAAAAATAGCATTTCCGAACGTGTTACATTTCCTACCTTATTTCTTTATCGTCCGTAAATTATCCCGTAATTACTATAGTCAGAGTGTGGACGTGTGGAGCTTCAATTCTTTCTCATTAAGATAAATTTCCTTAATGAAGTTGCCTGACATCCGACATGTCTTTAATTTCACGAAAACGCACCAGAAGTAATCAATTTCCTATTCTCTTTATTGATCATTTTGCATTTTTTATTCGCAATAGCGAGAAAAAAAAAAAAAAAAAAAAAAAAAAAAGCAAATCGTCTTCATGAAGGCTTAATATAAAATATTAGAAAAACTATAGAAATAAATTTGATTAATGAATTCAAGAAATTATAAATAAACGGATATAAAAAAAGAATTAAATTCCAAACAACATCATAATTTAATCTATGAAAAAAACTTGATCTCTTAGTTAAAATAAATTGATAAAAACCAAAGTTATTCAATTATTGAAAAGGAAATGGTGAACAATTTTGAAAGGCAGTTAAGTATTTTTAGTCGATTTTAATAAGAATACAGAGATACAATATTTATACGTTTCGGAAAACATTTTACAAAAAAAGTATGCTAATTCTATACATTATTAAAATGTCGATGAAAAAAAAATAAATCGTTGTTTTCATATCATGTACAGTTTTTTGCAACATGCGTTACATTGATGTGTTGTTTCTCGAAGTTAATACAGTATAACCTCGATATCTCGAATCTGTGGGGAAGAGAAAAAAAATGCGAGATATAGAGGTTTCGAGTTATCACGATTTTGACAACATTTAAAAATCTAATCTCACAAACTGCTTTTTACTGTAAAAAATAAGATTCGTCAAAAACTACACATAATCTACTAATAATTAACAAATACACTTCTCAAAGTTTTAATAATTTCAAAATGGTGTTATACACTAACTTGTTTTGATTAAATAATATCCAATTCGATATTAAGAAATGACGAATAGGATATTATTCAGAAGTTTCTCACAATTTGGGCTCAATCATCGACTTTGAAGCTACGGATTATCTCCTAGTTGAATGGTTGTCTATGGTTGCCCTGGTTGAAACTTCGAAGTTGTGTTTGGCGGCAAAAATTTAACAGCGATATTTTTTAGCGTTGGAAGATTAGAGTGGGCTTTATAATTGTCTATGAAGAGGAGAACGTGTATTTTACATTAAACCATTGTTTTACCGATTCGTATCAGCCAATCAGCAAAAATTGCGTTTGCCATCGAAGCCTTTATATTTCACCTGTACAGCATTAGAAATAACTTAATTTTTGCAAAGCACCTCGGCTTTTTAGATCGTCCTATCATAAGAGGAGGAAGCTTTTCTTTACCACTTTGATTTGCTGCATAAGCACAATTACACGAAGTTTACTTGGTTTGCCACTTCGGATATCTTCACCTTTAAATGCAGACTTTTTTTTGGTGGTGGGGGGGGGGGGGGAACTATGGTACAATAATACATTTTCATCTGCGTTAAACACATCATCTGCTTTATAGTATTTTAAAAGAGAATGAAGTTCTGAGAGCCACTCTTCACAGGTAGCTTAATCACATGCTGCACTTTCACTGCAAAGTTTCCAAAAAACGATGTTGTCCCCATTTTCGGTTTCAAAAGCCTCCCATTCTTACTTTTTAAGCTCTTTGTATCAACAAAGGGATAAAAGAACTTGAAACCAGCATCCAGATCAAACTAGTTCTAGAGCTGACAATAGCCGAAAGTAAAAAGTCAAACTAATTTCTGTGGAAAATATTTCGACATATCAAGGGTTTTGGAAAATATATTTCGAGATAACTATGGAAAATACATAAGAATTTTAATGGAAATGCAGAGGAAATTTCGTTTTTCGAGATATCAAAGGTTTCGAGATAAGGAGGTTCGAGATTTCGAGGTTCGACTGTAATAGAAAATACATAAAATAGGACATATTATTTGTAAATTTATGTATAGACATAAGTATACATAACCAAAGGTGCCAAGTTAATAAACTGTAAAAAAAAAAAAAAAAATAGTGGTGTTTAGGATATTTGGAGTACTGATTTACGCGGGACACCTGAGAACACTAAGTGTCATCAGTCTTTAGTTCTCAAGGAAGCTTGGTACTCATTTTATCGACATCGATATGGTGAAAGGCGGTGTGAACTTTGCCCATCCCGGAGTCGAACTTTCGGCCTGTTGCGTGGTAATCAGATGTGCTGATCACTAAGCCACTTGGCTTCTCGAAATTAATATATAAGTGTATTAAATATTAGCTGCAAAAAACACTTATTTTATATTTTATTAAAAATGATTTTCAAGCCTTTAATTTTCAATCTGAAATATTATTAACCCTTATCGGACGATATTTTGCAGAATATATTTTGTAGGGATTCTTCCACATGTTGTGACATACAAATAAAAATGTTTCTTAAAATAAAGGGGTGCCAGCCGAATAAATTTCGTCTAAGAGATGTAAATTCCGATGTCACGTGGGAAATGACATAGGAACGTTAACCCTCTCGCTGCGTATTTTTTTTAATTTGATTATCTAAATAGGTTAAAAAATTGCTCATTTATTTTATTACATATTTCAAATAGACATATATTTTAGAGTTATTTTTGTAAAAGAGTACTTTTTTGAATGTAGAATTAGATGGTGGGTTGCGCAAATTTTGCTACTTTTTCGTTGCCCGTGAAAATCGCTGGATGCGGTTAAGAGTGAATATCAATTTGATGCTATTTCATTTTTCTTCACACAAGGTTTCATTGCTAAATATATAGTAGTAATCATATAACAATATCGTCTAGAAGTTATTCATAGAATATAATATAAAAAATTGGGAATAAAGAACTTATTGAAGAATAAATTTAATTATTTTCATAGTTTGATTAATTAAAAAGCATGAATTGCCAAAAAAGATTAATGTGTATGAAGAGTGTAAGAAAGCTCTTCAAGGGTCCTGTACTAGTCGGGTTTTACCGTCCCGAACCCGAAAATTTAATTTTAAGCCAACCCGAGACTTAATCGAAATGGCGTGAGCCCAAAAACGATACGAAAGAAATTAATCCACATTTTAAGGCAATTGTGACAAAAAAATACTCAGAAATATAATTTATAATATTAATTTTACTTTTGTGTGGAAAAATAAGCATGTATTGTATATACAAATATACAGTGTATGTATTCAAATGTATGTTTTTAACACTTTCCAACAAAGTTGAAAAGTGTTTATGCATTCGGTTTGTCTGTCCGTCTGTACGCGCTCTAACTCCCGTAAATATACTCCGATCGTTCTGAAATTTTTGGATGTTAGTGACCTCTACCATAGCACGAACCCTATTTCAAATGAAGTTTGTAGCATGTTTAGTTCATATACAGATACAGTCAAAAGTTTTCCGTGACATTACGGCCTATGGGAAAAAATTGTTTAAAATGATTTTTAATGATGTTACATGCTTTCAAACATAATAAAATTTATATGCCTTTATCAAGTGTACTAAAATAGGCATCCAATAGAATATGCGGTGCAAAGAATAATTATTATTCATTTACAAGGCCAAACGAAAGAATTCCGTTACATAACGATATAGGGGTGGAGGGAATTTTTCCCGGCGTATTTTAATTATGTTAAATTATTTCATATATAATGAAATTGATATACGTCTCTGACGTTTTCTATAACTTATTTCATGTATAATACGAAGTGCATAGCATTTACAGGGATACACAAAAGATTTCAGATACTATATTGTATCCTAAGTACTATACGGTAGCGATGATTGCTGGAAATGCATTTTTAATTATGTTATGTGCTTTTATGTTTCACAATATTTATGCATTGTATATGGTGTGTATAAATGCTGTAATTCATATACAGGGCTACACAAAAGAATTCGCATTGGTTACTGGGTATGATTATAAATTGCTTAAAGGTGGTTTTTAAATGAATTATGCATTTTTACGCTGAACTGCATTTAGTTTACTAAGAAATGTTTGTAGAACATAGATAAAATGATATACAGAATCACGCAAAGAATTGGATATATGGCCGTCTATAAATGATAATTTCTGGAAATGTGATTCCAGTAGTTTTAAGAGTGTTTTACTATGAATTAAACTTTAGCTAAATAGTGCGTGTAATAAAGATGCTAGGTTAACTACAGGGTTGTACAAAAGTATACAAGTATGTTTCCATCTATTAGTATAAATTGCTGAAAAATAAATTTCAACCTGTAATTCCTTTTCTTGCTAAACTAAATTTCCCCATTATATAGTATATATATATATCAACCTACAGATCAGAGCAGTTAAAAAAAAAAAAAAAAAAAAAAAAAAAAAAAAAAAAAACTAGAATACATATTTTATATAGATGGTAACTGCTGAAATCAGTTGTTCAAATGTTTTATGCGTTTTCTAAAATGTTTACTTAGTTCACTTATATACCTTATTTCCCGAAATAACGAAGTTTTGTTAAGGTATTCAGGAAGTGTTGGAAAGTGTTTCATAATCTATGCTTAACGCATGATTTTTCTTACTTGATTTTTATGAAACGGGCATCTTTTTGCTTTCTAATATATATAGTGCAATTGCAGTGTGTCTTAGAATAGACTGACAGTTTAAAAAATTAATTTACAAAAAAAAAAAAAAAAAAAAAAAAACGGTGACTATTGTGGCCTTATTGTTACATGGAAATTAAATTGTGAAGTAGGGAATTTCTTTAATGTTTTCTTGCTTTAGTTCCAAATATCACTAATAGCTGTTGCAAACTTTTTGAACGCTCCAACTAACATATAAGAATATCGCAAAACTACTTAGTTTTCTCATTTATTCTGTGTAGCTGTTGGAACATAAAAAAAAATAATTTACGTTTTGGAATTGAAAAGTGATTATAAATATTATTACAGTTTGAGACAACGTTGAGCTATTCTTTTATCTGGAACTAAAACAAACAAGTTGCGAATTGCTCGTCAAACGGGGCAAATAAGGTGCGTTCGTACGATAACTAGTTTTATAAATATTTTTGGCACCGCATATTGCACTGAATGTATATTTTAGTACACTTCATAAGTGCAAATCAATTTCATTCTGTTCGAAAGGCAGTAACATCATTAAAATGCACTTGAAATAATTTTTTCATATTGGCCATAATGTAACGTAAAACTTTTGACTGTCCCTGTAATTAAGCTATACATCCAATTTTCATAAAATTTCAAATGACTCGACAAAATTTTTCAACAATTATATATTTAAAATTTCAGACCATTCGGAAGGCTGTAACGTCATTAAAATGCGCTTGAAATGATTTTTTTTTTCCATTGCCCATAATGTAACGGAAAAATTTGACTGTCCCTGTAATTAAACTATACATCGGATTTTCATAAAATTTTAAATGACTCGAAGAAATTTTAGAATAATTATATACTTAAAATTTCAGACCATTCGGATAGGTAGTTTTTTCTCGGTTATATGCGAACAGAGGGACAGACAGGCGGGCAGACAGACGGACTGAACGACGACTATAGGCGCTACGTATTTATATAATTACGAACGTACCTTAAAAGCGTAGTATCAAATTTTTCTTTATCTACGAAAATATAAAATAACCACGTGCAGTGTCGCCAGTGGGCTACTTTTTTTTAATTCAGATTTCTTGATTGCCACCACTTTTCTGAAATGGTAAAATTACCTTTGTTTTCGCCTTAATTAATATGTCATAAAATAAAGCTCTTTTTACCATTTCGAAAAAGTGGTGTCAATCAAGAATCTGAATTAAAAAAAAGTAGCCCATCTGGCAACACTGACCACGTGCGAAAATATATGATAATCGCTTTCGATTTACGTATGTTTCCAAAATGCTTTCTTTACCTTTAAGAATTTCAGAAACATATATTTTCGAGATTTAAACAAGCATTTATAAAAACGAAGTTTCTTTTTCTCCCATTTATTTTTCAGAAACGCTTTTTGAGGCGTTTTTATAATGTATTAATTAGTTTTCTAAAACTGGAATATCGAGTTTTAGGATGCAGTCTCAATTTTCAAAACCTTTTTATGTGACGTAGTCTGAAAAGGAAGTAAATCAATAAGAATTATGACATTTATATGTATATACGAGATGAAACCTGTCAAATTTCGACGAAAGAAAATGTTTACAAAGGAACTGTTACATAAAATTTATAATAAACGTACAAAAATAATTATCATAAAAAAATGCATCTTACACTTATCTAAATCCTACTTACTGGATAGTTTAACTGTCCAAACACATATTTTAACCTAAAGTTAACAAAATGCTACAGTCATTCAGGGTAACTTTGAACCATGGGGTTTGCACCACCTCCTAATTTTCAATATTTTTGACTCCAAAAGACTAAATAAATTTCAGAACTGTGCTCTGTTGGTAAGGTTCTAAACTGGGATAGCTACTCTTTATTTTAGAAAATAAATTAGCAACATTATGCGCAATTAATTGCATCATCTAACTATTTTTGTGAAGTACTGTTTTTAGGTTAATTTTGAATGCTGTTTTGAAGTTGTTGTAATCCAATTAAATTTTCATAGTAAGTAAGTAACAATATATTCATTTATCAGATATATTATTATCTAAATATTGTAAATGTGTTAATATTTTGTGATTATTTATTTATTAATAGTTAATAAAATGTAAAATAAGAAGGCACTAACATTTTACCACATTTTCAGGGTAACTTTGAGCTGGCTCAAAGTTATACACACTGATGTTTATAATTTATTGATTATAATTTGATTATAATAGATTATAATTGATTATGATTGATTATAATTTATTGATTTACTGTCAAAAATTTTCCATATTTGCACGTATATTTTATATACATGCCGAAAGTGTGCAGTAGATATAACATATAAATATTTTCACAAATATGTGCAAAATACATAAAAATCATTTAAAGGCGTTATTAGGGGCGGAGCTACTCAAATTTGACATTTCAGGCATTCGACATTTTTTATTCTTGTTTGAATAATATTGTACTAGTATGTATTACTGTAACTATTGATATATTATTAAGTTAAAACATTGAAAATCGTTTTTTACTGCAATTTTATGTTTTATATGGACAATAAACAGTTTTTAATATATCTAAATATTCATGGTTCTCTTCTTCCACTTTTCTCCTGCATAATATTTGATGTAATATGATAAATTATACAAATCTTGTTATGTTGGGAAATGTAAATTCGGAGTCTACATATCTGAAAATATTTTTGGGGGCTCAAAGTTGTCCTAACTATAATACTTTTTTTTATAATGAATTATTTTAGATAATATTTATCATATGATGCAAAGTTACCCTAAATGGCTGGGTAACTTTGAACCAGGTTAAAAACTGATTTTTTATGCTTTTATCATTATTATTCCTTAATTTTTGGTAGTCATACAATAATTTAGGATCATTTCTTCTTTTTCTGCCCCTAGTTGCAACAATATTCTTAAAATAAGAGTGTGGCATATGAAAATAGAGAAATTGCGAATCAAAGTTGCTCTGAATGACTCTACTTTAAACATCGTGTTAAAATTATTGAAAAATTAAATTTTATTTGTATACTTAATCAGCTACATATAATAAAGATGAGTAATTATGATAATGCTATCAATTCAGGCTCTTATGCTTGGTAATAGGGAATAAAAAATCAGCAAAAATGATTTCGCATTGTCATAATTATAGCATTTTCTCCCCCTGAAATCTAAAGCCTAACGTTATTTTCATCCTCTCATATCCAGATTAACATTGTAAAAATGTTTAAAAACGGAATAGGTTTTTAATAAACATATTTCCAGGATTGAAGTTACATTTGTAAGCTATTAAAACTTTCCATGTGAAAATTCTCACTAGTGCTTTGAAATTCTAAGCTCGGTACCAATGCGTAAAAATTTTATAAATTTATAACTTTTAGGGCGGGGAGGAGTCCCTTTAGACGCCTCAAAATCAGTCATTTTTCATTAATTTTTTTAAAGGTGATAAAATAATCAGATCGTTTTGAAGCTGTAATATAACTTTATTACATCTTTGTAAAGTGCAACTTTTTTCTTTTTTTTTTACAAAATGGCGCCCTAGCCAAATTTTTTTTGCGTCTCAAGCGCGAGGCTCAAAAGTGCTGCACTCGTCATTCTTTTTCTGTTGATCTGAAAAAAAATAAATATATATATTTCTTTTTATAACACATGCACTGGAAGGATAAACCTATAAAATCATAAAACAGTATAAAGTAAAACCTTAAGTACGGTTTTTAATAAAATGTTCGGACTTTGTATTATTTTTTCGACATTTTTCATCCCTAAAAAAATGTTTATTTATGCGAAATCTTTTAAACTTTAGGTACATCCTTACGGTAATGATATAAAGAAAAGCCTCACCAAAAATCAGTCAAATCGACCGATAACTTTTGGTGTTACAGCACGAGCAGTTTTTGAAAACATAGTTTCAAGATAATCGCGTTTAAAGTTTCAGTACGATAAAATTATTGGTTTTAGTGACTTACAGATCAATCAGCGATCCCAGGTGCATATAGTAGACCTTCAGATTCCTCGAAAAGCTGGTTTTCTTCGAGTTTCTGCTGTTTTCGGGTTGTAGGAACTTCTTTTGTCTGAAAAAGACCCCTCCGGTTCTGTCTCGTTACTCGCGTCTCATCGGCGTTTTCGGCAAAAACTTTGCCATAGGTACCAACAACAATATTTAAATTATTCACAACTCTAAGAATGGAAGTGTAGCCTTCATTAAATATCCCAGCAGCGATGTATGCTGAAATTCCAACAATTTGTAGTCTAGAATGCAGGTGTTTTGGAGATAACCGCCAAACTGTTGCGTTAAAACTTTCGTTAGCGTTCTGGGTATGACCACCCAAGCATATCTGGAATAATTCATCTCTAGATAAATATTGGTAGATTGGTAGAAGATGCCCGGAAGTTCTTGAGGAAGTAAGCTCCTCGTTTAATCTTCGCTAGCACAATATGTGGGCTCTGGTGCGCTCGACTAAAAGTGGGATAACTTTGTTAATATTGAATATTTTGATTTATCCCTCTCGCCAATATAGTCTCGAGATATTACATTTTCAAAAAAAAAAAAAAATCGATTTTTTGAAATTTCTAAAGGGACTTCCCCCCCCCCCCCCCTTAAATATATAGATTTTACAGATTTGTTTGAGTCGAGTATCCTAAATTTATATTTAAAATCATTTTAAACATCTTACATATGATAATAGTAATGTACTTTTATAAAACGCACGTACTTTTATAAAAAGAAAAACTATACAGTATTATCATCAAAATTTATTGTAACAAAATTTTTTTATAATAAGAGCCTTTATAATGCCATAAGATAGTCAGACATGCATTTCAAAGTAACTTGAATCTATTTTCTTATTTTGAGCATCCATAAGTAAATATATGAACGTTATTTCAAATATTTATGATTTATTGCAACACTTATGCATAACCTTTTGAAAGTAAATTGTTTGACAAAATTGTGATTATCTTAAAAGTTTAGTTATAGTATTTATAGAAAAATGTGATGCTTGAAGCTAACTTATATCTTAAAGATTTATTGAAGAGAGAAAATATTTTGTATTTAATTTCAGAATGTCATAAATTTCGGAAAGTCTCATTTTTAAGTAAATATGGTTTTCTAATAAATTATTTTTCATGTAACTTTGCATGGAGTTTTATATTTGATAAATGTCAAACTTATGGAAATGTTAGACCTAAAATTTTGAAAGTAAATAACAATATGTATAACAAGTTGGAAATTGCTCGTCAAACGTGGCAAATGAGGTGCGTTCGTACTATAACTAGTTTTATAATTATTTTTTGCACCCCATATTGTACTGAATGTGTATTTATTTGCAATTCATAAGTGCATAGTCTGTAACATCATTAAAATGCACTTGCAATAATTTTTTCCCATTCCCCTTAATGTAACGGACAACTTTTGACTGTCCCTGTAATTAAGCTATACATCCGATTTTCATGAAATTTGAAATGGCTCGACAAAATTTTGCAGCAATTATATAGTTAAAATTTCAGCCCATTCGGAAAGCTGTAACATCATTAAAATGCACTTGCAATAATTTTTCCCATTGGCTTTAATGTAAGAAAAACTTTTGACTGTCCCTGTCATTAAACTATACATCCGATTTTCATAAAATTTGAAATGGCTCGACAAAATATCGCAATAATTATATGTTTAAAATTTGAGACCATTCGGAAAGCTTTAACATCATTAAAATGCACGTGCAATAATTTTTCCCATTGACCGTAATGTAAAGAAAAACTTTTGACTGTCCCTGTAATTTAACTATACATCCGATTTTCATAAAATTTGAAATGGCTCGACAAAATTTTACAACAATCATATATTTAAAATTTCAGACCATTCGGTTGGGTAGTTTTTGCTCTATTATATGCGGACGAACGGACAGACGGACGGACAGACGGACGGACAGACGGACGGACAGACAGACGGACTGAACGACGACTATAGGTGCCATGTATTTATATAATTACGAACGCACCTAAAAATTTATGAAGTCGCACGAAGTTTCAAAATTTAAATTAAAAAATAAAGTTTAAGACAAATATTAATTGAAAGGTTTATATAAGGAAGAAGGCTTCGTACCATAACATATTTCGTTCCGGCTGAGTTAAAATTAAATATTTCGTTTCGTTTCTGTGACCGTAAAAACACGGTTTTTGGCAGTTTTTACTTTCTCCTATCTTTACAAGAAGAAAGCATTGGATTCGTGGTAAATTTTGACTTCCGATTTTCGGTGTTTTATACGTTTTAGTAGGTCTTGAACACAAATCGAGTGTTTTTAGAAAATGTCTGCCTGTGAGTCTGTGAGTCAGTCTGTATGTGACAAATCAAGAACTAATTCATGGAATTCATTAAAATTTTAGATTCAGTTAGACCTTGATATAAGTTGGTGCTGATTAGTTGTTGGTGTAAATTACCAAACAGGTGGCGCTGCTATACTGCATTTTTTCCTGTTTTCCATATTAGCTCTATCTCAAGAACTAATGCACGGATTTTTTATCAAACTTCATATTTAGTTATGCGTTGACATGCGTTGTTTCTGATTAGGTTTGGTGTATATCGCCCTACAGGTGACGTTGCTATGCTGCATTTTTCACGGTTTTCGCAATAGCAAGGACTAATGCGCGGATTTTTATCAACCTTCAGATTCAGTTACACATTGGCATTATTTGTTGCTTATTAGGCTTTGGTGTATATCGCCCAACAGGGGGCACTGATATGCTGCCGTATTCACGATTTTTGCGGTAGCTCTATCTCAAAAATTAATGCACGGACTTTAATCAAACTTCATAGTCTGTTACACTTTCACGTAAATAGATACTTTTAGAATCATCATGATGGGTATAACCATTTAACTTTGGCAGTGTGATGGCGAATTTTGAAGTATTAACATATATGAGATAGAATAAAGTGATGGGATTGTTACACCCGACTAGTTTTTTGTTCTATTAAGGGAACAAGGGACGTTCAAACTAACTTTTTTATTTTTTTTTTAAAAATTGAACATTAAATACTATTCAAGGGTACACTATAATGAATTATGGCATATATTTATCACACAAGAAATTAAAAGAAAAAGTGTAGGAAAAGAAGGAATTTTTCTAAATATTTTGATCGTGAACATTCAAAATGTCTCAATCTCACTCCATATCAATTAAAATCCCCAATTATTTGTTATACCAATTCGGTTTACATCTACAAATAAATCTGTGCATCGGATTTTATTTATTTGAATATGCAAGTAAAAAAAAATATATATTTTCAAAATTTTATGAAATTTTTAGCAGTTTTGCATCATATTGCTGCACCTAACTAACTGTAACTTTTTCTATTATATTTAGTTAAAAAAACTAGGCGAAGTTTTATTTGTATATGTAAACCAAACTGGCATAAAAAATATTAGGGATTTTAATTGATATGGAGTGAGATTGGGTCATTTTGAATGTTCTTGATAACGCTTAAAACATTCAGGAAAATTGCTTATTTTTCACCTCAAAAATTTTTTCTTATAATTTGTTGTGTGATATATATGTACCATAATTCATATAGTGTGCCCTTTAATAGTATTTAGAGTGTAATTAAAAAATAAAAATAAAAAAATGAGTTTGAGGTCCTTTGTCTCCTTAAAAATAAGGTTTTTTCCGGCTTTATGTTCGCTATCGTTGCAGTAAATTCAATAAATTATCCAAAAACTGGCCATTTAAGATAATATAAAATGTATCAACATGCCGAATTATAAAATACTTATTTTCTTTTGACAAAGGCTTTACAAAGTTTCGCAAAATTATTGTTTTATTATAGAAGGTTTATACAGAAGAATTAGTATTCAATTTTTCCCTTCTTAATCTGAAAAGAGAAGATATCAGTGTAAAATCGCCAAAAAATCAGTATTTTTTTTGCCTAAAAAATTCTAAGATTATTTCATTTTCCAACATCCCCCTTTTCAATGCTCAGTTTTAAAAAAATGTGTAAAATAATTCTAACGAAATACCTATCACGTGGCTTTTAAATGTGTTTATCTCCAAGTGATGTTTTTGAACTAATGAGCATTGTAAGAATTATAGAAATTAAATTATCTACTTCAGATTGAGAGGGAATCTACGCCAGATATGCATTTATCTAGTGAACAACTGAATTTGATTAAATAATTATTTCATTCAATTAAAATAAATTCTTATCTTTTGATTAACGCTATTTCTAAGGATTTTTTTATCATTTGTTTCACAAAATTGCATATAAAAATTAAGCTATTAGTAATAATAATGGAATTTTTATTCGTGAAGAATAATGGTTTTTCAGTTTTCTACATCAATTTAAATTTTTAAAATCCGTATTTGTTTGAAAAATACCGTTACAAAGCAGCAGTGCTTGTGCAAACTACGGATAATTTTCTTGTTTTGAGCTTTCTGGTGATCAGATTATTATTATTTTTTTTTTTTTTAAATGGAATTGTTGTTTTAGGTTTGTCTAATCCAGAAACGGTGAACCTATGGCACGCGTTCATAAGTGGCACGCAATAGAATATTTCCAGCACAACGTTGATTCAGGCTCTAAAACACAATAGAATGAAATTAAACAAAATACACAAATTTAAACACCCTGAACCGTTCTTTTTACTTTCTTCTATCTTCAATAGAAGAAAGTATTGTAATCGAAAATTTTTTCGACTTCCGGTTTTCGACGGTTTTACATGTTTTAGGGGTCAGAGATCCCAAAAAACATGTTTATAGAAAATGTCTTGTCTGTCCGTGTGTCCGTGTGTCTGTCGCCATTGTACCATCAAAAAGTGTATGAAGTTATGCATAGAATTGAACCAAATTTTTATTTTAAGTTCTTGGCTATGGCAAGCAGGTCCTTCCTTAATTTGGAAAAAAAAATGCGGGTAGGGGCGCTGTAATAGCGATTTTCGTGCCATTTTGAATATTATACCATCGAAAAGTGTATGAAGTTATGCAGAGAATTGAGCCAAATTTTTTGTGTTTCTTTTTGTTCATGGCATGAAGGTCCTCCCTGAATTTGGAAAAATTCCGCTGGAAGGGTGCGCTATAATTACGATGTCTGTACCATTTTCTTTATTGTACAATCGAAAATTGTATAAAATATGCATACAATTAAACCAATTTTTTTGTGCATGTTTTTGGCTTTGGCCAACAGGTCCTCCTTGAATTTGGAAATATCGCGCGGTAATGGGGATCTGTGATGGCGATTTTTGTATACTTTTCTTGATTTTTCGTAGTTCTATTGTCCATCGGTGGCTCGTGCAAAGGCGGGAACTCACTTCCTGCTAAGCCGGCTATTCACAAACATCTGATAACAACAGAATAAGGAAAAACTGTTAATTTTAACAAATATCATGATATAGATTAACTCGTTTTTAGTTCATTTAATTGACTGAAGCAGAAATTTAAGATGAAAATCAAAGTTGGTATAGTAATGAACTAATAATATTGAAGTATTAACATGTGTAACTAGTTTTTGAAATATTAAGATGTATAAGATAGAAGAAAGTTTTGGGATTGGCACATCCAACTAGCTTAAAATTTTTTCTGACATTGAAATAGAGCAATTTATTGAATTATAATCTATTTCAATATAAACTCGGTTTTTGGCGTCAGATGCCGCCATCCGAAGAATCCACAAGAGTCTTTTTCCATTTTTTCCGGTCAAGGATCCATTCCTCTTCCAGACCACTATCTGTTTCAATTCGGGTTCAATAATTTATTAAATTAAAAGAACATTTGGTGTATATCGAAATGAAGGATCATCAGTGGATATAAGTAAAAATAACAATGATACAAATATAACAGCACGAAATTTGCCAGGTTTTCTAATTTTCAATCTTTTGCTGACATTGAAATGCAATTTACTGAAATATAATCTACTTAAATATAGGTTAAATAATTTATTAAGTTAAAAGAACATTTGGAATATCAAAATGAAGGATCATCACTGTCTATAAGCTAATGATACAATTAGAACCGAACGAAGTTTTCCAGCTTTTCTAATTTTTAATTTTTTCTTGGACATTGAAATGCAATTTATTGAACTATAATCTATTTCAATATGGCTTCATTAATTTATTAAATTAAACGAATAATTGGAGTATATCGAAATGAAGGATCGTCAGTCTATATGGGGCATTCTCACAACCTTTTGACTTTCATGTCCCTGAATAATAATAATAATAATTTTTATTTTAATACAATTTTTTGTATTTTTTTTATTTCATATACTGGGGAATATCCCTTTGCATGATTGCACAGCAATATTAACGAGATAAATAAGTTTTGGACGATGTTGGGGGTCCAAACACCTGGAAAAGTCCTATACCATCCCATGTCCCTGATGCTGATTTTTAAGTTTGGAGCTGTCTGGATAAAATTATTTCAATAAAAATAATTCGATGTAATTTTTTTCTGAAACTGGAACTATTGTTTTATATAAATATGTAGCTAAAAATTAACCTGCACACATTTTTAGGCTTGCTATTATTTTTTAAACTCTGTCCCTGGGCTTTAGATTCCTTATCATCCCTCTTCTAAATTTATACAGAAAATCATTTCAGATGCAGCCACAGAACTTTTTTCAAGTTTTTTCTCATGCAGAAGTATGCTAGAGAAAGAATGTCTAAAATTCTTTGGCAGGAAATTTACTGTAGAATTTAAATTAGCATTTAAATATCAATTTCAAGCATCGTGGCTTTATTGGTAGTCTCACCGTCCCCAAGGTTTATTCCTGCACTTTTCGAGGTAAATTTAAAAAAATTCATTTAATCCAATGTTAACAACTGTTTCTAAAAATCAAGGAACATTGTGGCTATCACTTAGTCTTAACATGATTTTCCTAAAAATAGGTGGTAATTTTCCTTACCGTTCCATCCTTACAGTCCATTTTTTTACCATTTCGTCCCTTTTTTTCTCCAATACCATCCCCTTTTTACTTTCTTCTATCTTCAATAGAAGAAAGTATTGTAATCGAAATTTTTTTCGACTCCCGGTTTTCGACGGATTTACACGTTTTAGGGGTCAGAGATACCAAAAACATGTTTATAGAAAATGTCTGTCTGTCCGTATGTCCGTCTGTCTGTCGCCATTGTACCATCAAAAAGTGTATGAAGTTATGTATAGAATTGAACCAAATTTTTATTTTAAGTTTTTGGCTATGGCAAGCAGATCCTCCCTGAATTTGGAAAAATTCGCCGGTAGGGGGCGCTGTAACAGCGATTTTTGTGCGAGTTTGAATATGGTACCATCCAAAAGTGTATGAAGTTATGCATAGAATTGATCCAAATTTTTATTTTAAGTTTTTGGCTATGGCAAGATGGTCCTCTCAGAATTTGGAAAAAATTCGCCGGTAGGGGGCGCTGTAACAGCGATTTTTGTGCGAGTTTGAATATTGTACCATCCAAAAGTGTATGAAGTTATGCATAGAATTGATCCAAATTTTTATTTTAAGTTTTTGGCTGCGGCAAGCAGATCCTCCCTGAATTTATAAAAAAATCGCCGGTAGGGGGCGCTGTAATAGCGATTTTTGTGCGATTTTTAATATTGTACCATCTAAAAGTGTATGAAGTTATGCATAGAATTGAACCAAATTTTTATTTTAAGTTTTTGGCTATGGCAAGCAGATCCTTCCTGAATTTGGAAAAAATGGCCGGTAGGGGGTGCTGTAATAGCGATGTTTGTGAGATTTTTGAATATTGTACCATCCAAAAGTGTATGAAGTTATGCATAGAATTGAACCAAATTTTTATTTTAAGTTTTTGAATATAACAAGCAGGTCCTCCCTGAATTTGGAAAAAAATCGCCGCTAGGGGGTGCTGTTTTTGCGATTTTTGCGCGATTTTGAATATTGTACCATCGAAAAGTGTATGAAGTTATACATAGAATTGAGCCAAATATTTTGTGTTTCTTTTTGGTCATGGCATGAAGGTCCTCCCTCA
Source organism: Maratus speciosus (assembly GCA_963932465.1). Classification (NCBI taxonomy): domain Eukaryota; kingdom Metazoa; phylum Arthropoda; class Arachnida; order Araneae; family Salticidae; genus Maratus; species Maratus speciosus. The sequence continues at coordinate 485,994,276 of OZ010793.1, forward strand.
ATTTGGAAAAACACCGCCGGAAGGGGGCGCTATAATTGCGATGTCTGTACCATTTTCATTATTGTACCATCGAAAATTGTATGAAGGTATGCATAGAATTGAACCAAATTTTTTGTGTACGTTTCTGGCTATGGCAAACAAGTCTTCCCTGAATTTGAAAAAATCTGCCGGAAGGGGGGCGTTGTAATAGCGATGTTTGTGCCATTTTCTTTATTGTACCATCGAAAAGTGCATTAAATTATGCATAGAACTGAACCAAATTTTTTCGTGCATGTTTTTGGCTTTGGCCAACAGGGAATTTGGAAATATTGCGCGGTAAAGGGGCTCTGTGATAGCGATTTTTGTATGCTTTTCTTGATTTTTCGTAGTTCTGTTGTCCATCGGCGGCGCGTGCAGAGGCGGAAACTCGGTTTTTGCTAAGCCGGCTATTCACAAACATCTGATAACAACAGAATAAGCAAAAACTATTAATTTTAACAAATATCATGATATTGATTAATTCGTTTTTAGTCCGTTTAATTGACTGAAGCAGAAATTTAAGAGGAAAATCAAAGTTGGGATAGTAATGAACTAATAATATTGAAGTATTAACATGTGTAACTAATTTTTGATGTATTATGTATAAGATAGAAGAAAGTTTCGTTTTAAAATTTATAATAAACGTACACAAATAATTATCATAAAAAATGCATCTTACACTTATTTAAATCCATCTTACTGGATAGTTTAACTGTCCAAACACATATTTTAACCTAAAGTTAACAAAATACTACAGTCATTCAGGGTAACTTTGAACCATGGGGTTTGCACCACGTCCTAATTTTCAATATTTTTGACTCCAAAAGACTAAATAAATTTCAGAACTGTGCTCTGTTGGTAAGGTTCTAAACTGGGATAGCTACTCTTTATTTTAGAAAATAAATTAGCAACATTATGCGCAATTAATTGCATCATCTAACTATTTTTGTGAAGTACTGTTTTTAAGTTAATTTTGAATGCTGTTTTGAAGTTGTTGTAATCCAATTAAATTTTCATAGTAAGTAAGTAACAATATATTCATTTATCAGATATATTATTATCTAAATATTGTAAATGTGTTAATATTTTGTGATTGTTTATTTATTAATAGTTAATAAAATGTAAAATAAGAAGGCACTAACATTTTACCCCATTTTCAGGGTAACTTTGAGCTGGCTCAAAGTTATACATACTGATGTTTATAATTTATTGATTATAGGTGCTACTGTCAAAAATTTTCCATATTTGCACGTATATTTTATATACATGCCGAAAGTGTGCAGTAGATATAACATATAAATATTTTCACAAATATGTGCAAAATACATAAAAATCATTTAAAGGCGTTATTAGGGGCGGAGCTACTCAAATTTGACATTTCAGACATTCGACATTTTTTATTCTTGTTTGAACAATATTGTACTAGTATGTATTACTGTAACTATTGATATATTATTAAGTTAAAACATTGAAAATCGTTTTTCACTGCAATTTTATGTTCTATATGGACAATAAACAGTTTTTTATCTATCTAAATATTCATGGTTCTCTTCTTCCACTTTTCTCCTGCATAATATTTGCTGTAATATCATAAATTATACAAATCTTGTGATGTTGGGAAATGTAAATTCGGAGTCTTTACATATCTGAAAATATTTTTGGGGGCTCAAAGTTGTCCTAACTATAATACTTATTTTTATAATGAATTATTTTAGATAATATTTATCATATGATGCAAAGTTACCCTAAATGGCTGGGTAACTTTGAACCAGGTTAAAAACTGATTTTTTATTGCTTTTATCATTATTATTCCTTAATTTTTGATAGTCATACAATAATTTAGGATCATTTCTTCTCTTTTCTGCCCCTAGTTGCAACAATATTCTTAAAATAAGAGTGTGGCATATGAAAATAGAGAAATTGCGGATCAAAGTTACTCTGAATGACTGTACTTTAAACTTCGTGCTAAAATTATTGAAAAATTAAATTTTATTTGTATACTTAATCAGCTACATATAATAAACATGAGTAATTATGGAAATGCTATCAATTCAGGCTCTTATGCTTGGTAATAGGGAATAAAAAATCAGCAAAAATGATTTCGCATTGTCATAATTATAGCATTTTCTCCCCCTGAAATCTAAAGCCTAACGTCATTTTCATCATCTCATATCCAGATTAACATTGTAAAAATATTTTAAAACGGAATAGGTTTTTAATAAACATATTTCCAGGATCGAAGTTACATTTGTAAGCTGTTAAAACTTTCCATGTGAAAATTCTCACTAGTGCTTTGAAATTCTAAGCTCGGTACCAATGCGTAAAAATTTTATAAATTTATAACTTTTAGGGCGGGGAGGAGTCCCTTTAGACGCCTCAAAATCAGTCATTTTTCATTAATTTTTTTAAAGGTGATAAAATAATCAGATCATTTTGAAGCTGTAACATAATTTTATTACATCTTTGTAAAGTACAACTTTTTTTTTTTTTTTTTTTTTTTTACAAAATGGCGGCCTAGCTAAATTTTCGCGTCTCAAGCGCGAGGCTCAAAAGTGCTGCACTCGTCATTCTTTTTCTGTTGATGTGAAAAAAAAATATATATATATTTCTTTTTATAAGGGGCTGTGCATATATAACGTTATCACTTTTTTGGCAATTTTGGACCCCCTCCGCCCCTTGCGATATCATACCTTATCATCTCTCGACCCCCTCACCCCCCCCCGTAATGATATCGTTATCAATGTCTAAAAATTCTTTTCATTTGTGAAATTTTTTTCTTTTGCTTGGAGTGATATACAAGTATGGTTACATTTATTTTTGAATTACTTCATTGATTCAAATGAAGAGAACTCAATAAAATATCACTTTATATATGAAATAACTTTTTATCAAATAACACTTAAAAGAAATAGTTACTATTTAAAAGTATTTTATAATAACTTTTTGTTACATAATACATTCAACAGTAATAATGTTTTCTTTCACAGAGGGGGGGGGGGGGGGGGTAGACAGAGCGTCTTATCACCAAAACAGGTGGACAACATTCTTTCTCCTTTATTTACTAGTAAACACAGGTATCATTTGAAACATACTTCGCATATGGTTTCTCGAACAGCGAATTATATATGCATACACATATGACAGAAGAAATAGGAAATTTGAAATTAAATAATTTTATAATCATTTAATGATTTTAATAATAAATTTGTATTTTCATAAAAATAGATAACACACTAAAATAAGATAACATTCTATTTTCATGTAAAGGCCAAGTTATAAATAAAAAGAGAAAATTTTGGTTAGCTCAAAAAAGATAACGATATAAAAAGACAAACCCACCCTTCCCCTAGGGATATCTAACGATATCATTTGCAGGCCCCCCCCTCCCCCCTAAAATGATAACGTTATATATGCACAGCCCCTAACATATGCACGGGGAGGATAAACCTATAAATCCATAAAACAGTATAAAGTACGGTACCTTAAGTACGGTTTTTAATAAAATGTTCGGACTTTGTATTATTTTTTCGACATTTTTCATCCCTAAAAAATTGTTTATTTATGCGAAATCTTTTAAACTTTAGGTACATCCTTACGGTAATGATATAAAGAAAACCCTCACCAAAAATCAGTCAAATCGACCGATAACTTTTGGAGTTGCAGCACGAGCAGTTTTTGAAAACATAGTTTCAAGATAATCGCGTTTAAAGTTTCAGTACGATAAAATTATTGGTTTTAGTGACTTACAGATCAATCAGCGATCCCAGGTGCATATAATAGACCTTCAGATTCCTCGAAAAGCTGGTTTTCTTCGAGTTTCTGCTGCTTTGGGGTTGTAGGAGCTTCTTTTGTCTGAAAAAGACCTCCCCGGTTCTGTCTCGTTACTCGCGTCTCATCGGCGTTTTCGGCAAAAACTTTGCCATAGGTACCAACAACAATATTTAAATTATTCACAACTCTAAGAATGGAAGTGTAGCCTTCATTAAATATCCCAGCAGCGATGTATGCTGAAATTCCAATAATTTGTAGTCTAGAATGCAGGTGTTTTGGAGATAACCGCCAAAATGTTGCGTTAAAACTTTCGTTAGCGTTCTGGGTATGACCACCCAAGTATATCTGGAATAATTCATCTCTAGATAAATATTGGTAGATTGGTAGAAGATGCACTTGAAGTTCTTGAGGAAGTAAGCTCCTCGTTTAATCGTCGCTAGCGCAATATGCGGGCTCTGGTGCGCTCGACTAAAAGTGGGATAACTTTGATAATATTGAATATTTTGATTTATCCCTCTCGCCAATATATTCTCGAGATATTACATTTTCAAAAAAAAAAAAAAAAAAAATCGATTTTTTGAAATTTCTAAAGGGACTTCCCTCCCCCCCCCCCTTAAATATATAGATTTTACAGATTTGTTTGAGTCGAGTATCCTAAATTTATAGTTAAAATCATTTTAAACATCTTACATATGATAATAGGGGTACACGACATTTCGGTCCCGACACTTCGGTCCCGCCATTTCGGTCCCGAGACATTTCGGTCCCTGGCCATTTCGGTCCGGAGACATTTCGGTCCCTGGCCATTTCGGTCCGGAGACATTTCGGTCCCTGGCCATTTCGGTCCCGAGACATTTCGGTCCCTGGCCATTTCGGTCCGGAGACATTTCGGTCCCTGGCCATTTCGGTCCCGAGACATTTCGGTCCCTGGCCATTTCGGTCCCCAGCCATTTCGGTCCCTGGCCATTTCGGTCCTTAGCCATTTCGGTCCCTTGTCATTTCGGTGCCCACCACCTTATAACTCGTATTCTAATTGTCGTGGGCCGCCAAACGCTGTAATTTAAACATTATTTGGGACCTTTTTAAATTTTTTTAACATCCCCCAAATTAAAAAAAAAAGCTAAATATAACAATCCGATAAATTTAAACTTTTATAACTCGTGATAATGAAATCACAGCGAGCTGAAAATTTGTTTGATTGAACAATGTGATATAATTTTACAGGGGACATTGTCTTATTATTATTATTATTATTTAACAAAATGGATTTTTTAAGCTTTATTATTTGTTATTAATATTAGGTATTTTATATATACTATAAACTGCCATAGATGATTTTTTGGTTGTTTTCATACGTTTTTTAGAACCTTTAAATTATCATCATTAATTAAATAATTTAAAAAACTGTTCTTATTTTTTCTCCTTCTTACAATTAGATTAATAATAAATGTCTTCAATAATTCAATTGGACACTTATAAGCTATTGTAGGTAAATATTTCCTCAAATCATTCTTCTACATCCTCTCCTTTAATAATTCAGAAATGAGATATATTTATTGAAGCAAAAATATTTAATTTTTCTTATTACTTTTATAATACAAAGTTATAATTTTGTTTTCATAAGTTACTTTACCATTATAAACATTGAGAAAACAATAGTGATTTGGTGATTAGGTGTGCCAGGAAAAATATTTTGTTGTCAAAAAACTCCACCCACCGCTTCATTTTTTTAAAAATAATTATTGATTGCATTTTTAACAGTCTTCTCACCCATTGTAGACGATTTTTGTGAACTAATTTTATTGAAACTGGGTCTATTTCTTTGTAATAAGATGATTGTTTTTTATTTTATGTAATAGTGTAAGTATTATTTTAATTAATTTTATTTTCAATTTTTAACTGACAAAACTAAGGTTTTTAGGTGCGTTCGTAATTATATAAATACGTAGCACCTATAGTCGTCGTTCAGTCCGTCCGTCTGCTCGCCTGCCTGTCCGCATATAACAGAGCAAAAACAACTCAACCGAATGGTCTGAAATTTTAAATATATGATTGTTGCATAATTTTGTCGAGCCATTTCAAATTTTATGGATATCGGATGCATAGTTTAATTACAGGGACTGTCAAATTTTTTCTTTACATTGCGGCCCATGGGAAAAATTATTGCAAGTGCATTTTAATGATGTTAGAGCCTTCCGAATGGTCTGAAATTTTAAATATATAATTGTTACAAAATTTTGTCGAGCCATTTCAAATTTTATGAAAATCGGATGTATAATTTAATTACAGGGACAGTCAAAAATTTTCCGTTACATTACGGCCAATGGGAAAAAATTATTGCAAGTGCATTTTAATGATGTTACAGCCTTCCGAGTGGTCTGAAATTTTAAATATATAATTGTTACAAAATTTTGTCGAGCCATTTGGAATTTTATAAAAATCGGTGTATAGTTTAATTACAGAGACAGTCAAAACTTTTGCGTTACATTACGGGGAATGGGAAAAAAATATTGCAAGTGCATTTTAATGATGTCACAGGCTATGCACTCATGAAGTGCAAAAAAAAATATACATTCAGTACAATATGGGGTGCAAAAAATAATTATAAAATTAGTTATAGTACGAACGCACCTCATTTGCCACGTTTGACGAGCAATTTCCAACTTGTTTGTATTTGTCATTTATTTATTGATTTTTAATATTACCCTTTTCCTCCCACTTTCCCAGAAAAAAAATTAACAATTTTTTATTTTAGTTTTATTATTAATTATATTAATAGTTTTAAATTTAGGTGACTTTAAATATAAAATAAATAAACATGTAAAAGATAAATTTCAGTTTATAACTACTATATGATAAATTGAATATAAAATGTATTATGTATTGAGTTTATTTTAAAGTAAAAAAATGTAATGTATATTAATAATGTTATTATTTTAATAAATTAAGGATACATTAAATAAAAAATATATTTAATAAAATATTAATTTAATTTTTATACTAAAATTCCTAACTTTTTTGAGAATTAATTAATAGCAATTATTAGTAGCAATTATTAATAGCAGTTAAAGTTTTTATTCAAAAGTTTTAATTTATAATTTCCAAAAAATAATATAGGAATTTTTTGAAAAATCAGCCAAAAACATAAAGTCTAAGTATTAATTAATTAATTAATTAAACATAATAATAATAATAATAATAATAATAATAATAATAATAATAATGCAACATTGTACAAATACGTAAAAATACCTCTCAACAGTGTTAGGTGATATTATGCAGATTTTAATTTTTAAGTACAGTTATAATTTACAATTCGCAAGAAGTAAGAAATTATTAATTAATTATAATTAAAGAGCAAAAATAATATTATAAGCTAACTAATAAATGAATAAACAACATGTTTATCTTCAGAACCCTTATCACTTTTATACATCCTAATGAAGTTAATAACGTTATAATAACCGAAAATTAAAAAATTATATATTTGTATTTACCCTATAAAAACTATTATATAGTTCATGTAATAGTTTTTAAACAAGCAATTGATAAATTAGTTATCTAAACAATTAATAATTAAAATAATTTTGAATTGATAAATACGTTTAATAAAAACAATTTAATTTTTGAATTTTTTTTTTTTTACTTAACAATATAACAATGAGTGTTTTCAACTTGTCGTGCAAGTTAAATTCGTGCTGTATCAAATTTATTGCAAACTAACGGCAAACAAGTAATCAAAAATACTGCAAACTTACTGCAAAGTAGTAATCTTTCCATATCACACTATAAGTTTAACCCCTTCGAAGGGGTCAATAGACCTGATCAGGTCTATTGATGCAAAAGCGCCGTCAGAAGGCTCATGCATAGGTTTTATCACCATAAACAAGTTTAGGTAATATTTGTACTTTTCATTTCGAGCATTTTTTGGCGTTTAATAAGTATAGCGTTTAGAAAATACGGTGCCTACCGAATAAAATTTCTGCAATTTCTGCGTATGTGCTGATTCTCATTGTTGTTGAGTCTCTCAACAGAGAGATTTTTTGCTTTCGTCACTTTCGTGAATTAAAGACAGTCTTGCCATCAGTTTCACATCATCAATCATGAGTAGTTACTCATGCAAGTGGGTGATGGTATACCTTGCGGGACATTTGCTGCGAATTTCTCAATTCAAATTTGTCACGGCAAGATAATATCAGAAAAAGTCAAACTTTCTGCTAATGTTCATGCTATCTGGGTTACCTCAAAAATTTCCATGGGGAGCGCGGCGGATCGCATGAACGGCTCATGCGATTGACACTTATGTGAAATCATTATCCAATATCTGTTGCAGCACAAATTCTTAATTCAATGGCAAGAAATTAAACATGAAAATTGCTGTTTTACACTTAACCACTTGGCCCTAACTTTATTGCAGGCAAATGTTATGTAATATGAAACTTGATTTAACCCATTCGCTGCCAAAACTAAGAATTTTCAAATTTTTTGTTGAAGGTCGTTTGCCAGCACAAATTCAGAAAGATAAATTTCGCTTTACTAATACAGCGAAATTTCTGCCAATAAATGAGGCTTTTTTTTTTTTTTTAATTCTAAAATAGTGGTGACAAAGTAATCAATAAATTAAAGCCACGAGTATACTCGTGAATGACAGCGAATGGGTTAATTGAATTTAACTCTTCAGTATGCGCTCAGCTTTTTACATCATAAGTGAATCTTTTTCACTGGTAAATATTAATGTAACTTGAATGTATTATTAGTTGCAGTTATAGAGATTGGCCTTATATTTTTTATTCATGCTTTTTTTAAAAATTAAGAAATTAAATAAGGATATACCTAAATTCTTAAAGTTACTCGAAATACTTCTATCATATATACACAGTCAAGACAAGATTCCAAGCACTGGTAAAAAGCTCCATTTTAGACAGGCTTCCATGTAAAGAAGTGTAATTAATTATACCTCTAAGATACACTACCTCAATAAGATCTATTGTTCGTTTCGCAGGGATTCTGAAACTCTTCCGTTTGAGACAGGATTCCGTTATAGAAAGATTCCGCTTTCACAAGTTTCACTATGCTTCACTAAACAAGGGTGAAAATCCCCTTTTCAGACAGGTTTTCAGCAAATTTAATTGTATCGCAATTCATATTAAGACCATGTAACGCTTACGTTAAAGACAGGATTCTGTTATAGACAATTACTATTTTGACAAGTTTTATTCTATTCATATGATATATATAAGTATATTTATATAAATACACAAAACTTTAAAAAATGGAACCTGCCTATAACGGAGTTCTGTCTTAAACATAAATGTTCCATAGTGCTACGGAATAGAATACTATACAAATACAACAAATAACACGGAAACCTGTGTAAAACGGAATTTTTCACCAATATTTACAATTTCATCTTGACAGGTGTTACTATATATATAACATGAAGGGAAAATTCTGGACCCTCCCACCCCCCGAAACGAAATCCTGGCTACGCCACTGCATGTCGTCCCGGTTTTTTTAAGCCATTAAAGTTGAAAAAGTCCTTCCGGCCAGTGCCGGGAGGAAGAGGTAGCTTTCATATTCCTTATTTTTAAAAAGCCAACTTATATTATTCAAACACACGAAGCTCAATTAAGTGGAAACCGAATGTAGGAGATTCAATACTAATTTTTATCAATACTAAATCATTATGAATGAGAATTTCGCGAAATTAGTCAGCTTTATCCAAGCTGCTTTTATTTAAAGTCACTTATATTTGTCTGCCAAATTCGGCGATTTCTTAAAGTGCCTGCCATTTTAAGACAACATGGTAGATGAGGCTAACCAGTGAACTTGGTCGAGACCTTAGTAATTGCTGTGCACATGCTCACTCATATCGGAATCGGTTGATGTATACGAGTGCTGTCGCATGCAAAAAATCAGATTTTTCAAAATGTCACCCACTTTAGAAATTAAAACTGCTATATCTGAGCCATTTTTTAAGATAAAGACAAACAAAAAATGCTCCTGAATCCTTATATCAAGGTCAAATACTTAAGAGAGAAACCTTTTGCAATTTCTAATTTTTTTGCACCTCACTTTAAATATATATATTTTTAATTTAATGGCCGCCATTTTGAAACAAGATGGCTGATGAAGCTGGCCAGCGAACTTGGTCGAGATATTGATGTATACTATCCACATGCCTTCTTCCATCGAAATAGGCGAATACGTGTGGTATCGCGTGACAAATACAAGATCGTTTCAAAGTGTTAGCCATGATAGAAATTCAAAGTGCTATAATTCAACCACTTTTTAAGATATAAACAAAAGAACAAATTTTCAGAAACAAAAACTGCTCCAGAATCTTTGTATCAAGGCCAAACACATAAAAAAAATCTTTTTCATTTTCCAATTTTTTAATACCTCATTTAAATTTTAAATTACATTTTTTTTTTAAATGGCAACCCTTTTGAAACAAGATGGCGAATGAAGCTGGCCAACGAACTCGGTCGAGACATTGGTATGTACTATGTACAAACCAAGTTACATTCAAATCGGTTCATAAATACGCCTGTTATCGCGTGACAAAAATCAGGCCGTTTTAAAATGTCAGCCACAATAGAAATTCAAAATGTTATAACTCAGCCATTTTTTTAGATGTAGACGAAACAAAACCTGTTCCGGAATCTTTGTATTAAGGCCAAACACATACAAAAAGAAATCTTTTTCATTTTCCAATTTTTTGGTATCTCATTTTAAATTTAATTTTTTTTAAATGGCCACCATTTTGAAACAAGATGGCGAATGAAGCTGGTCAACGAACTCGGTTGAGTTATTTGTGTGTACTATGTACACACCAAGGTACATCCAAATCGGTTCATAAATACGTCTGTTATCACGTGGCAAAATTCAGGACGTTTCAAAATGTCAGCCACGCTAGAAATTCAAAATGCTATAACTCAGCCATTTTTTAAGATATAGACGAAACAAAAACTGCTCCCGAATCTTTTTATCAAGGTCAAACACATAAGAAAAAAATATTTTTTCAATTTTCAATTTTTTGCTACCACATTTCAAATTTAAATTTTTCTTAAAATTTTAAATGGTCGCCATTTTTAAACAAGAATGCGGATGAAGCTGGCCAACGAACTCGTTCGAGACATTGGTCTGTACTATGTATAAACGAAGTTACATCCAAATCGGTTCATAAATACGCCTTTTATCGCGTGACAAATTTCAGGACGTTTCAAAATGTCAGCTTCGCTAGAAATTCAAAATGCTATAACTCAGCCATTTTTTAAGATATAGACGAAACAAAAACTGCTGCGGAGTCTTTGTATAAAGGTCAAATACATAAGAAAAAAATATTTTTCCATTTTCAATTTTTTGGTACCACATTTCAAATTTTAAATTTTTTAAAAATTTTTAAATGGCCGCCATTTTGAAACAAAATGGCGGATGAAGCTGGCCAACGAACTCGGTCGAGACATTGGTATGTACTATGTACACACCGAATTATATCCAAATCGGTTCATAAATACGAGAGTTACAGTGTGACATAGGTCAGATATATATATATATATATATATATATATATATATATATATATATATTGATATATATATATATATATATATATATATATCAATTTTGAACGGAGGGTGGTTTCGGGGTCTGGGGGTCATGATCGATGAAAATATACCAAAATTTTTTGAAATCGCTTTCCTCCGAACGGCTGCAATATGTAGCTTTTTGTAAAGAAAGCTACCTAAAATGCAGTGTGGCCACAAAAAAGCGCCGGCTAACTAGAATAAAGAGAGCGCGAGTAGAATAATTCTTCTATCTGGATCTTTATTTAGCATAATCAAATGGGGGAAGCCAGGACATCTACACTTGACATATATATATACATGTATAATATTCTTTTGAATGAATAACATATAGATATCAAGAAAAGCCAAACATGTTTTCTAAATTTCCAAATTTCTTCATTGTGATATATTTATAAAATTTCTTAATTTAAAATGAAATTTTACGTAAAAGTGATTCACTATACATTACTATTTTGAGATTTTATGTTATTTTTTTGTATTTTCATTTTTATTTTTTATTTGTCATATTAAAACATGTAGGCTGCTTTAATTCTAAGTATATAAGTCAAATAAATAACAAAGAAATATTTGAAATACAGAATTAATTTTAAATACGAAAAGAATATTTTATGACAATAGAAATTTTAAATTTTTGATTTATGTTTATTGTGCTCGTAGTTTTTGAATGTAATAAGTATATAAAAGTCTTAAATATATTAAAAAGGATTTGTAATTGTGCAAACCACTTCACCGTCGACAGGTATGGGGAAAAAGTGCTTTTATCCCCGAGTTATCTCGGGGCAAACGGTGAAGTGGTTCAAAATTAAAAATATTTTTAAACTTCGCATTCGATTCCGGTAGAAATAGCAGTAATATTATTGTTACATGTAAAAAGATTAATGCAAACTTTTAAATATTTTTCAAAAAATAGTAAATTAAAATAATTATTAAAATAAAATAGAAAGTTCTAGTCTGTTCCGGTGCAGAATTTAAAAAATAATGTGTCTTTATCACAATTCCATGTTAAGAACCCCCTTTTTAAAAAATATGTAAAATGCAATACATTTAAAATTGATGCGCCGTTAAATAATAGGATAAAATAAGGATTTGTAAAAATATTTGCAGATTTTTTCATTATTAATCACATAGTGTGCAAATTATATACAATTGAATATGTGCATTTTGGCATGGGCATTTGCATATGAAAATTAAAGCTGGACTTATAAATATTTTTAAATTGTCTGGACTTTATATTTATGATAGACTAAAATATGAGGAGCTTCTATAAAGAATCCACAGAACTCTCTCTTCCCCCACTCCTGAAAACGATTACTTCTACCATATAAAATCTGCATGGGGTGCTACAATTTGATTGCGAGTTATAAGTGTTTGCGGTTTTCGGGCCCTTATATTCGGTTATACTAAAACTTCAAGGGTTCAGTTAAAAAATCTTATAATGTACCTCGTTTTTTAAAGAGTACGTTTACCGTACAAAATATGAGTGTGATTACGATAATTACAGAGAGAGTTATAAATGTTTTAATTTATCAGAACCTTATACTTAACATACACTAAAATGTATAAAAAGTCAACAGAGCCCCCCCCCCCCCTACCTTATAAAAAGATTATGATTATCATAGGAAATTTGTGTGGGCTACGACAATTTTGATCTGTGTTATAAGTGTTTGCGTTTTCGAGTCCTTATATTCGAGTTATACTAAAATTTAGGGAGTTCAGTTAAAAAATTTGATAATGTCCCTCCTTTTATAAAGATTACGTTTACCATACAAAATATGAGTGTTTTGCGATAATTATAGATCGAGTTATAAATGTCTTACTTTATTAGACCCTTATACTTATGATACACTAAAATATAGAAAATGTCAATCCCCCCCCCCCCCTTGTTTTTTAAAATGATTACCATACGAAATTTGTGTGTGTTTACTAAAATTTTAAGGCCTTTATTTAAAAAACTCTACAATGTCCTCTATAAAATTGTCACCTATTTCAAGTGCACAAAATTTCAGCTTGCTGGATAAGGGACCGAAATATCTCGGGACCGAAATGTCTTGGGACTGAATTGTCTCGGGATCGAAATGTCTTGGGACTGAATTGTCTCGGGACCGAAATGTCTTGGGACCGAAATGTCTCGGGACCGAAATGTCTTGGGACCGAATTGTCTCGGGACCGAAATGTCTCGGGACCGAAATGTCTTGGGACCGAATTGTCTCGGGACCGAAATGTCTCGGGACCGAATTGTCTCGGGACCGAAATGTCTTGGGATCGAATTGTCTCGGGACCGAAATGTCTTGGGACCGAAATGTCTCGGGACCGAAATGTCTCGGGACCGAATTGTCTCGGGACCGAAATGTCTTGGGACCGAAATATCTCGGGACCGAAATGTCTCGGGACCGAAACGGCGGGACCGAAATGGCGGGACCGAAGTGTCGGGACCGATGTGTCGGGACCGAAACGTCCTGCTTCCTGATAGTAGTAATGTACTTTTATAAAACGCATGTACAGTCGTGGAAAAAAAAAGTAAACACCCCCTACTAACTCCTCAACAAGTTATCGTAGAAGAAAGTTACTGATACCGAACGATTGGAAATAAAGTCTACTTTTAAATGATGTATATAAAATTTACTTAGGGGGCCATCTACATATTAAAACGAACCATAACTTTGTTTTTTTCAATAGCAGTACCCAATTCTGACAGCATAAATGAACTCTACACCCTTCAATTAGCCTAAAAACAAATTTTTATGCAATTCGTATCATACGTTTCCGAGAAATTAATTATTTTAAAACGAACTTATTTTAAGGGTTGTATCCAAATTGAAGTCCCGTACTGGATTGTTCACCGAGAGAGCCCCTTCCTTGATCAAGGCACCTTAAGCGCCACTCAAGGAGTCAATGAAGCGTGTTAGATTACAGTACAGCAGAATAAATTTCAAAATGTCTACTCACTTCCATCATAGACGGCCCCTTAAACCATCATTTTGCCGTTTTTTAAGCATAATTTGAAAACTACTTGAAATAAAAATGTGAAATTTTTGAATTTCCATAAAGCAGGACTTAATAAATCTAAATCCATCAAAAAAATTGTAGGTTGCAATTCATAATTTTTTCGAATATTAATTTTATAATTCATATCATACTATTATAAAAATTGCAAATTCAGCTTATTTATGTTTGGGTATATTAGTATTATTACTACAAAAAAAAATTAGCACATTAGGAGCATAATTTCGGGAGATATAAATAAAAATATGAAAATGTAATTTAAGATTAGAAGCACTAAATTTTGAATGTTTATAATTCAAAAACTTATCATTCAAATGACTTGAAATTTGGTGTCTAGGCATAGTTTGAACGGAAGATTTGAAATATCTCGTTAAAATTGGGCACTGCTATTGAAAAAAATGAAGTTTGGATTCGTTTTAATATGTAGATGACCCCCCTAAGAAAGTTTTATATACATCATTTAAAAGTAGACTTTATTTCCAATCGTTCGGTACCAGTAACTTTCTTCTACGATGATTTGCTGAGGAGTTAGTAGGGGGTGTTTACTTTTTTTTTTTCCACGACTGTACTTTTATAAAAAGAAAAACTATACAGTATTATCATCAAAATTTATTGTAACAAAATTTTTTTATAATAAGAGCCTTTATAATGCCATAAGATATTCAGACATGCATTTCAAAGTAACTTGAATCAGTTTTCTTATTTTGAGCACCCATAAGTAAATATATCAACGTTATTTCAAATATTTATGATTTATTGCAACACTTATGCATAACCTTTTGAAAGTAAATTGTTTGACAAAATTGTGATTATCTTAAAAGTTTAGTTATAGTATTTATAGAAAAATGGGATGCTTGAAGCTAACTTATATCTTAAAGATTTATTGAAGAGAGAAAATATTTTGTATTTAATTTCAGAATGTCATAAATTTCGGAAAGTCTCATTTTTAAGTAAATATGGTTTTCTAATAAATTATTTTTCATGTAACTTTGCATGGAGTTTTATATTTGATAAATGTCAAACTTATGAAAATGTTAGACCTAAAATTTTGAAAGTAAATAACAATATGTATAAAAATTTATGAAGCCGCACGAAGTTTCAAAATTTAAATTAAAAAATAAAGTTTAAGACAAACATTAATTGAAAGGTTTATATAAGGAAGAAGGCTTCGTACCATAACATATTTCGTTCCGGCTGAGTTAAAATTAAATATTTCGTTTCGTTTCTGTGACCGTAAAAACACGGTTTTTGGTACAGTTTTCACTTTCTCCTATCTTTACAAGAAGAAAGCATCGGATTCGTGGTAAATTTTGACTTCCGATTTTCGGTGTTTTATACATTTTAGTAGGTCTTGAACACAAATCGAGTGTTTTTAGAAAATGTCTGCCTGTGAGTCTGTGAGTCAGTCTGTATGTGACAAATCAAGAACTAATTCACGGAATTCATTAAAATTTTAGATTCAGTTAGACCTTGATATAAGTTGGTGCTGATTAGTTGTTGGTGTAAATTACCAAACAGGTGGCGCTGCTATACTGCATTTTTTCCTGTTTTCCATATAAGCTCTATCTCAAGAACTAATGCACAGATTTTTATCAAACTTCATACTTAGTTATGCGTTGACATGCGTTGTTTCTGATTAGGTTTGGTGTATATCGCCCTACAGGTGACGCTGCTATGCTGCATTTTTCACGATTTTTGCAATAGCAAGGACTAATGCGCGGATTTTTATCAACCTTCAGATTCAGTTACACATTGGCATTATTTGTTGCTTATTAGGCTCTTTGTATATCGCCCAACAGGAGGCACTGATATGCTGCCGTATTCACGATTTTTGCGGTAGCTCTATCTCAAAAATTAATGCACGGACTTTAATCAAACTTCATAGTCTGTTACACTTTCGCGTAAATAGATCCTTTAGCATCATCATGATGGGTATGGCCATTTAACTTTGGCAGTGTGATGGCGAATTTTGAAGTATTAACATATATGAGAGAGAATAAAGTGATGGGATTGTTACATCCGACTAGTTTTTTGTTCTATTAAGGGAACAAGGGACGTTCAAACTAACTTTTAAAATTTTTTTTAAAATTGAACATTAAATACTATTCAAGGGTACACTATAATGAATTATGGCATATATTTATCACACAAGAAATTAAAAGAAAAAGTGTAGGAAAAGAAGGAATTTTCCTGAATATTTTGATCGTGAACATTCAAAATGTCTCAATCTCACTCCATATCAATTAAAATCCTCAATTATTTGTTATACCAATACGGTTTACATCTACAAATAAATCTGTGCATCGGATTTTATTTATTTGAATATGCAAGTAAAAAAAAAATATATTTTCAAAATTTTATGAAATTTTTAGCAGTTTTGCATCATATTGCTGCACTTAACTAACTTTGACTTTTTCTATTATATTTAGTTACAAAAAACTAGGCCAAGTTTTATTTGTATATGTAAACCAAACTGGCATAAAAAATATTAGGGATTTTAATTGATATGGAGTGAGATTGGGGCATTTTGAATGTTCTTGATAACGCTTAAAATATTCAGGAAAATTGCTTATTTTTCACCTCAAAAATTTTTTCTTATAATTTATTGTGTGACATATATGTACCATAATTCACATAGTGAATAATACCATAATTCATCCCTTTAATAGAATTTAGAGTGTAATTTAAAAAAAAAATAAAAAATGAGTTTGGAGGTCCTTTGTCTCCTTAAAAATAAGGTTTTTTTCTGGCTTTATGTTCGCTATCGTTGCATAGCTGTAAATTCAATCAATACAAAAACCCTTAACGGGTTAAAAGTTTGTGACGCAGCACTTTATCTTATGCTCTAAGAATTTTAAATATGGAACTTTAAAATAATGATATCAAATTTTGAGTGACGCTATGCTATTAATTATAATCTCTCTATATATTATTTTTTTCATCTTTTTATTTTTTTATAATCGCATGTGCAAAAATTATGTTCAATTTAAAAAAAACGTATAAAAGTTTATTCATTGATGCTTTAACATTTACACCTCTCATAAAATTCCAAGTATGAGTTTTAAAAGATATGATATCAAAATTTTAGTGACGCTTTGATGTGGCTTTAAACGATTTGTTTTAAAATTAAATTTAAATTATTTTTGTTTTGGCTAAGATATATTCACACATCTAAATAATAGTTTTAATTTTCCAATATACTTTAAATATGTCACTTTCACTGAATTTATATGATGCATTTAAATGCATTTATTTGAATAAATTGATTTATCCTTTGTCCAATGCTATTAAAAATTTTAAATAAGATTTACGTAAATAATTTTTTTGCCTCATAGTATCCATTTGAATACATTTCACTTAGTTTGGATACAATGACGCAAAAAAATTATTTACGTAAATCTTATTTAAAATTTTTAATAGCATTGGACAAAGGATAAATCAATTTATTCAAATAAATGCATTTAAATGCATCATATAAATTCAGTGAAAGTGACATATTTAAAGTATATTGGAAAATTAAAACTATTATTTAGATGTGTGAATATATCTTAGCCAAAACAAAAATAATTTAAATTTAATTTTAAAACAAATCGTTTAAAGCCACATCAAAGCGTCACTAAAATTTTGATATCATATCTTTTAAAACTCATACTTGGAATTTTATGAGAGGTGTAAATGTTAAAGCATCAATGAATAAACTTTTATACGTTTTTTTTAAATTGAACATAATTTTTGCACATGCGATTATAAAAAAATAAAAAGATGAAAAAAATAATATATAGAGAGATTATAATTAATAGCATAGCGTCACTCAAAATTTGATATCATTATTTTAAAGTTCCATATTTAAAATTCTTAGAGCATAAGATAAAGTGCTGCGTCACAAACTTTTAACCCGTTAAGGGTTTTTGTATTGATATCATTACTTTTTTGAGGTTATTAAAAAAATAAATAAAACAATAAACACACGCAAAAAAAATTTAAAGACCAGTACAAAGAATTCATAGTAAGGATTTCCATTCACCTTCAATCTCTCCCCCCTCCCTCCCAGCAAAAAAGGATGACCATGCTTCAATTTTAAAGAGCCCCGTGCAATGAGATTTTTATAAGAACGCTTTGGTAAGATATGGAAGTAATGTACAATATGCATGTTTAGAGGGTATTTCTGTTGGTTTGTTTCAGAGATATAAAAAGCTATGTTACATTTTACTGTATAAAAAATTTACTTTGTTAAGAAAAATAGCAAGAAATATTACTCTTTAAACCTTTATATATATATATATATATATAACAATCATCGCTCACTTGTAAAAGTAATTACATACATTTATATTAAATCCAAAACTACAAATTTCTGCTTCTCCCTTTTCTCATTCCTAGTGCAAAAAAATTAAACATTCTTTAATTTTATATAAAATAATCTTTCACATCCCTATTTAAAATTCTTTATTAACAATAATAATAAATCATATAAAATAATCCCTGAGCTCCGAAGATTCCACTTCTACTTTTGGACCCACCTCTGCAGCTTACCTAAATAATAAAATCTTTCAAAAATTAGTTTGAAAAAAAAAAAATCTGCAACATTTGTTGCTCACTAACATAAATAAATAAATAAGCACTAACTTCCCTAATGTACAGTCATGCAAAAAAAAAAGTAAGCACCCCCTACTAACTCCTCATAGTCCAAGAGCTGTTAAACATTTTAGGGAAGGTATTTGAGGCACCCTGAAAATTTGTGCAACGCTTCTTTTGTAATGGCTGAATACAAAATCGAATGTCTGGCTGAAGGATCGTGGCCCAAAAACTGTGCCAGACACGTGTCAAGTGCCATTTTTTGACTACCCAAAAAAAAGGTATTTGAGGCACGCTGAGATTGAGGCAGAATAATATTTATGCTTAGAAAAAAATATTTTGAAAATGACAGACACTTTAGTCGGCACAAAAACTGTGCCAGACACGTGTCTGGCACAGTTTTTGGGCCACGATCCTTCAGCCAGACATTCGATTTTGTATTCAGGCATTACAAAAGAAGTGTTGCACAAATTTTCAGGGTGCCTCAAATACCTACTCAAAAATGTTCAACAGCTCTCCTACTATCAACAAATTACCGTAGAAGAAAGTTACTGGTACCGAACGATTGGAAATAAAGTCTACTTTTAAATGATGTATATAAAATTTGCTTAAGGGGTCATCTACATATTAAAACGAACCATAACTTTGTTTTTTTTCAATAGCAGTACACAATTCTTACAGCATAAATGAATTCTACGCCATTTAATTAGCCTAAAAACAACTTTTTATGCAATTCGTACTATAAGTTTCCGAGAAAATAATTATTTTAAAACAAGCTTATTTTAAGGGCTGTATCCAAATTGAAGTTCGGTATTCGATTGTTAACCGAGGGAGCCCCCTTCTTGATCAAGGCACCTTAAGCGTCACTCAAGCAGTCAATGAAGTCTGCTAGATTGCAGGACAGCGCAAGACATTTCAAAATATCTTGTCACTTCTATCATAGGCGGCCCCTTAAACCATTATTTTGCCGTTTTTTAAGCACAATTTGAAAACTATTTGAAAAAAAAAAAGTGAAATTTTGAATTTCCATAAAGCAGGACTTAATAAATCTAAATCCATCAAAAAATTGTAGGTTGCAATTCATAATTTTTTCGAATATTAATTTCATAATTCATATCATAAAATTATAAAAATTGCAAATTCAACGTATTTATGTTTAAGTATATTAGTATTACTGCTACACAAAAAATTAGCAAATTAGGAGCATAATTTCAGGAGATATGAATAAAAATATGAAAATGTAATTCAACATTAGAAGCACTATATTTTGAATGTTTATAATTCAAAAACTTATTATTCAAATGACTTGAAATTTGGTGCCTAGGCATAGTTTGAACCGAAGATTTGAAATATCTCGTTAAAATTGGGTATTGTCATTGAAAAAAATGAAGTTTGGATTTGTTTTAATATGTAGATGGCCCCCTAAGCAAATTTTATATACATCATTTAAAAATAGACTTTATTTCCAATCGTTCGGTACCAATAACTTTCGTCTACGATAATAATTTATTAAGGAGTTAGTAGAGGGTGTTTACTTTTTTCTTTTCCGCGACTGTACATTTCACCTTTTCTCCCTCCCCCTACTCCCCAGCATTAAAATAATTTAAATCTTTATTTTTATACAGAAAATTCTTTTATATAAATTATCCTCCGATTCCTCAAAATTACCACTTTCCCACTCCAGCCTAGAGATTTCCAATCTTTAAAGCTTCTGAGAAAAACGGATCTGCAAAGTCTGTTGCTTAATAATAAAAAATATACGTATAACCATGTACACTTTAAATTATTTTTCACACAATCAATTGATGTCATGATAATAGTTGTTCTCAGCGAATAATGTGTTGGCTGGGCTGTCGTACAGATAGCTCAATTGAAAGAGTACTGGCAATTAAAGCCAAGGGTTATTAAAGTTCGCTGTAATTCAAAATATTTAACCCCTTCGCGACAAGAGCCCTTTGGTTAATTTTTAACCTTTTACTACAGGTTTTTAAAAGCAGAAAATTTTCTGTAATTGAACACAGAAATGCTCCGATTAAAGAAGGTAAACTTTACAATTAAAAATAAGTGGTGAGAATAATGAAGGATTCTGAACACCTTAAGTGGCTAAGTATACCGGTCGCTCATCCCCAAAGGCTTAAAGATGCTTTTTTGCTATTATAACCTTTAGGATTTACAATATAAAAAAATCTTAATCACTTCTGAGGTAAATAAAGACAGTGGAAAAAAATCAAGATGGCAATGTTTTGATTGGTAAATTCTAAGCTGAGCAATTTGTGCTACAAAATGAAAAAATTATAAAGTTGTAATAATGCCCTCTTCAGAGCAGTCACAGATACTAAATCTTTAAGGTTTTTGATGAGTGAACTTGAACAACAGATGAATATAGTAGAAGATCTTTATAAAACACACCTTGGGATGAGAAGTTGTGTGTATTATTGAATTTTGCATTATTTAGATCATATTTCATACATCATTAAATTTACCTCGTATACATGCTTTGAATTACATTCCTTGGAACCAGAAATTGTGCAAATTATAAAATTTTACATAATAGGTACAGATCACACACTATTAAATTACCTTAAAGAATGATCCAGATATGCCTGGGCAAAATACAGTCGGACCTCGTTTTCCCGACACCCGGTTTTCACGTCACTCCGTTTATCACGTCAGTTTTTCAAAGTCCCGATTTTCTGTATATGATTTTAATGCAAATAAACTCCGGATTTTACGTCGTTGAATAATTTTCAACTCCGGATATCCCGGCGGATTTTCTTGTGGCCACACGGCGTTTTTCATCCGACTAAAACGGAAGCATTGCATTGCATTGAAACGTTCAGTAGTTATCTAACATACATTTCTGAAACAACGAATATTAATTACAATTCATTGCATAATATCGAAAAAATAATTGTAGGATCTAGCTAAAGCAAACCTTAATTCATCGATATTTCATGTAACAATAAAAAAATCAGTCATCATAAATCTGATTTTTATCCTTTTCAATTTTCTTTTTTGTGTTTATTTTGTTTAACAGTAATGTTGTATTGCTTAAAACTGCAAGAACAGTTATGAATTTAAAATTGTCTTAAATTAATTAAAAATACAGCTTTTTATAAACCTATTTTTCTCTAACTCCGGTTATCGCGACACACCGCTTATGACGACACTTTTTTCTGGACATTAGAGTGTCGGGATAACGAGGTTCAACTGTAATTATAAACAGTGGTAGCTCGTTACTGACAGTTTTGGGGACACTAAATGCATTGTCGGCAAATTTATTCCTTTTTCACTATTTTTAATAATAATGAAATCTTTGCCCTATTTTTGGCAGAACTTTCTTCCATTAAATAAGGCAAAAATTTAGTAAAAAAAAAACTTTTGGAAGGCATGCATTTTAGTGCTGCAAGAAAAACCTGTCATGAGTTACTACTGATTATAACACCCATTTACAAAAAAATTTAATATAATAACATTGTTTTCATTACTCCAAAATAATGTGTTAAAGAGGATAATGCATCAAATTTAGTGTTCCAAGAAATAGCAATATTTGTGAAATACCTAAGCTTCTTAACTGCAAAATTCATTGTTTACATATGAGAAATACATTACATTTTCTGCATTAAAATGTTTAAGTGGCAGACTTTTGTGATTGAACAAGAACTGCTTGCAGAGTGCTTTTAATGATTTTAGAATGTAAAATTATGGCTCTTAAACTGCTATTAAACCAATACAGTAATAGGGATAAAAAAAATCATTAAATAGTTCATTTTAAAAAATTATTTGTATTTTGATCAGATATACCGATTATTACTACCATATGTTATATGTAACATATTTATTAGAAAAGTTACAACTATTTTGATGAAGTTTTGGATCCCCCCCCCCTCCCTGACATACTGTCAAATTTCGCGAGGGTTTTTTTTTCTTGTGGTGTTCCTCCCCCCGACCGAGAATGGAGCAGGTTTTTTACAATCAACTGATTAATTTTGTTTTTCTTTTATTGCTACTTTTTTATGTTAGTGTGGTGATCTTTCAAATGCTATTGCACAACGAGGCGATAAACGTGCTACTCTGTAAATGATACGGCAACCCTCCAGTGTACAGGTGGAATTGATAAAAAGAGTTTTTGTAATCGGAATATGCGGAATGTTAAAGAATAGTGGATGGTTTAATGAAAGAAGAATAAAAACATAATATTTAATTTAAGATGCGAGGCAGATTAATATATTAATTGAAATGGTTACTGGGTAATCACTTTATTAGTTTATACAAAGTCTAATTATCATGACAGCTACAATGCAGCTGCTAATGAAATTTTGTGAAACCAATCTTTTCTAAATAGTAACATGTTCTGAATTGTTCTTATTTACAATAATACTTCATTACCACAAATACCATATAAGGGAGCTGGCTACTTTTATATTTTTTAAAAGTAAATTATTTAAAGCTTTCTTTTAAGCATATTAACTTTAAAATTAAATAAAAACAAGTATCTTACTTTTGCAAAAAAGCTGTTTTATCTTATTTATCTGTAAACTTTAATTACTAAATAAGGAAAAGCATCATGATGAAAATTTTTACTTTTAGGAGCTCAAAACAACCAGTCAAGATAAAATGGTTCATTTTGAGCTAATCGTGATAATTTAAGTATATAAAGTAGAATTTACGAGTACTATCAGTCGAAAATATGTCCAAGACTGAAATCAGTCCTGAGACTGAAGGTCTTGTACCCATGGCTGTAATCAGCCTAAAAGAAATGTTTCAGGGTTTTTTTTTTTTTTTTTTGTTGTTGTTTTTTTTTTTTTTCTTCTGTTTTTCTTTTGTTACAGAGATAAACAGAAATAAGAATTTTTTTTCCCCTTTAGGTTTAATTTTATAAAAATAAAATACTACGATGCTTTAATTTTTGAAGCTGAAAAGAGTTATGTATAAAAAAAAAAATAAATAAACGAAAGATACCCATATTTCGAAAAAGATGTCATTTTAAGTCAATTTTCGTTTATAATGTTATTAGAAACGATTCGCAAATGAATCATTTTATAAACGGGATTGAAAATCTTAATTTTGATTTCTTCATACCTTTCATTTAAATTGTGCGTTCTTTAAAAATGAATGATTTTGTTTAATTTCTTTAAAAGAAGACTCAAAACACAAAATTAAATTAGTAATCTATCTGTATTACACTCACATATCACAAGAAATACCTATGCCACACATGAACGTTATTTTGTAAGGAAAACAGTTATGAGTATTGTTGAAAAAAAAAAACAATTCAGAACATTATACTAATTAGAAAGGATCGGTTGCAAAGAATGCTGTCTGGATAATTAGAAATTGTACTCACTTTCTCCCCTTGGAATACCATTTCAAGATCTTTGATATTTCTTATTTCTTCAGTCAACTTCGCGTATCGCGTAGTGATACATGGCGAAGTCTTATGGCGAACGCGATGAATTTTCATTTCGATACGAGAATTTGCGATAAATATCGAATTTCGATACGGGAATTTTTTTTTTAAATGTGAAATATTTTCTCCTTAAAAAATGTTTACTTACTATGAATAACAATGAAATAAAATACATATAATTACAAAATACTGTTCCATTTAAAAAAATCAGTCTAAGTATTTTAAAGCACATAATAAACTGTTTTTGTAGTTTAAAAAAAGATTTATTGCCAATATTCAGATTTTTAACTGTGACCTTAATCGCGCACAACCGATGTGCAACGTTCTGTCTGCTAGCCCATAGAATAACATGTAATCCGCGATCCTAAGAAGTCCAATTTTTCAGGCGGATTATATAAAAATTAAGAGTTTTCCTAGATACTAGGTTAGTGTTATCCACTTCATCAAAAACAGATTCATTTTATATATTAATGTTTTTAAAAAAATCTACACCGTTTCGGAGAAAAAAAAAAGACAAACTTACACCATCGAAATTGCTTTCAAAATGGGTTTACAGATCTGAAAATATACTGCACGTAGAATTGTAAAAAATTCAGAATAGGATTAGACTGCAGATATAAGACTGTTTTAAAAAAATCAGAACAATAGGACCTATATTTGCTGAGTTATTAATAGGCGGCTTTTCGCATTTTCTTTGATGTCGAGTTAGCTGTATATATGAGTTCCGCCATCTACGAATTCTACGATACGATTTTAGGCTTAAGGCTGCGTCACTCGGAATACTACCGTCTTCCATGATAAATTATCCAAAAACTGGCCATTTAAGATAATATAAAATATATCAACATGCCAAATTATAAAATACTTATTTTATAGTTGTATAGTTTATAGTTTTATAGTTTACTTTGTTTCGCAAAATTATTGTTTTATTATAGAAGGTTTATACAGAAGAATTAGTATTCAATTTATTCCCTTCTTAATCTGAAAAGAGAAGATGTCAGTGTAAAATCGCCAAAAAATCAGTATTTTTTTAGCCTAAAAAATTCTACGATTATTTCATTTTCCAACATCCCCCTTCTCAATGCTCAGTTAAAAAAAAAAATGTGTAAAATAATTCTAACGAAATACCTATCACGTGGCTTTTAAATGTGTTTATCTCCAAGTGATGTTTTTGAACTAATGAGCATTGTAAGAATTATAGAAATTAAATTATCTACTTCAGATTGAGAGGGAATCTACGCCAGACATGCATTTATCTAGTGAACAACTAAATTTGATTAAATAATTATTTCATTCAATTAAAATAAATTCTTATCTTTTGACTAACGCTATTTCTAAGGATTTTTTTATCATTTGTTTCACAAAATTGCATATTAGTAATTTAAGCTATTAGTAATAATAATGGAATTTTTATTCGTGAAGAATAATGGTTTTTCAGTTTTCTACATCAATTTAAATTTTTAAAATCCGTATTTGTTTGAAAAATACCGTTACAAAGCAGCAGTGCTTGTGCAAACTACGGATAATTTTCTTGTTTTGAGCTTTCTGGTGATCAGATTATTATTATTATTTTTTTAAATGGAATTGTTGTTTTAGGTTTGTCTAATCCAGAAAGGTGAACCTATGGCACGCGTTCATAAGTGGCACGCAATAGAATATTTCCAGCACAACGTTGATTCAGGCTCTAAAACACAATACAATGAAATTAAACAAAATACACAAATTTAAACACCCTGAACCGTTCTTTTTTTAAATTTTTTCTGACATTGAAATAGAGCAATTTATTGAATTATAATCTATTTCAATATAAACTCGGTTTTTGGCGTCAGATGCCGCCATCCGAAGAATCTACAAGAGTCTTTTTCCATTTTTTTCAGTCAAGGATCCATTCCTCTTCCAGACCACTATCTGTTTCAATTTGGGTTCAATAATTTATTAAATTAAAAGAACATTTGGTGTATATCGAAATGAAGGATCATCAGTGGATATAAGTAAAAATAACAATGATATAAATATAACAGCACGAAATTTGCCAGGTTTTCTAATTTTCAATCTTTTTCTGACATTAAAATGCAATTTACTGAAATATAATCTACTTAAATATAGGTTAAATAATTTATTAAGTTAAAAGAACATTTGGAATATCAAAATGAAGGATCATCACTGTCTATAAGCTAATGATAAAATTATAACCGAACGAAGTTTTCCAGCTTTTCTAATTTTTAATTTTTTCTCGCACATTGAAATGCAATTTATTGAACTATAATCTATTTCAATATGGGTTCATTAATTTATTAAATTAAACGAAGAATTGGAGTATATCGAAATGAAGGATCGTCAGTCTATATGGGGCATTCTCACAATCTTTTGACTTTCATGTCCCTGAATAATAATAATAATAATTTTTATTTTAATACAATTTTTTGTATTTTTTTTTATTTCATATACTGGAGAATATCCCTTTGCATGATTGCACAGCAATATTAACGAGATAAATAAGTTTTGGACGATGTTGGGGGTCCAAACACCTGGAAAAGTCCTATACCATCCCTTGTCCCTGATGCTGATTTTTAAGTTTGGAGCTGTCTGGATAAAATTATTTCAATAAAAATAATTCGATGTAATTTTTTTCTAAAACTGGAACTATTGTTTTATATAAATATGTAGCTAAAAATTAACCTGCACACATTTTTAGGCTTGCTATTATTTTTTAAACTCTGTCCCTGGGCTTTAGATTCCTTATCATCCTTCTTCTAAATTTATACAGAAAATCATTTCAGATGCAGCCACAGAATTTTTTTCAAGTTTTTTCTCATGCAGAAGTATGCTAGAGAAAGAATGTCTAAAATTCTTTGGCAGGAAATTTACTGTAGAATTTAAATTAGCATTTAAATATCAATTTCAAACATCGTGGCTTTATTGGTAGTCTCACCGTCCCCAAGGTTTATTCCTGCACTTTTCGAGGTAAATTAAAAAAAAATTCATTTAATCCAATGTTAACAACTGTTTCTAAAAATCAATGAACATTGTGGCTATCACTTAGTCTTAACATGATTTTCCTAAAAATAGGTGGTAATTTTCCTTACCGTTCCATCCTTACAGTCCATTTTTTTACCATTTCGTCCCTTTTTTCTCCAATACCATCCCCTTTTTACTTTTTTCTATCTTCAATAGAAGAAAGTATTGTAATCGAAATTTTTTTCGACTTCCGGTTTTCGACGGATTTACACGTTTTAGGGGTCAGAGATCCCAAAAACATGTTTATAGAAAATGTCTGTCTGTCTGTGTGTCCGTCTGTTTGTCGCCATTGTACCATTAAAAAGTTTATGAAGTTCTGCATAGAATTGAACCAAATTTTTATTTTAAGTTTTTGGCTATGGCAAGCAGATCCTCCCTGAATTTGGAAAAAATCGCCGGTAGGGGGCGCTGTAACAGCGATTTTTGTGCGATTTTGAATATTGTACCATCCAAAAGTGTATGAAGTTATGCATAGAATTGATCCAAATTTTTATTTTAAGTTTTTGGCTATTGCAAGATGGTCCTCCCAGAATTTGGGAAAAATTCGCCGGTAAGGGGCGCTGTAACAGCGATTTTTGTGCGATTATGAATATTGTACCATCTAAAAGTTTATGAAGTTATGCATAGAATTGAACCAAATTTTTATTTTAAGTTTTTGACTATAACAAGCAGGTCCTCCCTGAATTTGGAAAAAAATCACCGCTAGGGGGTGCTATTTTTGCGATTTTTGTGCGATTTTGAATATTGTACCA
The DNA here is from genome assembly GCA_963932465.1 of Maratus speciosus. Taxonomy (NCBI): domain Eukaryota; kingdom Metazoa; phylum Arthropoda; class Arachnida; order Araneae; family Salticidae; genus Maratus; species Maratus speciosus. The sequence continues at coordinate 486,022,415 of OZ010793.1, forward strand.
TCGAAAAGTGTATGAAGTTATACATAGAATTGAGCCAAATATTTTGTGTTTCTTTTTGATCATGGCATGAAGGTCCTCCCTCAATTTGGAAAAACACCGCCGGAAGGGGGCGCTATAATTGCAATGTCTGTACCATTTTCATTATTGTACCATCGAAAATTGTATGAAGGTATGCATAGAATTGAACCAAATTTTTTGTGTACGTTTCTGGCTATGGCAAACAAGTCTTCCCTGAATTTGAAAAAATCTGCCGGAAGGGGGGCGTTGTAATAGCGATGTTTGTGCCATTTTCTTTATTGTACCATCGAAAAGTGCATAAAATTATGCATAGAATTGAACCAAAGTTTTTCGTGCATGTTTTTGGCTTTGGCCAACAGGGAATTTGGAAATATTGCGCGGTAAAGGGGCTCTGTGATAGCGATTTTTGTATGCTTTTCTTGATTTTTCGTAGTTCTGTTGTCCATCGGCGGCGCGTGCAGAGGCGGAAACTCGGTTTTTGCTAAGCCGGCTATTCGCAAACATCTGATAACAACAGAATAAGCAAAAACTATTAATTTTAACAAATATCATGATATTGATTAATTCATTTTTAGTCCGTTTAATTGACTGAAACAGAAATTTAAGAGGAAAATCAAAGTTTATTGAACTAATAATATTGAAGTATTAACATGTGTAAGTAATTTTTGATATATTATGTATAAGATAGAAGAAAGTTTCGGGATTGGCACATCCAACTCGCTGGTGGAGAAAAGATATAACTTTCGCTCTAAAAAGGTGCGTTCAAGCACATTGCATTACATGAATTTTTAATTTATTCAGAATGATTATTCTTTTGCACAATTTCATATTTACTGTGACATTTGTTTTCTGTCTTATATGACAAAGTAAAAATTATCCGAATTTGAATATCTAAAACTTTCAAATGCATTTACAATAAAGAATTATTTCAGTGGTACTTTAGCATTATTTAACGGGGAATTAACCCTTTATGTACTGAATTATGAATTCATGAAAATTTCATCTTCTAAAGCCTTTTTCGTGAATTTTTGAAACAAAATTAGAACATTTACCTAATCATTTAATAAATTTTAGAAGGATTGGAGAATTTAGAAGGATTCGTTAAATTTGAATTTATAGGGATTTCGTGTAATATTTAAAATTCCACTCAAATCTTTTATTTTAAATATTTTTCTTAGTATTTTGTAGGAATTATGAAATCGGAATTATGAAATCTACGAATATAATGTTCTTACAATAGAAATATAGAAATATTTCTGAATTGAAAAATCCCCCCCCCCCCTCCAACGCCAAAGAAGCTGAAAAGATGCAAAGACCAAAGAAATCATCCTTTAAAAAATATTTTTGTTTTGTGAAACCCATAATGCTTTTGGAACATCATAAAGTAATGCATCTATAACTCATTCTAAATTATATTTCTACTAATCGATGTATTAAATTAATTTTATAACAAGTTATTTTAATGGTACTTATAAGTGCCGTCAGTAGATAAAGGGTTAAAGGGACAATTTTTTCTGTACCGAAGGTTGCGAGCAGCGTCTCTGTAGGCCGTGTTAATTCCCAATAAATTAGGAGCTTATGTTTCTTGCTAATTCTTTTGCCGTCAACTTTCTGTTGTAATCGCACTTTTTTTTACAATACATTTCATGAGATTTGAATTGAAGACATTGCAAATAAAATGAATATTTCTTATCGGTGCAACATATTTTAATTATCTTGCAGATAAAATTGTGAATTTTAACATAAATTGTAGCGAAAAAATAAAGTCCCGCTGAACAACAAATTTTTAATGTAGAGGGAACCTAAACAGGTATTTTCGTCATAGAATGTGTAGCTGTAAATGGTGCGTTTAAGCGCTGCTGACTAAATTGTAGTTTACATAATTTCTTTGTTCTAATCATAAAAAATCAAAGGATAATACTTTTTGATTAACAAAATGAATGAGGCATCTTTTTCTTTTTAAGTCAGAAAAATATTTTTAACTATTGTTTTGCAGATTTATCCTTTATTTTCCGTCATTTTTCGTCATACAATGTGTAGCTGAAAATGACGCGTTTAAGCGCTGGTGACTAAATTGTAGTTTACATATTTCTTTGCTCTAATCGTAAAAAGTCAAAGGATAACACTTTTTGATTAACAAAATGCATGAGGCATCTTTTTTTTTTTTTTTTTTTTTTTCTTTTTAAAGTCAGAAAAATATTTTTTAAACTATTGGTTTGAAGATTTATCATTCACTTCCGTCATTTTTGACGGCGATTATATACTAGTGCATAATATAAAATATGAAAATAAAAACATGTGTAAACCATTTATAAAATGCATTGCAATTCCAAAATAAAAATTAAACTTATATTTAAATATTTTAATACATACTAATGCTCTGTTACTGAATTGCCGGCAATAGTTGATTATCCCATTCACCCATTTCGACTAATTATATCCCAACAAAAAGTTTTCGGTAAAAAAAAAAAAAAGTTCGCACAAGTTAAAAGCCAAACATCCCAAATCTTTCATTGAAAATGGCTTCCTGCGACTTGGCCGTTAATGCTTTCTACAGCATTTCAAAATTAATGACTGGAAATTACACATTTATGAATTATTTAAATATTAAAAGTAATATTAGAATGCGAAGAGGCAAATTCTCATAAAGACAATATAAGTAAAAGATTTCTGATAAATACCATTTAGTTTCAACAAACATTAGTTTTAATTACATATCATTTAGTCCACTTGTGGTTTAATTGCCATTTTGTACGGTCTAAAGCTAAAGTCATTAACGTAAAACTCAAGAAATAAATATATAAAAAAATTTACTGACTTCAAATCTCACAATATGTTACATTATATTTTATTGTATAATATCGAAATCTTGTGTATTGACGAAAGAGATTTTTTTCGTTTGAACATTTATTATACTCTGTTCACACTAAAAACTTAAGATATCTTAGATTGCCAATTTTGAAGTGGTACCCTCCCGGAATTGGGTGCCTGTTCACATCGAGAAACTTACCTTAAGATATCTCAGTACGGTCACTGTGTCTTTGATCTGATCAAAAGTAAAGTATGCGCATGCACTTAAAATAAAAACGGCCGCAACAGCCAATCAGTAAAAGCGAAGCTTCATAGCCAACGAGAGTGAGTGGTCGTTCCTGTATCTAGCCGAAGTAAGTCGAAACTTACTGAGAGAGTTTGTGGAACTCTCTCAGAGAGTTCGGCGGCCTAAGATATCTTAAGTATCGTAGTGTGAACATAGTATTATAGTTTGTTTGCATACATGAAGAAGTATTCCATTTATAAACTGTTAAAAGCTGTAACTAATTATATTTTAGCAATTAGGGATATTATCTCCTGAATACAAATATTTTGTTATTTTTAACTTCTAAACATTTAAATAGACCGAAGTTGTTTAAATGCTTTTTTCAAATGTGTATTTTATTTCTGTAGTCTGCGCCACAAATGCCTAAATTAATAAAAAAATGTAGTTGGCATGTAGTTCATTTGTACATATTTGAAAGTTTGAAAAACTCTCTCGAAGGCATTAACGGCCAAGTCGCAGGAAGCCATTTTCAATGAAAGATTTGGGATGTTTGGCTTTTAACTTGTGCGAACTTCAGATATCACTACTTTTCCTGGCCGAAACATTAAAGAGAACTTGGCGCTTTTTTTTTTACCGAAAACTTTTTGTTGGGATATCACTACTTTTTGTATGTTTTTTTCAAGTTTGTCATTCTAAACTATATTAATATGAAAAAACTTAAATTTTGGTACTTTTATGTTAGCCGGGAGCAAATCTCCTCATTAGCCTTTTGTTTTTTCGGCAATAGCAGTTTTCATTTTTCAGATGTGTAAATTAGAAACAATGCTTTGATTTTCAAATAAAACATTTTGGTTTGTGTTATTATTTCTTATTTATTTATTTATTTATTTCTATGTTAAATATTCTATTAAATAAAATGAGGGAAATGCATATATTTTAATTGAGATGACTGGAAAGTTTATATCTTTAAATGAAATGAATGCAATATGACCAATGGAGTTGGGAACAGTATTTGGCGAATTGCCACTTGCGCCCGGCTAACATAAAAATACCTAAATTTATTTTACTGAGCTTTACAAATTTATACTTTATTTCTTTTTATATTAAAGTACTAGCCGCCTCTAGCAAGCAGTATTTATCGTATTAATTCCATGTTAAACGTTGCATCATGTTACTGTTATTCATAATTTAATTTACTTGCCCATTCTTTCGCCAAGTCGGAAGCTTTTGATAGAGAAATCAAGAACACTTTACGATCATGGAAGCACATCATATATTTTGTGTTGTTTTGTATTTCATCTTTCGTGACAAATATCTCTTAACTCACTTATGCATGTTTCCTTAGCAGTTACGATTCGTTCTCTAATGCGGAAATTTTTAATCCTATTAAGTAATCTTTTCTAATTGGGCTCACTGCCAATTGTTGTATTTTAACTGATACGACTGGGTACAAGTGAAATGGTTCTTATGAAATCCTTTGACAATATCTGCATTTGCATTAAACCGTATTGATGCTAATATCTTTTTGTTTCACGTTAACCTTTTCAATAGACTCGATTACGGAAGAATAGAAGATCTACCGGCTCACTGCCATGATCTATTTGAAAATCTATCCTTCTTCTCATCTGATCGTGTGGAAGAATTAGTCAATGTGCCATGGTTTAAAAGATTTTAGCTAATTTTATTCGAAACCTGAAAACTAAAATGCGAGGAACCGGATTATAGAAGATTCATTCAAACGTACATATCGATTAACAGGTTACATATTATAGAATTATAATAAACATAAGGAGAAATGGCAGTTTCAATGCTTTAATAGTTTCCGTAAATTATCTTTTTATAGTACAGAAGTTTTAACGGTGTAAAGATTAACAACATAGTCACAGTAAATATAATAACAGTACAATATAATAACAATAGCAGAGGTTTTGGGCAGTGACGAAACTATTAACACTTTGGAAATATTAGTAAGTTATATCATTTAACTATTTAGATGATATGTGGAAAAATAAAAATAGATGGCCCGAATTAATAATTAACTCATTGAAAAATAGCCACTAGCGTCAAATATTTGCCAAGCTTGGCGACATTTAGCAAAGTTTTGCCAAATTTGGTAATATATCATGTCAATTCTCAAATTTGGCGACAAAAAATGTTTTGTTTATTCTGACGCCATAATGATGCATATGTATTATGTATTAACATAAGTTCATTAACATCACTAAAACGCACTTAAAGGAATAGTGTTCCATAAATAGTAGGGATAATTGCCAGATTGACCAGAGTGCTATTGAGATTAGAATTCCGACATTTATAATAGACCGGGAAGCGCCTGTACACACCATCACCTCATCGAGTTTACAGCCGAAATTTTAGGATTAGTTAAAACTAGATTAGCATATTTAAATGCAACTGGTCTGTTAAGTCATATCTTGGTGGAAACCATCTGAAGACCTAATTTTAGTGGATAACTGATAGGTTTACTATTGTATTTTCCTGCATCCAAAAGTTTGGAAACGTGGAGGAATGAATGCAGGAAAACACAATCGAAAATCCACCAATTAACCCGTAAAATCGGGTGTGTAGGTGGTTTCCACAAAGATATGACTTGGCAGACTAGTTACATTTCAATACGCTAATCGACATTTAACTAATCTTAAAATTTCAGCCGTCAACTCGATGAGGTGATGATCTGTGCAGACGCCTCCCGGTGTTTAATAAAATTTGTTTTAAGGAAGTAAAAGATAGAAATATGGACAGATAAACTGAAAGATTTGCCTTATTAAGATTTTTGCAAAAGCATATAAAAATTCATTCAGCTTGAAATCATGTAACACCTTTATAACTCAGGCTAATTTTCTGTAATCGAGTTTTGGCGACCAACATAGCTATAATTATAATCTTTCTTTTACAGATTTAAAATTAACAATTAATTAACAGTAATTAGGCTAATAATACAATATAATAACATTAGCAGCGGACTTCGGACGCCGCATCTGTCGCACATCGTTAAAGACAGTTTATTAGTTACACATTTAATTTAATTAAAAGGAGATTTTTAAACTTTCATATGGAATTAGGATATTTTTCTACTATAGGGACCTTGGCATTTTTTTTTAAATCTTGGCGCAAGTCGGACTTCAGAAACTGAGATATGTTTCCAAATGATATAAACAACTATGAAAACACGTTTATTAGTTACACATTTCATTTAATTAAAAGGTGATTTTTAAACTTTCATATGGAATTAGGATATTTTTCCACTATAGGGACCTTGGCATTTTTAAAAAATCTTGGCGCAATTCGGACTTCAGAAACTGAGATATGTTTCCAAATGATATAAACAACCATGAAAAAAAAAACCTGATGAACTTTTATGTTATTTATATATGTGTTTATATGCATATAAACATTTTATTTATACATTTATAAAATATTATTTTTCATATACAAATTATTTATGTTGGTATATAAAAATAAATAAACGGGTTCCTTACATTAAATAAATTGTATACATATGGAAAAAATTGCTTGTGTATATGACATAGTAAACAGATTGCAAGAAAATACTTTATTATCAAATTTCTTTTCTCGTCAAGGCTATTTTCTGTATTTCGCCAAGGCTACTATATCGGAAACGTACCGAATTGCGGTTATATTATGTTAAATGTTTTATTGTTTTAATATCGTAAATATATCATAACCTATACTGATTAAAATTTTTAGGTACATTCATTTTTCCTAATTAACAAACATCTTTGGAAAAGCATATATATAAAATGTTATTCTGCTTGAAATCATGTGACCCCCTTCAAATCTCTGTAATCGAGTTTTGGCGACCAACATTGGCACAATTGAATGTGTTAAGGAACTGTTTACGGCCAAATGAACACCCCCTGTTTGAAGGGTTTAGAGGCGTAAATTCTGTGTTTTCAGATTTTTCTGGTTAATTGTGCTACAAACCCAACTTACTTGTGAAATTTCATGATTCTACGACTTTTTAGAAGTACCTTAGTTATTTGATGATGCGAAGTGAGTCAGTGACAAAAAAGCGCTTTTTCGGAATTTAATATTTCGAAAACTACTCAATACAGAAACATGAAATCGTGGAACCTTAGTTCAGTTTGACCATACGAACATGTGTATAAAAGAAAAATTTCTATATCTCTTCCTAAAACGACGTTATGAGAAGGTGAAAAGTATGCCGAAATGGTTCAGGAAAAGGTAGCTTACGGTTTGTGCGAACTTGGCGGACGCACTGCCGTGCTCCCAGATAAATTGCCAAACTACTCCAAAAATTATACAAATTGGCATAATTTTTATTTTAAATAACGAAAGAACAAATAAATTAGTAAAAGATTAATAAAAATACAAATAAAGCGTCGAATTAAAAATCACTAGATGACGTAACAAACACGTGTAACGTGTTTAATGAAATGTGAATGTGACATTTACTATAAGACATTTTTGGCATTTAATCTTACTAGGGAATCGTACCCGGGCTTCCCGGGTTAAAGAATATAGGTGAAAACATTTTTTTTTAAATTGAAAACTAATATTTTTTTTATATGCAATAAATTTTTTAGATTGTCCACTTACATTAAAAAAGCATTTTTCATATGCAAAATACGAATTGTACAATCAAATAAATTTTTGAAATTTATCAAAAGTGATATTTTCTTATTAGCCGCATGCTAAGAGTTATTTGACGAAGATTTTGCTACTTATGACATCCTTTTATATTCTGATAATTTCAGAGCTTATACATGTCTGTTAAGTTTGTATTTTATTTATATTATTTTAGTTATTTATTGATAGGTAAAAATTTTTAATGGATATTAGCCGTAAGAAAATGATGAACTCTTTATTTTGATTTCAGGGCACACGAATTAATCTTTGGTAATCGAGCTCCGCGCTATATAGATAAATTAAAAAGTATTTCATGCTTTAAAATTGTTTTTAAAACCATAGACAATCAGTAAACTGAGATAAACTTTGCAAACAAATTCCATTTGAAAAAAAAAATCCTATTTGGTGATCTAAAAATTTTAATTTTACGATTATAAATATGCTAGATTTGTATTTTTACAATGTTATTCTTTTATTAGTTTATAAAAGAAGTATTAACTTCGTTAATTTGTCTTTCAAAAATATGTTAGATTGGTGGTTTTTTTAATATTATTCTTTTATTCGTTTATAAAGGAAGCATTAATTTAGTTATGCAAAAATAATAGAAACAATAAATGAAAAATGTTTGTTGCTTTATAAGTGCAAAATGTTTATTATTATTATGTATTGAAACCGGCACGAGATAAGATAAACTTAAAATAAAATCATGCTTAAAAATTATTTTAGAAAATATCAATCAATTCATCAGTCAATGAAGATACAGTTTTTAAACAAATTGCATTTGAAAGCAAATTCTTTTCCATATGCGACGAAAATTGAAAATGTACGATGGTCAGAAGATTAAAAAATTGCAGTTGCGAAAATTTCAAGACCGAAATTTGATCGTGAAGTGTTGCCATTCGCAAAATGACATCAACGTTACGCACAGATACGTTTGTTCTTTATAATATAGATACTTAATCAGTAAAATAATAAAGATGAGTTATTAAGACATGGTTATCAGTTGAGGCTCTTATACTTGGTATTCCGGAATGAAAAACAGCAATTTTCACCTTCTCAAAATTTGCATACGCACTTCTCATATCCATATTCATCCTTTTTAAAAAAATTGTATATTTTGTTTGATCATTTAAAAACCATTTTAACTCAAGACTTGAAATCACGATTGTCAGCAATATCTTTTATGTAAACAGACGCACTCTTTACTTGAGATTCTAATCTCAATTTCGGAGAGTAAAAAATTCCGCAATTTATGTTTTTTAGACGCATTTGTGTTAAAATGTTTAGTTTTATCTAAGAAAATGATCGTTTTCTTTTAAATGTGACTTCATTTTCACTTAAATAAGCATTTTGCCTAGTGTTTGAAACTCAGTATCAGTACACATGCAGAAGGGAAAACAATATAGAAAATTTTTGAGGAAAAATGCGTGTTTTCAAAAGCGGTATGTCATTTTACATTATTATGCCCCTAATATGATATTCTGCTCCTAATGCGCTTTTTCGACATTAAACCCTATACAACAATTTTTATCAACAATTTTGAAATTTTATCAGAAAATAGCATGAATAAAGATAAAAATACCTCATTATTTCTCTCTTGTCTGCAATATGAAAGCTATCTAATTTTCACCATTTTGAAGAAATTTCATAACATGCTTTTAAAATTAAAAGTGGGGATATTAAAAAAAAAAAAAAAAATGCAATTGAACAAATTACAACGACCATTTGGAAAATAGTTTTTTCGAAGACTAAAATTTAAGACATAAAAAATCGCACGGAGTCGATCATACATTACGTACGCCATGGATTACATTTTTCGGTACTGTAAATTTTTAAACTTCTACGGAGCTGGTCGTACATTACGTACGCCATGGATTAAATATTAATATTCCTGGACCAATTTTAAATGAAATTTCATATTTAAACTTCCAAACATCCCACAATATTACTTTTTACACCGTCGTATAGAGAAAAAAATGTACTTTTAAATGCAATTTGTTTGAAAGTTGTATCTCAATTTGTTTCTGAGTTATTAATTTCTGTTGTTGTTTTTATTACTTTTTTGTCATAGTGGCAACAGAAGTATCCATCTCTGTTGAAAGTAAAGGGAAAACACAGATTATTGTATAGACCAATCAGAAAACGAATAAAATGTGGATTCAACCAATAAAACGCTTCAAATATGTTTTTGATTTCCTATTCTGACGGAGGACAATAACCATTTTTCCAAATGGAAAAAAAAAACAAACAGACAGTGCGATCACTTTTACACATGAAGAGCTTTCAGTTTAAAAAAAAAATAGTAAAATTGGTTCAGCAGAAAGATCAGGGCAGATGATTAAAAAACACACTTGTGTTTTAATTATATAGATTATATAAAATTAGGAAAAATTAAATTAAGCAAATTATGTTATTTTGATAAAATTATAGTAGAATGTCCTAAAGATTAGCATTAAAATTTTATTATTCGAGAGAATTTTGACAAAAACTTCAGGAACATAATATTATTTTAAACCACGAATTATTTGTTTGCTTGTCTAACTCGGCGAAGCAAATCCATCCAGGCGAGAATCGTCAATTTCTGTAATATAGATCGCTATTATTTGCATGTTACCTCTATTTTATAAAGACACTCTAAATTTTTGTAAAACATTGCGTTTTATCAGTGTGTGATTTCGATTACATTATTTTCAAAAGTGAAGCATTTTCACCTGTGAAGAATTTCAAAGTAGCTGGGCTGTAAAACTGACGCAATTCTACAAAATATAATTCAGGTTTAAGATTTAAAATACACGCTTTTTTATAAAATGACGTCATCTGCATCCGCTAAAGAATACCACTTTTACAATCCATTCTTAAACTTCGTCTATAGAAAAGTATGCATATGACATCATTATCACGGAATAACAGACAATATTCTTAACATCATAGCTCATATTTTAATTTCAACTTTTTTTTTCAGGTTTTATGACAAAATGGCAACAAAAAGATACAATATACAGATACGCCTATTTTCGACTATTTTCCGTTTATTTTCAATGACTTTCAATAGAAATGGGGTACTTTTGTTGCCACGATAAGAAAAATGTTATTAAAATCTACAAAAAAATTAATATCTCAAAAATAAATTGAGATACAGCTTTCAAATAAATAGCATTTAAAAGAGCATTTTTTTCCTTATACGACGGTGTAAAAATTTAAAATGTGCAATGTTTAGAAGTTTAAAAATTTGCAGTAGAGAAAATTGCAAAACCAAAATTTTATTTCAAATTTCAAAGTGATGCCATTCGCAAAATGGCGTACGCGTTACGCACAGATATGTTTGTCCTTTATAATATAGATAGTTTGGCGATAATTTTTGGTCGGCGGGATAATCAAGTAGCACAGAATTGCGTACAAGAAAAATCCTTTTAACTCCATAAATGATAATCATATTGACTAACAGTTTACTAAGCGTCTTAAGCGTCTCATTTCCAATTAAAATATATCTTTAAATTGAAATTTGAATGAAATACAGGGTCATGAAAAATCGAACAATGTGGAAAATATTATTACAAATATATCGGCAACTAATTATCCGATTGACTTCATTCTTTATGCCAAATTTATGTTTTTTATTGTCTTTTATATTCACTCCTTAAAATAAATAATTTTGAAAATTTTTATACCTTTTATCAGAACGAATATTTCGAGAGTCCGAAAAATATAGTTCCGAATAATCGAGATTACTGACATTAAATAGGCTTCTTTCCCATTATTACATGCTATGTACACACCAAATTCCAAGTCTCTATCTGAATTTGTTCGAGAGATAGACCGTTTACAGTCACGCAGACAGACAGACGGAAGGTATTTTTTTTTAATGTAAAAAAATGTAAAAATGTTTTTCGGAATCTGTAGTGTCTGAAACGCGTAAATCCCTCAATTTTTTTCTTTCGATTTCTAAAACGATTACAAGATAGCAAGCCAATTTATATTTGGCTTAAATATGTGTAAAATAATTCAGTGTTGTTCATTAAATTAATAATTAATATATATGCGTTTCAATTTATTGTTAATTTAGTGCTTTTCAGTATCACTTTATATGTCAAAAGTTGAAATGAACTGTGTTTACACTTCCTCCTATTTTTGACCTGAGCATTCATTAAAATAGATATGGTTCTGACCAAATTTAAAAAAACAAAAAAAAAATTAAAAATCATTAAAAATAGTACTTTTTTACCCTTTTGATGAAAATAAAGTAGTAAAGACAAAAATAAAGTGTTTCAAATTATCTTGGGTCTCAGGAGGTTATATATGTAGTACATTACAAAGTAGTATCTTAACATTAAAATGCAGTTGAAAAGTTCTAGTTATTTTGGCATTTCTCTAAATATTTAGCTGAAATATAAAATATTAAATATTAAACATAAGGACAGAGTAATTTAGGGAATAAGTACCATTTCTTGTTTGAATATGTTTGAAGTGGGATTTCAAGATTCAAAATATAAACCGGGAATCATTCTGTCATTTTATTGCATATGCATTTTTTAACTAAATTTTAAAATCTTATTATGAAAATCTGTCAACATCTAGCATAGTTTAACTTATCTAGAATATTATCTTTTGACAACAATTTAATTTTATATAACGTTAGATGTATTTAAATTTTTCATGTAAAATTGAATAAACATATAGGTAATGTGAATAAAAAGACTGCTGTCTGGGTCAAATTTCTTTATTTAAGACAATGTTGTTATTTTCAACGCTAAGAAAAAAAAAGGACGAAAATCATGTGTACAGCATAGATTGTGGAAAACTTTCCAACACATTCTGTATGTATGTATGTAGGTAACGGGATAACTCTTGATAGAAACATCCGATTCGCTTCAAATTTTTTTTCTAGGTTCATTCTGATAATGCGCTTTCCTGATTAGTTTTGAGGGTTCATGGGTTAAGGGTAAAGGGGGTAAGGAGGTTAAAGAGGGGGTAGTCCCCCCCCTTAATTTAGATAAATGGGTTTTTCATGCAGAATTATTCGATTTACTCCAAATTTGGTATACCGGTTTATTATGTTAAGGAGCTTCCCTGATTAAATTTGGAGGTTCACTAGTTAAGTATAAAGAGGGTAGGGGGAAGGGAGGCTAACCCCCACCCCCTTAATTTAGATAAATGGGTTTTCATGCAGAATCATTCGATTTGCTCGAAATTTGGTATACCGGTTTACTATATTAAGAAGCTGCCTTGATTAGTTTTGGGGGATTTTCATGCAGAATTATTCGATTTTCTTCAAATGTGATATACCGGTTTATTCCGATATGCCGATTCCTTCATTAGATTTGGAGATTCATTGGTTAAGTATAAAAAGGGGAAAGTGGGGCAAGACCCCTCACCTTAATTAAGATAAATGGATTTTCATGCAGAATTATCCAATTCACTTTAACTTTTTTTCTATGTTCATTCTGATAAGGAGCTTTCCTGATTAGATTTGGAGATTCATTAGTTAAGTATAAAGCGGGCGAAAGGGGGGGTTAGACACCCCCCCCCCTTAATTTAGTGATATGGTGTTTTCATGCAGAATTATCTGATTTGCTTCAAATTTGGTATACCAGTTTATTATGTTAAGGTTCATCCCTGATTAGATTTGGAAGTTCGTTGGTTAAGCATAAAGAGGGAAATGGGGGCTAATCCCGCTTTATTTATTTTTTGAGGGGCATTGTTCTTTGAAATAAGACTATAATATACAATTAGTGGAAATAGCCTGTGAGCTCAATGCCATCAGTTTAACTGGGCACTTTTCTTTTTATTATGCTTCTTTCTCAACTGTTTACTTTGTATCTCTTTTATAGAGAATATTTTGTATACATTCCGTATTAAACGTTCCATTGATTATAATTTTGGCGTGAGACTATTATCCTACTTTTATATTTTATCTATCTCATGTATATAAAGCATAATATTACCACTATAGTTAAGTTTTAGAAATCACAGTAAGTTTCATTATATGTTTATGTTATTTTAATAAATCATAATTTTTAAATAAATAACTGAACATCTACAAATAATTTATGATACGTCTCACCTTATAAAGAGCGTCATAAAATGTCTGTATACATTGTTTCCAAATAATTCTTCTTTCAGTGAAATTTGGTTTTCGATATGATTAATGTGTTACTTTCATCTGAAAATTATAAGTTTATCTATCATTTGGGAATTACAATATGATTTGAAAAGAATTATACCAACTGCACAAGGCTACATCTTTTCACGGAGCCCTTCATTGTATATCTTTACTCTAGAAAGTAAACTAATGCTGCTGAAGCCATAATTGAATTTATTACGAAATTTTTACTTTCCCAGTTTATATTACAAAAATTGTAGGATATAAAAACATGAAAAATGATAGTTTGATACACCCGTTGAAGTAGACAGTTTATAAATCGCAATATTATTTAAAGTGCTATTTAACCCTCTGATCGCCGAGAAAAAGGGCAAAATTGTAATGTTGATTTCTCTATAATTAAAAAAAAAAAATGCTAAAAAAACTTGATTTTTCTAACATGATATAAACAATTTATTTACTTATAGGAATATCATCCCTGCGAATATTAATTATAACTTAATGCTTGAAAACTGAATTATATCTGTAGATTTATATTAATTTAAATAATTCTTTGACTGCAATCAAACCTACAGCTGGGTGATCGAATATATCAGAAGAGCACCGAGAAGGTTAATGTTGAAATCAATCAAGATTGTTGCGCTGCATAAGCTTTATAGGGCCATTTGCAGTCATATACGTGATTAGACTGTGGTGTGCTATGTTCAAATATACTTTTTTAAATTGTCTCATAATCTAAGCATTTCTTTTTTTTATTCAACTAGGGGGCTCTGCCCCCTACGAGTTACGCTCGTGAATCCCTGTTCAGAATATCGCAGACCCTAAACACATGCTAATTTGATAGGCTTTAAAAAGATTTCGGAAGATTGAATTGTAATTTAAAAAACAGTGGCGATCTCCCTATAAACGGGTTTCTATTCATTTCGCTTTGATTGGTGAATTTTAAGGAAAAATCAGCTGCTGTTAAAATATACAATGGCTGTTCTCGTCTTTGATTAAATAAAATCAGTTAAACATTTCAAAATTTATTAATATAAAAGGAATTAAGTAAACAGAGTCTTTGTCTCCGGCTATTTTTTAACAAAGCGAAAAGAAAGTTCTTTTAAATAAGACGTTTTTAATCTGACGTAATTTTCACCAAGCATTTCTTTCTCTTTTTAATATTTACGGGAAAATACTTTTGTTAGAAATGAAATATTATTTACGCTGTCCTAGTAAAAACAGTTGAAAAGATCATCTCAAAATATTAAATAAATGTCTCGAGCAATTTTAAAATTTAAACTGTTTTGCAATACTATTATTTTTTGTTCATTTTACGTAATAAGTGTAATGTGACGTAAATGTGGCATAATTTCTCCTATTTAAGACTTCTAACGCATATTAATGAATTTATTATTTTGCAATATCCTTTCTCTTTTAAATTTCACGTGTAAATATAGTTTTTATGCCGTAATTTTCAATAAGTCAATTTTCAATCTACAGACAGACGCACAGAGAAAGTTATTTTTTTTTTTTAATTTGTATACATTTCGTTATCTGAATAAATATTATTTTCATATTTTAAAATAGCAGTCTTTTACCTGTTGCCAGATTTTAAAAGACCAAATATAAATATTTTCAAACACTTTTAAACAGAATATTATATTATAAAATGAATAAAACTTTAAAAGTATTAAATTATTCTTGCAAATAGTATTCAATCGTGAAAATTACGCCATATTTAAAATGATATACTTCGAAGTCATATGAAACGATTTTTTATAAAGTCTAAAAAAAAAAACTCTTCCCCTAGACGTTATAAAAGTCTGGCAGGGACCAATATTTTTACTTAACCATTTTATACAAGCTGACTTTAAAATGTGTAACTGATCTTAGTTAATCAATCCATCACGTCAACAACCATAGATGCAACCTTGGAAACCAGAAATCCCCACAGCCAAAGAGAAATAAATGGCAAGAAGATTACAGAAAATTGATACTGGTTTTAATAGTATCATTCAATCTTTTTTAATTGGGTAATTTATTTTCAAACAGAGCAAATTAGTGTTTTTTTTTACAGCTTTCAGTGTCTGGGTGTAGGTTGGCGAGCTGATAAGGGGATGAACTCTTTAGATAATGTAGTCAAAACGAAAAATAAGGAATGAAGCATAGATTATGAAACATTTCCCAACACTAACAAAATATGAAGAAATTTCATATTTTTTTAGACAATAAAGTGAGATACCTGAATATGCAATTGAATACACACATAACTCAGTAAAAATCGATATTCAGAAATTGCTGTCCATATCCGGTAATGTCTTCGAATTCCTTCTCGAGCCCTGGTATATGATCTATTTAATGTATACACATTACGTGATGCATTAAATATTAAATAAGCTTAAAATTCTTAGCACAATTTTACATTAAGCTTGATACATTTTTCTATAATTTACATCATAAACTTCGACCGTATTTCTTTCTTCATGTGCTGTTTGCTTTTTGATGAATGGTAGCATAAAGTCGAAATTTATTAGAAAATTTACGATTTCTATGATTTTTTTACGTACCTATCACGTTGGGAGGGGGGGGGGGGAGGATTTTGTTATTTTCATAATTTCGAAGATTAATTAATCTTCAAATCCCTATAGTAATTTAAATGAGCTTCTTGAAGGAAAACATACCTTTCTGGATATCTACAAATTTCGTGTAGGGTTATTAGGCAAACATAACTTTGTTTATGCACAATTTTTATTTCTTAAACAATAATTACGTACAGTAAGTTTTTCAGAACATCAGCGCTTTACTTTCTCTTAATAATATCCAATTTTAAAATATCGCTATGGAAAGAAAGCACTCAACCCTGAAAGCGTCTACTGGCTTTTATATTTGATGTTTTCAAGAATGTGAAAAAAATTCTCAAGAGGGTTTCGTTGAAATATTTGGGATCGTTATCTAACTTTTCTTGTTATACATTTCCGGCAGTATTTTTCTTTTTTAACTATTGCAACTTTTTTTCTGCAGAAATATTTAGGTGAAAACAGAATATCAAACATTTTTTTTTTCCAGAAAGATCTGTTTTGAATCTTGCTAATATAAATATTATTTTAAATTTGAATTAATATGCTGATGATTGAACATTTATTAAAGGCTAACTTAAAAAAAATAATAATAAATTGAGAAACCATTGAAAACTTTAAAACTATACTCTTAGAACTTTAATTGTTACATGAGTTTGGTAAATATTTTTTAATGTGAAGCAGTTGAAAACAACATATATTACAGTGTGTCCATATGAAACACTCCTGATTTCAAATGTTAATTGTACGGAAACTATAAGACCTAGAGTTTTACGGTTTGCGTTATCATGAATAGCAACATAAAAAGCTTATTTTGCATCTTTTTTTTTTTTTTTTTTTTTTTTTTGAAACAGTTAGTTTTTATTGTATGCATTAAAATTGCAAAGACCATCGATTACGTCACACCTGATATGCTGCGCGACACGTGGATTGATATTGAATATCGACTGGACATTTTGAGAGCTACGGACGGAGCCCATATCTAAGTGCATACATAGACAAAAATATAACTTTTCAGACAAATAAACATTTGTAGCAAAATAAACTTGTTGTCATGACTTATGAATAATGCGTACAACAAAACTTAACTGTTTCGGGAAAAATATTGCAGCAAAATAAACTTGTTGTGTCTATTCATAATACCGCAAACTGCAAGTTTCCAGGATTCATTCCGTACAATTAACATTTGAAATCGGGAAGGTTTCACGTGGGCACCCTGTATAACAATTTCCGCCATCCTCTTTTCGTGTAAAAAGTTGTCTTTACCGCATTTATTGATAGATATTTTACAGAAGTAATAACTAAAGAAAATGCAATGCAGAAGTCATTTATCAGCTAGCTACTTCTTTTGACATTTAGATTTGTAACCAGACATGATATTGCAATATATGTACGAGGCTTTGACAATAAATATCTCTTATCTATTAAAATTTGTAAACGTCTGTGTGTCTGTACCGGAACTTCTCCGAGACCCCAGGGAGTACAGGGACTAGACCGGTACCATGCGATGCAGAAAAATTCGGTAAAATCATTATTTCTTTTTGCTAATGAATCTGACTGTAATTAGCCATGATATTATTAATTAAAAACTAATATAAATCTCAAAATGGCGGTTCTAACGATTGCGCATGAGCCTGTCAGTGCTTTTCTCGGTTCCTCCAGCAAGCGAACGGAAGGCATTCCGTTTATTCTGCACATTTTAAATCGTAATCGCTGAGTTTACCGTGAAGTTACAATCCTGCCCCTCTGCAAAATACCCAATTAATCAGAGTACGTCTGCGGTTCTATCGGTGTATTTCATTTAAAATAATATTAATATTTACTATTTGGAAAAACCTTTTTTCTGGAGCTTAAACGTTGGTTCTGGATTAAACGTTGGTTTTCAGGTTTTCTGTTTTACGTGCATATTTAAATTGCCACATACGCTTTCCAAATGGCCATGCAATAAAAAATAATAATAATAAAAATAAAAATACTTTTTTACTTGGGGCTCTTTAACGATGTCTTTTTTTTTATTATTATAATTATAATAATAACTATTTCAAACAAGTGGGTAAGTGTGATTACAGATCGCACAGAGGGTTTCGTTTAATATTTCTTTCAAAATACTATCCTTTTGCAAAATCTGTTAGCTCCACAATTCGCAACTAGGGAGTGCACTCTATTCTAAACGAACGTCTGCCCGACAAAACTCCGTTTTAGAACCTATTCGCACTTATATTAGTCGAGGAAATTGGACCCATAAAACTTAAAATAGGAAAGCCCTCCTGGACAAGTGGAAATAAAATATGAAAGGCTATTGTGCATAAAATGGCCGAAGGGTCGTCAAATGATATATCAGATGAGGGGTTTGAGGGGAAATTGACCCCCCCCCCATTCCTGGAGCCTTCAAGTGAAACTAGCTCGCTGTAGCTTAATTAGCGGCTAAGTTAGACAAAATGCTTAAAAACACAAGTTAGAGCGCAGAGGAGTCAATAATATAAGACTTTTTGAAAAAATTATCATTTGTCGTGTGATCAGGGGCGCGCCGACCCAGTGTGCAACGCACACAGGCGCCAGAATAGTAAAGGCGCCAAATATTTTAGAAGAAGCTGAAATATTTGAAAAACTTTTATCCAATTTAAATTTATTAAAGCAGTATATAAATCGAAAGTTGATCATTTCTGACACATGGGTTAATTCTCATTTTTAAGTGCGTTCGTAATAGAAGTTCGTAATCGTTCGTAATCGTTAAGAGCATTCGTCGTTCAGTTCGTCTGTCTGTCTATCTGTCCGTCCGTCCGCAAAAACTATCCAACCGAATGGTCTGAAATTTTAAATATATGATTGTTGCAAAATTTTGCGGATCCATTTCAAATTTTATAAAAATCGGATGCATATTTTAGTTACAGAAACAGTCAGAAGTTTTTCGTTACCTTACAACCAATGGGAAAAAATTGCCCCAATAGAATTTTAATGAAGTTACAACCTTTCGAACAGAGTGAAATTGATATGCACTCATGTAGTGCATTAATATATACATTCAGTGCAATATGCTGTGCAAAAAATATTAATAAAAATAATTATAGTACGAACGCACCTCATTTGACATGTTTGACGTGGAATTTCCAACTTGTTAAGATATATCAAATTCGCAGATGCTCGTCAGCAGTGTATCTTTCAGAGGGGGAAGGGGGATCAATCCGAAAGGCGCCAAGGTGTCGAAAGATAACGCTTGGAATGTTTAAGGGCTCCGCTAAGCGCCTGAAATACATTAAAAAAGCTAAAAACACCTAAAATTCGGAAAGGCGACCGCGAATGCTTCAACATTGTAATTTACTAATATCTTTTTACGCTCAACTGAAAAAAAACTGGCATCACATCTAACAGAAAAACATAAACAAGAAATTACTGCAGTCAAAATAAAAAGTCAAGCTCATATTTGAAGATATTTAGACATACTTAATGCAATGTATAAAATATACAAGTAAATTAAAATAGATTTTAAGAATTATTTTAATAAAATTTTGAATATTTTATTTTTACTGTTAATTGCAATGAAATAAAGTATTACAAAAAGTGCTATTTTTGACACTAATATTTATCATTCACATTGCCTTCGTGACCTAACAGAGTCTTCCCACCAAAGTTTTATTGCTGCAGCAGGATCATATTCATTTAATTAAATTTTAGATTGTTTAACGCTTAGGCGATTATGCAGCGTGTCTTTATTTTCAAATAACTTTTGTTCTTTAGCGTGTTTTAATGCACTGCTTCACACTTCAGCATTGCTTGGAGCAATTGTTATCAAAATACAAAATCTCAACAATGTTTGTTAAAATTTTGTTTTCTTTAAATTTATAAGTTTTTAGTTTCTCTAACAAATCAAACAACGATATGGACGGGCGAAAGGGCAATTACCCATCGCCTTTTTCTAGATAGTTTTCAATTAATATCTCGGCTAATTACCGACAATTCTTTTCGAAAATAATTATCGACAATCCTTGGATGATTTTGCGTCAATAGGTACCTCGAACTCCCCTCGAACTCCCCCGCTGAGTTCCCGCAAAGTAAAGTTTATATATAACGGAAAACTGCGATTTTCTGAAAAACTATATGACCTAGGAAAATTGCTATAGTTTTACTGAAATGTTTAAATAAATTCCTACTACTAATTTTTTTTCGTAATGTTAGTTTCAGTAGATTCGGAAATAGAAGAAGGGGGGGGGGGGACATAATTTTTCCATACATTTTCGACAAATTTCTGAAAATATATCTAAAAGTAAAACAAATATATTTTTGAGTTTGGTGTTTCGAATTCTTTCGAACAATACCTCTGCCGCCCCTCTCAAGTAAAAAAAAAAAAAAAAAAAAAAAAAAAAAAAAAAACATTTTTTCTTAAGCCACTTAATTTAGCACTCCTAATTTTACATAAAAATTTTTGTGAATGGCTAAATATATATAAATATGTGAGTCAATAGACATATTTATGTCATTATAAATATAATTAGATTTTTATTTTTAAGTAACACTTTGAAGCAAATAAAATAATTTGTTCTACGATTATCATATTAGTTGTGGAAACATAATAAAAATATATGAAAAATTAAATGTCGTATTATTTTGAAGAAATTACTTATTAAAATTAGCACGGAGCTATTTTGTCAAATTAAATTGAACCATTCTTTCTAGAGGGTTAAATCCTACGATACTGTATTGGCACCAACCTGTATCGGCGTCGTAGTATGACCAAACTCACTTTTGCTGAGACATGAAATTTTGAAGATCTTGCAACTTAGTTAAAGGGTGGTTAAGTTGGCCAACGGTTGGGGCAAAAGTACACAGCCATGGGGCAAAGATACGCAGCGCGCATTTTTGCCCCATTTTCAATAAATGAATGAGTTATGCAAAAGCATTAGTAAATTTCACAAATATTTATAGTTAAACTGAAAATAGCAAGTTAAACCATGAAAAAAAAAAAAAAACGAAATACAGCGGTTTGTTAGATCGCAAATAGCAGTTAACCTCTGACTACTGTGACAAAAATTGCATAAATACTGTGAGCGGTCCCAAAGACCCCTTTATCGTAGAATGAATAAAAGGGTTCACTGACTCATAAGATACAGTTTTTGGGCTAAACTTTATGTAAAGGCCTATTATAATAAAAATTATCCTAATTTAGAAGTCTTTAGCGATACTACTAAGTTTCCAAACGAATCAAAATCAAACTAACATCAATAGTTAAATTAAAAATTACAAGTTAAGCTATGAAAACTGAATATAGCAGCGGCCTGTGAGACAGATAACAGGAGTTAAGGGCTAAGACGTAAAACAAAATCGTTTTATGAAACAAGAATATTGATTTCTAAAAGTAAGTAGTATTTTATATAAGTAGATACCTGCATTCTATACTGAAAGAAACTTAACTAGAAAAAGGAAAAGGTTGTTAACTAGCTTATGTTAGTTAAGCAGCTATTATATTTTATGCAATATAAAAAATAAAAACTTTCCACAACTAAGTTGTGGAAAGCTTTGCATCTAGCTAAAACGATAGGACAAAGCCGTGAATCTTAAACTTGCGCGTATCTTTGCCCCAAGACGGATGCGTACTTTTACCCCATTCTGCATTATTTTACTTAACCGGCTACCTACAAGTTTAAAAAAATGCGATCGAGGTAAACTATACGACATTTAGAAGCTATAGAGTTTCCGTTCTCCACTGAATTTTTGGATTTGTAAAAATTCGAAGTATTGTAAGCTAAACAATAAAGTGAAAATTTAAAAATATTAGATAAAAATGAGAAAATTTAAACTTACCTCATTTTCTTGGCACGGAGTGCTAGTTTTTTCACAAGGTTTGAACACACAACTACTACACTTAAGACAAAACTACCACCTAGCGGTCATAATTGTAGAAATCTTTCTTCATATTAAATCAGCCAGTGAGTATCTTTGCATCATGCGTACCTTTGGCCCACACCTACTCTACATGTTTTTAATTTTCTCGAAGAAATCATGTTTATAAATAGTATTTTAGTTGGTTAGTTGCTAGTAAATAACAACAATGACGTATTTTAAGAAATGAAATTATTTGTTTAATCATGTAAAATCAAATTACATATAAATTTGTGAGTTTTTAATGAATAGTGCGAGCATACCTTGTTTTGCTTAGCTAAATTATTTTTTTATTGAACCCACAAGAAATATTTAGCTATTTTAGACAAATTGCACTGTTACCTGCCAACCTTCTTTATTTTTAAAGACAAATAAAAATATTTTTAACCTGAAATTTAATTTAATAAATGTAATTAAAAAAAAAAAACCTATAGAAATAAGACACATTTCATTAAATAAATTTTCTGGTTTAAAAATTCGTGTATTTAATCTGAAAAAAAAAAAAATTCCAGAAGGTTGGCTTGGCAGCTCTGCATTTATACTCATGTTTATAAATAGTATTTTAGTTGGTTAGTTGCTAGTAAATAACAAGCTTATTGTTTTGAGGGGGGGGGGGGTGTTAGGAATTTGAGGCGCCAACTAAAGTTCTGCACACATGCGCCGAATACTGCTGGTGCGCCCCTGCGTGTGATCACAAGTGTTAAGCTATAAGTATGCAAAATTTCATATCCCCAGCTTAATTAGGGTTCAGTTAGAAATAATTGCTTATAATATAGAAGTTGGAGCCCAAAGGGTTATAAGACTTTTTCAAAAATTCATATTTTGTCTTTAATCTGACGCGTTCAGCTATAAGTATGCAAAATTTCATGTCTCCAATTTAATTAGGGGCTCAGTTAGAAAGAATTGATTAAAAAACTCAAGCTGGAGTCCAAAGGGTTAAATATAAAACTTTTTCGAAAAAAAAATTATTTGTCGTGTGGTCTCAGGTGTTCTGCTATAAGTATGCAAAACTTCATGTCTCCAACTTAATTATGGGTCTCATTTAGAAAGAATTGCTTAAAATATATATGTGGGGGCTCAAAGGGTTAAATATAAGACTTTTTCAAGATTATATAATTTTTCGCCTGACCTCAGGTGTTCTGCTATAAGTATGCAAAATTTCAAATCTCTAATTTAAATATGGTCTCAGATAGAAAGTATTGCTTAAAATACACAAGCTGGAGTCCAAAGGGTTAAATATGAAACGTTTTTCGAAATTTATTATCTGTCATGTGATCTGAAGTTTTCAGCTATAAGTATGCAAAATTTCAAGTCTCCAATACAATTAGGGGATCTGTCAAAAAGAATTGATTAAAACACACAAGCTGGAGTCCAAAGGGTTAAATATAAAACTTTTTTGAAATTTATTATTTGGCGTGTGATCTGAGGCATTCAGCTATAAGTATGCAAAATTTCAAGTCCCCCAATTCACTTAGGGACTCTGTTAAAATGAATTGCTTAAAATACACAAGCTGGACTCCAAAGGGTTAAACATAAAACTTTTTCAAAATTTATTATTTGTCGTGTGACCTGAGGTGTTTAGCTACCAGAATACAAAATTGCATGCTTCCAATTTGATTAGGAATTCTGTTATAAAGGATTGCTGAAAATACACAAATTGGAGACCAAAGGGTTAAATATAACACTTTTTCAAAGTTTTATGATTTGTTGTGTGGGCTCATGTGTTTAACTGTAATAATTCAAAATTCCATGTATCTAACTTAATTAGGGGCTCTGTTAGAAAAAATTGCTTAAAATACACAAGTTGGAGCCCAAAGGGTTAAATATAAAACTTTTTTTCAAAGTTTTATGATTTCTCTTGTTGTCTCAGGTATTCAGCTATAAGTATGCGGAATTTCATGGCTCCAACCTTATTAGCGGCAGACTTAGAAAGAATTGTTTGAAATACACATGTGGGAGCCCAAAGGGTTAAATTTAAGACTTTTTCAAAATTTTAGGATTTGTCGTTTCATGTGAGGTGTTCAGCTATAAGTACTCAAAATTTCAAGTCTCCAATATGTATAGTTTCTGAGAACGGGCTCTGTGACGGACAGACAGACAGACAGACAGACAAAGGAGTGAGACGAATAGGGTTTCGTCAGATGAACGAAACCCCGAAAAAAATATTTTCTAAATTTCAGTTTTATGTTTTTAGATTATTTTTCAAGCTTTTTTTTTTTTTTTTTTTTTTTTTTTCTGTATTTTTAATTGCCATCCTGGTTTCTCACATGGAAATACAAAAGAAATAAGTAGATAAAATTCAAACTTGCGTAGTACGTCATAGGTATGCTGCCGAAGACAATCGGGCCCCAACACTAGATTTGCTTGGAAAGATTTTTGTTTAAAAAATATAATCTTTCAAATTCGGAGTTCATTAGAAAAAACAGACTAGAGAGTCCTGGGTGTACGATGCCGAAAGCAGTGGAATGCTATACTAACTATTGGTTCAATAGTTGGTTCGCTTAAAAAGATGTTTATTTGAAAATATTTTCATCTAAACATAAAAATTCACATCAATTCTAGTGTAAGAATAAATAAGAGTAATAAGTCTTAATTACGTAGATAAATAACCATATCGCAATAATATATATTTCAAACAGAGAAGTCAAAAAAAAAAATTAAAATATTTATTTGTTTAGAAGACGTTAATAAAAACACATTAAAAATATATTAAAAGCCTATATTGACACGCTTCAACTGCTTCATTGATGGTCATCAATCATTTGTATAAATTGCGACATAGAAGAGACATGTGCGATATTAAAAATGTAGGGGGCGTTTTATGTTAACTTGTATTGGATGACTTTTTCTGGTTTTCATATGCATTGTGTTTGAAATTTCTGTTATACATTCTGATGACGACTCAATGAAGGAGTTCAAACATGTTAATATAGGTTTTTAATATATTTTTAATGTGTTTTTAGTAACGTCTTTCAAGCAAATAAATATTTTAACTTAAGTTTTGACTTTTCCATTTGGAATATATATTATTGTGATATCAATTCTAGATTCATTTGGAAAGCCGATCAGCGTTTCGGGAGAAGGCTGTAAATTATTACTCATGGCTTTCGACGAGAACAATGAGTAACGTGGTTCTAAACCAACGATGGAATGTTTAAATTGAAAAAAAAAAAAAAAAAAAAAAAAAAAAAAAAAAAAAAAAAAAAAAAAAACGAAAATTGTTCAGTGAACATATATTTTATCAATTTAGATTTATGAGAACCCATTTACTTCAACTAAAATCAGTTTAGAGTGATTTATTGTTATAACTTTTATTTATTTAAGAAAACCCTTATTGATATTATCTCTTTAGCAATTAACCATGAATCATCTGAAATGGTGTTATATCCAATTTTGTTTATCATATCAAGATACTTTCATCTCCTCAGTTGTTTAAAAATAATTATTGTGAGTTATGTTTGTTTATCAAGGAATCAAGGGCACTTCCTGGTTTGAGTGATTGTACATTTGAAGAGGCAGTTGAACTCGAGCATTCACACTGTACGCAACAGCTCATCTCTAGCTGTGATTTCGCAATTTTCGCAGCCGGGTAACAAAATCCCCGGTCCTTGTAAACTGCAAGCTCTCTTTCCTGTGCACATGCAAGAAATGGTAACATGTCAATTCTTAATATAGTTTTATTTACATCTCGTGTTAATCTACTAATTCTATAAACACACACAGAAACATAAAAGTTGGAGGCACCGCTGCGAGATCTTGGATACTTTTTCAAGCTTGGATTAATGTACACTCATCATATTACTTCAGTGTTCTAAATAGTGTTTTCACCAGTTTTATGTGGAATTGCAACAGACGACGGAGCACCTCGCATCACATTTATTACAGATAAGTTCATTTTATCTGATTATTATTATCGGTTTGGCTTTTGTTTTTTACGCTATTCACCTCATTATTTGAATAATGAATACCGACTTGGAAGTCGCAAAAAAGGCTGCTGAAGATTTGTAAAAGGCAGCTATAAATTTACGTGGCAGAGCTAAATCTGCTCTAACAAGGATAAATAACTTCATTAACTCTGACCAAATATTTCAAAAAAATGACTTGTACAATAAATTAGAAAAATTAGAGACGGTTTATTCCGATTTTGATAAATATGATGCTCAATTACCAACTGAAGCATCTGAAATTGAGGAATTTGAAAAGAAATATTATGAAACCAAAGCCAAACTGCAAACGGAACTTGAAAAAGTTACCGTAAATGTGCATGCACCTCAAATAATAAATGATCAGATTCCAGTTGTTAGTTCTACTATTTCTAACTATTTTAAATTGCCTAGGCTCAATATAGAGCAATTTAATGGTGATTTTAAAAACTGGCTGTCATTTAAAGATTTATATTTATCATTAGTTCATAACAATGCCAGCATAACTAATATACAGAAGTTTCAGTATTTAAGAGGGTTACTAGGGGAAAAGCCAGCCTCTATTATAAAACATATTCCTATTTCTGAAAACAGTTATTCAGAAGCATGGGAAAAATTGCTGTCGAGATATGATAAGAAAAAACAAATTGTTTCCACTTTAGTTAAAACATTCTTGGACATTCCCCCCATTACTGAAGTAAATGCATTTAGCTTACGCTGTTTATCAGATGTATCAGATGAAGTAATTAGACGCCTTAAATCAATCGATGAAAAGGCATCTGGCCGTGACTTATGGCTAATTCATATTTTATTACAAAAGGTTGATTCTAAAACAAGGGAGGAATGGGCAAAATTGACCTCAAGCGAAGACTTTCCGTCTTTTGATCAATTTATTCAGTTTATAAATGATAGATGTTCATCTTTAGAATTGTTTAAAAGTGAAAATGAAGGTTCGCATAAACAAGAGAAACAGTATAACGTCAATAGATCTTTTTCCAGTGTCATTAGCAAATGTTTACTTTGTAAATTTAATCACTCACTTTACAAGTGTGTTAAATTTAAAGAATTAAGCATCAGGGATAGGAGACAGTTTGTTAAGAAATACAAGTTATGCAGTAATTGCTTGTCTGACAAGCACACTACCTGGCAATGCAATTCCTCTTACTCTTGTCATAATTGCAAGCTGAAACATCATACTAGTTTATGCGAAAATAAGCTGCAAAATTACGCAATATCAACTTCTCGTTCAAATGAAAAACAGAGCCGCAAAAACAAACCTGATTCAGAGGCCGGTTCGATTCCGGATGAGAATAAAAAGGAAATTTCTCCTTCCATAAATGCAGTTCAAACATCTTTCGCACTTTTGCCCACTGCTAGTGTATATATTAATGATTGCATGAGTCAAAAGCACACTTTAAGAATCATGTGTGGTAGTGGATCAGAGTCTACATTTGTTTCTGAATCCTGCATGAAAATGTTAGGAATTAAAAGGAAAAATGCTAGGTTCCCCGTAAAAGGTCTGTCTAACTCAAAGATCGCAGTAACTAAGGGTTACGTAATGTTTGATCTTACATCAATTTATAATGCAGAAGCCAAGTTGTCTGTTAAGGCATTTATTTTAGATGATTTAACTGCTCCGTTACCTGCGGAAAAAATACATGAGAAGCATTTTTCGCATTTAAAAAATATAAACTTAGCGGATCCACATTTCAGGACACCAAGTAAAATAGACATTATTCTAGGATCTGATTATTTCTTTTCTATTTTGCTTCCTGGTCAAGTAACAGATACTCAGAGCAATTTAATTGCTCAAAATTCAATTTTTGGCTTTCTGGTATCAGGGAAAATGCCACATTCTAGTACATCTCCAAATTCAATACATAATTTACACATTTATGAAGTTAATATTGATAAAGAGTTAAAGCGTTTTTGGGAAGTAGAAGAAGTATTTAATAAGAATGCTCAAATGTTGTCACCTGAAGAGCAATTTGTTGAATCACATTTTCAGGAAAATTATTCAATTAATTCCGAGGGTCGTTTTGTGGTTAAGTTACCTTTTATTCAATCTAAATCACAATTAGGTAATTCTAAACCTGCCGCAATTTCTCGCTTGCTTGCTATGGAAAAGAAATTTAGAGAAAAACCAGAATTTGAAAATCAGTACAAAGAGTTTATGTACGAATATGAAGAATTAGAATCACATGGCATTAGTTGCACACAATGACATTAATAATTATGAAAACAAACACTACTTTCTTCCTCATCATGCCGTTATTAAATCTTCTAGTATCACTACTAAATTAAGGGTAGTTTTTGACGCTTCATGCAAAACTTCAAGTGGTGTTTCCTTGAATTCTATTTTGGGTGTAAGCCCTAAGTTACAACGGGACATTTTCGAAATCTTACTTAATTTTCGATTTCCGAAAATAGTCTTTTCTGCGGATATAGAGAAAATGTACCGCCAGATTTTGGTTGCTGAAGAGGATCAAATTTATCAGCAAATAGTTTGGAGGTCTAATCCTAATGAGGAAATAAAAAATTACAAATTGAAAACTGTCACATATGGTTTAGCGCCAGCATCTTTTCTGGCAACTAGATGTATAAAACAAATCGCTCAGGATTATACAAAAAATCCTTGCATTTCGCGCATGTTAGAAGAGGATATGTACATGGATGACTTATTATCCGGTACGAATACTGTTAGGGAAGCAATAGAAACTTGCAAAGAAATTACAGATTGTTTAGACGCGCATGGTTTCCACTTGAGGAAGTGGAATTCAAATTCACAGGCATTTCTTAATGAATTTATAGATTCTTCTAGCACTGAATCAAATTTTGAAATCATTCCTAGTGACAACGGAAGCTCCAAAGTTCTAGGCTTAAGCTGGAACTCTTCATCAGATAGTTTTATTTTCATAACTGCATTAACACTCACTCCACCTCTTACAAAGAGGCACATTTTAGCCGAGTCTGCACGGATTTTCGACCCGCTAGGTCTAATTTCGCCCTGTACTGTGACTTTAAAGGTATTTTATCAGAAACTTTGGCTTACAAAAGGGGACTGGGACTCTGTTATACCGCAACATCTTACAGACGAATTGCTACAATTTCAAATTTCCTTTAACGGACTAAATCAATTGTCTGTTCCTAGATGTGTCACGCTTTCATCCGGTAACCCGTTTGAATTACACGGTTTTTCTGATGCCTCAACATTGGCATATGCTGCCGTAATCTATTGCCGACAAAGTTATAAGGGGAAAATAAACTCTTTTCTCTTAGTTTCTAAAACTAAAGTTGCTCTAATCAAACAGATTTCAGTGCCAAAATTAGAGCTTTGCGGTGCGCACCTACTAGCTAAGCTGCTCCGTTCCGTCATGGAAACATTAAAGAGTTACAAGTTCGATATTTTCGCCTGGACGGACTCCAAAGTCGTCCTTTCTTGGCTATCAGCACATCCGCGTAAATGGAAGACTTTTGTCGCGAATAGGACAGTTCAAATTACCGAAATTCTACCTACAAAGCACTGGAGACATGTACCATCCAAAGAGAACCCTGCAGATATCGCTTCACGCGGTATTGATCCAAAATGTCTTCCAGGTTGTGATTTGTGGTGGAAGGGGCCAAGTTGGCTAACTTTAGACCCATCCAATTGGCCCAAAGACGACTCAAATGTTGATAAATTTGATGATCAAATCAAAGCCGAACAAAGGTCTGATCCAATTTTTTCCTTTCACGCCCACACATCAAATGATCTATTTGATAATTTGTTTCAAAAGCACTCTTCACTTGCAAAAATTATTCGCATTTTGGCATATTGCCAAAGATTTATCAAAAAATGCAAGAAGTCTAACAAAACAGAAATTTTTTCACCACATCTTACTTACAAAGAAACAAAAGCTGCTGAAGAGAATATTGTTCGTTGGATTCAGAATTCTTACTTTCAGGAAGAATTTAAATGTATCCAAGAACAGAAAGTTTTGCCAAAGAAAAGTACGTTACAATCCCTCCACCCGTTTATTGATGATAAGGGTCTGTTACGGGTGGGAGGACGCTTACAAAATTCACAATTATCCTTTAATCACAAACATCCTTTAATCTTGCCCTCACAGCATAAAATGGCTGAGTTATTAATACAGCAACAACACATTGCCCATTTACATGCTGGGCCTTTACTGCTATCCCACATCATCAGACAATCTTATTGGATAGTTGGTGGAAAAAAGATCATTAACAAATGCATCAATAGATGTTTAAAATGCTACAGATATAAAAGGTCCATTGCAACCCCTCAACTAATGGGGAATTTGCCACAGCATCGAGTAACCCTGGAACGTCCATTTTTCTCCAGCGGTGTCGATTACGCAGGCCCTATATTTATTAAATTTAATAAGGGTCGGGGTGCAAAAACAACTAAGGGCTATATAGCTTTGTTTATTTGTTTGGCTACAAAAGCGGTGCATATTGAAGCTGTGAGTGATATGACAGCTGAGGCATTTATCGCCACCCTTCGACGTTTTAGTGCAAGGCGAGGCACCCCACGGCATCTTTACAGCGACAATGGCACCAATTTTGTCGGTGCATCCAGAAAGTTGGACAAAATTTATGAATTGTGGCGTTCATTTACAGATAATGAAATTATGTCACATTATCAAGTTGAAAACTCTCTAGAATGACATTTCATTCCTCCTTCTGCCCCTCATTTTGGCGGGATTTGGGAGGCTGCGATAAAATCAACAAAGTATCACATCAAGCGAGTCATAGGAGAGACATTGCTCACTTTCGAAAAGCTAACCACGTTACTCACGCAAATAGAAGCCTTGCTCAACTCGCGGCCGATTATACAGTTAAACGATAATGATACTGACTCAATAAATGTTCTCACTCCCTCACATTTTCTTACAGGGGATGTTTTGGATTCTATGCCCGATGAGTCAGCAACCACTACAACCAATCTAAAGAAACGATGGGAGCTGCTCCAAGACATGAAAGCCGGCTTCTCCAAACGTTGGACCAGAGAATACTTGGCCTCGCTCCAACCCAGAGCTAAGTGGAAGATCGCCACGCCTAACATCGAGGTGGGCCAGGTAGTGTTATTAACGGACGCAAATCAACCACCTGGAACTTGGCCGTTGGGCCGTATTACGGAGGTCCACCCAGGCAGTGATGGACACAACAGAGTGGTGACTGTGCAACGCGGGTCTTCATTCTTCAAGCGCTCGGTGCAGAAGTTAGCCTTACTCCCTCAGTATCAGGACTAAAGCCCTGATAGGGGGGGAGCATGTTCAGTGAACATACATTTTATCAATTTAGATTTATGAGAACCCATTTACTTCAACTAAAATCACTTTAGAGTGATTTATTGTTATAACTTTTATTTATTTAAGAAAACCCTTATTGATATTATCTCTTTAGCAATTAACCATGAATCATCTGAAATGGTGTTATATCCAATTTTGTTTATCATATCAAGATACTTTAATCTCCTCAGTTGTTTAAAAATAATTATTGTGAGTTATGTTTGTTTATCAAGGAATCAAGGACACTTCCTGGTTTGAGTGATTGTACATTTGAAGAGGCAGTTGAACTCGAGCATTCACACTGTACGCAACAGCTCATCTCTAGCTGTGATTTCGCAATTTTCGCAGCCGGGTAACAAAATCCCAGGTCCTTGTAAACTGCAAGCTCTCTTTACTGTGCACATGCAAGAAATGGTAACATGTGAATTCTTAATATAGTTTTATTTACATCTCGTGTTAATCTACTAATTCTATAAACACACACAGAAACAAAAATCTTGATTATTGTTCATAAACAGTGGGCACCATGTGTTGAAGATATAATATCAATGTTTAGTTGGCAACCAAATGACTTGGGAAAAACTTGGGGAACTTGAAAATACGATTTAATAAACTAGTAACTTAAATAAACTATGCTTCTAAAATAAAAGTTTGACAATATAACATGTAAAGAAAAAACCCTTAAACGATGTTTGGCAGCAGCTCTGCCGAAAAAAAAGAAAAATCGAAAGAATAAATAATATTGCTATAAAAGTTACAAACAGAAATTTCGATCTATCCCCATAAGCCCTTCACTAAAACAGATGAAAAGGAACGATAACACCCGTAGAGACATCGATAAAAAAAATTATAATATGGGTAAGATCGAATTCACCCCAGTATATCGATAAAAGCGATAAAAAGTATCGACATCGCCCATCACTCGCAATAATCTAAACGTAGATTAATAACATACGTCTTATTATGTGAGTATTTTAAATAACTATATTTAAGAATTTAATAGCCTAATATATAATAAGAAAATAAATAATTAACACTTCTAGAATTATAATCTATAACAATATCTTATGAAGAAGTTTCAGTAAACGCCGTTCGTAAATTATTTGATCTGAAGTGCATTCTTTCCTATTACTTGAAGAATTACAATGTAGCCTAAAAAAGCAAAAATCTAATTAAAAACCGCCCCAAAATATTTACACTTCTGCAACTGGAGATCCAATTTCAGATGTGTCTATTTAAAAAAAAATATTGATATATTAATACTTTAAATATGGAAAATGAAATTCCTATTAAAAGTATGAAAGGGAGTGAGCAAGAATTAATGGTGTGAGAAACGACCATTTTTCTTTTGGTAATCTCATAATTCTACTGAGAAAAAATGTAATCCCAAAATCCACTTTAAATTTCATTATAAGATAAAAATATCTGCTTTAAAAGTACAATTCAGCTTTATGGGAATAAAGAAGCTTTTATGATTACTAAGCAGAAAATTGGAAAGCGTGATAGAAATTTCTACCGTAACTTAATAAAGCCAATAAAAATGACAACCTAAAATAAGGTAGTCAATTTATTATATATATATATTAAACGGCGTGATATAAAACAATTTTTCGAAGAATTTCTTTATTTAAAACGGCCCTGCATTGCTATATATATATTCGATAAAATCGACGGATACGCATAGAACGTTTTTTATCTGAAAACTTTTCAGTGTGGCTATTAAAAGAAAATTATTAAGGAGAAATTCGATAAATTGAAATTAGATTTTTAAGATGTAAGTCGTGTGAATAATTAGTTTAGTTGAGAATATAAAAAAAAAATTGCCTGTAGAATTCGTATCAATATTTTTGTTATTTCGTTTCAAGTTCCAAAGATAATTTAAAACTAGAAAACAGGAATTCTGCTTTTTCAAAATTTAGTTTCGCCCCAGATGAAAAAAAAAATGTATATATAAATAGTACAAAACATATTTTAATTTTAAGACTTAAAGCACACACTTTTATTTTATGTAAAATGACATCATTCGCATCCACTTAAGAATTCCACATTTACGATCCAGTCTTAAACATCTACAGTAAAGTATGCATAGGATGTCACTATTGCAAAATAATACACAAATGCAGCAAAAAGATGCCGTTATTAAAGAAACTTGACAAAAAAGGCTGTCTCATGATTCATAGGCATTCATTTGTTTGTAAAATTAATATAGATAACTAAAAATTAAATATAGTTTATAATGTCTCCATGTTTTAAGAGAAATTGTTCGTTTATATTTTTTCAAAGTAGCACGTATTTTAATTACTTTTTCTTTCGGTTGTTATGAGAAAGTGGCAACAAAAAGACATATCTGCTATTTTGCAACTATTTTCCCTTTACTTTCTACATAAATAGAATACTACATGAGTTCCCAAAATTAAACAAATAGTACTAAAAACTACAAAAAAAAAATTAATCTTTCAAAAATCAATGGAAATACAGTTTTTTAAAAATATTGCATTTAAAAGTACTTTTTTTTTCCAATAAGGCGGTATAAGAATTGAAAATGTGCGACGCTTAGAAAATTTTAAAAATGCTAGAGAGTATTTAATTATTTAATGATACATCTGCTTTGTTTATTGCTGGCTTCTGTAAGGTAACGTTATTTTTTGGACACAAAATAAGCTGGGAGAAAGAAATAGCATACCGTACCGGGGGCTAATATTAAGATGTTACTACAGTACAATTGGCATTCCCATTACACTATTTGTTTCACCGTAATATATGTTAATATAATAATTGAAAAAATTAATTTTGATTGCATCATGTTCCTTATCACATATCAATCAATTGAAAGCAAAGAATAATGTAATACTTTAAATTAAAACCCGATATGACATAGATGAACTGCGTAACACCCTAAAAACACACACAAAATAATTAGTAATATATAAAGCCTGTGATAATTTAATTAAGGTAAATTTATACTTCTAAACAATCTTTTCAGAAAACGGTAAACATTGAAATGATGTATGTCTTCTCAATGAAATTGTTTAGTAAACAGTAGTGGTTCGTATCTGCCGTATTTAGGGACCTGCGTGTTATTTTTAGAATAGCTCTCATAGTCTTTACTTTTGTAAGCACATTATTGCTCCATTCAAAATAAACTTCATTAATTTCGGCAGGTAAAATGTGAAAAAAATAGCGGTGTATAAAACTGTTAATATCAATTAAAGGATAATATTTGCAATTGCAACAGGTAGACAATGAAAAATAAACTGCAACGCGGGTAGGTTTTTAAGCACAACTTAAACAGTACTTGGTGTAATGAGCTGTAATTTTGGATTCACATATTAAAGTTTCTAGAAAAAAAAATTCTTAAAATGTTTGTAGGTTAGATTACATTTGTCTTCGAACAACAATTTCATGATTTATACATTTTGGAATTAATATTTGAAATTACCTCTGAAAATTTTAACAGAAATCGATATTTAGAAGCTTTAAATATTCGAATCCAAAATTATAGTTCACTCCACGAAATAGATTTCGAGTTATACTTAAAAAATTACTCGCCTTGCAGTTTGTGTTGCAACTGTTAAAGGTGTCCGGGACACATTTTCAAATATTTTTAGGGTTCCGTACTTAAAAAGTAAAAACGGAACCATTATAAGATCACTCCTGTGTCTGCCTGTCTGTATGTCTGTCTATTACAGTCCTTTTACTCGTAAACTATGGAACGTGGAAAGTTCAAATTCGGGAAGTAATAAAGACCACTGACCCACATATTTTCAGATTAATAAACATTCATAAATATATTTAATAAAAAAGTAGAAGGGCTAATTATGCTACTTGAAAAAAAAAAATCTTTTCCTTGCATAACATGAGGGGTATCTTGTGAAAGCTTTTGTAACGCTGAACTCAAAAATACATTCCTTTTAATTGTAGGTATTATATTTTCAAAGATATTGTTGAAAATGTAGCGCAAAAGTATGTCCCCCCCCCCCCACCTAATTCCGAATCTACTGAAACTAAAATTATGAAAAAATTAGAGGTAGTAGACGTTAGTAAACCTTGCCGGAAAATTGTAGCGATTACCCTAGGTCACATAGTTTTTGAGTAATTAGCATTTTTCTGGTATACACAAATTTCGATTTACGGGCATTCAGAAAAATTGTTGAGCATCGCTGAATATACCTATCGTTGCAGAAGAATAAAAGCATTGTTGATAATGATTTTCGAAAAAAAATCATCGGTAATTAGTCGAGATATTAACCCTTAAATGTACGGTCAGTTTGGACATACACAAGGACAGGGGCGGCGTACTCTATGCCTAGTTAACAATTTTTAATGATATATATCTGTAATGTAATGTCCAGTAACAGTATAAAAGCAATAAACGTCAAATTGTTAAAAACATACTAATTTAAAGGGTCTCGGGACTCTAAAATGTAGAAAAAATGAAAAAAAGACCATTTTCAACATTTAATGTCTTAAAATGTATATGATTTTAAAACGCAATTTTAATTGGGATAAAAAATTGCAAGATACAGAATTAGTATTTACAGGGGGCTCGAAACTGTTAGACATTTGTCGAACAAAAAATTGGCATAACAGTTTACGCGCAGAATTACAAAATAAATATTGCAACTAGAATGAAAATTTTGGTGCTTACTTATACTTCAGATTATAATAATTACCCTGAAC
Organism: Maratus speciosus; assembly: GCA_963932465.1. Taxonomy (NCBI): domain Eukaryota; kingdom Metazoa; phylum Arthropoda; class Arachnida; order Araneae; family Salticidae; genus Maratus; species Maratus speciosus. The sequence continues at coordinate 486,058,531 of OZ010793.1, forward strand.
TTAAATAAATTTGTATTTAAAGCATTTTTATATTTTTAATGCAATGTTGCATTTAGCTAATACAAAATTTTGAAATTTCAACAGTAAAATCACCTAAAAAAATAGTTTTTTGAACAATAAAAAGGAAATTTTAGGTTCAGTTTATACAGATTAACATGAAATATATGCTTTGAAAATTTCATGAAAAAATATTCAGAAGTTTTTTAGGTATCCTGCGCGTTATGCCCAAAAAACGCCATTTGGAAAATAATGACTTTAAAATTTCGAAAACGCCGCTTCAGCTATTGTGCGGGTATAATTCTAAAAGCCAAAACTTCTGTTCTAATGAGAATTTCAAGGAAACAATTATATCAAAATATTCAGAAAAGATAGGAGTTTAACATCTAAAAAAAATTAAAATTTCTTAAATTTTGAAGCTTTAAGATTCCTGCGACCACTTAATCCTTTCCGATACGGAGTAATTCTATTTATAAACTTAGGAAATAATGAACTGACACCAGAATCTATAAACAAATTTATTAGAAAATACGAACTTTCTTATTTTCACGTGCATGATAAAAGGAAAATTTTAATTAAATATTCTTGGTGCCGTTTTTCTGTTTTGGAATTAAAATTAGGTGTCCGTTTTTTAAGGGCATCGCCCTCGAAAGATTTAATTAGAATGAATCTCATAAATACTGTGGGATTCGCGATAGTTTGCATTGATTGTATCTCTCAATACGCCTCCAGCGACTTTAAAAGTTAATTAAACTCCTATCTGGAAAAACGCCGCACTGACCAAAGGGCGTTGCAATTTTGAGACCTCAATTCGAAGCGCGCTTAGCACAATGCCAAATTTAAACTTTGAACAAAGGTTTTGTTTTAGCTACACTGTAGAAATACAGGTTATTACTACGCTGAATTTAGTTTCATGAAATGCCAAAGGAAGTTTAACTATGCACTGCTTTTATTGTCATTACCGAATTAAGTTCATCATAAACAGATTAGGATAATATTAAAAGAAGAGTTATACGAATAGCTATATTTGGTATTATTTAGGTTCCATATCTCTTTGAACTTTCATGGTATGCACGATTATACTTTTCTAATATATACAGTTATACCCAACCCTACGTTGTATAGTTTTTTTTACAAAGTCTTAGTATTCTTTTAGCAACTTTTTTTTTTTTTTTTTAATAATACAATTACAAATTCATATATTCTACGGAATTCTCTGTGCGCGAGTAACGCTCGCACTTGACCGTTTATTTATTTATTGAGTTAAAATTCTGAATTCTGAATTATGTATTAATATGAATTATGAAAATAATATTCGAAAAAATATGAATAGCAACCTATATTTTTTGATAGATTTATATTTATTATGTCCTGCTTTCTTAATTTCAATTCTTAATTTCAAAATTTTCTTCCAAGTAGTTTTCGAATTATGTTTTAAAAACGTAAAAAGGATGGTCTATGATGCGCAGAAAAGCATAATTTGAGAAAAATAGGTTTTATACTCATTTTATCGAAACATTTGGGATGACAATAATCGAAACATATCAAGCAAGTGAAATGGTTACAGTGGCAAGAAATAATGTATTAACAGAAGTGACACAGTGATTCTATAGCATTTCGGTAATCGAGTACCGAACTTCAATTTGGATACAGCCCCTAAAATACGTTCATTTTAAAATAATTAATTTCTCTTAAACTAATCGTACGAATTTCATGAAAATTTATTTTTAGGCTAATTGAAGGGTGTAAAATTTACTTATGGTGTTAAAATTGGGTACTGCTATTGAAAAAACAAAGTTTTGTTTCATTTTGATATGTAACTGGCCCCCAAAGTAAATTTTATATATATCATTTAAAAGTAAACTTTATTGCCAATTGTCTGATACCTATAACTTTCTTTTGCAATAATTCGTCGCAGAGTTAAAAGGGGCGTTTATTTATTTTTTTACACGACTGTACATGACCCTTAATGAAAATTAGGGTTCAGCTCACGGTAATTATGACTGAATAAATGTTCGAACCCGGATTTTTCACGCAATTTTTTTTTTTTTTTTTTTTTTTTTTTTTTTTTTTTTTTTTTTTTTTTTTTTTGCAGTGTGCTCTACTTCCTTCCAATGTTTGCATATCCCCTTTAAGGAACACCCCTTTTTATGAACGTTTCTATTTATGTTTTGTGATTACTCCGGTTTACCACACTTCTTACCACCAGACATTGATATAAAAACGAAAAAATGTAAGAAAAACATATATTTATATTCATACACATGTTTTAATTAATAAAATTCCTTTGAACGTCACGGACTAAGAAGTAATTTTTCTCATTTTATTATTTTACGGCTGAATTTCGTTTTTTCTTTCTATCAATTGAAAAAATCTAATTTCCTTTTGTAAAATTAAATAATAGACGATTTTCCACAAAAACAACTTAATCTTTTCAATGTTTTGCTAGCTCTTTTGTTAAGTGAACCAAAATTCTTTTTAATGTCATTCAATCACGAAGAATAAGAACTTTAAAGTAAAAAAGGTATCATTTTTTATGCGTGAGAAAAATGATAATTTAATTCTCTTGTAATTAATTAGAAAGTAGAATGTAAAATCTTTATTTTTTTGCATCAGTGAATTTTGCTTTTATCTGCATAAGAAAGATTGGAATATTTCCTTGTTCTTAAAAAAAAAAAAAAAAAAAAAAGAGAAAAGTTAAGAACTATATGAAAGTTTAAGATTGCTTTAAAATACTTCAATGGCATTTAGGTAATTCCTATTTTAATTTATTTACTTAGTAGATAAAAAAGTCTGCAGATATAATGTTAATATTTGATAGCGTGACTAAATGTTATAGAAAACACAATGTTCAGTGTTATAACTCCGAAAGTTATTACAAACGCTTTGCATGTTTCTTAATTTATTTTTATTGGTTGGTTTACAAGCGATATAAATATACAATAGTTAAATACCTACAAATGCCTGAAATGTAGTTTACGTTTAAAGAAAATATCCTCTATATATAGTAAGCTTAATATTATCTGCATGTTTCAAATCGTATGAAGAATTTCATTTTCCCTTATAAAAGCAACACCAAAGACAAGATCGAAAAATAAGACTCCGTATAGAGGGTCGAAAAAACCCGGGAATGATCTGTTTTAATTGAGAAATAAACGAAAACAATCTAGACCTTTATGCTGAAATAGTGAGTATGAAGGTTAGAATCAGGCGGAATGCAATGTGATAAGAAACGAGTATAAACATATTCAATACAAATACCTGTTCCGTGTAAATATGTCCCCCCCCCCCCCCCAAGGGATACCTTCTTTAAGTATTCATGGTCTTCGCAGTGCTAGACAACTGAACGACCTTCCTCTTTTACGTCTTCCTCTTCTTTCTTTAATATATTCTGTCCTCTTTGTTGCACTCTCATTGTGCTTTCCTGTTTGAAGGTCAGGGGGATTATCATTAAGCTTATATCAAACTGCCTATATCGACTTATGTAAAATTGTAAAGTACCCATGTGTTTGCAGTGCACGGCGACGTCCCTGGAAAAGAAGATCCTCGTAGTTGAGGGAAACCAACACACTGTTTTGGCCTCTGCTTCAGGTGGACGGGATTGACCTATTGGTTACATATGCATCAATCGACTGGTCAGGTGATTTCTCAGTGGCTAGGGAAGGAGTGGGCCCTTACTAGTCGTCTCGTTAACCCTTTCGAGGGCGGTGTCCTTACAAATTAATACCTAATTTTAATTCCAAAACTGGCAAACGGCACCAAGAATTTTTAATTAAAATTTTCCTATTATAACGTACGTGAAAATGAGCAAGTTCATATTTTCTAATAATTTCGTTTATAAATTCTGGTGTCAGTCCATTATTTTATTAGTTTATATACAGAATTGCTCCGCGCCGGAAAGGGTTAAGGGTGGAAACTGACATAAGAGTGTCTGTTGAACGTATGGGCTCTGGTTAGCACTGGTGCACGAAGTGCATCCCTTTGTTGGGATCGGTTGTGGGTGGTACGGCCGGGGTCTGGATTATCTATGTTTTCTACAATGGATGGGAAGTACTGCACTTTTTTCTATTTCTCTCTCATGTGGAAAGCAACAAATCGTAGAGGACGAATCATTCTCTTGGTCCTTTATAATTAAACGCACTGATAGTCTTTATGATAGTCCTTTTAACCTAAATTCACTTTTCGTATCGCAAAAACATTTCAATCTATTTTCGGAGATGGTTATTTACTTTAAAAAATGCTGTATGGAGATTTGCTGGTGTAGGTCTCTTTAGTGAAATACTCAAAATTTCTATTAAATTGCACAATAGTAGGCTCATTTTCTGTTTCGGCCCAGGCACATCAAGCTATAAATATAATTCGTGGTGTAATATCAGAACCAGAACTTTTATTCTCAACAAAGGTAGAACTTCTAAAAAATTTAAAAGAACAAAATGTCATCAATGTATGCCGTATCACTATCCGTCGGAATGGGCAAGTGCTTTCTACGAAGCAAATTGTTATTCTAATTTTCAACAGCCTGATTTTACCAAATAGAATTAAAGTTGTCTATCCGAGCTGTCATGTACCACTTTATATTCTTAACCCTGTCCGTAGTTTTAAATATCAGCATTATGACCATAGGATGACTACCTGCCATGATTTCGTTACCTGTGCAGATTCAGGCCATGACAGTAAACTTTGCTAAAAAACTGAACGCTGTGCCAACTGTAAAGGTGACCATGCAGCATACTTTCTCTGCTGTCCTAACTGGATCCCTGAAAAACAATTACTTACTGTTAAAGTAACTCAAAAAATTTCTTACCCTGAAGCTCGCACACTTGTTGAATCCAGAACGCCATTTGTTTGGGTTTCATACTCTATTTTACGCAAGCAATAATTAAAATCCGTAAGCCACATAAGCACCCAAACAGAATCCTCTATTACACCAAATAATTCACTTGCGACCGTATCATCCAGCACTATAAAGTATAAAACCCGTAATGCCACTTTACAGCTGACTTATGCCGAAATTTAGCTTTGGCAATATCGTCAAAACCTGTAAAAATAGACTATAGTGATCCTAATATACATTATTACCCTTTTGTTAGTCAATCACAAAAACATTTAAGTCAATATGAAAAGCAAACCAAACATGAGCCTGGGAAAAATCTTGTTTCATTTGCAAACAAATTGCAGAAATCTGATGTTTTCTAAACACGGAAAGCAAAGTAAATATCATGTCCACAGAAGAAGAAGTCAAGGAAACCTCAACTGAAGTCTTTTTGCCGTCTAAAATTGTGATAAAAAAAAAAAAAAAACAAGGAATTATACATTATCCAAGCTCTTACTAATATGAAGGATCCTATACCGCTGCTCCAGTAAGTGGAAGAGGCTATGGAATCCGACTCTTACAGTTACAACTCGGATCCCGTTGAATAAAATACTGTTCTTGAAGAATCTGTCACTAAGTGTGCTTTTACATTGTTTTTATTTAATAATCTGTGATTTGAACAAACCTGGTTGTATGTTGTATTAAGAGATTTCATACCTTGTTTTATTGACCAATCATTACTTTATAGAATGAAAGGAGAACTAAGATGTAGCTCACTTTAAATGTTTCTCCATCACCATAGTGAAGTAACAAGATATCTGTGTTTTCCTTCAGGTACAGTCGTGGAAAAAAAAAGTAAACACCCCTTACTAACTCCGCAAAAAATTATCGTAGAAGAAAGTTACTGGTACCGAACGATTTTAAATAGAGTCTACTTTTAAATGATGTATATAAAATTTGCTTAGGGGGCCATCTACATATTAAAACGAATCATAACTTCATTTTTTTCAATGGCAATACCCAATTCTGACAGCATAAATGAACTCTGCGCCCTTCAATTAGCCTAAAAACAAATTTTGATGCAATTCGTACTACAAGTTTCCGAGAAATTAATTATTTTAAAACGAGCGTATTTTAAGGGCTGTATCCAAATTGATGTTGGGTTCTCGATTGCTAACCGAGAGAGCCGCCTTCTTGATCAAGGCACCTTAAGTAGTCAATGCAGTCTGCTAGATAACAAGGCAGCAGAAGAAATTTCAAAATATCTACTCACTTCAATCATAGAGGGCCCCTTAAACCATCATTTTGCCGTTTTTTAAGCATAATTTGAAAACTACTTGGAAGAAAAATGTGAAATTTGGGATTTTAATAAAGCAGGACATAATAAATCTAAATCCATCAAAAAACGTGTAGGTTGCAATTCATTATTTTTTCGAATATTAATTTCATAATTCATAATTCATATCATAAAATTATAAAAATTGCAAATTCAGCGTATTTATGTTTGGGCACATTAGTTTTATTTCTAAACAAAAAATTAGCACATTAGGAGCATAATTTCAGAAGATATAAATAAAAATATGAAAACGTAATTTAACATTAGAAGCACTAAATTTTGAATGTTTATAATTCAAAAACATATCATTCAAATGACTTGAAATTTGGTGTCTAGGCATATTTTGAACCAAAGATTTAAAATATCTCGTTAAAATTGGATATTGCCATTGAAAAAAATGAGGTTTGGGTTCGTTTTAATATGTAGATGACCCCCTAAGCAAATTTTATATACGTCATTTAAAAGTAGACTTTATTTCAAATCGTTCGGTACCAGTAACTTCCGTCTACGATAATTTGTTGAAGAGTTAGTAGGGGGTGTTTACTTTTTTTTTCCACGACTGTACATGTTTTAAAGCAAAGTTGAAATTGGTGGAAAAGACTGTGCAACGATCAGTAATATCGGTTCATTTTTACTTTTTCTGATTTTTCCAAATATCATCAGTAAAAAGTATAATTTAAATAAACTGCAAATTTATAACTTCATTGAAATGTAATATTCGAATATTAAGTTAGAAATGTTTCTTATTTTATATTTTCTGTATGCGGGGGGCCGGCGGCAACAAGACCGAGCGCGACTAATAACTTTCTGAAAGAAGCCGCGACTACTCTCAGGTTAACTGTGTATTTTTCATTCATTATGTTTTATGACAAGCTTTCAGCCTAAATTTTTAAGATATAAATCTATGTCTTATGTTTAAATTTTTCTTGGCGCAGCATGTCCTTTAAGCGACGTTCTACCATAAAATGTCAGTCAAACAACCAACAAATCGCGCAAATATGCATCAGTTTATAAAATTATTATTTCGATTTTTTCCTAATATTGCTCAATTTTTTTTCTAAAGGCTGAAATTTCCAGTCTCAATAGCAAAAAATTTCCATCTTTAAAACGGGAAAATTCCATAAATGGAAGTTTAGGGGGAAAAAAACAGAAAATCGGCCGTTAAAAGCCGTTAGAGGCATGCGATTTTTTCCTTCGGCGAAAAAGAATCTATGGGGAAAAATAGTGTCAACGTTCAGCTGCTACCTAATGATTTTCCAGGGTTTAGGCACAGAATGGAAGGAGGTATTGCTTTCATTAATCCGGAATTGTTAATTGAAGTGTGTGAAGAATTGGACTTTACGTTAGATGTCTGTATAACTCTCAAGAAAGTTCTTTTTAGTAGGCACAACTCACAATAGATGGCAGCACTATAAAATCTCACGGCAATATTCTTTCTGATCAAAGCAAATGACTGCTTATAAATAGACTTTTAATTAGTTGTAATTCATATTATTTTTAAACTCATTTTTAATTTCTAAAATCCCATTATGTGTTTTCCTATATATATTTAATTCTTGTTTATTTTTCTCTATTAGATAATTTTATTTCCTTCTGTATTCGCATTTTGGTGAGGGACAGTAGTCGAATATTCAATATTATGATTCAGAATTCTGAATTCTAAAAATCTAAATCTTATTCTATTAAAGTATGAAAAAAAACCCCATTTTAATCGTATTTATTCCTAGTAATGATTATTTACTTTAAAGTAATTTAAATCTACTTTTTTCAAGTTGCAAGTCTTCAAAGATTGCTGATTTTTAATTCATCGATTCATACCGTATTCATTTCAGATCAAGGTGTTCTACGAATGAATGAAGGCACGCATTCAAAACAAAGGTACTGTACTTTTAAATTGTTTTGAATTAAAAGCTGTATTCTCCTGCTTTTTAAAACTGTACAATGTGTGCCGTATAACTAAATGTGCACATATTGAACATTTGTAAGAAAAACTATGTTATTTTACCTTCAATTTGATGTAAATAATCTAAATTAAACTTTTATGATATACCATTAAAACTGGAACATTATTTTATGTATACCCTGTATATTCCCAAGTTTAATTCGAGTGGGTATAATATTTTAAAGGCTAAGAATCTTTAAAACTTTGCTACTTTTTGGCATTCCAAATGTATCTGACTTCAAGTAAATGCTAAAATCCTTAATGGGCACGGATGTCGCACTGAAGCTATGTAGCAGACTTCCTTATTTTTCAATTTTATAACAGAATGTTCTCTCTTTTTTAACCGAAAGCAAAAATTCAATTTCCTTTCCTGAAATGAAATACCACAGTGATGTTTTGCATAAAAATGTACTTAACTTTCTGGAAGTTTTTATCAGTTCTTTTTGTTAGGGATTCATAATATATTTTAGTCTTTCAAGAAAAAAAGAAAAGAAAACAAGTTAAGATGTTAATATATGAAAAATATTTAGATAAAATTAACTGAATTAATTCTCTTTTTAAAGAGGTAACCAGTAAATATTTTTTAAACAAAAAATAATTTTTGCTTTTTGTTTGAAAAAAGAAGTATTTTTTCAGTTTTTAAATATGTAAAAAGAAATTAATCACTACAGAGTAGTTATGAAGTCGTTGTTCTGTTCTAATCTATTTATCTAAATATTCATTTGAATTCAAATGTAACATCTGATAGATTCAGTGTTTTCTAATTGAACAAATAATCAACATATTTTACGGCACAAAACAAACATTTTATAACAAAAAGAACGTAAAAAATCTATTAAGTGCCATTCGATGCAATACATCTAAAGAATTCTAATATCAACAAAAAGTAAATTTGTTTCTGTTCAGAAGTAGACAGTTCAAACGGAGCATGCGCTGGCTAAGTAGCTGTTTAGAGAATTAGCCGGAACATCCCGTAGGGCGTTCTACGGCTGTTCAACATCATCATAAAAGTGAAGAGGTACAACTCTGGTAATATTTCTACTTAATTTACATGTAGATGTCATAAGATCAATTATAAGGACATGCCCATCATCACCTTTGTAAGTTTTCATAACTCTAGCAAGTTTCCAGTCTATAGACTTGTCATTTCCTTCCTTCAATAACACAAGCTGACCAACTTGAAGATTTTGCAAGGACTTTTCCTATTTACTGCGGACTGGCAGCTCATTGAAATATTTTCGGTTCCAGCGTTTCCAAAACTGCATTTTTAATCTTTGAACTACTGTCCATTTAGAAGAAAAAAGTAAAGAGTCTAGAACAGCATTATTTTCAGGAACATTCAAAAGAGGACCTCCAATAAAGAAGTGACCAGGTGTCAGTGGTTGTAGATCTTTAACACTAGCAGATAAGGGGATCAACGGACGTGAATTCATTTATTTGAGCCTTATATATATATTTAAGTATAGCGCGGCAGCGCAATACTTATTTATTTCCAGTGTCACTTCTCAATGTTAAATTAACATGGAAAAGCCTATGGAGATCATAACTTTTTCATTTTTTCTTCCCACCTTTTTGTCCCTGATGCCACTCACTTTTTATTCTTTGTTAATTTTAATAATATTATAAATTCCAAGTGTAAAAACATTTGCCTAAAGTTAGGGTCAAAACGGATGATAAAATGCCTTTGCATATAAGTGGATTATAACACAGAGAGTAACATAGGCTATATTTTATTTACTTTATTCAAATATATTTCTTAATAATTCCAAATTTCACAATTTTCACTGAGAATCAATGGCCATTTTTTCTTTATTGTTGCAAAAAAAATTCAAAAGTCGTAATAATTTGTCTACAGCAATTAATTTTCAGTTAAAAGGTTTTCACGTGACAAATGAAATTGAAATAATTTTATTTTTTAAGAATTAAAAAGAAGATGAATATGGCGTCATAGTAGAAATAAAAAGGACATTTTCAAACACACGTTAGTAATACAAGAAACATTAATATGAGTAAATACAGAAAGTGTATGAATATGACGTCAAAGAATTGAAATATATTTCACCAGTACTGATTTTTAACCATGAATAGCAATTATAGATGTACCCGCAGTTCGATTAAAAATGTGTTAACTTGGTGATTTATGTTTTTCTTTTAATTATTTATTGATGAAGTTTTAACTTTGTTAACGAATATTAGCCGGAAACAAATACTGAACTATTTGTTTGTTTTAAGACTGTATAAAATATTAAAATTTTCGATGCTTAAAAGTTAATAAGTTTGCAATTAACCGAAATTTATTTTACGGGTTGCATCGTTAATATGACGTCAGCATTACACACGGACATGTTTTTGCCGAATAATATATATATTGCTCATAAGCAATTTCTTTTTGTGGCATCAAGAAAAAAAATGTGATTATAAATTTTAAAAAGATAGTGACTTTTCACGTTAAGTCTAGGATATATATTTTTTTTAATCTAAAATCATTTCTCAGGATTGAGGAGAGTGTAAATTGGCTCCGCCGGGGTTCGAACCATGGATCTCATGATCAGGAAGCGAGAACATTAGCGTCGAGCAAAAGGACAAGCCAGTTACTCTAAGCTAGTAACTCGATTTATACTATACTGATCAAGTGAGATGAGATCGCTACAAGGTCTTTTGTAATTTTTTGTGTGGCACAGAAGCGACATGATGTTGGCGCTAAATAAATACCCTAAGTTAAAGTTAATTTCCTCTTGCAAGAAATAGAGTATAAAAATTTAAGTAAAACTTTTTTTTTCTTTTTACGTTTCATTCTATCACATCTATACTGTTGTAAACTATTAGCAGTCAAGATTATTTTTGCATTCATAGCTTTCCTGAGTGGAAAATGGAATAAATAAATTTCAGTAAAATTGATTTTTTATTTTTATATTATAAATCTTTTATGCTCAGATTGAAAGCTTTTGTCCAAACTACGAGAACCTGCATTACTGCATTGATGAAACATTTTGGAATAAATATTGGTTTGCACCACAACTTGTGATGCGATACCTTGTAAATCAAACCCTGATGATGGTACATTCCCTTAATTTTCAAATACGTCTAAATGCAGTAGTTATTAAAAAAACTTGACATATAAAAAAAAACATAATTTGCAGAACAAATAAAAAAAAACAATTTATTTCCTACACTGTTTAAGCCCGAGAAGGGACAGATATTAAGATATTTAATGTAGTTAGTTCTACATTTAATGTTAAATTAAAAAAAAAAATAAGTTAAACCAATTGAACATTAAAAAATAAATATAGAATTAAAAAAAATGATACTTAAACACCCTAAAAACTTAGATTCCGTTCAAACGAAATCGAAATAAATCTTAGACTTGTGTAAAAGTTTGTATTTTAGATGTACCTTATCATTTTGTTTACAACTATCGTAAACATAATACAACATCGGCAGTACATAGATTTGCAACTTAAATGTGATAAAAAGTCTAAGATATATTTCGATTTCGTTAGAACGGAATCTAAGTTTTAGGGTGTTTAAGTATCATATTTTTTTAATTCTATATTTATTTTTTAATGTTATGTTCAATTGGTTTAACTTATTTTTTACAAAAATTTAACACTAAATGTAGAACTAACTGAAGGAAATATCTTAATATCTGCCCCTTCTCGGGCTTAAAGAGAGTAGGAAATAATTTTTTTTTTTATTTGTTCTGCAAATTATGTTTTTTTTAATATATATATAGTCAAAATATTACTACGCCTTTATTTGCGTCATAAGTGTTGTTAGTTCTTCAAAGTTTAAAATAGATAATCTCTAGAGACAACTTATTGTGCCACATAGCAGCAACTACTTAGTTAGCGCTCATATTTGGAAAGTGGTGTGAGATACGAAAATCAGCCTCGATCTAATGTGAAATGATCCCTTATATTTAAAAATACCTTTATTACAAGGCCATAAATGTAAGTTTTATATTCAATCGCCACGAACTGCATACAGAAGTGTGTTATTAAAAGACAGACGCATATTTACCAAGAATACTAACAAGAAAACGAATTTAAATTCGTTAGAAGTGGCCACCATCGCATGTGTTTACCACCGAATACGTCCCATGATCCATTAAGCGTACTACACTCCATTTTTTTAATTGAAATAAGCTGTACCTTGCTTACATGAGTTATTTTATTAGAAATTCTGCGTCCGTCTTGTGAGCCACACTTCTGCATGCAATTAGAGCCGATTTTAAGCTGGTGATTGACTACAAAAATTTACATTTCATAACTTATAATAAAATTATTTTTACATGTATTTCACAGTAAATCAGGAACGCTATACAATTTTGTAATTGACTTTTTTCTAGTATCTCGCACCGTTTTCCAGATAGAAATGCTAACTCAAAATGCTTGCCGCTAGGGGGGGGGGGTTATAAACGGTCTCATCGCGTTGTGCAAAGCCACCAGTGTTAGCAGATTGAGGATTTCGTCCCCATTTTGGGAAATTTTGAACGTCCCGAAGATCTTGTGGGGGGCCAAGAATTTTGTAGAGAAATGTTTGGACACTATCAATATTTTTGGGGAAAAAATGGGAATTTTTTCACTATTTCACGTAAAGTTTACTTTTAGTCATTTAATACCACTGGATCTGTCTCGAATTCGATTCTAATTTGGAAAACGAAGGTAAAATACAGAAATCGGCGATATCAACCATTAATCTCTTGTTCATTCTCATCATTTACAACATTATAGTTGAGAGATGTCACAGGTGCATCATGACCTACCATGGACTATCCCCACCAGAATTTTCAGATCACTAAGTGCAGCAGATTTTCTTAGTCATCGCAGACAGACACGCAAACGCATATTACATATACACATTTCTTTTATTAGTATACAACATAAATAAAAAACAATTTTAATATTTTTTTTGTGTTTAACGCTGGTTCATTTGTGCTTCGTAGGTTGACAGTAGAGAGTTTTGCAAGACATGCAACTGCATACTACAATCAAATTGCTACATTTATAACTGAAAATTGCTCAATGAATGCAGCAGATTCCCTAGTTCTCTGTATAAGAAACTTGAATCAAAACTCTGAGGTCTTAAACGGCATAAACCTGCACATTATTAAATCTTCAAGACTTATCAAAAACTTTTTTTGTCGTGCTTTTTAAAAGATTTAATTATAGATATGGAAAATTTCTTTTTTTTTTTTATTATTATTGACGAAGCACAGCGATTGATACAAAGAGGGGGATTTGCTTTACGATTAAGTACTTCAGTAGGGATGACAAAAAAGTAAACAAAGTTTTAAGATTAAGTCAAATAGAAGCTGGTGACGCTAACACCATCTCAGATTCATTTAAATCCCAACTGATTTGAGATGGTCTAAACCTTGAAAACGTTATTGGTATAAGCGTAGATGGAGCTAAGGTAACGATAGGCCAGCATCATCGACTAGTACTATTTAAAAAAACAAGTGTAAACGACATGTCGTTGTAAAATGTATCTTTCATTCTCGTCGTTTAGCTGCGAATATGCATGCAAAATTCTGCCGAGTTTAAATGTTTATTTTTTTGAAAATGGGGCATTCTTTCAAAAAAATGCATGATTTAGGGGGGTAAATTGAGTTTAAAATTATTAAACATTTTTTTATAGTGGAAAATTGAAATTTGAAAATTTACTTTGCTGAGTAGAAACAGTGTGGGGGACGTTTTCGGGAAAAAACACTAATTTGGTGAAAATGTCAGAAAATTTGGGGAAAGTGACTCTCGACTATCTGGCAAAACTGAAACCAGCTTACTTTATCTAGCCACCGTGTTCATGTTAACAGCTGACACTGTTCTGGAGTTAATGCGAGTGGGCATGCCCTGTACATTACCTTAATTTAAAATATGTAACATACAGGGTATTCGGTGAAATAGTTTTTGAAGGTTTAAAATTCGAAACTCTTAATGTTTAAATTCATTGCAATCCGTAAGCCCCACCAGTGGCCGAGAGGTTCTGCTCTCGAAGCTGGTAGACGGGAGGTGCTGGGTTCGATCCCAATCGCGCCCGTCGGCCTAATCGTTCGGAGTTTTCGTGGTTTTCTTCGAGCCGTGGATCTTCCATGCGTTAATACGGATTAGGTTCCCTTAGAAAGACCCCCACGGAGGGCACTCCCCCCGGGCCTATATCCCTCGTGTAGATAATTGGCCGTCAAAAATCAACCCAACCCATTGCAATGCGTAATTTCTTTTAAGCATAACTCAAAACTAGTTGTTGGAAAGAACTGTAATTTTGGATTAGTGCATTTGAAACTTCTAGAAATCAATTTCTTTAAAAAAATTCTTAGGTTGCAATTCATATTTTTAAAATTAATTTCAAAGTATATACATATATATATATGTTTTTGAAATTTTTGAAAAAAGAAAAGATTTCGAATATACTTCGAAATTAATTTTAGAACAACCTAGGAACTGCAACCTAGAATTTTTTTTAAAAGAAAATATGCTTCAAATATGCAAATTCAAAATAATTATAACTCTTTCCGTCGAATACGTTGTTTTTAGTTATGCCTAAAATATCTGCATCGCAAAGTATTTTGCAGTGAATAAAAATGAGTTTAGCATTAGCAGTTTCAAAATTTAAACTAGCATAACTCCTAAACTGTTTAAGCAAATGATTTTCCGTTTGATAGGTAAATGTAACCTTTACAGAAATATCCAGATATGATGTAAAGATTATGTGATAACGTTGGAAAAATGTTTAGGTTTTGTTTAATTTTTATATTTATATATTTAGATGACTCACCCTAAACAGAATTTAAGCATGGACTTAATTGATAGACAACATTACTAATAGATTGGTACGAAACACATTTTTGTACGATTATTTGCGACACACTTAGTAGCAGTTTTTATGGCTGTACAAGGTTTGCTTCAGACCCTTAGAGAAGTCAGTTGAAGTTTTACGATTATATCCTTTACTATAATTAAATTTCATAATATTTTCTTATTTATGGGGGAATGAAAAACTAAAATGTACATTGTAGTAGGTAACGTACAATAATTTTTTTACAAATAAATTAGTAGAAAAGGCAATTCTAATAAAAAAATAATCTTAGTTAAAAATTTAACCTGTTTTAATTCATAGAAAAATTCCCCCAGTACTCTATTTTCATATATCAAAATGAGGTACGCAAAAATCTCAGTAATTTTCTAAATATACTTTGGTGGAGGAGTGGGTCATAATTACGCTTCGATTAGATTAACTGCATTAATAATCTGTAAAATATATTGCAGTCAGCAAGTTTTTAAAAGAGAGTGAATGTTTATAAACACTTGTTCTTAATAAACAACTAGTTCGATGTCGAAACTTTCTTCTATCTCATACAACTTAATATTTCAAAAAGCAGTTGCAAATGTTAATACTTCATTATTATTAGTTCAATACTATATCAATTTTGACTTTCATCTTAACTTTCTGCTTCCCTTAGTTAATAAGAGAAAAAATGAATTAATCACGATCAAGATTTTTTATTAAAATCAATAGTTTTTCGTTATTATGTTGTACATCAGTTGTTTGCAAATAGCCGGCTTAGCAGGGTGCAAAGTTCCCGTCGCTTAACGAGCCGCCGAAGTGCAATAGGACTATGAAAAATCAAGAAAATCATACAAAAATAGCTATTATACCGCCCCCTTCCAGAGGAATATTTTGACCTTCCAAAAGGATCTGTTGGCTCCAGCAAAAAATATACTAAAAAAATGTGGTTCAATTCTATCCATAACGTCATACACTTTTCGATGGTAAAATAATGAAACTGGCACAAAACTCGCTATTATAGCGCCCTTCCGGCAGAATACTTCCAAATTGAAGGAAGACCTGCTGACCATAGTCAAAAACAAACACAGGTTCAATTCTATGCATAACTTAATACATATTTAGATGGTACAATGGCGACACACCGACAGGCAGGCATTATGTATAAACGTGTGGTTTTTGATCTCTGACCCCTAAAATGATGTGTAAATCCGTCGAAAACATAAAGTCGAAGAAAATTTCGATTATCATACTTAATCTAGTGAAGATAGAAGAAAGTAAAAATGATAAAAAAGATAGGAAAGTATAGTAATAAATGCACAGAAAAATTACAAGATCATGGCATGAAATTATCTGCTTGTTTCTTTTTGTTAATCAAATTGGATATCTTTATCTGTATAAAGCTATTAATTTAAATGAGAATCTTCAACAAATTTCTTAATTTCTGTAATACATCTAGTCCAAATAATTCACCTGTGTCCACTTTATGTAGGTTATTTTTTAAGAAGACATAATATTGCATGTTTATAACATGTAAAATATTCGCTTAACAAATTACTTATATTGAGTTCATTAAAAAATGTTTTTACAAATTAATGATGCACTTGATGTGTTCATATTAATGAACATATTTTTATTTCAACAATTATGCAAAAAAAGTATCTTAACGTTTTTCTTTTCTTTTAACTTAAGAATCCGCGAAGAAAATAAATTATAATTATTCTCATAATGATGATATATGACTCGCAAGTTTTACGGTCGAATTTGTTGAAAAACTTTTTTTCCAGAAAAAGTTCAAACCCACAAGAGAGAAAAACAGCGTTGTATAAATGCTTTCATAAATACACGATTTGTGAAAAAAGAATATGAAAGGTAATTAAGTGTAGTGTTCTTATCTAACAGAGAGTAAAAGATTAAAAAAATTATGATTCCTCAAATAAAATTGCGTCTTCTAAGAGACATTGATTTATGTAGGATTCTGTGCGAAAGATAAGCAATTCTTTGATTAAGTACTTTTACATGATATTTTCATAATGTTAGATGATAAATCAAGATATTACTCGATGTCTTTTGGCTTTAAAATTTTTTATTTTTTAAGTTACTGCATAAATGCTTAAACACTATCTATGACAACTTGGATTTATCTACACTTTTCATAAATTCTTTGACACTATTTTCTTCTTTCCAATCGTCGATATATAAAGATATTACAAGATTTTTTATAACGCTAACTCTCATGATTAATGCGTATCATACGATAAAAATTAAGATTAATTAAATAATATAGTCGTAAATTACACTCAGCGGAAGATATCATATCATATATATTACGAAAATTAAATTTCTACGCCTTATTAAAATTATTCCATAGAAATTTCTTTTCTAAATTATTCCTATATTAAATAATATTCCATTCATTCCGTTTATTTAAAATCATTCTATTTAAAACGAGTATTTAATAATCTTTCAATATCTTCTGAAAAACATTTCCCCTTAATAATTTTTAAGACCTCTTTATTTCTCAATCTTAAATCGCTGGTATTTATTAAAGTTATCTGATTAATACCATTTCTTTACTTTCATTTTTTTTATTCCATAACTGAATTTTCTGCTCTATTCTGACTCGGTAATTTCATCGCAATATTATGCCGCTTACAATAAAGTGTTCCTTGGCGCACGCCTATTGGTTCTTCCTCATTTCTGCATTAACGTAAAAGATCATCCGCCTCAGACTATTTTACCTGAAACATGAGCGCGGAGTGGGAGATTTACGTGGGATTTGTTGATATAAAAAACTACGTTAATGTCCAGAAGAAGTCACGGAAATAATCGAATGAAGCGTAACGGCGTATAAAATGGAGTGTCTACAGCGATGGTGGGAAAAGGTGTTTCGTGTTTATTAGAATTGTGGTGGATGCTTGACCCCTGTATTATGTAAGAAGATTTAATAAAAATTCTTCTTTTGTGAAGAAGTGTTGTCATTATTCGGGAAGCAGCCAATATTTTATCGACCAAAGCCTAAGTTATTAGAGTGCTGATGAAATATGGAACATGTAGGCTTGTTTGGTATCGAGATGACGGCTGCCTAAATTCTTAGAATGTTACGGAACGGTTTAGCTTTATTTTACGTCGTTCTATGACACGTCACCATATATCATCACACACACACATATATATAAATATACACACATATATGTGGGAAGTCTGTTGGTAACAGCTAATATCAGGTCGAATATTTTAGTTGTGATTTCGTGGCTTAGGATGCTAATATATTTGATCGATGTGAAGAATATGTCAATGTCTAAGGTATAGCTCCAAGTAAGAAAACATGGTGGTTGTTTGCAGTCGTATTATTAAGTTAAACGGTCGTGAAGTAAGTATAAATAAGGCAAAAAATTCGGGAATCCAGAGCTTTCTCTACAAAAGGAAAATGAAGTCAGCTAGTCGTTCGAAGACGACAAGCAAGTTTTTAAACTCCCACATTGTAATGAAAATTCCGTAAAGACTTCAGGCTTTGGCATGAGATTCTATGTCATGCTGTGAGATCTTCAGGGGTAAATTAGAGAGGTACGAGATTAATAGACACCAGATTATATGTTGTTGAGCACATGGGAATGAAAAACAGAATCTGAGATCGAAATTCAGCGCATCGACTTTTTGTTAACCTCCGCACTGACAAGCCCGTGTTAATTCATTCACTAAGCTCCAGGTTTCACAGCAATACAAGCAATATTTAAAGTAATATAATTCAATTGATTTAATGTATTTTTAATACATTGAACCATGATTAATATTTCTAAAGACTGCATTCATATTCGTTATTATTATTTTTTTTTTACAATGTTGAAAGAATCATCTTTTTTTTAGCATATAAAACGAAATACAGAGAACAATATTACAATTTTTGCCCTTTTCCAAGACTGTCAGAGAGTTAAACTTGTGGAAAGAAACAAATACCGACGTAGCACGAAAACGAGCAAATCAGTGAAAAGCGCACGCTCTAAGATAAGCAACTAAGCTAATAGCGCGAGAGGGGAGTGGCCTAAGGCGAAAGACCCCCTTATCTAGTAATGTTTTTGAAGTATAACCCTACCAACAAAACGCGCGGTAAACCAGATTCGTGGAATAAAGATTAGAAATAAAATTAACAAAATGACCTTTTTAAAGTATTCGAAAATAAAAACAAGTTTCCGTCAGAATATTATAGATTGGATAGCTGATAAAATTAATGAAGGGACCAAAAGCTTTAGATTAAGATTTTGAAAAAGATAATTACTAATATACGCATTTTAAAAATAAAGGGGAATTAAATAGGAATAAATAATAGATATTATTAAGAAATAAATGAAATAGAGAATTTGCCGAAATATTAGAATAATTTAAAAGAATGTCGCGAAGCAAAATTTTTTATATAACATATATATATATATATATATATATATATATATATATATATATATATATATAAAACGATTTTACGTTATATGGTGATTCGAAAGTGTGGATTAACTTCAATGTCATAGTAGATGAATAATCAATCTGGATATTAGAAGGTAGTGGCAGTCATCGAGTGGAAGGCCAGATAACACATTTCACCTCGAATAACAATCCAGTGTTGGTTTCTCCGAAATAATCGAGACAATGCATAATTTAAACTAGGCTTTTATTGAAAGAACTTTCGTCGTTGCAGTTTCCACCGATTCAAATTTAAATCAATTCATCGCTACGTAGTATTAAAGCATGAGTAAGCAATTATAGATAATAGAAAATACTAGACGGCGACCAGGGGAAGTTATCAAAATGGAAATACGAAAATTCTGCTGAAACTCAGCGAGTAACAACTTTTTGTTCCGCACGTGTAAGGATACAAATATGACGTAGGTCGCGCTCTCAACCAATGAATAATTAAGAATGTCACGTCATATAAAGAGTGCAAACAGAGCTAGCGGATGAATTTGGAGGAAAAAAGGATAACATCAGAAATGCGCGGGAAAGTAAAAAAATGGAGGCTAAAAGAATATTCTCGAAAGAAAAAAGCGCGGGAATGGAACATTTAATTTAAGAATACTAAAAGCGTAATATTTAAGCGATTAAGACAAGTGAGATATTAAATTAAAGGGCATTTAACAGAGTTAACGATATAAATTATTTAAGGATAAGGATTTAGTGAATATAAAGTAGTAATTTAGAATGAGATGAGGAAATCGCGGAATTAGATCTAATAATGTAACAAAATCCCTCCCCTTAAAAAATGAATGAACTAATAGGTCCCGATGACCTGCGAGTTCATTGAGAGAAAGCAGATACTCGTTTTACAAATTTTGTTTAATTGTTTTACAATCTTCTTTAAAATGATACCGTCACTTGGTCACCAAATCGCGTTGCTCAACGCTTTAATTTCATTTTGAAAGGAAGAAAAAAATTATAATTAAAATTAAAAAAAAAATTCGCGTCTTAGTGGAAACTGCTGTAATAAGTACATGTACAATAATAAAAACAATTATAATAATATTTCGTTTATATTCAAATTAGCAACAGTTTTGCTTTCTGTGAATTAATACAGCAATATTAACATCAGTTCATTACTTAGCAACAGTGACACAATTTTCAAAACCATACCATATTTATTCAGTATATTCACTAAATTATATGTCTTCTAGTGATTTTTAGTCCGTACCGAAATATGGATTTGTAGAGTTCATAAGATTTTTTTGTTGTTTAAATCTTATATCACAGACTATGTGGCACTAATAATATTAATAATATTAAACACTAATGACAATAAATAATAAATAATAACAATAATAAAAAATCTTAGAATAACCTTGTATGACAATAATATATCAAATAAATTAATAAACAATAGTAAATAAAATTTTTGTCAACTATAAGGTAATACACAACTGTACAATCTTTAATAGTTTTTGCCATGGTGTTTTCATTATTACAGATCTGTATTCTCTCAGTATAATAAGAGTATCAATCACAACTGCTGTTAAATCTTATGTAATTTTATTCCTCGTATTATTTTTAATCTTAGATAAGTTTTGAAAAAGTAGTGATTTGTGACCAGAAATGAAGAATTATGAGGTGCATTGCCTCATAGGTCATTTCATAATATCTCACTCAGACATTATGAGGTGCATCGCCTCATAGGTCCTTCTAAGGGTTAAACCATCATCACTGTTCAGTAACTTATATCTTTTGTTTTAGCATAGTCATCATCAAAATTATTTAAATCTCTATATAAATAATTCAATAAGAATCTTAATTCTAGTATTTTCTTCTTTTTATAAATAATAATAATGTAATGTTAATCCTGTATCACATAATAATTCATGTCTTTAAATATCTCGTATCATTCATTCGTATGTGAGTCGTAAAATTTAATTCCTTTTTTATCTGTCTCATAGGAATTAGATGTACACTCTTCAATAATGAAATAAAAAAATCAATAATAAAAAAAATAGGGAAAGGAAAGTTATAATAAATCGAAGGCAGACAAAGAATCCTAAATCTCAATTCCCATTTGCAATTACATTTACCTTCAATAAAAAGAATAGAAATCAAATCAAATCGTTAACAACAAAAAAAAAAATAAAAAATGACTTTTGACTTTCGTAGTAAGAAAGAGAAAAAAAAAATATCGCAGACGAAAATTATCATTAAGTCTTGCAATTCGAATAAGCTAGCGGTTTCGCAATAACCTTGTCGGGAATGAAAATCAAATCTTGAAATATTTCTCTCTCTCTCATTTTTTTTTTTTTTGTAAAACTGATAAAATGCGATCGTTAGAGTAATATTTAAATCATTTCAAAGAATATCAATTACGTTTTTATTAATTCTTTATAACAAGTAATGTTAAGTTTTTAGTTGCAAGTAATAATTTAAGTAAAGTTTTTTGGGTCAATTTTTTAATTCAACACTAATTAGAACTCTAGCTAAATCAACCAATTTATGCCCGCATAACTAAGTTAATCTAAATAAACTCCCAAACAGATAAACTCTTGGGGCGCCTTCCAAAAACTCATCCGCAATGTTGAAATAATAAATTTTCTTTAAGCTTTAAATTTTATTATTATATTACAAACTCATCATTGTTAGAAAATTAAATTTAAGTTAGTGATTTAACCTGCGTCTGCTGCCGTTGTTGTGTTAATTGCTCATGAGATAATTTCAAGTTATTAGGATGATGTTACAAACGTAATTTTGAAACATGAATGATTTCGGTAACTTTAAATGGAGTTTTTCTATCGATCTCAAAATTTACATCGAATACTTTTCGAAGAATTTGGTATGGTCCAAAAAATACCTAAGAAAGCTTTCTAGTATTTCGGTAATGAAATTCTTCATAAATAACAAGATCGCCTACTTCAAATTTTGGCTCAACATAATTTTGATCATAATATTTCTTACTTTTTAAATGGAATTCACCAGTTCGCGCTTTTGCGATTTTAAGTGCTTCATTAACAGGAGGGTAATCATCTTGTTGAAGGGGGGGATTATAGGGTAAATGGCCAAAGAGTAAATAAGCTGGAGGAAATTTAGTTATTGAATGAGGGGTATTATTGTATTCATTTACAACTTCAGCAAGGAGTTTAGTCCAAGGAACTTTAGAGGTAGTAAAGTTAACTTTACATTTTAGCCTAGTTACTATCGTTTGATTGGCTCTCTCGCATTTACCGTTCGTTTGAGGATGGTGAGATGAGGTTAAACGCTGCTTAATATTATGGCTCCGCAAAAATCTTTTGAATCTGGAAGAAATAAAGGCGGCCTTCCTATCGCTTAAGACTTTTTGAGCTGTCCTAACGGTAGAAATTTGATTAAAACAGAATAATTGTTGTGGTGTTCGAATATTACAAATTTGTTTTAAACAATTCGTATAGGTTTCGGTGGTGACACTCTGCGAGGGAAATACCCACACATAACGGGTTGCATGATCGATGACTATATGAAGATATTTTTTAGTTGAATTATAATAATTGAATCCCCCCACAGTATCAACAGAAAGACATTCAAAAGGTTGATCTGTGGTAGGCATAGCTTGTAATAAGCCAAATTTTTTCTGCTAGGCTTTTTATTTTTTTGGCAAATATCGCAATGCTTTACAAAGTTAGTTATATCTTGAGTCATATCAGGACAATAATAATTGGAAGAAATTAGATTTCGCATTTTTTGAATTCCAAGGTGACCAAAATTTTCATGAGCAATTCAAAGTAATTTTCTTCTCAAGGACATGGGGACTACTATTCTCCTAAAGCCCTTTCTTTTAATTATCATTAATCCATTGTCATTAAAGTAATTTTTTTCGCACACATTATCCCTTTCCTGCATTTCAAGTACCTCTTTAACATCTAACAAAAGCGTGAGTGGTCGATTTAAATGAGAAATCGGGTTTCTGGACAACATGTCGGCTTCGACATTTGTAGACCCCTTTAAATACTCTATCTTATATTGTACGATAAGGTCTCATAGATACTGGTAGGTCAGAGTTTTAAAAAATTAGCTGTGGATCAATATTTATCTTCCCTACATCATACTTGTTTCTAGAAAAAAAATATCTAAGTAATCCCTTAACATTTCCCTTAAGTTATCATTATCTATAGCATTTATTTCCCAAATTAATTTAGTATTATCTTTAGATCGCGCGAAGGATTGAGGAGCCATGGTATTTCTATAATCGGGTTGCATATGATATTCATTCCTAACATTGAAATGAAGAGATCTTATTTTGTTTCTGGTTATACATGAATTTAAAACAGTATCTCCCTGAGTGACACTACAACTAGTACAATTAATTTTCAAATCAAATTTTGCACAGTCTGGTAATCCTAAAATTACATACTCTAAATCAGTATCACACACAAGAAAATTAACATATTGTTCAATATTACCAATTCTAAATAATAAATCACAAGCTTTTTAAATTTGGACAAAGCCTTTGGCTTGACCAACATTAATAGGAGAAATATTCTTAAGTTTAGCATTCAATAAATGTACAAAATGAAGGGGCAAAATTGAAATCGTAGAACCTGTATCCACAACACAAGGTAATTGATGTTTTCTCGTATAACCAGACACAATTAATTGTCAAACATTATCAGTATTTTGTGGTGGGGGAGTGGAAGTAGTTTCAGATTGTAAAGGCTTAACATTAAAAACACAACTATTCTCCCAGTGAAATGCATTAAGTGTTCCTTGATTCAAACAAATTCTACAAGGTCTAGATGGATAATTTCTTTGGAAATGATTGCTTTGCATTCTATGATTCGAAAATCTATAACCACGTGCATTGGAATTAAAGTTAGTATTAGGGGGGTTGAAATTTGGTGTACGAACCCAATTTCTGGGAGCATCATATCGTGGTTGACTAGGTCGAGTATGTTGCTGAAAAGTTCTGCCATTGGGTTGAAAAGATCTAGCATTCTGCTGAAAAGATCTATCATTTGAAAAGTTATTTCTTGTAGTATTTGGATTAGGGGTAGGAGTGACTACAAGTTGTCTGACTAATTTATACCAATCTGTGGCATTATTTGGGGAACTTACAATCAAAACAGTCTGATACTGTGGTGCTAAGCCATCAGTAAGACCCTGCACTATAATTGTCTCACATAATTTTAGTTTCCTACCAATCTCTACTTTTTTATGGAAGTAATCTTCCAAATCTTTAAGATCGTTTAATTTAAGTGAAGAAAAATCAGAAAATCTAGGTACTTCAATTTTGATAAATTTTTCTACTAAAATCTCTGAAATTTGAGCATAACTATCACAATTTTGGCAATCATTGATATAAATTTTCAAGGCCTCTCCCTTTAAATATTTTGAAATATCTTCAAATTTCCAAATATCATTTTGTTTAATGCAAGAATTATGAAAGTATGTTAACCATTGTAGAATGTTCATTCCCAAATCAGGGTCAAAAGATACAATACTAGTTGCAGTCATTTTTCTTTTTTGTTTCCACGTAATAAAACTAGCGTATCTAACTTTACTTCCAGATCGTAAAAGCATTACAAATATAACTCAAAATCTCTATCATATTGCTTAACAGAAATATAAAACTTTTAATAAAAATCTCATCATAAATAATAAATTAACACAACATTAATAAATCTCAAAATATTAAAATATTCTATCTTTTAAATACTCGTAATCTTTGAAAATATGTATAAATAAACATAGTTGATTCAGATTACGTAACTTAAATAAAACACCTGCCACTTTAATGTTCATATACTTTGTCAGAAAAAATAAACACAACTTATTTCGAATAAATAATAAAATAAAATAAAATAAAATAAGTTATGCAATAGAAAAGAATAAACATAAAATTTTTTTATCACAAAACAGAGATCATTTTTTAAAATGACTTACGTAATGCTGAATAATGTCTTTATTGGATAAGTAACAACATCTTATATTTGTTGTTCTTTTTTATATTGAACTTAGAGGTTTTATCTATAACTTGCTTCTTCTTGGTGACCGTCGTTAGTTGGTTGGGACTTTTTGCGATGACTTTCTTGTTATTTCGAAATCATGCTAGCTAGGTGCTCGAAAAAGCGTTCAAGCTGCTAAATCTTTGACCGGCAAAATGCTTGGAGTGGCGTACAAGTTGTCGAATCCTGCTCGGCTAATATAACGATTTTACGTTATATGGTGATTCGAAAGTGTGGATTAATTTCGATGTCATAGTAGATGAATAATCAATCTGGATATTAGAAGGTAGTTGCAGTCATCGAGTGGAAGGCCAGATAATACATTTCAATTCAAATAACAATCCAGTGTAGGTTTCTCCGGAATAATCGAGACAACGCATAATTTAAACTCAGGCTTTTATTGAAAGAACTTTCGTCGTTGCAGATTCCACCGATTCAAATTTAAATCAATTCATCGCTACGTAGTATTTAAGCATGGGTAACCAATTATAGATAATAGAAAATACTAGACGGCGACCAGGGGAAGTTATCAAAATAGAAATATGAAAATTCTGCTGAAACTCAGCGAGTATCAACTTTTTGTTCCTCACGTGTAAGGATACAAATATGACGTAGGTCGCGCTCTCAACCAATGAATAATTAAGAATGTCACGTCATATAAAGAGTGCGAACAGAGCTAGCGGATGAATTTGGAGGAAAAAAAGGATAACATCAGAAATGCGCGGGAAAGTAAAAAAATGGAAGCTAAAAGAATATTCTCGAAAGAAAAAAGCGCGGGAATGGAACATTTAATTTAAGAATACTAAAAGCGTAATATTTAAGCGATTAAGACAAGTGAGACATTAAATTAAAGGGAATTTAACAGAGTTAACGATAGATATTATTAAAGGATAAGGATTTAGTGAATATAAAGTAGTAATTTAGAATAAGATAAGGAAATCGCGGAATTAGATCTAATAATGTAACACACACACATATATATATATATGAGTTTCAAAAATCCCCTTATCTAAAAAAAAAACGTATTTTCTCTGTTAACCTATTCTGCTAGTAAAACTGTTCCGAAAAAACACTACAATAGTTCTATCGTGTTCGTTGGCATTGTAAAATCTTGGTTTGAAGAATGTGTAACAACTCTAAAATCTGCAACAAAAAATAATTTTATCGTGTTTTCTGGCTTTGTAAAATCTTAGTTTACTTACAATACTCGCTTTATATATTAAGGATTCGGGAACAAAACTTGGTCTACCAAAAGTTTCTCTCCTGGATAAGGTTCGAACACATTCGTACTTAATTGGGGCAGTGTGTTGATTGAGTAAATACCTTAGATTAGTTCGCTCATACAGTATCTAGCTCTTATATTTCTTTTACAGGAGGGACCAAAAATAATTCCTTTACATTATGGACTATGGAGAAACCTTTTATGGAGTTAGGATTGCCAGGTTTACTGTAAAAAAAAGGCAGGACAGGGTAGCAGAGAAAAAGCAGAACAGCGACTTCTAAATCGAGATATAAAAACACGGCAAATTCTATAAAAATTGAACCTGTCAATAACTTAATCCTATCTTAACCTTTAAACGCCGGTTTTGCCTTTCAGCAACATACCCAATTTAGGCTTATAAATACTATTAGAATAATATTGAAGTTATAATGCCTAACGTTGCCAATAAAATGCATTCTAAAAATAATATTAAATCGATTTTCAACATTTACATGGCAACACTTGTGCAGTTTCAGATTAAAGATAGATTTATTTTTCCAATTGTTGATATATGTTCTTTTTGTTTTGTTTGGAAACTTGCGAAATACCCTATTTTGTTCTGCAGTGACCAAGTAAAATATATTTCTTATCACAGTTCTCAAAATTCTTGTGTGTTTAATATTACAGAATTTTATTAAGAAAATTATTTTTTCAAATAAACACCTGTATTGCTGATACGGACTGTACAAGCAGTTTTTTAGCCGTAAACCATACTTAAAAGGAAATATGATTTTTTAAAGTATTTTTCCCATGATTTATTTAAAAAAAGAAAGCCGAAAAACATTTTTTAAATTATTTTTGGAAACTCAGACATTTAAGGGTTAAAAGTAAAATAAAATTATAGACCCGAAGAAAAGAATATCAGACAATTATACATGATAAGACGGAAACGTTCTCCGGAAACATCCGATTCCGTCTTTGTAGGTTTTATTCTATTAAGTATCAGCAAGGATTAAAATGGCCCTTTTGGTGGAAATTTTCGATTTTTTTTTTTATTATTATTTTATTTGAAACAGCAATCTTATGCAATTCCAAATCTGTTTTAATTTTATTCCTACGGTTACTAATGTAGGAGTTACGGCCAATTTAATAAACTGGAAGTAATGAGTCAAATACCGCATGTCTGCGTAGGAAGGCCAGGATAAATATAAACAATTTTTCTATGTATGATTGTTTTAGGTTTTGTATATAAAAGCACTATTAAACTTTAACTGATGTTTTTCGATAAATTTTATAGATAAGAAATCGTTAAATGTAATTTCTGAAAAACCAATCTTTACATTGTTTCCATGTTCGATAAACTTCCTTGAATAAAATATTTCTAACGTATTTTAGTGAAATTTTGTTAGAATGCTTTCCATATTTCTCACCATGTTCAGAACTAGAATCTATGTAATAATGTAAAAATTTTATAGGTACTGGAATTAAAAGAAAATAGTAATATGTACTAATAAAACAAAGTTTCGCTCTGTCTGTGTTTGTATCTATATGCTATGATTAGTGAAATCTACCTCACGTACAAAGCTGAAAAGTTTTATGAGGGCACTCTAAGGCCTCTCCTGGTGCACCTGAGACTCAGAATTTTAATATTTTGTTAAATAATAGAGATATTAATTAAACACGACAATTAACGTTTATAAAAAGTTTCACCTTTTTCATTGCGAGCTCGGAAAAGCACTCGCACATGCCCAGAAACCCTTTTACGCATGGAGAGGAAGTGAACAACGTAGCGAAGAACAGACCGTTCGATTTTTCTTGTTCTTTTCCATAGCTTTTTATTTAACCTTATTTGACCAAACCACACAATACAATTAAAATTCGAAAACATATTCCAAAAGATCACATTCTTACGTCTCAAATGCCGCAATCAATTCGAAAAAATATCGCAGTTAGCACTTTTGAAAAAAAAAAGAAACAAATAGGGTCGTTTTTCTCCCTTATGGCAACGTCCCTACTGTGCTTAATTTTATAGGTGCTGACAAACAAAAAAAAATTCCTTAAAGCTGCAATTTTCTTCTAATCGATAGTGCAATTGGTTGTAAAAAAAAATGCGAATTTTAACCCTTTCAAATACACCGGTGAACGTTACCGGATCGAATATATCGCGCTTCACAAAAACTATATTTTTTCAACGCTTAAAGTAACTAAACGGTCGTATTTTATTACAATGTTCTTAGAGCATCTCAGTACACTAGATTTACATCATCTACAAAAATTTTGAAACTTTTGGAAGGATAGAATTATTTATTACACAAGAGAATGAGTGAAAATTTCGATGAAAACAGAAAAAAAACCCGAGCGTTTCGTCGCTGTTTCGTACGCTTTACACAATCTTTTTTTGACAGCGGACACGCATTTTCTGTAAAATCTTTAATCATTTGAACAATTATAGGTTGTGAAATCTATTATATTTTTCTGAAAAATAACATTTTGTAAAGAAAGGAAAAATCCTGTTGCTCAAATGAAAAAATCTTCTTGCGAACATTTTCACCATTAAAAATGAATAATTTTCTTCGCAATTTGTTTCATTAAAAAATATAAATTCAGACAAAATCGAGTTAAATATATATAATAACACAGATTTAAAGTTCATTTAAGTATAATTATCACGGGCAACGTCGGGCAGATCAGCTAGTTTTTAATAAAAAATACCTACATGGTGCACAAAGTTTCAAGACTGGTCTGAGAATATAAAATTTATTAAACATTTTTGTACAGCGAACTAAAATTCTTCGATATATGTCCCTTGGGCATTAACACACAGCTGCTATCGTTTTTTTCATTATTCATAAGCTTCCTTATTCTAAAGCTGTTAAGGGACCTTGTCGAATCTGGAATCATGGATAGCTGGAACCGTTACGAATCGCTTCCTTTTCAGGTCTTTCTTGATCCGGAGAAGAAAAAGAAGCTGCAAGCGAGGTCGGGGCTGTAGGGGGCTTGTGGCAGTATTGCCACGTTAAACTTAGCCAAAACTTTGGTGACTGCGAGCGACGTGTAAAAGGGCGCATTGTCGTGGTGAACAATCCAATCGTCTCTGATATCTGGGCGGACGCGCTGGGTCAGGTCTGTTTTACGCTGGAATGCACCACCATTTGAACGATCGAATCCGGCGTATCCGCCCAGACATAAGAGATGTTTGGATTGTTCACCACGATAACGTACCCTCTCACACGCCGCTCTCCACCGCCGAAGTTTTGTCTAAGTTTAATGTGGCAATACTGCCGCAAGAGCACTACAGCTCCGACCTTGCTCCCATCGGCATTTTATGTTCCCTCGGATCAAGAAAGTCCGGAAAGGGAAGCGATTTGACACGATTCCAGCGATCCAGGCAGCTTCGACGAGGTCCCTTAACAGCTTTGCGCGCGAACACTTTCAGGGAGCCTTATAAACAATAGAAAAAACGCTGGCAGCGGTGTGTCTATGCCCAAAGGTCAAATTTAGAAGAATTTTAGTTCGCTGTACAAAAATATTTAATAAATTTTGTATTTTCAGAACAGTCTTGAAACTTTGTTATCACACCCTGTATTTTTTAACATATTTTGAAATACTTAACATAATTCTGAAGATATTGTAAAACTCCTAGTTAAACGCACAGGTAAGTGTAATAGTAGTATGCAATATGTATTTGATTAATTTTTAACACAATTATTTAACTGATAAATAAATTATACCAGTTGTAAATTTCCAAGTGGGTGAAACATTACGCATTTAGGTGTTGCACATTTTAGGCGCCAGGATTCGAAAAAGGGATGTATTGGCTGAAGTCGCCAATGCTCTATCGGCTCAGTCGGTAGAGCATCCCGAACGAATCTGGAGGGAAAATTTACCAAACTAACACCCACTTGGAAATTTACAACTATTATGATTTATTTACCAATTGAATATTTGTGTTGCTAATCAATCTACTATAATTACGCATGTAGCGTTTACTGCATTTTCAAAAAATAACCTTCTATTAATTCTGTTGAGCTAATTCAGATATCAGAGCAGATGGTGTGATTGTCAACGGTTAGTTCGGTGAACTTGTCTTCCAGATTAGTCTGGGATGGCTCAGTCGGTAGAGCATTGGCGGCTTCAGCCAATACATCCTGGTTCGAATCTTGGCCCGGACATTTTTCACGCACGTGGAAATTTACAACTGTTGTGATTTATTTACAAACTAGCAAAAGTCGCGGCTTTGCTAACGTAATAGTTGAAATATTTGATATTTGTGTGTCTAATTTTTATTAGAAGATATTATACTTTTAGAAATAATTCAAAAATTACTAATTAAGACACAGTTTAACTAAACTACATTATTACACTGCATTAGGCAGAAAACAGACTTAAATTAATAAAAAGAACTAAAACTAATACTAAATAAATGTTAAATTATAAAGTATTTTGAAGTTTTTATGCTCATTTCAGTATTCATTTGAAGTTTCGAATTTTTTTGAAACCGTTCTAAGTACGCATTTACATTTTAAAATTATCCATCATGTCAAATTCCAAGCTTCTTGTCTAACGGTATACCACCTCTCTGGTTGTAGTGGCACTAACATAAAATGCCTATGCTTAAAAGAAGACTTGCATTATTAATTTGCCAAAATTAAATTTGAAATCGGTTTAGTATTTCCTAATATTCCATAGAAAATGTAATTTTGAAAGTTTTTAAGAGCTTTTTTAGAATGTTTGTTGTTCCTGCGAACCCCTAGGTAGTGGTGGCACTGGCATAAAATGCAGCACGTGTAGGATCAAAGACTGTCACCATTGATTCGCAATCATTTCTTGTGTAATATGTTTATTATTTCACTGAGATTGAATAGAAATCGTAATTTAGGACTTTTTTGAACGCTTTTCGCTCCTTCACTTCGCTTCACCCCTTTTACATTTCGATTTATTTTTGACAGTTTTTAGAGGGCATTTATATTTTATAAGTAACCACCATGCCATATTTAAAGTTTCTAGCCTCTTCAGTGTCACAGAAATCGCAATTTAGAACATTTATTGCTCCTGCAATCCTCTGGTGGTAGTGGCACCGACATAAAAAATAGCTTATGATTGATCAAGTTCTATCACCAACAATTTGCAACCATTATTTTTGAAATCGGTTTGGTATTTCATAAGATTGCATAAAAATCGTAATTTAGAAAGCTTTTCGCTTACTTCATCCTTTTAAATTTAAAATTTCTTCCGACGGTTTTTAGAAAGCATTTGCATGTTATAAGTAATGACCATGCCAAATTTCAAAATGTAAGATCCCTTAGTATCACAAAAACTTAATTCAGAACTTTTTTTTGCTCCTGCAACACCCAGGTGGTAGTGACAACAACATAAAATATAGCCAATGTTGTAGAAGGTACTTTCAACTATCAATTTGTAACCATTACTTTCTAAATCGGTTTGGTATTTCCTGAGGTTGCGTAAAAATCACAATTTCGATTTTCTTTTAATTTTTTCGAGTATTTTAACACTTTTTAAATATTGAATTCTTTAGAAACTGTTCTTAGAGAGGATTTACATCTTAGAAGTAAGTACCATGCCTAATTTCATGTTACTAGCCACTGGCAGTATCACAGAAATCGCAATTTTCAACGTTTTTAGATCCTGCAACACTCAGGTTGTAGTGCCACCGACATATAATAGAGCGTATGTTAGAGCAACAGCGGCTACCGTCAATTTGCAATAATTACTTTTGAAATTGATTTGATACTTCCTGAGATTGCGTAGAAATCGCCATTTAGAATGTTTTTTAAAACGCTTTTCGCGCATTTTGACATCTTTAAATTTCGAATTTTTTAGGAAATGTTTCTTAGATATAATTTATATCTAATAAGTAACTACCATGGCAAATATAATGTATCTAGGTACTTCAGTAACACAAAAATCATATTTTTAGAACATTTTTGGCTTCTGGGTAGTGATACCGACGTAAAATATAGCCTCTCTTGGAGCAAGGGCTGTCATCATCAATTTTCAATCATTACATTTGAAATCGGTTTGATACTTCCTGAGATTACGTAGAAATCGCCATTTAGAACGTTTTTTAGAACGCTTTTCGCGACTTATAACCACTTTTTAATTTAGAATTTTTTAAGAAATGTTCTAAGAGATCATTTATATGTAATAGGTAATTACCATTCCAAATTTCATGTCTCTAGGACCTTCAATAACACAAAAATCACATTTTTAGAACGTTTTTTGTCCTGCAACCCCTTTGGAGTAGTGGCACCGACATAAAGTATAGACTATGCTGGAGCAAGGGCTGTCACCATCCTTTTGACGGCATTTTAAAAATCGCTTCGGCACTTCCTGAAATTGCAAAAAAAAAAAAAAAAAAAAAAAAAAAAAAAAAAAAAAAATCGACATTTAGAACGTTTTTTAGAACGCTTTTCGCGCATTTTCACCCCTTTTAAATTTCGAATTTTTTAAGAAATACTCTTAGAGATCATATATTTTTTACAAGTAACTACCATGCCAAATTTTATGTTTCTAGGCCTTTCAATAACACAAAATCGCCTTTTTTAGAACGTTTTTTGCTCCTGCCCCCCCCCCCTTGGATTAGAGGCATGGATATACGATCTAGCCTATGTTCGAATGAGGACTAACGGCATCATTTTGATACCTTTTTTTAAATCGGTTCGGTAGTTACAGAGATTACCTAGAACAAATAATCAAACAATCTTTACTTCTTTATAATATTTGTACAGATTGAATAATTGTGTTAAAAATTAATCTGATATAATTACGCATATAGCTTTTACTGCAGTTCCAAAAATTCACCTTCGATTTATTCTGTTGAGCTGATTAAGATATCAGACAAGATGGTGTGATCGTTAATGGTTAATTGAGTAAATTTATCCTCCAGATTCGTCTAGGATGGCTCAGTCGGTAGAGCATTGGCAGCTTTAGCAATATATCACTGCTTCGAATCCTGGCCCGGACTTTTTCACACACTTGGAAATTTAGAACTGTTATGTAGTGTGTAGTACAAAGGAAACTGAAATATATTTAGTTGAATTCGATGTACGCTGTCTGTAATATCTAACACGTTATCATTTAATAAACTTTTTTGGCTTGTTCAGTTGCAAATTCCAACGATTAAATAAATTTTAATTAATTATTAAATTTTATTAAATTCTATTATTTTAAGGAAACGGCGGGAATGTTGGCCGCTATGATATGACGGAAAATTTAAGAAACATTTAGACATAATAGATAGTATTTTCTAAACGCATTATAAAAATATTTCTGACCGCTAAAAGGACAAATAAATATAAAGCTCTCAAAATTATTATTTCATTATTAGTTAACGTTTCAAAAACAGATTAAAAAAAGTGTGACATTTTTTTTTTGGGGGGGGGGGAGGGGAGGGGGGTTGATTTGCGAAGGAAATACTACAAGCGTAGGATATTTTGTAAATCATGTATCTGTCAATTATGATGTATTTTTTTTTCTTTAAAAGCTTTTATTACACCAACTACAGTATAAAATGCATAAACAAAATATTAAGTTCACTTATTTTCCTAAAAATTTCTTATTTTAATGACTTTATATCATTCTTGAATATAAATGACTTTTGGTACTTATGGCAAGGAATGTTTATTTAAACTAAATGTATAGTTTAATTCGAAATGCAAAGTAATTTGCTTTTTTTGCATCTTCAAATGTTAAATTAAGGACATGAAGCAATACAAATATTGTGAAACATTAAACGTAGCTTTACAAGTTCAATTTAAAAATTTTCCTGTAACGATAATCCTTTAAATAAATGTTCGTTGTTTAGATCTCTTCCTTGAAGTTGATAATTTATTTCTTGATATTTCTATATTAAAAAGGATTTATTTAAAATTTCCAACATTATTTTAAAAAATTCCTCTTTACATATTTTGAAACGTCTTGATATATCATTTTTTCATATTGAGAAAGAGTTAGTTTACAACATTATAAAGCATTTCTCATCGATTACTTTCAGCAAATTGTCATAATATTTTAAGGATCGTTGTAAAAATAATTTCAAATTAAGTTAAAACGATTCTTCTTATCTTGACAATTTCAAAGTAGAAATTCAAATAAGAGCAATTTTAGTGCTTCTTGATTTATTGCGATACACTTGCATGAATTCCTGGAAAATTTGGTTATTAAACGTTAAATTATATTTCGAAAATAAACTAATATCTTTTTTTAATGGTTAAAGGCTTTCAAGGGATTCAAATTTAAAAGTGATGCTATATAAGATATATTTTCTTAATTACATAGATGTGACAGTGATTTTAAACATTTGAGGAAAATAAATGACTTAATTTATGTATAACGCAATGTGTTAAAAAACAAAAAGATGTTTATGAGTAACGTAGAAGTGATATCAACGGTTGCAATGACTACACAGTATAAAAATGTTGTGATTTTTCCTGCACTTTATGTTGTAATTTTTCATGCACTGCTCTGCGAAGGAAATACTACAAGCGTAGGATATTTTGTAAACAGTCAATCATGATGTATTTTTTTTCTTCAAAAGCTTTTATTACACCAACTACAGTGTAAAACGCATAAACAAAATATAAAGTTCACTTATTTTCCTAAAAATAAGTGAAATGCTGTGAAATTGAATTTACTCACCGATTCCGTGAAAGCGAATTCAACCAACAATTTATAAATCGAATTCTTTCTGTCACGTGCACTATACAATCAATAGTAACGTGACATTCCCCAGACTTGAGAAATTTTACAGCACTCTTAAAGACAGCAGCTTGTAAATTTTACGGCGACTGTGTTGGCAGCAAGCGTGCCACCACCTTTTCTTGTAAAATACAGTGTTTTTACTTGCTCTTTATGTTCCAATTTTTCCAGCACTGATGCTGTCAAATCAAATTCAAGCATAGATGCTGCAACAAGTGAAATAGAAATCGAATTATTTCTGCACGTTCGCCAGGCAATCAATATAAACGTGACTCTTTTCAGGCTTGAGAAATTTTACAGCACTCTTAAAGACAGCAGCTTGTAAATTTTACGGCGACTGTTTTGGCAGTAAGTGTGCCACCACATTTTGTTGTAAAATACAGTATATTTTGCTGCTCTTTATGTTGCAATTTTTCAAGCACTGATGCTGAAAAATCAAATTCAAGCATAAATGCTGTGAAAACAGTTCAAACAACAAGTGAAATAAAAATCGAATTAGTTCTATCACGTTCACCACGCAATCAATATAAACGTGACTTTTCCCGGACTTGAGGAATTTTACAGCACTCTTAAAGACAGCAGCTTCTAAATTTTGCGGAAACTCTATTGGCAGCCGGGGTGCTAGCAACATTTGTTGTAAAATACTGTATTTTTCCCGCACTTTATTTTGCAATTTTTCAAGCACTGATGCAGTGAAATAAAATTCAAGCACAGATGCTGTGAAAACAGTTCAAACAAGAAGTGAAATAAAAATCGAATTCTTTCTGTCACGTACCCCACACAATGAATATAAACATGACTTTTCCCAGACTTGAGGAATTTTACAGCACTCTTAAAGACAGCAGCTTGTAAATTCTGCGGAAACTCTATTGGCAGCCGGGGTGCTAGCAGCTTTTGTTGTAAAATACAGTATTTCCCCCCCCCCCCCACTTTATTTTGCAACTTTTCAAGCACTGATGCTG
This sequence comes from Maratus speciosus, assembly GCA_963932465.1. NCBI lineage: Eukaryota > Metazoa > Arthropoda > Arachnida > Araneae > Salticidae > Maratus > Maratus speciosus. The sequence continues at coordinate 486,094,719 of OZ010793.1, forward strand.
TGAAATCAAATTCAAGCACAGATGCAGTGAAAGCAATTCAAACAACAAGTGAAATAAAAACTGAATTCTTTCTGTCACGTGCACCACGCAGTCAAGAGCAACGCGAATTTCCTCTGACTTGAGAAATTTTACAGCACTCTTATAGACAGCAGTTTGTAAGTTTTACAGCAATTGTGTTGGCAGCAGATGTGCTACCACCTTTTGTTGTAAAATACAGATTTTCTTACAGTTTATAGCAAATAATTTTTTTACCACAATTTTTTTTTTTAATTTCTAAACATTGCAGTTTAAATTTTTGCACTGTCGAATAGAGAAAAAAGTAATACTCACTTGCTATTTCTTTGGAAACTGTGCCTCAGTTTAGTGATTTTTTTATGGATATGTGTAATAATTGCCAAGCATGATTTTTTTTTTTAAATCTATCTTCAAAATCCAGATATAACCCTTAATTACTCTCCGATTCGCACTCAAAAAAGTTTATATAATCCAGCATTTGTTTGTTTCTCTGTAATATTCTTTGACGTAATTGCCAAACGAGATTAAAATATGTCAAATAAATAAACAAAATATAAAATTGAACAGCCATATAATCCAATTACGTGCTAGAATACAAAAATAATGTTATAAATAACGAAATCATTTGTAATTAACGGCTCGCATATGGCTAACACGAAAATACTAATAAAAGTAAGAATACATTTAAAAAATGATCTTTTATGAGCATTAAATGTCTTCTTGAAAATACCACATAATGTTTTACCTGCAATTCATTTTTTCACTGAAAATTCCCGTTACAATACATTAATTTGGTTTGGCAACGAACTTGATTATGTGAAAACATTGCTCTTTTACGATTGGCAGAAAGCTCAAGCAAATAAATTTATTAAAAAATATATAATTATTATTATGTGTTTTAAGAAAGGGAACAGGAAAGAAAAAATGAATCATAATTGATTTCTCAGCGTATATTGATTTCTAAACGTATAATCATAAATTAATTAATATTCAACTATTTATAAAAGCACATTTATTTTGAATATTACATTCTTCATTTTTTACTTATAATTTATTTTCTACTTTTAAGTCTTTAAAATGTTTCATTGTCGCAGTTTTACAGCGCTTTGACATATTTTGGCGATCATTTATCTGCTCATAATTAAGGAGATCTTATACCTTTTGAAATCTTTCGACCATTATTGAAAAGTGATGTGGTTTCAAGTTCTGCCAACTTTCTAAATACTTATTGAAATTACATCAGTCTCTGCAAAATATTTAAATCATACTTAAAGCTTTATAAAATGTAAAAATAAACACTTATAATTCAATATATTAAAAAATAGAGTTCAGTTAAATTTGCAAAAGCTTTTCATATGCTATGTCACAATCCACACGATAACTTAACTTAGAACGGATATAGGAAAATAATACTTATGTTGAAATGAGCTCCAAGCTATTTTATAGAATGATTTAATATTATTGAGTTAGTTTTAATATTTTTATAGTTTTTAATATTAAATGAATTGGTTTTTTATTTTAAAAAAAATTCAAATTCAATTGAATAGTCTAGATAGTCTCTGTCAAGAATTTTTATATCATTGATAAGTTTTATGTTCCTATATCCATTCTAAGTTAAGTTATCATGCTGACTGTGACATACCATGGAAATATGGATTTAAGAAAATAAAACTGAGGTTGAAATGACCTCCAAACTATATTTTACAGAATAATTTAGTATTATTGAGATAGTTTTTATATTTTTATCGTTTTTAATATTAAATGAATTAGTTTTTTGTTTATTTTTTTTTTTTTTACATTTGAAATTCAATTGAATATTCTAGATAGTCTCTGTCAAGAATTTATGCATCATTAATAGGTTTTATGTTCCTATATCCATTCAAAATTAAGTTATCGTGCGGATTGTGACATACCATGGAAATATGGATTTAAGAAAATAAAACTTAGGTTGAAATGACCTCCAAACTATATTTTACAGAATGATTTAATATTATTGAGATAGTTTTTATATTTTTATCGTTTTTAATATTAAATGTAATATTAAATTAATATATTAATATATTAATATTAATGTTTTTAATATTAATATAATTTTTTATTTAAAAAAAGTTGAAATTCAATTGAATATTCTAGATAGTCTCTGTCAAGAATTTATATATCATTGATAAGTTTTATGTTCCTATATCCATTCTAAGTTGTTATCGTGCTCTGTAAAAAAAATAATGCCATTTCTCCGGTAGGAATCGGAAAAATAGTTGCCCTTATCGTACCGGAATAATTTCCAACCCAGCTCGGAATAAAATCCGTAAAATACCGTTTTACTGACTATTTCCTTATTTTACGGATTTTATCCCGACCTGAGTCGGAAATTATTCCGGTACGATAAGGGCAACTATTTTTCCGATTCCTACCGGAAAACTGGCAGTATTTTTTTTAAAGTGTGCGGACTGTGACATACCATGGAAATATGGGTTTAAGAAAATAAAACTTAGGTTGAAATGACCTCCAAACTATATTTTACAGAATGATTTAATATTATTGAGATAGTTTTTATATTTTTATCGTTTTTAATATTAAATGAATTGATTTTTTATTTAAAAAAATTCAAATTCAATTGAATATTCTAGATAGTCTCTGTCAAGAATTTATATATCATTAATAAGGTTTATATTCTTATATCCATTCTAAGTTAAGTTATCGTACGGATTGTGACATACCATGTAAAAACATTTTGCAATATTAACTGAACTGTATTTTATTATTATTATTATTATGATATAAGTGTTTATTTCTATATTTTACAAAGCCTAAAATATGGTTCAGATATATTACAAATGTTTAGGCAATTTCAGTAAGTAATAAAAAAGTTCTTATTACTCAAAACCACATCACATTTTACTGGAGGTGGAAAGGATTCAAAAGGTATGAGGCCCCTTAAATCCATTGTTTTTTTCCACTCTTCTACAATTGTACGAGTTACAGAGAATGTTTGGCGGTTTATCACCTGTGGTGGACTAATTGGAAAATGCTTTCAAATTAATGTTTCAATATGTGCGTTCTTAATTATAGAAATACGTTACGCCTATGGTCATCGTCGTCTGTCTGCATATAACAGCAAAAAAAAAACTACCCAACCGAAAGGTTTGAAATTTAATGTATATAATTGTTGCAGAATTTTCACGATTAATTTCAATAAAAGTTTTCTTTATTCTATCAAATCCTATCATAAGTAATTAATTCAGTGATATCCCATGATAGGTAATGATTCTAGGTTACCATGGTGATTATGTCCCATTTAAGATGGAATGAAAACTATTTCCGTATTACTGAAGTTAATATATATAATAGTAATACATTTTGTATTTATAAATTTTTGCATAAGAGTGCAACAGCTATTCTACACCAAGATTCTAACTAATCCTATCATAGGCAATTAATTCAATGATAGGTGATGATCTAGGTTGCCAGGGAGATTATTCTATTAAATCTTATCATACGTAATTAATTGAATTATATCCCATGACAGTTAATGATTCTACACTGTAAAAAAAATCCGACCAGTTTTCCTGTAAGAATCGGAAAATAGTTGCCCTTATCGTACCGGAAAATTTTCCGATCCAGCTCGGAATAAAATCCGTAAAAAAAAACAAATAGTCAATAAAACGGCATTTTATCGATTTTAATCCGATTTTACGGATTTCATTCCGATCTGGGTCGGAAATTTTTCCGATACGATAAGGGCAACTATTTTTCCGATTCCTACAGGAAAACTGGTCGTATATTTTTTACAGTGTAAGTTGCCATGGCGATTACGTCCTATTTAAGATGGAGTCCTATTATTTCCGTATTACTTAATTTAATATATAGAATCGTAATAAATTTTGTATTCATGTTTTTTTTTTTTTTTTTTTTTTTGCATATGAGTGTAACAGCTATTGCACCAAGATCAGTATATTTATAAAACTAGTTATAGTACGAAAGCTCCTCATTTGCCCCATTTGACGTACAATTACCGATTTGTTACGATTATTATTTTAATGATTCAATTGCCAACAGTTTTAATTCAATTGTCAATTAACCCTAATGCTAAACCGAAAGAAAAAAAATAAACATTATTTCTTTAACTAGCAATAAAGTATTAGATTTGTCTTACATTTACTATTTTCCAAAAGCTCCTTATCTTAACTATACTGAAAGCCTGACTGTACTGAAAATTAGTTATAGTACGAACATACCTCATTTGTCACATTTGACACACAATTTCCGACTTGTTAATAACTAACAAAACTATTAAAATGTTGTATTGACACCGGAAACATACCTTTGTATAATATTTTGTATAATTCCACCATATCAGGTATCAGGACGTGGGATTAAAGTCGATTGCAAAATTTTTCCTCTATATACAAAAACCAGGTTGTGTAAAATAAAAGAGTGTAAAAATTCTTTATGGTGCGATTAGTGGGCAATCTTAAGAAAACATACTAAATGAAAAAAAAAAGCAATTTAACAAATTACAACGATTATTTGGAAAATGATTTTTTCAAAGACTAAAATTTAAGACATAAAAAATCGCACGGAGTTGATCCTACATTACGTACGCCATGGATTAAACCTTAATAGTGTTATTACACGTAAAATTTCCAAACGAGAAAAATCGCCTGAGACTCGTACGTATTATCCACCTGAAACTTACGGATTATCCAAGCATTTCGTTGGCTGTTCGGGAAAAGGCTTTTCCATCGTCAGATTTCCAAGAAATCTGACGACCCATTTTAAATTAAATTTCATTCTTAAACTTCTAAACATCCCACAATATTACTTTTTACACCGTCGTATAGAGAAAAAAATGTACTTTTAAATGCAATTTGTTTGAAAGCTGTATCTCAATTTGTTTCTGAGTTATTAATTTATTTTTTGTAGTTTTTATTACTTTTTTGTTATAGTGGCAACAGAAGGTACCCATCTCTGTTTAAATTAAAGGGAAATACAGATTACTGTATAGACCAATCAGAAAACGAATAAAATGCAGATTAAACCAATAAAGACCTTCAGATATGCTTTTGATTTCCTACCCTGACGAGGACAATAACCATTTTTCGAAATGGTTAAAAAAATCTATTAAAGTTTTTAATTAAAAATTATTTAGGTCTATGTCCTCTACACCACACTGAAAATCGGATATCTTTAACCCGAGAAGCCCGGGTTGAATCGCTGGTATTTATAATATACAATTTATTTACGATTTTCTATTACAGTATAACTTCAAAAATCCGGCATCATCATGACCGAGACTATGCTGGATTTTTGAAGGAGTATCAAAAGAAGTACTATAATCTTAATGGTGCCTTTAACAATAATTTAATTCATTATTAAGGGATAAATGTGTGAGAAAAATAAAATTAAATATAAAAAAAAAACTTACTTTAGAATAAAACTTTTTACGTTGGTATAAAAAAAAATCTAATAAAGAGTGAAATTATTTCCCCTCTTGTAATTTCGAAAACATCTATGTCAAATTTGTTTGCTTCAATTTTTTTGGCCGTTTCTTAAGAAGTTTATTATTTTTTATTTTTTGTATTTTATACAGATGAAGAATGTCTATTTCGGAATAGCAGTCTTGTTTTTCTAAAGCATATATTAATTCTCCAGTCCGGTTTATGCATTTTTATAGTGACACATTTTCTTCTGCCGATTGTTCATTCTCGTCTTCTGAACTGTTAGTAGTTTTATCGGCGGTTCTATTTAGCACAGAGTCAGTGCTGCTATCCGTTAAATCCTTCTTTGTTGAATTATTTTTGTCAATGTTTAGCCAATCATCTATATCCTTTTTTCGACACTTAATGCATTTTCAGATTTTGCGTGTTCAATCGGCTCAAAAATTGCAGTCTTTTCGCGGAAAATGTGACAGCCTTAAAATCTTCCTCATCATTGATGTCGCCGTTTCGGCTGTATATTGTGCGCTTGTGCGAATTCGTTCCGGCCATATATTGTGCCATGCATTCATCACAGTTGTTCCCGTTGCTAAGCAACGGTGCAACTCCCAGAAAATTTGTTCAGAAAATAATCGCTTCTGACAAATGAAAAAAAGTGTCAAATAATCTTTTTTTGCGTTTATTTTTCGATCTTGAAGTTTTTAAATCATAAAGAATTGCTATTTTTCTTCTCAGATTACTTGAAAGTTCGAAAGAAAAAGGAAGCGAAAAGATGGTTTTGATGCCTGATTTCTGAATGCTGGATTTTTGAAAACACACTGTAATATGAGATTGAAATTTTTTAAAGCAATACATATTATTACATCATACACCTACTCCTTTAAAAATGCTAGGTTATAGATTACGTAACTGTCGCCTCAATATTTACACACTGCAGAAAATTTCTGAAATTAAATAGCAGTTCTGAAAATTTATCTTCAAAAGAATATATTCAAGGGATGTTTCCAAAAAGAAGATTTAAAGAACTTAAAGTAATTCTTCTTATCTTTAAAATTTCTGAGTAAACAAATCAAAATAAATTTACTTCTTTGTGATTTATTGTTAAATACACGCATCAAAGCTTGGAAAAATTGGTTATCAAAAGATAAACTTTACTTCGAAAATAAACTAATATCGCATTTTTAAGATTGAAGGTTTTAAAGGTGATCTGGTTTTGAAAAGAGATATTATTTTGCATATTACATAGTTCTAATGTTGCTTTTATTTACAAGGATTCTATTATTATGCGATTAAAAAGTTTTCTAATTATTTAATATACATCTACTTTTATAAAACCATTGAAATAATAAATATGTAACGGATATAATAAAATATTTATTAACTACAAAAAGAAAGTAAAATGAAATTATAAAGAAATTTTCAAAAAATCCCTTTACCAAATGTCATTTCATTTGAAGGATCATTCAAAAGTGTAGTATGGATTAACTTAAGAAGACACTTTTTATTTTACCGATTTCAATGTAAACATGATATCAACACCATTAAGTAAACAATATAATAACAGAATCGCAGCTACTTTGTGATTCACTGTGAAACACTTCGATTTTTTTTTTTTATTAAACTTAAAACTTTTCATATGAAATACACTATCCCCACCCATAGAGTAAAGAGAAAGAATAGAGATGAAGTGTGATGGCTGGGGGGTTGACGCCAAAAATGTAACCCTAAAATCCGCTACATTCGGCCCAAACACAACCATGTGCTTTCACAAAAAGAAGAAAACTTTTTGCAATACAGTTTTTTATTCATTATACAATGAAATGATACTTTAGAATACTTAAAAAAACGCAGTTCATTTTCATTTAGAGAAAAAATGTACGGGTTCTGTCAAAGAATCCTGTTAGAATCCCTGTTTCATGTGCTTGTTTTGTTTGTGCCTATTGAAAGCACTTAAATTTGAGCGATAACGCGCATCATATTGCAAACTATTTTCACGGCATACTGCATCTCCATCTATTTCCTTCCTCCATGATTACCCCCTTTATAAGGGCAAATGTGACTAGCTTATAAAAGAGACACCAAAAAAGATGTGCACTGCTATTCAAACATATAACAGACAATTACAAACACATAAGCGAAAATATTGGTGGAATTAGAAAAATATATATAAGAGGATGTGAGTTTCCAAACTTGCCTTATCCAAAATTTAAAAAATCATGTTTTTTCTGTCAAACTATTCTATTGGTAAACCTGCAAAAAAAAGAAAAAAAAAGAAAAAAATATTCTGCAAAAAAAAAAAAAAAAAAAAAAAAAAAAAAAAAAAAAAACTAATTTTATCACGTATTTCTAGCATTATAAAATCTTGGTTCACAATGAAAACCAATGGATGCATTTAGTAATTTTTCGCGATTTCCCAAAATTTGATTTTCTGAATTACGCGAGTTTTTAAACCAATGTCTTCATGTATTTTTAATACACTCATTGCCATAAAAATTTGCGCACCACGAAAAAGACGTCCAAATGAAACGTCCAAAATTTACACGCGTAAGTACTACTGTGATATGAGTAAGTGAGTAGAAAACCAAAGAAAAAGGATAATTTATTGCAGAAAAAAGTACAAATAAACGGAAAATTTAGTACTCTGTTGGACCCGGTCTAGCGCGAATGCACGATGCGATACCAGCGGCCATTGAGGCATACAAGTTCCGTATGATGTTGTGAGACATCTCGTTCCAGAGTTGCTGTAAACGCGCCTCGAGTTCAACCAAACTCGTAGGGTGTCCAACTTACCGTCCCAAATGGTCCCAGATATGTTCGATTGGTGACAAATCTGGGGATCGCGCAGGCCAGGGAAGGGTGGTAATGTGGGGGAGGCAGGCTTGTAACATCCTTGCTGTGTGTGGCCGAGCATTGTCTTGCTGAAAAATGGCTCCTGGGAGCCCTGCCACGAGTAGCCATACATGTGGCTGAAGGGTGTCCTGGACGTACCGCTGGGCTGTCATTGTGCCACGGATCAACATTAGGGGTGACCGTGTATCGTAAGCAATGGCACCCCATACCATCACACCAGCTGTGGCAGCGGTGTGTCGCCGTAAAGCGAAGGCAGGATTGAGGCGTTCACCCCGGGGCCTCCACACACAAACACGATTGTTATCACTGCTCAAATTGAATCTAGACTCGTCACTGAAGACGACCTGGTTCCATTCCGTTGCAGTCCAGTCCCGTTGTGACCGACACCACTCCAAATGGAGGCGTCGGTGGGTGGGTGTCATTGCAGCATACGTAATGGGCGCCGCGATACCAGATGTCCTTCAGCTAGGCGCCTTGCGATGGTTCGGGAAGACACAGGGGTCCATAGTGAAGGTGCTGCCTGTGTCTGGATAGCGGCCAATGAGGCAAGAAGCTCTACGCGTGCATTTCGTATGATGTGACGGTCTTCTCGACGACTGGTCTGTCGAGGGCGTCCCGAGCCTGGTTGTCGTGTAAATGACGTCTCTTCAGTCCACTGGTCCCAACACTTCCTCACAGTAAAATCAGAACGGCCTATTTGACGAGCTACTCGCCGAGCTGACCACCCAGCTTCCATCATCCCGATGATTCTTCCCCTCTCGAACTCTGACAGGTGCTCATATTGTCTTCGATGGCTGCGTAACGCCATGTCTACCTCAGCGTTTCCTTTGCAAAAGAAAAAATACACTCAGACAAGTTCCACTTACAGTTTTATACCCCAAGGAGAACGAAGTTAAACGCCCTCTAGCAACATTACACAATGCACAATCACGCTGAATTTCTAATCATTTACATATCTCCCTGATATGTACCTCCATGACAAGTTTCGTTACGATCCCACAATTATTTCTTGGTGCGCAAATTTTTATGGCAATGAGTGTATTTAATTCTAAAATTATTTTTTCTAATCTTTTATAACAATCTGAACTTAATAAAACGCTTACTTTTGAAAATTATTAAGGTAAAGATTACATAACTGGCACCGTAAATATTTACAGATTACAAAAAACATTTGAAATTTTAAAGTATTCTCGTGAATTAGCTTCAAAAACGTGCCTTTATATTCGAACACTTTTTCAAAAATAAAGTTTGAATTAACTTAAGTTTAATTTCTTATCCTGACAACTTTAAAACAAACGAATCAAAACAGCTTTAGTACTTATAATTTATAACGAAACATATCAAAGTGTTGTTCTCAAATATTTTCAACTATGATTTTTTTTTATCGATCTCTATCATTTACAGGCTCTATTACGGAAGATTAATAATAACTAATTCACACTTAAAATAATTTATAGTTCAGTATTTGTCTCCGACTAATATTCCATAGCAAAATTAAAACTTAATAAATAAATAAAACATAAATTTAACATAGAAGCAATCAAACAATTTAAATTTTTACACCTCGAATAGGAGAACAAGCGTACTTTCAAGTAATTTATTTGAAAACTGTAACATTTTACTGATTAGGAGTCGTTAAGACTTTTAAATGAGTTGTAAAAACGTCACAAAAATTATAAAAAAAAAAGGAAAATTAACCCATTTGCTTGAAATAAATGAAGGAATAATTGAAAATAAGGGTTACACAAGGAAAAATGAGAAAAATAGTTAATCGAGTCCTTTGGTAAAACGTTTTTTACCTTGATTTTGCTTTTATTTACCTATTGAAATTTTTATAAACACTCTATGTAAATTTAACGAAGGGCTAAGAATTGAATGAATAAAAATTAAGTTCAAGCACTTTCATCGCTACGAATCAGCTTAGATCAATGTCAGACGGGCGTCTTTTTTGCTTAAGTATTATCCATTCACAATGGTATAGCATTGTGAATGGATAATACTTAAGCACAAAAGCAGCAAAAAAGACGCCAGCATCGTGAATGGATAACACTTAAGCAAAAAAGACGCCCGTCTGAACACATCGTGCAGTCTAACCAGCCTTTGAAGCGGTTAAAAAGAATTGTGAAATAGAATGTCAAAATAGGTTATTTTATGGTGTTATTACACGAGGGGTCAAAGACGCTTTAGATTCCGGGCGTCTCCACGTTATACCTATGGCTGCAGGGGAGTCGCTTGGAGAGCGAGAGTCTTTTTTCTGTCGGAGCATCTTTGACGCCCGAAACGAGGCGAGTCGCCAGTAACAGTCAATCAAATGCTTGGAAATCTGATAATAGAAAAGCCTTTTCCGGAACAGCCAATGAAATGCTTGGAAAAGACGGACCGTGAGGCGGCTGCTGTCGCTAGACGCCTGGGATTCCAAGCGTCTTTGAGTCCTCGTGTAATAACACCATTACAGAGCCTATCGTTAAATTAACATCAAGTTACTTTATTTTATAAAACTAGGGGGCTCTGCCCCCTACGAGCTACGCTCGTCAACCCCCGTTCAGACACCGCAGACTCTAATGGTGTTATTACACGAGGACTCAAAGACGCTTGGAATCCCAGGCGTCTAGCGACAACAGCCGCCTCACGGTCCGTCTTTTCCAAGCATTTCATTGGCTGTTCCGGAAAAGGCTTTTCTATTATCAGATTTCCCAGCATTCGATTGGCTGTTACTGGCAACTCACCTCGTTTCGGGCGTCAAAGCTGCTCCGACAGAAAAAAGACGCTCGCTCTCCAAGCGACTCCCCTGGAGTCATAGGGATACACGGAGACGCCTGGAATCTGAAGAGTCTTTGACCCCTCGTGTAATAACACCATTACAGCACGCATATTTGATCGCTTTTAAAAAGATTTCGGAAGATTGAATTATAATTTGAATCTGACAATTATAATCTGATGTAATTTTCACCAAACTTTTCTTTCTCTTTTTAAAATTCACATCAAAATACTTTTGTTAGAAATGAAATATTATGATCATCTTAAAATGTCAAGTAAATGTCTCGCGCAATTTTTAAATTAAAACTGTTTTGCAATATTATTTTTTGTTCATTTTACGTAATAAGTGTAATATGACGTAAATTCTCCTATTTAGGACTTCTAACGTATGTTACTGAATTTATTATTTTACAATATTCTTTCTCATTTAAAATTCACGTGTAACTATAGTTTTTATGACGTAATTTTCAATGAGTTCCTGCTTTTTATATTTTTTGTTTATAATAGTCACGTGTACAATAAATTTTTAATTTGAAGCAAACATTACTGTTTGCGCTGTTTATACAGCTGGCAACAGTTTACATTAATACAATTTTCTAAAATTTGTAAAAATATCTCTCGAAATGCTGAAAATTTGAATTTAAAATAGAAATTAAACCTCGAAAAATTATTCAAATTAAAAGATAACTGCAATCTGCACACCGGGAAATTCTGACGCATAAAATGATCTAAAAATGATTAAATTCCTATGTACAGTTTTTGCTCCTATAAAACTTTTTTAATGGAACGATTTATTCCAATTTTGGCATTAAATATCTCTTAAAATAATTCTTCGATTTGAAAACTGTCTGCATCAGCGTGTTTATCAAACATTTTTCTATAATACTACCGATTTTCATATTTTTGTATGCAACAGTTTTTTTAATATTAACGAAAAAAGACCTCCGGTCATAAAAAATTCAAAACCGGCGGCGGTGACAGCGGTAGTTACTTTTTTTTAGAATAGAGAGATGAAAAATATGAAATTTGAAACGCGGTTGCTTTCGTGAGCGTCAAATTCTTTTCGAACTGCTGCTCAATACTGCATTCATTTATGTAAATGCTGATATGAAACAAATTCTGCACATGAAAAAATCGTCTGTCGACAAATTGTCATCTGTAAATGTTAGATCGGGTTATTATTATTACTTTCTTCTATCTTCAATAGAAGAAAGTATTGTAATCGAAATTTTTTCGACTTCCAGTTTTCGACGGATTTACATGTTTTAGGGGTCAGAGATCCCAAAACATGTTTATAGAAAATGTCTGTCTGTCCGTGTGTCTGTCGCCATTGTACCATCAAAAAGTGTATGAAGTTATGCATAGAATTGAACCAAATTTTTATTTTAAGTTTTTGGCTATGGCAAGCAGATCCTCCCTGAATTTGGAAAAAATTCGCCGGTAGGGGGCGCTGTAATAGCGATTTTTGTGCGATTTTGAATAATGTACCATCCAAAAGTGTATGAAGTTATGTATGAATTGAACCAAATTTTTATTTTAAGTTTATGGCTATGACAATCACGTCCTCCCTGAATTTGGAAAAAATTCTCCGCTATGGGGCGCTGTAATAGCGATTTTGCATATTGTACCATCCAAAAGTATATGAAGTTATGCATAGAATTGAACCAAATTTTTATTTTAAGTTTTTGGATATGGTAGGTAGGTCCTCCCTGAATTTGGAAAAAATAGCCGGTAGGGGGCGCTGTAACAGCGATTTTTGTGCGATTTTGAATATTGTACCATCCAAAAATGTATGAAGTTATGCATAGAATTGAACCAAATTTTTATTTTAAGTTCTTGGCTATAGCAAGCAGGTCCTTCCTTAATTTGGAAGAAAATCGCCTTTAGGAGGCGCTGTAATAGTGATTTTTGTGCTATTTTGAATATTGTACCATCGAACAGTGTATGAAGTTATGCATAGAATTGAGCCAAATTTTTGTGTTTCTTTTTGGTCATGGCATGAAGGCCCTCCCTGAATTTGGAAAAATTGCGCGGGAAGGGGGCGCTATAATTACGATGTCTGTACGATTTTCTTTATTGTACAATCGAAAAGTGTATAAAAATTATGCATGCAATTGAACCAAATTTTAGGTGCATGTTTTTGGCTTTGGCCATCAGGTCCTCCTTGAATTTGGAAATATCGCGCGGTAAAGGGGCTGTGTGATAGCGATTTGTGTATACTTTTCTTGATTTTTCGTATTTCTATTGTCCATCGGCGGCTCGTGCAGAGGCGAGAACTCGTTTCCTGCTAAGCCGGCTATTCGCTGACATCTGATAACAACAGAATAAGGAAAAACTATTAATTTTAACAAATATCATGATATAGATTAACTCGTTTCTATTTTATTTAATTGACTGAAGCAGAAATTTAAGATGAAAATCAAAGTTGGTATAGTAATGAACAATTAATATTGAAGTATTAATATGTGTAACCAGTTTTTGAAATATTAAGATGTATGAGATAGAAGAAAGTTTTGGGATTGGCACATCCAACTAGTTAATATTATTCAACAAAGGAGGCTAAAAGAAAATTTTAATTTCCTTCAAAAAACTGGACAATTATTGTCCTATACTTAGGTCGCATAAATTTAGTGAAAGAAAGACCAATTTTCAACTAATTATTTCTTAAAAACGACTATTAAGATTTTTTAAAATGCCACTAAAAGCGGAATGATTGAGCAAAAAAAAAAGTTATTTTTTAAGCATTTATTTGAATTTATAAATCGGAAAAGTTTCTTGATGAATTCGTCTAAATGACGTCATATTTGTACAATTTCATTAAACTGATTTCATTTTCATGTCACTAGTACCGAAATAAAAAGTTAAATCTCAAAAGAAAGCACTGTATTTTTTTTCTTCTAAAGCAACGTTGGAAATGGGCTTTTTTATTGAATAAACTCTTAAGTTACATTGTAATATGGCTTATTATTTGAAATTTAGCATTTAATCAATTTAATATTATGTTTTTTTCTTAAACGTATAATAAAACTATATTTACATTAAAAAAAAAAATCGCAAGATCTCACTCAGTTTAAATGGAACACATCGGGTTGCTTTGCCACTTAGTTAGAGTAAGAGACAGAAGTGATTAATTTAAGTATGTGTGTTTATATTATTTTTGTTATCGTCACGGATACTAGGAGTAACGATTAATGCGAGTACTTTTCTAATTACCTTGCTTGTCGTATTAACCAAGTTTTACTGTATTTACAATATTTCATTATGAAAAGAAACTTCTGTTATAATGATGGATAAATACAGGGTGGTCATAAAGAAACTTTGTCGATATATGGAACTCAAGAATCCGTTTTCTACGCTGACTATCTGGCGAACGGCGTTCTGTGATTGGTGTCTTGCCTCTGTCATATGCAAATTTCTTCCGTGCGCCACGATCGTGTTTTTTTTTTTTGGCCGTTCGCAGAGCTGTTTTTTGTGCGTGCATAACGCGTCCGTTTATTGCGATACACGTACCGTTCCAGCGCTATTTAGGGTTTTTGCATGCGCTGAGCATTTTGCGATGAAAAAAAAATGGGCATAGCTATTCGGAAATTTCGAGTTTCTGTACCTATAACCGTAACTGTGAGAGCCAATTTGATACCTTTCACAGAATCCCGAGCTCATACCTCTGAATAACTATATCTGAAATCTCATTTCGATCGGTTAAACGGACCGGCTGCTAGAGTTCCGTATATCGGCAAAGTTTTTTTATAACCACCCTGTATTTGTAGTTGGTGTCAACAGTTACACTTGTCACATTTTTAAGATAAGGACTATACACAGACCAGTCTTAATAAATCTGGATCGGACATAAAAATCTCTGTGACACGTGAAAACCAAAGAACTGTATAACAGAAAACCCCAGGATGCTCCAGAATGTACAAATAAAAGTCTTATGGTGTTTATATTAGTAACCTTCTTTATTTCATTTTTCTTTCGTATGATTTAACCCTTTTTGCGCCGACGGTACTTTAAAGTACCATTAAAATAACTTGTTATAAAATTTATTTAATACATCGATTAGTAGTAATGAAGTTTAGAACGAATTATAGATACTTTAACTTGTTCCAAATGCATTATTAGTTGCACGAAACAAAATTATTTTTAAAAGGATGATTTCTTTTGCCTTTGCATCTTTTCAGCTTTCTTGAAGTTGAAAGATTGGGAGGGGGGGGGGATGTTTCAGTTCGGAATTATTTCTATATTTCTATATATATTTCTATATATATATTTCTATATATATAACAATATTCTCATACAAGCTGCAATAAACTGAAATTCATCAATACTGTACTTTTATTAAAGAAGTCGAATATCCTTAGTTTTAGCAATAACAAATTATATTTCGCCTTATTAGTTTTCCTTTCATTTGTCATATATAACTTCAGGTGATGTTTACTTCAGCCATGGGCTGTTTTAATTCTGAGAATTTCGGATGTTAGGGAAAAATGGCAAAACAAAGTTTAGTTAGAAGGATTGGTAAATAATTTGCTGACTAAATAACTTCCCTTGAGTGAGTTTAAATTTCGTTATAACATATAATTGAGATATTTAACAATATTACATTTTCAGTATGTATTATTAATTAATAATTATTGAAAAAAGTTTCATCAAAAATATTATTATTGCATGACGTGCGGGGTTATAAAATATTACAAATATCAAAAACAGTTTATCATTATTTTTATTACTATCACATATTGCATATCGAATGTTATAAAGCATAAGTTAGCGTTTAAAATAATGTAAAAATAAAATTTAATTTAATTTCGTGAACAGTTTCAATTATTCTAATTATATAAACACAAATATATGAAAAGTGCGTTTGGCATATTGTATAATGCACACTTTCAAATATTTATCGTAAGTTACTTAAATTCTTCGTGATACTAGTCTATAGTTACAGAGAAAACTTTGAGAAGAAATAAACATTCACTTAATTAGTATCTCAAAACTTTTGTTTCGGTGCAAATTTGTAACATCCTTAAGTTTTAATGAACTGCAGTAAACTGTTACTCAATCCTTTAACTAGAATATATTTTTTCTTTTTGCATTGATTGTAAAGAAATTGAAGTAGAAGCTATGTTCAAAGTAAATATTTAATTTTAAACCTCGACAAAAGTTCATAACTTTGTCACAATTGAGTCCTTCTTTTATTAAGGCAGATTAATAGAAAAATTGCAGTCATTGTCACTTTTGGATTGTGAAATTATGTTCGAAAGGTAAAGCCCATATATTACACAACCTTACAAAATAAAAATATATCCACTGTTGTATTCTAAACAATGTCGATGCAATAGGTACTATATCATTACTTATGATCAATTATGTCATGTTTCAGTTTGACATTTAAAACAGCAGCAATTTTTTTATTTTTTTTTAAATCATCTAAAACTAAATTGCATGGCCTAGAATTTAAAGCCTTAACTCGTAGGAACACGACATTCGTAAGCTAATGTTTGATCAATGGCAACATTCTCTAGAACAGTGGTTCCAAAACTTTTTGATTTGCGGAACCTTTTTTCAAATGAATTTCTATGACGGAGCCTTTTAAGCTTACCATACACTAAGTTATATGGTTATGGTTTTTAGGAGCATTGCTATCGAGCACAGTAAGAGATAATGGATAGTAAATTAACAATTGAAGAGCTAAGTGGAAGAACATGTTAAGTAACAAAAATTACATTTCAAGAAATTTGAGGTGAAAGTTTTTGCTGTAAATTTTAATGATTTATTTTCTGTTTCATACCATATGTTTAAAATATTAACAGGTATGGTACTAAACTCTCTCAGAAAAACTTATTCATATTTAAT
This sequence comes from Maratus speciosus, assembly GCA_963932465.1. Lineage (NCBI taxonomy): Eukaryota > Metazoa > Arthropoda > Arachnida > Araneae > Salticidae > Maratus > Maratus speciosus. The sequence continues at coordinate 486,111,626 of OZ010793.1, forward strand.
TTTCAAATATTAAAAATTATTAATATTATTGACATTATTAAATATTAAAATATTAAATATTAATGAATAATGTCTTAAATCTTCAAGACTAAATAGAATCTTAGTATTTTAGCTCCACTATGTGATAGGATACCTTATAACGCTTTCATCCATAAGATTAAAAAAAAAAAAAAAAAAATGAAAATGTAGCATAACATGTTCATCCACTCAGCTCTTCAATTGTGCAGTGGCCGGAGAATAAAATTATATTTTGAAACTTGGAACGTAGTAATTTATTTTCAATTTCTAAATACAGAAAATATTGCGAAATGTTTACGTTAAAAATCCTTCAAAACTGAATAAATCGTAACAGGCAACTTACAATAAATTTACCACTCTTAGCGTGACGACCAATAAGGCAACTTCTATTGTAAGATCCGTGATTTGGTTGTTTTATACAAATGTCTGAATTCCATTCCAGCTGTTGATAATTGCAGGATAATGTCTTATTCTGTATTTAAAATGCTTTTCTATTTCCTTAGGGTGGCTCTGTCGATCAAAAATCGTGCTTTAAAGACATATATCGTTGAGAAAGGCAGGAAAACTAATTTTGCTTTCTCAGACAAGGTTTTAAATTCTACTGACAAATGGCGTAAAAAATTTGATAGACTTTGGTTTTGAAATAAGATCTTTAATACAAAACGTAGCAGGAATTTCAGTCAAGTTTTTAAGAATATTTCATATCAGAATTTTTATTTAAAACTATTCAAATTTTATATTTATCCCATTTGTCCTGGAAATTTAGTACATTCGACGTAGCTATTAAATGTTTTTTTTTAATTCACCAATCAAATTGTCGATTTTTTTTCAAGGGAATATTGGACACTAAAATTAACATTTCATAAAACAAATCCTTGGCAATAATAATTTTTCAAGGTTCATTAAGAGTCTCTGTTTATTAAGAGTCTTATATGAGCTTCATCAAATGAAGCTACTCATTAAATTATGAGGTAGAAAGCTTCCAGGACTATATGAGCCGACTTATCAAAAATGACGGATCAAACAAAACAAACTTTTACCTCAAATTTTCAGATTTTTTTTTGTCTCAATTAATCACAGTGGCAACTAGTGGCATCACAGTGGTAATTAGGGCAACAAAATTAAATTATTGGTAGAAGTATACCTTGTTGCCCCATTTAGTACCCCGTGAAGTCGACACGTTCGTCCAGGATATTTCATTATCTATTTTAACAAGTGGTGTAATAGTTTACTTTGAAACGTGCATTATGTTGTCTTACATATTGAAAGAAATCAAGAAGTTTATTTTTCAAGTGAAAATAATTTCCTTCGCAATTGAGCCTGATTTGTCGAGTTATTGGTTACCACCACACCAGAAATCATACTGAGAGGAAATGAAAAATTCAAATGGCTGAATTTTCATTTAGAATGCAATGTCTCACTTTCTTACATTAAGAAATTAATGCTCTCATCAGAAATTTTTTACAGAAAATAACTATCAGTTTATTAAAAGAGTTCAGGAAGTTGGTGAAGTTGTCGATTTATTTATATTATTGTAGTGTAAAGAATACGTGCATATTTTTGAAAAAAAAAATCACCTGTTTGAAGTTCGTTGCTTTCGTTCAATTTTTTCTTATTTTCCTAAAGCGCAGCAATGCCCCTGGAGAGTTCACATGGAGCACCTACGGCTCTGCTGGGAAGTTCTAGGCAAGTATAATACTTTTACCCGGTTACAGCCCTAAAGAGCATCCCAAAACACAGCGGTGGAGTCAAACAGGTAAAACTCCCCCTTCCTATCCTGATTTTATCGATTTGCAGGTAAACAATTAATATTTAGGATCATATAAGTTCCTAGTTGAGAGGGAAAAGTAATTCGGTAAAATTGCATAATATAAGAATACAATCCCTAATTACTCTAAATGATAAATTAAATCAAACCAAAGCGCTGTGTAAATTTTTGACGAACTCTCAACTTTTTGGAAAAGACTGCACTAGACTTTAAAGTACTCAAAATCTAGAAGGTTAAATTTATAACTGCAGCTTGACACCTGCATATCGATGAGGAATGTAAATAAATACATACCTCTCTAACTCGATGCAAGAACTAATAAATTACACTAGATAGACATAAATAATGAGGAGAAAGTTATTTTACATTTACAGTTATTTTATTTACAATATATACATGCATTAATGAAAAACAGATTATCGACATAGCAAAGGCTAAAAGCATTAAATTTTGGTAGAATTCTTTTACTCAGCATATTAGAATCATAGAATTAACTCCTGACTGTAAACAGGCCCTATCGTATTATTAACAATACTTATTTTGCACATACAAAAACAATATATAGAGGCTACCTGTGATCCATCGCTTACTGGCATTGTCGTCAGGTCTTTCAAAGTCCATCCTTCGGAGCGTGCACATGGCTCTGTCTGAGAATTATATAGATATTATTATGGTTCTACTACCGTGGAATCATTCCACAAATTTTATCGTAAAGATATATACTATTTTATTGTCTACCACGTCAAATTTTACAGACTTAACTCGCAAGCCTATTATCTGGCCAACTGGACATCATTATTTTTTTTAGTTGCCCGGCTCTCCTTCTAGACACATCTCTCGTCAGCTCCTCTGAGTAGAATAATATCTCCAATCTTTTTTTTTCTTTTAGATGGAATGGTACAGGGGGCCGTATGGACCGCCCTCCTTTTACGCTATCCGTCATTGGATCACGGCAGGTCTTGGGTCTCGCCCACCATTGCAAATTATTGGCTATTTCTGTATAATGCACATTGCTAAGGATTGGGTAGGGATTCCCCATCTCTTAGCCCCGTGTGCCCCCCACTCCTGTAGTAAAGGCTGATATTTATGACTGACCTAAATTGTCCTCAATAAATAATTGTTTGTCGTAAACGTCATCTTATTGTACAGTAAGTCTTATTTGCATCCCTGCAATAAATTCGGGTCGTAAATCCGTCCACTTGGGTGGTCTAGGACCCTGCAACTCTCATATGTGGGCACTGTAATATACATACATTTATACATAATACATAAAAACAATATTTAATTAATGTACATTATTTTTTTTTATCATTAAAGTTTGCATTTTTTTGCCAAAACTTGATATGCTGTGCAAACGCACCAGCATTTCTCCCCCCCTTGTGAAAAAGAAAAATCATGATTGACGCGCCCGCGTCATCGTGATTCTGTGGCATGGATTGGGGCTTTACACCCCGAGAGTTCCGCAGAGGCTGCGCAGTCCGATCAGAGTCATCACTCCACGTCTGTCATAATGTCCACAAGTATTCAAACATATAGTGAAAGTCCTTCATATGTCAGAATCTAATAACAGGCAAAGGGTGTGGAGTCCTCAGTACTCTCGCATATGCTAGCAGTGTCTTTTCTATATAGTCCAAGTATGCCGTTAGGTGAAAGAAAGCGGTGAGACTGGAACTCGCTGCTGAATCATCTCCGCACGGTAAATAGCAACCCAGCTCGTTAAGTATGTGCAAATAAAAAAACTCTATCAATTTTGATTTAAAAACATACACTAGTATGACTACCATGTAGCTAACCAAACAAAATCTACAAAAACTCAGGACAAAGTGATCAATACTTGGTTTTACATAATATACTTACAATTGACCATGCACAGTAATACAATTATACTAAATGAATACCATCTCGTATTTAAAATAACGTTTATATATGACATACCAATCATAATAAGCCTATATACCTTTACAGACACTTTGCACAAGTCTACAAACTACAACTGTACTATTTGATTTACTACATTTTAAAATATTCTTAATTTGTTTGCATTTTACATATTACATAGTATGTCAGTATTGTTTATTGCCATCACTTCATTATATAACATACCAATACTTTCATTCACCTTTGTTAGTTTCACTACAAAGATATACCTTTTAAACATAAAATTCCAAACCTTCGTACATACCGACATTTTTAAATACATTATCTTATTACTTTAAATACTTCCTTTTTTTTATAATACTATAATAGTTTACTTACAATTATACGTGGGATAAACTTCCACTTATTCATTTTAAAGCACAATTTATTTATTCATAGATATATCTTCTTATTTATTTACTCTTTAAACACGAATATTATAATCACTCAGTGATGATATACGTGGCTCTCCGTACGCGCGCTCCTGCCTAGAGGAGAGAAAACAAAACAAGCCGTTGTTTACCTGACGTGCGTAAACTTCTCATCGTCTTCAGATAGCTTCCCATTGTTACCATGGTAACGAAGTACTAAACGATTTTCGCACCCCACAAGAGCCCGTAATGGAATTCTCCCTCAGTCTCTAAGTACCGGAAATCGGACGATTGGCGCCTATCTACACTGCATGTTGACTATTCATGGCCAAGGTTGACCAGCTCCTGACGTAAGTATAATTTGCTGCGTATTATTCCCTATAACTCCTAATTATATTATTTATATACGTGTAAACTAAATTCTCGCAAATAACCTAAACTCGGCACTACTTGCCGGTTCAAATTTTTTGAAATTTGATCTAAAATTGCAATATTTATAGCCATTTATAACCTAGAATCCCATATTGTCGAAGCCATTTCTTTTTCTTTACAGGGACAGACACCTTCTCCCCGCTGCTGTGGCCTGCTTCCGAACGGGAACTGCTGTCGCAATTCGGTGATATATTAATGAATTTCTTTTACCTTGCAGCTAATCACACATTGACCTGATAACTCTTCGTACTAATGGGAAAAAAATGCGCTACAATTTAAATGTAGCTTTAATAATAATAATGCCTAAACGGAAGAAAAGAAAAGAGAAAAAAAACAAAACGCTAACTTTGAATGCATTAATTCGAGATGCGCTAAATTCTGACTTGCGTTTACCTGTCTCTTCTGACTCTGCCTGGCGCAAACTCACTGCAGTGAAAATCGAATTACGAAAACTAAAGTTACGACGTCATTAATTACGGGAGAAAGACATACTTTCCTACGCACGTTTCCGTTTACATTGATATTAAATTCGCTACAGCAAACTGCCTGAATAAATAAAAAAAACTCTCAAAAGAAAAATCCCAGAAGCAAAGAGAGAAAGAAAACAAAGAAGAGAAAAAGAAAGAAAAAAAAAAACGAATATGAGAAGAAACTAGAATGCCTCGCATAATACTGCCTACCTATTCAATTATCTATTGCACAAAGTTGAATAATCGTACAATTTAAAAAAAATGTACCTATGTTAAATCGAATTCATAGACTTTTATTTATTTATTTTATTATTTATTTGTTTATTTATTTATTTTTTTATTTATTTAAATTCTGATAATGATTTTGAATGCACTAAAAAAAATGACTACGCTATTTTAAAGTTTTGATTGTTTATGTCACAGTAATAATCCTATTGTATCACTATCCCATATTGTCACAATCAATTTTTTTGTCATAGCCAAGAAGAAGATTCCTGACTGAATGATGGCCAATCCCCCAAACAGACTCCAAAAATTTTCCCAGTTCCCGGGCCCCAAAAACTGGAAGAACGCACTATTTCCGGCCAGCGGATGTAGCAATGAGCTGTCTGAATGAGATCAAGAGCCGCCATCTGAAGGTAAGTGAATTTTGAAATTGAGAAAAGAAAAAAAAAAACTGATTCCGAAATCTGTACCCATATATATATATATAAATATATATATATAAAATAATATTAGTGTAATTATAATTAAATGACTCAATGCTATCTTGTAAATAAGGTCCCGAAACATTACTATTAACCTTTTAAACACACACACACACACAAAAAATAATAAAATATACTATAATTTAGTGAACACAGTATCTATTTAAAGTTATATTTGATAAATTGTTATCATGACTTTAATAATTCCTAGTAATAATAAATAAGTACTCCAAGAACTTATGCATAAAGTACCATATACCTCTCAATAAAGAGTCAATATCCTTTTATTAAATTTTTATTTCACTCCAAATGTGATATGAATTTAATACAATTTATTGTACTGGTGCAAACAAAACAAAATCTATTTATTTATTTTTTTATTATTTATTTATTTTATTTATTTTTTATTATTATTATTTTACGCAACAGCGATTATTTTGATCCTATGTAACATATAATTATTAAAATTGCTGCTTTATTCGCTGAAAAAAAAAAAAATTAAAATACGAATAATATGACCGCAGTGTTATGTCGCTGACTGCGTTACAATGTGCGGTAAATTAATAAAATAGAGACTATAAGTTGAATTAATTGTTACTAGGCACCAATGCCTATATCTAATTCCCATCCCTTTATTTGTTACCTATTTACACAAAAGAAAATGCGAAGAACACACGCTTTAATAACTTTTTGACTCAAATGTAAGTGCATTACATATTCAACTACTATAAATCGTATGTCTACTTACATATATTATTTATCTAAGTTATACTCTTATGCTGCATGAAACATTCTATCTACTTTCTAAAAAAACAGTATACAGCATTTAAATAGTATATTTCGTCCAGTCTCCAAAATCGAATATATCTATATACTACCTTTTATTTTACATTACCCTGTAAAATACTGATCGATCACTCAATATTTTTTATAATCAAGTATGAATTAATCCTATCTCCGGGAAAAATGCGTAACTATTTGCTATAACAATATACTAAGTCAGTAAATAATATGCAACCCAAAAGCAATTCTCCCTCGAATTTGAAACTCTCATGGCTGGCCGCTCCGTGGAGCGCACCCCGTCCTCGAACGTGGGGGGAAAACCGAATCAAAACAGAGGAGAAAAATACTCCTGACTGCTCTACTTTTTATTTGTGCGTGCCGTTGCCATCGGTTGGAAGTTGGTCACGGAGAAACTCGACGTAGATTCTCTGTCAACTCCATCCGGATGCGTACGTCGCCTATCGCCGACTAAAAGAGAGTGCGCCTTTCGCTAACCCAATGCGCTTAGCAAATTTCTAAAAGCTCTCTCCGAGTAGGGTCGATTTTATATCAACAAAACAGTGAAAACAACTGCGAAATAATGCTAATAGAAAAAACAGAAAATAAGAATGCGTATATATATGAATTTTGGAATAGCAGTTAGAATCCTCTATATGAAAAGAAAAAAAAAAAAAAATCACAGTTTGAATCCACAACATGAATTGAAGAGATCGCAGTTTGGACATTATATAAAATGGAAAAAAACCTCACTTTGCAATCCCTACAATAATTACAAAACCTGCAATTTGAATGCACTACACTAAATTAATGAATATCAATTTGACACTACAAGGGATACCAAAACTCGCACCTGGAATAAACTATACGGATTGCAACCAAGTAATTTTGCACATTGTGCGAAATAAAAGAAAAAAAAAAAACTAGCAATTGGAATACACTACACGGATTGCAAAAAAAAAAAAAAAAAAAAAAAAAAAAAAAAAAACATATATATCAGAAAGACACTGGAACAAACTGGACAATTACACTTATATACCTACACTATTATCTATATATTTTTTGTTTGTATGTGATCTATACCATGCCTTAATGTACTTTTTTACAGATCTAAGAAGATGATGAAATGTGCTATTCCTTTTATTATGTTTTTTATCTTACAGAAATCCATTGTTAGCAAAGAATTGCATGACTCTATATTATTTTATTTATTTATTTTGTTGCTGTATCCTGTCTGTACTCCCCAAGATGTATCAAAACTAAATGTACTGTGTGCAATAGCTATATGAGTAACGCCCCTTTATACAAAATACTATGAGTATTTTTTACCCATATTACAGTATTACTTTTAATTATCTAATTTTAAGCTACCGCTAAAATCCAGTAATGCTCATGCTATTACGCACACGAAAAGTAAAAAAAAAAAAACAACAACAACAAAAAAAACTAACTAACACACATTATTTATATTAACATTATTACACATTATAACACATTATTACATCTAAAAAAGAAAAACGCTTCCTTTTTTTTTTTTTTTTTTTTTTTTTTGTAATATATATATATATATGAGAACTTACTTAAGTTTCTTCGTCACCTGAATCGTTATCTGAATTGTCAGTAACTTTTTTTTTTAAATCGGCCTTCGCAGAGGGTTTCCACAAATGTGTGATGTGCCTCGCAATTTTTTTTTTATTCGATTCTAGTAAATGACGGAGCAAGTAGTTGTTGTGCCTATTTTTCCGTACTACCTCGTATGGGCCATCCCATCTTTTTGCGAGACATAGATGGATCCCAGGGACCTTAAGATATACTTGGTCTCCCTTTTCTAAAATCGTCACTTTTTCAAAATCTTTACCGACATATTCCTGTTGGTATTTTTCTTGATTCTCAAGTGATAACCGCCTCACTTCCTTCATATGCGCAATACGGTTTTTTACGTAATTTTTAGTACATTTTTCTTCCGTGGATTCCGTATTTCGCGTCCGAAGAATAACATTGACGGTGAAAAACCTGTAGCTCGCGAAATAGAAGAATTATGCGCCAGCTTAAAAAACTGTAATCTTGTGTCCCATTCTGTTGTGTTTTTAGACATCGCTGCAATGGAATTTTTTAAGTGCTTGTGAGTATTTTCAAGAATTCCTTGAGTGGAGGGTTTTAGAATGCTCGAGAATCTAACGTCGACATTCAGCGCCTTCATGTATTCTAAAAACACTGTGCTCCTAAAATATTTTCCGTTATCACAGGCTAAAATTTCAGGGTATCCATAAGCGCTAAAATATCCGCTCAATACATTTAGTATTGTTTGCGCCTCAACATTTTTCATTGGGACCGCCTCCAAATATCTCGATGCAGCGTCCATAATAGTTAAAATAAAAGAATTTTTTTTAAACGTGGTATGAAGTTTGCCAACTACATCGGTATATATCACAGATCCAGGTTCATAATCTTTGACTATTTTCTGGATAGGTACTTTAATATTTTGGTGTTGTTTATTTTGATTGCAAGGTATACAACTCGCACAATAGTTTTTTATATCCCGATACATTCCGTACCAGAAGAATCTTTTTTTTATTAAATCGTACGTTTTCGGGAACCCGAAATGTGATTTGTGAGCTTCGCTAATAATCTCAAATATCATTTTATTCGGCGCGATCATGAGTTGCCTATCTTTATGCGGTTGTTTTAAAATAAGAATATTGTTTTCATTTAATGCGAATTTTTTAGTTACTCTATTTTCTTTGTTGCTTTGAATCTTTTTAATAATGAGGCTTAATTTACTATCTTTTAGTTGCTCTTCTTTAACCTTTTCATCTACAAGATTTAAATTGACTTTAAATAAGTCATTTCTTAATTTAGTTTGAGCCTCGTTATTATTAACATACCTTGACAAATAGTCACTAGGATTAGATTCTCCTTTAATGTGCTGAATCTCAAAATCAAAATCATTTAATCTCATTATCCATCTGGCAACAATATCACTTTGATTTTCCAATTTAAGGTGATACGTAAGCGCTTTTGAGTCCGTTAGGATCGTAAATTTTCTTCCTAATAAAATGTGCTCAAAATGTTTTACCGCGTCATGTATAGCTAACAGCTCATATTTCATACTTGGATAGCACTTTTCTGAATCTTTTAGTTTTCTCGCAAAAAATTCTATAGGTATAAAATCTTCGCCTTCCTTTTGCGCTAAAGTCGCGGAAATTGCAATTTTCGAAGCATCCGTAATTAAAAAGAATTCTTTATTAAAATCGGGAGGTCTTAATGTCGGATTCTGAATGATAGCATTTTGAATGGCAATGAATGCCGATTCTGCTTCCTCACTCCAATGGAATTTAACCTTCTCCTTAGTAAGTTCTATTAAGGGGTTCACTATCTCCGAATACTTATGTATTAGTGATCGGAAATAATTCGCCAGTCCTAACAGCGATTTTACTCCTTTTTTATTTTTGGGACGGACTAAATTTTGAATTTTTTTTATATTTTTGTTTGATGGCGCATACCCCTTTTGGTCAATTTTGAAACCAAGAAAATTAATTTCGTTTTGACAAATTTGCATCTTACTCGGCTCAATCGTCAAGTTGTGACGTATCAGGGTTTGCAGTACCTCTTCTAAAAGGGAGGCCATTCGCTCTTGAGAATGGGTTGCTAAAATAACGTCATCAACAAAATATCCAATTTCCTCTTTATTAAAATCGCCTAATACTGTATCGATTAATTCAGAAAACGTATTTGAACTTAATTTTAATCCGAATGGCAAGCGAAGGGGCAAATACTTACCGTGTTCGGTAATAAATGCCAATTTTTCCGTATCTTCGCGCCTCAGGGCTATCTGAAAGAAAGCGCTATGTAGGTCTAATACACTGTAATATTTTTTTCCGCTGAGCCTTTGTAAAATTTCCTTAATGTCCGGAATCGGATAAGGATAACCCTCTAATATTTCGTTAAGCAGTCTGTAATCAATAGCTAAACGAAGCTTCTGATTGTGCTTTTCCGAAGTTGCCTTTTTTACAAACAACACTGGGAATGCATAATGAGAGTCCGTTTTCTCGATAATGTTTGCTTCCAATAATCTCTTTATTTCCTCTTTAGCGAATTCGCGAACCGCATGACATGTTTTATATGGCTTTTCTTGGATTGGAAAATTATGTTGTAACTTTATACGCGGTTTGACTAATTCCGACCGTCCTAAAGTTTTGTACGACTTGGAGAATGCATGAGCGTTCTGCATTAAAATACCTTCGAACTTCTTTTTTACCTGTTCCGGTAAATGATCGATTTTAAAGTCCTCGACTTTTAATTCGGCCTCTCTAAGTTTATGAATTTCCTCTATAGTCATATTATTTATTTGATGCTTAGTGCTCCCTTCAATATCATTCTCGTTATCATCTGTTTTTATCTCAAATTCAGTAATTAAATTACCCATACGAGTATTCGGTCGCAAAATAATTTTTTTTTCTGAATTATTTTTCACTATAATGTAGAATTTCTTATCAGTTAAAACCTGATATACTGAAGTTGCGCACTCTAAACCCTTTTTTAAGTTTTCTGGCTCAAATAGAAAATTTGTCCCGGATTCTAAGTCATTGCGAAAAAACAATTTAACCATTTTTTCTCGCCCCGGTAATAAAAATGTGCTATTCACAGTTCTTGCTGTTATACCCAGTTGCTTTTTCTCATTACTAGTCTGTACATCCTCTTTTTGTATATTATTTACGTTTATTTGTTGAATTACTGTAATGTCCTCTTTATTGTTTAACTTTACTTCAGTGTTTTTGAATTTTAAACTTTTATTTTGTAAATTTATGATCATCTGGTTGTTTTTCAAATAATCAAACCCCATAAGCATTTTATAATTACCGTTAAAATTTTTATTGGTGACGTAGAATGTCCCTGAAGTAAACGTATTGTTTATTTTGAATGACAACTTCACGCAGCTTTTGAAAGGTATAGAATTACCGTTAAAAGATTGTATACGAATCTGATTACCTAAATATTTAATTTTAATGTTTTTACTTTTTAATTCCTCAAATAAATCTGGCGATAAAAGTGACACAGCTCCGCCAGAGTCCAATAACGATGCTATTTTAATACCCTCTATATCAAAATAAATAATTGGGAGGTTGCATTCGCCTTCCTCTGTCACACTAGCAATCATGTGGGTTTCTTGGGATCTGTTCGCAACCCCTATATTTTCACTCTTACCTACTACAGATCCCCTTTCCCGTTTCCCGAACTATGAAACTTGTTATTTTTGCCCCCTGCTTTTTTATTTTGATCTTTTTTATAGCTATAATTTTGCTGGTTTTGGTCTTGTTGACCGTTGGCAATATTCGCCTGATTGAATGATGTAAAAGGAGGATTTGAATAAGGCATTGGAGTATAATTAGTATGAGCAGGAAAAGCAAAATTAGAATGCTGGAAAGATTGAGGTTGAAAGGAATTGGGATATGCACCCTGGGCATTTTGGTATCGTGGCCGCGCGGGAGGGGGTACCGTAGGACTCCAACTAGCTAAAGTTCCGAAACCCTGTGGGCTATTTGTGCCCTCCACCATGGAAGTAGGGCCCCATTGACAATTTTGCATTTGCGGATAATTATAAGTTGCATTAGGCCATTTATATGCATTTCTATGCGTACGCGCTCTACGACATTGATTTGTATAATGGTTCGAAAGATTACAAATATCGCAATGTTTTTTATTTTCGATATCGTTGTTTGATTTCACATTTCCCGCTTTTAATTTTAATTCTTCGAAATCCCGCTTTAATTGTTCATATTTTTCATTTTGTATTTGATTGGCCTTGAGTAGTGAATTGCATAGCTCATCCTTGCTACTTGCAGCGATACTGTTAATTTCTTCGAAATTAGTAGCATTGAAAGCTGTTTCAATATTCCGTGCAATTTCTACAGCCTCAGAAAATTTCGATACGGCCCTTTTTCTAACCTCGAGAGTTATGTCAGATCTAATTGCATTAATGAATTTGTTCAATTTCATGAGTTCAAACATATTTTTCGCATCAGGTTTATTTGCGAATCCTGAAGTTTCCAAAAATTTCGATGCATTTAAATTGAATCGCAGTATAAAATCGTTCATCTTTTCATCGGGATTCTGTTTAAGTTTCGCAAATAATTCGTGCGCATCATTAAATGTTATCTTTGTACCAAAAATTTCTATTAATTTTTTTTTTAAGTTTTCATAGTTAGTTTCAGAAATTATCTCAGTATCCGCTTGCATACGCTCGCGTGCTGTACCCGTTATTTTTGATTTTAGGATAATTAGCTTTACCGGCTCTGACAATTTTGTCTGGTCCGCCGCTTCCTGAAATAATTGTATGAATAATTTAATGTTGTTTTCCTTTTTACCATCAAAACTTGGTAATACACTTAGAATATTATCAACACTGGCCATATTTTCACAAATAGAAGAGTCGCTATCAAAGTCAAAATTATCTAATTTTCGCTGTTGTAAGCGCGTTCTAGCTTCTAAAATAAATTTACTAAATTTATCTGAAGATTTACGTTTATATTTGCTTTTGTTTCCCATACACAGGGATACCCTATACACAATAATTTCTAATACCCCAGTTTAAAAAAAACAATACACCTATATATTCACTATTAAACCCACAATAATAAAATAGCAACAATAATACTAACACTAATAATAATGACAATAATAACACTGTTATGCAAGTTTTTTAGTATAAATTCACAAATTTATATATATATTTATATATATTTTTACTTATATTTGACTACAATTACCATATCATATCTCAGCCACTCATGTAATCTAAATACATATTTTTATTTATTTATTTTGAGTGTGCATGTCTGTATCATTGAACCAAGTATTGATCAAATTGAATGTTTACAGTCAGAAGTGCGATTTGAGGAAGTACAAGAATGGAAAGTAAAGATGGAAAAAAATATATTTAATTTATTTGCATCGAGCGAAATATATAAATATGCAATTACACATACAAGAAAGAAAATTTAATATTTAATATTATACATTAACAATTAAAATTTAAAAATTTCTCACTAAAATATATAGAGCACAAAAGAAGAAATTACCTATTTTATGTAACCTAAAAAAAAATTTTTTTTTAACAATAATTAGATTCGACACTTTAAAGTACAGAACAGTTAGAATTCTATAAGCAATAAAGGCCTGGCTGGCACCATTAATAAGAGGGGGGCAATGCTGGGAAGTTCTAGGCAAGTATAATACTTTTACCCGGTTACAGCCCTAAAGAGCATCCCAAAACACAGCGGTGGAGTCAAACAGGTAAAACTCCCCCTTCCTATCCTGATTTTATCGATTTGCAGGTAAACAATTAATATTTAGGATCATGTAAGTTCCTAGTTGAGAGGGAAAAGTAATTCGGTAAAATTGCATAATATAAGAATACAATCCCTAATTACTCTAAATGATAAATTAAATCAAACCAAAGCGCTGTGTAAATTTTTGACGAACTCTCAACTTTTTGGAAAAGACTGCACTAGACTTTAAAGTACTCAAAATCTAGAAGGTTAAATTTATAACTGCAGCTTGACACCTGCATATCGATGAGGAATGTAAATAAATACATACCTCTCTAACTCGATGCAAGAACTAATAAATTACACTAGATAGACATAAATAATGAGGAGAAAGTTATTTTACATTTACAGTTATTTTATTTACAATATATACATGCATTAATGAAAAACAGATTATCGACATAGCAAAGGCTAAAAGCATTAAATTTTGGTAGAATTCTTTTACTCAGCATATTAGAATCATAGAATTAACTCCTGACTGTAAACAGGCCCTATCGTATTATTAACAATACTTATTTTGCACATACAAAAACAATATATAGAGGCTACCTGTGATCCATCGCTTACTGGCATTGTCGTCAGGTCTTTCAAAGTCCATCCTTCGGAGCGTGCACATGGCTCTGTATGAGAATTATATAGATATTATTATGGTTCTACTACCGTGGAATCATTCCACAAATTTTATCGTAAAGATATATACTATTTTATTGTCTACCACGTCAAATTTTACAGACTTAACTCGCAAGCCTATTATCTGGCCAACTGGACATCATTATTTTTTTTAGTTGCCCGGCTCTCCTTCTAGACACATCTCTCGTCAGCTCCTCTGAGTAGAATAATATCTCCAATCTTTTTTTTTCTTTTAGATGGAATGGTACAGGGGGCCGTATGGACCGCCCTCCTTTTACGCTATCCGTCATTGGATCACGGCAGGTCTTGGGTCTCGCCCACCATTGCAAATTATTGGCTATTTCTGTATAATGCACATTGCTAAGGATTGGGTAGGGATTCCCCATCTCTTAGCCCCGTGTGCCCCCCACTCCTGTAGTAAAGGCTGATATTTATGACTGACCTAAATTGTCCTCAATAAATAATTGTTTGTCGTAAACGTCATCTTATTGTACAGTAAGTCTTATTTGCATCCCTGCAATAAATTCGGGTCGTAAATCCGTCCACTTGGGTGGTCTAGGACCCTGCAACTCTCATATGTGGGCACTGTAATATACATACATTTATACATAATACATAAAAACAATATTTAATTAATGTACATTATTTTTTTTTATCATTAAAGTTTGCATTTTTTTGCCAAAACTTGATATGCTGTGCAAACGCACCAGCAGGCTCTAAGGAGCTCAGTTTGCGAACCTCTGCTCTAGAAAGCACCCATTTGCAATTCATTATCATTAAATGATTCTTTTGACATAGGATATATGAAGATGATGTCTAATGCAAGGTTGCCACATCACAGGGGAATCGGGAATCCCATTTTCGGGTACTTGCGTATTATTCAGACTCGGAGATAAATTAACAGAAATGTTTGACAAATGCCAATCGGGAGTGACCATACTCAAATCAGTAATTTGCTTATTAAATACATAACATTGTTGAAATGGTAAATAACATTAATTTAGTAAAATTGATAAATGGTAAATAATAAAACAAATAATTAATAATAATAATTAGTCTAAGAAGTGGAAAATAATGTAACATAAATTTAGTATACATTTACTAAATGCGTAGAACTAGATAGGCGGTTTATAGCAATAAAAGATACCAGTAATTTAGTACGACAGAAGGAACAATAATTTAGTATGACATTTTAACATGTAAATAATTGTAGGTGATAAAAGTATTTAAGGTGACATGTTGTTTTCTGGCGGAAAAATTTCTGCTAGCGTGTAACATGACATTTAAAGTATATTTTCCTTTAAAACACCAAATAAAATAAACTTAGACAGACTTGAGCGCAGTTAAAAAATAAAATTTATAAAGAATATACTTAAAAATAATTAAAAATACAATATGTAAACGTTTCGCCAAGCGACACGCAAGGCATCAACAGTACAAAAAATATCCATTGCATTTCAAACGACAGAGCAAATCAGCGCGTGCAAATCGAGCCTTGCGTGTCGCTTGTCGAAACGTTTACATATTGTACTTTAATTGTTCTTAAGTATACTATTTATAAATTTTATTTTTTAACTGTGCTCAAGTCTATCTTAGTTTATTTTATTTGGTGTTTTAATGGTTTTTGAATTCAGACGTTAAATGTATATGCACTATATTTTCCTTGTTTGCCAACTTTGTTGCTATAATTTTAGTACCTATTTCTGAATAGTATCTGTCATCTTGTTTACACGCTGAATTTCTAGATCAGATAAAACAAAAGTAACTATTCGAAAAAGGATATAAAATTACAAAAAAAGTAACACGTGATAACATTGTTCTACATGATAATTTTGTACTTTAAGATTTTTGTTTCAGTTTCATTTTGAGCTGGTGATCCTCATCATTTTAAAAAATGGAAGTACAGGTTGAGGAATACCTCAAAAATCCGGCATCGTCGGTATCGAGATTAAGCTTCATTGTTAAAAATTCCGGATTTATGAAATAATATCAAAAGTACTTCGATATTATTAATAGTACCTTTATTCATAATTAAAATCACAGTCAGATGATAAATATGTAAGAAAAGAAAAGAAAATTTAATATTTTTAAAATGCTTATTTTAATTGATATTTTCTACGTTACAAAAAAAATCTAATAAACAGCTAAGTCATTTATTCTTGCATAATTTTCGAAACATTGATGTGTATTTTATTTGCTTCAATTTTTTCCGGCCGTTCTCTAGCAAGTTTTTTTTTTTTTTTTTTTTTTTTTTTTTTTTTTTTAGTGAACAATACCGATTTCGGAAATACAGTCTTGTTTCTCTAAAGCCGATATTAATTTTCTAATCAAATGTATGCAATTTTTCAGCCACACCTTTTCTTTTGTCCTCGTTTCTATGAGCTTTTATCAGCGTTACCGCCGATTCTATTTAGCAGAGCGTCAGCGTCTCGCTGTCCGCTAATCCATCGATTTCGATCTCGAATTTTCAATTCGTAAACAACTGCTAGTTTTCTTTCTCCTTTAACTTGGAAGTGTAAAAAACGGGGTGCGGGTGACTATTAATAACGGATTTTTGAGTTCATATTGTATACTTAGAAATATACTGCAATAAAAATATAAAAAGCACAAAACAGTCACATTGGTTTTCGACCTCATATATACTATGCAATAAATTATTTAAAATATTGAAATGCAAGCGAGTAATTTGTAGAGAACGTTTTCGTTGGTTTACCATTAGCTTGCTAAGCTCGTAGAATGCGAGTGTAAACTCTTGAGGTAATTTATTCGTATTGATATAACATTAAAAGTATTAGGTAATAATATACTATTCATAAAGTAAACATTTAAGTTTTTTGTTTTGAATCCATAAATACACATAAAAAAAATTAAATGTATTACTTTAACTATTTTCATCCATTTTCTTATATTTTTAATGTGAATATTATCAGAAGCAATCTTGCAATTTATAAATATACATATGCTTTAATTAACTTCTGAAGCAATCTTATTAGTTAAATATTGATTTTTAATTAATGCTAATAAACAGAAAATTAGTACGTAATGTTCTTAGTTTATAATTTGGCTACACTTGGAAAAGAAACAAATTTAAGTGCATATTAAGAATATTGAATTTAGCGTTATTTTAGATTCTGCTTAAAAAAATATTAGAGTAAAATATATGAACTTTCACAGATAGAGCATGTGAAAGTTTTCAAAACTACCCAAATTATTTAGCAAAATTAAAAGTAACACGACTGTTTTCAATTAATATGCAAGCAGACATTAGTTATGTAACATCAAATATAATATTGGAAATATTAATACATTTTAAATATGTTGGTTAATGTATTTTTCTGTTCACAGTAGAATCTCGTTAGAACGAATGCCACTTTAACGAATTTTTCAGTCAAGTATTATTTGGATTGTTAAAAAAAATCCTATTATCCTATTTCATTATAAAAATATTCACTTTAACGAATTTTTCAGTACTGTGAATTTAGCCAGTGCTACCCAGTGATTTGTTGCAACGAGATTTTAATGTATTATTATTATTATTTTAACACTTTCCAACAAAGTTGAAAAGTGTTTATGACTTCGGTTTGTCTGTCCGACTGTCCACGCTCTAACTGTCGTAAATATACTCGGATCTTTCTGAAATTTTTGGATGTTAGTGACCTCTACCATAGCACGATCCCTATTTCAAATGAAGTTCGTAGCATGTTTAGATCATTTACAGGGACAGTCAAAAGTTTTCCGTTACATTACGGCCAATGGTGAAAATCGTTACAAATGATTTTTAATGGTGTTACACTCTTTCAAACATAGTGAAATTGATATTCATTTATGAAGTCTACTAAAATATGCATTCTGTTGAATATGCGGTGCAAAGAAGAGTTATTGTTCATTTACAGGGCCACACAAAAGAATTCCGTTCATAACGGTATAGGGGTGTTGTTTGCGGTGTATTTGAAAAGATTTCAGATACAATATTGTATCTGAATTACTGTATCTATATTATAAAGGACAAACATATCTGTGCGTAACGCATACGTCATTCTGCGAATGGCAACACTTTGATATTTGAAATGAAATTTTGGTTTTGCAATTTTCTCTACTGCAAATTTTTTAACTTCTAAAGATCGCACATTTTAAATTTTTACACCGTCGTATGAGGGAAAAAATGCTCTTTTAAATGCAATTTGTTTGAAAGCTGTATCTCAATTTAATTTTGAGATATTAATTTTTTTGTAGTTTTTAATACATTTTTTGTAATTGTGGCAACTGAAGAACTTTATTTCTGTTTAAAGTCGTGGAGGGTTGAAAGTAAAAGGAAACTAATCACAGAAGAAAGAAAATAATATATTACTGTACTTTTTTGTTGCCATTTTCTCACAAAAACTGAAAAAATAAATTGAAATTAAAATACGTGCTATGTCAGCGATTTTTTAAATTTCTAAATATCGCACATTTTCAATTTTTAAACCGTCAAATAAAGAAAAAAATCTACTTTCAAATGCAATTTGTTTGGAAATTGTATCTTAATTGACTAAGTTATTATATTTTTTAAATAACTAGGCGCCCGTGGCGACCAATTTGGTTTTCCTTAAATGTATTCCAGGCATTGTATCATGTTACTTTTATTCATAATTTAATTTACTTGCTCAATCCTTCGCCAAATTTGAAGATTCTGATAGAGAAATCGAGAACCCCCTACAGTTATGTTAGTCGGGCACAGGTAATAAATCGCCAAACATTGTACCCGTCGCATTTCTTTTCATATTTCGTTAATTCAGATTAAAATGTAATCCTTTCACTCATTTTATTTAGAATGGATGACTTTAATTTAAAAATAGAACTTTTAAAATTCATGACTTTCACTTAAAAAAAAAAAAGAGAGAAAAGAATAAATAATACCATAAACCATTTAATTTCAACATCAAAGCATTGTTTTAATTTACCCCTCGAAAAATAAAAAATGCTGATGGCGAGTTAGAAAATGCTATTGGCGAGAATTGCACCCAGCTAACATAAAAGTCCGAACTCTTTGCGGTCATAGACACTTTTATGTAGTTTTATTTGAAAAAAATATTTGGATTAAATCGGTTGCCAGAAAAAAATTTCTTTTCTCGCCATGGACCTTTTCTCTATTTCGCCAAGTTCCTATACTGGAAAAGCACCTTCATTTATTTTTTTATTTATTGTAGTTTAAATTAGATAAATAAAAGGTGTCATGTATGCACTACGTTGGCACGACTTTTTTCTGACGCCAATGTCATATACGCACCGGGGTACTTAACTGGCGCCAAAGTGTCGTTATTTTGCTTGATATGGTAACCCGGATGTAGTTGTTTATTTACTTTTATTTTATTTTTTTAAATTATATAAATTGTTTTGTTCTATAGTTATTAAACTTTTTATTTATTTATTGTTTTTCACTTTTTTAAAATATTACACAATAGACAAATGAGATGCGTTTCATTCGGGCGTTGCCATTAAACAATTAACCGCCAATTGTTTACAATTAACCAATTGAACAATTAACCAACAATTAATCGCGATTTCTGTGCCACGTACGATAGAATAATATATATATCGATTCAAGCATAAATTATTTTTAAATTTATCTCTATCACGTGTAGCTCGATTACGGAAGGTTAATCCGCTTGCCCTTAAAACAATGTAAAAAGTTCAGCATATGTTTTCGTCTAATGTTCTATAACAAAGTTAAAACTTCCTCTATAGAAAAATAAATATTTTAATGTAAATAAGAAACAAATTTAACAGACATGTGATTGAACCACGCGCTTATGCACCGAAATGATCGGAAAGACTGACGTAAGTCGCAAAATCTTGGGTTAATAACTCCTGGCATGTGGTGACATGTGAAAGTATCGCTTTTAATAAATTTCAAAACTTTATTTGATTGCATAATTGATATTTTTCATATAAAAATTCTTTTTGATATTAGTAGGCAATCTAAAATATATATTACATGTAAAAAAATAATTAGATTAAAAAAAAATTGGTTTTCATCTATATTCTGTAACCCGAGGAGCTCGGGTTCGATCCCCTAGTATTAGTAATGATTGCTTGAAATGCATTTTTAATTATGATATTAGCTTTTTTCACTATATTTATGCATTCTATAAAGTGAGTATATAAATGCTATAGTTCATATACAGGGCTACAGAAATGAATTCGTAAAGGCTACTGAGTATGAGCGTAAATTGCTTAAGGATGGGTTTTAAAGGAAATATGCATTTTTACGCTGAACTGAATTTAGTGTACTAAGAAATATTTGTAGAATATAGATAAAATGATATACAGGGCCACGCAAAGAGTTGGATACATGGCAGTCTATGGGTGATAATTTCTGGAAATGTAATTTCATTAGTTTTAAGAGTGTTTTAGTTTGAATTAAATTTTAGCTAAACAGTGGCATGTAATAAAGGTACTAGGTAAACTACAGGGCTGTACAAAAGTATTCAAGTATGTTTCCATCTATTAGCATAAATTGCTGAAAGATGAATTTCAACCTGTTATGCATTTTCTTGCTAAACTAAATTTTCCCATTATATAGTATATATATCAACCTACAGATTAAATACAGAGCAGTTCAAAAGAATTGAAATACATATTTGACTATGGACGGTAACTACTGAAATCAGTTTTTCAAATGTTTTTTATACGTTTTATAAACTGTTTACTTAGTTATCTTATTTACCTTATTTCCCTAAATAACGAAGTTTTGTTAAAGCATTCAAGAAGTGTTGGAAAGTGTTTTATAATCTATGCTTAACGCATGATTTTTCTTACTTGTATTTTTTTTTAAAAACGTTTTTATGATTTTACAGTTTTATTTTAAATGCTCGTCTTTGGAAAAATCTTATGTAGAAAGAAAGAAAAGGAAAAAAGTGAAGAAAAATAGCGTAAATTAAAAATGAACTGTGTTAACACAATGCAAAATGATTGATATTATTGTCAAATGGAAACATTATTTCAACTCTTGAGTATTTAGCGATCAGAGTTATTAGTTTTTGCCTGAATGAATGAAGTAAACTTTTACACTGAAGATCGCTTTGTAAGATCGATAATATTGATCGAACTTCCGAAGTCGAGGACATATTATTAGAAGTTTGTGTCAACTTTGTTGAAACATTTTTCGGTTCAGATCTTTAATATATGAATGTTAAATCTTCGAAAGATAAAATCTTTTCGTCCAATAGCTGCTGAATGGTACAGATTTTAAGATCTCTTTGATATTTCAAATAAACATTTGAGATAACATATATATACTGTATTAGGGATGCACAACCTGTGGTCCGCGGGTCAAAGGTAGAAAAGCTAACTGACATGTCCTGTGAGAATGTCGTAACAGAGCGCATGTTCCAAAAGTTGTTTGTAGGTTTCGTTTAGGCGAGATTAAATTTCAAGATAAACAGCTATTAAATTGACCGCGTACCATTAGAGCTGTCCATGGAGACTATTTATCTACATGGTATAAGTTTAGAAGAATTTCAGAAGAATGCTTTCACAAAAGTTTTTGTGAATAGTGGTACGAATAGAGAACAGAATATAAAAATAGTTGTCGGTGAAAGCCCAATAAACGGTTGACCTGTACGGGATTCATCTTGAACCCGAACCGAAAACTTGCCCTAACGAAATGTTGCAAAATACTTCTGGTACATGAGTTCTGTTAATATATTGTCACCGCACATGGCAGATAACTTTCTGCAAGTCTGAGAAGCAGTTTTGATTTTTAAAACATAAAATATCATGGCACGCGGATAATACTCATTTTGAATCTTCGAAATTCATTTCTCAGAGGACCTGTTTCTTACAAAACACGAGTTAAACAGACGCTAAATTGAACCAAATTAAAGGTATGTTCTATGCATATGTTAAACAGTAGCTTGGTTGAAATTCATTTGGAAGGTTTGCGAACACTCATAACGAAATGTTGATTAAAATCCAGTGAACATTTTAGTCAACAAAAAGGTATTCTTGTATACGTAGCTGGAATGTTCATAGCTATCTATCTATCTATCTTTATTATAAAAGACAATCATATATGTGCGTAACGCATACGTCATTTTGTGAATGGCAACACTTTGAAATTTGAAATGAAATTTTGGTTTTGCTATTTTCTCTACTGCAAATTTCGAAACTTCGAAAACATAGCACATTTAAAATTCTTACACCGTCGTATAAGGGAAAAAATGCTCTTTTAAATGCAATTTGTTTGAAAGCTGTATCTCAATTTAATTATAAGATACTAGGGGAGCTCAGCCACCCTGCTCGCTACGCTCACCAACTGCCGGCGTAATCGCTTCGCGATTCCATTCGGTATCGCGAAGCAATCCCTATTTTCTAGCCAACCCCAGACGTAAATGTTTCCGTTTACATTCTGAATCGCTTTGCGATCCCTTATTTTTTATGCATTCAATTTTTAGATTCCACTTGATAAAAACGCGCTCCTCCCAAATCCTGACAATTTTATTTTCTTATCTCCAAGCACATAATCATTAAAGCTTAGAGAGTTTCATAATTATAAGAATTATTAAATATAAAATCATTAAAAAAGGTAAAATTTATAATTTATTTGAATAATTACGAATTAAATAAATTTGTAATGTATTAAAATTATAAATTAATCGAAAAATTAAAATTAAAAATATTGTAAATTTAAAAAGTACCAAAGTTATTTGGAATATTTTTTCTTATCTTTGTAATGAAGTCGCTAAGTTGTAGTTACAGTAAATATTCTTATCATATAAATCTCCTCTTCTCTGAAATTTTCACTTCGGCGCCTTTTCTTCGCCAATATATATGTGTAAAATTATATATATAGTGTTACGAATATTCTAAATAGTTAGTGTTTGTGCTTAAAAATAACGTAAATAGTTCAATTAAGATCTATTCATAAGATAATGTTAGTTTTTGTTGCATTGAAATACCTTAATTTGTTGATTATCTGCAAAGAAGTAAATTGGATTTCTATGGGAGTCTATGAAAATTTGGCGAAATACTAGAAATAGCACCAAGTTGTCGTCACTTTTGGCGACTAATTTTGGTTGCCAAATTAGGCGATATATCGCGAAGTTGGCGAAACACTTGGCGACAAAGCCGGGTTCTCCCCTCTTGGTAACCCCCTTAAAGTGTTAGAAAGCTCTGACCAATCAGATGTGCTTCGCGGTATCTACGCAGATTTCCATTGGTCCATTTCCAAAGCATTATTTTTTTTTTATACTAGGGCGACTCCACCCCCCCTGCTTGCTACGTTACACAAACCCCCGCGTGATCGCTTCGTGATTCCATTCGGTATTCGGGAAGCAATCCCTAATTTCTATCCAACCTCAGACGTAATTGTTCCACGTCTCCTTTCTGGATCGCTTCGCGATCTCTTATTTTCTATGCATTCAATTTTTAGATTCCACTTGATAAAACGTGCTCCTCCCCAACTCCTGACAATTTTATTTCCTTATCTCTAAGCACATAATCATTAGAGCTTACAAAGTTTCATAATTATAAGAATTATTAAATATAAAATTATATATATATATAGATAGTGTTACGAATATTGTAAATAGTGTTTGTGCTTAGAAATAATGTAAATAGTTCAATTAAGCCCTATTCATAAGCTAATATTAGTTTTTGTTGCATTGAAATATCTCAATTTGTTGATTTTCTGCAAGCAAGTGAACCCTATTGGATTTCAGTGGGAGTCTATGGAAATTTGACGAAATACTGGAAATAGCGCCAAGTTGACGTCACTTTTCACGACTAATTTTAATCGCCAAATTTGGCGATATATCGCGAAGTTAGCGACAAACTTAGCGACATTTGGCGACAGAACCGCCTCCCTTGGTAACCTCTTTATAGCGACAGATGCGTTTCGCGGTATCTACGCAGATTTTGATTGTCCCATTTCCATTGGTACTTTTTTTATATATGATACCGGCCAAAACCGATTTTAGGCCAAAGTAGATTGGACTAGGTCAAACTAGTTTATCCTAACGTGCATCGGATAAACTAGTTTTTCCTAGGCCAAACTAGTTTATCCTGACGCCCATAGGATAAACTAGTTTTTCCTAGGCCAAACCAGTTTATCCTGACGCACATAGGATAAACTAGTTTTTCTTAGGCCAAACTAAGTTTGGCCTAACGCTCATAGGATAAACTAGTTTGGCCTGCTATTCATTAGTCTGAACTAGCTTATCCTAAGCCAATTCAATTTGGCGTGCTTTTATTGATCCCAAAGACCCCTTCGGCGCCAACCTTTTAGTTTATCCTAGGTCAATCTAGTTTATCCTAGGCCAATTCAAACGCAAATTCATTTTCTCGAAAATGAGTTAAGTTCACTCTCAAATTCAAACTTTTTCAAACGAATCCGCTCAACTCAAACACATCTATGGAAGTGAGCAAAGTTAACTAAAAACTCGTTTTTAAAAATATATATATAATAGAAGTTTAGCGTTCAAATTTACAAAATTTTCTGATGTAGTATTTTGGTTATTCGATGTAAGGTCTTTACGTGCCCGCCCAATTTTCCTTCCCGACACTCAGTCCAATCGAGGTTTGGGGATTACTTTTTCGAGAGGTTCGAACCGTGATGGTCCGGGACTCAATTTTTTTCAGGCTTAAGTCGGGACTGGGCTGTATTTTTCTTGAGGTCTGCACAGGCAAAAATTTTCAGTCTAATTCCCAACCCAGCTCATATGAAAATCATCTGGACCGTCAGGATCTCTGGTCTGTTCAGTAAAAATATCACTAACATTTGGCCGGGCCCAACATTGTTTTTAATGCACGTATTTTTAAATGGCTATTATTCCACAATTAAAATTTATATATTTACTATTATTATTATTTTAAAATATGTAGATGCATTTTTAGGTAATAAAATTAAAGTACGGTATAACCTGAGAAAAATAACCTGCCAAAGACGGAATCCCGTGTTTAACAAAAAACTAGTTGGATGTGCCAATCCCAAAACTTTTTTCTATCTTATACATCTTAATATTTCAAAAACTAGTTACAAATGTTAATGCTCCAATATTATTAGTTCATTACTATACCAACTTTGATTTTCATCTTAAATTCCGGCTTCAGTCAATTAAATGAACTAAAAACGAATTAACCTATATCATGATATTTGTTAAAATTAATAGTTTTTCCTTATTCTGTTGTTATCAGATGTTTGCGAATAGCCGGCTTACCAGGAAGTGAGTTCCTGCCTTTGCACGAGCCGCCGATGGACAACAGAACTACAAAATATCAAGAAAAGTATACAAAAATCGCTATCACAGAGCCCCTTTACTGCGCGATATTTCCAAATTCAAGGAGGACCTGTTGGCCAAAGCCAAAAACATGCACAAAAAATTTGGTTCAATTGTATGCATAATTTTATACACTTTTCGATTGTACAATAAAGAAAATGGTACAGACATCGTAATTATAGCGCCCCCTCCCAGCGGAATTTTTCCAAATTCAGGGAGGACCTTCATGCCATGACCAAAAAGAAACACAAAAAATTTGGCTCAATTCTATGCATAACTTCATACACTTTTCGATGGTACAATATTCAAAATGGCACAAAAATCGCTATTAAAGCGCCCCCTACCGGCGAATTTTTTCCAAATTAAGGAAGGACCTGCTTGCCATAGCCAAGAACTTAAAATAAAAATTTGGTTCAATTCTATGCATAACTTCATACACTTTTTGATGGTACAATATGCAAAATCGCTATTACAGCGCCCCCTAGCTGCGAATTTTTTCCAAATTCAGGCAAGACCTGCTTGTCGTAGCCATAAACTTAAAATAAAAATTTGGTTCAATTTTATGCATAACTTCATACACTTTTGGATGGTATAATATTCAAAATCGCACAAAAATCGCTGTTACAGCGCCCCCTACCGGTGAATGTTTTCCAAATTCAGGGAGGATCTGCTTGCCAAAGCCAAAAACTTAAAATAAAAATTTGATTAAATTCTATGCGTAACTTCATACACTTTCGGATGGTACAATATTCAAAATCGAAAAAAAACGTTGTTACAGCGCTCCCTACCGGCGAATTTTTTCCAAATTCAGGGAGGACCTACCTGCCATATCCAAAAACTTAAAATAAAAATTTGGTTCAGTTCTATGCATAACTTCATATACTGTTGTATGGTACAATATTCAAAATCGCGCAAAAATAGCTATTATAGCGCCCCCTACCGGCGAATTATTTTGAAATCGGGGGAGGATATGTTTGCCATAGCCAAAAACTTAAAATAAAAATTTGGTTCAATTCTATGCATAACTTTATACACTTTTTGATGGTACAATGGCGACAGACAGATGGACACACGGACAGACAGACATTTTCTATAAACGTGTTTTTTGGGATCTCTGACCCCTAAAACATGTCAATGCGTCGAAAACCGGAAGTCGAAAAAAATTTCGATTACAATACTTTCTTCTATTTAAGATAGAAGAAAGTAAAAATATGTTTATCTATGTAAAATGAAGATATTAGTACAATAAACATCCTCAACTCCGGTACGATCAGGACTTGCAGCATGCCGGATTACGAAATTTTCCAGATTATAGGATGAATGTTGAAAAAAACGTGTATAAGTTAGAATTAAACTGAAAAAACCAATAAAGCATGTTTTTTTTTTTTTTTTTTAAACAGATTGAAAAGAATATTAAAAACACTCAATAATGTAAGTTTTGTACAACTCATGTACACGAGTATAAAATGAAAACGTGCACTGTAGGCCTACTCGCGGAAGCCATCTTAAACAAATCTCGACTATCAGTTCGTTTTGTCGTAATCTCTTCATTTTATTAGGATGTTATATTTAGTGATGTGAAGTTTAATACTTTCTACACGGTTGAACGAACGGCTGCGCACAGAAAACCTGATAAATATATTCGAGGCATCAGCTGCTTGCTTTCAACCGATGTTGTTTGATTTGAACATAATATCCATCCGAGCCAACGTTTTTGGGGACTGTTAGGTTGATAATACTCTGAATGATGGCCTCATCAATCAAAATTTCAACTGTCGGTTCATCAAAATTTTCTTCAACTCGTCCATTATAATTTTCGCGATTCAGTTGTGTTTCCGAAAGTCGTGCCGGATTATTCAGCATGCCGAATTAGAGGATTTTTACTGTACTTGTAAAAATAATACAATGCACTTACAACAGAGGATGAACCTTCCAATAAGGAAACCTGCCTATAACGGATTTTTCTTCTTTCCTATGCAGTTCCGACTTAGAGGATTTTATTGTATGGAATTTAAAAAAAATTTTAATTTCTAATCCACAGAATGTGTAATAACGATATTAATGATTATATTGTAAACTATATTGATTTTTTAATGAATCTTTATTTGTATGTAACTCTCTGAATAACAAATAACACCATTAATTATTTTACACGACTTGGAGACTTGAAAATCTGAAAAAAATATGTAGAAAAAACTTCTAAGACGGAATCACATAGGAGAGAAAAAAACTTCGCTATAGTTAACTTCGTTATAGTTAACTTCCTTCTTTAGCAGGTCCGTCGTCTCTAGCAAATGTATTATGGTTTTTTTCAAACGGATTAATATATCCAATTTGCACCGATAAAAAAATTCCGTTTGAAACAGGATTACGTCATACACAGATTTTTCTAATAGGTTTTGCAGTTCTGTATCCCCATCCGTATAAGTGTATATGTACTATTCTTTAAAGAGAGTTTTAATTGTGGAATAATGGTAGCTTAAAAATATATGTATTTTAGGTCAAACTGGGACAGGGACTTCGCCGGATTTTTAAAAATTCCAGATTTTTGAAAGAATATCAAATGTACTTCTGATATTCTTAATGGTGCATTTATTCATAATTAATTGAAAGCCAGGTGATATTTATGTGAGAAAAAAAATAAATCAATGGGTTTTTTTTTTTTTTTTTTTTTTTTTCTCACATAAATATCACTTGGCTTTGAATTAATTACGAATAAATGCACCATTAGGAATATAAAAAGTACATTTGATATTCTTTCAGAAATCTGGAATTTTCAAAAATTCGACGAAGTCCCGGTCTCGACGATGCCTGATTTTCGAGATTATATTGTACATTATTAATCAATCCTCTGAACTCTTTCTCTCCTAAATTTTATGATAATCTCTCATCCCATTCTTTGGTCCTCCAGCACACAATTTGTCATATGGAACATATTTTATAACTACCGGCGGCGGTGAATTGGGGAAGATAGGGGGATAGTATCCCACTCCCCAGCGATTAAAATATATTATACAGGTGTGACGGCAATACTATTTTTCACAAGGTTGGTGACGGAGCGGTAGTTGGAATCAATAAAAGCACGTCCAATTGCATTGGCCTAAGATAAACTAGATCGGCCTAGGACTAGAAGGTTGGAGGCGGGGCGGTCGTTGGGATCAATAAAATTACCCCAAATTGAATTGGCATGGGATAAACTAGATCGGCCTAAGATAAACTAGTTCGGACCAATGAATAGCAGGCTAAACTAGTTTATCCAATGAGTGTTAGGTCCAAATAGTTTGGCCTAGGAAAAACTAGTTTATCCTGTGAGCGTTAGGATAAAATAGTTTGGCCTAGGAAAAACTAGTTTATCCTATGGGTGTTAGGATAAACTAGTTTGGCCTAGGAAAAACTAGTTTATCCTATGCGCGTTAGGATAAACTAGTTTGGCCTAGGCCAATCTAGTTTGGCCTAAAATCGGGTTTGGCCGGTAACATATATATAGAAGGATATAAAAGGATTAATTTTTTTGTAGTTTTTATTACTTTTTTGTAATCGTGGCAACTGAAGTACTCCATTTCTGTTGAAAGTAAAGGGGAAAAAAGGAAAATGGTAGATTGCTGTATCTTTTTGTTGCCATTTTCTCACAAAAACTGAAAAAAGAAATTGAAATTAAATACGTGCTATGTCAAGAATATCGTCTGATATAAAACCCGCTGAGTTTTGGCTTTATTTCGTTATTGTAATTTAGCTTTGCAAACGATACAACACTTTCTCTTTACAAAAATGTATTTTAAAGAATATTTGTGTGACTCATTTTCTCCGCATTTACTTAATTCGTATGAAAAATCTGAATTAATGCAATTTTATTAATCCGTGTGTGATTACATTTTCCGAATTTTGAAAAAATAGAAATGAATGATTTAACATGGATGATAAAACATGGAGCAATTATAAACAAAAATATGAAGTCATACATAAATCATTAGATACCCGAGATTATTTTTGCCGAGCTTCTTAAATGAAGTTATTGTTTTCAGCTGGGTTTGTGTATTATTCCGCGAAAATGATGTGATTTGCATACCGTTCTATAGATGTTGTTTAAGACGGGATCGTAAAAGTGGAATGCTTTAGCGGATGCAATTGACGTCCTTTTATATAATAAAAAGAGTGTAGTTTAATTCTTAAAACTAAAATATGTTTTGTAGAAGTGGATTATTTTCACCCCAGCTGCTTTGAAATTCTTCACAGGTGAAAATGCTTTATCTTTGAAAATGACGTAATAGAAATCACACACCCGATAAAACGGAATGTTTCACAAACATTTAGTGACTTTATTTCAGTGACTTTACGGAAGAGCAGTGACATACAGTGTGAATGCTCTTTGTCCGAAAAATAGCGATTTATATTGCAGAATTTCATGATTCTCTCTGAGATGAATTCACTTCGCCGAGTTAGACAAGCAATCAAAGAAGATCGTGGCAATAATTCGAGGTTTAAAATAATATCAGGTTCCCCAAGTTTTTGTCCAAAATTCTCTCTACCAATAAAATTTTATTGCTATTCTTTAAGACATGTTACAATAATTTTTTCAAAATATCATAATTTGCTTAATTTAATTTTTCACAATTTTATATAATCTATATATTTAAAACACAAGAATGTTTTTTAGTCATCTGCCCTTGGCATTCTGCTGAACCAAATTTACTAATAAGTTTTTTAAACGGAAAGCTGTTCATTTGTAGATGTGCCCGCACTAGCTGTTTTTTTTAAACATTCCATTATTATATTTTAATTTTAAAAGTATTCTATGAAACTTCTTCACAATGATGGTAATGAGATAGCTTTCATTATTGCAGAGAAGAGAGAAGTAATGAGGAGGTTTGTTTATCTTTGTTCATGTGATTATCTGATAAAAATTCAAAATTGTTGATAAAAATTTTTGATTAGGGTTTAATGGCGAAAAATCCCATTAGGGACATAATATTTTGAACGTAAAATTACGTGCTGCTTTTGAAAACACGCATTTTTCTCAAAAAGTGTCCATATTTTTTTCCTTCTGTATGTTTACTAAATTTCAGACACTAGGTAAAATGCTTAAGTGAAAATGACGTCATATTTAAAAGAAAATGATGATTTTCTTAGATAAAACTAAACTTTTTAACACAAATGCGTTAGAAAAACATAAAAAACGGCAATTTTCACTACCTGGTACTGAGGTTAGAATCTCGAGTTAAGAGTGCGACTGTTCACATGCAAAGCTTTTGCTGTCAATCGTTACTTCATGTTTTGAGTTAAAATGGTTTAAAATTATCAAATTAAAATATCAGTTTTTAAAGAGGGTGATTGCGGGTATGAGAGGTTAATTTTTAAACTTATCTCTTTCGAGTGGACAGGGCTCGCAGCGTTCCTAAAATTTTCGCGCTTTGCTACCACTAAATTAAAACGATAATCTTTGTTGTATAATTCTATTATAGATGTTAAAGGAATCTACCACGAAGAATTCTTATTTAAAATTCTGGTAGAAAATTCTGAAAATTTTAGGAACGGTGCGAGCCCTGAGTGGAGCTCGATTAAGAAAAATTAATCCGTTTGCCCTTAAAACAACATAAAGAGTTCATCATTTTCTTACAACTAATAATCCACAAACAAAAATAAAACTTCCTCTATGATTAAATAAATAAAATAATATAAATAAAATACAAATTTAACAGACATGTATTTGAACCACGTGTTTAAAGTTCTGAAATTATTAGAAAATAAAAGGATGCCGTAAGCAGCAAAATCTTGGGCTAATAACTCTTAGCATGCGGCTAATACGAAAAAATTGCTTTTTATAAATTTCAAAAGTTTAATTGATTGTATAATACATATTTTTCACATGAAAAATGCTTTTTTATTTTTAGTGGGCAATCTAAAAAATATACTGCATGTAAAAAAAAAAAAAAAATTACTTTTCAATAAAATAAAAAAAAATTGGTTTTCACCTATATTCTGAAACCCGGGAAGCCCGGGTACGACCCCCTAGTTTTTTATAAAACAGTAGAATAAATATAAATAAAAAAATAAATGTTAAAAATACCGATCACTAGTAATATTAATTATTGCGAATTTTTTATCATTATCTATTTATGTAAAATCCAAGTCTCTGTGTGTCCCTCACAATTCCGGTTGGACCGCCTGGTTCATAGCGGTCATGTTAGGATTCCTACTGAGAAATCGGTATGGGTTTCAACAATGAGTAATTGTTAAAAATAGCAGCCACAAAACAGCCAAATTTTGACTAACTTGGCAAGATATCGCCAAATTTGGCGACAAAAATAAGTTGACGCCACTTGGCGATGGCTAGCTAATTTGACGAAATTCCTATTGAAGCCAACTAATTTTTCATAATCGAGCTCATCGGAATCTAATTTAAACTCCGTACATCTAAGGTTTTTTTCAAAGTTTATGGGTCAGAATTTAAAGTGCGAAAGTGTACGTCTTTCATCTTCAATCCGATGATACTAATAAAATAATCGCCAGTAGACGGCGCTGTACTATCTGAGCTCCTAACTGGCCAATTTTAATGTGCTTTACATAGCCGAATACAGAAATTAAATTCTCGGTACTTTTCCAGTATACGGGCCTTGGCGAAATAGAGAAAATTGTATATATCTTGATAGCTCATTTTCCGTCATTCTTGGCTGGCTATCTTTCTAGTTTCCTATATTTAATTGGAATTACTTTTTTGCTTAATTCTCGTAACTTCAATGCAACTGGAAAGGTAGGAAGTAAATATAAGCAATTTTGAATATATAACATGAATAACAATTATACTTTTTATTACAAGACTGAAAAGAAGGGTTATGTGTTTCACGCGTATCTGGGTATGTGGATTTCTTTGTACCCTCGAAACATCCCAACGGCTGGATGGATTTTAATGAATAAGGTCGTCTCGATTCGTCTCGATGAATCGATTCGTCTTAACCATCCGATGGTTATAGGCTAGGTTTTGTTTTTATAAATTCAAAATGGAGGCCGCAAAATACAAAATGGCGGTAGAGACGAAAAAAAAAAAATTACGCATCCTATTGAGTGGCATGTCATTAGATAGGTCTTTCAAAATGAAGACGATGTTTCATTGACTATTTTACAGTCAGAAGCTCCGTTTAAATATTACACAACCTGGAAGTTGTGTAGGTAGGACCTCTATCTTTACTGCAACTCTAACCTTCATAGACATCTATAGGCCTCTTCAAAACTGTGTTTATAGATAGGAACTAACAATTAAACACTACTTAAAAGTCATCAGTACAAATAAATGAAAAAAATAAGGTAAGTAATATAAAAAATAGTTTCACATTGATGAGAAATAATTAATTAGTTCACTTTTTACGCAGACGGGTTTTTTGATTTTTCAAATTTAATTTTTACTTGTTTGTAATATACCATTTATTAAAATCAAAATTTTACGCAAAATATGTCAGATACATATATTGTACGTATAATAATAAAGGAATAGAAATGTCATTATTTGTAAATAAATAATTTTGTTTACTCTTATAAGAATCCTTCACAATGATCGCTTACAATCAAATTCTTTAAGATAAAATATTCAACATAATCTTTATTTGCTTGAAGATAAAATCTTTCTTATTATCAAGTCTTTTGAAAGATGTATAGCGTACGAAATTAGGATGTCAGATAAAAGAGATAAAACAGACGAAAAACTCTATTGGATTTATGGAAGATTGTCTGATTAGTACAATATTAGTATTTTAATTTTGTCTGTGTTAACATTATTAAAGAAAATTTCTATAACTTAAATATATTAAAATAGTGCTTTCAGTATTTTAATGTTTAAATAATATGAAAAATTATTTAAATATTGAAAATATTTTTGTTTTTATTAGTTAATGATATAAACAAAGGCAGCAAATTAGTAATATATATATATATATATATATATATATATATTTTCATATTAATACAAAAGTGCATTCAAAATTATTTCCGCCCAGTACAATATTGCATTTGCAAATTTCTTAAAAAGAATTGTAATTTCATATTTTCCAGTACCATTAATATTTTAAAAGTATAATGTCAGATAAATCAGTAAATAGATCCACATGTCAAAATAAATATACAATTTAAACGGTGTCAACAAAAACGTTTATATTCAGATAAAAAATCACAAGAATTCAAATTTCCAATACGAAATTAACGACTAACTATAAACATGCAAATACAGTAACAAATTTAAAACTTTACAAATTTAAAACTTTATAGCGTTTTAAATTAAGTTACCAATAAACTGAGAGGGGCGCCTGTCAAGACCAAAGCAATTTGTGTAACAAACCAGTGTCGAAAGCCACTCATTCAGTCAAAAATACAGAATATCTCCCACCAACAAGATTGGCGACAAACTGTTTTTAGTTTGTTGGTGGTAAAAATAAGTTGGCGGCAAACTGAGAAAAGTAATAGTACACGCCTAGCCAAACAAATTTTGCATATTCAGTAAAACTAGAAACTCGCTCTCTCCAAGCCTCCCAAAGTTTCTCGTTTTAAGGATTAAGAATAATGAAGATATTATAACGAAATTTTCAAAGGATTTACTTAGTTTTCCTTGCAGTATGATGATACTGCAAGACATGATTATAATGAACATTAATTTTTCTAGTGGTAGAGGAAAAGGTCCAAATACCGGCTAGGGTCCAAATACCGGCCACTAGGTGTTCTGAGAACTGAGTGCAGCGCAGCCTAGCCGTGATAGGCAGAGTTTGTAGCTTTAATTGAGAGAAGAAAGTTACGAAAAGTACGTCACTGAAGTCTGTCTCATTTACAAATAGTAAATACAAAAGTGTCGAATCGACGTAATCTGGTACGTCAAAAGTTTTTCACATGTGTGTTTCTCATTTTTTAAAAATATACTGATCGTATATTGGCTTGAATTGTTGATGGAGTTATTTTCTAGACATATTTAACTCTCAATTGTCACGCGCACATTATTGGTATTTTATTTAAATATTACGGCAGCGCAATACTTATTTATTTCCAGTGTCACTTCTCAATGTTAATTTAACATAGAAAAGCCTATGGAGATCATAACTTTTTCATTTTTTCTTCCCCCCTTTTTGTTCCTGATGCCACTCATTTCTTATTTTTTACTAATTCTAATTATATTATAAATTTAAAGTGTAAAAATGTTTGCCTGATGTCAGGGTCAAAACAAATGGTAAAATGCCTTTGTATATGAGTGAATTATAACACAGAGAGTAACATGGGCCAGTTAATTTTTACATTATTCAAATATTTTTCTTAATAATTCTAAATTTCGCTTTTTTTAAATTAAGAATTAACGGACATTTTTCATAGAAAATGTAACAATTTTTTTCTTCATTGTTGCAAATATTTCAAAAGCCGTAATAGTAATTTATTTATTTTTAGGTGCAAGATTTCCGCATGACAAATAGGTTTTTTTTTTTTTTTTTTAACAGATGAATATGGCGTCATAGTGGAAATAAAAAGGTCATTTTCAACCATTTGAAAATAATACAAAGTGTATTAATATTAGTAATTACAGAAAGCAGGTACAAATGACGTCAGATTTGAAACAAAAATTTGAAATTTATTTTACCCATGCTGATTTTAAAACACGAATATCATTTACATACAGATAAGCGTATAGTTCGATTAAATAGCTGTTAACTTTGTTATTTATTTATGTTTTTATTTTATTTATTCATGAAATTTTTATTCGGAATCGATTATGTTTGCTCTTATGTTTGCCCTTACGGGATGAAAAATCAGGAAAAAGGATTTCGTTTTGTCACATCATAAAATTCCCCCCCCCCCCTAAAATATAAACCTTACGTCATTTTTACATTCTCAAAGCTTACATAGGCGCCACTCAAATCCATATTCACAACTTAAAAGTATTTTAACGCACAATAGGTTAATGAATATATTTTCAAACTTAAGGTCACGTTTGTCCTATACAACTTTTCATGTGAACATTCGCACAAACTTAATTTTCTAATCTCAGTACCCGCGCAATAGGTTATAAGTGAATATATTTCCAAACTTAAAGTCACGCTTGTCCGTTTCAAATTTTCATGTGAACATTCGTACAAACTTGATTTTCTAATCTCAGTATCCGCGATTAAAAAAATTCAGAAATTTGTCTTTTAGAAGTATTCTTGGTCAAATATTTAGTTTTATCCAAGAACATGACCATTTTGTTTTAAATATGACACCATTTTCACTCTCTGAATCATTTAGCTTACCGTCTCAAACTCAAATTGATCAGTAACGCGTAATGAAAAAAAAAATTGAAATGTAAAAGATTTATGAGAGAATGTGCATTTTTAAGTGCTGACGTCCTTTCCTGTTCAAAAATTATAAAACAGTTACTTTTATTTGCGTCATAGGTGAAATAAAAAGGACATTTTCAGAATAAGTTTAAGTGAAATTAATTTTTTGTGTTTTGATTATAGATTTTTTACGTTCAGATTGGTATTTTTATCCAAACTACAGGAACTTGCATTACTGCAGTGGTGAAACACTTTGAATTATACATTGGTAAACTGCATCACACATTGTGATGCAGTACTACATGCATCACAGCCTAATAATGATACCCTCAATTAATTTTGAAATGAGTTCGTCTGAATGCAGTAGTTATTAAAAAACTTGACATATTAAACAGAAACATAATTTGAAGAACAAATTAAAAAAACAAAATTTATTTCCTACATTGTTTAAGCCCGAGAAGAAACCGATATTAAGATATTTCATTCAATTAATTCTACAATTAATATTAAATGTTTGTAACAAATAAGCTAAGCCAATTGAAGATTAAAAAATAAAAATAAAATTCATACAATATGATAGTTAAAACACCCTAAAAAATTAGATTCCCTTCAAATGAAATCGAAATAAATCTTAGACTTTTTTTAAAGTTTTGTATTTTGCATAAATCTTATCAATTTATGTACAATCGTCATAAACATAATACAAAATCTGCAATACAAATCTGCAAGTCTAAGATTTATTTTCATTTCATTTGAAGGGAATCTAAATTTTTAGGGTATTTTAAGTATCATATTGTATGAATTTTATTTTTATTTTTTTATCTTCAATTGGCTTAGCTACAAACTGGCTCAATTGGCTCAATTGACTCAATTGGCTTTGTTACAAACATTTAATGTTAAATGTAGAATTAATTGAATGAAATATCTTAATATCGGTCCCTTCTCGGGCTTAAACAATGTAGGAAATAAATTTTGTTTTTTTTATTTGTTCTTCAAATTATGTTTTTGTTTAATTATATGAATGAGTAATACTGGTTTTGACTTAAACATAGCAGTGGTCCAAGTACCGGCTACCTAGAGTGGTCTAAATACCGGCTATTCAGTATTTGGACCTCTCTCGGTTGCTCTGCTCGAAGGGGAGGAAAATAAATTAATTTAAATAGTTCCATAATTAATAAATTATTTAAATGGTTCAAAAATAGTTCCAGTCCCATTTCGCAATATGAAAAGAGCAACTGTGGCCATAATTATTCAGGACTGACACTGTTTACCGGTTCACTTAAAAAAAAAAGATATGTTGGATACTCCAAAATTGCCTGTAATAAATGTGAAGAGAAAGAAAAGAAAATGACGGAGTAACCAGGCGAAAGAGGCAGAAATTGGATTTTAACCCTCTCGCTGCGCAACCCGAGATGTCCTCGACCAACGTAAAAGTAGCAAAATTTGCACAACCCGAGATTTCCCCGGGGATGCAATTTTTTTCATCTAATTAACCCTCTTTGATTATTCCCACAAGTTATTTTTTATTGTAATTTTTGCCTTATTTAATCGGTGTATTTTCCCGATTAAATTAGACAAAAAGTTTTGTTTTGAAAAACAGGTGACAAAAGAATAAAAATTCTTAAAAGACGCTCGTTGCAAAGGGGTTAAATACGCAATTTTTGAAGCTATTTTGATAAAAACAATTACGCAACGAGAGGGTTAAAAAAAGGGAAAAGGGAAAATATCCAACAGAGGAAGATTATGCAATTTGTGTCTTCTGCATGGGTGCTTTCTCTGTGGACAAAAACGGAGGAGGGAATTCTGGGTTCGATGTTAAGAATGCGATATGTGGGCTGATAGGAACTGCACCGACGCAGAGAGCGATATTATGTTTGTGATTTTTTCGGATAAAATAATTCTCATTTCAATCAGGAAGCTTTTTTTTTGTTTTACACGTTAAAAAACAAAACTAGAGACATAATGGGAAGAAGACTGTGAGAGATAGTCGTAAAGAATTTTATACTTTTGACAAAAATACTTGTTTATTTAAAAATGCGTATTTTTTCTGTGCATAAGAAATGTTATTAATCAATAAAATTTATTAAAATAATATACTTATTGCTTAATAATTGTCATTAGCTCTATTTGTGTGATCTTTTGGAAAAAAAAAAAAAAAAAAAAAACTTAGGTAGCCGGTATTTAGACCCCATTTTAAAAACTCAAAATTTGAAGACTTTCGGAATTTTGCTTTTTATAAACAGAAAACGCCTTTTAAACTGATTTTTTTTTTCTCTAAACATGTGTAAAACATGTCAAGGTACCCTGCTGTTACTTTTTATTTTATTAATTTTGAAAATTGTATGATCTAGATTGAAAACAAAAGTGGTAGCCGGTATTTGGACCTTTTCCTCTACTATCTGTATTGTGAATCACATTTCGAAATATAACGCTTTGGTGTATTTTGAACACGAATGGTGCTCACTTCTAGTACTTGTGATTATGTTAGCACACTTTGGACAAAGAAAGGATTGCTTCTTGAAAGATTTGATTCAATATAATAATTATTGTTAAGATTATGAAAGAAAATCCGAATTTGGTCTCTCTGTATTACTTACCCATCATGAATATGCCGTAGAACCCCTGCTACCAGGGGTCAATCATTGCTTCAAATTATAAGCAAAAAATTTGACAAAATTTGGCACTCTTTTCATAAAAACTTTAATTTCTCTACGAGTATACATGCTATCTTCATAAAAATTAACACGGTTTATTACAATATATTTTCCAACGTTGCTTTCGCTAGAGTGTCTTTTACTCGGGACGTGGGGTATAGGGTGTCTTGTAATCGCTTTGAAAATCGAAATTTTGTTTTACGTTTTTACACGTTTCAGACACTGGAGTTTCCGAAAAACATATTTTTAGAGAAAAAAAAAAAATTGGTGTCCGTCTGTATGTGTGTCTGTAGTCGCTCTATCTCCCGAACAAATTGAGATAGAGACTTGAAATTTGGTATGTACTTAGGGAGTAATAATGGAAAGAAGCCTATTGAATATCAGTAACCTCGATTATCCGGAAATATCTTTTCGGACTCTCGAAATATTCGTTCTGATAAAAGGTATACAAAAATTTTCGAAATTGTTTATTTGAAGGAGTGAATGTAAAAGACAATAAAAAAAACATACATTTTGCATCATAAATGAACTCGATCGGATAATTAGTTGCCGAGATATTTGTAATCCTATTTTTCACACTCTTCGATTTTTCATGACCCTGTATTTCATTCAAATTTCAATTCAAAGATATATTTTAATTGGAAATGAGACGCTTAATCCGACGCAGTAAACTGTTAGTTAATATGATTATAATTTTTCGAGTTATAAGGATGCTTCTTTTACGCAATTCAGTACTACTCGATTATCCTGCCGACACAAAAACTATCGCCAAACTATAAGATTAAATGCCAATAATGGCTTATCGTACATGTCAAGCATTTAATGCATCCCCATACCTATAAGGAGGGTTACCATAGGAGGTTTACCATAGGGGGGAACCATAGGGGGGAACCTTTTCTGTCGCCAAATGCCGTCAAGTTTATCACCAACTTGGCGGTATATCGCCCAAATTTGGCGACTAAAATTAGTCTCCAAAAGTGACGCGAAATTGGCGGTATCTCTAATATTTCGCCAAATTCCCGTAAACCTCCACTA
Source organism: Maratus speciosus (assembly GCA_963932465.1). Taxonomy (NCBI): domain Eukaryota; kingdom Metazoa; phylum Arthropoda; class Arachnida; order Araneae; family Salticidae; genus Maratus; species Maratus speciosus. The sequence continues at coordinate 486,151,271 of OZ010793.1, forward strand.
TAAACCAATAGTGTTTTTTGCTTATAGAAAATCAACAAATTGAAATATTTTAGTGCAACAAAATGTAATATTAGCTAAAGGGATTATATTAATTATGTTTAAGGGAGACCAAGTAAATTAAATTATGAATAAAAGTAAAATGATGCAATGCTTAGCATGTATCACATGTTTTATTTTCATATTTTATATTATGTATATCCATGATGGGTAAGTATTACGGTGGTCCCCAACGACTAGTTTTTAGTTTGCAAATGAACTTTGAATCCAAGTTTTGTCGTTTATTTGATTGTCTTAAGGTCGAAATCCTTTCAGATAAAAAAATAGCTGTAAATCATGCAAATTTTCACAGCAAAACTTCTAGCAGCCAAATTACCAAAATATTTTATTGTATGTTTTTTTTTTCATTTGCTTTTTGCGACATACTAACAAGGAAATGTTTCGAACACATAAAATTCAAATTACATAAAAAAAATTGTTCATGAAATAATAATAGAAAATTGAGCTTTTTTTCAGTAAAGAAGAACATTAACAGGAATTACCAAATAGTTAACTAATTTGTCTTACAGTAATTCTTGGGGAGACAACTGATCTTTAGATTATGAAACTTATGGTGATTTTTTTTTATGTCGAATGATGGTACAAATGAACAGGCGCATTTATTATTTAATATTTCGTATGAGACGCTTATTGTAATTTAACATTTAATTTTCACGTTCTTTGGCTTTATGTTGTATATTTACAACCGTATTTTTAGGTAGCTTTCTTTACAAAAAAGCTACCTATTGCAGCCGTTCGGAGGAAAGCGATTTAAAAAAATTTTGGTATATTTTCATCGATCATGACCCCCAGACCCCGAAACCACCCTCCGTTCAAAATTGATATATATATATATATATATATATATATATATATATATATATATATATATATATATATATATATATATATATCTGACCTATGTCACACTGTAACTCCCGTAATTATGAACCGATTTCGATGTAATTCGGTGTGTACATAGTACATACCAATGTCTCAACCGAGTTCGTTGGCCAGCTTCATCCGCCGTTTTGTTTCAAAATGGCGGCCATTTAAAATTTAAAAAAAAAATTTAAACTTGAAATGTGGTACCAAAAAATTAAAAATGGAAAAATATTTTTTTTTTATGTATTTGACCTTTATACAAAGATTCCGGAGCAGTTTTTGTTTCGTCTATATCTTAAAAAATGGCTGAGTTATAGCATTTTGAATTTCTAGCGTGGCTGACATTTTGAAATGTCCTGAATTTTGTCACGCGATAAAAGGCGTATTTATGAACCGATTTGGATGTAATTCGGTGTGTACATAGTACATACCAATCTCTCGACCGAGTACGTTGGCCAGCTTCATCCGCCATTTTGTTTCAAAATGGCGGCCATTTAAAAATTTTTTAAAAATTTAAAATTGGAAATGTGGTACCAAAAAATTGAAAATGGAAAAATATTTTTTTCTTATGTATTTGACCTTTATACAAAGATTTCGGAGCAGTTTTTGTTTCGTCTATATCTTAAAAAATGGCTGAGTTATAGCATTTTGAATTTCTAGCGTGGCTGACATTTTGAAACGTCCTGAATTTTGTCACGCGATAAAAGGCGTATTTATGAACCGATTTGGATGTAACTTCGTTTATACATAGTACATACCAATGTCTCGACCGGGTTCGTTGGCCAGCTTCACCCGCTATCTTGTTTAAAAATGGCGGCCATTTAAATTTTTAAGAAAAAATTAAGTTTGAAATGTGGTACCAAAAATTGAAAATTGAAAAAATATTTTCTTCTTATGTGTTTGACCTTGATAAAAAGATTCGGGAGCAGTTTTTTTTTCGTCTATATCTTAAGAAATGGCTGAGTTATAGCATTTTGAATTTCTAGTGTGGCTGACATTTTGAAACGTCCTGATTTTTCTCACGTAATAACAGGCGTATTTATGAACCGACTTGGATGTACCTTGGTGTGTACATAGTACATACAAATATCTCGACCGAGTTCGTTGGTCAGCTTCATCCGCCATCTTGTTTCAAAATGGCGGCCATTTAAAAAAATTAAAAAATAAAAAAATTTAAATGAGATACCAAAAAATTGGAAAATGAAATTGATTTTTTTTGTATGTGTTTGACCTTAATATAAAGATTCCGGAACAGTTTTTCTTTCGTCTATATCTAAAAAAAAATGGCTGAGTAATAGCATTTTGAATTTCTCTTGTGGCTGACATTTTAAAACGACCTGATTTTTGTCACGCGATAACAGGCGTATTTATGAACCTATTTGGATGTAACTTGGTCTGTACATAGTACATACCAATGTCTCGACCGAGTTCGTTGGCCAGCTTCATTCGCCATCTTCTTTCAAAAGGGTTGCCATTTAAAAAAAATTTAATTTAAAATTCAATATAAGGTATTAAAAAATTGGAAAATGAAAAAGATTTTTTTTATGTGTTTGGCCTTGATACAAAGATTCCGGAGCAGTTTTTGTTTCTGAAAATTTGTTCTTTTGTTGATATCTTAAAAAATGGTTGATTTATAGCACTTTGAATTTCTAACATGGCTAACATTTTGAAACGATCTTGTATTTGTCACGCGATAACACACGTATTCGCCTATTTCGATGTAAGAAGGCATGTGGATAGTATACATCATCACCTCGACCAAGTTCGCTGGCCAGATTCATCAGCCATCTTGTTTCAAAATGGCGGCCATTAAATTAAAAAATATATATATATTTAAAGTGAGGTGCAAAAAAATTAGAAATTGAAAAAGGTTTCTTTCTTAAGTATTTGATCTTGATATAAGGATTCAGGAGCATTTTTTGTTTGTCTTTACCTTAAAAAATGGCTCAGATATAGCAGTTTCAATTTCTATTGTGGGTGACATTTTGAAAAATCTGATTTTTTGCATGCGACAGCACTCCTATATATTAATCGATTACAATGTGAGTGAGCATGTGCACAGCAATTACTAAGGTCCCGACCAAGTTCACTGCTTAGCCTCATCCACCATGTTGTCTTAAAATGACAGGCACTTTAAGAAATTGCCGAATTTGGCAGCCAAATATAAGTTACTTTAAAGAAAAGCAGCTTGGATAAAGCTGACTAATTTCGCGAAATTCTCATTCATTATATTGATAAAAATTAGTATTGAATCTCCTATATTCGGTTTCCACTAAATTGAGCTTCGTGTGTTTGCATGATATAAGTTGGCTTTTTTAAAATAAGGATTATGAAAGCTACCTCTTCCTCCCGGCACTGGCCGGAAGGACTTTTTTTATATCAGCATTGGCTTTTGAACGTTCAAAATCCTCTATCATAAGATTAATCTGAATTTAATTTCTTTTTTGCAATATTTAAAAAGTGATAAGCAAATGTATTTTTGTATTTTTAATCTTTTTATTACATTCTTATGCAATTTTCTTAGGAGTTTTAGATCTGAAATTTTATTTTCAATAAACGTTTATTTTTGTTTGGGATAGGAAGTAATTTGTTTTTCAATGTGAACTTTCACAACCCTGAGTTATTTTAACCTTTCTGTATCACTTAAAAGTAGAAAAAAATCTTGCACTTTATTTTGTTGACATTTTCGATATTATTATAGTATACATATTCAGTTACAGTAACTTACAGAGTAAGCCTTTGTTAGAAACAAGTAAAGTCACATATGTTATATAATTCTTTTTCAATGTGTAATTCATCATCAACCTGAAGAAAGTGTTCGACAGTTTCTTCACTTCTATAATAGTCAGTCAGTTCTGGGATTTTGCTTAATTTAGCATTTGAGAGCAAAATAAATGTTTAGTTTATTTTAAGTGTAAAATCAAAACTCCAATTTCTAAAATATTGCCGTACACTTTATGGTTTTATATTTTTTACAATTAAGGAATACTAGATTACAGCATGAAGGACATTGAATGGTTTTGGAAAGTGCTGAAAAGTTTTTCGATAATCTAATTGTGAAAATAATATGGCATAATAAAATATTTCTGGATAAAGCTTTAGAGCTGCGTTACGCACTTTGATGAAGCTGATGCGATACGGAAGCTATGTTAAGGGAGGGGGAAATTTTTAAATATTTTTCGCAGCTATAGAGCTGCGTATCACACTTTGATGAAGCGGATGACACACAGAAGTTGTGTTTGGTGGGGGGGGGGGGGGGGGGGGAGAGAACAATTTTACTGTTTTCAAAATTATATATTTGTTATGAAACTGAGGAATACTAGATTACAACATGGAGGACGTTGGATGTTTTCGGAAAGTGTTAAAGTATTTGTCGACAATCTGTTTGCGAAAATAATATGGAATAATAACAGATTTATGGGTCAAGATTTAGAGCATCGTATCACACTTTGATGAACTAAGTGACGCACAGATGTTGAGTCAAGGGAGGTGAAAACAATTTTAATATTTTCAAAATTATATATTTGGAGAGTAGAAAGTTACATAATCCGAAAATAACAGAATCTTTTCATACTATTATAATAAGCTGATACCCATTCCATCATTAAGACGCGATATACAAGATTCTTATAACACGAATGTTATTATTCCATAACACGAATATATTGATCCATAACACGAATGTTATTAATTTTAATGTTCTTGAAACAGCTGAGATTTGAGAGATTATCAAGCTAAAGGCAAGATTTTAAACTTCCTGGAAACTTAAAAACCAAAGAGTAAGTCGTTTGATATTTTACGACCGATAGAGTCAATTTCTCACTTTTTTAAGGCCGAAGTCTTATTCGAAAAAACAAATCTTATGAACAATTCAGTTTTATCAGCATTATAAATCTTTTTCTCTCCCTAGACTCTGCAAATTGATTTCAATTTTTCATTCTTGACTTCTAAGTCTTTACGTCCAATTTGTCGGGCTTTTTCTTTCAACTGTGCCAACTTCAAGTAAAAAGGTTTTAATATAGAGCTATTAAGCTCTCTATTCTCTCTATCTTTCTATCTAGTATAGTAGAAATACACTTGTTTAACAATGTCGGGCAAACACAAAAGTAATTTTTTAAAGATATATTCTCCACAAATGTAACAAAAAGAATACAGATCGTTTATGTAGGTTCTTCTCGCGATGACATTATAAGAATTTTCTAAATTTTGTTGTATTATTGCAGTTACAAATCTTCTAAATACACAGGACAATCAATAACAAGAAGATAACAATACCCTAAAAACGTGAGCGAAAGAAAAAAAAGGAAAATAGATTTAAAATCAGCACCCTCGAATTACTAAACAATAGTTAATAAACCATACGCAACATGAATAGATGTGAATTTTGTTGTGTCGTGTTATGTTTAGACAGAACATAATTGCAGATCTGACGTTGAGGCTCCTGATCTGCAGATTTACTAGTTTAAAAATTTCAGCATCCAAAACTTACCATTTAAATCTATTATTCATATGAGCGATTTCTTTCAACAAATGAAAATTTGAAAATCGTCTGACTTCCCATAGAAAAGCATTATGTCACAAAATAAAATGTTCTATACATTCCGAACGAATGAACCAAATTTAACCCAAAACTATACAGCTAAATCCGGGGAGCTCACCAATATACATCCTTAATTTCAAGCTAATCGGATGCTTTTTACGGCAGTTATCGCGGGACAGATAGACTAACTAACTAACTAACAAACAAACAAACGGATGGAAACCAAAAAATTTCGGGTCTCCACAGTAAGCCTTCACTGACGTTTCGGCAATTAGAACCATACATTATTCATATTAGTTTGAAATTTTGTGTATACATTTGTCAGAGTTTTTAAATTCGGTGTATATCTTATGGAGGGATTTTATATATGTGTTCCAATAATATAAAATATTTTCTCTTTTTAATTTACTTTTTTTTAATCACATATTTCATTGTCTTAATTTTCCTTTAACTGTTTCCTAGCAACGGAAAGGTGAATTTGATCTCATATGTCAAAAATAAAACAAATACGCTTTGAGGTTGAAATAAAAGGGGGTTGTGTTATGATATTAATTCTTATTACTTAAAAAAACGTTACTAATATCTCACGGTTTATCGTCTGGACGCAGCTAACAGAAATATTTAATTTTTAATCGAAAATTTCAATGAGAAAAAAAAAAAAAAACTTTTGAAAAGCAAATTGATAGTAAATGTCAAAATTATGCACCGCAAAATTATCGCTGTTGAAAAGGACGTCATTGTATTGGGAAATAAATATTTTCATTCTTAAAAGCAAACATTAACTAGATTGCCTGAAAAAATATTTTTTGACGAGTATTAGTTCTTAATGCCGCCTCATTTCAGAAAATATGAATGAAAATTTTTTTATCTCTAAAAGGAAATTACATTTTCGTTCGTAAAACCTAAACTTTTAATATAATTGCGTCAATGTAAATCCTTTTCTGCCCACCAGTATTGAAGAATAAGGCTCGGAAGGGTAAAAATATTTACCATAATCATTAGCGCAATCAATAAATGTTACATATGTAAATTAATGTGACCACGGGGGGTTCAGGGGAGCGGAGCCCTCCTGAATACTTTATTATTTACAAAAAATATCAGAATTAGTAGCTCATGAAAATTCAAAATATCCTTCCATAACAACGTTTTTTAACGCTTCTAATGTCTGAAAACTTCGTATTTTTTATTCTTATTAATAATTACGTAATTTGAAAACTTTAAATTGCGGTTTGCAGGAAATTGAATATTACTAGAGTGTGTCTAAAAACAATGAATTGCAGATCTGACGTTGAAGCTCCTGATCTGCTGATTTACTAGTTATAAAACATTAAAAGCATAAATATTCTGTAGACATTAGGTAAATTTCATTCATTTCCGAAAGAACTCTTTGTAAAAATGCTTTTTATTACAGAACACTTAAACGTGGTAGGTGTGTTTTTTAACTCGACGATCGAGATAAACATTCATCCACAGTGTTGAAAAATCACAGTAGTTTCTTAATTAACGAAAATATAACTAACAAGTTAGAAATTGCTCGTCATATGTGGCAAATGAGGTGCGTTCGTACTATAAGTAGTTTTATAATTATTTTTTTCACCCCATATTGTATTGAATGCATATTTTTTGCGCTTCATAAGTGCATAGTCTGTAACATCATTAAAATGCACTTCCAATATTTTTTTCTCCCATTGGCCGTAATGTAAAGAAAAACTTTTGACTGTCCCTGTAATTAAAGTATACACTCGATTTTCATAAAATTGGAAATGGTTCGACAAAATTTTGCAACAATTATATGTTTGAAATTTCAGACCATTCGGCAGGCTGTAACATCATTAAAATTCATTTGCAATAATTTTTCCCATTGGCCGTAATGTAAAGAAAAACTTTTGACTGTCCCTGTAATTAAAGTATACATCCGATTTTCATAAAATTTTAAATGGCTTGACAAAATTCTGCAACTCATATATTTAAAATTTCAGAACATTCTGTTGGGTAGTTTTTGCTCTGTTACACGCGGACAGACAGACAAACGTACAGACAGACAGACGGACAGACAGACGGACTCAACGACGACTATAGGTGCTACGTATTTATATAATTACGAACGCACCTAAAAACGATAATATACAATTATCTCTTTCGAATTATCGATAATTCCCAAAAAGCGTTCTTTAACCCTCTAATGTCCGTGGTAGGATATATGCTACCACCAGTGTTTCCAATTTTATGGATTTTTTAATTCAGATATTCCAAATTCATGCTAGAAATTTAAAATAGCAATATTTGCTTTATTTAATAAAAGACATTTCGTCATTAAACAAAGCGAAATTTATTACTGAAATATCATGGCGTGAATTGAGAAAGTGAATTTCTAGAACATATTCTTCCATAGGATTTAGTGGGTTCATTTTAGAAATTACAGAAATCAATATATTTTTGAGATTTAAGAATTATTTCTAAAATTAAAGTTTCTTTTACCGCCACTGGTTTTCAGAAACGTTTAAGGATGATTTTTATGGTGTATTAATCAAACTTCTCAAACCGAATTTTAGGATGCTACTATTACTCATTTAAATATTTTCAGCTGCGTAATTGAATTTATACATAAAAGAGTAACAAGAACAGATTCTTAATGTTAATGATAGTTTTGTTAATTTATCATGTTTGTAAACTATAAAAAATACTTGTTGAACATGAAGATGTTTATTTGAGAATGGAATGTACAGGTTGAACCAAAAATCTTGCCCTGATTACAATAATTCCTTACAATTAACCTTTGTATAATAATGTAACTTGTTCTACCATTGGATAGGTCAATTTTAGTAGTTTTTTGTGCAATAGTGTGTGCAGTAGTTTTTTGTGCAATAATGTCATTTAAGGATCGGTGGATTGGGAAGGGTGGACTAACACCATGGCATCCGCGCTCTCCAGATATTAATCCTCTGGATTTTTTTTCTTTTGAGGCTATATCAAGGACAGAGTTTTTGACGCATCAACTGCTGACGTCGAAGAACTGAAGACTAAGATACAAACTGCTGTGTGTACTATAACAGAAGGCATGTTAAAGAACAATATGCGGGAACAAGAATACGGCTTAAACATTCTCCGAGCTACCATGGGGGCAGACGTTGGAATGCACTGAGGTACGTAATCTTATAAAAACAAATTATAACACTACTTCTAATGTACCCAAACAAACATATGTCTAATTATAATAGTTTGAGCCCAATAAATATTTATAATCAGGGCAAGAGTTTTGGTTTAACCTACATATTAAACACCAATATTCCAGATTAAAAAACTGATTTATATACTATAAAGACTACACGGAAACGCTTTCCGAAAATCTATGGAGTGAAAAAAACTTCGGTATTATAAATGCTTCTTTAAATACCTAAAATATATTGAAATCTGAGGTTTCTAATGATAAAGACTGCTTTGCGAAATCAAGGTTAACTCCCAAGAAGTTATTATATATTTTCGTTCGTGGTTATATAATATTTTCATAGAATATGAATCATGTTTTTTTAATAATTTCCAACATCGTTGAAAAATATTTATCAATTCGGTTTGTCTGCCTGTCTGCCTGTCCGTCCGTGCTCTAACTCGCGTAAGTATAGTCATATTGACATGAAATTAATATATATTACCGACAAGGAAGGTCTCCATAAGGGTATACTCCAAAAAATCTTTAAAAAAATATAGAATGTTCTACTCATGGGGATAGATATGTTTATGAAAACAATTCGGCGGAAACCCGATAGAGCGTCCGTAAAAAATAATGAAAATTTCGATATTTGGCGTTTTATCGCCGATGGAATAAAATTTCAAAAAATACTTTTTTTTATGTCAAATACTCTTTTAAATAAAATTAATTCATATTGAACTTGTTTAAATACATTTAATGTAAATAACTTTAGTTTTGTCCGTTTTAGTTTGATTTAACTGTATTTTTGTCATATATATATATATATTTATAATGAAAGTTAACTATCAAATTTTATGAATGAAATCAAAATTTAAATTAATTAGATTTTTTTCAATCTCAAAATTAAGTCCAATTGAGCACTGTCGATTTAATTTTATTGCTATGGGAACAAAGACGTCTTTGATATTGAAATGAATAACTGCAGCATTCTTCAGCTTATCTTTATTTTGCAATACAGTTAAATAAATGAAAATACTTTTTATATATGAAATTTTTTTTCAAAGTAATAAAATTAAATAACAAGCAACACAAATATATAATACAAAAAATGTATTTATTAAACTATCTCATTATTTAAATTAAATTTATTAAATACTATTTACACGCATTTAAAAAATGAGTCAACAAGCTATTTTCAGATGCATTAAAATAATATGCTTTTGGCAGGTTTGCGTACTGCTCGCCAAATCGTGTAACGCTTTCGTCTTTTAGCGACAAATACTCGAAAGTATTTTATTTTTTTTACAGACTTTCTACTGTAATTCCGCCGCTAAATTTGACTGAACCTTGGCAGCATAAAAAAATCAGATATTGTTCCGACTATTAATGGTAATTGCTGAAATTGTGCTTTCAAATGTGTTATACATTTTTCAAATTTTTTATTTAGACATCATTTTTCTCCTTATTAAACTGTGAAGTTTTATTATAGCATTCTGGAAGTACTGAAATATCTTTCATAACCTATGCTTTACGCATGACTTTACGTTCTAGTTTAACAGCGCAGTAGTTGTACTAGTATGTTTATCTGTATAAAAATGGATCACAGATAGGTGAAGTATGCTGTATGTTAAAAGGAAAATAATCCATTAACGAACATTTTCCTTATAAACTTTTGAAATCTAACCAACCCGGATACACAACAACATAAACATCCAATTAAACTAGAAAATAACTCAATTAGTGATTTAGTGAACTTAAGGGGGTAGGATACCTTTGAACGCGTTGAAAATGGAAAAAATACCACTATGTTCCAAGCTTCAAAACTTGTGCATTAAGTCAAAAATAAAAATCAAACTTCATTTTAATATAAATCTCATATTTATATTTATATTTAAAAAATATAGATGGACTTGTAAATTCATAAATAAATATTGAAATGATAAGTTTAAAAATATATGATAATCAGAGAAAAAAATCTTGCGCGCACGATAAAATCTGAAAATATGTATACAAAGGGGATATTTTGGTGAAAATAAATACATAATACACCTTTATACTAAAACGAGAATATTTATAAAAAACATTGACTAAATTAAAACATAAAAAAAAAATTAAAAAATTCACTTTTTTTAAAAACATTTTCAAAGTAAAAAAAAAAAAAATCTTACCTTTTTCTGGTTTTAAGTTGTAGATAATACAGTAATGAATATGTGGTGAAAAGATTTTTTGATTGCCATGCATATTTTTTTAGTAACACTACGCGCAGTATCAAAATTTATCGTTTTGAGTAAACGCAATGCAAAGTTTAATTATCCTATGCAGCCTTAATATGTAGTCTTAGTAAAACTGCCATAATTAGTAAACTAATGGGAATTTTTTTAATGCCGTTTTATGCATATTGTTCAGAAAGAATTACGGAATCAAAATATGTATTAAAAAGATTTCGAAAATTTTGCAGGTTTAAAGGTATCCTACCCCCTTAAAACATTTTAACGATCTATTTTGAACTTAATCTTTTTTCTATGTGTTAATGATGGCTACTGCGCCACAAACTAGCAAGGTGCGAAGCAGATGCATGTGAATGAAGCTTACCAGACTATATTTTATATTTTTTTTATCGCGGCGTATATTTTCACACGCTTCTGTACTCTTCACTCTTAAAATGTAACCGCATAAGATAGACGGACTTTTTTAAGGGCTCCGATATAAGTATTCAATAGATGCTTTTTATCTCAAAAATGGGTCTTCTTCTCCATAAATGCACCAACTAATCATAAATTACCTTCCAGGAAATATGGATAATCCATGTTGATCTTCCAGAATCCACTCAAATAATAAATGACATAACAAATAAGGATGATTCGAATACAAGTGACTCTCGCGGATCCCTGGCCATGCTGACGTCGAGAACTCCCGAGTCAATAAAAGATATATAACAGGTAAGCGTGTTTTACTTACCTCTATTTTGCACGAGCACCATAAACCCACTATGAGAGATATCTTTTCTTTTTGCGTTTATTCATGAGAAAGCGCGTTTTTGGTATCGAGTGTTTTTGGCTCAACACCCCATAACTTAGTCCTACATAAACGACGGAATATGGGTGGTTTAACTGCATTGATTGTAATAAACAGATGGTTGTTTTATATTTGAGTTTTTATTATGACTGAAGAACAGGAGCATCGTAATAATCAGTGATAGAAAGATTACTAAGCTAAACATAGTTCATATTATCGAAAAAAAATTGAGACAAAACGTAAAGAAGCCATCTGCGTTATTGAAGTTCTTAGCGAAATGGATGAAGTTCACATAATCTTTAAAGAATAGTTAAGCTTTTTAAAGCAAAGAAGGAAAAAGAAATTAAGAATGGGATTTAACAAAAAACCTTTTAAGGAATCTTTTAAGACCTTTTGAATAAGAAATAATTCATTTAAGAGATTTAACTTTTAAAATGAATAAAATTTTAAAAGGAAAACCTTTTTACAACTTTTTATGATTCTTTTAAATATAAAGTTTTTCCTATACAGATAATGTACTTTACTTGCTTTAATGATTTAATGAAAAAATTTTCAATTAAATGTGATTATAAAGGTAAATTGCATTTTTGACTAATTAAATAACTACAAATAACATTTCTTAACTTATATATGTTAATTATTAAAAAAACCATCATGGAAAATTTTTATTTTGAATTTTAAAAATATGTTTTATACTTAGTCAAGTGACCTTACTATAAAAAAAAAAAAAAAAAAAAAAAAAAAAAAAAAAAAAAAAACGGAATCTAGGTTAAAAACGCCTAATATTTTGTTTTTAGATCGGTATGTCTGTGTACATTATCACGCAGAGTTGAATAAGTTTAGCACGTAAGTATTGCATTTTGTAGTTCCGTTATATTTGTGACCAAAAGTTATAATATAACGCAATATGTTGTGATAAATCTTTTAATAAAATAATTACCACTATTTTAAAAGATTATCAAATTATCACCATTTTTAGAAAAAAATTGCAAATGTTTAAAAAAATAAAAAATACGACATGCTTGTCATTCACCTTTAACCTATGCCACTGTGGTCTTTTCTGACCTCATTTATTTTTGCTTGGAAGTTTTTAATGTTTCATAATAATAATAATAATAATAATAATAATAATAATAATAATAATCTAAACATAATAAATAGTATTCTATAGACACTTTGTAAAGAACTACATTTAATAAAATTATATTTCTGATTTAAATCATGTAAAACTAAGAAACGTAATAAATAATATGCTAAATATAATAAATATTGATTCTATAGGTACCTTATAAAAAGAAGCTACATTGAATAATATTATATTTTGGTTTTAAATCATCGAAAACTAGAAAACATAATAAATAGTATACTAAACATAATAAATAGTATTATATAGACACTTTGTAAAAATAAGCCATATTTACTAAAGTTATATTTCTGATTTAAATCATCGAAAACTAGAAAACATAATAAATAATATACTAAACATAATAAATAGTATTATATAGACACTTTGTAAAAATAAGCCATATTTACTAAAGTTATATTTCTGATTTAAATCATCGAAAACTGGAAAACATAATAAATAATATACTAAACATAATAAATTATATTCTATAGACACTTTGTAAAAAGAAGCTACATTTATTACAATTATATTTCTGCTTTAAATCATGCAAAACTAAGAAACATAATAAATAATATACTAAACATAATACATAATATTCGATAAATACCTTGTGAAAAGAAGCTGCATTTAATAAAATTACATTTCTGATTTAAAACATGAAAAACTAAGAACGTTCATCAAAAATTTAACTTTGTACACGGAGGACTAAACACGCCACATTTCAATTTATTTTTATTTCATAAAATTTATTTGTAGAACGATATGCTTTAATTGATATTTTAAAGTAACAAATAAGGAATTTTAAACATCTTTTATAGGTGATTATGTGAATTTCCAATTTTTATTTTTATTCTATCCAATAGACTAAATCTTATCCAAATTAGAAAATCCATTTTACATATAAGTGTGTGCAATATTTAATATATTCAAACGTAAACACAGGCCTAAATTATTTCCATTTGTACCAATAAATAGAACCAGTTTTATGATTAATTTCACTGCCAATTAAACGAATATCAAGGATACGGAAAATCATGGAGCAGGGGACTGTTTGGCTACCATTACATTGGCGAAAAATTATCTTCGCGATAGATTTATCTTGAAAATGTTGTTGAAAAATGCCACTAAAATTATTGTTTGGAAATAATGGTGGCTTCAAAGACTCCCACCCTTGTATTACCCTTTTACCGAAATTTCGATTCACTCAACACCAAAAGACTGGAGAAAATATTGTAAAAATCAATGTATAGATATTCAAAACTAAAATCTTATCTTTAATGGGTAACCCTACTTTGACAGGTTTAAAATTGCGATTTTTCAGTTTGTCATTTAAACAGTTTTATTTTTTAGACACTAAAACATATCTTATAGTACTTACAAACCGATATTGAAAATAAAGGCGAACTTTTGAAATCCTAGATTTGTAATAACATTACAGCTTTTGAGCCACAAAAACTATGTTTTTTGTCTCATTGCTCAAAGTTAATTCAACAGTGTGTTATCGTGTCGTTATCGTGTGTTATCGTGCTATCGTACCTATCAACTCTTCAGCCATCATTTTAAATATATCAACTAAAAAATATGTTTTTTTATTTTAATAGGTGTATAATAAATAAGTTTAAATGAATTTATAAAAACACTTAACATTTATTACTTTCTTCTATCTTTACAAGAAGAAAGTATTGGTTTCATGAAAATTTTCAAATTCCAGTTTTCGATTGATTTACACGTTTTATGGGTCAGAGATTCCAAAAAACATGTTTTTACAAGATGTTTGTCTGTGAGTCTGTCTGCCTGTCCGTCTGTCTGCCTGTCTGTCCGTCTGTCTGTCTGTATGTGACACAAATTTTGTGGGCGCTCTATCTCAAGAACTAATGCACGGAATTTAATAAAAATTGATATTCAGGTAGTCCCTGATATAGATTGGTGCTGATTAGTTTTTGGTGTAAATAGCCCTGTAGGTGGCGCTGCTATGCAGCCTTTTGCAGGATTTCCGCAAAAGCTCTATCTCAAAAACTAATGCACGGATTTTTATAAAACTTCAGATGCCGTTAGTCCTTGACATGAATGGATGCTGTTTACTTTTTTGTATAAATCGCCCAATAGGTGGCGCTGCTATACTGCATTTTGCAGGATTTACACTATTTTCGCAGTAGCTCTATCTCAAGAATTAATGTACACATTTTCATCAAACTTCGGATTTAGTTATTCCTTCATATGAAATGATGCTGACTAAGTGCTGGTATAAATCGCCCAATAGGTGGCGCTGCTGTGCTGAATTTTGAACTATTTCCTCAATAGCTCTATCTCAAGAACTAATGCACGAATTTTCATCAAACTTCGGATTTAAGTATAAATTGATTAATATTGCTGCAGATTATGTGTTGTTGCAAATCGCTCAACAGGTGGCGCTTCTATGCTGCATTTGTCATGATTTGCGCAATACCTCTATCTCAAGAACTAATGCACGAATTTTCCTCAAACTTCATATTCAGTTAGAGGTTGACATAAGTTGGTAATAATTAGGTTCTGGTGTAAATAACCCAATAGGTGGCGCTGCTATGCTGCATTTTGCTGGATTTACACGATTTCAGTTACAGTCATACCTCGAGAACTAATGCACGGAATTTCATATTTTTAGAATTCTCATGATGAACACAGATTGCCATTTAATTTGGTGGCACTGAGACAGTGAATTCTGAAGTATTGACATGTATGAGATAGAAGAATGTTTTGTGATGGCCACAACATACTAGTTAAAAATGACTCCCGAAAAAGACCTTAAATTTCAGAGTGTCAAATTGCTGCTATTTCTTAAATGAGTTTTAAATTTTGTTGCACCTTCTAAAATTCCACATATAATCGAATGCCTGATTTTACAAAGTTTTTATTACTTTTTCGATTTTCACCAATAAACCTTCCAACAATGCGCACAGTGTATTATGAATATTAAATTATTCTCTTGACATATTTTAATGGTAGTTTCAAAGGCATTATCCATCTTTTAACAACCTTTGAAATAATTAACTGTGTTTCATTTCCAATGTAATTGAAAAATGCTGTACGCTGCAAAACTATAAATGATCATTTTTGTCTAACAAGAAATATTTTATAATTTCCATGCAATAGTAACAAGCATAAACATATTTTTATAAGAGGATTGATTCTTCGGCGGATCCTAAACATCCTTTTCATTTAGATCTTTATTCGTACCAATACTTCTAAAAATGTACAGTAAACCCTATCTAAGGCGGAATCTGTCGGGACTGAGAAAATTTTCCGTGGTAGACAATATTCTGTCTTATGAAAAAAGCCCCCCCCCCCCAAAAAAAAAAAAAAAAAAATCACAAATCTTATTTTTTTTTTTTTTTACGCTTGTAACTTTTAGTACTGTTCTTTAAAATGAAGTTTTATATGAAATTGGATTGTTATTAAATCTATTGTTTTTAATAATTTCGAAAGACATTATTTGAACACAAAAATAAATATTACCAATGCAAAATTACTCCAATTCTGAAATTTAATGAAAATCATTTAATTTAACCAATAAAATTACATGCTTCATCATTCGCATAGTAGTTCAAAAAATCAAAGAATAATCTTTTATCGATGCTTGTATTTTCTTTCGGTTTACCATGTATTCTGCACTAACGCGTAAGTCTGTTATTCACGGTATTATTTTTATTTCTCTTGAAAAATAATTTCGAGGCACCTAATTCTTCTCAAACCGTCCTGATATGTTTGAATTCCAGCGCTGTCTTCAACGTTTTCAGAAGCGTGGTCATCTGCATTTGCTTTCCTAAGACAACGATCAGTTTTTTCAGGCAGGCTTTCTAAACACGTGATTCATTGGAATGAAGCATAAGTCAATCGAATAGCATTTTATGTTTTTGATAAAAAAGTTGTATCTTGAGTTCTAATAAATGGCTTGCAGATGACGATCTTTCATTAATTGTCCTGGCTCGAAAATCGGTTGAAAACTGAAATTCTGAAAGTCTTTACAGATAAATGAGAAATGCTGTTCCATTTCTTAGTACTGCTGTAATACCTGCAAATTTACACCCAATCTGGAATACACACCCAAACAAAATCTGCGGGAATGAGACTGTAAGGTATCAATTTGAATTTGAGTACAACATTAAAGCATAATATATTGTACTTTAGAAAATATATATTTTCATAAATGTGCATCCTTCTAGTAGTAATAATTTTTACATGCAAATTTATATTGGAAAAAACAATTATTTCATTTTTTAAAATCAAGATTTCCTTAAAATTTAAACAGTTTCTAGTTCCTGAAATTAACTTTTTTAAAGTATTACGGAATTTAATTAAAATTCTCTGCATTGAATAAATGAAGTATGCTTCATAAACGAAATGCTTTTCATTCTTAAAGTATCTTTTTTTCCGGCTTACGCAAAATTTTGGTTTCGGTGGGACCTTAAGAACATTTCCGTTTCCGCGTTAGACAGATTCCGGCTTATGCAACAAGAATTAATGTTATATTCTAGGGGACTTGAAAAATTTTCCGCGGTAGACAAATTTCCGGCTTGCACAGAGTACGCCTTAGACAGAATTTACTGTATTTGCATTAATTTCTGAAAAGGAATTTGTAGACTAGACAAAATAAACAGTCTTGTAGTGAATCTCTTGTCTGCGGTTTAAGTATATCAGTTTCAGATATGAAGAAATGTATTTTGATTATTTTAAGAATACAAAATACCTGTAAAAAACACTACAAAATACATTATAATGTGGAGATTTAAAATATAAAATTACTAATGTGTTTCAAGTTCATGTATTAAGTAGTTTTCATTACAAAAAGCTACCTATTGCAGCCGTTCGGAGGAAAGCGATTTAAAAAAAAAATTGTATATTTTCATCGATCATGACTCCCAGACCCCGAAACCACCCTCCGATGAAATGTGATATATATACATATATATATATATATATATATATATATATATGTGTATATATATATATATATATATCTGACCTTTGTCACACTGTAACTCTCGTATTTATGAACCGATTTGGATGTAACTTCGTGTATACATAGTACATCGCAATGTCTCGACTGAGTTCTTTGGCCAGCTTCATCTGCCATCTTGTTTCCAAATGGAGGCCATATAAATTAAAAAAAAAATTAAAATTTGAAATGTAGTACCAAAAAATTTAAAACTGAAAAATGTTTTTTTTTTATGTGTTTGACCTTGATATAAAGATTCCAGAGCAGTTTTTGTTTCGTCTATATCTTAAAAAATGGCTGAGTTGTAGCACTTTGAATTTCTAGCGTGGCTGACATTTTGAAACGACCTGATTTTTGTCACGTGATAACAGACGTATTTATGAACCGATTTGGATGTACCTTGATGTCTATATAGTACATACCAATATCTCGACCGAGTTCATTCGCCAGCTTCATCCGCCATCTTGTTTCAAGATGGCGGCTATTTAAAAGAATATAAAAAATTTAAAATTTAAAATGTGTACTAAAAAGTTGGAAAATGAAAAAGATTTTTCCGTATGTGTTGACCTTAATACAAAGATTCCGGAACAGTTTTTGTTTCGTCTATATCCAAAAAATGTCCTTCCGGCCAATGCCGCGAGTAAGAGGTAGCTTTCATATTCGTTATTTTTAAAAATCCAGCTTATTCAGAACTGCTTCAAACACACGAAGCTCAATTTAGTGGAAACCGATTATAGGAGATTCAATACTAATGTTTATCAATACTAAATCATTATGAATGAGAATTTCGCGAAACTAGTTAGTTTTATCCAAGCTGCTTTTATTTAAAGTAACTTATATTTGGCTGCCAAATTCGGCAATATCTTGAAGTGCCTGCCATTTTAAGACAACATGTTGGATGAGGCTAACTAGTGAACTTGGTCGAGACCTTAGTAAATCCTGTGCACATGCTCACTCACATCGGAATCGGTTGATATATACGAGTGCTTTCGCAGGCAAAAAATCAAATTTTTCAAAGTGTCACTGTAGAGAAAAAGCTTATCTACATAGATTGCATCTTCATATTAAAAATAAACAGTGAACTGAAAGCATATATTCTAAAAAAAAAAAAAAACAGCAATAATTCACATTCCGAACGCACGCAAGAATGTAACCAATCATCTGCGTTTTCACAGGAATAGCAAGTCTTCGCAGAAGGATACGTGACAGGTGAATGTCCCTTTCCCTCTTCCGAAGTCAGACCAGGGAGGCAGTGGAGGAGGAATGATTTTTTCTCCCTATTCTTTCGACGGCGGTTTTGGCAACCACTTTTCTTGAGCGGGAGTGTCTATTGCGCCGTAAGATACGGCTACATAAATGATGATTTTATTGAACCGTCATGGTAACCTCTGGCGGCTTGGCGGTATAGCTTGGCTTGGCGATTTTTCATTTCTCCAGGTATGCCCATGGGTAGCATTGTTGTTGTTATTTGTAAGCGTCGCTAACGTTTTTCATCTCATCTCATTTTTCTGTTTCTACTTAGCTTAGATATTGTAGCAACTTCTATAAAGTAAGTTTTAAAATATTTATTGTTTATAATAGTAGTATATGAAATACTGTTGAAAAAATGCCTTTTCCAAACTTGTACATCGATCGAAGTGATCTTCGTATAACAAAAAAATGGCAAACATTACAGAATATGCGACATTTATAAATGCTGCTTTTTCTTTTAAACAAAATTAATTATACTACCTTGATTATTCAGTAATGTGCAAAGTTTGTACAACTTTTAAAGCAGTTTTTTACATATAAGAAAATAGTTTGCATGATTAAATATAATTGTATCGCAACATCACTTTTAAAATAAGCATGAACTATATTTTTAGACTGTATTTTATTAAATCTGTCTTCTTTCAAACTTTATTTTTTTTCTTTTCAGTGACAGTTCCTGCTTTCCTCTTCCCCCATCATCAGTATTATAGCAACTCCCAGGATATTAATTGAATGAATATTGTCTTTGCTGTAATGGTTTGATGCTTCACATCATATCATTGACAATACTTTCTCAATTAGTACACCTAATTTTATAGATGTTGGCTGTGGAAATGAAAGAGATATAATTTTCTACAGAGTTTGGAATGGCGACTTTATTCTAATTCAACATTCTACTTCAGCATTACCTAAGGGTATAATTTTATTTAATGATACTGTTTATTAAGTAATATCGGTTATTGTCACTTTTTATATTGTTTTTCTCTATTAAAAAGTCCAAAGTGAAATGTTTCCTGCAAAACCCCCATCCTAGCATTTCATTGAATACTTCATTAAGTCAATTTTTTGTTTTGTCCTGTTATAAATATTTACAATAATTAAAATATTTATGCCTAAAGGGTGTATAGAATTCTGGTAAAACAAGTTTTATTTTCAGATTCCCTTGTTATAATAGGGTAGATGTGATGGACACCCTTAAGGCATTTCTTTAAAAACTATTTTTTAATTAATAGTTATAATTATTATATTCCAGTTTTTTCAATATCGTAATCTATCAACAATACTTAACCGTTCTCATAGTCTCATTTCTCAATATTAATCAAACTTTTATCGTAAATAACAGAAATATATCAAAATTCCAGTAATGGACCCCCCCCCCCCCCCCAAATAAAAATATAGTTGTTTTTATGGCTATTTAGAACCAAAATTTCATGATAGAATACTAATGAAACAGAAATAGTTATTTTTAAATAAATTTAACAATTAGAATATCAATAATTAATAAGATATTTGTGAAAATTATTCACTGTTTAAATTAATTATTGTGATCAATTATCACAACAATATTTTAATTACTTTAGGTGGTTTAATTTACTAAATGTCAGCGAATTAGTTATTAAATTATTGAAACAGTCAGGGATTTAGAGGAGTAATAAAAGAATCAGAAATAAAGTTTTAGAATATTAATGCATAGATTCGTATATTTCTCACTATTTATAACAGAACTCCCAGAAACTATACAAATATGAAATGAATAATACTGCGCGTTGAATGCTGTATGTACTAAATAAAATAATTTCAAAATAAAACCGCTAAACTGATGTTTGAGGCCACTGATCTACATCTTACCAGTTTCATTACTACTATAAATTTAATTAATATTTTAATATTACAATTTTTTTTCTTATGTCAGAGATGAATAAGCAAGCATTTAAGACAGAAAATAATAATAATAGATTTATTTTTAACAACTTCTGTAACTTTATTATTTTTATTTAAATACAGAGGTATTGAGCCGTATGAGCCCCTCTTTTTCCTTTGCCCTTAAGCAACATTCTGTTTCCTGATTCGTTTTACTAATTGCCAGATTATAAAATATGCAAGGCAGAGTTATAACAGGGTTCATACGGTGCTTGAAAGTCCTTCAATTTTTAAGAGAGAAAAAAGGTCCTTGAAAGTGCTTGAATTTGTTTAAATTTTAATGAAGGTGCTTAATTTTCATTACTTTTTTTTTATAAGTGCTTATTTTTTTTTATTCAGATGTTCAAAATAAAATAAGAGTTGCAAATGTTAAAAAAATAAAAAGTTAATTAATCAGGTGAAAATATTTGGTCTGAGATCGTTTTCCTTTCAGGAGCTCAGAGTATGAGCATTTGTACTTCGGTTTGTTCCTTTCTCCCTTCCCTCTCTAGGATTAAGTTTTTACAAAAGAAAATGAAAAGACATGTACTTGCTGCTACTGTCGATCGCAAGAATGGAAATTCCTCCAATGTAAATCCCCTCCCAATGGACAATAGAGAAAATGGCAATGTGGACCATATAAATTGTAAAAGAAAAAGAGGCTGAAGTTTGATTTTAAAAAAAAGTAGAAAATGCAGTTAAAGAGCTTAAATTGTGAAAATGCAATAAATTATTCATGCTGAAATATGCAAATTTTTCTGTTTTGTGAGTGTTTAATATACCTTTTTGAAAAAGATTTAATGGATGTTTTCAAATTAAGGCAAGTTTAGAAAAAAATTCATTTAGTTTTTGTAAAATTTAAAATTGTGTATTACCCTATTTTATGGAAAAAACGCTGCAGTGTTTACAAGTTTGAAAGTTAATTTTTTGTCAAGTGCGGCATTTACACCATGTGCGGCACTTACGATTTTTTTTTTTTTGGGGGGGGGAGCGCTTAAAATTGGGATAAAGTAAAAACTCCTTAAGACTTCTCAAGTCCCCTGATCAACAACGCGAAACTTTCTGACAAGGTTGGCAAAAAACCAGGTTTTTTTTTTCAAAAAAACCGGTTTATTTGGTTTAAACCGGGTTTTTTTTTTAAAATCTTTTCTTATTACATATACATGCATATTTATTGATAAAAATAGGCATTGTTGGATATATAAGTAGTATAACTTCATTTGAAAATAATTTTAAATTAAATAATTACAGTCAATTTATGTAGAAAATTGAAAAAATTCATATTTTAATTTAAACAATATCTGTAAACAGTTAAGTTCATAGAACAAATTGCTCTACGCAGTGAAACACTGATACCCTGATAACCTTTGTGGAACAACTTGCGAATACGCCCGGAGTCCGCCATCTTTTCTTTGTTGGTCACTTATAACCACTTTATGCTTAATTTAACAACATAAACAACAACAGACATAAATAACAACAAAAATAAATAAATAAATCCAAATAAAGAAATTTAAAATCGGCAGTGATCAACAAAGAAACAAGATGGCGGACTCCAGGCGTATTCGCAAGTTGTTCCACCTTTGTAAATAATCTTTTGATTACTAGTAATAAACATTTGATGTAGTTTGTTGAATATAATATTCTTTTTCACAGTTGGTCAAAAATAAATTTCAAATATTTCTTGGAATTGACAATTTGAGTGACAATTCCGAGTCAACATTTTTGGTCATAAGATTCAGCAGATAACAGAAGAAAAAAAAAATCTATATATATTTATATATATGGGCTGTTTAATAGCCTCTGCTTATTAACCAGGAGAAGACCCTTTAATTGCCTTCGAGGAGGACTTAAAGGAATCGACTGGGAGCGGAGACTTAATGTCCAATCCGCACCGATTGAAAACGGTTGATGATGATGATATATATATACATACACAACATATTGGTATTATTAAAATGCTATAACTAGCACCCAACTTTGAATACTTTCTTATTTCCACTTCATATTTTGATTTTAATTCTTGGAGATAATTTTCCCAATCAAGAGAAATTTCTCTTACAGTTCGACCAAAATCTTAAAGATCATTGTGCTATGTGCAGTTATGTGGCTCCATATTCAAAATCACCATGTGTGTTATGGCAGATTGCTTTAAATAATCTCCATTTTTTTTTTAATTAAAATATTTTATAGTAAATATTGAATGTTTTAAATCTATTTTAACTTTGTAAAATTCACGTTTTAAAATTTTTTCTTTAGAGCAATAGGTATGTTCGTCAACACACACTGATTTTCATCCTATACATGTAAACAACACCTAGACCCACTATATCTAATGCTTATTGCTGAAATAAAGTATTAAAAGTAGAAGTTTTATACATCCGATAATGTGAAACATTTAAATTATAAAGAAAAAAGAGAAACTTATTAGATTTCTTCTAAAAAAAAACAATTGGTTTTTTTTTTTTAGAAAAAAAACCAGTTGGTTTAAACCGTGCCAACCCTGCTTTCTGACTTTGCCGATAATGAAAACTGTGACATTTTCGATGATGATACCAAACCCATAGACTTGAAATAATTTCACCTCGATGACCAAACCATACAGGTAGACAAAGAAAATTTACAACTCTTCCACTCAGATTTTGAAGGCTTCAAATAGAAACTAAAAAAGGACTAAAGGGGATGCGACTTAAAAAATGTGTTAAGTTGCGTCGACAACTTAACAAAAATATGGAGCGTCTAAGGAGAGGGGTCTGCGTCCCGCGCTCTGGATGGTTTTAATACCAATTGATATCACCTTAATTTAAAAAAAAAATTACGTAAAACCATTTAAAACCCAATTTAAATATTTAATAAAATTTTAGAATCTTAAGTTATTAAAAATGAGGCACCCTACACTGTTCAGAAAACTTTGATTAAAGTTAGTTCAATGAGACACTGTTGACAAAAGCAGCATTCCCTCAGGTGTGGCATTTACGACGGGTGCGGCAATTACGATATTTTTAAGCTTATTCAGACCAATTTTGAGGAGTGCAGCGCTTCTTCCATAAAATACGGTAATTAGTTGAGATTCTGTTCCAAAAATTGAAGGCATTCATTTCTAAAACATTAAAAATTGGTCATTTATCCGAAAATTCAGGCATAAAAAATATCGTGAATTTCGACAAATGGTCGCCAAAAAAAATTAATTTTGTCAATTGTTTTCAGAAAAATCATGAAATTTGTCAAAGAATTGTGGGAAAAACTCAAATTTTGTCAATGAATTGCGGAAAAACACAAAATTCATCAAAGAATTGCAGAAAAAATATATAAATTTCGTCAAGGTATTGCGGAAAAAATGCAAATTTCGTTCAAGAATCATGGGGGGGGGGGTGGGAATTTCGTCCAAGAATCACGAAAAATCCCCACAAATTTCATCGAAAGTTTGCAAAAACACCTTAAATTTTCTCATAAGATCACGAAAACCCCCATAAATTTTCTCAAAAGATCGTGATAAACCTCGTAATTTTTCTCAAAAGATCGCGAAAAAACGTAAATTCCGTCAAAAGGGCTGCAAAAAACTGCATATTTCGTCAAAAGATCGCAAAAAAAACCTGCATGTTCCGTCAAAAGATCACAAAAAAAAATGCATTTTCTATCAAAAGATCAAGAAAAAACCGTATACTACATCAAAAGATCCAGAAAAAAACGTATATTCCATCAAAAAATCACTAAAAACCACGAAAAAACCACAAATTTTGTCAAAAGATTAAGAAAAAAACCCTGAAATTTCGTCAAAAGATCACGAAAAAACCCTCAAATTTCGTCAAAAGATTATGAAAAAAAAAAACCCGCAAATTTTGTCAAAAAAAAAAACACAAATTTTGTTATTTCGTTAAAGGGCTGCGGAAAATACGCATAGTTAGTACCGGGGGTGGTACCCCCTCCCCCGATAACTTTTCAGAAAATTGCTGTGAATTTCAGAATTTTTTTTTTTTTTACTCAGAATCACCCTTGATTAATATCATAACAATGCAAAATTATCAAGTGTCTACTTTGTCTAATGTGTTTAGCACAAATGACTTTCAAGGTAGAATGCAAAAAGATTTTCTTTATTTTTTGAAGACTTTCTCATAACATCTCACATTTAAGCCTTAGCTACTGTATGTTATGTATCGCATTCGCCTAAAAACAAATGTGAAAATGAAAAATAATTTTTTTTTCTCTGGACACTTTTGTAGTATGGTATATTACCATACTACAAAATTACATTTACATGAATTTTGTAACAAATTTTCATTTCTGGAAAGGTGCAAGAAATTTGGGTAAGGTGCTTGAATTTTATCATGGAAAGAGAGTATGAACCCTGTTATAAGAAAAATTAACTTCATTAAAATATTGAAAATTTTATTAACCACACAAAATTAATTAAAGCAGCTAATTATAAAAAAAAAATTCGTATTCCATACTGGTAAGAGCAATTAAAAAATTAAATTTGATTACTTAGGTTTTCAGATAAGTCAAAAGATTTTATGCACTATAAACATTACTGGAATTGCATTTTTAGCAATGTATACATGGGTGTCCATTACTGGAAATTGACTAATTAAGCATTCCATAAGAGATATATAAATTTATTAATTGAAGCTGTTAGCATGTTCATTAAGATTTTCACTGAAAAGCAGCGGAACTTCAAAACATTTTCTGCTTCCTAATTGGTTTGATGCAGAGTGTCAACAATAACCAAATTATAAAACATGCAATGAGGAATTATGAAAAAAATAACAAAAGCTAAATTTTTATTGGTTATTTTTTGTTATAAAGCAAAAACTTTGAGATGTGTCCATTACTTGCACATCTACCCTACATGTTACGATAACTTTTTTTTTCCTTTTTTTTTTACCACTAATATATCAATATAATGCCTTGTCTTTAGCTGATTATGTCATGAATTTCTCTTAGGTCCTAAACTAAGGGGATCATGTGCCCAGGCATGAAAGAGTTCCTCCTGAAGGAGGAATTCCATCTTTTTAAAAACAAATTTGGGAAGTCTCTGGATTGATGCAAAAATGCTAAAAAAATATTAGAAGCATATGGGGGGGGGGGGGGGGGAGGTGATCTGTAAAGCTTAATCATTAGACATTTTGTCTGCTCAAATCCTTGGAGTTTGTTTCTGAATTCCTGTACTATCAAATCAAAGACGAGCTTTTATTATAAGCATCTGAAAGTCGTGTAAATTAAGTTCTTAAACTAGGAAAATTAAATAACACTTCTGGGTAATTTCAGTGATGCATTTTTGCAAATGTATTTCTGGAGTAAAGGGGCGATTCCATGGAGAGTGTCACACACGTAACGCAGGCTTTAATTTGCATTTATTCAATTATTTATTAAATTTTAATGTTAATTCTGATTTTAATTGGTATGGTAAATAAGTTATTAACATATTTTTTAGTTTAAATGTGTGTAAGTAAAACTCACAGAAGTATATCATTTAATTTCATTACTCAAAATGTGCTTTTTTTCTACTTCAGAAAAAAAGCACATTTTGAGTATGAAATTAAATGATATATTTCTGTGAGTTTTACTTACACACATTTAAACTAAAAAATATGTTAATAACTTATTTACCATAACACCTAAAATCAGAATTAACATTAAAATATAATAAATAATTGAATAAATGCAAATTAAAGCCTGCGTTACGTGTGTGACTCTCTCCGCATGGAATCGCCCAAAGATCAATTTGGTGTGCATAGGAGTATATTTAGCATAGAGATTTTTTTTAAGTTTTTAAACAGTCAAATCATTCAAAATAATGCTTTTATTTTGAAAAATTAATCTCTGTACTACACATAAGTTCATCAGATACATTTGGAAGAATTTATACTTGACAGCAAACTGTTTCCCATTTTCTGTTTTGATTTAATGAATTTATACATTTATTGTTATTTTTTTTTAATACTTTGTAAGTTACAAAAAGGAAATAACAATCATATGTACAGCTATAATTCATTTTATTGTATAAATAACTGTTAAAATGTGTCTAAATTATACGAGTTTGGCCTTATTGTATAGATGGAAAAAAATTCCACCTTTTTTCCCATTTCCCACTTTCATATGCCTGTGTGTGTGCCCCAGGTGCCAGATCAAAAGGCAAAAAGTGTGCCAAATGAAGATTTTGTCTGTCGTTTTTTGCATGTCTATATTCAGCACTGTATTTTTAAAATCGTTCTTTATGGGGTATGTCAAAGCATAGAAGGATCTAAGTATGATACAGGATAAATATCCTGTATAAAGCAGAATTTTTTTTCGGTTCAATTTTATTTTCAAAGTTTTAATGAATTAATATTTGACAACGGCTATTGCACCGTAAGATATGGTTACTAAATGATAGTAATATTGTCATACCTGTTCTTATCACTTTCTGGCAGTATCTCCATTTTTTATATCTTTTATTTACTTTTATTAATCATATCTATTTTAATTAAATAATTTCATTCATGTTATAACTCTTACTATCTTTATTAAATATACTTACTTTCTGTTCAACAGGTTTGTTTACTTGTTATTAAATTCCTCTATTTATTTCCTCCTTTATTAAGTTCATAATAGTTATATATGGATCACTTATCTTATTTCTATTACTCTTTATTTTTAAAACCTTCGTTTTCGTGTACTCATCGTTACTTTCACGTGTTTATTTCCGATAGATGCAGGGTTGTCCTGGACAAAATATCATTTTGTCCACTTTTAATAAATTGAAAATTAAAAATACAGAACTTAACAATAATAAATACATATATTGATTCTTCCCATTCAAGAAACAACTTTTATACCAAAATATCACACATACACAGCAGTATATGTGAAATATTTTGTGTGGACATGAAAAACTGCTCATTTGGAAGTTTTTTTATGCAAACATGTTTATAAATAAAATGTATATCAATATTTAGTTATAATGTAATAAATAGCAATTGTAAAGCATATGCATTTGCAGTAAATTTTAATTTGTTTATATGGCAGTTCCATTGTAATTAATAATCAGTTTACAAAATTAAAAATAGAAATAAAACATTTTTTAATCTTTGACAGCCTCAAATCTTATTTATTTATTTATTTATTTTTAAGTGATGATGAAATAACAAGTTGATTTTAATGAAGAAAATGCCACATTGAAATGAAACCTGTGCTTGTAATGACTTTGATAATTTAATATAGGCATAAAAACATTCAGTATAGTATACACATTTTACGATAGGCAAAACATCAGTAAGAAGTAGTAAAATATAATGATAAAAATTTTCTTTTAATTAAAATATTAAAAGTAAAATAACCACGAAATAATAAAGAAATTAACAGAAAGGCATAAAATGAAATTTTTTTATTCAAGATACATAAAGGTTGTAAAATATTTAATAGTCGTCAAATGCAAAAATGTCAAATCATATCATTGACAATACTTTCTCAATTACACCTAATTTTATAGATGTTGGCTGTGGAAATGAAAAAGGTATAATTTACTACAGAGTTTGGAATGGCTGCTTTATTCTAAATCTACATTCTACTTCAGCATTACCTAAAGGTATAATTTTATTTAATGATATTGTTTATTAAGTAATATTGGCTATTGCTGGTTTTTATATTGCTTTTCTCTATTAAAAAAGTCCAATGTTTCCTGCAAAAGCACCCACCCTAGCATTTCATTCAATGCTTCAATAAGTTAATTTTTTATTGTCCTGTTTATAAATAATGTTCACAATAATTAAAATTTTTATCCTTAAAGGGTATATAAAATACAGAATTCTGGTGACACAAGCTTTATTTTCAGAGATTTCAATGTTATAATACATGTTTCTTCTTACCTAATGTATCAGTATAATACCTCGTCTTGTTAGCTGATTATGTCATGAATTTCTCTGCTAATAACCTTTGAAAACAAAGATAAAAACAATACCCAAAATATTTCAACAAAGTAGAATGTTTCAAATCTTTCTTTATTTTATTAAATCTTTCGACCTTTTTATGAAAATTTTATAACTTAAGGCAGGAATAACTATTATAGATGTAAAAGCAATCACTTATAGGATTAGAGCCAGTAGCAGTACAGTGCAGCATGGCAGTAGGCGCTGCAGATTATTTTAGACCTTTCTGAATAATCTTATCTAACAACTTAAAAATACATAAAATTTTGTCTCTAGATTTTTTTTTGAGAATGTAATTTTTTCGAATTTTATATATTTTGATTTTTTATAATAGTAAGCATGGTTCACCACTGTTGACTGGCAAATTGGCACAGAAATTTTGCTACTGGGAGATCAAATTGAAAAATTGTATTGTGATATAACATGGTTTGGTAAGTCTTGTATTTCATATGTACCTATAGTTAAGTAGATTCATGTATTGTTGGATAGAAGAGCTAATTTCGATTCAATCTCAATTCTAAAAAAGTAACTGCTGTCGCAATTTGTTCTACTGTGACCTTTTGACTTTTCAAAATATGAAAACTGGTACTTTTATAGAGAAATGTTGATAAACATGCTTCAGTAGTAGACAGTTTTCAAATCAAAGAATTATTTTAAGCGCTATTTAAAATTAAAGTTGCACAAAATTGTTCGGTTAAAGTTTTATAGGATCAAAAACTATGCATAACAATTTAACAATCTCTTGCAGGCACATGTTTGACTATTTTGTAGTGTGCAGTGTGCAATCTTTTTTTAGCCCCCGGTACGGTATGCTATTTCTTTCTCCCTGCTTATTTTGTGTATTCCAAAAAATAACGTTGCCTTACAGAAGCCAGCCGTAAAACAAAGCAGTATGATTAAATAATCTATAGAAAATTTTTTAACTTCTAAGCATTGCACATTTTCAATTTTTATACCGTCATATTGGAAAAAAAATTTCTTTTAAATGCATTTTCTCTATTTATTTTTGAAATATTAATTTTTTTTTTTGTAGTTTTTAGAGCCATTTGCTTAATATTGGCAATGGAAGTACTCCATTTCTGTAGAAAGTAAAGGAAAAATAGTTCTAAAATAGTAATTATATATTTTTGTTGCCATTTTCTCATAACAACCGAAAGAAAATGTAATTAAAATACGTGCTATTTTGAAAAAAATATAAACGAATGATTTCTGTTAAAACAATGGAGCTATTATAAACTATATTTAATTTTAAGTATCTATGAATCATTAGATAGACTTTTTTTTTTTTTTTTCGATTTTCTTGAATGACGGAATCTTTTTGCTGCATTTGTGCATTATTTCGTGATAGTAATGTGCTATGCGTGCTTTACTGTACATGTTTAAGAGTAGATCGTAAATGTGGAATTCTTAAGCGGATGCAAATGACGTCATTTTACATAAAATAAAACGTGTGCTTTAAGCCTTAAAATTGAAATATGTTTTGTACTGCAGTAGAGTCCCGCTTAACCGAGTTATTTTCTTCTGATGGACTGGTGGCTTCTATTATGAAACATTTATTATAAATGCAGTGTTAGATGAAGGTGAAAGAGCAGCCTTAGAAAGTTAGAACTTTGATTTTCTGGTCAGAATGGTGGAAGGGGAGAGGGGTAGAAATGGCCAAAAAAATTATGGCCATTTTTTTTCCCCCATTCTGACCAGAAAATCAGAGTTCTATCTTCTTACGGCTGCTCTTTCATCTTCACCTAACGCTTCATTTATAATGGCTGTTTCATAATAATAGAAGCCATCAGTCCATCAGAAGAAAATGAAGTAATGGAAATGCCGGGGGCGACACTAAATTCTGAAAAAGCAGAATTCCTGTTCTCTAGTTTATTATTATTTATCTGTTTTTATTATTATTATTAAAAATTTCACTATTGCAATAGATTTATTTCATATTTTGAAAAAAACTTTTTTTCAGTTATTGTTGCGAATTATTAAAAAAGCATAAATAATATTTCCAAATATCTCTCAGCTGAAAAATATGGTTACATGTGATTATTAAAACAGAAAGAAAACTTTAAAATAAGTAAGCTTTTAGAGAGGATGTATTTTTTATTAAAAAAGAGTCATAAAAAAGAGTACATAATCAATACATAAAAATGTTTTTTCACTTTTTATATTTTCACATTATTTTTGTAATTACAATTCACCATACATAAATTTATTTATTATTTAAATATTATTGCATTAAACTTGTCTTTTGTTCTTTGCTGCTACCTCAGGCCAATGACTCATTATATTTTTGTAAGAAGGTGTGAATTCGCTGTTCTGTTTTCATTTAATCGCAAGGCAACATTTATAAACAGGAATTAAAGATATACATAGAAATTCTGTGTCAACTTAAAAAAGTTGATAAAAATTAGAAAAAAGCGTTGCCCTAGTGCTTGATAATATGAATCTCTCCATACAACTTACTAGAAATTGAATTAGGAGTGATTAGGACTGAATAAATGTGTGCTAGTGAAGCAGAGATTTTAAAAATTTGTTTAGACATCTTTCATGAACATGTCGAAAGAGTAGGCTAAATTATAAGAACATTATTATTTTTATTTTACAAGCATGCAGAGAGCTGGAGCCGGAGAGCTCCGGAGCTGTGTTTTCCCTGGAGCTGGAGCTCTTAATTTTCCCCTGCTCCAGGGCTCCTTTAGTTTTTAATATTCTTTTAAATCCTTTTTTTTTTTTTTTTTTTTTCAGTCTTTTAAATTTCCAGGCTTAAAATATTTTACTTACATCATTATTCAGTATTTTAATTATATCCTTTTGAGGGTTTTTTTTTTTTTTTTTATTAGAGATTGAAAACTTCTCAAAACATGGTAACACTACTTTACTTCTACTTTCTACTTGAGCTAGGTGACAACTCTATTTGAAAAATATGGCCGTTTGTTGTCTACATGTGTAGTTGTACAATTTTGGTTGTTTGAAAAGTGTAGAAGAAATTTAAGATTTTTGTGCTTAAAATTCCACCAAACTTTCTATTTTAAAAGCAAAAGCTAAAAGATGTCATATTTTCTGAACAAACATTTCAAGTTTGATGAGAAGAAAAATGCATTTTGTCAGATCTTTAATGAAGGTAAAGGAAGAAAGAATTTGTGAGCAAAAAATTAAATGTGTAAATTAAAATCTGCAACTCAAAAGCGCAAAGTCGGAGCCGAGCTGGAGCCGGAGCCACAGTGTTTTATCTAGGAGCGGAGCTGGAGCATCAAAAATTGTTCAGCTCCGGGTCACTGCAAGCGTGCAATAAATGTTGAGCTTTTATCAGTCCGGAACTCGCTAAGTATGAAGATCTTGCCAAGGAGTTGAGTGTGAACAATTGCACTGTAAGGTCAAATCGATTGTTGTCGGCTCTCTTGGATCCTGGAACCCTTCAAATGATAGTGATATGTTGAATATGTGCTTACAAATATGCTAAAGTGATCAGACGAATAATAGTCAGCTAAACTATCTTGTTTTCACTGGACATCTATTTTGAATGCATGACACAAATTCTCCAGGGTTCAGGGAGTCGTCAAAGATAGTCATACCCACGGTAAGTAGAACAGACGGTAGGGTTCATGAAAAGATGCGCAGTAGTTCGTGACGTCACTGGCACCCTTCGTCCAGAACTTCCTGTATCTGGACATTCATTTTTACTCCTCTCTTATCTGTTTCTGTTTTCGACATAAAGAGTGTTATTTTTTCGTTCGTATAATCATTTTATGCCTTATGCTATTTACTATTTTTTGCAAGCGGTGTTTAATTAATTAAAATAATTAGAGATGCCTTGTTGTGCCGTTTCTGGTTGTACCAATCATACTAGAAAATCCATAAGCCAGGATATGCCTAACGCAGAAACGGAAATATTTTTAAGGTTCCACCAAAACCAAACTTTTGCATAAGACGGAAAAGAATTATATTTTAAAAATGAAAAGCATTCGGTATATGAAACTTTAAAACTGGTAGATAAATAAAATATAGATGAAATACAAATACAGTATACTCTGTCTAAGGCAGAATCGACTGGGGCCAAGAAAATTTTCCGCAGTAGAAAATATTCCGCCTTAGACAAATTTTACTCTATGTCTATGGATTCTCAGGGACTTGAAAATCTTTCCGAGTTAGGCAGATTTCCGTCTTACACAGAGTTTACCCTATAAATAAAAACATGTTTTTACGCATTCATTTGTTTACAGAGAGAGAATTTTAATTATTAAATTTTGCATATTCATGGATTTAATGAAAAAACTAGTATGTTGTGGCCATCACAAAACTTTCTTCTATATAAATCACGGCAATTAAATCATTTAAATAGTACAAGAAATAACAACGATTTAGCACCAATTCATATCAAAGTATATCTGTATTTGAAGTTGGATGAAAATTCGTGCATTAGTTCTTGAGATAGAGCTATAGCGGAAATTCTGAAAAAATGTACCATAGCAGCGCCACCTGTTGAGCGATTTACACCAAAAGTAAACAGCACTAAACGATATCAAGGTTACCTGAATCTGAAATTTTTTGTAAATCCAAGCATTAGTTCTTGAGATGAAGCTATTGCGGAAATCACAAAAAACACAGCATAACAGCGCCACCTGTTGAGCGATTTACACCAAAAATTAAACAGCACTAATTTATACGTCAATTCATGTCAAGGACTAACTAAATCTGAAGTTTGATGAAAATCTGTGCAATAGTTCTTGAGATACAGCTCTTGTGAAAATTGTGAAAAATGCAGCACAGCAGCGCCACCTGTTGGGCGATTTACACCAAAAATTAAAAAGCACTAATTTATATCAGGGACTAACTGAATCTGAAGATTGATGAAAATTCGTGCATTTTTTCTTGAGTTAGAGCTATTGCGATAATTATGAACAATGCAGTATATCAGCGCCACCTGTTGGGAGACGTTCACAAAAAAGTAATCAGCACCAAACTATATCTTGGATTAACTGAATCTGAAGTTTTATGAAAATCCGTGCAGTAGTTCTTGAGATATAGCTATTGCAGAAATCGTGAAAAATGCCGCATAGCAGCGCCACCTGTTGGGCGATTTTCACCAAAAACTAATCATGTTCAGTTTATATCAAGGTCTAACTAAATATGAAGTTTTGTGAAATTCCGTGCATTAGTTCTTGAGATAGAGCGCTCACAAAATTTTTGTCACATACAGACTCACAGAGTGACAGACAGACTCACAGACAGACATTTTCTAAAAACCATCAAATCGTGTTCTGGGCATTCTAAAACGCATAAATCCGTCGAAAACCGAAAGTCGAAATTTTTCACGAATCCAATACTTTCTTCTTCTTAAGATAGAAGAAAGTAAAAAAAGGGGGGGGGGGAGGTGAGGAATGCGGAATGTGTATTTCTTGAATCACAACATTTTCTTTATTTACAATTTAATTTTTTACACGAATAAATTTCTGTTTTTCTACGTTACATAAAGTTAAAATATGCTATTTTATTTTTTCCATTATCATAATAATTAAAAAAGAATATTTATATATTATCGCTATTCTAATTGTAAAAATAAGATTCCAAGATTTTTTTAAAAAAAGTCCTACATTCAAAATTTATAAAGAAATTTTTTTAAATCATGAGTTTTTAAAAGTTTACTGGGATAATTGAAAAAAAAATTAAAATAGTACAACTCACTCCAAAAATATTTATATTAAATAATATTTCACTTTAAAAAGCGGTACTAAAGATTACAAACGTGCAAAATGTGTGACAGTCGCTTTTTTTTTTTTTTTTTTTTTTACCAATTTCCATAAGGCGGAAAATTGTCTATGACGGAAATTTTTCTCGGTCCCGATCGATTCCGCCTTAGACAAAGTTTACTGTATTTTTTAAATTGTGTAGTAAGTATGTATATAAATAGTGAATACAGTTTTAAAGTATATAGTTATGTTTTGAAAAATTATGTCTTTGAAAAACGTTCTTAGATCAGCTCTGTGTTTGTTTAATATTAAATCACGAGTTTGTAAATATATAAATATATAAAATTTCCTAATATATATTAATTTATGAATAAATAATATATATATTTTAAAATATATAACATAATTATAAGCGCATTTTTCTCAAAGATTTATGAAATTAAGAGAAAGTTTTCCGATTTTACTCAAAGTATTTTGAATTAAAGCTAAATTGTAAAATATTATATTGAAAAGATTGTATCTAAAATAATGAAATAGAACTGAGAAAGTAGGAAAACTTTTGCTTTTTGCGCAAAGGCATTTAAATAAATTATTAATAATGTGTCGAAGGTTAACACTTCCAAAAACTAAATGTAAACAGAAGATTGAGCCTTTAAAAAATTCTAAATAATAAAAACATATATATATATTAACTCTAATTTGAAAATATTCAGTTAGTAGATGTTCCAAATATCATATGCAGGCTATTAAATAAATATATAATACCTTTTTATGAACGGAAAGCTTTATGCAAAGCGAAGTTACACAAGACTAGAGATGGGTTCCAATGACGTCATAGGAGAAAACGAAACCTGCGCGTGAATCCTACCGTCTGTTCTACCTACCGTGGTCATACCCACTGTTTAGCCAGATAAATTGCATTTTTTAATGTTATTCTTATTGTGTTTTAATCCCCATCACTTTTTATGTGATGTAGTTTGTATTTGTATTTTTATGCTTTTTATTGTTCTTTAAATAAAGTTTGTTGAATTCACAAGGTTCTGAGATAAAGAACCAGAGACTGACTTAGGCCACATGGACACACACTTTTTATAAGCACGTTTAATGTAAATATCCAGACTCACATTGTTTAATATTTTCCATAGTTTCCCATGACAATGAAAGGATGAAGTAGGGAGAATAGAGATTTCCTTGAGAAGCCTATTGAAATTATATGGGTCATGGGTACCTGCCAGGCAGGCCAATTGTTCCTCCCTGAATTATCAAATTTAACTAAACAGGTTTTCTTTTTCTCTCATGATTTTGAAAAAAAGGAGAAACATTTATTCTTGAGTGATTTAAAATTATTAACAATAGGGAACTAAGATTTTCCTTGCATCCCCTGTGAAAGACAATTTTAAGTTTTGATTTCCTTTATATGTTTTTGTGTTTGTAAATTATCTTAAACAGGAGTTCAAAGTCTTCTTAATCTAATAAAAAAATAATAACATTCTTTCAGTTCTTTATTTTAAATAAAGATAGTACAAGTTTATAAGTAAACACCCATCTGATAATTCTGCAACAAATTATGGTAGAAGAAAGTTACAGGTATTAAGCATAAAGTCTATTTTTAAATTATGTATATAAAATTTGCTTAGAGGTCATCTGCATATTTCAATAGCAATGTCCAAATCCAAATTTTCATGAAATCCGTACGATTAGTTTCCGAGAAATTAATGCTTTTAAAATTAGCCTATTTTAAGGGCTATATCAGTATACTTGATTGTTGAAATGCTACAGAATGGCTATGTCACTTCTGTTGTGTTATTTCTTGCCAATATGACCATTTCACTCGCTTAATATGTTTCGACTATTGCCAGCACAAATATTTCAATAAAATGAGTAAAATATATTTTTTCAAATTATGCTTCTCTGCACATCATAGATGACCCTTAAATTATACTTTTGACGTTTTTTAATAATAATTCGAAAACTACTTGAAAGAAAAATTTGAAATTGAGAATTCGCATGCAGGACATAATAAGTATAAATCTATTTTTAAAAAATGCAGGTTGTAATTCATATTTTTTTCGAATATTAATTTCATAATTCATATTTTTAAATTACAAATTCAATGTATTAATGTTTGGATTTTTAGTATTATATCCATGCTCAAAATTATCACACTAGGATTATAATTTCAGGAGATATTAATAAAAATATGAAAATGTAATTTAACATTACAAGCTGTAAATTTTCAACATTTATAATTCTAAAACTTACCATCCAAGTGACTTGAAATTTTGTTTCTAGGCATAGTTTGATCCAAAGATTTTAAATATATTGTCAAACTTGGGTGTTGCCATTGAAAAAAACTAAGTTTGGTCTGGTTTTGATTTGTAGATGGCCCCTAAGCAAATGTTATGTACATCATTTAAAAGTAGACTTTATTTCCAATCCATTGGTACCAGTAACTTTTTTCTATTATAATTGGTTGCAGAGTTAGTAGTGGGTGTTTACTTTTTTTTCCACGACTGTACATAAATGTTCCAAAATCTTGCCAATCTTGGGCCTCCCTGGGTTTTGTTTTAGAGTTGTTTATGTGCTGGGTTGTTCCAAATGCACCTAGTGTTGGGTATCCTGCTGCTATAAGGGTCCACAACATAGACACAAGCTTTGCTCATCTAGACAATAGGCTTCCAAAAGACCCTTATATTAAATCTCAATCACTCTGGTTAAAAGATCAACCTCTAAGGACCTGACAGATTCTGAGGCATAATACGGTTTTACTTCTCATCTCCTCGAAGTAATATTATGTAGTACTATGTACATGAGTTCAGTTTAGTATCAGTGTTGAATTTGGACACTTTTCTCCGGGAGGGATTTCTGTGGCTGCGGGGGGGGGGGGATGTCCCTCCGGGCCACCCCCTGAATTCAACACTGCTATATATCCTTCCGGGGAGACATTGAAATTCAAACCTGTTTCTCATTTGATAGCCGGATGGAAATAAATAGGAAACAGGTCATGCTCTGTGCTGCATGTCTCCTTGTTGTGTGGCATGCCCAACAGTCTAACTCAAAAAATATGCCCTATATGACAAATGATGTCACACTAAAGTAGGTTATAATAAATATTATGTGGCATAACTCCATTCTCTTAAATTAGGGGTGCAATTGAAGCA
Organism: Maratus speciosus; assembly: GCA_963932465.1. Classification (NCBI taxonomy): domain Eukaryota; kingdom Metazoa; phylum Arthropoda; class Arachnida; order Araneae; family Salticidae; genus Maratus; species Maratus speciosus. The sequence continues at coordinate 486,188,886 of OZ010793.1, forward strand.
TGAACCTTTCCTGTTTCTCTGGAACCACCAGCATAGCGGTTGTCAGGTCTAATGTTAATGAGTAGTATGCTTAATGCAAGTTACTGCTTAATTAATTTTATTTCCTTTATGTATTGTGTTTATCTGAGTATCACTATCTTCGTACTTGAGTTATGTACACATTCTCTTTTCTATGATATTAAGATGAGTGAAGTGTATAAAAGGATATTATTCCAAAAGAGGGGCTAATGTTTCCCAATAGAACAAAGATAGTACAATACCCAGGAATTTGACAATGAAAGGGAAAGTTGTGAACAAAAGATAATTTCTTATGATGACCTGTCGGTAGGCAAGCAAGCCAGTAGATCACGTTGGGTGCTCTTGAAATTACAGGTGTAAACCTCAGAGTCTGGAAGGAAGAAGGGATATTGAGAGCAGAAGATAATCAGTTTTTTATGTTGAAAATCTGAAGTGGAAGTTGAAGGTAGTGGCTTATGCTGTTTGCACAGAGTGTTTCCTTGAGAAGTGCATGTGATGAGAATTCAGGCAGATCAATGAAATGCGCGATTTTTCCGCGACCGATCAAAAAACTGATTTTTACATGTCTGATCGACAAAATTCGCAATTTTTCCGAAACCGATCGACAAAATTCGTTTTTTTCGCGTCTGATTGACAAAATTCGCTATTTTTCCGCGCCTGATAGGCGTAATTTTCAAATTTTCCGCGCCTGATTGACAAAACTCTCGATCTTTTCGTGGCCGACCAACAAAATTCGCAATCTTTCGGAGCCCGATTGACAAAACTCGCGACTTTTCAGCCCCTGATCGACAAAATTCCGGATTTTTCCGCGCCGGATAAACGAAATTCGCGATTCTTAGCTGACTCTAATGAAATTTGCTGTTTTTTCCCGCAGCAAATTGACAAAATTCGCATTTTTCTCCCGATAATCTGACGAAACTCGCGTTTTTTCCGCTGCCGATCAACGAAATTTTCAATTTTTCCGCGTATCATCGACTAAATTCGTAATTTTTCCGTGCCCCTATCAACGAAATTTGCGATTTTTACGCGCCTGATCGACAAAATTCGCGATTTTTTGTAACCCGACCAACGAAGTTCGCGATTTTTACGCGCTAGATCAGCAAAATTCACGATTCTTAACTGGCTCTGACGAAATTTGTAATTTTTCCCGGGACAAATTAACGAAATTCTCAATTTTTCTGAGCTCGATAGACAAAACTCGCTATTTTTCCGTGCCCGATCGATTAAATTTGCGATTTTTCTGAAGCCGATCAGTAAAATTCGCGATTCTTAACTGGCTCTGACGAAATTTGTAACTTTTTCCCGCGGCAAATTGACGAAATTCTCGATTTTTTTTTCCCCGATAAACAGACGAACACGCGATTTTTTCGAAGACGATCAATGAAATTTGAGGTTATTCCTCTCCTAATCGACAAAATTCGCGATTCTTAACTGACATGACAAAATTTGTCATTTTTTCCTGCTGCAAATTGACGAAATTCGTGGGTTTTTTTCTCACGACTGGGTAAACTTATGATTTTTCCGCAGCCGATCAATAAAACTTTCAATTTTTCCGCGTATCATCTACAAAATTGGCGATTTTTCCGTGCCCGATCAACGAAAATTGCGATTTTCCGAGCCTGATTAACAGAATTTGCGATTTTTTCGTGCCCGAGCAACGAAATTCTCAAATTTTCCCGAACCCGATAGACAAAACTAGTCATTTTTCCGTGGCCGATCAGCGAAATTTGCGATTTTTTTTTCGTGCCCTAGTGACAAAATCCGCGATTTTTCCGTCCCTTATCAACGAAATTGCGATTTTTCCGCGCCTGATCGACAAAATTCGCGATTCTTAAATGGCTGACGAAACTTTCAGTTTTTTTCGACAAAGTGACAAAATTCACGATTTTTTCTTGCGATTTATGAACAAAAATTGCATTTTTTCCACTTATAAATTGACGAAATTCGCGGGCCATAGGTTGTGCATCCCTAATCTAGTGCATAGATAATAGCCCAAAGTGTTATTTAACTTAGGGCAGGATCTGCTGTATCTGAGCCAATAAATGAAAATATTGTGTTTTAATGTAAATATTTAAGTATTTTGTAAAAAAAAAAAATTCCATTTAATATTATTTGAAATATTCTAAGGACTGATTCACAGCCTCCTTACTTCTTGTCCAGCACCTATACCAGTGGTGGCAGCTTATCAATTAAGGTGTATATACTGGTGTCCTAAAAATGACTGACTGATTTTAAAATTCAATAACTTGCAAATGGTGACAGATATTAAAAAAATTCTTGCAGGAGGGTTATGCATAAGGTCAAAAGTTTTTTACAGTGATTTTCGGTTTTTGTTTGAATTACAAACAACAGATGGCGCTGTGGGCAATAGGCGCTAAATTCAGGCTCGATTTTTGGTACTTTCGGGGTCGCTCAATACATTTTAATTTCCTTTTTCCGCATGGAAGAAGAGAAAGGCCAAAAAATCGAGTCTGTATTTAGCGTCTATTGCTTACAGCGCCATCTATTGTTTGTAATTTGAACTAAAATCGAAAATCACTGTAAAAGGAACTTTTGACCTTATGCATAACCCTCCTGCAAGAATTTTTTAAATATCTGCCACCGTTTGCAAGTTATTGAATTTTAAAATCAGTCAGTCCTTTTCAGGACACCCGGTATTTATATCTGCATCTGTGTTGGATTAAAATCGGAGTGATAATGGTTGCAGTGGTATGTAATGGTTGGCCTAGGTATCTTCAAGGCTCAATTTTTCTGTAGACTCAGAATGGGCCTATCTTCTTTTCTAGGCTTGAGCTTTTTTCTCCCACCCCCTGAAGTCCAAGTTGGACTAACATTTTACATATTTATCGTTGTAATAATAAAAGTGTGAGGTCTAATTTAATACCCTCTCCTCCCCAACTTTTAAATATCGAAATTTCAAAAATGCCAATAAATACCTCTAATTTGCTTCAGAATATTACAATTTTCTCCAGTCTTCATCAAGCTACTTTAATTGAAATGTTTGGGGAGGATTGTAGGTAGGGATAAAAATATTTTATAACTTTGTCAGAGAGAGAGAGAGGGAGTCAGTTGGTGTAATTTAGCAAGAGTGGTTAGGAACAAGAGAGTGTTCTTTTTGGTACAAATTTTATTGTTATCCACATTCAATATATTTGATGTTCTCGCTAGTAGAGTGCCTTATTGAATAAGTAGTGGCCACATGCCCACAGAGCTTTCAGACTGGAAGTTTTTGTTAAAAATATGACAAATTCTAGAACGTTGCAGTACTTGCCTGGACATCTGTGATTAGACAAGTGATTTTATCATGTCACGTTAGCTGAGAATCAGGGGCGAATCCAGAGAATAGTTTTTGGGGGAGGGCGATACCGAGTGACATATAATCAACGTAGTCATAATTTCTGTTGCTCAAATCCTTCCTTGCAGTTAATTATTAAATGAAGATGAAATAATTAATGCGATTCGAAAATATTACAGACTCTTGATTATCCGACGTCCGATTAACCGAAACATTCGGTTATCCAACACTCTTATTATATAATCCCGCCCTCTCCTCAAAATATGGGTTATTGTTACTTATTAGGACGAAAAATTAAAGCGTTAACAAAATTTATTTTTTGAATATCTTATTCTTTTTTCTTTTTATTCTTGTACTGTGGTAATTATTAATCTTTTTGTTTGTTATTTTAGTTATAGTGAAGTTTTAACAACGTTAATAACACAAGCCTGCGCTGATTGCGTTTTTTAACTTTTGATAATTGATTTTGATGTATTTTTTAGCACTGAATCCGAAAATGACCTTCATTTTTAACCATCACGTCACGATTTTCGCAAATCGTAAATTTCAAAGTTCAAAAGTAAAAAAAAATAACGAAAATCTCTCAAAGCAATTTGTCAAAGCTTTAACAAAGAAGGTAAATGTTTTAAATACATCTGCGACAAATTTACCAGCCTTATCAACCGCCAAAATAAAAGAGAATACCGAGATGAACCCCATAAAGAAGATAAAAGGAAAAGCACGAAGCATGAGCGGTTCAAAGAAACTTCCACGCATGGAATAAAATTATAAGGATTTTAAATACACAATATTTTACATGTTCAACTGTAAAAATGCATAGTATAAGCAAAAAAAAAGGAATAAATTCTTATGAAAAGAAGTTACGCCTATTTTATAGTTGCAGATTTTCCCAATAGTTCGACTTTTTAAAAATTTAAAAATTTGCGATTTAGGAAAAATCTTGACGTGAAACTATGGTAAAAAATGATGGTCATTTTTGGATTCAGCACTAAAAAATACATAAGAACTAATTATCGAAAGCTGAAAAACATAACCATCACATCCATTTTTGAATATCAGATTTCTGAAAGAGAATAATCTCTTGAAAAAAGATCCCCATCCTTGAAAGTCAAAATGTGTCATCTAAGTGGTGTGTCTCTCTTCACAGGCTCGGATCCAAGAAAGGGAGAAATCGCCCCGATCGCCCCCCTCTCTGGGATGAAAAAATATAAATCCACCGCGAATTTCGACAAATAGTCGCCGAAAAAAATCAATTTCGTCAATCGTTCGCTGGTCAACGGATCGCAGAAAACGCCAATTTCGTCAAAGGATCACGAAAAAAACACAATATCGTCAAAGGATCGAAGTAAAAACGAGAATTTCGTCAAAGGATCGCAGAAAAAATCGCGAATTTTGCCAAACCATTGCGGAAAAAACGCTAATTTCACGAAAGAATCACGCAAAAAATCTGAATTTCGTCAACAGATCTTGGAAAAAATGTGAATTTCGTCAAAGAATCGCGAAAAATAGACGAATTTCATCAATGGCCCGCGGAAAAAACGCACATTTAGCACCAGGAGGAAATTCCCCTAGGCGCGCACCCACGGGGGAATCGATCAGGTCGGTCGCCCCTGAAGATATAAATTCAACGCTTTTAACGGCAATTTTCGCGGAACAGACAGACAAGCAAACGAAACCCAAACACTTTTCGGGTGTCAATGGTAAACCTCACTGACGTCTCGACAATCAGTGAATAAAAAAGGATTATGTCCTGTCAAAAGGCATATGGCGCCAAAATTTTTTGCACTATGGGTTGAGGTTGGGGACGATGCCACTTCGTGTACCTTCTGTTGAATCCCTACAACAGAAATTGACAACGTTATGCGGATCCTTTTAAAGTGTTGAAAATTATTCGTTCTTTCAAAGAAGCTGCAATTCTAATTTCTGTATAACGATATTTTTGAGGAGTGCTTTACTGTTAGAGAAAAGAATGGGATTCATAGCAATTTCCAAAGAAAGAAAGAAAGAAACAAGAAAAAGAAAGGTTCTTTGAAAAATTCAAGCATCTTAGTGTTTCATACGAACTGAATATTTCCAACTGAGCGAAAAAATGCCCAGGCCAATGCTTTTCCGTTTAAGCTAACTGGGCCGACAACCAGCCAGCATATTTCGCTCAGATATTGTTATCTGAGCGAAATATGCTGGCTGGTTGTCGGCCCAGTTAGCTTAAACGGAAAAGCATTGGCCTTGTAAGCCAAGGATCTCGGTTCGATTCCCGGCCTGGGCATTTTTTCGCTCAGTTGAAAATATTCAGTTCGTATGATAACTTTACCAATCAGTTTGATTGTGTTAAAACAATAGTTCATCTTAGTGTTTACTGAAGAAAGCCACTAATGTGTAAAAAATGTACTGTTATTGCCACCCACATTAGAAATCAAGGGGTATTTGATGAATGAATAAAAAAGGATTATGTCCTAATCCTATAGTCAGTTAAAATCTAAACTGCGTATGGTGTGTTAATTTCTTAAAAACCAACTTGGTAAATTTGTTCTTCCCTTCTTTGCCCCGATTGACCCCCCCCCGTGGATGCGCGCCTCGGGGAATCACCTCCCGGTACTAATTGTGGGTTTTTTCGCGGCCCTCTGACGAAATTCGCGTTTTTTCAACGATTCTATGGCGAAATTCGCTTATTTTTTCGTGATTCTCTGAAGAAATTCGCATTTTTCAGAGATCTGTTGACGAAATTTGTGTTTTTTAAGCGATTCTTTCACGAAATGAGCGTTTTTTCCACAATTGTTTGGCGAAATTCACGTTTTTTCTGCGATCCTTTGACGAAATTCGCGTTTTTTTCTGCGATCCTTTGACGAAATTTGCATTTTTTTTCGTGGTCCTTTGACAAAATGCGCGATTTTTTGACGAAATTGGCGTTTTTTCTGCTTTTCTTTGACGAAATTCGCGTTTTTTTCGCGGTCCTTTGACGAAATGGGCGTTTTTTTGCGCGATCCTTTATCAAAATTCGCGTTTCTTTTGCGATTCTTTGACTTGCGAACGATTGACGAAAATGATTTTTTCGGCGACCATTTGTCGAAATTTGCAGTAATCGGTGTATTTATATCTTTTTTTGGGGGGGGGGGGCGGTCGCCTCGATCGCCCCCCCCCCCCCCCCGTGAATCCGCGTCTGCTGAGAATGTATAGAAATAAACACCAATAGGGGTGAAGAGCATTTGAATTCTGCTTCCCTGATGACCAAGTGGCTCTTGCTATTCATGAGTAATGTCCAATGAGCCTAGGGTGCTTCTATATTAGTGTGCGACATATGGGATATAAAATTTGATTGATTGAAATGACTGGACGAAAAATTAATAGCCAAACATCTTAGAGACCATTTTCACCAAACTAATAGATTAACTATTCTTACTCGTCTAATCGAACTTATCCAAATGAATATTGCCATTCTGGGGTATAAGTTTGTTATAGTTTGGACAAAAACTTTTGAACATGTGTCTTGCGCATATGTCCCCATTCTCATATAGACATATCTCGTATAGATCTTCACCAATCGCACATTTCGCCCAACTGTGGTTAGGAGATTTCTATAACATGATGGTAACTAAGGGAAATAAAATTTTATTAATCAAGACGATTTTGGACAAAAACTAATCACCAATAGCTTAGTGCGCGTACGAATATTGTTAAGTTAATGTTTATTAGCTTGTCGAACTCCTTCCACGTTCCGAGGAGTTTTGCCAAGTTCTGGAATATTGTTTAACATAGTTTGGACAAACCATTTAGCTTGAATAACCACCTTGTACGTATATCGCCACTATTTTCTAGGGGTTGGTATTGTTTATGATGGCCGATTATGAATTACCTACACGAGGGATATAGGCCCGAGGCAGAAGTGTCTTTCGTGGAGAACTATTTAAGGGAACCTAACCCGTATTTACACAAGGTTCGAAGAAAGCCACGGAAAACTCTGAGCGGTTAGACCGATGACATTTTATTAATATACACCTGACCCGTGTGCTTGGCGTCAAGCGTCCACTTATAAGTCATCGTCAATATATACAGGGACGAGATAGTACACACAACGAAATTTACAACACAGAGAAATACAGCCGGGAACCCCACAAAGAGAGTGCAACGGAGCCAGCGTTATTCGAACTCGCACCCACCTACACTCGCAAGCGATTAGCGGTGTGATGCCTTGACCACTCAGCCACGGTGGTCCCAGACCGACGAGTGTGATTGGGTTTCAAGGCAACACCTCATCTCTGCCAATTTAGAGAGCAGAACATCTTATTTTACGGAGACTTAGCTGTGATTGTGAAAAACGTTCATATTGAAAACAAGTAGCCAGATCCACAAAGCATCGTCTAATTCTAAGAAGTCTATTCTATCTTTTATAGGATATCTTCATGTGAGCGGCGACATACCTACGCAAAGTACACATTACAGCGTCTAGAATACCTAGTGTGGAAATATGCTATCCAAACAACTCTAAAAATTTGTATCCCTTAAATATGCGACGATACTGCTAAAATCCCAAGTGTCGATCGCAGCGACATCTGCGGGGTTTTCGTATTACATTGTATAGACTTGCAATATCTTGCAGTTGTAGAAAATATCCTGCAGATGTCGCTGCGATCTGTATATTTCAGCAGCATCGTTGCACATTTAAGGGATACAATATTTTAGCACTTTTTAGTGTGGAAATTGGCTATCCCTGTAATACTTTAAAAAGTGCTAAAATATTGTATCCCTTAAATGTGCAACGATGCTGCTGAAATATGCAGATCGCAGCGACATATGCAGGATATTTTCTACAACTGCAAGATATTGCTAGTCTATACAATGTAATGCAAAAATCCCACAAATGTCGCTGCGATCGACACTTGGGATTTTAGCAGTATCGTTGCACATTTAAGGGATAAAAAAATTTAGCGTTGTTTGGATAGCATATTTCCACACTAGGTATTCTAGACGCTGTAGTATTACAGTGATAGCCAATTTCCACACTATATATTCTAGGCGCTATAGTATACATGCTCAGAATCTTCTTAGGCAGGTCTTTTTGTCCAAACTATGACAAATATACATTCCATAACTTACTGATACTCTCGCCTAGTC